>OY728127.1:606392478-611392478 GCA_963277665.1 Viscum album
CTTGCTGGAAGCCCCTATATAGGGACTCTGACCAGGCTGGGTCGGACGTTACCTACCTCATCATTGTACGGTAGGGAGTCGTCAATGCGCTCTGGGGACAGGCTCTCAAAGAGGTTGTATGTCGGTGTGGGTTGTAATAGCTCCATTCTTAGCCCTCGGTGTGGTGTTAACGGTGAGGCGTGGAGGCCTCCAGGTCCAGGTGGGCCATATCCTGGGTTGGGATTATGCCCTCCTCCTCATAACGACTCATGAGGTTGTTAATTACCATTTATTGGATAACATACGATGGAGAGATGAGGCGTGGGCACCCCAATATCGTAGACATAGAGGGCTTCGTGGAAGAGGTGAATCTACATAGAGCGGTTGTGCTGGCGCAACCCCTGCCCCGGCGTAGACAGGCAGGCAGTGATCACGTCCCAGAGGATGCAACTTGATTCCTGAGAATCATGGTGATTAATTCATTAGTTATGTATGAAAAAGAAACCGACAACCAATTCCCCAACGCCATCTCGTCTCCCATGATCGGTAAGTGGGATCCACACTGACAACGTCGTAGAATAGGATGTCCAACGTTCTGCTTCCCTAACATCTGGTGAGTTTCATTCCAGGAATGATATTTCCTTGGTGGGACCCAGCACCGGAGAACTGGATCTGGTGAGACGTCAATCCATTGATTCCTTGAGTGATAATAATCTCCATTTTGAGGAGAATATATTCATTTCAGGTTTACCATTTCTGTTTTCGATAATTTCACTGGGATACGCACATCCGTCTTGTTCGGGGATGAGAGGCACCGTTTTGTTCCCCACATTCCCTCTTTCCAATGGTGGGTGGCATACAGTCCTTATTTAGGTAATTCTTCACCATGATCGAAATGGGATGATGGGATGTCAGTTATTACTTCTCTGGATTCCTCCTCGGAACTCGTCTCCTAGTACAGGTCTCCCTCATAGACTGAAGACATTGTTCATGAAATTCTTCCTGGATCCATATCTTCATGGACACCAGTTAATTACACCACTTCTGTCAGGACATTCCAAGGGGTCAGGTCAGGGCAGCATCCTTCGGTTAGGAGAGTAGTCACTTTGGGCATCACTTGCATGTATGGACGCTGGGGGATTGGTCTGTCTGTCTTCAATCACTTATAATTGGGATTCTTGTAGGTGCAGAAGCATAAGGCATCCCACATCGAACATGGGGAATCATATTCCATTGGACTGTATCTGAGGTTTTCCTTAGCTTCCAATGATTAACACGGGGTATGGCGTTTGTTTAATTTCCTATGAATACAGATCATGCTGATCTTAACACCGACTAGAGTGGATCAGATAGAGGAACCCCCGGAAGGGAACACTGATTCTGGGTACATCGTGTGGCTGGTCTCCGGAATGCTATTAGTTAGAACGTGGAATAGGTTGGTTTGATCCCACCAGGATGTGGTGGCCTGGGTAAAAATTAGGATGGATGATGGATGGTTCTATGAATTGGATATTTAATTGGATGGAACCGTTATGATAATGACAATGGTTTTTGGCTTGGGCCTCAAGGTGACTTCCAACGTATCCTTGTGGTAGTGAATCAAATTCCACGTTGTTCATATGATGACGGATTACTACCAATTGGGGGTTTCAACAACTTACCTTAGGATGAGGTCACAATTTATTACTATTGGATAAGGTGTCAATGACTTATCACTGGATGGGGTTTCAATGTCATACCACTGATTGAGGTCACAACAGCTTACCGCTGGATGGGGTTGTCAGTGGCAAACCACTTATGAGGTCGCAACAACATACCACTACATACGGTCACAACGACTTACCACTGATTAATGTTACAACGGCTTACCGCTGAATGGAGTCACAATGACAAACCACTGAATGGAGTGCCAACAGCTTACTTCTGAAAGAGTTCCATAGTTTAATGTCATGCGGGACGGGGTTGAACCAACATGTAGGGGGTCGGAACTATTGGGTGTCGGGCTTGATCCCCTTGGAGGCTTCCTACATACCTCACCTTGGGAAGGACTAATGACTTAGTAGTTTAGGTTTTTGGGAACCGGCGTTAAGGTTGACCTGGGGTCCAATAGGTGGTGGGATTGGTTCACTGATGTGAAGATGGTCGGGACCAATGGATGGGGGTTGGCTTTGTGCACCGAAGTGAATATGGTCGTGACTAATGGATGGTGGTGGGCATGATCCTCATGGAGGCTTCCTACTTACCCTGCCTTGGCAGGGATCATTGTCCTCATAGTTCGGAATGGTGGATATAGTTTAACATCATGTTGGAAAGGGGAGAACCGACATGGAGGAGAACAGAGTGACCAGATTGGTGGGATTGAACCTCTTGAAGGCTAACTATGTACCCTATCTTGGCATGGATCAAAGTCTTCATGGTTCAGTAATGGGGGGGGGTAATTTGGGATTACACTATGAGGTGACCCATGGTGTTGGTGAACCGACGTGAAGGGGGTGGGAACCAATGGGTGTTGGGAAAGAACCTTAGAGAGCTTTCTTATGCACATTACCATAGTAAGGATTAAATTCCACGTATTTCAGGTAGTGTGGGGCTTACTGTTGGAACCACATTGTGTATAAGGTTGTATTTGTTGTCAATAGTTGTCAATGAAGATCAAAATGAAGGAGATCAAGAAGTAATCCAATTAAATGGAGTAATGGAAGATCAAAATGAAGTAGATCATGAAGTACTCCAACGAAATGGAGGAATGGAAGATCAAAATGAAGGAGATCAATAAGTACTTCAATGAAGTGGAGGAATGATAATTCAGATGATTGTTGTACTTATCATAAGTTCAAAGAACATGTGTCAAAGGTGATACATTGTTTACAACAATGAAGAATTTGATGTGTTATCCATCTGAGGATGATTAAAAAAGAATTGGGTTTTTGGACGAAGTTCATGAAATTCATCCTTATTGAATGAGAACCATGGGTTTTTATGAAGACCATGCAATTCCTCATTATTCCATGAGAACCATGCAAGAGACATCTTGAAGAATTGAATCATATGGTTTGCATGAAGTAAATCATTATGGTGGTTGATGAAGAAGACAGTGTGAAAAAGATTTGAATTCTGAGATAGCCATGCACATCACATTGTCAGAGGAGATGATGCTGCTAAATCTATGCCTTCAAGGAATACATATCACAACAGTGGATTTTGTGATAAAAGTATAAGAGTTGCATTAGGATACAGATCACCAAGAAGAAGTTCTTTTGAGGTGATTGTGCTTGTTGGCAAAGCAAACAAACGACATACATATTTTTTGACAAAGGAGATTCCATGGTGGCATGTCGAGTTCAAGGACTGTGGATAATGATCAATGTTTTATTCAAGGTATATCAACAAAGTAATGGATGATATGGAGGCAGACAAAAAGAGCAGATACAAGGTGGCACCGTTTCCCAGTGTTTGCCAAATTTGTGGGGCTGAAAATTGAAAAATAAAGAAAAGTGTTTTTTGGAAAGGGACTTGCACGCCGAGGTCTTGGAGGATATAAAACATGTGCACCATATGTTTTTAAAGATCTGATCATCAAAATATGGCAAAGGGATAAGGGTCGCGCATGTTTTGGTGAGG
Source organism: Viscum album (assembly GCA_963277665.1). Classification (NCBI taxonomy): domain Eukaryota; kingdom Viridiplantae; phylum Streptophyta; class Magnoliopsida; order Santalales; family Viscaceae; genus Viscum; species Viscum album. Next base: position 606,396,079 of record OY728127.1, read on the forward strand.
TCGCGGAAGTGACCTTCGTGCCGTGAAGAGACTTGGGCGCCGATGCCTTGGAAGCTTGATAACTTGCGCGCCTATGGTTTTTCGAGATCAGAAGATAAAAATTTGGAAAAGCAAAGAGGTTCGCGCATGTTTGGAAGTTGGTCACGCAATTGAATCACAGGGGAAGAGACATGCCTGCTGAGACTTCCGCACCGATGGTTGCCTTAGGCGTTGTCGCGAAGGGTGGTCAAGTTGCCTATAAATACTGGACGACCCCTCCTCATTTCCTACGAAGTCCAAGACTTAGAGATTGTTTAATCTCTCATCGCGTAGGTGATTGTGCTTCGCAAGTGGTAGTTAAGTCGCGCAAGTAGTGTGTTGTCGTGCAGGTGGACTTGCGCGCCAGTGTTTGAAGTTGTGAATCGGTTGTTGGCTACGCGCCCAAGGCAGTTTGGGAGAGAAAGGAAGTGGGCCGCGTAGGTTTGTGGTTGGGGAAGGAAGAGTCGTGAAGGTGCTTTTGTGACACCTGCGCGCCAGTTTGGACTTGCGCGCCGAAGACTTGCGCGCCATATTGGGACTTGCGCGCTAGGCTTGGACAAGTTCTCCAGGTGTTGTTGGAGAATGCCCGTCTTCGTGGAGCTGCATGAAATCTGTAAGATTGCCCGATACCTTCGATGAAATAAATGATGTATTCATTTACAAATATGGAAGAACATTGAAAAATTAGGTTTTATCAAGAGAAGTGGTACCGCACACACATAATTGATGTTTAACATCCACATTGTGCTTTACGAAGAGAAGAAGAACGATTCATGCAACTAAACTCAGATCTACACAGAAAGAGGGGAATATATCAATACACTCAGGTGTTAGTATTGAGAATAAAAGGAAGAGAAGAAGAAGATCTAGTGCATTCAGTCATTCCACTAAAGAAGAAGAATTGAACTAAAAAGGGCATCAACTCTGAACCCTGATGCAAGCAAAGTCTCATGCTGAAAAGGATACAAAAAACTTCAATGCACATCTATTGAAGAGACCTTCACGTCTATAAACTGAGCGGGACTTCACCAACGGCAGTGAGCCAGGGGAGTCAACGGGAGTGACCCGAGGGATGCAGTGGGATATCCCTGAACCTTTTGAAAAGGCATTGAGCCTGGGACAGAGTGACTGTTCCCAAACCATTGTAATCCACAAATAGTAATGATTAGTGGAACTTGGTACGACCGAAAACTTGTCGACGTATGCTCCTTAGACGAAGCCCTTAGTGGTGAACCAAGTAAAATTGGTGTGTTATCTCTTTGCATGTGAATGTTTCATTGCTGATAATATCCATCATATAAGTTTAAGTAGTTCCTACCAACGTGGGAACAATATCCACAACTTTAAGAATACAATTTTGACACCCTGATTCACCCCTCCCCTCTTAGGGTGTCCTAGGGTCCTACACTTACAATCTAGGCTGCCTAGGGTGTTGGTGTACCAATGTGAAGATGGTCGGAATGTCTGGGTGTTGGTGGGATTGAACCTCAGGGAGGCTTCCTACATACCCTTCCTTTCCAAGGATCAAATCCCTCATAGTTCAAGTGGTAAAATGCGATTTTGAACCGACACTAAGGGGTTTTGGGACAACGGGGTGTTAGGCTTGAACATCAGGGAGGCTTCCTACATACCTTAACATAGTAAGGATCAATGACCACATAGTTGAGGTGTGTTATTTTGGTGTTACGCTTTGAGGAGGCCCATGTTTTAGATGTCATGGTCGATGCTCACTCTATGCCCGTGTGAGTCTTGCTCTTTGTGAGAAACAAGAGATAGCAGAGGCCCGACGATCACGTCGCGAAAGGTGAATCCGTGGGAAGTGGAGTTGGGCTTACACGTGATCGCAACCCAAAGAGGAAATAGGGGCTTATTCGTGGTTAGCATCCCAAAGAGGTTAGGAATTACTCCGGGAGGGAGGCCAGATGGAGACAAAGTTTTTTTGGAGAGGGACTTGGGACCAAATAAAGAAGAATCACTATTACCCATCACGCCCTTCACTGGCCCTAGGGACCGAAAAAGAAAGTAGGAGCAGTGATGCTTCCTCCTACAAGAACTCTAGGGTCTTACACTGAGATGGTCTCCCTTTACCTATGGACAAAATCCACTCCCATAAGAAGGATATCATCCCGTGTAGAGACTAGTGGGCATGGAGAATGTCTAAGGTGGTGGGAACCCCGCTTGTGAGGCATGGGACGAGGTCACAACTTAATGTCGTGTGCTACAGATGAAGGTGCTTGGAAGTTTAATGTCCTGCAGCTGAGGAGAGTGGGTTTGCTCCGCACCACTTGGTCTTATATAACCAGTTCCATCTGCTCCTTGGTGTAGAGAGGGTATAGGAAAAGCCGTGGTGAGGGGGTGTCATAGAGCGAACCATAGGGGGTCCACATTAGTGTGGCTATGTGAAGAAGAAATATCCACTATCATGCCAATGCGAAGAAGCATGAGGCGAAGCAACAAAATGGGCAGTATCGTCCTGGGGAATTTTAAGTTACATCGTGCAAACATGGAGGGACGCACAGGAAAAATATTTCAAAATAAGAGGGTTTCATAGGCAGGGGCCTCGGGAAGCTTTGTTTCTCTGAGTGGGGGAGGGAACCTGCGAAGGGGTGTGCTTCGCGAAGTGGGGTTCCTTAGTCTAAGCCTAGGGAGGATCTGTGTTTGTGAGGTTCTTCGCGAAGTGGAAAGGCTTTCGTGGAGCACTACCCCGTAGAGAAAAGGATCCCAGTGAAGAAAGTTTTTGTGAAGTAATGTGCTTCGCTATGTACAGTGACCCTGCCTTAGTATGCAGATCATGTGTACATCAAGGGTGTTTCATGAAGCATAAATAATATGCGACGACTCGGGTCCCCTTGGGGATCCTCTGCCTTCGCGGAGGACTTTAGGCTCCACGAACGACATCCATTTATGATGAGGGTATTAAAACGAGACAAAGGGGAGGCACTTAGCAGAGTAGAAGTACCTCGCACAGGTCATGGTTCGCAGTGTAGAAGGGTGCTTCACGATTCATGAGCTAAGAACTCGAATGGTCGGATTTTCCATCCCAAGAACATGGGGGGGCCGGTATTTATAGGGGAGATGCGTAGTGAAGTAGTGATCACTCAACGTTAAGAGGAAGTAATTTTCTTCATGGCGGGTTGTTAACATCAAGGGCGGTCACGGAGCGGTACCTCCTCCTTTCTTCATGATGGGTCACAAACATCAAGGGGGGTCACTGATCATTACCACCTCCTTGCATTGTGGCGGCATGTTGCAGCTGGTTCTCCCTGAATTGGCTTCGCGAGGAAGCCATCAGTTCTGTGTCTTCTTCTCGTTCCCACATTTTGGCATCAGCTGTTAGCTTCATGGAATCAATTATATCTTTATAAAGAGCATTTTTTCATGACAACTGGATAACAAGGGTAAATTTCTCCATTAAAGGAGTATGTCCTAATTATTTAAATAATATAAATATAAATTTTCCATTTTTATATATGTGATCTATTATTATCTATTTATGTTTTAGGTTTTGGATGGATAATGCTTTCCCATTTTTCATTATCATAAAATGAAACATAATGATTATATTTTAGCACTGGATATAAAAGTATAGATTTTAAGATATTATATGTTCATTCAATCAATTTTTTCTTTATGAGAACACGATTTTGTTTGGATAGATAAATGGGAATATCTCAACAAAAAAGATGAGATCCAACTTTAGGGAATGAAATTTCATGTTTCATTTCCTAAAGAATATGTTTTTCCATACAAGGGTTGTGAAGTGTTATGCTATATATTCATTAATCCCTAACACATTAATTACACGGGACATGAATGATACTTTTTTTGAGTTCTTTTGAAAAAATAATCCTATAATTATATATGATGTTTATCTTTATTCATACTTTGTGATTCTATTCCATTGAAAGTGCCTCTAAATGATAATTTAAACAAATTTCATCCAAAAAACATGAGTTGTTTGGAATATATTTCAAAAATAATGTAATACATATTGAGATGATTGATAGTTTCCCATATGTTTATAAATATTTTATTAATAGTTTCACTATTATATTTACTAGGAATTTCATATGAGGAAGTTGTAATATAAAATAAAATTAATGATATCTGATACTCACCCTGATTTTTGATTATGATATTTGAGTATTTATTATCATCTATTATTGGTTATTATAGAATATTTTACTATAATGGTCATTTTTACATTATTTAAAATTGTGTATTGAGATTATTATTCGTTTTCCCAGTCACATACAATGTTTCACTAAATATTTTGATCAATTACATAGATTTATTTTTGGATGTAAAAAAACATTATTTATTGACGGAGGAATGTGTTTTGTATCTATAACTATCTATTATACTATATAACTTTTAAAGAGATACCTATGAAGAATTGATACATGAGTTGGAACATTATACTAGAAAGATGTGTCATTGTGAGGAGGAACTTCAAAATATATACTGGGATGAAGATGATCATATTAGTTGAACATAAATCATGTTTCATGTGATGGAAATCCATTTGAATAATTTAATTTATCCCCATGGGAGAATATATATAGGGTGAGAGATAAAAAATTTAGTTTATTAATGACGCTATTTGTGAAAACTAAAAAAATCAAGGACACCTAAAATTAGGAATGCTAAGTTTGTGAATGGACTAAATAATTTGATAATAATGACACAAAGATTAAATATAAGAATAGATACTTAGTGGGAATGAATGATAAACAATATAATAAAAGGTGGTTTTTGATTTTCCCCCTCATTCTATTTTTGTTTTATCCATACATTTTCATGAATATGATTCTACATTTCTCGGATAATATTAGAAATATATGAGTGGGGGGATTGTATATCAATAATATAATTGAAAATAAGTTTAGAAACCAACTCATACATGAAGAGAGTGATTACATTGTTAACATTAATAATTATGATTTTATGTAGAATTATGTAATTATTTAGAAGTGAATTTTCATCAACATTGAAGGCAATATAAGCCAACAACATTGAACAATTATGTTCATAAAGGATTTAAAAACCTCTTATAATACCATTAGGGTAGGAGACTCCCAAATTACACCTTATAATAGAGGTAGGTGATATCCATGGTATATGGTGACAAAAATTTACATTGGTGGATAAACAGTCTATATTAAGACTAAATAATCTAATTTTATTCTAGGACTTATTCATTTGATTAAACTTATTAAATATAATTTTTAACACATTTTTACATATTCAAGGGATGATAAAGGGAATATCATTCAATCTAATTTCATTTCAAGATTCCCAAATTCACTAGAAAATGTGGGTGTAGCCAAATGATACCCACAATCTAGATAATTATTAATTCAGATGACTACATGTCATGATGTCTGGGAAATATTAAATGTTCCAAAAGTATGATAAATACCAATCAAAATTCTTATAAATTTTATAAATGGACAACCATTATATCTTTTAGAATATGTGCTCAGTTGTTTTGGATTGGTTTCATAAGATGAAGATCCATTTGGATGGTAAGAAATGTCCATTAAGTGAATATCCTTTTTCAGTAGAGGTAGTAGTGTAATAATATCACCAAATGAAAAAACAAATATTCTCTTCAATTGTTGAGTCCCGAAAAAATTTTCAATTGGGATCCTCTCCAATTAAGAAATTAAAATGATTTATATATTTTTTTATTTTGGTTTATTGAGATATATGGAGTGATGTCACATCTATCATCATCACCATTATACAATACAATAATGTAAATAATTGATTAGTATTTGGAAGAAATAACACAGTATATGAAAATGATAATTTTAATGGATGATTTAAAACTAATGATTAGAGTAGGGATATATATGGGAAAGAGAGGAATCCCATCATTATTTTCCTTCAATAAAAATTTTCACCATGCCTGATCCCCCAATGGTAGTGTTGAAAAAGAATATTGTAGAGACCATAATGGAATTCCAATAATGTGGAGTTGATGTTTAGAATACATTGAATTGAATCTATGGATTATCCATATTTATTTCTCATGTTACATTCCATTAAAAAGTCCACCTCTATAACATACCATACAACAATAGCATGTATAACATTCATTTTCACCATCAAGACCTGTATACCAATCTATCCTTAATATATGTGGCTCTCATGATTTCTAAAATCACAAAAAAGTGGTTTTTGCAACCAGTCAGGTGTTATAGGGAATGGTATTAATTGTATTCTCTCTATGGATATGTAAAAATTATGGAACTCAAACAAGAGACATGGTGTGAATGTGTATAGTGGTCATTAATGATTTTATAAGTGTTATATTTCCACCAAAGGAGAGAGTTTATATCTTACTATTTTTAATACTTACCATTATATCGTAAAAATTCTAATTTAAATGACTCTACTTGATTATTCCTTAACAAATAAGGGATATATGATAATTAAGGTAAAATGAGCATAAAAAATCCTCGTATTCTATATAGTTTCAGTAGTGTGCCTATCCAAAAATGTTCTAGATGTAAATATGATTATTTGGAGTGGTATAACCCATTTTCAAAAATAGTTTTCATAGAAAATCAAAATACTTTTGAAACCACTCATTGATATACCTATTACATTCAAAAAAAATTATATCATGTCCTCATTGAAAAAATATCCATAGATACCATGTGATCAAAAACATATATTTTAGAGTAATATTAGGCCCAAGAAACTATATTATCCATATTTATAATTAGCTATTCTTCATGTTGTAAAAATAATGTATTAGATATTAGTCCTTCTAAATAAATTCCCATGGTAGATTTAATGAAACCAAATTTCATTCCAAACAATGAAATTATGACCAATTAAAAATAGAATATATCAAAAAAAATATCACCCAACATCTCCAAAAATACCCAATGTCACATTTATTTTATAACCAACCTGTACGAGATAGTATCACATGACTTGTCAATATAAACCTTCACTCTGATTTTGGATCGTATCAACTTATAATTTTTTTCATTGGTCATTTATTAAATTAGGGAAATAAATCCATAAATATTCATGTTCTTAATAAATCCGATCTACCCATTTGACACCAACTATTTTTAGAGATTAGAGATTATGTCATTGAAGATCATTTACAGAACCATAAAATAAATTTTCTATTAAATCACCAATCTAAACTGATCAAAATTCATATGGTTATAGGTTTTTGGAATAAGGATAATGTCGCTGGAATTTGTAGGTCTTGGAATGTTATTACATGTAATGTTGTCAATAATAGCTATGATCAGACCCTCTTTGGTGATATCCAATAATTCCATCATAAATGAGATGGATAACCCATAAAAGTTTTGGAAACTATTAAGAATTATAATTTTAATTAATTGAGTGATGTATAAAAAATACGGAATTTATTTTAGACAACCATTCTTTTTGTCATTCATAAAGGTAGCTACATTTTTTGGCAATGGCACTTTGATGACCTCCCTGGTATAGCCTTCTTGATTTGATGAACTCATCTCTGAGAGAAAATTATGAATGTGTATGAGAGCCTTTAGACTTTATAAATTTACATTATTTATTTGTAACCATCTTCCACTAATATATTTTTAATAAAAATTAGCATTTTCGATGATTCCTATATCTATGAAGGTTGTATTTCTATTAATTTCTATGAATTAGTGGAAACAATATTTATATAAATAAAATAATGTATCATTAAATAATAATTAACATATGAAAATAAATTTATTCATTATTGTAATATAATAATAATCACTCTATAAAAATTATATGTTTCTCTTATATGATATTGAATTAATTTAGAGCATATTATTTCATAAGAGATTATTATCATTGATATGGGACTACTCCTTGAGTTCACCATTGATTATTTAGAGTTTTTACGTATGAAATTATATGGTTATCCGTACGTGACTAATCCAATGGTAATATCAAATTTTAATGAGAATCCACTCTAAGAATATGAAAATTAGAGATGAAATACTTATATGGTGATCATTATCACCTCATAGATAAATTAAGAGAGGATTGTGGATTAAAATGTATTATTCTGTCTAGGTGAAAATTTATTTGGTGAAAGAAAAATTAATATATTGTTTAGATGAAAAAATATCGAGGAAGATCCAAATATTAGCAGAAAATTTTTTTATTGAAAAATTTTTACTTATCAATTAGGAAAGAAAAGTCAAAAAGATTGTTAGAAGAAAAATATACATTAAAATCTGTAATGTTCTTACTATAGTAGAATCAAACACCATTTTTCTTTTATATATAATAGATGGTTTTGAATACCAAAATAAGATCCAAGAGAGTGTTCCAAGATTGACGTTGAGAAGGTCATCCCATAGATAATTTTCCTCTTTAGAATTTTCTTTTTTCATGAAATGGTTAATACAATAGAACTAATATGAAAAGGTCACTTTTACAAATATAATCTATTATGAGGATTATATGATATATGAAGAAACATTTATCATAAAAAGATATAGATATTCACATTAATTGATATTATATTCTAGAAGATACATAAATAGATTTTTTAATAAAATTTTTGAATAAGACATGCATTTTGTTTTAACTCTATAACTGACATAACTAGGATATTGGAATCTTCGACCTATTTTAACATGTATTAAAATTTTATAGGACACCACATTCCACATGTTTTTTGGATGATGTATTATAGCATAAATAAAATGTGAGGTTTTTTTGTATACATTAATAATTAGAAATATATGATAATAGAATACACCACCTAAAAGATATTAGGATTTTGATCCAATGAAATACCATCATGAAGATGAAGTGAGTAGTTACATTTTAGACCTTTTGATCTAGAGAGTGTCTATAACATGGATTTTCTCATCTAGTATACCCAATATGTTATAAGAATTTTATATTGATATAGAGCGAGGGGGGTAATATTATAAGAGGGTATATATATTATAATGGAAATTAATACATTTTTTGGGGATATACAAATAGAGAGATAATGATATTAAGCTATTTACTGTTGTATAAGAAGGAACTAGATGATGGTGTTAATAGCCTATATGTTTTATCTATATTATAATGGGGTGACATAAGATAAAAAAAATAAAACTAAAAACAGTTAAATAATAATGTAGTACTTCCAAATTCCTAGTGATGAACACATAGATATGGTCAATATGCTCTAAATTACTTAAAGAAATTGAAATTACTGTCATTAATAGAAATTAAAGCTATAGCCATCGAACTATAGGCATGATTTTAATTGTCAGTGGCTATATACTTCTAATTTCCTCAGATTAAATTAATAACCGTGGATGTACCTCATGTTTTCCTATTTCATATCGAGGTCCCCCGACTCGCTACTCTCACTCCCAACTTCTTCTCCTCATGGATTATTCTCCTCTGGACAATTCTCCTCCCCGACCTTGCCTGACCGCGGTGCCCTCCTCCCCGAACTCACCTGACTGCGACACCCTCCTCATTGGATGACTTCTCCTTCCGGGCCTCTACTCCTTGACATCTCTTCACCGTGGCACCCTCCTCTCTGATGAACTCTCTCACTCTGGCGCCCCCTCCCAAAAACCTCTTTCACAACGTCTACCTCCTCCTCGAATAACTCTCTCACCGCAGCGCCCTCCCCTCCAACGACATATCACCGCGGTGCCCTCCTCTCCAAATACCTGTCACTGTGAATCCCTCCTCATAACATCCAATCAATGCAGGTATTTTATAAAATGGGGAAAGTATTTTATCCCATGTATTTTCTCTCATCAGTATAGTCTACTATCAAGTAGGCCTATTGTGATATTATGGGTTGTTCTAAATGGGAGGTTTGTAAGACTTATAAATTGAATATGTAGAGAAATCCATGGATTTCTAGATCCATTATTGACGATGTTTCCAATCCGATAACTCTGAAAGATGTTAGTATTTCTAAGTTATAAATTAATCCTAGTATATGTGATCTACTGCCTCCTCATCTATCTGTGGATGTTACCTAGTATTATTTATATGATTGTGATATTTTTGTTTTGATGAATAAAATTGATTGTAAATTCACTAACTGGGATTTCTATTTACATCACAGTGGTGACCATACTTGCATGCCTCCTTGGGTAGAATGTTTTAGAATGTAATTTATTTCCCCTTCTAATTTTTTGTTGATCTGGCAAATTTGGAAATAGCGCTTACCCATACAATGCCTCATTTAGCTAACATTAATTAATTTAACATCAGTTTTCTTATTGGGCTTAAATGTGGATAAAACCCAAAAATATTTATTCATCTATTGCAGGTTCAATTATATGGTATGGAGTTATGTGTAGGGGTTATTTAGATGAAACTTTAAAATCCAAACCATTGAAGGTACACTCCTCTCAATGTGTAGAACACCATGTAGTGATCAAATCTATTTTGTTATGGTGGAAGTTACTGTTAGTGTAATTTATTATACATGAAGAGCAAGAAATGATCTGAAATCTAATAATCACAAATATTCTTTTCAAGATGGTGTTTTGGCCATTCATCATGGAATTATGTTGTCATTTAATATTCAAATTGGGCCAATGACTATTGAATTTTTTGATATGGTTCTCTTAGGATCACTTGGTTTTAATGGTAGGTAAATGAATCCATTAGTGCTCAAATCAATTCGGTGGATACCTCCAATTGTATGTTGGTTGAATGTCAATATTATTTGGTCAGCTTCGAGTGCACTTGGGTCTGCCGGTTGTCGTGGAATTATGGTTGGCATGCTTTATGGTTGGAATCATATTTATCTATTTCTAGGAAAACTCATTAGGACTGTTCAAGGAATGTACGATAGTGGATTCGCACACCCAGGACTGATTTGTATTCATATTGCTGAATAGATTTCTATTGATGTATCTCATTTCTATAGATAAGAAAACTAGTTTGCTAAGTCTCATTGTAAAATAGCAATTTTGAAGGTCATTTTCATCTTTTTCTTTGTCTTATCATACTATTGTTATAATATAGGATAAAGTGATTTTCTTGGTGATTTGTATACCCATTTCTATAAATCACCATTGTATGTTTCTATTTTTCAGATCTATATATATATACTAATCTTAGGTTTTTCCACCTGCCATGTGTAAGTATAATAATCCTCCACATCCTAATTCCTATACATGTCAAGCCTACACACATCCACGACCCTCCTTCGCTACCCATCTATACCATTTTCTCCCTCCTCCTCCCACTCCTTCTCAACCTCCCCATCATGATTTCCATCTCCCCCATTTCCATTATCCAGTGCTCCTCCATTTTCCCCCACTCATGATTTCCATCAGGTTCACCTCCGCTCTGTTTGTCTTCTTCGCATGGATTCCATCGGTGTGTCGTCCCACTCGCGTTGTTTTATCCTATAACCCTCTTCCATTATTCCTTCAGCTCCCCTCTCTCCCCAACACAATTTCACTATTCCAATTTTTCAGTTTCTTGACCTCTGCTATTTTTCCAACCTCGTCAACCACCAATTTCACTGCCATCAGCGTCTTTATCCTACAGTATTCACTGCATCTCACTAATCCATCTTCCCCTCTTCGTACCTCCATCATGTCATGACTTCGCTACTCCACGTTCACCACTATCGATCTCCTCCCCTTCGCAAGTTACCAATTCTGAGTCACATATTTGAAATCCACCACTATTTTCCCTTTCTCCTCGTCTTGCACATCCACCCAGATCAGCCTCCCAAATCTATAGTTAGTGCTGCTTCTTGAGACTCCGTCTTCACCTCTTCTGATATCTGCAATCAAGGGTTTTGAAAGCTACTATATGAAGCCTCCCAAATATATGGTTTTTAGTCCATAGTGCTCAGTTACTAGGGATCCATCATCTCCATGTACGTTAAATTCAATCCTATACCTCTACTACAGTAACTGATAAATCATTCACCACCAACTACTCCCCCATTTCCCTCCAAAATACACACTATTCTACTCAGGGAATTCACTCGGATTAACCTTGGTTCTGCTCCCACATTCCCTTCATCAATAGGTATGATATCCTAATATCATTCAATACCTATCCATTCTTTCCATCTTCTCTTATGTTCAGGTTAACATAATGTAATGATAATTTCATTATACTTTATTATATGTCAATACTTCAACTATTTTTTGTCTTCACTATTTACCATCTTCTGATGATAATAAATTACTATAATTTGACAACCAACCATAACAGTATCTATATGCACATTCTATGTATTATTTGTCTTCTTAATAATCATTGTCTATTCAATGGGTTCAAATTTAGATTGAATTTTCATGTTATGTTTGAAAATAATAAACATCAACTGTGGTTTGTTTTATGTCTGGGATTAAATCATCTCAGTTGACTTCATGCATCTCTTATTCCCTATTACAGCATCTTCACACTTCAGGTATGTGATAAAATATGTTTCTATATTTATGTCATAGTTGTGTATCATGTGGTTAAGAGTTCATAATATGTTCATGGAAGAATTTATGTTTTACAAATGGTTGAACTTGTGGGCATTGTGGCGATGTCCAGAATATAAGAGGGACTTTTGACATCTTCTCACTTCACGTATGTGATAAATTTATTGTTTCACCCTGTGTAGATAAGTTTTTGTATGATATTACAATTAATCTATTTTCAGTCAGGAATTTGGGAATTTAATTAATTTTTCCATCATGTTTTTGATCATTACTATTTGGCCTCACATCAATTTGGCTTCACCACTATTTTTCTTTACTGTTAGTCTGTTGTATTCAGTGGGTGTGTTCCAATACTCCCATGTATTATTTTTCTTCACCATTTACCATCATCTAATGACAGTAAATTAGTATAATTTTACATCCAACCATAGCGGTATCTATATGCACATTCTATGTATTTTTTGTCTTCTGCATATACATTGTCTATACAACAGGTTCAAATTTAGATTGATTTTTCATGTTTTGTTTGTCACCATTTGTCACTACTGAAACCCTACGATGCCAACATCCAGGATAGTTGATGTAGTGTTGCATGTATTGAAATCACGACTAGATGTCTATTATTTAAATTTATTTCCTTCACAATGTCTCTAAAGGAAACAATATGTACTATTTATGAAGGTTCTCTTATTTTTTTGAAATCTAATCTGATATTAGAAGATTTTGTGTTATTTCAATGTTCTTTTATAAACCAAAACCTTCTGTGGAATAACTCAACCTTATTTTATGTAATAACCTCTTTTCTAGAAGACATACTTATGTAAAACTTCAGAATATCAATACTTAAACTTATTTCAACTTCAAATATATTCCATGGGAATGACTTTTTCAACCACTCAGAAATTCTTACATATCAAGATTTTGGGATTGTTTTCTATGCCCAATGTCTCTACATTATATAAGATGTCATTATTGGATATGGGATGTCTACTTGTGCTACAAGGTCCCTAGGGGATTTACAGGTTTTTGTGAACTTGAGTTCTTCCTGTTTGTGAAGAATTTTGGGGTTTCACCTCAAAGATGTTGTGTTACATGATTTCATTATTTTTATGGTTTTCGAAATGTCATAGCTTACTCGCACTGAATTTTGGATTTTTCACCCAGTTCAATGATCTGCATTGAGGTCTTAATGCTATCCTGGAGTTCCTGCCCCATTTTGTTTGATGATTTGTTTTTTTCCCTTTCATTGGTTGCTTTCTAGACTTGAATACCCTTTATTTTAGGAATATCAATTTGACAGATTTATAGAAGTGCATGGATGTCTTCTTGAGGTTTAAGTTGTGAATAATGTGAAGGATTGGCATGGTCGACATGCTCATGTACAGGCTTCCTGGAATGCTTTTTTCACTGGTATGACCTCCTTTTTCAGTTTCACTTATTCATTCTATCAGTTCAAGACTATCATTGGGTAGTTCATGACCTATGAGTATAACTAGTTATTATAGTATGCATTACCTACACTCATGACTATGGGATTGTAATACACATATTCATTAATAAAAATGTTTTAGTACCATGTGAACAATTAAATTATTTAATATTCATTAATAATAATCGTCTGGGTAGTTCCATTATTTTTTCCAATAGGTTTTATTCTCTTGATGGTCAGGTTAAACAATTTTCAAGAAAGTTATCTACTAAATATACTAATCTTAGTTATTTCCACCTACCACATGTCACTCTCATAATCCTCCACATATAAGTTTTCATACTTGCAAAGCCTACATCCATCCACGTTGCTCCACCGCTCTCCATACGTACCATTCTCTCCATCCTGCTCTCGCTCCCTCTTTTCATCCCAATCGCAAATTCCTGCCCCCACATTTAAATTTTCCACTCCTCATCCCTTCATCAATCCTCGCTTACTATGGGATTCACCATCTTCACTCTCCCCAATCAAGGGTTTCCACAGTTTCACCATTCTCCAACTTCCCTGCCTTGACCTTCCCCCCCTCTCATGATTTCCCACCTTCCTTTTTCATTCCCCTCCATTCGCCTCCTACACCTCCTCTAAATCCCATTCCTATTTCACCTCTACTCTAGACATCCTAGAGCCCCTATGATTCCCAATCTAGGTGTCATCCTCATTTAATTCCTGCTAATACAATGGTTCCCGCCGATGTTTAACCTCTGTCGCTGCTCCTATGGATCCTGCTACTCCTCCGCCGCTGTTACTGATTCCCGCTATCGTTTTTCTCTCTGCCTCCCATTTCACCTCTGACATTTCTCTTATGCTTCACGCTCCTATTTCCCCTCCTAAGACACTCTTACAGTTCCCACTCCTGTCACACCTTAAATGTCGATCCAAGGGTTCATGCTCGCGTTTGCCCTCCCATCATCCTGGATTACTCGCAATATACTTCTAGTGACTTCCACGCCAATATTTCCATCTTCTACTATAGTTCATCATCTCTAATCCCCTCAGCTCTTCATATGTTTTCTATTTCTCATACTATGTCAAATTATTTCATGCAGGTACCCTCAAAATTCACTGCATCTCGTTCCCTGATTCCCTCAAGCGCCTGATTTCCATACACATCTACTACTACTCTTACTGCTCAATTGATTTTAGAACAATGTTTTTCTCGCCTCGTAACAAATATGTGATTCTATTGACTATATGATTATTGTATTTACTGTTAGTTTGTTCATTGATCATTCTGTGTGTTTCCACTACAAATGTGATTCCATATTTATATGTGTTCTAACAGTTCATGCTCCTAATATATAATGTTTTCAATGTGTTTTCAAACATAGTATAGAGACAATATTTCCCTAACTACCTTAAATTGTTAATTGTATTTGTATATTCTATCCTTTATGACCTATATCAGTGTCTTTGGCTATTTAATTTTTCATTGCAGTGATGGATAAGATGAAGTGTATTCATTACAACTGAGAATGATTTGGGGGATTAAAATAGAGATCCTATACCATATTATCTCTCAAACTACATGACATCAATGTACCATGTGGTCTCCATTTAAACGTTACCGTATATTATACATACATATGTTAGGCCAAAATGATTTATTTTTTAGTAGACTCAACTTTAATGTGAAATGATATATCATTCCTGGGTACCACTGGATAATTGCAACTAACCTACTACACACAACTTCAATTTTGGTCTATATTTTGTGTGTTGATATAGATTAATTCATTTAAACTAACTTTCAATTTTTTTTATCAAAATATTAATAACATGTTTAGTTCTTTTTAGTTTATTTAGAAATATTTTTTTCCAATAGGTAGCATTTTGATCATAATGTACATTAAACAAATCATTTTGGTGTAATATTTTTTCCCCTTTATCTTTTTAATGCCTTTAGATTTGAATCTTTGATATTTTGTTAAATGTAGATGGGTCGCACTCCCATTGGAGTTGCAACAATAAATTATTATTTCTCCAAGGCCTCTAACTATTGTAAGGATTGTGCGTGATCTTCATCAGAGTTTAATGTATTTCTATTCTATGTGGTTATTTGATGAAAGAGTCAACTAATTCAGAGGTAAAAAATCTCCAAAGCATTCATTTTTTTTCCACTTAGTAAAATTAAAAATCATAAACTTTATACTCCAACAGAATACCTAAATCCATCATTTTTTATGATAGATCTAATAATTTAGGAAATGTTTGTGATCTTATCCACCTATCAAAAAAATGTTCACTATTATGATTTTTGTGAATTGTTCAATTATTTATGTATAATTACATTCTATGATAATATATATATATATATATTATTTATTATACAATTAGTCACTTCTAAAATAATTACATTCTATTTTATGTAATTTTATTCATCACTTTGGTGTTACTTTTGTTTATTAATTTAATCATATACATTATAATGAAATTATAGGTTTCTATTTTCATTATAATTACAGCTTTCATTCACTTATACAGTCACCAATCGCTAAAGATATTCATATTGTGAATATTGAATAATCTTTTGCTTCATCCTTAATATATTAATGTTGTTAATTTGAATCATCTAATTAATTTTATGATACTTTGGTTTAAATATTTCTCATTTATTTTTTATTTTACATGCCTTGAACATTTACTTAGATAAAGTCTATATCATTTTTTATATATTTTTTGCAATGGGTGTTACAGAAAAGTCTTATTAATTAGTTAATTTCAGAATTGTCCTTTTTTATTTACTGTACATTTTAATTCATAGCTATAATTTGGATCTAAATCTCTGATTCATTTAAAATTCAATTTTTTTATTTCATTTTCCATTTATTTATTTAATTGTTTACATCTTTATTTTTTAATTGTAATTCATTAATTTATTCTATTTTAAATTTAATTAATCAGTCTACTTCAAATAGGACATATCTAACAATTTAAATTATAAATTAAATTGTATAATAATATTGTAACCTATATTGAATTAAAGAATTGGTGAAAACCAAGTTAGAGGGGGTGAATTATAGAAATGAAATGAGGCCTCCATCGGGAAGGTAAGAAAAGATTTAGATCTCGACCAAGATTTATTAGGGCACTAAATTTTTTGATCAAATTACGTTTTTGTGTCTTTTGTGAGGTACCCCAAATAGATCAAGGTTGTGTTTGACATCAGTAATTGAACACTGCATCAGGAAATATATTACACAGGAATTAATAGTTATATATTGTCTATTATTCATCATACTAATAAAAGTTCATATTGTATATCAAACACCAATATACATAATATTTTACCCAACATTTTCGAAAAAACATATTGATCATTAAAAGAATAAATTATAAAATCATTGGAACATACCTATTTGAAATATTATCCATGTTTA
This sequence comes from Viscum album, assembly GCA_963277665.1. Classification (NCBI taxonomy): domain Eukaryota; kingdom Viridiplantae; phylum Streptophyta; class Magnoliopsida; order Santalales; family Viscaceae; genus Viscum; species Viscum album. The sequence continues at coordinate 606,413,400 of OY728127.1, forward strand.
GATGATGTTCAATTCAAATAATAAAACCATTAAGGGATTCAACATTACTTTCTATTACTGCAATGCATAGTTTATTGGGAACTAAAGAAATGTCTCTTACAACTACAATTTATAGGCCATTGGGAACTAATGAGATTCCTCTTGGTCGATTTTTATGAAATCTAGCTATTATGAGTGCCTATGTGAAAGGATTCCCTTGCACATGCTCATGGACATACATTTGTGTGCATAGGGGATAGGTGTCCTTGAATGTGTGTGAAGGTGTGTATACCCAGTGGGGGAGAAAAAAATTTTAGTTTGAAATCTTCATGAGATGATGTGGATGGGATGGTTCCTCCTTGACGTAGGATCCCTATTCTAGCATCTTTAATTAAAGAATGCTTTTATGTGAATTTATCTTCATTCATAATTCTGCATAAATATATTGAATTTCATATCTTGTATAAGAGTTCTTTAATATAATTTTATTCATTTGAAAAATAAACTCATATTTTTATAAATAAAGTCATTTTTTATAATAAATCAATTCCATGATTTTATAATAAATCCCCTCCAATGGAGGTGCGCAGTCTTATAAAGAAACGATTAGTGATAGTTATTTATATCATGTTTAGATATGGTTTTAATATTTTATATGCCTCTTTTTTGTGTTTGTTTTGTAGCTAGTTAGTTTTTGTTTTCTTAGAATAATTTAAATTGGATTATCATACTTGTTTACTCAAATGACATTGCCCGAGTAGGTATATGTCTTGACCATGATACATTCCTTTTCACACTTTGAATATTATAAATAAAATTTCCATTTTAGGAAAAGTGAATTAATTTGTAAATGGTTTTTGTATGGTGTATGATTCCTTTCTGTTGTTTTGTTTCCCTTTAGACGTTGCGTCATTGTGTCGCTCGCTACAACCTTCTCTTGTGATCCCTTGTTATAGAATATTAAATAGATGTATGTTCTATCATCTTCCGGTGGGGCGATGGTCAGAATGTTACCCCACCTCCTCTTGCTCCCTTCACTCCTAGCCGGAAGATGTTTTCTCACAGATGTCGCTAGACTGGGCCAACATGCCACAGTCATGTCGCGGTCACACTACGGTCATGCCGTGGTCACGCCTCGGTCACGCCACAGTCACAATACTGTCACACTGCGGTCACGCCATAGTAATGTTGTGATTTGGACCTACTCCAGGATGACACCCCTCAGCGGTTTGTAGTGATAGTATTCTATAAGTATTGTTATCAATGTTGAGACTGACTAATCAAAAATTTATGTCGGTGGGGCGACGACCGGAATGTTTCCCCGCCTCCTCCCGCTCACTTCGCTCTTGGATGGAAGATGCTGCCCCGTGGAAGTCACTAGACCAGGCCCACAAGTTGCGGTCACGCAGTGGTCACGACACAGTCACGGGGCGGTCACGCCGCGATCACACCGCGGTCATTTTGTGATTTGTCCCTACTCCCGGACGACACCCTGTGACAGTTCATAGTGATAGTATTCCATGTGTCTTGTGATCAATGTAGAGACTTACTAATCTCAATTTATGTCAGCAGGGCGACGACCAGAATGTTGCCCCACCTCCTCCCACTACCTTCACTCCTGAATGAAATATGATTCCCTGTGGATGTCGATGGACTGGGACAACATGCCGCGGTTACGCCGCGGTCATGCCGCGGTAATGCAGTGATTTGTCCCTGCTCAAGGACAACACCCCGTGGCGGTTCGCAGTGATAGTATTCTATGTGTCTTGTAATTAATGTTGAGACTGACTAATCACAATTTCAGCCAGTTGGGCGATGGATGGAATGTTGCCATGCCTCCTCCCGCTCCATTCACTTCGAGCTGGAAGATGCTACACCGATGATGTTGCTGGACTGGGCAAACATGTCGCGGTCAGGCCGCGGTCACGGCGCGGTCATGCCACTGTCACGCTGCGGTCACACCTCGGTCACGCCGTGGTCACGCCGAGGTCACACCGAGGTCACGCCCGGGTCACGCCCTGGTAATGCAATGATTTGTCCCTGCTACAGCCACATCCATCCCACACCATCCCCCTTCCACCTTCATTTCATCTCGCTACCACCAGCCCGCAAACGCCCCCTACCACCTTTGATTCATCCCACACCATCCCCCAACACCTATAACTAGCCCCCTTCCACCAGCATTCCAACCACCTTCCACTTTCATTCAATCCCGCACCAACCCCCAGCCACCTGCAATCCAGCCCACACCATCCATCACACTAGCCACCACACCAGCCACAATACTAGCCACCACCCCCATCCTCCTGCAAAACACTCATGACAGCCCTCTGCCACCAGAAAAACAGACCCAACCACCAGTTCCGGCCCTCACTAGCCCTCGACCTCCTATATCCTAGCACGAACAAGCGCCTGCCACTTGTAGAAAAGCCCCCAACCACCTAAAATCTATCCCACACTAGCCCTCTTCCACCTATTCCAGCTCGCACCAGCCCCTGCCATCCCCCTGCCGCCTGCCTTCCCGCTCGCACAAACCACTCTTTCCCGCACCAGCCACTGCACCAACCCCCAGCCTCGTGCATTCTAGGATGCTCTAGAAAAACTCCATGAAAATAAAAAAAATGGAAGACGAAGGGGGGGGGGTCTCCAAGGGCTGTCTTGGGGGGGGGGGGTTCAGGGGAAGGGGGTTTGTAGGGCAGGGGGTAGGGTGCAGGTGGGGTGCCTAGGGGGGATTCCAGGGGGTGTCCAAGGGATGTCTGAGGGGATGATTTGAAGACATAACCCCACAAGAAATGAGACATAACCTCATAGAAATAACTTTGCTAATGATTTTTGGAAAGGTATTCCAAAGAGCAATAGGTCTGAAATCCATTACATCCCCAACATTTTCCTTCTTTGGGATCAGGGTAATAAAATTGGAATTGTCTTGTAGGTTTCGACATATATTCTAGAAAAATCCTCTGCACTCAAAAAGTAGGGTTGATCTTTGTAATATATCCTAGTGTTAAGCCTATCATCCTAATATTTTGTTTCAAAATGTCCTAAACTCGATTCCTATGAACAGGTTTTCGATTATAAGAATTTATTGTTGGAATTTTCTCATTTTCTTTAATAAAGTCATATTTTATGTTGGATGGAAGAATAATTAATTCTAGTTAAGTGGGTTTTCTATAAATTTTTTCAATTTTAAGTTATCCATGATATCATCCAACACATGTAATGTATAAGGGTCATTGATATTTTTGAATAAATCATCAAATGAACTATCATCATAATAAATTTAATTAGCAGACACCACAATTTCTAGATTATGTTCATTCTCAAAAATATATTCAACAAAGAGATAAGGTGTTTCTAGATCTCATCCTAAACATATGATGACATAAAATAATTTAATATTATTTTAAACAATAATGGAACTCTGAATGGTTTAATGTAAATAGATATTGATCCTCATAGGGATATTTAATTGAATCAAGAATATTAAAATTCACTTTATATTCTCCAAAATTATTTGATTGGGTTCCATCATTAACATTTATTGTTGTTTCAGAATCCATGATGAATGTTTGGCCTAGAATGATAAGGTAATAAACCTTAATTCTATATACATCCATTTTTTGAATATACAAATTATTTGTGAATCAAAATATATGTACACTTACCAAAAATAGCCTTACAACTCAAACTGGAAAGCGAATGGTTCGGTTAGAACGATATACAACTAATCGAGTGGGTTTTATCTTCCAATATATGTGGAAGAATAAAAAAATAGGGAATTACATTAATAAATGATAAAAAATCACATAGTTTGTTGGGAAAATTGAGTTCTCATATTTTGAAAGGGATAGTGAAAGTATATGGGTCGGGGAATTTCATAGATATTTTTAGGGTAATATGAGCAGATACATTTCTATATAAATTTATCTTTTCATTCCCTTATAGTCACCTCTTCCTAGTGTGTATACATTGGATAAATTTTACATGCCACAGGATTTTAAAAATGTATTCCTATAAAGGAATATTGATTTCTATGTTTTTGAATATATCCATAAACATTTTCTATATTGTCTTATTTGGTTATATTGGGTGGTTTTACTCTGGATGGGAAGGGAGGTTGGGGTTGATTTGAGTATCCCAATATATTTTCCCCATTATACTACTTCAATGAAGGTTATTCCACTTTTATTATTTCTTGAGGTTCATTTCTAGGGATATATTCTTCATATTCAGTGGTTTTTACACTTCTAGTTTCAGATTAAAAAAAGGGGTGCATCACTATTTTTACCTATTTTCTACTCCTTAATGAAATGTAACCAATATTTACTATAGTTTTATAATTTGGTAAGGTAGGAAGATTACCCAATCCTTGATTTATATGTATATCGAGAGTATAAATAGACTATACAAATTTTCCATTCATCTTTTAATTTTTGATACATGGGTAGAGAGAGTAGTTTTTTGATTGTTTTGTGACACCATGACATGTATCAACATGTTCTTCATGGAAGGTTCTTGAGTGTGTTTTTTTGGTAACTAATAGAAGGATGAGAGTGTATTCTTTGAAATGGATATGGTAGGAAACACTATTGGAAGGGTGGTATTTGATGTTGTTTCTTCGTATCTAATTATTGATTATTAGAATATTTTTTAATGCATTAATTTTTTTGGTTTTTGTTAGTATTGTATTTGGTATATGGAATCTAAAATTTCAATTTCTTGAACTTGGGGAATGCATTAGTGTGCTGGTCCTGAGAGTAAAAAATTTGGAAAATTCTTAGAGGTGTAGTGGGTTTCATCTCTTTTACCTTATTCAAAGCTAAATATCTCATAGGATATGTTATTTATTTATTTTTATTTTAATGTAATGTGGTTTTATAACCTTAACCTCATCCACTCCTCTTGTTCTAGTCCTAGTAAAAATTTACTTATAGTTTTGGTAAATTCTATACACCACTTATTTAACTCAAGTAGGGTTCATGTATATAAGTTATCCTCTAGAGGAATCATTTAGTAGGTTTAAGTCCCTATCCATTAATCCCTGGTAAAAGTATTCTGGGAAATAGTGACTTTCATAAATGTAATGCGGGAAGGATGCATACAGATTCTTTAATCACACACACCCACCCACCCACACACATGTTGCCAAAACCCATCACCCATCCAAAAGTCTAGCTTTATCCAAAGATATAGAACCACTGAACCCCCAGCCCAGCAGCCAACACCAACCAACCAGACCAGCATCCCTATCCAAACAAAGCCTAGAGTGAATGACCTCAAGAAAACCATTCCATATAACGTCCACTACACAGACTCTTACTTGAACAAGAACCCTAAACCACACCAGATCCAACCACAATAAGCCCCTATATTAGACACAACAACCAAAATATTAACTAGAAACAAAATCATCCCTAGATCACCATATGGCCCCATCCATCACCATCTGAACACCATGCATAAAAATGGACCAACCCACCATATGAAAATCTATAAAACCAGCAGTAAACCAGTACCATCCATCTGAAGTGCCTCACATCACCCATGCCTAACCCATCATACAACCTAAAGAATCCCCAAGCAGTCCCTAATCCAAATGTGAGCTAATACCCACCCAGAATCCAATACCTCTAGACCCACCAAGTAGTCAACATGCACCTAACCTAGAAAGAGAACCACTCATCTACCATACACATGCCTCCCAACATGCAGCATCCAATATCTCAATGTAATTTTAGAACATCCACCATAGAGATCCCTACACCATCAATAACCAGAATACACATGATCGGGAAATCGAGCACAAGCCAACTGAACATACTCCAAACTAGCACCTAAATACCCACCCCAAACTATATCCACCACACTAGATAATCTACAGAACTAGAAGACTACAACAGTAATCGAAAAAAATGAAGAAACACCAGAAATCCAACCCCTATGCACCGAAAACATGTTAACAACCATAGTAGAAATCACAAAACAACCAGAACCATGCACCATTTAAGTGTATCATGTACTACACCATGTAGAAAAATCTTAATAGCAACACCCCCAGCTGAAACCCATATTCCAAGGTCCTATAATTCCAAACAGAAATACGAAATTCACAACCTCACCTCCTAAATACTCCACAAGAAACCTATAACGCCACTATGAGAATATTTGTAAGTCTCTATTGGATAAACCCACCATCTCCCAGCCCCAACCGTAAGAACAATCCAATGTATGGGGGGGTGGTGTCCAGGGGGAGCTGCTTTCCAGGGGGGCTACTGTCCAGGGGGTCCATCAAGGGGGGTGATGGCCATGGGTGTCTAGTATAGGGAAGCTATTCAGGGGGGTGCAACATGGTGGGGCAGCTATTTAGGGCAGTCCAGCAGGGGGTTTCTGTCCAGGGGTGCTGTACTCCATGGGGAGGGGCTGCTGTCGAGGGGGGCAGCTGTCGAGGGGGGTCCAATAGTGGGGGGGCTGCTATCCAGGGGGGTCCAGCAGGGGCTACAATATTCTTTTTTATTGAGTTATATTATTTGTGAATATTCTACGATTTTTTATTTTCCCATAATTTTGGGGATGATCACTACTATGTTCTACCGTGTTTTGTAGGTTCTTTTGAGCTGCTTCCAATCTTCTTTGATAGTTCGTCTTATAGGGAGACTCATGTAAGTGTAGTTATGTGTTTTTTAATATTTATATTTGTTTAATTATTATTATTTATGAATCTTTCATGCATAATTTAATTTGGAGGGGACTGGAAGGGGGTGGAAGTGGGGGCTGGTAGGGGGTGCATGTTGGGGCTAGCAAGGGAAGGGGGGAGGGGAAATGGGTGGGGGGGACTGAGGGTGTCCAGTTTCTGGGGGGGGGGGTTCCAGGGTCTGTCCATAAGGGTGGGGGTGGCTATCTAGGGGAGTGGAGGACTGGGCTGTCCCGGGGGATCTGTCCAGGTTATGGGGGTGTATGGGGGGGGGGGGGTTTCTAGGAGGGTGGGGTGGCTGTCCAGGGGAGTGGAGGTCTTGGCTATCCAGGGGGAACTGTATAGGGTCTAGGGGGTATGGTGGGGGTGTCCAGGTTCTGGAGGGGGTGGGGGGGGGGGGGTTCCTGGGTCTTTCCAAGAGGGTGGGGGTGGCTATCGAGGGGACTGGAGGTCTGGGCAGTATAGTGGGATATGTCCATCGTCTGGGGGTGTCCAGGGTCTGGGGTGGTGTCCAGGGTCTGTCCAGGGGGGTGTCCAGGGTCCGTCCGAGGGGTGTCCAGGGTCTGTCTAGGGGGGTGACCAGGGTCTGGGGGGTGTGTAGGGTCTGTTTGGGGGGGGGGGGGGGCTGTCTAGGGTCTGTCCAGTAGGGGGGATTTGCAGGGGGTGTCCTGGGGGGACTGTCGACTGGAGGGGGGTTTATGTGTGGTGGGGGTGTCCAGTGTCCAGGAGGGACGAATCTGCATGGGGGTCTGTCCTGGGGGGGTGTAACACCCTGACCCCAGTTACCCAGAGTCGGTGCATTATTTTCATACATTGGCTTGATTAAGAGGAATCATGTCCCGAAGGACCGATCAGTTTAGCAGTCATGGAAAATAGATTACATACATGAATGTTACATTACACATTACAACATTCAAAACAACATAAATAATCCTTTATGAATTCCATTTTTCCATTTGCTTAACCCTACATATCAATCACAATACAGTTCTTGGAATCCTAGGATAAATAAAACATAGAAAGGGGTGAGCTCAGATGATCAGTAAGGATAACAATATAGCGAAAACATTAATAAATAATCAAAAACATTTAAGGCAATGTATAACTAAAACAATAGACTTTTAAAACATGAACTTCAGAATAATATGGAAAAGATAAAATGAATTTATTCTATTTAAATATTCACATTGAAATGTACTAGTCGAATAATCACATTCAATATCAATAACCACTATCATAATTATGGAATTCATAATGCCAGACTATCATAACCATGTAGTCAAGGCCTCATGCCAAGAATAAAAATAAGATTTTGTGATGGCCTCGTGCCAAGACACTAGTTTGTCTCATGATACCTACTGATGCATCGAGGAGCTATAGCGGGCTCCACTCTTCACTTATTAAGTCCAATGAATTCCTCATATGAACATGTTTAAACATAACGTAAACATTCGTATTAAAAATAGCGTACAAAATTTCAATAATTTCTCTATAAACCAAGAATGGTATAAAAATAAGACATCCATATTCAAACATATCACAAAACAATCAACACAATGCGGAAGATTTTTATCATGATAAATAAACATCAAAACAAGTTTAAAATCCATTAAATAATTTTGACATAGATGAAAATGATTTATAAACTCTTTGAGAGAAATACAATTTTTTCATGAAAACATTTAAAAGTCACAAAATCTAGAAAATAAATCTTTTAATGACATTTTTGAATCAAAGTGTCCTATACCACTTAGATACTATTGAACAGAATTATCATTTTAAAAAACATTCATGTCCATATAAATGAATCCTTAAAAAACATTTTGAAGACATGGACATTAAAGAGAAAGATTCAGAAGAATAAATATTTAAAACATTTGAAATGTTGTTTTAGTAAAAATTCCCAAAAAATAATTCCTTTGAAAACTCTTTCATAAAATATGGACATGGATAGTAAATATGTCCCAGTAGATATTTACGTAAAAAAACCTCGAATAATAAAGAGATTGTGAAATTAACCCTTACCAATTTTGTAACTTACCAAACATACACCCCTTAAAAGAGGTATCATACAATGAATATGTAAATAAAATAAATTAAACTGTATTAAACAAATAATACAATTATAGGTAGTACATACACCACACAAAAGGTAATAGTGGCAATATGGAATGAATCTCACGGGAATAAGGAGTGACATGAAAACCCCTTACCTTGTTCATTTTCTTGATAGTGTGTATGTTGACCTACTCTATAATAGTTAAATCATTTTTATTAAATTATACAAGAATCATATTCATAAATATGATATCATATATGATATTTTAATATGTCTTTTTTAATAATATTTTAGTATTATCGTCATTTCATGTGTTAACTTACTCAGTTTCTTTTATATGTTTTGTTAGATAAGTCATATTTGTTATGGATAGGTCGTATCATATTCATATCCAGAATGATATAATGTTCTTAAACATTACTTTTAATCATCAAATGATAATTAGTCTTGAATGGATACGATTGGGAATGAGTGTCATCGCCTTCGTGGAGACGGTAGTCTGTACGTACGCATGAGCGACAATATCATTATTTTGATATTAAAATAATATATAATTGGATAGTATAAAATATATACTGAATCATTATCATGTTATATGTATTATTTACATGAATTACACATCATTATTATACCCATCCCAATAATAATGTTTTGAATAACAATTACACTACGACATGGAGACGGTAAGTCGTACGTACGAACGTATGGTGACATGTCATTCAAAAGAAGGATAGAATAATGAATATGGTTGTACTATTTTTATAATAACATCATATTATATAGGAGATACTGGAGTTATTAGTTTAAAATGGTAAAAACAATGAACGAAGAAGTTGAAGAATAAATGAAATTGAAAAAGGGTGGTGAAAACATTATCTCTTCTTTGGGTTCTTCCTTTTGATTTGATCAAAAGAGCTCCATAGGATGGATTTCTGATCAAACTAAGGCCTCTAGGTTGAAGTGAAGGATGTTTAGAGTGTATTTGGGCAGGGTTGTTCCGAACCAAAAGGCATTCAAAGTGTGAAGAATTGGTTAGAATTGGTGTCTTTTTATAAGGGAGAGGAGAGGCTCTTTAGGAAAAAATTAAAGTATTATTTTATAATAAATTCATATTAGGTTTATAATGGATAAAAAGTGGATTATTCAAATAATAAGTAGGTTATGGGTCTAATCCCACTCAATCAATAGAATTTAGACAGTTTTCGGTCATTATATTAATCATATCTTTTAGTTTTACCTCTTAGTTAATTAGTTTGACACTTACCATGTCACTTTGTATTTTTATATTATATAGTTAAAAATAATAATATACATCCATGAGACCACCCAAGTTGTCCATTAATGATAAAAATATCATGATAAAAGTATCTTTTCCGAACCTCAGATTTTTAGTAATTGAATATAAATTAATAATATAATATTTGTTTTAAAAACTCTTTTATGTCAATTTTGACACTATTCAATAATTGAGTTTTTTATAAAGACTTAACAACATTAATAATTCGAAAAAAATTCATTTAATCAATCCTATAATGTCATATTAAAGAATAAAAATCATTTATATCATCAAAACATTCAAATAATATTTATTTTACCATTAATAATAGCAATTATTTGATTCTTTCATTAATAAGGAAAATACTACATCATTATTGTGTCATAAATAATATTAATAATTAAATGTCTAAAAATTATAAATAAAATAAAATTATTTAGGAAATAGTTCTATATTTCTAATGAGTATTTATAGTCTAAAATCCAATATATATAACCTTATGTAAAAATTGATTTTCTAAAAGATATATGCTTATGTTATTTTTGTATTTATTTTAACTTAATTAATATAATGTGTCCTTATCACCTACATGTGAATCCATGGGGTACCAAAATGGACCCAAAGATGACCATGGTTTGACATTTTTCAACGAATAAGGTTACTCCACGTTTTAGGGTAATTTATTATTATTATAATATTATTATTTTACCCGTATTTATCGGATTTACCCTTTAACCATGGTAAATAAAATATTTACAGAAGTAATTATTCAAAATGTCTAAAAATAAAATTTACCTATTTACACAATTTGGAAATCCTGATTCCAAATCTAGAGTCCATATTTCCAAATTCAAAACATAGAAGATGCAGAAACTAATTTAAAATTAATTCCCACTGTCAAAACAAAAAGCGTGTTTTTAAGAGATAATAACTATCAAAAGATTGACACTTGTTTATGTTCCGTTTAATTGTAAAATAATGTCCAATGACCAAAAATGTATTAAATGGTAAAACTATATTCTAAATACACTTTAAAAACACTCAAATTCATAATCTATCTCTATTAATTATTTCGATTAAAAAAGTTGTATTTAATAAAAATTTAGTAATTTTCACTATTCATCAACAAATAAATGTTATCTGAAAAGTACCAAAATTTAATCCTAAGATAATTTAGATATTCCGAATCCAAAAAAGAAGTCAATTTTGAAAGATAAAATGTATAAAATTTCAAAAATTGGGTATTACTATTCATAACAGCTACTTAGATTGGTCGTAGTGTCTTAGAATCTCGAAGTTGTGTACAACACACACTACTGTATTATTCAATGATAATCGTACCGTGGAATATTTGGGTGTTACAGTGGGTGCATGGGGTGTCCAGCAGGGGGGGCTGCTATCCGGGTGGGGTTGTCCTGGCGGGGGGGGGGGGGGGGGGTCCAGGATGGGGGGGTGTCTGAGGGGTGGGTTTGTATACGGTGGGAAGGGGGGCTCCAGAGGGAGGGGTGCATGGGGGGCTTTAAGGTGCATGTGGGGTGCAAGGGGGAGAGTTGTGGGGATTTTTAGGGGGTGGTGGGGAGGATGCAAGGAGCCAAAACTGGCTAAACAGTGTATGACGTTTTTACGAAATGTGTAGGCCTATAGCTAGTGTTTTAAACCGTAGCTCTAGGTCTACAGCCACGGTTCCTAACCATGGATATATGACTAGAGCCAAGGTTCCAACTATGGCTATAAGAGTTGAGTGATTTTAGCCAATGACACTGGTTGAAACCTGTGGCTTTAGGGCTTTTTACATGGTTAGAACCATGGCTATATGGATATATCCATGGTTCAAACCGTGGATAAAGGGTTATAGCCACAGTTGGGAAGCGCAGATATAGGTTTTACCCAATAGCCATGCCAATACCAGCCACAGTTGTGGGAACCGTGGCTATAACCTATAGTCATGGTTTTAGGGCCTATATCCAGTGTTTAAAACCATGGCTATAGCCTGATTTTGTAATAGTTGGTTGTTTTATTGGGTGATGAAATAGAATAATGAAAAAATTACTGGGTTTTGAATCAAGAGATGATGAATAATAGGGTAAGGTATTTTAGGAACATATTCTAGTGATTCTATTGATTATATGATTATTCATTTTTGGTGTTGGAATTTTTTCAACAAGGATCCTTTTTCTAGATACCCAACCTTTATACTGTGATTTCACCATTAGAATTTTCATCTACTATGTGAAATTTACAAACTAGGAAATATTAACCCAATTTAAACATAATTATAATAGGTTTTGTAATTTTCATTCATATAATATGAAAATTAAATGAAGCAGAAATTGAAAAAACTCGGATTACACACAATGGTCCTGATGTATGAAATGAAGAAGATTTGGATTTCTTAAATAGAGTTTCATTAATACAAAAAAAGAATAGGAAAATAAAAATAATCCCTTAGAAAACCTCCCCAAAAAATTAAGACCCCAAAAAAAGAAATATAATCTCTCATTCTAGGCATGATGAGATCAAGAAACATGGAAACCCATGATGGATTTTCAGTGAATAGTGGTAGTGAAGACATGCAATATAGTGTGTGCTCCATCTCTCCAATCATTCCTTACCACCCCTCATTCTTGAATGAATCTTCTATATATATGAGGGCATGGATATATAGGTTTTCCATCGAAAAGTTGGCCATAAGTGTCTTTATTTTCATTTTGATGGAATTTTCATTTTGTTTAATTTTACACGACATGTAATCATTTTCAGTGGGGAATTATTTGTAACATTATGTATCTCGGAATTTCATATCTAGTATATTATAAATTATGTGTAATGTCTTTTCATAGTGTGTAATGTCTTCATAACTTATCCATGGTGGAAACATATTCCTGATGAACACACATCATGTAATAAAATACATTACATTTAAATTCCTTCCTCTAGGTCTACAACTCCACTACATCCAAAATAATCAAGTGTATTGGTGCTTTTCATTGCTCGCGACATGAATTGTCCTCTATATACAACCTTCATGATATTTTATTCATTTTCCCAATATTTAATGTTCATACCAAATATGAAAAGATAATTCAAATTTTACATGATTTCTAAAGAACAATCAATTCATAGTATATATAATTTTCTTAAAATTCCCTAATTTTTTTATAAAATACCATAATCAAATACATTCGCACCTGAATTTAGACTCATCCATAATGATAGTATCTCAATAAAGTACAAAATATGATCAGGTTTTAATTCTTTACATTAATTTTCAACAATATAGATTAATGAAATTGAAAAATAAATAACGAAGAATCACATAATTGAATTAATCAATGTCTTAATTTTCAATGACATAAGAAAATCAAGTATTTTACATTTATCATTTGAAATAGGATAGGCATTTAAAACATTAATATTCATTTTAAAAATCATTCATAATATTAATTCTTTATAAAATTTACAACACATGAATTTTTTCCCTAATCATTAGGGTAAAAATGAATATAGAATTCATTACACACGTCAAAAACATGTCACATACAATAAGGTTTTAAGGAATCTCACATTTCCATAATGAAAAGATATATAACAATGTAGTCATTTGGTATTTTCCATTTTTGATCAAATTAATATGAGGATTTATTAATGGTAGATATATGATGTTGAATTTAAGTCATAAAAATGAGTTAATAAACTAATGAATTTTGGGTTATATTAATTGATAAGCTCGACAATAATAACCCTCTATAGCATTCATTTCTCTCAACCCAAACCAGATCAAAGTAGGATAATTATAAATATAAGTATAATGAATGAATAAAACCCAGATTATCGTATTTTATTTTTATTTTTCCCTTCTTTGAAATCATTTATTAATAAATATTTCACATCCACCATCTAACCACATATGATTAATAAAGAATCGATCTAGATTTTGTGACTTTTCACTCCAAGACATAACCTATTTATTCAGTTTTTATAAGTATTTATCTATTACGATATATATATTAGTAGGTGATGTGATTAGTGAAACACAATATAATATTTGTTGCCTCCCCCCAAACCATAATGGATAATCCCCGAATAAAATATCCTCAATAAATCATGTCATGGTAGACCTTTGAATATCCCTCCCACACACTTATTATTTTTAATATCATGTATAACATTTAGAGTATGGTAGTATGGGAAATGAAATTATGATTACATGGTTAATTTTAAAAATAGGTTTTTATGTTTTCTATGGAACTAAAAATTATTAATTCATGGTGTATCCATGTATAAAGTGTTAAAAAATGAATTCCCCCAATTATTTTAAAAGTTACTCTTTGTTGATATATATTTTATATGTTTCAAATAATTTTATACAAGAAATAATGCATGTGTTTCTCAATAACTATTTGAATGAAATAATTGGAAATATTTTTATCATAGGATGTATCGAGAATGAGAATAAAGTACTGAGAAAACTATAAATGGAAATGATCAATAATAATAAACTAAATAAATTCCAATATCATAAATTCATGGCATTGTCGAATCATAGAAAAACTTTCATTTATAATGATAAACTTTCACCCTCAAATAATATTATATAATATTTTAACCCACATTATTATCTCTATTAATACTTTTCACCATCACTCCCATTCATATTTTTTATAAATTAAATTTAAATTCTTGGGATGGTAGTTGAACATGAAACATTATGTCTCCTACATTAGTTGAGAAAATAAAGAATGATGTATTGACATGATATTTTTAATCAAATATCTAAAAAATTAAATTTTTGTGAATGAAATTGAAATTTTACCAACATGAAATGCTTAATACACATGAAATTGATGCATAAAACTTGGCTACACATATTCTAACTGTACCTAATTCCATATTTATTTTGGTTTGACAGAATTAGTCTTATTATTTTTTATACATGATTAATTACTTTGTGGGACCTTATGTTCATGACACATAATGAAACACATGTGAAATAAAATTTCATATTTTTGAAATATAAAATATATAGCGGTATAATGTATGATTATAAAGGAAAAATATTAATAAATAATTTTTTTTTAAAAATGGGTTGCCTCCTGGAAGAGATTTTATTTTCCTCCATTGGATCAACTATAACTATTTCGGCTTAGGTTGTTGATGGTAGTAATGTTGTTTCCAGATTTGGATCAATGAATTGTCTTATATGTGTCAAGTCCACACAAGCTGGTCCCTGTTCCTTTTTCCCTAAACAGATCATATCTTCCTGATTATAGAATATTCTTGATTTCCATCATGTAGATTTAACAATTATTTCACAAACAGGATGAAAAAATATGAGGTCATTTATTATCAAAACCAATTTTCCTTTTCTATCACATCATAGTTATTAATTGACCAATGGATTTTTAAACATACATGATGGATAAAAACTCTCAAAAATAGCTTATTAGTTTTCACATTAATCTGTGTGATTCATGTTGGTAAAAAGGTCTCCCAAAATGAAGAGGATTCATTTATTAATACATAAAAGCACTAAAAATCCCACCTCGAAGATAAATTTGTCAAATTTTATATGAATTCCATCAATGGGTCCTCTTGAGGTTCTCAACGTAGAGTCTACTAATTGATGAAGTACTATTGTAAGATTCAGAATTTATATTCCTAGGAACTTATTTGCAGTGTATGACAGGATAATAACACTAGAACCTAAATCCAAAAAATAAATTCCACATTCATCATCTCCAATTAATATAGGGATTCAATAACTACCTAGGTATTGTTTCTTCTTTTTTAAATCGATTGGTACAACAACTGAGAATTCTCATGATAGGGACATTGTTCCTATATCTTCCAACATCCTCTTATTTGTCACTAGAACATTCATAAGATTGTAGTGAATTGTAATATTGGAATGTGATTCTGAGAATAAAATATTAATTGTTAATTTTTAAAAAATTTCTATAATTTTACATCTTTATGTGTACAACTTTTTATGATTAATCCTTTCTTGAAATAGTAAAAATGTTTTAAAAAATGTGTTTCTTCCACTAGATGTTATTATTCATATTTTTCCTTTTTCATCCTTACTAAATGAGAAATTAATTTATTATAATTCACTTTTTTCTATCTTCATTAAGGTATTGAGGGAGTTCTATGTGACATTTCCAATTCGTAGAAGTATCATATTATCATCATCAAATTGATGTTATTTTGGAACTACTAGTAAAAGTCTTCTTGGTATCTGCCTATGTTGTTCCAAAATTTGCCTGACATAATCCTATTGATTCCATAATCCTATTATTTCATTCATTGATTCTTACTTTATTTATTATAGCACCACCATAACAGTGGTCGTGAATGCAATAAATTATTCTTACATGGAAAGAATCTCTCTTGAATGTGATGGAGCATGTGGTTCTTATTATTGAAATCAATTATATCTTTCATAAAACTCTTAGACATATGATTTTATATACTATAAAAATATAATTGACTCTGTATATTGAAATAAATATAATTTTAAACAACTATTAGTATATCATATGGATTATGAAGATCAATAATCATGTACAACTTCTAAGTGATATAATCCATTCGAGCAGTCATCTAGTTATTATCCACCATTTTGACCCCTCATCATTGGGTGGTTTCAGGTTTCCATTGGAATATTTTGGTGGCCATTTCAACATGAAGATTTTGTCACTCGAGTGAAAATATCTTATGTGATCCTCTTCATAGATATTCATCAATTGATAGGTTCTCCTATGGAAAACGATTATAAAATGTTAGAATCAATGGCCATACATCAATTACATGATGAATACATTATATACATATGCCTTTAAATATCTCCCAATTTTTAAACAATTATTCATCATCATGCTGGGTTAGAAGTTTTCTCACCAGATTATACCATGTAGGGATAGAATGAGAAGGGGGTCTTTGAATCAATTATCTATATTTTTTCCTTTAGTGATAATCGAAACATGAAAAGCACAATCATACTAGTAGAAAAATTATTTAATTGAAATTTATATAAAATTTGAAGAATCCCCCTATGTGGGTCTTAAGTTCCTCAATAAAGAGTGTATAAATTTTGATTGACATTGATATAATCTAGGTGATTTCTAGATTTAACTCCAATTGAGGTGTAACAATGCGAGCCACCAAAATATTAGGTTAGAGACCCATTCCTAAAGGTCCTTCATAATCCATATGTGTGTCAATCTCCAGTGGTGGTATTGGATCGTATCCAACTGGGTTTTACTATTCTTTCTCATCTTCTTCCTATTTTCTTCTCTTCTTGCCTAACATATTATCTGTCTCTAGGTAACACCCCAAGCATCCATGATATGTTTCTCTTTGAATAATACAAAACCTTGTGATGTATGTAACACTGAGTTTAAGAACACTCTGATCTATTAAACTAGCCATTTAAAAAAGAAGTTCTAAATAGTAATAAAGGAATTTTTAATTTTATATATATCTTATATAATTTTAAAAAACATATTTTTTGTTTCCTAGAGATAATATAAGGAAAAAATTCAATTTTTAGATAAAAGAAGTATTTTTCAAAAGTGTACTCTTCAACCTATTATTGGAGAACCCTTTTTAAATCCATTATTTGACAATTTTATATATATATTAAATTGGATTAAATAAAATTCTTCTTATAATAGGGATATAATAATTTATTTTCGATGATTTTTTAGTGTTTTTCTGATAACAAACATATTTTTATCAAAAGTTAAAGATACTAAATTTTAATTGAATATAAATTTTTAATTAAAATAAATTTTATTGATAATTTATTCATTTTAATGGTATTGAGTTATATTTAGACTATATAGTTATCATTTAATAAATTTATGTCATTATAAGTATTTTCAAATATTAATTTGACATAAACAGATGTCAATCTTTTGATAGTTTTTACTTTTTAAAAACATGCATTTTGGTTTTGACTACGGGAATTAACATTAAATTAATTAATAAAAAATAAATGTTTTGAATATCTCAAAATAGAATACATTTTTGAATTTATAATATCAAAATTACCTTAGGGTGATTTTTTGGTAGTTTTTTGAAAACATTCAATTTTTTCTTAATAGTTAAAAAAATACGTTATTGTTTAAAACCAACTTTTTATTTAAATAATTATTGATTTTAATTAAATTTATTTTCTATCAAAATTGATATATAATACTTATATATTTTATGTGTAATTAATTTGTGTTGTTTTATAATAAAATTAGATGTTTAAAATTTTATTGCACTTTTTAATGACTTTTACCCACCTTCTATTAAAATTTGCAAATTTACATAGAACTTAATTTTACCACTTCTGTGAACTGAATTTTAAAAATCCGAGAGACATGGTTGAAATCAATAAGTAAAATTTGGTCCAATAAGACGAAAATGTTTTTTGGTGAATAGTAACTTTTGTCTTTTATTTACCAATATTAAAAATAAATAGGGAAATTAAAAGTAAAAATGATATTATAATTACCCTAACACATGTTTGAATTATATTAGATATGTCTATTTTGTCCAAATCCAACCTTAGGAATAAAATATGATCCTTTTTATGAACTTGGATTAGATTGGGGAATTTATTATAATTTTATTTGAAGAAGAGTTAAAAGTGTTAATTTCTATGTTTAATAACTAATCCATTTTTTATAATGGGTTATAAAGAAGTTAAATTCTTATATAAATATTCCTTATAATGATAATATGATTTCATAGATATTGGTATTATATTTATAATTTTTTTAAATTAAATAATTAAATTTATTTTTGACAAAATGATTATGCAGTAATTACAATGTCAATGAAAGATTAAAATAATTGATATTATAAATATAAAAATAAATGTAAATTGATTCTTTTGATTTAATGCATGAATTTAATTAGTTAATATGACATTATTGGGATGATTAATTTTTTTTTGAAATCATAATGATTTTACGACTTTTAACAAAAACAAAATAAAAAATAATGTCAAATTGACATAAATGAGTTTTTAAAATAAATATTATATTATTAATTGATATAATAATTATAAAAATATATATTTTTTCCAATGTACATAGAAAATGTTATATATATCAATAATTTACACCTTGGGGTTCTCTTGGATTTTTATAGTACTTTTATTAATCATTTATTATAACAATACAAGAGGACATTGTAAAAGATAAACAATTTAACTAAGAGTTAAATATATTACATTGGGTTAATATGGTGACCAAATCATGTATATAACCAATTTTTTCAAAGAGCTTCGATCCATTTCCACCTTATCTTTGAAATAAATCAATTTAGAGCCATTTGAAACCAAAAATTATTTTATAATAAAATAATATTTCCAACCTTTCCTAAAGTGACCCTCACCTCTCCATAGAAGGGTACTTACCCTTTTCTCAAAATCAATACTCCTACACCATTTGGATCAGCCAACCCTTGCCCAAAGCTCCTAAAAACTTCCCTCACTTCATCCTAGAGGCCATCCATTGATATAAAATCCATCATATTTAGAAATATTGATCAAATCAAAATGAAACACCAAAAGAAGAGGTAATTATTTTATCAACTCCTTCAAAGTTCTTTCTCTCTTCCACTTTCTATTTATTTTTTATTTCCATGAAAAAATAATTAAATGAGTACCTTCTACATAATTTGATGATAATATAAATTTGGAACATCCATAATCATTATTCAATCTATCCTATGAATTATAATATAATCATGCGTACGTACGTACGGCTAATCTTCTCCACAATGTGGTGAAATTTGTTATTCAACACTATATTATATGGATGGATATAAAGATGAGTAATATGTATAAAAATAAGGAAAATAACATGGTAATTTCTATTTATAATTATCATACAATCAAATTTCACACCTCTTAATCATTAAGGAAATGATATCATCGCTTGTGCATACGTATGACTTAACGTCTCCACAACGCAATGAGATTCATTTCCTCATTAACGATTCAACGATGATTATTTTATATTATTAATAGGTATGTAGTATATGAAATAATAATGTGACTTTATATATATATATATATATGTATGTATTTATGTATGTATGTACTTACATATTTCTTTATCACTTACTTTCATTCAATACAATATAAAAACTGAAACAACGTTTATGCATATGTACGACATACTATCTCCATAAACAATACCTTATATTTCATATATCAATATATTATAAATACTTATATTCTAAATATATATTATATATAAATAACTATTTATATTATGGAAGTATTTAAACCATGATATAAATGATATGATCAAGAATAAAACGTCAAAACACTTACAATAAAGAAAGTGATTATTACCGGAAATGTTAATTTATCATGGAAATAATTATTAAATTGGTAGTATAAAGTCATAACTGAATCATGTATGATATAATAAATATGAATATGGATCTGGTATAATTTAATATCATACTATGCTCATTATTAAAGAGGTTAAACGTACCCTCTACCGATGTAAAGTGGAAAGTAAGGGTTAATTCCTCAAACCCATTATTATCTGAGATTGTTTATGTGTAAGTATTTTCTGGGACATATTTATTGTCTCTATCCATGTTTCATAAAATAAATTTCAAAATTATTCTTTTAAGGGACTCTTTAACAAATACATCATTTTAAATGTTTTAAATATTTATTATTTAAAATATTTATCATGAATGTCTATGTTTTTAAAATGGTTTGATGGATTTATTTATATAGACATGATTGTTTGAAAATGTTAATTCCATTCAAAATTTTCAAAGTTGTATGGGACACTTTAATTAAAAATCCACTTTTAAATTAATTCCTTTATAAATGTTTCAATTTTAAATGATTTTACAAAAGAGATATTTCTCTCAAAATATTTTACTGATCATTTTAATATTTTTCAACATCATTTACTGGATATTATTCACGATTGAGGTTGATTTATAACAGTACAATATTCCATATAGTATTTAATGACTTATGATATTTTTGACTGTGGATGTTTTATTTTTATACAATTAATGTTTTATGGTTAAAGTATTGACATTTCGTAATCTAGATTTTATACAAATGTTTATATTGTGTTTAAAAATTTTAATTTGATGAATGAATTAGACTAATTGATGGGTGGAGCCTATTATAGCTCCTCGATGCATCAGTAGGTCTCTTGGAAGAAATTTTTATCTTTGTATAAGTCGTTGAAAAAATATTTATTTGTAGTCTTTTCATGAGGCCTTGACTATGAGGTAATGACGTAGGGAATTAGGAATTCCCTAATTAAAAAATTAATTATTACATGTCATTATTCGACTAGTAGAATATTCATGTCCATGTTTATAAGGTAATGTTTGATTTATTTTTTTTCCATATTATGTTAAAGTTTATGTTTAAAAGGATTATTTTTTATAGACCTTTCCTTAAATCTTTGTAGCTTTCTCTAAATTATTTACCAATACTATGAATCATAGCTCGACCATTTCTTAGGTATTGTTTTCCTAGTATTCTAAGAACTATATTTTGTTTGATATACGGGGTTAATCTAGGGGAATAATGGAACTCTCAAAAGATTATTTATATTGTTCTTTTTTTTGAGTGTGTAATGAAATGTTTTTTATGTAATACATTTTCAAAGACACCTAAATTAATTTGTCCTTCAGGACATGATTTATTATAATCATTCCAATGTATTAAAATAATACACCGACTCCGGGTTTCCAGGGTCAACCCATTACAGTTGGGATCAGAGGAAGTTTTGTACAATCCTTGGAAACTGGATTTAGAAAATATTTTATTAGAGAACATTACACTAAGATAAAAATTGAATATTAGTATATAGATGATCTTCATAGATTTGGGGTAATATAAATATTTTGTTTGTTTTCTAAGAAATACATCGCTATATGGATATGAGCTGGTAGAGGTGGATCTGGCACATATGTACCTAGGAAGGAAAAATCTAACAAGGAGTTTCATCCATGACCCGAGGTATCCTGGTACATGACAACATGCCTTACTACACACTTGGTTACGACTCTCCTAGGGTATTTTCTTAGGATAATTCAAATTTTCATTACAAGCCATTATGAAGGATTTTAGAGTAAATACTTTCTAAAAAACATTTTTTTTGAATTTTCATTATATGAGTAATCTTTTCAACTAATTTTATGTATATTAAATGTTTGGAATTACACATTGTGATTCATTAACTAACCTAGTTTATTCCATTGTTTAGAAATGGTGGCCTGTAAAAGGAATGAGGACTCCAGTAACACGCACTATCCAAAGAGTAAGAAGGATTATATCAGTCATGGTATAAATCCAACATTTAAAAGGAAAATATTGTACAATGTATTATCATCATATGATGAAATAGTATCAGGTGTAAATTAGATAATTATAGAATTCTATACGTCCTATGGCTTTGAAGGAAAGCAAGAGAAGAAAAGGATGGTCAAGAAAAAGACTGATAAAGGGAAGAGGGGAAAAAGGATTTCCCCTTATGCAAAAACTATTGAAATAATCACGTTAGTAATGAGTTGAATGGAATGAGAGTTCATTACAAGTGTAGAAAAAAGGACATTAGGTATGTGACTGCAATGGTAAGAAAAAGGAATCAAATGTAAAATGATTCATCTATATGGAGTTGAGGCACTACACGGATCAATTTCCAAATCATTAGAGTATTCCCCAAATGAAGATATTGGATAATAATAATAATGATATGATACTCCCACAGATGATGGGTAATGACTATTGTTCTTATTTTTTATTAATGAATTATTTCATTTGAGTGTTGTCTCAACAAAGTATTATTTATATGAATAATAGAAATAAATAAGGATTATACTACAGTACTATTTCATTGAAAATTTTAGATTATATAGTTCTAAGGAATGTGACTCAATATCAAGTTAAATTTTTTGGAAAATAAATGGTTGATGAAAAGTTAAACCATAATATGTTTATGATACTAAGGTAGTGATTTTGGAATAATATATGATTGATTATGATATTTTATATTAGATATTCTTGAGTAAATTGAAATTCATTAATAGTTTTTTTATTCTATTATTGTTGAAGATTAGAACATTTATTGATATAATGAGTATATCACGTACTATAAAATGAATATGGTAGAATGAATTTAATAAATATGGTTTTAGGGTAATTTATCATGTTACCATGTTTTAAAATAATACTTGATGAAGGTATTCACATGTTACAATGTGAAAAAAAGATTTTCATTGTGTTTTCCGTCCATATATAATTTGGACAATGAGTTTGGATAAAAGTATTTTGGATGTGTCCAATTGTTTGAGTGGATTATGTTTAACATTGGATTCAATTGTCAATGTTTATGAATTTCTTATGATTATTTTGAGATTTTTATAAAAATGAAAACCCGGTGGTCGGTCGAAAACCCATTGCATCCCGTGAGGCCGCAAGTCAGGAACCCAAAACCGAAGGGTGATGAGGCTGCATCACCTACCATATGCCTACGTGATTCCCGGGTTTTTATAATGTAGTTTTTTTAAAATGGGATGACATATAAATTATATATTCATTTTTTTGGAACCGTATATGATTAGGATAAACAAAATATTTTTTGAGTTTGATTATCTTTTGGAGTGAAAGATAAGTTTGTGGTAGAAATTAGTTAACATATAGAATTGTAAATTTAAAGTATTTTTTAATTATTCTAAGAATAAATTAATTCTTAATCTTTAGGGAAAAGATCATAAAACAAAAAATGTGTTATTCTGATACCCTATGTTTTTTTTTGAATTGATGATATTTTAAATCATCATAGATTTATGGATTTGAGTCCCTCAATATTCCATTCACTTGTTTGTGATTGATGACCTCAATCAATCTCAATAAATATTTACATTTTTGTTCCATATATAATTTACACCAATGATATTCAATTTGAAATTTTAATTTGTTGGTGAATTTTTCATTTCTCTTTCCCTCTTCTAAAAACAAAATTTTATTAACCCGATTATTAATGTGGGTTTTACACAAAGGTATTTTCTATTTTTTTAGAATTATATTTTCGAAAAATAGTTTAAAATTGTGAGGATGCAATATATTGAAGGAGGGAAGAATATAACATCTCATGCTTCCATGGTATGTTTATCTTTGAATAATACAACAGCGTGCGATGTATGCAACACAGAGTTCAAGTGCACCACGACCTATCAAACTAGCCGTTTAAAAAGATGGTATGAATAGTAATTACCAGATTTTTAATTTTATATATATCCTTTATAATTTTAACATTAATTTTTTGTGTTTTTTATTCATAATATAAGGACAAATTCATTTTTTCCACTAATAGTAGTATTTTTCAATAATGCAGTTTTTAGTCTTTTAATAGAGAACCCTTTTTAAATTAAATATTTGACATTTTTTTATATTCAATGTGAGGAAATTGGACTCTATTTTATAATTGGGATATTAATATTTAGTTTGAATAAATTTATAGTGTTTTTTAGATTACATTAAAAAAATTATGAATAGTGAACGATGCTAAATTTTAATTGAAACGACTTTTTTAACTAAAATAATTTATTGTGTTGAATTATACATTTGTATATTTTTAAGTATAATTAGATTATATTTTTATCGAATAATATAATGTAATTCATTATAAGTAATTTGACATTTACATTTGACATAAACATATGACAATATTTTTATAGTTTTTACTTTCTAAAAACCCACTTTTTGGTTTTGACAACGAGAATTAATTTTAAATAAATTAATGAAAATTCATTGTATTTTAATTGGTAAAATATTATTGAATTTTGAATTCAGAATATGAAAAATATCATAGGGTGAATTTTTGTTATTTTTTAGAGAACATTCAATTTTTGATGAATTGTAAAAAACACTACGTTATTTTTTTAATATGTGTTTTTATATTAATAAATATTTTTTAATTAAATTAATTTTAAGTGAAAATATATTTATAATACATTTATATGTTCAATTAAATTCATTGGAGTAATTTTATAAATAAATTATACGTCTAAAACTTTATTGAACTTTTTAAGATATTTTACCCACCTTTTAGGAACATTTTCAAATATGTATAAGTCATAATTTTAAATGATCTGTGAATTAAATTTCAAAAATATAAGTTACACAGTTGACATCAGTAAGTAAAATTTTGTTCAATAAGATCAAACTAATTTTAGGTGAATAACATCTTTTGACATTTATTTATCATAGTTAAAATTAAATTAGATCATTAAAGGTAAAAATGATATTATAATTTCCCTAACACATATCCAAATTATATTTGATATGATTATTTTGATCAAAACCATCCTTAGGAATAAAATATGATCCTCTTGGTCATCATGTATTAGAATAGAACATTTATTATTAATTTATTCAAAGAAGAGTTAAAAGTATTAAACTTAATGTTTAATAAGAAAAACATTTTTAATATATGGATATACATAATATAAATTTGACAATAAATATTCATTAAAAAGATAAAAAAATTTCCTAAAAAATAGTATTTTATTTATTATTTTTAGAGATTAAATAATTAAATTTACTTATGACACAATGATGATGCATTAATTAATTCTTCAGCGATAGATTAATTTAATTGATATTATAAATATAAAATTAAATGTAAATTGGGGATTCTGATGCCATAAAAGAATATTTTAGGTTAATATAACATTTTAGGGTTTATTAAATAATTTTTTTGAAGTGATAATGTTTTTATGACTTTAAAAAATACCAAATAGTGTCAAAATAGACAGAAATTAGTTTTGAAAACAAATATTATATTTTTAATTGATATAATATTTCTAAAAATATAGGGATCGACCAAAGAACATAGATATGGTTATATTTATCAATAATAAACCATTTTGGGATCTCTTGGATTTTTATAGTATGTTTATTAACCATTTATTATAATAATATTAGGGGACATGGAAAAAGATAAACTATTTATCTAAGAGTTTAATAAAAAAGATAAGGTTAATAGGGTGACCTAAACCTGTCTAAAACCTAAAGGATGAGTGTATTTAGACCCATCCTCACCTTATATTCTAAATAAATCAATTTGGATCTAATATAAACTGAACATTTTTTTATAATTAAGTAATATTTCAAACTTTTCCTAAAGTGACCCTCACGTCCCTTATAAAAGGGTACTTCCCCTTCTCTCAAAATCACACCTCCAATGCCATTTGGCTCAGGAAAAACCTACCCAAATATCTTCCCAACATCCCTCAATTCATCTTCGAGAACTTACCTTGAGAATAAAGCCTCTCTAAGTAGCCCTTTTGTTACAATCAAAAGTAAACACCCAAAGAAGATTCAATTATTTTATCACCACTTACAACATTTTTATCTTCTTCCACATTCTATTTATTTGTTATTTCTATACAAAAATAATAAATCTAGTACCTTATACAAACTGTAATGTTATAATAAATATGGTTCAACCATACTCATTATTCTATCAATTTCACGAATGATAATTTCACAAAGCGTGCGTAGGTATGGTCTATTGTCTCCACGATGTGTTGTAATTTGTTATTCAACACATTGATATTTGGATTTATATAATGATAAGTAATATGTATATAAATAATGAAAATAACATGATAATTTATCTTTAAAATTAATATACCATCCAATTCTACACCTTTTAATCATTAAAGAAATGATATCATCACTCGTGTGTATGTACGGCTTACCGTCTCCATGATGTGATGAGATTCATTTAAATATTCACCATTCAATGATGATTATAAAAATATATATTATTAATAAGAATGTAATACATGACAAAATAATGCTACTAGGGGATATATAAATCTACGTGTACTTACATATATCATATTCACTTACATCTGTTCAATACGATATGAAAACAGAAACCGTGTTTATGCATACATACGACATACCGTCTCCATAAATGGTGTTTTCCATTTCATATAACTATAGATTATAAATATTTATATTCTAGATATATATTATATATATATCATGTTTTATATTATAAAATTATTTATATGGTGATGTAAATGGTATGATAAAGTATAAAAAGTAGAATCTTGTACGATTAAGAATGTGATTATTACACGAAATGATAATTTAACATGAAAATATCTATTAAATTGGTAGTATAAAGTCATAATTGAATAATATATGATATAATAAATAAGAATATGGTTTTGGTATAATTTAATAACATTATTTGGTCATTATAGAAGAGGTTAATCATACCCTCGACCAAAGGAATGTTTAAGGAATCAGTTAATTCCTTAATATCATTATTATCTGAGATTGTTTGTGTCTAAGTATTTTTGGGACATATTTATTATTGAGTCCATGTTTCATAAAAGACATTTCAAAATTATTCTCTGAAGGTACTCCTTAACTAAAACATCATTTTAATGGTTTTAAACATTTATTCTTCTAAATCATTCTCATTAATGTCAATGTTTTACAAACGGTTTTAAGGATTTATTTAAATGGAGATGATTTTTTAAAAATGTAAATTACATTCAAATGTTTCAAAGTGGTACATAAAAATTTTATTTAGAAATGTCTTTTATATTAATTCCTTCATAAATGTGTTACTTTTAAATGATTTCATAGAAAATGGAATATTTCTCTCGAAAAATTTTACTAAACATTTTTAACTATGTCAACATCCATTACTGGATATTATTCATGACTAAAGATGATTTATTATAATACAATATTCCATATTTTATTTAATGTGTTAAGATATTTTTCACTATGGATGTTCTATTTTTACACCATTCATGGTTTATGGTTAGAGTATTAACATTTCATATTCTTATTTTAATGTGAATGTATATGTTCTATTTCAACATTTTCATATGAGGAATGCAGTGAACTAAGTATGTGACGGGTGGAGCCCACTATAGGTTATCTATGAATTAGTAAGTCTAATGAGACAAATTAGTTCCTTGGAAGAAGTCCTTGACAAATATTTTCTTTGTATTCTTAGAATGACGCCTTGACTATGTGGTAATGATGTCCGACGTTATGCATTCATTCATTATGAAATTAATTATTACATGTGATTATTCGACTAGTATAATATCTATATGAATGTTTATATGGTATTGTATATTTATTTTCTCCATAATATGTTCACGTTTATGTTTAAAAGGCTGATGTTCTTATTACACATCTTGCTTTAAATGTTTATAGCTTTTATTAATTATTTACCTTTACTGAGCATTTGAGTTCACCCCTTTCTTATGTTTTTTTCCTAGGATTCCAAGAAGTGTATTATTTTTTATATTTTGGGTTATTCTTTGGGAATAATGGCATTCTTAATATATTATTTAGGTTGTGTTTTTCGGTTTGAATGTGTAGTGTAATGTTCTTGTATGTAATCTATTTTCCAAGACTACTAAATTGATCAGTTTTTCGGGACTTGATTTCCTATAATCATGGAAATTTATTAAAATAATGCATTGTCTTCAGCCTTCTAGGGTTGGGTCTTTACACTCTATGCCAATTTAATGATTTTCTGATTATTACATAAAATGTGTGGAGTATTTTTTCAATGGTTATTTAGTTTATGAAAAAAAAATATGAACATCTATAAAATATTTAATTAAAATGAAAAAAATCAAAATTTCTCTTAATTAATTTAATCATAGTGGAAACCATCCTTAGCAATAGTGAAAAAAATTAAACATCCTAAAATGCATTGGAAAATTATTATGGGGCTATACATATTTAATAAATAATATAACTCAGAAACATTAAGTAAAAATGAAGTACACATAAATCCCATGTGTCTATTCCACAAGGAAGATTCATATGTTCTAAATTAATTAAAAAATATAAATTGCATTTGTTTGATTATTTTTAGATATAGAAAAACTGCAAAAACAATTAGGTTTTAAATAATTATTTGAGGTATGATAGGATTAGATATTTTTAAGTCAGTGTGACAGTGATTTAATAAAATATGTATTTATTTTTGTTCACATTTGGAATTGGGTCTATATGGACCTATGGTCTGTGTACTCTATTCTAATCATGTGGTTACATAGTTGGAAGGGTTATCAACCAGGTAAAATTGAATAAATAGATGACTAAAACCCAAATTTTAAAAAATACACAATATTTTAAAATAGTCACATAAAAATGAATAGAATTAATGGATTAAACAAAACAAGACACATCAAATAGAATACAATAGTCAACGATTCAAAAATCCAAAAATAGAAACTAAAATAAAATAATCTATAATGGAACATCCTCCAATAACAATCTCACCCTACACATAGATAAATACTCAATAATTCAAAGCATTAAGAGAATGCGAATCATGAATACCTGAAAAGGATTAGTAGTTAGGAACATTAGAGAATTAGGGATCCAGTGGTGTATTTTTCATCCTTATAGTCATTCCTTATCTCCCCTTATTCAAGATATCATCTCTTGTGTGGCATGTTGGTTCAGAGCACTATGGAAGCACGTTTGTGGGTGAACCCAACATCAATTTTTCAGTTAACAATTTTCAATATGAGATTCGTCATGATAATAAAATGCTAGATATTCAAAATAGAATGAAGAATGAAAGAAATGAAGGGAGTCTCAAAATCATATAGAGGATCATCATATGTTTTTTATAATAATTTTAATTAAATGATAATAATCACATGGATGAATTCTCCTTCCATTGATGTTTCCGGTTACGATATAATGTGATCCATTGCTGTGTCATAGAATCTAAGAGTAGGATTTCTTTAGAGGTGATCCACATGTTCTCCATGTATCTCTTTATTTCCACAAAGGTATCTCTGGGTTCTAGCAGAGAAGATCCTTCACTTATGATATCTGCATTAAATCGCCTTGAGAACCTCATACAAAGCACTCTCTTTGATCTGGTGGAGGAGGAACTATCTCATAGCTTGAGAGTGTTCTTGGAAGAAAATTAGTCTCTCATGGTTTGAGAGAATTCTCGAGATCTGTTGTGCACAACCAAAATAATGGCAAGGCTAATGAGAATTATATAATTGGTATTTTTAATTACTTATAAAATTAAATAAATTAATTACTGGAAATAATTTTTTCAGTTCATTTTATTTTTAGTAAGACCCCATGTAAAATAATAATAGTTTACTATTATTATTACATAACATGCGCCCAACGAATTACACCTAATATTATTTAATTATAAAAGTAATATTATTTTCACAAATCCCTAGAAAAACTACATTGCGTGTATATTAATATACACAACATGTACTTTTTTATTTTATTTTTATTAATTTCCTTCACCACATTTATTAGACCTTGAGTTATGGATATTTATTTCTTAAATAATTATCACTACATTACTAACTAATAAATAAATTATTTCTCCCACAATATATTCTATCAAATAACTAGTGTTAAAATAAATGCGATCATGCATCCTTGAATATTTATTAAACAAAAATCATGAATATAAATTATTCAACTTGATAAATTAATATTTAACTGAGATACATGGAACACTTATTCTTTGAATCTCTAGGCATCTTTCTTAGTGGATTAGGTGAATCCTACCTAATGTCTATGGTCATCATCTAGAAACCCTCCAATGTACACATAGCGACAGATGTTAATGTTGCAATGATGTGTTGCCGCCTATGAACACTTAAAGTTTAATGCAATCCGATTGTCTCTATATCTTGAATCAAGAGGGTTTCATTCTAGTGTCATCAAACCATGTGCTCGATTATTCTCCCTTGACATTGTGGATTTGAACTCGTCGATTCCATACCATGGAAATTGATTTATGTAGGCTATATAAATTACATCAAAGGGCCTGAGATATTTTCTTTTGTTATGGAACAGAACGAAGAAATCATTTATCACATTATCTTTTAATGTAGGATTACTCATAACACACCCAATGTATCCTACCTCAATGTGAACAGTGTTTCATCATAGTTTTCATCAATTCATGTATGTGTGTGAGTTTTAATACCCATTAATAATAAAATAAATTTCTATGGACCAAAAGACATGTCTATAGATAGGAACAACCAATGACACTATGACATGTGGATTTCCTACTGGTGGGTCTCGTTCTAATAATATCCTCTATGAATTTACCATTAGGACACACCATGAGAAGGTTTAAAAATGATTTATGAGTCCTCAACCCTAATAGTCTGTATTATTTGTGTCCCTCAAATAACATCATCCATATATAGAACATATATTCAAGCACAATGTTATGGAACTTTCATGTTCTCATCATAGCATGTATCCACTATGACCCTTTAGTGCACAACTACCCTTACGAAATTCTCACATGCATTGTCACATGGATGAAAAATCAATATATTTCAAGGTATTTATAAATGAAGAATTTAAATTGTAGTTGGCTCAAAGACACCAACTCCAACAGACTCCCACATGGACTAGAGTCAACTGCTGACAACCTTTTACCCACCCACACTCATAGGATAATCATGCTTCTACTCCGATTGGACTTTAGTTTTGTGGTCTAACACATTCTGTTCCATAGACACTATACTCATTTCTACATAACCCCATTGATAAAAATACCTCAAATGGAGATACTTCTGAAGTATGTTATTTTTCCATTGACGTGACCTTGGTTCTTTTGCAAGAGCCAGCACTATAGTATTATCACAATACAATGTGATAGGATCGTTACTGGTAGGCACCATATCATGCTCTTTGACAGAGTTACAAATCCAGAAATCTTCCTTGGATGAATCTAAAGCCTCAATATTTTCATAATCCACTATAGAATCATTGAAAACTAGTTTCTTTGAACACTTCCAACTCACAAATCCTCTATTGAGACAGAAAATATATCCATATTGTGACATTAGATCGTTATGATCTGTCTAAGAACCGGCATAATCATACAATCTGATGATATCCTCCTCGTCTATTCCAAAAACTATGAACATATCCATAGTTATTTTCAGATACTTAGGGACTGTCTTAACTACAATCCAATGTAGTTCTCCTAGATCTGCTTGAAATCATCCCCCCAAGCTCATTTCAAAGGAAACATCAAGCCTGGTACATAACATGGCATACATGATGGATACTATAGCAGAAGCCTATGGGATCTTAATAATATTATATTTCAAATATTGTGTCTGAGGACACATTTTCATTGAAAAATGTAGACCATGTGACACGGGAACCAATCCCCTCTTGGAATGTTCCAAACATAATCTTTTTAGTATCTGGTCATTGTATGTACCCAAAAATAGTCCAACCAACCTCTTTGATCTATCAGGAAGGATCTTGATCCCTTGAATATAGGTTGTTACACTTAATTACTTCCTGGAGAAACACTTGTTCAACTAGTCATTAACTGAATGTAAGACTGGTACATCATTTCCAATAATTAATATGTTGTCAACACATACTACTATGGTAAATACTGCATTCCCATTAATCCACATATAAACAAAAGTCTTATGTTTGTTCGTAGAGAAACTAAATTCATTTACGGCTTCATAAAATCGAATTTTCTATGACCTTGGTGCTATATTTAATCCATAAATGGATTTCTAGAACATTCTATCGTGCTTGGCTTTACCTGGTTTCAGAAACCCTTTGGGTTGAGTCAAATAGCATCTCTTGGATGGTTCCCCTTAAGGAATGTTGTTTTGAAATCCACTTTTCAAATATCGTAGTCATGGTCAGATATTATGGAAAGTAAGATTATTATGGATTTATACATGGAAACTGGAAAGAAAGATTAATCATATTCAATTCATTGATCTTGTCTGAATCTTCTTGCCTCTAACCTTGCTTTATAGGTGCTAACTTGGCCATCCGTGTCCAGTTTTCTCTTCAATACCCATTTGTATCCAACTGGATTTACATCAACTTTCTCATTGACTAAAACCAATACATGGTTCTGATACATGGAATCCATCTCAAAATTCATATCTTCTAGACATCTTGCTACTTCTGAGATATTTATTTCTCTTTTGTAGGAGATAGGTTCATCATTGTCCCGCAATAATGATTCACTATCCTTGGTGACTGGGAAACCAAATTTCTCTGGTTCCCTTACCTACCTTGACCTCATACCCAGTACTTGTGTTTCTGGATCCTCTTATATGGGGACCTATGGATCATGTTTCTATGCCAACTCCTATGTATCTTGAGCATCAAATTCATTGAATTAAATCATGATCCTACTATCCATTTTGATGATTTTTTCCTTCTCAAGTAAGACAACATTTCTAGTCATAATTACATTCATTTATGACGGGTTATATAGGTAATATCCTTTTGTTTACTTAGTATATCCTATAAAGTTACACCGTCGGCCACATGATTCTAGTTTATTTCCTCAGAAGGCCTTAACAAATGCATCACTTCCCTATACAAGTGTGTTCGACAAAACGGGTTTCATTCCATACCATAACTCAGAGGTAATTCCATTTACCGCCTTTTTCAGTATTCAGTTTAAGGTATATCATGCAGTTTGTATTGCATATCCTCAAAATGATAATGGATGATCTGCATGAGTCATCATCAACCTCACCATGTCCAGTAAGGTTTAGTTCCACCTTTCAACATCACCATTAAAATATGGTGTTTAAGGAGTGAACTGACATTGAATCTCGAACTCCTATAGAAGGTTGATGATATCTTGGTTCAGATATTCTACACCTCGATCTGATCGAAGATTCATTATCTTCATACCAAGATGATTCTCAAATTCATTCTCTAATGCCTTATATTTCTCTAAGGATTTTAACTTATACATCATTAATTAGATATATCCATATCTACTCAACTCATCAGTAAAATTAAGGAAGTAAGAATATCCACCTCTAGCTTCTTTTGGAAATGGTCCACACGCATCCATGTGCACCAATATTAGAAGCTCTACGACCCTTTTACCATATCCACCAAATGGTGGCTTAGTCATTTTACCTTGTAAACAAGCGGGAAATCTATCAATTGGTTTTACATTAGTATAGTCTAAATAACCATCTTGGTAGATCGTTGTCAAGCGCTTCTCATTTACATGTCCGAGATGGTGCTGCCACAACTAGGGGATGTATGAGTCATTTGAGTTTGGTTTTTTATCAATTTCCAACACTTGGTTTTCTTAATTTAATACATAAAAACCATTATATAAATGTGTCATACTAGAAAAAACATTTTTCTTATAAAATAATCACCCCTTATTTCGAAACATGAAAATAAATCAATTCATATCCAAATATGATACATAAATTAGCTTCTTGGTAACATTAAGCACATAATAACAGTTATGTAAAACCAAAAGCATCCACATTGTCATGGAGAGATGGTAATATCCAATGGCCAATGCATCCAACCTTGTGTCATTGGATGCTCTAAGGTCCACCTCTCCTCTAGAAATCCTTCTAAATATACATGGATCCTGCATTGGAATATAGATGTGAGCCCCATGAGCTATAATTAATACCCAATGTGTATAAATGGAAATATTACACATGATAACGAATGCACTGTTAACATCCCCAAGCATTATGGTCATGTTCCTCTTCTATTGGCCTTTCATGACACATTGAAAACATACAACCTCCCATTCCAATACATTCCTCTAGATATTACCCTTCATGGAGAAATGGTACTTAGGGGATTCAGACCGTTTATGAATCCTTGTCTATTTTGCCTTTCCATTCCATTTCATATTCACCATATAGACTATAGGGTTGTTACACCCCATATATTTATCTACATGGATAATTAGGGTCCAAAGGTCTGATAGAATCTTCTCATTGTATCTCATGTTGTAGTTGACAATAAACCTATAGATGGTCATGGGAAGTAATGATAGAATGAGATCAGCATGCAACACATCTAGGAACACGATCCTTAAGATGTACAAGATTTGAATGTAGACAATAAGCATGACTACATGTGTCCCAGCTGGCAAAGACACTCTATTCTTATTGTAAAAAATTCATTGGAGATATCATATTGTTCATGTCTCACCTTCTCCTGATAGAGATCCTTAAGGTAAGACATCATGTTATACGCATCCATGTTTTCATGTTTCTAAATGTGTACATTATACATGGATGATAGAATGAAACATTGGAGCTTTGTGGTTTCATCCATATGTTGTATAGAGAGATATTTCGTTATCATTGGATTCTTTTACAAGTGCAACGGAAATATGCTCTTCTAGCACTTAAAATTTCCTCTCATGGTGATGGATGGTGCGTAAAGTCCTCTGCCAATCCTAGAAATTGGTGCCAGTTTGAAGGTTTTCCTTTTCCAGTATGGTTCACAATGATATGATTGGAGTAATGTTTCTTGTAATTTTTACAAATTAATATGATTAATGATTTAGTAAATTATCATTATAAAACTAAGACACAAATATAATTTAATACTTATTAGTCTCCCACTATTTTATCGAAATCCATCAGCCCTCACTACTAACTTTAGAATATTTTGTTTCCTGAATATTATAGTATAAATGATCCCTATTCCTATTCAAATTACCCCAAATATGGTTGGTCAAGCATCATTTAGGGTTTTAGGTACGCATTCCAAATGCCAATGGGATTAACTCATAGCTCCTTGATCCGCTGAGTGGACTCCCCAATCCTAAAATCCTCATATTTTAGATTATTTTTCAACCTTTACCACTTTTTCACACCAATTACTATAGTGGTAGTCAACCCTTGTAGTGAACCATGTCAACTCAACCCAATACCTTGAATTATAATTCCTCGATAATTGAAACACCCAAACTATGGCTGGTCAAGCACATTAAACTATTGTTCAATTGTAACAAAGATTATGGAAGGCTATACTGACATATCATTTATTTGAGGGATTATATCATGATACATAAATTTCCTTTTAATTATCTTTGATTAAATTCTTATAAATATTAAGTGGGATGTAGTTAAGTGATTAAACACGTCTAAGATAATATTTACGCATAATCTAGTCTTATTTTAGATCCATCTGGCATGATTTCTTAATTCATTAATTGTACTATTGTGACAAAACACCCAAAATAAATAAATCAAGAAACTAAATGAAACAAAATAAATGGTATTATCATGATCTTATTCTATTGGTTAGTTAATCTACCAATTGATAAAAGAACCAAAAAACTTGGGGAGGAATACATTTAACCTTTTGGGTTCATGTTTACATCTTTCCACCAATCCACCTTTGTATCTCCCTTGATTGGATTCACCATGGATCCTAACATGAGCAACCTATACTACCCTGGAAGCTCCATCCATGACATATGCATTTATATCACTTACAATTGAGGGGTAAAACACGGTTTTACATAAAAGAATACTTGGGGATGTAGGCTATTCATATTTATGAGGAGAATGCTCGCAAGCCAACAAATTTTATTTAAATAAATAAATTAAAAGAAACCATTCACATAAAAAGTTCGTGGTCGAGATCAGGATCATCAATACATGAAATGATATTTACTCATAAAATTAAATATAATTCAATTCTTTAATTGTTCTTGTTTATTATAAATCATGCATGAATCATTTAATTATATTTAATTAATCAGTTCATTTATCATAAATCATTTTTTGAATTTCCCAGATATTCTCATCCTTCATAATTTTAAACTAATAAATTCATCCAAAATTAACTTTATATGTAACGTGTACACTGGAGTTAATCTGGTGAATACCCATTCATAACTACCCAATGGGTAGAAATGAATGTTACATTGATGTTAAATTAAAGACATATATATAAAACACCTATCAATTTTGGTGCCTCAGCTTTACGCCCACACTATGGTACACCTCTGAAGGGTTTCTATAATATTATAACAAGTTTAAATAAT
The DNA here is from genome assembly GCA_963277665.1 of Viscum album. Lineage (NCBI taxonomy): Eukaryota > Viridiplantae > Streptophyta > Magnoliopsida > Santalales > Viscaceae > Viscum > Viscum album. The sequence goes on from OY728127.1 coordinate 606,450,308, forward strand.
TCTTCACAATTTGGACGAGTACACGATGTGTAGTTCTAACTACAGGGTGTGCACTTTTTTTAACCATCCATCCGATGTAGATGCCCATGAACATGGGTTGTAGATGTAATTCAGAAATATTTATAGTGTACATCGTTTTTTGTGGGATAATCGTGGTGTAGTATCCATGTTACATGGTTTCTAGCTAGGCAAGCCATGTACGTGGTACATGGTCCAACCCTAACCAGAAGGGACTACACGTCTTGTTTAATGGGCCACATGAAGTGTAATCTAGAAACCATGTGCCACTTATTCCTGGTCAAGACATGGAGTTTTAAAGACGTAGATATGATCCATTGACACGACCTGGTATGTAAGACCATCCTAGTGCATGGAACCTATACAACATAGTGTGTAATACTGAATACACACCATGTGTTCTGGTTTTGTATGACCAAAAAGAATTGGCTTCTCTGGATGAAATCCAATGTTTTATTTTAATCAAAATTAAATTAAAATATATCATTTTGGTAAGTTGAACGAGAATCAAACGAGGGGGAATATATATTGAGATTATGATTTATTGAACGATTAAATTGAATTGAAATGAATTAATTATTAAATATGTAAATCACCAACAAAAATAATATAAAATTATAATCAATGATATAACTACTCTAATACAACATGTTTGTTCTGGACACAGTGGAAGTTTTTTTGTGGGTGTTCCCAACTTTAATTTTTTTGTTAACAACGATAAATCCGAGATACGTCATTATAATAAAACGTCTGACATTCAGAATTGAACAAAGAGTGAATGAAAGGGAGGTATTCCCAAAACCATAGAGAGGATCGTACTATGTTAGTTATAATTAATTTAATTGAAATATCATAATTACCTTGTTGGTATTCCTTCACTGTTGATGTTTCTTTTCATTATCTGACGTGATCCATAGTAGCATCGTAGAATCTAAGGGTATGATTCCTTTAAAGGGGATTCTCACGTGCTCCATGTATCTATAGACATCACATAAGGGATATCTCGGTGCTTTCATGGAAGATCCTTCGATTGAGATATCTTCCTTCCATCACATTTAGAGCCACTTAAAATGCACTCTCCATGATCTAGTGGAGGAGGATCTCTCTCATTCCTTGATAGTGGTCTGGGATTAAAATAATTTTCTCTTGGGTTGAGAGATTTCTCTTGATTCATTGTACATAAAACAAAAAATGTATAGGCTAATGAGAATTATTTAATTGGTATTTATAATTATTTAGAAATATAAAATTGAATTAATTACACAAAAGCATTGATTTATTTCATATTATTCTTAGTAAGACCTCATGTCTAATAATAATAGTTGACTATTGTGATTACTTATCATGCACCAAGTGAAATTAACATAATATTAAAAAATTAATTATACAATATTATTTCTCACAAATACCTTGAAAAACTACATGGAATGTATATGAATATACCCAGTGTGTACTTTTGTTTTTACATTTTCTTTATTTCCTCCACCATATTTTTTAGACCTTGAATAATTTTTTTTATTTCAGAAATAAATATCACTGCATTACTCGATAAAAAATAATTTATTTCACCCAAAATATATTTTCTCGAATAACTAGTGTCGAGATAAATTCGATTAGGCATGAAAGAAAATTTATTAAACCACATTAGAGAATAATCATTATTCAACCTGTTAAATTAATATTTAACTGTGATACTAGGAGAACATATTGTGTGACCCTCTTGGTCTAATTCTCAATGGAATTAGGCAATGCCTGTATAAAGTCCAAAGTTAGTGTCTACCAATTTTCCAAGGCACCCACAATGAAGAAGATAACGCCACAATGATGTGTCACCACCTACGAATGCTTACTGTGTAATGTAATCCATTTTTCGTGATATCTCGAATCAAGCGGGTTTCATACTAGTTTCATCTACCCATGTTCTTTATTATTCATTCATTGACTTTCTATAATTGAACTCTCCCATTCCATACCATGTCCATGGATTTATTAAGGCTATATCTGTAACGCCCCGACCCCAGTTATCCAGAGTCAGTGCATTATTACATAACATTGGCATGATCACAAGAAAGATCAAATCTCGAAAGACCGATTGGTTTAGTATCCTCAGAAACACTAGATATATTCATAATGTTTTACATTACATCATAAAGTGAAAAACTAACACAACAACATATTGTCTCCATAGTACACACTATTATCCCCTCATAATATCCCTACAGGTCATTTATAATTTACTTCTTCACATCCTGGGAAAAATAAAACATAGAAAATGGGTGAGCTCAAGTGGCCAGTAAGGATAACAATATAGCGGAAACTTTCATAAATAAGAATAAACATTTAAGGAAATGTATAACTAAAAAAAATCCATTTAAACTTGAACTTCAACATAGTATGGAAAAATAAAAATGAAATAAATCCATTTACTTATTCAATGGATATTCTACTAATCGAATAATCACATGCAATATCAATAACCACTTTAATAATGATGGAATTCATAATGCCAGACTATCATAACCACATAGCCAAGGCCTCATGCCAAGACTACATATAAGATTTTGTCAAGGCCTTGTGTCAAACCACTAGTTTGTCTAATGAGACCTACCGATGCATCGAGGATCTATAGCGATCTCCACCCATCACATATTAAGTCCAATGCATTCCCATATGAAAAGGTTTAAACATAACATAAACATTCGTATTAAAAATATCATACGAAATGTAAATACTTCATCCATAAACTATGAATGGTATAAAAATAACACATCCACAGTCAGACATATTATAAAACCTTCAATACAATATAGAAGTTTTGTATCCTAATAAATCAACTTCAAATAAGCGTAAAATCCATCAAAGGATGTTGACATAGATGAAATCAAAACTCTTTTTAGAGAAATATCTCTTTCTATTTTCAAATAATTTAAGAGTCATATATTTATAAAATAAAACATATTCTTTGAAAATATTATCATAAGCTTGTAAGGAAAGCTTCGACGATTTTATAACGGTGGAAAATACCCGCACCCATCGTGTATGTTAAAAAACATTCTTACCTTAATTATGTCGAAAAGGTTAAAAAGCACCTTGTTTGAAAAACAACAGAAAGATTATTTTATAAACCTCTTATAAAAAGTCAAACAAGGGTATAAATGACTTTAACCCATATTATAGTATATATTAAAAATGTTTTGAAATACATTTTTATGAAACATGGATGTGGATGATAAATAAATCCCAGTAGATTATTACGTATAAACAACCTCGGATAATGAAGAGATTGCGAAATAAACCCTTACCTTGTAGTTTTCCTTGGTTGGGGTAGGTTAACATCTGGTATAATGTTGAAATAATTGTTATTAAATTATTCAATAATCATATACATTAATATGATATCATATATGATCTTTTAACATTACTTTGTTAATAATATCTTAGAATTATCGTCGTTTTGGGTGTTAACTTACTAATTTTCTTTTATATGTTTTGTTATGTAAGCCATGTTTGTAATGGATAGGTTGTATCTTAATCATATCCAGAATGATATAAATTAATTAGATACTATTATTATTCATCAAATGAGAATTATACTTGAATGGATACGATGGATAATGAATCTCATCGCGTTCGTGGAGACGGTAGTCCATACATACGCATGAGCAACAATATCATTCTTTTGATATTTAAATAATATATAATTGGATGGTATATCATATATAAATAATAATTATCATGTTATATTTATTATTTACATGAGTTACACATCATTATTATACCCATCCAAATAATAATTTATTGAATAACAATTACACCGCGACGTGGAGACGGTAAGTCGTACGTACGCACGTATGGTGACATGTTATTCAAAGGATGGATAGAATAGTGAATATGGTTGTACCATTTTTATTATAACATCACAATGTATATATGATACTGGATTTAATATTTTAGAATGGTAACAACAAAGGAAGAAGAAGTGGAAGAAGAAAGGAAGATGGAAAAGGGTGGTGAATCATTACATATTATCGGGATCTTTCTTTTGATTTGATCAAAAGGGATCCTTAGGTTGGATTTCTGATCAAAATAAGGGCTCTAGGTTGAATTGAGAGAAGTTGAGAGAGTATTTGGGTAGGGTTTGGTCAATCCAAAACGCTTTGATGGTGTGAAGTAATGAGAAGGGGGAGTGCCTTTTTATAAGAGGGATGAGGGGCACCTTTGGAAAAGCTAGAAATATTAATTTATAATAAATTCATATTCAGGTTCTAATGGCTCCAAAGTTTATTATGTAAAGGTTAAGGTGGGTATGGGTCGAAAAACACTCAACCAATATAATTTAGACAGGTTGGGGTCATTATATCAACCTTATCTTTAAGTATTAACTCTTAGTTAATTAGTTTCACTTTTACAATGTCTCTTTCTATTTTTATATTATATGGTTAATAAAATTACCATATACATCCAAGTGACCACCAATTGGTCTATTAATGACACACCTATCATGATATAAGTCTCTTGGCAGAATCATATATTTTTAGGAATTTAATATCAATTAATAATATAATATTTGTTTTAAAAACACTTTAAGGTCAATTTTGACACTATTCAATAATTGTTTTTTTAAAAATCATAACAGAATTATTACTTCGACAAAAGTCAATTAAATCATTCCTAACATGTCATATTAACCTAGAAAATTATTTTAATTCATAAAAAGTCTCAAATTATATTTATTTGGTTTTTATAATATCAATTATTCTAATTACTCATTAATTAGTTAATTACTGCATCAGCATTGTGTCATAAATAAATTAAACTATTTAATGTCTAAAAATTATAAATAAAATATCATTATGTAATAAATCTTTTTATATTTCTAATTAATATTTATAGTCCAACATCCAGCATATATAACCCTATGTAAAAATTGTTTTTCTTAAAGATATATGCTTATGTCATTTTTGTACTTATTTTAACTTAATTAAAAAAAAGTGTCCCTATCACCTAAAACTGGCTCCATGGGGTCCCAAAATCGACCCAAAGATTCCCATGGTCGGAAACTTATCCACAAATAATTTTAGGACATGTTGTAGAGTAATTTAGTATTATTATAATATTAGTTATTTAACCCTTATTTACCGGATTTACCCTTAACCATGGTAAATAAAATATTTACCGCTGTAATTATTCAAAATGCCTAAAAATAAAAGTTATCTATTCACAAAATATGAACATAATGATTCCAAATATTGAATCCATTTTTCAAAATTCAATACACAGAAGTGGCAAAAATTAATTTAAAATTAATTCCCGCTGTTAAAACAAAAAGAGTGTTTTTAAGATATAATAAATATCAAAAGATTGATACTTGTTTATGTTCGGTTTAATTGTGAAATTATGTACAATGACCAAAATTTTATTAAATGGTAAAAATATATTCTAAATATACTTTAAAACCACTCAAATTCATAATTTATCACTATTAGTTATTTTTATTAAAAAAGTTTTTTTTAATTAAATTTTAGTATTTTTCACTATTCATCAAAATATTAAAGATATCCGAAAAGTACCAAAATTTCACCTTAGGCTAAATTCGATACTCCTAATCAAAAAATGAAGTCCATTTTGAAATATAAAATATATATAGTTTCAAAAATTTGGTATTACTATTCATAACGGCTAGTTTGATCGGTTGTGGTGTGTGTTAGAACTCGATGTTGTGTACAACACACGCTATTACATTATTCAAAGGGAAACGTACCATAGAAGCTTGGGGTGTTACAATATCAATTCCATCAAAGGGCCTGAGATATTTACTTCTGTTATGGAACAGAAATAACAAGTCATTTATCGTATTATCTATTAATGCAATATTATTCATGATGCAGACAACATAATCTACATCACTGCGAATAGTGTGTAGTAATAGTTTTCATCAATACTTCTATGTGAGTGAGTTGTAATACCCGTTATTAATATTATTAAATTATATGGACCAATACAAATGTTCCCTGATAGGAACATCCAATGAAACTATGAAATGTGGATTTCTTATTGGCAGGTCTTGTTCTCATAATATCTTCTGAGATATTACCCAGTTCACAAACCTTGAGATGGTGCCTCGAAGTTATATGAGTCCTCGCCCCTAAAGGAATGTATTATCTATGTCCCACAAATAATATCATCCAAATATAGAACATATATTCAAGAATAGTGTTATGTCACTTCTGGGTTCTCAAAATAGCAGGGATCCCCTATGACCCTTTAGTGTAACAACTATCCTTCAGACATTATCAAAAGAATTTTCACATTGAAGAACAATCAAGATGTGAAAAGGTATTTATGAATGAATAATATACAAAGTATTTGGTTCTAGGCCACCAACTAAAATAGATCCTAGTGCATGGATATATATAGTTTTCATCAAAACCTTTGCTATTAACACCTTTTTTTCTAGATTCCCAAATATATCATAATGTGTAATTTTACATGACGTGTAATCAAAGTCAGAAGTAAATTATTTATATTTTTATATTCCTCCAACTATTATGTTATGTATTGAATACCAAATGTGATAAAACTTTTAAAATAATGTAATTACTTCATGACATTCAATGAGCTATTGAATTTTATGGGTGAACTAATGTGGTGTAATGAAATACCCAATGTTTAAATTTATTTATATTGGAAAATATCTCTGCTACATCCCAAAAATGTGGTATCTCACCACATCTCTTTCCTTTTGGTGAAATCATTCCTTGATCCCAAATATTAACCAATTTTCATTCATTTTCAAAATACATGTTTCCCCTTCAAAAAAGCACACAAAATCAAATTTTGACAAAAATTTTCAAATATAATAGTAGAATTATAAAAATAAATGTATTAAAATACACAAAAATGTATTCATAATATTCACTTACCTGGTGTAGGGGGAAACTAAACCTCGATGTTAAAACTAGGGTTGGGTAACAAACCCAATTTGTAACTAGAGTTATTGTAGTTATATAAAGTAGAAGGAATCACTGAGTGATGGAATGATAATCCAATCCAGACAATAATGTTGTGAAAATACTAATTATGAGTTATTGTTGGCTTTCTCATCCACTTCATATGAAAAACCACCATGTTAAATGGGTTACAGATTAGAAAAGGATTTGGATGTCCGAAGATTGCCTATAGAAACTGATGTAATCCGAAATATAGATTTTAGAAAACAATTTAACTATAAAAAATAATCCTTAAAGATGACGTGGTCATTGAGAATATGAGACAAATCCTAGGGCTCTAGTATCATTGGTTTATAAGAGATCATAAAAGGATGAGATATCTAAGGGGTGTGCCACAATATTCTATTAGAGGAAGGAGACTATCCTTGGGGGATGTATCCTTGAAAAAAACCAACCCAATAAAATAAAAATCCATTTTTAGAAGGAGGTATCAGTCATAAAATGGATAATAACAAACTATGGTAATGTGAGAGATATATCTGTAGAGACCCGAAGCTTGACGTACATGGACATTACATTACTTTTGCAAAATACTTAATACATAATGAAAACAGACACAGAAGGACCGTAATAGTTTAGTGTCTTTGGAAACTCGGAAAAATAATCTTCTAATCATGATGAAATATCTTCAACATCCCCCATAAATATCATACCCTTCTTGTTTCATTACCTAAAATGATTATTTTAATCTTGGGGAAAATAAAACATAAAATGGGTGGGCTCAAATGCTCAGAATGGGCAAACATAGAGAACATAAAACAATCCATAAACATTTGAGAGTAAAAACTTGAACATGAAATTTAAACATCAAAATCTTGAGCAAAGACAAAAATCGTGGAAGTACGTAAGGAATATATTTTAATGGAACATCAAACATGATAATAAATAATGGGAATAAAACATGTAATTGTGGAAACCATTCAACACATGTTATTATTTCCATAGTATCCAAGGAATTGCTACCAAGACCATCTTAGTGGACAAAGTCCCTTTCTGATTCGAGTTCACTCCTCATTTCAGTCCTGTAACACTGAACCGGACTAACTTACCGTTCCAGCCATTTCTATCTCATGAGATATAAATCTTTACCCAATACATTGGAGGGAGATATAGGTACCAACCATCTCATAATTAAATCATTCTTACTTGTGCCACAAAATAAACATACATCATTTATAATAACCCAACGAATAAAATGGGTTTCAAAAACATCATCCCATCATCACATAATCCATATAAAATAAATGGATATAATTTCATAATATCAAAAGTGAAACCATGTAAATCATAGAGACATTATACATGAAACATACACATATGAAATACTGCCATCTTAGATGGAAGAATGGTTTTGATAAATCCCTTTAAATGAATTCTTGAGGATAATATCCTTTCTTCTTCAAAATCAATTTATTTTCACAAAACATCATGAATTTTTAAAATAAAGAGAATTTGTCTAAAATATTCATGAAATATTTTGGATGAAGATTCATGAAAATATGTCTTTATAAAACCGTAATACTCCTTTTATGCCGTATAAGTTAAAAAATACATTCTTCTCGTACTTTTGCCGAAAAAGTCAAAAAAGTACCTCGTAACATAAAAAAAAGAAAGATTCATTACATACCATGTAGTAAAAGTAAAAAAATGGGTAAAAAGGACTTTAAAAATACATGAAAGAAATTTTATAAAACATGGACATGGATGATAGAAATAACCCCAGTAAATACTTACGAATAAGCAATCTCGGATAAAAATGAGATTTTCAAAATTATCCCTCACCTTATGTATGATATTCTTCGTATGGATCCGAACCTCGTGTATAGTGATTTAAATAATGTTATTTACTTATTAAATAATTATATTCATTTTTATTATGTCATATATGTTTCACTTATGACTTTATATTACCCGTTCTTTTGTAAATTCAATGTTAATGAAGCATTTTGGGTAAAATCATTTCATTTATCTTATGTGTTTCGAATTGTCGTTCTTGATATTATTACTTATATCCTGATTTACATAATTCCAGAATGTAAAACATGATTTATATATAATATATATTCATCATATACATATATATTATAGATCGATAAAGGAAATGAAATACACCGTTCATGGAGACGTTGGCTGTACGTACGCATGAACACTGTTTTTGTTTCCTTATTGAATTGAATGAAACTAAATAGATGACATACATATATATATATATATATACATTATCATTATTATTTCATATATTTAATTATTATTCATTATATAAACATTATGATCATTCATGTATGGTTAACATGGAAAATGAATCTCATCGCGTCGTGGAGACGGTAGTCCGTACGTACGCACGAGTGATGATGTCGTTCCCATAATTATTGAATAGAATTGGAGTGGATGGTATAATATATAAGAATCAGTATAATGTTATAATAACCATATATAGTTATTCTTTACACCATTATACCCATCCATGTATGGTGTTGGTGGAAAAAACAGATTACACCACGACGTGGAGACGGTATTCCGTACGTACGCACGCGCGGTGATTTTGTTTTCCATAGGATGGATGGAAGTTGAAATGAGGTTGTTTATTATATATAATAATATATCAGTATATAAGTAATACATATGTTATTACTTTATAATGAAAAAACTCAATAAGAATAAGTTGAAGAAGAATGAAATTGGAAAGGATCGGTAAGGGATATTACATCTTCTATGACACACCTCTTCTTAACCTCATCTTTGGGGACTAGGGTTGGTCTTTGAAGAAGACCAGGACCTCTAGGATGTTTCTAGGAAAGTGGAGAATGGAAATTGGCAGATTTTGGCCAAGCATGAAAGCTCAATGTTGTGTAATGATGAGAGGGAGGAGGTGCCCTTTTATAAGGGAGGAGAGGGGCATCTTTGGAAAAACTCAAAATAATATTTTTTTTATAAAGTCATATTTGGTTTATAATAGCTCCAAAATTAATTTACATAGAAGATAATGTGGGGATGGGTCTAAATACTCTCATCCAATAGAATTTAGACATGTTTAGGTATCTATTTTAACCTTATCATTTTGATTTAACTTTAAGTTATATAATTTAACTTTTACCGTATCTTCTTGTTTTCTTACACTATAAGGTTGGAAAATTTTATATAAGAATCCAAACAAACCCCAAGTTTCTTATTATTAATATATATAACCTTATCTAAGTCATTTGGCAGAAACTTATAATTTTAGGAATAAAATAACAATAATAATATAATATTTGTTTTAAAAACTATTTTATGTCAATTTTGACACTATTTGGTAATTGATTTTTGTGAAAATCATAACATAATTATTAGTTCGAAAAAAGATAATTAAATCAATTCTAACATGTCATATTAACCTATAAAAATTATAGGAATTCATAAAAAGTCTCAAATTACATTTATTTTGGTATTTATAACATCAATTATGTCAATATTTGATTAATATGATAATTACTGCATCATCTTTGTGTCATAGATAAATTAAATTATTTAATTTCTAAAAATTATAAATAAAATACCATTATGTAGGAAGTCGTTTCAGATTTCTAATGAATATTTATAGATGAATTTATCTTATTTATAACCCTATATGAAAAATGCATTACTTATTAAACTTTGATTTTAACTATTTTAACCATTCTTTAAATAAATTAATATTAAATGTCCTAATCTAATAAAAGTGGGCTAAATGGTCATATTTTATTCCTAAGGTTGTTTTTGGTCTAATTACACTTATACAATGAAATTAGGACATTTTTAGGGTAATAATAATATCATTGTTACCCTTAATTACCCTATTTACGTTTAAGCGTGTTAAAAAAAAGAAAAAATTTACTATTCAGAAAAAATTATTTTCAACTGATTGATCCACATTTTACTTACTGACATCAACCATGTCTCTCGGATTTTTGAAATTCCATTCATAGAAGTGGTAAAATTATGTTTTATGTAAATTTTCAAATTCTCATAGGAGGTGGGTAAAAGACAGTGAAAAGTTAAATAAATTTTTTAAATATCTAAAGTTATTATAAAATGACTCCAATGAATAACATTGAACTTAAATTGGTATTATGTATCAATTTTTACCTAAAATAAATTTAAATTAAATAAATTAATATTTATATAAAAACTTGGTTTTTAAATAGTAACATAGTGTTTTCACTATTCATCAAAAATTGAATGTTTTCAGAAAAATACCAAAATTTCACCCTAAGCTAATTTTGATCTTCCGAATCCAAAAATGAAGTCCATTTTGAAAGATAAAATTTAAAAAAGTGGGTATTACTACTCATAATGGCTAGTTCATAATAATATTATAATAATATCTCGTTTAGTGAAACTTGGTACTGCGTACTACACATGATATCGAAGAAGGTTGTGATTGCGTGTAATGCAAGCCAATTCAAGGTTGCGTGTAGTGCATGACTCGTTTGTTGTTTCGTATAACAAAATCCAACCATATTTCATTAATACATTGAATATATATATATACTCAATGTTCCGTAGAATAACTACTATCAAACAAACTTGAAATTGTGTGTAACACGATCCAAGATTAGTGTTGCATATACTACAAGCTAATACTGTGTTGCGTATAACGCAAGATAATCTTGGGGTATCATACAACACAATACATCAAATAAATTAAAAAGAATACTTCTCATAAAATCTCGGGGTGTTACATTGTACCCCCCTTAAAATGAATTTCACCCTCGAAATTCTTTGGGGTAATATTTGGTTGACTACATGAATGTTTCATTAATAGAAACTGACATACTAAAACTTAATTTTAAAAAGTGATAATTGAAACATAACGGTTACCCAAATTAACTCATCAGGGGGTTTCCTCATGGGAGAACAAAGGTGAAAATATGGATATGAAGAGAAATATAAATATCATGTTCTAATGGAGAGTAGTAGAGAACATGGCTATGAAAAAGCCAACAATCACAAAGCCATAGATTTGTGATGATCTAAGGTACCATCTGATTCATCAGATATAAGGGCACTAGGACAACAATTTTTTTTGGTTTTCAATATCATTTCCCTAAAGTTGATGAATTAAAATAAATACTTACATTATTTTGGTTCAATCTTACTATTATTCGTGAATTGAACAATTTACAATTCATCTCTAAAAGAAATGAAGTTGAATTTTTTATTTGTGAAGTGTTAGAAGATCCTGTGATAGAATGATGGGTCATTCCATATGTTTCAATCAATAGTTTAGCAAAATTTATAAGTCCATATTATGGTGAGATTAATCATATACAGTTCAAAAAAATGGACTTATACTTTATTTATCATACCGCTTAATAAAATAAAACTACTCTACACTAACCAGGGACTTCCTGTAGGCTAGTGGTAGGCGATAAATTCCCGTCGCAGTTCAGTTGTGGGTTGGATTTCCACAGCCTTGTCCGACGTGACGGGTTATTTCCCGTCTTGGAGGATGTACCTTTTTCTAAAACTAAATTATAATAACATTCCTCCCATAATATCGAAAAAAAGTCCTATCCTTAAACAATACTATCTGATGTCTGACATAACCCTTTACAATCTTTATACTTATCCAAAATAAATCTGTCCAATATCATAATGTACAGAAAATGATTATTGGAAAGGTCACATAACAATAATGTGAATAACATCATTTTATCATATGATATATCTTGTTGGTCACATTCCAAACATGTGAATTCCTTGATCATGTGTTCTCTTAAAACAAAAATTACCATATAAGCTTAGTGAAAACATGAATTCTATCAAAAGGTAACTGTTTCCACATACCAAAATACCAAAATTTCTATATACTCAAACCATGATATAACTATTCCCTTATATCAGTCTTGAGCTCATGAATACTGTCAAACATTTCATTTTCTCCTTATCTCTTCATTATGCGCATATCATCTTCTTTCAAAAAATATCTCAATCACTTTCCATGGTTACAGGTACATAAAATTATTGAAAACAACAATATACCAATACATAAATATTTCAATATTCCATGATACTATATTTAACATTATTTTGGAATCCCATTACATAAACACTTAATCATTCCACCACATTGTTGTCATATTCAACATCACTAATAGTGATCACATGTGACATTCCTTTGTACTTTGCCTTAAGTGGTTGCTCTTGTTGATCATCACTAACCCTTGGATTATGACATTGATTAGCATAATGCCCCATTTCATTACACATGAAGCATTGAAGTGTTGGTGGTGCATTCTCTGCAGCCTTTTCTTTATCATTAGTAACCCTTTTTCGATTACTCCGACACTCAGCTACTCGATGACCTTATTTTCCACACATAAAACATTTTCTAGTCCCTTTAAGACAATCTCCACCATGATTCTTTCCAAACATTGACCATAAAGAAACATTCATATTATTTTCACAATTGTTCTGATATTTCTCCATGAACTCCATCTTTCGTTTCTCGTCAAAACCATGAGATGGATATGTTACACCAACTTCCAGTTCTACCTTGATAGAACAACGTACAATTTCTTCATATCTACTGAAGTCTCTTATATCTAATTCCCTTCGAAGACTTGGTTTTAAGCCACTAAAAAATCGACCAACTTTACTTTCAGGTTGGATGATAAAGCTAGATTAATACCTTGCAAGTCTTGTAAAATTAGTTTCGTATATACCAACAGATTCATCATCCTTTAGATTAAGCTCAAGAAACTCCTTTTCCATCTTTTTTCTAAGAATACGAGGGAAGGACTTACTGAAAAAACAAGTTCTTGAACTCGTCCCATTGCATGGACTCAATTTCATCTCATTGCCTTGTATTCTTGATAAGATTCCACCATTGATAAGAATAACCTTCCAAACGATATACTGCTAAGATGACACTATCATGCTCAGAACATTGTAGAACAGAAAATATTTTTTCAGTAGTACTGATCCATTGTTCTGCCACTAAGGGATTAGAAGACCCGCAAAATGAAGGTGGACGCAGCCTCATGAAAGATTCAATAGAATGTTTCTCCTTTCTCTACTCATTTTGAAGTCCAGAATGATTCATAGCATGTGTAAGTATAGAAATAAGATTGTGCACTCCATCTCCCATGACATTGGTTTGTTCAGGAGGACAGTCATTACATTTTCCATTACATTGATAAGCATTGTTCCTTCAGGTTCCAGCCATCGTCTAAAACCCAAAAAGAAAAGTGTGAGAGGAAAAATCATGCTTGGGAAAACAACAAAGTAAAGTGGGAGTACCCTCAATATCTAACAACTTGGGTTAAATTAAAAGAGTGTTACCATAGTTCTAGGACTATATCCTATACGTATAATTATCCTTAGGGACATACCTAGACATACCTTAGAAATATCTCTAGGGATCTCACTAACGTTTTCGCATCCTAGTTTGCAAAGGTTGACTAAACCTTTCCTCTGATACCAACTGTAGAGACCCGAAGCTTGAAGTACATGGACATTACATTAATTTTGCATAATACTTAATACATAATGAAAATAGACACACAAGGACCGTAATAGTTTAGTGTCTGTGGAAACTCAGAAAAATAATCTTCTAATAGTGATGAAAGATCTTCAACATCTCCCATAAATATATTCCCCTTTTTGTATCCTTACCTGAAATCATTCTTTTAATCCTGGGGGAAAATAAAACCTAAAAGGGTGAGCTCAAATGCTCAGTAAGGGAAAACATAGAGAACATAAAACAATCCATAAACATTTGAAAGAAAAAACGTGAACATGATATTTAAACATCAAAATCTTGAGCAAAGACATAAATCGTGGAAGTACATAAGGAATATATAATAATGGAACATCAACCATGATAAAATATAATGGGAATAAAACATGTAATTGTGGAAACCATTCAGAACATGTTATGATTTCCATAGTAGCCAAGGCATTGCTGCCAAACCCATCTTAGTGGAAAAAGTCCCTTTCTGAATCGATTTCACTCCTCGTTTCCGTCCTGTAACTCTGAACCAGACTAACTTACTGTTCTAGCCATGTCTATCTCATGAGATATAAATATTTACCCAATGCATTGGAGGGAGATATAGGTCCCACCCATCTCATAATGAAATCATTCTGACTTGTGCCACAAAATAAACATACATCATTCCTAATAACCCAACGAATAAAATGGGTTTCAAAAACATCATCTTATCATCAAGTAATCCATATAAAACAAACAGATATCATTTTATAATTAGAAAAGTGAAACCATGTAAATCATAAATACATTATACTTGAAACATACACATATGAAATAATTTCATCTTAGATGGAAAAATGGTTTTGATAAAACACTTGAAATGAATTCTTGAGGAAAATATCCTTTCTTCTTCAAAATAAATTTGTTTTAAAAAAACATCATGCAATTTTAAAAGAAAGAGATTTTTTTGAAAATATTCATGAAATCTTTTGGAGGAATCTTCAGGAAAATAAGGCTTTATAAAACTGTAAAAATCCTTTTATGCCGTATAAGATAAAAATAACATTCTTCTCGTACTTTTTCCAAAAAAGTCAAAAAAAAGTACCTCGTAACTTAAACAAAAGAACGATTCCTTAAATACCATGTAGTAAAAGTAAAAATATGAGTAAAAAGGACTTTAAACATACATTAAAACACTTTTATAAAACATGGACATGGATGATAGAAATAACCCCAGTAAATACTTAAGAATAAGAAATCTCGGATAAAAATGATATTTGCAAAATTATCCCTTACCTTAGGTCTGATATGCTTTTTATGGATCTGAAACTCCTGTATAATGATTTAAAAATGTTACTGACTTATTAAATAATCATATTTATTATTATTATATCATATATGTTTCACTTATGACTTTATATTACTCATTCTTTTGTAAATTCCATGTTAAAGCAGCATTTTGGGTAAAATCATTTTATTCATCGTATGTGTTTCGACTTGTCGTTATTGATATTATTACTTATATAATGTTTTATATAATTCCAGAATTTAAAAAATTATTTATATATAATATATATTCATCATATACATATATATTATAGATCGATAAAAGGAATGAAATACACTGTTCATGTAGACGGTAGGCCGGACGTACGCATGAACGCTATTTTCGTTTCCTTATAGAATTGAATGAAACTAAATAGATGACATACATATATATATATATATACACATAAATATAGTAGCATTATTATTTAATATATTTATTTTTTAGTCATTATATAAAATTTATGATCATTCATGTATGGTTAACATGGAGAATGAATCTCATCGCGTCGTGGAGACGGTAGTCCGTACGTACCCACGAGCGATGATATGGTTCCCATAATTATTGAATAGAATTGGAGTGGAAGGTATAATATATAAGAATCATTTTGATTTTATAATAACCATATATAGTTATTATTTACACCATTATACCCATCCATGTAAAGTGTTGGTGGAAAAACAGATTACACCATGGTGTGGAGACGGTATTCCGTACGTACGCACGTGCGGTGATTTTGTTTTCCGTAGGATGGATAGAAGGTGAAATGGGGTAGTTTCATATTTATAATAACATATCAGTATATAAGTAGTACTTATGTTATTACTTTATAATGAAACAACTAAATAAGAAGAAGTTGAAGAAGAAAGAAATTTGAAAGGATCGGTAATGGATATTACATCTTCTTTGACACGCCTCTACTTAACCTCTTCTTAGGGCGCTAGGGTTTGTCTTTGAAGAAGAACATGACCTCTAGGATGTTTCTAGGGAAGTGGAGAAGGGAAATTGGCAGAGGTTGGACGAGCATGAAGGCTCAATGTTTTGTAAAGATGAGAGGGAGGAGGTGCCCTTTTATAAGGTAGGAGAGGGGAACCTTTCAAAAAACTCAAAATATTATTTTATTATAAAGTCATATTCGGCTTTTCATATCTCCAAATTGATTTAATTAAAATCTAAGGCGGGTATGGGTAAAAATCCTCTCATCCAATAGAATTTAGACATGTTTAGGTATCTATTTTAACCTTATCATTTAGATATAACTTTAAGTTAGATAATTTATCTTTTACTGTGTCTTCCTATTTTCTTACACTATAAGGGTAATAAACATACTATAACCAGCCAAACGAACTGAAAGTTGTTAATTATTAAAATATATAACCTTATATAAGTCATTTTTCCGAACATTTTATTTTTAGGAATAAAATAACAATTAATAGTATAATATTTTTTTTCAAAACTATTTTATGTCAATTTTGACACTATTTGGTAGTTGATTTTTTTGATAATAATAACAGAATTATTAGATGAAGAATGTAAATTAAATCAATACTAACATGTCATATTAACCTATAAAAATTAGTGTAATTCATAAAAAGTCTCAAATTAAATTTATTTGTGTATTTAAAACATCAATTATATCAATATTACATTAATAAGATAATTTCAGCATCATTTTGTGTCAGAAATAAATTAAATTATTTAATTTCTGAAAATTATAAATAAAATACCATTATGTAGGAAATATTTTTATCTCTCTAATGAATATTTATAGTCGAATTATCTTATGTATAACCCTATATTAAAAATTATTTACTTATTAAAATTTGATTTTAAATATTTTAACCCTTCTTTAAATAAATTAATATTGAATGTCCTAATCTAATCCAAGTGGGCCTAAATGGTCATATTTTATTCCTAAGGTTTTTTTGGTCGAATTAAACTTATCCAATAGAATTAGGACATGTGTTAGGTAATAATAATATCACTTTACCCTTAATTACCCTATTTACTTTTAACCGTGGTAAAAAAAATAAAATAAAAAAATACTATTCACCAAAAATTATGTTCATCTCATTGAACAACATTTTACATACTGACATCAACCATTTATCTCGGATTTTTGAAATTCCATTCACAGAAGCAGTAAAATTATGTTTTATGTAAATTTTAAAATTCTCCTAGAAGGTGGGAAAAAGATGGTGAAAAGTTCAAAAAAAAATTATATATCTAAATTTTTTATAAAATGACTCCAATGAATTACATTGAACTTATATTGGTATTATGTATCAATTTTTAACTAAAAAAATATTAAATAAAATAAATAATTATTTAAATAAAAAGCCGGTTTTTAAATAGTAACCAAGTGTTTTCACTATTCATCAAAAATTGAATGTTTTCAGAAAAATATCAAAATTTCACCCTAAGCTAATTTAGATATTCTGAATCCAAAAATGAAGTCCATTTTGAATGATAAAATTTAGAAAAAGTGGGTATTACTATTCATAATGGCTAGTTTACAATAATATTATAATAATATCTCGTTTAGTGAAACTTGGTATTGCGTACTACACAGGCTATCGGAGAAGGTCGTGATTACATGTAATGCAAGACAAGTAAGGGTTACATGTAGTGCACGACTCCTTTGTTTTTTCGTATTATAAAATTCAACCATATTACATTAATAAATTGAATATATATATATATATACTCAATGTTGCATAGAATAACTACTATCAAACAAACATGAAATTGTGTGTAACACGATCCAAGAGTAGTGTTGCATATACTGCAAGCTAATACTGTGTTTCCTATAATGCAAGATAATATTGGGGTATCATACAACACAATACATAAAATAAATTAAAAATAATACTTCTCATAAAATCTTAGGGTGTTACAATATCTCTATTAGAAAAAATGAATACTACCCGTGTATTCTATATACTATTTTTTGTTCTAATCACACAATGAAATGCACCAACAGAATAATTGATACCTTATAGAACTGATGGATTTTGGAATAAAAAATGGATCCATCGGAGATGAACCTAGACCACTATAAATTGTGACTTCAATGGTTTACCATTGAATAAAATAATAGGAAGAACTAATTGTTATAGAATGAATTACATTACCTCAACAATGTTTCCATAATTTTATATAAATAAAATAGGTGTCCAAAAAATGGTCATTGATTGAGAAATTAAATACTATATGGAGAGGACTTGTTCCCTATGGTTACAATGTTATCGATCTTCAGTACCGATGGTAATATTGGTTTGAACATAGAATCATTTGACAATTAACTATGAATTAAAAAAACATGGGGTTTCCATAGATAGTTTTATAAGCCATAAATGAATGGGGGAGATGAGATATCAAGGGAATGAAAATAGATTTATATGGATTATATAGGCATAATTCCTGGGAAAATCATTCTTGAGGGATCCTAGTGGCTTCATTAGAGTGGGTGTGAGCATGAATAGTGAGGAAGAGGGGTTATGATGAGGGGATGATCCATCTATAATTAATAGAGGGTGAGTGTAATGGGAATGATTAGCCAACAATGTAAGATAATGTATAGGAATTAAACTCATGAAATCATATAGAAGGGTTTTCTCTGTCATTGGAGATGGTATACAGGGTTTTTAACACCTTGTTGTATGAAAATTTTAAAAATGGTGGAATCTCGAGGAGGTTTTTAGAGAAAATTTTATTTTTTAAAATTAGGATATATTTTTTATATCCTAATTATAAATATTTCATCCTAAATAAGGATAAAAACCATTATAATAATATATTTTTTATAGTGCTGACCTCTTCACATCATGTCCCCTTGAATACCCCAAGTGTTATTTGAACGATCAACAAGAGGAGGTCCTCTATGGTTATTGATTTTTGTTTTCATCGAAATGATTTCCACAATGTTAGTTCTTTTCTACAATAACACTATGTTGTTGAACTTTTTAATTATGTGATCATTTATTTTTTACAAGGGGAGGTACTCTGTATTGATTATTTTCTTCTTGATCGATAATTGGTTTTCCTTCAATGTAGTTTGATTTTAGGTCATATTAAGGAACATTATAATTTATATAATAGGTAGGACCACTATGATTTATCCGTTATTCTATTCATTATGGGGTAAATCTATTATTTTCAATTATATTATTTTTAGGTCGAATTTTCAACATGAAATTTTTCTATTAAATCTTGAGTCTCTTATTTTTATATAACCATAGTAATTTCACCTATGTAGGTTGACATGCATGATATATATATATATAGTACCTATAGGTTATGAAATTTAATTTTCATGGGGAGGAGCATCATGAATAATTCTTTGGGAAGGACCATAAGAGGTATTTTGGAATTTTCTCATTATTGGGGAAATTTATAATATGTTTATTGATGCATATCTTAATATATTTTTCTATTTTATTGCAATGAATAATTGAATGATTCCTTGATTAGTCATTAGGATATTCTAAAAGATGTTCTAGACTATGGAGGCTTCAGAAGTGGGGTAATTATTTTTGTCCTTAACAACAAATTTCCCCTTATGACCCATCTTCTTTAGTGCCCATGTTTAGATGAATAGTGAATCATTTATGGAAAACCATCTTATATGGCCTTCGAAGGGATGGAGAAGAGAGTAAATTATAGTGGAAACTGTTAATTGGAACCATATATGGTAGATCAAGTGTGTCCATATTGATACATTGAATATCCTTACGACCTTCCTCATGTAAGGTAGAAATGTATTTCTACTCTTTATTGATAGACACCTAATTCATTTCGATGTGGAATCAAGTGAAACTTGTCCCTTGATACTCTATCATCTATGGTACACACTACGAGGAATCTTATTTTTTTTTCACCACCTATATTCAGGGATGTAATGGAACCATTTAGGTTGTATTCTAAAATAATTAATTTTCCTATTTTGATGTGGATATGATGAGTGGAATAAAAAAATTCTCTAGGTTGAGGGGTCCTAATAATCATCATGAACAAGTTATATCTCCAATGAGACACTATCATGAGAATCATGGGCTCCAATTTTGATCCTCCAAATTCCTCTTCATGGTTGGGGAATTTGAATCATGATGAGTAATTGAATGATGATTTCCATTATATTTTATTGTAGATGTAACAAGGAAATTTTTTATCCGAAAATAAGTCATTAAAGTATCATGTATAAAAGTTTATGGAAACATGATCTATTTTTTCTGAATAATATTATACACAAGGTTCTCCATTATTTGATTAATTTTTTGTTTCATGTTTGTGTTTTTAGGTTTATTGACCAACTTTTCAAAGGAATGTTGTTATTGAGATGATCTAATGATACTCTGAATTGTATGTTAAGGCTTATTTCATGTGATATCATCTAATCCTAAGAATATTTTTATTTCCAAGTCTCATACATTCCGCAAGATTTAAGGGATGTTCATGAAATCCTTCCAAATAACAATCATAGTTAACTTTTTAGTGGAAGCTATCAATTTATACGATGAATTTATCTTAATATAATTTTGTTTCATATATTCTCCATTTTAACCTACATTATTTGTATAATAATACTCTAGTTTCATTCAATACAATTTTTAACTCAATAATTTATCATTATCCAGGTCGGTAATAAGTGTCATGGAGTTATGATCAGACCCATTAGGTTGGATTCAAAAATAATTCATAATATGGGGGTTAGATCCAATGTTTTGATAAATTTATAGGGAAATATAAAACCTTTTATTGTCATGTTAAAAGGACCAATGATGGACCTTTTAAATTATTTTATCTATGAAAAAAATAAACATTTAGGTATTTGAATCGAAAAACATAGTTTTTTATTTTATGATAAAAATTATAGGACAAATTTTTCATTCATTTTTAGGGTGTTTTAGTAGGAAAAATTTGATGTAAATTATTGTATTCAGAAATAGGAAACAATGTGATAGGGTCTGAGAAAATATCTATGTGGGTGTTACAATTGAGATTCCCTTTTTTAGTTTAACATAACATATAATTCAAGTCATGGTTGTTTGGGGATTATAAATGATTATAGGGAATTTGGTTATTCATGGATCATTGAATATTAAATATAGTTTAACTAGACTCAAATTAATTATTAAAACTAATCCAGAGTTTCTAAGATGAGTGTCATGGTCCATATAAGAATCTATTAGTTTACTAATATATTAATCAGTGCTATCAAATGAATGCATTGTTGAATTTATGAGTAATAAAAATTATCTTAAAGAGAAAAAATAGTGTATTTCTTTTATAGGATATCAAACTTTCAATATCAATGGAATATTTATTTTATTTGTGATCACACTGATGTGTTCCACCTTGTCATATAAAATAATAGGTCATGGTAATGGATTAGATTTCATAGGTTTATTGAAGATTCAATTTTTTGGAAATAAGTTGATAATGTAACATTATCAATTAATAAGAATTTAATTCCAAAAAAATGGATCATTTATAAAAGGGGATAATTATGTTTTTGTATTATTCCAAGGTAGTTTATTTGGAAGAGGGACACATATGATTTTAGAAACCCATGGAATACATAAAAATTAACATCTCATATTGGCATGTGTGGGATAGAAATACAATGGGGTTTTACAGTTGTAGAACATATAAGATATATTTAGAAATCCATCCATTATGTAATCACACATGTCAGATAAGGTGGTCTCATGAAGTCCTTTTATAGACCAATCAACAATTATGTTATGTGAGAAGTCATTTTCCATGAAAAATTATTTGGGGAATTCATCATCTTTGTACTGATTTTTTTGTAATATAGAGAAATAAATTATAAAATAAATTTTCCCAATGGAATCATACAAAAAATTATTTCCCAAGCATTTTACCATGAAAAATTTATACCTTCAAATTTTATTTTAAGGATATATTTTTATAAATAGTTTCTAATCATGCAAACTATGTCTTATTGACCCACTAAAACATAATAATGTTGTGAAAAATGTAAAAGAAACATTTTGGTATCTTAAATGAGAATTAAATTTGTGATAGTCTTGTGGTAATAATTGATCGTTGACTGCATACCATAAATAATACATGTACCACTAAGGGATCCAACCAACAGATGTCACCTAGGTCTATGAACGAATCTGTTGGTTGTTTGAAAATAACACCTGTAATCCAAAAATATCATGATCCTACTCAAACAGATTTTTCATTTCCATCATTATTTTTATATATTTTACATGCCTTATATTTGTAACCCCAGACTTATTTTTATTAGAATTTCATATTTTCTTAATGTTTTTATTCCCCTTCTTTAGCATTTATTTGTTATCCTAAAAGTGTTTTCAATATTTCTATTCACTAAAAAGGCACTTTCTGATAATTTATTTCCCTAAATACTTTTTCACTATCACCCACTATCTCCCTCAATTTATCTATACATCATTTTCACATTCATTCTTTATTTAATTTATTTACAATTCTTTAACATTTTTATTGAGCTAATCATGTATTTAGTGTCCAATTACCAGTATTTCTTAATTTATATCCATAACATATATTTAAATGAAAATTTTACATTTTTTATTATCTTATCCATTTTTAGTCTACTTTGACACTATTTATTTTAATGTTTTGATTTTTGAGAAATTTTATTTTTAGTATAATTTTTAAAATTATTGATACCATTTTTTAAAATAATTTTCAAATGTGAATTATTTCTCCATTTTTAAAAGGAATGAGGAATCCAGTAATACGCATTATCCAAATAGTATGAAGGATTATATCATTCATGGTATTAATACAACAATTAAAAGGGAAATATGTTCCCATGTATTATCATCATATGATGAAATAATATCATGTTTAAATTAGATAATTATAGATTTCTCCACGTCCTATTACTTTAAAGGTAAGAAAGAGAAGAAAAGGATGGCCGAGAAAAAGATGGATAAAGGGAAGAGGGGAAAAGGATTTTACAATATGTAAAAATATTTAAAGAAGAAAGTTTGTAAATGCTTGAAGGGAATGAGAGTTCATTAAAATTGTAGAAAAAAAGGACACCATGTACATGTTTTCAAGGGTAAGAAAAAGGATTCAAATGTAAAATGATTCATCTGTAAGGATTTGAGACACTACATGAATAAATGTCCAAATTATTATAGTATTCGTCAAATAAAGATATAGGATAATAATAATATTATGATACCACCACATATGATGGGTAATGACTATTGATCTTATGTTTTTATTAAAGAATTATTTCATTTGAGTGTTGTCTCAATGAAGTACTAGTTATATGAATAATTGAAATAAATGAGGATTATAAAGCGGTTCTATTTCATTGAAAATTTGAGATTACATGGTTCTAAGGAATGTAACTCAATAACAAATTAAACTTTTTGGAAAATACAAGGTTGAAGAAAAGATAAACCTTAATATGTTTATGAAACTGAGGTAGTGATTTTGGAATAAGATATGATTGATTAAGATAAATTATATTCAATATTCCTGAATACATTGAAACTAATTAATAATTTTTTTATTCTATTATTGTTGAAGATTTCAATATTCTTGGATATAATGACTATATCCCATATTCTAAAAGGAATAAGGGATAATGAATGTCATAAATATGTTTTTATTGTAATTCATGGTGTCACCATGTTTTAAAATAATACATGATAGAGGTATTCACATGTTACAACGTGGAAAAAAAGATATTCATTGTGTTTACAGTCCTTATAAAGATTGGACTGTGAATTTGGATAGAAATATTTTGGATGTGTGCAATGGTTAGATTGGATTATGTTTTACATTGGATACAATTGTTTATGTTTAAGAATTTATTAAGATTATTTTGGGATTTGTATAAAAAGGACAACCCGGAGGTCGGGCGACAACCCGTCGCGTCCCGTAAGGCCACAAGTCATGAACCTGCAACTGATGGGTGATGAGGGTGCATCACCTACCACATGACTATGTGATTCACGAGTTTGTATAATGTATTTTTTTTAAAATGGGATGAAATATTAATTATAAATTCATTTTTTGGAACCTTATAAGATTAGGATAAATATAATATTTTTGAGATTGATTATCTTTTGGAGGGAAAGATGAGTTTGTGGTAGAAATTAGTTAACAAATGGAAATGTACTTTTAAAGAGTTTTTTACTTATTCTAAGAAGAAATTAATTTTTATTCTGTAGGGAAAGGATCTTAAAACCAAAAATGTGTTATCCTAATACCCTATGTTTTGTTAAAATGATGATATTTTAAATCATCATAGATTTATGGCTTTGAGGCCTCAATATTACATTCACTTGTTTGTGATTGATGAACTCAATCACTCTCAATAAATATTTACATTTTCCTTCCAACTATAATTTCCACCAATGTTCTTCTATTTGAAATTCTAATTTTTTGGTGACTTTTTCATTTCTCTTTCCCCTTCTAAAAACTAATTTTTATTAACCCTATTTTTAATGTGGGTTTTACACAATGGTATTTTCTATTTTTTAGCCTTTTATTTTTGAAAAACAATTTCAAATTTAAAGGATGCAATATTTTGAATGTGGGAAGAATCTAACACCTCATGCTTCCTCGGTATGTTTATCTTTGAATAATACAACAGTGTGCGATGGACGCAACACAGAGTTCAAGCGCACCATGACCTATCAAACTATCCATTTAAAAAGTTGGTATGAATATTAATTAGCATAATTTGAATTATATATATATCCCATATAATTTTAACATACATTCTTTGGGTTTCTTATAAATAATATACTGACAAATTCATATTTTCATATAAAAGTAGTATTTTTCAATAATGCATTTTTCATCCTTTTAATAGAGAACCATTTTTAAATAAAATATTTGACACATTTATATACTCTATTAGAGGAAATTAAACTCTATTTTTTAATTGGGACATTAATATTTAGTTTTAATAAATTATTTGTGTTATTTAGATTACTTTAAAATATATATCAATAGTGAACGATACTATATTTTAATTAAAAAATGATTTTTTTAATTCATATAATTTATAGTGTTAAATTACACATTTTAATGTTTTTGAAGTATAATTAGATTATATTTTTATCAAATAATACAATTTATGTCATTATAAGTAATTTCACATTTAAATTTGACATAAACATATAACAATATTTTGATAGTTTTTACTTTCTAAAAACCCACCTTTTGGTTTTGACAACGAGTATTAATTTTAAATTAATTAATGAAACTTATTTGATTTGATTTTGGTAAAATATAATTCAATTTTGAATTCTGATTTTGAAAATTATATTAGGGTGAATTTTTGTTATTTTTATGAGAACATTCAATTTTTGATGATTTGTGAAAAACACTGTGTTATTTTTTAAAACATTAATTTTATTTAAATAATTATTTTTTAATTAAATATATTTTAAGTACAAATAGATATATAATACATATATTTTTTAAATTTAATTCATTGGAGTCATTTTATAATAATAATAGAAATATAAACTTTTATTGAACTTTTTAACAACTTTAACCCACCTTTTAGGCACATTTTCACAAATGTATAAGTCATAATTTTACTGTATATGTGAATTGAATTTAAAAAATCCGAGATACAAAGTTGACATCAGTAAGTAAAATATGGTTAAATTATATGAAAATAATTTTAGGTGAATAGAAACTTTTCACATTTATTTATCACAGTTAAAATTAAATTAGTTAATTAAAGATAAAAATGATATTATAATTTCCCATACACATGTCCAAATTCCATGGGATAAGTTTATTTAGATCAAAAACAACATTATGACTAAAATATTATCCTTTTTCCCTAATGTATTAAATTATACATTTATTATTAATTTATTCAACGAAGAGTTAAATGTATAAAACTCAATGTTTAATAAATAAATCATTTTTAATATATGGATATACATAAAATAAATTTGTCTATAAATAATCATGTGAAAGATGAAAATATTTCTTACATAATAGTATTATATTTATTATTTTCAGATATTAAATAATTAAATTTATTTATGACACAATGATGATGGATTAATTGCATTTAAAGTGAATGATTAATTTAATTGATATTATAACTATAAAAATAAATGTAAATTGGGGATTTTGAGGCATCGAAGAATATTTTGTGTTAATATGACATGTTAGGGTTGATTAAATAAATTTTTTGAAGTGATAATGTTTTTATGACTTAAACAAAATACCAAATAGTGTCAAAATAGACATAAATTAGTTTTTAAAACAAATATTATATTATTAATTGATAAAATATTTCTAAAAATCTAGGGCTCCACCAAAGAACATAGATAAGGTAATATATATCCATAATGAACCATTTGGGGATCTCTTGAATTTTTATAGTATGTTTATTAGCCATTTATTATAATAATATTAGAGGATATGGAAAATGTTAAACTATTTATCTTAGAGTTTAATATAAAAGATAGGGTTAATAGGGTTCCCTAAACATGTCTAAAACCTACAGGAGGAGAGTATTTAGACCCATACTAACCTTATCTTTGAAATAAACCAATTTGGATCCATTAGAAATTAAAAATTAATTTATAATTAAATAATATTTCAAACTTTTCCTAAAGTGACCATCACCTCCCTTATAAATTGGTACTTCCACTTCTCTCAAAATCACTCCTCCAATTACATTTGGCTGAGAAAAACAGTACCCAAATCTCCTCCCATCATTCCTCAGTTCATCTTCAAGTACTTACCTTGAGCATAAAGCCACCTGTTAGGGCCAATAAGGGCCTATATACCCTGAGAGGGGGGGTGAATCAGGGTATGGATATTCTTTTTCAAAGTTCTTTCTACCCCGCTGGATCTTGACCTCTTTGTTACAAGGGTCACTTTGTTTGCACTTGTGTGTATGTTATGATCACTTACTTGCTCCTTTATCTGATGATGATTCCTTAAATGCTATGCATAAAAATTAACAGGCAGACACAGAGATTTTTACTTGGTTCACCGCTAAGGGCTACGTCCAAGGAGCATACGCCGACAAGTTGTCGATTCGTACCAAATTCCACTAGACTTCACTAGCTGTGGATTACAATGTTCGGGCTAGATCACTTCTATGCCCAGGCTCAATGCCTATACAAAGTTTAGGGTCAGCTCACTGCTTTCCCAAGGGTCTCTCCCTGTTTCTCTCTCTCTGGCTCACTGCCGGTGGAGAGGATCACCTTCTTCCTCTTCCTGAGCTCACTGCTCTTGGATGGAATCCACTCACAGTTTATAGACCTGTAGGTCTCTTCATTTTCCTGAAAGAATGCATCTTCTCTTGTATGTAGATGCTCTGTTGAAGTTTAACTTTCACCCGTTGATGAATATCTCTTTTCACCGAAGGTATCGGGCAAACTTCCAGCTTCCACACAGTCTGAAAATCACTGCGGGAACAAAACCTTACTTGGCACGCAAGTCAACCTCGGCGCGCAAGTATCGGCGCACAAGTCACAATGGGCGCGCAAGTCCTCATATGACACTTGCGCGACACAAGCTTCCTCAACTCCAAACTTACGCGACTCTCTTCCCTTTACGCCCAAACCACCATTGGTGCGCAACTGCAAACCGGCGCGCAACTTCTAACACCGGCGCACAACTTCAACCACTGGCGCGCAAGTCCCACCTGCGCGACCACACACACCACTTGCGCGACCACCACACCTGCGCGACGGGAGCTCTCGTCTTGAACTCCGGTGAGAAATGAGGAGGGGTGGTCCAGTATTTATAGGCAATCTGACCACCCTGCGCGACGGCGCGCAAGTCACCTGCGCGACCCAATATCGGTGCGCAAGTCTTCTCTCCTTTTAGACACTTGCGCGACCAACTCCCAAACATGCGCGAACCTATTTCCTTAGCCATATTTTGATCTTCTGATCTTGAAAAACATATGGCGCGCAAGATTCCTGTACACCATGTTCGCGGCGCGCAATTCCCTTTGCCAAAAACACTTTTCTTCATTTGCCGATTTTCAGGCCCAAAAATTTGGCAAACACTGGAAAACGGCGCCACCTTGTATCCGTTCTTTTGTACCGCCTCCAGATCATCCATTCCATTTATCGACGTTCTTGAATCAAACATGGATCGTTGAACTCAGCCTTTGAACACGACATTCAACCATGAAATCCTCTTTGTCAACAATCACAACTTAGATGTCCACTTTGTTAACAAACACAATCACCTTAAAAAGGCTTCAATGATACCTTGAGGGATTTTTGCCCAACACCACCCTACGTGGCCCTTTTGTTCCAATCAAAAGGAAACACCAAAAGAAGATGCAATTATTTTATCACCTCTTCCAACATTTTTTTCTTCTTCTACTTTCTCTTTATTTGTTATTTCTATACCACAATAATAAATTGAGTACCTTCTACATAATGTAATGTTATTATAAATATGGTTAAACCATACTCATTATTCTATCAATCACAAGAATGATAATTTCACCAAGCGTGCGTAGGTATGGCCTATTGTCTCCACGCTGTAGTGTAATTTTTTATTCAACAATATGATATTTGGATGTATATAATGATAATTAATATTTTTATAAATAATGAAAATAACATTATAATTTATCTGTACAATTAATATACCATCCAATTTTACACCTTTTAGTCATTAAAGAAATGATATCATCGCTCATGTGTATGTACAGCTTACCGTCTTAATGATGTGATGAGATTCAATTACATATTCACCATTCTATGATGATTATAAAAATATATATTTTAAATAATCATGTAATATATGACATAATAATGCTACTGGAGAGATATATAAATATATATGTACTTACATATATCATATTCACTTAAATCTGTTCAATACGATATGAAAGCAGAACCCGCATTTATACGTACGTACGACCTACCGTCTCCATAAACTGTGTTTTCCATTTCATATAACTATCTATTATACATATATATATTCTAATTATATATTATATATAAATCAGGTTTTATATTCAAAATGTATTTTAATCATGATATAAATTTTATGATCAAGAATAAAAAGTAAAAACATGTATGATTAAGAATGTGATTATTACACGAAATGTTAATTTAACATGAAAATATATATTAAATGGTTAGTATAAAGTCATAACATAATCATGTATGATATAATAATATGAATACGGTTTTGGTATAATTTAATAACATACTTTGGTCATTATACAAGAGGTTAATCGTACCCTCAGCCAAAGGAATGTTCAAGGTATGGGTTAATTCCTCAATATCATTATTATATGATATTGTTTATGTGTAAGTATTTTTGGGACATATTTATCATCCATTCCATGTTTCATAAAAGGATTTTCAAAATTATTCTCTTAAGGGACTCTTTAACTAAAACATCATTCTAATGGTTTTAAATATTTATTCTTCTAAATCATTCTCATCAATGTCCATGTTTTAGAAACAGTTTTAATGATTTATTGATTTGGACAAGTTTGTTTTAAAATGTTAATTACATTCAAATTATTCAATGTGGTATGTGACACTTTTATTTAGAAATTTCTTTTTTATTAATTCCTTTATAAATGTGTTACTTTTAAATGATTTCATAGAAAAAGGAATATTTCTCTCAAAAAATTTTACTGAACATTTTTAACTATGTCAACATCCTTTACTAGATATTATTCATGACTAAAGTTGATTTATTATAATAAAATCTTCCATATTTTATTTAATGAGTTAAGAGATCTTTGACTGTGGATGTGCTATTTTTACACCATTCATGGTTTATGGTTTGAGTATTGACATTACATATGCTTGTTTTAATAGGAATGTTTATGTTCTATTTCAACCTTTTCATATGTGTTATACGGTGGACTAAGTATGTGAAGGGTGGAGCCCGCTATATGATGTCGATCCATTAACTGGTCTCAAGAGACAAATTAGTGTCTTTGAAAAACGCCTTGACAAAAAATTTATATGTATTATTGGCACGAGGCCTTGACTATGTGGTAATGATGTCTGACGTTAGGCATTCCTTCATTATGAGATTAATTATTAAACGTGATTATTCGACTACTAGAATACTCATGTTCATGTTAATATGGTAGTGTTTATTTATTTTCTCCATATTATGTTCAAGTTTATGTTTAAAAGGATGATGTTTTTATTACACATTTTCCGTTAAAATTTTATTGCTTCTCCTACATTATTTACCCTTACTGAGCATTTGATCTCACCACATTCTTATGTTTTGTATTCCTTGGATTCCAAGAAGTGTATTATGTTTGATATGTTGGGTTATTCTAGGGGAATAATGGAATTCTTAATAGATTATTTATGTTGTGTTTTTCTATTTTAATGTGTAATGTAATGTTATTGTATGTAATATATTTTCCAAGGCTACTAAATTGATGAGTTTTTGAGGACATGTTTTCTTGTAATCATTCTAATGTATTAAAATAATGCACCATCGCCGATCTTCTTGGGTCGGGGCTTTATACTCGATGTGAACTGAATGATTGCATAATTATTCAATAGAATGAGTGGAGTATTTGTGAAATGGGTTTTGACTTTATAAAACAACAAAATTTGAACATGTGTTAAATATTTAATTAAAATCATAAAAATAAAGAAGTCTCTTAATTAATTTAAACATAGTGGAAACCATCCTCGGCAACGATGCCCAAAATTAAACATCCAACAATGTGCTGGAAAATTATTATGGGGCTATACAGATTTAATAAATAATAAAACTTAGAAACATTAACTAAAACTGAAGTACACGTAAATCTCATGTGACCATTACACAAGGATGATTCACACGTTCTAAATTAACTAAAGTAATAGAAATTGTAGTTGTTTTATTATTTTTATATATTGTAAAAACGAAACAACAATTAGGTTTTAAATAATGATTTGAGGTATGATAGGATTAGTTATTTTCAGGTCCGTGTGATAGTTATTCAGTTGAATATGTATTTAATTTTGTTCACATTTTGAAATGGGACTACATGGATCCCTGGTCTTTGTACTCTATTCTAATCATATGGTTACATAGTTGGAAGGGTAATCAACCAGGTAAAATTGAAAAACTAGATGACTAAACACCCAAATTTAAGAAAATAAACTATATTTCATAATAGTAACATAAAAATGAATAGAATTAATGGATTAAAAAAAGATACCTCAAATAGAATACAAGGTCATGTAAAATGAAAATAAGATTAATTTAAAATGATAAACCAGGATTCAAAAATCCAAAAATAGAACAGAAAATAAAATAATCAATAACAGAACATCCTCCAACAACAATCTCACCCTACACATAGATAAATACTCAATCATTCAAGGAATTTTGAGAAAGAGAATGATGAATACTGGAAAATATTGGAAGAAAAGAACATTAGAGAATTAGGGATCCAGTGGTGTATATTTCATCCTTATAGTCGTAACATAGCTCACCTTATTCAAGAGGTCATATCCTGTGTGGCCTATTGGTTTAGATCACTGAGGGAGCACGTTGGTGGGTGAACCCAACAACAATTTTTTTGTTAACAATTTTCAATTTGAGATTCTTCAGGATAATAAAACGCTAGATATTTAAAATAGATTGAAGAATGAAAGAAAGGAAGGGTGTCCCAAAACCATAGAGAGGATCATCATATGTTTTTTATAATTATTTTAAATAAAATAATAGAATTACATTGATGAAATCTCTCTCCATGCATGTTTCCGGTTACGATCTAATGTGATCCATCATTGTGTCGTAGAATCTGTAACAACCTGATATTTTATGAGAATTATTAGTTTTTAATTTCGTTGATGTCTTTTGTTGTACAGTACACCAAGATTATCTTGCACTATACGCTACACCGTATTAGTTTGTAGTATATGCAACACTATTCCCGGATCGTGTTACAAACAATTTCATGTTTGTTTGATAGTAGTTATTCTACGCAACATTGAATGTATATATATACATATATATTCAATGTATAAATAAAATATGGTTGGATTTTATTATACGCAACAAAAAAGGAATCTTGCACTACACGCAACCCTGACGTGGCTTTCTTTATACGCAATCTCGACCTTCCACGATAGCGTGTGTTGTACGCAATACCGAGTTTCACAAAAAACAATATGTCATTAAAATATTATATAATCTAGCTGTTATGAATTGTAATACCCACATTTTGAAATTTAATAAATTCAATCTTTCAAAAAGGACTTCATTTTTTGATTCGGAATATCAAAATAAGCCTCGGGTGAATTTTTTGTATTTTTCAAAAAACTTTCAATTTTCGATGAATAGTGAAAACACCGGGTTGCTATTTAAAACCCGACATTTTATTTAAATAATTATTTATTTTATTTATAATATTTTAGGTCAAAATTGATACATAATACCTATATAAGTTCAATTTAATTCATTGGAGTCATATTATAATAATTTTAGATATATAAAAATGTTATTGATCTTTTCACCGTCTTTTACCCACCTTTTAAGAGAATTTGAAAAATTACATAAAACATAATTTTACCACTTCTCTGAGAGGAATTTAGAAAATCCGAGCGACAAGTATAATATCAAGGAGTAAAATGTGGCTCAATAAGATAAAAATAATTTTTGGTGAATACTAAATTTTTACTTTTATTTACCACGGTTAAAAGTAAATTGGTTAATTAGGGTAAAAATGACATTATTATTACCCTAACACATGTCCAAAATCTATTGGATAAGTTTAATTCGACCAAAAACAGACTTATAATTAAAATATGACCCTTTACATCCACTTGGATTAGATTAGGAAATTTATTATTATTTTCTTTAAAGAAGAGTTAAATGAGGTAAAATCAATGTTTAATAACAATTTTTTTTAAAATAGGGTTATACATATGATAAATTAGACTATAAGTATTCATTAAAAAGATATAAATATTTCTTACATTATGGAATTTTATTTATAATTTTAGACATTAAATAAGTTAATTTATTTATGACACAATGATGATGCAGTAATTACATTATTAATGAAATATTAACATAATTGATATTATAAATACCCAAATAAATGTAATTTGAGACATTTTATAAATCACACTAATTTAATAGGTTAATATGACATTATATTACGGATTTAATTAGGTTTTTTTGAACTAATCATTCTGTTATTATTTTTACAAAAATAAATTACCAAATAGTGTCAAAATTGACTTAAAATAGTTTTTAAAACAAATATTATATTATTATTTTTTATTCTATTCCTAAAAATCTAAGGATCATCCAAATTACATATATAAGGGTATATATATTAATAACGAACCACTTTAGGTTCTTTTGGCTTTTTATTGTATGTTTATTAACCATATAGTGTAAGAAAACAAGAAGAAACGGTAAAAGTTAAATTATTAAACTTAGAGTTAAATCTAAATGACAAGGTTAAAATAGTAACCTAAACTTTTCTAAAACCAATTGGTTGAAAGTATTTTGACACATCCCCATTTTACCTTCTAAATAACTCACTTTGGAGACATTATAAACCGAATATGACTTTATTATAAAATAATATTTTACGTTTTATCCTAAAGTGCCCCTCTCCTCCCATATAAAAGGGAACCTCCTCCATCTTTTCCTCACACTACAATGATCTTTAAATCTCGTCCAAAACCTACCCATTTCCCTTATCAACTTCCATAGAAAAATTATAGAGGTTTATATCTCCTAAAAAGACCAACTCTAGTGCCGTAAGAGGAGGTTAAGAAGAGACGCGTCAAAGAAGAGGAAATATCATTTACCGATTCATTCGAATTCATTTCTTCTTCTACTTATTCTTCCTTATTTGTTTCATCATAAATTAATAACATCAGTATCAATGAGATACATATATTTTATTATAAATATGAAACAACTCTATTTCATCTTCTATCCATCCTGTGTAAAATGAAATCACCGCGCGTGCGTACGTACTGAATACCATCTCCACGCTGTGGTGTAATATGTTTTCCACCACCACCTTACTTGGATGGGTATAACAGTGTAAATAAATAAATAAATATTATTATTGTAAAGTGATATTGATTTTGAAATATTATACATACACTTCAATACAATTCCATGATCATGGGAATGATATCATCGCTTGTGCATACGTACGGATGATCATCTCCACGAACGCAATGAGATACATTTTCCATGATTAAACATTCAAGAATGATTATAAAGTATATATAATGAATAATAATGAAATATATGACATAATAAAGCTATTGGATTTATGTATATATATATATATATGTGTGTGTCATCTACATACTTCTATTCAAGTCAATAAGGAAAAGAAAACACCGTTCATGCGTACGTACGACCTACCGTCTCTTTGAACAGTGTATTTCATTTAATTTATCTATATAATATATATATATATACGGAATATATATTATATATAAATCATGATTTAAATTTTGGAAGTAATTAAATCATGATATAAGTAATAATAATATCAAGAACCACAAGTCCAAACACGTACGATAAATAAAACGTTTTACCCAAAACGCTGCTTTAAGATGGAATTTCCAAAATAACGTGTAATATAAAGTCATAAGTGAACCATTTATATTATCATAACAATTAATATGATTCTGTATAAGTAAATGACATTATTTTAATCATTATATAGGAGGTTCAGATACGTATGAAGCATAATGGACCTAAGGTATGGGATAATTTTTCAAATCTCATTTTTATCTGAGATTGCTTATACGTAAGTATTTACTGGGGTTATATATTTCATCCATCTCCATAAATTTTTTTTTCATAAAGTGTTTAATATTATTCCATGTATGTTTCAATTCATTATTACCCCTATTTGGCTTTTACATTGTGTTATGAAAGGAATCTTTCATTTGTTTACCAAATGAGGAACTTTTTGACTTTTCCGGCAAAAGTACGAGAAGAATGTTTTTTAAATTATATGGCATGAACGTATTTTTATAGTTTCAAAAAGCCATATTTTCATGAAGTTTACTCTACAATAATTCATGTTTATTTTCAATAAAATTGTTTTATTTTAAAATTGTGTGGCATTTTGTGAAATTAAAATGAATTTTACGAAGAAAGGATATTTTCCTAAATAATTATTTTCAAGTGTTTTATCAAATCCATTTTCCATATAAGATGAAATTATTTCATATGTGTATATTTAAATTATAATGTCTCTATTACTAACATGGTTTCAATTATCTTACGATGAAATTATATCCATTTGTTTTATATGGATTATGTTATGATGGGATGTTGTTTATTAAACCCATTTTATTCTTTGGTTTATGATGAGTGATTTATGTTTATGTTGTGGCACATGTAATAATGATTTAATTATGGGATGGGTGGGACCTATATATCCCTGCAATGAATTGGTTAAATATTTATATCTCATGAGATATACATGGCTGAAATTGTATGTTAATCTGGTTCAGTGATACAGGACTGGAACGATGAGTGACCTCGATTCCGAAAGCAACTTTGTCCACTAAGATGGTCTTGGCAGCAATGCCTTGGCTACTATGGAAATTATATCCTGTTCTTAATGGTTTTCCACAATTAAATGTTTTTTCCCATGCAATTTTATCACGATTGATGTTACTTTGTGAAATATTCCTTATTCACATCCAAGATTTTAGTCTTTTCTAATGATTTTGATGTTTAGATTTTATATTCATGTTTTTGAATTCAAATGTTTATGGATTGTTTTATGTTCTCTATGTTTACCCTTACTGAGCATTTGAGCTCACCCTTTTTATGTTTTCTTTTCCCCAGGATTAAAAAAAAGTGTTTAGGTATGAAAAAAATGGGGAAGATCTTTACATGAGATTTTGAAGATCATTCACCACGATTAGAAGATTATATTCTGAGTTTCCAAAGACTCTAAACTATTACAGTCATTGTGTGTATGTTTTTGTTATGTATTATGTATTCCGCAAAAGTAATTTAATGTCCATGTACATCATGATTTGGGTCTCTATAGTTGGTATAAGAGGAAAGGTTTAGTCAACCTTTGGAAACTAAGATGCGAAAACATTATTGAGATCCCGAGAGATATTTCTATGGTATGTCTAGGGATGTATGTAAGGTCACACATAAGTATAGCTTATAGTCATAGAATTATGTTAACGATCTTAGAATTTAACCTAAGATGTTAGATATTGAAGGTACAACCACTTGATTATGATTTTTTCCTCTCACACTATTATTTTTGGGTTTTAGAAAATGGCCGGAAACTGGAAGATTCACAATAATGGAGAATATGATGGACAATGGAATGATATTTTTCATGATCAAGAAAATGAAATGGGATTCGGTAGGAGAAACATCGTTATTGTGCCTAATAATCAATCTCATAATATGATCAATAATATCAACTTTGGTAAGTTCCTTGACTCAGTGAATAAGATAAAGATGGAGTTTCATGATGATCATAGAAGAAAGAAAGTTCAATTTTCCTCATGTGAATCATGTGGGAAGAGACATCAAGGAGAATGTTTCAAAGGAACAAGAAGATACTTTGGATGTGGAAAAGAATGAAATAAATCCAGTAATTCCAAAGGGAAAGGTTTAGTTAACACCATGGACAAGGATAATGGTATTTCTAAGACATCAACAACGGTTAAATGTTTTAAATGTGGAATGTACGAGAATTATGAAAACCAATGCCCAAAGGGAAAATCTCATTAAGAGAATCTGGATAGTCGTATGGGTAGTATTTATATTGATGAAGAAGAAGAGACTACAAATTATATGTGAGATGAAAGAATTTTTCAAGATTGGTCTATGGTTGAAGAAGGTAGTGGAATGATTACATGTCTATCAAGAGTGATGTTGTATAAGTAATCTCATGGTACTATGGAATAAAGAGACATCTAAGGATTGTTACACTATTGATTTTCCTTATGTTTTTGAAAGTATATGTTGAATGGTACCGGTAACCATGAAAGGTTATTCAGATATTTTTGGAAATTAGATGATATGCTCTTAATGAAAGGATAAAGAAAAAATGAAATGAGCTCATGGCTGATATAAGGACAAAGTAATATCATGGTATTAGTATATAGAATTTTTGGGATTTTGGTAAGTGGAAATAGTTACCTTTTGACAGAATTCATGTCTTCACTAAGGTTATATGGTAATTTCTATTTCAAGAGAATACATGATTAATGAATTCACATGTTTGGAATGTGACCAATAAGATATATCGTATGATAAATGATGGTATTCACATTCTTGTAATGTGACCATTCCAGTAATTTTTTTCTTTATACTATGAGACTATACATATGTATTTTGGATAAGTCTAAAGATTGGAAAGGGATATTTCGGACATTAG
Source organism: Viscum album (assembly GCA_963277665.1). Taxonomy (NCBI): domain Eukaryota; kingdom Viridiplantae; phylum Streptophyta; class Magnoliopsida; order Santalales; family Viscaceae; genus Viscum; species Viscum album. The sequence continues at coordinate 606,488,509 of OY728127.1, forward strand.
ATAGTATTGTTCAAGGCTATAATTTTTTTTTTCAAAATTATATCTGTAATGTTATAATAGTGCAGTTTTAGAAAAAGGACAACCTGCAGGACAGGCAAAAACCCGTCGCGTCGGACAAGGCTGTGCGAATCGAACCCACAACCGAAGTGCGACATTCCTTTATTGTATACCACTGGTCCCTGTTTAGTAGAAACTAGTTTTATTTTATTAAGCGCTATGATAGATGAAGTATAAGTCCATTTTTTGAACCATATATGATTAATATCACCATAAGATGGACTTATAACTTTTTCTAACCTTTTGTTTGAGACAGATAGAATGACCCATCATTCTATCACATGATCTGCTAACACTTCAAGAATGACATATTAAACTTCATTTCTGTAATGGATGAAGTGGAAATTGTTCAAGGCACGAACAACGGTGAGATTGTACCGAAATAAAGTATATATTTCTTCTTATTCAAATTCATCATCTATAGGGAAATGATCTTGAAAGCCAAAAATGTTTCCTAGTATCCTCATATACGATGAACCATATGGTACCTTAGATCATTAAAAATTTATGGCTTTCAGATTGTTGGATTTTTCATAGCCATGTTCTCTTCCACTCTCCATCAAAACTTTATGGTTATATTTCTCCTCCATATCTATATTTTCACCTATGTGGAAACCCAATTATTAGTTAATTTGGGTAACCATTACGTTTCATACTTTAGTTTTTAAAGATAAGTTTTGGTATTCCATTTTACGATGTGGGTTTCAATTAAAGAATCTTTCAAGAAGAAAATAATTTATAACCCCGAAAAATTTCGAAGGAGAAATTCATTTTAAGGGGGGTATAATGTAACAACCCGAGATTTTATGAGAATTATTATTTTTAATTTCTTTGATTAATTTTTTTGTACGCTACAACAAGATTATCTTTCACTATATGCAACACAGTATTAGCTTTTAGTATATGCAACAAAAATCTTGGATCATGTTACCCACAATTTCTAGTTTGTTTGATAGTAGTTATTCTACGCAACATTGAGTGTATATATATATACAATGTATAAATTAAATATGGTTGGATTTTGTTATACACAACAACAAAGGAATGTTGCACTACATGAAACCCTGACTTGGCTTGGTTTACATGTAATCGCGACTGTCCATGATAGCGTGTGTTGTACGCAATATAGAGTTGCACAAAACAACGATATGTTATTAAAATATTATATAAACTAGCCGTTATGAATAGTAATACAAACTTTTTGAAATTTAATAAATTTAATCATTCAAAATGGACTTCATTATTGGATTCATAATTTCAAAATTATCCTATGGCGAATTTTTGGTATTTTTCTAAAAACATTCAATTTTTGATGAATAGTGAAAACACTGGGTTACTATTTTAAACCCGACTTTTTATATAAATAATTATTTATTTTATATAAATATATTTTAGGTCAAAATTGATACATAATACCTATATAAGTTCAATTTAATTCATTGGAGTCATTTTATAATAATTTTAGATATATAAAAATTTTATTGAACTTTTCACCCTCTTTTACCCACCTTCTAGGAGAATTTGAAAAATTACAGAAAACATAATTTTACCACTACTCTGAGTGTAATTTAGAAAATCCTAGAGACAAGGATAATATCAAGGAGTAAAATGTGGCTCAATAAGATAATTTTTTTTGGTGAATAGTAACTTTTTAATTTATTTACCACGGTTTAAAGTAAATAGGGTAATTAAGGGTAAACATGATATTATTATTACCCTGAAACATGTACAAAATCTATTTGATAAGTTTAATTCGACCAAAAACAACCTTATGATTAAAATATTACCCTTTATATCAACATGGATTAGATTAGGACATTTATTATTAATTTTTTTAAAGAAGAGTTAAAAGTGTTAAAATCAAAGATTAATAACTAAAACATTTTTTATATAGGGTTATACATAGACTAAATTCGACTATAAATATTAATTATAAAGATAATAATATTTCCTACATAATTTTATTTTATTTATAATTTTTAGACAATATATTAGTTAATTTATTTATGACACAATGATGATGCAGTAATTACCTTATTAATGAAATATTAACAAAATTGATATTATAAATACCCAAATAAATGTAATTTGAGACTTTTTATGTATTCCACTAATTTAATAAGTTAATAGGAAATGTTATTATCTATTTAATTAACTTTTTTTAACTAATCACGCTGTCATGAATTTTACAAAAATCAATTACCAAATAGTGTCAAAATTGACATAAAATTGTTTTTAAAACAAATATTATATTATTAATTTTTATTATTTTCCTAAAAATATAAGGTTCGGAAAAATGACATATATAAAGTTATATATATTAATAATGAACCAATATAGGTTCTTTTGTCTTGTTATGTTAAGTTTATTAACCATATAGTGTAAGAAAACAAGAAGTCGCAGTAAAAGTAAAATTATTTAACTTAGAGTTAAATCTAAATGATAATGTTAAAATAGTTTCCTAAACTTGTCTAAAACCAATTGGTTGAGATTAGTTCGACCCATACCCACTTTAATTTCAAAATAAGTCACATTGGAGCAATTATAAACCGAATATGACTTTATTATAAAATAATATTTTATGATTTTTCCTAAAGTGCCCCTCTCCTCCCTTATAAAAGGGAACCTCCTCCCTCTTTTCTCACACCACATTGATATTTCAAGCTCATACAACCCCTAAACATTTCCCTTATCAAATTACATAGAAAAATTATAGAGGTTATGATCTCCTCAAAAGAGAAACTCTAGTGCCTTACGAGGAGGTTAAGAAGAGGAATGTCAAAGAAGAGGTAATATCCTTTACCAATTCTTTCCAATTCATTTCTTCTTCAACATAATCTTCTTTATTTGTTTCATCATAAATTACATACATAGGTATCACTAATATACTTATATATTATTATAAATATAAAAAAACTCTATTTCATCTTCTATCCATCCTACGAAAAATGAAATCACCGCGCATGCGTACGTACGAAATACCGTCTCCACACCGTGGTGTAATCTGTTTTCCACCACAACCATACATGGATGAGTATAATGGTGTAAATAAATAACTATATATGATTATTGTAAAGTGATATTGATTCTGAAATATTATACATACAATTCAAGACAATTCCACGATCATGGGAATGATATCATCGCTCGTGCATACGTACGGACTACCGTCTCCACGAAAACGATGAGATTCAGTTTCCATGATTAAACCTTCAAAAATGATTATAAAGTATATATAATGAATAATAATGAAATATATGACATAATGAAGCTACAGTATTTATTTATACATATATATATATATTTAATCTACTTACATCCATTCAAGTCAGTAAGGAAAAGAAAACAGCGTTCATGCGTACGTACGACCTACCATCTCCTTGAACGGTGTATTTAATTTCATTTCTCTATCTATTATATATATATATATATAGAATATATATGATATATAAATAATTATTTACATTCTTGAAGTAATTAAATAAGGATATAAGTAATAATAATATCATGAAAAACAATTCCAAACACATACGATAAATAAAACTTTTTACCCCAAACGCTGCTTTAAGATGGAATTTACAAAAGAACGGGTAATATAAAGTCATAAGTAAACCATATATAATATCATAACAATGAATATTATTATGTAATAAGTCAATGACATTATTTAAATCATTATACAGGAGGTTCAGTTACGTACGAAGCATATCAGACATAAGGTAAGGGATAATTTTTCAAATCTCATTTTTATTTGAGATTGCTTATACGTAAGTATTTACTGGGGTTATATTTTTCATCCATGTCCATAATTTTTTTTCATAAAGTGTTTAATATTCTTCCATGTATGTTTAATTTCATGTTTACCCCTCTTTGACTTTTACATTTTTTTATGAATGGAATCTTTCTTTTGTTTACCAAATGAGGAACTTTTTGACTTTTCCGGAAAAAATACGAGAAGAATGTTTTTTAACTTATACGACATGAACGGATTTTTATGGTTTCATAATGCCTTATTTTAATGAAGATTACTCAACAATATTTCATGTTTATTTTCAATAAAATCATTTTCTTTTAAAATTGCGTGGAATTTTTTGAAATGAAAATTATGTTTAAGAAGAAAGGATATTTTCATCAATAATTATTTTCCAGTGTTTTATCAAATCCATTTTCCATACAATATGATATTATTTCATATGTGTATATTTCAATTATAATATCTCTATGATTTACATGTTTTCACATATCTTATGATAAAATAATATCCATTTTATTTATATGGATTATGTTATGATGGGATGATATTTATGAAAACCATTTTATTATTTGGGTTATGATGAATGATTTATGTTTATGTTATGGGAAAAGTAAGAATGATTTCATTATGAGATGGGTGGGACCTATATCTCCCTCCAATGCATTGGGTAAAGATTTATATCTCATGAGATAGACATTGCTGGATCGGTAAGTTAATCTGGTTCAGTGATACAGTACTAGAACAATGAGTGAACTCGATTCCGAAAGGGACATTGTCCACTAAGATAGTCTTGGAAGCAATTGATTGGCTACTATGGAAATCATATCATGTGATTAATGGTCTTCCACAATTAAATTTTTTATTCCCATCCTATTTTATCATGATGGATGTTCCTTTATGAAATATAACTTACGTACTTCCAAGATTTACGTCTTTTCACAAGATTTTGATGTTTAGATTTTATGTTCATGTTTTTGCAATCAAATGCTTATAGATTGTTTTATATTCTCTATGTTTACCCTTACTGAGCATTTGAGCACACCCTTTTTATGTTTTCTTTTCCTCAGGATTTAAATAATGGTTTTAGGTATGAAAAAAATGGGGAAGATCTTAACGAGAGATTTTGAAGATCTTTCACCACGATTAGAAGATTATATTCCAAGTTTCCATATACAGTAAACTATTACGGTCTTTGTGTGTATGTTTTTCTAATTCATTAAGTATTCCGCAAAAGTAATGTAATTTCTATGTACATAAAACATTAAGTCTCTACAGAATCCAAGTTTAGTATTTACCTAGAGGTGATCCACATGTTCTCTACATATCTATGGATTTCCCCAAAGGTATCTTTGGGTGCTAGTGGAGAAGATCCTTAACATACGATATCTGCCTTCGATCGCCTTGAGAGCCGCTTGCAAGGCACTCTCCTTGATCAGGTGGAGGAGGAACTATCTCATAGCTTGAGAGTGTTCTTGGAAGAAAATTATTTTCTCTTGTATTGAGAACTTTCTCAAGATCTATTGTGCACAACCAAAATAATGGCAAGGCTAATGAGAATTATATATTTGGTATTTTAATTTCTTATAAAATAAAATTAATTAATTACTTGAAATCATTTTTTCATTTAATTAAATTTTTAGCAAGACCCCATGTATAATAATAACAGTTTACAATTTTCTATTACATGACATGTGCCCAGCGAATTACACCTAATATTATTTAATTATGTAAATAATATTATTTTCACAAATCCCCAGAAAAACTACATGGTGTGTATATTAATATACACAACATGTACTTTTGTTTTTTCATTTTATTTATTTCCTCCACCATATTTATTATAGCTTGATTGATGGATATTTATTTCTTAAATAATTATCACTATATTACTCGATAATAAATATATTATTTCTCCCACAATATATTCTTTAGAATAACTACTGTTAAAATAAATGTGATCAGGCATCCTTGAATATTTGTTAAACAACAATCGTGAATATTCATTATTCAACTTGTTAAATTAATATTTAACTAAGATACATGGAACACTTATTCTGTGAATCTCTAGGCCGCTTTCTCATTGGATTAGGCGAAGCTTGCCTAATGTCCATGGTCATCATATAAGAACCCTCCAAAGCACACATAGAGAAAAATGTTAACGTTGCAATGATGTGTTTCTACCTAAGAACACTTACAGTTTAATACAATCTGATTGTATCTATATCTTGAATCAAGAGGGGTTCATGCTAGTGTCATCAACCCATGTTCTCAATTATTCTTCCGTGACATTCTGGAATTGAACTCGTCCATTCTATACCATGCCAATTGATTTATTTAGGATATATAAATTCTGTCAAAGGGCCTGAGATATTTTCTTCTATTATGGGATAGAACGAAAAATTAATTTCTCACATTATCTATTAATGTAGTATTACTCATAACACACCCAATGTATCCTACCTCACTGCGAACAAGGTGTCATCATAGTTTTCGTCAATACATGTATGTGTGCGAGTTGTAATAGCCATTAATAATAATATAAATTTCTAGGGACCAAAACACTCATCTATAGATAGGAACAACCAATGACACTATCACATCTGGATTTCATACTGGTGGGTCTCGTTCTCAAAATATCATCCTGGAATTTACCATGAGCACACACCATGAGAAGGTTTTTGAATGTTTTATGAGTCCTCACCCCTAATAGTCTGTATTATATGTGTCCCTACAATAACATCATCCATATATAGAACATATATTCAAGCACAATGGTATGGCACTTTCATGTTCTCATCATAGCAGGGATCCTCTATGACCCTTTAGTGCACACTATCCTTACAACATTCTCACATGCATTATCACGTGGAAGAAAAATCCATATATGTCACGGTATTTATTAATAATGAATTTAAAATTTAGTTGGTTCAAAGACCCATACTCCAACAGACTCCCACTTGGTCTAGAGCCAACTGCTGACAACCTTTTACCCACTAGAACTCATAGGATATTCATGATTCTGGTCAGATAGGCCTTTATTTATGGGGTCTACCACATTATATTCCATAGACACTCTAATCACTGCTACATGACCCTATTGATAAAAATACCCCAAGTAGTGATAATTATGATGTATGTGCCTTTTCCGTTGATGTGAACTTGGTTCTTTTTCAAGATCCACCACTGCAGTATTATAATAATACAATGTGATAGGATCTTTACTCCTAGGCACCACATCAAGCTCATTGACAAAGTTAGAAATCTAGAAAGATTCCTTGGATGCATTGGAAGCCTCTATATTTTCAGACTCCACTGTAGAATCGTTGAAAACTAGTTTCTTTGAACACTTCCAGCTCACAACTCCTCTATTGATATAGAAAACATATCCAGATTGCGACTTCAAATCATTATGATCTGTCTAAAAACCAGCATAAGCATAGCCTCTGATGGCAAGCGCATCGTCTATTCCATACACTATGAACATATCCTTATTTCTTATCAGATACTTAAAGTTGTCTTAACTAAAATCCAATGTAGTTCTCCTAGATCTTATTGATATCTTCAGACCATGCTCAGTTCATAGGCAACATCAAGCCTAGTACATAACATGACATAAATGATGGATACTATATCAGAAGCGTATGGGATCTTAACCATATTATATTTCAACTATTGTGTCTGAGGACACATTTTTATAGAAATATGTAGTCCATATGATACTGGAACCATTCCACTCTTGGAATGTTCCATTATAAATTTCTATAGTATCTCGTTAATGTATGTACCCAAAAATAGTCCAACTAACCACTCAGATCTATCAGGAATGATCTTGATCCCTTGAATGTTGGCTGTTACACCTAACAACTTCATGGAGAGCCACTTGTTCAACTAGTCATTAACTGACTATAAGACTGGTACATAATTTCCAATAATTAATATGTTGTCAACACATACTACTAGGGTAACGACCACATTCCCATTAATCCTTTTATTAACACAAGGCTCACGTTCATTCATAGTGAAACCAAATTCCTCTACAGCTTCATCAAATCGAATGCTCCATGACCAGGGTGCTAACTTTAATACATAAATGGATTTCTACAAATTTTTATCCTGTTTGGATAGAGCTAGTGTCACAAACCCTTTGGGTTGAGTTATATAGAATCTTCTGAAAGTTTCCCGTTAAGGAATGTTGTTTTGACATCCACTTTTTAAATCTCATAGTCATGGTAAGCTGTTATGGAAAGTAAGATTCTTATGGATTTAAACATGGAATGTGGCACGAAGGATTCATCATAGTCAATTAATTGATGTTTTCTTAATATTTTAGCCACTATCCTTTCTTTATAGGTGTTAGCTTGACCATCCTTGTCCAGTTTTTTCTCCAATACCCATTGTATTCAAAAGGATTTACATCAACTTGCTCATCTACCAAAACCCATACATGGTTCCGATACATGGAATCCATCTCAAAATTCTTAACTTCTAAACATATTTTATCTTCTGTGTATTTTATTCCTCTTTTGTAGGTGGGAGGTTCATCATAGTCCCGCAATAATGATTCAATATCCTTGGTGACAGGGAAACCAAATCTCTCTGGTTCCCTTACCTCTCTTGACCTCCTTCACAGTACTTGTGTTTCTAGATCCTCTTCCATAGGGACCTGTGGATCTTGTTTCTATACCAACTCTTAGGTATCTGGAGCATCAAATTCATTGATGTCAATCATGATCTTACTATCATTTTGGTTGATTTTCTTGATCTCAAGTAAGAATACTTTTCTAGTAGTAATTACATTCATTTCTGAAGGGTTATATAGGTAATATACTTTTGTTTCTTTAGTATGTCCTATAAAGCTAGACCATGGGCCCCTGGATTCTTGTTTGTTTCATGAGAAGGCCTTAGCAAATGCATCACATCGCCATATAAGTGTGTGTGACAAAATGGGTTCCATTCCTTACCATAACACAGAGGTAATTCCATTTACCGCATTTTTTGGTACTCTGTTTAATGTATATGTTGGAGTTTGTAATGCATATCCTCAAAATGATAATGGAAGATATTCATGATTCATCATCAACCTCACCATGTTCAACAAGGTTTGGTTCCTCCTTTCACTAACACCATTCCACTATGGTGTATAAGGAGTAAACTGACAATGAATCCCAAACTCCCATAGTAGGTTGATGAAATCATGGTTTAGATTTTCTTCACCTCGATCCAATCGAAGATTCATTATCTTCTTACCAAGATGATTCTCAAATTCATTCTTGATTTCCTTAAATTTATCTAAGGCTTTTAACTTATTCCTCATTAATTAGATATATCCATATCCACTCAACTCATCAGTAAAATTAAGGAAGTAAGAATATCCTCCTCTAGCATCTATTGGAAATCGTCCACACACATCCTTGTGCACCAATATTAGAATCTCTACAACCCTTTCACCCTATCCACCAATTGGTGGCTTAGTCATTTTTCCTTGTAAACAAGTAGAACATATATCAATTGGTTTTAGCTCAATATAGTCTAAAAAACCATCTTGGCATATCATTGTGAAGGGATTCTCTTTTATATGTCTGAGATGGTGATGCCACAACTCGGTGATGTATGAGTCATGTGAGTTTGTTTTTTTATCAATTACCTACACATGGTTTTACTAATTTAATACATAAAAACCATTATATAAATGTACCAAACCATAACATAGATTTTTATTATAAATGAATCACCCCTTATTTCCAAACCTGAAAATAAATCAATTCATATACAAACATGATACAGAAATTAGATTCTTGGTAACATTAGGCACATAATAACAGTTATGTAAAACCAAAAGCATCCCAATTGGCAAGGATAAATGGTAATATCCAATGGCCAATAGAGCCAACCTCGTTCCATTGGATGCTCTAAGATCCACCTCTCCTCGAGAAATCATTCTAAATATAATGGGTTCCTGCATTGGAATATATATGTGAGCCCCATGAGCTGTAACTAATACCCAATGTGTAGAAATGGAAATATTACACTCGATAACGAATTCACCTTTAGCATCCCCATGCTTCATGGTCATGTTCCTCTTCAAGTGGCCTTACATGACACATGGAAAATATATAACCTCCCATACCCAACCCTTCCTCTGGATCTTACCCTTCTTGGTGGGACGTTGCTTAGGTGCATCAGACTGTTTATAAATCCTTGTCTCCATTGCCTTTCCATTCCATTTCTTTTTCACCAAAAGGACTACGAGGTTTTAACACCCCATGTCCTTATCTACCTGGAGAATTAGGGTTAGAACATCTGATAGACTCTTCTCATTGTATCTCATGTTTTAGTTGACAATAAACATAGATAAGGTGTTGGGCAGTGATGATAGAATGTGCTCAGCACACAACTAATCCAGGAACTTGATCTTTAAGATGTCCAAGATTTCAATATATCCAATAATCTTGACTACATGACCCTCCGTTGGGGAGGATACTCTATGGTTATTTGTAAACAATTCATTGGAGACATCATATCGCTCCTGTCTCAAGTTATCTTGATAGATTTCTTTAAGGTAAGACATCATGTTATACGCGTCAATGTTTTCATGTTACTGAAAGTGTAAATTAGACATGGAAAATAGAATGAAACATTAGACCATTGTGGTATCATCCATATGTTACATATAGAGAGATAGTTCTTTATCACTGGATTCTTTTCCAAGTGTAACTGAAATAAGCTCTTCTAGCACATAAAATTTACTCTCATGGTGGGGATGGCGCGTAAATGCCTCTGCCATTCGTAGAAATTGGTGCCGGTTAGAAGATTTTCCTTTTCGAGTATAGTTCACAATGATATGAATGGAGTAATATTTCATGTAGTTTCTAAAAATTAATATGATTAATGATTTAGTACATTATCATTATAAAACTAAGACACAAAAATAATTTAATACTTATTAGTCTCCCACTATTTTATCAAAATCTATCAGCCCTCACTACTGACTTTAGAATATTCTGTTGCCTAAATATTAAGGTGGAAAAGATTCTTATTTACCTTCTCATTACCCAAATATGGTTGGTCAAGTGTCATTAAGGGTTTTAGGTAGGCATTCCAAATATCAAAGAGATTAACTCACAACTCCTTGATCTGGTGAGTGGATTCCCCAATCCTGAAATCCTTATATTTTAGATTTTCTCAACCTTTACCTCTTGGTCACACCAAGTCATATTGTGGTAGTCAATCTTTGTAGTGAACCAAGTCAACTCAACCTAATACCTTGATTTAGAATTCCACGATAATTGAAAACACCAAAACTATGGTTGGTCAGGCACTTTAAACTATTGTTCGATTGTAACAAAGATTATGGAAGGCTATACTGACATAATATTTATTTTAGGAATTTTATCATGATACAAAAATTTCCATTTAATTATATTTTATTACATGCTTATAAATATTATGTGGGATATAATTATGTGATTAAACACATCTAAGATAATTTTTACACATAATCCAGTCTTATTTTAGTTCCATCATTCATGCTTTATTAATTCATTAATTATGTGATTGTTACAAAACACCCAAAATAAATAAAACATGCAACTGAAAGAAATAAAATAAATGGTATTATCATGATCTTGTTCTATTGGTTAGTTAATCTAGGAGTTTATAAAAGAACCAAAATCCTAGGGGAGAAACACATTTAACCATTTGGGTTCGTGTTTATATCTTTCCACCAATCCACCTTTGTATATCCTTAGATTGGATTCACCAAGGATCATAACATGATTAACCTCTACTACCATGGGAGCTCTATCCATTAAATATGCATTTATATCACTCGCAGTTGAGGGGTAAAACAAGGTTCAACATAAAATAATCCTTTGGGATGTAGGCCCTAATATATTTATGAGAAGAATGCTCGCAAGCCAACGAATTTTATTTAAATAAATAAATTAAAAGAAACAATTCACATAAATAGGTCGTGGTCTAGATCAGGATCATCCATACATGAAATGATATTTACTCATAAATTTAACATGAATTCAATTATCTAATTGTTCTTTGTTTCTGATAAATCATGCATGAATCAATTAATTATATTTAATTAATCAGTCATTTTATCATAAATTATTTTATGAATTTCCATGAGAGTCTCATCCTTCATAATTTTAAACCAATAAATTCATTCAAAATTAACTTTGTACGTAACATGTACATTGGAGTTAACCTGGTGAATACCCATGCATAACTACCGAGTGAGTAGAAATGGATATTACATTGATGTTAAATTAAACACACATATATAAAACACCTATCATGTTTGATGCCTCAGCATTACACCCACACTATGGTACACCTCTTAAGGGTTTATATAATATTATAACAAGTTTAAATAATTCTACATAATTTGGATGAGTACATGGTGTGTATTTATGACTACAAGATGTGAACTTTTTTTAACAATCCATCTGAAGTACATTACCATGGACATTGAATGTAGATGTAATTCAGAAATATTTATAGTATACGGCGTTTACTGTGGGATAGAAGTGGTGTAGTGTCAATCTTACATGGTTCATATCTAGGAAATCAATGTGTGGGGTAAGCGGTCCAACCCTAACCCGAAGGGACTACACGCCATGTTCAATGGGCCACATGACATGTAATTTGGAAACCATGTTCCATCTATTCCTGGTCAACACATGGAGCCTAAATGAATTCGATAGGATCCATTGACACGACCTGGTATGGCAGACCGTCCTAGTGCAAGGAATGTATAAAACATGGTGTTTATTACTGAATACACACCATGTATTCTGGTGTTGTATAACCAGGAAGCATTGGATTCTATGGATTAAATACAATGTTTTATTTTAATCAAAATTGAATTAAAATATATCATTTTTTTAAGTTGAACGAGAAATGAAAGAGGGGGAATAGATATCTAGATTATGATTTATTGAACTATTAAATCAAATTGAAATGACTAAATTATTAAATACGTAAATCACCAACAAAAAACTAAATAGTTATAATCAATGATATAAATTCTCTATTACAACTTGTAGGTTCTGGTCATAGTAGAATTTTGATGGTGGGTGTACCCAAATTTAATTTTTCTATTAACAATGATAAATCTGAGATACATCATTATAATAATACATCTGACATTCAGAATAGAACAATGAGTGAATCAAAAGGAGGGATTACTGGAACCATACATAATATCATCCTATGTTAGTTATAATTAATTTAATTAAAATATCAGAATTACCTTGATGGAATTCTCCCTCTGTGGATGTTTATTGTCATGATATGACGTGATCCGTAGTTACATCATTAAATCCAATGGTAGGATTTTTCTAGAGGGAATCCTCACATGCTCCATGTATCTATGGACATCACCGAAGGGTTATCTCGGTGCTAGCATGGAAGAGCCTTCAATTGTGATATCCTCCTTCGATCACCTTTAGAGCCGCTTGCAAAGCACTCTCCACAATCTAGTGGAGGAGGATCTCTCTCTTAGCTTGAGAATGTTCTGGGAAGAAAATAATTTTCTCTTGGGTTGATTTATTTCTCTAGATTCATTGTACATAACCCAAAAAATTTATATGCTAATGGGAATTATTTAATGGAGATTTTTATTTTTTTAGAATAATAAAATGAATTAATTACAGAAAATCATTGATTCATTTCATTTAATTCTTAGTAAAACCTCGTGTCTAATAATAATAGCTGACTATTGTTATTACCTGACATGCACTCAGTGAATTACAACTAATATTAAATAATTAATTAAATAATATTACTTCTCACCAATCCCTAGAAAAACTACATGACGTGTATATTAATATACCTAGTGTGCAATTTTGTTTTTTACATTTTATTTATTTCCTCCACCACATTTTCTAGACCTTGAATAATGTATTTTTATTTACTAAATAAATATCACTCCATTAATCACTAATAAATATATTATTTCACCGACAATATATTTTCTCAAATAACTAGTGTCGAGATAAATGCGATTAGGCATCCAAGAATATTTATTAAAACAAAATTTAGAATAATATTTATTCAACCTCCTAAATTAATATTTAACTTTGATACTTGGAGAACATAGTGTGTGACCCTATTGGCCTAATTCTCAATGGAATTAGGCAGAGCCTACATAAGTCCAAAGTTAGCATCTACCAACATGTCAAGGCACCTAAAACAAGAAGGTAAAACCATAATGATGTGTAACCTCCTAAGAATATTTATTATGTAATGTAATCACTTTGTCATGATATCTCAAATCAAGCGGGTCTCATGCTAGTTTCATCAACCTGTGTGCTCAATTATTCATTCACTGACTTTCTAGAATTGAACAATCTCATTCAATACCATGTCCATGGATTTATTAAGGCTATATAAATTCCATCATAGGTCCTGAGATATTTACATCTGTTATGGAACATAAAGGAAAAATCATTTCTCATATTATCTATTAATGCGGTATTACTCATGATGCAGACAACGTAACCTACATCGTTGTGAACAATGTGTAATCATAGTTTTCATTAATACGTCTAATTGAGAGAGTTTTAATACCCATTAATAATAATATTAAATTATAAGGACCAATAAAAATGTCCACTGATAGGAACATCTAATTAAACTATGAAATGTGGATTTCCTATTGGAAGTTCTTGTTATCATAATATCTTCCGAGATATTACCCATGGCACAAACCTTGAGAAGATGATTCTATGTTTTATGAGTCCTCACCCCTAAAGGAATTTATTAAATATGTCCAACAAATTATATCAAACGAATATAGAATATATATTCAGGAACAGTGTTATGGAACTTCTGGGTTCTCAACATAGTAGGTATCCCCTATGACCCTTTAGTGCAACAACTATCCTTAGAACATTATCACATGTATTGTCACACTAATGAACAATCAATATCTGACAAGGTATTTATTAATGAATAATATACAATGTATTTTCTTCTAGGCCACCAACTCTAACAGAGCCTAGGGCATGGATATTTACAGTTTTTATCAAATCCTCGGCCATTAACACCATTTTTTTTAGTTTCCCAAATATATCTTGATGTGTAATTTTATATGATGTGTAATCAATGTCACTAGTAAATTATTTATAATTTTATATGACTCAGACTATTACGTCATGTATTGAATACCAAATGTGCTAAAACTATTAAAATAATGTAATTACTTCATGACTTTCAATTAACGATTGAAACTTGTAGGTGAACTCATGTGGTGTAATGAAATACCAAATATTTAAATTTATTTATATTGGACCATATCTCTGTTTCATCCAAAAAAAATGTGGTATCTCACCACATCTCTTTTTTTTGGTGAAATGTTTCCTTGAGCCCTAATATTCACCTATTTTCATTCAATTTCAAAATACCTATTTCCCCTTCAAAAAATCACACAAAAATCCAATTTTGACAAAAGTTTTCAAAAATAATAGTAGAATTATAGAAATCAATATATTAAAATACCCTAAAATGTATGCATAATATATTCTTACTTGGTGTATGGGGAAACTAAACCTCGAAGTTGAAACTAGGGTGGGGTAACAAACCCAATTTGTAAATAGAGCTATTTTAGTACTAGAAAGTAGAAGGAATCACTGCGAGATGGAATGCTAATCCAATACAGACAATAATGTTGTGAGAATACTAAATAGGAGTTATTGTTAGCATTCTCATTAACTTAATATAAAAAACCACCATGTTAAATGTGTTATATATTAGATAAGGATGTGGATGTCAGAATATTGCCTATAGAAATGGATGTAATCCGGAATAGGGATTTCAGAAAAGAATCTAACTGCACAAAATAATCCTTAAGAATGAAATGATCATTGAGAATATTAGAAAAATCCTAGGGATCTAGTTTCTTTGGTTTATAAGAGATCATCAAAGGATGATAGGTCTAAGGGGTGTGCAACCATATTCTATTAGAGGAAGGAGAGTATCCTTGGGGGATGTAGCATTAAAAAAACCAACCCAATAAAATAAAAATCCATTTTTAGAAGGAGATATCAGACATAACATGAATAATAATAAACTATGGTAATGTCAGGTATATATCCCTATCAAGAAAAAATGAATACTACCATAGTATTCTATATACTATTTGTTTTTCTAATCACTAAATGAAATGCACCAACAGAATAATTGATACCCTATAGAACTGAGGGATTTTTGAATAAAAAACAGATCCATGGGAGATGAACATTGCCCACTAGAAATTGTGACTACAATGGTTTACCATTGGATAAAATTATAGGAATAACTAATGGTTACATAATGAATTACATAACCTCAAAAATGTTTCATTAATTTTATATAAATAAAATAGGTGTTCACAAAATGAACATTGATTGACAAATGAAATACTATATGGAGAGGACTTGTTCTCTATGGTTAAAATGTTATCAATCATCAGTACCGATGGTTATATTGGTTTGAGCATAGAATCATGTGACAATTAACTATGAGGTAAAAAAATTGGGTTTCCATCGATAGTTTTAGAAGCCATAAATGAATGGGGGAGATGAGATATCAAGGGTATGAGGATAGTTTTAGATGGATTATATAGGGATAATTCCTAGTAAAATCATTCTTGAGGGTTTATAGTGGCTTCATCAGAGTGGGGATGAGCATGAATAGTGAGGAAGAGGGGTTATGATGAGGGGATGATCCATCCATAATTAATAGAGGGTGAGTGGAAGGGGAACAATTAGCCAATAATGTAAGATAATATAGAGGAACGAAACTCATGAAATCATATATAAGGGTTTCCTCTATCATATGAGATAGTATACATGGTTTTTAACACCATGTTGTATGAGAAGTTGAGAAATGGTGGAATATCGAGTAGGTGTGTAGAGACAATTTAATTTTTTAAATGTAGGATATATTTTTTATATCAAAATTATAAATATTTTATCCCAAATAAGGATAAAAACCATTATGGTGATATATTTTTTATAGGGTTGATCTCTTCACTTCATGGCCCCATGAATACCCCTAGTGTTATTTGAACAATCATCAAGATGGGGTCCTCTTTGGTTGTTGATCATTGTTTTCAACAATATGATTTACACCATGTTATTCTTCTATACAACAACACTATGTTGTTGAACTTATTAATTAGGTGATCAGTTATTTTTTACATGGGAAGAGACTCTGTATTGATTATTTTCTTCTTGATAGATAATAGGTTGTCCTTTTATGTAGTTTGATTTTAAGTTGTATGAAGGAACATTAGAATTGATATCATAGGGAGGACCATTATGATGTATGAGTTATTCTTTCCATTATGGGAAAAATCTCTTATTTTCAATTATATTATTTTTTGGTGGAATTTTCAAAATGAATTTTTTATATTAAATATTGAGTCTCTTATTTTTATATAACCATAGTAATTTCACCTATGTAGGTTTACAAGTAGGATATTTACATATAGAGTTTCTCTAGGTTAGGTAATTTAATTCTCATGGGGAGGAGCATCATAAATAATTATTTGGGAAGGACTATAAGGGGTATTTTTTCATTTTCTCGTTATTGAGTAAATTTTTAATATAATTGTTGATGCATCTCTTAATATAACTTTGGATTTTATTACAATGACTACATGAATGATTCCTTGATTAATCATTAGGATATTCCAAAAGGTGTTCTTCATTATGGAGGTTTCATAAGTGGCGTCCTTATTTTTGTCCTTAACAACAAATTTACCCTTATGATCCATCCTCTTTAGTGACCATGTTTGAATTAATAGTGAATAATTGATGGAAAAAGATATTCTATGGCCTTCTAAGGGATGGGGAAGTGTGTCAATTATATTGGAAATAGTTAATGGGAGCCATACATGGTAGATCAAGTGCGTTCATACTGATATAGTGAATATACTTATGACCTCCCTCAGGTAAGGTAGAAATGTCTATATTCTCTTTATTGATAGACGCCAAATGCATTTTGATGTGGAAACAAGTGAAACATGTCCCTTGTTAAGTGATCATCTTTGGTACACACTACGAGGATTCATTTTTTTTATTTTTTTCACCACCTATATTCAAGGATGTAATAGAACAATTTAGGTTCTATTCTAAAATATTTAATTTCCCTATTTTTATTTTGAGATGATGAGTGGGTTACAGAACATCTCTAGGTTGAGGGGAATTAATAATCATCATGAATGAATTATATCTCCAATGAGACAGTAGCATGAGATTCATGGGCTCCAATGTTGATCCTCCAAATTCCTCTTCATGGTTGGGGAATTTGAAGCATGATGAGTAAATGAATGATGATTTCTCATATATTTTATTGTATATGGAATAATGAATTTTTTTTCCAAATATAAGTCATTGTTGTATAATGTTTAAAATTAAATAGAAAATTGATCTATTTTTTCTTAAAAATATTTTACACATGGTTTACCATTATATGATTAAATTTGTTTTCATGTTTATGTTTTTGGGGTTATTGACCAACATTACAATGGAATGTTGTTATTGAGATGACTAATGATACATTGAATTTCATGTTGAGGTTTATTTTATGGGAGATCATCTAATCCCAAGAATATTTTTACTTCCAAGTATCATACATTCCTCACGATTTAAGGTATGTTCATGAAATCCTTCCAAATATCAATCATAGTTTACTTTTTATTTGAATATGTCAATTAATTCGATGAATTTATCTGAATATAATTTTGTGTCCTATATTCTCCATTTTAACCTACATTATTTGACTAATAATAATCTAGTTTCATTACATACAATTTGTAACTCAATAATTTATCATTATCTAAGTATGTAATAAGTGTTATGGAGTTATGATCAGACCCATGAGGTGGGATTCAAAAAAAAATCATAATATGTTGGTTAGATCCAATTTTTTGATAAATTTATAGGGAAATATAAACACAATTATTGTCATGTTAAAAGGACCAATGATTGACCTTTTAAATTGTTGTATATATGAAAAAAAAGAATCATTGCTGTATTTGAATCCAAAAACATAGATTTATATTTTATGATGAAAATTATAGGACCAAATTTTCATTCAATATTAGGTTCTTTTAGTAGGAAAAATTTGATGTACATTATTGTCTTTAGTAATATGCAATAAGGTTATAGGGTCCGAGAAAATATCTATGTGGGTGTTACACAAGAGATTCCCTTTTTAGTTTAACATACCATATGATTCAGGTCAAGGTTTTTTGGGGATTATAAAAGGTTATAGGGAATTTAGGTTATTAATGGATCATTGAATATTCAATATATGTTAACTAGACCCAAATTAATTTTTAAAACTAATCCAAAGTTTTTAGGATGAGTGTAATGGTTTGTGTAAGATTCTATTAGTTTACTAATAAATAAATCCATGTTATCAAAGTAATACATGGTTGAATGTATGAGTAATAAATGTTATCTTAAATAGAAAATAGTGTATTCGTTTTATAAAATTTCAAACTTTCAATGTCAATGGAATATTTATTTTATTTGTGATCACACTGATGTGTTCCACCATGTCATATAAAATAATAGGTCATGGAAAGGGTTTAGATTTCATAGGTATATTAATGATTCACTTATGTAAAAAGAAGTTGATAAGGTAACATTAACAATTAATAAGAAATTCATTCCAATATAATGAATCATTTATAAAGGGGATAATTAAATGATTATATTATTCCATGGTAGTTTATTGGGATGAGGGACACATATGATTTTAGAAACCCATGGAATACATAACAATTAACTTCTCATAGTGGCATGCATGGGATATAAATACAATGGGGTTTAACAGTTGTAGATCATATAAGATTAACATAGAAATCCATAAATGAAGTGATAACACATGTTATATAAGGTGGTCTCATGAAGTCCTTTTATAGACCAATCATCAATTATGTTATGTGAGAAGTCATTGGCCATAAAAAAATTATTTCGGGAATTTATTATCCTTGTACTGAATTTTTTTTAATCTAGTGGAATTAATTATAAAATAAGTTTTCCCAATGGAATCATATTGAAAAATTATTTTCCAAGCATTGTACCTTGAGAAATTTCTACCATAAAATTTTATTTTCATGATATATTTTTATAAGTAGTTTCTAATCTCGCAAACTATGAATTATTGATCGACTACATCATAATAATGTTGTAACAAACGTAAAAGAATCATTTTGGTATCTTAAATGAGAATTAAATTTATGATAGTCTTGTGGTAATAATTTCTGTTTGACTCCATACCATAAATAATACATGTTCCACAAAGGGAGCTGACCAAAAGATGTTACCTAGGTCTATGAACGAGTCTGGAGGCTATTTGAAAATAACCCCTGTAATCTAAAAATTCTATGATCCTCCCCAAATAGATTTTTCATGTCCATCATTATTTTTATATATTTTACATTACTTATATATGTAAACTTAGACTTATTTTTATTAGAATTTCAATTTTTCTTATTGTTTTGATTCCCCTTCTATAAAATTTATTTTTTATCCTAAAAGTGTTTTCAATAATTGTATTCACTAAAAAGGTACTTTCCTATAATTGATTCCCATAAATATTTTATCAATATCACCCACTATCTCTATCTATTTATCTATATATCATTTTCACATTCATTCTTTATTTCATTTATTTACCATTCTTTAACATTTTTATAGAGATAATCATGTATTTAGTGTCCACATCCTAGTATTTCCTAATGACTATCCATAACATATTTTTAAATGAAAATTTTAGATTTTTTATCATCTTATCCAAGGTTAGTGTACTTTAACACTATTTATTTTAATGTTTTGATTTTTGAGAAACAACATTTTTCATATAATTTTTAAATGTATTTATACCATTTTTTAAAATAATCTTCAAAGGTGACTAATTTCTCCATTTTTAAGAATTTTTCACTACATGTTTTAAAGATGGGTTCTCATAATTTCTATTCCTTTACCTTATATATTCATATCAATATTTTTTTATATTTTATATTTAATATTCTTTTTTAAAATATCATTTTATGTAAATATAACCTTATATTAGTCATTGAAAATTGTTTTTGCATTATTTAATTCTTTATTCATTAAAAATAATGAATTTTTTTCTTAAATCATATTAAATATTTTATTTCCATATTCAGATGGATTTCCTTATTTTCATAAATAATTTTTTATATTAATCCCTTAAAATAACTCTTTTATTATATTTAAATTAATTTTATATTTTTAATAAATTAAGACTATTTAAAAATCATCCTATAATTAATGATCCATGTTAAAATGTAATTACGTTGATGTAGAAATAAAATCTCTATGAGATAAATGATCCAATACGTCATTTTTCATTCCATATCATTGATTACAAAAAATTATTACAATATTACCTTTGTATTTCCATTATGAAAAACATTTAATTCCCTTTTATGGTTATATGGTGTTCACCGAGAAATAGAAAAATGTAGTTAACAAAGTAAACCATTTACTTCAGAATATTCCATTTAATATTTTTGGTTTAAATAACATATACAGAATTATATTTAATTACTTTTATGTAAATATGTGTCCTCATTATTTTCAATGAGTAACTATTTGATGGTTTAGATGGATTTAGGTTTTCTTTCATATTCATAGGACAGAAATATTATGGATATATCAGTATAATGTTTAGAAAGGAAGAAATATATAACTATATAATAATTTGGTAAAGGAATTATATCTCATGATATTATTATGCATGGTGAATAAGTTGTTAGTCTTGTACATAATATTATTCATGGGCTAAATGTGGTTTACATTGTTCATAGTTTTTTTGTGGGCCTTGTGTGGTTACCATTTCCAATAGATTTATTACATTTCTGGTAGTAATCGTAGGTATATGATTATACTTTTCACTGATTATATATTTTAAACATTATTATTTCACGAGAAAAGGCTTTACCCAAGGAATTGTGGTATGATTCACACCTAATAGGTATATATACCCATAGAAATATTGATAGATATAATCCATAAATGAAAGATAACTTCTTAATTGAAATTTTACTTTGATTTATGACTATAATATAATACTTTCATTTGACATATTTTTATTTCATGACCTTGTTAAATTTACCTTGCAATTATCCCATAGTAGTATATATCATATGATCGTACCTTATTAAAACCATCTCTATATATCATTGATTATATTTTAAACCTTATTGAGTGTTTTCCCTCACTCAATTATTATGGTCGGCAATTCCCAATGGTTATTGAATGTTACAAATAAGATTTAATTGTATTATCAGATATTTAATATGAATATTTTCATTAAATTTTCTGGGATGATATGTTAATATTTATCTATTTCACATAGAATAAATAATTTTTATTCGGAGAGTTGGTTATATTTCATGTTATATATGTGTCTGTGGCACATGATATTTATGTGAATGTCATGATAGTTTCAAAAACATCCTGAATTTTTCAATGAAATAGAAAAATAAAAAACCAATGTTTGATACATTATGTTATTTAATAATTTAGTTTTATCAAATAGGGATCCAAAAAAACCCAATGTGAACACTCATAGATATTCCTAAAATTACATAGACAACTACATTCAAATTCAATTATCCATATATAAATAATGGAACAATGAAATTTAATAGTCTATAATTCTTCTAGTGATAAGGTTATTAAAAAAATCATAATTTAGTGGATTTAACACAAAATTCATTTCCTCTTTTCTTCTTAAATTCATACTCCAAATAAATCTATTACAATAGAAAATAATAATACAACGTGACAAAAAAAATCATTTGGAACTACAACATAAAAATTTAACCCAAGAAAAAACCAATAATTCCCACTTATAAATTTTGTAATCATTCACACATATAAAAGGCGAATAATAATGAATAATCATTACATAGTGGAAAAAACAATTATTCAATTAATAATTCTTAATGTCTAGTTGATATATATTCTTATAGATTAAATGATAATGAATATCCATCTACAACATAAATGAATCCTTCAAAAAGGTAACCCATTATGATGTGACTTTTTCTTCAAATAGAAAATAAAGTCATATATTCAACCTCACTCTTATCAGATACTCATAAAATACCATGACTCATAAAAAAGGAACACATTGAAATTATTTGATTAAAAAATGATATTTATTATAGTCACTAATATCGAAGATGATATATATATATATATAATTTCTCTAAATTAAATAAATTTTTAATAAATATTTTATACATCATTATTATAAATATATAAATGGGTGTTAGAAACTATAACATTTAATGTGCCATTTTTCTATTACAACTGGGTTGATAATAGGATTACAGTAAAAATGGTGAATTTAGATTTGTAAATCAGAATATCATTATGTAGTGATATAGTTAATAAAATTTCTAAATGGAATGGAAGATAATATATTTTTTGTATACCCCTATCAACAAAAAATATATATTCCAATTAATATTTTGAAAACCATAAGATTTTCTATATTATGATTATGATATATAGAAGATGATACTTTCTTGGGTAGATCCATGAAATTTCATGATATCCATAATGAAGAAATTGTCATATATATTAGTGGAGGCAATATAGAGGAAATTTCAAACAATTATATAGGTAGAAATCATTGCAACCATTAGTGAATAAAAAAATGTTGTCTAATTTTATTTTTATTTTTACATGGTGTTATATATATAATTTTGATTATATCTATATGAACTATGTTTAAAACAATATTTTCATATTTCATTTTATTTTTTAATATATTTATCAGGAAATTACTCCTTCACCCCAATATTCTATTCACAGTAATGACGGACACTGACTTTATTATTAATGTGGATAAAATAATATATTCAGTCAAATAGAACAAAGGGAATGTCATAATTACATTATTATCTTATAAATTTTACTCAATGAAAAAAGATAATATTATTTTTTTGTTGGATGGAATGAGTTTGAATAACCTTTTGACCCCAAAAGCCAATATTATTTAGTTATATTGGGATTATTATTAGATTGAATGTCCAAATAGATATATATTCCTAGAATAATGTTTTTATAATAATTAAGGTAATAAATTGGGATGATATTGAACTAATATTTTTTAAAATAATTATTATTTTTATTTAATGTGATGTTTTTAAATATTATTAATGTTTCAGAGGGGATATTTAAACTGGAGTGTATCAGAATCAATTAATCATTGAGTGTAACTCGGAAGGAGAAAAGAGGTTTTATAAGGATAATTTGAACTATATATTTGAGTGTTATTGTTCGTAATGATTATCTGCACCTATATATGACATATATATGTTTTCTATAAAAAGAAACATACTATACATTCATTTCCTAACATGTGTAGGTTATATATTTGATTATAATTAATTTTTTTTGTGTACATGAAATGATATTTATAATGTTTTCAATTTTAGAAATTTAATATTTTAAATTTATAAAGGAGTTGAGAGAATATCATCCTGAAACAAAGCCACCATACCCCTATTATGAATCATGGATGAAGGATGTTTTATATGGTAAAATAAGACATATAAATTGAATATATGCTAAAAAATATAGTGATATAATTATATTTTGGTATTAAAAATCTCATTTCTCTATGTTGAATGGAATTCTGATCAATTAGATATTGTAAAATCCAATTTTTTATTCCATGTACTTGGATGAAGTCTTATATAGATAAAAATGGATATATTTCAAGTAGGAAAACATAATGTTTAAGAAATAAGGTGTAAGTATGATATATATCAATATTTTTATATTTTTATAAAATATAATGAGGATTAAATTATAAATATATGTAACACCCCGAGCTTCCATGGTACGTTTCCCTTTGAATAATGCAATGACGTGCATTATACGCAACTTCGAGATTCTAACACACCACAACAAATCAAACTAGAAGTTATGAATAGTAATACCTAATTTTTGAAATTTTATAAAATTTATCTTTCGAAATGGACTTCAGTTTTGGATTCTTAATATTGAAAGTAGATTAGGGTGAAATTTTGGTACTTTTCAGATAACATTCATATTTTGATAAATAGTGAAAATTACTAAATTTTAATTAAAAACAACTTATTTAATCGAAATTATTAATATTGATAAATTATTAATTTGAGTGGTTTTAAAGTATATTTAGAATATATTTTTACCATTTAATACAGTGTTAGTCATTGGATGATATTTCATATTTAAACCAGACATAAACAAGTGTCAAACTTTTGATAGTTATTATCTCTTAAAAACACGATTTTTGTTTTTACGACGGAAATTAATTTTTAAATTAATTAATGCAACTGATATGTTTTGAATTTGGTAAAATAGACGTCATTTTTGAATTCATAATATCAAATATAGCTTAGGCCTAATTTTTGATATTTTTCTGGAAACTTTCATTTTTTGATGAATAGTGAAACCACTAAGAGGAAGTTAAAAAACTGAATCTTTCATAAAACATAATTTTACCACTTCTGTGAGTAGAATTTTGAAAATACGAGAGACACGGTTAATATCAAGGAGTAAAATTTGGTTCATTGAGATGAAAATAATTTTTGGTAAATAGTAATTTTTTAGTTTTATTTACCACAGTTAAAAGTAAATAGGGTAATTAAGGGTAACAATGATATTAATATTACCCTAAAACATGTACTAATTATATTGGAAAAGTGTATATCAACCACAAACAACCTTAGTAATAAAATATTATCATTTAGGTCCACTTGGATTAGATTAGGAAATTTATTATTATTTAATTCAAAGAAGAGTAAAATGAGTTAAAATCAAATTTTAGTTACTAAAACATATTTAATATATTGTTACACAAAATATAAATTCAATTATAAATATTAATTATAAAGATAAAAATATTTCATACATAATAGTATTTTATTTATAATTTTTAGACATTAAATAAGTTAATTTATTTGTGACACAATGATGATGCAGTAATTACCATAATAGTGAAAAATTAAAATAATTGATATTATAAATACCCAAATAAATATAATTGGAGACTTTTATTGAATTATACTAATTTTATAAGTTACTATGACATATTATTATTGATTTAATTGACTTTTTTCGAAGTAATATTTCTGTTATCAGTTTCACAAAATTCTATTATTGAATAATGTCAAAATTGACATAAAATAGTTTTTAAAACAAATATTATATTATTAATTGATATTAAATTCCAAAAAATCTAAAGATCATCAAAGAGACTTATATCATGATAGTTTTATCATTAATGGACCACTTGGTGGTCACTTTGATATATATAGTTAGTTTATTAACCATATAATATAAAAACACAAAGAGACATTGTAATAGTGAAACTAATTAAATAAGAGTTAATTCTTAAAGATAAGGTTAATATAATGACCTAAACCTGTCTAAATTATATTTGTTGAGTGGTTTTTGACCTATACCCACCTTAACCTTTAAATAATCCACAATGGAGCCCTTAGAACCCGAATATTAATTTATTATAAAATAATATTTCTAGCTTTTCCAAAGGTGCCCCTCACCCCTCTTATAAAAGGGCATTCCCCATTCTCATTACATCACACCTTCAAAGCCTTTTTTTCGACCAAAACCTGCCAAAATACTCTCTAAACATCCCTCAATAAATCCTAGAGGCCTTATTTTGATCAGAAAGCCAACCTAAGGATCCCTTTTGATCAAATCAAAAGGAAGAACCCGAAGAAGAGGTAATGTTTTTACCACCCTTTTTCAAATTATTTTCTTCTTCTTCTTCTTCTTTATTTGTTATTCCCATTCTAAAATAATGAATCCAGTATCTCCTATACACTATAAAATTATTATGAATATGGTACAACTATATTAATTATTCTATCCATACTTTGAATGACATGTCACCATACGTGCATACGTACGGCTTACCGTCTCCACGTCGTGGTGTAATTGTCATTCAATAAATTATTATTTGGATGGGTATAATAATGATGTGTAATTCATGTAAATAATAAATATAACATGATAATTATTATGTATATATTATATAACATCCAATTATATATTATTTTATCATCAAAAGAATGATATAGCCTCTCGTGCATACGTACGGACTACCGTCTCCACGAAAGCGATGAGATTAATTCTCCATCGTATCCATTCTAGTATAATTATCATTTTATGATTTCAAAATAATGTTTAAGGACTTGATATAATTCTGAATATGAATAAGATACATCCTATCCATAACAAACACAGCTTACGTAACCAAGAATATAAAGGAAAACGAGTAAGTTAACACCCGAAATGATGATAATAATAAGATATTATTAACAAATCAATGTTAAAAGATCATATATGATATCATATTAATGTAAATGAATCTTTTATAATTCAATAACAATTATTTAACCATTATACATGAGATTAACCTACGGTCGTCCAAGGAAAAAGTACAAAGTAAGGGGTTTCTTATCTCGCTCACAATTTCATGAGAATTCCATTGTTCACCACTTATTTCTTGCATGTGGTGTATGTGTACTATCCATGATTGTATTCATTGTGTAATATACTTTAATTTATGGGTATTTACATCATAATTGTATGATCCTTATTTTATGGGTGTATGTTTCATAAGTTACCTAATCGATAAGGTAATTTGAAATTTCCATTTCCATTTATTCGGCTTTACACATAATTCATTGATAATTTTACACCAAGATTATGTGTGGAATCACTATTCATTTTCTTAAGTCATAATTTCCACTCCCCTTTTCTGTGGATATACTTTTGATAAACATAATCACTCTATTGATAATTTCCCATGTCATCGATATGAATTTGATAAGAGTAATTTTAACTCATTCTTCATTTGTTGAGTTAAACATCCAATTCATTTGTATTGTTTGTACAAGATAATGTGTGAATGTCCTATGATTTTTTAACACTTAATATCCAATCATATTTAGTGTATTTATATTTGTCACACATAACTATGTCTTTGATTTATCTTTAACCTAAGGATACAGCCTGTATAAGAGATTTCATCTCAATTTACATTCCATTGAGAATTCTTTGTTGTTATACACCAAATCACTTTTATGTGGTGTATATAATTTACTTTGACATAGTATATCATGAATCCCTTTATTATCATGATATTAAAATGTTTCGATAACCTCAACTATTTGTTTTCAAGTGTCTTTCTTTTGGTTAGAAACTCTAACTAAAATACCATTTTTAAATGTTTTAAAGACTAATTCTTCTAAATCTTGCTCATCAATGACCATGTTTTAAAAATAGTTTTCAGGATTTATTTATATGGAAATTAATGTTTTAAAATTAAAACTCATTTTAAAATTATCAAAGTGTTATGGGACACTTTGATTAAAAAATATATTTTTAAATGGCTTCTTGACAAATATTGTGACTTCTAAATGATTTCAAGAAAAAGGGGAATATTTCTCTCAAATAGTTTTGATGATTATTTTCATATATGTCAATATCCTTCATTATTCTTGATTGAGGTTAATATGATAGAATAAAATCTTCCATATTGTATCGAATGAGTTATGTTTGACTGTGGATGTGCTATTTTTATACCATTCATGGTTTGTGCATAAAGTATTGACATTTCGTATGCTAGTTTTAATATGAATGTTTATGTTATGTTTAAAACTTTTAATATGAGGAATGCATTGGACTTAGTAAGTGATAGGTGGAGACCGCTATAGCTCCTCGATGCATCAGTAGGTCTCATGAGACAAACCAGTGTCTTGGCACAAGGCTTTGGAAAAATCTTATTTGTAGTCTTTTCACGAGGACTTGGCTATGTGGTTATGATCGTCTGACATTATGCATTCCATCATTATGAAAGTGTTTATTGATATTGCATGTGATTGTTCGACTAGTATAATATCCATGTGAATAAAAAAATGGTATTATTTAATTTTATATTTTCCATATTATGTTGTTGTTCATGTTTAAAAGGAATTTGTTTTAGTTATAATTCCTTTAAGTGTTTATGCTTATCTATGAAAGCTTCTGCTATATTTTTATCCTTACTGAGCATCTGAGCTCACCCCTTTCAATGTTTTATTTTTTCAAGGACTTGAAGAAGTAATTTATGAATGACCTGCAGGGATAGTATGAGGGGATATGAAGATATGATGTTGTTGTTGTTTTTTTAACTTATGATGTAATGTAAGACTTAATAATATGTCTAGTGTTTACAAGACTACTAAACTAATCGGTCTTTTGAGACATGATCCTTTGTGATCAGGCCAATGTTATGTAATAATGCACCGACTCTTGGTATCTAGGGTCGGGGCGTTACAGTTGGTATCATAGGAAGTTTAGTACAAACTTTGGAAGCTATATTTAGATAAACTCTGATTAGAGAACATAGACCTAAGATGAACTTTGAGGATTTGTATAGAAGAAATTCCTAGAATTTTGGTATTGTAGAGATTTTGTGAGTTTTCTAAGCAATACATCCCTATATGGATATGAGCAGGTAGAGGCGGCTCTGGCACAGATGTACCTAGGGGTAAAACATGAAAACACCGCTTTGAGCTAGACTCGAATGGGAACTGGTGCAGGAAAACTGGCCTTGCTTCACTCTTGGTTACGACACTCCTAGGGGATATGCTTAGGATAATTTACATTTTCTTTACTAACTGATTTGATTTATTATATATATAAGATGAGATTAAATGACCTTGGTTAATCCTAATGTGTTTTAAATTGATAATATGGTGACATGTTAATCTCTAAATGATTTTATGACTACTGTTACTCACACAATGCTCTCTGGTTTTAGTCAATGGATGGATTCCAAGGAAGTCATAGTGACTTTGATAATGATGTAAAAGGTGGGAACGGTGGTAGAAATGAGCAAAAAAATGGATTTTTGATAGGCGTAAAAGATATCGTCTTTTTTCTAAATCAATTTTCCAAAAATATGATCAACAATATATATATTAACCAATTCCCAGAATCAACAAAGAAGAGAAATGTGATGAATGATAAGAGCTCCTATAGTGGAGACCATGGAGAAAGAAATCCTCAATTTCCATCATGCAGGAAATGTGGAAGGAGACACCCAGGAAAGTGTCTCAATGGGACAAAGTAATGATTTACGTGTGGGAAGGAAGGACATAAAGTGATGAATTGCCGAAGAAAAATTAAGAGTACTATGGAAGATGATAAAAATGGTCCCAAGAGTCCATTTACAATAATTTTCCATAAATGTAGGGGACCTGGCCATTACCTGAGTGAATGACCTATTCTATAGGATATTTTCTTGGGCAAAGAATAATATATGTGGAAATAAATGGTTGGAGAAATTTTTAAAAAGTATTAGTGCTCCTTGTTGATGGGTTTACGTTGGAATAATTTTCTCTTGTATTTTTAACCCTGCAGTTTTCCATGTGAGAATGATATTTGAGGAAGAATTATCTTTTCTCTTGTGAATATAGTTATAAATAACCATTTGGTTTTATATGATCGTTGGGTTTGAGGCAATTATAAGTTATTATAATTTGCGATGAAAGTGCAAGGTATGAGATAAGATTTGTGGTTAAATTATGCTCTGGATATTTTGAGGAATTTAGCACATTTTGGTAATGCTATAAAATATAGTTTTTGAAAAAGGACAACACAAAGACCGTGTGACAACCCGTCGGGTCGGAAAATGTTTTGGGAATCGAACCCACAACCAAAGTGCGATTGGGATTTATCACCTACCACTGGACTACGTGAAGTCCCTGGTTAGTGTGACTATTATTTTTAGTTTAATGATTTTATTGATCATTAATAATTTGATTTGGGATCTTATGTCTTATCAAATGAATACCCTTAGTATAGGAAAATGATTTGGTAATTAAGTGATAAATGTTATTTTGGAAGTTGCTCGCTTTGTTGTATGGAAAATAGAATAGTATGGGATTTCATTTGAGGAGTAATGGTGGATTTTTATCTATGTTTTTATTGTGTATTTATAGTGATTTGGGTTGTTTATGGAAATGATTATGTTAATTACTTTTAATTATGTGACTTTAAGAGTAATTAATGTCATTTGGAGATACAATTTAACGTGGAAGACTACATTCTTATAAGATTTTAGTTTCAATATTATTTTGGATTATATTGAAGGATTTTAAAGACAATTGATTATTTAATGGTATTTATTTAACATTGGGGTATTGATGGTTTAATTTTAGAAATTAAGATTTTTGTTTTTTTTCTCTAATGGAATATCCATTTGGGGGGTCATCAGATATTATACTAACCATTTTGATTTTGATTAATATCTAAAGACAAGGTAAATATATAGTTTATCCTACGTGGATCATGTATTTCTATAGAAGTTTATTCTAGCACTTCCTTTGTGACCATGTCTTCTTGAATACTCATTGTTCAAAAAAAGAGTTAGTGGTAAAAAGTTATTATAGAATGAAACTATACTTAAAAAGTAAGTATATCTCTTTATGTTCTTAGTCAATATCATAAATTAATTTCTCGTCCTTATCTAATGTAACTTAAAACAAAAAAATGTTGTCCGTTTAATTTTCCTACTAGGAGACTAAGGACCGTTTTTCCCAATTTTCTTGTTGTTAAATTTCTCCGGATCATGTTTTCTATCCCTCTCCATCAGAACTGAACACTTAGTTTATCGTCCATATCCATGTTTTCCTACATGAAATCATAGTATGGGTTATCTTGGGTGACAATCATACCTCTCTTCCTTTCTTTTAATGTGATAGTTTTATTGACTTATTTTCCGATGTGGGACATTCCATTATATTCTCAAGCCCAATTTTATAAAAAATTGCAAGGACACAATTTATTGAATGAGGGTGGAATGTAACACCCCAAGCATCCACTGAATGTTTTCCTTTTAATAATGCAATGACGTGCATAGTACGCAACTTCGAGATTATAACACACCACAACTAATCAAACTAGCCGTTATGAATAGTAATACCTACTTTTTGAAATTTTATAAATTTTATCATTCGAAATGGACTTCATTTTTGTATTCATAATATCAAAATTAGATAAGGGTAAAATTTTGGTACTTTTTGGATAACTTTCATATTTTGATGAACAGTTATAATTACTAAATTTTAATTAAAAACTGCTTTTTAAATTGAAATAATTAATAGTGAAAAATTATTAATTTGAGTGGTTTTAAAGTATATTTAGAATATATTTTTACCATTTAGTACAATGTTATTCATTGGATGAGATTTCACATTTACACGAGACATAAACAAGTGTCAATCTTTTGATAGTTATTATCTCTTAAAAACACGGTATTTGTTTTGATGACGAGAATTAATCTTTAAATTAATTAATGCAACTGATATTTTTTTAATTTGTTAAAATAGAAATCATTTTTAAATTCATTATATCAAATATAGCTTAGGCCACATTTTTGGTATTTTTCTGGAAACATTCATTGTTTGATGAATAGTGAAACCACTAAGTGGTAGTTAAAAAATTGAATTTTTCATAAAACATAATTTTACCGCTTCTGTGAGTGGAATTTTGAAAATCGGAGAGACACAGTTAATATCAAGGAGTAAAATGTGGTTCATTGAGCTGAAAATAATTTTTGACGAATAGTAACTTCTTACTTTTATTTACCACAGTTAAATGTAAATAGAGTAATTAAGGGTATGAATGATATTAATATTACCCTAAAACATGTCATAATTCTATTGGACAAGTGTATCTCAACCCCAAACAACCTTAGGAATAAAATATTATCAGTTATGTCCACTTGGATTATATTAGGACATTTATAATTATTTAATTCAAAGAAGAGTTAAAAGAGTTAAAATCAATGTTTATTTACTAAAACATTTTTAATATAGAGTTACACATAAGATAAATTCGATTATAAATATTAATTATAAATATAAAAAGATTTCCTACATAATAATATTTTATTTATAATTTTTAGACATTAAATAATTTAATTTATTTATGACACAATGATGATGCGGTAATTACCATATTATTGAAAAATTAAAATAATTGGTATAATAAATACCCAAATAAATATAAATGGAGACTTTTATTGAATTACACAAATTTTCAAGGTTACTATGAAATATTAGGATTTATTTAATTGACTTTTTTTGATGTAATCATTTTGTTATCAGTTTCAAAAAAATCAATTATTGAATAGTGTCAAAATTGAAATAAAACAGTTTTTAAAACAAATATTATATTATTAATTGATATTAACTTCCTAAAAATCTATGGCTCGTCCAATAGACTTATATCATGATAGGTGTATAATTACTGGACCACTTGGTGGTCGACTGGATGTATATAGTCAGTTTAATATCCATATAATATAAAACTACAAAGAGACATTGTAAAAGTGAAACTAATTATCTAAGAGTTAATACTTAAAGATAAGGTTAATATAATGACCCAAACCTGTCTAAATTCTATTTGTTGAGTGCTTTTCGAACTATCCCCACCTTAACCTTTAAATAATCCACTTTGTAGCCATTATAAACCGAATATGAATTTATTATAAAATAATATTTCTAGATTTTCCAAAGGTGCCCCTCACCCCTATTATAAAAGGGCACTCGCCCTTTTCAATACTTCACACCATAAAAGCCTTTTGGTTCGGCCAACCCCTGAAACAATACTCTCTCAACTTCCCTCAATAAAACCTAGAGGCCTTATTTTGATCATAAAGTCATCCTAAGGAGCTCTTTTCATCAAATCAAAAGGAAGAACCTGAAGTAGAGGTAATGTTTTCACCAGCCTTTTTCAAATTCTTTTCTTTTTCAACTTCTTCATTATTTGTTATTACCATTCTAAAATATTTAATCCAGTATCTCCTATATAATATAATATTATTATAAATATGTTATAACCATATTCATTATTCTATCCATCCTTTGAATGACATGTCACCATACGTGCGTACGTACGGCTTACCGTCTCCACGTCGTGGTGTAATTGTCATTCAATAAATTATTTTTTAGATGGGTATAATAATGATGTTAAATTCATGTAAATAATAAATATAACATGATAATTTTTATTTCTATATGATATACCATCCAATTATATATTATTTTAACATCAAAAGAATGATATAGTTGCTCGTGCATACGTACGGACAACCGTCTCCACGAAAGCGATGAGATTCATTCTCCATCGTATCCATTAAAGTATAATTATCATTTGATGATTTAAAAATAATGTTTAAAGACTTGATATAATTCTGAATATGAATAATATACAACCTATCCATAACAAACATAGCTTACGTAACAACGAATATAAAAGAAAACGAGTAAGTTACCACTCGAAATGATGATAATACTATGATATTATTTACAAATCAATGTTAAAAGATCATATATGATATCATATTAATGTAAATGATTCTTTTATAATTCAATAACAATTATTTAACCACTATACAGGAGGTTAACCTATCATCAATCAAGGAAAAAGTACAAAGTAATGGGATTCTTATCTAAATCTTAATTTCGTGAGAATTCCATTGTTCACCACTTATTTATTGCATGTGGTGTATGTGTACTCCCCATGACTGTATTAATTGTGTAATATATTTTAATTTATTAGTATTTACATAATAATTTTATGATCCTTCTTTCATGGGTGTATGTTTCATAAGTTACCTAATCGATAGGGTAATTTAAAATTTCCATTTCCATTCATTCGGCTTTACGCATACTTCATTGAGTATTTTACTCCGAGATTATGTGTGGAATCACTATTCATTTGATTAAGTCATAATTTCCACTCCCCTTTTCTATGGATATACTTTTGATACACATAATTACTACATTGATAATTTCTCAAGTCATCGATATGAATTTGATAAGAGTAATTTTAACTCATTCTCAATTTGTTGAGTTAAACATCCAATTCATTGTTGTTGTTTTTACAAGATTATGTGTGAATGTCCTTTGATTGTTTTACACTGAATATCCAATCATATTTATTGTATTTATATTTTTCACACATAACTATGTCGTTGATTTATCCTTAACCTAAGGATACAGCCTTTATGAGAGATTTCATCTCAATTTACATTCCATTGAGACTTCTTTGTTGTTATACACCAAATCACTTTTATGTGGTGTATATAATGTACTTTGACATAGTATATCATGAATCCATTTATTCTTATGGTATTAAAATGTTTTGATTACCTAAATTATTTTTATTCAAGTGTCTCTCTTTGGGGTAGAAACTCTAACTAAAATACCATTTTTAAATGTTTTAAGGACTTATTCTTCTAAATCATTCTCATCAATGTCCATGTTTTAAAAATGGTTTTAAGGATTTATTTATATGGAAATTAATGTTTTAAAATTAAAACTCCTTTTAAATGTTTCAAAGTGTTATGGGACACTTTGATTCAAAAATCTATTTTTAAATGGCTTCTTGACAAATAGTGTGACTTTTAAATAACTTCAAGAAAAAGGGGGATATTTCTCTCAAATAGTTTGGATGATAATTTTCTTCTATTTCAATATCCATCATTATTCTCAATTGAGGTTAATATGACACAATAAAATCTTCCATGTTGTATCGAATGAGTTATGTTTGACTCTGGATGTGCTATTTTTATAAAATTCATGGTTTGTGGATAAATTATTGACATTTCGTATGCTAGTTTTAATATGAATGTTTATGTTATGTCTAAAACTATTCATATGAGGAATGAATTTGACATAGTAAGTGATGGGTGGAGCCCGTTATAGCTCATCGATGCATCGGTAGGTCTCAGGAGACAAACTAGTGTCTTGGCACAAGGCTTCGGAAAAATCTTATTTGTAGTCTTGGCACGAGGCCTTGCCTATGTGGTGATGATAGTCTGGAATTATGCATTCCATCATTAAGGAAGTGTTTATTGATATTTCATGTGATTGTTTGACTAGTAGAATATCCATGTGAATAAGAAAATGGCATTATTTCATCTTATATTTTCCATTTTATGCTGAAGTTCGTGTTTAAAAAGCTTTTGTTTTAGATATAAATTGCTTTAAGTGTTTTTGCTTATCTATTAATGCTTCTGCTATATTGTTATCCTTAATGAGCATCTGACCTCACCCCTTTCAATGTTTTAATTTTCCCAGGACGTGAAGAAGTAATTTATGAATGACCTGCAGGGATAGAATGAGGGGATATGAAGAGAAGATGTTGTTGAAGTTTTTTTACCTTATGTTGTTGTTGAGATTTTTTGACTTTTCCTAGCATTAATTCTCTGTCTGGATACGAGCAGGTTGAGGCGGCTCAGGCATAGATGTACCTAGGGGTAAAACCCGAAAACACCTCTTTGAGCTAGACTCGAACGAGAACTGGTGCACGACAACAGGCCTTGTTGCACTCTTGTTTACGAAAATCCCAGGGGATATGCTTAGGATAATTTACATTTTATTTACTAACTGATTTGAAGTATTATATATATAAGTTGAGAGTAAATGACTTTGGTTAATCCTAATGTGTTTCAAATTGAGAATATGGAGACATGTTAATCTCTAAATGAATTTATGACTACTATTACTCACACAATGCTCTCTAGTTTTAGTCAATGGCTGGATTCCAGGGAAGTCATAGTGACTTTGATAATGATGTACAAGGTGGGAACAGTGGTGGAAATGAGAATCAAAATGGAATGTTGATAGGCGTAAAAGATATCGTCTTTATTCCAAATCAATTTTCCAAAAATATGATCAATAATATATATATTAACCAATTCCTGGACTCAACAAAGAAGAGAAAGGTGATGAATGATAAGAGCTCCAACAGTGGAGACCATGGAGAAAGGAATCCTCAATTTCCATCATGCAGGAAATTTGGAAGGAGACACCCAGGAAAGTGTCTCAATGGGACAAAGAAATTATTTACTTGTGGGAAGGAAGGACATAAAGTGAAGAATTGCTGATGAAAAATGAAGAGTAATATGGAAGTGAAGAAAAATGATCCCAAGAGTCCATTTACAGTCATTTTCCTTAAATGTAGGAGACCTAGCCATTACCCGATTGAGTGCCCTATTCTATAGGATATTTTATTGGTCAAAGAAGAATCTTTGTGGAAATAAATGGTTGGAGAAATGTTTAAAAAGTATTAGTGATCTTTGTTGATGGGTTTACATTGGAATAATTTTCTCTTGTATTTTTAACCGTGTATTTTTCCATGTGAGAATGATATTTGAGGATGAATTATCTTTTCTCTTGTGAATATAGTTATAAATAACCATTTGGTTTTATATGATCGTTGTGTTTGACGCAATTAAATTTTATTATAATTTGGGATGAAAATGAAAGGTATGAGATAAGATTTGTGGTTAAATTTTATAATGGTTATTTTGAGGAATTTATCACATTTTGGTAATGTTATAATTTTTTTTTTGAAAAAGGACAACACACAGACCGTGTGACAACGCATCATGTCGGAAAAAGCTGTGGGAATCAAACCCACTACCAACGTGCGATTGAGATTTATTTCCTACCACTGGACTACGTGAAGTCCCTGGTTAGTGTGACTATTATTTTTAGTTAAATTATTTTATTGAGCATTAATAATTTGATTTGAGATCTTAAATATTATCAAATTAATACCTTTAGTATAGGAAAATGATTTGGTAATTAAGTGATAAATGTTATTTTGTAAGTTGTTCGCTTTGTTGTATGGAAAATAGAATAGTATGGGATTTCATTTGAGTAGTAATGGTGGATTTTTATCTATGTTATTATTGTGGATTTATAGTGATTTGGGTTGTTTATGGAAAGGATTAGGTTAATTACTTTTAATTATGTGACTTTAAGAGTAATTAATGTCATTTGGAGATACAATTTAACGTTGAAGACTACATTCTTATATGTTTTGAGTATCAATATTAGTTTGTATTATATTGAAGGATTTTAAAGACAATTGATTATTGAATGGTATTTATTTATCTTTGGGATATTGATGGTTTAATTTTATAAATTATGATTAGTGTTTTTTTCACAAATGAAATATCCGTTTGGGGGGTCATCAGATATTATAATAACAAATTTGGTTATGATTAATCTATAATGACAAGGTAAATATATAGTTTATCCTATGTGGATCATGTATTTCTATACAAGTTTATTCTAGCTCTTATATTGTGACCAAGTCTTCTTGAATACTCAATGTTCAAAAAAAATGATTTAGTGGTAAAAAGTTATTAATGAATGAAAATCTACTTAAAAAGTAAGTATATCTCTTTATGTTCTTTGTCAATATCATGAATGAATTCCTCGTCCTTATGTAATGTAACTGAAAACAAATGAATGTTGTCCGTTTACTTTTCTTACTGGGAGACTAAGTCTCGTTTGTCCCCACACAAGTTTGTGATTTTCATATTGTTAACTTTCTCCTGTTTATGTTTTCTATCCCTCTCCATCATAACTGAACACTTATTTTATCGTCCATATCCATGTTTTCCTACATGGAATCCTAGTATGGGTTATCTTGGGTGACCTTTATAAAGTGATAGTTTTACAGACTATTTTTTTTGATGTGGGACATTCCATTATATTCTCAATCCCAATTTTTAAAAAAATTCTGAGGACGCAATTTATTGAAGGAGGGGAGAATGTAACACCCCATTCTTCCACGGTACGTTTCCCTTTGAATAATGCAATGTCGTGCATTGTACGCAACTTCGAGATTCTAACACACCACAACCAATCAAACTAGCCGTTATGTATAGTAATACCTACTTTTTGAAATTTTCTAAATTTTATCTTTCGAAATGGACTTCAGTTTTGGATTCGTAATATCGAAATTAGATTAGGGTGATATTTTGTTACTTTTCGTATAACATTCATATTTTAATGAATACTTAAAATTACTAAATTTTAATTAGAAACAAATTTCTTAATCTCAATAATTAATAGTGATAAATTATTCATTTGAGTGGTTTTAAAGTATATTTAGAATATATTCTTACTATTTAATACAATGTTAGTCATTGGATGAGATTTCACATTTAAACCAGACAT
Source organism: Viscum album (assembly GCA_963277665.1). NCBI lineage: Eukaryota > Viridiplantae > Streptophyta > Magnoliopsida > Santalales > Viscaceae > Viscum > Viscum album. Next base: position 606,527,424 of record OY728127.1, read on the forward strand.
AAAAAAGTGTCAATCTTTTGATAATTATTATCTCTTAAAAACACGCTATTTGTTTTAATAACCGGAATTAATTTTTAAATTAATTAATGAAACTGATATGTTTTGAATTTGGTAAAATAGATATTATTTTTGAATTCATAATATCAAATATATCTTAGGCCTAATTTTTGGTAATTTTTTGGAAACTTTCATTTTTTGATGAATAGTGAAACCACTAAGTGGTAGTTAAATAACTGAATTTTTCATAAAAGCAAATTTTACCGCTTCTGTGAGTGGAATTTCAAAAATCCGAGAGACATGGTTAATATCAAGAAGTAAAATTTGGTTCATTGAGATGAAAATAATTTTTGGTGAATAGTAACTTTTTACTTTTATTTACCACGGTTAAAAGTAAATTGTGTAATTAAGGGTAAAAATGATAATAATATTACCCTAACACATGTCCAAATTCTTTTGGACAAGTGTTTCTCGACCAAAAACAACCTTAGGAATAAAATATTATAATTTAGGTCCACTTGGATTAGATTAGGACATTTATTATTATTTAATTCAATGAAGAGTTAAAAGAGTTAAAATCAATGTTTATTTACTAATATTTTTTAATATAGGGTTACACATAAGATAAATTCGATTATAAATCTTAATTAGAAAGATAAAAAGATTTTCTACATAATAATATATTATTTATAATTTTTAGATATTAAATAATTTAATTAATTTTTGACACAATGATGATGCAGTAATTAACATAAAAGTGAAAAATTAAAATAATTGATATTATAAATACCAAAATAAATATAATTGGAGACTTTAGTTGAATTAAACAAATTTTATAGGTTACTATGACATATTAGGATTGATTTAATTGACTTTTTCTAAGTAATAATTCTATTATCAGTTTCAAAAAAATCAATTATTGAATAGTGTCAAAATTGACAAAAAAGAGTTTTTAAAAAAAAATATTATATTATTAATTGATATTAAATTCGTAAAAATCTAAGGTTTGTCCAAGAGACATAAATCATGATAGGCGTATCATTAAGGGACAACTTGGGGGTTCTCTTGGTTGTATATAGTATGTTTATTAACCATATAATATAAAAATACAAAGAGACATTGTAAAAGTGAAACTAATTAACTAAGAGTTAATACTTAAAGATAAGATTAATATAATGACAAAAACCTGTATAAATTCTATTGGTTTAGTGGTTTTCGACCTATACCCACCTTAAAATTTAAATAATTCACTTTGGAGCCATTAGAAACCGAATATGAATTTATTATAAAATAATATTTCTAGCTTTTCCAAAGGTGGCCCTCACCCCTCTTATAAAAGGGAACTCCCCCTTCTCATTACTTCACACCTTCAAAGCCTTTCGGTTCTGCAATACCCTACCAAAATACTCTCTCAACTTATCTCACTACAACCTAGAGGACTTATTTTGATCAGAAAGCCATCCTATGGGGCCCTTTTGATCAAATCAAAAGAAAGAACCTGAAGAAGAGGTAATGTTTTCACCACCATTTTTCAAATTCTTTTCTTCATCAAATTATTCTTTCTTTTTTATTTCCTTTATAAAATAATTAATTCAGTATCTCCTAAATTCTATAATATTATTATAAATATGGTACATCCATATTCATTAATCTATCTATCCTTTGAATGACATGTCACCATACGTGCGTACGTACGGCTTACCGTCTCCACGTCGTGGTGCAATTGTCATTCAATAAATTATTATTTGGATGGGTATAATAATGACGTGTAATTCATGTAAATAATAAATATAAAATGATAATAATTATTTATATATGATATACCATCCAATTATATATTATTTTAACATCAAAAGAATGATATTGTCGCTCGTGCATACGTACGGACTACCGTATCCACGAAAGCGATGAGATTCATTCTCCATTGTATACATTAAAGTATAATTCTCATTTGATCATTTAAAAATAATGTTTATGTGCTTGATATAATTCTGAATATGAATATGATACAGATTATCCATAACAAACACAGCTTACGTAACAAATAATATAAAGGACAACAAGTAAGTTAACACCCGAAATGACGATAATACTAAGATATTATTAATAAATCAATGTTAAAAGATCATATATGATATCATATTAATGTAAATGATTATTTTATAATTAAATAACAATTACTTTACCATTATACATGAGGTTAACCTACCGTTGACCAAAGAAAAATTACAAATTAAGGGGTTTCTTATCTCACTCTTAATTTCGTGAGAATTCCATTGTTCACCACTTATTTATTGCATGTGGTGTATGGGTAATGCCCATGATTGTATTAATTGTGTAATATACATTAATTTATGGGTATTGACATCATAATTGTATGATCCTTATTTCATGGGTGTATGGTTCATAAGTTACCTAATCGATAAGGAAATTTGAAATTTCCATTTCCATTTATTCGGCTTTACACAAACTTCATTGATTATTTTACTCCTAGATTATGTGTGGAATAATTATTCATTTTCTTAAGTCATAATATAAACTCCCCTTTTATGTGGATATAATTTTGATACACATAATCACTCCATTGATAATTTCTCAAGAAATTGATATGAATTTGATAATAGTAATTTTAAATCATTCTCCATTTGTTGAGTTAGACATACAATTCATTGGTGTTGTTTATAGAAGATTATGTGTGAATATCATTTGATTGTTTTACACTGAATATCCAATAATATTTAGTGTATTTATATTTTTCACACATAACTATGTCATTTATTTATCCGTAACCTAAGGATACAGCCTTTATGAGAGATTTCATCTCAATTTTCATTCCATTGAGACTTATTTGTTGTTATACACCAAATCAATTTTATGTGGTGTATATAATGTACTTTGACATAGTATATCATGAATCTATTTATTCTCATGATATTACAATTTTTTGATTACCTCAATTATTTGTATTCAAGTGTCTCTCTTTTGGTTAGAAACTCTAACTAAAATATCATTTTTAAATATTTTAATGATTTATTCTTCTAAATCATGCTCATCAATGTCCATGTTTTAAAAATGGTTTTAAGGATCTATTTATATAGACATTAATGTTTTAAAATTAAAACTATTTTAAAAGTTTCAAAGTGTTAAGTGACACTTTGATTAAAAAATCTATTTTTAAATGGCTTCTTGACAAATAGTGTGACTTTTAAATGATTTCAAGAAAAAAGGGGGGATATTTCTCTCAAATAGTTTTGATGATTATTTTCATCTAAGTAAATATCCTTCATTATTCTCAATTGAGGTTAATATGATACAATAAAATCTTCCATATTGTATCCAATGAGTTATGATTGAATGTGGATGTGCTATTTTTATACCATTCATGGATTGTGGATAAGGTATTGAAATTTCTTATGCTAGTTTTAATACGAATGTTTATGTTATGTTTAAAACATTTCATATGAGGAATGGATTGGACTTAGTATGTGATGGGTGGATCCCGCTATAGCTCCTTGATACATTGGTAGGTCTCATGAGACAAACTAGTGTCTTGGCACAACGTCTTGGAAAAATCTTATTTGTAGTCTTGGCACGAGGCCTTGGCTATGTGGTTATGATAGTCTCGCATTATGAATTACATCATTATGAAAGTGGTTATTGATATTGCATGTGATTGTTCGACTAGTATAATATCCATGTGAATAAGAAAATTGGATTATTTCATTTCATAATTGCCATATTATGATGATGTTCAAGTTTAAAAGGCTTTTGTTTTAGTTATAAATTGCTTTAAGTGTTTATGCTTATCTATGAAAGCTTTTGATATATTGTTATCCTTACTGAGCATCTGAGCTCCCCCTTTCAATGTTTTATTTTTCCCAGGACGTGAAGAAGTAATTTATGAATGACCTGCAGGGATAGTATGAGGGGATATGAAGACAAGATGTGGTTGTATTTTTTTTACCTTATGATGTAATGTAAGACTTACATAACATTTATTGTTTCCATGAATACTAAACTAATCAGTCTTTCGAGACTTGATACTTTGTGATCATGCCAATTTTATGTAATAATGCACCAACTCTGGGTATCTAGGGTATGGGCATTAAAATATATATTAAAATAAAGTGGAGTAAGCAACAAAAACTAAATAGAAACAACATACATATATTAATGGGATGGATTTTTGAGTCATAACTATTGACAATAAGGAAAACATTGATCAAGGGAATATCATAAGAATGAATTTGATAAATTAAATAAAATGGTAAATTTCATGTGGGATTAAATAAATAAATTATATAAAATATTTTCCTAAAAAAAATAATATCCAAGGGATGTAAAATAATAATTTGAAAAAAATAATCAATACAAAAAAATTTCATAAACAAATATATTGGAGGTTATTATTTAACATAAAATTTCTAGAATACCCAATGTAATAATTTTTCCCAATAATATATAACTTATGACTAAAATATATTTATTAATTAAATATTATTATTAATTTTTTTGAAACTTATTTTATCTTATATATATTTACCCCAAAAAACATTTTTTTTGAAATCGGTGCCATTTAAAATATATATGCTGACTCCCTTCCCAATATACCATAAATACTATATCACATTAAAGCTATCATTGATGTACTTCTTGAGAAATGATATGAGATACTTATTCCCATTGATTTTTTTTATATTCAAATAGTGTAAAAATATTTTGTAACATTCATATCATGACCATTAAATCATAAATATATGACTAACAATAATGGGTAATTTCATTTCAATTATATATTTTTTCAAATATAATAAATGTTATATATATATAAAACTATAATAGTAATTTATATATGTGTTCGGAGAAAAAATGATTATACAAATTTATGGAATAAATTTATATATCATGAAAGTTGGTTGAATAATCTATTTTCCACACCACTAACCCTAAAATGATTAATTTAATTATAATAACATTTCAATTTATATTTAAAGAATACATGAATTTAAAAAAATTAATCTTATTAATCTTGTGATTATGGATGAAATTATTGAATAGTTTTTGTTGTGAGTATTTATCAGTAGTGTTTACATATGTTAAATCTTCATAAATCATTTTATAATTATTTATGTACAATTTTTATTATAATTCAATGGGTTTCATCTTATTCTAGATGGTTATATAAGAAAAAATTAGCATACTAAATGATGATCACCCCCATATTAATTTTATTTTAGAAGGCTTGATGAAGAATGATAAAAATATAAAAAGTGTGGAAAAATATTCAAAGTATCACTCGTGTAAAACCAACAACTAGAATAATATTTGTAATATCAACCATGAAAATATAAAATTACAAACATTATTAATTATTATGATAATTTTTTTCCTTGACCAAAAATGAACATTTTTTATTTTTTATTATTTAATTATATGTCAATTCTATGAAATATATTTAATTTGAGGGAATATTTCATTTATAAAAAGCTTGGATATTCAAAACAACATACATAATATCAATTTTAATGAAATAACATAGTATTTATTCAATATTTAATAAATAATATTATATTTATAGAATTTATAGATTAAGTAACATTCATGCATTCGTTGGTATGTTGGTTCAATTATAGTAACACTACATGGAATACAAATAATGGACCATATATTAATCGTATGGATAACTATAGCTATCAACATATATTGAAATATATAACAACATTTGACTTTTGGCTTCTATATAATACAACATTTATATAACTCTCAATATTATCATAATTAAAAAAAAACAAAATGGTCATTTTTGTGGCGAGGGCTATTGTTTTTTATTTTGTTGTTGTTATATTAAATTGAATTGATTTTATTTAATTTTTTTTCGATAACATTTGATTTGTAATATTTTAATATTTTAATATTTATTTATTCATTTTTTATTTTCTTTTATTTAAATTTTAATTGTTACATGTCTTATTGATTCTATTAATTTAATATTACATTATATATAATTTAAATCATTAATTTTGATTAAAATTTTATTAAAAGTTTATGTATTATACTTGATATATTATTTTAAATTTTATAATTTTTTTTGTAAAAGATAGTTTTAAATATTTTAATTTTATGTAATTAATGTTTGAATGTTTTATGTTTTTAAATACATATTTTATAACACGGATATTTGTTTAAAAAAGTATATACTTGTATATAATATTATTAGTATATTTTTATAAAATTATTTATATATATAATATGCAGTTTATAATATATATCTTCTTTATTTCATACACACAATGCTCCTCCTAGTGGAACCCCTCTATGGATGCACTACGACATTGAATCTCTAATATATACACATGACAATCATTAAAACTCATCCTCTAATGGATAATAGAATCACAGCACTAGCTATAGCCTGCCACCATTATTTTATCATCTCTTCAACATCGTCCTCATCCTCTTCAACATCGCATGAAAACATCAGCTTTATACTAATCCTAAATCATCCTTTCTTGCACGATGTAATCATCTACCTCATATGAGAAACATCCATAATAGATTTACATCCCATGAAGACACACATTATCATGACACCAACACATCGTAATGGTTCAACACTGATATGGCACCATGTTTCATTCATCTATTTCTTTTTTAAATATATTATCAGTACAATAAAATCATACATTTTTAATTGTTATTATATTTTTAAGACATGGATAGGTAAAAAAATTAGACATGTGTATGAAAGGTGGAATTCCCCATGTCACCATTCAATCCCCCGCCACCATTTACTCAAATTGGGGACATGGAATTGGTAGTCAGGGGTGACCTCATTTCTCCTACAGTGAAAGAGAATAGTTTTAGGCTGGGTAACCTTTGACCTATGGTACAGGTTAATGTTTCCCCATAAAGCATTTTTATTTACTCTTGATAAATTGTAACTAACCCACCCACACCCCCTACGTTATAGTCACATCAAAATCCACCCTTCCTTCTACATTCCATCCTCTCTATTTCTCTACATGATGTCTTCTTCATTCACTATAGTTCCGATGGCCTAAAAGATGTCTTGGTTTTTTGGGAAGCATCATTTTATGGTTTATATTCTTATTTAATTTATTTGTTATTTATACATTTATTTGAACTGTATTATGTTAGTTTGAAATATTTTATTTATTAAGTATTTTAGTTAGTTATATATTATTTAGTAATAATTTTTATTATTAGTATTTTTTAAGTATATATTGTCTAATAAAAACATAGGATTAAAAAATGATTACATATAATGATTATCTAATTATAATTAACTAATGAAAATCAAATGACTAAATTTTTATTGAGGAATGAATAATTTTGTATTAATTAATATTTAACTAATGATTATTGAATTATTAAATAATATGTTAGTAATTATTACCTAAGGATTATATATTGATTAAATTTGTTCAAAATTATGATTATATAATGATGAAAAACTTATTAAGGAATTAATAAAGATGTGGAAAATCACTATTTATTGTGTAATTATTAACTATTGATTGAAATATGATTAAATATTAATTAAGTAATGAATAAATAATAATTATGTAATGATTAAAGAATAATTAAGGGTTGATTACCAATTGATTAAGGGATGATAATATAATGATAGAGGAATGTGTAACCAATTTTAAACTAAAGGTTATAGAATTATTAACTAATTATTAACTAATGATTAACTAATGGTTATCTAATGAATAAATAGTAGTTAAGTAATGATTAGAGTAATCTTTTTTGATACATGAAAATAATATAAAAATGTTGCAGAATAATTATTCTGAGGTTGTCTAAGTATTGAAATCACTATCCCGGTACAAAAAAATTGACATAGCACTAGAACATATGTACATCAGAGTAACAACTCTAACTAGGTGTCCCTAGCCTAACTCAGCAAAACATGGTACCTGATAATCGACCTTACTGCACACCTAGTTTGAAACTCCTAAGGAATATCCTTTAGATGATTCTTATTTTTTTATACAATACAAAAATATGATTAGGTTTATAAAAAACTACACTTCCAAACATTAGTATCATATTTTAGGATATAAGAATATTTTCTAAAATTTTAGAATCATAAAAATTATTTGATCAAATATCATCATCAATATTATTAACGTTGTGTTATGGAAACCAAGGTAAAAAATAGAAAACCTCAACAAAAACTAAATATCAACATTAAAATGAAAATTATAGTCATATGAAGTGAAATAAATATTGGAAAATTAATTTAATAACACTTGAATGATTTAAAATAGACATGAAATACCAATAAATTATCCAAAACAACTATATTTGGATAAGATGAGTCTAACATTGGAATTGTGGTAAAATAAAGCTAATTTTTAACTGTTATATTAATATAATATCAAAATACATTGGCATATGACAAGGGGATGAGGTATGGACAAATGGACACAAATGTTGTGGAGAGTGTCAATGGTTTCTTTAGGGGGCGTCACAAGTTACATATCACTACCCTAGTTCTGGAGATATTTTATAAGAGCATAATGTACATAGATGATAAAAAAAATTCTATCCTCAAATTTGATTTAAAAAATGAAAAAGTAAAAAAAATACCTTTAATGATATATGTGAATGAACATTGAAAATTATTCTCGTTATGATTACTTACTTTTCCGCCAATAAGACTCTCAAATTGATGTTCAATAGCACTCGGACCCCATCATAAATAGAATCGATAAATAATGAGTAGTAATACTATATGTGAGAAAATGAAAATGTTGAAACATAGAGGATACATAGAGTCTATGTGCACATGCCATTGCAGCACGAGCCTCTTTGAAAATACCATTGGAAGTATTTTTTGATCTAGTGTACCAGCTGAACACTATTTCTAACTAATATGTTTCCCCATGGATGCCTATTGGAGTGTTCTAATATTTCACAATACTGGAAGGGATGACAATAGTGTTTCAAAAAATAAATAGTTTGTGTAATAATAGGTTACCAAATTCCAATAGGATGCACATGGATGTGGACTAGCCTCATGAATAATGGAAAAGTTTGAGATGCACTATAATTCATCAAGAAGGTCATAAATAGAAATTATTCCCCAACATCGTTGGATCAAGATCACACTCTCATCTACAATATTGTATTTTATCTAATGTGATCTTCTCATATATTTTATTATATGGTTTTAATATATGATATATTATCTTATAAAATTGTCTGACATCTCTAAATAATTTTACAATCTAATGAAAAAAATCCTTTCATATTAACATTAAAATGATTATGGAAAGTGAATTTGAGGTGACATTAATTCATAATAAATTTTCTCATGGATAAACCATAATTCAAGCATGTGAGAAAATAATCATGAAACACACCGTCATTTAGGAAATCATACATAAATAAAAAATTTCAATATTCTCAAATATACATTTAGATAATGATGTAATCATGTTCATATATATAAATACATAAAACCATAACTTAAAAAACTCCAATTTAATAGTAAAAATAATCTAAAAAATCATTGGAAATTTTCATTGAGAAACATAATGTCATTCCCTATTAATTTGGTAAAAACATTTATAATTTAATTATAATTAAAATTTCATTTCATAAATTCTACGATTCATTGAATTCTACTGACCATAATGTTATATTTATATTTTACACTTTCAAATTTTTTAAATTTTTACTTATAGATAGTGGATGTCAGTCTACTTTTAGAGTTGGATATACATCATTACTTGGACATGATATAGGATCTTTTGGTTCAATGTATCAAGGTGCGTCGAGTGCACCATTTTCATCACACAATACATCCACCTTCCATTATACCATACATTGTTGTGGAGGATTCTATGATGTTGTATTATCTAATTTCACATTTTTTGATCATTAACTGCATTCTACCATCCTAGAGATATGGAAACCAGAGACAGAAACAAATCACATGCCTCAAGGAGAATGGCAATCATCTTTGTGTATATGATAGTCCTTATCAGTCAACATATCTTGGGTGAATCCGTTATTGGACCCACTTAGGCATACTGGCCTAACATTCTTCATATATTACTGGGCATCGATATTTTTGCACAAGTTGTGGATAAAACTAGCAAGATGGTATCTTTTAGTTGGCTTGAGAGGATCATTTCAAATTTTTCTAATGACACTGATGAGAATACAATCATTTTCCATTCCCATGAATTTTTATTATGGATCATTGGAGGGACCCTGTATACTGACCAAAAGGGTATGCATGGGAACATGATCTATCTTGGTCTTATAGGGGACATTGATTACATTGGGACATACAAATAGGGTTTTTTATTCATGGATTACATATATAGTTCATAATGAAAGGCATTCTATGAAGACTTCACAGATCTTGAGGGATCCATCATCATTCTTCATATATTGGCATGGGATTTCATCGCCATACTCATCCCTATGCGTACTAGTCATCCAAAACTTGTAGAGGTTCAACATGATTCTCCACAAGGTGCTAGTATAACTAATCATATATATTGGTTTCTGATTCTAGTGGGTGATATTGATTTTATTTTCTTCATATTAACACTTTTTATATTGTATTTTACAGGAGGAGTGTGAAAAAACATCACCCTCATTCTTACACTACATTTGGTCCTATAAAGTCTCAAGTTTGTGAGTCTCCTACTCAATGAGGAATATATATAAAATGAATCAAATTCTAAAAAATTTAATAGTACAATCAATTTTTTTGTTTAGTATGAATTTTTATCATAAATATCAAATGTCATTTCAGATTTCATGGATTCAATATGGGTCTATATTAGACCAGTTTATAGCATACTACACTACAATAATTCATAACTCCATGGTTGTAGTGACACTCATTCACATTCAGATTTTTTATTGGTAGCGGCATGATAGAGTTCAGAGCCAATTTGGTAGTGTTCAACAAGTTCTATTATAGTAGAGACAAATACGGGAGATTCATGGCATTAAGCTTATGTGGAGGCATGAATAGGACATGCACTGACGATATATTGTGTATATCGACCATTGGGGAAAACATTTCATGCTTCATATACATAGTGTATCTATGATGTGATTCATTCTTTCAAATATGGTCGAGTATGACCCATGTTATAGACTGATGTCTATAAAGTATCATACACCACATGATAGAGGGCCCATGATATGGTAACTCAATAAATTTCCATTAGTTTTTTATTGAAATATATTATAATTCATTTTTAATCTCATTAAATCATAGTAAATCATTTTATATTATTCCCATGATCAGTCTAGAAGTGATGGGGGTCACTATCCTGGCCTCAATCTATGTTGTATGGCAGGCACTAATGCCATCTTATCACGTGATTCACAAGAGCATATTCAATAGTCCGCCCAAAGAGTGGTGGGTATTACATAGGGTTTAGAGGTACTTTCTTAGGAACCTCTTCTAGTAGCTACTGATGTTAAAGATCCCTGACAATGATGATGTAGACCACCACATCCTTCATGCGAGGCCTCACATATTCCATAGGCTGAAATCGACCCACTTGAATTATAGCCTCACATGATTGTGGATGTTCATCTTGTGGCATGGGATTCATATTTCATTATAGGATTTCCACTTACATATCAAAATGGTCCCCTTATCCCTTATATCATATATGTTACTCCTCAAGGGATGATTTCGGGTCCATCTATGACAGTAGTGATTGAATGATCATGTGGGCATGATGACATACCATTGACACAACCTCCCATAGAGACAAAAGTTGAGTATGCGATGGTCCACGTTCCAGTGCTCATGTATCTTCCCTCTATTGGTCATTAGACTCCACACAAACATGGAGCATAGCGATCTCAATATGGGTCTACCATTCACATGCAACCATGTGGGATAAATCTCCCAAAAGATATTGATTCCACTAATTAATGTATATGTTTTATATCTATTGAAATGACGATTTTTTTTAATATTAACCATTTTTAAATATTTATCCGCTTTTTAAATTTATTTTATATTTTTTTCCTTGTTTATATTTTATAATATTTTAATGTTAATAACATGACTCAATGAACAGATTATTAAATTTTTATTGGGAAAATTTAAAATCAAATAAAATATACATTATAAAAAAATATATCTAATGTTAAGAACATATCTCAAATATTTAAAAAATTATTGAAAATAATATGTGTTTAATAAATATAATAAGTATGTTAAAATGAATAGAGAGTAAAAATATATATAAATACCCTTGTAATTTCTTGAAACAACACTAAAATTTATTTTCAATACATTATTGAAGATGTTGTAACAATATCGATCCAAACTAAACCTATATATTGAACCCTAATATAACAAATAATTTCTACTCAATATATACCTTTTACTAGTACATTCTAATTCTATTTAATAATCTAAATTAAAAAATTCAAAAAGGGTGTAACATAACATAAAAATAGTTGTCAATAGATTAAAAAAGATTTCATTCTATGAGAACATCAACTCGTATAGAAATTGTGGATGTATAAAAAATCCATTGTTCACATGTCCTTCATTCAAGTCACGCATTTCTTTCTTATGAGTTTTTAGACAAATGAATTAAAATATTAAATAAAAATGGTACATTATGTATATCGAAAGACAATAAATAAATATATTTATTTATAATTTTTATTTATAATATTTATATTTATAATGAATACTAATATTATAGTTGATTGATGAATATATCTAAAAGGATAATGGAAAACATTCATGACTCATTATCAACATCGCTATATTAATAAAGGTATAGTACCGCCTTTAAATGACACAATTTTAGTATGGTTTATATGTTGGAGTGTGTTGGGAAAGGATCCTACACTCCCATATAAATTCAACAATATTTTACTTAATATAGCCATCACCTATATCACATCAATGATTCATTAAATTATTTTTAATTAGATTCTCAACATCATCCATGATCTATTTTAATTTATTAGAGGATTATATCTTATACCTCATTAAATATAAATACAAATACCTAAATAATACTTTGTTAAACGTTTTAATGTAATAATACCATCCTAAATATTATATAGTAAATGGTCTTCACACATTAAATTGTACCAATTATAGATGATTTTTAGTCCATTTTTCTCATCCACAAAATAGTGGCTTTGTTATTATTACTTCTAAACAAGTGAAACAATTTTCATTTGGTTTTAGAAAAAACTATTTGTTGTCTCTATCTTCATAAATCTTTTACAAATTCATATTTTTTAGATAACAAAAGTGGTGAAACCACAATTTTGGGGGAAATAGGTCAAGCAAACATAGTTCGTTATCAATATCCTATTCATGATATTCATAGTTTCTTATATAAACATCATTACTGAGTATTGATATACCCTAAGAAATTCTATAGTTATAAAAGTATCATTATATATTTTAAAATTTCAAAATAAATTTATCAATATCCATGAATTAAACAAATATGGAGTTCTTGGTAAAAATAGAAATACAATAACAGTTCATTAAAACCAAAATAAGTCTTTTTAGCAATATGTGGTGGTGGTATCAAATTGATATTGAAATCATCCTCTTAACATTATAATCATTTAAATCCACTTCTTCTCATGTGATCTTTCAAAATCTACTTGGATTATATATTTGAATACCAATGAGGGAGCCAAAAAATATATTACATAAAACATCATATTATAACATTCTAATATTAATGATATAATTATAAACAATATAAAAATCAATATATATCATTATAAATAAACCTAAATATTTCTAAATATAAAAACATATATTATTAAATTAATTTTTATACTATTTTTATGAAATGTCGTATGGGGCCTTCTTCATTTCGTAGATATTTTTTTCAAAAAAATGACATAAACATTTTGAATTTTATTAGATAACATGTAAAAACTCCAATTCAACTAACTATAAAGAGAATACATCAACCTACTTGGTGTTATAAAAGATATTACCATTAGTCTATAAATTTCATGCAATTGTGGTATGAGTATCCATATTTTAGTTATCTTTGATGAAACTAAATGTTATCATGAATCCCATGTTGTTGATACATAAAACAAATTATCAATATAATATGTGTTTTTTATTTTACCACATGTAATATATGTTACAAAGAATCTTATTTGAAGACATGAAGTGGCTTCCATAGGTGTTTTCATGTGTATCCAATTGTTTCTATGATGACTATTTTAAAGAAACTATAAGTGGGGTATCTTTTAAAAGTTACCCAATGAATTAGTTTTAAATAGGACTGATTGAATTAATTTTCCATGTTCCCACATGAATTATATTTAAATGTGACCTCATGATTTATTTTTTAAATTAACTATATGTAACACCCCGAGATTTTATGAAAAAAATATTCTTTTTAATTTCATTAATGTCTTGTATTGTACGCTACATCAAAAGGAGCTTGCACAACACGCATCCTTGACTTGCCTTGTATTACACGCAATCGTGACCTTCCTCGATAGTGTGTGTAGTACGCAATAACGAGTTTTACTAAACAACAATATGATATTAAAACATTATTAAAACTAGCAGTTATGAATAATAATAACCACTTTTTGAAATTTTGTAAATTTTATTTTTCAAAATGGACTTCATTTTTGGATTTGGAATATCGAAATTAGCTTTGGGTGAAATTTTGGTAATTTTCGGATAACTTTCATATTTTGATGAATAGTGAAAATTACTAAATTTTAATTAAAAACAACTTTTTCAATCGAAATAATTAATAGTGATAAATTATTAATTTGATTGGATTTTAAGTATATTTAGAATATATTTTTACAATTTAATACAATGTTGGTCATTGGATGTAATTTCACATTTAAACCAGACATAAACAAGTGTCAATCTTTTGATAGTTATTATCTCTTAAGAACACGCTATTTATTTTGACGACGGGAATTAATTTTTAAATTAATTAATGCAACTGATATGTTTTGAATTTGGTAAAATAGACATCATTTTTGAGTTCATAATATCAAATATAGCTTAGGCATAATTTTTTGTATTTTTCTGGAAACTTTCATTTTTTGATGAATAGTGAAACCACCCAGTGGTAGTTAAAAAAATGAATTTTTCATAAAACTTAATTTTACCGCTTTTGTGAATGTAATTTCAAAAATCCGAGAGACATGGTTGATTTCATTAAATAAAATGTGGTTCAATGAGATGAAAATAATTTTTGGTGAATAGTAACTTTTTACTTTTTTCTTCCACGGTTAAAAGTTAATAGGGTAATTAATGGTAAAAATGTTATTATTATTACCCTAACATATGTCATAATTCTATTGGATAAGTGTAATTCGAACAAAAACAACCATATGAATAATATATGATCATTTATGCCCACATGGATTAGATTAGGACATTTATTATTATTTAATTCAAAAAAGAGTTAATAGAGTTAAAATCAATGATTATTTACTAAAACATTTTTAATATAGGGTTATACATAAGATAAATTCGATTTTAAATATTCATTAGAAAGATAATAAGATTTCCTAAATAATTGTATTTTATATATAATTTTTAGACATTAAATAATTTAATTTATTTATGACACAACGATGATGCAGTAATTATATTATTAATGAAATATTGACATAATTGATGTTATAAATACCCAAATAAATGTACTTTGAGACTTTTTATGAATTAAACTAATTTTATAGGTTAATATGACATGTTAGTGTTGATTTAAGTAACTTGGTTCGAACTAATCATTCTGTAATGATTTTCACAAAAATCAATTACTAAATAGTGTCAAAATTGACATAAAATAGTTTTTTAAAACAAATATTATATTATTAATTGTTATTTTATTCATAAAAATCTAAGGTTCTGCCAAATGACTTAGATAAGGTTATATATATTAATAATAAACAACTTGGGGTTCTTTTGGCTTGATATGGTAAGTTAATTAACCTTATAGTGTAAGATAACAAGAAGACACGGTAAAAGTTAAATTATCTAACTTAAAGTTAAATCTAAATGATAAGGTTAAAATTGATACCAAAACATGTCTAAATTCTATTGGAAGAGAGGATTGTGACCCCTAGCCACCTTATCATCTAAATATATCAATTTGGAGCTATTAAAAACAGAATTTGACTTTATAAAAAAATAATATTTTTAGTTATTCCAAAGGTGCCCCTCTCCTCCCTTATAAAAGGGCACCTCCTCCCTCTCTTCCTTAGACCACTTTCAGCCTTCAAGCTCATCCAAACCCTGCCAATTTCTCCTCTCCACGTCCCTAGAGACATACTAGAGGTTTTGGTATTCTTCAAGGACCTATTTTAGTGCCCTAAAAGGAGGTCTCAAAGAAGCAATCCAAAGAAGAGGAGGTTCAGACACATACGAAGAAAATCAGACCTAAGGTAAGGGAAATATCAAAATCTCATTTTTATCCAAGATTGTTTATACTTTGGTATTTAATGGGGTGTATTTTATCATCCATATCAATGTTTCCTAAATATGTAATATTTATATCCTTCTAAAATATTTTATATTCAATTTTACCCTTCGGTGAGTTTTTAGTAAAAGATATGAAAGGAATCTTTTGTCGTTTTTCATACGAGATACTTTTTTGACTTTTCTGAAAAATGTACGAGAAGAATGTTTTTTTTAAATTATACGGCATGAATGGATTTTTAAAACATTATTTCCAAGAAGCTTCCTTTACAGGTTTTCAAGATTATTTTTAATCAACTTATTTTAGTTTAAAATTGTATGACATGTTAAGAAAGGAAAAATGTTTTTGAATTTGAAAGGATATTTTCCTCAAGAATGGAGTTCATGTGTTTTATCAAAATTATTTTCCATCTAAGATAATATATGGTTCTGTTTATATCCCTATTATTACATTTATTTGATTATGTTGTGATGGAATTATTTTTATGAATTCCTTTATCTTATATGAATTTTTTTATGATGTCGCGATGTTTAAGATTCCCATTTTTATTACATGGGTTATGTTATGATGTATGATTTCTGATTTTGTGGCACACAAAAAAATGATATCATTATGATATGGGTGTGACCTATATCTCCCTCCAATTAATTGGGTAAAGATTTTATATCTAATGAGATAGACATGGCTGGAACGGTAGGTTAAATCGGTTCAGTGAAACAGGACTGAAACGAGGGTGACTCGGTTCAGAAATGGACATTGTAAACTAAGATAGTCTTGGAAATGAGTCTTGAATAACAAGAAATGATTCTCTATGATTATGTGTGTATTCCACAAAGTTTCATGTTATAAGTTATAATTATTGGGATTTCATTTCACTACTATGATTTATCCAATGTTATGATATTATGATCTCTTTTGCAGGTTAAGATTTCCAAAATGTTATGTTCTTATAAAAATGATGTGATTGATATTTCTTTTGTTTACCCTTACTGAGCATTTGAGATCACCCATTTATGTTTTCTTTTCCCCAGGATACAAAGAAAGGTTTTAGGTAAAAAAAGGGAAGATCTTTATTGGAGATGTTGAAGAACTTTCACCACGATTAGAAGATTATATTCCGTGTTTTGAAAGACACTAAACTATTACGATCCTTGTATGTGTGTTTTTATTATGTAATAAGTATTCCGCAAAATTAATGTAATGTCCATGTACGTCAAGCTTCGGGTCTCTACAGTTGGTATCAGAGGAAACGTTTAGTCAACCTTTGGAAACTAGGATGCGAAAACGTTAGTGAGATCCCTAGAGATATTTCGAAGGTATGTATAGGGATGTCCCTAAGGATAAGTATACGTCCTAGAACTACGGTAACAATCATAGAATTTATCCTAAGATGTTAGATATTGAGGATACTCCCCCTTTACTATGTTGTTTTCCCTAGCATTATTTTTTCTTCTCACACTATTCTTTTTTGGGTTTTAGAAAATGGCTGGAAACAAGATGATTCACGATAATGGAGGATATGATGGACAATGGAATGATATTATTCATGAGCAACCAAATGAAATGTAATTTGGAAGTCCAAACATCATTATTATGCCAAATCAGCAATCTCATAATATGTTCAATAATGTAAAATTTGGTAAGTTTCCTGACTCAGCAAATAAGAGAAAGATGGAGTTTCATGATGATCATAGAGGAATGAAAGTTCAATTTCCCCTATGCAAATAATGTGGGAAGAGGCATCAAGGAGAATGTTTCAAAGGAACTAGAAGATGCTTTGAGTGTGGAAAAGAAGGAAACAAAGCTAGTAAGTGCAAAGGAAAAGGTTCAGTTAACACCAGGGATGAGGATAATGGTATTGCTACGACATCAACAATGGTTAAATGTTTTATGACCGAGGTTGTCATGGAGAAAGGATTTATAGATTCCATGATGGTGGATTTGGTGTTCTAGGCATGGCGTGGCCCAATAAGACCAGCCAGACAAGATGTACTACTTCTACTTCCTGTAGCTTCACTACTATCAGGATCATGTGGGGTTTTCTAAAAATCGATATCAGAGTATACTTTTTTTACTTCTATTTCCAGTTCATTATTGGGATTGTATTCTGGCCCACATACTTCAGTTGTACTTATAGTAATATTTGATTGAGTGGTACTTCATTCAACTTTTCCATGTGTTTGGAAGTGGTTAGGTGTGTGTGTGTGTGTGTATAGGTACTCAGTAAAATTCCGCCCAGTTTCAGTTTGATGACTATGGATTTATTCGCCACCCCTAGCCTATGGGAGGTGGGCTTGGGGTAGTCATGGCACGATACCCATGGGACGAGGTCGTGAAAATGTGGTATTAGAGGGTGGTCGGTTCCCCTTCAAAACACGAGAGTGTAATGTTTTGTTTTTGGGAAAAGTGTTACATGTTTTGAGTTAAAATTTTAGATTCATAGAGTCAAATAGTGGTGCGGTGGCTGACATATAGATAAAATAGGACCATGTGTTCTATTATCGGCTCAATACATGAAAACACAAGTTTAATAGGTGTCTCCTTATTTTGAATAAGAGTTAGCTCACCTGGTATTACCATATAACTATGGTACATCTGGATCTATCTCAAGATTCCTCCACATGTAAAACCATCTAGGATAAAAATACGAGGTCGTGAGGATATCCTGCCTAACAACATGGACTTTATACATTGACTAGTTCTAGAGTTGGCCCCACCGGATGGTGCACCAATGAAAGCACCACCAAATGGTCATCATCTACAACTGTCGGTTATGTAAGAGGACATTAGTAGGATCAGTTACATATATGACATTCTGAGACATAGAACTCTAATTTGTTGGGGAGCGATGGATCCTCAGGTTACTAAGGACTGGCTAGAGGCTGAGACGTGGGACTTTCTCTTAGTGAGGACACCTCCTGACCAGATGGGAATCATGGCTGCCAGCCTTCTGCATGTCTCAATTGGGAGATGGTGGAGTTTGACCATCCAGACTCCCGATGAGATGACCCTCACTTGGGATGACATAGATAGGATTTTCTGGGAGGAGTTTTTTCCCGCGACCTTGCGGTCTGTGCATATCCAAAAGCTGCTCCACCTATAGCAATATTGCATGATAGTGATTGAGTACTCAGCTATGTTCACGAAGCTTTCCGACTACTCCACATATATGGTGTGAGACACTTTCTTTACGGCTTGGTTTTTTGAGAAGATAATCAGGTGGGAGATTAGGGCTTCGGTGGTGTCTCCCAACATCCAAACCCAGGATGGGATGAATAAGAAAGCTCTTAGTATGGAGAGATTCTTGGTGGAGCAGCCACCCAAAACTCGATCTACTAGCTACCCACAGGATGTAGAGACTTTTGTAGGCAGCAGTCAACATATGTGTGGGCCCAAGTGGGTTAAGTCTTTCAGAGGCGGACCCTAGAACTCAGGTTCGATAGTTCGAGGCTCCCATGATATAGGGAGTCATACAGATGCCATACATTTCTAGTAATGCAGTGGGTAGGGACACATGCCACGTGACTACCTGAACCACTATAAATATGACCAGTAGACGGTCAAGGGGACGGTGAGGCTACAAAAGTGGTTCAAACGAGGACGTCTATATGGAGGAATACATTTAAGGGGAGCTGGAAGAGCACCATGCATTGGGTGACAGTTCGGGGAGTAATGACAACCACCCATTGGTTGTCCACGCTGACATCAGGGTGGTGGCGGACAAGGGCGAGCTCATCTCCAGGCAGCATAGGGTTATGACCACAACACTCCAGAAATGATCTGAGGTATGATATGGTTCTACTCCACACTCAATGTTGTATTATATATAAATTATTTATTCACTACTTCTTTTCAATTTCACTCATTCGAAGATCAGAGATTCTTTTGGTGCCTTTGGCATTGTCGTTACATCTAGAGACTCCTACTAGAGGTGATTCGACAGTTACACAGTGGTGCCAACGGTGTGAGCTTACACTAGGAGGTGAGAACTTCGGCTAGGATTTCCTAGAAACAATTTTGATGCCTTATTATTTCATCATGGGTATGGACTAGTTATCAATAGTCCATGATCAGATTGACTAAATTTTGAATATAGTGTGTTGTGTCCATGAATATGGGAATAAATATTTTTTCACAAGAGGGAAGGAAACCCTTACAATGTAAGAAAGAATCTCTCAAAAGAGGGTACCTCACTCACCAGTTGGCATGCATCACCCATAGAGTAGTGGAGTAGAGGAGTCCAAGCTTCCCTACAATGGTGGATGAGTATGAGGATGTTTTTCCTGATGATGTTCTAGGGCTACCTCCGCCTAGAGAGGTAGAATTCTGTATCGACATGTACCCTGGGATGGAAATGATATCCACACCATCATATCAAATGGTTCCCGCAGAGCTTCATGAGATGAGGGTGAAACTCTAGGAATTTTCGGAGAAGGGTTTCATAAGGCCCATTATTTTCATGGGCATCCCCAGTGCTTCATTCCTATAAGGAAGATAGGAGTTTGAGGTTGTGGGTGGACTTTTGGAACTTGAACCAGTTGATTGTGATGAATAAGTACCCACTTCCAGGAATTGATTGCCTCTTCGACCAACTGATGGGAGAAAATTGGTTCTCATTAATAGACCTCATTTCTGGCTATAACTAGCTCCAGTTACGAGAAACAGATTTACCAAATACGTCCTTTAGGTGGTGGTATGTCCACTATATGTTCTTGGTGATTCCATTTGGCATGAACAATGCACCAACAGTGTTCATGGGCCTCATGAATAGGATCTTCTAGCCTTATATCAATTGGTTCATCATGGTCTTCATCAATGACATCTTGGTGTACTCAACATCGGAGGATGAGCATGTTGTACAACTATGGATATTCATGGATACACTCAGAGAGTGCCAAGATTATTGTCAGTTCTCAAAGTGTTAGTTTTGAATTCAAGAGGTCTATTTCCTAGTACACATCATATAGGAGGCTTGAGATGCAGTAGATACAATGACGATTGATGATGTTCTTTCTTAGGAGCCACCCATGAGTGTGAATAAGGTACAATGATTTTGGGGGTTGGCTGGTTACTATCAGATGTTTGTTCCCAAATTTTCCATGTTAGATGAATGCTTATCGACATTAAAACCGAAAGGAAATCCCTTCGAGTGTATGGATAATTTCAATAGAGATTCTAAGAGATGAGGCATAGACTGACTATTTCCCCATCATCAGACTACTAGATGTAAGGTTTGGGTATGTTGATTACTATGACAAATCAAGTACTAGGCTCAGTTGTGTCCTGATGCAGGAGAAATTTTTGTTCACCTATTGATCACTATTGTAGAGGAAAAATGATTGAACCATGTGACCCACAACTTGGAGTTATCAGTCGTGTTCTATGCCTTGCCAATATGGAAGCACTACATGTTGGGGGAACAGTTTATAGTTTACTCCGGCCATAATAGTTTCAAGTTTATCTTCTCCTAGAAGTACCTGAACATATGATAGTGGTTATGACTAGTGTTCCACTTGGACTATTATTTTGATATATTCAATACTATTGTAATGGGAAACATGGTGGAAAACACACTCAGTAAGAGGACAAGGTGGCACCTACAGAGTGAGGCGATAGAGCATTTAGCTATGATGCATATATCCTTCGTGGATGATGGTGAGGATTCATACCTCCAGTTGATGGTTGTTACTCACCCACTCTTGTACAATGTCAAGGAGGCACAGCTGGGGGATGTTGACTTCATGGAATGATGTGCTCAGATATCCTTAGGATGTGTCCCACATTGATTTTAGATAGGTGGGGAGCACATAATCTGATTCAAAGGGAACACCTTAGCAGAAGTAGCATTATGTAAGGAGGTGTTGAGGGAGTTTCATACATATACAATGGAATTACATAATGGTGTGACGATGATGTACTAGGAACTCTGATGTGAGTACATGTGTATTGGAATGAAGAAATCAGTTGTTGAGTCTGTTTCATGAAGGCTCTCTTGTCATCAACTAAAGGTCGACCACCGGTTTCCAGTAGGTTTGACTAAGCCACTCAATGTACCAGCGTGGAATTGGGATGGTATCTATATGGACATTATGATTTGGTTACCACATACATCAAGAGGACATGAATCTATTTGGGTGATCATTGAATGACTCACCATGTCAGCTCACTTCATACCCATTTGGCAGCAAGGACTAGTAGAGGACTTGTGATGCCTCTACGTCCAAGAAATAGTGTGTATTGTATGGGTGCCTTCAACAATAATCTTAGATCATGACACACTCATTACATCCTGGTTGTGGAAGGTATTACAGGAGGCCTTCAGGATGCAACTATGTTTGAGCACAGCTTTTCCAACCCAATCAGATGGTCAAAGAGAGCAGACGATACTTACCTTGGAGGACATGCTTTGTGCTTCCATCCTAGACTTCGGTCATATTTAGGAGGACTAATTGCCACTTGTGGAGTTTTCATACAACAATAGCTATCACTCCTCCATTACCATGACACAATTTGATTCCTTATATGGGAATCCGTGTAGATCACTCATATACTGCACAAACCTTAGGGAGTCAGCACTCATTGGTCCAGTGTTGGTACAGGCTACCACCAAGAAGGTGTATATCTTCATGGAGTGGATTTGGACTGCACATAGTAGGTATAAGTCTTATTCTGATAGGAGATAAAGACCCCTGGTGTTCGATGTGGGAGATCATGTGTTCCTCATGGTCAAACCCCAAAGAGGATTGAGGATATTTTTCTGGTGTAGAAATCTATATCCAAGCATCATAGGACCTATCATGATTTTGAGTAGAGTTGGAAGGGTTGTGTACTGCATAGCTCTTCCCCTAAAGATGCCTAGGTGAATGATGTTTTCTATTTTACCAACTGAGGAGGTACTTGCATAATCCAACAAACGTCATCGACTGGGTCGATCGGGTCATTGGCGATGGGTTGATGTTTATAGAGGTCCCAATGGAGATAGATGATCGACATGAGTGAGTAATATTCTAGAGGTTGATTCGTGCAATGAATTCCTGATGGAAGCACAAGAATCTTCATGATATGACATGGGAGTGGGAGACTCAAATTCATTCTCAATACCCCAATCCTTTTGTTTAGTTATGGTTTTCACATTAGGGGACAGAAATCTCTAAGGAGGGGTGAAAGTAACATCTCAAAATATCCAAGTAATTTTTTATTTACATGGAATTATTATGAGACAGATAAATTCATCGGCACGTGATTCTGAGTTCCGAAGAGTCTAGAATGGAATTTTGACCTTTTTTAAAGGTTCATTAAGAAAACATGCAAGCAAAATTTTAATTCTTCTGAACTATTGATCTGATAAAATATTTGAGGGCACTGTTCAATTCAAAACATTGGGATTCACCTTGAAAATACATAACATCGGAAGTCAATGTCTATGTAGAAATGTTATTATTTGTCATTTTTGTGAAGAATAATAACAGAATTTAAAAAAAAATTATTTTCTTTTCTTTCTCACTTTTGAGTGGCAGATGGCGACACTACAAGGAAGCAACATGGTAGCGACGATGCGAATCAATGAGGCTCAACAATGGCTCATTAAAATCCCAAAGTAATGACACATTAATAACACATTACAGTGACACTCTCTCTTAAATTAAATAGTGTAATGACGTGACGTCACATCATAATAGGAATATTGAGATGTGGTCCTATTTATAGTTTGACGCGATGGGAAATATGCATTAAAAATTTATACGATTCTCTGGTGAACCTCTGACGTACTTCCACCCTAGTGAACAATGACGAATGTCGAAGGATCTTCATCATCTTCAACGCCTTTTGAAGATCGAATCTGGGATGAAAAATCAACATCTTAAATCTCTTGAGGTTGAATTTCATGGAATTAGACATTATAAGAGGAAGGGTTATATGAATTTAAAATTTTCCCCTTCCTTATTTCAAAATGATGAATTGGATTAACCCACAGACAATTTAATCTGTAGACCATGAATTATTGCAGGAGGGAGACTTCTTTGGTGATTCATTATCTGGGTTGAATTAACATTTTATTCAAATTTAAATCATCTAACCTCCTTTTTTTTATAAACAGCTATCATGGAGGGCATGGGTCTACAAGAATGAGGCCAGAGCCCATCTACCATAGTTGTTCTTCATGGAAAATCATCAGATTAAATTAAGAGATAAATTTGAGGCCATCTTGGTAGAGCGGATGTTCCCCAAAGAATGTAGGCGCAAGAGGAATGAAGAACGGACCACTGGTGTAGACCCAGTGGTATGCAGAATAATCTATCTGTTCACCACTGTCATTGAAGGAGGCGGTGACTACAGATATTGGATCATGGCGTAGTGGAGAAGCTTTCATCTAGGCCAGCAGTTGGAGGTTGTGGACGTGGTCGCTCAATTGGGATTGAGGGACCCAGATGCGACAACGATCCACATCCCACGTGAAGGGCTACGATCACCCGACCGTGGTAAAGGAGGGATCAAACAGTGTCCTATGATGTGATGGTGGCAAGAGGACATGGTGTCCGGCCGTATCTAGCGAGGTAGTCTTGGCGGCGTATGAAACACCCTACGAGTCAGTCTTGTAACTCGGGAGGGCCTATTCTAGCAAGATGGACCCACACATAGTAGGTCGGACCTACAGCTATGGGATGGAACTGCACATTCATCAGGCCTATCCAGAATAGATCGGGTGTAACACCTGTATGTTTATATGAAATATTTTCTTCAAATAATTTTGTTCCGTTAATATCTGGATTTTCACACAATCATGAGTATAAATGAACCACGAGATTCCCTCATTATAAAATTACCATTATAGCTTTACCATTAGGTTATCCATAATAATTATAACTAACTTAGGAAAATGCATTATTATTTATTAGACAATTAATTAATTATGTAAAATTTAAATCAATTAGATATTTGTATTTTTCTGAGTTAATTACATTTAGTAATGAGATTAATGAGATATATGTATTATATACATATTAAAATAATGTTTATATTCATCTAATTGATATTTTAGTCTTAGGGTATGAATAAATCATATTTATATCTACAAACCTGTTCTTTTTAAAAAGGTCAATTTTATAACTTTTAATGTAGAACAAATTTTAAATGAAGATTTTTGGAATATTAATAATTTTTATATGACAATATATTCATGTTATTTGGAAGTCGGAAAAAAATTTACTTTTTATAATTTTCTTATTTTTTCTGATAACTTTCATGTTTTGATGAATAGAAAAAATATGCTATAAATAAATAAAAAGAAACATTTTTCATTGAGATAATTTATATGGTTAAATTATAATATTTAATGGCTTGAAAGTATAAATAGAATATATTTTTACCATTTAATATAATTTAGGTCAATAAAATTAATTTCACATTGAATTTAAAGGAAAAAAATTTCAATCTTTTGCAATGTTCTTACTTTTAAAATATGTTTTCTCATTTCAAAAATGGAATTTATTTTAAATCCATTACTACTACTTCTGTGTTTGGAATTTGGAAAATTGGATTCCATAATTGAAATCAGAAGTTCCAATTTTTTTTGAATAAGTATCATTTATTTTTTGTACATTATGAATAGTGAATTCAGTAATTATTTTATTTACCATGGTTAAAGGGTAAATCTGGTAAAGAATGATAACAAATAATAATATAATAATATAATAATACTCTAAAATTTTTCCTAATCCAATTTGATGAAATATTTTAAACCAGGGTCATCCTTTGGTCTATTTTGGGACCCCATGGATTTATAGGGACATGAAAATGACAATATATAAAAATTATCTTAATATAATGATATTTATAACCTAAACATGTAACTTTTACTAAATTGATTTTAATATTGGGTTATATAAAAGACCTGTTTTATTATAAATAATTATTAGAAAAAAAAATATTTCATACATCTTGGTATTTTATTTATCATTTTTAGATATTATATAAATAGTATTATATTTGACATAAAATATTATGCAGTGATATCCTCATTAATGATGTATTTAAATAAATGAATTTAAAAATATTAAATAAAATGTAATTTTGTTATTTTGAAGTCACCCACAAATCTTCTGGATTATATTGACATATTATATTTTATATAATGCCTTATTTTTTAAAGAATAATTTTTTTATGTTTTTTATAAAAGTCATGTATGAATAGTGTCAAAAATTGACACAATTTATGACATAAAATATAAAATAGTTTATTAAATGATATTAAATTCATAAAAAATATGTGATTTGGAAAAATGGTTTATATAAGTCCAAACATGTCATAAATAACATTTTTGGGTCGTTTTACATGATATGGTAATTCCAATAACCTACAATTTGTAAATAAAATAAAATCACAATAAAATTAAAAATGGTAAAATAATGGTTAAAACAAAACGATAAGGATGCTAAAAATATTATAAAAATGTATAAATATTATTGTATTATGGGTATTTAAACAAAAATCATCTTAAATTTTAATTAAATGAGTTTTTCATCATTTTTTTGTCAAAATTGAATTTATTATTAATTAATATTTTGGAGAATTTTCTAAAGTGCCTATCTTCTCTCTTATAAAGGGAACCTAATCTCAGACATATACACTCCATTTTGAGCCTTCATTATTAGAAAACCCCTGACCATTTCTCTTATAAAATTCACTAGTGACATTCTATAGGTTCTGGTCTTCTCAAAATACCAACTCTTATTCCTAAAGAGGAAATTTAAAGGAGGCATGTCAAAGAAGAGGTAATCTCTTCTGCCGATTCATTAAAATTTATTCATTCTTCTAGATAATATTCATTATTTGAGACATTATAGAGTAATAAAATCCATATCAATAATATATGTATATGTTATTATAAATATTAAAAACCCCAATTTCACCTTTTATCCATCGTACGAAAAACGAAATCACCACTCGTGCATACGCATCACTTATCATCTCCACACTATGGTGTGATATGTTTTTCACCACCAAATTACATGGATGGGTATAATGGGGGAAATAATAACTATATATTATTATAATAACATCATACAAATAATGAGATACAATTCACCATCCATTTAAATATTATTCAACAACTATGGGAACAATATCGTCACTCGTGGGTACATACGACATACCATCTTCATGGTGCGATGTGATTCGTTCTACATAATTATCATTAAACCATGATTATATAATTTAATTGAATGAATAAATATGATATAAAATATAATAATACCATGATCTATATGATATAACTATAACATAAAAAAGGAATAAGGACTTATCCGACAAAACCTACATAAGAACATAAATTAGTTAATACATTAATAACGAGTAACAATGAAATGTTACTAAAAAACAAATGAAAATATTATCATAAATGTAGTCATAAAATTATTATGATTATAAATAAATCAGTAAAACTATTTAAACCATTATACATTAGGTTTGGATACATAAAATGCATATTGGACTTATGGTATGGTATAGCTTTTCCAATCTTGTTTTATCTAAGATAGATTATTCTTATGTATCTACTGGGTATATGTTTATCATCCGTGTCCATGTTTCCTAAAAATATTCTCATAAAATGTTTTTTATTATTCTACGTTTTTTATAGTAATTTTTACTTATTTTGACTTTTACTACAAGGTTTGGATGAAATCATTTTTATGATTACCATACGAGGTACTTTTTGACTTTTTTCAAAAAAAAAAGAAAGAGAATGTTTTTTAACATATATGGAATGAACAAGATTTATATATTCATAATGAATTATTTCCATTAATCATACTCTACATTTTTAAAATTTTATTTTCAAATCAACAGTTTTCTTTTAAAATTTAATGACTAGTTGAGAAAAGAAAATGTTTTTGAAGAAGAAAGGATATTTTCCTCAAGAAATAATTTCAAGTGTTTTATCAAAAATCATTTCCCTCTAAGATGATGCATTTTAAATAGGGTTATTTTTGTATCCATATTATTAATATGATTTGATTGTGTTTATTATGTATTTATATTTTATATGCATTATATTATGATGGAATGATGTTTAAGAAACCCATGTTATTTCAAGGGTTATGCTATGATGAATGTTTTTATGTTTTGTGGAACGCATTATAATGGTTTCATTTGGAGATGGGTGGGACCTATATCTCCCTCAAATTCACGGGGTAATGATTTATATCTCATAAGATAGACATGTATAGAACGATAAGTTGATCTGGTTCAGTGATACAGGGGTGGAATGAGGAGAGAGCTCAGTTCAATAAATGACTTTGTCTCCTATGATGGTCTTTGAAAAGATCCTTGATGAATATGAAATTATTTTCTATTCTTATGTGTGTATGAACAATATTTCATGTCTTATGTTATGAATAATGGGATTAAATTTCACTCTAGGATTTATCCCATGAATTGATGTTATGTTCTCCTATATGTAGGATAAATTTTCCAAATGTTATATATGATTGATATCTCATTTTTTTACCCTTATTGAGTATCTAAGCTCACCCTTTCATATGTTTCTTTTCCCTAGGTCAGGAAGAAGGGTATTAAGTATGATATTCCAAAAAATATTCTAGTCACTATCATATAAATGGGAGAGAGTATAGATGTTTTATGAACCATTTTTTTCTATTTCCCAGTTCCAAAAGAAACTATATCTATACGGTCCAACTCTGGTTTTGTTATATGTTGTAATAAATATACAACAATTATAAAGTAATATCAATGTGTGTAATGTATGTGTTGTTATATATGGTATCAGAGGGAAGGTATAGTTATCATTTGGATACTTGGATGAGAAATTCTTAGTAAGAACCATAAGGATATGTCTATGTATAGGATACAATCATAGTGTTTTAGAAATAACATTGAATGACCAAGGATAATACCTAAAGGGTGATAAATTTAAATATTATTCTTGATTATGTAGTATTCTTGTTATGATTAGTTCTTCTCACACCAGGGTTATTTGTTTTAGTCAATGGATGGAACCTGTTGGAACCGCATTAATGATAAATGCAACATCTAATGGAATGATTTTCCCCCTGAGGAACCAAATGTTATAGGAGAATAAATGAAAAATCTTGTAGCCATCCTCATACAACTTTCACAAGATATGAATCATGCTGGATGTCCAGACGAGCAATGGAAGGAGAAACTTCTTGTTGAATCCATCCTGAGATAGTTTCCCCCATCTTTCATAAGGTCTTCTGATCCATTAGTGGCTGAATAATAGATTAGTACAACTAAAAAAATATTCTCAGTTCTAAAATTTTCTGAACAAGATAAATTCATCTTAACAATATATCATTTGGTAGGTGAAGCTGAAAAATGGTGGAATACTATCAAGAATATAAGGCAAAAAGATGAAATTTATTCCATTTAATGGGATGAGTTTAATAACATATTTTTCAATACATAATATCCTCATATTCTTCACACAATGATGGAGAAGGAGTCCCTTGAACTTATGGAAAAAGGCAATGAATCTACTGGTACCTAATAATGAAATTTTTCAATACATGTATTGTAGAGACCCGAAACTTGACGTACATAGATATTACATTACTTTTGCAGAATACATAATACTTAACAAAATCAGACACACAAGGACAGTAATAGTTTTGTGTATTTGGAAACTTGGAACGTAATCTTCTAATCGTGGTGAAAGATCTTCAACATCTCCCACAAATATTATCCACTTTTTATTTCCTTACCTAAAACCTTTCTTTTAATCCTGGGGGAAAATAAAACATAAAAAGGGTGAGCTCAAATTCTTAGTAAAGGTAAACAAAATAAATATCAATCACATCATATTCATAAGAACATAACATTTTGGAAATCTTAACCTTGAAAAGAGATCATAATTTCATAACATGGGATAAATAATAGTAGTGAAATTTAATCCCAATAATCATAACATAAAACATAAAACATTGTGTCATACACACATAATCATAGAGAATCATTTCTTATTAGTTAAGACTCATTGCCAAGACTATCTTAGTGGACAAAGTCCATTTCTGAACCGAGTTTATTCCTCATTTCAGTTCTGTTTCACTGAACTAGTTTAACCTGTCGTTCCATCCATGCCTATCTCCTGAGATATAAAATCTTTACCCAATGAATTGGAGGGATATATAGGTCCCACCCATCTCATAATGATACCATTCATATGTGTGCCACAAAATCATAAATCAAACATCATTTCATAACCCATGTAATAAAAATGAGATTCTTAAACAACATGACATCATAAAACAATTCATATAAGATAAATGAATTATTAAAAAAAATTACATCACAACATTATCAAATCAATTTAATAATATGGATAGAAACAGAACCCAATATTATCTTAGATGGAAAATAATTTTGATAAAACACCTGAACTCCATTCTTGAGGAAAGTATCCTTTCTACATCAAAAACATTTTCCTTTCTTAACATGTCATACAATTTTAAACTAAAAGAAGTTGATTAAAAATTAACTTGAAAAATATTAAAATAAGCTTCTTGGAAATAATGTTTTAAAAATCCATTCATGCCATATAAGTTAAAAAAACATTCTTCTCGTACTTTTGTTGGAAAAGTCAAAAAGTACCTCATACGAAAAACGACAAAATATTCCTTTCATATATTTTACTATAAACTCACCAAAGGGTAAAAATGGATTTCAAAAATTGTAGGTGGATGGAAATAATATTACATATTGAGTTAACATGGATGTGGATGATAAAATACACCCCAGTAAATACCAATGTATAAACAATCTCGGATAAAAATGAGGTTGTGATATTTCCTTTACCTTATGTCTGATTTGCTTCGTAAGTGTCCGAACCTCCTGTATAATGATTTAAGTAATGAAATTGACTTATTCCAGAATCATAATCATTGTTATGATATCATATATGGTCATATTCTTAGCTTCTTATTTGTAATATTTCACTGTTACTTGTTATTTGGGTGCATATTGCTTTTTGTTCTTAAGCGTGTTTTGTCGAATAAATTCTTATTCTTCTTTTAGGTTATAGATAACTCATTTCCAGAATGGTATTGGTGTAATATCTATCATATTTATTCATTAAATTCATTTATATAATCATTATTCGAATGAATATCATGTAGAACGTGTCGCATCACATCGGGGAGACGGTATTCCGTACGTACGCACGAGCGATGGTATCGTTCCCATGATCGTGTAATTGTATTGGAGTGTATGTATAGTATTTCAGAATCAATATAACATTACAATAATCATATATAGTCATTATTTACACCATTATACCCATCCAAGTAAGGTGGTGGTGGAAAATAGATTAC
The DNA here is from genome assembly GCA_963277665.1 of Viscum album. Taxonomy (NCBI): domain Eukaryota; kingdom Viridiplantae; phylum Streptophyta; class Magnoliopsida; order Santalales; family Viscaceae; genus Viscum; species Viscum album. The sequence goes on from OY728127.1 coordinate 606,559,250, forward strand.
ACCATGGCGTGGAGACGGTATTCCGTACGTACGCACGCGCGGTGATTTCGTTTTCTGTAGGATGGATATATGGTGAAATAGGTTAGTTTCATACTTATAATAACATATCAGTACATGATTTATACTAATGTTATTACTTCATAATGAAACAAATAAATAAGAATCATTGGAAGAAGAAATAAAGTTGAATGAATCGGTAATGGACATTACCTCTTCTTTGAAGCACCTCTTTGAGACCTCCTTTTAGGGCACTAAAATTGGTCTTTGAAGAAGACCAGAACCTCTAGTATGTTTCTAGGGAAGTGGAAAAGATATTTTTTCAGGGGTTGTCCGAGCTTGAATGCTCAAAGTGGTGTGAGGAAGAGAGCGAGGAGGTACCCTTTTATAAGGGAGGAGAGGGGCACCTTTTGAAAAACTAAAAATATTATTTTATTATAAAGTCATATTCAGTTATAAATAGCTCCAAATTGATTTCTTTCGAAGCTAAGTTGGGTATGGATAGAAATAATCTCATACAATATAATTTATACATGTTTATGTTCCTATTTTAACCATATCATTTAGATTTAACTTTAAGTTAAATAATTTTACTTTTACCGTGTCTTTTTGTGTTCTTACACTATAAGGTTAATAAACTTACTATAACAAGACAAAATAACCCCAAGTTGTTTATTATTAATATATATATCCTTATATAAGTCATTTGGCCGAACCATAGATTTTTATGAATAAAATTACAATTAATAATATAATATTTGTTTTAAAAACTATTTTATGTCAATTTTGACACTATTTAGTAATTGATTTTTGTGAAAATTATATCAGAATGATTAATCCAAAAAGAGTTAATTAAATAAATACTAACATGGAATACTAACCTATAAAATTAGTGGAATTCATAAAAAGTCTAATATTATATTTATTTGTGTATTTATAACATCAATTATGTCAATATTTCATTAATAAGATAATTATTGCATCGTCATTGTGCCATAAATAAATTAAATTATTTAATGTCTAAAAATTAAAAATAAAATATCATTATGTAGTAAATCTTATTATCTTTCTAATTAATAGTTTTAGTCTAATTTATCTTATGTATATCCCTATATTAAAAATTATGTACTTATAAAACTTTGATTTTAACTATTTTAACACTTCTTTAAATAAATTAATAATAAATGTCCTAATCAAATCCAAGTGGGCCTAAATGGTCATATTGTATTCCTAAGGTTGTTTTTGGTCGAATTACACTTATCCAATAGAATTAGTACTTGTGTTAGGGTAATAATAATATCATTTTTACCCTTAATTACCCTATTTACTTTTAACCGTGGTAAAAAAAAGTAAATAGTTACTATTCACCAAAAATTATTTTCATCTCATTGAACAACATTTTAGTCCTTGAAATTTACTATGTCTCTTGGATTTTTGAAATTCCACTCACAGAAGCGGTAAAATTATGTTTTCTGAAAAATTCATTTTTTTAACTACCACTTAGTGGTTTCACTATTCATCAGAAAATGAAAGTTTCCAGAAAAATACGAAAAATTAGCCCTATTCTATATTTGATATTATGAACTCAAAATTGATGACTATTTTACGAAATTAAAAACATATCAGTTGCATTAATTATTTTAAAAATCAATTCCTGTCGACAAAACAAATACTGTGTTCTAAAGAGATGATAACAATCAAAACATTGACACTTATTTATGTCTGGTTTAAATGTGAAATTACATCCAATGACCACCATTGTATTAAATTGTCAAAATATATTCTATATATACTTTAAAACCACTAAAATTAATAATTTATCACTATTAATTCTTTCAATTAAAAAGGTTGTTTTTAATTAAAATTTAGTAATTTTTACTATTCATCGGAAAATGAAAGTTATCTGAAAAGTACCAAAATTTCACCCTAAGCTAATTTCGATATTATGAATCCAAAAATGAAGTCCATTTTGAAAGATAAAATTTATAAAATTTCAAAAAGTGGGTATTACTATTTATAACGGCTAGTTCATATAATATTATAATAATATCTCGTTTAGTGAAACTCATTATTGTGTACTACATGCGCTATCGAGGAAGGTCGTGATTGAGTGTAATGCAAGGAAAGTCAGGGATGAGTGTTTTGCAAGCTCATTTTGGTGTAGCGTACAACACAATACATTAATGAAATTAAAAAGAATATTTTTCATAAAATCTCTGGGTGTTACATTCTACCCCCCTTAAAATGAATTTCGCCCTCTAAATACGTCAGGGTTATAAATGGTTTACTACTTGAAAGTTTCTTTAATAGAAACCCACATCGTAAAAAGGAATACCAAAACTTGGATTTAAAAACTAAAGTATGAAACGTAACGGTTACCGAAATTATCTCATAAGTGGGTTTCCATGTAGGAGAACATAAGTAAAAATATGGATATGGAAGAAAATATAACCATCAAGTTATGATGGAGGGTTGTAGATAAAATGGCTATGAAAAAGACAAGAATCACAAAGCCATAAATTTGTGACGATCTTAGGTACCATCTGATTTATCGGATATAAGAGCACTAGGACATCATTTTTGGTTTTCAAGATCATTTCCCCAAAGTTGATCAAATTGGAATTAGAAGAAAAACATTCATGATTTTGGTACAATCTCACTTATGGTTGTTCATTGGACAATTTCCACTTCATCTCGTAAATAAATGAAGTTGAATTTGTCATTCGTGATGTGTTAGTAGATCATGTAATAGAATGATGGGTCATTCCATCTGTCCCAAACAAAAGGTTAGAAAAGTTATCAAAAAAATAAATAAGTCCATCTATAGTGAGATTAATCATATATGGTTCCTAAAATGGACTTATACTTCATATATCATACTGCTTAATATAATAAAACTAGTTTCTACTAAACAGGGACTTCCTGTAGGCCAGTAGTAGGCGATAAAGGCCAGTCGCACTTCGGTTGTGGGTTCGATTCCCACAGCCTTGTCCGACGCGATGGGCTGTCGCTCATCCTGCAGGTTTTCCTTTTTCTAAATCTACATTACTATAACATCCCATAAATAATATCGAAAAAACTTCTATCCTTAAACAATACTAACTTATATCCATCATAATCCATTCCAATCTTTAAGCTTATCCAAAATACCGCTGTCCAAACTCATATTATAGTGAAAACGATTACCAAAGAGTTCATACAACTAGCATGTTAATACCATCGTTGATCACCATATATCATGAGATATGTCTTTTTTGTCACATTCCAAACATTCAAAGGCCTTAGTCATGTATTCTCTTGATAAAAAATGAATACCCATTGAATATTAGTGAAAAAATGAGTGATGTCAAAAGATAACTCTTTTCACATACCAAAACCTTGAACCATGATATAACTATTTACTTATATCAGTCATGAGCTCATGAATTCTGTCAAACATTTCATTTTATCTTTTTCCCTTCATTATGCGCATATCATCTTTTTTTCCAAAAATATCTCAATCACATTCCATGGTTACCCGTACCATAAAATTATTGAAAACCACAATAGACCAATACATAAATATTCCAATATACCACGATACTATATAAAACATTATTTTGGAATCCCATTACATAAACACTTAATCATTCCACCACATCATTGTCATATTCAACATCTCCAATAGTGATTGCATGTGACTTCTCTTTGTCCTTTTCCTTAAGTTCTTTCTCATGTCGATCATCACTAACCCTTGGATTAGGGCATTTATTAGCATAATTCCCCATTTCATTGCATTTGAAGCATTGAAGTGTTGGTGGTGCGTTCTCTGCAGTATATTCATTATTCACATCATTAAAAACCCTTTTTCCATTACATCGACACTCAGCTACTCGATGACCTTCTTTTCCACACTTGAAACATTTTCTAGTACGTTTAAGACAATCTCCACCATGCTTCTTTCCACACTTTGAGCATAAGGAAACATTCATCTTCTTTTCACCATTATTCTGAGATTTCTCCTTGAACTCCATCTTTCATTTCTTGTCAAAACTATGAGATGGATAAGTAACACCGACATCCATTTCTACCTTGATATCACAACAAAAAATTTCCTCATAGCTACTGAAATCTCTTATAGCTAATGCCCTTCGAATATTTTGTTTTAAGCCACTGATGAATCGATCGATCTTACTCTCATGTTGGATAATAATACCAGAATCATACCTTGCAAGTCTTTTAAAATTTGCTTCATAGGTACCAACAGATTCATCATCCTTTTTCTGTAGTTCAAGAAACTCCTTCTCCATCTTTGTTCAGAGAATACGAGGGATGTACTTATTGAAAAATAAGTTCTTGAACTCGTCCCATTCCAAGGACTCAATTTCATCTCTTTGCCTCGTATTCTTGATAAGATTCCACCATTGATCAGCTTCACCTTCCAAATGATATAATTCTAATATGACTTTATCATGTTCAGAACATTGAAGAACTGAAAATATCTTTTCAGTGGTACTGATCCATTTTTCAGTAACAAGTGGATCAGAAGACCCACTGAAAGAAGGTGGATGTTTCCTCATGAAGGACTCAATAGAATATTGTTCCCCTATCTACTCAATTGGAAGTACAGAATGATTAATAGCTTGTGTAAGTATAGAAATAATATTTTGCACTCAATCTCCCATAACATTAGTTTGTTCATGAGGACAATCATTGCATTATCCATTTCATTTATCAACACGGTTCCTTCGGGTTCCAGCCATCGTCTAAAACCCAAAAATAATAGTGTGAGAGGCAAAAATCATGCTAGGGAAAACAACATAATTAAGGGGGATTACCTTAAATATCTAACATCTTAGGTTTAATTCTAAGATCATTACCGTAATTCTAGGACTATAACTTATACTTATACATAACCTTAGGTACATCCCTATACACACCTTATAAATATCTCTAGGGATCTCACTAAAGTTCTCACATCCTAGTTTCCAAAGGTTGACTAAACCTTTCCTCTGATACCAACTGTAGAGACCCGAAGCTTGACGTACATAGATATTACATTAATTTTGCGGAATACATAATACTTAACAAAATCATAAACACAAGGACCGTAATAGATTAGTGTCTTTGGAATCATGGAACGTAATCTTCTAATCGTGGTGAAAGAACTTTAAAATCTCAAATAAAGATCTTCCACTTTTTGTTTCCTTAACTAAAACCTTTCTTTTATTTCTAGGGGAAAATAAAACATAAAAAGGGTGAAGTCAAATGCTCAGTAAGGGTAAACAAAACAAATATCAATCACATCATATTTATAAGAACATAACATTTTGGAAATCTTAACCTGCAAAAGAGATCATAATATCATAACATGGGATAAATCATAGTAGTGAAATGAAATCCCAATAATCATAACATAAAACATGAAAATTTGTCGCATACACACATAATCATAGAGAATAATTTCTTGTTATTCAAGACATATTTCCAGGACTATCTTAGTGGACAAATTCCATTTCTGAACCGAGTTCATTCCTCGTTTCAGTCCTGTTTCACTGAACCGGTTTAACCTGCAGTTCCAGCCATGTCTATCTCATGAGATATAAAATCTTTACCCAATCCATTGGAGGGAGATATAGGTCCCTCCCATCTCATAATGATACCATTCATATGTGTGCGACAAAATCATAAATCATACATCATTTCATAACCCATGTAATAAAAATGTGATCGTTAAACAACACGACATCATAAAACAATTCAAATTAGATAAAGGAATTCATAAAAATAATTTAATCCCAACATAATCAAATCAATGTAATAATAAGGATAGAAACAGAACCCTATATTATCTTAGATGGAAAATAATTTTGATAAAACACTTGAACTCAATTCTTGAGGAAAATATCCTTTCTACTTAAAAAACATTTTCCTTTATTAACATGTCATACAATTTTAAACTAAAAGAAGTTGATTAAAAATTAACTTGAAAACGTGTAAAGGAAGATTCTTGGAAATAATGTTTTAAAAATCCATTCATGCCATATAAGTTAAAAAAACATCCTTCCCGTGCTTTTGTCGGAAAAGTCAAAAAGTACCTCGTACGAAAAACGACAAAAGATTCATTTCATATATTTTACTATAAACTCACAAATGTGTAAAAATGGATTTAAACTATTGTAGGAGGATGGAAATAATATTAAATATTGAGGAAAAATTGATGTGGATGATAACATACACCCCAGTAAATACCAAATTATAAACAATCGCGGATAAAAATGAGATTGTGATATTTCCCTTACCTTAGGTCCGATTTGCTTTGTAAGTGTTCAAACGTCTTGTATAATTATTTAAATAATTTCATTTACTTATTACAGAATCATACTCATTGTTATGATATCATATATGGTCATATTCTTAGCTTCTTATTAGTAATATTTCATTGTTATTTGTTATTTGGGTGTTTATTGCTTTTTGTTCTTATGCGTGTTTTGTTGAATAAATTTTTATTCTTATTTTAGGTTATAGATACCTCATTTAGAGAATGGTATTAGTGTAATATATATCATATTTATTCATTAAAATCATTTATATAATCCTTATGCAAATGAAGATCATGTAGAACGAGTCACATCACATCATGGAGACGGTATTCCGTACGTACGCACGAGCGATGAAATCATTCCCATGATCGTTTAATTGTATTAGTGTGTATGTATACTATTTCATAATCAATATAACTTTACAATAATCATATATAGTCATTATTTACACCATTATACCAATCCATGTAAGGTGGTGGTGGAAAATAGATTACACCACGGCATGGAGACGGTATTCCGTACGTACGCACGCGCGGTGATTTTGTTTTCCGTAGGATGGATAGATGGTGAAATAGGATTTTTTAATACTTATAATAAAATATCAGTATATGAGTGATACTGATGTTATTACTTCATAATGAAACAACTGGACAAGAAGAAGTGGAAGATGAAATTAAGTTGAATGAATCGGTAACAGACATTACCTCTTCTTTGAAGTGCCTCTTTGAGACCTCCTTTTAGGGCACTAAATTTGATCTTTTAAGAAGACCACGACCTCTAGGATGTTTCTAGGGAAGTGGATAAGATAATTTTCAGGGGTTTTCCGAGATTTAAGGCTCAAATTTGTGTGAGGAAGAGAGGGAGGAGGTTCCCTTTTATAAGGGAGGAGAGGGTCACCTTTGGAAAATCTAAAAATATTATTTTATTATAAAGTCATATTCGGTTTTAAATAGCTCCAAATTGATTTATTTCAAAGATAAGGTGGGGGTGGGTAGAAATACTCTCATCAAATATAATTTAGAAAAGTTTAGGTTCCTATTTTATCCTTATCATTTAGATTTATCTTTAAGTTAAATAATTTTACTTTTACTGTGTCTTTTTGTGTTCTTACACTATATGGTTAATAAACTTACTATAACAAGACAAACGAACCCCAAGTCGATTATTATTAATATATATAACCTTATATAGGTCATTTGGTGGAACATTATTTTTTTAGGAATAAAATAACAATTAATAATATACTATTTGTTTTAAAAACTATTTAATGTCAATTTTGACACTATTTAGTAATTGATTTTTGTAAAAATCATAACCGAATTATTAATTCGAAAAAAGTTAATTAAAGCAATACAAACATGTCATGTTAACCTATAAAATTAGTGTAATTCATAAGAAGTCTCATATTATATTTACTTGGGTATTTATAACATCAATTATGTCAATATTTCATTAATAAGATAATTACTGCATCATCATTATGTCATAAATAAATTAAATTATATAATGTCTAAAAATTAAAAATAAAATATCATTATATAAAAACTCTTATTAGCTTTCTAATGAATATTTTTAGTCGAATATATCTTATGTATAACCATATCTTAAAAATAATTTACTTATTAATCTTTGATTTTAACTATTTTAACCCTTCTTTAAATAAATTAATAATAAATGTCCTAATCTAATCCAAGTGGGGCTAAATGGTCATATTTTATTCCTAAGGTTTTTTTGGTCTAATTAAACTTATCCAATAGAATTAGTACATGTGTTAGGGTAATAATAATATCATTTTTACCCTTAATTACCCTATTAACTTTTAACCGTGGTAAAAAAGTAAAAAATTACTATTCACCAAAAATTATTTTCATCTCATTGAAGCACATTTTAGTCATTGATATTAACCGTGTCTCTTGGATTTTTGAAATTCCACTCACAGAAGCGGTAAAATTATGTTTTCTAAAAAATTCATTTTTTTAACTACCACTTAGTTGTTTCACTATTCATAAAAAAAATTAACGTTTCCAGAAAAATACCAAAAATTAGGCCTAAGCTATATTTGATATTATTAACTCAACAATGAATTCTATTCTACCAAATTCAAAACATATCAGTTGCACTAATTATTTTAAAAGTTAATTCTCGTCGTCAAAACAAATAGTGTGTTCTTAAGAGATAATATCTATCAAGAGATTGACACTTGTTTATATCCAGTTTAAATGTGAAATTACATCAAATGACCAAAATTGTAATAAATTGTAAAAATTTATTTTAATATAATTTAAAAATACTCAAATTAATAATTTATCACTATTAATTATTTCGATTAAAAAGGATGTTTTTAATTAATAGTTAGTAATTTTCACTGTTCATCAGAAAATGAAAGTTATCCGAAAAGTACCAAAATTTCACCCTAAGATAATTTTGATATTCTGAATCCAAAAATGAAGTCCATTTTGAAAGATAAAATTTATAAAATTTCAAAAAGTGGGTATTACTATTCATAACGGCTAATTCATAATAATATTATAATAATATCTCGTTTAGTGAAACTCGGTATTGTGTACTACACACGCTATCAAGGAAGGTCGTGATTGTGTGTAGTGGAAGGCAAGTCAGGGACGAGTTTTGTGCAAGCTCATTTTGGTGTAGCGTACAACAAAAGACATTAATGAAATTAACAAGAATATTTTTCACAAAATCTCAGGGTGTTACATGTATGGTACACTTTTGGAATTATTATCCAACAAGAGAGATAGATTGATCGAATCATTTGTGTCTTAAAATCATGTCTACAATGTGAATTAACCATAAATGGACTTTAATAGCTACATGGAAATTGATTGATGTTCTATAAAGGTTTAAATAGAGATTAGAGCAACCCCTCAGTCATGTGCGATTGATAAGATGAGTAAAATAGAATTCCAAGGAAAAACGTAAGACTGCACTGAAAAAAAAGATGTGTTTTCTCTTATGTTGAAAGTATAGAAAGAAACATGGAGAAAATTGTTTTAAAGGAACTAGTAAATGATTTAAGTATGAAAAATACTGTCATCAGGCAACTAATTTCTAAATTTATGGGAAAAAGGTATCAAATTATGTGAACAAATAAAAGGAAACATAAGATTAACCTCCTACACATAAATGATATAAGGGCACGGAAATGGGGCATTATATGAATCAATGTCGTAAAACAAGGGTCATTGATGATGATCGACATCAATAAAATATTAAGGACACGGGAAAGGGAAAGTCACATGAAATGACTATTAGAGACATGGGGTACAATAATGATGTTGTGAAAGGTATAATTACCATCCACTCTAATGTAGTAAATGATTTATTTGATTCTGTATCCACTGACTATTTGATTTTTAATGAATATTCTATGGTTAACAATGTATTACCTCATCAATTAGATGTTGAGTTAGCTGTGATAACATCTAATAACACAATGGCCGCATCAAAAGTTTACTAATATTCTATAATTGATCTTTATGGGAATGTGATTCATGTATATCCTGTGATCCGTCATATAATAGAAGTTCATGTGATTCTTTGTATGTATTATCCTTATATATATGTATCTCATATCAATTTCCAATGATGGGAAGTAACATTTCATATTCCAGATCAATCTATGATCATCAATTGGTGCAAGGATTAATATAACCATCCATAGGAAATTTCATCTATTTTATGGGTCTTGATTCCAATAAATTATTTTTATTTATATAAAATGGTTGGGGAGAAACTCATGACCATGAATATGACCATTGTACAGGGGATTGATGATGTATTTCTGGGGGAATTTCTAGGTATACCACCAAATCGTGATGTTAATCTTTCAATAGAACTCATACTAGGTGATATGAATATTTCTATGATACCTTATAGAATGGACCCAATTCATTTGAAAAAATTGACGATGAAACTCCAAGATAATATTCACAAGGTATTCATGCGACCTACTGTGTCACCTTGGGGAGAAAATGTTCTGTTTTGTAAGAACAAATTTGGATCAATGAGACTCTGCATTGATGATTATAAACATAACAAGATCACTATCATGAACAAATATCATCTTCCCCGCATTAACGACTTATTTTTCCACCTATGTGGAGCTCAATACCTTTCCAAGATTGATCTTTATTTAGGGTATCATCAATTAAGGGTTAAAAAGGAGTTTATATCAAAGATGACATTCTATACAAGATATGGACACTATGAATTTATAGTGATGCATTTTGGGCTTATGAATGCCCCTGCAATCTTCATGGATCTAATGAATAGAGTCATTAGAGACTATCATGATCAGTTAATAGTTGTCATTATAGATGATATTATTATCTATTAAATGATCAAGGAATAACATGAAGATCACTTGATAATTGTACTCAAGACCCTGAGAAAGGTGATGCATTATTCCAAATTTACTGAGTGTGGTTTTTGTCTTAAAATAGTTTCATTTTTGGGTCACATAATCACCAGATAGGGGATATATGGTGATCCAGAAAAAACAGAGGTTATTGAAAGATGGTCGAGACCAACAACAGTAACAGATATCCAATGTTTTCTTTTTGTGGATAGATATTAAAGATGTTTTGTGAAATATTTTTAATGATTATCAAATATAATCACCAAGTTGACTTAGAAATGAGTAATGTTCATTTGGAAAGAGCTATGTGAAGATAATTTAAAATAGCTGAAAAAGAAGGTTAGCCAGTGCCCATGTGATCACACTGCCTTGTACTGGGGAAAGGGTTGTGATCAACAGTGATGAATCCAAGAAGGGTATGGGGTGTGTTCTCTTGAAAAATTATATCTTGATATCTTATGGCTCATGATAGTTGAAATTCCATTAGAAAAACTATGAAACTCATGATTTGGAGTTAGCCACGTAAATCTTTTCACTATTGATATGTAGACATTATCTTTATGGTGAATGGTGTGATATTTATACTAATCATCAAAATTTTAAGTATATTTTCCCATAAATGGATTCGAATATGCACAAAAGAAGATGGTTGTAGTTGATTACAGATTACCACTTCTCAATACATTACCATCATGGGAATGAAAACAAGGTTGAAGATTCCCTAAGTTGAAAAGACCATGCTAGCTTATCCATGTTGAGGATCACGAAAGATCCAATATTTATGGATTTGAAATGGATGGATCTTGAAATTATAAAGAAGGGGATAAATCATTTCATTCCTAAATGAATTTTCAAACATCTATACATATAAATATAAAAGAGGCACAGATGGAAGATGTAGAGTTATAAAAGAATGTGAGAAACAATCATGTAATTCAACAGTGAATGTGGCGAAATAATATGGTTCATGAATCCTGTTTGTGTTATTCCCATACCAAAATTATTGAAGGAGATATTGGATGAGGCTCATAGTTATTCATTCTCTATTCACCATGTATGAAAAAAGAAGTATAGGGACCAGAAAGTGTACTTATTGTGTGAAATAATGAAAAGAGATGTTGTGGAATATGTCTCTGGATTCTAGTTAGTCAGCATGTTAAGGCCGATAGACAGATGTCTAAGGGTATTTTACATCCATTACCTATACCTAAATGGAAATGGGAAAACGTCACTAGGGACATTGTCATCATACTTCCCAAAACATCCAAAGGCTATAAAGATATCTAGGTAATAGTTGATATCATTACGAAGTCATAACACTTCATTGATATTAGAGAGGATTTCACTCATGATCTGATTTACAGGATATAAGTAATAGAAGTGGTATGTTTTCATGGAGTAGCACTTTCCATTATATATAACCGGGATCTGAGGATTACCTCGATGTTATGTCAATGTCTTCAACATGAAGTAGATACAATGTTATGTTTCATCACTGCTTATCATTCTTAGATAGATGTTCTGTCTGAGAGGATAATTCAAACTCTAGAATACATGTTGAGAGATTTCTCTATGGATTTATAAGGTGGTTGGGATCAATACCTTCCATTGGTGGAATTTTCATACTATAAAAGCTTTCAAACGAGTGTTCAGATGGAAATTTATGAAGCCCTCTATGGAAAGAATTGAAAAAATCCAACTCCCAGGGATATAATTGGGGAAATAAATCAATTAGGACATGATCTTGTTGATGAAATTGAAGAAAATTTTAGATGTATTCAACAAATCCTAAGAGAGGATCAGAGTCAAAAAAAACATTATTTTTACAAGTGAAGAAAATACATACAGTTTGAAGTTGGTGATAAGGTGTTCTTATGAATATCTCCTTGGAAGAGAGTAATGAGATTTGGAAATAAGTGAATGATGAGCCCTTGGTATATTGGTCCTTTTGAAAATTTGGATCGTATTAGGAAGGTAGCATACTGATTGGCTCTTCCACCGAATCTCTCTAAAGTTAAGGTTGTGTTTTATGTATTCCTCCTGAGAAAGTACATACATGATCCTTCACATGTACTTATCTCATAAGTCATACTACTGGAGAAAAATCATTCTTATTAAGAACAACCAATAGAGATTCTGGATCGTAGTGAAAATGTTCAATGGAACAAGACCACTCGCGTGGTGAAAGATTTATGGACGAACCACCAAATAGATGAAGCGACATTGGATCTATGGGATAAGATAAAAAAGGTATCCCCATCTGTTTATTTCCATGTGATGAATTTTTAGGGAGAAATTCCGTTTAAGGGCGTAGAATGTGACACCCAGATGTTTTTTATGAAATATTTTATTTAAATAATTTTTATCCTTTACTATATTTATTTTCACGCAATCATTAGTTTAAACAAACAATTATATTCCCTTAATATAAAATTACCATTATAGCTGAGCTATTAGGATAGCATGAATAATTATAAGAAACTTATGAAAATATATTACAAATTATTTGAATATTACTAATTTATGAAAAATATAAATCAATTATATAATTGTATTTTTTGGTGTTACTTAAAATTATTAGTAAGATTAATAATATATATGTGTTATATACGTAGAAAAATATTTTTTGATATTCATCAAATGGATATTTTAGTTAGATTGTATGAACAAAACCCAATTTATGTATAAGAACCTATTTTTTTAAAAGGTCAATTTTATAACATTGAATGGAGAACCAGTGTTAAATTAATATTTTAGAACATTAATAATTTATCTATGACAACATAAAAAATTTATTTTGATATGGGATATAAAAAATTACTTTTAATAAATTTCTAATAAATTTCTGATAACATTCATGTGTTGATGAATATAAAAAATCCACTAAATTTTAATTAAAAACAATGTTTTTATCGAGATAATTTATATTGATAAAATATTATATTTAATGGATTTAATGTATATATATAATATCTTTTTACTATTTAATAAAATGTAACAAATTTTCCTTATTTTTAAATTGAATTCATAATTAAAAACATTTCAATCTTTTGAAATGTTTTATCTTTTAAAACTCATTTTCTAATTTCAACAACAAGATTACATTTAAATCAATTACCAAAACATCTGTGTATTGAATTTGTAAAAATAGATTCCATATTTGAAATCATAAGGTCGAAATTGTGTGAATAAGTGCATTTTATTTTTGAACATTATGAATTGTAATATCAGAAATTATTTTATTTACCATGGTTAAAGGATAAATCTATTAAATAATGGTACTAGAATAATAATTTAATAATATAATTATACCCTAAAACGTGTCCTAATCCAATTGGATGAAATATTTATGACCATGGGTATCCTTGGGTCTATTTTGGGACCCCATGGATTCACATGGATGTGAAAATTACATTTTATAAATACTAATATAAAGTAAAGGTATTTATAACATAAAAATATATATTTTACTTAATCAATTTTAATATAGGGTTATATAAATTATGTTTTTGTATATAAATAGTAATTATAATGACAAATATATTTCCAATATAATGGAATTTTATTTATAATTTTTATAGATTATATATATAGTATTATTTTTGAAACAAATATGATGTAGTGATTACCTCATTAATGAATGATTTAAAAAAATGAATTTATTAATATTGAGACATATGTAATTAAGTTATTTTGAGTCCATACATGAATATTATTATTTTCATTGACATATTATATTTTATTTAGTTCAATATTTTTTAACGAATAATGTTTTTATGAATTTTTAAAAATCCTAGTATGTATAGTGTCCAAAAGTGACCCAATTTTAAACATAAAACATAAAACATTTTATTAAATGATATAAAATTCATAAAATTATAATATTCCTCCAATTGGATTATATAATTAAAAAAAATCTAAATTAATTTTTTTGGGTCATTTGACATGATATGGTAATTAAATTAATCCATAATGTGTAAATAACATAATATCACAATTTCATTAAAAAGGGTAAAATAAGGGTTAAACAAAAAAAATAAGGATAAAAAAAATTTAAACATGTATAAATATTATTGGATGATGGTTATTTGAAAAAATCTACCTTATATTTGAATTAAATATCATTTGGTCAATTTTTAGTAGAAATTTTGTTTGTTATAAAGTAATATTATTTAGGGTTACCTAAAGAGCCCCTCTCCTCTCTTATAAAAGGGTAACTCCTTCCTCTATTCTTCACTCTATTTTGAGCCTTCATTATCTACCAAAACCTTAAAATTTCCCTTCTAAACATAAATAGTCACATTCTAAAGGTTCTGGTATTCTCAAATGAAAATATCTAGTTCTTGAAGAGGTAATTTCATGGAGGCATGTGGAGGAAGAGGTAATCTCTTTTACCTATTCTCTCAAATTTATTTCTTCTTATACTACCACTTAATTAGTTATTTCATTATAAAGAACTATCATATGTATCACTAATATTCATATATGTCATTATAAATACGAAACAATCCTATTTCACCATCTATCCATCCTATGAAAAATGAAATCCCCACATGTGTGTAGATACGACTTACAGTATCTACACCGTGGTGTAATTTTTTTTTCACCACCAACATACATGGATGGGTATAATTCTGTAAATAATAACTATATATCATTATCATAACAATATACATATTATTAGATACTATAAAATATCCAATCCAATAACATTCAACAATTATGGGAACGATATCACTGCATGTGCGTACATACGACTTAATGTCTCCACTGTGTGATACGATTCGTTCTGCATAATCATCAGTAATTCATGATTATATAAATGAATTTATTTAATATATATGATATATATAAAATAATAATACAATGTTTTAATTGATATAACCACATCATAAAAAGTGGAATAAATACTTATCATTCAAAACATTCATTAGAACAAAATGTAGTTAGTACCCAAATAACGAATAACAATGAAATATTACTAAAAAATGGATAGAAAATGTTCATAAATGTTATCATAAAAATTAAGTTTATTCTAAAATAATTAAGTATCATTATTTAAATCATTATATAGGAGTATTGGATTCATACATAGAATATCAGAATTAAAGCAAAGTATAACTTTTCCAATCTCATTTTATCCATGATTTTTATTCATAAGTATCTACTGGGTATGTATTTATCATCAATGTCCATGTTTTCTGAAAATATTTTCATAAAATGTGTACAATTATTCTATGTATATTTAATGACATATTTTAAATATTTTAATTTTACTACATGGTTTGGAAGGAATCATTCTTTTGTTTAATATATGATGTACTTTTTGACTTTTTTTGGAAAAAGTATCTGGATAATGTTTTTTTCATATATGATATGAACACGATTTTACATCATCATAACGCCTTCATTCCATGAAGAATACCCTACATGATTACAATTTTAAATTAAAATCCATTCTTTTCTTTTAAAATTGTATGAGAGTTAGAGAAAACAAAACATTTTGGTATGGTGAATGATATTTTATATGTATTGTGTTATGATGGAATGATGTTTAATAAACCAATGTTATTTATTGGGTTATGCTATGGTGAATGTTCTATGTTATGTGGAACATGTAAGAATGGTTTCATTATATGATGGGTGGGACCTATATCTCCCTCCAATATATTTTATAATTGTTTATATCTCATGAGACAGACCTGACTAAAATGACAATTTAATTTGGTTCAGTGATATAGGTCTACAATGAAGAGAGAGCTCTGTTCAGTAAAGGAATGTTTCCACTATGATGCTCTTGGAAAATATAATTGACTAATATGAAATTATTTTCTATGATTATATGTGTATGCCTAAAAATATCACGTCTTATGTTATGGTTATTGGGATTATATTGCGCTTATATTTTTTATCCAACGACATGATATAATGATATTTTATATGTAGGATAAAATTTTAAAATGTTATATATTATTTATATCTCCATTTATTATCCTTAATGAAAATTTCATATCATCCTTTCATATGTTTCTTTTCCCCATGTCAGGATAATGGATATTAAGTATGATAGTCCAAATAACATTCATTTCACGATGAAATAAATGGGAGACAATCTAGATGTTTTATGAAACAGGTGTTTATGTTTCCTAGTTTCTAAAGACATTATACCTGTACAGTCCTATTATGGTTCTATAATATTTTGTAATAAATATTCTTCAATTCTGATGTAATATCAATGTATTTAATGTATGGGTCGTTACAATGGGTTGATGGGCGACTCGACGGGCTGCTCCCTCGGCCAACCGATCCGGGACCAGCAAGGCCTATTGGGCCTGGCCCACTGGACAGACTGGACCAACAATCATTGACCCGCACGAAGTCAGGTCACGTTCTCCTTAACTATCCAAGGTATATAGGACCCATGGGATAGGTATTTTGGGTCGGTCTGACCGAGATGGACCAGTCCACATCGCAACATGCCCCCTATTACTAAAATTTCTATATCTTGAAAACCTCATGTATGAATGAATAATTGTTTGTAGCGTTGGCACTCTATCGATGAGGAGGATATTTTGGAAAGCTCTATTGTGTCTTTAGTGAAGAGGAGATGTTACGAAGCCCTTCAGGATTAGTTCTCCCAAGTGCACTACGTACATAACCCTATGACTGGTTGAGAACTGATGACTGCTGACTTTTGGCCCAATGGGAAGCACCTATTATTGATTTGGTAGGCCCATGGTGGGAAGCACCACTCTGTGACTTTTTGGTCCCATTGTATTCTTTTAGGATGAGTACCTCAGTTGTCCATGTCTAGTGGGAATTACCTCTCAATGACTATGCAGGACTATGGTATGCGATGGGGGAGGAGTTCCAAAGTATTCCATGGTTAGTGGGAAGTACCACCTTGTGAGTTGGCATACCCACTGTACTCCCTAGAGGAGGAGTTCTCTAGCAGCCGATGTGTTTGACGATTTCACTAATGATGCTACTATTTTTACACAAGAAAATACCTTGTGCGAGTTGTCTAGTGTTACATTAATTATGATAAGGAATTTTTGTGTGGGTTTTCCTTTTTTGAGGGTCCTTACTTAGTACTGTGTTACTCACCCCTACACAGGATTCACCCGCATGTGGTGTGTCTGGTGCATATTACAAACATTACGACATAGGTGCTCATGGAGATGGGAATAATGGAAGCTGCGTTGATGGACTTGGTGGCCATGGACCAGTCAAGACATAGTAGGACTGGGTATACATGACATACTACTTCATCTTCTAATAGCATCAATACATTCATGATCATGTGGGGTTTTCTGCAGATGAACATCCAAATTTCTTTTTTTTATGTTGTTTTATGTTCTTGGATGGGTTTGTATTCTATAATACATGATATCATTGTACGTGAACTCATATTTGTTTTAGTGGAACATGATTCCCCTTTTTAGTGGGTTTGTATGTGGTTGGGTGTGTGTGTATGCATATAGGTACTCAGGAAAATGTCTCCCACATTCTGGTTGATGCATTCGATGCTAGTCGCCTACCCCTGGTGTCCAGGTGGCGGGCTTGAGGATGTCACACAACGAGGCCCCACGGATGGGTCGTGAAAAATTCCATAATTTATATGAATGTTGTAATATAATAATATTCTTGATCCAATTATCATAGATCCATACTATACTCTTTTCTTCAATCCAATGGGAAACTATAAATTCTCACTACTAGTAAAATAATGTAATAACTAAAAGAAGAATGATTTCTTTTTTATCCTTGTTTCTTATACCCTCTATGAAAACTATCATCCATTTTGAGAATTCCATATTAAGAAGAAGACTATTGATCACTATATACATGATTTACTTACATTAATCTATAATAAATATTATAATCTTAAAACACAAATATAATTATTCAATATAATTACTTACATTCTTAGCTACTACTCTCCTTTATCTTAAAATATTTTGAGTTATAGTGAACTAAACATATCTATTATCATTAAATATTTCTTTTAAACATTTTGGAATAAAATTTATCCAATTTAGAAAATAACTTCTTCAGATGATCATAAATTTTATCATCATGTATTATTAACTAAAATGATTTTTATAGTTATCATATATGAAAAATACTTTACTTTAACTCATTACATTATATTATTCTTTGTAAAAAAAGACAAACTCAATATGAAAACATGATACATTCCCAGTTTCTACATAATGCTACATTATCCACATGATATTTATTTCTTGTTTTAATCAAATAAAATTTCAAAAAAATATAGTTCCACAATAAGATTATTTTGGAATTCTCCATGTGATGAATGTATTGTCTGAAAAATACAAGTTAAATGAACCCGATACAACTAACTATTTATTGTATCATTTACTTCTACATATTCGTATAGTTTTATTATGGTATGAATCTTTATGAAAGGGAATCAAATTTCCCAATTATTTATTTCAAATTTAATATAGTAAAAAAATTATACCCAATTGAGTATCACTTCATGATACTACTCTATACAAGTCGAAATAGTTTATTTTTAAATATTTTTCCCACTTGGCCTTAGTCTATATTTATCTCTCAGTCTCTATCTGGATATATCTATAAACAATGAGGGAATGGCTATTTATAGACTTATTACATCCCATCATTACCTATATATATCACGATGACTATTTCATTCCCATAACATACATTCCTTTGTGGCACTGAAAAAATCTACAAAAAAACATTGAAAATGTATTTGATATCATCTAATGGGAATTCCCTCCTACATTTTTACTATCTCTTTACATAGTGTACAAAACATCTCATATGTACAAGTCTATCCAAATGTATCTATTGAATCATGATTTTGAATGAGTATATATATTAATTTCATAGTATAATGATTCTCAAATCACATAAAATTTCAAAAAAATTACAATAGTGAAATTCTCTGTATAAAATCATTAGTTTCTAATGAGAAAGCATAGCCTAACACACTGTTTTATTATTCTAATCATGAACACTAGATCTTTTAATTAATAAAATTCAACATATATTTACAAAGGAAACAATTGTGAAGACATTTCAATGTGACATAATTTTAGAAAGTATGTGTGTTCATATGTTTTAAATGTATAAATGTTAAATGCATATTATTTTGTCCGATGTCAAATGTACACATGACATGATCTCGATATTATTGTAATCCACACTCATCAGAGCCATCGAAGAAACACATTTTCCTACAAACACGAGTGGTACCCCTATGTCTCCCCGCATAGTGGTGTTTCCCAATATCCTATACAAGCATCCACATAGACCATATCTTCACTCATGTTCGAAGAAAACTAGTGATTCACCACCTATATTATCACCTATAAATTTTTTAGGATAACCAATATTAAACTGGGTAAGAAAAAGATTAATAGGATTCTTAATTTCTAGGTTATTTTTTTCTTTTTTTTTGATACTAAGAGAGAAAAATATTTTTCCAATATAATAAGTCAAATTTATCAAGGTCTTCACAAAACATGTATCCTTATAAACAAAATATCATAAAAATAAATTTAAATAATTTTCCAAATAAATTATTCATGGCATATCATCAGAAGATGATTATTTTAATTCTCTTCTATATATTATTTCATATTTTCTTTTGATATTTCTTCAAAACACATTATTATATTAATGTTATAAATAATTTTCTATCTCTAAATATTATCTATACTGTAAATGAACATTAAGACCACATATAAAATCTTCTAATGTTGAGTATGATGACCTAGATCTTATAAAACATGATGATTATAGTTGCATTATTTATTTCCAATCCCTACTTATTATAGAAAGAATCTTCATTTATTCCTCTCATAACATTGAACACATATTTATAGCTTTCTCACCCTAATATTATTCCTTATGAAAAAAATACAATCCATACATAGGATATTAAATCTCTATCTTTGTGTTCTTTGTCAATAAATACAAACCATAATTTAAACACAAGTACATTTTTTATTCTCCCCTTTAATAAAAATAAATAAAAAAGAAATATAAGGGATGTTCTTCATATTTTAAAAAATATTCTTTGACATTCCATACATCTATGTATATCAATTTTGTTCAAAATTATAAAATGATCTGTTACTTTGAGACAATTATCATATAACATGTATCTTAGTAATGAGTCATTATTCATTAAAACTAATGTATACATGGGATATATTTTTATAGAAATAAAGAATTAATTATCCTTTCTATCAATATTTTATTCAAATAATTATAACATTATATACAACATCAAAATTTTCATTTTAGGATATTTATGAAATGTTTCATCATGAAATGTATAACCTTATTTCATCTTCACCTAATACATTAATGTATTTTGATGAATTTATATAACTCCAGATATTTTACTTTTTAGTTATTAAACCTGACCCCAACATAAAATGAATTTATATAATAACAGATAGGATTGAAATAATGAATGTAATAAATCAATATTTTATATTAAATATGTATCCCAATAAATTAATGTATCACATTAATTTCCCTTCATTAAATAATAATAAATGTATATATATATATGTGGGAATAAGTTTGTTTATACATTTATATATGTAGTTATTTAATTTTTGATGACGTTTATTTATCAACCACAAACTATTTTCTCATAAGAAATATTATTGAATGGAATAATATTCCATACTTCATCTATAAATGCATATGATGCTAGTGGTTCATTATTTTTAGTTTTATCATCTCTTTTTTTATGAGATGCCACATCCTGAAATAATTTGGAGAGTGACCAGATTGTTTATGCATTGAACTAAAATTCATAATAAGTCATTATTAATCTTTTTTATAAGGACGCTAATTATAATTGATCGTGTAATCTTATAATATAATAAGTTATCATTTTTAACATTCATAAGGATGTGTTTTTACTATTTTTTAGCAATTTTCAACTAGTATGAAAAAAATATTAGGCACACATTCTTAATATACTAATATTTTTGGGAGACACCACACTCTAACACCATGATATTATATTTTTATGTATTTTAAATAAATTTTATTAATTATATACCTTTCTTTACATTAAACACTAAGCCCAAATGTATCATGATATATTATAACATTTAAAACCTAATTATTGGATCGGAGGATATGAATATGATTTAACAAATTACGAAATATATATACATATATATATATATAATAATTAACTTATATTTTATAATTTCTAATAAATATTAATAAATTTTTATATAAAATAATATCTGGAAAAAAGTATAATTTTTTTGAAGAATCTTATTTTTATATGAATGGGAATTTTTATATACAAATATATTAATTAAGTTTGTATTTATATTTTAATAAAATATTTTTTAAATTTATTAATTGTAATTCATATATTAGATATTAAATTTTTATAAATTAAGATTGATTCATTTGATGTTACATATAGTGATTTTTGCAAATACTGTGTCATTATTCTATATTGATTTTTATCTTAATAAATAGAATAAATAACAATATATTCATAATGATAATGAAATATATAGATTTTATATTGAAATAAATATTTTTTCATTCATTTAATAGTTTTACTATGAATGGAATGAAATTAAATAAGTCTTTAGGAATAAAAATTCATTTTTTTCAAAAACTATTCTTTACATTTTGAACAATTATTTTAATGATAATTTATTCCAATTATATAAATTGAATTTGAAAAAATATCACATATTTATAAATTGATATAAAATTTATTTTAATGACTCCACATTATGTTTTGGCTAAAATTAGTTGAAAAAATAGTAAAAACTTGTTTCCAATTGTAGGTTAAAAACAACATAACGATTGTTGTTAAACATAGAGATAAGGTTAAAAATATGACATATAATTATTTAAGTATTATTATTTTAATATTTATAGACCATGTCATATATTAAAATAAAAGTATAGTCGAATTTGAGCAATTTTAACATGAATGTGGCCTTATATTTTTTAAGTAGTTTATCTATTTTCATTTGTATCCCTTCCCACAATTCTAAAAGGGATCCACTATTCATATCGTGTATAAATTAATGTATCCATCTATATCTAATAGGACCTAACAAAAAAACCATCCCAGATTAATTATCATTATTATATATCCCCCCCTATTTTCTAATACTATACAATAAAGGCATGTGGTGTAATCCATAGGAGTCCTTTCTCGGAAAAGTTAATTATATTAGCCAAAATATTCAATGATTATTTCATTTTGATCATGTGAAAAATATATTTTATCCATACATTAAAAATGGATCTTGTATGATAAATATTTAATGATGTTATTATGAAAATGTTATAATGATTTCCCACTCATTTGCATCAAATGTAAAATTAAGGTATCAGTCATGAGTATGTGTGGACTACCACTACCTTTCCATTAAGGGTGAGAGATTGTTAGGATTTCAACTGTTAGTTTTTAGGAATATTGAGCTTTAGGAAGATATTAAATATCCCTATTATAATATAATTTATGAGGTAAATATTGGAAAATGCTCACTGATGTTTAGTATTTCATTATCCTTGATGTATGAAGATTTATAAAGACCATGAATATAATTTATAGTGGAATAACATGAAGATTAGTATTTAATAGTATGTATCTCGGTACATGGAATTATAGAAAGATATGTATGAGTGGAAATATTATGTGGGGATATTAAAACTGTTACTTGCACCATTATGTATGTTGAAAAACATCACCATGGATTTCATTATACGACTCTATAATACTTCTAATATAAATAATTATATTTGGGATGTAGTTGATTACCAAATGAAGTTAGTATATTTCATTACTATCAGAAAATATTACACTCTCTACCATATTTCATGGATATATATTAATTAATTGAAAAATTTCATTTACAACCACATTCTATTGAATCTGATTAAAATCTAATGTTTACCATGATGCCCTGTATAAGTCCATAGTAATCTATTTATATTGATTTATGTTAATTTTTTACCTATCATCCTCATGTAGATTTATAGTCAATTATAACAATTTAATAACTAGAGGATATTCTCTGACCTCAATAAATATGAATCTAATGTTATTGGTATCTACACATTCCTCTTGAAGAATTATCATATAACAGTATCCTTCAATAAAAAATTCTGATAGACCCTTATGAGTACATATATAGAATGATGTATAGAATATAGCATGATAAAATGAAGATTAATAAATAATGAAATTGGGAACTGATGTAGCTGATGAAATAAAGGATAATATGAAGTCTATACAATATCATATCAAGGATGCACAAAGTCAACAGAAGAGTTATATTTATAATCATTAGTGAGAAACATAATTTGATTTTGATGAGAAGGTATAGTTGTGAATATATGAATTGAGTACAGTTATGTTATTTAAAAATAATAGAAAGATAATCTCAAGGTATATTATCACCATCAATATTCTTGATCATGTAGGGATGGTACATTATCACATTGATATTCCATGAAGCCTCTCTCTTGTTCATAATCCATTTCAAATATATACATTGAAGAAATAAATACATGTTTTATCACATGTACTGAATTATGAGGTTTTACTTCTAGATAATGAACATTCATATGAATAAAAACTACTATAAATCTTGGATTGTAACAACAACATTCAAGGAAAATAGTATACCCTCCTGATTAATGTATTTCATAGGAATAAAATTCAGGGAGCTATGTAAGAGATAAGTAATTTCATAATGATTATGTATCCTCATTTTTCTACTAGGGAGATAGAATTTCAAGGTAATAATCTATTCTTATTATCATTTAATTTAACATTCCATGATTTAAAATGAATTCCTTTGAAATAAATTTAAATTATGCATATGTAGCTTTACAAGAAACCCTAAATCTAGATGAACCATTATAGATTATAACTCTAAAAAATCCACAGGATGATTAGATACCAATAAGACTAAAAATTATGACACACATATATACAAAATAATTAATTAAAATTTATTGATTGATTCTAATAGAATAATGAGAAATTCTATATAATAGGATTTCAGGACTAAATCAGCTCTTTTTTTAATGCAACGCTTTTTTCATGGAATTATAAATTTCACTGTTTAAATTTTATTATCATAATTAAAAATTAATTTTAATGAATTCTATCTATATATTAGGATTAATATTTTAATAATTTTTATCAAATGGGTAAAAATGATGATAAAGTCATTTCATGGTAAAAAAAATTATTTTTCTTAAAACTTTTTAATGTGTGTAATTTTGACTTATCATTATATGTTAAATTTTTCCATTTTTAATTATGATAATAAATAAATAAAATAATTCAATATTAAATAAAATATTATAACATCCATATAATAGTATTTACTTGGAATTTAATGAATTAAAATACAGTTTTATGCATAAAAATTCATTTATTCTAAAAACAATTTTCATTATATTTTTAAAACATATTTTAATGTTAATATATACTAATTGTTGAAATTTAATTTTAAAAAATTTAATGAATGTCTTTAATTAAAATTTCCAAATTTTAAAAACAGGCAACATTATTTTTTTTCATAATTTATTGAAATAATAGATATAATTTTCTACAATGGTGTTATATAAAACCAGTTGATGAAAATGGTTTAACTAAGAAATAAGTGAAAAATGAGACATTAAAGTGTATAAATCCTATAGGTTGAATAGAAACTAACCATATCAGGTCATAAATTCTAATTATTTTCTATTTAGTGTAAAATTCAGAAGAAATTTTCATTATATTATTAAAATATTTTATGCAATTCCATTGGTGTCCATCCCCACACATATAAAAAAGAACCTCTTATCACCCCTTATTCAAACACATTGAAACCTCAATATTAAGAAAGAACCACAAAAAAAACACTATATTCATTTACATCATTTTTTAAAACATTTTATTAACCTATGATCATCGAATGAATGGTTGAGTTGTAAACCAAAGGATGTCTCTTAATGTAGAATTAATCATCTTACATACCTCTTTCAATGTTAATTTTTTTATTATACTCCTTAAAAATATATTTAATCCTTATTATATTAATTAATTTATTATTATAAATAAAATATATATAATAGTGATTATTAGACAACAATTAACAACAAAGGTTCTATCAAATGGGAAATGAAGTTATCATTTATGCGGATGTTTGTACTACAATGTCTACACAAAAATATGATTCAAATTCCATCACTCTACCTCAATAATGTATATAGCGATGTATTTAAACTATATATATTTCATTTATGATATAATTATGATTCTATATTAATATAATATTGTTAATCATTAAGTCATTCTTTTCATTAGATAATTAATCTAACATTCATGTGCATGTATGGACTACCATCTCTAGCAACTATGTAATTAAATTTTTTACCACTAAAATTTAATGAAGGATACAAATATTTATTGAGTTAATATATGTTATATTTATATTAGGATTAAATTTTTTTATTTTATGGAATATTAGACAAGATGTATGAATATAAAATTCCAAATCAAATCATATATGAAAAATGTTTTTTATCACCTGATTGGATGATAATAAGGAATGATGGTCAATTATTGGGTCATATGATGTTATAATTTAAAAATTAATATTATTAAAAGTGTTACCATGATTTTGGTATATATTTATAAAAATATAAATTTATTCTATTCAAAGATAAAGTCAATCACAATGTAAAATGAACTTAACGTTATGGTTTTATGTTATAATCCAACTGATTAGTAGGATAATTATTGCTTAAATTTGTAATGATTACATTATATTATTTATCTCTCATAATTCTCATTTATTTTATTCTTCTATATTTGTATCAATATATTACATGTTTTCTATTAATTATAATGTATCCATATAAACAAAATTTTAAAATAAAATTATTTAATAAAACTCACTAAGTTTCTATATTGAATAAAATGTATTTTTATTCTATTTACATATATCCAATAAACCAATTTCAATATATTAAAATCATTAATTTATATATTGAATTATATTTTTCTAATTTTTTATTTTTTATAAATTTGGTGAATATGAATATTCATTTATTTTTTAATGAGGTAATTTTTACCACTGGTGTAATCAAAATCTTGGTTTTAACATATACTACAAAGATGAATTTTGCAGTAATAATGAAAACCATTTTAATAGATGATTCATTTCATGTTTTCATTTTTATTTCAAATAACTTTCCATTTATAATATTATTGAATTTTTCATAATTTATAAATTTATTTTAAATGATAATTGTTATTTTCCTTAAGAAATGTTCTTATAATACTAAAATGATACTATCATTTATGGAATAATCTACTAATGATACTTATACATCACTCGTGATATCATCATGTTGTACCAAAATTATTATTTATCAAATTCGTTTCAAATTATAATGTCACAATATTTATTAATTCCATTTTCTTTTCCATGGGTACATATAATATGAAATGGTAAATGGTTTCATGATATGTTGTAATACAAATGAATGGATAATTATTTTGTGGTTGTTGGTTTCGTTATAGCCATCCAAATAATTTTATAGTGTTTAATGATTGATGAACTAAAAGGGTACATGGTTGGTCATCCAATTCCCAAATTTGGGTAAAATGTTAGTTGACCTATGCCTAGATTATGTACATTGTTGATTTTACTAGGCATATTACTTTATGAATGCAATAGATGGTAATATTGAAATAGTATTTATATACTTATATTTATGCCACATATTATTCATATCTCTTACGAAATGATATTTCCAATATGGTAAGATCTCATGGGACGTGATTTCTATTATCTATTATTTATTACATTTGATTTTACAAATCCTTATGATAATATTATGATATTAAAAATTATAGGTATTATTTCTCAATATAAAGCTCATATTATAAAACTCTTATTCTAATGCAATGTTTAAATATGATCATCGACAGTGATTTTTCATATTTACCATTACTAGGATTGTAAGAATATCCTTTTTTTCATTTCCTTTGGTTTTAAATAAATTATTTATGTTTGGAATGATTATTATTCTTATTAAATAAGAATTACATTATAATATTTGTTTTAGATCATCCCTGAAAGGTATGATTATATATATTTTATTCAAAGACACATGACCATTATGATTATAGGGTATATTTTTTATGAGATGTATTGAATATTAATTTAAAATAATTTAATTTATATCTATTTAATTTTCGTTCCCCTCACACATAGTCACTTTCCATTCATTGAGTTTATATTTTTACGAAGAACCTTTATGTGATCTCGTAGGATATATTCAATCAATATTTAATTATTATTTCTTTTGACGATTTATTCCATTTTTAGAATAAAAAATTGTTTTTAAATATCTAAAATGATTCATGATGTGGCTCTTCTTGAGATTATAGAACAATATATTCCATGTTTTTGTAACATCAAGTTTAGTATTATTCTTTGACTTATTCAATATGGCTTTCTAAATTTCATTATTCTATTTACTCCTCATGAAAAAACATTTATTGTTTTCAAACATTTTTTTATATTTTTTATTTACATATTTTTTCAATAGAATATGTATTATATATGTTGGTTCAAACTATCACTCTTCATAAATATTACAAATTTTATTATAATATTCAAAAAAATTCTCCTAAGAAAACATTATATCTACACTGATTATCCTTTATCATTAGTATTCCCTCTCCATAATGTATGTTTTTTTTATATTTTTATTCTTTAAAATATTATTTATACATTTATATTCTTTCTGATGGAAAATTCAATGGAACCATAAATTGCTAATTAATCTCATTTTTTTCATATAAATGTTTTCTATCCTGATTTGGTTCCTTACTATTCATGGATTTAACATGATTTATTTTGATAAATAATTTAGATTTGTTTTTCATTTTAATTATTATATATACCTCTTAATATTTTTTTTCTTAATTTATTTCATTGTAATACATCCACAATGGATAATAAATTTATATAAAACCAATACTAGTAAGAAATTATGCATTAGTAATAATTTATTTCCTTAGGCTATGGGTTCACTTTCTTTTCTATAAGCCTATTGTTGGTTGATTTTAAATTATCTTAGGATTATATTTCCACTAATATGTTTCCTTAATAGAAAAATATTATTTTCTATATTTTCGGTGGAAATAATTATTTTTTATAAAATTTCAAAATCCTAGTTTTTATAGATTATAGATTATTTATTTTATCCATATGTTCAAGAAATATCATGTTTAGGGAGATCATATCATCCTAAACTAATCTCAAAATATATTCTAATTCTCCATTATGCATATCAATATATTATTTATTATTTTTTTAATCTAGTTTGACTTGTAAAAATATTTTACACTACTTTTTTTAACCTCTAAGTGATCATATTTAACATTCATTGATGATTCATATATAACTTTTTTATTATATGTATTACGTTCCCGAATACTTTCATTATAACTTATCACACCTACAATCTTATTTTCTATTTTTTTAAACTTCTTATGAATGTTTTTTTCAATGTGATAAAAATTTATTATTATTATGAACATGTTTTTTGACAATCTTATTTCATTTGATTTTACATGATAAAACACAATCTTTTATTCCATCATCCTCTTTTATCTATGACATCATATAATTTTTTTACACGATAACACAAAATATAAAAGTTAAATGATTTCTAATAATTCATAAAATGATCTATGATTACAAAATAAATATAACTAAGTGGTCAATAAAATTATTATTTATCAAAAATCATAGTAGCTTTATCTGAATTATCATTATCAACATATTAATCAAAACTTTTACAACTGTATGTATATTCATCTAGTTGTGTTTCATTTTTCACCATTGAATTATTCATCAACTTATTTTGTTTTCATTTTTATTATTTGTTTATTTTTTACAGGAAAAATCCTTTTTTACAAATATATGTATATTTTTTCAATCAATTAAATGTTATAAACTTCTTCCTGACATACACAATTTATATGACATGATAAATTTAGGTTATTTTTATAAGATAAATAGTTTCCTCTAATACAAATTAAATTACCTTGATATTTTTATATCACTAGGGGTGTGGGATTAATCAATAATAATTTTTCTAAAATTCAATCATTTTAAATTAAACTTCGGTGATTGGGTTAGATTTTGATAAAAAAATTACTTCTATCATAGAATTACCTAAATATTTTGTAATATAAATGGAACAAGGAATATTTCTACAAGGAATTTTCCTGAAGGAACAATCCACGATCGTTTTGATAGAACCATAATTCTAGGATTATTAATTATATATGAATTGGGTTAAACTAGTAATACTGAAAATACCTTCAGGAGTGAGTCATAATATTTTATCTTGTAGAGTCCCATTAAAAACTATATCATCTCGCTTAGTATTACTTGAATGTTCAAAATAAAACCATAATGATCACATTATTCTCATAGATGATTTTGAAAAACATGATATTGATCATCAACATAATACCATATAAATTAATAGAACCCCACGTTTTCACTTCTCAATGAACATCACAGTATGAAAATATTAAATATATCATACTCTCTTAATATCTATATGTGATTATGTAATATTTGGTTATTATCAAATTTATCTTCTGAATCCACTCTGATCACTATCTGGATATACTCACTTTCTACCGCACCTTTTTCCCTTCTTATGATTCTGGTATTCAATGCCCCGGTGAACAAAAAACAACTCTTATTTATAACTATTTTGTGTAACAAACCCCACATTATTATATATCACCTTTATTAAACTAAATTATTCTAACCCACTTAATCATATTCTTCTATCATTCCTAAATCAACAACATCACAAATCCATTATACATTAAGGAAACATTATAAAATCTATAAATATTATTTTATTATTCATATAATAATTCAATCTATAAATGAAAATGTTATTTGTTATCACATTCTAGTTTTTAGTACATTAAACACACTATGTTTGTTTCATAGTTTCTCATACTCATCCTTCATCCAATTAAGCATGTCTCATCACAGGTGGTCAACTTGGATTTAAAAAAATTCATTATATATATATATATTGACATTCCACCCATTTTTTGTTTATAGGTAAACATTACATGAATCATATTCACAGGGGACCAAGTCCCATTACAAGACCTAAAAGCCCAGAGTCACAAGGCCCAATACATGACTTGAATGCCCAATGTTTTGATTGTGATGGAACCAACTTCCCCAATATCGACTTGACTGATGGTTTCTAGCTCGACACATCACATTGATTATAATCTATAATTTCTATATACATAGATTCACTATTATGTGATCTTTTTGAGATTGTCATACCCTCTCATTCATATATTCTAGTTAGAACATCATTATGTATACTACTTGTTCAGAATCATCTTATGTCGAATTTTTCTTTGTAGTACCCCAAGACTAATTCATATAAAATTAAAAAAATACCATGTTAAGGAATCCTATTTGGCCATGGAGGTCTCATTTCCTATTGTTCAATAGTGACATGATGGCCCTATGGCCCATAGGCCCAAACAACTAGTCCATTGGCCCTAATTGGATGAATTATATTCACTGCTATTGTAGAATAGAGTACTTGATACTATACTGTTGTAGTAACCTATAAATATCCCTCCGTTGAGATGTCATCCAAGATTTCAGGATGGTTTTTTTGGTGTGTTAGGGACTCAGATACCGCCCAAACAACATGATTCCCATAATTATATTCATGAAACATCCTTATAATGGATGATATGTATTAATAATAAATTACTCATTAAACTCATAGAACCAACTATTACGGATATAAACCGTTATCTTTTTATAAATTTTAAACAAAATATATTTTATAGAATCTACATGAATGTAAAAGTGTTTACTTCATCATCTCTACTCTATTTTACACATTATAAATGACATACAAAAGAGTACCACTATTTAATAAGGCTCTATAAATCTGAATACGTTTAATTATAATTTCCTTTTTTCACTGGGTTTCAGCCTCTATGATTCAGTTAACTTCTTTCTTGATATCTATATAAAATATGATATATTGGTATTTATAGGGAAATTACACTATCACAGTTCCTTTATAAGCCACAAGAATCAATTTATTCGACCACCTTCCATTATTACAATGATTAAGTCAATGTTGAACCATAAAATATATAAATTAGGAAACATAACATGCAAGTTGTTATTTATTTATCAATCCAATTCACTCAGTTCATATGAAATCAGATAAGAACATATGTCGATAAAGTGATTTTTATTATCATGAATAAGAGTGAATTCATATCTCATTTTATTATCAACATGAATCTTTTCATACATGAAATTTAATATAAAATTACATAAATAATTACCTCAAAAAATATGGTATTATCGTGAGCATTCATGTTAGAATGAACCTCTATTATGATCAATTGGCCAACAATAAAGATGATCGATATGAATATCACCCTACAAGAAACCATGGAAACCATGGTTGAGGATGGAGAACTATTACATTATTCATGGTAGTATTCATATACATTGTTTTGAAACTGATGAAAAATGTACACTGATATTGGTGTCCAACCTCAAATATTCACAAGACACGCACTATACATTATTATACTTCAGTCCACGAATAGCCAAAAAAACCACATTCTCATTGTTGAACCTAATAGTCCACTTTGTATACTCATAATGGTATGTATCTATGTCCTCTATGTACTTCCATACACAACATATTCTCATGAATGTACTAACCAATAATATTTATTTTCTATATCAATACTTCTCAATAGTTACCAAAACCTCACTACCGTTGGGCTTATATAATAAAATTAATCTACGATTCTGGAGTGTAAACTATGGTTTTTATTTTTTTTATAAATACTTATTTTAACATTTATATATAAATAGATCATATTAAAAAAATTTATCCAAAAACATATACCCTTTTTCATGTCATATAAAACTCAAGATATAAAAACCTCATCCAATTTCAAATCTTCATATTAAATCATCAATATATTATTACTCCAACTAATAGTTCATTCTTCTTAAGTAATCCCTTTAGTCAATTAATAAAATAATTAAATTTCACCATATATTAAATAGTTAACTATAATAATGTATCATTATAAAATATCAAATATAAAGTTTAACTCTATAAGAAACATATTTTATTAATGATGAACTCGAACCAATCTGAAAATATACTCTTATTAGAAAAATAAATTTTTCCCTACATTTCATAGATATAAGATTCATCTTATTTACTAAAATAATTCAAAAATTATTTACATATTTTTCACTATGATAATATTACTTATTGACAACAAAAAAACTCTATAATAATTATCTTCAATATACCCATCAATGTTTCTTACCGATAGACCAAAAATATAATGTCAATAAGTGTCCCTTTTTACCTCATCCAGTTTTTATAAAAAAATAAAAAAATATGAAGGATTTGGTTCTCATCGTTGTACATATTATAAGACATTAATGAAACCACTTTTATCATATTATTTTCAAAATAAAATTGATAATGTACTTCTAGATAAGAATAAAATATCATGTGTATCATTAATAAACCATTATTTACTAAGCATATTTCTATGTTGGCTATATTATTTTAGAAAATAAAAGCTAATTATCCTATAAAACAATGTCTTCCAATAATATGACTGACATTCCATACCATGATAATATTATCATATCATAAATAAAAAATGATTTCATTATGAATTGAAAAACAAGAAATAGTTATAAATAAACACATTAAAAAAAATTAAGTAAAATATACAAGACTGTCCCAATGACATTTATTATATATAAACCATCACACCCTCATATTAACCAAAATTAATTTAATCACATGAACAATGGGAATACTGATTTTCATAACTCATCATTTCCTTCTTCATGTAAATTTAATAATTCTAGATTTATGATTAAACACATTCAATATTTTCTTCTAATCTATCATAAATGAATTATTCTTTACTGTTGCAAGTGTTGGTTTTTTTCTTCTAGAAATAGTCATCTGGAATCTATCATAATATATTAACCCAAGTAGAAAATTATATTTTCATTTTATTTGTTTCATAGAGAAAAAAACAATGTTCATCATGATGGATATCTTTATAAATTTTATATAAAATTCCAAATATTATTTCATTTTGTTCTCCCTTTGATTTAATATATTATGTGTAATTAATTTAATATAATAATAATAATCAAAATATATATTGTAATAATAGAGTTTCAACCTGAGTTCCATAGATAGAGTTGTAGGGATGTGGTTT
Organism: Viscum album; assembly: GCA_963277665.1. Lineage (NCBI taxonomy): Eukaryota > Viridiplantae > Streptophyta > Magnoliopsida > Santalales > Viscaceae > Viscum > Viscum album. The sequence goes on from OY728127.1 coordinate 606,593,319, forward strand.
ATTTCTAAATGTATAAAATCATTCCTATTCACCATTATTATTTATTAAAATAATTTTTTTTACTTCTTCTGAAAATATCTATTTAGTTAGTGATGATTTAGATTATTTATTCATTATATCCCCTTTTTCATGATGTACGGTCGAGTTATTTTTTAGAGATTTAATTAGTTTTTTACAAGTCCCAAATTTTTTTTATAAACTCTGGAGTAATCATTCATTGATGAAATCAAATAAAATTTTATTTATTAGTAATGTGGGGTAATATTTAATTCCATTTTTACTAGCACTATATTTTTCTTTATCTATATATATATAAATTTTCTAGGTGTCTATCTAATAAATCTTATACTCCTTGACACTATTATCAGTCCTTGAGTTTTCACATGGTTTTTCTTCCTTATTTATTGTACATATTTTCTTCAACACCTTTACTTTTTATTCCAAGATATCTTTATTCAATACAACCTTATTTTTTCTCTGTGGTATTGATTCTTTTTCCATATTTCCATTCATTCATTAGTTTTGACATTAATGGGCTATTTCAAATTAACCGTGATATATCATTTCATTAAATAGTTGAATAATCACAACATTGTTAGTTTGAAATCATTTTTTTCTTTATTCATTATGTTTTTGTGTGTTGTTGACTAATTTTCTATATTTTATGTTGTTAACCAAATAATATTGTCTCTTTTTGTCAGATTATTCGATATATTTTGTGGTATAATATTCCAAGTGGCATTTTATTTTTTCTCTATTGGTTAATACCGAAGATACTCATAACCATCAACACTTATAATATTATTATCACAAAACTTATCATCTGATGTAAATAAATTGTTGATGGATAATTTATGATTATCCTATAGAAACTAATATTTTCCAAATATTATAATTTTTTACTTTATAAATTTTTCTACTTAATGGAAAATTTTGGTATCTTCAAACATGGACTTATTATTAATATTTTATGTTTTATTGTTCCTTTAAATACAATAACACCTATAATATCAAATGAGCCTCATTCAATTTCATATATATTATATCTACACTGCTTAATTAAATAATGTTCTTAGTAAAGGCAATTATTATTTTTAGAAATAATTTGGGAGTTTCTTTTCATTAGAATTACTATATCCACATTTAATGGGGTGGTGTATTTCATATAATTTTTATCAACCAATGTTTTTTAGTTTAGTGGTTATAACATATACTACTTAATAAAAATGATTGAGTACCAACTTCTTTGATTGGGTAATGGGTTACCTTTTCCTATGATATTCTAGTAGGATGGTAAAGAGATAATAACATTTTGAAAATTATATTGATATTATTACTTTTTAGTCATAATATAATTATCCCCGGTTTTGGTGGCATCACATGACATTTCAAGTATTTGTAATGTTCATAATTTTGATGATTAAAAAAACAAATATAATCAGAAAATCAAGACAGTCTATGTAGAGGGTGTTATTTCATACTCAACTGATCCCATGCTTTCTTCCAATTTGAACATAAATTTATCAATATTTTCTTCATAAACCATTATTACTTATGTTAATTGTTTTCTAAATAATACTAATTATTTATACTATAACCACTAACTAAAAAACATTTTCATTCATTGAGTCTGTTTATATCATTTATAATTCAAGGATCACATCTCCAGAGACTCTATTTTATAAATATATATTAGAAAAATTATATTTAATACTTCATGAATCATTTAAATATGGATATTTAGATGTTATATGAATTATTAATTAACATCATCAATATGATTGAGTGTTTTGAATCATTTGATATTCTTATGTAAGGAAATGATTCAGAAATTTATAATCCTATTATAACTTATCCTTTTATAAAATTCGATACTTTATGACACCATATATAGGTTTGACTACTTCAGTGGTAACATTACACAAATTATATTTGATTTATCAAATAATATCACTTAGTGAATTAGTGAAATCAATTTCATTATAGCATGAACCAAACATAGTCTAAAGATTCATAATCAGTGGATTCATCAAAACTTATACAAAGTTGATTACCTTATTATAGTGGTGTTTCATTATCAAAATTGAATTCATTTTTATCCTCTTTAATGCCCCATCTTCCTTACTATTCTGACTGATTGACAAAACACCAATATTTATAGAGACATAAGTATCTTCTATTTTCCCCATTAGAGTCATCTAAATAAATTCCATAAATTTATTCTTCATATAACTAGAAAATATTTTTCTCTTGTTATAGGATATGTAGTTGTCATTGATTGAAATTTAGATTCCCATATATTGAAAAATTATTTATATGGGAGAATTAGTAATAACAATTTACAAATATTCTTCTATTAATTCATTCATTTTGATCCGTTATGATCCTGGCTAACTAAATGTGTTGCATAGAGACTACCCAAATTTTTTAGATAGTTAATTGGGGTATGAATCATTGTTTTTTTCCAGACATATTCTTAAATTCCTAATCCATTTCATGATGTGTAAGGTGATCCAATCCTGAATTCCCCCTTTCATATTAAACATGTTACTCCCTGATAATTTTCAATCACATCATCATATATTTTTAAAATGAAATTTTCTAGATTAACAAACGGAATTACAAAATAATTATTTAATATCAAAAAAATATTCTTACATAAATAATAAATACAACTTTTCTCTTCTTCATTAACCTGCGTAACATTATTTAGATCATCTTATCCAAGCCATCTATAATTATAATCCTACATGTTGAGACTTATTCAAGTAATTTAGGGTCTCAAACACTCTAAAAAGTTAACATTAATTTTTTTTATATTATATTATTTAAATTTCAGATATTCTAACTTTTATATTATGAATACACACTAATTGTTGTCTAAATATTCACACATTCTACTTCAGTTTCAGCATACCATTTTTTATGAATTTTTTAGTCAAATCACTCTTATATTTTTTTTGTCCTCAACCATTCAGTACTATTTCTCACATTTAGTAAATTAATTTCTTTTAGGTAACATAGACAATTTATTCTAGTATTTTTGAACTAAAATATTATTTCATCCACTATACTTAGAGGATACATTACATTTGATTTCAGTGCATTCTTCTTCCACACACATCAATACAAGACTAATATTCGAACAAAATATTTTATCAATTTTTAATTCAAAATACCTCATTTATATTACATTGGATTAATTGTTTACCAAACGTGTCATTATCAAAAATATGAGCATGTAAACCATATATTCAAGATGTATTTATATATTTCTTGTTATTTATTAACAATATAAATGTCCTTAAAATCAAATAACCAACTAATAATTTTACCTACTTATTTATTCTCTAATTTTATGTATACCTAAACAAGTGTGGGAATAATAATTATGGTTTAAAACATTTCATGGTTACCTATTATACATTTAAAAAATTATATATGATACTTAAATGAGTATCATAGATGGATACTACACCATTCACATATGAATATAGGACTCTCAAATCATTCTACCTATTACACAACGTCCTTATTCTGCTAGAGATACCCTTCAATGTATATATAAAATTAATATTGAAATATGTATTTATAGATGAAATAAATTGGTCATGTTCATCAATAGATCATGGTGATTCGTTCATTTAATGGCCTTCCATTCAATTGCAACACTAAATAATTCAGCAACAAGCAATTTAAAAAGTATTTGATATCACAGAGTTTTTGTTCTCATGAATTCAAATTCAATCTTCTGTTCATGCATTACAAATTTCATGTTTACATGCACAGAAAAATTAATCTCTAGAATCATCCATTCAAATGAATTAATATCATACTATCACATTGGAATAATGCTCAAATCACACAGAATTTCATTTTAAATAGAATTGTTCAATTATCTAGAGAACAAAATGATATTATCAAAACCTCTAATGGTAGAGCACACCTATGTAATTATCTAGAAGAGAATATTAAGGCCTCTAGATATGAAAATGTCACATGCATGAAACCAGGTAATTGATGTTGAAAATGATGTAGTGTGATGTTTTCTTGGTAGTTAATGTGTATGTGTATTTAAAATAGTTGAAAATTTCATTCTCGTTTTTCTATGATAGATAATAAACCCACAAAACCTAACTGTAATTTTATTTTACTTTACTACCCTAAAAGTGACCTAAGAAATCCATTATGGCCACGACCCATTATTTTCCAACTATTTTTTCGCATACGGTGGTCTGAACAATTTTCTTAATTGAATATCCACATTCACTATATCCTCTCACATGTGATGAACCACACTGTATCTTTTCCACCTATATACAATTCCATCACCACAAAAATTAGAATACCATTATTCTTCGCATGTTAAATTTTATTATGCAACATTGTGTACCATTCAAGAAAGAATATTTTTTTTGATAAACTCTTTGTAAAATATTTTCCATAAACATTCTACCATATTTCAAATATTTTATCTAAAGATGTATCCATATACTCACTATATCATAGTTATATTATTAAAAAACTCAACCTACTGATAGTAATCATACTAAATCATGAAGTAACGGTTATATCGATTATCATTTATATAGACATCAATTTCCCACTATATTGTTCTTTAAGACACATCATATTTATTATGTGGTGTTATATGTAAGTATCATCAGAACATGTATGAAATAATAAAACATTATCTATAATTAATAGATGATAATGCTGGTGACCTATAAACCATCAAACTATATGATATTAATAGTATTATCTGATTATTTTTCAGTCATATCACAATAACAAACATTAAATTTTCTTCTCGTGTCATTCAAATCAAATAGACATATTTCTATGAATAATAGTATTAATTATTAATAATAAATATAATTCGTACATGGTCTCCTCAATATGGTTTTCCACATTAGAGTTTTTGAGGAATGAGTGAACTATCTTTTATTATGAGATAGATATGTGGTTTGAGGATCCTTATATTGATTTAAATATGATTCAAATATTAAATAATAATTACATATTTATAGTCATTATATTTTTGTGATGTTTGGATTAAAAGTGGTGGATTCTTTATATAGTGAATGAAAATGAGGTTATGATGTTATTTGAGAAATGTTTGACATAGTTCCTTGTATATTTTAATTCCTACGTACTAAGGGTTCTTATTACACATTAGTATAGGATTTTGATTGATATATAGGTAGAAGTTAGGCTTATTAAGATTCTCTAATATGATACTAATATATTTATTAGTAAATCATAGTGGGAGTGGATATTTGAGGAGGATTATATTGGTATATCTAATGAGTGGTAACCAATTTTATTATTTCAATATATATTAATACAAAAGTGAAGGATGAGGATATTGAGAATATTTTAAAATGAACATATTCACCGAAATAGGTAAGTTTCTAGACCTTTTTTAGGAGTATATCTATCAATAAAATTTCACATTTGTTTGAGAAGTGGATATATTATATATAAGGGATTAAGACACGTATTTTTTTCTATTTTTTATTATCTTTATTCCCCAGGATTCCACAGTAAACGTAGTCCTTTTTTTCATTAGTGAAAATGTAAAATGGTTGTTTCCATTTCTATATTTTATTATTATCCAATGAGGTAACTTGAGTGTATCAAAAAAATATTACATTAGTTTACATCATTACTAAATATATCTAGGAACCATACATCCCTCACAACCATAAGGGATTATTGATTTTGGAGAATATATACATAATTATCATTTTTCTAGAAATATATTCATCAACTTCTACAATTTTCATTTCATATAGTAATGTAGTAATATATTCCCAATTTTAAACCATTTTTTATTACATATACAATGTAAACAAAAGAAAGGATGAGTTATATTAACTATAATGGTAAATATAAGAGAAATCAATAAATGATTTTATGTGATCATATGACATGAATATTGTTATGAGAACATAATCATAAAAAACATAAATCATACCTAATAAGTCAAATATAACTTATAATAAATTATGATGTAAGAATATTTATTATAAAATATAAAATTAATAAATACAAAGAATCATCTATTATCATGCATGATCAATGAGAAAACATTATATTAATAATACATATGTTTTTAAAAAAAAAAAGTATAGAGAGTAATTTCCCTAGTCATGGATCACATCCAACAATATCATAGTGGAAAGGGTTCACTCCATATTCTATTTTTTTTCTATTTTCATTGCTCACCTCAATGACTATCATAACATACAAAGTCCCTTACAAAGAAGTTTTCTATCAAAATTCCATAAATTATTATCTAATGAGATATCAATATTTATTGAACACATTAGAGGTCTATATAATTATAGAAAAAACCATAACAGAATGTAAACTGTACAATTGTTTCCATGAGAATATAAAACATTCATAAAATTATTATATCATATCTCATAGAAAGAAAACACTTTCATAAAGAATTAATACTATGTTAAATGACCGTTGGGAGAGAAATAGGTTTCAAAGAATCCTCCTTAAATTACAACATCATCAGAATTATAGAGAACAAATTTTTATTTTATTATAATATCATATCCAAAGTGAATCATAAAAACCCATTAATGATGATTACATATTTTAAATATAACTTCCAAATATCATACTAAAAAATCATCGAAAAAATGTGAAAATAAAGTCATTATATTATAACATTTTAACTAAAAATTAACAGAATTTTTAGAAAATAATTTTCATCAATATAAATATTTTAATCTTATAATTGTACCATTAAATTATTTAATTGTATCTACAGTATAAAAATATGTTCATGTTGTAAAAAATAAAAAATTAAATTTCACACTATTGTAAAAAGTCAAAATGACTAGGTTTGAAGAACATTTTGAATGATTAATTTTTTTAAAAAAGACGATATAAATTCAATGGTATTAAAAATTAACATTTTAAAACAGTTCACGTAAATATAAAAAATTATATAAAACATTTTTGGAGAGTATGTACCTTGTAGAAAAAGTACATTGACCAAATAGGAAATAAATCCATATTTTCTAAATGAAAAATTTCATTCATTTTATATACCAAAGAGAAAAAACGGTATTAATAAAAATAATAAGAAACAAATAGATGGGAAAATAGATGGGTTGTAATGGTTAACATCAATATAATTTTTTTCAATGTAAAATATTCATAGAAAACTCTGAAAGGAAATGACATTGTAAAAATAAAGCCCTATTTCAAGTTTCAACATGTTTCATCTGTTTAAATGATCCCATAAAATAAGATTATATTTATTAAAGATATATATTAGACACATTATATAACCATATTCAAAAAAAATTGTATCATTCCAATAAAATTTCATATTATCCTTTTATTATTTATTTCTTCATTAAAATGATAGTTCATTTGAAAACATATCTATTTTCGATGAATGATTCAGTTTGATGGTTCAGGTAATTGCCCAATGTTAATGGTTATGTAATAAAAGAAATATTAATCATTACATATTTATCATATTTATTTATCATATTTACTATTATAATTTTCAAGTTAAGCGATGATGAAAAATGAATCACACTGATGTACGGGGTTAGTAGTCCACACATCTAGATGATCAGTGTTATCATTTTCCAACGAAACAAATTTGAAAAAATTAGAAATGATATTATCACTCAAAAAGAATAATAATGTAATTATTTTCAAATATTTTAATTAAATACATTATAATTAAAATCCATTAATTATGGTGTTTGAGAATTAATCATATCATTGGGTAGAGGAGAATTTTCAAACGTACTCATGAGCAATACTTTCGTTTTACAATTTGTTGAAAAGAGGTGGAAATTTATTTATAAATAATCATAATGAAAATTAGGTACATTCGAAATAATTTAGTAATTATTATATAAGAAAAAACGTTTATTTATAGGAGGTATAATAATAAATAAAATTGAATGTACATCATTAAGAGTTATACCACTTCATTGAGAAACGTCCTTTCTATGCAATATTATGAATTGAGAGGTTGATATTATTATTAATCTAGGTCCTATAGGATATTGTGATGGAATGTAAGAAGTTATTAAATTCTGTATTTTATAATCTAAGTGTCATGATGTTATATAATGATATGATATGTGGTGTCATTTTATATGCAAGGGAGACGACACACATCTTATTTTAAAAAATATTAAAAAATATTAATGTAAATCTCATGTAAATCCAATTGAAAAAGTGAAATATTAAAATATAATAATATTATTGTTTAAATAAAACATAATATAAAATTAAATAACATATTTTATTATATTTTAAACCTTGTCTTATATATTCACCCCTATAAACAATTTTTAACCTTGGATGTTGTAATTACTTTTTTATGATTATACTATTCATTATGATAAAAAATTATGTTGGAATTATAAAATTATATTAATTATTATGATTCAAAAAATGGAATCAATATTATAATATTTAATTCTAATAATTAATTGGAGGCCATTTTAAAAAATTGTTGAAAAATATGGAATCATTCTTATTAAAAGGAATTTCGGTGCATAATATTGACTTTCTAACCGTGAATTCTTGGAAACATGTAACATCATAAACTCAGTCTACACATGAGCAATCAAAAATAATGTACCTATCACTTCTCTATAAACCCCAAAAGCTTAGGACTAGTTGAAATGGAACATAATGGATTGCTATTAAGTATATAACATTATGAACCTTGTGTAACAAAATTATTTAATGAATAATAATTGTGGAACATAATAAATAGTCAAAATAAAATGTGAAACCTTAATTTATAATAACCATGTAGAAGAAATAGTTAGAGAAATATATACAATGGTAGATTTTAATGACTATATATAAACAGAAAACGACATGCATGTCAATAAGAATAAAATAATGTTCATGTACAACAAAAGGAAAAAAGAGAAAATCATTCCACAAGTGTCATGATCTATAAAATATAACTGTACTCATATACTCTTATGAAATTTTCATATAATAAATAAATGAATTGGAGCCTAATATTATCCCTACAAACATCAATGGAGTCTATCCAGGTACCAAATGACGACCCAAATGTGGTGTCAGGTATACTCAGAAGTCAACCGACAATGATGTTTATAATCAATTAATATTATATATAAAAACTAATAATGTTTATAGGGGTAATTGGTTTTACAATGAAATGAATTTCAAATATAATCCAGTACATTAATTAAACTTGTCTGTTTTAGTAGGTTAATAAAGATGAGTTTCATCACATATAAGTTAAATTTGTATGTAACTCCCAACATTACCCTGATACATGTAAATATAAAGTGTTAATCATATAAAAGGTAGGACCCAAGAGGAAATAAAAATGATTGATATCAGGGATGTCTTATGAGGGGAAATCAGAATTATAAATACCTATGTGGGAAAGAACGTATCAACTGGGTCCCGGTGACACCACAAACACCCCACCTCAAAAACGGTCTTCGGGTCCTGGCCCTCCGAGTACCACAAGTTGCACCGCAGACATGGGGTCCCCACACAACGGTCAACCTACATGCTTGAACGGGTCATATGACTTATAACAGTCCTCAAAATCCAACAGATTCCCTTTCTAGTGTGATTTTTCCTCACTCACACAAACCCTGGAAAACATCCAAGAAGGTCACCCATTATAATCACTACTCAATGCCAATCATTATTAATTGTGGAGTTCTAATTAGACAGGATCTAGAAAAAGAAGGTGCACCTTATTCACACGAGTCATATCATTTGTCCATTTAACCATATATCATTCTGCGGTGTTACAATCCCCCCCCCTTAGAGCATAAATTCAACGTTGTGGGACCTAAATATCAACATATGCAGTGCACCATAATTATGGATGGGTACCACCTCTGATACCAAATGTAACAACTGGGTCCCGGTAATAACACATACACCCCACCTTAACATGTTCGTTGAGACTTGGTCTTCCAGGTACCACCTGTTTCCTCGAAGACACATGGTCCCCACCCAAGGGTCCACCCACATGCCAGAACGGTTCATCTCACTAATGACCGTCTCCACAGGCCAATACATGTCCTTTCCAATGTGCATTGTGCTCACTCACACACACCCATGTAATCATCCTAGAAGGTCACCAATCCAGATCACTTCTCCATGCCAAACATTCTTTACTATGGAATTTTAATCAGACAGGATCCCGAAAATGAATGTGCATCTTATTGACATAATTCATATCATTGAGCCCTTTAAGCCTTTATCAATATTGTGTATTACAAAGAACCTATGGAACATGGCCACAAAATCCAAATATAATAATATATTAATATAGGGGTCATAGGTGATGTACCTTAATTCCCATTATTTATTACATAATGATATTTAAATTTGTTTCCATATCCATAAATAATGTTTTTGAAACACTGAATTACCTATTATTAGTTCTATACCATAGGGTCCAATTCCAAATATGAAATTCAAAAGTTCATGAGGTAATGATAAAATTGTTTCTCAATTCCTACCATTCATATAAAAAGTTATAATCCAAGGGATTATCCATCTGATTATAATGTTTGAATCTACAATATTCATCTTACCACTTTTTTCTCATTTGATGTTATTCTAAAAAGTTAATATACCCCAAAATAACTCATTTGATTTAATAGGTGAAACTATTAAAAGCATCATAAATCACACACAACTGAATGGGTGGTTTTGGTTTTTTGGGTAGATATGAGAATCCACTATGGAGGTGGTTCTAGTTGATGTCGAAAACCTATATTTAATGATATTTTTTCCAATGAACTCAAAATAAAGTTAAAAAATTAATTTATGAAAACAAAACATTTAGGGGAAACATAATTATGGTCTGGAATATGAAAAAACTATTAATCATTGTATAAAAAATATGACATTTAGTGAAACAGAATAAGCCACCTACTATATAGTGTAATCAAAACTGTAATCTAGTATCAGCTTATGTTTTAGGAAAGAATGGATGAAATTAGCTAAATTGATCAATAACATGAAAATAATTAATATTATATTTCACATATATAGTATTGATGATATAGATATAAATAAATAAAAGAAAGTAGTGTACTAAAGCACATATTGAAATGATACCAATATGAGAAAAAATGATCCCATAAGATCTTGTATTAGGGAAATGGATCAATTCATAGCTTTTGGAAGAGGAGGAACATGAAACATGAGAGTATGGGTTATACAAGGAATGAAGAAGAAAATGGGGAGTGATTTTTTGAATCAAATGAGATAAATAGTTAATTTGAACCTAACATTGACGATGATCGTGGTTTTGATGCATTTTTTGTGAATTCATGCACCAAATATACCCCCACACAATCCAAATGGGACACCCAATCAAATAATTAAGAAAAAACTAACTGTATATATGGGAAGACCAATCATTACCCTTCTATAATATGTATAAAATTTCTTGTGTGGTTGTTCAACCTCCATTGTATTGTTTTTCAATCCATGATCCCTTATATATGTAAGCAAGGACGAGGGTAATGGATATAACTAAATGTGTGCTAACACTATGCCTTACCCTATTCATTTTAAAAATGTTTCTCTATTATTAAAAAAATATCTATACACTCCCAAAAGATTCACTTAATTAATAATAAAATTTTTACAAATAAAACTGTTGATTAGAACTGAAATTTAATGGTTCTATACTTAATAAGTAAATTGTGGTGTTTCATCCTCCCCCAACCCAAAAACTCATCCTTGAGTTCCCATTACATTGGTGCTAAAGAATCATTTCATAATATCACTATCCATTAGGCACATAGATCAACCTATCACTCAATAGTCTGGTCATGTATGTGGTTATGCTACCATAAATGATAAAATAACAAAACTGGACAATCCCATAGAGCCTTTTTGGCGTCAAAAAACATTTGTATTTCATTCTCCTAAAAAGGTTCTTATACCTTTATCTCATCCTTATCAGATTAAAGGATGTAAGATGGGTCTAATTAGTAATGATGAAGCTAGAAAACATGAAATATGTTATGCATGTTCAATATATATCTATAAGTTATATATGATATGATGCTAAGCTAACACTCTCCAAACACTCAAAATATCCCTCAAAATTTTGTGAGAAATCACCATCCCCACAAAACCATCGATGAACAAGTATATTTGAAAATATAATGAATACATAATCCTCAACCATGAACTCTAGGGGTAATCCGTTGTTGTCATTATATCATTTTTTCCAAGATTGAGTCACTTCCATTCACTTGTTGATCAACTAAACTTCCTCTAAAGTCTCATGAACAAGACAAGATCAATTTAGTGCTACCTCCCCAATCATTATTCATCGTGGAGGTGATCAGAAAGGATTACCTGATAAGTCCTCATAATTTCCAATTGTATATTATTATGAAAGATGATATTTTATGTTAACCTGGATAGATGTTTTTGTTCTCTAAAACCCTCTAAAATAAATGACAAATTCTCAAGAAATGTTATATAAACCATATATTGTAAATTATGAATTATCATCAATCAAATTGTGTAATGATGTACTCAAATGTACATGTTTACAAAACTCCCTCCAAAAACCCTTTCAGAACATGGAGGTAAAACATGGATCTTTTTATGATACTACTATCAATGGGACTCCATGTCATCCTCTGATCTATCCAAAATATATCCTTCCAAGATCATCTATGGAAATGGTATCATTGATTGGACTAATGTGAGAAAACATTTTTAGCATATAAATGATCACCAATAATAAATCAGTAATGTGATGGGATATCAATAAGCCCGCCACAAAATTAATGGTGACATAATCCCATTTACTGTATGCATTGTGAAATTGTTGTAATGTACTTATTGGTCACTATTGTCCCATATTCACCCAATGAAAGGTGGAAATTCATGTGATAAAGCTATCTATATACCATTCCATTCTAGACCACCAGTATTGGAATAATATGTCATGATACATCTTGTTGAGATTGGGATTTACCTCCCAAGTAGAGGATAAATATTCTTTAATTAAATCCTCTCACATGTCTCATGCCACACAGTCATGTACACAAATGTATAATATCACATACATGTATGTGATCCCACCTAGAGGAGGGTCCTCTCCTATAATACTCTCTCTTAGGGGATAGTCCATAGGGCTGAAATAAGGTCTCATATTCAATATATCTAGAATTAAATAGGTCATTGCTAAATCTAAAAGGATATGATTTCCATCATACTCCCAGACCACTATCTGCATCTTGGAAAATATGTCCATAAGATTCCACTTACTACTATCTTTTTGGAATTCCTATTTCTGGGTCCACTATAATAGATAATCAGCTACATCATTACCCATCGCTCAAGTATAATCATGCTTTAAATCAATTTACTCTAGGTATTCAACCAACCTTATCACCATAATAATTATGTTTTTTTGTTTATAGAACTATTATCTAATTTTTTGGATTGTATGAAACAAATAACTATCTCTTAATAAGTATTTCCAAAAACCAAAAATGTTAGGAACTACGTCAACTAGATTTAGATGATGTGTTGGGTAGTGATTATGTAGTGGCCTCAATTATTGGGGACTATATTAAACAAATCAGTTTTCTGACATCACAAATAATTATATCGTTATCCCTAATGAATCCTAATAGAATTGTTTTCTTTTTCCCGATTATGGAGGAATCATGATCATTTTGGAAGTTATCCCCCCATTCTTCTCTTGAAAGGATCTCTCATATTATTTGGACTATGTAAATCAAAATAACTTCTTTTTCAATCCTGTATGATGTCCATCCATGAATTAATAGTTTGGAATGTAGCACTTGTAATGTCTATTCATCCCTATGAGACTATATATGTCAATGATGACTTTCAGATACTACCATATAACAAAATCTCTATCCTTCTCTAGGTCTATTGATTCTCCTTCTTCTATGTGATATGACCTAGGTTGTGAAACATGTTAATACAAAATTTGAATTTATTGAGATTAGATAACATCTTTCTCACACATACTATTTTCAAAAATATTTTAAGTTGTTCGTAATGGTCCCTTAATGTTTTAAAATAAACTATAATATCATCCACAAAGAATACCGCAACTGAATCCAGTTACATGAGGAAAAATGGATTCATCTAACCCATAAAAATGGCATGAAAATTTTTCTAACCAAAAAACATAACCATATTCTCATAAAGAACATACATAATATGAATCATTTTATGAGGTGTGTATGACAGTGTAACTCACACCCGAAGGTAGCCTGACCCCAATTCAATCATCAAAAAAACTGAGCTCCTTCGAGTATATCAACATTATCTTAAATACACTTGATAGGATACCAGTTCTTACCTCAAATATGGTTCAACCAATGGTAGTCCATTCAAATAGCTAGGTTTCCATCCACCATCTAACAGAAGAGGTAAGTTTTACTCTATGTGGATGTATAAGGAAGCAATAAAACCCTTACCATCCATGTACTCTATATTCATCTTGAGCATAGGTTTCTCAATCATATCCATAATATAATGGGGAATAAATACAAGCACTTATCCTGGAAGTAGATTAATGGTAATCACTACCAATATCTTTGGAGGTTGTCCATATAATTAATCATGGAGAATATCCCTCAAATGATCTACTATAGGAACAAAATATTCCAGACGTGTTCTAAGGTAATGTTTTTGGAGGCTAGAAATCAAGGCTACTAAACTACAAAGCTAATGATTCTCGGTTCCGGTTCAACTCATATAGACATTTTGTTTTCATAATGAATATAACAATCACCCCTATAGTACAATAAAGGACACAAGTAGATGATAAAAATCAATAAGGTCTAGACAGGGGACCGACCAGTCCATCCAAAGAATGAAGTGAAATCTTTTAATCTCTAGGATGAGTAGGTCCCATAATAAATGATAACATCTTACCTAATGGGAGGTTTTCTTCCACAAGAATAAAAATTCTAACCATAATTCGTACAAGGTATCACATATCATTACTCCATTGATATACTGAATTTCAATGAATGACTCATGATAATAGTCGATGATAAAAAGGAGTGGAAAGAACCTGTATGTGATAAAAATGTCACCATGGTAGATTATATCAAAATAATTCTACAAACTCTAAATAGAACAATACTCTACT
Source organism: Viscum album (assembly GCA_963277665.1). NCBI lineage: Eukaryota > Viridiplantae > Streptophyta > Magnoliopsida > Santalales > Viscaceae > Viscum > Viscum album. The sequence continues at coordinate 606,608,506 of OY728127.1, forward strand.
ACACATGGATGTGATGGATCAAATATATATTTCAAAATCAATGGCCCTAATAGCTATCTGAATGTCCTTTGGAAGTACCACTCTACCAGATCTATAAATCTCAATTCTAGATACAAATCCCATGAACACCTAATCATCCAATACGGATGGAGGTACACCTACTCAAATTTCTATTGAGAGCTACTAATCCTACTCTATGACCCTCTGTTGTTGAAGATACATTCTCATGAGTCATGTGATAGATATTTATTATAAATTATTATAGATGGACCATCCCTCCATATGATCAGAACTCAAGTAGGGATCTCTTACACAAAGGTTTCATGTTCCCCTATTTTTTGTACTGATGGAAGACAATAAAACATTAATTATACACACTCTGATTGGTACGACTCTATCAAGAGGACATAATGTGATGCATTAATCCATCAGAATCTACAACACTATATTGAGAATCTTGATGACCCTGGAATGTAAATCCAAAATCCCTAAAAAATTTCACATATAAAGTTTTTAATTATGATATCTGACATATTATTTAACTGAATGATGAACACCTGAGATAAAACATGGTTCTTGATCCCATCCTCAAAAGTATATTTCCCCGGATAGCTCATCATTTTTATTGATATGTTCAGTGTACTGAAGCTTTATAATGAGAGATGAATAATCCATCATGAACATAGAACCCTAATCTAGTTTCATAATATCCATGGATTGATCAGACTTCAATGTAATAGGGAAAACTTTATTGAATATGGTAAATTAAAAATCCCTCCAAATAATTTATTAGTGATGAACTTCTTGGTTCATAACATCCCACCATTTCATTGGTGGATCCAATAATATTATACATTGGGATCTCAAACCTCCATTCTAGAGGCATATCCAAAATATCATATATATATATATATATATATATATCAATTTTGATCCTTAACATAACATCTTGTGGGCCACCATCTCCCAAAAATGTATGTGTTTGATTATATGGAAGCATCAGTGTCCTAAAAAACATAGAGTGGATAGTCATATAACATTGTTTATCAATCAGGATAGTCATATAAAATCCTATATAAACTAATAAAAAACACCCGCATAATAATTGGAAAGAGGTTCCACAGGTTACACTATAGGAGGTAACACTAGTGGCTCAAGTCAATCCACCCCTAGAGCTTGGTCAACACCACCATCATTGAACAAAACTTGATGTTGTCAGGGTTTAATAATTCTATAATTTCAAAACTCACAACTTGTATAAGGATTGAAAATATATGGATCACAAAGATGAGAATAAGATAGGTATAAGCCTTCATAATCAAGAGTAAACACCACTCTTTCTGACTGTCATGCTACGAATAGTTGATATATGTAAGATAATAATAGTCATGAGAGACACTCTTTACTACCCACTATGAATTTTGGGGGAGGTTCATGTTCTCTATGAAATAATAAGTGTCCCTATACATTATGTTTAATTTTAATTATATAGGGGAAAACCCCATTTAAGTTTCAATTAGAATCACCTATTAACAATGACATCATTTGAATTTAGATTTGATAATCTAGGTATATACACTATAGACCGGTCAATTGAAGTACCATTTAAAATTTAAAGGAGTACATTCTTTATAAATTATAATCAGTAATTCATGTTACTATATCCAAACCTTAACACCAACTAATAGAATGTAATATGTCATGTAATATTTATTAACTAGATTAATCACTAATCCCAATTTAGATAGGTAAATTCACACTTAATCTTACAATTGGAATTATTTTTTTCAAAATCGACTAGAATTTTTGTCTATATATACTCAGTTACACTAATCAAACATATGATTCTTTGTTAGTTACGGATCAACCAAATGGATAAATTGAAAAACATTTTTTATGTTGATGTATTCTATTTAGTGGCTTATTATTTAATCCACTTTTCCTAATAGAAATGTAATTTTCACAATATAAATAACACTCATGCATTGGAAAAAATATCATAAAATCCTAAAAATGAATCCAACATTGAATGAAAAATTCTTGGAATCTGAATATCTATGTTCCTGTAATGATGCATGATCAATGCTTCCAAACATACTAGGCCAAGTGTAAAAGTACCAAAAAAATTATGATAACCACCATAGATCAAGTTAATCCCAAATGGTGAAATAAATTAAATGATTATAGGAATAAATAAGAGCATCATTTCCAATCCTTGGTAATTTATATTTTCCCAATACAAGTTTTAGCTACTACCAAACACATACTCATTACCAAATTATGACACATTCCCAGTCTCTAGTCTACCAATCGCGAAATAGTCAGTCAACTAGAAAGTGTTCTCTAATACCCATTTGTAGTGTCTCAGACCTAGTATACTAATGAGTATCCAATCCAAGTTGGCCACATGACCTCATTCTCTCATCCCCATATTCCAAAGACTCCCTTCTACCTGTATGTTTCTTTGATATAATGGTTGGGATATTATACCCTCAGGATCAAAGTGTGACACAATGATAAAATAAATAATTATAAGAGAAAATTAATAAATAATCATCAATGGAACGAAAACATTCTGATATTATAAAAAATCAATAATAATTGTCATATACACAGTAGTGATAATTTCATGATGCTATACGAAATGAAAAAAGAACACATGGAAAAGGGCATATCATACAATACAAGAACTATAAATGACCAAAAATAAAAACCTATCCCTACTCATCATGATATAGAGATCAAATTTTGACTCCTAATCTCTCATGTTATGATAAAATATATATTCAATGACCGAAAAAATTATCATATCCATCACTATATTTATGTAGTCTATCCAGGTACAAAACAGTTTCTCAAATATGGTTTTAGATATACTCACCATGCTACATCCAATGGTGTTTATAATAAATACATCATGATTATATAAACTATAACCATATGTATGTGTAACATGTATGGCTATGAAATGAATTAAATATATAAAAAAAGTCAACGAATTCAAAAATTAACTATGAGGAGGATAACAAAAATGAGTTTCAGCCCATATATGTGAAATATGAAGTAGACTCCCATATTTTTCATGGAACACGTACATAAATGTTTCATATATATATGGTTGTGGACCCATGGTGAAAAATAAGGCACACTCCTTAAGATAATGGAATTCATTAATGGAGGAGTTAGAAAAATGTATACAAATGTTGTCCAGGAACATTGGGACCATTTCCATGGAATCCTAATAACTGAAGATATAAATATATGATTCTATGTTTCCATTGTTAGATCACCTTTATTAGTTCTATATTTTAATCTTAGTCGGTTACATAATGAAAATAAATGTATGTCCCTTATCAAATTAACCATCATTTCTACTGAACACTAATTTATTATTCCAAATAATTATGTAAAAATCCATGATTTAATGTCCCTATTTATGATCAATTTTATCCTACCACATAAAAAAATACACTCATAGAGATCATGCATCTCATCACAATATCATCATTTCCACCATTCATGTACCCAGATTGTTTACAATAGATATTATTCTATATAGTTAATAAAACCTTCAATAAATAATTTTATTTAAAAAGGTATCCCACTAATAGGTGGGAATCTCACACACACCGAAAGCAGTGGTTTTAGTATAGAAGTAGATAATCAACTAGACAATAGTGGTGGATAAGTTCGATGTTGGAAACCTCTAACTATGGAAAGGCGCTACAAGGGATTAATGTGAAATAATAAATTTAATACATAACTAAAATTAACAGTAACTTCTTGAAGGACTTTAATGTTGCATAATGATAATTAATAAATAGTTGAGAAGAATTTTTGGTAACATGTATAGAATACCCACTAAATAGATTTACAGAAACCGTCATCTAGTATTGACATTTATTTTAGGATAGAATGGATGATATCAACTAAATATATATACATATTATAAAAATTGAAAATATTATCTTGCATAGAGAAAACATTAAATAAGACGAGATAAACTCATAATTGAAGGAATTTGATTTTAGCACATACCCATATGCATCCAACTTATTGAACAATGATCCAATCAGAGTTTATATGAGGGAGATGGATTAAGGAGTAGCTTTATATGGAGGAGGAACATAAAATCTGAGAGGAGTTCTTATACATTGAATGGAAAAGAAAACGTTTCTGAGAGTTTATAAAAATAGAGTCAGAAAATTGAATTTCAATACATAATTAAGGACAGAAACAGTTTGGCTTCACAGTTGGCCAATCCATGAGTCAACAATGCACAAAAAATATCAAATGTGGTGAAAATCTGGAAATTTTAAGAACACATTTCGCTTAACTGTGTGATAAATATGAAATAACCCAATGTAATATGTCTTCATCTTCATTCATTCCAACACATCATCCCTCACATGGTTTTTAAATCGATGATAACTTATATAAGGGTTTGATTGTTGATGTGTACGAAAGGACTAATAATTATCTAACAATGTAGCTCAACCTGTTCATCCTAAAATTAATGTTTCGATCTCTAAATAAGACTTAGATTCTATCACACCATTACATAAACACTTATTAACATTAATAATAATTAATCAAATTAATTAAATTAGCATTTAAAGGTTTCCAAAATTAGAGAAAAACTATGTGATTACATAAAAACTATTATGTAAATGTTAAAATATTTTATTGAATATATTATCGAAAAAGTTTATTAATAGAATTTCTCATTTGAGACTAATTTAATCTATAAAAAAATTTTAATTTAATGACATATATTTTCACATCCAAATTGATTATTTTAATTTCAAAATTATTTAAAACCAATGAATTAATATTATAAATATTAAAGCTATAATTTATCATAACATAATTTCTACTATTAATACCCAACAATAAAACTTCTTGTTGATCACATTTATATTAAATAATAATATTTTAATAGTATATCACCATTTATTTAAACTGGATGCTTCATGTAATACAATCTGTCCGTGATTTTAAATCTCTTTACACAAATATACATCATAAAATCTAAAGAATTTACATTCCACCCCCATTATATGAATTTCATCATTGAAGTTAAATAAAATTAATATGAAAAAATGAATAATCTTCCCCCTATGAAAATATTTAGTTTCCAAAATAGATCTCTCAAAATTATTTTTCTGCCATAATACATTCACTACGTGAGTGGTCTTGTATCCAAAAAAATGTCCCCCTTGATACAGAATCTCAATAAATTTTTTGCCATAAGATATATCATGATCCATTGGTATGACCTCGGAGATCATTAAATTTTATGTATTGGTTTTGTACATCCATAGTAGAGATAAATGGAATAAATCATGAACTTCAGAGAGATTATTTAAAAATCCCAAAAGATAATTAAATATCTCGATATGATCAAGATTTCTGAATGGATTGATATATTAGTGGATCATTTTTTACATATTCATAAATATCACACACTTATACCCTAGATAACATCACAAGAATACATTAATTACAAAATAAAACTCAATATTTCACTACATAGTTTCAATATAACTTTTCTATCCACTCTAAGATACCCTAATGTGAGATTGAATAACCTAAACATTTTCTACAATTAAATAAACTGGTAAGGCCCAAATATAATTTCCTTCCATATATCATGCTAGAAATTTAGAGTGATATAAATTCTACCTTATATGGCTTTATTAGAATACATTTTTATTATAAAATGAATTATATTATTTTAATAAAATATGACTCATTGAAATGTGTTTTACCACTCAACCATTAAAATACGTAGAACATGCTATCCAAATATCATCTATTCGTTGAATATTCCTAAAAAAATAACCACCCTTTTAAGGATTATATATTATATTGATCCTCAATTCTATATCTTGATCCAACAGAAGAATTATCCATTACATAAAGGTATGTATCGAATCACAATCAAATAAAAATAAGAGTGGTAATCAATAAAATTACACCACATCCTCATCATATAACCACAATAGATATTTATGAGGTAAATATTCTATAATGGATATAAATTTTTCTTCCTTAGTTAAAGAATAAACATATATCCAACTAAAAATATACCATTTAAATGTTTTTAGTATTTAGATGATGAAATCCATTGTAAATATTATAATTTTTTATCTATTGCTAATGGTTATAAAATACTCTTAGAAACATTTCTCTCAGCATAAAAATATGAATATAATTGGCATTATGATATATACATTTCAGTATCCCTTTTCATTATATACCAATAAAAATTATCTATCAAATCCTTATACATATTCATAATTCTATGATGAATAAAGAATTATGTTATATGAGATTCATCTACTAGATACATCTTGAAGTCATTTATTGAAGAGACATGGTTCATCGTCTATGTCATTCAATCAAAAAAATGATTGAACATAGGATCATTTCTCCCTTTCATATGCAAATCCTCATACTCATTCTACAACTCTTTAATAGTTAAATGGATGGATGGTTGAAAATTCATTTGATAATGATATGACATGTCCCCTGTCTTCATTATTTTAGGATTTATTTGTTGTAAATCAATAAATAATTAATGTGTCTCAGTCTTCTCATGGAAAAAAAATCATGGTCATTCCAACATAGAGCATAAGATACATTTAGAGCCTTTATATGATGGTAGGGTATTGAAAAATAATTACAATTAATCATCTCAGATGATCTCCTTTGGATAATAATCATCTCTTTATATGTGAATATATACATAATGCCTTTATGAAGAGTGTATATGTCATACCATTTAACATAATGAAAATTCTTCCATATTTTCAGTGAAAATATCACTAACATATATCTAATTAGGTAATTTTTCATATGAATTTTCAATTATTACAATTTAATTTTTACCACGTTATAATTTATTATTAATATGAACATATTTCCCCTTGTAGTTTCTTTATTAAAATATTTAAAAAACCTTTTCTATTATAGGGTAGTGAAAGAATGGGTGCACTAAATAACCTTTTTCTAAAATACAAGAAATGTTCCTAAAATTCATCTTTATAATGGAACATGCCTCCCTTTTGAATAAAAAAGGTAATTTAATTACATATCATTGAAAAATCAGTCAAAAATCATCTATAGTATCCTATAATTCTAGGAAAGGTCTAGATATCAGTTACCATGGTTGATTAGGTACATTATTTAATAACTTCAATATTTTTTACATCTATTTATATACCCTCTCATTAGATTATATAACCCTAGGATGAGACATTATAGATCCAAAATTGAAAACACATAAGTATTGTAGTCATCATTTTCATCAATGTCATGAAAAAAATTCTCAAAAGAAATGCATGCTCTTATTTATCTTTATATATATATTAATATCATTGGTAAATACATCCATAAAAATATCATGGAAATCATTAAATATTATATTTATTAGATCCATGAAGATATTAGGATAATTGAATAGTGAAAATTGAATTACTATAAAATCATAATGACCATACATCATAGGGTAGAATGACTTGGATAAATCCTAGTTTTGACCCTCAACTGATAATATATATATTACAGTCAACAAAAAATGAATTGTCTCATATTTCATTCATAAAAAATACATTCACCCCTTATTGATGCAGTATAGTGTATGAATCACTTATCAAGATTCTCTTAAAGTTCTTTTTTTAATTAATATAACTCAATTGTGTCCATTATGTATGATGACTTTGATGTTGGTGTAACACCACATATAATTTTTATAAAAAACTAAACATAATCATTTTGGGGATGACTATGAAATTATTGAAGAAATAAATTACCATAATATTCTTTAATAGAAACAACATTATTTTATTGTTTCTCCTGGGAAATTTCAGATAAATATCCCTTGTGAATATGTTGTAAGATCAATGAAATATATTTAACTTCTATTATAAGTCCATATTCATCTTAGAAATCATTTAATATCTTATATTTTTTCAAAATATAAAATTTGACACCACTTTCTTGGAAACTAATATTGTATTTACATATAGAGTTCTAATCCACTCCCAAAATAATATAAAATACACCTAGAGGGAGAATCACTATATTATAGGATATAATTTTTTCATCATTATATCAAAGAGGGGAAATAGACATGTGATGGCATCATCACAAAATTAGGTTTTATTACTGATAAATCAACGTATATTCATTGTGGTGGTTCCTTAATGCCATTAAAACATTTTTTAGATATAAATTATTAGGTTGAGGAAGAATAAAATATAATAATTTCGTTCACAGAGTGGACGGTCAGTCTACCCATTACCACTTCATTCTCATTAAAAACATCAATAGTTTTGATCACATGGTATTTATTTTTTTACTTCAGTTACATGGTTCTTGAAAAAAAAATATCAAAACAAATACTTAAGCACATTCAGAAAAAGTAAATATTTTTGTACTCCTCCAATTTGTTGAATTGTTGTGTGGGTGGAAAATTATGTCGAGTTTTTTCTATTCTCATTTCACTGATGGGCATATTCATATCACATCAATCTATTTTCTTATTTAAAGCCTTTAATATAGTTCAATCATTTACTATACCCCATGAGGTAATTTTATGTTTACTTCATTACACACTTCTAATAGGAATGAATATTATTTTTCTTCCCACTATGGGTTTAATTATTGCAAATTCCTCAAAATCCCATTTCCCCTTTTTGTATCTAAACCCATGAGAACACTAAGAGTATCCAATTTTCAATTATAACATGATATTTAATTGAAATAATTCATCATAGATATCAAATGACCATTGAATAATGTATTTTAGAGTCATGGTCTCATGATAGATATGAATAGGTCATCTATGATTTCATGATCATTGAGAAAACTAGGAACATGAACTGCATGTTTGGATAACATTTTATCATATATACTAATGTATTTTTATTCCCCATATATTAATTCTTGAAATTACTCTTTTGTTTTTTAGTAAGTGTTTGGGAAAATAAATATTCCAAAATACAATCTTATATTATTTTCATGTCATTGACTTAATTTATTCAACATTCCTTATATTTTTTAACAAGAGGCAACCATTGATATTCTCTTCCATATAAAAAATATATTTCAACATAAAAATTCAATATTTTGAACACTAATATTGATAATATATCATTTCAGTGGAACTGATCCATTACTCATTAATTAGTGTAATAGATGAACCACTAGAAGAAGGATGATGTTTCTCTCAAAAATACATAGATGTTATTTCTTTTCTCATTTTGAGGTTTTAATTATCAGTATAATTCATGTTACTATTCAAATCTAGATACAGATGGTTGATAATAGACATTGGATTTTAAATCCTAGAAAACATTTCATGTAGTTTATCTCGATGAAACTCATCACATTCACTATAACATATTTCATGGTTCATCCAATAATTATGACAAAAAATCATACCGCGAGAATTATTAATCATAGCGAGTAATCAATAATCCCTTAAATATCATTCATATGACATCTGAAAAATGAATCCTTCATTTATATTTAATACGCAATTGGTTCAACCGAGGTTATTCATATAAAATATATATATAAATCCAAAATAATGGTTAATAAAGGAATTTTTAATTGACCAATCCACATCCCTTGGATCTGTTTATCATGGTGTGAAATCATAATCGCCCTCCACATGCAATATTGATGACTTTGTTAATAAAAAATCAACACCTTTCAGAGTATATACCCAATAGTCATTCTATTCCACATATTAATCCACATTCCAGTATAAATAAAGGTAATTTTTTAGTAAGACCACACAATGAATACATTATGAAAGAATTTTATGGTATCTGAACCATATAATTATGAACATGTATTTCAAAAAAGTTTTCAATCCATAATCTATAATGGACAATTGAACTCTAATCTGATAGAAAACTATCTAACTGGAACATTTCATAAAGATATATTACTTCATTTTAGAATAATATTCAATATAAATCCTAATAATTTAGTCCCATATTTTAGAGTTTTTGGATACATGATACATAATAAGATTATTTAATGAATGATCTTCAATATATTCCAAAAATATCTTATCACATAGAAAACATCATAGGAATAACATAATTAAAATATTTCTTCATCACCATGAGAAATTTAATAATAGAACATACGGTATTTGATAAATTACAAGGATAAACAAAAGAGATATCAATCAATGGTTATAATTATTCCAATTTTAAGAATAAGGGAATGAGAAAAAGATCATAACATTATGTAATGATTCCTAATTAGTCAATGAACATTAATATTTTGTCATAGAAAATGGTTATGTCATAAGAAATACCTAATTTATTTGTATTAAAAACCACTAATATTCAATTATGATCCATTATAAATGATCATAATCATAAGAGATGAATTTTATTGATTCAAAAATAAATAGAAAATAATATCATTTGTCAAGGATCACTGCCGAAGCTATCAATGTTTATTTTTTCCTCTCGACATTCCATATTTTATCTACTCAAATTACACTCCAAATATAATCATAGTGGAAATATTATATACTTAAAATTGGTTCACTAAACCTCACAATCCTTATTATCTAATGAGATATCCATCATTACCCAATTCATTGGGGGATATATAATTTTAGTAGCACTCCATAAAAATGAAAACTATACATATCTAATTCCAAAAACCATAATACATTATTCATATATGATAATAATAACCATTCAAAAGAAACATGTATCATAATGGTTTCTTCATAACAGAATTTACCCCTATGAATGAAAATTGTAAATAAAATCGAAGGTCCTTGTTTATAATTTTTTTCCATGATATCTTTTTAAACTATATAAAATCAAATAATTTTAAGTTAAAATTATCCTTTTAAAATATTTCACTAATAGGTAAGTTAATTTATTAGAAGTGTGAAAACCACTATAAAAGGGGGTTGAATCAGTGGTGATCATTTAAATTTTATATTATTTAACTCTATATATTGTTAGATTTTTATCAAATTTATAGCATTCCAAAACTAAACAATGACTTGTATTCAATTTTAAGAATGTAATTAACACAACACATGATTTATAATATTTTTCACCCATTTTCAGGGACTAAATCATTGTAATTGAGACTCCTATCCTTATGCAGAATTCTAGTATAATATAATGTGATTATAAGATGAGCTAAATACCATTAGACTTCATTAATATCCTAATATTAAACTGTACTAATTCACATTAGATATAATGGATTCCTATAAAACTGATCAAAAAATAGTTGAACATTTCTTAATACATCATAGAAATTTCATCAATAAATTATATATCATAAAAATTTCCTAAATTATGACTCTATATGGTTATCCCAAACATCTAGTATTACAACATATCATGTGGGATTACATCTGGGGTTTTGTTTGATCTCATTATTATGTTAATGGGTATTCTCTTTGTTGATATGGATTTGGGAGGGAATTTGGGGATTTTATATAAATTTAATAGGGAGAACAAAATGGACTGTTTCAGTTTCTAAATAAGGTGAGGTCATTGTGACCTAGTTCAATGGCATGTGGCATAGTTTCCAGTAGGGATCATTTGGATTCCTAATCCAATTTAGGCATTTTCATAGTTTAGAGAGCCAAATATGACATGGATACAATGTTTCAATATATTTTAGGTATTACCAATATCAAAATAGTTTCACCATTGATAAGAGTCTATGTAATATTTCTTATACATTGTTTATACTTTTTCCATAGAGGTAGATGATGTGGGATCATGTTCTATGGGGTGGGGTCAGATTAATATCTATTCCATATTTTGGGGCTAGTTGTGACATGGTTCATGGGATAAAATATTTCCTTCCACTAAATGAAAATCATAATGGAAAGGTATGGAGCTTCGATTCTCAATTCCATTAGTCTAGAAGATAATTTGGAATGGAAAATTGCTCTATAGTGTGTTTTGGAGGATTTGGGGCATTGTTTAGAGGATGATATATGGCCATTAAAACTATATAAATCCTATAAATGTATAAATCCTCTCAACTTCATTCCGTATTCCACCATTATATATCATGATTTAGTCACCAAAGGGATTATTATGATTTTATTTGAACCACCTTTTAATTATATTGAAATCCTGGCTTGGTATGATTGATTCATAGGTTTTTTCATTATTTTTAGTTAGTTGTCTCTATTCTAGGGATATAATTATTTAATAACATTAATTTTATATTCAATCACTTGATTTGTGTTAAGAAATGGACGTATTTTTAATCTAAGTAGATTTTATTCATGAGAAATATGTTTTTAATGGTGTCTGTCATTAAAAATATTATGGTACATACTATTTTTTGTGAAATTCATTAAGGATTGCTTTGATATAAAAATAGGTTTTCAATAATGAATGTGTGTATGATTTATTTTCAAAATTATATATAAATTATGAAATTTTTATTCAACTTATTTTAACAAACATAAGAAATTGTAAGCCTTAGAAAGGTTAGGAAATAAACTTGTCATTTTATGTGTGTTATTCCACTAGGGGTTCGATATCAATAGACCATGATTGTAATTTTTATGATGCCTGAGAGTGTAGATTCATTTATGTTGGAGTACATGTTATCATAGGTTATAGAATAAAATGTTTTCCATTTTGATTTATATTTTATATCTTACATGATTGTATATTTAATGATAGATTTCACAAAATTTTATCATATGGTGTATCCATGGATTTTTTTGAAATCATTTATATTATTTCATAGATATAATATTCGTATACATTTCATTTGATAATATGAAAGAGTTTATATAAAAAATTAATGTTTTTTTTGAAAAAAAAACATTCTATCTTGTTAAATTTATTTATAAAGATAATTTTTTTTGATAAAGCTAATTTTATCAAGGAATTAGACATTTTTTATATTCTCAAGTAAAATTATATTAGGTTTTTTAATCACAATATATATTTCCCTTCCATTTTTTTTGGTTTTTTGTTTTTTTGGAATCTATTAAAGAGAAATGTGTATTGCAGTTCACTATCTTCTGTTGAATGTCATCATCTACATAATAGGAAGATTTGGTGGTTATTCTTAGTTATATTGAGGTTATTTATAGTATATTCCTTGTTCTTATTGATTTTTCATTTATTAATAAAGTTACATGTATCTTGGTTGTATCATTTTCTTCCACGATGTACTCTAATTTGATTACCTATTTTGGATACATATGAATCATAGTTTTTTCATTATCTAGTGGTGGCTTGATCATCATGATGTTTCAGGTTGACATGGGTTGGTTATTTATAATAATATATTAGATACATACCCAAAATGAATTTTTAGGAAACAACCTTGATTTTATTTGGGATCCAGCCATGTGGGAGTTAGTGTCATCAAGGATTAGGTAGTATGTATGTAATGGAGCTACGTTGGCTCATTTAAGTGTCTGAACCACAATTACCATTGGCTATTAACGATTTCTAGAAATATTGACACTCATTATTTGAGTTCAGTTGAATGAAGATGACATGAGGTTTATTTGAATTTATTCTTTTAATTTAAAAGTTCTATATTTTCATTATAGAATCCTTTTTTTGTTGTTAAATTCATGTTTTTAAAAGTCATACATATGGATTCTGGATGGTGATCTTATGAATTTGGAATTTTATCCTATGTTGAAATTTTATAGTCTTAAATTTATTCCAAAATTCCTTGAATAGGATCTCTTTTCAGTGGGCATACTATGAGACACGATCCATAAGATAATTCTAAGATGGAAACATATTTTATTGAATCTAAAATGCAAATTACTCACACTCATGGTTAGGTAGTTTTTGGAAACTAAGGATGAGGAGTGGATCTAAGATCAAAATTTACTAATATGAATCCACTCATAATCTGTGGGGAAAAGGCACATAATAATATGACGAATGTCTTTAGTTGATAGAAATAATAATCAATTTTATAAAAACATATGATGTATATAAGGTGTGTTTCACCACACTCACGTTTATGGTAATATGGAGGTTTTTATGGGACTCCTGTGAAATCCATGTTTCATGAATTTCATACATGATCCTCTTTCATGAAGATATGAAATTATCAATTTTACCTGATGAAATCACGTGTGGATAAGACTCAGTAATTTATAACCATAGATAAAGGGAATCATATATTTTTTGGAATATTCCCCCCACTTCACCATGTTAGTGAACCACACACTTGAGCATGTTACATGTGATTAAATTAAGTATTAAGGGCTCCTGTTGGGTCTACCAGCCAATATTTGGATGATGATAATTATCTTATTCATTCTAGTATTTTTTGATGTGGTAAAAAGGTTATCATTCTATGATAGATATATATAAGAGAATGGGTTTTTGTGGAACAAGGGTTGGTTTAAATATTATCTCGGGTGTGTCATCTAGCCATAAATGGATGTATAAGGGTGTCATGTATTTATTTGGAATATATTCTGGGGCCTTCACTAGAAACTTGTACGCTATCTACTATTAATGTGGAAGGGAAAGCGATATCAAGATTAACTAACTAAAATCACCCCAAGAATATCATCATAAATGGAAATCTAGTAATATCACGTGTTTTTGTGGAAGTAATATCCATTAATGTAAATCTAAATTCACTCTAACTAAGAATCCATAGGTTCATTCTAATGATTCCAATGAATCCAATGGTTGGGTGTATTATCCTCAAGAAAAAGGGGACATTTATACATCAATGAAGAAAATAGGGGGAGTTGAGGCTGCATTTTTTTATGCACTGGAGTATGAAATAGTGGAATCAAGGGTGTCTGAAACTAATATTATATTTATAATGATTATTTCATCATCTAGGGTGGTATCATTGTTTGTTATAATATTTAAGCACAACATAATACCATTAATGTTAGGTGACATGTTGGGATTAATATGTTTTCTTTGTACATTACTCTGGGATCCTTCCATGCATTTGGGAAAGAGGCCAAAAAAGTGTTTTAAATTTCTATTGTGTTGAGTGATGAAAGAAAACGTTGATGTGGTGTTGTATTTAGTGGTTCATCACTAATAGAAAAAGCATTATACCAATGATTTGTGTCCAATTGTATAAGTCTCCAAACCATTGTTATAGAATAAACCAATGTTTGGCGAAGCACTGGTTCTTGTGGTGTTGTAATATATGTATAACAATGGTTTTGTTAAATCTTTTGGTATATGTCAAATTTAAATTATTACTTTTTTTTGAAAAAGCCTTAGTATATGTAATGAAAAAATAAAAACAAATTTATTGATTATCCCATCATGTCCCATTTATAATCTAATGACCAAAGCACTAACCTAAGATGAATTTTGTATAGATAAATTCGTAAATATAAATATAAATATATATATATATGTGTGTATTTTATATTTTTGCATAGTTAATATTATTTCTAAAAAAATCCATAAACAATACGGGTAACTATAAAAATGGTTTTGATAACTATCGGTTTAGGTGCCATGATTTTCTATGTTGTACCAATGGTTTGGGAAGAAATGTTGGAATAGGGTCTCTAAAATCGACCTATACAATTTTTTTTTCCAAAACCATTGGTATAGTACAATATAAGTGACATATAAATATTTTTTTGACAAAAACCATTGGTATGGGTCCATATATGTGATATATACCAATTGTTTTGGAAAAAATGTTTGTTTAGGGTCCCTATAGGGGACCTATACCAATGGTTTTTGCCAAAATATTCTATAAAGGGTCTCTCCATGGTACCTATACCAATGGGTTTTCCAAAACCATGAAATTATGGTATCTAAGGTACCTATTCCAATGGTTTTATCCAAACCATTGTTATATGTCCGTTGTAATATCTCTATTTTCTAGTGGTGAGTGATCATGATATCATGGACATGATTGTTGTAATGGATTAAATGATCCTTTTTAAGGAAAAATTAAACAATTATCAACATCAATATCGGTTTCTATCCCCTCATTTAGTAACTATTATATTTCAGGATGACTGGGATTGTATTTATAGAAGAGTCACACTCGTTATTCCTTATGACGTGGTGATATCATGCAAGTTATTAGTGTTCTTCCTTGAGGTTGTTGACGATATCTTGAGTAGTCAATACCAAGAAGTGGTGATTTCATTCCCTAAGTCTAATCTATAATAATTTTTCTTATTTATCTCTATATATAGAGGTGGAGTTCACTATTTACTTTTTCCATGATGTGGTTACATTTCTATACCACCTTGTCACATGGAATCTACTAACTAAGAGTAACATATCGTTTATAATTTACCATCAATCCATGGGATTTTACTATTCTATAATTAATCCTTCGGATTCAACATCTCCATTTTCAAATAAATTATTTACGAACCTTCTAATTTTCCCATTTTGTTGAAAGTAGAATCATGTGACTGTTAGGAATGAGTATGTTCTGGAAATGATTGATGATCTTCTTGGTATATTTAGATGGAATATTTGGCTTTATCAAATATTCATAGAGAGGAGGTCACCACAAATTTATCATATGAGAATAGAATATACCAATGGAATTTTTTCAGATACATTATGATCATTTGAGTTCATTGTTATTCTATTCAGTTTAACTTACTCTCATATTCCATTTGTGGGATTGATGAAAAAATCTTCCAATGGTTCTTGAACTCTTTTTTAGTCTGTTTTGTTCATAGAAATGTTTTTATCATGAATATAATTTTTTGTCTGGCTGGTTATTACAAACAGTTTTAGTTAGACTTTTCATGGATTACATCTCAGATGATAGCTTTTACCTGAATTTATTTAATGATTTAGTTGAACTAAAAACTTTTAGGGATCTCTTGAGGAATTGAATGTACGGTTTAATTCATCTTCTTTTTTAATTCATATGTATCTAGGATTAGGATAGGATTTTTTTAATGAATCATGATTTGGATTTCGGCGTTTCCTGATATAGTGGAAGTCGGTGGTGGCCTTTAGTTCCCACAATTTTTTCATCATGGGGTTACATACCCTATGCATGATTTTGAGTTTCTAGTGGTTATAAATTCAATAAAAAAAATTCTATGTATATCAATGGGCGGTTTCAATATTATATTATGATTATATTACCCTAAAGTACATTGATTCATAGAATGATTTGTATTTTTGATAGTGAAAGAGGTTTAATTATATTCACAATTTTTTCACTGATATTTAATACACTCTTATGAAAAGGGAAAGGGGTAACTAATCAATTTGTTTTGGGAAATTACCAAATCAATACAAGAAGGATTCAATTAATGATTGGTATGTGATGAGTATGATAATTGGAAAAGTATATCTAGAATGGGAGGCCTATGAAGAATGTACCTTACACACACATACATAGCCAATATCATAAAATGATAAGAAAGTAAACATAAAAGATAGTATAAATGAAAGTATAACATCTATCCCACATCAAATTATGACATAATGTGATGGAAGGATATAATAAAGTCCAATATACAAACCCACCATAAACTAAAAAAATCATGATAGTCTCTGAAGGTTGTGATTACTATCAACTAATACATTGGTATTTAATTTGGTCTATATCGCTCAATCTAAGATCCATATAATCAAGGTCTTCCAAATAATTTTTTAATTATTGGGTCTAATGTATAATACGTGACCTATGTGGGAAGGACCCATGCAGGGGTGAAAATGATAATAGCTAGTAGGACATCAAAAAAAATCCACACATAAAGAAACAATTTTACTGAGATCTTCAAACACTTCTATGAAAAAATGATATGAGAGATAATTATAACCAATGATATCCTATATAGACAAATAAATGAATCTTAGGAGCGAAATATCTCATCCACTTCTATCCAAATATACACTATGAGGTTTCAAGGTAATGATCATCTAGGTGATCTCACTCCCCCTGTCATACCATCCATAATGGAACTCAACTGTGAGAAATCATTCATCGGGTATCACTAAACTATAGAAACATACCCTTCATCCCATAGGTTATGAAAAAATGAGAGGAACCAGTACCTAAGCTATATTTAAACTAATTTCACTCATCCCAATGGTCACGTTTGTCAAGGGGAGCCACTCCCCTAGCTATTGTGACATTTATTAGACTAATCCTATAGGTACCACTCATTGAGGAGAAACCTCACCTAAATATATACTTCCATTTATGACACTCATCATAGAGGTAATTCTTATAAGGTATATAGATGAAAACAATAATATGAAACTAAGAGGGTTCATCCGTGATACACACCCCATTAGACTAAAATACCATAAAAAGGATGACTCCGAGTTTCATAGAGGTATATTATCCCAATTTAATGACAGGGACCAATGCCTAGGGATAACATTGGGTACATTAGAACACAGAAAAAACATCCTCCTATATATGGTATTTCTTCACTTTTAGGATTTGGTTACTCAAATTCCACAAACCTTACATAGGTAAAACACAATGGAATCTAAGGTTCATTTTACATATATTGGTATTCATTTCCCTAGGCTTGCTGGGGGTATACCATATCATACTAGAAACTCCACTCTTGATATGGGATCAATGATCACATATTTTTTATGACACCAATACCATACCAAGGAAAAATAGAAAGTATATGAGGATCACATTGGGAATCATGGATGGATACAAGATTCAATCGACTAAGATATCGGCCCAAGAGAACCGAGAAAAATCACTCCTAAATAAGGAAATGTTCCCAAAATGAATAAAATCATCATGAAGCTATATAGGGGTCACCATCTATAATGAGAATTCAACGACTCACTGAACCCTTAATGAAATTGTCCAAGGGAACATAGTCAATTAATACAAGTCCATGGAAGCTCAAACAATCTTATAACATAGATGAGACAAGAAGAAAAATGACTCCAAAATGTTCTAAAAGGTGTTCATGGTGTGTCCTTAGGTACATGAAATTTCTCAAAAAACATGAAAATTCTTATGTATCATGTTCATATGACATGTACGTTTCAACAATACATGTCATTTCGACAGGGTACATGACATGTAGATGACACCCTAGCACCCAGCTTGTCATATTTCCATCCTCATGTACACCGAGACGTGCTTGCGTACTTGGTCATCCATGAGTACTAATTAAGTCATGTGTATTGTGGTATGCCTATATACTTAAGAAGTACACAATGTGTAGGGTCACATTTCCATTCCCATACAAAGATATAAATATTTCGAAACTTTATCAATTTTTATACCATAAAAAGATAAAACAATTACCACCAAAAAAGAATCAGTCTTTAAATTAATTTGATATATGATTAATTCATGTTAATCATTCTTAAATTAATTTGTCAATAAATTCTCAAAACAACCAACATTCCACAATTTGAATCTATTTCTAATGAATAAATACCAAGCATCGTTCTCCTTGACAATATTTAGAAGTTGTGTTGGAGTTGTAGTTTTATAAGGTACTCTCATCCAAAATGCATGATCTTCATTCCAACCAATTTCCCATCATTATCTCCTCATAATTCCCAGGGTTATGATGCTAACCCCAAGAATTTTTCATAGAAGCATATTTATAGAGGAAAAACAAGGTCGCTGCATTGGTGAAACAAATAAATAAATAAAATTTATTTAATATTACTTTATGTCGATGACTACTTTTAACCAAACATCCATTTCCAAAAAACGTTATCTCATTCCTAAGGTAAACCACATGTTTTTAACTGAATGGGGGTATCATAATTTCAATATAAGAATATATTGCGATGTTATTCAATTTTATTATGAAAATTGTAAAATCTCTGATATTAATATATTTAGTATATTTTTAATATAAATTTCATCCACATCAGCCTTTGTATTATTTCACACTCTTAGTTCCTTACTTTTAAAATATTCCGAGACTTATTCCAAAATACTAAACAGAGAAAAGTGACACAACACTTGTCAACTCTTCATAGATTTCCATCCCCATAAAGATAAAACTAAATAAAATGATGGAAACATGAAACTATCATCTAGGTCTCCCACTATAAAATTCTCCCATGATAGATTCATATTCTACCCACAAGGATTTACCTATTGAAAACCCGTTGAAAAGATACATAATTTCCTACTAGTTATTAATTCCACGGGCTCCTTAAAAAAAGAGACTCAACATTCATAGACTAGCATTCCTTAGATGACATTATACAATGACTATTGTACATACCTTCTCATCTATTACATGTAGAGAAAAAAATAGTCAAAAAATACTATTCTTATTTAATTAAAGAGAAAACCCCCTTTTCTAATCCAAAATAACATAAGGAAAAAAGGGGCTAAGAACTAAATTGATAGCCGTTCAACATGGATTAAAATCTAAAACAATCAAAATCCAAAAGTCTTTATAGTTTTTCTTTATATAACTCCATAAATGTTATAAGAAGTACTCCTCCACCCTTCTATAAACTAACCAATTAAAAAATCACAAGAACAAAGAAAAGGGCCTATGTACTTCCACCCACTGTCTTTGATCGGTATGATAATTGCCTCTATGGTCAATAATTCATGTCCTCTAAATGGTGATATTATGGTGGTGGAGTGATGATTATTTTGGTATAAAAACTCAACCAATGGTAGATGTTCCTCCTAGATATTTTCCAAAAAAACATGAGATCTCAAAGAATGTCTACCACAACCTAAGAGATAAACATTAACTAGAAAAATGATGGGTGTAAAACACAATGATCAACTATAAATGAGTCCCCAATGATTTCATGTATCATATATTAAACCATGACCTGAAGTATGTCTTTCATTAAATAATGATCATAATTATTATTAAATTAAAATGGGAAACCTAATTCTTATAATGGTTTCCCAAACAATCCATAAATATATATTTTTCATCAACCTAAATAGGTTAGGGAATAAGGGATTACCATATTTTTCTTGTAACTCCATTGGTTTCGAAATTGATTAAAAAATATCCTAGTACACCCACAACTCCACCATATAAATGGTTATTATAATGAAACAACCTGATCACATCATTAGGCATTGATACTAATTTCATCATCTTCCATAAAAAAATATGAATATCTACACATTTTGAAAATACATTGGAAATACATCCATTGGATATCATGTCATACAATATCTGAAAATTGATTTCCTTGAGTTATTCCTCCAATGCTCGTTGAAGAAGTGGAGGAGTAATAGTAAATGGCAGGGGGTAAACTTCATTATCCTATGGTTTCTCACATTCTCCAAAATGGACACTAAAAACACATGTTAAGTATCAATAAAGACTATTGTGAACTGGTACAAGATAGATTAAGGACCCCTTCACTATGTTTGTTAATTTTTTTATCCCATAAAGCACATTGTGTTATGTCAAAAAAAACATCCACATTATATTTTTAAAATTTCTTCTAGTGTATCATTCTCCAAGACTCGCGGTAGTGAAAACCTATCATGAGGTAAAACCATAAGAACCATTTTCCAAAAAAAAAACAAGTTGAAGAACTCAATTATGATGTTTGATTCATTACCTTGTTTTACCTTGTTTTTAAGACACAAATCCACTCCCAATATCAATAATCTCAATTTCCACTTAGTGGAAAACCTTGGGATTCATAATTTGACACTAGATCCTAAAAACCCATTCTATGAATACATTCAACTATACTGTCAATATTGGATTCTCAAGTTGTTAAACATGATATAATATAGAAAAAATCATGTGTGAATCTTTTTATTATTATTCATGAATCCAAAATCTTGATGAGAAGATAAAATTGGTGTAGCCCATTCACTATACTCCACCACCATTATAGGAAAACAAAATATCATTGCATTCACTTATTTAAATGTGTCATTATACAACTAATAAGAAGTTGACCATAACCCCCATCACATGATCTCACCATTTTCTATGTTGGATAACTCTTTAAAAAGTTTTAAAATTCCATCTCAACAATCCTAAATCTAAACTACTCTCGGTTGTATAAACAAACTATGGATTGATGGAAGGAAATTTTTATATACAAAGGTAATAATTGAAGGATCACATCAGAACACTAAATAGGTACCATGCATGGATCTCTCTATCCACCAAGAGTTAAGAAAAATTGACAGTTGAAGTATTTTGTCATTGCTATTCTCTTCAGGAGCCTAAAATAGTGGGGTTGAGAAAAAATGCACCACTAGAATCATGATGAGTATAGAAGAGGATTTGTTTATGGATAAGTGTTTCATGACTACATGTGAACCCTTCAAATGTGTCAGTGAAGAAAAAAGTCTTTCCCTGAACAACAATTGTAACATTTTAACCTCAAAAATCAATTAACACATCCATTTATCTTTTCACATATATAGAAAATATAGGGATTTCATACACACCATATAAGAGAAATCTTCCACAAACACGCAAGTCATAGGAACTCATCCACCACTTTTTGATACTATTTTCATTGGGAGTTAATTACACACCTTCTTATTTTTTGGTTATGTCATAAAAACATGTATTAGTGGTGTATGTTTCCTTCTTCCTTTTATAACCAAATTTACTTCAACTATCATAAGAAAATGGATTTACTAACAAACCATATCTCCCAAGAGAAGAGTCAAACAAGGGAGAAAAGTAGTGGTTATCTTTCGTGTCTAAAAATACAAAAATAAAGTAGAATTAATAAATATAATAAATCCAAACACATTTAGTGAGTCTAGGTAATGAACATACAGTACCAATAGATTTCCATGACTCTAACCCCAACCATATTGATTCTAGTTTTGGGGATGTGGTGGTGGGGGTGGATACATGAAACCTTTGTTACAACCACCTCATATTGCTTCCATGTCTCCTCTGTCATGCATGTAACCCAGTAAACCATTTTATTATAGCTATTTCTTTTTCATATATAGTTTAGAGACATCCTATATTATTTTAGCATGATGGGTATGAAACTTTAATGCATGTAATCTATAGCCATCAGAATCATTGAAATGATCAGGCCTAAGTGGTCAATGTTTTATCTGAGTTCTACATGAAATATGTTGCAACATGTGATGAGACCTACGTTTCACACATGTAGTCAATTGGTTCTGAAATCCTCTTATAACAAAAATTCCCTACATTAAATTCTTATGATAAGAACTGAAACCCTATGCATTAAAATATATAACCAAATTAAAAAATTCACAAAATAAGTCTCACTTGATGCATCAACCATAACCACTAGGTCTGGGTCAGAAAATAACCAATAAGATAAATCAGCACCTACAAACCATCCTAAATAATAACTGACATGTAACTAAGCCCCTTACAAGTGTCATTATTACTCAACATGTATTAATATCAACACTAATTTTAAAAGCTCACTAGTTTTCTTCGTATAAACATCACTGAAGTGACAGGATCTAACTTGTGTAGTTAATATATCTTGTGATCTAATATGAGAAGGATCTGGTAACCACAACACTTACTTAAATGTTTTTGTTGTAATATTTTTTACTTGAATATAGGAACAATATGTAACTTGATAAAAATAAGGTTATTAGATTCATTGTGAATGGATACATTGGTGGTAACAATAACATTGGATTCCCTAGCCTAAAAGCTAATCATGAAACAATTAAACTCTATTTACAATATTCCCAAACCAAAACCCACATCTAGAATTAGGAAACTAAAAAATCTATAACAAGGTTTTAACTCCTTGTAGACACTTCATATAATCAATGGATGATTCATAACACTTCCCGCTAGGTATTCCCCCTAGTAACACGTGATCACAACTCAACCCACTTTGGGCCACATGGATGGTGGAAATCTTAGCCAAAAATACCCCAAAACTGCCTCTATATGTTATGGACTAGAGACAGGAACCCAAAAGGCATATCTAAAATGGTATTACTTTTCCAAATACACCGATACATTTGAAAGAATAAGTAATCCCATACGATACTAGAAATAGTAAAACATATGATTCCATAAATGTGTGCATTACATCTATACCACATTAGAGTACGACATAATGTGATGGAATATAATAAAAAGGGGCCAAATACAAGCCCAGAAAAACTGGAAACAAATGTATGACCTTCTTAGAAGTTTAATACTAATGTCCAATATAGTAATGATAAATAAATCACTCAATCTAGTCCAGACTAAGATCCAATTACCCTATTTCCACCTAGATCTCTATAAAAAGGTATGCTTTTTCATATGACAATACATATGCAGGTAGATCACATATATGTGTGAGCATAAAAATAACTAGTAGGACACCAAAAACCCTAATAATTAATGTACAAGTCTATTCATCATCTCAAACATAGCTATGTCATGAAATATATGAACCATATCGATAACCAAAGTTATCCTAGATATTCTCATAAATGAATCCATGTTGCAAATGGTCTCAGCCACTATGAACCATTGATATGTTGTGTGGTTTTAAGGAAAAACTCATCAATGAGATATCACCCCATGGGCCAAACCACACCTGATGGAACACAACTATGATAAATCACTCTTCAAGTATTGATAAGCTTTCGGAACATGCCAACCATCCCCGAGGTCAATCTTGTCCATGTGGATTTATTATCTATTTTATACTATCACATACATCACACATCTTAGAGGTAATGCTCATATGGGAGGATCATATCCCTAGGTTATACTACTATTGATGAAACCCATCTAAAAGGTGACACTCAATAGTTATATTTTCAAATTCCCACAAAGGAAATTGAGAGGGTTCATTCTAGATATACACTCCATCAAGCTATTAACCCATTGGAAGATGAAGGATCTATCAGGGCCTCTCGGATGGATCAAATTTCGATACACATGTTGTGTGTAACCTCCAAGCACTCATGGGGGAACAAAATCCTGCTAGAAACATATTAACTGATAGTGGATGAAGGACTATGTTTGTGTTGATCACACCAATTATGGAATACCATACATTAGAAAAAAATAAGGAAACTATGGAGCATGATGTATAGATAGCTGGTCAACACCCATGGTTCACTAGGGGGATACAAGACCAAACTGGAAACCACATCCAAGGAAGGGGATCATTTCCATTATTAGTGTTGGCCATTTAATACCCTACCTAGTAAAAAATGGAAATAAGGATCCCTCCTAGACTTTTAGAGGGATAAATCTTCCATGGTATTGAGTGAGCTTTTGAAGTGGACTGAGATAACTCACTCATTAATAAGGTAACTCATCCCCATTATAATGATCATTAGGAAGATACATTGGGGTCATCCTCTTTAATTATAATGGGATGATGCACCAAAACCTCATATGAATGGACTCACGGAACATTATCAAATGATACTAGTCACATGGCCCTCACACAAGCACATAACAATGATGATGTGAGAATTAATTTGAAATGAACCTACCCACCAAGGATTACATTATGTTTCCCAAGAGGTGCACAGAGTGTCTCACAAATCCGGACACTATCCATTCTTTATTCTCACAAGGAATTCAATTTACCACAGTAGTATAAAATGGTTTTTTACCCATAGATATATACCCACGTTTTAACAAAATAGTGGTTATAGATGATATTTTTCTACCTATACCGAAATTTTTGATAAATCCATCAGTACAGTAACCTCGATTTCAATCTTCTATTGGCCCCCCCTCTCGATTTTCATTTTGACCTCGCATCTCCCCCGACCATGCATCTCTTCCCTCCCCTCCCCGACCAGACCCAACCACGACCTCCCACCCTCGTCTCCGCCTTCTTCCCCCACCACCCACCATCCCTCCGCCTTCTCGCTTATGCCTCTTCCTCCGCCTCCGCCTCTGATGCTGCCTCCAGCTTCACCTCTTCACGACCTTCTCCAAACCTCCACATCCTTCTCCTCCAAACGTCCGCCTCCTCCCGGCCTCTGCCACCTCCCATCCTACACCTCCCGACCTCAAAAGGTATTTGCTTTCTTCTCTGTCCTCTATTGATTTATGGATTTTATTGGTCATATATCTTACCTCGTGTTAAATCTATAATTGTGTTAACCATTTATTTTTTCTACTCTATGGATTTATTATATGATTCTACTGGAATAATGGGCCTCTTAGTAGATCAAATGGATACTGGGAATGAAATAAGGTATGACAACCAATACATTAACATAAAATTGGCCATAAATAAATTTTTTTTCTTCTGATATTCAGATTTTTACATCTCTAATGACAAAATTCATTAAGAACTTGATCTGGGGTCTAAGTGTTTATGACAGATTGGGAATTCAGGGTTAGTTCATGAATTATAATGGCATCATCTTTTATGCTTGGTAGCCTCCCTATCTATGTTGGATCAGGATCAGCCTGATTATTTCTTTCAAGGGAAATACAGACCTATATGTAGAATGAAATAGAAACATTTGATCAAAAATGTGGTGAGATTACACTCTTTTATACATACACATCAAAAATAGACTTTTTTTAAACCTACATGCATATTTTTTGGTGCCATACAATGTTTAACCATACATTACACTTCTGTATACAATTGTTAGAAATATAGAATGCTCCATAAACTTCACCAATATATAGTACTGTTTACATTACACTCCGTTATACAAATGATTACATTAAATTACACTATTGTTTTGAATAATCATGTCGGTAAATAGATTTGGATAATAATTCTCCTTTTCATATCATCATTAATTTTCATAGAATGTAATTAATTAGATTTGATTTAATGGTAACGACTCGGTAATTAATGTGTTGTATGGTCACATAAAGATGTTCAGGTAGTTACAGGTGACTGATCTATGTAAGGAATGGAAACTTATCTATTTGAAGTGTAGTATATTAATGCCCTATATTCTTCTTTGACTGACTACTGGTATGTGAATAAACTAACTACTATAACTTGACCACATCATCCACCGTCACTGGATTTCCAACGTATTTTTCAAATAACGAATTCAGGTACGTGACCTAGCTTCACAACATTGATTTTCTCAAAATCATCCTCGACCGACTATTGGAATTGACATCTTCATTCTGAATGCAGATGACAATTTTTCATAAATTCACCGCATGATCAATTTCATTCGAGTAATTATATGTGTTTATGTGTTATTCCACATATTTTCAGTCGAATTGATTTTTTGATCATCACCCCAATGTTCATTCAGAATGAAGATCAACTTCAACCGACTAATGGAATAACACGGTTCTCATAGATCACAACCAAAATGGATATCTTCATCGAACAATCACTTTTATTCTTCCAATTTTCTCTCATTCTCATTTTCTTCCTACCTTTCATTTTGGATTGTTGGTAGATAGTTTTTTATTTCACAATTTTTCATGCTTTGAATCTGATTGTTCAATGAATATTTCCATATATTAGAGGATATCACCAGCCAATATAGAAATATCACATCTTCTCTGCTTCTCTTCTGTATTACATTAATTATAATGGTAATAATTTCCTAGGTAGAAATCTCTTCATATTTTTATCCTTCTAGATTTGGAATGAGATCAGAAGTCTTTGGTTGATGTTTTCCCCTATATTGATGTGTTTTCTTCCAAGTTTTATATTTGAATGTTTAATTTTTCTATGATGGTAATTTTACATTTTCCTAATTATTACTCACACACATCACTGGGGTGGGTGGTTGTACGTTTCTGTATTTTCTTTTGATTTTAGGGCCTGCTTGTGATTTTTTGGAGCAAGAAATGTGTTTCCAGTGATTATTTATTTTTTGATGAAACGAATTTATGTCTTTAATGCCTTATATTGAAAATTTGTGCATAGTGGATTTTTTAGTTTGAGGGGGGGCGGGGTCATGTTGAGGCTTAGGAAAACGATGGGAGTTTAGATAATGTTTGAAAGCCTTTGGAAATATGTAAACTACGAGTTGTATGCCAATTTCTTGATGAAATGTCAAGCATGACTTATTATGAATTTTCAGGCAAGTGGGCCATTAAATGACATGGGGATAAGGAGTAAAAATTGTAGTTTCTGTATGAACATGTTTTTTTGAGGGGGAATACGCACTTAGATTTGGAATTATTTATTTAAGGATGTTGGTTTGTGTTAGATATTGAGATTGCGATGTGTGAAACCATGGGATTGGAATTTGATCGAACTTTTTCCGGTTAACATGTCACAAGAATAATGAAATAGTCGATCCTACATACATGAAAGCTCTTAATTTCTAGTGAGCATGTATAGATCAACAGCACATTCCTATGGAAATTAAAATTATTGTGAAGTGGACTAACTTCCTTATAATGAGATTTTTATTAGAAACAGGTGAAAGGGTATACCTTGGTTTGCAGAGACGAATTGATAGGTGTTTTATGTTATGTTTCTTTTCATTTCTCATCTTTATATTCATTCTATTAATTATTATCAATTAGATTCTAAGGATTCAAATGCCATTTCTCCCACTTTATCATTGTGGTAGTGCCTCTACTGCATCAGTTATCTATTTCCGGCAATGTAGACCCATAAATTCAGTTAAAACTAACCAAAGAAATGATTTTTTCCATTGTGTTAACATATCCATGGAGTTAACATTAGGGATGTGTTTTAAATTACTACATATCACTTATATAAGTGTTGGGCTTTGTTTGACACTAGTTACTAGAAACTATTTATACTACATATCACTTGATTTTGTATAAGGATACATTTCACAACTATTTTTGAAAACTAATTATTTCTCTTATCACTTATGTAAGTGTTTTATAAGACTTTTGATAAGTGTTTTCATATTTTTTGTTGAAAATGTGCTTTTATGCCACCTATTTTCATGGTTTCCTTCAATAATTTAACTGTGAAAAATATCTCAGAGACAGAAAAAATAAATAGTTATTTTTTCAAATTTTTTTCCATAAATAAGAGTTGTCTAACACAACCTCAATTTTTTCATATTACTTATTAAAATAGTGTTTATTGGCCACTTTTTAAGTGGTTTTCAACTAGAATTTAAGTATAACTGTTTTTTTCCAAAATAGAGTAAATTTGACTTGTTTTTTTCAGCTTCTTATCACCAGTTATATTTTTAAATAGATCAATACATAATTGAACTTTTTATAATTTTTTAATGGTTATATATTATAAAATTCATATTTTAATTATTATTTTTTTATTTTTTTATTATCGATAAATGGTATATTTTGGATGCTTCAAATTATTCCAGGTACATTCTATGCCACTGCATTCTCCCAACCTGATGCATTTTGAATTGTTAAATGTCTTAGGTTTTGAATGTTTCTCTTTGTTCCCAATTTCAGGATTTTGATTTTTCAATTCCCAATTATTTTTCCATAGTTAAATGATATATTTGTATCATCAAATAACACCAGGTACATTCTACGCCACTGCATTCTCCCGACCTTATACATTTGGAATTGTAAAATATCTTAAGGTTTGAATGTTTCTCATTGTTCATTATTCCAAGATTTTTTTTAATTCCCATTTATATTTATTAAATTATGACCTATATTGTAGTTGCATGTGCTATTACTTTTAGGTTTTTAGGATATGTCACCTCCACGTTATTTCTCACCTACTTTCCTGGCTTCCCTTCATTTCCACTTTCCCAACCTGTTATAACCTCTCCCTAATAACTCCTCCCACCCCAGACTCTTCCCCAAAACCCCATCTTATTCCAACCACTACCACCTCCCCATACATCTCACCTCCATTCCATCCCCTTACATCCTTCCCCCTATCCCATCCTCCTTCATGCCCCGCTCTCCGTCTCACCGTCACCACCTCCTCCTTCATCTCGAAGCCTTTCTACCATGCATATCCATCATCATTCCATCAATTCATTCTCAAAAACATATACATCATAATAACCTTGTTTAAATTTATTGTTGTTTCATCCATGTGTGTCATGGTATTCATTATTGCATGAGTTGTTTTCTTTTCTCAAATGTTGAAAGGTTCATTCCTCACCAATGCCACCCTCGCCATTCCGAGAACCCTATGATACAACCATTCATTTTAAGATTTCACTATATTCTCCATCTTAATTCTTGTTAATGAAATCAATATTTTATATTGGTTGTAATAATCATCCATCTGCATCCTTCAGAATCTGTTGTGCCTTTAGTTAAAATTATTATCCATAATATTTAAATGAATATCGTATGGATGTATGTAACACTAGGAGGCAGGGTGAATCAATGGTAATTATTTTTTGAAAAACATTAATATTTTATACCCCATTTCATATCTGTTCTATTATAGTCAGATAAAATGAATCTCTCATTCTCCCTCATCACATTTGGTTATACATACAAAAATCCAAATACACACACACGCACAAAGAGGAGAGTTATTTACATGGATCACTACTCCATAATAGTTTATAATCTTTTGTGTGAGTGGAACAAACTTGTAAACACATGATATCCTATTAAAAAACCTATAAAATAAAACAAGCATGGAGTACCAATAAATTCTCATTACATAATGTTCTCCTAAAAATGCATTAGTATGAATGAAATGAGGATCTCTTATTCTCACTAATCACCTTCAGTGTACTGCACGAATCTTTTTTATACTCTATTACATAAACAACATCATGAATGTAACACCCTCTTCCTCTTTCGTATGATCACCAATACACACACTTCTTTTTAGGAGAAAACATGATTGTTTCACCTTCTTACTCATACTTTTCTGAAAATTAGACTATATATAATCCTACATATTTTTATATATCTTCATAAAAACAAGAATATACAATATTATTTCTCTAATCATAGAATAAATAGAGGCAATAGTTTAATTCCTCCTTATATAAAACTAATTGAAACCTACACTCAGTAACTAAGTCAGATCATCTTCCATTTGAAACAAATATTTTCTTCTTTATATATTACAACATCGATCAACACACTCTACTCTCCTTTGATCGCTTGTGGTATTTCTGTATTCACTCAATTCCTAAATCATATCAGGACATTAACTAAAAAATAATTGTGTTCTTTGTATCCATCTATTATTTATAAAATGGGGGAAAATTATGGAAATATTAGCTGTAGAATTTCTTTTGGGTGTTTCTTGTTAAATTTACACTTTACCAATGAAGAAAGTTGGTGCATCTAATTTATTCTTGGTTGTCTGTTGCCTTCTAATGCTTTAATCTAAAGGGGTTTTCCAACAATGTTGAACACCTTAATTGATATATTTTATCATATTTTATTAGCATCGAAACATATTAATTATAATTACATGGTTTGTGTTTACACTGCAGGTATCATCGATGAACGCTACACATCCCAAGTTTGTGTTGTAATGTAATTGAATCCAATGCATTTTGATTAATTTAGAAAAGTAATTGTTGATTTGATCATGGTTCTGGTAGTTAGTGCTATGGTTTCTTCGAGGTGAGAGTGGATTGACAGGTGGGAGATCTTCCACGGAGGCTCTATATCCCCGACACATTCTAGGGTTCTATTGGATGTTATGTAAATGTCTTATCTTCTGCTTCAAATCGATTATTCTATGATGATAAAATTTTCACTTTGAGGACTATGATAAACTATTATGGATTAAAAAACATGGAAAATCTACCCACCCACATGGATAACTATTTTTTATAATGTCTAGGAATTTAATCTATTATAGCTTCAATGAATTTTATTATTAATTCTTTCTGGTTCTTGTACTGTGATATCGTCACCGCATTTATTGAAATTTGTTATAATTTGTGTTGTTTAATCATTTAGATATTTCATTTAGTTGTATGGTTGACTTTTTTCCCCTCATCAGTGATGAAGCATGTCTATGATGTTTTCTTTGTAGATGGGCTTTCTACTGAGGTTGTTTGAGATGATGTTCTACTTCCTAAAAATATTGGGACTAACAGCCTTGATAACACTACAATTGGGTCAAGTGATGGAAGGTATTTTTTGAGTATTATCTTAATTAAAAACAATTTTATAGTAATCCTTATCTTCTATATAAAAAACTGATTCATATAATCTAGTTATACATGATCAAGGTTTGAAGATTTTCATGTAGTTTAATCTAAAATTCATATCTTTACATCATTTAAAATTTATAAAAAACTACTTTTATTTTCAAAACGATGTTTTTTGTTAGGTTAAATGCATATATAAGACTTCATTTCAAATAAATGACATTATAGTAGTGGGTAATCATTGGTGATATTTATAATCACCCAGCTTGTTCCCCTTCATGCAATGTTAACATGTTTTTTTCTCAAGCTAAGAAACAACATTATTTTTATGGAAGATTACTTGTACTTTTCCTTCTTAAAAATGATGTGGTTATTGATATGGATAAATAATTTTTTTTCTTAAAATTTGATAGATTTTTGAAATATATTCAACAAATTTTCAGATTGACGTCAACTGAAGTAAGAAGAATTACTAACTTCTAGTCTTCCACATCAACCTCTTCAATTTATACATTAGCTTTTGAAATTTCCTTCGATTATGTGATGCTCTAAGAGAATTATTAGCTTTTATTGATTTAATTTATAGATTCAAATTCCAAACACTTTACTCCTCATGTTTTTAGTTCGTGTTTTAGTTGTAAAATATCAAATACGTCTCCATCAATCATAGAAAAAATCCATCTTCCATACTTAACATCAATCATGAATTATTTTCAAATATTAATGATGATTGTTACATTAAATGATCAATATAGAGTCATCTTAAAAAAATCTTGAATATTAGTAAATAAACCACAAATTATTTCAAATAGATAAACCTAATGTATGACTTAGATTATAACACATACATATTATCTTCATAGCTATTATGTAATAAACTATTAAGATTATGTATCACTATGAGAATTCATTCCATGTTTTTAAGATCTTTTATCTTCCCATAATGTTTTATGAAAATTTTCATTACTATCTCATTTATCTTCCATTGATGGTTCTAAATATTGTGATCCATTCATTAAATTGTGGATAAACAAAAACTTTTGTTTATGAGTCATCTTTTCAAAATGTATCATCATTATTTCTCCACATCAACTTATCTATCAAATGTGCATTTTCTTTCACCTATCTGTTTCTAGATTCACATCATATTAACATCAATAACCATTCTTGTAACTTTTTGACAATAAATTATATAATCATTCATCCTTATGTAATGTTAATATATTAGAAATAATTTTTCTAGGCATCATCCTCTCATACTGTGCACCAGTGTAGGAACTGTGGGTATAGCTCTAATGTGCCACTTGTGATCGACCACAACAAACTCATATAGTGTTAAAGTGTCTGAGCATGTCGTGAAACCGTTCGAGTCATTATATCATTTAAAACCAATTCCCATCCTCTTAGGAATATCTAATATCAATGTAGTATGATCTATCCATGTTTCCTATGGGTATGACCCTAAGAAATCTAATTGCAGCAATCCCAAAACCAATTCCATAGGCATCCTATTAAATCAAATACTATCAGGCACAATGGTAAATTCTAGATGTCTAGGGATGTCATACATTATCTAGTATCATCAAATTTTAATGCTCCTAGGGAAATAGAGTTTCAATGTCCATTAATTCGATTCCATGAAATGTTGGGAATTCCCACATATGTAGTCACATAATCAAATATAAAGGGATTAAATAAGGAATTCCCTATACATCAAGGATTAATCCCCGTATCCAAAGAATTCCACACTCATCAGGATCAAGGATGAATCCATTCATCCTATGAATTCCACACTCATCAGGTGATTACAATTTTTGTGTTTTATTGCAGGTTGCAGTCAGTTTTTGGGTGTTTGTAGTGAGTTTCTATGTTTGATTTCAGTGCTTTATATTTTTGTGATAATAGGTGAATGCGGGTGATTATAGTAAGTTTTCTGTGTGTTTCTAATGTGTTTTAAGTGTGATTTCTATGTGTTTACAGTGTGTGTTTGTGTGTTTTCTGTGTGATTTTAGTTTTATATTTTTGCAGTGTGTTTTATATTTTTTCAATGTGATTTCTATTTTTGCAGGTTGTAGGTTGCAGTGTGATTTCGGTATTATATTGTCGTTTTCTATGTTTTATTTCCATTTGATTTCTATTTTCCATTTTTAGGTTGTAGGTTGAAGTGTGTTTTTTATTGCAATATGTTTTGTGTTTTTGTTGTTTATTTTTTCCTTTTACAGTGTGTTTTCTATTTTATGGTTTTGCATGTTGTAGGATGTGAATTCAGTTTTTGAATATAGTGTGTTTGATAGTAGGTTGTGAGCGTGAAAATTATTGGAGGGTCAATACTTGTGGTCTCAAAACCATTGGTATACCTTTGTAATATTCATGGTGTATATTTGTACCAATGGTGGGAAACCATAGGTATAACTCCCTTTCAACGGTTCAAGATAAACTACTGGAACATCATAATTCCATCACATACAGAAACCATTTGCAGAAAGATATTCCAATGGATTAAACTATTGGTATAGAGATATGCCAACAGTTTCAAATCGTTGGCATAAATTTATCCCAACAGTTCACAATGAACCGTGGGAAAATTGAAATCCAAACCCCCCTATACAATCAGTTTAATGTGGAATACTTTTCTAGGGCTACCCCAATGGCCCACATGCCAATGATTATTGAAACCATTGGGATAGGCTATCCCCATGGTTTTAGGGCCTATACCAATGGTTTGAAATGATTCTGAATGGTTATATTTCTAGTAGTGCCACAATATACATCATCTTCCAAGGGTACATGGTAAGAATTTTTCCAATGGAGCTCATCATGTCATATTCCCTTGCTCGTGTACACTGGTTCATGCTCGTTTACTTAGTCATACCCTAGAAAAAGGCTATAATTGTTCACTCTACCACTAACATGTACATCCCATGTACCTGACATATAGGGAATCATGGACACCATGGCGTGTTCCCCCTATACATGTCCATCCGTCCTTCTTGTGTTAAATTTCTTGTGGCTTGGTACACATAGAGTGTGGCACTGAATCCCTATTGGTAATGTACTCATGTACGAAGAGTGTTTTCCACCATTTTTCACAAGGAGGGTGACTCTACATGGAATTTTAGGCATGTATCCTCTGTACTCACTCTGATGCTCGAAAAACGTGTCACTCAACATGTGAAACATGTCACATGATACATGATACATATTTTTGTACAAAAAAACTAATAACATAAAAGAGTGGAATACACAATGTGTGTTCATTGGACAACATAATGGGTAGTTAGGATTTTATTAGAACCTCTGAGATTCTACACGTGTCTTTTCGTAAGCCTCAAAAGACTCTGATTTCACTTAAAATCATGATATACATTGATGATTTGGGTAGAACAAAAACATTCTACGTTATTTTAAAAATATCTTCTTCCAAATAATTAAATTCATACCTCTCATCGTCTCTCAACATCAGGATGTGATAACACAAGAACAAGGAACTCCAAACCTCAATTGATCCATCTGTGGATATACTACTATCATCATACACCACAATCATAATGTATAATATCCATACCAAACTTTTTGTAGTGATATATTTCACAGAATACCAATTTTGAAATGATCATTCACTATGTATTCATAAAATAATAGGACAAAATAAAATGTCATTGATGAACACACATAGAATGGGGGGAGGAAATCATAGAAAACAAAAAACAACATTAATTGTCTTCATACAATTATTAATGGAAAAGATTCATTGTCATGGAGAAATGAATGAAGATAAATAAATAAAAAAAACAATACTATTTCTTAAACCACAAGAAGATAAATATATTACTAGAATTAAACATTAGATCAAAGAATATATTTTCTTGGAGATTAATTCACATTTTTTATGTGAAAACCAAGATAGGGATATATCCAAATATCAAACATCCTACTTCTTTTTTTATATTTCATTGATAATGAATGATCACATGTTGTGATTTTTTCATGATCTACAATGCTTTGTTATTGTTATAATTAATTATCATAATCCATTAATCGATCCTCAGTATTTATCCCAACAGATATCCCTCTACACTATCCTCTCAACAACCAGGATTATGAAGAAAACTCTATGAATTGGACAAAACTGTGTATTTATAGTGAAAAATCAGGTCTTTGTGTCATCAATATAAATAATTAATAAATTTATTTTATTTCATTATTTTTATCCATGAATTATTTAAACTATCACCTAATACTAAAAAATATCATGTTGTGACTAGGGTAAACCATAAATATTGAATAAAATTATGGTCATAGGATTTAGATGCTAGACCCTGTTGGGTTTTTATACAACATTTTTATGAAAAATGAAGACTCATGATATTAATATATTCAATACCAATAAAATATAATTTTAAGGAATATTTGTTATTATAATTTCATTAAATCATAGCAGTTATATGTTGAATCATTCCTAGAAACATTTTAATGCCTCAAATAGAAATAAAAGAGACATTAAGTTGATTAATATTGAACCATTGGTTGTGTTTTATGAGAGGCAATGTATATATCCATTATACTAGGAAGAGTAGCATGATCGATCCTCAGTTGCACTGAACCTCATTGAATACCTGAGAGAAAATTTTTATTTACTCCAAAGTTACCAATCATAGTATCATATCTTCAAAACTAGTATGTGTATTGCCTATGTCATTCATTGGAGTGCAAGGATGGTGATAATGTTTTTCTTCGTGTTCATCCTATATTGGGACACTGTCTTTTGGGAATATAATATAAGTTGAAACTGTGGATTGATGGACCCTTTGAGATCATTGGATGATTTGGAATGTTGGCATACCAATTAGACTTTCCATATTTCTTAATAATGATTCCTGACGTGTTTCATGTTTCACAATTATGAAGTTATCAAAATAACCCTTCCCATATGATTGAATAGGATAATGTTGATCTTGATCTCAACACCTGTAGTGTTGATAAAATTATTCATTTTATGGATTTACATGAAATTGTAAAAACTGGTTAAAAAATATACACTTTCATTGTAACATGGAGGTTCTTATATGAAATAAACATGAAATTTTATGTGTAATAATTTGCGAGGAAGTAGTTACTTAGATATTTTTTTGACTATAATCATAGGAACATTGTGGGGAGTGAAATATGTAATGGTGGGGATAAATATGATTCCCCCTAGGTTTGGATACACACTCCTTTTGATATTCAAGAGTTGCTTCATAAATTAATTAGAGTTTTTGAGGTAATTTTCTGTACTGTTGTAGTTTTATAGGGTACTGTTTCCTGGGGGATGTCATCTATTGTTTAGAGTATGATTAATAAGGTGTGGTCTAGTGGGATATAATATAGTTTCCAATATGGTAAATTTCGATGCCCCATCCAATTTGAATGTGGATGTGTTATAGGGAATTAAGTATGTTATGGATCCATGATATTTATATTTTGGATATATATCCAATTTTACATATCATAATCCTAATGTAGAGGTTTTGGCGCAATCCATCTACTCATACGGCCCCTGGGGTGTGGTGGAAGAGGCTATTGTATGATGTTTTGTGGGGGTTAGTATCATGGTTATACAATTTGGTGGATAAAAATGGCATGGTACATGGGATACAACATAGACCATTCCCATGAGAATAGGATCTTGGTGAGGTTTGTTCCATGGATTCTAGAGGTCGGCTGGGTAACTGTGATTGAAACCTTTACATGTGAAATTCTACATGGTCTTGCAATTTTACAACATGTTCCAAGATGTTGTCTTATAGTATTTTAACTTTTAAACATCCTATGAATGTTAAAATCTCTTCAAATTTTATTAATATTTCACTTTTCTATCTCAATATCTAGCTTCAAATGTGAGAAATTTTATATCTTTCAATCCCCTTATTGATTGGATAAAACCTCTGCATGTTTGAGATCGAGCCAGGGTGGTTTCACTCCATACATGGGGTATGTGTGTCCATATAAGGGTTATATTTCATGTATAAATTATTTTTGCATTTAAATAACATGATAAATGATATGAAAATGATTGATTTGATATCAAAGTGTATTGTAATCATGATAACTATGCTTAAATGTATTTTTTCATTAAATATAGTTTGGTGAACATTATGTTATGTTAAATTCCATAATGGTATTTTTGATATAAAATTGTTTTTGAAAAGAAAAGAAGTGTTTATGAATAAATGTGAATATTATATTAAAATTAGTATCAGTGTCATCATATGAATTTGGGAATATTGTTATACTAGTAACCTTAGGTGTTTCATGAAATCTACTTCTCACTCAAAGTGTGATATACACGAGAGGGTTCATATCGATTGACCATAATGGTAATTAATATCAATTGGATTAACATTATTAATATCATAGGTCATTATTTTTTGTCCTAGAATGTATTCCAAAGGGTTTGATAGTAAATAATGTTTTTATTTCAGTTATATTAGATATTCAAAAAATGTGATATTTTAGGGATGTTTTCTCACTAGATTATCTTATGGTGTATCCAATTATGGTTTTCTTTATGAATACCAACTTTATCAGATAAAACATTTATATCCCTAGTTTGATTGAATATTAATGGTATTTTATAAAAAAATTGGTTCTTCTCGAAAAAATTATGTTATGAAAATGCATCATAAATTGGATTGTTTTAAATATTGATCTATGGTTTTCATAGAATTTGAAATTATACATATTATTTGGGGAAATATTACTTGTATATTCACAAAAACCAGAAATTTTAGTTTTTTAATTTTTAGATGTGGATATATAGGACACATATAAATAAAATGGATTTAGCAGTCAACATACATCTATTTAGTATCAATGTCTTTGTAATGGGGAGGTTTAGTGGTGATGGTTGGAGATTTTGATGCTATTTTTAGAATTTTTTTGGTTTTTTATATTTTAATATATTTTTCATTATTTTTTATATTTCATGGTTGTCTATTTTTCTTCAATGTTTTACACTAATGATTTGTCTTCTTCTGATTACATAGAAGAAAAGGTTTCTCATTAATCTGTTGGAGAGATAATTTGTGTGACGTATCGAGTACACACAAGTTTCTTCATAACATTGTGTGCCTCAAACCAATGCATATATGATCACCATTACATCTATTGAACAAAACAATAAACCTCAAAAACACTATCTAGTTCCTCTATTCAGAAACACTCATTGTTTTACCTCTGACAATAAATCCTATGTCCAATTCATTTGATCAAAATCTTTATTCAGTATCTATACATCAAGTAATAGATTCCATGGTTTTAAACCCACTGTAATCATAATTCATTATCACCTCCCCTCTATGTTAAATGTGAATATTGTTAGTATGTATTGTACTTATATTTCTTTTTATAGATAGGAAAAAGGTATAAAAATGATGAAAGTAAAATGTTATTCACACTAATAAAAAAATTTATTTTGATTTCCCATAATAATCACAAAAAAACATAGATGCCTCTCATAATTCATTTATATGATTTCTATCACACCTTCATGATGAATAATATCTTCTTTTTGGATTTATAAAATCCCTAAAACAAATGAATCTATTTTTTGGGTAAATTATTACATAATGACATTTAATACTTCAATATATTAATTTATTAACATATATTCCCAATGAATTGATTCACCTTTTTGTGAATAGTTTAAAACAATTCACATAACATAACTTCACATGAATCCCCTATTCCCTTTGAGATAGAAATATTATCCAAATCATGATTGGTAAATTTAACCAAAGGTTCTTCACCATATAATCATGATTTGAATTCCATGTATGGAGCACCTAAATCATCTCACACATTAGATGATATGGAAAATTTCATTAACATATTATTCTCATTATTTTCATGTTAAGAAATGTCTTAGTAGAATCTGAAAAATTTATCTATGATAGAGATATCTTGTCCAAATATAATCTTCATTATATTTTGATAAAATAATCAACAAATACTAAATGGAAACAATTTCATATTAAGAATATTGAAGAGGAGAAACATGAAGAATATACCACATGTCTGATAAAGGGATGTATATGACAAATATTGGTGGTGAATTAGTATTGGCCCATTTTAAGGACCATTTGATAATACTATCCAATTATACCAATTCTTTTAACTATTTCATGGGTTAAGGAGGACTTTTTTTTATTCATTCTCTCCTCACACTACAGCTTTCTTATTGAAAAACCAAACACACACACACACACATTGCATAATTATTTAGATGGTTTAACACTGAGTATGAGATGGATATTACATTGTGTGATCCATTAAAATTTGATTCCTCATAACACAATATTAATTTAACAACCTATGATTTGTGATTTTTAATTTGAAATTAAATTAATCTTTTTGATATTTTCCCTTTCACTCAATAATGAATTGTTGGATCGGGTTATACCAAATATACAAAAGAGGGGGTGAATTGTGACATTTACAATTTCTTCGGGATATTGTGATCAGTATATTTAAATTTATCAGAAAATTATGTAGTGGAAAATATATATGAAATAGCACATTATGTATAGTGGTTCGGGGAAAAGAAGTCCCCTAGTCCACTCCACCAATGATCTACTCCATGACCTCGGTGATTTTAACTATTTTGTCCTCTTATCAATAGAATATTCTATGACTAAGTGTCGGAAGTTAACATCTTTACAATTTTAAGGAAAAAATAGCCTTCTGGTTCATACACATAACCAAAAATAAAAACGTAGTATGAGAAGCTGGTTACTCAAAGTAAAATAGTATTTGTTATTTAAATACTTTCTAGTAGTTCTTCACAATTGCAGCATCATGCAATTGACAGTAGAATGGTCATTGTCTTAAGAAAAGATATACTGTCAATAGAAGATGTTTTGAGTCAATTCAGTTGTAGTAGATGTTCAATAGAATTTTGCAATATCAAAAATAGTAGGCCCACAATAGCTATTTGATATAGATTTGGTGAATATTCAAAGT
Source organism: Viscum album (assembly GCA_963277665.1). Lineage (NCBI taxonomy): Eukaryota > Viridiplantae > Streptophyta > Magnoliopsida > Santalales > Viscaceae > Viscum > Viscum album. The sequence continues at coordinate 606,649,438 of OY728127.1, forward strand.
GTTTCTTCTTCTTCAGAAAACAAAACTTTTTCATTCTTTGTAATAGCCGATCTATAAGTCTTAAATGTATCTGTAATTTGTATCTGTGAAAAACTCAATAGCATGATATATATTTTCAATGAATCACCACTATATATATAATAAAAATTTATACAGGTATATATAGAATAAAGACTTGCATTCTCATTTTAAAATTTTTATCCACAAAAGTCACCTTTATAATCATAATATTTAAATGTTTGAATAACAGAGCAGTTGTGACTCCCCAGAACATTCGGCATGTAAATAATCTCTTAACAAAATCCTCTGAATCATAAATAAATGTCTTGGAATTAGTCAATGACACATTTTAGATTCTAGCTTTTAATCTTTCTCCAAATCATCCTAATAATCTGCATGAAGATCTTTGGTTGATAAAATCAAAATTTAAATATCGGACGCCAAAAGTAGGGTTGAACTTCATAGCATTTATTCTCTAAACTTATGGTTCACGAGGTAAATCTGATCTCAAACGTAAGGATAATGATCCATAGATTTCTCATCTTCCAAATGTAAGGATGATCATTCAGAAAAGTATGGTTGATGATCCAAACATTTCTATTCAACTTTATAATATATGGTTGTTCACAAAAGTATGTTTGATGAACCATACATTTATGTAACAGACATAACATTCCATACTCAAATAATGATCTTCTTCCATACTTTGTTGTTTTCCCAAATGTATGGTTCCTTCCAAATGTTTGGTTCTTCTCCCAAAAGTATGGTTCCTTCATTCATACTTTTCTCGTAATGTATAGTTTCTTAACCATAATTTTCTGATAACATGTAATGTAAACAACAGATTCTATCCTTGCGCTCTTCTCTTCAACATATGGTATGGATAGTGATTCCAGAACATGCAGAAGTACATTTTGAATATGTAGTGAATGAACAGCGTTTCCAAGACATGCTAAAAACGGTTTCTGAATACTTTTCCCAATATTACACACAAATTAAACACTTTAATATTATCTAAAAATAGATAAATAAATAATATTCATTTCCAAAAATATACTCAAATTAAAATTATCAGAAAAAATAAGCATATTTGTGATCATAAAAATCATCATAAAGAGATAGAGTATTGTTCTCAACAATCTCCGACACATAAAATTATGTGTTGTTGAAAACAACACTTTCTCAAAAGTGTCCCCTTTTATGATCACAAAACGCATAAAATAACCAATGAAATTAACATAAAAACATAATTACATATATTTTAGAATTTTGTAATGATAAAATAAATCTCCCCCATAAGAGATTCTAAAGATTAAGGTAAAAAATATTTCTCATTTCTCCCCAAAATAAGATCTTTGATTTTTAAATAATTTATCCCCCAGTGTAAAAATATTTGAAAGCTAAAAATAAAATTTTAGTTTTCCATCATTTGAAAGAAAATAAAATAAATTTTGAAGAAAATTAAAATAAAATTTAGTGTTTATCTAAATATCCCCAACTTTTTGAGATATCCAAATGAATTATTGAATAAGATATAACACATTTAAATGTAATATTAAACTAAGTAAATTATTTTCTTAACTGTTTAACAATATTTCAATCTAGATTACTATAAATATAGTAGAGTTCAGATAGTAAAACAAATTAATAACGGAAACACATTGGATGAAAATATATTATATTGAAAATATAATTACATGTATAGTAAAGACAACAAGAATAAAGTTTGTGCTAAAATGGTTTATGGAACTTGGTTTTAGTGCCTCTAAATGACATCCTTGATCTCTGACAACTAAAATCTCAAACATTTCATTATTCCATAGTCTAACTGGATTATGATATTTCTTCCTTCCTGTGTTAGATGAATGTCTTCAATCTAATTTACTCTTAAGAACTCATGGAGCCTATCTTCCTTGTCCATAAACAGAGTTAACTAGTCTGTGAACTATTTCAGTAATGTTCTAATTCTAGGTTCATCTGAAGTCAACTAGTCCAAAAGAAACGTCTGATTTCCATTAAACAATGATAATGGAGCACTGTTTCATTGATGGTCCTACAATCTATCATTCGTATTGCTCATAACTGTTGTCATGGCCTAAAATATTCTAATCATATCAGGTGAAGTTCCTGATGTACTGGCTTCACTATTTCTGACATCTACGAATTGTTTCTACATGAAATATTTCAATTCAAGTAAATCTATCTTCATCACCATTTTAGATTTTATATTTTCCCCTTTAGCCATCATTTCTTTATTTATATTTTCTACTTCTTTCTTAAAAATAGAACAGGCTTTCTAGTTCTGAAACTTCTGCATCTCTTTTTCTAATTCACATCACAAAGATACATTTTCTTATTGAAATTTGTTAAAATTTTTGATCAACTCCTCCAAATGTTCATTATCAGATTCAGAGGCACCATGGGAATGATTCATAGTCTGAGATTCCACTGTTTTATCAACTCAAGAGGAAGAGATTCAACATCTGACTTCTCTTCAGCCCCTCCCATTACTAGTTTTTCCAAAGATTTTTCTTCAGAGTCCTTCCTTGACGCATCCAAAAAAAATAATCATTATGTAAATCAGTATAAACCTTTATATGGTTCCATGATTTATCCATATAAACTTGATCATGGTCCTAATGAGTATCTTTTTCATTGATCTCTTCCAAGTTATGTTCCTCCCAAAATCATTCCTTTTGATCAAGTTCCATTGGAAGATTTGTTCCAGGTGTGGCATATTCCTATACTTCTAGTTCTACCTCTACATTTGCCTAAGGTATAATTCCCTATTCTATATGAGGAGTCACCTTAATCTGAGAAACTATAATATTTTCAATATCATGTACTATAGATTCTCTAATAAATATGATATTAGAAGTGGTTCAGTTTCAGTTTCATTTGTTTGAGTAGACGTCTCTCCAACATGAACCCCTATTTTCCTTTTCCTTTGAAGTACTTCAAGACTTTCCTCATATGTAGGTGTAACAATAGTTTTGAATTTGATTCTCCTTGAAAATATGCTTACTCTCAACTCATCTTGTCCTTCTTTTGATTTTTTAGGTTGTTCTTGGGCACTCTCTTTCTCTTCTTCTTCTCCAACAGGAACATGTTATCCTTTTATTATGCTATAAAATAAACCATTTTTCCTCATTTTTCTTAAATTGAACATGTTTTTGTGGAGTCATCTCACTCCAGAATCCACCAGACTTATTATATCTTTTTAAAAAATTCCTTGAAATCAATCTTACAAAGTGATAGAAGTTCATTCTCGCTTCTGGTTGGAAAAAATAATGAAGATATCTCAGCATATATCTCATAAAGCTAAACATGATATGACTCATCAAGGTAAACAAGATATACATGTTAGGATATAAAATTTTCTCACTTTCTATCATACGAGGTGCAATCATTATTTACACAAACATTATAAAAATATTTAGTTCCAGCTCTAGATCATTCAATATAATATTTCTTACATTAAATGATCCAAACAAAAAAGTCATAATATCCTCTCACTTATGCACACTATCAACTATATTCTTCAAATTATTTTGAAATACTCCTTGATGGGGTATGTTAAGAATTTGAGAAATTTCCACGGAGGAAATTGAAATGTCTATGTCCTCTATCCTTTCCATCACAATATCTTCGTCTTTTTATATGCTAAACCGAACATATTTAAAGATGTGATGAAGTTATACCTCATATAAATACTCTGTGTTCTCTCCATTAAATTTTTGTTCCATATTATGAAATATATGTCTTTCCATAGCCTCAGATCTGTCTGATATAACCATTGAAAATCAATTACATTTCCTTGTGGTATTGTTCTTCTTATTGAGCACAGATGTTAGTAGTATCAATCTCTAGCTCATTGGTCCTCTTGGTCTTTTCAATTTCTAATGTAGATCTTTGATGGTTCAAATGGTTAGTGATTCAATGGATTAGGTGTAGGTAGAGAAGAACGGTAAATGGTTTTCGAGGTTTCAAAATAGGTTTTGAGAAATTGAATGGGTTTGGAATGGGAAATGGTTTCTTACATCTTTGATTCCCGTGTCATTACACACATAGTAATTTTTGCATTATTTAAAAGTAAAAACATATGCAACAAAAGATTAAAATAGTACCGACGAAAATTTTAAATTAGCATAAAAAAATTAATAAGAAAAAAAAATAAAATAATAATTATATAAAAAATATTTAAAAATAAATAAACCTAGATCTCCCTTAATAAATTAATCCTTGTAGTGGGATGTGGTTTAGTAAAAATATCTGCTAATTGAATTTCCTTGATTACAAATTCAAATATTATAACCCTTTTAAGAACATGATCTCTTAAAAAGTGATTTCTAATATCAATATTCTAACTCCTACAATGATTAATAGGATTTTTTGAATTATTTATAGCACTTGTATTATCACATAAAATAGGTGTATTTTTAAAATTTAGACCAAATTCCATAATATTGTTTTTTATCCAAAAAAACATGTGCACAACAACTGCCTAAAGATACATATTATGCCTCGAATTTTGAAAGGGACCCTGAGTGTGGTTTCTTACTAGAACATCGCTCTAAGGTTTTTTCTAAACAGTTACAAGACCCTAAGGTGCTTTTTTATCTAATCTACAACTTCCAATGTATGAATATGAATATGAAATTAAATTAAAATTAGTTGTTTATCTTAAGATAAGAGATTGAAAAACAGTTGAATTTAAATATCTATAAATTATGTTGACAATAATTAGGTGAGATTGTTTAGGATCATAATGAAATCAAGCTCAATGAAATACATAGTACATTATATCTGTCATGCTAGTAGTAATATATAATAAACTAAAAATCATAACATTATTTAACTTGTTGATAACTGATTTTACAATTTCATCCAAGTCATGTTTTATTTTAGTACACATAGAAGTTGTCTATGTCTGTATATTTTAAATTCCAATTTTTGTATGTAAATAAATAATGGATTTTCTTTTATTTAAAAAATTTCGAAAATCTTTTTGATAAATTTGAATTCTTAAAAAGAAATTTAATTCTCCCATCATGCTAATTTCAAATTCATTTTTCATTAAATTTGAAAAATCATGTTAATGTTTTGAATTTCTTGATCCAAAGAAAAAACATCATCAACATAAATTTTAACCAATAAAAAAATAGAATCTTCAGTTTTTAGAAAAATTGATGAATCAGCCATTCCAACAGTCAAGTATTTTTTAAAAAGAAAAGAGTTTAATCTTTCATACCATGATCCAAGTGCTTGTTTAAAACCATAATTTTATTTAGCATGTTTAAAAAAAGAATTTGGTTTTTGAGAATTTTCAAAACCCATAGGTTGTTCAACATAAACATCCACCATTAAATAACCCTTTGAAAAGGCAAACATAACATCCATCTAAAATAATTTACTATTCATATGAGATGCATAGGATCAAAAAATCTAATAGATTCTAATCTAGCTACAGTCTCAATGGTTTCACTATAATCTATACCATCTTCCTGATTTTATCCCTTAACTACTAGTCTTTCTTTATTTCCCGTAATTATTCCTTGATCATCTTGTTTAATTCAAAAGACCCATTTGGATCCAATAACTGGATAGTTTTGTGGTCTTTCAACTAAATTCCAATCTTCATTTCTCTTAAACTAGTTTAGTTCATCATGCATTGCGATCATCTAACTTTAATCAACTATGGATTCTTCTAATGTATGAAGATCTAATTGGGATAGAAATAAAAATAATTGAACTTGATTTCCAACATTTATCCTAGTTTTTATTTTTATTTCTAGGTCTCCAACAACATTTTCTAAAGGGTGATTCTTTATGGTCTAGAATTTCTTGGTAGTACATTGTTATTTTCTTCAATGTCATATCCTTCTGGACTAGACTGAATTTAATTTATATCTTTTTCAAAATCATCATTCTTATTTTCAAGTCTCATGTTATCATTAGATTCTGATTCATCAATTGGGTCATTCCTTTTTTCTCAAAGGGATTAGATTCATCAAATTTCACATGAACTGAATCTTCAATAATCATTGACATTTTATTAAAAACACTATAATCTTTGAAGTATCCGAATATCCTATGAAAATTTCTTCATCAGAATTTGTATCAAACTTACCATGATTTTTCTTTGTGTTTAAGATGTAAAACATGCATCCTAAAACATTAAAGTAATTTACATTAGGTCTTATGTTATTCCAGAGTTCATAGGGTGTCTTTTAGAATATAGGTCTGATTAAAACTCTAATCATTATAAAATGGGTTGTGTTTATATATTCTTCCCAAAAATTGGTAGGAAGACAGTATTAATTTCGAATAGTCTTAGCCATTTCTGGAATTTTCATATTACTTCTTTCAACAATTCTACTTTTCTTGAGGTGTTCTTAATATAGAGAAGGTGTGTTTAATACTCATATTTGAGGTAATGGAATTAAATTTCAAATTCAAAAATTCTCCACCATGATAAATTCTTAATGAAATTATTTTAAAGAAAATTCATTTTGAATAGCTTTGAAAAGAAATTCAAATATAGAAAAAGTTTAATTTTTATATTTAAGAGAAAAAATTCCTAGTAAATCTAGAATAGTAATCAACTAAGGAATTTACATATAATTTAGCAGCAAAGCTTGCTATCTATCAATGTCCAAAAGATCCATATGGATATGTTCTATAAGATTAGATTTAGTAACTTTGTTAACAGATTTGATGGATTATATGTACTAATTTCCAAGTTGATGTGAATCAAAGAATCTAACAAATTAAAATTTGAGACTTGGAAAATCAGAAACTAGCTGTTTGTTAGATAACTTGTTTAAAGTATATATATTGCAATATCCATGTCTTTTATACCAGATCCAGGATTCATTTATCTTAGATGTTTTGAAGTTTACTTTTTGTTTACACCAGGAATTTAAATCTATGGTTTAAGAAATATTAGTTCATGGTACTCTATATTTATGAAATTTAGCTTTGAAAATAGAACAACAATTGTTAGAAAAATCAACAGCATAAGCATAATAATATAGTTGAGAGATACTTATCAGGTTGTGTTTGAATCCATTTACAAAGAGTACATTATTGATTGATACAACTCCTTGATCTCCAAATATTCCAATGCCAATAATCATTCCATTGGAATTATCACCAAATGTGACAGGACCTACATCCTTTTAAGTTATTGTTCTGAAATTTGATGAGTTTCCACTCAAATATCTTTTGTAGCCACTATCCATGTAATAAATTTAAGTTTGGCATCTGTGACCTGCATCATGAAATGGCATTAAAACAAGGGTTTGTTTTGGTACCCATTTTATATTGTGCCCAATAGTATTAGTTAGTGAAGACATGTTAATATAGACTTACATTGTATTTATATAAACAATTGAATCATATAAATTGCTTCCAATAAAGTCTTTCTTAATCCCACTTATTTGTGTTTTCCTTAAATAAATTTTTTTAGATTTGTGACCTTTTGTTCCGTAGTGGTTTAAAATTTAACCTTTTGTATTTGGGACAAAATAGATCTTATATAGATTAGGCTTCTCACCTTAACATTATATTCCATATCTTTCCTCTTTAATCACATTCTTTCCATGTATTTAATTTTGTGTATTTTCTCCTTTTGTAAAATTAAGAGCTCTAATTTCCTATGTTTTTAGTTTTTTTTTGTGATGCTTTTATTTGAGTTTCATTATCTATATATTTTTTGTTAATTATGTTATACATTTCTAGTAATTCATAATGTTTCTTTAGTAGAGTTTCTCTCTCTCCTAAAACAGCATTGTGAATAATTTTTAAAGACTTCTGTTTCTTAAATAAAGATTTATATTTTTATTCAATCATATCTTTGTAGACTGCATGTTTTTCATATGAATAGATTGAATCAGAATTTGAGTCAGAATTAGAGTCACTTGAGTAACTGAATTTTACAACATCAATTTCTGCCATAAAGCACATATTTTCATTCAGGTTCAATTCCACATTTTTCAAATCAGAGACTGATGATATGCTGGTGACATGATATACACTTCATGTAGCATTCATTGCCTTCTTCTCTTTTTCTTCATAATCATTTCACATAATGAATTTCTCCTTCTTATATTCCTTTAATTATGGATAGTCAGCTCTGATATGACCATGTTTATTTCAATCATAACATCTAACATCCTTCTCATCCTTTTTAAAAGACATTTTAAAACCTTTTTTTTATAGAACTTACTGAATTTTCATGCTACTTGAGCCAGTTCCACATCTGAATTGGATGAATCAGGACTTTCTAATTTTACCTTTATTTCCTTTTTCATCTTCTTTCTACATTTACATTGAGAAGACACATTTACGGTATTATCTTCTCTCATGATCTGAACCACAAGCTCATTCGCTTTATACTCCATCTCAGCCTCATACATCATTAGAGTTTCAATTAACTCTCTCATTGTTAATTCTTTGATTGGAGATGATTGTTAGATACAAGAAGAGATTCCATTCCATATGGGTTCTAGTACTCTTAGTACTTTCATGGATTGATCATCTTGTTTGATCGGTTCTCCCATGGTAGTGATATTTTTGACAATCTCTGTCAACCTTCCATTCATTTGGGTGATACTTTCTCCTCCAAACATCCTGAAAGAATCAAATTTTTGTTTAGTAGTAGTATACATCATTTGTCATACATTGTCCGTTCCTTTATAAGAAAATACATTTTTCTACAACATTTCATAATCCATCAAGCACTGATATACTCTATTGAATTCATCTACACCAAGACCATATATGATATCATTCATTGTTTTTGAGTTTATGTCGAACTCAATTTCTCTATTAGCACTCTGTGATTCAAGATTCTCTGGAATCACATGGGGAGTTATAATTTTCAAGTAGACTCTGTATCCAAGATTTTTTAGATGAGTTATCATTCTTGATTTCCACCATGCATAATTTTCACTGTTGAAGTAAGTAGATTGAACAATTGATATACCCTCTCATGTATCATCCATTCTGCTGATGTATAATTCAAAAACATTCAGCTTGTTATACATTTGACAAAAGATCTACCTCGAATACTAATTTTTGGATAGGGTTATACTGAATATACACAAGAAGTAGGGGTGAATTGTGTCTTTTACAATTTCATTTCATGATCATGATCAATCCTTTTAACTTTATCATAATGTTTAAGCCACAAAAAATAAATTGAAAATAACACATGATATATATTGGTTCAGGGAACAAAGTGCACCTAGTCCACTCCACCAACGGTATAATCAAAAATCTTGGTGATTTTCACTATCCAGTCCTCTTATAAATAGACCATTCCACAACTGCGTATATGCAGTTGACACCATTACATGTTTAAGGATAAACATTACCTTCGGGTTCGTACACAAAACCATATACAAAGATTAGTACGAGAACCTGGTTACTCAATGTAAAAGAGTATGTGTTCATAAAATAATTTCCATTTGTTCGTCAAAATTGCAACAACATACAATTAATAGTAGAATGATTATTTTCTTCAGAAAATAAGCTCTTCAGATATATGTGGATATGAGTCGATCCAGTTTTACAAGATCTTGAAGTGAATTTAGAAACTTCAACAATTGTAGATCAACAAAAGATATTCTATGTAGAGTTGGGGAATCTTCAACCTCTTTCTTAATCATCAGAAAATAGTACTTTTTCATTCATCATAACATCATATCTGTATGACTTGATTGTCATTTTAATATGTAGTAGAAAAAAACTCAAGAGATTTATATATATTTTTGATGATTAGCCTCTATATCTGTACTAAAAAAAATATATGTATATATAGAATAAAGACGAGCGTTATCCTTTTAAAATTTATATCCAAAAAAGTCTCCTTTAGAATTGATATATTCAAATGTTTGAATAACATAGCAGTCGTAACTCCCCTAAAAATTTGAATTGATAAGCTCCTCATAAAACAATAATTTGTATCATAAATAAACAGATTTGAATTATTCAAAGAAACATTTTAGATTCTGGCTTTTAATCGGGATTTAAATCAGCCTAATAATCAACAAAAAGACGGTTTCTTGATAAAATCATAATTTAAATATCTGACACCAAACGTAGGGTTGAACATCAAATCATTCATTTTCTGAACGTAAGGTTCAGAATGTATGGTTAACCTCAATCATAAGGTTATTTATCCATGTTTTTCTCAGCTTCCAAACTTATGACCGATCATTCACAAAGGAAATGTTGATAAACCATATTTTCCTCTTCAACATTCAAACGTATGGTTATTAACAATAGTAAGGTTGATGAACCCTACTTTTAAGAAAAAACTCAACATTCCACACTCACGTAATAATATTCTTCCATACATTTTTGATTTTCCCAATGTAAGTTTCCTTCCAAAGGTTGGGTTCTTCTTCCAAATGTAAGGTTCCTTCCATCATACTTTTTGGATAATGTGTGGTTTCTTAACCATGCTTTTCAAATAACCTGTAAAGTAAATAATGAATTTCATCCTTATGGTACACTATTCAATGTAGGGTATGAATATTGTTTCCAGATCATGTTCTTGTAATTTCCAAATATATAGAGCATAAACTGTGTTTCTAGAACACACTAAAAATGATTTCTGAATACATTGAAAAATATTCCATGCTAATTAAAAGCATTAATATTATCTCAAAATTGAGAAATAAAAAATATTAATTTTCTGAAATATAATCAATGTAAAATTATTAGAATAAAAAATAAGGGTATTTTTGAGCATCAAAATCATTATAAAGAAATAGATTATTCTTCTCAACAATCTCCCCCATAAAAAATTATGCATTTTTTAAAAACCCAATTGCTCAACATGAATATTGATCTTTATATAAAATGACTTCTTTTATGCATTATACACATCATCAAGTTATGATTCTGATACACAGAACACGTAGATTAACATTAAGAAGAAAAAACACTATATTTGTGATGTGTTTCATATAATGTAGATATCCTTTAATAGATTGTGTAACACGAATAGTTGAGTTTTACCCATCTATAATATACTAATAATATTTTTATTAAAATATTATTCCAGCTACCATATATCCAGTGGGATGGATGTAATGAATAATATTTAATAAATTGTGATAATATTATTTACGCATATATATAAAATTAATCATTTGGATACTAATTAATATAATTTAATTGAAGAACTATTATAAAATAATGAAATTAAAATTCTAAGAAAACTATTTTTCTATATGAAAACACCATATTATCTAAAAAATATACAATCCAATTTTGATTAATTTTTTAGATGAATATTATATATTATAAAATCAATATATATTTTTGATACACATTGAATAGAAGATATAGGTTGAATATAAGAATAGCCCAATTTTATGAAAAAAAATATTTATTTTTCTCAATGCTAATTTTTGTGCGTTTTAATGGAGAACACATTTTAAATATGGTTTTTTACACTTTAATAATTTTTAATTTACAATATAAACTTTTTTTATATAGTAATATCTAAATTTTATTTGGGTGATTTTTTTGTTCATTTATGAGATGTTTTATTTTTCGATTAAATGTGAATAGCATTTAAGATTATTTCAAAACTTTTTTTCATCTAATTTATTTATATATGAAACTTTTGTTTTAATTTTGTTATTTATTTTAATTATATAAATAATAAATCACTTAATCCAATTTTTTTAATTGAATCCAATTTCAAAATAAAATTGGATATAAAACATTTCAATCTTTTTGATCATTTCACTTTAAAACCCTATATTATCATCACATCTTCAAGGAATAATTTTTAATCAATTTCTTTTGGGTACTTTCAGTTTTTCTAGGTTGAATAATTTATAATTTCTAATAATTTCATCATAGTTATTTATGAAAAAGTATCATTAAAAGTGGCATAAAAAATTAAGCGATCAATAGAAAAATTAGCTTAAAAGTGGACTAACTGTTACGCCGAAATCCCAAAGTAACATAATTTTATAATTAATAAATTTTTTGTTCACATCTAGACTTCATAATTTAATTTATCATATTTTTACTATTATTTGGTGTAGATGGCATTGGAAAAACAAGGGTGGAATTCTGTTTTAAAAAATTTACAAGAATGCCACTCCTCCTCCACAAAAAAAGGAACTCACACTTCCACTTCATCCCAAATATTATGCCATTTTATCTCCTATAATATGGTTAAATAAGAACCAAAATCCATCCCATCAACCTTTAATGCTTCCTTTGGGTAGAAATAAATACTAGGAATCCCTTTGGTGCAAACCAAGTGGTGTTACCCAAAGAAGAGGTAACATCGTTCGTCATGCACCTTTGTTTTATATTTATTCTCCACACCCTAAAATATTATTATTCCATGATTATATAATAAACATAGTATCATAAATATACTTATTATTTTTTATTCTTAGTATAATAACTACACTTAAACAAATATCATTCAAATTGGTAAATACCTTATCTGTTGTGTGTACAACTGACTACCGCAAGGGGATATGATGTTTTTTATTTGTCCATTACCAATTATACTGGGTAGAAATTATGATAGAAAACAATTTTTATATGATATATATAAATATATGATATGATATTTATTATATATTTATATTTATTTAAAAATTATAAAAAACATACCTGCACAATTTCCATTTTTTTTATATATGAGAACTTCATTTGTGGGAGGGTGGACTTCTACCTCATCAAAGCAATGTCATTTTTCAGACATTAAGTGGAATGTATTATGAAATTGATATTTTATATTATATGATATGTCACGACCCCATCCATACAATGTGTACCCCTCCTGGGCTGGCAATGTGAGAAGGGAGATAATGACCCCCGAGTACTAACTCTGGTAGGCCCCGGGATGGTGACTAGAACCAAGGGTATAATGAAGAAACAAATGAAAGGCATTACCCTCTAAGAGAACACATACAGAAGAGAGATATATGAAAGACACCAACCAAATCCAACTCAAGAAGAATGATAAAATTTATCCCAGGTACACATAAGAAATTTCATGAAAAACTACTACAACTGAAAGTGGAAAAACTGAAAGTACCCAAAAGAAAGTAAAACAACAGCAACCACAGTCCCGAACACCTCTTATAACCACAAGCTAGTAGTTTCCTTCCTGATCTCCAACCTGGTCTATGTGACCTGAAAACAAGTTTCTATATACATAGGGTGAGTATAACATTATACTCAGTCGGATCCTCCCTGAAGCCTCTCATGAAAAAGTACATAAAGTATGCTAAAGCGCAGTGAAAAACAAGTGAAACTAACTCGTCATGTATACATGTATACTATGTTCCTAGCCTTACCATGTCTACTCTCACCAATTAATGCAAACAAGAGTATATAATATAAAAAATAATACCAAGGGTGCCCCCTACTACTTCCCCACTGGATTTCCATTTTTCCCCAACGTCACATGTCCTAAGTATCTCTCTCCAAAAATGCATGCCCACAGACACCTACGAAAAGCACCAAAACATGCACCTCATGCAATAAAACCACCACTTACATTTATGAAAAGTAACCCGGTAGTTTCTGGGATCCACCACAGCTCACATAACGTGTATCATACATCGAGATTCATACCTCAAGAAATTACAGCCCATACACCAAGTATGGATCCTCAATCCATCACAGCCTATTCATGTTACACCTATAGTAGTCCATAGAAAACTATATCCCGAATATATGTGTGTGAATAAACACAACCCATTACATCCCACTAGAACATATATGGGGAAAACTATCCAATGCGCCTAGAAGAACAAGTAAATACCTAGAAAAGAGTGTGACACCACAGGGGGTAGTCAGCCATCCATCCTCCCACTAAAATGTTGCGGAAAAAATCCCCCAGGGTTCAGAATCCCCTGGGTTTTAGTTTCACTTACTAACAAGGTGGAGTAGCATATAGATACCCAAAAATTAAAGAATATACTTTAGCACCCAACGACACTATGGGCATAACCTAGTCTTAGACTCAACTGCAGCAAATGCCTCTCAGACTCCGGACAGCTACATCTAATACTAGGTTTCCTATAGGAACACTACCCTTTAAAGAAAATTAATACATTACATCATTCCATTTTTTTCAGTTTCAATTTATGTTATATAATTCATTAAACACAATAACAAATCATCATTAAATTTCATTAGCAGCACACCCAATGTACACTTTTACTACAAATCACAACCTCATCAGTCATCCCCAAAAAGATGCAAACTCTATTGGTTAACATCACTTATTCAGTTATTTATTTAAAACAATACATTCTCATATTCACAAGAATTCAAGAAAAACAATATATGATTCTAAACACATGGGGCTCAACACGGTTAGTTGATGAACTACCATTCATGCCTTTTCATCCTATAGAAAGAGCATAGACCCATCCTCCCTTGACAAGATAAACACAGAAAGCACCTGTCATACCCCCCATGTCTTCACCCCTTTCAGATGAAGGGTAATAAAGACCAGATGCCTAGAGCAGTGGGAAGGTAAAGGAGATAAACAACTAATATGAATTATCAGAACACCAAAAATTCACATCCAACCCATTTCTTCATCACTAATGTCCTTCCTAACACCCAAATGCATAAACCGATGCATCACTCCACTCTAGATATCAACTAATACAACAAACACTAGGCCTCCATGACTCCACATATCAGAATAGCCATCTGAGCTCACATCACAACACAGGCATCAGGAAAAGAACAATCATATCAGTTGGGTTGTTGGCCCTTGAACAAGAAAGAGGGTAACTCATAACCCTTCACGGAATTATCAAAAAATCAGTCCTTTAACCATCTTGAATTAACCAATTTATTATTCATAGGATCTATATTAAAGAAACCTAAATATTAAGATATCAAAAATAAATTAAACATCCTTACTACACCATTTTGACTAACATGCAAAAAAATACAATAAGAACCAGATTCATTTACATGCCCCTTTATCTTTTGTGAAACAATTATCAATTAATTCCGTTTTATGTTCTATTCCAATTTCCATCAAGAATTAAAATCTAAACAAATAAGAATAGATATCACTCTATCTAGAAAAAACAACTGGAAATACCATACGATTGACATCAATTTATTTATCTAGTTCAAATATTCATTATGTCAATTCCATTGTGATCCAGTGGCTAAAAATGATAAATCTAAAGTTGCACAAAAAAAGTGAATAAATGAATCCCCTAACATAATAAGGTTATTAAGGACCTTTATATGAGAACGATCCACAAAACAGATCAGGATCACCTCCTCCCGTGACAACTGCATCCACCAAAGGATGTCGCAGTACGAATGTACAAACGAAAACCCAAGAAACTCCATTAGTAGTATGGAGATCACATGCTATAATATGTAAAGAAGAAATAGGAGAAGGTGAACCCAAAAGAACGAAGATAAATCATACCTTATTTCAATGATTGATGGATAGTGCTTGGTTGCACCAAAACAGGGGTGCACTTGCATCAATAAGAACATCGAGGGAAACAAATCAACGGGGAAATGATTAGTCTCAAGATTCATATAGGAAGGAATTAATGGTTTGAGTGTCTCATATCTGAGAACAAGTATAAATAAGAATGAAGGAAGATATCTTGTCCCTTTAGATTATTTAACAGAGCAGCGGATTAAGATATAGTTGATTTTCCATTATAATCGGATCAAATTAAACCACGTGGTTTGACCAAGTAATTTTATCCCTGAAGTTATGAAAATTAATATAGGAGTTATGGGATTTTATTCAGACTTAAATAACTTAATTCACGTCTATAAATGAATTTTTCTCAAATAAAACAATAAATTGGTGAAACTGAAAAAAAGGAAATATGGAAGAGTATTGGGGATGAGTCACCTTGACCTCCTAGAACACCTCAAACACTAGATTTCAGGAAGTTGATGGAACCAAGAAGTCTTGGCCATTACTTCAGATACCACTCAAAAAATTATCATCCTTGAGAATCAAAAACCAACCAAAAAGGAAACTGAAAAGGGGTCCAAACAACACTCATCACGATACCTCTCAAAAGAGATAAATCCATAAGAATAAACAAAATAAATTCATCTTATAAATATGAAAGGTCTATAACAAAAAAGGGGACACCATTAGATGAAAAGAGTTTAAACATCAAAAACCCATGGGTACTGAGCATGTATCTGTGACTCACGTTCCAAGGTACTCTCCTCCATGACACCATGTTTCCATAGGACACGAACCAAGGGAATATAACACCCACACAACACCTTCTCTTTGCGTTATTTGATATCCACAAGTTTCTCCTCGATGGTCGCATTGTCATCAACATCGATCTCTCCTAAATCAATGACTTGAGAGTCATCTTCAAGATAATAACTGAGCTGTGACACATGAAAAAAATCTTGCATCCGACATATCATCAGGGGAAGTGCTGTCTAATACAATACAGCTCCAACATGAGGCAAAACCTCGAAAAGACCAACAAACCAGGGAGAAAAAATATTCCCTTGAATAAACCTTCACAGCCCATGAAGTGGAGTAACAATCAGAAACATGTGATCCCAGAAATCAAACTCCAAAGGTCTCATATTTTAATTGCCATATGATTTCTGATGATCATGTGCAGTCTTCATCCTTACACGAATCAACTGAACCATCTTTTTTGTATTCTGACCTAGTTTTGGTCCCAAATTTACTAACTCTTCGACCCTAGTCTAGCATAATGGAGAATGGTAAGGATGGCCATACAGGGATTAAAATGGCACCATACTGATGGTGGAGTGAAAACTATTATTGTATGCAAACTCCACCAAGGGTAAGTGCATCATCCACAAACCTCCAAAATCAAGAACACAAGAGTGCAACATGTATTCAAGAGTCTAGATGGTTCACACTGTCTGACCATCTGTTTGAGGATGAAAAGAAGTGCTAAGGAAAACTGAGAACTGAAATCATCTTGATTACCTCTCCACACCCTAGAAGTAAGGAAATGATCTCAATAAAAAATTATCATCCTTGGGACTCCATGATGTCTCACCACCTTCTTTAGATACCACCTCGACAAAACATTTACTATGGTCGACAGCTTAATCACTATGAAGTGGGCTGATTTTTTGAAACTACAAACTACCCCCAAAATAGAATAATTTCTTGATGGATATTATGGTAACCCAGTAAAAAATTCTGTTGAGATGTCCTCCCAATTCCACTGAGGAATATCTAATAGAGGGAGAAAACCATCGGGGATGCGGTTCTCATCCTTGAGCTTCTGGCATACTAAACATCAAGACACAAACTCTACAACCACATGCTTCAGCCCATGCGACCCAAACTGACTCTTAAAAGATCGGTACATCTTTGTCACCCCTGGATGCACCACTAAATGATAACTATTGAACTCTCTGGGAATCATCTAGTGCATTATAAAAGGAAAAATAAACCTTCCATGATACAACACTCAGTGTTGTTCATCTTAAATCTAACCATTAGGGGCCTCGCCACAAACAACTCGGTCTCTCTAGACCTCCACCTCATGATCCCCCAACTAGGACTCTTCCACATGATGCAACAGAGATTACTTCACCGTCATCTGGAAAATACAACCTCTGCCCCAACATCTCCCATATCAACTTGTAATGCTAAGAGTTCTTTCATTACTATACATGAATTACCAGATTCATGCACAACATCACTACCTGACTTTTGACTCAGCACATCAACAACAACATTCCCCTTTCCAGGTTTATACGATATTTTGAAGTCATATTCCTATAAGAACTCCATCCACCGAAGCTGTTGTAAGTTCAACTCACGCAGGGTGGAAACATACAGTAGGCTCTTATGATCAGTGAAAACCAAAAAGCGCTCACCAATGAAGAAGTGTATCCACAACTTCAGAGAAAAGACCACGACTGCCAACTCAAGATCATGGGTGGGATAGTTAGATTCATGAAGACGCAACTTCCAATAACCATAAGAAACAACTTATCATTGTTGAATTAGAACACAACCTAACCCCATATTCCAAGCATCACAGAAAACATCAAACTAAACTCCATCTTCTGGGAGATAAAGAATTGGAGGACTTACTAACTTCTCCTTTAGATACTCGAAAGCTGTCTGACACTGATTAGTCCATATGAATGCCTAATAATTCTTAGTCAATGCTGTTAGAGGAGTCACAAATCAAGAGTAATCGGGTACAAACCTCCTATAGTAGCCTTCCAAACCATGGAAACATTGCACCTTTGACACTATCTTGGGGTCTTCCCAAGACACAACTACTTCTATCATTGATGGACCCACAACTACTCCCCACTGGGACACAACATGACCCATGAAACTGACTTCTTGAGCCCCATACTCACACATTGACAACATCCCAAATAGAGAATGTGGACGATGAACTCCCAAAACAGCATGTAGATGCTCTACATGCTCCTCAAATGTGGAGTACACAAGGATGTCGTCAATAAATCCACCGCATACTTGTATAAGAACATAAAGACCATATCGTTCATCAATATGATGAACACATCTAGAGAATTCATCACCCCAAATGGAATTACAAAAACCTCATAATGACTATGATGACAATGGAAAGCAGTCATCAGGATATCCTCATCCTTCACATGAATTTGATGAAATCCTGGATGCAAATAGATCATTATGAACCAACTGGAACCCTTCAGTTGATCGAATAAATCATTAATACGTAAAAGAGGATAGAGAATCTTTACTATCACTTTTTTAGGAAATCATAATCGACACACAACTGTAAGCTCCTTTCAGCCTTCATCATGAAAAAAACTAGTGCACCCCACGGTGACAGACTCAGTTGAAAAAAACCAAACTGAAACAAACCATCATTCTATATATGTAACTCTTGCAACTTAGAAGGGTTCATCCTATATGGAGACATAGAGATAAGGGACACTCTTGTTTTTAGCTTAATCCCAAACTCAATCTCTCATCGAGGGGGTAATGATAAAAACTCTTTAGGAAATACATTAGGGTACTATTCTAGGACACTATGAAATTCCAACTTATAATCCTCTAAAGAACACAGTATCATCTCAACCATCATGGATGATAAGGATGGAACATGCCTATTAACCTTTTTAGGGTCTCTCTCCTCTACGAACACCATCGAACCTCCATCCGCATGGAAGAACAAAACATTCCTTGTCAAAAAATCCATGATAGTCGGCACTGAATACAACCAACACACGATGAGGATGACATCATATGGTGGAATTTGTAAACATAGAAAATCTCCCCCAGAGCGGTGCTTCCCCAACAGTAGCACTAAGTTTCTACATACTTCAAACAATTCAGCTTGACCTCAGACCTCGTAGTCAATGCCAAGGGCACTGGAAGACTCCCTAACTCAAGTCCCAAAGCATGGAAAAGGGTAGGTGATTCGAAGGAGTGTGTCACTTCTGAATCAAAAAAGGAATGCACCATGGTAGAAAAATAGTAAAGGGTACCTCAAACGTTGTTTGGATTTCCTGGTGAAATCAATGCTAATGTATGAAGTTTACCACGACATTATCTATGACCTATCTGACCATGATGATGACCATCACCCCAACAACACTCCACTCTCTAAGGACGGGGAGTGTCACAGGGCTGTCCTCTTCCTTCCCCATCTACCCTCTGCTGATCTAATGCTGGTGCAACCTGCTGCTGCTGACTCGGATGCAACTTCCTTAATAGAGGAACCAGGAGCGGGAAACCTAGTGCATGATGACTTCTCTAAAATGTCAGGCACTCTCTCTACTGATGACCTCAACCACTACAGGAAAAAAATGCACATGATCCCATGGAATAGGCCTGAGAGATGCTTCCCCCAAGGAAACGAGTTGATGAGGTCTTGGACCAACCCCTAGCCGAATGAATACTCTTCTTCCCTAAAAACCATGAACCTCATACTACAGATATGCTTCGTGAGTAATCATGATGACTCTTTTCTGATGATTATCCAGTTCTATCCAACGTCCTCTCACCGACCTCTGACCTTTCCAGCACATCATGATATGTCTTCAACATAAATGGGATGACCTAGCATGAGATCTATAGAAGAAGGGCCTATTGGAAATACCTCTCCCTGGCCTCCTCATCTGGAAACATGTCAAAAGCATATCAAAAAATGTTTTGGAAATGGATTCCAAACTCTTACCCACTAGATCTCCCTTATCGAAGGGTAAGAAGATCCTGGAGACTTGAAGCCTTCATGGTCGATGAAAGTAACTCGACTCTAAATGTGTCTCAGAACTCCTCTCATGATATCACTGACATCTCACATTCCCTAAGGAATGAGAACCACCACTTCCTCACTGCTACACGCAGCATTGTCACAACCAAGGACACCCAGTTCTATTTATGAGAACAGATCAAACTGAAGCCTATCTCAACCTCATCTAACTAGTATTCTGTGACTATATCTGATACGGTGCCCCGGTACTTCTACAGGCTTTGGAACTAAAAATCATAGATTTTCCTACTCCATGTGTCATCATCGTTGACCTCTACCCGGTGACGATCTGCTGGCATAGGCAATTGGACATATTCTATGTGATCCTGATGAGGACGTCGACCTGGATTCATAATTATAAAATAACAAACAATTAGAGCTCTTAAACCTAGAATATGGGAGACTGATCATTAATTAATTATTTAATTGTTTTCTTTTATTAATTTTAGGGTTACATTTCACAAGGTCTGCACATTCAAACACAAGAACAAAGAAGAATGATGCATGATTATTTCCTAGGTATTGACCCTGCAACAAGTATCACCATGTTCAATAGTTGTTGCAAACTTATAGGTTCGTACATCAGATCATAGGGGGAACTAAAAGCCTATGTCTCAAATGGTCACCACTGTTTACATCACTTTCTAAACATGAATGAAACTGTTTCCCTACCAACCCATGCAACCTCACCTTTTCCTAACTCCAAACACCGTCCTATCTCTCAACCTGACCTCTAAAATCACTCTATCACGACCACCTCCACACAATGTGTACCCCTCCGGGGCTGGTAATGTGAGAAGGAAGATAATGACCCATATGTCCCTCCTCGAGTAGGCCATGTGTTGGCAAATAGCATCCAGGGTATAGATAACACACAAATAAGAAGCATTACCCTCTAAGAGAACACATACGAAAGAGAGAGATAAGATAGACAGCGACCGACTCTAACTCAAGCAATAAGGTAAAAGAAATCCCAGGAACCCATTTTATATGTCATGAAAAACTACTACAGCTGAAAGCAAAAAACTGAAAGTTCCTAAAAGAATGTAAACCAGCAGAAACCACAAGCCCGAACAGATCCGGCAACCGCATGCTAGTAGTTACATGCTTGATCTCCAACATACTCAAAGTGAATAGAAAAGAAGTTTATATACACATATTATGAGTATAACAGTATACTCAGTAGGATACTCCCCTAATACTCTCATGAAAAAGTAATGAAATATTGCTAAAGCACAGTGAACAACAAGTGAAACTAACTCGTCACCTAAAAAGGTATACTATGTTCCCAGCCTCACAATGGATACTCTCACCAAGTAACACATAAATGTGTATATAATATAATAAATAATATCTCAGGTACCCGGTTACTACTTCCCCACTGGTTATCTGCATGGCCCTAAAGTCACACGTCCAAAGCATCTGTCTCCAAAAAGGCTTGCCCGCAGACACCTAGGTGAATCACCACAACATGATCCTTGTTCAAAAAATCCACCATGTCCATGTATGAATAGTATCCACGTAGGTTTTGAGAGCCACCACAACTCGCATAACGTGTATCATAGATCGGGAATTATACCTCAATACATTACAGCCCATGAAAAAAGTAAGGATCCTCAAGCCATCAATGCATATACACATTACACCTCTAGTATTACATATAAAACTATTTCTAGAATATATGGGTGTGAATAACCAAAAGCCATTACAACACTCTACACACAGATATGGGGAAAACTAACCAATGTTCCTTCCAGGACCAATAACTACCAAGAGAATAGAGCAGGGCCAAAGGGGGTAGTCAACCATCCATCCTGCCACTAGAATGTTGGGGAAACACCCCCCAGGGCTCAGAATCCTTGGGGTATTAGTTTTCCTTACTGATATGTGGAGTGGTGTATAGAAACCGAAAAATTATAGAATATACTATATCTCACAACCACACTATGGACATAACCTGGTCTTATACTCAACTGCAGATAACGTCTCTCGGACTTCCGTATCCTACTTTTAAGACAAGGTATCCTATAAGAAAATATCCATTTAAATAGCTTTAATAAATTAATTCATCACTTTTTTATTAGTTTCACTTTACATTGATGAATTCTTTGAACATTAATTAACAAATAACAATTCCCGATTAAATTTCATTAACATCACACCCAAAGTACACTATTCCTTATAATCACCATATCAACATTGTGGCCCAGGAAGCTGAAAACCCCATAGGATAACATCATTTATCCAATTATTTATTTTCATAATTTCTTTCCCATATTCCCAGGCATTCTAGAAAAAACAATCTATGCTTCAAAACATAAGTGGCTCAATACAGTGAGTAGATGAACTACCCGTCGATTCTCTACCGCCTATAGCATGAGTGTAGACATATCCTCCCATGAGAATATAAACATGGAAAGCATGTGCCATAGCCTATGCATATTTTCCACTTTCAGATGAATGGTAAACCAGACCTATAGCCTTGAGAAGTAGGGACTGTAAAGCAGATAAACAACAAAAAAGAATTAGTAGAAAACCAAACTTTTACATCCAACCCATTTCATCATCCCTAGTGTCCTCCCTAACACCCACATGCATATACTGATGCATCTCTCAACTCTAGGTGTCAATTGCTACAACAACCAGTAGGCCTCCATGCCCCAACATATCACAACAGCCATCCGGGAACACATCACAACAAAATTTTCCGGAAAACAAACACCATATCGGTTGGGCTCTTGGCCCTTGAAAAAGAAAGAGGGTAACTCAGAATGCGTCAAGGAATTATAAAATAATGAGATCATTAATCCATATTGTATTAATCGATTTATTATTCATAAGATTTATATTCAGAAAACCTTACCAGTAAGCTATCAAAAATAAATTTAACATGCTTACTGCAAAAATTTGACTAACATAAATAAACAACAATTAGAACCAGATTCATTTATCTTCCTCTTTATCCATAGACAAACAATTACAAATTAATTCTGGTTTATTTTATTTACGAAT
This sequence comes from Viscum album, assembly GCA_963277665.1. Taxonomy (NCBI): domain Eukaryota; kingdom Viridiplantae; phylum Streptophyta; class Magnoliopsida; order Santalales; family Viscaceae; genus Viscum; species Viscum album. Next base: position 606,672,738 of record OY728127.1, read on the forward strand.
TTCTATCAAGAACGAACAACTAAACAAAGCAAGCATAGATACCACACTATCTTTCAAAAAAAAAGGGGAAATACCATACAATTGATATGAATTTATATATCAGAATCAAATATTTATTAAGTCAATTCCATTGTGATCTAGTGGCTAAAACAAGATAACTCTATAGTTTCACATAAAAATTAATGTGAAGAAATGAATCCCCTACCTTAAAATGTTATTAAGGATCTTTATATGAGAATGATCCACACAACAGATCACAATATCCTCCAAACATGAAAACTGCATCCACCCAAGGATGTCGCGGCACGACCACACCAACCCAAACACACGAAACCCCATTAGAAGCATGAAGATCTCATGTTATAATATTTCATGGTGAAGCAGGAGATGTTGAACCCCAAAGAACGATGATAAATCATACCCTATATTGAAGATTGATGGATATTGCATTGTTCCACCAAAATAGGGGGTGCAGTTGCCGCAAGAAGAATGTCGAGGGAAACCAATCCACCGAGAAAAGTTTAATCTCACTATTCATATAGGAAGGATGTAATGTTTCGAGAATCTCGTAATAGAGAAGATGGGAAAATAATATGGGAGGAATATATCTTGTCCCTTGAAAATATTTAACAGAGTAGTGGTTTATGATAAAATGAATTTTCCATTAAATTTGGATTATATTAAACCACGCGGTTTGACCATATAAATGTATCTCGAGCCTTAAGAAAAATAATATAAGAGTTAGGGGATTTGATTTGGCCTTAAATCCCTTAAAACAAGGACATAAATTCATTTTATGTTGAGGAATGAACTTAATATGTTAACAGTTAACAAATTATTAATTGAAAGAATGGACTTAATATGGTCTTTATTCATAGATAATGATATCTGTATAATGATATGATGGATAAGAGTAACTAAATATGATAGTAATAATTAATTGGGAACTAATTATGGAATTTCTGAAAACTGGTTTATGCTTTCAATGATGTAGTTTTGAAAATTAATCGATTTAATGAATATATCCAATCAACATTGGAATCAGGAACATGCATGTTTTTAATAAGGATTTGTGGAAATTAAAATTATTACAATGTTTCAGGAGAATACATGTGAAAAGAATTTATATGTTTGGTATGGAACAACTAGGAGCTACATTATGATATATGGGGGATTAATTTGATGAAATTTAGGGGAATTTTAATGACATTATATATAATGTTTTGGGCATCCATCTTTGTGAAGGGTTATACAGTTAACCATTTATGGAATGGTTTATGTTAAAAATCATATGCAGTTTTAGTGATTAATGTATTATCCAAATATATAAACATTTTTTCATGTTCGATAACATGTTATTACATTTTTACAACAATAAATTTATATGAAATAAACCATCATTCTATTTATGGATCTCAAGATCTGTTAATGCTTTAAGAATGAAAACTTAACATTAATTTCTTCAAATAAGAGATGAATTGGAAGTTGATAAGGCCACTGCAAAGGGTATGGTTATCCCAAAATCATGTAAATATTTCATTAAATCAATATTATTCAACATTAGAAAAAAGGGACTTTACCTAAATCTTGGTCAAGTTATCTACTTTTTTTCATGATATCAATGATTGTTTTCATGCTTGTTTGGGATATGAATTTGTTATAGTTAAATTTCTCCTAACCATGCTTTTCTATCACTCTCCATTAGAGCTTAATATTATTATTTCCAATCTAGATACTTGATTTCACATTCCTCTAATTTAATCCAATGTGGAAACCTAGTTTTGAGTTACTTTAGGGAACCGTAATGTAACAAACATTCCCTTTTTAAAGGATATTTTAGTATTAATTTTAAACATGTTGGTTTCAATGATTAGAACATTAATATATTAAAACTTTAATAACCCAAATGAATTTTTAGTGAAAAATTCACTTTCAGGTGGTAGAATGTGAAACCCTTGTATTTTTTGAAATCTTTAATTCAAATTAATTTAATCATTTTCATTTATTCATTTCTCACAACCTGAAATACCATTTTTTAAATAAAATTACTATGATTATCTTGTGTAATACAAAACACCAAGATATGATTGTGGTACAAAAAATTCATAGATTATATTTTTGTACACAAAACAATATGTTTTTATTCTGTAAGACACAACTTTGTGTTCCTTCAATAGCTTTCATAACACGCAAGGATCAGTTTTATAGAAAAATAATATACTTTTAATACTACTATTAAATGTTTTCAAAATCTACCACATATCCATTATAATGGATGTTACAAATAATATTAAATAAATTGTGAAAATATTATTTTCACATGTATATAACATAAATCCACTGGTTAAAAATTTATAGAATTTAATAATAGAACTATATGAAAACAATGAAATTACATTTCTAAGAAAACTAATTTTATATGTATGAACACAATATTATTTCAATAAAATTACAAAACCACTTTTGAATAATGTTTTAATTATAAAATATATACAATATGATAAATCAATATTTTTAATACTCATCCAATATATTTTATTTGTATAAGGTAAGAATAAATTCAATTATTTGAATAAAAATATGTATTTTTCTAAAAAATTATTTTACCACCTTTAATAGTGAATCCATGGTATATATGATTTTTGACACATTTATAATTTTTATATGAAAAAATAAAGATAATTTTGGAAATAGGAATATTAAATTTACTTTGGGTCAATCTCTAGTTTTTTTTGAGAATATTTCTTTTTTGATGAATTGTGAAAAACATTAAATTTTATGTCAATACATCTTTTTCATATAATTTATCTATATAGCTAAATTATGTTATTTTTTTAATGAATAACTATACCATTTATGGATCACATTATCTAATTTTTTTCAATGTTAACATATTCATAAGGAAATTGGATTTAAAATATTTTCACACATTTGGACCATTTGATTTAAAACCCACATTATCATCCCATCATTGGGATTTTTGATTTATTAAATTATGAAAATTTTGATATTTGAATTTGTAAATTGGATAAAAAATTTGTAATAATAATAATTTATAATTTATTATATTTTCCACATATTGGTTTGACAAATTATTTTTGTCTTAGTGATTTTAATTATTTTCAACGATTAAGTGAAATATTAGCTTAATAAATGACATAACCTCATTCTTAAGGCCCAAAATAACCTAAAAAATAGTCCAAAATCCATTGGATTTTAAAATGCATACTCTATAAACCCATGAATAGAAATTTAATAATTATTAATGAAACTTATCATGGGATAATCATGTGTAAAATTACCTATTAAAATTTTTACAATATTGACACTCCTCATCCACTGTAATTAGGGACTCACCCCACCAAATTATTCAGACATAAAATGCCCAATGACTCTTCAAAAAACACATAAAATAATCACCAAAAACCAATAAATTCATCCTAGAATCCACTCTATGGTAATAATCAATACAATGTAAACTCGTTGTTGCAAACCAGGTGGGGTAACCCAAAGAATATGTAACATACTTCATCATGTTCCTTTGTTTTATTTTTATTATCCTACCCTGGAACTCTTATTATTACATGATTATATAATAACCTCAATAAAAAAATATAAATATATGTTATTATTATAAGGTTTATACCTAAAATCACACACACATAAATCCAATGGATAATGAAATATTCTATTTGTGGGTAAGGTGGATTACCGCCCCACCGAACGATGTTTTTTTTACATTACAACCTATAATGCATGTGAATTATGATGGAAACAAAATTTTTATATGATATATATGATATTTATTATTTAAATATTATTATTTAATTAATATATATAGAATACCTTCATATAATCCATTTTATTTAAATATTATACCTTCGTTTGTGGATGGGTAGACCACCACCTCCTCAAAGCTAAGTGATTTGTTCACAATTTTAATAGAATATATTATTGATGGGTTTAGTGAAATTATATGATATTCATGATGTAATAATTATAATTCAATGATTATATATATGTTTTGGTGTGTTTCATTTACATTCATTCGTTCTATATGACAACAAAATAGAAATACTATTAATGCATATGTGTGGCTAACCGTATACATGAACAGTGTATTCCATTTAATAATTATATATTATATATATTACTATAAATATTTGAATTTGGAATATATATAATATTTAAATAATTTATTACTTTATTTAATAACTTAAATAATTATATAAGTAGGAGGATAAATAATAATAAATAAAAAAATTATGAAAAACAATGAGGATAGAACATGAAGCATAACATTAACATGGAATTGTAAATAAATGGTTAATATAAAGTTTTAATAAAATAATATATGGTATTAGATATAATAATATTGTTATTTAATATATTTATAATATACCTATATTTAGTATACATGATTTTTTATGAGGACGATGATATTCAAGACATATGTTCTGGGTTTTCTAGTCTCACTTTTACATTCCATGATACACAATCCATGTTCACCTCCTATTTTATTATATGTTTATGTATACTTCCAATTAATTTATTTCATAAATAATATTATTAAATTTATTAGTATTTAAATTTCCATTTAATGATAATTATTTCATGGGTTTTTATATGTCAAAATTTACTAAATCATTAAAGTAACATTGTCTCAATTTTCTTCATTGTGGCATATAGAATGTTATTCCGCTATAAACTTCTACGACTTGTATAAACTAACCTTTTAATTGTTATATCACTAATCTACACATTCCTATGATATTTTAAGATTCATTTCTAGTGATTTTCTTACATGGGGTGTATGATACGAAAATACCAAGTGGTAAGTGTTTATTGTTACAGTCTCATTATTTATCAAGATTGTTTATCATTATGATTCCATTGATGATACCTCATGATCCACAATTCAATAAAATTTAGGAATTTTATTTTGATATTATTATTCATTATAAAATCAATTATCATTTCAATACTCTACTCATTATTACTTAATATTATTAAGTATTTTTTTACGAAAATCTAATCATATCTTCCAATATGGTCAGAAATATGTCCTCCATCAAAAACATGGTTTATAATATAATATTTTAAAAATAAATTATCTATTTATTCTATGATATTTATATGACATATTTATAGTTGTTTTAATTTTTATAAAAATGAGTTAAAAAATGAAATCTTCTAATACTTTTCCAATTGAGGCACTTTTCAAAACATTTTATAGAGAAAAATTAATGTTTTTCATCTATGAATTTATAAACCTTCCTAACAATCCTATCGTTGAATATTCATTTTCATGGTTAATAGAATATTTTTTTAAAATATTCTTAATATTCAGGAAATTATGTTTTAATGGGATATTGAATGAAAAATGAATTTAGAAGAAATTTTTAAATGTTTCAAATGGTTTTTAGAGCTAAAATTATATGTTTTCAATTGGCTGTTTTCAAAGAAAATGATTTTAATTTTCTAAAATATTCTTTTATTATTTTTCATAGAATTTCAAAATAATATGGTTTTCAAAAAAAATTCAATATTCCTTTATAAGATGATAAAAATGTGTATTCAACTTTTTTTCAAGGAAAAAGGTTTTCAAATTTTTTTATTTATTATTTTATATGTTTTAAAGGAAAATGTGTTACAAATTTTTGTCATGATTAATTTTTGTGTTTTCATGAAAAATGGTTTTAATGATTCCATTATAAGTTTTTGAGTATATTATCAATTAAAATGGTTTGGAAAAGGTCTAATGTTTTAAGGAACATATAAAATAATGTCTATTTCTTTCATGAATTCTTCTGATAGAAAATTCTGAATTATTTTCTGGTTATTATGTCATATATTAGAGTTGGCTATGCATTTATGGGGAAATGATCCAATAGTTTCATTCATATTATTATTCTAAATGGTTTGTGTTTGGATCAAATTATGTGTATGAACTCTATTCTAATTTATGTGTTATATGTTTATGAAACCCATTTCACATTCATGGGTTATAAGATAATGAAACCTTCCTCATTTTAAATGTTATAATTTTATGATATGATTATGAAACCTATATTTTTTCCATAGATTTTGATATTATTACATATTTATGAAAACCATTTAATTTCATCGTTAATTATATGATGAATGTTATTGATATAGTAGAAAAAAAATATATGATTTCATTATCAAATGGGAGGGACTTATACTTCCATCCAATGAATTGGTTAATTATTTATATCAAATTTTTTTAGAGATGGTCGGGACATTGTCTAGTAATGATCTTTGACTATTACGATGCTCTTCATAGTGTAACCTTCCTACTAATATGGTCATGGTAGTGAACCATGATTACCAAGATGGTATGAGGAGTGAACCAATACTACCAAGATGGCATGTGATGGTTTTATTTCTCTACTAAAAATCATTTAATATGATTATGTGTGTGCCACAAATTCATTGTCATATTCCTATAATGAGGTATCATATATTATTCTCTTGATTCTCCTACGATTAATAAATTATTAACTTCCAATATTTATTCAATTACACATATATATGATCTTCGAAATGAATGGTATGATCTTCTAATGTAATTATCATGTTCTCATACATGTATGCTCATCTTTTTCGAATTAATCTCGTTTTTATACACATGCTATGAATCTGAGCTCACCCCTTTCTTATGATTCAATTCCTCATATTTGGAAGAATAGTGTTAGGAATAATTAATAAATGTGGTATGTGTGGGATACATTTATTATAATCCTCTAAGTCATAAGATTTTCATCCATGTTTCTAATGACATAAAACTATTACAGTCCCATGTTTTTTTTCTTTAATTTTTTAAATAGTCATCCTAAACAATATAATATCCATTTTTTTAATCATGGGTCATTATTATTAAAACCAATTAATTATTAATCAACATTCCTAGAATGGTTTTGATTGTTTATCCAAAACACTATCATAGGGAATCCCACACATAGGTGAATACTACACCTTTACATCCTAATATAGGGGAAATAATAATATATCCATACACTAATAGATGATGTTGTACTATTTTACATGTATTTTTCATATTTATACTTCCATTTCATTGTATCATGTATATTTTTCAATTTATATGTACATCACTTCATAAAACATCTTCTTCTCTTCATAGATGTAATTTGATATGTTATACCATATTCTTCTACTTCTTATGTATATATATGAATGCACATATTTCATCTTCTGTCTTCTCCAATTTCTTCTTCATCTTCCTATACAAATCTATGTGCATCATATATTATTAAATTCTTCTATTATTCTCCCATTATACTATATTTCACAACATGATTCATCAGATATAATTTTTCATTATTCAATAGATTATAATATATCATAATATTTGGAGTTAGAAAGTTTATTTTATTCTTTTATGCCATTATATATTTCATTAAGATATTATATTAAGTTATAAATTATAGATATCTCCAGAATTATTCAAAAAACTTTTATTAAATTCTATATGATGAAAATAATTATTGTTATTACCATGTCGGGTTCTCATACACATGATCTAATATATATTATTTTCTTATATAATTTATCCTTAACAACTACACATAACGAAAATTAGTTATTATTCCTTTCAATTCTATTAGATTGAAACCTATATTAATATCTCATTTATTTATGGATATTAAAAACTATATAATATCCCACTATTATACTTCTTAATATTATCATGAATCAGGATCTAGATTTCATGATTAACTTCTTTGGAGAATCATCTTAGTTTCATCATCATGATTATTTTTTTCCAAAAATAAATATTTATTTAAGTGGCCCAAATACTCATGTGTTTTTCCTTTTATTTCCTCACATAGTAATTAATGGACACTCAATTTCATTATATATTAAAATTCAACACAAGAAATGTGAATTATGATAGAAAATAAAAATCCTTCAAAAAAATTTATTTATTGATTCACATGTCTAGCAAAAATCACCTATATGTATCATTTCGATATATAAATCACATACGTGGTCATTTTTCTAGGTGAATCCCCAAGGTGACGATTTTTCTATCCAATTCATCAACATGAATTTTTTGATTTCCTACATAACCCTTTAACTAATTAATTAAAAGTAGTGGATTTACTAATTCTGTGAAATCATACTTTCGTGTACCACATTACGTGATATACCATTCTTAAAATTTCGGTAGTCAATATACATGAGTATCACATGCATAAAATTTTAACAACACAAGCATTTTGAATGATAATTGTTTCCTAAAAATTATTTTTGTATTAAATTGAACCAAAAACTATATATAATTAATGATGATGTGAGTATAAATTATAATGTGATGATAGAGTTTCAACCATTATATGTGAAATTTTCAATTAAAACTATGGGAAAATATGACCATTGAAAACTATACTCTTAATAATAATTATTACATTATAATATTTGTTCATCTGTTGAAATGAAAAATCAAATCATATATATAAAGAAGAGTTTATAGCATTATCCATTAGTGAATGGAATACAAGCCCCTTTTTTTAGAACATGGGAGGGTTGTTTCAACTTTTTAATTTCCTCTAGACCAATATAAAGACGAGCTTCAACAAATGTGGCTTAAAAAATTTCCCTTTAAGGGGAGTTCATATTGTTGGAAATTACCAATCAACGGATGTAAGTCGTGCCGCCACATTAGTATATCTGGATCGCACAAATCAACCTTAGCTAATTTTATACTATTATCAGGGGTTTTGTATTGGGACTATATTTACAAAATGTGTATTAAATTTAACAAAATTATTCCATCAATTCTTTTTTTAGAATAATTTTTCATAAAAAATATGAAAAATTTAATAAATTTATTTTTTAGATAAAAAAACTATTCATAAATTATATAATTATTATAAAAAACTATTTTATTGTAAATTAAGTTTATTATTATGAGAAGTTATTATTAAAACACTTTTTTATTTTTAAATGATAAAATATTGTTTTCAAGTGTTTGAAATTTTTCTATGTCATTTCATACACTTTTTTAATCCTCTATTATTTTTAATTAATAAGTATTATTATATTTAAAAGTTATATTTATCATAAATTGATAATAATTATTATAAATAAAACTTCATTTTTTTAATCATGACATCAAAATTAGTCTACAATGGATTTCTAATTATTTTCTAAAATATTTTGTTCTTCCTGTGAATAGAAAAAATACGGTTTTGAGTTTTCGGTATGTTTAATGACATCATAAGGATGTATTATGTAACATAAATTTCATTCTAGTCATTGGGAATATATTAATATAATATGTGTCCAATGTGAGTAATACCGTGGGAAAATACAATGTACATGCCTTTGGTATTGAAAATACCACAACTATGGAATCCAAGAATATTAGTAAAAAATAAATCACTTTTGATATAAATACCGACCCGTTGGTCCTCTATATATCATTTAATATTAATATTACATTAATATATAATATTTTTAGCTCTCAATAAATTCTCCCAAGGTGTGCTCAATCCCCCAAGGTCACAATAATTGAGTGTCAAGAGTTACTCTTCATGGTAAGGGAAATATCAACCTCTCTTTTCCTTTCAGGTTACCCTCTAATATGGTATGTATTTAAAATCTCCATAATTCTTTATCATGTATATTTTTTATCCTATTACTGTATAATGATTTATTAATTACTGGGAGACCCTTTCCGCATATCTTTTTATTCTTTTCTAAAAACATGATTCTTACCCATTATGATGGAAACTTTTCTTCTCAAAATTTCATTATTTTATCAATATATTACCTTATATTATATTCTGAATACACAATCATATTTAATTTCAATGGTTATTAACTTTTATTTAACAATGATCTATTTTATTCATTTATTATCTTTCATTAAAACAACTATCAATTTTTTGGGGTTCATAATGACATTATGATCATATCGTTAAGAAATTCTTTTTAAACAACCTTGATTTATATATGTGTATTGTTTCTTTTATTCTCCATGGGGTTTTTATGAAACATTTTATTATGATATATTTTTCAAAAATTAATTATGAAAAATTAATTATTATCCCTAATAGTGCTATAATGCATTGGTTAGATAAGTTAATCTCTATATATGACATGTCTTAAGATACCATGGTGAATAACCATGCAAATTTTTACAACACCTCGATGATAGACCATGGTGTTATTTTTTATGAATGTGTCATTTTAATGTTGTATCAAAATCAAGATGTTTTGATTCTAGTTCTTATTATTATGATATTCCTTTTTATCATGCCTTTATGATATTCGTTGATTTTATTTTGAAAATTCCCATGATCAATTATAATCTGTTTCCCTTACGTTCCCTTACTGGGCATTATGATAACTAATTTTTTATGAATTTCTCTAGGATATGAGATGTAGTTATTGTATTGGTGATTAAAGTTTTTTTAATCCTTTCATGTTTATTTTATGAATTTAATTTGTTTTTTGATATTATTTATCATTTATTCAGAAAAAATAATCTTTAAAAGATCCCCTACTTTCAAATACTGTAATGAAAATGTTATGTAATAAATATTGGGATTCCATAGTTCATATCAAAGAATGATTTTTTTATATTTTATAATTAGGATTTGGAAACATTAGAAAGAAATATAGATAAAATTTTTCATATAGGAAAGAAACTAATTATTCTAGTGATATGTTACGTATGTGGTTTCTGAGCAAATAAATCCATGTCTGGATACAAACAAGTGTATGGGGTTTTCGAACAGATTTACGAAGGGTTAAAAAATATGACATGGTATATGAGGACTGAATTTGTATATCCCGATACCTGACTATGATCCATACTGCAAACCAATTTTTACACTCATGTAAAATATTTTTAGTTAAACATAATCTTATTATGAATTATTCTGAAGGATTTATAGAAAATCTAATTAATGTTAATGAATAACATATTTACGTATTTTGTTTTATGAAATGATATTCATTTAGAATAATAATATTATAAAATTAAACAAATTTCCCACTATGCTTTTCTTCTTTTATAAAATTATGGGAAATAGAAGTAACTAGTCAAATGGTGACTGGAATTTACATGGCCCTGATGGCCTTCATATGGAAGCTATAATGTAAAACATCCTGAGAATGATGAATAAAATGACTCGAGTTATGAATAATAACATGAATCAATATGAGGGACTAGATTAACCTTGAATGGAGCAATGTGATGTTGAAGTTTCTATGGATCAATAACCACCATCATTCAAGGGATAAACCAACACATTTCATTCTGAACAATATACATTCCCTATATAAATTTTCTTCTCTAAACTCTATTGTTCTGAAAATGAAAAAATCACCCAGACTCTATACCACTTAGAGAGAGTAGTTGATCTATGGTGGAAATTGGCTACAAACATAAATCTATGCTGGTAGATTGACTAAATGAAGTGGTAAGAGTTTAGTGTGTAATTTTTTAAAAATATGTCCCTCATTCAATGAAAAAAATGGAGAAAAATTCATATTGCTAAGGTAGAAGGGAGATTATTTAGTAGGAATCTATGATATGAACATTACAATATATTCTTGTTACACCTCTAACATTGTCATGGATCAAAATGGGAAGGATGATATATTATTCACCTGACTAGGACCCCATCTATAGAAGAATATTTCAAATAAATATTATAACTAATCCTAGGAGATAGTACAAAGATCTAGGAAGGATAAATAGTTGTTCGGTGAGATGTAGTGGCCTTATATAGAGAATTAAAATAGGATATCAGTGGAGGTAATCATAGAGAGTAACATTGATCACAGAAGAGAAATAATGAAAGTGAAACATTCCACATGTAACAAATGTTGGAAGAACCATTTAGTAATATTTTTTCTATAGCGTGGGAAATGGTAAATTTGTGAATGAGATGGCCACACATCATTAAAATTGTTATATTGAGGTGGAGATTCAACTTATCAATAGTATTGATAAAGGGAAGATAGTGAAACCTGTCATGAAGTCCAATTCTTCATGTGTGGACATCTTGATCACTTTTCGAATAATTTTTCAAATATAATTTTATTTCAGGGGAATCACCATCTACGTCAGCATTGTTCAAGTTAGAATGGTCAGGCATTTTCTATCAAGACAGCTGATTTTGGAGATCCAAATTATGTTATGGAATGTACTCTCATTCTTCTCTCACATATAACATATATATTTTATGTGTTTAGTTCTATGCATTACATTATTTATAGTGAGGTGGCCACACATCATTAAAATTGTTATAGTGAGGTGGAGACTCAACTTATCAACAGTATTGATAAAGGGAAGATAGTGAAACCTGTCATGAAGTCCAATGCTTCATGTGTGGACATCTTGATCACTTTTCGAATAATTTTTCAAATATAATTTTATTTCAGGGGAATCACCATCTACGTCAGCATTGTTCAAGGTAGAATGGTCAGGCATTTTCTATCAAGACAGCTGATTTTGGAGATCCAAATTATGTTATGGAATGTACTCTCATTATTCTCTCACATATAACATATATATTTTCTGTGTTTAGTTCTATGCATTACATTATTTCCTCAAATTATACAAACAATATAGAATCAATCAATTAATAAATAAAAGTATAGTTATCTATCAATAATGTTGTAGGGATTATCCAAGAATCAATAATATTTACAAACTCTATAATTCACATTGCTGAGAATAATCTCATCACAAATATAGTGTTCATTCCCATGGTGGAATTTGATATTATACTAGGTATGAATTAACTCTCAACTAATAATATTTTGATCAAATATAGAAATATTTAAATCTAAGTAGTCTTTAATGGATAACTTTTAGTTAGCTTTAATGGGAAAATATCTCGACCTCATTTTTTTCTACAAGCACCTAGTTTAGCCTTAATTTTTGAAGTGTTCACTAAGGATGGAGAAGGAAATGAAATTGTACAAATAGAAAATGGCCCCATAAATAAATAATACACTATTATATTTTATAATGAGTTACCTAGACAACTCACTAAAAGAGAGGTAGATTTCTGCATTGAACTCATGACTAGTTCACATTATATTTCAAATTCCTTGTATCTAATGAAAAATGTGGAGCTAGAGGAATTTAATAAACAACTCCAAAATCATATAGAAAAGGGGTGTATCATACCATGTGTTTCTCCTTGGGGATGAACTTTTCTCTTCTTAAAGAAGAAGAATGTATCAATGCAGCAATGCCATGATTATACAGTACATAACGGTATCAACAATGAATAACAAGTTACATCCTTCAAGAATTGTTTATTTATTAGACCAGCTTCACAGTGCTCAAATTATTCACAAATATTGATCTCCTATATGTTTATCAAATGTTAAGGGTGAAGATTGATGAACGTATAAAGACCTCATTCTGATTAAGATATGTGCATTAAGAGTGAGTTTTATTTCCCTTTAGTTATATTTATTCCCCATTTATTTTCATGGATTTGATGAATAGAGACATTAAAGAATACGTTGAAAACTTTTTGGTAGTTTTTATTGATGATATATAGAGAAATTATAGAAATATCAAGGACAAAGAATATTATATAAGGGTTATATTGAAAAATATGAGTAAGGTTATGTTATTTTTAATGTTCATAAAATGTGAATTTTGGTTACAACTATTTCCATTCATGGGGCACATTTTATCCATGGAAGGAATCTTATTTATCCCTACAAAGAGTATGGTTTTCAAGGAGTTTCTCCAACTATCAATAGTAACTATAATTCGTAGATTCCGTCGATTAGTGAGATATTAAATAAGGATTATAAAAAAACTTTAATGACATTGTAATCCACTAAACATGTTAAGTCAAAATAAAAAATGTTCATCGAGAAAAATGAGTGTCAATAATGTTTCCAAGAGTTGAAAAAGAGATTGGCTACTACACCCGTGTTTTCTCTAACCTTTATCGGATAAGGAATTTTTATTTTTAGAAATGGATCGCAGAAAAGGATATGGTGCATCTTCAAGTAAAATTACAAGGTTATTTCTTATTAATATCAATAGTTAATGCATTATGAGATGAACTATCTTGCACATGATCTAGATATGGGTTTGTTTGTTACTTCTCTGAAGATGTGTGGGCACTATCATTATGTTGATAAATGTGATATATAAATATAACATCAGTGTTTGATGTATATTCAAATGAAAAATAAATTTAATATGAGTGAGGGGAGACCGTTCGATCTTCTTAAAGACTATTATAGTTCAATTCATTATCACCTTGGACGAGAAAACAAATTTATTGATGCATTAAGTAGGAAAAACGAAATTGTGTTACACATGATAAAGATTTAATGAGATCCTTTGATCAAAGACCTAGAAAAAATGGACATTGAAATCATTAATGAGGTAACATCAAAACCCTATTAAAATTATTTCTCATCTACCATTACTATAGAATATCAAGAAAGGTCAAAAAAATATCCTTTTTTATAGAATATGTTATATTATGTGAATAATTAGAAGTTTACTGAGTTTAATATTGATCATGTAGTTTTACATATATTCAATGCATATTTATGTGTACCATTTATTCATGAAATAAAGGAGGATCTGATGGTAGAACTTCATAGCTCTACATATTCCATACATCAAGGGGAAAAATGTATAGGGACATTTCTTATCAATATATTTGGGATAATAAGAAAAATGATATTTTTTGTACACTTCAAGGTTCCAACTATATCATCATGTGATGGCAGAGTGAAAAATCTCTAAAGGAATGTTACAACCAATACACATACCAACAACGAAGTGAGACAATATACTGTGGATGTTGTCACTATTATAACAAGAAAATCCAAATGAAATAATGTGATATGTGTTATTATGGACCATCTCCCTAAGACTGCCGATTTCATCAACATTAAATACGATTCACTCTTAAAAATCACCATGATATATGTAAAACATCTTTTAAGGCTTCATGGAGTGCCACTTTAGATATTTTTTTATAGTGATCTGAGTTTCACATTAAAATTATGGATAAGTCTTCAACGTGCTCTGAATACTGAAATGAAATTTAGTATGACCTATCTCCCTCAAACCGATGTCCTCTCTAAATGAACTATTCAGAAACTCGAGGACATGCTAAGAACATTCACGATGTAATTTAAAGGTGAATGGGATGAACATCTCTCAATAGTTGAGTTCTAATTTAGAAATATTTTCCTATCAATTATTCAAATGTCACAGTATGAAGTTCTGTATGGGAAGTGATGTAGAACATCAAATTATTTTCATGAACCTATTGATAGAATTCTTCTTCAATATGATAATGTTTAAAAGATGATAGAATAGGTTAATTCCATCATACAACAGGAATAAATGCTATGTGTTATCTGTAGAGGTATAATGACAATCATCGAAGGGACTTGGAGATTGACATTGGAGATAATGTATTCTTTTGAATTTTTACTTGGTATATAGTCATAGGTTTTGGGAATATAGGGATGATCATCCCTAGGTACATTGTCCCCCATGAACTACTTGATTGCATAGGATATGTGGCATCTCATATTACCCTTCCTCCAAATATAGCTCAGGTTCATGATGTTTTTTAGTTATCTTTCTAGAGGAAGTAAATACATTATCCATCAAAACTAATGAATCATAATGTGGAAAATTTGGGCAATTACCACTCTTATGTGTAGTAACCCAATGTGATCTTGGACTATATATACAGGGTTCTATGAAACAAGACATTCCACATCATTAATCTGTTATAGAGGAACGAAAATTTTGAAGATTCCACCTCAGAAACAGAGGAAACAATATGGTAGAAGCACCCTCATATTTTCTCAACAAAGAGAATGAGTTCAAAATTTTAGGATAAAACTTCATATGGTTTGAAAAATATAATGACCCAAAATTTCAGAATGAAATTTTTTTTCCAAAAATGTATGTTACAATATATTGGATTTAGAAAACAATATATCGTTAATGATGATGTGAGTATAAATTGAATTGTGAACATTTGTTTTTGAACATTATATGACCATTGGTAAATTTTTACCATTATTCAATATGACCATAAAAAACTACACTCTTAATAGAAATATCATCACTATAATTATTTTTTTAAGAAGAAATGATAAATGAAAATTAATGAAGAAAAAAGAGTCAATTAACTCATCCATTGCAGTTGTGTCGTACAAAGCCCGTTTTCGAGAACATGGGAGGGAGGTGGCGTCATTTTGATTTTTCCTTGATCAGGCCTATTATGAGACTCAAAAATTGAGGATTTAACAAAAGCATCTTTGAGAGGAGGTTATGATATTGGAAATTACTACTCGGGGAATGTTAGCTAAGTCGTCGTATGCGTTTATCACCAACAGAAACCTCAGCCTTATGTTTTATAAAGTTGTTATAAATGGTTATTCTTAAAGGCCATAGTTACTTAATATGTAATCCCTTTCATTAAATAAAATTTTTATTCCATCAATTTCATTTTTAGAATTGTTTTTCTAAAAAATATGGTGAATTCGATAAATTAATTTTTCAGATATAAAATGAAATTATCATGAAATATAATTCTTATAATAATATAATTTTTTATACATTATTTATATTTCATTGAAATTCTATTATTCAATAAAAAATATTTAAATTTAAAACATAATATTATTCATGTTTTAGAAATTTTACTATTCATTTTACTATGCATATTATATCTTCCATTTTGTTTAATAAATAATGAGTTTTATATTTTAAAGTAAAATTTATCATACATATAAAAACTTAAGGCAAAATAAACATATTTTTTTAAACCATAACATCTAAATAAGGTTATTATGAATTTATGAAAATTTTCTAAAATATTTTTTTAATAGAATAACAAAAATATAGTTTTGTTATTTTAGTATATTTAGGGACATCAAAATGATATATTATATGATATAAAATTAAATTAGAATAATAGGGATGATAATAACAAAATATGTGTCTTAAGGGACCAATACCATGGGAAGATACAACGGGAATGCCCGTGGATTTTCAAATAACACTTCTGTGGTATCCAAGGAAATCAATAAAATAATTTCTCACATTACTTGTAAATTCCATCCATATATCAGTTATATTTCATTCTCCACTTCCTATTACATAACTATTTAAATTTTTTACCTTCAAATTACTCATACAAATGTTTCTTTAATTCCCTAAGGTCTAAATCTACTAGTTTTAGGAGTTACTATTGAAGGTAAGGGAAATCTCAACCACTCGTTTCCTATCATGTTCCATTTTTTGGGGTTTGTCATTAAAATTATCATTCCATGTTCTTAAATGCATTTTAATATATCCATTTAAATTATTAAGATATTTCTGTGATAGTATTCCCTATTAACTTATCTATGTAATGTTTTCTAAAACCATGTTTCTTACATGTTATGATGTATAATTTCTGTACCAAATTTTCTCCCTCTTTAACAAGAAATTATCTTATTTAACTTTGTGAATACCCAGACCAATTTACATATTATTGGTATTCACCAGTATATAAAAATGATCATTTTTTTGGTATCATCATACCTAAAACCCACCCTCTCTTTTTATGGGTCAATAATTACATAAATATCATGTCATTAAGAACTTGTTTTTAAAAGGACATTCATTTTATATGAAACCTATTTCATTTATTATTCACATGTTATTTATAAAAATATTTAGTATGATATATTTTGATAACATTAATTAATAAATATTATGGTTTTTCCATAAATAACACCAATGAATTGGGTAATGAATTAAATTTATAGAGAAGACATGTTTTATGATACCTTGGTGAATAACCTTGGTACTTTTTATGACACCTCGATGAAAAAAACAAGATGATATGATTTTAAATTACTCATTTAATATTTGTATCCACATATCTAATTTATTATCCATATTTTTATTATTATTATGATACAACTCTTTATCATTCCATTATAATATTCTTCATATTTCTTATTGACAAATCTCTTCATCACATGTAAACTATTTCCCCCGCATTCCCTTAATAGACCTTATGCTCGCCCTATCCATTATTGTGTGTCCCCATGTTATGATATACAATAATTTTATTTAGTTAGAAAATTTTATGAATCCTTTCATGTGAATTAGAATAATTATGTTTTTCATTTATTATTTACCTTTTTACAAATAAATTTAAAATTAAATGATCTATTATTTTTGTACAACGAAATGAATGATTATATTCTAAATGGTGGGATTATGTTAGAATGAACATTGAATTACCCACCATAATTTAAATGAATATCACTGTCCCTTTTTTCTCATTTTTATTTTATATATCCAATTATCACTACATACATTATCAACTATTCTAATCATTCTAGTACCATTTGAATTTTTTTCTCAAGAATGGGTGGAAATTTTATCTGGATCTCTTATAAATCTAATGTAAGAACATATATCATGATTTTATCATTACATTAAAAAATATTGAAAAATATCTACTGAATTGTCGCATCATGATGTGTGTGAAAAAACTCATTCATGGGGGTAGTTTTTATTATTGTGTGGTAGATTTTTTATAACATGAAAGATTTTTATTCACCAGACAACATCACGTTTCAAATTGGTAGCTTCTCATTCACAGAGTTCCATTACATATTCTATGTATTATATAGTATTTATCAAGATCATATCACTGACCCTATGTGTTGACATACTTACATGCATTCACTAATTTATGGAAAATTGACCAAATTTTTTTGTTCAGAATTATCCATTTCATCAATTCCTCATGGTCACCTAACATATAAAGAGTTTCCTCATTTTTTATGAATGTGCATTTTTATAGTTACTTGACCAACTATACATGTTAAATTTCTTCATAAAACTCCTCAAAATAATTAAATGATCATTTACATCATTAGTAAGTGTCTTCAATGGTTAACTATTGAGATCTCAATATGTTCATAAAAAAACAATCAATCATGTCATGTTTTATATTGACATTAGGCATAATATAAATTGATGTATTACATAGAGTCATCATCAAATTAAAATCAACATTATCTGTCATGTTTTATTGAATTATACTATGAAATATTGATGTAACTTTTTCAAAAATTATCATCCAAAAACATTTCATAATTATTAAATAGAGTATTGTCTTTCATTCATCAATATCATACTTCTTCATTTCTTATATAAATTAAATTAAATTCAATCAATCCATGAAAAAAAACTAATCATAGACATAGTTTCATCAATAATCTTCTCCATAGCCACACTCAAAATTCTTCCTTTAAGCTAGAACATTTTATTTCATGGTTGGTTACATAAGTAGTTCCTAGTTTATGGACGTAACATTTTTTATACATTAAATTTATAGTTTTTATTAATCATAATTCAATCTAATTAAAAATCCAAGAAATAATTTTTAGAATTCTAATTCATCTTTGAATATCATCAAATATTATCCAGTAATTTAAGAATGCCATAAAATCGAATCATAAAATCTCAATATCACTCCAAATTAATGAAAATCTATTTACAAATATTTTTGTAATTAGTTAATTTAAACTCCCATAGTTCTATATATTTTTCAAAGAAAAATAGTTCAATAATCATTATATTTATTTATTATCATCATTACATTTAGATAATAACTATTATCTTATCTTAATTAATCAAAATTCCACTTTTTGTTCTTGCCTTTTAGAAGTAGATTTTCTCTCTAAATATATTTAATATTATAATTTTTTATGAGAGGGTTTGTAACATGTGAACCATAATTTGACATTACAATATTCGTCTTTTTCATTTTTTTCAGCTGTAAATATTGACACTACCACACATTAGAATCTCCTTGAAAATAACTAAAAAACTATGCACCACAATCATTTTTGGATATTTAAATATCCAATTTGGATTAGTTCTCAAATATATACATTAATTCATAAGTCATTATTATACTTCCCCTTACTATCAACAAAAAATTTCACATGTGAAAGAAACTCCTATAACAAAATCCTTAAATTTTCCCCTTCTCATAATATCATCATTTATATGAAATATATATTCTAAATTACATGAGAGAAGGATGAAATTAATAAAAAAATAATTATACATTAATCTACTCTATGTATATGTAATCAAGGAATAGTGTAGAAATCATGATTAATGAACCCAATGTTAATATAAGTCCATAAAATATTCTTTATGATTTAATAATATATAAATTTTCATTTTGGGGTTATAGAAATGATTTTAATTTTACATTTATACAACATCCAATATAAAAAATAGTTTAAAAAATTCAAACCATAGTGCATGTTGTACTTCATAAAATATTTTTATTATCATCAATAATTAATTTCATCCCAGATGATTCAGAATTAATTTACCCTTAAAATATGAGTGTATAGTAAATGAACCTCATCAATGTCATATTACTAAATTTTAAGAATTTATATTTATATAATATTCTTATTGAAAATAATTTATGTGTCATACTCCAAGAATTCATAGTTGCTATATCAGATTCATTAACCATTAGTGATGTATAATTTTTCTCTTCCACTCTAACATATCAAATAAAAAAATCTTGATTTTAAACCCCTAATGAATGGAACTCTATCTTATTCATAATTGAAAAAAATAATTCATATTTGATGGGGGAAAACACATTTATATTTAATTTAATCATTTCATGATGGAGATATTTCAAATTACTATTTTTTCCTATTATTCATCAACTTTTAACTATATCAGAATCTTATAATAACCTTCATTTCCCCGAACGTAATATATATATATATATATATATATGGGGGATCATTACATTCTAATTAGTTAGATCTTGATGTCTAAGAGATATTTCTAAAATATGATTCTCCATTCATCCCAAATCTTATTTCTTATATGCCATCAACATTTATACTTTAAGAATTAACATCCATGGTCAACACTAAGTAATTTTTTTTACCATTTACATTTTCTATAAATTATTTTTCTAACTTTTTGTTGCAATGAATGTAAATTATTATATGTTTCTTCTATTATCCTATATCTACAAAATTTCTCTATATAGAAACAAATTTAAATCATAGGAACATGTTCATATTTCACTTTGAGGAAATATGTTTTTTCAAATTAATCTAAATAGAATAGGTAGATTATAATATTTGCTTCCATTTAATTACTAATATCAACATAACTTATTGAATAGTAATGTACACTTCATTGGTGTGACCAAATAGTTTAAATATTCCATTAAACACATTATTTTCCACTAATTTTCATGTCTTTATTATCTTCTACATACGTTAAACGCTATTTCCAATGATGTTTTCCATCATACCTTTTTTATTATTTCTTTTTGAAAATGATTATATTTATAATCTCCAAGTTCATTAATTAATTTTATCATTATTTATTACTTTCACATATCCCTGATGTTTTCATTTCTACCAAAAATCAGAATATTTTCTTTATTGTGACATATTCCATTAAATTATTATTTGTTATATTGTTCTTAGTATATTACCTTTCAGTATACCTTAAGGAATATGTAGCTTATGTCTTATTTTTATTTTTCAATGACATTTTTCGTATCATCCAATTATTTATAATTTAGTTTTTCTGGATAAATGTAAAACTACCCCCATTATTAATATATACAGAGTCACTATTCCTTACATATATGACTCCATGGTCATAAAATATTATTTATATAAGAAAAATTTCATTATTTTATATTCTTTATTTGATCATGGTGGAATAAATCATATCATCCATTAAAAACAAATATAATTTCTTCCTTATTTTTTTTTCGTTCTAGATGTTTTTTTCCAACAATGAATTTCATTGTGTAGAAGAATTTTATAAAATTATTGGTATAAATAAATATACTTTTTGTTATTTTATTTTTACTTTATTTGGTGTATATATCATCTAGTTATTATTTAATATCATCTTCATTATAGATAAACTATTATGAAAAGTGTTATCATTTCTTCTATTCAAACACCTTTTGAGTTGTGGTGTTTTCATTAAAACATTCCATATTCCATCATTATCTGAAACTAAATGTGTATCTTACAGTATTTAATGACTTGAAATTATTGAAATATTTTTTAATTAATTTTAGTACATCATTTTTCTTCACATTTCTAGGAGATGGATTGTTAAGCTATTTTGAGTTTAAAATATTAATAGAATAAGTAATTAATAAAATTTTACATTTCTTAGAAATCCTCTCATTGGATCATTTCTTACTTACATGTGTAGAGTCAACATGAGTGACATAAATGTATCTAAAAATCATTTTCAAACGAAGACAATTTATATTTACTATATTTCTTATAATTTTAGGATTTATCAGTTTTTATTCATCATATTCTATCATATTATTCATATTTTCATCATGTATACTACTCATAACTTTTAGAAAAACGATATATATGTGCTAATTATTTTATCTTTTTCACCAATTTTTTATTTTTGAAAGAAATATTATCTTTTTGTGTATCCTCAGGTATGTGAATGATTTCCCAAAAAACCAAAATAAACAAAACATTCTAAAAACCAACTTTCAAACAAATTCATCAATACTATGAAATTTTTCATAGAAAAGTTAAGTGAATTCAAACTTGTAAAAAACTATATAGTGATTGTGTTACAATTTTGTAACACTATAAAAAATACATTTTTTATTTCATTTGATTCTTATTCCATCAGTTTTTTTTGAATTTTTATTTTACAAGAAAACCCATATTTATATACTCTAGTATATTAATGGTACATTTTTAAATAATCATTGACATTATATTATATATAAAAATATTTTTTTATAGTTTTAATCCCGAAATATATTTAATGAAAAAACTACATTATGCTTAAGGTTGAAAATAAATGGATTTTATTATTGAATCATTCACATTATTTTAACATCAAAATATTTTGTTTCTATATAGGGGTTATTCAATGATGTTAACTTCCAAATTTTCTGATCCTCATTGATGTTTATCCAATTTTCTAGAAAAATATCCAGGGTTTAACTAAAATGGGTATCGTCCATTTCATTCAACTAGGGTATATTTTTACTTCTAAAAATTTTCACCTAATGCAAAGATATTAAAAAATGTTGGTGAATAAACATAGATCTAATTAGATTTTTCCAATTATTTTATATAAATTAAAGTGGAAAATGGATCCTAAAATCATATTGGTGGAATAAGCATAGAATCATGATTTCAGCTATATTTTATATTCAAATTTTTCCCACCATTTGAGATGCCTGAACCTCTATCTCATTGAAGATGCATGGATCTATTTTATTTTCCCGAAACACATTTACCCCAAATATAATTGTATAATTTAAATTGGTCACAATATATTTTATTTAACTATTTACATCACATTATGTATTCTTAGACCATGATGTACCTGATTATTATTTTATTACATAACTGTTCCCTGCTTAACTCAAGTGATTACAACATGGATAACACTCAAAAACACATGTTTATTTTTTATCCAATATCAAATCATAGAATTATTAAACTTTTTTTGTACTATTTATAATGTTTTTCAAAGTCTTTAAAATTCCAATGAAAATTCTATTAATAAGATATTATTTTTGTACTATGATATCAATATATACACTATATGATATTCATTCTCAACAACAATCTATGATTTCCACTGAAAATTCTACATTAACTATATAAAATAATTCATGTACTATATCATAAATAATAAAAAATTAAGAATATATTACTTACTAAATAAATTCTACATCCATATATTTTTAAGGATTAAAATAGAATTAATTTTTTCTCACAAAATAAAATTTTCCCACAACATTTAAAACACTAGCTGATCATCAGATATTATGGTTTTGAATCCTTAAAAAATATACTCAACTAGTCTCCTAGAAATTATTTATTTATATAAGACCACTCAATATCTATGTAAGTACATAGTTCTATTGAATTCTATATGAAATGTATCATTTATTTATATACTAAATTTATTCCAAAAATTAATGAATAAAATTTTCCTTAAACATCAATGAAAGGGTCTTTTTTATTTTTATTTTATTTAAAATCATTAATGAACATAGTGTCACTAGTTTTTTTAAATTATTCGTAAATATCAGAGTCAATCTACTCCATAAAATTTACCTAGAATCATTATATCATTATTTATTGATATTATATATTTGATTTATCCATTATAATATTGTCATAATTTTTTTTCATATCATTAAAGAAAAGTCTCTAATAATTTTTTTTATATTACTTAATTATATTTTAAAATTTCAAGATGGATTTAATTATATATGTCTTCCATAAATCATTATATGTTGCAAAATAACAGAACCCGTTATTTAAAAAAATTCATTGAAAAACATAGAAACTATATATGAGATTACGGTGGCCTACATACATTGTTATCAAAACATAGAAAACATATACCATAAGAATATAATCATTCATAATAAGTAAATATTTAGTATCTATAAGAATAAATAATTAACTCATTCTAAATATTTCAAAAAATTCAATTTTATTCTAAATAATTAATTACATTAAATAGAATTTATATCTTTCAAAAAATAATATATTTACTTATAAATTTATGGATATATTAATATGTAACCAAAAAACGTTTCTTCAAAATTTTATTGATATATCACCCAAGGATATTTCCATATTTAGATTATATTTTGTTGATAGCATCACAATACACAGAACAACCAATTTAAACAAAACACTACTTAATCACATTTTACATGCTCAATAAAATACTAACACTTTTAGAGATTTTATATAGTTAATTTATAATTTTTATTACCTTTAAATAGTTTTACACTCAATAAATATATTTTTTAGGGATAATAAAAAATTATTCCAATAAAACACAAAAAGTACTATATTTTGATAATTCTGGTTTTTCGTCCATTTTTTATAGAACCCATATTAAATCCAATTTTGTACCCTTTTATATATTTAATATGTAAAACAAACTTCCTATGGAAGTGAAGATTTAAATTTAAAATTTGGTTATTTTATTGTACTTTCTACAATGATTCAATTTTTAATGAATAATGGAAATAATTGATATTTAATCCAAAACTACTTTTCAATAAAATTTATTTATAATGATAAATTATAAATTAAATTTATTTTAGAGTTTTAATATATAATTTATTTATCAATTAATCCAATTTAGGTCATTTGAATCAATTTCTTTTTTAAATTGACTATAAAAATATAGAAAACTATGGGATGTTTTTACGTTAAAACCCCATACTGTCATCCTATATAAGATATCAAATTTATATTAATTTCATCCACATAAAAGATTGAAATTTTGTAAAATGTATCACATAATTTTAATCAGAGTAATTTATAATTTATTATATATTCAACATAGTTTTTTCCCATTAATATTAGTGAAACTAAATATAATTAAATAAAATTATTAAGGTTAAATTAAGCTTAATAAGAGACCAAACCATAACCTTAATGCCTAAAATTACCTTTAATTTTTTTAAGGTATTTGTGTGGATATATTATAACATTATACTTCCTTGGATGAACATTTGAGCATTATTTATTTACTATAAAAAATAAAAACGTCGGTAGGGTTCCTTTTATAAAAATATTACAGTGGTGTATCCTCTCCTCCATGATAAAAGGCGTCCTTCAATTCCATTTTCCCCCACATCTTAAGCCCCATATGATCATCCAATATTTTCCCAATTAACTAAACAACTCTTTTATTTACTCCATGAATACCCCTTTTAGATGAAAGAAAAATAAGGAATCCATTTGGAACAAACCAAATTGAGTTTCCCAATTAAGATGTAACACCCTCCCTCAAAATTGGATCTATTATTTCAATTATCCACTCCATAAAATATTCTTATTAAATTTTTATATAAAATTTCCAGTATCCTGAATAAAATAGGATGTTTTTATGATATAATTTTTACCTTAAAAGATACAAAAATCCATCGAATTGGTAGTGATCTTACAATTTATGTGTAGGTTGACTACCACCTCACTAAACAATGATTGTTCAATTTTCCCTTAATTCCTCCCATCATAGAAATTTTCATGGAAAATAATAATATATATGATATATATGATATTTATAACATCATTATAGTTATTTGATATCGTAATAAAATATTTCTCAATTCAATCAATTTTACGTAAATAAAATAACATCCTTTGTGGATGTGTGGACAACAACCCCATCAAACCGATGTGATTCGTGTATGCCATACATAGAACATTTTATGGATAACATAAATAATTCTCTGTGAAATATATGAAATTTATATGACACTAGATTTATGGTATATATATTTGTCATTTAGTCTTCATTCTGTTAACTTGATATACTTGTGAATGTTGCGTTCATTCGTACGTACGGACTAATGTCTCCATGAACAGTGAATTTTGTTTCATATATTCAAAAAACTATATACTATTATAAATGTATATATACTGGATATATATGATATTAAAATAATTCTAAACATTATATTTATGACGAAACCATGATTATATCGAAAAATTAAACGTTAAAACTTACTTGATGTACTAGGAAATTAACACCATGTATAATTAAATTAATGAATGTATATTAACAAACGGATAATGAGACGATATAAGAAATTAATATATTTATTTATAATTCTCATTTGGATTATTTTATTATTTTATAACATATTTTAATCTACTATACCATATGATAAATACCACACAATAAAACGGATGGATAATGTAAGCGATTTTATCCCAGTTTACGTTGCATTGATACAATCTTGTTATTATAAACCAAGATTCTTTTATATGGAGTATAAAAAACACCTTGACACATTATATAATAAATATTATTATTCTCATTATATTATAAGTTTTATTTAATTTCCATCCTTCATGGGAATTATGATTTAAATATTTCATTGTGGAATGGGACACACAGAGATGTTTAAATATTATTTTCCTCCATAATTTTTTTAATGAAAATCATTAAATCTCACTTAATTCTGTGATGGTTAACATTCCCATGAAGCAATAATATTTTTGTAATCATTTTTCATTATAAATTACCTTTATTATCCATATTTTTATATGATGTATAATATTATTTCATATACCATATATAATTTTTCATATGGTGTTTACTTTTATAGTTATTTTATTAAATAAATAATTATTGATAAATCTATATCATCTATTCAATATAAATATTTTATAAAGAATATTTTATATTAATTAAAATGATTATTCGGTAAGAGAAATTATTTGGACATGCAATGAAGGGTGAATCCCAGACATTATAGTGCACCTCAATTCATTAATAGGATCTTATGAGACAAATAAGTTGTCCAAATAGGTTTTCACACTTAGACTCAAACCATTTTGTGAAGGCTCTTGACATCAATCATTTCTATTATGCCTTATACATGATGTAAATTATGAAATCATTCCCTTCATTTGGATTTATTTATTATTTATTTGTGAGATTTTCTGATGGAATATCAATAAATGTAATTCATTATTAGTTCATTAATTTATGGAATGTGTGTTAGTTTTGTCCATTCCATATTATTTATGCCTTATCTAGTTATTTAAATATAATTTTTGCACAGTTATTTATCTTTTTATATAGATTGAATAATTATTTCATCTATTTTATTTACCCTTATTGAGAATTTGTTCTTAATATTCCTATGATTCATTTTTCATGTTATTAAGAAGAGAACATTGATTAATCTTTCAAGGATGCATTTTATTTGAGTTTATTGTATAGAAAGTTTTTTTTCTTATTTTCTAATGTATTATGGGTATCATGTATATAATTTGGTTTTCCATGACTGCTTAACTAATTGGTCCTTTGGGATTTGATCCCATGAAATAATGAACATATATTAAAATAATACACGAGAAAAGGTATCTAGGAATAGGTAGTTGTTCTAGATAAAAAAAGTATATTTATAAATAAAAATTGAATCATGATTTAAAAAACCTTGAATATGTATCAAAATCCTATGATTTCAATTGAGGATATGTATACAAGAACGTCAATTTTTTTAGATGTATGGATTAGGTTGGTATTCCTAAAAATTCATCCATATATGGACACTATATGTAGAAGTGGTTCTGAAACATATGTACTGAGGAGTAATAAATCTGAAAAGTTGTTTCTGGCCTGAATCGGTGTATCCTAGTACTTGTCGATGTTCCATCCTATGCACCAATTTTTATAGTCATCTAATATAGTCATAGTATAATTCACATTTTATTTACATACCATTATGGTGGATTTATTCCCCCAATGTATCCAATGTTTATGATTCATGGATTTATGATTCATAAATTTATGTTCTATACCCTGAAAAGAGTTATAAAATGTTCATAATTGTATAATCTAATCTAGTATATTTCATTTTCTAGAAATGGAACCTGGACGGAAGCATTTTGTCTACACTCGTGGAAAATTTAGTGATTTCCATAAAGGGGATGTCAATATAGCCTTTACTGGAATCGATAAAATCATGGAAATAATTGAGAAACATAATCATGTAATTAAAAATACCTTTTCACCAATGGAGACACCTATTCCCTAAAGTGAATATCCAATTTTTGATCTCTTTTTTTGAAACGAGCCTTCATCATTTAGTGGGACTACTAATCCAATTATGGACGAGAAAAGGACTAATTCCTGGGAGAATATATTTATGGAATTTTGGAGCAACAAAAAAAAGGGTGACACTATGAGTCTATTGTATTCGAGGTGATGTTAATTAGTGGTAGACCCTAAACCAAAATATACCTGATAAGAATATAATAAAATCAATGAATGGGAGACTTTTATGCATAAATTCATTTATAAATACTTATGTTGTTATATGAAAATTGAGAAGTATGTAATTTTAATTTTGTTAAATTAAAAAGAAGAATATATTGTTTTATATTACAAAGATACCTTTGAAAGGATATCTTTATATGATTCGGATTATATATGTAGTACATGGTAAATGATTGATGGCTTATATAATGGTCTTAAAACAAATCTTTAATGGTTGATGGTTTCTAAAAAATTTCTAGATACGATGAAATAGTTTTATATTCCATTAACATAGAGAAAGAATTTTATAAAATCAATATATTAAATTCAAAAAAGATAAATGTTTCCTTCTACGTACCATGATAAATGTAATTCATATAAAATGCATAAATTTTATTGATTCCCATCTAAAGAAAAATCTAGAGAAAATCACCCTGGGAAATGAATGAATATATTGTGAGTTTTTTTAAAATGTGTAGATAGGGGTCACTAGGCTCTTTAATGGAAAGTGATTGAGAGGATTAATGATTTCAAATGATATAATTGTACGGAAATGGGGAATTATGATAAGATATCCCCATGTGTGAGGGAATATTCCATAGAATATGGAAATGGTACAAGGAAAAGCTCATACATTACTACATTTGAGGTAGATGTACAATGACATTGTGGCAGGTACATTAACACTATCCTTAAATTTAGCTAATGATTTATTGGATTCTAGATCATCAGAATATTTTATATCTACCCTATACTAGAAAAAAACTATTCATTTCCCTTTTGAATAAAAAAGAAATTTCTTAATTAAATCTCTTAAGGGAAGTAACATTCCATCAAATAAGTGTTACTCCGTCACAATTATGACACATGAAAATACATTATATGTAAAACTAGTTATCATACCGATGTTTGCATTGATATTATTCTCTGTAAGTACTAGATATTGAAATATGATGAAAAATATTAATTGAAAGAGGAATGAAATTAATATTTTTTAAGAAAATGTAGAATCCCTTATAATCAGAATAGAAGCTTCCTGAACTGATTCTTATTTAGATCGATATTTAGTATCTATTTCTAATGAAGTTATTTTATAGGAAGTTAAAATATTTTCTAGTGAAAATAGGGAAATATCGAAATTGTAGTCCTACAAATTGTATGGGAATACAATGATGTTTTTCATGAGGAAATACATAAACATCATGCAGATCATGATATAGATTTATAAATTGATTGAATCCATTATTCAAGGACAATATCAAGGGCTCCATATATAATAGACACAATGTAATTCGTATAGTTGAAGAAAAAATTATAGGATTTGTGTAATAAAGGATTTTTTAGCCATATAGATTCACCATGGGGATCCCATGTCGTCTTTTTTAGCCCTTGGATTCACCAGACCTAGGCCAACTTCGAACTTTTCGCTCTATTAGCCATAATTATGGAACTAGGCATCTATTTGACAATTTTTTTGTGGAACTAGAAACCTTGGTGGGAGACGTCCCTTTGAGTATAACCCATGAGATATTTCGATAATGTTAGAGTATGGTTGGGTTGGATCGAGCACATATCTGACCGGGACCTCAGGACTAAAAGGATAATAACTCATAGACCAGGAATCCAATTGACGCACCGACTATTGCATTAAGATCCCTTTTTTATGGACGTCTGTTGGGATACTTCTTCGTGGGACTTTGTAGAAGTTGGATTATCGACCAGTGGCATGAGGAGCAGACCCTCCCTGAGACGAGAAAGCCTAGTGTGGTAACCTAGTAGGTGGCTGTGATGTGTAGAACAAAGAGCGATCTAGGGTGGATCAGCACCATGCGATCCTATGTGTTTCAAAACCGAGAGATCATGTGTGGGTTAGCAATGAGTGATCCTATGTGGGTCATCACCTTGCGATCCTGTGTGGGTTAGCACCGGGCAAAACAGTGTGGGATAGCACCGAGCTATCCTGTGTGGGTCGGCACATAGGGATCTTTTTTGGTTCTGCCTCATAACAGAGTAAGACGATTCAGTACATACATGTAATCATCACAACTACTGTAACTAAGAAATACCTGTTTTGAGATAAATCTATACCTTGTGGTATTTTCCTTTTTTGTAATACCTTGGTGGTAATCTTCTATGTTGCGCACCTATGTGGTACATTCCTACGTGGTATTGCTTCCTATAGTGAACAATTGATCATTAGGCTTTGAGTTAGACAATGTGTCTTCCTCATGATTGAGATGGGTATACTTGATAACATAGGTATATGTATGGACATATACCTATGTAGGGTTTTTTGTTGATTTCATTCTGTGTGGTTTATCCTTGGTGGATTTTTTGACACATTGAGGGTCTCGGGATCTCTACTAAGTATCGTTATACTCACCCATGCAATATATATGCCCGCACCCTGTTTTGTTTGGAACAGACAACAGGAAATGCAGACTGAGGATGAGAGTACCAGGACTGGAGGTGGATGTTAGACGATGCAAACCACACAGATGGTCATTTGTGAGATGTACCTTCCATTCAGGTAGGATTCATGGTGGATGATCCAGAAGCTACTTTTATTATATCAGCCATCTTTTACTTTCCATTTTTCCTTGTACATTCCAGTCGGGCTTGTATTCTGGCCCCTTATACTTATTGTAATCACTCTGTTAATTATTCAGCTTACTGGAGTTCATATCTTATTGTGTTCTTGGTTGTGTGTGTTACATTTTATAAAGTCAATACCTTATCATTTTTAGGGTATACACCTACGATGCTAGTCACATGCCCCTGGCCAATAGAAGGTGAGTTTGGGGTAGTCATGGCATGGGCCCCGTGGGACGGGTCGTGACAAATTGTTATTACAGGAGTTGTTTCAACCATATAACATAGGACTATGATCTTTATTTTTAAAAGAAATGGTATTAAGTGTAGTGAGTGTGGTTATCAGTATAGCTAATCCAGTGTTGGTGCGACGACCGAAGTATCCATACACTAGGACCCTGCAATTTGATTTCTGACACAGTGCAAGAAAACATTGATTGTCAGTGTGTTTCCAAGAGTTTTATTTGTGATCTCTTGATTCATCTCACCATGTATATCTTATTGAACGTGGCACACCCGTTTCTTTTCTAGATGCCTCCAT
This sequence comes from Viscum album, assembly GCA_963277665.1. Classification (NCBI taxonomy): domain Eukaryota; kingdom Viridiplantae; phylum Streptophyta; class Magnoliopsida; order Santalales; family Viscaceae; genus Viscum; species Viscum album. The sequence goes on from OY728127.1 coordinate 606,704,780, forward strand.
GCAGAAAACCAGGTAGAGTTCCAGATATAGTATTCACTGATCGCCCACTGAGCGAGGAGGCCTCAAGGCATGTCCCTCATATAGTAGAGGCACAAGCGTAGGCACCAGGTGTACCATTACCTGTTGGTCCACCGATGCTACTATCCCCAATAGCAGAGGGTGTTTTCCGCTTGAGCATGTTTCACGAGTTCCAGCACCAGAGGCCACCAAGTTTTAGGGGTGAGATAGACCTGCATATGGCTGAGGATTGGCTGGAGGCTGTGCTGAGTGTCTTCTGACTGCTAGGGACACCGCTGATCTCAAGGTAATCCTTGTCGCCAGTCTTCAATAGGCAGCTGCACGCAGATGGTAGAGCATGCTTCAAACTCAGGAAGAGGTGACAATTCTTTGAAAGACTTCGAGAGACTGTTTCCGGCAGAGTCTGTTCAAGAAACTCTTCACATAGTGCATATATAAGAGCTTCTTCATCTATAGCTGGGAAACATGACTGTGGCTCAGTACTCTGAGAGGTTCAATGTCCTCTCACGCTACTCCAATGATATGGTCTGGGACCCATTCTTCCTGGCCCAGACCTATATGCAGGAGATCAGGCGAGAGATTAGGGCTTCGATTATTTCTATTGTCATCCCGACGCAGGCATGGGTGTTAGAGAGATCCCTCTTAGTGGAGATTTATCTGGATGAGTAGTCACCAGTTGCAAGGCCCACTACTAGTATTCACATAGTGTATTCATATATAGATGGTATCAGACAGATGACATAGAGGTCCAAGTTGACCATACCTACAGGTGGACGACCATAGGATTCAGGGTCGGTTGTGCGAGGCACCCGAGGCAGAGCCAGCCATGCCACGAGTGGGTAGTGTTACACATGCAGCAGGCAAAGTCACATGGCTCATGACTGTCTATCCCGCCATACAGATGAACAGAAGATGGTCGAGGGACCACCCAGGAAGAGAAAGAGGTTCGACTGAGGATGTCTGCAGGGAGCAGGTGGATGTGGCAGAGGAGCTGGCTGTGTAACTGGCGGTTGGCGATGATTCGAGATGTTACAGCCAACACCACAAGGTGGTTGACCCTGACCACAGGGAAGATAAGGCCTACGATCATGGTTCTTAGGAGATAATATGAGGTATGATCTTTTTCTACTCCACTATAGTTATAAAACTTATAGGCATAGGTGGCAGTTTTTATTTTATTACCACTACCATCATTCAGAGCTCAGAGATTATAATGGAGTCGTTAGCATGATCCTTATGGTTAGAGACTCCTACGAGAGTATATTTTTTTATTACACACTGGTGCCGGTAGTGAAAACTTACTCTACGAAGTGATATCATCAGTTGGGATCTCCTAGTAGCAGTGTCGAGGCCTTACGATGTTATATTGGGTATGGATTGATTATCTACAGTCTGTGCTCATATTGACTGTATTAGGAACAAATTGTGGTTTTTCTACATGTATGGTACCAAGTTTACCTTCACCGGTGTGAAGGAAGGCTTTGCATCATAGGATAGACATACCTATAAGAGAGTGCAGCTGATCACTCATCTGTTTTTTTATTACCTTAGGAGCAGTTGATGTGGAGAGTCTGAGTTATCCTGTAGCGGTGGACCAGTATGCAGACATCTTCTCTGATGATGTTCTTGATATACCTCCTCACCGACAGGTGGAATTTTACATTGACTTGTACCCCATGACAACATTCATATCTACACCAGCATATCGGATGGATCCTGCGGAGCCTTGTGAGTTGCATGTGCGATTGGAGGACATACAAGGAAAAGGATTCATTCAGCCTAGTGTTTCTCCTTGGGTAGTATCGATTTTTATCACCATGAAGGAAGATGGGAGATTGAGTCCTTTTTGGACTATCGGTGCCTAAACCAGGTGACTGTGATGAACAAGTACCCACTCCCAAGGATTGATGACCTATTTGATCATCTGAAGGGAGAACAGTGGTTCATGATGATAGACCTCAGATCAGGCTATCACCAGCTCATTGGAAAAGATGAGGATGTGATGAAGATGTATTTCAGATGTCGGTAACGCCATTATGGGTTCTTGTTTATGCCATTCGGTGTATCCAACACTCTAGTATTGTTCATGGGACTCATGAACAAGATCTTTCAGTGATACCTTGATCACTATGTAGTAGTCTTCATCGATGACATTCTGATCTACTCGGCTATTGAGGAAGAGCGTACCTATCATTTGCCGGAATTACTAGACACACTCCAAGAGAACCTTCTTTATGGTATTCTCTCGAAGTGCTAGTTTTGGATCCGAAAGGTTCACTTTCCGCTACATGTCATCTTGGAGGCCGGATTTGTAGTAGATCCAGCAAAGATTGAGGTGGTACTTTCTTGGGAGGCACCCAGGAGTGTGATAGAGATACAGAGTTTCTTGGGTTTGGCCAGATACTACCAGATATTTGTTCCATATTTCTCTCGAGTTGTAGCACCATTATCAGAATTTTAGAAGAAGGGGAAACCCTTCTTGTGGTTGGAGAGATGCCAGTAGAGTTTTCAGGAGATGAGGCAGAGGTTGACTAGTGCCGCCATCTCAAGGCTTCCAGAGGAGGGCGTAGGGCATGTAGTCTACTATGACACATCCGCGACCAGACTCAGATGTGTCTTGATGTTGGAGTGAGTAGTGATCACATATGGTTCTCGATAGTTAAGACAACATGATAAGAACTATGCTACCCAAGAACTGGACTTAGCAGAAGTAGTCATCCCTTTAAATATGTGGCGACATTACATGATAGGAGATCATTTTACAGAGAACTCTGATCATATGAGTAATAGGTATATCATCTCTCAGAATTACAAGAACCTAAAGAAGCATTGATGTATTGAAATCCTCCAGGACTATGACTTTGATATAGTTTATACTTCCGGTAAGGGGAACTTTTTAATATATGCAATCAACCAGTGATTTGGTAAACAACTGCTTGGTGAGGCGATTGAGAAGTTAGCCGCTTTGTAGGTATCCATCGTGGAACATGATGGACCAGCATTCCTTCAGTATCTTATACTAAATCCCCCACTTAATTAGCTAGTTAGGGAGGCACAATATGGAAATATTGAATGTGAGGATCGACAAGCTCGTATATGCAAAATACATACACCTGATGGATTTTCTGAAGGTGTGGAGCACATCATCCTCTTCAGAGGATGTACAATGGTACCAGTATCACTTTGAGAGTAAGTGTTGAGGGAGTTCCACACATCCCCTCTAACGGTACATCCAGGAGTGGAGAAGATGTACTATGATATTTTATGACAACAATGGAGGCTGGGAATGAAGAAAGCATTTGTTGAGTTTGTCTCTCAATGCCTCACTTGTCAACAAGTGAAGGCGGAGCAACAGATACCAGTATCCTTGGTTCAACTTTTAGATGTCCCACAATGGATGTGGGATGAGATATACATGGACTACATGACATGACTTCCACATACGAATAGAGGTCATGATTCTATCTGGGTGATCACCGAGAGACACACCAATTTGGACCACATCCTACCAATCCGAGAGAATGGTTTAGCAGAGAGCTTGGGAAGCCTCTATGTGCAGGAGATTGTGGGGCTACATCGAGTACCCTCAACGATTGTCTTTGATTGTGATACAATTTTTACATCCCGACTACGGAAGGGGTTACATGAGGATTCTGGGACGCAGTATAATATGATAACCACCTTCCATCATTAGATTGATGACCAAACTGAGCGGACCATTCAGACCCTCGATGAGACGATGTTTTCTTGCATTATCGACATCAGTCACAGTTGGGAGGATCACTTTCCTTTGGTGTATTTTTCATAAAACAACATCTATCACACCACCACATGGATGGCACCTTTTGAGGTGTTGTATTGACGACTCTGCAGATCACCTTTCTGCTGGACTGACCTAGGGGAGTCAACCCTCATGAGACCAGAGATGGTAGGAGATACCATAGAGAAAGTTCAACTAATCTATGAGTGGATGAAGACTACATTGAGTAGGTAGAAGTCTTATACCAATAGGATAATAATACCTCTATAGTTCGAGGATGGTGACCATGTCTTTCTACGGGTCACACCCCAATGAGGTTTGCGGAGATTTGAATGAGGTGGAAAGTTTTCTCCATGGTTCATTGGACCGTTCCATTTCCTCAGTTGGGTTAGCATGGAGTCTTACCGCTTAGATATTCCACATCAGTTGCATCAGTTGAACTATTTCTTCCATGTATCCCTACTGAAGAGATACGTGAAGGATCCTTCCCACGTCATCATCCATGGAGAGATGCACGTTGATGATGGGGAGACTTTTATGGTGTTTCCAGTAGAGATTGAGGATCGATCTGAGTGGGTCCTTCTTGGGTGGTCGATACATCTGGTGTGCATTTACTGACAACACATGAACCTCCAGGAGAGAACATGGGAGTGGGAGGATCAAGTTCGTTCTCAGTACCCTAACTTGTTTCCTTAGATTGTGATGCAGCTTACGGGGATTCAAATCCCAGAGGTGGGGAGAATGTAATGTCCCAGAAATTTTATGTAATTTATTTTTCTAAATATATGGGAATTTTACGAGTCTGCAAAAATTGAAGATACATGATTCTATGTCCAAGAGTGCACAAAATGAATTTTGGAACTTTCCTTTGGGTGAGTTCAGTAAACGTGTGAGCGTGTTTTTGTAACTTCTAAACTGGCGTTCAGAATTGAAATATAAGGGCACCGATTAACTCGCATCGCTGGTATTTGCATAAGGAGACCTTCACCTCGACCACATTATGTCGAGGGTGAAAGTTAGTTTATGGGGTTTTTGTGGAAGAATAAAATAAAATAAAAATGTTTATCATTTTTTATTTTTGTTGAAACCTCCCATTTAGATGTTTTAAAGGTGAAGACCACCTTAACATTATCCTCCCAAATGGGTTATGGTGGTGCATGTCACCCGGGTCTAAAATCCCCAAATTTTAAATTCAAAGGCAGGGAACACCCATCCCTTAAACATCCCACATAAATGTGAAGAAGTATCTAGAACATCCCCCACTTTAATTGTGAAACATCCTCTGATTAATTATGCTATTTAAATTATTCCAACTTAATGTTGCAAAAATTAAAATGTAAAATCATATTTTATGTTGGCCCATTATCCTTAGAGAGAGGATTTTTGGGTTGGCATAGGAGAGGGGAGAACCTGTGGAAGAGCTTCTTCAACGAAGAACACAATACGAAGAACCCTTCATCTTTGACGAATCGTTCTCCACTCTCCGTCGATGGATATCCAACGATGAATAAAACGACAATCAAGGAAACACCAATATCACCGACATCATCTTTTTTCTCTCCTAATCGTCATCGTTGGAGGAGACTTGTTTCGGGATTGAAAAAGGCCAGTCTATATCAACCACGAACAATATTCAACTGAACAATCAAGATAGGGTGGTGGTTTGATTTTCATCCCCTTACCCGTTTCTGAAAATTCATCATAACAAATCAGGAACAGAATTTAATTTCTTGCTACCTCTCTAACGCATAGAGTGTAGTCCAAACAATCAGGGCCTGACCTCTCGAAAAATCTTGTGTTTAATTTTTATGTTCGTCGCGATAGAGGATAATGACAACCAATTATGATGGGGCATGAGAACAGCGGTCGACACCAACGCCAGCTGAGAAAAAGGCGACGGTGCAACGGCACCACCTACAGCCACCGTGCCAGTAGCCTCGCTGCCCCGTAGCATCCACACCTCCTGCAACTTCAACTGTCTGTGGCCTTCACTCCCCGCAGCATTTGCCGCCGCCGGCTACCCCCGCACTGCGGCCCCCACCATCTGCGGCCCCCGCCACCTCATGGCCTACCAGCCCCACGACCCATGTGGCCTCCGCCACTTTCTGCCACCGTCTCGCCATGGACTTCGCCTTCCATGGCCACCAACACCCTGCGGACACCGCATCGTAGCATCCTTGTTCACCCGCAGCCTCTGCCACTCTGTGGCCTCTGCCACACTACGGCCTCACACCGACCCTGCGGCCTTCGCTGCCTCCTATTCCACCATGACACACATGGTCCTCCTAATGCCCGCAACCTCACCGTCCCGAGACTCTGGCGTACTCTCCGCGTCGCGTCCCTCTGCACCTACCCACGGTCTCGCCACCCAAAGGCCTCTCAGCCCCTATGGCCTCGGGCCGCGTCAACGGCCCCCTTTTCCCCAGCGGCCTCTGTGCCTCCCCACGCAGGCCAGGCCGCCCAGAGTGACTAGTCCGGACCCTACGGTCTAGACCAGACCTAACGGGCCGGGTCCACTCGAACTAGGCTGGGTTGACCCAGGCCGAGTCGGGCTGGGATGGACCAGACATGGGCCAACATCAAACTTTTCTCTCTATCGGTCATAACTTTGGAACCGACCATCCATTTGATGAATATTCAGCGATGCTCGAAACCATAGAGAGAGACAGTCCCTTTGAGTATACCCCACTAGATATTTTGATAATGTTGATTTATGGCCGGGTTGGATCGAGCACATATCCAATTGGTCCCTCGTGACTAAAAGGATAATAACTACATATCGGGTGTCTGATGGACACATCTTTTATTGCGTTGAGACACCTATCGAATGATAGTACTTTAGGATACTTATTCATGGGATTTCATAGTAGTTGGATTATCGACTAGTTTCATGAAGAGAGGAACCTCCCAGAGACGAGGAAGCCTAGTGAGATAACCCAGTAGAAGGTTGTGACGTGAAGAATGAAGAGTTATCCTATGTGGGATAGCACCGAGCGATCCTTTGTGGGTCAGCACTGAGCGAACCGGTGTGGGTCAGCCCCGAGCGATCCTGTGTGGGTCAGCACCTAGTGATCCTGTGTGGGTGAGCACTGAGCGATCCTATGTGGGTTAGCATCGAGTGATCCAATGTGGGCCAACACTTAGAGATCCTTCATGGGTATTCCTCTTAATAGAGTAAGATGATTCAGTAGTTACATATAATAATATCTACAATTAGACATAAGAAATACCTGGTGTGTGCTGAGTTTGTACCTTGTGGTACTGTCCTTCATTGTAATACCTTGGTGGTATTATTCTATGTGGCTTACATAGGTGGTAGTTTCCTTCGTGGTATTAAATCCTTTGTGGAACAGTTAAGCACTCGGATTTGAGTTGAACTCTCTGTTTTCATCATGATTGAGATGGTTTTACTTGTTAAATTAGGTATATGTAAGGGAATATACCTAAGTAGGATATTCATTTGATTTAATGTTGTGTGGTTTATCCTTGGTGCATTTTGGAAGACCATGAGGGTCTCAGGGTCCCTACTGAGTATTGTTATACTCACCCCTACATGGGCTATGCCCGCACCCTATTGTGTTTGGTCCAGATGACAGACATAGTTGACTGAGGATGAGATTATTAGGTCTGGATGTGTCTCAGAGGAGGACGTTAGAAGAGGAGAACCACAGAGACGTCCGTTCGTGAGATGTAATTACCCTTCAAGTAGGATTTATGGTGGACGATCCAGGATGACCTTTTCTCCTATCATATGTCTTGTACTTTCCAGTTTCCCTTGTAATTTCCAATTGGACTTGTATTCTGGACCCTTTTACATAATGTACTCACTCTGTTTACTATTCTGTTTACTTAAGTTTTCATCTTGCTATGTTCTTGGTTGTGGGTGTTATGGGTTATAATGGCAATGCCTTCCCAGTTTTAGGGAATACAACTATGGTGCTAGATGCCAGCCCCTGGCATATAGAAGGCAGTTTTGGGGTAGTCCCGACACATGCCATGGGCGACGAGTTGTGACATGATGTATGAAATACAAAAATAAGAGAATAATTCTTTACTAATTTAAAAAGTCAAATGTTTAAAATAAAATTAAATGATGCATAATTAATAAATTAAATTAAGTAATTACAATAAGTACTACATTAATATTTTTTTGTTTAACATGAATATATTGTCCCAAAATATCGTTATATATATGTATTTAATTTAAAAGATAATTTTTCTAGTTTAGATAATACAAAAATTCAATATTATCATTACTTTATATATATAATTTAATATAAAATCATTTATTTATTATCGGATGTTTATAAATAATGATGAATTCATATGATGTAAAAAAGTGATATTTTTCTTACAATAGTATATTTATATACATGGAGAATTATTATATTAATAAATTAAATTAATCACCTTTTATGAAAGGTATTAATGAAATTTGTATATAATATATTATATCAGATAAATTTATATTAATTTAGTTTTTTTACTTGGAATCGAATTAGAGTAAAAAAAATTATGCATAAAAATTTAAATTATGTAAATATGTTTTTTACAGGTTCTATTCATGTATATTTGAATTCATTTATTCCACTTTTAGAAATATAATATTTTAAAATGGATTTAATTTTTTTAATTATTTTAATAGATATTATGTAATATGGTTTAGTTAATGTTTATCCATAAATAATATTAACAATGGTAAGAATAGTGTTAGCGTAAAAAGGATTAATAATGGTGTTAAACTAAATGTTATGAAATGAAATATAACATAAACATGTATAAATATGATATTTTTAGTGTATTTAAACAATATATTATCACATAATTGAATCATTTTAATTTCTTTACCACTTTTCCTATGAAATTATTTTAATCTATTTTAATGAAAATGGTACTTAAAAGGGTTCCACGTGACTCAATTATAAAAAGGAACCTCATATTCTCACCTTTACACACCACATATGAATCTTATATCAACAAAGATATAACCAAATACCTCACTAAATCTGCTCCATATAAAATAATTATTGTTATATTCCAATAATTTCCATAAATGAATCCATAATGAGTTTCTAAAAGAAGACTGTTAAAGGAATTGGATTTCTTCACGGATATATTTTCCATCTTTCGTTCTTCTTTAACATCATCAAAATATTCCATAATAATATTAATAATATCAAATAAATATATTTACTATATTTAATTTTTTTATTAATGTTACTGCTAATTTTTATATTGAATATATCTATTGGAAAATGTAAACTTTTCCCGTCCCTATGTGCAGACTATCTTCTCTATGAAGAAATATTATTCACCATTCATTTCCATAAATTGTAGGTGTAAATATGTATGGAGTAAAGGAATAATTATTATATTTTTAACATATTTATGATTATTTAATAACAAATAATTTTCTGCCTTTCATTCCTTCTATTCATTGATAAATGGAAATATATCCCATGTGTATGTGAAAACTACCACTCCATGAAGTGATGTAATTTATTTTTAATCATTTAAATAAATGGATAATTGTAAAAGGTTGTATAATAAAAGATAAAATTTTTATTACATTATTATTATTTTATAACCATGTTAATTTCAAATGGATGGAATAGATGGATTGAAAAATTCATGTAAAATAAAAAAACTTGATAGTAGAATACAGATTTTATTAAAGAATTTTTTATAAATGATTAACTAAAAGTATTAATAAATTTATTTATAATAATATTTACAGAAATATTTTTTATATTATATACATATTTTTTAGAAAAAATTATACATGAAATTACAGTGTGTATCATTCAATTTGGGACATGAAGTAAGGGTTCATGCTACAATATCATTTGTAATGGAACTATTTTTGTTTCATTTTAGATTAATAGAAATAATATTTTTCATAATTTCATAAACCAAATTTAACTTATTCTCATATAGTTATTCCTTTATTTATTAATTATTCATTCCATTACCCCCTAATATATTTTACACACAAACTGAATAAGATAATCTTTTTTTAAATATAGAACTATTTATCATTTTTTGTCAGAAATATTTCTTATCTTAATCAATAATCATAAAACAATATTGATTTAATTCACTAAATATTAATGAATTATAAATAAATTTTTATATGCTATTTTAATTTGTTTACAAATATTTTATTACAATCGATTCATTTTATCATATGAGTCATTTTTAAATTCCATTATAAACTATAATGAAAAAGTTTATAAATGTTTATCTTAAAAAAATATATCCCCACCATCCTGATCATTATTCATGGTCAATTTTACATTATATATTCCCATAGTTTTATATGTTAAATATCATTACACTTATTCTAGGACATTTTTGTATTTTGAAGTGTTATAAAAATAAAAGGATGTTTCCTTGGTTTTTATATTAAATTTACACCTCTCTTATAATTTTTTTTATCAATGAAAAAATTATTTAAATTATTTTATTGTTAATTTATGGTACACTATTATAGTAGAATAACATTATTTATTATAATTACTAATTATGATGCAGTTTTTATAATGTTTTCATGAAACATATTTTGTTCCCACTGGTTAATTTTGTTTTGCTGAATGGAAACTATTTTTTATGATATTATGGGAATCAAATATATTGTTTTAATTATGATATGGGTTGTATGAAAATTGTATATTCCTACAAATAATTTTTAAATCATGATATCTCATGAGAGAACATTGTAGAGAATGTGGAGTAAACCCAATTCAATATGGGGCTTTATCCACAACGTTTATGGAAAAAGGAGACTAAAACTAATCTACTATTATAATATATCTACATTGATATTCTTGGTAGTTATAATTTCCTAATTAATTCATTTTATAAAATTATGTGTATTCCGTCAAACATATTTCTTATTATAATGATATTATCTCATCTACAATGGTTGATTATCTATGATTCCAAACTCTTATGTCTCATTTCTTTTGTTGTGAAATGTAATTATACAATGTCTCATGTTTTGTGGTCTATGAATTATTGGGAATGTTCTGAAATATTATGAACATGTTATCATATGATTATTTTTCTATTTTAATTACTTATGATCACTAATTAATATCTCCCATATTTATTTTTTAGAATTGTTTTATCCCACATTTTATTACACTTCCATTTCCAAAGATTATGAATAAATTATTTATGTTTAATATGTATATGATTCTCATTATTTTTTTAGAAATTTTTTATGTATACTGAAGATATTTAATGAAATAAAATGATTTTATATATAGTTTACAATGACATTGAACAATTAAGGTTCACATGGATGTATTATTTTGATAGGTATTCATGATTAGTGTAATGTGATATGATATTAATAAAAGTCGTTCTTGGGTTACTATAATTCATATCATGGATGTATTTACTTGTTTTTAGTGATCAGGAAAGAAAAACCTAGTGAGAAACCAAGTGATATGCCTTACTATAGGATAACATCATTTAATTACATTAATGTAGAAATTTTATGGTTTCCGTGAAATTTCAACTCTGTTTAGATACAAACACAAGGATAAAGTCTTTATAAAAAAATTATACTATGCGTAATTACCCTAAAATGGATCATTATGTAATAATTCGATCTTCATCTATTTCATAATAACGATTCCTAACTGCACACTTGGTTTGAAACTATCAACAAATTTTATTTTTTTAATTAACATTTTATTTATGAACTACTATAATTTATTTGAAAATTTACATAGATAAAATTGATTGAAACCTAAATGATAATGGGTTGATAATAAGGTGTCATAAATTTTGGAATTATTGGAATCATTTTTACTATTATATGTATTCACATTATGATTATTATATGTTCTTGATAAAATTATCATTTTTCTAAAGATAAATTTATGACTACAAGAATCATGTGCACAAATTAACACTTATTAATAATTCATAATAATTAATGTTCATATTCAACCCATTATTTTATATTGAATGAATTTTATAGGTGACTAACATCATAAAATAAATTATTCAATATTGATATATCAGTAGAACCTCTTAATGCTGAGAACATTTTTTGTCAAGTCTCTTAATATTCATTGATAAAAGTTCTTATGACTGTGCTTCTGAATAATCATTTAATTCTCTTTACTATTGAATTTTATGTTATTTTGGGCATATATTATCTCTCTCTATAGAGATCTTATACCAATTGATGAGGATGGAAATTAAAATTTTATATTTTGAATCAATATATAATTATATATTGGTTTGTGTATGAAAATTATCATCCAATGAAAATTACATCCATTATATGAGTCTTAATAGCTATTCAAGAGGGCTATTTTATCTAATTTTATAGGAAGAAACACATCATTAATTATCTTCATATTGTTCAAGAATATGTTGATATATTTCATAAATTCATTTTAGTCTTCTCAAGAATTGTAAAGTTCTATTTTAAAATACCTCATACATGGAGCAACATCCATTTTGAATAAGTAATTTAGAATTGACCTAATGTGTTGCTAAAATTAAAGAAGAAACTCCAGAAAAATCATGAATTGGGATTTATAATCCATAATTTTTCTATATGGGATGCACCAAATATTTTTATAGAATAAATTTTTGTAATTTTGTATTTGAATTGATTATTGATAACTTAATACGATCACAATCAAGAAAAAGTATCCTATACCAATTATTGATTAAATGTATTATCAACTTTTTTGAGCTCAATACATTTTCATGATTGATTATAGATCCAAATAACATCAATTAAGCACAAAAATGGAGGATAAACCATTGAATACCTTCTATATGAGGTAAAAAACTTCTAATTAATAATTATATCATATGGAATTTCCAATGCTCCCAAATCCTCATAAGTCTAATTAGTAGAATCTATATTGATTACCAAGAAAATTTTGTAGTATTATTTATAAATGAGATTCTCATATATTATAATTGATATAAAGATCTAATAGATTAATTGGGAACCATATTGGAGGAATTTAAAAAGAATAAATTGTATTATAAATATTTAAAGTTTCCCATTTTTGAATGATAATGGATCATTCATGGTCGATGTTACAATTATTGAGTTAATATATATGGATTCATAAAATCATTATGTTGTCGAAAAATCACCCAAACCAACCACAGTGACTGTGATTTATAGTTTTCATGGATTTCTCAAAGGTAGCTAATGATTTATTAAAAAATTATGATTGATATCAAATATAATAACCAAGTTTCCTTGGAATGGGGGGATGATCCCTTAAACAAATGAATGTGAAGAAAATTTCATTTGACTTCGAACAATGATGGTTGTGCACCTATACTGACAATATAATATTTTTTCTAATAAAGAATGACATTATAATACTGTATCACCCATTCAAATGTATGGTTCAAGATAATAATTTGTTAACTCTTTCATTGGAGTTAGTGATGATAATATTTTATTGGAAAATGTAGAGTCAATTTGTTTGTGGTGATATTTTTGAAATATATATATATATATATAATAAAATCCTGAAATTTATAATCACATAGAAAGAGTTGAATATATGCACCAATGGAGATTTTAGGATTTGATTAATGATTATAGCTATTCAATACATTATCCCCTCAATAAGGTGAAACGGGTTCAAAATGTAATGTGTTATTAGGATAATGATAGATTTTTCTTGATGAGGAATGAAGGAGAATGAATACATTAAGATTTTTAGAAGACATAACTATAAATCCTTAGGAAGTACAAGAAATCCTACATCTCTTAGAGGAATATTTATCTATCTATCCATCAAATGATTATAGTGATGTTTGTGGAACATTTCATTCTACAAAATATAAGATTGTATTAGAGTTCACATTATTTATTATATAATTATTTTATTTATAAATTATATATGTTTCTATTTGATACCGTACCTAGGGAAGGATCTATGGATGAAGCACATAACTTATAATTCATAGTCAATCATGGATGAAAAAAATGTATAGAGATATCAAAAAGAATATTTAGATGGAAAAAGGAAAATTATGTATTGTAGTGTATGTATCTAAATTATTGATACATTATAATATTAAAAAATAAAATTAGAATATTAAGGGGGTGTTTCAAATTAACACATACATATATGTAAATGAGAACAAATCATAATGTATTTCATCCTTAGAATCCACAAGTATTGTATAGTCCAAAACATATATTTTTGTTTTTGTAGAAATCACTATGATGTAAGAAAATTTAATTACTATCAAAGAATATTTTTGAATCACCAACTATCAAGGACATACATTAATGAGGTGGTATGGTTTCATAGACAACCACTATCAATTGAATCTGATCAATATCTCGTTATTACAATAATGTTATGCAGACATATTCTAAAATAATTGTATAAAAAAAATTGAATTTGTTCATTTTATGTCATCCTTAGATAGATTTATAGTGTTTTAGACCAATGAAACAAAAAAATATATATTGAGTTATTTATATATATATTTTAAAATAACATTGAATAATTAATTTTATTTAACTAAATGTTAATTCAAAAATATCGTTCACTCAAACATTCATATAGATATACATTAATCCTTTTATTTATATAATAGAAAAACTCCAATATAGTGGGATGAATTTTGAGATTGAAAATTATTCATACATGATATAGGTGAGGAAATTATAGAGAATTCTAGAACCATTAAACAGATCAGAAATTTTATAGATAGTTTATAAAAAAATTACGATGACAATTGAATGAGATATAAAGAGATAAAATTTGGTAAAAAATTATCATTAAGGAATACTCGTTGAATAAAATTTATAAAATTTGGAAAGATGGGGATGTTCTAACCCTAATATTATTGTCCCAAAGAGAGTATTGATTATATATAGGTGTTATCTTATAACATAGAGATTTCACCAAACCTATCTCATGATAAATGTGTTTTCCATGTATCTATTTTGACGAAGTAATAATTTAATCATAAACATATCGAAAATATAGTGGTTGTTGAGCTAGATCGTGATAGTTCCTATAAGGCAAAACATGGGGAGTTTTTGAACCAAAAATATAATGTGTTTCAAAAGAAGACTACTCAAATAGTAAATTATTTTTGGGTGAATCAATACATTTGAGTAAGAAAAATGGGATCCTAAGGTAAAAGAAGGTATACTTTCCTCATTTTTTTATTTCCCGAACTACAACATTAATAGGTTTATGTGGTGGTTTTTTACAGACGGGTTACTAATCTACTACTAAAACTTTTTTTTCAACCCCGATACTAACCCTACCCCGTACAACCCCGCTTCTCTCCCAGACCCTCATGAGACCCCCCCCTGACGACCCCCAAAACCCTATCCCCTCATAGCCTCGCCACCTCACCATCTCGTCTCCTTGTGTTTGGGTGTCTCATTAGATATGTCTTTTGGTAGAAATTTATTTTATGTTCCCTATAACTACTAAATTTTCCATGTATGAAATTTTCTATAGGAGTTATATATGTTCCCATGGTATCTAAGCAAAATAATCCATAGAGACACCAAAATACACTTTCTATAGAGGACACACTTGTTCCAGCATTTGCTATATAGGAGGATGCACCTAATAATTCACCCAAAACTACTATGATTGTTCATGTGGTAAATTAAAACTAGATTAGATCCTTACAAATTGAACCTCAACATTGTGGATGGGTGAAAAGGATGATGATTCATTATGGATGATACATTAGTCTATATAATCACCAGTATTGATGGTAATTGATTGTCCTCAAGATACTGGGGATTGAAGGGGTGAATGGATTTAATACTTTCTCAATGATAATTTTTAGGTGGTTTTTTAATTTGAATTACCATTAGTTTTCCATTTTGATAAAACTTATCAGGCCATTAAATAATTTATTATTAATTTCTTATTGTTTCATCCTTTTTCTTCCATGTATTATGTCGTACTCTTTCATCTATTTTTATTAAAATGATATTTATTTATATTGTTTATTTCTACTATATTGTAAATATAAATAAAGGGGTATAATATCCTTGATATATCATCACAACATAACATATATTTAGATGCCTATGTAATATGGGGAGGCATGGTTGACATCCCATTAGTGAACAAATTTCACAACATGAGAGAGTATCCGATCAGGTGACAATATGGAAAAAAACCTATAGTAATTATGTGTCTAATATTATCAATTAATATCATGAAATTAGAAAATATTTGGATCCAAATATTCTGATATCAAGAATTAATTATTTTTTTATTATTTTAATAATTGTTCAAGATTAGCGTAATCTCTAACATGGCCATGGATTTTCTGATGGTGTATATATTATGGGAAATTATGCCAAAATATTTTTCATCCACTGCTCATAAATGAGAAATTAAATGTTGATCAATCAATGAATTAACTCATGGGGAATTGGTATAAAAAATTACTTATTATTACTACTAATATCTAACCATTAATAGTTTATCTTGAATACCCACTAATACTAATACTACAATTTGAAGAGAATACAAAATAAAAAAGTAAATTTATCAATTTATAATCATTTATTTAATTTATATTTAGTGGTTAATAATGACTTGTTGAAACATAGTACTATATGTAAGATATTATTTTTATATTCTACAACAATAAAATATAACATATGTTCTGAATATAAAACCATATCATGTTAGTTTTATCATTCTTATACAGTTTGTATCTATGTATAATTACATTTTTATGACCTCTTATGATGCATAGACAATTATGTTGGGGATATTTATTGAAAGGATATATTATCCACTCAAATAACCTAGACAATATAATCATAAATTATTTTTACGGTATTTTGGTAGGCATTTTATACAAACTGAATTAAATAACCAAAAATTGGCCTTCTGAGTAAACTACCCAAAGTGGATGTCTTATACATATAAATACACTATGTGCACGTCTATATTGAACCATTATTTTTGATTGATATTACTATAGTTAATAAAATATTTATGTTAAAATAAGATTTTCTTTAGAATCCCATGATACAATAAATTATCCTTACTAGTAATGGATTAATAAATTTTGTTCTTGTTTCATTCTTACATAACTAATATATGGTGAATTTACATACATTTAAATTTTAATTGGGTAAATTTTCATGCATATTAAAAAATATTATAAATATTTCTCCTATAGTCTATTCCACTATCTTCAACTTTGACACTTTTCCATCATCCCAACATCTATTTCCCTTCCACCATGATTCCTCCATCTGTTTCCTTTGTCACACATGCATATCATCCAAAATATAACATGCCTATATTTTCTCCACATCATTATTATTTCTTTTTTTGTATATGATCATCCATGAAATCTGTGATCTACATAGAAACCCTACAATATGCAGCCTAGGCAGATTTTCTAGGTTGGGTTGTGACAAATTGGTAACAATGTCATTCATGCTTCTTTTTTGAAAATGATATTTAGTTTGGGATGTATTGGTAGACATGATATTGTATCTTTGATACATAAGAGGTATATAATCAGAAATTTCATGGCCAGATATCATCTTAAGATTCATTAAGATACCTTGGGTTATTGGGAAAAAGTGTATTTGAGGAACATTTTGATCTAATCCTAGTATTTTTTGAATGATGTAACATATTTATATATATTTTAACTAGTATATATGTATCTATTTCAGTATTCATTAATAGTTACGTGTTATAATATTTTTTAATATTTTGTAGGAACATTGTGATATACATGGATAAAAGCTAGATCACATTACCAAGGAACACACCACAGTATGTTAATGGTTTGGATGAGTTTTTGGATTTTGACATTTTCAATCTATCTATGGGATGGAGAATAAGATGTCCATGTACTATATATAATTTTAGAATATGGTTGATGAGTAATGATATTTATGAACATTTAATATTGAATCATTTCCATATTCAATATTTTTGTTGGATTTGGAATAAGTAATTGAACGTTTTAGAAAGGTGGAGCATATATTTTAATCCACAGAATGAGCTCCCAACATTGTCGACGATGGGAAATGAAATGAAAAACATTATAAATAACTCATTTGGAACTGGAAGACACTATCTTCAACATCAAAACATATCAGAATGACCAGATGAGGGTGCTACAAATAGAAATGTGACATTTGACATTTTTGAGTCTTTAGGAAAACCAGATGATGATTGTTAAATATTAGTGGATCCTCCTCTTGATTATGTGGTGACTAATGTAAGATAAATCTTCACTAATGAAAATATGATTCATGATTTAGTTGATGATGGAAATCAAGAGTTTCATAGTGGATTTTTGAAATATTCCAAAAATTATATTTTGATGAAGTTGTACTATATGAGATGTGTATGTGGAATTAAAAACAAGGAAATGTTCATTATATTGGAATTTTTGTGTGATGCATTTCATGAAGCAAACATCCTCGAGTCTTTTTATGATAGGAAAAAATTTGTTAATAGGCTTGATTTTAATTATACAAAAATAAATTTGTTTCCCAATGATTGTATGCTTTATTGGAGAGAGGATTCAATAGACCGGATTGCAAAAAAATTTATTCTTATAGATAGAAGTCAATAGGTAATGTTGGATGTATCAATCAATATAATAACTTGATGTGGAAGATATGTAACACACCTACAAAGGTTTTTCAATACATTCCTTTAAATCCTCGATTGAAATGATTATTCATGTCATCAAAAATATCCAAGCACCTAAAGTGTCATTCTGTAAAAAATAACAATGATGGGTTAATGAGACATCCAAGATATTCACAATCATGGAAGAAATTTGATTCATTACATCCATATTACCCAGATGATCCTCTAAATGTTCTATTGGGATTGGTTGTCGGTGGATTCAACCCATTTGGGACTTTGAGTACCCGTTATAGAATTTGGACTGTTGTTTTGATCCCTTACAATCTACCTCTATGGATGTGTATGAAATAAAAATATTTTATAATTTCGTTGATTATTCCTAGATAATATTCCTAGAAATGATATTGATATATAATTTTATACTTTAATTGATGAATTTTACAGTTATCAAGAAAGATTATTGATACATTTGATGCTTCTTCTAAAACAACGTTCAAAATGTATTCTGTTTAATGTGGACTATTAGTCACTTCCATAGCCTTGGGAATTTATCTTGTTGGAAAACATACATGTGTTGGGATTTTCCTATTTGTAACATTGATTTTGAGCCCAAATGGCTACCTCAAAGTAGAAAATGGTGCTTCTTGTGCCATTGAATATTTCATGATGCATCTCATAGATTTTGGGTGAACATATCAAAATTTAACGTTTCATTGATAGTATACCACCTCCAAAGTTCTTAACGGGTTCTGAAATATTTACACAACATGGAAAAGTCGAAATAGAATTTGGGATGGTTTATTATTTTAATTACAGTAGAAAAAGGGTTCAAATTGCATCGTCAAGTGAAATTAGAACTCAACAATGGAAGAAAAAAAGTATATTCTTAAAAAATTCATATTGTGAATTCAATTTATTTCGGAAGAATATAGATTTGATGCGTATTGAGAATAATGTATGTGACCATTTGATCTTCACATTGCTTAATGGGCATGGAAAATCTAAATATCTTCTCAATGGTAGGAAAGACATACACATAATGAACATAAAATGTGATCTTTGGAAATATGTGAATAAAAAGTATGCTCCTATAATTTTTGAAATGAAAAATAGTGATAAAGATACATTCCTTACAATTTTCATGCATTTGAATGATCTGATGGGTATTCATGTAACATCTCTAGGTGTGTTTACTTAACGAATAATATGTTATAAGGATAGAAAAGTCGTGATTCAAATATTTTGTTACATCAGTTACTACCATTGGAACTGTATACATTATTACCTGAAAAAGTTACTTTTTTTATACTTCAATTCCCCACATTTTTCAGGAATCTATGTGAGAAATCTATAAATCCATTTGAGCTTGACAACCATCATGAGAGGATTTTATAGAAACTTTTTTCAATATAGATGATATTTCCTCCATTTTTTTACTATCATAATGCATTTAAATATACATTTTGTTGGGGAAGTGAAATTTGGAGGCACTATTAATTATTGATGGATGTATCCAATTGAGAGGTTCTTTATTTATATGGTTTTCATTTATGTAAACTATTTTTGGCACATAATTAAATGAATTCTTATACTTTTTTTATTATTTCACAAATATCATGGGAATTTGAAATCAAATGTTAAAAATGAATCACAACTAGAAGGCTCTATTACTAATGGATATTTGGAAGACTAGTGTCTTTAATTTTGTTCTAGATACTTGGAAGATATTGAGACAAGATTTAATCGAATTGGACATGTTGATGACACATCAACTCAATCTAAAATACTTGGGAAATCAAAAATATTTCATGTTATTGGTCGATTTGTTGGGATGACCTCAAATGGTACACTGAAAGAAATGGAATTATTACAGGCACACAGATATGTGCTTATGAATAGAAAAATTTCAGATCCATTTATTGTAGTGTTTCAGATACAAAAATATAAATAAATGAGAGGCTGAATATAAAATGAAAAGATATTATGACAGCTGTTAAAAAGGTGCTTCTAAAATAGTTTTCATCACTTGTAAGTTCATAAATAATGAAATAAATGCGAATATTAGGTTGACACATATATTTTGTCATTTTAATAATTTATATATCTTTTAATAGATCATGAGTACTACTAATCAATTAGAGTATTCTGATGATTTTATGTTTCTTTCTCGAGGTCCTCTAAAATAATTTACTATGTTTAACGCTTACAATGTGATTGGATTTAGATATCGTACAGTAAATCAAGAAGAGGGATTGAAACATAGAATAGTGGTATATGTACCCTTGCTGAAATGGGATATTGTGGAAAGATGACCGATATTAATGAATTAAACAACCATAGAGAATTTTTAATAGTTTTATTCAAAATCAATTGGGTCGTTATTATCAGAGGTGTAAAAATGATTCTTTGCAATTTACATATGTAAACTACTTTTTCATAATGGATGTTGGTGATCATGAACTACATGATCCATATATCTTATCATCAAAATAATAAATGGTATATTATGTGAATAATGTTTTGGATGAAGTGTGTAGTGTAGTTGTTCATGTAAAACATAGAGATTTGTATGATAAGGGTGATAAAGTGGACAATTTAACCTCTAATAGTGATTCTCAGGAACAAAAATAATCACTATTATTTTTCAACAATGATATTGAAAATATTATTCTTGCAAGTATGGATGAATCGAATGAAGTAATTGAGTATTAGACCGACACGAGTGACAGAAATGATGAATGTATGTTCAGTTATTCATTTATTTCGAAACCACTTAGTTAAATTGTGAATTGCTTCATTATCATTGTAATGTGTATTTTTTTATTAGTACTATTCATATGTTATCTTTTTTAATTTTTTCCTAAATTATTTTTTTTAAATATATGTTCTGATCAAAATTTTATTTAATTAAAAGATAGGAATGCCAAATAGGGAGTGATATATTGTTTCATCGACCACTGTGACAGATGATGATCCATCTGTCTCCCTCCTAACGACATCTAATCCACCATCCGCCTACCTCGGCACCATCTCCCCTACACCATATGTCACACCCTCTGTGAGAATCCTTTCAGTAGCTTAGTGGTCTCCTCCAACTTCAGGAGCCTCAACAGTGGGGGAGTGGCACTCCACTTTTAGTTCTTCGTGCTGATACTGGTGGGTCACCCATATAGGTCAAAATTTTAATATGAATAAATTTATTGCACCTATTTATACCAATAGTTTTTTCATTAATGATGGAAATAATGAAACTGTGGAGAAAAATATAAAATGTTCACATTCCTGGAATATGACGGGATAGAACATATTTGTCCCATTTGATTCATTTGGGGTCCTTATGGATGATGTTGCAGGATTACATGCCCAGATTTTAGGCCAACTGGCATGGGAGCCCGTTTCCCTTCGAATTTCATATAATTATTGGAGACATAATACAGTAAGTAGGAAAATTAATGTTTTTTATTACCAGATAGAGCTAATTTTAATACATTATGGTGTAATTTAAAGCCATGTTAATAATATTTTTAAAATGATTTTCTGTGTACGAATATTTTTCAACTTTATAGTTTCTGATGTGATAGCATGAAAGTGGACATTGAAAATTCTAGGAAAAATTGTAAGGATATTAAATAGATTTTTTGGCGCAATATGAATGATTGTTCGTTGACCGCCTAATAGATGAATGACAAGCTACCCGATGGTTTACCCAAAGTGCAATGGAATGTTGTTTTTGATAGACTTCATGATGATAAATAGATGGTATTTAAATATATATTACTATAGTAACCTCATTTTAAATTTATAAATGTATATGAAGAAAATATTACATTGAATACATTTATATTATGTTTCATTTTATTTATTTCATGATCTTTCAAGAAAGATTTCATCATGCAGGGCTAAGCAGGTAATCCCTCACAATGCAGGGTGGAAGAGTTTTTTAGAAGCCGATATTCTCTAGTTATCTTTATCATTACATTAAATATTTATAATAAAATATTATTTTTTAAAATATTAAATTTTTTATTAATGTATGTTTAATGGAATCACAGAGTTTATGGCATGATGCATCTCTAACAGAGGTGTGGTTGAATGTTCACCAAAAATCCGGTGGATGTTTTGTTATTGAGCCTGCCAATGAAGTAGGGGTATGAACTCATTTTTCATTATAATTACTTATTGTTACTTCTTACTATGTAAATATTTATTTAATATAATATGACTTCTATTTTATTTATAGATAAAAACTAAAGAACTCTCAGATTCCAATACTACGTAGTCCAACTCAATCTTCTAGGATAACGAGGTTCATGAAGTCCTTGTGAAGAAGCATCCTGATATAGTGAATGAGATGGGATTGGGATGCGTACCCTCTGACGTCTTTGGACGGCCACCCGGGATTGCAGTTGCATCTACTCCTAGTAGTAGTTAGTCCATATCCTGAGATAATAAAAAAGATAATGATTCTCTTCGAAACACAGTTCACGACTAAGGGGCACAGATATCTGCTATGCAGAAATCGTTTATTGATTTATATCAAAATATTCTCGGATCTTCCCCTAGTGGTATATCATCCACTTTTAGTGAGCATGTAAATCACAAAAATTCAAAATCAATGACCTTATGAATATTTATTTTCTTTTTCAAATTATATATAATTATAAAATAAAATTTGATTTTCAATATATTGTTCTATCAGGTGGTAGTAGGAAGTAGAGAGAGAGGTGGAGAGTGTGACAAGATTCGTTCATTATCATACAGTGATTAGATGTTTTGTTGATATGTTAGACAAATATGGTAACAGACGGGTAGTATATGTTTCATGTGTGGCACATAGTTGCCACCAAACATTTTCATAACCTAACATTTTCGTTCTTTCTCATGATTCCTTTTTTGTATTTTATTGATTTATGATGTTTTATTTTATGCATTGATTTATCAATTGTGGAATGCAGCATATATGTTGATTCTTTTTTTTCATGCATCATATTTTATAATTCACGTTTCATAAATTTATTAGTTTTGTTACACAATGATGAATGCTCAAAAACATATCCTATAGTAAAAGAAATATATCCATTCATTGTTCTTGAAAATGTTCCCCTATAAAAATTTATCTCGTGTATATGAGGGGAAGGATGAGATGTATGGGGATCATTATATTAGAAAGAAATAAAAAAAATTGATTTGAATGAGGTAGGGTCTCCCCATTAGGGTTTACCTAGTGTGATTATAATTTTCACCATGGACTATTATAGGAATTCCCAACATAATTACATATATTGAAACATCATGAATTTATCCACATAGAGTTTTTATAAAATACCCCTATGCATATTAGGATCTTTCAATTGTTAAGAGTCATTTTTTTCAAGACATAGTTTTATGGATAAAGTACCACATGCTAAGAATCCTTATGTAGATTTGTATAATATGTAGAGGAAGACGAGTCTTACATTGCAGTATACTCTAGAATGATTCATGTCTTATAAGATGGACCATGCATCACATAGTATTACATCATGTGAACATGCCTAAAAGAATCTA
Organism: Viscum album; assembly: GCA_963277665.1. NCBI lineage: Eukaryota > Viridiplantae > Streptophyta > Magnoliopsida > Santalales > Viscaceae > Viscum > Viscum album. Next base: position 606,728,738 of record OY728127.1, read on the forward strand.
TTGTTTATGATCATATGTAAAATACCTTATTATATGTGGTTTAATGTATTCTATACAGATATTCAAAATAAAATTAACTTGTCTTGATGCCAACCCTATGGATGGAAAACCATTGTGAATTATGTAAAACAATCCGTAAGATAATGTCAGGGATTTGATATCGGTTTTATGGTTGGGTTGGAGATTGGAGATATACGAATAACTATGTATCCCATGAAAATAAAAATCAATCCACACATATTTCATATTATTTTGGAGAAAATATGATCACCTTGACATAGAATTGATAAATAATAGGGACACCCAAATAAATATAATGAGTGTAATGGTACATACCATTTCTGCATATCCATTTCTGCATTATCAAGTTGATGGGTTGTTTAAGGAGTGTTTTGTGGTGATTTTGAGGTTTGAGGTGGTTTTTTAGCCTTTTCAAGGCCACCACGGCTTGTGCAATGACATTTCAGGATATAAAGGAGGTATTTTTATGATGGGCATGCTCTTGGGTAAAATGGAATATATAAACAAGACTTGGGGATGACATGGTGTTATGCATGTTTTCCTACATGTTTTCTTAGGCATCATGATAATATTGAAACGCCCTTGGATGGGCATGGAATATCAGAGGACCCCCTTTCCAAAATAAAAATCCCAAGATCACCAAATTTTAGCCATGGACATAGTGAGGGTAAAATTGTTGGGAAATGGGAACTGGGTCTTGGATTCTATACATGGAAGAATATAGAAGAACCACTATGAATTATAAAACTCCATTTACAATGATTTTTGGGAGGCCAAATTCCATTTTATAATAGGAAAAAGATAATTGGATAATGAGGGTTCTAGATCACACTTTTACTAATCCCACCACATGAGTTTTGGATATTAACAATGTTTTCCTAGTGTCCAGTGTGATTCACATATAAATAGGAGTTTTATTACATCAACGTTTTAAATTTTAGACTTTCCATCAATTATTTGTTGACCCTTACTCATCCTCCCCTTCCCCAATCACCTCCCTTGATGTTCCAAACCACTTAGATCATATTGAATTAATTAGATTGATGTTATTTGAGTCATGGTATCCCTCTATTTCCTAATTACTCATTTTTTATCATTTTATTATATTAATGAGTTAATTATAGTGGAAATTTTCCTTTTTTAGTGTGGTTTTTGATGGAGTCTTAATATTAATTGGATTAAATATAGATTCACATGAGATCTGTGGTGGTTTATCCTCTTTTATTGTTTATTTATCCATTAAGATTCACTCAAGGTTGTGGATCCTTCATCTCCCCCTTTTTTTATGTACATTTTGAAATATCATGCTTTTGTATTTATTTTGTTAACTGGTATATCATCTTAATAATTATAATAAAGAATATTAATTTAATTTTAATGTTAAGGGAGAAATCACATGATTTTTACTTATTCGTGTTATTTATTCTGATTTGGCCACACTTACATGGCTTTCCAATTTGGAATTATTTTGAGATAGTGTGTTTTTTTGTTTTTATAAAACATTATATGTATGTTTGTATAACCTCACCACATATGAAAACAACAAAGAATATATTTTGAACTATTAAATTGGTTTCCCATAAAATATTGTATTTTTGTGTAAATAACCTTCATAATAATTGATTAATTATGATAAAAAATCTTATTGAAACTAAAATATTGGTGGTGGTTGTGATGTGTAGTGGTTATAATGTGTGGTGTTGGTGTTGTGGGGTGGTTGTGATGTGGGTTGGTTGTGATGTTTTATGGTTTTTATGAGTTATATATTATATCAACTGGACTGCTTTTAGGGCAATGGTAATGGGCATGTAGTATCTGTTGCATTTTTTTGTAAATCTGGCTTTATCGGTGGTTCTAACCGTAGCTAAATAAATATAATATATTTAGAGGAAGTTTTAACCACCACTGCATTTATGGTATTTTTCTATCTTCAATGATTAAAACCATTGTAATTGACAATAATTCAGTGACTATTTTAATCTCCCCAAAACAGTAATCTCATTCCTTTTTTATATGCTGATGGTTTTAATGGTTTTATAAGTGGTTATCACAGGTGAAACAGATATTTTGTAACCAGAAGTTTTAACTACCACTAAATAGTTTTCATATTCGATTATTATATTTCGTCGGTTTTAATTGTTTTTTGGGCAGTTTTCCCTGGAGAAGCATATATTCATTTTAGCGGTGGTTATAACGACTGCTACAAAAATTTCAGTTTCTCCATGGAAACCCACCGCAAAAACCTTTATAACCACCAAAAAATTCTCCCAATACGATGGTTACCATAACCCGCCACTAAATCTATGAAATTCCTACGTATTTTATGCCAATACACACTTTAGTGGTAGTTTCAGAATACCACTACAGAATCGTATGGAGGCTGTTTAAACCACCTCTCTTTCCAAAAAAAACACCACCTGGAAATGGTCTTCTTTCTATAGTGATGTAATGTAATATCAACATAGAAATTCATATAACTGGTTGACAATAACACCATGAGATTTTAGAATATATTATTTAAAATAAAATATGATGTGTTTATATCTTTTGTGGAACATAACAATAAAAGAAATGAATAATTCTTCATTAAAATTTTAAATTAATTTTATAGGAAGGAAATTAAATTAACTTTAATTATTTACAATAATTTTGTAATTATAATATGTGGTAAATTAGTTATTCTGGGCTAAAGAGAAATGTATTTATTTTTTAAACCTAATTTTTATATGTTTTATTTAATATCTATGTTTTTTATTTGGATTATTAAAATTATATAAAAATATAATTTTTTAAATGTAAATATCTAAGTAATCATTCATATAATGATTATTTCATAAACCAGCCCAGTTTCCCCCGACCTGTCACCCAATGTAGCCCCAAATAAGGCCTCAACTATTCTACCTCATACTCTATAGGATGATGTCTAGTAGATTGGGACTGAAAAATATAGTGAGGAGACTATGAAGACAAGTTAAATTAAAATAGGAGGTGAAAGAAAGTAGAAATACAAAAAACCATGACCATCATAGTGCACACAAAAAATTAGTGAAATAACTGTAAAAAATGGAATGTTTCATATAGACTCCAGAAAAATATTTGTACACTATACTCACACCGGGATAACAACATATAATATAAAATAATATAATATAAATACCCAAGGATCCACTTCAACTCCAAAATAATCCATATACCCAATCTCCATGATGGGTGGAAAGATCTAGTATGAACTAAGGACTCAACAAGATATTCTCTTCTTGAACATGAAACACTATGAATCTACATGATCAAATAAATCCCTCTTAACCTAAATGCAGACATATATTCTACACAAACACGAAGGTGTATGTGTTCAGGATGAGAAAAGAATCAGAGTAGGCCACCCCCAACATTGGTCCTAAAATCAATTGACAGATAATTGGAATTCAACACATATCATTTATATCCAAGGTGAACGTGACACCAATCATAAGATATAAGAAAACATAAAGGAATAAAATGGGATAAAAAATGAAAAATAGGAAATCTCTAGATCCAACTTGAGACTCACAGGTATTCTACCAACTCTATATCCCAATTTTGAGGAATTAAGAAACATGTATCACATAGAAACATCATCAAGCATATTATCATAATCTTGAACTACATTTAACGTCCACCACAAGGGCAAGAACACATGCTAGATGCTAGGATCTCATCATTGGTGTTAAAAATTGCATCAATTTGGGAACATGGATTCTAATGGTATGATTTGGCCACTAGGTAGAGATACCCTTTCAACCTTCGGAGTGTACTAATGTAACACTCCATGCTTCCACGGTACGTTTCCCTTTGAATAATGCAATGATGTGCATTGTACGCAACTTCGATATTCTAACACACCACAACCAACCAAACTAGCTCTTATGAATAGTAATACCTATTTTTTGAAATCTTATAAATTTTATCTTACGAAATGGACTTCAGTTTTGGATTCGTAATATCCATATTATCTTAGGGTGAAATTTTGGTACTTTTCGAATAACTTTTATATTTTCATGAATAGTGAAAATTATTAAATTTTAATTAAAAACAACTTTTTTAATCGAAATAATTAATATTGATAAATTACTAATTTTAGTGGTTTTAAAGTATATTTATATTATATTTTTACCATTTAATACAATGCTTTTCATTGGATGAGATTTCACATTTAAACCAGACATAAACAAGTGTCAATCTTTTGATAGTTATTATCTCTTAAAAACACGCTATTTGTTTTGACGATGGGAAATAATTTTTAAATTAATTAATGCAACTGATATGTTTTGAATTTGGTAAAATAGACATCATTTTTGAATTCATAATATCAAATATAGATTAGGCCTAATTTTGGGTATTTTTTTGGAAACATTCATTTTTTATGAATAGTGAAACCACTAAGTGGTAGTTAAAAAAACGGAATTTTTCATGAAACTTAATTTTACCGCTCTTGTGAGTGGAATTTGAAAAATCATAGACGCATGGTTAATATCAAGTAGTAAAATTTGGTTCATTGAGATGAAAATAATTTTTGGTTAATAGTAACTTTTTACTTTTATTTACCACGGTTAAAAGTAAATATTGTAATTAAGGGTAAATATGATATTAATATTACCCTAACACATGTACTAATTCTATTGGACAAATGTAACTCCACCAAAAACAAACTTATGAATAAAATATTATCATTTATGACTAATTGGATTAGATTAGGACATTTATTATTATTTAATTCAAAGAAGAGTTAAAAGAGTTAAAATCAATGTTTATTTACTAAAACATTTTTAATATAGTGTTAAAAATAAGATAAATCAAATTATAAATATTAATTAGAAATATAAAAATATTTCCTACATAATTATATTTTATTTATAATATTTAGACATTAAATAATTTAATTTATTTATGACACAATGATGATGCAGTAAGTACAATAATAGTGAACAATTAAAATAATTTTTATTATAAATACCAAAATCAATATAATTGGTGACTTTTATTGAATTACACTAATTTTTTAGGTTAATATTACATATTAGTATTGATTTAAATGACTTTTTTCGAAGTAATAATTCTGTTATAAGTTTCAATAAAATAAATTTTTGAATAGTGTCAAAATTGAAATAAAAGAGTTTTTAAAACAAATATTATATAATTATTTGATATTAAATTCCTAAAAAGATAAGGATCGTCCAAGAGACTTATATAATGATAGGTGTACCATTAATGGACAACTTGGGGGTCGCTTGGATGTATATAGTATGTTTATTAACCATATAATATAAAAATACAAAGAGACAATGTAAAAGTGAAACTAATTAACTAATAGTTAATACTTAAAGATAAGGTTAATATAATGACCCAAACCTATATAAATTCTATTGGTTGAGTGGTTTTAGACCTATCCCCACCTTAACATTTAAATAATCTAATTTTTAGCCATTAGAAACTGAATATTAATTTATTATAAAATAATATTTCTAGCTTTTCCAAAGGTGTCCCTCACATGTTATATAAAAGGAAACTCACCCTTCTCAGTACTTGACACCTTAAAAGCCTTTTGGTTCTTCCCAAACCTGCCCAAGTACTCTCTCAACATCCCTCACTACATCCTAGAGGCCTTATTTTGATCAGAAAGCCAGCCTAAGGAGCCCTTTTGATCAAATCAAAATGAAGAACCCAAAGAAGAGGTAATGTTTTTACCACCCTTTTTCAAATTCTTTTCTTCTTCAACTTCTTATATCTTTGTTATTACCATTATAGAATAATTAATCCAGTATCACCTATATACTATAATATTATTATAAATATGGTACAACCATATTCAGTATTCTATAAATCCTTTGAATGACATGTAACCATACGTGCGTACGTACGACTTACCGTCTCCATGTCATAGTGTAATTGTCATTCAATAAATTATTATTTGGATAGGTATAATAATGATGTTTAATTCATGTAAATAATAAATATAACATGATAATTATTCTGTCTCTATGATATACCATCCAATTATATATTATTTTAACATCAAAAGATTGATATTGTAGCTCGTGCGTACGTACAGACTACCATCTCCACGAAAGCGATGAGATTCATTCTCCATCGTATCCATTCAATTATAATTATCATTTGATGATTTAATTTTTTTTAAGGAATTGATATAATTCTGGATATAAATAAGATACAACCTATCCATAACAAACAAGGCTTACGTAATAAATAATATAATGGAAAACGAGTAAGTTAACACTCGAAATGATGATAATACTAAGATATTATTAACAAATCAATGATAAAAGATCATATATGATATCATATTAATGTAAATGAATCTTTTATAATTTAATAAAAATTATTTCGCCATTATACAGGAGGTTAACCTACCATCGACCAAGGATAAAGTACAATGTAAGGGGTTTCTTCTCTCACTTTTAATTCCGTGTGATTTCCATTGTTCACTACTTATTTATTTCGTGTGGTGTGTGTACTGCCCATGAATTTATTCATTGTGTAATATAATTTAATTTATATATATTTACATCATAATTGTATTATCCTTCTTTCATGGGTGCATGTTTCATAAGTTTCCAAATCGATAAGGGTATTTGAAATTACAATTTCCACTCATTCGGCTTTACGCATACTTCATTGATTATTTGACTCCATGATTATGTGTGGAAGCACTATTCATTTGATTATGTCATAATTTCCACTCCCCTTTCTGTGGATATACTTTTTATTCACATAATCACTCCATTGATAAATTATCAAGTCATCGGTATGAACTTGATAAGAGTAATTTTTACTCAATCTTGATTTGTTGAGATAAACATCCAATTCATTGGGGTTGTTTTTACAAGAATATGTGTGAATGTACTTTGATTGTTTTACACTCAATATACAATCATATTTAGTGTATTTATATTTTTGACACATAATTATGTCCTTGATTTATCCTTAAGCAAAGGATACGGCCTTGATGAGAGATTTCATCTCAATTTACATTCCATTCAGACTTCTTTGTTTTTATACAGAAAATCACATTTATGTGGTTTATATAATGTACTTTTACATAGTATATCATGAATCCCTTTATTCTCATGATATTAAAATGTTTCAATTACCTCAATTATTTGTATTCAAGTTTCTCTCTTTTGGTTAGAAACACTAACAAACATACAATTGTTAAATGTTTTAAAGACTTATTCCTCTAAATCTTGCTCATTAATGTCCATGTTTTAAAAATGGTTTTAAGGATTTATTTATATGGACATTAAAGTTTTAAAATTAAAACTCATTTTAAAAGTTTCAAAGTGCTATGGGACACTTTGATTCAAAAATCTATTTTTAAATGGCTTCTTAACAAATAGTGTGACTTTTAAATGATTTCATGAAAAAGAGGGATATTTCTCTCAAATACTTTTGATGATTATTTTCATCTATGTCAATATCCTTCATTATTATCGATTGAGGTTAATATGATACAATAAAATCTCTCATATTGTATAGAATGAGACATGATTAACTGTGTATGTGCTATTTTTATACCATTCATGGTTTGTGGATAAAGTATTGACATTTTGTATGCTAGTATTAATACGAATGTTTATGTTATGTTTAAAACTTTTCATATGAGGAATGAATTGGACATAGTAAGTGACGGGTGGAGCCCACTATATGTCCTCGATGCATCGGTAGGTCTCATGAAACAAACTGGTGTCTTGGCACAAGGTCTTGGGAAAATATTATTTTTAGTCTTGGCACGAGGCCTTGTCTATGTAATGCCTCGACCCTAGCTACCCAGAGTCGGTGCATTACTTCGTAAAATTGGCATGATCACAAAAGATCATGTCTCGAAAGACTGATTAGTTTAGTAGCCTTGGACACACTAGATAAATTCATAAGTCTTACATTATATCATAAAGTAAAACAAAACTACAACATCTTCCCTTCATATCCTCTTATATTATCCATGCATGTCATTCATAATATACTTCTTCACATCCTAGAAAAATTAAAACATTGAAAGGGGTGAGCTCAGATGCTCAGTATGGATAACAATATTGCGGAAGCGTTCATAAATAAACATTAACATTTAAGGAAATGTATAACTAAAACAAAAGCCTTTTAAACATGAACTTCAACATTATATGGAAAAATTAAAATGAGATAATTTCATTTACTTATTCACATGGATATTCTACTAGTCGAATAATCACATGCAATATCAATAACCACTTTCATAATGATGGAATGCATAATGCCAGACTATCATAACCACATAGCCAAGGCCTCGTGCCAAGACCACAAATAATATTTTGTCAAGACCTCGTGCCAAGACACTAGTTTGTCTCATGAGAACTACCGATGCATCAAGGAGCTACAGCGGGCTCCACCCATCACTTATTAAGTCCAATGCATTCCTCATATGAACAGGTTTAAACATATCATAAACCATAACATAATCGTATCACATAAAACATGCATAAAGGAAACATAACATTTCTACATTTCAATCACAAGATATCAATACAACACATTTATATAATAAAAACACTCTCAAAACCATTTTCAATACCAAAATAAAAGAAAGTTAAAACATTGTATTTATTTTTCATTAAACAAAATTTACAGCTTGTAGAGGAAGCCGAAACTCAAATAATAGTCACGGCGGCGGAGAAGTCGTTGTCACCACATATGTACAGAAAGAAAAATATTCCATTTTTGTCGTTTAGTAAAATGCTTCGTATAAAAAAGAATCCTTTTGAATAAACGTAAAAGTCAAAGGGGTTTATACACCGTATAAAAGAAAGTTGTGTATAAAACCAAATATGCCTCAATGAAAGGAGATTGAGACTAAGTCCTTAAAAATATCATTTTTAAAATAAAATAGATCTATTAAGTGTATAAACTATAGGTACACATAAAGAAAGTAAAAATAAAAAATAAGACATAATAATATCATGACATAATTTGAAAGTAGGAGATTAACCCAAAGAATGGAAGTTGGGTTAAGAAATTCCCTTACCTCGTGTCCGACTTGACTCAACCGTTCTTTAACCTCCTAAATAATAAACTAGAGTTAATATCTACCTTATTAAGAATGATTTCCAATTTAATTATCCTTTTTATATCACTTATTACAATTTTAGGAACATTATGTAATTATTTAAGTTAATAACGGTCATTTTGTCGATATTTGGTACTTGAGTCAACAATAAACTTATTATAATTACAAGTTGTTCATGTGGTGAATGATCCATTATATCCAGAATTATATTCATTATGTAGATATCATAGATATCATATATATCCATTATATACCTTCATTAATAATATTAAGTAACATTTAGAGGTAAGAAATGAAATGCACCATTGACGGAGACGGTAAGTCGTAGGTACGCATGAATGCTACTTTCATTTATATTTTATATTTCATGGAATTAAATCATAATGATACAAATTTATAATATAATTCCAGTATAATATAGCATATAATACCATATACTCCATCCTTTATACATCCCACATATGGTATTAACGATTCAAATCACTTTGAGGGGGCGGTAGTCCGCACTTCCTAAAATGAAAATATCGCGTTTACCCATAATAGAAACCATAAAGGTATGCCATAAATGAAAAATAGAAAATCATAAGAAAAAAAAACATAATATATATCATATATAAAAATAGTTTCATCATAATGTCCACCATTAGAGGTGTTATATGAGTGTTGAACAATCATCGTTTCGTGAGACAAAAATTCACCATCCACAGAAACAGTATGTTCTTTATCCATTAGATGTAGGTGTGTGTAATTGTAGGTCAAATACTTCTTATAAAAACATCCTAGTATATTGAGGATACTGGTTTTGTTATAAAAGAAACAAATAAAAAGTGTTTAGGGGGTTGTAGAAGAAAAATAAAACAAAACAACATTAGAGAAGACATTACCTTCAAATCGGGTAACTCTTTTTGATTTGAGGCAAATGCTTCCTTGGGAAGCGTTCTTCCCAAAGTGAGGATTCTATGAGTAAGAGGGAAAAGTTGGGAGAGTATTTGGGCAGAGTATGTCTGAGACAAATGGCTTGAAAATGTGAATGAGGTGGTAGAGGTGGGGCCTTTTATAAGTGGAGAGGAGGGGCACTCTTGGAAAGTAAAGATAAGTCACTAAATTTTAAAATGGTATTCAGATTAAAGAGGTCCCAAATTGAAATAATTAGAGGATAAGGTGATAAGGGTTAGAAATATACCCATCCAATAGGTTTTGGACATTTTTAGGTCTTAGATATTACATTATCTTTCCATTTTCTTTAAATTGTTAAATAATGAGGTCATCGCTGCATCATCATGATGTCATAAATAATTTAATTTATTTAATGTCTAAAAATTATAAAAAAATAATATGATGTAGGAAATCTTTCTATATTTTAAATTACTATTTATTGTAAAAAATATGACTTGTATAACCCCATGTAAAAATTGTTTTAGTAAAACATTTCATGTTTGTGTCATTTTTTACTTTAATATTAAATAAAAGGTATTTATGTCATTTTCAACTAAAGTGGCTCCATGGGGTCCCCAAGTTTACCCATTGATTGTCTTGGTCGGCCATGAAACATCCAATAGCGGTAGGACAAGTGTAATGGTCATTCCATATTTTTATAATACTATTTTAACCTTAAATTTCACTAATTACCTTTAATCGTGATTAATTAAACTTAAAAGTTACTATTCACCAAAAAATTATTTTAATCCCATTGAACCACATTTTACTTCCTAATGACAACCATGTATGTTGGATTTTTGAAAATCAAATCACATAAGTGGTAATATTTCATTTAAACGAAAAATTAGTTATTTAACTTCCACTTAGTGGTTTCACTATTCATCAAAAATTGGAGTTTTTCAGAAAAATGCCAAAATTTCACCCTAAGCTATAATTGATATTCCGAATTCAAAAAATATGTCTATTTTACAAAATTAAAAACATATAAGTTGAATTAATTAGTTTTATAATTAATTCCCGATGTCACAACAAATAGCGTGTATTTAAGAAACAATATATATTAAAAGATTGACAATTGTTTATGTCCAATTTCAAAGTGAAATTAATTCTAATGAACACCATTGGATAAAATGGTAAAAATATATTCTAATTATACTTTAAACCCACTAAATAGTATAATTTATCACAATAAATTATTTTTATTAAAAAAGTTGTTTTAAGTATTTTTCACAATTCATAAAAAATTGGAAGTTCTCAGAAATTTACAAAAAATTCAACTTAGGATAATTTTGATATTACGAATAGAAAAAAGAAGTCCATTTGGAAAAATATAATTTAAAAAATTTAAAAAATTTGGTGTTACTATTCATAACGACTATTTTGATTAGTCGTGATGTTTTAGAACTCGAACTTGCGTACAATGCAAGCAATTTTATTATTGAAAGAGAGGCATATCGTGGAAGCTCGGGGTGTTACATTCTCCACTCCTTCAATAAATTGCGTCCTCACAATTTGAAATTTTTCTTGGAAAATAAAAGGTTGAAAATAGAAAATACCTTTGTGGAAAACCCAAATCGGAAATAGGGTTAATAAAAATATAACTTTAAAAGATAGAAAGATAAGTACAAAGATCACCCTAGATAGCCCATACTAGGATTCTATGAAAATATGGATATGGAGGAGAAACAAACCATCAAGGTCTGACGAAGAGTTGTAGAAAACAGGATTAGGAGAAAGTTAACCATAAGAAAATCACAAACATGTGATTGGTTAAACGGTCACTGAATCCCCAGTTGGAAAAGTTAACCGGCAACATTTTTGTTTTAAGTTACCTTTTATAAAGTTGAGGAATTTATTTAGGAGATTTAGTAAGAATGTAAGGGAATATACATACTTATTATGTAGAATTTCATTCTTTAATAAATTTTTACCACAAACCCATCTTTCACTCTAAAAGGTAATAGAACTCAAAAATATTCTATTTATCCTAATTGTATAAGGTTCCAAATATTAACACATACCATTTAGATTAGTAAAACTATTTTGTAATAACCAGGGACTTCCTGTAGGCTAGTGGTAGGTAATAAAGGCTTGTCACACTATGGTTGTGGGTTCGATTCATGAAGCTTTCTCCGACGCGACGGGTTATGCCCCACCCTGCAGGTTGTCCATTTCCTAAAACAATAGTATCATAATATTCCAAAAATAATCTTCAGAAATGTTTTAACCTTAAACAATACTATCCAGGGTTCAACTTAATCCATTCCAACCATAATAGTTATAAAAAATTCCACTGTCCAAACTTTCTCTTAAAGGTCTCTAAAATCCAAAATCAATTGTATCATCAGATTACTCAAACAAGGTAAAGTTTCTCTTTTTGTAACATACAAAAATATTATTACCTTAATCATATTAAAACTTTAATGAAATCAACATGTACTGCAATACAATACTTATATATATAACACATTATTCAAATAACCAGAATATAATCCATGAGTCCAAAAGCACCAATACATTAATTATTCCGCTTTAACTGTAGTCATAGCATAAGATTGGCCTTGATCCCTTGGCCTTTTTGAGGTATGTTTCCCTGATGCTTAGGACATTCATTTGCATAATGACCCATTTCCCTACAATTATAGCATTAAACATTGATAGCCTCTTTCTTTCCCTTACAATCACGAGCCTGGTGACTTTTTTCTCCACATTTGTAACAAACTCCCATTCCTTTTAGGCAAGTACCAGGGTGATTCTTCCCACAATTATCACATAATGGAAAGCCATTCTTTCCCTTTTTCCCTTTATCTGTCTCTTGTTCCACTGTTCTCTTTTTCTCTTACTTTACTTTACTGTCATAAGATTTAGAGAATTCCTTTTCTGTCTTGATAGCACACGAGACAATATCTTCATACGATGAGAAGGATTGTGATACTAAAGCTCAATGGAGAAATGGTTTTAACCCATCAAAGAAACGATCAATATTAATTCTTGGGTTACGTATATAATTTGCAGCATGCCTCGCTAACCTTGTAAAGTTAGCCTCATACTTTGCAACATTCTCATCCTCCTTCTGCCTCAGACTCAGAAATTGCCTTTCCATATCTGCTCGATGGTCACGAGGAAAAAAATTTTCTAAGAAAAGCTCTTTGAACTCCCTCTATTCCATATTTGATACATCATCATCTTCTTTGTGTTTTGAATCAGCGACCACCACTGATCGACATCTCCAGTGAGGCGGTAAACTGCCATGATAACCTTTTCCCTTTCACTACTCCCCAAGGCATGGAATATTTTTTCTAAAGAATTTATCTATTGCTTAGCTACTAATGGATTTGTACCCCCATTAAATATTGGCAGTTTTTGCCTCATGAAGCGGTCTAACATTGATCCTCCACGTTGTGGATCAGGTTGATCCATACGAGTAAGGTTATTATTCATAACCTGAGTGAGTTGTCCCAATATGGTAATAAGTTGATCAACACGAGTTGTATCTCCAGATCCACAATAATTATCTTGAGAAGGAGGTAAATCCCTACACGGAGTGCGTGCATTGATACAGTTTCCATTCCTTCCACTAGGTGCCATTTCTAAATAATGGCATAAACTAGATTAGTTTATGAATCAAAATACATAATTCCATACTTGTAGAAAACATAACACTAATTGAACTATTTATGGATATAATCCATAATCATAAAAAATGTTTTCTTTGAGGAAGTATATACTCATAACCCTTCATAGTGGTTTGTAACGAAGATGAGAATTACCCACTAGTGCAGAAATCGTTTTTTTACATCGGGTATTTTTAATTTTTTACATCGGTTTCTAGCCGACGTTAATACGTGAGACGTTATAAATAAGGTTTTTGAAATCGGTTATCTAAACACCGACGTCAAAAACATAAAATCGTGATGTTTATCACGTCGGTTATTTTAGAACCGACGTGATAAAGGGCCTGGAGAATGGTTTATCACATCGGTTATTGAATAACCGACGTGATAAACGGCCTGGATAATGGTTTATCACGTCGGTTATTGAATAACCGACATGATAAACATGGGCGAGGGGGTTTATCACGTCAGTTAATATAGAACCGATGTGATAAACTGGGGTGAGGGTGGTTTATCACATCCATTCTAGAAGAACCGACGTGATAAACCGGCCTGAGCATAGTTTATCACGTCGGTTCATATAAACCCGACGTGAAAAACCGGGGGAGGGGGGTTTTTCACGTCGGTTATTGTATAACCGCCGTGATAAACCGGAGGGAGGCGGTTTATCACGTCGGTTATTCAATAACCGACGTGATAAACCATTGTCCAGGCCGTTTAGCACGTCGGTTATTCAATAACTGACGTGCTAAACCATTCTCTAGGCCCTTTATCAAGTCGTTTATTAAATAACCGACATGATAAACCATTCTCCGGGACTTTTATCACGTCTGTTATTAAATAACTGACGTGATAAACCATTCTGCAGACCTTTTATCACGCCGGTTATTAAATAACTGATGTGATAAACTATTATCCAGGCATTTTATCACGTCGGTTATTAAATAACCGACGTGATAAACCCAATTTTTTTTTAAACAGAATGCAGTGATCTTCTCTCCACCAGAATCAACCAGAAAACAAATCATGAAATCGTACCACAAAAACAGAAGTACATCAAAATTAATCATGTACATAGATAACATATAAAACTTACCCACTAGACAGCATCCACCCTCATTTATACCCCATAGACAGCCCTCCCCCACCCCGTTGGAGCCCTCACCCTCATGTATACCCCATGGGCATCCCTCCCCCACCCCATTGGAGCTCCCACCCTCATGTATACCCCTTGGACAACCCTCCCCACCCCATTGGAGCCCCCACCACACTCCTGGACTGCCCCCCGACCCCCAGACACCCCCAAACACCCCTCGACAACCCCCACCCGCCTGAACAACACCCCCTCACCCCCCTTGACAGCCCCCACCACACCCCTGGACAACCCCCCCACCCCTGTACAGCACTCCCACACCCCTGGACCGGCTTCCCACACCCCAGGACATCCCTGCCACCCCCCAGGACTGTCCCCCCACCCCACCGGACAGCCCTCCCAGACCGCTGGACACCTCCAACCCCACTGAACACACCCCCACACCCTTGGAACCCCTCCCCTACAGACCCAAATCCATACCAGAAGAACCATCAAAAGTAGACCAAAACAAGAAGTAGATCAAAATTAAACATTCACTTATATAACATTCAAAAATTACACTGTCAACTTCAAAAAAAACTAAATCAAACCTAAACAACTACCAAATACACAATTAAAACGACAATATTCAAAATTAAATTTTACATTACAAACAACTAAAATTCAATCAAACCTATAAAATAATTTGACCACTCCACTTGTACGTGTTTGATGTCTTCAGCAATATAGGGTTGAGGGTCATCAAAAAGCTACAAATGAAAAAGAAGATAGTTAACGTGTGTAATGAATAAATCAAATTGAAATATTATGGCAAAGTTTAAGAGGAAATCATACCATGTCAAAATTCACAACATTCCCAGTTGTTATTATTTCATACATAAATCTTAACATATAATATCTGCATTCGATGAGGCCTTTTTGTTCATGAAAATTCTGTTTTGAATGAGTGTAAATTCAATATATTATTTTTATGTTATAAATCAAAAAGTACAAATTATAAATGGAAATTTACCTTCGCATTTACATATTTGATCGTTGCATTTTTTTTCTTTGTGTTTTTTCGAAAGTAGACCCATGCACTATTAGAAAAAAATACGAATGGGGCAAATTTAAAATTCATTATAATATATAAAACTATTGAGAAATTGAAACTTACTTTTTGAATATATTCTTAAAACCTGCCCACGCATCACCATAAACAGAGGATATCCAATAAAGAGCTTTCTCCCATGGGAAAAAAATCCCTAACATCCAATGATTACTGATAAAAGGAAATTTAATGTTAGTGGTTTTTTATGTTAAAAGATAATTAACTCTTTGATAGAAAGGTGTTTCATACCTCTCACAAAAAGGCATCATCCAACATTGTTGGATTATATTCTTTTCAAATATTCCAGCAATATAAACCATTCGTTGTTCCTCAGTCAATGCACATGCTTCAGGGGAAATCAATTGCGGGTCCATGAATCCATATACTTCTTCTAGTTCATTCCTCTCAAAAATTTTATAATGATATCTAATACAAAACATATATAAGAATACATTTTTAATAAATATAACGCAGGGAAAAGGTGTTAAGACTTACATGGAAACAATTTGCACCACGTTGATGCCCAACTTATCTTCAGTAACAAGCTCCATGATATTAGATTTTGTAATCCCCACACTTATTTCACGTCCACAAACATGAGATTCCATTGGAAACTCATAAAAACCCAACAACAAATGTGAATATCTTGAAAATCTGTCAAGACCACTGGAATCTGTTTCTGATGTCATAGCCAGTTGTCTTTGTTGTTGTCTATACAGTATTTCTTTACCTTTGAAGTATTCCTGTGAAAAAAAATTGAGAATTATAGTAGTTTTCAAATGATAAAACAACTTTAATAAAGAAATAAAATAAAAGATATAACATTCATACCTCTATGGTAATGAGTCGAAGAAGTCTGGATGGCCAAACTAAAAAATGGTCGATACTCTGTCCAACTGTCGCCACCTCATCTGTAGGTATTGGTACCCTAGATGATCTCTCTATAATATCCTGTACAGTGACCCTCTAATTCTCTATCTCTAATTGTTGATGATGAACTGTATCTCCTATACAATATACCAACCCGTATGCTACTATATGATGTTGAGAATCATCAACATACAACTCGCAATATGTAGGAAGCTGCGGCGGAGGCGTAGGATAAAAAATGGGGTCCGCAGGCTGAGGTGGGGGAGTGGGAGCTACTGGTGGAGATGGAGGATAAATAATGGGGTCTGCAGGGGGAGGTGGAGGAGTGGGAGCTGCAGTCTGAAATTGTCTTTGCATTTCTGCAAACATAGACTGCACCGACTCTCTAATCATGCCTTCCATCGTCGCATTAATATTTTGATCTTCAGTCTCCAAGGATTCTTTTTTTTTATAAACCCCCTCAATGTTAGAAGTTGAAGAACGTGGAAACACTTTTCTTACCAATACACCTGCCGGATATCCTCTTACACGACCAGGATGTTCGGGCCTTCCCAATGCTGCAAAAAAAATATCTTCCCTCCCAGTAGCTGTAAATGTCCCCTCTGAACTCTGCTCCTCAAGATAGTCCTTTATTAATTAATTGAACATTTCTGTAATGATTGAAACTTATATGAAGAACAAAGTTTACTTAAATAAATTAAATAGATATCTTACAATCCTCTCAGCTACGATTCTCGATTCTTCCGAAAGATATTGCCTTTTTTTCCCTTCTGAGCTCTCTTCCATTTTTCATGTCTAGATGGAGGGGATGGAGGGGCCACCTCTCCAGTGCATGAAGACTCAGCTCTTATTTGCTGAAATTTTTCCGCTGTCATTTTTTCTTCCAATAATGTATACCCTCCCCGAGATAAACTATGAGGGTATACATTTTTAGATTGGATCTCCTGATGAGCTTTCATTGTTTGTTGTAATTTAATAATAATAAATCATTAACAAAACATTAATAAAATCATTTATAAAGGAAAGTTTATAAAATTTTACATTTCCCTTACCAGAAATGACTCTTTTTTTTACTTTCAAAAAACTATATCCATGTGTCTTCATCTATAAAAGGATATATACGACATGGATTGTCATGAATCCTATGACCATAAATGAAATCAGATGAGAGGGTTGATTTGAAATCCCTCCATCTCCTGGCAGCCAACGATAAGCATTTCTTCCCGACTCCTCCAGTGTCAGGAATATCAAATGTCATCTGATAAAGAAGAGGTTAAACATATTATATATACTAGAAACATTAAAAGAATGGTCAAACAATGACAAAATATCTTACCAAAATCGTCTCCCACAACTGAGAGATAATTGCTTTATCCACACCTCTACAATCATCATACATAATGATTACTTTGGTCTTAGCCTGAGTTGCAACAAAACTCTTAAAATCTTTGGCATTCAGACCTCTAGGAATATCATCATCATCAAACTCAACTACTATCCTCTGATCCTGCGTACGGTCAAGTGATAATTTTGGTAAACATGTGCACCCACGTTTACCAACCTTTAAACTCTTTGTTGTAATAGGAGCATGTGAATATTCATCCCCAGAGGTATGACCAGCAATATGCTCTTTTCCAGAATCACGTGGTTGATCATCTGAATGTTCTGTCATTATCCTTCAAATCAAAAAAACAAACGTCAGTTCAAAAATATAAAAATTCAAATATTTTAATACTACTATAATCAGAAAATAGAAAAATGTACTAGGTTACATAATAGTAAACATTGTTAATATGGTAAGCATGTTAAACAATGGTAAAGATGGAAAAGATGGTCAAGATGGTCAAGATGGTCAAGATGGTAAAAAATGGAAAAAATGGTAAACCTGGTAAACATTGTAAACATGGTAAAGTAATTGTCAGTGAACAAATATACAAATTAAAATATTTTAATACTACTGTAATCAGAAAATAGAAAAGTGTACTAAGTTACATAATAGTAAACATTGGTAATATGGTAAGCATGTTAAACAATGGTAAAGATGGCAAAAATGGTCAAGATGGTCAAGATGGTAAAAATGGTAAAAATGGTAAACCTGGTAAACATTGTAATCATTGTAAAGTAATTTTCAGTGAACAAAAATAAGCATTTTAAAATTCATGTAATGGTTATAAACATGATAAATAAACTAAACAAACTTAAAACAAACAAAAACATATACGTATTTTATTTTAAAACATGTTTTAATAAATAAAAAACTTACAATATCTAACATTTATGGAAAAAATAAATGTAAACAAGATATAAACATATGTTACCTATAATTTTAGGAATGTACAGATGGATTGTTTTCCCAAATTCCTTCTTCGTGATCGTTCCTTATGGAACAAACTATGTCTTCAACATGATCGTCATTATGTTTTGTTAATATTTCCATGGAAGTAGGGATCTCACATAAATCAACATATTCATCATGTTCATCCTCACCAACATATTGTTTTTTCCCTTGTAAAACAACCGCCCACTGCATATCTGATTGATCTACTACATAAAAAATTTGTTTTGCATGTGTTTCCATTATAAAAGAATCAGCTGTGTCTTCCAATCTATTCATATTAACAAGTGTCATTCCAAATTCATCGTGTCTGACACTGTTGTTACCGTTAAACCATTTACAGTTAATAACGGGAACTTTAATTTTAATGTAATCAACCTCCCATATGTCTTCAATCACTCCATAATATGCATTTCATGCAGAAATTGGGTTTTTGTCCTTAGTAGTCGAAAAATGCATTGCTTCTGCAAACACCAATACACCACTATTCTGAACTGCACTTCTGTTGTCCTGAGCTTTTGTATGAAATGTATAACCATTAATGTCATAACCAGACCATGTTATCACATTTAAACATGGACCAATCACTATGCATTTTAATGTCTCTGATACATCTGATCTACCATGAAAAGTCTTTTTAATCCATGACAAAAAAGTTTTGTTGTCCTCATTCAAAATCCACATTTCTTTCTTCTTTAGATGACATTGTTTCAACTCATTAATATTCAATGTGATATATGGTTGACAATCAGTTATGTTATTCAAGATGTATGATTCTAACTTCTTCATCTGTTCAGCTGACAATGATTTGACTTTCAAGCCGCGAATCCCCTTTTCCCTCATTATTAACTCATTCATGGCGAGATGGAGGCAAACCTATGTGTTGCGCCGCAGCCAAGTAGCTCGTACAAAACTCTTCTACCTCCTCAGAAATATACTTTTCAATAATGGAGGCTTCAGGTTGATATATATTTTTAACATACCCCTTTAATATTTTCATATACCTTTCAAAAGGATACATCCAACGAAGATATACAGGTCCACAAAGCTTTATTTCTCGAACCAGATGAATCATTAAATGCACCATTATATCAAAAAAAGCTGGAGGAAAATACATTTCCAATTGACAAAGTATAAAAATTGCATCATTTTCCAAAATGTTCAAAGCATTCACATCAATCGCCTTATTACAAATTGAATTGAAAAAATAACACAACTTCATTAAAGTCTTTCTGACACGAATGGGCAATATTCCACGCAATGCAACTGGTAGAATTTGTTGCATCATGACGTGACAATCATGTGATTTCATACCTATCAACTTCATTTCCTTCAATGAGACAAAAAAATTTACATTAGAGGAATAACCTTGAGGCACTTTGGTATCATGAAGACACTGACAGAAGCTAATTTTCTCCCTCTTCGATAATGTATGACAAGCCGAGGGAAGAAATGTTCGTCTTCCTTTAGGAGTGGGAGCTAACTCCAAACGTATTCCCATTGATAGTAAGTCTAATCTTGCATTCAACCCATCTTTAGTCTTTCCTTTAATATCTAACAATGTTCCAATCAAAGAATCACAGATATTCTTCTTCATGTGCATGACATCAATATTATGTGTAACTTCATGATACCTCCAATATGGTAGCTCAAAAAAATTTGACCTTTTCTTCCAAATATGTCTATCATTACCTGATTTCTGTGTCTTTCCCAATGTCACGTCATGGTTTTTCACCCTCTCAAAATACAGATCAGGGGACAAAGGTTTTGGAGCAGTATCAAATTATTGTGAGCCATTAAATGCCTTTTTTAGTCTTCTATAAGGGTGTTCCATAGGAAAAAGCTTTCGATGACCCATGTAAACTATTTTCCTCCCATGATGCAATTGACAATAGGACGTCTTTTGTTCGCAAATTGGACATGCTTTATGCCCTTTAGCACCGTATCCAGACAAATTTCCATACGCTGGGAAGTCCTTTATAGTGAACAAAAGCACTGCATGCAGTTGAAAATATTCCATTTTATAAGAATCATACACCCTAATACCATCATCCCATAACAGTTTCAAATCATCAATCAACGGTGACAAGTAAACATCAATATAATTACCGGGTTGCTTTGGACCAGAGATCATTGTACTCAACAAGACATATTTTCGCTTCATACAATCTTCAGGAGAGAGGTTGTAAATTACCAATAAAATAGGCCATGAACTATGTGTTCTACTGAGTGTTCGGTATGGATTCATTCAATCTGTGCACAACCCTAGTCTGAGATTTCTTATTTCATTTCCAAATGTAGAATATTGCGCATCAATTTTCTTCCATTGTGGACAATCAACTGGATGACGTATTTTTTCATCACATGCCCGCTCTTCAGCATGCCATCTTAACCTTTTTGCATCATGTGAATTAGCAAATAAACGTTTGAAACGATTAATTATAGGAAGATACCAAAATACCTTTGAAGGGAGCTTTGTAATCTCTACATCACCCTGTGATTTTTCTTTCACCTTATACTGTTATGTCCCACATTTTGGACACTCTGAAAGAAATTCATATTCCTTCCTATATATATTGCAGGAATGCGGAGAGGCATGTATTTTCTTGTATCCCAATCCCATCGGGAATAATATTTTCTTTTCTTTTTAATGTGAATCTTGAAGATCGTTATCTTTTGGAAGAATGTCTTTCATCAATTGTAGCAGCTCTGTAAAACTTTTTTCACTCCATCCACGCTTCGCCTTTAGGTTAATCAATCTTAACACCACCGAAAAAACCGTAAAATTTGTACAATCGGTATATAAACGTTTTTCAGCATCACCATATAGACGTGAAACTGTCAGTTCTATCTCAATTTGTTCTACTACAATATCGCGAATCATTTCTTCAATTCCATCGGAGTTACCATCTTGTGAATCATCATCATCAGTGACATTCCATCCAGTTTCATCATGCCAAATCCAAGGGCTGTAACTCGGATTAAAACCACGACATATCAGATGATCTTTTATCTCTATACTTTTCAACTTCTTCATATTCAGACATTTCAGGCATGGACAGAAAACAAATGTCACTACTTGGAACATTTCATTTTGCAAATTCCAAAAGGGCATCAACACCTTCCTCAAATTCATTGCTCATTCGATGTGCCGTAATCCAACTTCGAATCATTATTACCTATAACAAATATCAACAAAAAATATATATTTTTAAGATAAGACAAATACATTTTTATATGAAAAAAATCATAATTTGTATGTAAAACAATTTAAAATATAAAACAAATCTATAGGTATTTAAAATAATATGCTTGAATATTATTTTTAAAACAAAATATAGTTAGATATAACAGTTTTAAATTTCATTGAATCAAAGAAAATCATGACGCCTAATGATTCTCCAAATAAAATATACATCAATAAAACATAATCAAAATGATTTTTATCTGGAATAAGTGAATATGATCAGATGATACACATTTATGATAATCTCATGCCAATATACTAATAAACATGTTAAAATATAGGAATACCTAATGGAGCATATAACATGTGTTATTCATGCTTGTTGTTCAATCATTATGATCTAAAGTACTCAACACTTTCAAGTGCCAAAATCTTGAAAGTAGTAGTAGTTTTCATAATTACCCAACACCAAATAGCTATACATCGTAAGTGTCATGTTAGAAATACGAATATAGACCATTTGTTTTATGTTTAATAATATTTTCATATTATCTGATCATTCTGATTATATATTAGAATTACTATATCTTTTTGATCCGATATATAATCTAAGGACATTAATATGTCTTTTAGAGAGAGTAATGTTAATATCATGGTAATGTATAAAAAAGTATATGTCGAACTATATATATGTAATACCAATAAAAAAATACATATGTGTTTGGCATGGGTTTCACACATAAAACAACTCATCTCACAGATTAAATTTTTGAATCATCCTACATAATAATTATTTTTATAACTTAGGGAATGAAAATAATAAAAGTTTTTATTTACGATACTCATTATGGGTAAACATGATATATATAAATATAATATCTAATCTAATAAAAAGATATCCATGGGGGTATAAGAGCATACACAAAGCACATGATCAAAAAGATAAGTGAAACAGTTCTATATAATCATAGATCATAAGACCCGAGTCCAAGTATAACAATTTTAGCATAACATAAGACATGATTTATATGATAGTGGGAACATGATTTAAAAAACCTTATTCACAAGATCACAACATTGGTATGTGTAATAAAATAAGAGTGTGGCACAAAAATAATCATATAAGTCATAACATATGTCAAGGGAATACATAGTTTCATTCACCTCATATTAGGATATGTTAATCACCTTTCCTATAATTTATTATGATATTTCTTACGAGACACATCACATAACACATTGGACATGGTATAACCATCTGTATCCCATATTGATCTATGATATATAATGCATTGTCGAATGCCTTAGAAGGATATTATGGACCCAAATGTCACATAATGACTAACCATATATATGGGTGAATCGTGATCATCAAATCATTTATAAAACTTTCGTAGATCAATTAAATAACAAAAATGAAATGGGGGTCATAATTTTTTTTAGAAAAAATAATAATTATTAATATATAAAAATGTGTTTGGATGGTAAGATAAGATAATATACCTAATTCAATCTAATTATCGTTAAATTATTTCTACCTAGATAGAAAAGACCTTTAAAAAAAATTAATTTAACTTAAGAATGAAAATAAAGTACCCTTTACCTTTTTTATAATGAAAAATCTAAAAAGGATGATAATAATATTTAGGTATTATAATTTTTTATGAATTATTAATAATAAAAGAAATCACCTCACTTGGTTTTGTTGAAAATCGGACATACCATCGTATTCAAGAAATCATATACACTTTGCATGAAAAGGTCCGTCATTTTTAGGAGATGACTGAAAGAAGAAATGTATTATCAGACTCACCATGAGTCCAGAATGAAATATTTGATTGTAATAGGTATGAATTGATATTTTTATGAATGCAGATGAAAAAAGATGATGGTTTTCTGATCTAGGAGTTCTAAAATTCATACTTTTTTGAAGAAAAATTATGATGTAAGAATGTTGAATGAAATTTTAAGGATAGGTATTACCGATTGTACCTGGTCCAGTTTCATTCATGAAAATCATTTTATGGTCAATCATATTGATAATATTATTTTAATAAAATAATTACTACCAATCTTCATCCAGAAAGACACATTCCAGATATGTAGGAAATAATAATGTTGCTGGAAGAATGGAACGTTACAATACCACCCATTATTTTTCATATTTTGCTGAAGCTAATCATCAATGTTTTAAAATTAATTATTCTTTCTAAATGATTGAATAATTTGAATGGTTGTGAAGTCAAATATCAATGTTCTCATGGTCATAGTAATATTTTTATCAGATATTGATTTATTTAGATACTTAAGAGGTTTCTCGTAATGAAGTTGCTGGTATTAAGATAGATCAATATAGCGATCATATTGGAGTTGTTACTGATTCGTATTTCAGAAGAAAAGATGAAGTATAAGTGGTTTATGAAGCTTTAATGAATATACTTTTTCATTGTAATATAGAATCGTAAAGCGTATATCAGAATGAAAATCTAGAATAAGAGTTAAAAATATTCATATCAAAAATACACCTTCTTGAATGTTGCGAGTTTAATGTTGCAAGTTGAATGTTGCGAGTTGAATGGACATAATAACCATTTGCAATAACAAAAAATTCCACGAGATTCAAAAACGAACGAAAAGCACATCAAGAATCGAAACAAAAACGAATGAAATAAATTTGTGGAAGGCTTACTTGAATGTTGCGAGTTGAGATGATAGATCCGAGAGGAGTGAAGGAGATAAACAATAAAGCCAAAATGAGTTTAACACAGGTCGATCGACGAGCCAATTAGGGTTTACCACGCGAGAGAGAGGCCAGCCGGCGGACTGTCAATCAAAAAATCATAAATGACAGTCCACGGGCTTTAATTTTTTAAAATGTTTTATAACGTCGGTTATATAATAACCGACGTTATAAAATATTTTTTAACTTTATAACGTCGGTTATCTAAAAACCGACGTAAAAGAGCTCTCGCGCTTTGGTTTTATACGTCGGTTATTTTATAACCGACGTAAAAAACAAGATATCTACAGGTTTTTGACGTCGGTTATTTGGAAACCGACGTAAAAAACCCCCCGGGCTTTGGTTTTTTATGTCGGTTTCCACATAACGGAAGTAAAAAAAACCCGATATCTACGCGTTTTTTACGTTGGTTATTTTATAACCGACGTAAAAAACCAAAGCACGGTGGGTTTTTTACGTCGGTTATTTGGAAACCGACGTAAAAAACCCGATATAGACGCATTTTTTACGTCGGTTATCAAATTACCGACGTAAAAAACCCCTCTCTGTGGTTTTTTACGTCGGTTATTTGATAACCGACGTAAAAACGCGTCTATATCGGGTTTTTTACGTCGGTTACCACATAACCGACGTAAACCCCCCCCCCCCCCCAAGAATTGGTTTTTTACGTCCGTTATAAGATAACCGACGTAAAAACCCAATAGGCACGATTTGTAACGTCGGTTATTTAAATAACCGACGTTAAAAATCTACTCGACGCATTTTTACGTCGGTTATATATAACCGATGTAAAAAATGGTGACGTAAAAAACGATTTCTGCACTAGTGACCCTAAGCATATCCCCCGGGAGTGTCGTAACCAAGAGTGTAGCAAGGCCCGTTTTCGTGCACCAGTTCCCGTTCGAGTCTAGCTCAAAGCGGTGTTTTCAGGTTTTACCCCTAGGTACATCTTTGCCAAAGCCGCCTCTACCTGCTCGTATCCAGACAGGGATGTATTACTTGGAAAACTCAGAACATCTCTACAATACCAAAATTTTAGGAAGTTCTTCTATACTAATCCTCAAAGCCTATCTTTGGGCTATGTTCTCTAATAAGAGTTTATCTAAATCTAACTTCCAAGGTTAGTATTAAACATTCTCTGATACCAACTGTAACGCCCCGACCCCATCTATACAGAGTCGGTGCATTACTTCATAACATTGACATGATCACAAAAGATCAAGTCTCGAAAGACCGATTAGTTTAGTATCCTTGGAAACACTAGTTACATTCATAAGTCTTACATTACATCATAAAGTAAAACAAAACTACAACATCTTCTCTTCATATCCCCTTATATTATCCATGCAGTTCATTCATAATATACTTCTTCACATCCTAGAAAAATTAAAACATTGAAAGGGGTGAGCTCAGATGCTCAGTAAGGATAACAATATTGCGGAAGCTTTCATAAATAAACATTAACATTTAAGGCAATTTATAACTAAAACAAAAGCCTTTTAAACATGAACTTCAACATAATATGGAAAAAGTAAAATGAGATAATGCCATTTACTAATTCACATGGATATTCTACTGGTCGAATAATCATATGCAATATCAATAACCACTTTCATAATGATGGAATGCATAATGCCAGACTATCATAACCACGTAGCCAAGGCCTCGTGCCAAGACCACAAATAAGATTTTGTCAAGACCTCGTTCCAAGACACTAGTTTGTCTCATGAGACCTACCGATGCATCGAGGAGCTATAGTGGGCTCCACCCATCACATATTAATTCCAATGCATTCCTCATATGAACAGGTTTAAACATATCATAAACCATAACATAATCGTATCACATAAAACATGCATAAAGGAAACATAAAATTTCCACATTTCAATCACAAGATATCAATACAACACATTGATATAATAAAAACACTTTAAAAACCATTTTCAATACCAAAATAAAAGAATGTTAAAACTTTTTATTTATTTTTATTTAAAAAAAATTTACGGCTTGTAGAGGAAGCCGAAACTTAAATAATAGTCACGGCGGTGGAGAAGTCATTGTCACCGCATATGTACGGAATGAAAAACATTCCCTTTTTGTCGTTTAGTAAAATGCTTCGTATAAAAAAGATTCATTTTGAATAAACGTAAAAGTCAAAGGGGTTTATACACCGTATAAAAGAAAGTTGTGAATAAAACCAAATATGCCTCAATGAAAGGAGATTGAGATGAAGTCCATCAAAAGATCATTTTTAAAATAAAATAGATCTATTATGTGTATTCAATATATGTACACATAATAAAAGTAAAAATAAAAAATAAGACATAATAATAGCATGACATAATTTGAAAGTAGGAGAATAACCCAAAGATTGAAGTTGGGTTAAGAAATTCCCTTACCACGTGTCCGACTTGACTCAACCATTCCTTAACCTCCTGAATAATAAACTAGAGTTAATATCTACCTTATTAAGAACAATGTTCAATTTCATTATTCTTTTTATATCACTTATTACAATGTTATGAACATTATGTAATTATTTAAGTTAATAACGGCCGTTTTATCGATATTTGGTACTTGAGTCAACAATAAACTTCTTATAATTACAAGTTTTTCATGTGGTGAAATATCCATTATATCCAGAATTATATTCATTATGTAGATATAATATATATCATATATATCCAGTATATACATTAATTCATAATATTACGTAACATTTAGAGGTAAGAAATGAAATGCACCGTTCATGGAGACGGCAAGCCGTACGTACGCATGAACACTACTTTCATTTATATTTCGTAATTAATGGAATGAAATCATAATTATATAAATGTATAATATAATTACAGTATAATATAGCATATAATACCATTTACTCCATACTTTATACATCTCACATATCTTATTAACGATTCAAATCACTTTGAGCGGGCGGTAGTCCGCACTTCCTAAAATGAAAATATTGCGTTTACCCATAATGGAAACCATAAAGGTATGCCATAAATGAAAAATAAAAAATCATAAGGAAAACAAAAAAAATAATATATATCATATATAAAAATAGTGTCATCATAATGGCCACCATTAGAGTTGTTATTTGACTGTTGAACAATCATCGTTTCGCGAGGCAAAAATTCGCCATCCACAGAAACAGAATGTTCTTTAACCATTAGATGTAGGTGTGTGTAAGTGTAGCTCGAATACTTCTTATAACAACATCCTAGTATATTTAGGATACTGGTGTTGTTACATAAGAAATTAATAAATAAAATTAGGGGGTTGGAGAAGAAAAATAAAACAAAACAACATTAGAGAAGACATTACCTTAAAATCGGGTAACTCTTTTTGATTTGAGCCAAAGGCTTCCTTGGGAAGAGTTCTGCCCAAAGTGAGGATTCTACAAGTAAGAGGGGAAATTTAGGAGAGTATTGTGGAAGATTTTGTCCGAGCCAAATGGATTTAAAGTGTGAATGAGGTGGTAGAGGTGGGGCCTTTTATAAGTGGAGAGGAGGGGCACTTTTGGAAAGTAAATAAAAGTCACTTTATTTTAAAATGGTATTCGGATTTAAGAGGTCCCACATTGATATAATTAGAGGATAAGGTGATAAGGGGTCGAAATCTACCCATCCAATAGGTTTTGGACATGTGTAGGTCTTAGATATTACATTATCATTCCATTTTATTTAAATCGTTAAATAATGAGGTCATCGCTGCATCATCATGATGTCATAAATAATTTAATTTATTTAAAGTCTAAATATTATTAAAAAAATACTATGATGTATGAAATAGTTTTATCTTTACAATGATAATTTATAGTCAAATATATGACTTATATAACCCCATGTAAAAATTGTTTTAGTAAAACATTTCATGTTTGTGTCATTTTTTACTTTAACATTAAATAAAAGGTATTTATGTCATTTTCCAACTAAAGTGGCTCCATGGGGTCCCCAAGTTTACCCATGGATTGTCTTGGTAGGACATGACACATACAATAGGGGTAGGACAAGTGTAAAGGTCATTCCATATTTTTATAATACTATTTTTACCTCAAATTTCACAAATTACCTTTAATCGCGATTAATTAAACTTAAAAGTTACTATTCACCAAAATAAATTATTTTAATCCCATTGAACCAAATTTTACTTCCTAATGACAACCATGTATGTCGGATTTTTGAAAATCAAATCACAGAAGTGGTAATATTTCATTTAAATGAAAAATTAGTTATTTAACTACCACTTAGTGGTTTTACTATTCATCAAAAATTGGAGTTTTTCAAAACAATGCCAAAATTTCACCCTAAGCTATAATTGATATTCCGAATTCAAAAAATATTTCTATTTTAAAAAAAATTCCAAACATATAAGTTTCATTAATTAGTTTTATAATTAATTCCCGTTGTCACAACAAATAGCGTTTTTTTAAGAAACAATATATATCAAAAGATTGACAATTGTTTATGTCCAATTTCAAAGTGAAATTAATTCTAATGACCACCATTGGATAAAATGGTAAAAATATCTTCTAATTATACATTAAAACAACTAAATAGTATAATTTATCACAATAAATTATTTTTATTAAAAAAGTTGTTTTATGTATTTTTCACTATTCATAATAAATTGAAAGTTCTCAGAAAGTTACAAAAAATTCAACATAGGATAATTTTGATATTACAAATACAAAAACAAAGTCCATTTGGAAAAATAAAATTTCTAAAATTTCATAAATTAGGTATTACTATTCATAACGGCTACTTTGATTAGTCATGGTGTTTTAGAACTCGAACTTGCGTACAATGCAAGCAATTGCATTATTGAAAGAGAGGTGTATCATGGAAGCTCGGGGTGTTAAAGTCTATGTGGTTATGATAGTCTGGAATTATGCATTACATCATTATGAAAGTGTTTATTGATATTTAATGTGATTTTTCGACTAGTTGAATATACATGTGAATATGTAAATGGCATTATTTCATTTTATCTTTTCCATATTATGATGAAGTTCAAGTTTAAAATTCTTTTGTTTTAGTTATAAATTCCTTTAAGTGTTTATGATTATCTATGAAAGCTTCGTCTATATTGTTATCCTTACTGATCATCTGAGCTCACCCCTTTCAATGTTTTATTTTTCCCAGGATGTGAAAAAGTAATTTATGAATGACCTGCAAGGATAGTATGAGGGGATATGAAGACATGATTTTGTTGAAGTTTTTTCACCTTATGATTTAATGTAAGACTTATGGATATATCTTGTGTTTCCAAGACTACTAAACTAATCAGTCTTTCAAGACATGATCCTTTGTGATCATGCCAATGTTATGTAATAATGCATCGACTTTGGGTATCTAGGGTCTGGGCGTTACAACTATGAAATCCCAGATGTCATGCAAAACCAATTGGGATGAAATAACTATCACCATATCGCAAGGATGACTATGTTGGACATAATAATCATAATAACCATGTTTCAGGATATCAATTACCTCCAAGGTCAACTACACAATCCTTGGCGTACCTGTTATGAAATGGAAGCAATATTCATTCATATTGGATATTAGATCTTGTTCCCCACCTCACAATATCCAACCAACTAATATTGGAGAGAAACATAATCAAACTTAGGCACAATGCCCAGTCCAATAACAAACCAAATGGATCCTCTCACATTATTCCTAAACAAGAATAGTTTCAAACCTCAAAACCCACTACTCAAGCATAAGGGTCTGATCACACCCACACCCTCAAAATAAATCAACGTAAACCATCCTCGACCACCTCAATGGAAACCAACAATGGGAAACCACCATGGTTCCCAAAATATCATCATAGTGGGAGACACTATAAGGGGCTCCCTGGAAAAACCCTGATCTAGAAGGACACACCTTAGGGGCTCCTCCAACTACAAAAAACTAATGTCAAGCTTACTCAAAGGTACCACGGTTAAATTCCCACCACATAACCGCAACAAATGTGCATAGAACGGAAACCACATGCAATAAACCTCCCAAAATGGAATTCCCTAGAACAAGTACCGTAGATCTATCTCAAACTCTTCTCAACATCAACTAGTTTTACACAACATCCAACTACTCCAAACCACCTCGAATGAAACTAACAGACTAAAAGCTAAGAAACC
The DNA here is from genome assembly GCA_963277665.1 of Viscum album. Classification (NCBI taxonomy): domain Eukaryota; kingdom Viridiplantae; phylum Streptophyta; class Magnoliopsida; order Santalales; family Viscaceae; genus Viscum; species Viscum album. Next base: position 606,759,869 of record OY728127.1, read on the forward strand.
TGACCTAAACCACCTGAAACAAAACTAACGATCTCATCCAAGAAAAAACTCAATTTAGGTTCCCATAATCTATCCAAATATCCACATGATGACTCACCTAGCATCAAAAAGTCAAGGTGAAAATAATAGAACACCCTTACACGATCCAAAAATCACACAACCCCACCCATAGATGGATTATAGAACCACAACCGTTAGGAATCACCCCAAAAAAGACTATCGGTCCAAAACACCATCTAGATTGTAAATGATTAATAGATTATAGACCCATGATCTACATAGAAGAAAATCTCGAATGGATGACTCGATAAACCAATTATGAATCTGAGGAAAAAATAGGCCAAACTACCTAAAAAATGAGATGTACACACTATGAACCTCATGTACATGGTCTGCACCCCTAAGGGTACGTCATGTTTTTGTGCCTCTAGCCACATGACATGTACTTTTACAATGTACATGACATGTATCTTCTGGTAAATGGAATGTAACACATCCTTGTCCTCCACTCATGTACCTTATCTCCACATAACATGTTCCACAACCAAGTACATCAAGTGTACCGCCAATACCTGGTGTGTAACCCCTCATTGGTAACCACCCATATACCTTTACATGAACCTCTCATATGTGTATATGGCTACATGGAGTCCACCACACATAAGCACTGGTTATGTATCCTACATAACCTTGTACCATCACATGGGTTGTCGGGCCAAGTACTGGGAAACAACCCAGATTCCAAATATGGATAATTTACCCATGGTACATGGTGAGTAGTTCCCAAAAAAATCACCATACCCAAATAGGAAGAACACATGTAATGTGTTCTTTAAATCACACACTTTTTTATCCCGAATTCATGGACAAATCCATTCTAACTGACTTGAACACCCAAAACACCATAATTCTCCATTAAAATACAATATCAACCGATAATGGTTCTTTAACTACCGAAAAAAAATATAAAAACAAAAAAAATACTCAATGATGATTTAAAGTGGAATGATTAATAGGGCCAACCATTGGGAGGAAACCACCAATGATTCAGTCTGATTCATGCTCTACAACAACTATACGATGATGCAGTGTGACCCAAGATATGCATAAATTCCTCCTCCCTCTCTCCCTAGTCTCACCCTATCCTATACCTCTCACATGTATTCACCAAATTTATCCCCATAGGGGGGGTGCTCCACAACATAAAAGGAATGAAAAAAGATAATAGAAAAAATATAAAAGGAAAAGAAAATGAGAAAAATAGATAGAAGAAAAGTGGGGCAGTTTGGATCCAGCTCCCAACAGAAGGCTATGCGCCTCCAAGGGAAAACCCAAGAATCAAAAATCAAAGGCGACTTATGAATTTCTAATTCAGTACTCCAAACAGATGATATCACCAAACAATCCTATGAAAATAAATTATTTTTAATTCATTAAATAAAAAATATTAGGCCAAAAATAAAATATTTAGGAATTTCACCAAAATCATTCACTATGGTAAAAAAATATATTGGGAAAAACAAAGTCGGAAAAAAAGTTACATGAGGTCTCTAAATAAGACAAATTACAATTTTTTACTAAAAAACCTGAGAGAGGAAATTGAAATTTTCTCTGTTTTACTTAAACCATCTTGACGTTGTTCCCGGTAGGCTCCTAACATAAAAGATTCTGTCCCCTTAGAAGATTTGATTGTTAACATTCAATTAGGATTCATCCAAACACAAATGCTTCCAACACCACCATGACCATACACTAACTGATCGCACATCACTAATGAAACTCACAACACGATGGACATTCAATCATGACTGATATGATGCTACCTACCATAGAAGTATCCTTACCATTTCAATTATCCAATTACCAAACTCCATGATACACACTTCATCCACTACCAAACATAATGGAAAGAAATGGCCCAAAAGCTCACACCTGAGAACCAATATAGAAAAACACCAACTTACCATTTTTGGAACACTTGAATGACAACCCCATATTCAATTTACCTATTAAAATTAGGTCCCTGAATAATGGAATCCTATAATGAAATTCCCCCATTATGCATACACATGACCGAAACAACTCTCAGTGAACTCACATGACCCAACCGAAACTATGCCTAACTAGATCCCATTTTCCATATCTATAAGGATTTAATTAAAAAAAGTCCCACCATCACCACTCCCCCTCCGCATGTAAAAATTATTATTGAAAACCTCTCACAAAAACTCACAGAAAAATGAGATAAATCCAAATAATCCTAAGGTAATAAACCAAACCATGATCAAAATATAGGACAATTACAATAAACCAAATCATCCTCATAACACCTCTTCTAAAACAAGGAATCTACATTATAAAGAGAAAATCCAACATGAACACCCTATGAACAACCATTGAATCAAGACCACTAGAACGAAACACATGCTGACCATGACACCCAAAGAAAAAAACAAATAAAATTGGGCTAAGAACCAACACAACCTACCTTCTCAACCATTCAAGAAAACCACATAGTCATCAACAAAACCATGAAACCACAAGAACTCCCACAACTCCACTAAAAACATCCATGGAAACTAAAACCTCAAAACATAAACTCTAAGGGATACCACAACATCAAGGAAACATCCTCCCGAACTAAGAATCTCATAGTCATAATTTCCTTCATTGAGCCAACCACTACTAATAGAAGTTGAGAACATCAAATCTCTACCCACACTCAAGGTTTTCCACACATCACTTGATGATGGGGATACATATCCACCACCATTAAATACCTCAACAAATGATCAACATGAACAACCATAACAGGAATAGAACCATGGTTTAGTTGAGTAAATTGTTATCATGTAATTATGTAATAAAATACATAAAACCAAATTTCTGAAACATTAAAAAAATAAACCACCTTCCCCAGAAAAAACACATCTAGGAATATGCATCCTATGTACCTATAGTGATTAATGAGAAGATTCCACATTCCCTCAGAAACAGATAAAAAAACTAAGAAATGAAATAATCTACAAATAAAAGTAAATTCCTCATGGTAAAAATTACATAACCATAATAGAGAAAACCATGAAAAAAATCCATCAACCATAGTATCCTCAAAATCCAACTAGAACATTTGTTCATGGAATACTAGATAGGTAAGCATCATAGGATCTGAAAATTTGAAGATATCTTATCAATTTAATTTCCAAATAGTAATACAAAAAAAATACTCTGCTTCCATTTTTCATGAAATAGCCATGGTGGACCAAAAATATTACCTGATTTGTCTCTCATGAAGGCCTTGAGCATACCTCCTCATACCCTAATCCAATCGAATGGTATTGAAGGAATAATAGGATATAGTGAGAAGAATATGACCTTAGGTTTGTGTGCAATAACAGTGAAAAAAATCAAAATATACAAGAATTCATGAATACCGGATTGCATAAAAATAATTAAATAACTAAAATCCCTATAGTAAATAGATTACTGCATAAAAAATCAAAAAAATAAAATTTAAAAACATTGTTCATCCAATGGTATGACTGTATATTGAATAAACTAAATGAAAATAAATACACATGGATCTACTACCACTCTGATATAAACCACAAACCTATCCTTCATAATGGTTGACCATCTCTATCACAAACGAAGGACACCACATGAGCTTCTCAACACAAACGTGAAAAAATGGGCCTCAACACAATCCACTACACCATTTTCTATCCGAAATAAAATTATAAGATCTACATGTTAACAGTGGAACATCTATTGGGGTTGAAAATAAATCTAAGTAGGACACCACCAATGTTGGTCCCACCCTCTTCTATCATAACATGTGTATAAAACAATATTCATTTATATCCTATATAGATGGGATTCCAATCATAAGATTAACAAAAATAGTAACTGAAAATAGGATAAAAAAAACTAGAATAGTAGGAAATGGGTTCCAACCAAATATTAGTAGGTAATATACCCTCTCTTTTACACTAGTTGTAGGAATTACGTATCTTGTCCCATTCAGCAGCAACATAAAGTTATTTTTACAAGAAGGAGCTCCAAATTCCATCACAAGGACTGGAACACCTTCTAGACCATAGGATCTAATCATATGAATCATACACCCAGCACATCTATTGAGATATTTGACTCCAATGGTATGATCAGAAAAGCATTTTCTCATTTTTATCTTAGTCATACTTACTCCCATTCAACTCATTGTGATCTGTAGTCATGGAAACTCAAATTCTTCCCTATTACGATCAATCCTTTCATTCCAGATTTAGTGTTAATATGAAAAAAAATTTCATCAACCAAATTCTCTTGAATGTGATGGACATTATTAAGCATTGTGAGTTAAAATTCATGAATACAATTTTTTACTATGAATTTTAAAATATGATTTTTATTATGATTTTTCACCCAAAACATAGTGACTCATAATTACATTTATCTTTTACAACAAAAATAATCACCAAAAAACATCATCCCAATTACAATGGTGAATTTGATTTACAAAAACAATGTAATGAAAATATCCATTATTCTTTATCAGTACAATAAATCACCAAAAATATTTTTCCTCATTGTGATGGTGAATTCTATTTCCATTAACTTGTAAAATATTTTCTATATCATAATCTTATGGATCATGTTTACTCATCAAGATGTTCTATATATGATTTAAAACATTATTCATTCCATATTTTTATCCATCAACATCTCATTTATATGCTTTATTTCATCAAGATATTCAATATAATAATGTGCTGGAATAACATACAACCAAATCAAAACAAGGGAATAATATTTCAATTATTTTCAACTTTCCAATTATAATGTATTTATATAGGTTTACAATTAATGGTATTAACATTTTTTCCACTTCAGTAATTTATAAAATTTCACCTCATATTCTTACTTTTGAACCCCATGTGAGGAACTTATATTGAAGAATATCTACCCAAATACCATCCCAAACCACATACTCCTGACTTAAATGATCTAGCATTCCCAAAATATGCATTTATTTACAATATGGGTATTTTGAAAGAAGACATCCCAAGGAATAAATATATATTCTTATAGTCCTTTTTCAATATTCTTTCTCCTAAAATATATTATCAGTATTACATAACCATATTAATATAATTAAATCATTTTCTTTATGATACCTAATTTTTTATGTTAATTATACATCAATTTTCTTACTCATTTTTTGTTTAATTGATAATTTAAATATCTCTCAAGCATATGTGCAGACTACCACCTCTATGAAATGTTATTTTTTAGTTTTCAATATTTTCTCAGATAGATGGATATATATATAAATATGGTTTTGATTAATAGATATTATATTTATGATATATTTATAGTTCTTAAAAGATAAAATATTATTTAAATTTCGTTTTCTTTCATCCATTGAACAATTAAAATGTCACATATGAGTATGTAAGAATTACCACCACCATGCTCTTATGTAATTATTGTTTCACCACCGCATTAAATAGTTGTTCATAAAAGTGTAAAATTAATAAATTTCATATTTAATATATTATTATGATTCAAAAATTAAGACCAATGTACAAATATAAGGATGTCCAAATCAAAATATGTAAAGAGAATAATGTTTTTAAACTCGGATATAGATTTTAAAGAATAAATGTTACAAATAACACAGAAAAATTATTAGGTAATGATATAATGTATTATATCATTAATATGGTCATATTAAATAAATATAATATGTTCACATTTATAGTACTAGATGATACAATTTGTATAATGAAACTGAGCACTTAAGATAACATTTTATGTTAAAATCACTCATTTTATTGAAAACCATTAGGTTCCAATTTACATTTTTGTAATGTATATGTAATTCCATTCTAATACAACACAAATTTTCATCTGTTATGGTTGTTCCATTGGGTTTATATAATTCATTCCATTTCCCAAAATTTTGGTATTTTGGGTTACAAATAGTGTTTTGTATAGAAATAAGATCATATTTTTTTCCATTTTGGCCACGATTCCTTCTCCTCAAAATATATTTTATTCATAGTTGAATTATGAATTTTATTATTTCCTTATATAATAAAAAAATATTTCTGTGTTATATTTTAAATTAAAAAAATTTAATTTAAGATTTTTTTCAATGGGTCATTTTTTGACTTCCATTACTAAACACTAAAAATAAATTAAAGAATTATGTCATGAATAGATATTCCGTATGTCATGGATATTATTACGTATATGTATCCTGTTTTAAATTTGCATGGCTTTATAATTAAATCACAATCCCGTTGGTTAGGATTGTTTCATCATTTCATAATGTTTGAATAAAAAAATTATATTTTCTATTTATTTTTTGAAATATATATCTATCACATTTATAGAAGTATTTTACATCAATGCCAATATCCTATAAATATTAAAATGGTTTACCATTGGTATGATAATATAATAATATCCAATTTAATTTTCTGTATGGATTATGATTACATTCTCTATATTGTTTTTATGAGTTATGATTCATTTCCATGGGAATATTAAGCTATAATGAATTATGAATGTTCTTAGGATCTTATGGTACACATATGTATGGTTTTAAAATTTTTATGTGTGGTCCAATGATTATATTTTCCTCTAATGCATTGTGGAAATAATGATATTTTCTGAGATAATATAAAGGGAATGACATGTTAACACAATCAACTATTTGACATTGTCTACAATTTCATTATAATGGGTAGTAATCTCAATCCACATTGTGACTATATTAACTTCAATAGTTTTGGTAGTGAGCCTTGACTAAATAAATGATTCCATATTCTTAATGGTATTCCCCACACTTCAGAAAAAATAGTTAATTACGACGGGGATGTGTACAATTGCAAAAGGTTTTCCATGTAGTGTGTAGTTAACCGCGTGAAGGGTATTGGAGACAGGTGGATACACCCATTGAAAATATTGTTTGGTAGTTTGGGTTATTTTTTATGGCAGATAAATCATTTCACAAATACTCTCTCTGAAAGTATATATTTTTGACAGGTATCATTGCAAATAATATTATTTCTGATATGATTTATATCTCATCCCAAATACTATATTGGTAGGTGGGTGTATGATATGGGTCACATCAGAAATACCTTTTTAGTTGCTTCTCCTCAATAATTGGGGTTTGTATTAGAGATGGGTCTCATAAAAAATAATATTATTTGTGAAGGGTTCTGAATCACAAATACTCATCCTGTAAATATTCTAACCTATATATATCCACTTCCATTTTTTCATTTCACAACTCTCTTAACACCTTTCTCCCTCTCTAATCTAATACTTATCTCATAATTTATTTCAATAATTAAAAGTTGAGATTAGACTGATTTTCAAGCCATGCGTCACACTCAGGATTCCGTTTTTTCGTATTTATGGATTTCTTTTATTTTTTTGTTAATTCATTAAATTTCATATAAGTTATAATTATTTTTAATTAGCATAAATTATATTTATTTAGAATAAGATAGTTTTGTTTTGAATGATTTATTTTTCAAAATATGTAGTTTAATTAAAATATAATTTTAAAATTTAAAAGTAAATAATATTAACTTGTAATAATTTGTGTCAAACATCATTAATCAATAATAACTATGTATAATCAGAATTAATTATTATTAATTATAAGAAATTACTATTAATTAGTATTAATTAGTAGCAATTAGTATTAATTAGAAATGATTTGTAATAAATACTAATAAATTATATTAAATTGTAGTAATTAGTAATAATTAGAGGTAATTATTAATAATTATTAATAATTAGTTGTAATTGGTAAAAATGAACAGTATTTTGTAATAAATAGTAATAAATAGTAATTAATATAAATAAATACAAATAAATAGTAACAAATAGTAATAATCAGTAATAATTAGTAATAATTAATAATAATTAGTAATAATAGGTAACAATTGTTAATAGGTAGTAATAATTAGTAATAATTAGTAATAATTATAAATAATTTGTAATAATTTGTAATAATTAGGGGTAAAATGTTTAAAAATATTTGTAATTTGTAATAAAAAGTGAAAATTAGTATTAATTAAGTGTAATTAGCATAATTTAGCGATAATTTGAAATAATTTTCAATAATTAGCATTAATTAGTAATAACTTATAATAAATTGTAATAAATATGAATAAATAGTATAAATAAGTGATAAATAGTTATAAATAGTAATAATTAGTAATAAGTTGTAATAAGTACTAATAAATTGTAATAATTAGTTATAAATAATCATAATTAGTAATAAATTCTAATAATTATTAATAATTATTAATAAGGACAAATAAATACTAATAAACATTTTCAAATAGTAAGAAATGGAAATAATTTGTAATAATTTGTAATAAAATTTAATAAATAATAATAAATAGTCATAAATAGTATTAAGATTTAATAAATATTAATTAATAGTAATTAATAGTTATAAATAGTAATAAATAATAATGAATATAAATAAAGAGTAATAAATAGTAATAAATTGTTATAAATAGTAATAAATAGTAGTAAATAGAAATAAATAGTTAAAAATAGAAATAATTTGTAATAATTTGAAATAATTAGTAATTTCTCATAATTATTAGTAATTATTATTAATAAATATTAATAAATATTAATAATTAGTTTTAAAAAGTGTAACTATAATTAAATAGCAGTAATAATCCTAAATATCATTAATTTGTAAAAAATAGTGATAATTACTAATAAATAGCTGTAATTAGTAACAATTAGCAGTAATTAGTAATAAATAATAGTTATTAAAAAAATAGAAATAATTAGTAATAAGTAGGAATAATTAGTAAAAATTAGAGATAAATATTAATAATTAAATGAAAATAGTAAAAATTACCCAAAAAATAATAAATTGCAGAAAATTGAAATAAATATGACTAATTTGTAATGAAGAGGAATAATAAGAAATTGATAAGAATAAATATCTGTAAATATGAATAGATAGGAAACAAAATTGAATAAATAAGACTAAATGGTAATAAACAGTAAAAAATTGTAAAAATAGTAATAATTATTAATAAATATTAACAATACGTAATATGATTTAATAATTTTTAATAATTGTTAATTATCAATAATAAATATTAAAAATTAGTAATAATTAGTAAAAATAAATAATAATTAGCAATAATAAGTAATAATGAGTAATAATGAGTAATAATTAGTTATAATTAGTAATAGTTAGTAATTATTAGAAATAAATAATAATGACAAGTTATATTTAAAAATAAATAATAATTAGTAATAATTAGTAATAAATAATAATAAATAATATATAATAATAGACCTTAATAATCAGTAATAAAAATTAATAAATACTAAAAAATAGTAGTAACCAACAATAATTAGTATTAAAAAGAAATAAATAGGAATAAATAGAAATAAATCGGGATACACAATAATCATTAGTTATAAAGATGAATAAACAATAATAAATTGGATAAATTGATGGAAATAGTAATAAATACGGATATATTGCTATTAAAAGTAATTAAATGGAACAAGTTGGAATAATTAATAATTATTAGTAACAATTATTAATAATTATTAAAAATATTAATAAGTTTAAATAATTAATTGTATTTATTGGTAATTAAATAAATTTACTGTTAATTACCAATAATTAGAACAAATAATAATAATTTGGAATAACAATGAATAATTTAAAAACTTGTTTTCGGTACAATTTTTTATTATACCATGTTATTCTTAAAATTTAATTATTTTAAATTTTTTATGGAAATATACAATATGGAAGTCGATAGAAATCATTATTATATGATCTCCCTTGGATAAATTTGCACCAAAATCTAAACGGTTCTAGTATAAATCATATATATATTGTGGTTGTTGAAAAATTATTATCAATAGAATCCTTAAAAATAAAATTTATTTTATAATGGAAAATTAATTTCACATTTAAAAAATGTTGTCTCAGAATGCTTGACACTATTTTCACGGTTTGGGTGAATATTTTTCAGTTTGGTTTGAAAAATAGATTGTGTTTTTGGTATCAAAATTGTTAATGTAGGTCCAGATAAGATTCCAAATTTTTTTTCCCATATCCATCATTGTTTCAAAATTTATTACATGATATGGTTGGACCGTGATTTAAAAAAATCTGAAATTCAAGATGATATTTATTTAACTCCTTATTTGTAAGTGTCTCAATTTTATAATTTGTTGGTGTCAGCTAATGGTTCCTTATTTCATGGTTTCAATATAAGAAAATTTGAAGTGGTTGAAAAATTTATAACTATTAAATAGAATAATGGAATTTCAAATAATTGTTCTAATCCAATATTCTAGGTGGTCAAAACAGAGTTACAAGAAGAAAATATGTTTCTTATAAATTTCTATGAGAGTAAGAGGCTACTTCGTAATCTGGGTCTTTGTTATTCAAATATTCATGCTTGTTCAAATGATTTCATATTATATTAGAGTGAAAATGATTTCTTGGATAGTTTTCCTACATGAGAAAAATCGATGTATAATGTGGGTCAATTAGAGATTTTTTAATTGATTCAGGTAATATAGTAGAGGTATTTCATGCTTAAACCAAGATTTCAGTATTTATTTATGTCACATAATTCCATATCAATTATTTCATGGAACAAACCAAATATTTCAAATGATAAAATTTGATTCAGGGAAATTTTTTGACCAACATCATTCGTCTTTTCCATTATAAATCCGAAACATTTTATTGGGTCTTTCGACTGGCAGTATCTATCCATTTTGTTCTTATGGTAGTCAGTATTCTTATTAGCATGTATTTATAACTCCGAATAATTTACATCCTTCGATAATGATGAAGGAGCCACATATATTTTTCACCTTTTTAATGCGAGTACATCTAAAAAATTCGATTGATGTTTATTTGAATCCACTGATTGAGGAGTTAATTTTTATGTTGATTTATGATGTTAGTACATATGTGGTTGCTATGAAACAAAATTTCCTACTGAAAGCTACATTAATGTGGAAAATTGGTGACACCATAGAATATATAATGTTTTATTTCTAGAGTATAGATGGTACAATATAACATTTTTACTTTATAGGAGACATCAAAGCATTTACTCTCATCAATAGAAGAAAACAATGTTTTTTGACTATCATCGTATATTTCTTCCAACTGATCATCCATTTCAAATGAACAAATATCATTTCGGAAAAGGACTAATTAAAAGAGATGTACCACCAAAAATTTTATCAAGTACTAAGATAAAATCCTTTGTCTATTCCTTGACACTTATTATTTTTTACCCACTATAAACCAATAATATATTTGATGGATTTGGGAACGAACACAATTGGATAAAGTGGAAAAAATTTCGTGATCATCCATATTGGTCTCATTTGTGGGTTTGCCATGGGTTGGATTTAACGAATATTGAGAAGAACTATTTTGATAATATATTTTATTCAAATTTGTATACACTATGTAAGGAAATGTTTAATAATAAGTCACAATTAGATATGGCCAAAAAAATTTGGCTACCATAACATTAACTATTTGAAAATGTTAGGACAAAAAATATAATGATTTCAAAGTCATCTTAAGAACATTCCAAATTATATTGTTTTTTATTTTTTCAGTGAATTTCATATTTGAGACTTCCAGATGGTTATGATTCCAATTTAGGAAGATGTGTCAAAAATAGACATATTATCAGATTAAAAATTCATGAATTTCACATTATAATGAAAATAATTATTCTAATTAAATTCGTATGTTTGTTTAATTACATTATTTGGGATGCACTAGTAGACATATAATATTTTTTATATGACATTTGTGTGGTGAAAATAGTGAAAAAGCACTAAGAATACTGCTAGAAGATATTTATTTAATTTGATGTAAACATTAAAAAATCATCCCACTAGATTTTTTTGAATCAATGGATCAGATGATATTAAATTTTCCACATGAAGAAAAATCTACAAACATGATCGAGTTCTGATGGATGTACCCTTTTGGGGGATGCACGTAGAAATTGCAGAAAAAATGTATGCAACAAAGTACATGTTGAATTATTAGTTTCATAATATTATTGTTAAGAAGGAATTTAATTTTTATTGACTCGGTATTTTCAATATGAATTTCCACGAAAACACACCCACATAGGTCTTAATGAGGTAAATTTTGATGATGATCATAGAAATCCATTATCATTTTTAATCAGTGAGAACACGGTTTTGGTGGAGTTTATAAATGATGGCTTTCATATTCTTAACATCATAGAGCTCATACATATGTTCTAATCAGCTATGAAGAAATGAAAACATTTTTAATATGAGTTATCCAATCACTTATTTTATAATATTTGATATAGTATATTTTTATAAATAATTATATGTTATATGATAATTGTATCCAAAAAATACGTCCACAAATTACCGACCATGCTCTTGAAGAAAGTCATCAAAAAAAATTTTCTACTGGTTTCAAAAATTTTAAAATAAATTATTATGGTTAAACATATAAAATCAATTTATACCTTGTTATATTGATAAATATTTCAGAAAACTTTTAGGTAACTCAACATGAAGATAAAATTTCTAATCGATTGGGTGTATTGAGTAACCCAACATCCAAAATAGTTAAATCATAAAATGCATATGTGGTGAATGTTTTTCAATTTCATACACAAGCATACAAGGTATAAAAAAACTAAAAGAGGTTTTTTCGTGAGAGGATCTCATCATAGTGAAATTGATGTTTACTTTTAAGACATGTTTGATGAAATTTTGTAACATTGTTACCTAGGAAAAAATTACATAACAATGGTTAAATGACAACTGTTTGATACTGAGAGAGGATTGTGTGTTCATCTTAGCCCCAGAATTTTTGACAATAAATATACAATATTTCTTGAAGTAAATGGACCATTTATTTCTCATCTAGCACATAAAATTTATTATGCAAATTATTGGGCTACTCAAGAGAATTGGTTGATTGGTTGTGTATAATTAACATTAACTGCATGTAAATCAGTTTATTCAATGTGAATGTAGACCTACTGAAGTTCAAGATATTGATATTTTCCAAGATACTACTCCAATTACATATTTTATAGGTAGAGACATGTATATCTATTATTCCACCACCATAGTTAGGGGTCACTAGTAATGATGATGTTATTGATGTATGAAATGAATTTGAAATGAAAAGAGACAATGAAACCGAATCTCATATAGAAATTTATGATACTAAGGATGAATTTGAAGATAGTGACAACATCATATATGAATATGCAGATGGAGATGAATATTGAGATAGTTAAATGTTGTTTATAATAATATATAATATATATCTATATATAATAGTAGTTTTCAACTATTTTATAACAATCATAATTTCTTGTATCAAATGGAATCAAATATGTTTGGTCAGATTCAGGTGGATGGATTACCTGATGATGAGTTGGATTTTGGATCATCTAGACCTCAGACTATTGGTGGTGTAGCAAGGACCTAGATGGATTTTCATCTTTCATGATTAATGATTTCCGACCCTATCCCTAAGTGACATCAATGTCCTAGATTTGATCTATTTCTACATATGTACATTTACTTTTGTATTTTAATTAATTATCTATAATTATCATTAATAAATATATATACAAATTAATTGATTATTTTTTCTTCATCCACATCATTTCACATAATGTTACATTATATGGGAGTTTTATATTAAAAAATTAGTTTCCTCGAGCTTGGGTTATATAGAATAAAATTCTTATAAATGTTCGTCAAATCATGTTCGATCATTGGATGATAAATAAATAAATAAAATTTATTTAAAAAATTATTTACTTAATAACTTTATATTATTAACTTGTTTGTTGGGATTATGTATCCAATTGATGAGAGCATGAATGGATCCATCTAGAAGGCATGAGAGAAATATATACATTATCTTTTCCATCAGTTTTTGCACAATTTTATGAGGACATTAATGAGTAATCTAGGAGTCATAGAGTTTGGTATGTATTTTAGTGCCAACAAAAATAATTACATTTCATCTCAGATTTGGAATGGATTATATACACACATTATGTGTGGTAATTTTAAGTGGATATCATCAGTCTATAGAAAAAATTGAGGGAAATAAGAGGTGACACATTGACTTGATTTTCATACATTTAATAATAATAGGTAACACATGGTAAGTATATTTTTTAAATTAATTTATTTAACATTAAATGTAGAGTATTTAATTTATATTCATATAATAAGTTAGCTTCTTGATATTATAGAGTTCAACATTTATAGGATGATGTACAATGATCTCATCACATGAGATATTAGAGGGGATCTCCAACATCCGATTGTAGTAAGTATAATTTCTTTTTGAGTTTCAAAATTAACCGAAAATAATATTTTTACTATTTTAATTTTAAATTGTAATTGAAGATTCATATATGGTAACAACATCTCAGACATAGACTAAGAGTCATGATGAGAATGATGATCAGAGCAGTGCAATAAGATTTGATAAGGTAGCATGGATTCATGATTCCTAGTATACATTTGAGAAAGACCGAGTTTTTGGTATCAGCTATTGATTAATGCCAAATAATTGTTATGGTACGGTTCTGATGTCAACATGCACCTTGAGAGAATCTTACGGAATGTCAACATTATCTAATCTATAGTATCAGGAGAAACTGTGAGCTCAGGGTGAGCTTATATAGGGTATGCATATGAGTAGATAGAGCTCTATCAAGATAAACAGTCATAGGAGAGGCGTCGATAGAAACAGTAGAAGCAGGAGCATATGATCAAACATATGCAATGTCAGACTCACGGTTTAGAGAAGGAGTTCCCTTCACTATCTCCTCAAATTCCTCCAAGTCCTCCAGAAGACCATCTCTCTCAGTGATGAATTTAATTTGTATGGTAAACCCTTTGAATGTATATTTATTTGTATTATTATATATATTCATTTCAATAAAGTGAAATTTTATTTTATTGACAATATTTCATTTTTTAATTTTTTTTTAAATTGTGAATTTTTTTTAAATTTTTGTAATATTATATTATTTTAATACTTATTTATTATTTTATTAATATAGTTAATTTTTTATTATTTTATTTCTCTTATTATGCTATTATTAATATTATTTTTATTTTTTGAATACTTAGGTATTTATATTTTTATAATTTTTATTATATTATTATTATTATAAATTTTATTTATATTATTTTATTAATAGTAATATGAATAGTATTATAATTACTATTATAATATTATTATAATGATAATAATTTAATTAATAAAATTATTATTAGTAATATTAATATTAAGATAATATTATTAATTAAAATATTATTACTATTATTTTTAAGGATATTTTATTCAATGCTATTTATAGCAATATTTTATTTATTTATTTTTTTTGTGATGGGAACATCAAAAAATATTTTTATGTGTCGGGACCAACCAGAAAATTATTTTTGAGGGGCATGTCAAATCATGATTTTTAAAAAATGGGAAGAAACCATATATGACCGGAGAATTTCTGGTCACAAATCATTTTTTTGGCGAAGAAGGGGAATTTGCGAGTGGACACTGTAGAAAATAACCTTTTGCAATGAGTTATTATCATAAATTCCCCATAAAAAACTCAATTATCATTAGTTCCAAATTTATATGTTATTGTTATGATATCCTATCATGTATCCTGAATAATTTTTGGTTATTCAACACTCTTATGAATCGTGTATTTTTTTATGATAAATCCTTCTCCCATCAATCATGTGTTATGGTTTATGAAATTGTGGGTATTATCTTATAAGTTATAATCAAGTTCACATACTATTATTTTTATCTGATGCTCAATTATTATAAAATATTAAAATCATAAATGTTGACAATTATATGAAATCTAAGCCCAATCATTATTATATATCAATTTTCTCTAGTTAGAAAGAATGTTTGTTACTGGGATATATATAAGAACGACATTATGTGAGATGAACATTATGATACATGTTAAATATCATTCGTAATATAAGTTTATTATATATATTTTCTCTAATGATGCTAAACCATTAATATTATTTTTCATAAATTAATATTAGATCAATTAACGATTCCTCTAAAATGATGTATTATTTTTTTCATTTATGTTCAATTTTTTATACATGCCTTATAAAATCCATCTATTTTCTAAAAATATAATTTACTTGTAAAAGTCAATGATTCACAGTCATACCCACTACTTTATCTTTGTTCACCAAGTATATGATCCTTTGATTTCACTGAACCAAAATTATTGAAACACATGGAACCTCGATTTCATGTGTGAGCCCATACCATCTTCTATATCATATGATTTTATACAAAAATGGAAATCTTTTATACATATGATTAGAGTGAATCCTAGTAATAATGTGATGCTATTTTTAATCAAATGAACACCATGTTTTTATTTTTTTTAAATTAGCTGCTGAATTATTCTCATAATCATTCACTGAAGTGTTTTTTTCTAATTTGATATAAGAATTTGACACAAATCAGTGTCTAATAAATTATCATCCAATGTTCAAATATTATATTACATTATTTATATAACCTCATTTCCCATTGATCTGTCGAAATGAATATTGAATGAGTATTTCTACATGAATGCTATAAATACTGAGCATCATCAGCATCAATAATTCGAACATTGACATCTTCCCGACGTACATTTTACATTTCATCCAGCAACCTATCATCTATTAACTAATCATCATTTCACAAATTAATTCACATATTTTAAATATCACATCATATAAATTATTGGGGTTGATCTAATGTTAGATACAATGTCATTCATGAATATATAAAATTATACTTTAACATAAAAATCAACAGGCCTAATGTTGAAAGAAATTAATGATTTCAATATTTCAAGAAGATGGAATCCACATAATTATCATTAATAATGAATTCATTCTCTCATGTTAATATGTAAAGAAAAATTAATCAAGTTAGAGATTCTTAATTACTCAATATATATTAGGAGTGATAATTGAAATCTTATACCATAATCCTTTTTTTTCAGAATAAGGTTATTCAAATCCCATTCTTAGCAACACCCAATTCTCAGTTTCATTAAAAAAAATTTCATCTGTAGCCACTCTCACTAGCTTGGATATGAGATCAACCAAAAAATATTAATGATTGATAATAACATTGTGTTGACTTAAGGAATAAAATTTTTAATTCAATGTATTAAATTATTATTTTAAAAAAAGTTCAATCCCAATCTATTACAGAAAAGTATATATGAAATATCTTCCTCATGATAGAAACTCATAATATAATCTTAAATAATTAAAGAATTCATTTGAATAACTTTATTACATTATCAATATATATGTAATGTTATTCCTAGTTAAATTACATGGTTATTTTATTTAGTGAAACATAATTCCATTAACATAGTTAATCCGTACATTAAATATCAATTCAATAATATTTTAATTTAATGGTCCTTTTCATTATACACTAGGAACTACTATAATATTATTCAAATAAACAATTTCTATAGTTTATGTGTTAATCATATAGTAGTATATATGGTTTATTCATGTGTTTATGACTATTATTGTTTGTTTCCAATGGTCTCCACCACTATTGATTATGTTTGGTTTTAATGTTGACCAATTACTCATGCTAGGTCCGTCATTTCTGAATGGCTTTCAACGGGTTATTTTTGGAGTCAGAACCACACAATGGTTCTTATATTCATGAAAACTCAAGAACCTAGTATCAAAATTTTGAATTATTTTGATATAATAGTCCAACAACACTTAAAAAACTAATTGTTCAAGAGGACTGGAAGTTGGGATCACCACACCCTTTTTGGGGGGAACTATTTCACATTCTAGTACTCTTGTATAGATTTACTCCTAATGACCCTAAGGCCTTCTATTTTTATTCTTTTTTTATAATCCCCCTTTTAAGGGTTAAAGGAAAACCCACGCATGGATCGTAGGATTCGTGACATTACATGACCTGATGGTCAAAGGGGAAATCATCTAGGCTATATCTACATGAAACTGCTCCTCCCAAGCATCTAAATCAATTTTAGATCACCAACATCACATGGTTGTTTGGCTAGGCATCTCGCATGTACATAGACTAGTATTTATGACAATTTACATATCCTCTCATGATTTAAAATTATTTAGATCAACATTAGTAAATGCTCCTTGACCAGAATCCTCATCTAGATCAAACTGATTATAGATTTTTCGTATCCCATTTAACTGTAATTTCATGTGGACCGAATGCTTTCAGGTGGCATGAAATCCTTGAGGTGGCCCCAAATCTTTACTGAACAAAAGGACATGGGTTTTCCAAAGTCCTATAGGGGCCATTACCCAACCAGGTGCCCTTGAAAGCCCAAATAGGTGAATTGTTTTGGATGCCACACTACATAATGGTATCATCAACAGTAAATACTACAGAAATACTATAGTGCATGAAAATAATTCTCTTCTCGGATAGGATATCAGCTCTCTTAGAGGTCCATGATGAGTCCTCACTAACCAGGATGAGTCTCTTGTGTACTCTTGTATAGATTTAATACATGTTCATTAATCCATTGTTCATTCTAATGTTTATCATAGGTCACCCTAGGATTAATAATAAATTAGAAACACGCATTGAATTTTGAACCATCTTATTGTATCTGAGGTTATACATCACTTGAGATACATATATAAATATATTTTATTTAAATATCATTTTTATCCATTTATTTAAGATTTAGTGATTATTTGGTTATTTATAATTATGATACTGGTTATAATCCATGTAGTGGGACAGATTGGAACATATCATCTTACATGGGGATGTGAATCCTTTTGATGTTGTGATCAAAACCATAAAATGGGGTTCATGTGTATCCTTTTCAATGGAATAACCAACCACATAGTTTGGTTCCACTCAACGAGACCGATCATACTATTCATGGTTATTTGATAAGGACCAAACTATTTTTTTAACATCATGTGACAAGGATGCCTTGGTAGAAGGTTCCTAGTCAATATATGGTCTGATACATCTATCAAAGTGGAATGAACTACCTTGAAAAAGTGTGTTATCCCTTATAGGGATATGATATTGTCAGATATATCTCCAAATAAGGATTGTTATGAATAGGTCATGGAAGTAATATGGATGAGAGAAGAAGAGGTAAAATTATAGGGATTTTGTTTGGATGCTAGGGAGGCTTCCTACGTACCATTTTTTCATAGGAATCATATCCCATGTAGTTATGTTAAAAAATGATAGGGATTATATCTATGGAAAATTAAATGTTCTATAGGACGATGAGGAATATCTGGACTCTAGGTAATTTGAGGGTTTTTTTGGGAAATATACTTAGAAGGATTCCCTTGTGAATGATATTAGTGTGGGTGTTATGATCACCCCCAACTTATAGGCCCACATGAGTCATTTTTAGTGTGAGGAATAAGAGGAAGTGGTAGATCTGAGAAACCATACAATATGAATTCATATGATATTACACATAGCCATTTCTCATGACTTGTCCCAAAGAGGATCATCCTGTGACTCCCAATGACATCCTCCAACAGACAAGGGGAAGGAGACTTGTGCCGAGTAGTTATATCACTAACCTTGGAGGCCTTATCCTATATACCTATACAGAGGAACACAACATTCGGAACATAAAATACTGAAATGTAAAATAGAATAAATAAACAATGATTGCATATATATAAATCCCCAAAAAGTAGTACTTAGAAATTAATGTATAGTAAATAGGTACAAATACAAGCGTACCAAAAAGACTCTAAAAACATACCCAACCTGAATGTAAGATGTGGAATGATATCACGATACCACATAAAGACCACTCAGTTTTTTTGGTTTCACAAAGCACCACCTGGTCCTTTTCCATCTATGACTCTATCAACTGGTCGATCGTCTACACAAGAAACATCATGATCAGCAAAAGTGTGTGTGTTAGTGAGTATAAAAATACCTACTAAGAGACCCTAAAAAAGAATATATATATAAAAAAATAACATCTTCCTTAAAAAGTATATATCTATAACACATATAATTATAATATCAATATATACTCAAAAAGATGCAAATACATAATGTAATTTCTCAACAGTAATGCCATCCATGTATTTCTCTATTGAAATGTCAACTTATCACTTATTATGAAGAACACACTCCATAAGTTAGATAACACTATTGAAATCTATCTGGGAGTTAGTTCTCATTAGGTCTCATTATTGAATGTATATACTAGATGTCTGAATAGATATGATATATATATAAGGATCATTCCCATGTCCTTGGGGTATACCTAAAACCCAATATATATTAACCAACAATGTATTGGATCAGTGGAAACGTTTTATGGACATGAAGACACCAAAACCCCCAGCTAGAAAAGAATATTATAGAAGATATCACACTATGACTCAAGAAAGGATTACAACATATCCATCCATGAAGTTATGATGAAGGGATTTATAACCTATTTGTTGGATGTGATTCCATACTAACCCTCATAGAAATGGTTTTGGATAAGATACCATAACAAATATTTTACAAGATACATAGGAAAATGGATCCAAGAAAACATTAAGTGAGTACAAGATGTTTAGTTGGGGTATAAGCCTTGTCTTATAGACTTCAGGTCCTTCCCATGTAAGAAGATCCCGTCCAAATAAATTTACATGGTGTGATAATTTCTGTTTAATTCTACCAGGGTCCTAGAATACGGGTTACCCAGGTACAAACCAACATGATTGTGTTTCTATTGTAGTACATGGTGTTCCTAGGGACTTGTACATAATAGTATATACAGGTACACTTTGATGTATAAACTCTGCCTTTGGTAAGGGATCACACACCATGTAACCTGGTAACATGCTATGTGATATATATCATACTCATAAAAACTGATCCACCATGGAAAGGGCCCCATAAAACTTGTAATTATTGATTACCCACAGTGAGTTATAATATTTTCCAGAATCACAAATCTGGTTCACATGACTTTGGTGGCTCCGACACTTGATCTTGAAACATACCTCACCAAAAAATAGAAATTCATTCCTTGATGAGTTATACCATCATCAATCAACATCTGTTGGCCCCTAAAATATTGTTCAAAAATCAACAACTTGTGTTATCTTCCCTCACAATCCATGAACACAAAATCCATTTTCCAAAACAATATGATCTATTGCTTCATTTTCATATAATGGTCGTCACCTCACACTAATTTTGGATCTACAACATCGAATCATTATTCGAATAAACAGGTGTACATCGATCTATGTCATTTGTGTTTAAAAGTTGAGGGCCATTGGAGAACACATACAATGAATGCATAATTTTGGAGAAAAGAACAAGGAACAATCATGGGGAACAATCCTCAACTGATTTTCATGTCAACCTCAATACCTTCTGAATATAACGAAACATAATGATTTAACAATTAATAAAAAATAAATTCTCCTAGTCTGAAAATAAAACATTATCATCCCATAAAATGCATTGTCCAATAATAAATTTGTTAGTTGATTTATTAATGTTCATAAAAATAATCATAAATGGTAAAATATTCGAATAAAAAACATATAAACTCGATTTAGATTAATTTTTGATGAAGAACATAGATTCTCTATGATCATTGGAGTGATTCTATGATTAGAACTCACACAAGTTGTCGATATTCAATCCTATTATCATCCACAAAAAGAATCTTATAATGACTCTATGATGATTTTTAGGGTTACGCGGCTAACCATAAAATTTTTCCATAAGTGTTCTTATATAGAGGTTATTAGGTTGGGAGAATAATTAATCAAATTAATTTGTTAAACAAATTTATTTTAATCAGTTTCCCATGGAATCACCTCAATCTGAACACCCCATGTGTTCCAGGATTATGTCGAACCATGGATAAAACACATAATATGAGCTCAATGATGTCTATAATTTTTTGATTTAGAGACCCATATTGATGTTATTTCACTTTTATAGGAAGACTAGATGCATATTCTCTTTAATATATATAATATAGTTTAAGATTTTATTCTGGTCACACTGATCCACAGAATCGTATTCTTTCGTAGTATATAGTCTTGAAACTAATTCATACAATATCTATCAATAATTTGTGAAAAAAATAAGAGTCACTACATTCCCCAAACAACATGATATTAAATTATGAAAATACAAAATATGTGGCTATAAAATATCATATCCCATTTTCAGAAGATGGAGCTATCGACCCCATGGAAGCTACTAGGTTTGTCCTTCATTACACATAAAATTTTCTGTTGATTCTACTAACTGTCGTCTAATGGCGGGTTTTGATCGAGAATGAAAAAATTTTCTTGAGGGCCCAACATCTAAAATGAATTCAAAGGATACCCTTCCGATCGAGTGGCTGAAAGTCATCTCCTTCCTGGATGCCCTCAAAGGCTCAGATTCATGTAATGTTACCTCGATGAGGGTTCCTCTATACAATCTACATGAAGATGGAATAAATAGGGACGAGGCCGATCCAGATGCATATCATGAGCTCCCTCAACATTGTAAGTTTTCACTGTTGGGTCAAATCTCATATATAAAATGAGAAAACCGTGGTCTAATGCTGATTTGAAGGTTAGAATTGCGCATGTATGGGGCATTGTAGATTAGAGAATTTTTACAATTCGCAATGGGTATTTACATATGATTTTTAAATCACAGGAAGGTCGTGATTGTGCCTTGAAAATTGGAAATCTTGAACTCAAACCAGGATCTTTCGACATTTTTGAATGAGATTACATGGTCAAACTGAAAAAAGCTCGGAACACAATTGTGAAAATCTGGGATATGTTTCACGAACATAACTGGAATTTATGGCATCCAATGATTTTGAATGATATTGCTTCATTCATAGGCACTCCTCTGAAAATTGTTCAAAGAACCCTCAATGATGAACATGGATTATATTCTAGGGTCATGGTAGAGGTAGATATTACAGACAAGCTCCTGGAGACCATTATCATCAATCCAAATGTATTTAATACTATTGTCTGAACATAATTTTAATGTATTCCTCCTTATTGTGAGCATTGTAAGATTGAAGGAAACTCATTGCTCAAATGTAGTATTTTCAAGATGAATGTAACTTAGCTGAATGATGATGGATGAATGGAGGTATGCATGCACAAAAATAAATTTTTTGCAGACTCTCAATATGTCTCCAATAAAAAATAAGTTGTCTGGGTGAAGAATCCCACCTTTCTGGGAGAAAACTCATGTAAGACCTAGGTGGATATGGTGGATACCAAAGATAACATGGAGGCTAATCTTTACATTTCTAAAGAGATTGAACATCTTGTTATGGATAATTGTAAGAAAACTCAAATGGATCCTATAGCAACAGTTACCTCTACCCAATACGAGGTCTCAAATCTCCCCAATGGTGCTGTCAAAGGGGTAACATTGACTATGAATGATGTCTCGCATTGGCAACATGAGTTTGCTGAAGCTTCGATGGGCGGTGAACCATTGGATGGAAGTGCGATGGTATGTGAAACACTGGAGTATGGCCAACACATGCTTTTAGAAATGAGAGAAAAAGATGAAGCTAGAAGTTCTCCTATGGATGCTGCCACTTTGGCAATGCTGGAAAAGAAATCTGGTATCTCTAATAATATGTTTTCAAATTATTCCATAGATAATGAGAAAAATATGGATTCCAGAAAACCTAATAGTATGAAAATTTCTATTATCATGGCTCCACTAGATAAAAATTCATTTGGATATCATAAAAAGGGACTCCCCCTAATTAGTGAACCTATAATAGCACTAGACACATAGATTTCTCCCATTATGAGGCATGTTCCTAGTAGGGAGCACCAAAAAGAAAGAGCATAGGAAGAGGGCTTGTAGCTCTCTAGACACAAATCTATTACCCAAATGGATGATCCCTCTATGTCATCAAGAGTTAAACACATCAATATATCTGAGAATCTGGAAACACCTAACAATATCAGACTATTCCTATTATAGGTGCTGTTAAGGAAAATTATGTTTCATATATGAATGAACAGGTTAAAAAGAACAATCATTCTCCTTCCCAAAATGTTAGAATATCATAAAGGAAGTGGGGAATGGGTGGATCCAAAAAGATAAAAGTGGCCTTTATCCCGAAGAACATGTCTTAATGGATTACATCTTTTGGAACTGTTAGGGCATGGCGAGCCCTGACACGTTTTCTATTCTTAAAAGATTTATTTTTATGCAAAAACCTAAAATCATTTCTATAGCTGAACCAAAAATAAATTTCTCTCTAAATTATAGACATCTATGTGGTTATGGTTATAATTATCTAGGTTCTTGAAAATCTAGGTCATCTATTGAATCCATTTGGATGTTTTATCATGAATCATTACAGAATGTTATTGCTTTAATTTCCATTGAGCAAATATTATGTTGTTAATTTTATCTAGATGGAAAGCATATTCTTTGTACGATGATCTATTCCAAAAATAGATATAAGGACCGTAGAACCCTTTGGAATGATCTTGTTGATTTATGGTGCAACACACATGATCAATGTATTGTGTTAGGTGATTTCAACTCAATTCTTATCTTCAATGAGAAAATTGGTCATTCCTTCTCCTCCATTTTCTCATGAGATTTTAGACATGATTTTTATTACTGCAATCTCATAAAAATTAATCTCACTAGTGCTATGTACACTTGGTATTGAAGACACTACAAAATGATAGTTTCCAACAAACTAGATAGGGATTTCACTAACTCTCAAGATCTGGAATATTGGGATACCATCTCCAGCATCACCTTACCCAATCTTAATTCTGACCATCAACCTATCCACGTCAGACTCAGCTCTAATAAGATGAATATCATTCATCATTTTATATTTAACAATGCTTGGTCTTTGGACTTAGAGTGTTCTAACATCATAAAAAATTTCTGGGAATCTATGAAAAATCACAAAGATTATTTTTCCTAAATTAATAAATTAATTCACCTCAATCAATTCCATAAGGGTTTCTGTAGCACAAAATACAAGAAAATGGAAACCAACATAGCTATCCTTGAAAAAGAACTTTCCCAAATTTATCACAACTCTACTTGCTTTGATTTTTCAACTGATCCTCAAGCTGAAATTAGAACTTCTCTCAAATTGAATTCTCCCCTTGTTTTAAAAGACAACATTAGTAGAAAATCATCAAAGAAAAATGGATTTCAGATGGGGAGTGAAACACTATGTTTTATTTATCACATCAAAGAATGTGGAACCTTTCTCACACACTCTCTCTTTTCTTATGGACAATGGCACCCTCCTTGAAACAGAGTAGTGTATTACCACTCATGTGGTCAACTACAATGATAACATTTTCTATAGCCCAAATATTAATAAAGACATTCATCCTGAGATTATTCCGATCTTGGTGAATAGTGAATGTAATCTCTCTCTTTTAAGCATCCCTCTTAACCGAGAATTCAAAGACATTATCATCATCCTTAATCCTAAGAGTGCCTCGGGCCCTGATGGTTTAAATAATGTTTTTTAACATCATTGGGATGTCATTAACATGGATGTGTGCAAACATGTGAAATACTTCGTCTCCAATGAGGTTCTCCCTCATTGTCTAAATTCTGAATTATATACTTTAATCCAATAAAATTCCAAATGATTTTGAAATATGTCTTTTTCAGCCCATTGCTCTTATTAACCCTCTCTATAAAATCATCACCAAACTTCTTTCTAACAAAATATCTCCTCAATGTTAAAAAATAATTTCATGTAATCAATTTGGTTTTTTATAGGGAGGAAACATACAAGATTGTATTTTCCTTGCTTCGGAATGCACCAAAATTCTGAACAATGATAATTGAGGAGGTAATTTCACCATTAAACATGATATTAGAAAATAATTTGATACCATTGACTGACGATTTATCTTCAAGTTTTTGGAAGCCTTTATTTTCAGTGATATTTTAAATATTAGAATCAATACCTTATTCAATTCACCATCTATTTCAGTTCTTGTAAATGGATCTCCTAAGGGATATTTTAAATGTACCAAGGGTTTCTAGCAATGTAATCCTTTATCAATAATCATATTTTCCATATCTGAAAAATATCTTAGCAAGGTTCTCACCGACTTGGTTACTCAAAACAAACATTAACCCATTTAGGCGGCTAAAAACTTATGTGTCCCTACACATCTCTTTTATTCATATGATATTATTATTTTCAGACAAGGTGATAAAAAAATTAAAATTTTGAAAATTCCTTCACTCATTATGATGAGATCTCTTGTCAATATATAAGTTTGGGAAAATCATTTTTCTTCAACGGAAAAAACATTCTCATAATAGAAAAAATGGCATCGTCAATTGTCTCAATATAAATTAAAGGATAATTCCCCTTAAATTATGTTGGTGTAGCTATATTTTGGGGAATACCTAAGTCAATTTTCTTTTCCTCAATTATTGATAAATTGGTCATGAAGATCTCCTCTTGGAAGGGTAAGTCCCTCTTTATGGATGGAAAGATCTATTTGGTGAAATCTAATATTGTGTTAAAGGTGGTCAACACACATATGATTTCAAAATAGCCTATTTGTCTTCTTAATAAAATTAATGTTTACATCAATAATTTTATTTGGACTGGTAGAATTTGTGAATGAAAACATGTGACCATCTCGTGGGCTACTTGTTGCAAGTCGTTGGATAAAGGTGGTATTGGTATTAAAAACCTTTAACTCTTTAACGATGATCTTCATGCTAGACTCCTTTGGTGATTGATTAATGATAACTTTGAATCAATCGATTTTCATAGGAAAAGATTCAAAAAAAAATTTTGAAAGGTAATTTGAACTATATCCAATAGTTTATATTTCACTCCATTAGACAATCTTTTTCTCACATTATGGCCAAATCCATATAGATGGTTAGTGTTGATTCTTCCATAAACTTTTGGTTGGATAATAGGATGGGTTTCCCTCTTATCTTTATGATTCCCTATAACTACATCCCAGTGAACACTAATTGTACTATAAAATATATCATGCATTCCAGTAAATCCGACCTTCCTAATAAAATCATTCCTATAATCAACAACTACCCATATGAAAATGATGATTTTCTTATATGGGATCCTTCTCATAATGGAATCTTTGACTACTTTTTTTTTACAAAAATTACAATACTAATCCAGATATCAGTACTTCTTGGTTAAATAAAGTTAATAAAAGTTAGATTATGCCTTCGAGACTTAATCTTATACAGAGTATTTCCCACAATACTATTCCCACTTAGGTTGTTCATTAATATTTCAGTATACAACATTCTTCTTAGTGTCATTTTTTACACTATCAAAAGGGAATATGATAACCATATATTTTTGTCTTGTGGTACAGCTTCACCGCATTGGAATTATATTTTTGACTATTTTGGCTGTAGATGGTTAGACTCGAACTCTATTAGTGCTCAAATTAAATATTGCGTGGAGATAAAATCATCACTGAAAATAAAAAATCTCTTCTTAGCAGTAGTGGCTGAGCTCCAACATGTGATCTGGTATGATATAAATTCCATCATTCACAAAAATTAATCATTGAATATTAGTGCAGGTCGTACGTGAATTCGAATGGCCATCATGGATTCCAATTCAACACAAAAATCCTATTGTGACAGCCAAGTTGGTGATTTCGAGATCCATTGTTGCCTCAGAGTTGATGGTATCTACAGGAAACTGATGCGCACCATCGAAGTTTTCCGAAAACACCCCCTCCCAGGTCGATTAAACTGAACGTTAATGGGGCTTCCAAAGGCAATCTAGGACCAGATGGTTATGGTTCTATTTTCAGAGATTCTAATGGGTGATTCCATGGATGATTTTTTGGAAACTATGGTATGGCCTTGTCCTTGCTGGAATAAATGATGGGTGTGATTTAGATTGTGTATTTCATCACGAAAAAGGGCTTGAACAACATCTGGATTGAGAGTGACTCATCCATCATTGTTCAAGATATTTGGAATGGAGATGTACAACTATCCTGGCCTACCACTACTCTCTGGATGAGGTGCTTGGATTCGCTCTTGGAGATCAACTACATCGCCACACACACCGTTGTGAAGCAAAAAGGGTTGCTGACTATCATGATAACTTCTGTATCAGTCAATACATTACATCGAAGGAGGATCTACCTGTTGAGCTCCTACCTCTTTAACAAAATAATTGTAAAAATTCCCTTACTTTAGAATCATGTAATCCCCCCATTATTTATTTAGTAATAAATTGTGTCTTGGTCCTTGACTGAGACACAACCATTTTTTTTAAAAAAATTTTGCTATAAAAAATGATGTGGGTAAAGATCAGACATCTGAGCCTCCCACTACAAGGTGTCTCTTAAATATTCACATTCTCCCAGTTGATAAAAACTAAATAGATCACACAATGATGAAGGATCATATCCTACTGATCATCAATCCGTATTGGATACTCATCAAAATTTTCTCCATCCATGATGTATTGATTTCACTAGTTGATATAATATAATGGGTCATGTAAGAACCTCTTTAGCTGCAACATATAGAATATATCATGTAACTGGTCTAATTATAGAGATAGTGCCAAGCGGTAAGCCACCATGCCAATTCTATGAAGTAACTGTAAAGGGACAATGAATCCCATAGAAATATTATCTCTCAGTTAATGATATATCATCCACATTGAGGTGAATCCAATATGAACACATGGGGTCCCTCCTTGAACACCAAAATCCTTTATCGTTTGTTTGCACAAGACATATGATTGAATTATATGGTTCTCATATGCTCATGGACGAATTTTAACTTATCAGTTGTAGCCTATACCAACATTGGGCTCACTAGTGTTGACTCTTTTGGGATAGTCCATTAATATGGTGACCTGTAAGGTTGCCCGTACAATGCCATGAATAGTTATATATGAATGGGTGAATGGTAGTAGTTGTTGTATGGAAACTCCACCAAAGTAATGTGATACTCCCAACTTTGTACAATGTTTAACATGCAATATGGAAACATTTCCTCAAGAAACAGAATGATCTACCTAGTTTGGAAATTAGTCTTAGGGTGCATCACCATGCTCAAACATAAATGACTCCCAAATGCCTCTTGTAATCCCTCACATAATTAAGATTTGAAGTGACCATAACATTTAAAAATGATCATCTAGGTAACTACAAGGATTTATATTATCTCCTTTATGTATAAGTGTATTATCATATCTAATAAACTCTACTTTTAAATAGCTAGTTAGGGGTCCAAATTGTTGATTCGGTCTCTGATCACCAAGATCGATTCCGATTTACATCATGTACATGAAAGCCCCTTCATGAAGTCCATTCATATCCCATACCACTTCCACTCTAGATCCTAAAGTGTGTTAGATAAACATAATGGAACATGTTGACCATCCTTACCTTGTTGAAATGTATGGAAGTTGTGGAAAAACTTTACAACTCTTTTCCTCATCCCTAGCCAACAATGCTAATGTTAGTGGTCTTGGTAAATATTTTCCATTCCAAGATGTAACATTAAAGGAGATAAATTACACTCCATAAGAACCTCCATCTCCAAAATATCAGTTACCAATTTTCCCCCCTATGATGATAGAAATTTTCTCAACCATCAAAAAATCAATCAATACTCTGTATAGTGGCTATTTGAGTATGAAGGGTCTTGCAGTCAGTATCTCGTAGTTGTCCCTCCCTAAATCACTGTAAAAGTGGAGGTGTAAAAAACATCATATGCAGGTAAGCTACCCATTCTCCATCCAAGATGGGTAACTACAATGAGGGAAACTACTTTGACTCCTCATTTATCAACTGTGAACGAGATTTCGTTCTAAGATAATATAATTCTGCATTCACTATCAGTGAAGTAAAGAGATTATGGAAGTCCAAATCATGAATGAAATAATTACATTTCCACTATTCCATCATATGATATTTCCAATGTAATATATACTTGAGACATATATAGTCAGAATAGAGAAAAAACCACTTGCACATATTGCAGTGTCCCCACATCTATAGCACCAAGACTACTAATAATATATCAAGATTTTGGGTTGTGTAGTATTTATAATATAATTCAACTAACATGAACTATAGACAACAATTATCTTCCTCTACATAAGAAAACCCCCATGTTTTTCCTTTATTCTCATTGAATAATATGTACCCAACACCATCCACTGGTAATATCATGTGGGGAAATTTTCAATTTTATCCTCATCTATGGAAAGGCTTAGTGGAACCTCTATATCCAAATGAATGAATTACCCTTTTGGATCAATGATTTAATGGGTGTTGATATCAAAGAAAATTATGGAATAAATCTTTGATAATTTCCCACCAAAATATCGAATCTCAACACCTTGTTCATACTCTTGTGTGGATAAAACCATAACACTACCTCAATCATTGATTATTCGTCTTGCATTCCATTTTCTATGAAAACATGTCCAAGAAAGTGGACCTCTTTTATCACGAACTAAAACATCAAGATATTATCGTAAATATTGTGCTCTTAGAGTATGTACATTCCCATAATCATGGGTCTTGTATGCTCCCCTTGGGCACCGAGTACACAAGGTTATCATCGATGAAGTCTACCATTAACTCCTATAGGAAGGGATGAATGATCCAGTTCGTGTGTCCCATGAACACTACTAGAGCATTCATCAAACCAAATGGCTTCACTAAGTACCCTTAGTGAATATTGTTACTAGTAATTTCATATTAAATATATCATCAATCTATACTCACAACTCTTTATAGCATGAGGCCATCCTTTGAGAACCTCTAGGCCTCTCTAAATTAACCAAAAAATTCATATATCTATGGTAGGTGGTAAATTTTCTTTACAGTCACCTAGTTCAAATCCCAGTAGTCTACACATAACCTCAAGCTCCAATCAACCTTCTAAGTGAATAAACTTCGTCTTCTCATGGGGAAACTATAGATCAAAAAATTCCCTTCCCCTATAATTCCTACAACCACACCTTTAGCTGATGAAGTACTGAGGGAGACATCAGATATGATGGCATGGATATCTATTCATTCATGAGCTGTAGATCTATATAGAATTCTATATATTATTGGTGTGGTGAGAAGGTAAAATCCATAGAAAAGATGTCTTGAAAAACCCAAACCCTAGTTACCCAAAGTAGGTACATTATTACATAACATTGGCATGATCCTAAGTGCCCAAATATTGAAAGTCCAATAAGTTTAGTGTATTGGGAAGTGATAGATAACAATATATGTTTTACAATACATTTTGAAATGAGAAAAACAACATTGTGTCTCCATTGAACTCATTCATCTCCATTAGACCATCCTTGAAGGTCTGTCATTATATACTTCTTCACATAATGGGAAAAAGAAAACATAGAAATGGGAGAGCTCAGGGGCTCATAAAGTATAACAATTTATCATAAACATTAATGAATTAGAATAAACATTTAAGGAAATGTATATGACTAAATAATCCTTTTAAACATAAACATTATCATTAAATGGAAATGGTAAACTAAATAATACTATTTATTTATTCACATGGATATTTTACTAGTCAAATAATCACATGTAATATCAATACACTATTTTATAATGTTGGAAAGCATAATGACTGACATCACAAGCACATAGTCAAGGACACGTGGAAGGACTACAAATAACATTTTGAAAAGGACTTATGCCAAGACAATAGTTTGTCTTATATGATATATTGATGCATCGAGGAGCTATAGTTGGCTCCAACTATCACTTAATTAGTCCAATGAATTTCTCATATGAAAAGGATGAAACATATCATAAACATTCATATTAAGAATAGCATATGAAATGTTAACACATTAACGATAAAACATGAATGGTATAAAAATAACACATCCACATTCAAACATATCACAATACCGTCAGTAAAATATTGAAGATTGTATCACAATAAATCAACTTCTAAGAAGTGTAAAATCCATCAAAGGATGTTGACATAGATGGAATGAAAATTATTTGATGGAAATACCTCATTCTGTTTTGAAATATTTTAAAAGTAAAATAATTATAAAATAAAAAATATATATTAAACATATATTTATATGGTTGAAAGGGAATCATTTATGGTGTTATAATGGTGTAAAATAGCCACACACATCATATAAGTTAAAAAATATTCATTCCTTAATTTTGTCGAAAAGATCGTAAATGACCTTGTTTGGAAAACGACCAAAATATTCCATTAATAAATTTTTATAAAAATTCAAACAAGGGTATAAATGAAGTTAAACCATATTCTAGGTAATTGTAAAAATGTTTTGAAATGCATTTTTATGAAACAAAGATGTGGATGACAAAGAGGTCACAATAGATACTCACATATAAACCACCTCAGATAATGAAGAGATTATAGAATTTCCCCTTACCTTGTACTTTTCCTTGGTCAGGGGTCTAATAAACTCTTGTATAATAGTTAAATTATTGTTATTAAATTATTCCAGAACCACATACTAAAATATGATATCATATAAGATATTCTAATATTGATTTGTTAATAATATTTCTGTAGTATCATTATTTCGGGTGTTAACTGATTTGTTTTCCATTATATGTTTTGTTAAATATGATTTTTTTGGATATGATGTATCTTATTCTTATCCAGAATGATATTAAGTTCTTAAACATTATTTTTAATCATTAAATGAAAATTATTCTTAAATGATTACATGGGGTAATTAATCTCATCATGTTCATGGAGACGGTAATCTGTACATACGTACGAGTGACAACATCATTCAATTGATGGTGAAAGAGTATGTTATTGGATTTTATATCATTTATAAGAAATCATTAAAATTTTATATTTGTTATTTAAATCAGTTACAATCATTATTTTACCCATTAAATAATGAAGTGTTGAATAACCAACTTCCCCACAACGTGGAGATTGTAAGCTGTATATATGCATGTATGGTGATATTGTCATTCATAGGATCGATAGAATAATTAAAATGGATGTACCATATATATTAAATATAATTATGTATAATGTACTAGAGTTATTATTTTGGTATGGAAACAAAAATGGAAGAGGAAGTGGAAAATGAAAATAACTTTGAAAGAGATGATGAAATTGTTACCTCTTCATCAGGTGCTTCCTTTTGATTTGATCAAAAGGGCTCCTTAGGTAGGATTCTGATCCAAGTAAGGGCTATAGATTTATTTGAGGGTAGTTGGGAGTATATTGGTGTAGGGTTTTTCCAAGCCAAATGTCTTTGGAGGTGTGATTTTGTGAGAGGGGGAATTTCCCTTTTATAAGAGTTGTGAGGGTCACTTTCGGAAAATATTGAAATATTATTTTATTATAAAACCTTATTATGTTTATAATGGCACAATAAGGATTTATTTCGAGGATATGGTAGGTCTGGGATGAAAAAAATGCATCCAATAGGTTATATATAGGTTTAGGTAACCATATTAGCCTTATTTTTTAGATTTAACTCTTAGTTGAAGAGTTTAACATTTAATATGCTATTTTTTTATTACTATAAAAAATTGTTAATAAACTTACAATAAAAAAGAAAGAGATCCCTAAGAGATTCATTATTGATATATCTAATCTTATATACATCATTTCTCAGAGACATTATATTTTTTGCAATATTATATATATTAATAATATAGTATTTGTTTTAAAACCTCATTTACGTCAATTTTGAAACTATTTATTATTTGGTTTTTGTGAAAGTCATAACATAATTATCACATTGAAATAATTCATTAAATCAACCCTAACATTTCATATTAGACTATAAAATTATTTTAATAAATAAAAAGTATAAAAATAAAATTACATTAATTTTTTTAAAATCAATTATATTAATCTATCAATAATAAGGTAATTAATGCATCATAATTGTATCATAAATAAATTTAATTATTTAATGTCCAAAAAGAATAAATAAAATACCATTATGTATGAAATATTTTTAGCATTATAATTAATATTTCATGGTTAATTTTCCTTATGTATAACTCTATATTAAAAATGGTTTTGTTATTTGACATTGACTATGAAACATTTAAGTATTATTTATATAAAATAATAATAAATGTCCAAATATAAACCAAGTAGACAAAAAGGATCATAATTTTTCCTAAGAATATGTTGTTCATAATACACTTTTCCAATAGAATTAGGTCATGTGTTTGTGTAATTATAATATCATTTTTACCATTAATTACCCTATTTACTTTTAACCGTGATAAATAAAATTCAACAGTTAGTATTCACCAAAATTTATTTTCATCCAATTAAAAAACATTTTGCTTTCATATGTCAACAATTTCTCTAAAATTTTTGTAATTAAATTCACAGAAGTGGTAAAATTACGATTTATGCAAATTTGAAAATGTGCCTAGACGGTGGGTAAAAGACGGTAAATGTTTACTAAAATTATAAATATATATATAATATAATTATAAAATGACTCCAATGAATTATATAAATCATATATAGATATTATGTATCTATTTTGAACTAAAATAAATTTAAATAAAATATCTAATTATTTTAATAAAAATTCGGTTTAAAACAATAATGCATTGTGTTCACTATTAATAAAAATTGAATGTTTTCAGAAAAATATAAAAAAACTACCCTAAGATAATTTCGATATTCCAAATCCTAAAATGAAGTCCATTTTGAAAAATAAAATTTATAAAATTTAGAAAATTTGGTATTACTTTTTATAACAGATAGTTTGATTGGTCATGGTGTGATTGGACACGAAGTTGCATACAATGCCAGCTATTGCATTATTCAAAGAGAAACATACTGTGGATATATGTGGTGTTAATTTCTTACCTAAATAAAATAATTTCATCCTATAAATTTCTAGAATACTAATCCATAAAAAGATTCATGTGGTTCTTCATCCAATGTTCCTCAGGTTCCCACATTGCCTCTTCCAACTTATGGTTCCTCCATAGAACATTTACCAGACGTGTCTCCTTATTTCTCAACACTTGTTCTCTGGTATAATGAATCTTGACGTGCTCTCCACAATAAGGTAGATCAGGTTACAGTTCTATTTCATCATTGGTGAGTATGTCCATTGTGTCAGGACTATAATTTATCAATTGTGATACATGAAACACATCATAAACATAGGAGAGACATGGTGGCATTTCCAAAGGGTAAGCCGAAACTCAAATTCATTCTAGAATTTCATAAGGTCCGATGTACCTAGGACATAAATTACCCTTCATACCGAATCATATAACACCCTTACATGGAGATTCCTTCATGAAAACATGATCTTCTACTTGAAACTCCAAATCCCAACATGTTTGGGGCCTATGATATTTCTTTCACCAACATCATCCCAACAAGTTGGCATGATACATCTCTTTCCATATAACACTACATATTGTGCCATCGGAATAATTGAACAGAATCTATTATTTATGATAAATTCTTCCAGAGGTAAATATTGATCACACATACCTTGAATGTCCAGTGAGAAAGATATCAAGCTATCTACTAAGGTATGAATTGTCTATTTTGATTTTCCATCAGTTTGAGGGTGGTAGGCAGTGCTCAAACAACGTTCAGTATCTAGGGTCTTCTGAATATTATTCTTGAATCATGATATAAATTGGGGATAACGATTAGAAACAATCAATAGGGGTACTCCATTAAGTCATAAAACTTCATTAATATATATTATCTTTCTAAAAGGTTAGGTTATAAATATTCTCTTATAACAAGAAAGTGTGATGACTTGGTATGTCGATCAACAATGACCCATATTTTATCATTCCATCTAGGAGTATTTGGTAACCCCATGACAAAATCCACTGTAATATCTTATCATTTCCAATCTAGTATGGGAAGAGGTTACATGAATCTTCTAGGATATTGTCTTAGAGCCTTAACTTGTGGAAAAATGATACATATTGACACATAATTAGAAATATCATTCTTCATGTTGTCCCACCAAAAATGATCCTATATATCTCATTACATCTTTGTGTCACTAGGGTTTATAGAGAAATTAGATCTATGAGAATCATACAACAATTCCCTTTTTATATCGGGTATGTCTGGAACATAATTTCCCTTCCAAATATTTTAAAATTACATCTTCATATATGATGCCAATTAATATCCCATCAGTCACGCTTTAATTTTCCATTGAAACTATGAATCTCCAGTCTGAGAAATGTTTATCATTTCTAGTAAATATGGTTTAGAAACCATTTGAAAAAGTATTGATGTTTCGCCATCCATGATTATTTTCATATCAATTTTTACTATATCCATGAACAATTTATACATTTAAACTATCATATTTTTAAAAACTGCATGATCCTTTCTACAGAAAGCTTCTACCACCATATTTTCCTTCCCCATGTGGTAGTGTATGCTGGAACTGTAATCCTTGAGTAGTTCATGTCGTATTCTTTTCCTGATGATGAGTTCTTATTGTGATAAAATAGACATCAAACTCTTGTGATTGGTATATATCTCACATATTTCACCATAGAGATAGTGTCTCTGTATCTTCAATGAAAATATTACAACTGCTAACTCAAGATCATTATTGGGAATGTTTTGTTCTTGAATTTTTAACTCTCATGATGTATAGGCAATAACTCTATCTTTCTGCATAAGGACACAACCATGTCTTTTCATTGAAGCATCACTATAAATAAAAAACAGATCATTCCCCAATGGTAGAATAAATATATGTTAATTGAATAATCTTCTCTCCAGTTCTTCATAACATTATTCACACACTTTTTCCCAAAAAAATTTAACGCCTTTACGTGTGACCTTGTTTAATGAGATTTCCTATTGCAAAAAATTCTGGATGAAACCCCGATAATAACCTGCTAAACCAATAAAATATTGTACCTCAGTTATACGTGTCAGTGATGGAAATTCATAGATTTCCTTGGTATTTGTAGGATCAAAAGACATTCCATTCATAGAAATAATATGGCCAAGAAAAGAAATTTCGTGAAGTTAGAATTAACACTTGCTAAACTTCCCAAATAATTCATTTTTTCTGAGGGTTTTCAGAATAGTTCACAAGTGATTTTCATGATCTTCATAGATTTTTGAGTATACCATGATATCATCAATAAATAACACTATACTATCATCATGAATTTACATTGAACACCCCATTCATTAGATCCATGAAGATATAGGGTGCATTAGTCAGTCCAAAGGGAATTATTATTAACCTGTAAGGTACGTACCTGGTATGATGTGATTCCTCTAGAATGTCTTCCTTCTTCACACACATTTTATGATATCCAGATCGAAGGTCAATCTTTGAAAAATATTGACCTCCATGAATTTGATTGAATAAATCATCATTGTGAGGTAGGGGATACTTGTTCTTTATTATTGTAGCATTGATCGCCCTGTAGTCAATTCAAAACCTCATAGATCCATCTTTCTTCTTAATAGAATGAACAGGGGCTTCCCATGGAGAAAAAATCAGGAGAATAAATAATTTATTACTCAAGTACTCTATTTGATTCTTTATTTCCACTAATTACTCAATTTCCATTCCATAAGGGTTCTTCAATATGGGCCTTGAACCAGGAATTAAATCAATGGAAAACACATTTCCCATTCCGGAGGACATCCAGGTAAATAAATTAGAAACACATCAACATATTCTTGCACAATAGGTACGTACTCTATCTTAACATTCCATTCCCCATCCATAGTTATTTCATTATCTTCTGCCACAATAATTGAATTTATAGAGCTATTGGTGGTGGATTTAGATAAGAATCAGGTGGTGAAATCGATACTCTAAATATATGGTACTCTTTATCATCATCAAAAATGGTAACCTCTCTCTTATATCAACAAATTTTCACATCATGGTATAAAATCCAATCCATTCTAGTGATTATATCCAATTCAATCATGGGTATGATTATGAGATCAATAGACAAAGAACATTTATATTCCCTAATGGGAACTGATTCACAAAACATTGTAGCAATGATACTTTGTTATGAGTTATTATTGAAAACTCCCTTGTTAAGTCAAATTGGAAATATATATTTTTCATAGAAAACTGGGAATATATGACACAATGAGATGATCCAGAATAAAATAAAGCATTGGTTAAATTTTAGGAAACCATTAAATTACATCCCACCACATCATTTGATGCTTCAACCTCAGTAGTTGTGATCACATAATCATGGGATTTCTCTATTGACCTTTTATACGGTATGTTTTCCTTATGATTTGTACAATAATTTTCATAATGACCAATTTCTATAGAATTTTATCATTCATCCTTGACAGCCTCTTTATTTCCATAGCAATCACAACCATGGTGGTTTTTTCTCCACACATGTAACAAACTCCAATTCACTTTATGAAATCACCAGGGTGTTTCTTTCCACATATACTATTGGAATGAAATTTAAATTTTCCCTTCATACCCTTAAATTCAATTTCTAGAGTGCTCAAGATACCTCTTTTTCTCTTTCTTTGCTTTAAAGTCATAAGACATAGAGATTTCTTTTTCGGTCGTGATAACACCTGAGAAAATATATTTATACCATGATAAGGATTGTGAGACTAATACTCTACTGAGAAATGGTTTTAACCCATAAGATATTCTATCAATATTACTCCTTGGGGTACATATGTAATCTGCATCATTCCATACTAGCCTTGTAATGTTAGCCTCAAACATTGCAACATTCTCATCCACTTTTTCCCTCAGACTCAGAAATTGTATTTCCATATCTGTTATACGGTCACGGGGAAATTATTTTTCTATTAAAAACACATTAAACTAAATCCATTCCAAATTTGATGATTTTTAATCCTCCTTTGTTTTTTTAATTAATGAACACCATTGATCTACATCTCCTGTGGGGTGATAAACTATAATGAAAACTTTTTAATTTTGCTACTCCCCAAAGCATAGAATAATTTTTTAATAAAACTTATCCATTTCTCTGATAAAATTGTATTTTTAATCCCATTATATGTTGGTGGTTTTTTCCTCATGAATAAATCTAACATTGATCCTCCGCGTAGTGGATCTAGGTGATCTATATGGGTAATTTTATTATTTATAACCTGAGTGAGTTGTACTAGTTTGGTAATTAGTTGTTCATCACTGGTTGCATCACCAGATCCACTACATTATATTTATTATGACATAAATCCCTACATGTTTTATATTCATTGATATAGTTTCCATTCCTTCAACTAGGAACCATTTATAAACAATGGAATACACTAGATTAGTTTAGGAATCATAATACATAATTCACAACATGTAAAATAATTTACATAAATGGAACAATTTATACGTAAAATTCAAACTCGTAAAAAATGATTTCTTGGATAAAGAATTTAATCATAAATCCTTCATAATGGTTTGTAATGAAAATTTGAATTATCCTAAACATATCCCCCAGGAGTGTCGTAACCAAGAGTGAAATAAGGCCCGTTGTTGTGTACCCGAATACACAAGGTCATGCCCGAATCTCCTTGATGGTGTTTTCATTCCTAGGTACATCTATGCCAGAGCTGCCTCAACCTACTTGTATATAGACAGGGATGTATTTCTAGGAAAATACAAAAAATCTCTATATTACAAAAATTATTTGATGTTTTTCAACAGTAATCCTCAAAGTCTATCTAAAGAGAATGTTCTCTAATTAGATTTTTTTTTCAAAATCTAGTTTCCAAGGTTTGTACTAGTCTTCTTCTGATTCCAATATTAATTATGTGATCCTAGCTATGCAAAGTAAGTGCATTATTTAATAACATTATCACAATCACAAAGGATCAAATCCCGAATGACCCATCAGTTTAGTATCCTTGGAAGTACTAGATACAAAAATAAGTTTAAAATTATATTATAAAATTAGAAAAACATTTTGTTTCCATTGAACACATTAATCTCCCTTATAATATCCCTACATGTCAGTTATAATATAATATTTCTCAGCCTAGGAATAATATAACATTGAAATATGTGAGCTCATGTGCTCATTAAGCATAAAAATATAGTGGAAGCATTCATAAATAAGCATAATCATTTAAATAAATTTATAAGAATAAAACAAAATCAATTTATACTAAACTTCAGAAAAATATGGAAAAGATAATTCAAATAATTCCATTTACTTATTCACATGGATAATCTATTAGTCCAATAGTCACATGTAATATTAATATCAAATTTCATAATGAATGAATGCATAATGCTGGACATCATAACCACACAGTCAAGGCCTCTTTACAAGACTACAAATAAGATTTTTTCATGTCCTTATACCAAGAAACTAGTTTGGCTCATGAGACATACTGATCCATCAAGGATCTATAGCGGGCTCCACCAGACACATTCTAAGTCCAATGCATTCCTCAAATGAAATGATTGAAACATAAAATAAACAATTATATTGAAACTAGAATAAAAAATGATAAAACTTTAACCATAAACCATGACTGGTATAAAAATAAAACATCCATAGTCAAAAATATCAAAAAACATTCAATATAATATGGAAGAATGTATCATAAAAAATCAACTTCAATGAAGTGTAAAATACATCAATTGATGTTGACATAGAATAAATTGTAACTATTTGAGAGAAATATATCATTCTATTTTGAAATCTTTTAAAAGACCTGTAATTATAAAAAAATTATTGATTTTTAAAATATTATTATATGCTTGTAAGGGAAGCTTTGAAGATGTAATAATGGTAGAAAATAGCCTCCCTCACAGTATATGTTAAAAAATAGTCTTTCATTAATTCTGTTGAAAAGGTCCTAAAATACCTTGTTCGGAAAACGACGGAAAGTATCCTTCATAAAATTTTTAAAAAAATTAAAACAAGGGAATAAATGACTTTAAACCATGGTAAATGAAGTAGTAAAAATGTTTTAAAATATGTTTTTTAGAAACATATAATTGGATGATAATGAGGTCCCAGTAGATAATCACGTATATAAAACCTTGTATAATGAACAAATTGTAGAATTAACCCTCACCTTTTACTTTCCCATAGTCGATTGTATGTTAAAATAATGTATAATAGTTAAATAATTGTTAATAACTTATATAATAACCACATAAATAAATATTATAACATATATGATCTTCTAATATTTCTCAGTTAATAATATTTCAGTAGTATCATTGTTTCGGGTGATAACTGATTCTTTTTATTTATATGTTTTTTAAATCAAGTCTTTTTTGTTAGTATAGGAGGTATATGTTTCATAAAAAAAATAATATTGAGTTCTTCAAAATTATTTTTAATCATAAAATGAAAATTATTCTTGAGTGATAACGATAGGGAATGAATGTCATCGCGTTTCTGAAGACCGAAATTTGTAAGTACGCACGAGCGACAATATCATTCTATAGATTATGAAATTCTATGTAATTGGATATTATATTATATATAAAGAATCAATATCATGTTATATTTATACTCATTATTATTCCCATCTAAATAATGAACAGTTGAATAATGGACTATATCATGACATGGAGATAGTGAGCCATACATATGCATGTATGGTAACTTTGGCATTCATATGATGGATAGAATAATGAATTCGGTTTTACCATATTATTAACATCATGGTATGTATAAGGTTCTTGAGATATTATTTTGGTATGGAAAAAACAAAGAAATTGGATGTAGAGGAATAAATGAACATTGAAAGAGGTGATGACATTGTTACCTCTTCATCGGGTGCTTCATTTTTATTTGATCAAACAGAATCCTTTGGATGAATTATGATCAATGTAAGGCCTATAGGATTAAGTTAGGATATATTTTAGGATATTTGAGAAGGGTTTAGATGATCCAAATGTCATAGGAGGATTGATTTTTTGAGAAGGAGGAGTATAATTTTATAATAACGGTGATGGTCACTTTAGGAAAATCATGAAATATTATTATATTATACCATCATATTAGGTTTATAATGGCTTAAAAAGGATTTATTTTTAGGATAAGGCGGGGTTGAGTCGAAAACCTTTCAAATAATTGGTTATTGACTAGTTTAGGTCACCATATTAACCTTATCTTTTATATTTAACTCTTAGTTAAATAGTATAACTTCTACCACGAGTTCTGGTAATATTATAATAAATGGATAATAAACAAACTATAAAAATACAAGAGAACCTCATGTGGTTCAATATTGATATATATAACCTTATCTATGTCTTATGGATGAAATTTATATTTTTAGGAATTTTATATATATTTATAATATAGTATTTTTTAAAACTCATTTAAGTCAATTTTGACATTATTTAGTAATTGGGTTTTGGGGAAGTCATAAAAAATATTTCACTTAAAAAAATTCATTTAATCAACCCTAACTTGATATATTAACCTATAAAATTCCGAGAATATATCAAAAGTATCACATTTCAATTATATTAATATTTATAATATCAATTTTTTTAATAATTCAATAATAAAGTAATTAAAGTATCAACATTGTGTCTAAAATAAATTTAATTATTTAATGTTTGAAACTTTTAAGTAAAGTACCATTATGTAGGAAATCATTGTTTATTTATTATGAATACTTATAGTCGAATTTATCTTATCTATGACCATATATAAAAAATGGTTTAGTTATTAAACATTGAATTTAACACTTTTAACTATTCTTTAAATAAACTAATAATAAATCTCTATATCTAGTCCAAGTGGACCAAAAAAATCATATTTTATTCCTCATGTTGATTTTGGTCTAAATACATTTGTCCAATAAAATTATGACATGTGTTAGTGTAATTATTATATAATTTTTACCTTTAATTACCCTATTTAATTTTAACCGTGTTAAATAAAATTCAAATTTTACTATTCACCAAAAAATTTAACCTGTTGAACCAAATTTTACATATTTATGTCAATCGTGTCTCTTAGATTTTTTAAATTCAATTCACATATGTGGTAAAATTAAGTTTTTATTCAAATTTTCAAATGTGCCTAGAAGGTGGGTAAAAGACAATAAATGGTCAAAAAAATTATATATCAAATCTAATTATAAAAGGACTCCAATGAATTATATCAAAATTATATAGGTAATATGTATCTATTTTGACATAAAATAAATTTAAATAAAATACAGAATTATTTAAATAAATATTCGGGTTTAAACAATAACACATTGTTTTTCACTTTTCATCAAAAATAGAAAGTTTTCATAAAAATATCAAAACTTTAAACTAAGATAATTTTGATATTACAAATCCATAAATTAATACCATTTTAAAAAATAAAATATATAAAATTTCAGAAAGTGATTATTACTATTCTTAATCGATAGATTTATTGGTCGTGGTGTGAGGGAACTCGATGTTGCGTACAACGCAAGCTATGAAATTATTTAAAGAGATATGTACCATGGAAGCTTGGGGTGTATCACGTCCTCATAATATGCCACCATTGATGGGAACTAAAAACTCGTAACATCCATGGAACTAAGGATTACTCCTTCCAACTGATGTGTAATCGGATTTACCCACTATGCATGAGTCAACCATATGCTATCTGGGATTCCTTTTCACCCATAATAGAAAACCTAGTCCAATCAATATCGATACACCATATCCTCTTCTTGATAATATTGATATATGTCTAAAATACAGATAATTATTCCTTACCTATGGTGACATATTAAGACCATATCACTGATACAAGGAGATCCCTTTATAAATTCTCACAAAAAATTTTCAGGTATCTCAGTCGACTTAGGATTGTGATCACTGAGTCATCTATATTAGGGAATCCAAGTTCTTTGGTTAAGATATGCACTCAAACAGAATCCCTAGATCACGAAACAAATATATGGAAATAATGAAAGTACTATAACCAACATACATCAACACTATAGATATGGAAGAAATGTCTCCAATAATACCTCCTATCATTCCTAGAGCCTCTGGTTCATACACCATGAATGAATGCATATTCTCCTACCCATATTCTCCAGCTCCCTGAACCTAGTGTTGACATCATTTCGGTTGTGGTGGTAATAATTCATCATGTCTACCATCTCTAGATTCTCTCACATCTCCACTACATTGTCTTCAAACTGACGAAAATTATTATCTTTCTGATGCCCCTACTTTAGGGTCACATCCATTGTCACTCTATCAGCCATTAGACGGGTTGTCCATTCACATGAATGATGTCCCATACCATCACATGACTAAAACAGTCTCTTAACTGGATGAAATTACCAATACTATGTTCCATGAACAAGAAAACCCATATCCTAATTCATCCTCTTAAAACATCTGATATGTTCTGGTCCTTATGAAAGACGTCGACTCCCTGATACCAATGTATCTACTTCAATGGGCCCATAGCTAGTAACCATTAACTTTGTTAACTCATCCACGAAACATTCAACCATAAAAGATGACTCTAGCACCCCAACATAGGTAAGAATGCATATAGGTATAAATTTTTCTAGTATTTCTTGAAACTATCATCACTCAA
The DNA here is from genome assembly GCA_963277665.1 of Viscum album. Lineage (NCBI taxonomy): Eukaryota > Viridiplantae > Streptophyta > Magnoliopsida > Santalales > Viscaceae > Viscum > Viscum album. The sequence goes on from OY728127.1 coordinate 606,804,590, forward strand.
TTGTATAGGCCCAAATGAACTAATCCTGAACCATATCCATCGAGTCCATGGAGAGGTTGGTAAACCTTGAGGGGTAATAATTTATTTTCTACTAGACTTATAGACATGTTGTGCTCCTGGATATGTACATCCCTTTGTGTAGTCAGTGATAACTGCTCTATGAAAGGGCAATCATACATTATCCATTCAAGTGTTTCGTAATCATAAGATCGAGTCACAATCCTCCACCATTGTCATGATGATCCATGGAGAAGGATAACTGAAAATACTACAATTTGATCTATTTGTGTCCTAATAAAATATCAAACTCATCCCATAACAACAACCATGTACATAGACACATTTGGGTTGGGATTTCCTCAGTACTTGATGTGGATGTACTGCTAATACTTGTAATGTATGCTCAGTCTACGTACCTCACCACTTGGTAGTGCTGATACCATTTTCATCCCTACATGTTGTGGTAAAGATAGTGCCCCAACAAGATGTATTGCTTCTAGAACATGTCCTTGAATCGATGCCTCTTCGTTGAGGGGATCATACTCATGATCCTGACGTTGAATTCTTGTTGGAATACATCAGAGAGGAATCCAGAAATAAAAAAGAAATACCACAATCAATGAGAATATTTGGATACGACAATAAATAATTTAATAGAAGACCAAACCAATTACTATATGAAAAATGTACCATTATTTTCACTACAACCAATGTTCTCATGTATTGATTTGAAAATTGGTGATCATAGTCATTGTTTATGGAAACATTGACCACTGAACTAATATTGGATTCACTGGACTATAATCCATTCATGAAGAAATTAACATTATTTCACAAAACCATTCTCATTGAATTTAGGCCTAGGGTCAAACCAAAATCCACTAATACCACTATGTCAAAACTCATCCAAAGGAGTCCTGGGTCATGAATTTGTGACACAACATCAAATAGGATAGGAGATGGGGACTAGATCTAAGTAGGCATATCCAAAACATGGGATTCAAAACCCTATGTACCAATACACACACACACACACATCCAATCCCACAAATTGATGAAAGGTAACACAATTGAAGAAACTAATCACACATACATATAAATCCCAAAATCAGTGTACGATAGAATAAATAGAAAGGAAATAGTTCCAAATACATATCCAACATAAAGTGTCCAAAAAAATGTCCAACCTAAAATTATGTCGGGGTGTATGGTAATGATTCCATAGATTCACACCACAGTCAGCTTGGTATCACAATGCATCACATAGTCTATGTCCCTCGAGGACATTGTCAGATAAATGATCTTTTATGAATTTCAAGACACGAGTGGGAGTATCCCATGTATGTGTGTGTATAAAAATACCCTGTAGGACACCCCAAAACTCAAAGAATATAAGAAATAATCGTATTCAACTCCAAATAGGTATATATCTATCGTACATATAATAAGAGTATCCAAATACAATAAAAAACACACACATCTACAATGTAAATTCACAACCGCAATGCAATTCTTGTAATTAGATCGAGAATGATCCATATAGAACTCATCCAAGAGAAAACACTCCGTGAGTCAGATAACACTAATGAAATCTGTCTATGAGATATTTATCATTAGGTATCATCGAAATAAGTATAAACTATATTTTTTAAGAGAAATGATACATGGATGAAGGTCACTACCAAAGCCATGGTGTATACTAACAACCCAATCAAGATTAATCATTTTTGTTGAAGATTGAGGCTCATGTAGTGTTGGTAACAAAATTACCAATAACTCCTACAATATAAATAAGATGACAAAGGATCTCACTATGAGGTTTGTGGAAGTAATCTGTCATTTACATCCAAGATGTCATGCTAATGGGATTGATACCCAATGTGTAAGAATTTATTCCATAATAACCGTCATAAAAAAGTATAAGAGGAATAAATAAAACAAAAACATGTATAAGATACATAGGGTAGGGTTTCCGCAATATAATTAAGGTAGTATATAGTGCGTAGTAGAAGAATGCATCCTTTCCCGTCATCCCTAGACCCTTTTTTCGTAAAAATCCCATTTATGTTTCTATGTTCAGGTAGAAGAACATGGCGTGCTTCATCCTGTGTACTTCTGTCAGTGTCCCAGTACATTACTTACATAGTGTAGAAGTCATCTTGGCCATTTCCATGTACGAGTAAAATTCATTCCTATGTTTATGTACTTTAATACATGTATGTGTAACCTCCATGTTTCATTCTATGTTATACATATGTTTCTTTGAAAACATTAGAAACCATGAAAAAGAACCCATACAATATATAATATCAAATTACACATATTTTCTTATTGGATTTCCAAAAATCCTAGATCTGGTCCATTCATCTTTGACAACTCTTCTGGCCCTTGATCCAGAAACATTCATCTCTAGAAAATAAATAATCAGGCCCCGACATGATATGAAATCCTTAGTTAACAATTTCCATCCCCTTGGATTTAGGTTGAAAATCAACCACACACATCGAATATAGTCACATATCATGATTGTGATATCAGTTATCCAAAATTGTGTTATCCTCAATCCCTTTGATCATCTCACATTCTCCAAATCGTACCAAAAATAGATCTACGATATCAAATCCTTTAACGAAGAAACTAGTGTGCAACAATAGATTTCCATTGTGTAGTCATACAACATGCCAAAAGAGAACTATAGTGATGAATGAAGTCTATGGGGAGAAAATCACAAGGAATAATCATGTGGAATGGACCTTGGTCGATGTTGGTGTCAACCTATATTTTTTAAGATTTTAATGATGATTTAAAGGATCTCAATTATACACAAACAAATTCGCCCAATCCCCGAATAAAACAATCATGTTCCATAATATGAATGATCCATGAATAATTTCATTAGTTTATTAATTAATATCCATATTAAAAATTATAAACCAGGAAGGAATCTAATCAAAACAATAATCTAAACCTGATTATGATCAATTTATGATAATGAATGTAGGTGCTCCATGATTGATGATGATATCCAATGATTTCATCTTGCACTAGTCATCGATCTTTAATTTAGTGTTCATCCACAATCAGAAAATTATTCAATGATCAAACACTACTCATTATTGATTTAAGGGGTTATACAGTTCATTGTTCAAGGTTTTTATTTTCATTTTTATATAGAGGTAATAAGTTAGGGTTATTAATTATAAAAGAAATTGTTTTAAATATTATCCAATGACGTGCATCAAACAGAATACAAAATACATTATTGGAATATATCATGTATAAGGTAACAACTTAGTTCTGAACTCAATACTGACCTCATATTTCTTTTCAAGACTAACATTTAAAAAATAGTATATTTTTTTAGGAAAAATATATTCTCTTGATATTTAAAATACATAATATATTTCAATCAATTATTCTGGAAAAACGAGGCCTCTATATTGCATGAAATCTCATTTCCTAGTCTAAACAACAATCCATTCAACGTAAAAAAAATACAAGGGAAAAAATCAGAGTGATTGCACATAAGAGAAAATATATAGATTAATAGAGGTCTTATATGTGCCCATCTCCTCCCGTCATCATACCTTGGCCTAGAAATGTGGAGCAAGAGTGTCCCAACAAGCAAGAAAGACTAGGTGGTTACTCTAGAAGAGATACCCAGGTGGTTCCTAGGGAAGAGAGGGGTATGATATAGTATGCCTCATATGGAATGGAAAGTGTTAATCTATCATTTACTTGCTAAATTTTGGATTCCAACATGAGAAAATTCATGTTTGGGTCCCTCATAACCCTAAAAATGTATAATTGAGATCATTTTATGGACCACCTTATTAAGGAAGTTACCAATAAGAATCCAATTACTATGGGTATGTAAAATTGAGAGGACATAATGATATGTTAAATTATATTACCATACATATTTTGAATCATTGGAAGATGCCTTAGCCAGATTACATTAGAATGGTTCACAGAGGGGGAAAATTGGGGCCTGATGGTATGATAGAGGAATGTGATGGGAGATGGGAAGGGAAACCCCCCATGATACAAAATTCGATGTAGCATGTTCTTATATAGGATTGGGTTCCCTATAAATATAATGTTTCTAAATATGTAAGGTTAGAATCTAGATATAAATTTTCCACATGAACCTAGTTTTTGACCACATTGTTCCTTAATATGATGGTTTGGGTTCCATCTTCATGGATATTTTCTATCTGGGATCATGTTCCACCTATGTAGCACTCTACTATGCATAGAAGAGATCACTATGTGTATCATTTAGTTATGTGGGATGGGGGAACAGAAAGTATATTTCCACATTGAATCCCTATAATGACATCACAAAGGTTTCCTGTTTTTTATATTCCTAGGTAAATTATTTCACCCTCTTAATTTTATGTGGGGGTTTAACTGCTAGTAATCGATGTCTCTCACACCATTATTCAATTTATTGTCTATGTTTAGGATTTTTTATAATTATGTTCTTCAAGTTCCCAATATGGATTATTTATAGAGGAAAAGAGGAACGTACTACCACATTGACTTGTTTTTATAGTGAGACACATTGAATTCTATTTAAGGATCCCACGAAGAATTCTTGGGTTTGTGAATGATTTCGATCATGGGTGATTGAAAATGATGCATTCATCCAAAAATGAAATATTTTTTTCTATAATTGGTCATTCACAAGGTGAGGGTGAATCACCCCCCAACACCATAAATTATATAATTCATTTTTAGTATTTGATAGTCACTGCCAACCCTGTGAACCATTACCTTAAGCGAGTCCTAGCAGAGAAGAGGATCACTAAGTGAAATTTCCTATACAGACCCCGCCTTTATTCAGGGCTTTCCGCCTTTAAAATTTTCTACATGAAATTATTATGTGTATTTTATTTTACCTTTAACAAATTCCTATAATTATATTCCCTTTTCATGTGGAGTTTTTTGGACCAAACATATCACATCGATTAGATTTTTTTCTACTATTGCGAGCAAAAGGAGGTGATTCTGATGATAAAAATAGACTTATTTTGAACTGCTTTGTGGGATTCATGTGGACATGAAATATATACCAATCCTATTAATAATGGGACCCAGCCTACATGGCTTCAATCAAGTCTTTAATGTGAACTGAGAACTCCCATGAAGTATCTTTTATTTCAGCTTTCACATGGAATTTATCCTTTGAGGAAATCATTCTAAGAACTCCACATAGTCCCCCAAGAATGTTATTTATACATTTTTTACAAAGTCATATGATATTATAAATAGTTTCATCACTAGATGAATGTGTCATGGTATAAATTCCTGACTGACTAAATCTCCTCACTAACGGAAATGCCTCACGAACATGAATGACTCACAGGATGAATGCCACATGGGATGAGCCCCTTGGGAGATGAATGAGTTGAAGGATTAATGCTTCCTAAGTTGGTGGTTGATCGGAGGATTAATTTTGGTGATTTATCATGCTATGATGATTTGGATTACCATATGGTGTATTAATGAATCCCACAAGTGTTTGTGGATTTCTCTATATGGAATGTCTCTAAAGAAACAAACACTGGACCCATCTTTTATAAATATTATTAGAATTAAAAAATAAATATATGTGATCATTGAGGATGGCCCATAGAATCAAATCATCCATTAGAGATGTATTATGTAGAATATACTTCCAACAAAGATTATAACTTACATAATGTCTAAAAGACAATGACTGTAAAAATTCTGAATTTAAGATAATTCTCTCATTTCATAATCTGACTAGAGTCTTACTTATTTATGGTTCGAGGTGTCCTAAAATAATGCTCAGTTTAACAGCTATATTATGGGGAACTTATTTTTTAGATCATTTCCAAAGAAATTATCTATTGTAAAACGTTCCTAAGAAACATAAAAAAACCAACATAACCCTGAACTATCCTTATAATCAACTATTCAAATGCATATTCTATGTTAAACCAATCCCATGGTGATAAAATTAGAGGGTTTAGCTTCAGGTTAGCTAAGTACTCTAGAATGAGTTTTTCATATGAATAGGGTCGGGATTTCTAGGTTTACTAAAATTATAATGATTATTCTATGTAATTGGAAGTCAACAGATAATACCTAGCAGTATGGGTTTCACATTTTGTTTATTTTTCATAGATTGAGATGTTTCCTATATTGATAAATCATTTGTTTTAAAGCAAAAAAAATTTCTACTTAATGAATTGTTATGTAGGGTTAATCTTATGGGAATTCTACATGTTATGAGGAATCCTTATTCATGGTAAAATGCCTAAAAATTTCCTTCTAATATCCTTTTACTGGAAAAAACAGAGCCAATATCTCTATTTGAAATGGTGTTACTGGTTCTAAAACATTAATTGCTTAGTCACACCATCTATACCCGTTAACTTGGTCCATTTAATGATTGGATAAAACTATTTTTATAAACAAGTGGTATAAGGAAAATGAATCATTATACTGGTACTCATCCATCTCAACAATCATGTGGTACTCGGGGTTCATACTATGCCACACATAAAGCCAGCCAAAATACAATGTGGGGATAATGGATATGTCTAGACAATTCTCGAGACACTGGACTACCTGTAATCTTCACTATTCTTCTAAGAGGATATCTCTCTCCAATATGAAATGTTTATATCAGTGTCTGAATATACACATTGATGATGGTTCTTACATTGGTGCAGGGACAAACAACTGTGATTTTTGGAACCAAAATTTCTCATATATATGTTTTTTTGGGTTATATAAATGAAGAAAGGCCCCCTCATTATCTTAGTGGGTAATTTCCCTTATTATATGGCTAGGTGTTGGAACAATTTCAATTATACAAATATAACTAAAACATCATTGTCCTTTATTCAACCATTATCATTAAACTACATAACATTTATTTTGTCCCCCAAACATTCATAGGAATTGAAATTGGTGTTGAGTTTTCAAGTGAATTCACCTAATATTCTTTCCCTCTATTCCCTGAACCTCATGGAATAGTACTAGATAATAGTGTAGGTAATTTGGCAGAGTGATCCTAAATTTTATCATTATTGGATGAGATTTTGACAACCCTTGTGAATGTGGTAACCACTTGAAACCTTATATTCTTTATAGGTTTTCATGCAAATTTATATTCCTCAACAGGTTACATATTTATCCCTTAGCATGATTAGAAATTAATCAAACCCATATTTCGTTCATCAACTATAGATAATAATGATAAGAATGTATTCTTACATGGTAATTTACCTTCCCCAAGTGAAATATCCCACTAACTTGTTAATGGGTTACACAATGATGTGGATGGAATAATAAAATTACGAGGTTATATAGAATCTATTCTGATTGGGGCATAAATCTTTAGATTTTCCTAATTACATTATTGATATATATTCCACACCAGTTTCTATGGGAGAAAAACTAGGGTCCCAACATTCAAAATGGTTCAGGGGAATCTTATCATTAGGATCAACATTCCATTAATGTGATAAAAATCATGCATTTTTAGTTGGCTCTATTTGATTCCTTGCTGACGTTGGTCCCTATGGGACAACATTGAGAACTTCAATAATTAATGCCATGCCTATCATATTAGTTCCCAAGATTTACATGGAGGTAGATATGTATAATTTTTCAACATTTTAGTATCATTTTAGATAAATGATGTCTTCTATAAATGTTATCCAGTATTACATACCCATAAATGTGGGTGAACATGTTATAGATCCTAATGATAGTATTTATCATTAGGCTTTATAGAAAAGGTATTGTATCCAAATGAATATTTTCATAATAGAAACACTCTTATCAAAAGTTTTTTATAAGGTGGTCAACCATTATCAAATTATCCTTGGGTTGGGCACCAGTTAGATTTATTACCAACACTTACACATCAGTGTACACTATGTCCTCATTGGTTGGGAATAAATTTCCTCTCTTAAATATGAAATCTTCTAGTTTAGTACATACAATAAAAATTTAGAAGCATTAATGAAAAATAATGATTAGTTACACCATGTGGTTGATAAAGAATAATGGTTTTATGGTCGGATGGTTTCACAAACATTGGATCTATAAGAATGTTACCCTATTATGATATGTAAATGGTGCCACATTCAACAAAAAATATAGGGCTCATATCCATAAAACATAATGGTTGGGAGACTAGGTTCATTATTAAACCAATACATGTATTATTTAAAATTGATGCTGGGTAAAGAATCATTATGGATTGGGCCCTTTATGTGTTGTATTGGGCACTAGCCTATCTACAAAATAAATTCGGGATGAGTTTGATTATATCAATTTTGATTTTTTTTCTATGGATATAATAGGGAAAAAATCCAACTAGTGGATTCTCTATATTTATTTTTTCAATGAATGTAAATATTAAGATTCTCAATCACCTATATCTTCACTCTATTTTTTGATCATAATAATTTTACTAGTAATAATGTGGTTGAATTATTGGGATTAATGATAAATAAATGATCAATATAATTCATAATACAATGGTCCCATCAAGAATAGTTTTATTATTTCCTGGGTTACATGAAAAATCAACATAACTTTCTGTATTTTTTTAGTTTCAAATTTTTTTTCTTATTCCACTATGGTGTAGACATAGCATGTGTAACTCGGAATTTTCTTCAGTCTCCCCATCAGGGTTTTCCACCTATAATTTTTCTTGTGTTCTTAATATTGTTGCTCATTTTTTAATCTTACCCATGAAATTCAATGGTCTAGGGTGTTGGGAATCATGTTTCACCTAGGGATACTTTTGTAGGTGTTCAACCTGGTGATTAGTGTTTCTCTTATTAAGGAAAATAAAATTTATTATAATCTAGACATATGGATTTGGTGTTTTATGTTTAAAAACATTGGCCATGTATTATGGAATGACATGCTTTAACAAGGATAATGATACAAGTATGTCCCAATATTTCTCAAACATTGAATGAGGGGATTTTGATAGTAGATTTCATGATTTCTAGATATTGAGAATGATGTTGGACAAATACACAAGGAGTATTTATAGAGAAACATTTAAGGGGTATTATTGTTTTTTATATGTTTTTAAAGCATATGGATATATAAGAGGTCTCTTTTGAGGATGAATATTCATTTGGTTGAAGGACATTTTTTACATTATTGGGTGATTTATGGAAATAAAACAAGGTAGTATCATGAATATTCAACAGAAATGTGTCCCCATGACACAGATCCTCCATTTATGATGGTAGGGGGTTTGTGATTACGTTGTTTTCTTATGATCCTCATTGGTATCTTTTGAAGTGATTCTGTCTAAGAATGATATGGGAAACTATATTGACATTGTCCCTGAAATGGGAAAACCACTCAAACCTGAATTTGGATAACATAATGGAGGGTTGAATTAATGTTCAATTTAATTTCAAACAATAGGGACATGGACCATGTAGTGTTACCATAATAAAACGTCATGTTGAATGAAATAATATTAATGTCATTGGACATTTACTAACTAGATAGTAATTGGAAATTATGTAGTGATTTGGCTGAGATTGTTCCTCCATCTTTAAGTATGAAAAGAGATAATTGTACGCATAAATATAGGGGATTTTGAATTTGATGTGTGATGTGGGATGAAAATGATATTGTTCCTTTGGATGATAGATTATATCTCTCATGAGGATAAATTTCTGATTGGATGGGAGAACTTTTTTGGAGATTAATACAAATCCAACCGAGGCATATAATGAAGATTCCAAAATAGATGTCCCCATGAAAAAACCCTAATTTTTTATGTTAGGTTTATGATTTTAGAGATTCATAATTATCCAAACAAAGAGTTTTTGTGTGTAAGTAATTTGACTAAATATGGAAGGTGCATCTAATATAAAAATTCTATAAGAATTAGTAAAAATATTTTACATAAGAAGGTATGAAACATATGTTGAAAGGGGAAATTTTCATTTGAGGATGGGACAAGAAATATGGTTAATTATTCCGTATGTATCATCTCCAATTTAGATTCATTACATATGTAGTTATGTGAATATTTTACCCCCCAATGATATAACTTTTTTTGGGGAATTCAATTTTTCATCTTCCAAAATATAGGCTCACAAGCAGGATGAGAACCGTTAATGGACCCTCAAATGAAAATATAGCTCATACATAAGGGTAGTGATCATTTTTTGTGGTGGATGGACAGAGATATATAATTTTTTAATCACTACATATCTCATTTAACGGTATAATTCATTCAATGTAATTCATGGTTGATACATCATAGTGAAGGTTATACTTATACACATGGAAGGCTGAATTTTTTTTCTATCACAGTGAAGAATTATATATTTGGGCATCACTATATATCCAACGATAATAGGAAACCAGCCTGATATAGTTCATCAAATTTTTACAGTTTATTTATATTCAATGAGGATAACAAAACAATAATTTTAACATCAAGAGGTATGGACATAAGATACAGAACATAAAAAATAAGACATGAGGCTCCATAAATGATGTATATTAATTTAGGGAATATCCACACAATAAGAATCTCATGTCATCGACGTAATGATTTTTGAGATGGTTTCTTAGTGAATCCTATGGTATTTACACTATGTAGAACTTCATATTATCATCATGTCATGAATACATTTTCATACTATTTAATGTCATCTTACTAGGATAAAATGTGGATTCAGAGTTTTCGATCATATATTTTGGACCATATTTCATGGAAACAATGGGTAAAAAATGTCTCATCAAACCTATATGTTTTGAAAAGGCTCAAAATTGAAGATGGAAAATTTAATCAATGATGATGGGTGTTCCCAGATCTTGAGAAATGATAGAGTAAAAAAAAAATTCATTATGACTTATGGGTATGGAACATACATTTTCATGGGATGAATATGTCCCTCATTGATAATTGTTTTTGTATGATATTTATACAAATCAAAATATGATATATTATGATATTTTAATAAAATGTGTCCTCAAGGCTCTTGAATCCCATTAATGATTACCGAATAAATATAGTGGATATACAAAATTTCCAAGTACATGGAATTTGAATGGTGGATGGAAAGATTCTGATTACGTAATGAAATTTCAATCTAATAAATACAATGTATTATGAAATCCCCAATGTATATAATACTAAAATATAGAGGGGGGATTATTTTTCCTTTAAAAAACCCTGAATTTGGGATCCCAAATTAAGATATCCTTCGTATATCTATTTTTGTATATAATAGATGGGAAAATTTAACTGTATTATGTTGTTGCGACTAGAAAATGGGATATATGTATCAATTTGTTTCTTATTGAAGTGAGAATAGAGGAACATGTAGTTTTTGAAGTACAAAATTGTTTAACATCATGGGATAATGATTTTGGTTCCCTAATGTGAAATACAAATTTTTCATCTATTTCAAGATAAAAGATTTAGGAATCCTTATATATTATGCAATCATAATCATAATTACAAATATAGTTTTATATTTTTCACGATGTCTATAGTTTAATGTCATGTGTTAAGGACTTATGTGGTGCATTGTACAGTCCTATGACTATATCTATTGTAACCCTAATGTGAATTGACATTCTTTTATCATATGGTAAATTCTTTACTGAAACTCTTATACCCATGTTATATATTCTTGTTGTGAGAAAAAATGGGGAAAATGGTTTATTACACCACCCAAATGTGATAAAACTTTATTATTGGGGATTTTCATTGGCAAGACCATGATGTAAGATCTCGGTGCCACTATACATCTCATTATAGTGATAATTACAACACATGTTGTCCTAGAATTGGATCCCTATTATGATGTGACTCATACACGAGGACGGGGAATTTTAAATGGATATGGATTGACCTAGATTTGAAGATTCAAGGTTCACTACATATGTTGTGAAAAAAGGAGTCAATCTATATGTAGTTATTTAATAAGAATCTTTCTATACAATGGTCAACCATACATAGAGATGGGGGAATTTTTCCATTGATTATTACTGTGGGACCTAGAATTGGAGATCTGGGTGTCACGTCATATCCCATTATGGTAGGAATCAAGACACATGTAGTTATGAAAGTTTATTCCAAGAATAGATCTTGATAATGTGTAGAGGGAGTATATTTTACATAAAACATACATGTGAATAAAAGGAACCATGTTGAAATTCCATGCATCAACATTATTTAAATGTAGGTGTTGGATAATTTTATATATTTTGTTGTTGGGACCCAAAAATATGTACCATGAATCAATAAACATCTAATTGGAATGATAATAAATACCCACATAGTTCATTTGGATACATGAAGTTTAATTTCATGAGACAAGGATATCATTCGTTCATTTTAACATCTTATGTTAATGACATGGGCTACCTAATTTTGAAGAAAAGTAACATTGCAGCTGATCCTAGGATTAAATACTTTAGTGTCACTATGTATTGTGTTAGGGTCGGAATCAAAACACACATATTTCAAAGATGAAGTGATTCCCCATGAGGATATTATTCTCACACTAGGACACATATTCTTTTTTCTTTTGTCACATTCCTCACTCATTTTTGGTAAAATTAGAGGGATGATGATCCTCATGAATTTTAACATCATGTAGTAACGAGGAAGATTCTATATATTTATTCATCATACAACGAGGTCTTTGGTATCACACATTTTATATCATTTTACATGGATGATGATACCTTGTAAATATAAGAATGATAATTTCCTTGACCTGCTACAAACTGTTGTGAAAAGAGGCCTTGAGAGAAATGGATGGAAGTAATTATATTATGAATAATTGAAATTTCTATCTTATCTTAATAAAATTTGTCTACACATCCTTGTATATAAGAATGAATCCAAACATTGATCATGAATCTCATTCTCCTATCACAGATATGGTCATTATGTAATGCTGGTAATTTTTGTGTCTTATGGTAGCATTGAAAATATATATGATCTATGAATCAATATAGGTCCCACAGTGACAGGAATCAAGTTGTACATAGTTCCTGAAACCAATGAAGTTTTACATCACATGGTGAGGATGATGATGACATGTAATTTAATGTCATCCAGTGAAGATGTTAGGCTTTTAGTTTTACATATTTCATTATGGATGAATATATTACAAAAATTAAATATTTTATGACTCCGAATTTGGTTACTGATCGTATAATGTATTTTATTAGAAACCATAAAATGTTAATAGGAGTGGTAAGTTTTCCATCCATCAAGATAAAAAATATGCTCTATATTAGTGAACTTTTTGGATAGAATAAGATCCATCCCACATTGGATCTATCTTTGGAGGTTTCATTGTATCTATCTTTGGAGTCTATAGTTCCCACACCATCTATCCCCTACAGAATGTATGGAGGTTTGTTTTTTTAATTAAAATCTCATGTAATTGAATTCTATTGTACTTTCATGCAATGAATACATTTAGTATCATCTCATCCAATCACTCCCATTCATCCATCCATTTTTGGAATTACACATCTATATATAGCTTCTCATAAATAGAAATGTGAAGTTATGGGAATTGATCATTGATGTGTAGTACATACAATGGAATTTATAACAATAAATATGGGGTTCTCTTATGACAGTATTTGAAGTGGTCTAATAATAACTAATGGAATTTATGATCTTATATGTACAATACTTTTCAACAGTATCTGACATATTTTCGAATATATTATATAGGGTCTTGTTGAGGCCTATATCTGTCAACATACGATCTTATGATACTGGGATGAATTGTTGGATTTGATATTTTACTTTTGATATATCATTTCCCAAACCATAGAAAAGTAATTGGTTCTATTTTTAACTAGGATTCTATGAGCGACACAAAATCTAGTGATAAATTTGTCCTTTTCAATAGTGGTGATATTCCATTCCCTGATAAATTTGAGATGTACATATTTGTCCCACATAGAAAAGAAATAAATTATAGTTAACATGAATTTGAAGTAAATGGCTATGCCTAGAGGATACAGTCCCATAACTCCCATCCCATATATGTTAAATGTCCAGGAGTATTTTCATGTGTGTAAATAATCTAGAGTTTAATGAATGAATTTAGAAGGAACCTTATAAGAGTTGTATTTTTTGGTAAATTTTGGCCACTCTTACTTCAAGGTGAGATATAAGTACCAAGGCCTATGGATTTAAAGGTGAACCATGAACCCTGATTAGTGGCCACATCAAGCTCTAGTAGACACTTCATTCATGATAGTAGAAGTATCTTCCCCATTAACGCACCTTAGAAGGACCTCATGAGTGCATCCTTGGTATATTTCATTTTGATGGTTTGAGTCTTCAAGTATAAAAAATGTAATTTATTATATTAAAAATTTATCATCACCTTCCAGGATCTACAAAAGGATTACATATTTATGATATTATATATTGTGTGTAATCCACCTAGTGGTAGGACCATGTGGCCTTGGAATTGAATTTAAATCAATAATATCTTCCGTTATGACATGAATAAATGATTAGACCACCGGGAGATGGGCAATGTCGATCATTGTTTAATCCTAGTATTGATCTACTAGATCCATGGATGCATGTATAGGGGAATATTCCTAGGAATTTTCAAGTGTGTTACGTGATTGAATGTTGGTCCTAAAGTGAATTCCACAAGTAAATCTTAGATGTGGTAAATGAGGGGGATTAAATCTCACTTTTTGATAGTGTAATCATTGTTGACCTTCATGATGACCAAATGAAAATCTCGCTTTATCATCAGGTGAATTAGTTATACCAAATGGATATGATCTAGCCCAATTTCGAGTCATTGGTATTTCAAATCATTGATCATGAATCCTTCTCATTATAGAAAGGATTAAGTTATGATTTCCCTTGTTTTTTAAATGGGAACTACTACAAACCGTACATTTTTACATGTAATTATATCCTCTTCAAATTTGGGAATCTTGATGCACCATTAATGTATGTATCTCAAGTCTTGGGGAATTTTTGGATGTATAAGATCACCCAACTGGTGAGTTCAATATGTAGTTATTTCATTTCTGCTAAGGGATGTTATTTAAGAAATTCTACCATCACCTCACTATTTACTTCATTTTGGGGAAAAATTAAAAGTCTAGATAATGTAGTATAACTAGACATTATGAAAGATGTTGGTAAATATCCGATGAATACGAATTTATTTCAGTTGGTTCCAACAAGATTACAAACAAACCTACGGATGCTACAGTTCATGCCTCAATTTCTGGACTGCAATGATTAGCACCATAAATCTCTTCTTGATATTTGAATCATGTGTCTCAACATCGAGAAAATTCAGTTGAGTTAATAATGGTTGTGTTCTCTAATAATTTCATTATTTTGTGTCTGGAAGATACCTAGTGTCCTCACTAGGTATTGAATGTGAAATGCTTTTGGTTTTTCATTGAAGGTATAATTACAATACCAAGTTCAAAATATATATTTTAGACTTTTATATTATTTCTTACCATCATTAGTCAACTAGTCTGTAACACCTTTCATCATTAACCTAGTGAACCACAAAACATTTTTTGACGAAGATGGATAAAAAGTGGAAAACTTAATCTAAGTGCCTTTAAATTCATCCGATCAAATTGATGTTTTGATGATGTGAAATGAGAAGTATTGCCTTTTTTTTCCTATGGTTGACATCGAAAAAATTATTTTGTACGTTGAATATGATGTATTTTTCTAATGTAATGCTGAAATAAAATATCAAGGGGTTCATTTTTAGACTATACTTTTGTAGTTTGTTGAATATGGTTTCATGTTCAACCACATGTTCAGAGTGTTTTAAATATTTATCAACTATATCCTCAACGTAGCATTCGATTGAATTTCCCATGAAAGTATTGAACAACTAATTCTTTCCATTTATGCATGTATCATTTAAATTTTAATGGTTAAATAGAATTATATGGTAGTAAAATATACCATGTGAGGACATGATGATATTGTACTCTTCATCTTCCCTGGACCTTCAGAATTCATTTTACCCAGAATTGCTATCCACCAAGAATAGGGATTGATATTCATCTACAGAATCAATTAGTTACTCCATTAATTGAACATGTAATTAATCTATCAGACAGTTGTAGTTTTGATCTAGGAAGTTAATGAAGTATCTAATTTTTCAGTTCTTTTTGTTGACATGGTCTACATTAGCCATCCATTTTGGATATCAGACCTCCTTATTGAAGTTGGACTTAATAATCTGGACTACATCAGACTCATTTTTGGTAGCGTGATTCGGGCATTCCCTTCTAGATTCTATCATATATCCCTTGTAGACTTCTCGTAGGCCATGGTGATGGGTGGCCACCATATGATCGATGGATTACATATATGTGAATTTCCAACAAAATACATTCAGGAGTTGCTTCATGATAGAGGTATAAACCTACTCCACTTTTGGAGACAGGTCTGAAATGATCAATGTGTGGAGTCGACCTTCTACAAAACCAATATCATTCTCTATGAGTAATTAAATGGTGGTATAGACAACTTCCTCAAATTCTAGAGGGGCATCTATAAGATCCTCCTCCACCTTTTCTTTTTCACCTCCTTCATTTTTTATATTTTTTCATCATTATGAAAAGTGGGTAATTAATGAATATATGTTGTGCTAATAGGGATATGAATATTTTGATATACCAAATAAGGATCGACTTCATCTAATCCAACTTTTGAAATAGATCCACCTTGAATTCTATGCGGCAGAGAAAGTGTATCATCAATACACTCTAGTGCTATGGAAACCTATTCTGGCATAGCTGCTAAGGAGGTAATTTATTGAGGCATATGGGATATAATTAATACATTTTTATCTATCCTTTTATAACTATTTAGAGATCAAACTATATTTTTTCTGATCTTGACTCAATTATCCTAACAGATATCAAGAATGTAACTGTATACTCATATGAACTTGGAATCATATGTTCAAACTGATTAACTGGTAACATGTAATTCCCCCCAAGATACATGAAGGGGTTATGTGGGTTTATTTATAAATAATTTAGGGTAGATACCCAGGTGAAAACATAAACCATGTGTTGTTCCTCTACCCTATGATAGAATCCGGAATCAATTCTGTTCAATTTATAAGATTTGAGATATGATTTATCATCAAGAACCATCTTTTTTTGTCCATTAATGATGTATTTTATGCATTAATAATAGGATGAGGGGGTTGATGTATGTCGATGTAATCGAGAAATTTATTTAAAAACATTTATGTCTATATATTGTTGAATAACTGGTAATTTTGTGTCAGATATGATGTCTCTAAAAAGACCCATGGGATTGATTTGTCCTAGTGTATTTTTGTCGCATTTTTCATCACCCAATAGTACCAGGGAAGAATGTTCTCAGTTATCCTCACTAATTCATATATATATTGATGATTCCATAATAGAATGTGAATAACTCCCAATTCATTTTTAATGAATGAAAAGTGAAAATTTGTTCCATCTCTCTTTCTAGATACATAAAAGGGTCAAATGTGTCCCTGTAAGATGAAATCATTTTATTAATCCATAAAAGAGAACACTGAATAATATTTATTAGGATTAGTATTGGTCAGATAGACCTTAATATTAGAGATATAAACATTAAACTCTAGAGGTCTTATAATGTCCTCCACATGTTCTTCCCAGATTTATTTTGGAAAACTATGAGTGTCCAAGGGGATAACAATGATGGTGTTGAGGATAATTACATATGTATTTTAAAATTCTATCATAATGTCTCAAAACAACTGGTGTGTCATTACTAGTTCAGAGGCGCATTAGTGGCTATAGTACTAGACGTGGAGGGATCATTCTTTAATACATGAATTGAGTATACTCATGTTCTTAGTATGATGAATTGAATATGCCAACATAAATTCGAGGATGACCTGGAACATGTTCATAATCTAAATAATACTCTAGGATGATCATGTAATTCGTCATTTAGAATATGTAGTGGGACATACCATATCATGTGAAATGCATTAATGGTCTCTTCTATGAGTTTCCATGTTAATGATAGTTTGACTAGGGGTGTTCCCATATTTATGGATTCATCCATGACGATATCTTACAATGGATCCATGGCTCATGAAGCGTCCTCCTCTAATTACCAAATAAGGTATGGGGAACGTGGAGTTATATACTAAATCCATATAAAAAAAGTCATCCATTATGTGAATGTAATTAATGGATATGAAGATTAATTACTCATTTTATGATGGTTTTGTCTAGATGACCACTTTGTGTTCTACCATTTCTGTAGGCGATTCCCATTGTTTCAGCATCAGAGGCTTAATGACTGACAGAGTCAATGTCAATGCTTTCCATTACATATTCTCATATTTCTATGTTGGATCCCCACATTTATATCTATATATATTCTTGATATACTGGATTCTAGAGGACTGTAATGCTAATGGACATGGTTGTATTGCAATTGCAGTGACTCAGGGAGTAACTAGTTCTTTAAACATTTCTAAGAAAATAGAATGATCTTGGGTGATTGTTTTTAATGTTATATATTCCCCAAAGTTATGTTAACCATTTCATGAAACATATTTTTCATTCCCCTTACTCCCTAGGATTAGTATCATAAACACACACCACTTCTGATGTTAGTTTCCCCAACATCAATTACATTAAAGAAACCATTTCTTGTAGAATGCTTTTAAAGATGAGGCATTCATTATTGGAGTTCCCCAGTATCTAGTCTAACGAGAAATAATATATACATTCTTTGAGACAATCCTAGTTGGGCCTCTTGGTCTTGGGTAGAGGGTGTAAGTCGTTGTACTTAGAGGCTGTAAAATAGTCATAGACTTGATCGTCTAATAATGAGAAAAATTTATTCGTTTTCTCCCCAAATATATTTATCTTTTTTCCCTTCTTATCATCACGAAGATGAAGATGTTTCTATTAGAAGATAGGGGGATCCTTATGATATAGTGTGGGTTTTGAGGCATGAGCCACTTTATAGGATTTTTTATGTATGAAATATGTAGACTATACATTACTAGTTCACATTCATTGGGATGATGGAAATATTTGGGACAAGATCTTCGTAAGAAATATGGAATCATAAATTAATTGGGAAATTGCATTGAGATCACCAAAACCACCATTATATCTTACAAGGTTGAGTGGGGTTCAAATATTATAATGTAGGTTCTCAATTAAATGTGAAATCAAATCTTCCTTTAGAAGTTACAGGGTCAGGGAATAGGGTATCCCATTAATCTAGAAATATAATTTGAGAACCTCAAATTCTATCTTTTTTGAGTTTGAGATATCAATGATCCCTTTATTACCACATTGCTCTAAATTAGAAGGAATAATTAGATAGAGGTCTTACCACCCTGTGATTGATAGAGCTGGATAATTGGTGTACAATAAGAAAACCTTCCATAGTAATGTCTTTAAAAAACAATCTATTTTTTACATCATCATTTTGTTCATGGGTTCTCACCATGCGATCACAATGGAATAGAAACTATGGAAGAAGTTATTATGGATCTCTTGTTCCATTGAATATTGGAATGTTTGGGCTCCCAAAAATTGATGTGGGTGGAATTTTCATCACCTATTCAGGGTATGGATTCCATTCTGGATGTACTGGAGTGTGGAGTTCTTCTACATATTCAAATAAATATTCCAATGATTTTATGGCCAAAATATACCCTTGATGAATGTTATGAAATATTGAATCCTAAACTAAAGTAACAATAGGTAGGGAATGATGAACATCTTCCGCCAATATTTTCGGCTTACACAAATATGGGAACCTCTTTTGAGGGGTTTACAAAATAATTTCTTTTTTACCTAGTGGAGTGAATCCTTATTATTAATCCATGATCTGGTCCACATAATCTGCAGGTTCAGCATAAGATTCGGAGTGAAGTTATGCACATGCTTATATCATTGTGATATACCCTTGTTTCTAATATTCGCTAGTTTGAAGTCCATGTTGAGGCTCTAAACACAGAATCTACTCAATGCTAATTCTACCTTAAAGCATTCCAATTTTGTGTCTTCCAATCAATTTCATTTCTTCCTCACGCTGAGTGAATCACTCAACAAGTGCGATGGATTCAATAACTTTGAGAGTTGGATCACTTGTATTGTTGTTTTTACCCTTTAATAGGGTTGATATTCGATGTGGAGGAAATAATTTTTGGATTAGTGGACCCTAAATATATATAATCTCTCTAATTTTGGTTACACTCACCTAATTCAATATTCTCAGTGTGCGTCGAATTCTAGGTGGATCCATCATCTCCCAACTCTCATTAATTGACCTCATCTTCTATTATACCCATTAGGTTGATTCCAACAATATCCCTAGATGCATAATGCCTTGTATGTGTCGTATTGGTGACCGAATGATAGGGGTTACGGGTTCCCATTACTAGACCCTTTTATTCCTTTGAGGGTTCCTAATCGGTCTTCTAAAAAATTATTGATTCTAAGGGAACCCCTACACATTGTTTTCATATGCTTCCCTTCTAATAGACATATTTATTGAGGTTGGGTGGATTGAGGGACTTCATTTTTTGGTCCCCATATTGTGAAAAATTTATTTCTATCGAGTATGGGGTAGGGTGAAAATAACCCTACCATATAGGAAATATTTTCTACCATTCATCCCATATCATGCTTTGGAGGGGATTTTTTTTAAAACATTTCCCGCTTTTTACAATGGATTTTGTTGATCCCATACTAGTATGGCTACCACTACTTCCATTACTCTTTTGATCAAGTGCATCCTTGTTTGGGTATGGGAAAGGTTAAATGTAGGATATTTACGTGACCCTCATCATTCTAAAGACATGAATAGTGCATGATGATTGGATTTACATAGGAAGGAACCCTACATAATGTTCACATTTTCTCAATATAAGTTTTATTTGATGGGTTTTTCTCATCAAGAATGATGATTTTGATACTACTTGACGTCCAATTCATGATAAATTGAACTATATTCCCTGAGGGGGTGTATCATCTGGTAGTCTCCTTGGATTAATTTCATTACATGATGTCACATATGGTGTAATTTTTTCAAACTACGGTGTGGGTTGATATACAAAGATCCATGCTCACCCAAAAAAAATTGGATTTGAACATCGGGTGAGACATTAATTATTTTATGAGGTAGTTAACTCAATAAAATGATTCAATCTAATTGAATATATTTATGATTTCTCTTTGATTGTGGACACTAATCTGATGGAAGTCCCTCAATGTCAATTCGACAAGGAATCACTCTAAATACATTAACAATGTTTGGATACCCATCATATGGTAGGTAAATTTCCATCAAATTTTACAGTGTTCTCCAATGATTCAAACTGATGATGTGGTTTCATTATTCTAACAATTCCTCTAGAATTTGTAATTTATAAGTGGATGAGGGTCAAAAATATGTTGGGTATATTATCCTCATCCATCTCTCATATTGTATATTTATTTTCATCTTTAACGGATTTCTTTACTTTTTCCACCCAACATGGGTTCTTCATGATTTTTGGTCACATGTAGTTGGGATGTTAGAGGGTTTAATTTTCATATAAGCACTATATTCATTGTTTTTATAATGATCATTTCCATATATAGTCTTCTGATTAAAATTGGATTGTACATATCATTGATAGGGTGTCATACATGACTGACCTGAACATCCCAAGCAACACAAATTATGAGCGCCTTCTCATAATTATTCAAGAAGGTGTATGACCTTCATATTGATTGATCTAATTTAAATGAGAAGGGATCCAGGTTTCTCATCATGAGATTCACTATCATTTTTGATCTATCAATTTTGATGAGGAAATAATTTACAGTGATCATTTTGTGGATGACATCAATAAATGTTGGAAACAATGCTTTGGGGAGGGCCTTATCAAATACTAGTTCGACATATATACTTTTTTTATTAATAAGAAAGACAATGGACCTCCAATGAAACATGTTTCATGGCCATAGGAACACTATCTTGTAATAGAATATAGTCAGTTGTCTATTTTTTAATTTCACACAACCCCATGTGGGATATTATTTTTGATACTCTCTCATGTAAAGATAGAATCAGATTATATGAATTTAGATTCCCTTAAATCGTAGTGGCATAAATAAAAGCATATGTTTTATTGGAGTGTGCTAACACATTTCAATAACTTCGACATGGATTTATTCTTTACCTTGAGAGATCCCAAGAATGGCTTGATAATCCCAAGTTATAAAGAGAATTTTTCTCAATTTGTTATTCCATAAATCATGTGATATTGTAGACAACCCTCATGGACTGGAACATGAATTAATTTATTATCTGGAGTGACCCGATAATTTTTTGGATGAGTCACACCACATTAATATTCGGGGTCATGGGACTGAATCATAACTATTTTAATTGAATTTATTGTTCCTTGAATGTACTGTAGGATATTGTTTCGAATATATGTATGACCATACATCAATTCCTAGATGTGATGAAAAACATCCTTAGCGGGAATAAGGGTTTATATCCATCCAGATGTTAGGGTCGATTTTTTGAGACTTTCCCTATTTTATTGCCGAGATATGTTGATAATGGATTCCTTTTTCCAGTATATTTTTCTCAGGGGATTGTTATGATTGAGTAGGAATTTCCATCTTATTATTCATTTAAACCATATTTAACTTGGAATTATATTATGTGTGATAATTAATTTTTACCTACTCATTTTTTTACCATATTTAACAGGCATGCATCATAAATGTGAGTAGTGATTTACATATTCTCATTGGGTGCCACTCTATGTTAATAATGATATTAACACGAGTGGTTAGGGATTTTCATCTGCCCATATATTTTTTCAACTGTATATGCATGGTTGGATTCATATTTGTGAGTATGTATTTTCATATTTTCATTGGTAAATATTTCATTTGACAAACTGACATCATATGAGTGAGGATATAATTTTTCATATACTCATTGGGTGTGTCCATAATTCACTAATAGATTTTCTATGATTGAGTCGTAATGTGCACATTCCCATAGGTTGAATCAACAATATTTTCATATCAGGAATCATATTTGCGAGTAGGGATTTTCATTTCTCAGTAGTTTAATTTATATTTGACTAAAGACCGTTAAATTTATGAGGTCGTATTTTTATCATTTCCTTGGAATCCAATGTATTTGAATGATGGAATTCATAATATTGAGCATCAATTTTTATCTAACCATTTATCCATTTCTTTAGAGAGGGATCATATTTTTAAGATTGGATTTTGCAACTACTAATTGTGTGATGTTTTATATTAATAATGGGATATAAAAAGGTGAGAATGGATCAAAAAATTCCCTTTGTAAGATGACTTATTTTACCATCAGTATTCATAATAGTCATCATAAATTTCCTTCTATAAATAAGTTGTTTCAACTATATTATCATAGACAGATTCATTAGCCGGAACATGAATAGTAGCCTATTTCATATTATTCAACAATCTCAAACAATTGGTAGACCTTGGGACCTGGGTAGGAATGTAATTTGCTAGGGCCCTTGGGAATGTATCATCTTAATAGTGATGATGTTTGGACACAAGATAGTGGTAGAGATGATTTCTTGTATGATCCCTTAGGTGGGTTTCCTATTTCACCTTGATGAAGGAACTGGTGACCACTTCCTCAACATATCTAAGGTTAGGGTAGTAATACTTATCATGCCCTATTAATAACCTCTAAAATTATATGTGATAGCTATCAGTGCCTATTGGTTCTAGATAGATTATCATCATCATTTGGCAGGATTCCATGTATTCATGAGCTGAGGGACTATCAAGCGGCTTCCAGGTATTGGAGAGATCCTTTTTAGAATTAATACACACTAATGTTATTGGGACCATGAATTGATGTTGTTGGGAGGGTAATGATGTCCATTATTTTTTGAGGACTCAGATTGTGCCATGGATGATAAAAATATCTATGTGAACTTGTGAGGCACCATTTGGAATGAAGAGAGTCTTGGTAAAGATTTATTATAAAAGATTATACAAAAACCATAAAAAACATCATCAAAGCTACATCTCAATTAACATTAACATACATAAATTAATGTCTAGTGGGGAAAAATTTCATTTTTGATGTGAAATGGGACTAGAAGACGATTGATTATATTATATTGGTTAATGTTTTGATGTTGGGTTCACCATTTTGTTTTCTATAGAGATAGTTCTTTTCCAATTTTCTGCTTCATAAATGATGGTGGTAGGTTTTAATGTTTCACAATTACTGACCTATGGTCCATAATTTCTCAATGCGTTATAATGGGTTGTTCAAGGATAAAAAAACACCCAATATTACTTATATTCATGGGACTCATAGACCAACACTTTGAAGGTATTAGTTCATTGGGGAACATCCCCATAACAATCAATAATATGAATTCATCGAGAGGAGGGGAATTCGAGCTCATCACACCCATTTTGAGAGAAATATATCCTAGTATGGGAATCTATTTTTGATTTAAGTCATGTTATGAACCCTTTTTTAATCCCCATTAATAAGAAAGGTCAACCTATTGTGTGAAATCATTTATTGATAGACAAGAAATTTGGAAACATCTGTATGTATCTAAGGACATTAATCAATGGGGATACCTTTTTGTAATGATTTTTTTCAACAATGGTGTCTATTTATGAATCAATTATATATTCATTGGAAATTTTTAATTATGACACTGGTAATAGGCCACACAGTGGGGTGTTATAGATGTTATCCCATTCCAATGAGAATGAGGTTTATTTGGCATCAGCATAAAACCCATAAAATGGGCTTCTTGTATATCCTCCTGAAAGAAATAAAATGTAATTTAGTTATTTTTTTGAAGATGGTAATTCCTTGGCCACACACCAAAGAACTATTTATTGAATAAATAAAAGGTATTAGAAGAGATGATAAGAGGGAAGTTTTTTACAATCTATATCAAAAAAACTAAATCAGATCAGAAGATAGGGTGTATGACCAAGATAATTCTTGGCTGATATCCTTATTGGAAAGGGTGTCCTCTACCGTATTAGCATCACAGTAAATGTGGGTGGCGATGTAGTGAATCTCCATTAGCGAGTCATGACACATCATCCATCGAGTGGTGAGAGGCCATGAAAGATGTGTCATGCCCTTCTAAATGACTTGAACAACGGTAGTTGAGTCTCTTTCAATCTAGAGATTCGTCCATCCTTTTTGAATGGAAAAAGTGACAGCATGGATGACACCCATCATCTCTGCTTCTAATGAAGAGGCAATACCACAACAAGTAAGAAAGAATAGATGAAATTGTCCATGTGATTCTCTGAAGATCGCACCACAACCTACAGGACCTGGATTTCCTTTTGAAGCACCATCAACATTAACATTAATCCATCATGGCATCAGGTTTCTAGAATACCTCCAAAGTGCAAATGGGTGGTTGATAGAGGCCCTTAATCTGATGTATGCAAAGAATTTCAAAGTTTCCAACAAAGATGATGCAATAAGTTTTCTGAATTTACGCAGCCTCACGAGCTGCAATAAGAATCTGAGCATTACCTACATTTAAATTTAACGAGCGTCTATTGAAACATTAATCATTTCTATCATACCATATCACATGGAGTAGCTCAGCAACAACAATTAGAATTTTTTTTAATTTTCTAAGTGGAATCAAGATCCACACATCCATTTAATTGCGTGATGATAGAGTCATAAGAAAACCATATGCAATTAGAAATGTCAAAAATGAAATTCCATAATGCAGAAGAAGTAGCACAAGATAGAAATAGGTGATTGATATCATCACTATGTTGATTTCATAGTTGAAATTTAGAGAACAATTGAATGCTGAAATATTAGACACCAAATTCAGGGGGAATTCTATTATGAGCAATATGCTAAAGTTGAATGAGTCTTTTGGGTTTTATCCAAGGCTTTTTAAAGTTGTCAAACCAATAAAAATTAATTTTTATTCTAGATAAATTGTGATTAAAATAATTTATTGATTCAAGAATTCCATTGTGAGAAGGTTCCCAAACAAGGAAGTCATCATAATAGTTGTAAGGGTAGTTATTAATAATATAAGAAATAGTGTCATGGAGATCATTTCTGTGGGATTGAAGAACATCCTCTGTAGAGAAATTTTTATTTTCAAGAGGATAGTTGGGGGGAAGACATGAAATGGGAGGAGTAACGGTCCAATTATCCATCCATAAATTAATATTAGAATCAACATTGACCATCCATCTATAATTTTACATAATATTTTTGAAAGATCGTTTTATGGATTTCCAAATCGTAGAAGTAATATAATTAGCATTCCTTTTTTGAAGTTTACAGAGGAACCAATGTTAAATTAAATTTAGAGCATCAGAGTTGAGATTGATAAGAATCCAATTGATTCTATCCTGAAGCGTAATTTAGTTATATGAAACATATTGGGATACATCATTCCATTTATGGCCTTATGATATGGACCATATCATGATATTTAAATTCACATGGTAAGGAAATAAAGGTTGATGGTTCCTTGTCAATATCTAGTGGGTGATCTATGCCTATGTGTGCCAAAATATGTGGAAGAAGTGTGGTATCCCTTGTGGGGATATGATATCATAAGTAATATGGACCAATTTGGATCGTAATGGAATGGGGTTCATATGGTTTTTTTTCCCTCGAAGTCAATTGCGATTGTACCCAGAATATTCCCAATATAAGAATTGGGTAAATTTGGGGTGTTGGATTTGGACCTATGAGAGGATTATAATGTATCCCGATTAGTTATGAATAAAATCCTATAGAGTTTAGTTGAAAAATTACGGTGCTTATACCTAGAGAGGATTCCCTGGTTTATGAAACCAGGAGGAAAGTTTCAACTCATGGTGATTTGGGGGCTTGGTTGGGACTTACACTAAAGTGAATTTCCATGTTAATGAGATTGGTGTGGTTGATATGATCACTACTATCCATTATGCACATAAGAGTCATTCTCAGTGTCAAAAAAATAGTATGTTGTAAAACAAAAAAATGACACAATATAGGTTTGTCCGCTAGTGGGTGAGGCCTTGGCCCAATGTGATAGGGAGAGGGGAGGGGGATTTTACATGCCTATCTCATCCCATTAACAAAATCGAGGTTGGTGAAGAGTGGAAATAGTGACACCTCCCACTAGAAAGACTAGGGGACCACTCTATGATGGATTCAATGGTTGATCTTGGGGATGAGGGGTGTATAACACAATATGTCTCAAATAAGTAGTAAAATGTGATTCTATCCCTTCTCACCCAAAATAGGGAACTCCACATGACCAACACCAAAGTTGTGACCATTTTTTCCATGGGAATGCGGAATTGAATTCATTACAAGGACCCCCTTGTCAATGATGCTACCAATAGGACTCCAAATACTATGTGTATACCGACATGTGAGGATACACTAACATTTTAAATGATTTGGTCATATATATCGGGGGCATTTGAAGAGGTCATGGCCTAATTCCATTAGAATGGTTCACAGAGGGACCAAATTGGGACATGTTGGTATAACATAGGGCAGTGATGAGAGTTGGGAATCAAAAAACCCAAGGATTCCCCATTCCATGTAACATTTTATTATATGGAATGGGATACCCACCATATTAAATGTTCCTTCACATGTATTGGTAGTTTTTAGCTATTAATTTCAGAATGTGACCTTTGTTCTGACCATATAGTGCGTTGTTACATGGATTTGGGTCCTCCAATGTAGTGATTTTCTATATGGGATCAGGTTCCTCACACATTGTTGTTTTTTATGGGGAAAGGGTCTATCCTCATTTATTTTTTATATGTGGGGGCGGTGGATCATAAATGAATTATACACTATAATTATGTGGAATAATAGATGAAACAATTTTTTAGTGAATGGATGGGTGAATTAGTTTCCCCTTTATTGTTATGCAGTGAGTTACCTACTGGAAATTAATGGATCTCAAACCTTTATTTCAATTTTTCCATGTTTCTTCTCTTGTGTGCCTCATTCATTTGGTACCCCCTCTAGAGATTTTATTGTGGAATTGTGTAATATACTATCTCAGTGGATGGTAATCTGCAGTGGGCTACATAGCTTTATTTTCATATCTTTTGAGGGATTCCCTAATCTATGAATGACTTCGTTCATTGGGAATGTAGAATTCTGGCATTTCATGAAAAAAGCGTATTATTTCCGGTGATGGTAGTTCATGGGGGGATATCACTTCCAAACCTAGCAAATGGTTTTCTTCATTTGAGGTCTATGGTGGCCATATCCATCTTTTAATAATAATTTCGTTCATGAGATTCCATTAGAAGAGGAGTTTCACCTAGAGACTATTTATTTTCATACCATCCCTTCTTTCCTAGAATTACTATTTTCAATATTTATTCCCTTAATCTTAATATTATTTATTTTTCCATTTTTTACAATTCTGTGAATTCATTTATCCTTGCATGTGATGTTTTTAGGATATAAGAACATTTATTTCAACTACTAATGTACGATTATATTTTTTGTGAATGTCCAGTACACCATTAGGATAGAAAATAATCATACATACTATTTTTATTCTCTTTTAGTGCATATTTATTTTAAAATACCAGGGATACCATTGAAATAAAATAGTACACTACTCATTTCAAGCCATTTCGAATTATCACTGATAAGATCTCAAACATATAAAAAATTTAACTATTCTTCCTTATATAATAATAGGGTTTGAAATATAAATTCCACTTATACCCTCCTCCTCTATCCTACTCATCCTCTACATCCTCATACACATTATCCTCCTCTTCATATTACCCCTCCTCATCATCCTCTAGGGAATTTATAAAATCATTATAAAAGTAATCGACTTCTCTAAATATCATTATTAATTACATAGAATATCTATTAATTAAAATATCATTTTCATTTGACGCACAAATAGATTCCTATGATATCTTCTCACTTTTATTATACTCAACGTCTCACTAGATGACAAGGTTTGTTCCCCATGGCCATCAATCAATAAATTTTCATGTTCATTTCACAACATGATCATAACAGGCTTCACATTCTGTTAAGATTATTCAATTGATTAGAGAAAAATAAATGCACCATTTATATTCTTCCTTATGAATAAAAACAGACGAAAAATATTTTCTTCAATTATACATTTAACTAGGTAAAATATTCTTTAGGATAAAACATACTATTTTTTGATGAATAATTGTTTTTCAGATAAACTAATCTAAAATCAAATACATCATTCACCATTATCCTTTCATGTTTTCCTCATTTAATTTCCCTTGTAACATTTATTGAGTCACTGTCGAATCTCTAACTATATTTTGATACATAATATCTGAATACTGATATAATATCTTCTAATTTAGTTAACTATAATTCTTAAATATTTCAAACTGAAAAAGAATATATTAAAAATATAATTTCTTATATATAACTTCAGTGATGGAAAATATTTTATAGAAACTTAGGATTAGGTTCTTTATTCCCCTAAGGATCTTATATTTTCTTAATTGAATATTACAAACACCTTTCTATATCTCATGTATCATTGAGAATTCCATACATACCAAAAGGAGTTTCAGATTTTTCCAGATATATATATACTACATCTCATGCAACATTATTAAAATGTTGTGTATCAATTGGTTTATATTAAATATCACTATATAAAGAATATATATGTTGTATATTATCTTATATATCATAATTTTAAGATTATATAGTGAAATTTAGGTCATCATTATCTTTTATACAACATATTAAATGTAACATACTGACTTAAGAATACATTATGATCCACAAATATATTACATATCAAAGTATGATCATTCCTTTTTTTATATTTCAATATGAACTTAAATATATATCTTTTTTACACATTGGTATATAATTCATATCATATATAATAACAAATATTCTATTTGAAAAAAATTACATATAATAGTAATAATCCAAAAAATTTCCATGTATCATTAGGGTATTGTTATGTATCATAGTGAGATCGACCACGTTGGAAAAAATATACATAGAAAAAAATTATTTATGATCCTCATAATTTATTTATCTCGAACATAGAATCCGCAAACATTATAAAAATGGATCAAGATATTTTCAATTATTCTCTGGTTATTTAAAGTCATTAAATACTTTTCAAAACAACCAATGAAGATTTTTTAAAAAATAAAAGTATTTCTAAAATAACTTCATCTTCATTTCCCATGTTTTAATAATTTGAGTTTTGAACATATAGTATATAAATGGATATTTAGTTTCACCATAATTCTCACCCTCAATATAATCATATTTATTTAATTAAAATGTTTCATTTTATTTGAAAAAATATAGCACCTATCTCATTTTTTATTACTATTCATACTTAATCAACATAAACATCCAAGAGATATTATCATTGTATTGAATCATAATTTTAACATCATTAGTATGTTTGAAAATGATATTAAGATATTTTATGTTATATTTTTAAAACTATTCGTGGAGTTGGAATATGGATTTGATCATCATATATCCCCAATGGTGATATATATATATAATATTTAATAAATTTACCTATACATCCAATATAACCTAAATAATGATTTATCTGTTGAAAGAATCCTCTTAAATGAAATCCAATAAGACTGTTCAATAAAAAATGCAATATTTTTTTATATGAAATATATATTTCACCTAAATATATTTTCAAGGTGATGAAATGTGAGGTGTAAAAAATAAATTTACTCTATAATTTATTTATTTTTAATTATATTTAACCTTGGAATTTCCTGATATAAAATATCATTACATATATTCTAAACAGTTGAAAAGAAAAAATATAATTGGGAGAGATCCAAAATAATGATTTGGTTGAGAATTTGTTGATAAATGATCCTAGAATGAAGATTTAATGGAAAAACTATAGATTCATTAGTGACATAAATTTAATATAAATTATTGTATAAATATTTATATGTTATTGAGGTAGGGATTTTTAATTTTTTTAATTTCTCTATTCTTCAAGATTTTTTATAATAATGGTTTTACAAATTTCTTTCCATATTCAAGTATTGGTAAATGTATAACCATTAAATTATAATTCCATCATGAATTTTGAATTGTTATTTTTTGGTTGGTACAATTACAGAAATATATGTCTTGTTTTCCATCGATTAATGGGTTTCATGATGAAAAAAATCCAACTTTAGTCTCAAAATATTATATTTTATGGATTTATCCAACTATTCTACATGTTTCATATCCTGTGTTGTATTTTACTGGCATTTTTTTATAATTACCAGAACCCTATTCATTGTGTGACTGATATTTGATTTCACATATCAATGGTGTGGGTTATGTATCATGGAATTTTCCTTGAGGGAGTTTGAAATATAATGGAATAAATCATAAGTATTATTAAGTGATGTAAATTTAATGAGGCATGAATATGGTACTTTGATGGTACGAAAAGTTTATAAATATTTATATTGATTAATTTTATGAATAAAATCCAAAACAATGAATTAAAAATGGACAATGAAAATTGGGGGGATTTTGGTCTAGAAAAGGAAAATATTGGTGGTTGTGGTATAGAATGATTAGGAAAATAATCCATGATAATATTCTAGGAAATGAAAACCTACATGACATGTTGTTCAGAAGATAACATGTCTTGTGGATCATCCAAATGATGGAAAGGGATTCCAATAATGTAATATAACACATAGATGTCTGGATAAGACATGCATTATTTGGTACTAATAACTCCAAATTTTTTTGTATAGGGAATACATTACTAGGTAACTATGTGACCCACAAAAAATGTGTGATGGGAAATACCCTTTATACTTTTTCCATGTCATGAGTCTAGAAGCACGACACATGAAGTATAATAATCCTTGAACTACATGCTATGTGGAACGACAGACTCCCCCTGCCATCTATTTGAATTTCTATACACTATGTGGGAAACTACATCATGTGAATATGAGATCACATGGGATAAACTTCATTTATCCCATGGGTACATTATGTACCCTCTTTTTTCAGTAATATGACTCTTTATACATATCCCTTTGAGTGGAACAATCCATAACAATGTAAATGGTGTATTAATATTTGATGTTACTATACAATAATAATTTATAATTTCGTACCCTAGATGAAGAAAAAAACCCAAATAGAATGTTTTATAAATGGAATAATTAATTAAAACATTTTAAAGGTTATGGATGCATGTAATACATCCAAAATAAATAAGTAAATAAAGAATAATATGATGATGTTGTTGATTATGGACTATTTTAGGATAAT
Source organism: Viscum album (assembly GCA_963277665.1). Classification (NCBI taxonomy): domain Eukaryota; kingdom Viridiplantae; phylum Streptophyta; class Magnoliopsida; order Santalales; family Viscaceae; genus Viscum; species Viscum album. Next base: position 606,837,006 of record OY728127.1, read on the forward strand.
CAACAACATTTAAGGAAACAATTTAAAATTATAGCTTCATTAATATTATTTAGAGAATCAATGTCAGTGTAATTGAAGAGAGAAATGTGAAGAACATTATAGGTTCAAATACTATGATTTTAGTGAAATATAAAATGATTGAAAAAAAGTCAGTACAGTTCTTGATCCTACACTGACTTTTGTGAATGATTATGACTCTATGATTGTTCATAAAAGAATGTTGTTGAGAAATAATTGTAATATCCACATTAGTGGATAAATAGTTTAATATATGTATATCCATTAAAAATATTTGAAGATATATATAAACCAACACAAATATAGAAAATGATATATGTGGATATTCAATCTCTATTGTCAATAATGCACCTAACTTTATGTGGAAAAAAGTCATTGAAATATTCTATAAATGAACAATTAGATCATATTGATGAAAAGTGAACTATATTTCTTTTTAAAAGGACCCAAAATCATTATATGATTATAAAAAATAGGATCATGTTGTATAAAACCGATGATCATAAAGTTTGACCATAAACATTGAATGTTTAGTTTATAAAAAATATAAATTGACTAAGGAAAATTATTTTGAATAAATTATATCCCTATTATTAATAATCTACATAATCTATTTTTTCTAATGGAAATTCATATAAGACCCATAGATTAACATACACTTTCAAAACTTATTTCTTAAATATAATAATTAAAGATGAAGTATATACAAAACATTTATGTGTTTATTGAATGGAAACAATTAATAAAATGTCATTTAATACATTAATATTTCAAAACCACAATATAATGTTTAATAGAATAAAAGACACCCAATATCAAGTATAAAGGTTTGTTAAGTACATTTACTAAAATATAAAAATTTTGCATTTCTGTTAAATTAGAGGGTATGAATTGGAATAAAAAATTATAAATATATGAATAAATATCCTTATCAATAAAAAAATATTTATTAATTCATATTAAATAAGAATTAAATTTTTAGTTATGTGATTTTATGCTTCAAACATAAAGTATTCCTCAAAAATAGTTTTTTTTAGTTTTTTTATAACCAATTATAATTAATATATTACTATCATATAATAAATAATTCAAAAAAGAACATATATTTTAAAATAATAATACAAAATTATCATAGGGTGATTTTTTATAATTATCTGAAATTTTTTTTAAGAATAGTGAAAAATACAGTTTTTATTGAAAACAATAATTTTGATTCATAAAATATTTAAATTTAAATTTTTAAACAAATTGTTTGAATGAAAGATTAGATAAAATATATTATGTACAATAAAATTTAAACAATTTTAATCAATATTATTCTTGGTTTTGGTATAAATTTTTTTCATACTTAAGTAGATATTTTTTCTGGAACACCACTTTTCATCTTGTTTTGTGTTTTTATTTTTAATTGAAATTATTACACATGTTTGAATTGTATGTTATAATGATTATTAAAAAATAATAATCATTAAAATTAAAATTATTAAATTAAGTTAACTAATTTTTTGGTCAAAATGAATATTACAAATAGAAAAAACTAATTACCATTATTATGGTAAAAACTGGTTTACCGGGGGGGTTGATATAAAGTGATAAGGGTTAAAATAATCTAAAAAACTCTTAATGATATTTAATTGATTATTTTATACACTTATCTACTTATTTTTAATATCTATTTATTTATAACATAATTTCATATAATTATTTCCTAATAATATTTAAATATTTTAAAAATAAATAGTTTTTATGCTCCCCCACATTAAAATTCACACAATCTACGTTGTCATCTACAAAATTCCTGAAACTTTTATTCCAGTCCATCCCTAAAAATATCCCATCTTAAAATCTATCCCCATGTCCTTAAAGAATTATTTTTTAATCATAATTTCAAACTAATATGGATTAAGGTGAAAAGATAATGATGTTTTCCTACGCAGTGTTATAACAATTAATGGAATGTTTTTGTTTAATTTATTATTCTACATCCTATAAAACAACTCCAAAAAAATTAATATGAAAACATATGAATCCATAATCTAATGAGTCGTTATAGTGTTTATTTTTTAAACTACAACATGTTTCATTTTTTTGTTAAATTGGAAATAAAACCATTATTCATGTATATGAAACATTAATACCCTATAACCCATGGTAAATCATTTTACATCTTCATATTTAATTTATAAAACAAATTATGGATTTAAATGAACTAATAATATATATTATATTAATTTAATTTTGGTTTAGAAAAAATAATATATTCTGTTTTCTAGTAAAATAAGAAATAAAAATAAAAAACATTGCTCATACATAAGTATGGATATCCTCCACATTATTTGATGCATTTTATTTTCCATTTATTCCACCCATGGATAGTTATATAGTTATATTAAAATATGTAATATGATATTCAATATATGGTTCTCTACCTAAAAATAAAAAGTCAAATGTAACATTTTTCAATATAATAATATAAAAAAGATAATTTATATGTAATGATAAAAACATACCACACATTGATAAAAAAATATTAGTTGAATATTTATTTCATTACAAAAACAAATTCATACATATTGTAAAGTTATAATTCCATTAGAAACATTTATTGTTTAAATACTCACCCATAAGTGATCTATATATTGTCCTACTATTTTCTCCACAACTAGAACCTTTTGGAGACATATATTACATAATATATTTCATCATAATATGTGGAAATGAAATATAATAAATGGTGAGCTCATGTAATCTTCATTTTTTGAGAACGAATATATAAAAAATTAACGATTTTAAGGGTGTGGGAACATGATAATGAAATGTTAAAATCATATCCGTTATATCATAGATCATAAACATGTTTCATGGTATAAATCATGGTTGTTTATAAAACATGAATCATAATGGAATAAATGAACATGAAATATATTAAAATAACATTATAATAAGAAATGGATGTTTATCATAAATATATGTATATAAAATCATATCATTACTAGTTTAAGGATCAATTTCATACTATTATAGTGGAATGATTACAATTCCTAAATCATCAGGTTAGACATGGTTCACTCCCAAGACTATCATAGTAGGGAGAGTCTCTTACTTAACCAGGATGACTCCCAATTATAATCCTCTTTATCTCATGAGATATCAATATTTCTCCAAATAATTGGATGTATATATAGGTCCCACCAATCACATAATTATAATTATAAATATGTGTGATACAATATCAAAAAACATTCATCATATATTTTCACATGAAAAGAACATGGTTTCATAATCATTTCATAATATCATAACATATGTAAAATAAATATGTTTCATAAAAATTTCATGATTTCATTAAAAAATAACCTATGGAAAAATAAGTGGGTTTCGTAATAGTTTTTTCATGGTATAACACGAGAAAGAGAAACTAGTTTCTTTAAAATTATGTAATAATTAAGAGAAACCATTTATTTAACCAATAAGGATGGTACCTTTGGATATTATCCCAAATAAAGAATAAGTATCATTAATGGAATTAATCATACATGGAAAATTATTTTGAATGAAAAATCACTTGCGACACCTCAATAAGACAATATCATATCCAGGAAAATAATTTCTATTAAAAAAATTAAAATTTCATAAATTAATGTGAAAATACATTTAATTTAAAATAACGTTGATAATATAATAATTAGTCTTAAATGAAAATAATTTTCATGATGGTGGGAAATTTCTTTTTATGATCTTTATGTAAAAACAAATATTCCATTCACATTTTGAGTAAAAGAAATGTATGATTTATTTGGAAAATGATATAAAGATTATAGTAATAAAATTATTTTAAAATTAAAAAATTGTTATTAATTTTAGTAATAAATAATTTTTATATTTATTATCCAATTATTGTAAACATATTAGAAATGGTTTTAAGAGAGAAATATGTTTTCAAATGATGAATGAAAAAAAGATAATTTTCCCAAAAAACATTCTATTGAAATCTTAAGTGGATAATGAGATAAAAATGAAAGGAAATCATGTATTCTAATGATATTACGCCATTATAATAATATACATGAACCTCTTGAGAGATAAATCATAAGAATTTATCCTAAATAACATAAACATAAAAAATCCCTATAGGCGATGAGAGTGTATCATAAATAACGTACCACAATGGTATCTTATGAATTGTAGTCCATATTTAATAAAAACATCAAATTAAAAATTTATTATAATTATAATTAGTATATTCATGATACAAAATTTCATATTTTTTGTATATATGACACTTAGATGAATATTGGTTTATAACCTAACTTTTGTCATGAAGAACACAATTTGAGAAAAAAAATCCCTTCCATTATGTATACATCTTCAAAGAACATGTATAATAAATACACATATATTTTAAATTTATTATTCATCCATAAATATATATATCAAACCATATATAATTTATTTATAACATTTTATTTCAAATTTACTAACAATTTCATGTCTAAGTCACGTTTCGCCAAATAAATGATTTTCCTTTTATGTATGTTTTGGTTATTTTTCTATTAGATCCAGCATTGTAAAATAATATCCATAATTTTAAATATGATATAAATATCCTATGTTTTCAGTATACATGTTACTATATTAAACCATAAATTTAAGGGATAAAAAATTAAATTCACCATTTATGGAGATGGTAGGTCGTACCTAAGCATTAACAGAGTTCCCATTTTAACAGTTGATCACAAGAAATATAGATTAATAATTTATTAAAATTTCAAAAAAAATAATTTAATTTATAAAAAATATATTCATAAAACCCAACATTACTACCTTCTACGTAATGTGTGATTGAATTATTTCACATTGTGAGGCGGTAGTCTACGACATACATGGGATACATTTCAATATCCTCATGGAATGGAAATTAATAAGGTATATTTGATATAATAATTCATGATGTATAGTTAAATTAATATAAATATACAGACATATATACATATATATATATATATTTAATCCATCATTATTTCTTATTGTGATCGATGTTGATGGAAATCGAATAACAACGGTTCGTGAGGTGGTAGTCTTCGATACACATGAATGATGATTCCATATCCTTCTTGATTGAAGTTGAGGACGTTATAGGAAATGATATTTATATAATAGACTCTTATTTTATGTATGAAACTGATGGAATTATATCATAATTTTTTAATAATAATTTACTTATTTTCAGGAAAATAAAATATAAAATTATTGGTTAGGGACTTTACCATTTCTTTAGATAATTAATTTTTGTTGTCAAAAAATAATTCCAATGATGGATTAATGAAAAAAATAATGCTTCTCATTTGAAATGAGGGTGTTAATGAAGATTGTTTTGATATTATATGATTGAAATTGTTATGGATGTCTAAAGTGGAGAGGAGAATTTGTGTCCTTTTATAAGTGAGGTGATTGGAAGAATTATTATTTCTGAAAAGGAAAATGTGTGCCAATTTTTTTCAAATAAACAAGGAACCAAAATATTTCGTATAAATTCTTATAAAATACAGGTTGTAATTATATCTAGAAATAAAAATATGGGATTTGTTTTGGGTCTTTCTTATGAAATAGTTTTCTAATTTAACTCCCTTCAAACACCATTTTTACCTTAATGATGATAAATATTTTTAACTATTTTATACTATTCAATATGGTAAAAATGTATGTTTAAAATATTATATAATATAATATATTCTGATTATAGAAACATTATCCATTTTTTCATGTTCATCTCACATAATTGAAAGAAATTATTTTAATATTAAACCCATAGAAACAATGAGAAACTGTGGTTTCAAGGGAAATTGTTTTCCTAAGTAGTGAATGATTTAATATCAAACATCATTATAAATGTTTTATAAATAACCGAAAATGGATTAATAAATATAAAATTAATATAATTTTACTTTTAATATTATTTTTTAAGGAAAATTTTCTTTATAAATTTGTTAAATAAAAATAAATATTTTCAATAAACACCGAAAAGTTTCACCATTTATATGATTAGTAATCATTTATTAGAATACCCAAAATTTTACCACAAGATTATAATTTTATTATTATTCACCTAATAAATTTGACTTATTAAATTTCCTTTTCTATAAGGGTTGTAAATATATAAGATTATTTATTAGAAAAACTAATTTTTTGTGAAAATTGAATTTTCCAAACAAATGAAGACTTTATAAAAAACAACGTAATTTTTATCAATATTTTTTCTTTAAAAAAATTATAAGTAATTATTATTGAAATATTATTATTGATAATAAGTCCTCAAAGGTTATATATTTTTTAGTTAAGTTCAAGTTAAAATAAAAAAAAATTATTGTCTTTTACAGTTTGTTAAAACTTGTTAATGCATGTAACACAATCAAATAATGAAATTTTAATTTTTAATAAATATATTTAAGTATTTTGATGTTACCCTAAAAATAAATTAAAATAATTTTCATCCAATAAATTAAATCAATATAAAAAATATATATGTGGATACATCTAGATCACCATTTCGTCATGTTCCAATGTAGCTTCCTTAAAATGATGATCTTTTCATAAACCAATGGAAAGGTGAGTTGTCATGTTTCATAGAAATTTTGATATTTGATCCTGAATCCTCACAAATTATTTAACATATAAATTATATTTCTCCAATGAAATTATTTATTACTGAGTACATGTGAATGGTCGGGTATTTACTTCCACAAAATAGATACATGTAATAGATCGTGAACTTGATAGATGTTTGGTTGAAACATAAACTGATAGGTTACCATCCAAATATGAACAATATTTACAAATGGAATAATATGAATAGGTCATAGTTTACCGTTTAATCAATATATAATTACCTTATAAAATGGATAAATTATCTGTAAAACCTTGTCCCCAACTTCTAATTCCAAATCACACCGGAAATTATCAACATTACTTTTCTACTAACAATTTTTCATCCCTTGTCTTACTAAATGTATCTAAAATTATATTCCATTTATTTATATATATTATGATCCACTAAATTTTATTCTCAATAATCATTCCTAAAAATTTTATCCAACAATTGTTTTCCATATTAGTCTTCATAAGGATCCATATAACTTCTATTGTGAAAGATATTATTTTATGAAAACTGAACTTGATGAATATGTTGATCCAAACCACCAATAAAATCCATATAAAAAGATCCAAACATATCCTATAAGTTTTTAATTCACATCTCATACTAACCATCTATCAGTGGATGATATTGAGTACTGAATCTCATATCTATATAAAGAGCATGTTTAAGACTTCTCTATAACCTTTTGGTAATACTTGGATAAGGATCAGATACAACTGAATGTGGTACACCTTACCCATATAAAACATCCTTAATGTATATCAAATAAATATTATATAGAGATAAATCATATCTAATATTGATGAAGTGATATTAATTTGTACAGAAATCAACTATATACCATTAGTAATTTTTCCCTTTAGATGTTTTGGGTTGTTTGATAACTAAATAAATGGTGATGTTTTCATTTTTCCATTATGGTATTGCTAATTGATATAACATCAACTTATACTATAAGGCCCCAACCATAAACCTTACTTATTATTGAATAAACTGAATAATTCACATTGAGGATATTTTCAGGTTTAGATTTTTAGAGAATTAGGTCATAACTATTACATCTGAAAAGATTACAATGTAGACATTTCTACTAAGTTTCATAAAATAAAAACTCTTTAAAAGAAACATGTCTAGTTCCATGTTTTAGATAGAATGACTTTCCCTTGATCCCATCCTTCAACCTATTCCACATTAATTCCTGTGAAAAACATTTCAAAAAAAAACTTGGGGTGACCATAAAAATCTCAGCAAGGGATACACAAAGAATGAAAACTGTTAGTTTTTCAATGTAACAAGTAAACCATGTATACTTTATCAAAGTAATACCTTTCACCTTTAGGAAGTAGTAAAAACTCTTCACTGAATAAAATATCATTACTTATCCTTTTTTTAACCAAAATATTACCATAAAACCCATATAATGAACACATAACATATAAAGGTAACATGGGACATAAACATACTTAAATGGAATAACCATACGGTCGACATCCACACATACTTAATGGTATAGCCATCAGGCCGACTACCATACCCAATGCATTGGAGGTTATAATGTAACCACCCTTCCTGGTATTCACAGCACCACCCATCATATGGTTTATCACGTAACCACCAGTAAAATGTCCAAGTACCATCATTACACATAAAATATTGAAAATATAATCATTTCAATAACAACATTTCATTTGCAATCACAATAAGTAATTCCAAGATATTGAATTAAGCAATCCATTTTCAAAAACCATTTAAAAGATATTTTTGAATCAAAGTGTCCCATAAATCTTTAAAGGTTTTAATGGAATTATAATTTAAAAGCATTAATGTCCATATAAATAAATACAGAAAACCATTTTGAAAAAATGGACATTAAAGATAAAGATGTATAATAATGAATCTTTAAAACATTTAATATGATATTTTTGTTAAAGAGTTTTTAACAAAATGATAGACTCTTGAATACAAATAATTGTGGAATAACCTATAATCCAAGCTTCATAATATCATGAGAATAAAGGGATTCATGATATAATATGTCAAAGGACAGTATACACACCATATAAGAGTGAATTGGTGCATAACAACAATGAAGTCTCAATAGAAATGTAAATTGAGATGAAATCCATTATAAAGATAGTATCCTTAAATTAAGGATAAATCTATCACATAATTAAGTGTGAGAAATATAAATACACCCAATATAAGTGGATATTATGTGTGAAACAATCAGAGGGAATTCAAACATAATCTTGCAAAAACAAAACCAATGACATAGATATTTAACTCAATGAAATGAGATTGAGTTATGATTTCCCTTACAAGTTCGTAAGAACTTATCAATGAGATGATTATGTGTTGAAATACCATATCCACCAAAAAGGTTTTTGGAAATTACAAAATAGATATTCCACACATAATCATGGAATAATAAAATCAAGAAGTTGTGGATTAACCCAAAGTATTGAACGTGGGTTAAGAAGTTCCCTTACAGAAATCTGACAGCCTAACGGCATCACTTTAAAATTCAGAAAATGAGTTGATGAGAGAGAAAATGGTATCTCATCACATGGACATAAAATTTACATAAATAATGATATATAAGAACATATCCCAACATAATAGTATTTGAATTAAAAGACATAACAAAAGAAGTATTTTAAAAAGAGGAGGGTGAAAGGTCCCCTTACCGAATTAGGTAACTTTTGAAAAGTACACCCCATGGAAGAAGGGTCATACAATGAAGATGTAAATACCCATTAATGAAATTATACTACAAAAATTTTATAATAATGGGCTGTACATACCCCACTCAAAGAAAATAGTGTAAAATGTTGCATAAATGTCACAGGAATAAAAGTGAGATGAAAAATCATTTACAAAAACTCGGGAGCCTAACGGCGCCACATAAAGCATCCAAAAATTGATTTATGAGATAAAATAGGGTATCTAATTACATTTACATAAAAATTAGAGTATGAGTAATATAAAATAACATCCCCCATCATAACAAGTAGGAGAGTAAAATAAGTTATATAAAGGAGAGTACTTAAAAAGAAAGAGAGAGGTTAGATCTCTTACGAAAATTCGGCATCCTAACGGCGCCACTCAAAACTTCCAAAATGGATTGGTGAGGAACAAATAGGGTCTCTCATCATATGAACATAAAACTTACATTTGGAGTAATATAAAATAACATCCCAATCATAATAAAGATGAGCTTAAAAGGAATGACATAAAAGAGTGTACTTAAAATGAAAGAGAGGGGTAGGATCCCTTACCTCGGGTCCGACTTGACTCGATCGTTCTTTAACGTCCTGAATAATAAACTTGAGTTAATTTATATTTGCTTAATAACCTTTTTCATGTTCATTATTCCTTTTATATCACTTATTTCCATTTTATAAACATTATGTAATCATTTATGTTAATAATTTTTGTTTTGTCGATATTTGGTTCTTAAGTCGAAAGTGAACATCTTACAATTACATGTTGTTCGTGTGGTCAAAGGTTCATTATATACAGAATTATATTCATGATTTGGATATCATATATATCAGATATATCCATCATATACAAGTATTTAAAATATTACATAATAATTTAGAGGTAAGAAATGAAATGCACCATTCATGGAGAAGGTAAGCCGTACGTACGCATGAACGCTACTTTCATTTATTTGTCATATTAATGGAATTAAAACTAAATGATAGGTATGTATATTTTAATTCCATAATTATATTCATCATTTATATGTAACATAAATTATATATATCCATTATAAATATTTACTTATAATAGTACATTACATTTGGGGATAAGAAATGAAATGCACTGTTCATGGAGACGGTAAGCTGTACGTACGCATGAACGCTACGTTCATTTCTATCTCGTACATTAATAGAAAGAAATAATATGATATAGAGGTATATTATAATTACAGTATAACATCATATATAATAACTTTAAATCCATCCTTTATACGTCCCACAAAAGGCATTAACGAATCACATCACTTTGAGGGGGCGGTAGTCCGCACTTCCTAAATTGAAATTATCGTGTTTACCCACAATGGAAAACATAAAGGTAAACCAAAAATGAAAAATAAAGAATTATAAAGAAAACATAAACATAATATATATCATATATAAATATATTTACATCTTAATGGCCACCATTAAAGGTGCTAAAAAGAAGATTGAACAATCATCATTTCGTGAGGCAGAAATTCGCCAACCGCAGAAGCAGTATGTTCTTTACCCAGTAGATGTAGATGTGTTTAAGATTAGATCTAAATATTATTATAACAAAATACTATTATATTTAAGATACTGGAGTTGCTACAAAATAAATGAATAAAAAGAGTTTAGGGGGTTGGAGAAGCAAAATAAAACAAAATAACACAAGTGAAGACATCACCTTAAAATCGGGTAACTCTCTTAGATTTGAGCTCAAGGGCTTCCTTGGGAAGACTTATGACAAAAGTGAGGATTCAAGGAGTAAGATAGGGATGTGGATAGACAAAATGGTCAGGTTTTGGCCGAGCCAAAGTCTTTGGAAGTGTGGGTAAGGAGGTAGAGGTGGGGGCCTTTTATAAGAGGAGAGGAGGGGTACTCTTGGAATGCAAGGAAATGTTACTTTATTTTAGAATGAGTTTAAGATTTTAATGGTCCCAAATTGCTGTGTTTCAAGGATAAGGTGATAAGGTTTCGAAATCCACCCATATAATAGGTTTTGGACATGTGTAGGTTATGTATTTTACATTATTATTTCATTTTATTTAAATCCTTTATTAATGAGGTAATCGCTGCATCATCATGATGTCAGAAATAAATTAATTTATTTAATGTCTAAAAATTATAAAAAAATATCATGATGTGGGAAATATTTTTAACTTTTCAATGAATATTTATAGTAAAAAATATTACTTCCATATCTCCATGTAAGAATTGTTTTAGTAAAACAACTCATGTCTGTGTAATTTTTAATTTTACATTAAATAAAAAGTTATTTATGTCATTTCCCAACCAATGTGGCTCCATGGGGTCCCCAAGTTGACACATGGATTGTCTTGGTCGTCCATGACTTATCCAATAAGGGAATTACATGTGTCAATCTCATCTCATATTATTAAAGCATTATTTATTCCTTAAACTACACTAATTACCTCTAATCGCGATTCAAAACATAGTAAGTTACTATTCACCAATAAATTATTTTAATTCCATTAAACCATATTTTACTTCTTAATGGCATCCATGTATGTTGGATTTTTGAAATTCTAAACACAGATTTGGCAATGTTTCATTTAAATGAAAAATCAGTTTCATTAACTACCACTTAGTGGTTTCACTATTCCTCAAAAATTGATGTTTTCCAGAAAAATACCAAAAATTCACCCTAAGCTATATTTGATATTACGAATTAAAAAATGAAGTCTATTTTAAAAAATTCAAAACATATAAGTTTCATTAATTTATTTAATAATTAATTCCCGCTGTCAAAAAAATAGCGTGTTTTTAAGAAAAAATAAGTATCAAAAGATTGACTCTAGTTTAAGCCCAATTTCAAGATGAAATTAATTCAAACAACCACTATTGGATTAAATTGTAACAATATATTCTAATTGAACATTAAAACCAATTCAAAAGATAATCTAATAATATAAATAAATTAGATTAAAAGGAGGTTTTGAATTAAAATACAACATTTTTTACTATTCATTAAAAAATGAACTTTATCGGAAAAATACCAAAAATTTACAAAATGTAAATTTTGATGTCCTGATTCTAAAGAAGAATTTTATTGTGTCAAATATAACACATAAAATTGTCAAAAAGTGGATTTAAAATAGGTTCTCCATGAAATGGCGGTTAATCGACCTTTTAAAGAATATTAGAATGTTTATGCTTAAAAATTGGATTCATTCACATATTCAATCCTCTAACATTTATTGTAAAGAGTAAAAATATTTGAAAAACATACATAATAATTTTTTAGTTAGTTCCGTTCTTTCCTGCCATTACAATAGCTAGGCGTTAACTACCATTTAAAATAATATTATTTTATTATTATAGTGCAACGTAAGATTTCAAAGGAACTCGTTGTCACGTATTGGGTACGCCATCGAGCATAGCGTTCCCTTTAAGGTAATATTAATATTTTTTTCACAAATAGAGATAAATATAAAAATTTCATATTGTTTATTTACCTGGGGTGTTACATCCTTCCCCCCTTTTGAGAATTGTGTCCTCGCAATATCAAAATTGGGCTTGAAAAATCCATTGTAAGTCCCACATCGGAAAAGGAGTAAATTAAACTATCACATTAAAAGATAGAAAGGGAAGTAAAAAAGGTCACCCGAGTTAACCCATACCAGGATTCATGTATGAAAATATGGACATGGAGGAAAAAAACAAAGGTTCATGTTCTGATGGAGTGTGATAGTAAACATGTCTAGGAAAATGTTAACCATTAGAAAATCGCAAACTTTTGATGGGTTAAACGGTATTGGATTCCCCAGTAGGAAACGTTAATGGGAAAAAAAATTAATTACTTTTCGTTGATGAATTTATTTTTGAGCTTACCTAAAACATAAGGATACATACTTACTTGTCATGTTGACTTTCAAATTTTACTAGATTTCTTATACGAACTCATATTTTCTTTAAAGGATGAGTATTTAGGATGACTTGTTTACATTAAGAGAGCTATAATGAACTTCTAGAGAATCACCTAACCCAAAAAAGAGAACTATATACTTCCCATGTATTTAGACTTTAACCAAAACCAAAACCAAAAAGGTTAGTACAGGATCTGATAATCCAAAAAAGGATAACCCTTTATAAAAAGAAAATGTTCTTTATTCTCCAAAATTTTTCCAACAAAACCCAAAGTTCAACGAGGACCATTCGATTAAATTTTTTTCCATAAAATTCTTGAAAGTAAACCAAACTAAGATTGAAACCCAAATAATTGAAGGATTTAATGACATAGTCTTCCAAGGTACAAATTAACTTTTATCTCCAAATAACATCAGTTGCTCTTAAATTCTCATATTGAAAAGTAATTAACCTAATCACATATCTTTGATGATAGGTTAATCATTTCCATAGATAACTGAAAATAAATATACTCTTGATTCCTAAAATCATCTAACTAAAACGAATTAGTCAATCTAACCAGGGACTTCACGTAGTCCGGTGGTAGGCGATAAATACCAGTCGCACTTTGGTTATGAGTTCGAGTCCCGCAGCTTTGTCCGACGCGACGGGTTGTCACACGGTCTACGTGTTGTCCTTTTTCCAAAAATATATAATTCTTAAAACATTCCCCAAAACGAGATAAAATCTTCAAATATAATCATAACATATTTTAAACTCAAGTTTATCTCATGCCTTTCACTTTCCACAATAACATATAGTAACCCATAATTACCTCAAAAGTAAGGATCATATAAACCCAAATTGTTCATTATAATTATGTCCACAAAAGAACAGATAAATATTCCTTGAATAAAATTTTCATATATCAAACATCAGGGTTACACATACTATAAAAAGTCTTCTAATGTAACCCCATCATCAAAAGAGACTTAATACTCTTAATAATTTCACCTTAACTCTTGAAGCCTTTATATGTTGACTTCTTACTCATTAATCATTCTTCATGATCCATTAACCATTCCTTTCCAACTTATTCTGAAATACTTCTTTCCTACAAACAAAATCATGAATCATATCCTAAGATTCCAAAATAGGAAAACAAAAGTTATGAAATTATCCATACCTTTGATTGGCCATTGTCAGTTTCTTCATCCTCAATCGGAATGGAATTAATTATTAGTAAATGAATATTTGTATGATCATGGTGATCCAATTCCCGAAACTTCTTCATAGGACATGGGTTTGAATAATGACCATGCACACCACATTTAAAACATTCAATTGATCCCTCATAAATTACTTCTTTCCATTTCCTCGAGTCAACTAGATGATTCCTTTTTCCATGGAAGGTTCATGATTTATGACCTTCATTTCCACATCTATATCATATTTCTGTCCCTTTGAAACATTTTCCTAGGTGTTTCTTTCCACATCTTTGAAACATAGGTTTTTGAACACACTTACCTTTATGATTATTACATGTAGTTCTATAGGGATTTGTTTCTCACATATATGATTCCTTATAGAATTAACCAAGGTTTAGGTGGTCAATCATGACTCCATATAGTCGGTTGAGGATAAAAACAAGAGTTCTCATTGCAGCTCCCATATCATTCAGTTTCTCGCTCAGAAAACTGTCACAGTTTCCTTCACATCCACTGTTACTTTGGTTCCTACTGGATCCAGCCATTTAATAAAACCAAAAAGGTCAGTGTTAGTATATCAACAAAACCATCATGTACTAATGAGGAAGATAAACACTAAGATATACTTACTCATTCACTTTATCTACAACTAGGACTCTTTCTGAAATCCTAACCATTATGGTAATGTCACTTATTCTCAGAGGATACCATAAACTTTAAAGTTATCTAAAGCGACCTTTGATACCAACTATAAGGCCCCAACCTTACACCTTAATTATTATTGAATTAAATGAATAATTCACATTGAGGATCTTTTCAGGTTTAGAGTTATAGAGAATTAGGTCATAACTATTACATATAAAAATATTAAAAAGTAGACACTTCTACTAAGCCTCCATAAAATAAAAACTCTTTAAAAGAAACATGCCTAGTTCCATGTTTTAAATAGCATGACTTCACCTTGATCCCATCCTTGACCCTATTCCACATTATGTCCTGTGAAAAACATTTCAAAAAAACTTGGGGTGACCATAAAGAGATCAGCAAGGGATACACAAATAATGAAAACTGTTAGTTTTTCAAAGCAACAAGTAAACCTTGTATACTTTATCAAAGCAATACCTTTCACCTTTAGGAAGTAGTAAAAAATCTTCACTAAATAAAATATCATTACTTACCATTTTGTAACCAAAAGATTACCATAAAACCCATATAAAGAACACATAACATATAAAGGAAACTTGGGACATAAGCATACTTAAATGGAATAACCATACGGTTGACTTCCACACATACTTAATGAAATAGCCATACGGCCGACTTCCATACCCAATGCATTTGAGGTTATAACGTAACCACCCGTCCTGGTATTCACGGAACCACCCATCATATAGTTTATCACGTAACCACCCGTAAACTGTCCAAGTACTATTATTACACATAAAATATTGAAAATATAATAACTTCAATAAAAACATTTCATTTTCAATCACAATAAGTAATTCCAAGATATTGAATTAAGAAATCCATTTTCAAAAACTATTTAAAAGAGATTTTTGAATCAAAGTGTCCCATACCACTTTGAAGCCTTTAATGGAATTATAATTTTAAAAAATTAATGTCCATATAAATAAATACTGAAAACCATATTGAAAACATGGACATTAATGATAATGATCTAGAATAATGAATCTTTAAAACATTTAAAATGATATTTTTGTTAAAGAGTTTTTAACAAAATGAGAGACTCTTGAATACAACTAATTGTGGAATAACCTGTAATCTGAGCTTCATAATATCATGAGAATAAAGGGATTCATGATATAATATGTCAAAGGACAATATACACACCATATAAGAGTGAATTGGTGCATAACAACAATGAAGTCTCAATGGAAATGTAAATTGAGATGAAATCCATTATAAATATGGTATCCTTAAATTAAGGATAAATCTATCACATAATTATGTGTGATAAATATAAATACACCCAATATAAGTGGATATTAAGTGTGAAACAATCATAGGTCATTCACACATAATCTTGTAAAAACAAAACCAATGACATGGATATTTAACTCAATGAAATGAGATTGAGTTATGATTTCCCATACAAGTTCGTAAGAATTTATCAATGAGATGATTACGTGTAGAAATACCATATCCACCAAAAAGGTTTGTGGGAATTACAAAATAGAGATTCCACACATAATATTGGCATAATAAAATCAAGAAGTAGAGGTTTAACCCAAATAATTGAAAGTGGGTTAAGAAGTTCCCTTATAGAAATATAACAGCCTAACAGTGTCACTTAAAAATTCAGAAAATGAGTTGATGAGAGAGAAAATGGTATCTCATCACTTGGAAATAAAATTTAAATAAATAAGGATATAGAAGAACATATCCCAACATAATATTATGTGAATTAAAATACATTACAACAGATGTCTTTTAAAAAGAGGAGGGTGAAAGGTCCCCTTACCGAATTGGGTAACTTTCGAAAAGTACACCCCATGGAAGAAGGTCATACAATAAAGATGTAAATTCCCATAAATGCAATTATACTAAAAAAAAGTATATAATAATGAGCAGTACATACACCACTCAAAGGAAATAGTGGAAAATGTAGCATAAATGTCACAGGAATAAAAGTGAGATGAAAAATCCCTTACGAAAACTCGGCAGTCTAACGACGCCACTTAATGCTTCCAAAAATGGATTTATGAGATCAAATAGGGTCTCTCATAATATGAACATAAAAATTAAAGTATGAGGAATATAAAAGAACATCCCCCATCATAACAAAGATGATCAAAAAATAAGTTACATAAAGGAGAGTACTTAAAAACAAAGAGAGAGGTTAGATCTCTTACGAATATTCGGCAAACTAACGGCGCCACTCAAAACAACCAAAATGGATTGGTGAGAAAAAATAGAGTCTCTTATCATATGAACATAAAAATCAAATTAGGTGTAATATAAAATAAAATCCCAACCATAAGAAATATGTGCTTACAAGTAATGACATAAAAGAGTGTACTTAAAATGAACGAGAGGGGTAGGATCCCTTACCTCGGGTCCGACTTGACTCAATCGTTTTTTGACGTCCTGAATAATAAACATGAGTTAATTTCTATTTTCTTAAGAACCTTTTTAAAGTTCATTATTACTTTTATATCACTTATTTACATTTTATAATCATTATGTAATCATTTAGGTTAATAATGTTTGATTTTTCAATATTTGGTTCTTAAGTCGAAAGTGAACTTCTTACAATTACATGTTGTTCGTGTGGTCAAAGGTTCATTATATCCAGAATGATATTCATGATTTGGATATCATATATATCATATATAACCAGAATATACATGTATTTATAATATTACATAATCATTTAGAGGTATGAAATGAAATGCACCGTTCATGGAGACGGTAAGCCGTACATACGCATGAACACTACTTTCATGTCTTTGTCATATTAATGGAATTAAAATTAAATGAGAGGTATGTATATTTTAATTCCAGAATTATATTCATCATTTATATGTAACATAAATTATATATATACATTATAAATATGTACTTATAATACTACATTACATTTGGGGATAAGAAATGAAATGCACCGTTCATGGAGACGGTAAGTCGTACGTACGCATGAACGCTACTTTCATTTCTATCTCATACATTAATGGAAAGAAATAATAATTTTATCAAGGTATATTATAATTCCAGTATAACATAATATATAATAACTTTAAATCCATCCTTTATATGTCCCACATATGGAATTAACGAATCACATCACTTTGAGGGGGCGGTAGTCCGCACTTCCTAAAATGAAATTATCGTGTTTACCCACAATGGAAACCATAAACGTAAACCACAAATGAAAAATAAAGAAGCATAAGGAAAACATAAAAATAATATATATCATATATAAATAGAGTGACATCTTAATGGCCACCATTAAAGGTGTTTAAAAGAATATTGAACAATCATCGTTTCGTGAGGAAGAAATTCGCCAACCACAGAAACAGTATGTGCTTTAACCATTAGATGTAGATGTGTGTAAGTGTAGCTCTAAATATTCTTATAAAAACATCCTTTTATATTTTAGATACTGGATTTGTTACAAAAGAAATGAATAAAAAGAGTTTAGGGGGTTGGAGAAGCAAAATAAAACAAAAGAACACAAGTGAAGACATCACCTTAAAATCGGGTAACTCTCTTAGATTTGAGCTCAAGGGCATCCTTGGGAAGACTTCTACAAAAAGTGAGGCTTCAAGGAGTAATAGAGGGATGTGGAGAGAAAAAATGGGCATTGGTTGGCCAAGACAAAGGCTTTGGATGTGTGGGTATGGTGGTAGTGGTGGGGGCCTTTTATAAGAGGAGATGATGGGTACTCTTGGAAAGTAGGGAAATGTTACTTTATTTTATAATGCGTTTCGGATTTTAATGGTCCCACATTGATGTGTTTCGAGGATAAGGTGATAAGGGTTCTAAATCCACCCATACAATAGGTTTTTGACATGTTTAGGTCATTTATTTTACATTATCATTTCATTTTATTTAAATCCTTTATTAATGAGGTAATCCTTGCATCATTATGATGTCATAAATAATCTAATTTATATAATGTCAAAAAATTATAAAAAAAATATCATGATGTAGGAAATCATTTTATCTATCCAATTAATATTAATAGTCAAAACACTGACTTTTATAACCCCATGTAATTTTTTTTTAGTAAAATAAGTCATGTTTGTGTCATTTTAAATTTTACATTAAATAAAAAGTTATTTATGTCATTTCCCAACCAAAGTGGCTCCATGGGGTCCGCAAGTTGAACCATTGTTTATCTTGGTCGGCAATGACACATCCACTAAGGGTAGGACATGTGTAAAGCTCATCTCATATTATTAAAACATTATTTTTACCTTAAACTACAATAATTACCTCTAATCGCGATTAAAAACTTAATAAGTTACTATTCACCAAAAAATTATTTTAATACCATTGAACCATATTTTACTTCTTAATGACAACCATGTATGTTGGATTTTTGAAATTAAAAACACAAAGGTGGAAAATATTCATTTAAATGAAAAATCAGTTTCATTAACTACCACTTAGTGGTTTCTCTATTCATCAAAAATTGAAGTTTTACAGAAAAATACGAAAAATTCACCCTAAGCTATATTTGATATTTAGAATTAAAAAATGAAGTCTATTTTACAAAATTAAAAACATATAAGTTTCTTTAATTAATTTAATAATTAATTCCTGCAGTCAGAACAAATAGCGTGCATTTAAGAAACAATAAATATCAAAAGATTGACTCTAGTTTAAGTCCAATTTCAAGATGAAATTAATTCCAACGACCACTATTGGATTAAATGGTAAAAATATATTCTAATTGAACTTTAAAACAAATTCAAAAGATAATCTAATCATACATATTAATTATTTTAATAAGAGGTTTTGAATTAAAATACAACATTTTTCACTATTCATTAAAAAATAAACTTTATCGGAAAAATACCAAAAAATTACACAATGTAAATTTTAATTTCTTGATTCTAAAGAAGAATTTTATTTTGTCAAATATAACACATAAAATTGTCAAAAGTGGATTTAAAAGAGGTTCTCTATCAAAAGGCGGTTAATCGACCTTTTAAAGAATATTAGAATGTTTATGCTTAAAAATTGGATTCATTCACATTTTTAATCCTCTAACATTTATTGCAAAGAGTAAAAATATTTGAAAAACATACATAATCATTTTTTAGTTAGTTCCGTTCTTTCCCGCCATTACAATGGCTAGGCGTTAACTACCATTTAAAATAATATTTTTTTATTATTAGAGTGCAACGTAAGATTTCAAAGGAACTCATTGTCGCGTATTGGGTATGCCATCGAGCATAGTGTTACCTTTAAAGTAATATTAATATTTTTTTCACAAATAGGGATAAATATAAAAATGTCATATTGTTTATTTACCTGGGGTGTTACATATACTTATATCTATCATCCATGAAGTTATGAAATACCAAGAATATAGATAAAATATTAATGATATCTCCCATTATTCCATCCCAGTATAAATGAAATTTTAAATCAATATTCATCTTCGAACATCCATGATGAATTAGGAATAAATAACTATGACCTTCCTATAACAACTCCAAGAAATATGGTTAGAACAAAAAATATAAAATTTTCCTAAACCTTATCATTATATTATGATAATTTTTAACCTCATGAACACTTATAGAATTATATTGGAGCTAGAAATATCCCTTATACACAACTTTAAACATTACATTGATCGATGGACCGACATTCAACTAAGAAAGATAATATTTATCATCTTTCTTATGAATTTCTAGATCCATCCATTGAATATATAGAAATAATGTGTATATTTTTATCCTTATCATGGATACTATTTAAGGTTAATTTCAACTCAATGCATTGACCACCTTGTTCACTTTACTTGGGTGGAAACCACAATATTTAAAAAACCCTAACCATATTCTTTGTCACATATTCAACTCAAATTGTGTGAAAATATACTTAAATTTCCCTGATCGGTATATTTATCACACTTTTACCTATAAAAATAAATCCCCCATATAATTAACTTATTATTCATCTATGCTAACTTTAAATCATGGGTTGGATAATTTTTATCTGGAATATTTAATTTCTATAAATAATAAGATATAACCACTTCATTATAAATAAGAATTCATACCAATAACTTAATTGATTCCACACTATAGATTAAAAACCCTTCCCCTTTTGTTGGGTAATGTATGAGAATTTATTTCACAAATTATTTTTTCAATTCCACATCATTTTCATCACAGTAATCATTATATTGGATCATAGATCCCTTCAATTGTAACTTGGTGATTGGAGTAGATAATAGTGAGAAATTATCCAATAATCATCAATAATAGCTAGTGATAAAATTAAGGTTCTAAATCTTAGTCATCATGATTATCCTAGAAGAAAATTCAATATCCTCTGTCTTTTATAGATATATTGATAACCCCTTATTGTGATTATCTAAAACAAATATGTAAATTTTTTCATCCGAGATTAATTCATTTTAAATTTTTATTATAGTTTCTCATTCCCTTGGGTGATTAGTAATATTATCAATATTTCCACATAATCTTCCTTACTAATTGAATATATAATAATATCATCATTAATATCTATAAAAACTGATCTAGTTAATCTCTAAACTCAATATTCATAAAATACATGAAGATATATAGAAGATTTATAAGTCAAAATGGCATCACAATATATTCATGGGGTCAATAACATGAAAATAATTATATCTTCAATTTATATTCTTTCTTGAACCTTATTTTATGATATCAAGAACGATTTTTAATCTTGTAAAATTATTGAGAACTATGAGTTTGATCAAATTCATCATCAACATTGTCTATAATAAACCTTTATTGATCATGATCTTGTTGAAATCCCAATAATCAATATAGAGTCATATCAATGAATCTGAATTTTTAACGAAATGAATAGTTTCAGCAAAATGTGACACACATGGCTTAATTAATCCCTTATAAATGTTCTCATAGAGTTTATTTTTCAATTCATGTAACTCGATTGAGTAAAATCATTAGGGAGTCTTTATAATAGGCTTAATACTTGGTACGAGTTATATTTATAACTCAAATTCATGTTTTCAATGAAGTATAAGAAACTCATTATGAAATATATTAATAAACACCAACAATATATGAATATCATAAATGTTGTGTTTCCTCCCAAAAATTTAATATAATCTCCCCTCTTTCATAAAAATCACACCCTATAAAACCCATGTTACTATTACACTCGTAAACAATCATAGGTTTGTTAGGAAAATCTAACATAAAATAACACCATTGATAATTTATATGGGAACTATGCATAGAAATCTAATACATTTGTTCTATATAATCAAAATCAACTCGATGAAAAATGATATGATTTGTAGGATGTAAATTCTCAAAAACTATAAAAGAGGAATCATATACCTGATATGTTCTCATCACACAATTAAGAGTTTTCACTAATAAATAAATATCTAATTTTGAGGTGTAATATTGATACTCTATGAAAATCATTAAAATATTAATGAATTTATATATATATATAGGGAATCAAGATATTAGAGGTTCTAGAGTGGATGGTATGTATACCTTTCACCATGTTATTATTGAACCCTATCCAAAAACAGTCATTGCATGAGATTTCCTATTATATCTCATATAATGGGGGTTCTAATATCGATCATCAACATTAAAAAATTTATTTTTTAAATAGTTAGAATAATTACTATGATCTATTTCATTGAAACAAATGATTTTGGGTGGTTAATTCTATAGATATTTCTATCTATTTACATTATTAGGTAAATTCATCCCAAAAAATCAAAATTTAATTTCTTAATTACCACCACTTACACATATAAAATATTTACCAGCCCCTATAAGTAAATTTCATCCATGATTCCTTCCCCACATTAAGCATGAAGGAAATATCATTTTCTTATTTTATTTGTTTTTAGTGTTTCCATTGATCTCTATCATCATTTTATATGAAAAACTATGACATTGATGGGTAACTCTAAACTCCATTACCTCATTGGAAGAACATCAAATGATTTATTCATAGTTACTAATGTTCTATATGGATACCTTTTTTTATAACTAGGTTTTTGAACACTAATTCATTGATAAATCATAAATTCATGTTGGATAATAATAATAGAAAAATAACAGACAATTATTGTAAAATTTTACTCATAGGATCTGTTATATTCTTCAAACAATATCATTTGATCAAGGAATTTATTCTCAATTTCGGTATGAATAATATGAGTTATAGACTTATTTAAAAATATTATCTTAAAATCACCATACTATATAGAGTATATTTCATCATATTATATTTATTTTGTTAGGAGTATTCACCTTTGATATTATTCACCTTACAAATAGTAGTCATCCAAAATGACATTTTCATGTTTCAAAAACTAGTAAAAAGAAAATATCATTTCAACAATAAGATGGATTAATCAGAAACTATGGGATAAGTGAAATGATTGAATTAATTTTATGTTTCCTCATGAATGACTCAATAAAATATTATTCCCCCATTTTCTCAGTTTAGAACATCAACATTATTTATTCTTTGAGAAGGATATGGGAGTATAAATATTACACCCCTTATTTTATGAGATATATTTCTATAATTACCTTGATGACTTGTGTTGTACACTAAACAAAGATTAGCTTATGATATATTCAACACTGTATTAGCTTGCAGTATACACAACACAATTCTTGGCATGTGTTGCAAATAATTTCTCGTTCCATTGATAGAATTTATTTCACCCAACAATGTGTATTATTTTTGTTAAATGTATAAATTAACAATTTTTTTAATATTTTATACAAAGCACCAAATTAATCATTACTACACACAACATGAACTTTTCTTGTGTTACATGCAAGAGTGACTTTCCACAATAACATGTGTTGTACGTAATACCGAGTTTCACTAAACTATAATATATTATTAAAATATTATATAAATATACTTAATTAATAGTATTAACATCATTTTTAATTTTATATAACATTATCATTCATTTTATTCATTTCCTAAAAGATGATATCAAAATAAAAACAATTTTTTGGATAAACGAAGTATTTAAAAAAAAAATTGTTTTATTGCCTTTTGATGGAATGCCAATTTTAAATCTAGTTATTGACAATTTAATAAGTTAAATTTGACAAAATATTTATATTAATTGGATGTGGGACATAAAAATTTACTTCTCTGGGATTTTTTTATATTTCAAAGAAAATATAATTTTTAATAAATCGTTAAAAATACTGATTTTTTACGTGAAACTAATTTTTTAATTAATTTATTTAGAATTTATAGATTATCATTTTAATTAGTGATAAAGAATAATTGTATTATATTTTTATCATTTAATACAATTTTAGTAATTTTATGTAATTTCATTTTTAAATATGACATAAACAAATTTCAATATTTTGATAGTTATAACTTCCTAAAAACCCGCTTTTCGGTCATGAAAACGAGAATTATTTTTAAATTAATTACTGAAACAAATTTGTTTTGAATTTTGGAAAATGGATTCCATATTTGGAATCCAAAAGTTAAAATTGTATAAATATGTAGCTTTTATATTTAGACATTATGAATAGTATCTTTGGTAAATATTTTATTTACCATGGTTAAAAGGGTAAAGTTGTTAAATAAGGGTAAACAAATAAAATAATAATATTATTAAACTACCCAAACTCATGTTACGATCCTATTGGATGAGATATTTCAGACCATGGGCATCCATGGATCAATTTTTGGAACCCATGGAATCGATTGGATGAGAAAATGACATTTCATAAAAATTAATTTAATGTTAAAATAATTTTCTCCGAAACTTATATCATTTACGAAATTAATATTAATATATATTTATATAATTGATATATATCTATATAAATATTTATTATAAATCTAAAAATATTTCCATAATCATGGTAGTTTATTTATAATTTTCAGAAACCAATTACTTAAATTTATTTATGACACAATGACGCTGTAGTGATTCCATTATTAATGAATGATTTAAATAAATGAGATTATAATTGTTATAATAAATTTACATTGATCATTTTTATGCCCTCCAAGAATTTTATAGATTATTATGACTTTTTATATTTGAATTAATGATGTTTCTTTTTGAAATAATAATGTTGTTATGGATATTTAAAAATTTCATGATATGATTTGTACAAAAAATTGACAATATGGTTTTTTAAAATAGATACTAGTTTATTAAATGATATAATAGTCCTAAAAATATATTATTTGAAAACATGAAAAATATAATGTTTAATATTTCAGTAATTAAAAACATGATGTTTGATTTTCATTTTATAGTAACTATATTAACAATATAGTATTGTCTCAAAGTAGCCCGAGTCGACCAAGAACTTGTCATAAGGGCCAGCCCATGACATGTACTTAGAGGAATTCTCAATCCTCCCATGATGGAGAAATGATCAATGGGAATCAATAGAGTACACAAGAGAATGATATATCCCATATATAAATAATCAATCAAACAACAGAATTAAATGGACAGCTGAAAATACATTTATATAAAAACTAAACTGAACAATATCTCTACAAAAAAATGAAAGTACAACTAAACCAACAAATCAACTGACTAAAAATGATAACTAACTTACTCCATGTTACACTAATGATAATTATCCATAATATGATCACATGTCTTCCAAGGCGATCAAACTCAAGCTGAAACCTGCAAAATGGCTAAAAACAGAAGAAGACTATAGGCATGAATATTAAAACTCGATAGGTTAGCCTGATATTCCATTCCCAATTCACATCCTTTTAAATAAAAAAACATAAATATTTTTATTTAAATAAAATTATAAAGGTATGTTTTCCAAATAAGTTCTCATGCTATAAAAAATATTACCATACAAAAACATGCATGTTTTATAAACAAGAATGATAATACCGATTTTCAAAGAGAAGCAACTTCAAAATGAAACAAGTTTTCAAGAGGGCTATTTTAAAAAATGTAAAATTTTACATAAATCACAAAAAAATACTAAATTTACCAACCAAACACAATTTATGCTGATAGTGAGTACCAAATAGCCAATGATCACAAGTCACTGGAGCACCCCTAGGCACTAGTTAGTTGGGAACCCTAGGTACCTCGTATCTCGGTGAAAGTAACAAAAATTAATATTCGTTCTCATGAACAAGATCCATTAGTAGGGATAATTAACATAACCTAGTGGTCCCAAAACATCATCATCATCATAGTTTAGATATTTTTTTCATCGTTGCACTTTCTAAGTGAAACAGGGGCCAAACCACACAGAATCACTAGCATAGTAGTACATGTTTGACCACCTAGATACCTGAGATTCACATTAGTGCACAATAAAAATACACATTTTTTAAAAAAAACTTCCCAAATAAAAATTAAATTAACAAAACATAAACACACAAATATCCTACAAACATGATTCACGTTTCTTTCATGAATCTAAAAAACACTAAAAATATTGGGAAAACAATTTCAAAGAGAATAACGAGGCCTTGCAAATAAAATCCATTCAAAATGCACTTTTAAGGGAACAACTCAATAAATAACATAAAAACCCAGAACTTTCAGCCCCAAAACCAATTAATACAAAATTTACATGGACCATAAAAATTCCCCAAAATACTGAACATGAAATACTCATGGAAATCATTTTTACAAAAATAAACAAATTCTAAACTGCCATTTAATCCATTATCTAAACTAAAATTTAAATAAGGTATTCATTAAAAATTTATTAAGGATATGAATAAACACAATTTAAATCCTAAAATCACATTTATAAATCCCATAAAATATTCAGGTTACATATTCAAAACACATCCATTTTTTTAAGGATGTGAAACATGCCACTTTCATATAACTCGGGCCAAAACATGTTAAAAATGAAAACGAATTTGTTTGAAAAACCAAATACTAATTTGAAGTCAATTTGAGGACCCAAAATACCATTTTTCGTTCTTGAAATTCATTTCTAGATAAAAAAAAGTAATTTTTAGACCAAACATAACACATGAAAACCAACCAGGCAATTTAAAGAACACATGACATGCCCTTTTAAACAAAAAATTTAATATTAAGTACTTGAAAAGGAATAAAACACCAATTGCATGAAATATTTTATACAAGATACTGAATCATATTCAAAATACAATAAACCATGTTCTAAACCTCACTAAATAGTTTCAAAAGATGGTGGAACATTTAAACAAACACATGGTGTGCACTTTTAGGAGTAAACAACACTACCTTTCACTAAAGATGACTTAAACAACCTTTTTTTCACACCAAAAAAATTATCAAAATGCTGAATAATAATAATAAACATATATAACATATGAAAAAAATATGAAAATTAGGAAACATAAAAGATAATGTCATGTGTAATGGATATCCTACCTCAAATCCATGGCGTAATTGAACCACACACCCAATATCACCTTATGAGGGTTTACAAACACTAATCCTATGATGCCCAGACCCAAAAAAACAAAAACCAAATCAAAAATCATGGGATAACATAACCATAGGTCAAACCTGACTATGGGTGAATATAAAACCAAGAAATAATTAATGTAGTAGGAATAGGGAGGAGAAAGAATAAATAATCTCACATTTCCCACTAGAATAGTCTTTATATTCCATTAGATCTACACCCATAAAAAACATGGAATGTCTTGGAACATTTTATACAGGCTCCTAAGGTTAGTAAGAACTATAAAAAGAAGAATTATGGGAAAAATATTATGAATTTAATGATTTGTGGTTGAATCCATTTACCCTTTCAATTCTAGATGTTTTGAGGAAACCGGCGGGCTTTCTCCCTAATATGTGCTAAAGATGAACTTCAATGAGATAAATACAATAATGGGGGTGAGGATAGGTATGTTGGATTATAATTCAAGATGGAATCACCGAAAAATATTAAAAAATTAAAATGATATAATAGATGAAAATTATTATTTTTAAAACGGGAAATGCGCCCACAACCTAGCCCAAAGCATAAATAGGTAACCCAAATTTACCATGCTTATGAATTTAAAAGAGGTCCAAAAGGATATGTTAGTTTTAATATGTCAGTTTAGGATAGGAGGGAAGTGGAATAAATTTAAAATGATTAAAAATGAAGGATTTATAGAAGAACAAAATTTGGTTTTAAATTTTGGAAACAAGCTCACGGTTGGCCCAAATCAAGATAAAACCACCCATTCTTCAAAAAAAACCTAAAAAGAAAGGGGGAACCAAAATTATGTTGATTAGAAATATATGGTTGTTAAAAACACCAAATTAATCTCACCCAACACCCATGAAAATGGATCAGGATTTTCAAGGAACCATATCAAAACCATGACATGAAAAGAAAAAAAACATGTGTGACAAATATTGTTTATAAGAAGGCATGGTAAGAGTTAATTTAGTTAACTATGAGTTAAATAAAAAATGTTAAATTTGTTACCTAAACATATATAAAACCTATTTTTTTAGTGGAATTAGAACAATAATCATCATAAATTAAAATTAAATGAGCTACAGACATTTGGAAATCAAAAATACTTTTGTAATAAATTTATAATTTCACAGTCTCCAAAAGTACCCCTCCCCTCTCATATAAAAGGGAACCTCCTACCTCTCCACTTCACTTCATTTTAAACCCTCATGATCATCCGAACCCTATAAATTTATCTTATAAACACCCCTTGTGACATTATCATGGTTCTTATCTTCTCAAAATACCAACAATAGTGTCTTACGGGTAAATTTAAAGGAGGCTCGTCGAGGAAGAGATAATCTCTTCTACCGATTCATTCAAATTGCATACCTCTTATACTAAATATTCTATAGTTTTTTCCATATAAAGTAATAACATAATTATACTCAATATACTAATATTTTATTATAATTATTAAAAAACCCATATTTCACCATATATCTATCCTACGAAAAGCAAAATCACCGGGCGTGTGTACGTACAACTTATCATCTACACGCTGTGGTGTAATCTATTTTCCACCACCACCTTACTCAGATTTGTATAATGGTGGAAATAGAAACTATATATGATTATTATAACATGATACTAATTAATATATATTATAATCCACCAACATCAATACCATTCAATAATTATGGGAACGTTATCGTCGCTCATGCATATGTATGGAATATCGTCTCCCCAACGAGATGAGATTCAATCTTCTTGTTAACCATTCAAGATTTATTATAAATAATATATAATAAATAATCACGAAATATATGGCATAATAATGCTACATAATCTATATATATATATGTGTGTGTGTGTGTGTTTTATTTTGTTACTTAAATTATATTCATTAAAGAAACCAAATCAATGCTCATGCGTATGTACGACATACCGTCTCCATGAATGATTTATTTCATTTCCTTTAACTAGTTATTATATATTTATATTTATATTAATATAATGAATATATAAAATATTTAAATAATTTTTTTACATTCTTTATGTAATTAAATCATGATATATGTAATAATATCTAGAATAACAATTCGAAACATGAATGATAAATTGAACAATTATGTCACAAAACGTTGCATCAACATGGAATTGACATATGAACAAGTAATATAATGTCATATGTGAATCATATATGATATCATAAATATTTTTATGCTTATTTTATAAGTTAATAATATGTTTATAGCCACTATACATGGGTTTATAGAACATACGAATGACATTAGACCTATGGTGAGGAATTATTTTTCAATCTCAATTTTATCCTGGACTGCTTATTCCTAAGCATTTATTGGGTTTATGTTTATCATCCATTTCCATGTTTTCTAAAAAAAAATCCAAAAAGATTAACTATTCTTCCATGTATGTTTAAATTTATTTTGACCGATTTTTTACATTTAGTATAGTGTGTGGAAGGAATCATTTTTTTGTTTACCAAATGAGTTATTTTTTTACATTTCTGGCATATGTAAGAGATGAATGATTTTTTATAAATTAAATGGCATGAATATATTTTTACAGGTTCAAGATTCCTTATTTCCATGAAGCAGCCTCTACACATTTTTGAGTTTATTTTCAATTACATTCATTTCTTTTAAAATTGTGTAGTTTTTTTTTAAATAAAACATTTTGGAAAAATGATATTTTCCTCAAAAACTAAGTTCAATTGTTTAGTCAAAATAATTTTCCATATATGATGATGAATTTAAATAGGTTTATGATTATATCCCTATTATTAGTATGATTTGATTGTGTTAACCATGAAAAGATATTTTATTTGGATTATGTAATAATGAAATGAAATTTAAGAAACCCATTTTATATCATGGGTTTTGTTATGATAAATGATTTATGTATTGTTGAATATGTAAGAATGATTACATTATGATATTTTTGGAACCTATATATCCCTCAAATGAATTTTTTAATTATTTATATCTCCTGAGATATATATAAAAAAATGAATAATAAATCCAGTTCAATAATGCAGGGCTAGAATGAAAAGTAAATCTAGTTCAGTAATACATGGTTGGAACGATATGTAATCCCATTTTAGTAATGGAATATATCCACTTTAAAAATCTTGGATGAAATGCTTTGGTGAATATGGAAATTACATTATGTTCTTACTAGTTTCCCACTATTACATATTTTACGACAATGGTATTCTATCATGGTTAATGTTCTTTAATGATCCATGCCTTACGTACTGTTAATATTTATTTAATGACTCATGATATTTATGTTTAAACATTATGTTCCAGTTTTTACATTTAAAATTTTATGGTTTGTTTTATGTTATCAATGTTGTCCCTTACTGAGCATTTGAAATACCAATTTCTATGTTTTCTTTTCCCCATGATACAAATTATAGTTCATAAATAGGAAAATTAAAGTATAAGATCATTATGGCAGATATTGAATATCTTTCACCATGATTATAAGATTATGTTTATATTTCCAAACACAATAAACTAATTTGATATTTGGGCTTCGGTTTGTGTCATGTATTATGTGTCAAAAAAAAATTATTTCCATGTACATCATGATTAGGTATCTATAGTTGGTATTAGAGAGAATGTTTATTCAACCATTGGATACATGGATTAGAAATCTTTTGTGAGATCACTAGAGATATTTTAAGGATATGTCTAAGTATGTCCAAATGATAATTAAGGTATAGGTCACAATAAAAGTGTTTTTTTAAAATTATGACTAACATAGGGTTAAACCGAAGATATAATAGATTTAAATATTATAAGTATTTTACCTTACTTCTATGTTTCAAGTCTCTAGTATGTATTTCTCACACTTTTCTCTTAGATGTTAGTTAATAACACAAAATACTTATAACATAGTAAAAGAGTTAATGTGTTAGATATGGAAATTATGGGAATTAGGAATATCAATTTCCTAAGTGGAAATATCAGGAAGATAATCATGATGGTGGTTCCAGAATTGGTCACACTATTGAGGATAAATTTATTGTAAATAATATGTTAAAGGAATGTGACATTCCTCAAATTTTTTTATATAAAACCTAAGAATATTGTGGTTTAGAAACATTAAGACATGATTCATATCTTATAAAAGGAGAATATGATGGATCTTGAGTAATGGTTTAAGAATAATGTTGGATGATTAAGGAGTATATGTTTCATATTTCAACGATTATGTTATACAATTCCTTATATATATATAAGTGTTTTCATGATAAGATTTTCATTAAGTATTAGAAGTGATATGTGAAATATTTATAATGATCCAAAATGAGAATTAATGGTAAGGTTATATACTTAGAGAATCCATAATTAACGTAAATATAACCCTTTATATGTTCATTATGTTAAGTTAATGATGTTTGGATAATGATATATTAGATTTGAATAAGTAAATTGGATGATTCTAGTTTCTTGAAATATAATTATGGAGTTATTGAAAAAATGGTAATGTTATAATGGATGATGTATAAAACACTTGAGGACTTATAGAATATTTCCAATATGTTTTTTAATAATGAAACATGAATTTTTCAAAAAGGATATCTGATAATTCATGATATTTTACTCTAACTCAAGAGAATACAAGATTATGGTATTCACATGTTTGTAATGTAAAAACCAACAAATATCTTAAGAGATATGGGAGGTATATTTTATGTCCATTGAGTTTACCACTTTCTATGTTTTATATTTTTGAAAGGATTTTATTGTTATCCAATTATTGATTGTATAAGTTATATTCCAGTTTATATTTTCTAGATTAATATATTATCTCACTGTAGGAGGAATTTTTCATAGTTTATTTCTCGTGCTATCCATTATATTGAGACAGATGGAATTATATATAATTATATCTCATTATCTACTAACACTTCATGAATATCAAATTTGACATCATTACATTTAATAATATATGACGTGGAAATTGTTCAAGGCACGAACAATGTTGAGATTGTACCAAAATCAAGTAAGTATTTATTCTCATGCCAAATTCTTCAACAATAGGTAAAGGATCTTGAAAAATTTGTTATCACAGTACCTTCTTATATGATTAATCATATGGTTTATTAAATCCTCTTAGATTTACGGCTTTCTTGTAGTTAACTTTCTCCAAACCTTATTCTCTATCACTATACATCTGAAACATGGTAATCATATTTCTCTAATATATCCATGTTTCAATTTCTACATATGTTATCATATTTGGATCCTCCATGATGAGTTATGTAGTGTAACCTTTAGTTTCTAAAATTAATTTTAAAATGATGTTTTAGTATCCCTTTTTACGATGAGGGTTTTCCTAAAAGAAACATTCAATTAGAAAACCATTTATAACCCTGATGAATTTTTCGGGAGAAATAAATTTAAAGGGGGGTAGAATGTAACACCATGAGATTTTATGAGATGTATTTCTTTAATGTATTTTATGATACATGTTTCATGCTACAGTATGATTAATTTTTGCTATATGAAACACCATATTAGCTTCCAATATACACAATAAAATTCATGGCTTGTGTTGAACAAAAATTCATGTTTTTTTTGACAGAATCCATTTGAGGAAAAAATTATTATATATTTTGTTAAATGAATAAATTAATTTTGGTTGGATTTTGTTATACGCAGAACCAAAGGAATATTTTACTACACACAACACTAACTTGTCTTGCGTTACATGCAAGAGCGACCTTCCTTGATAGCTTGCGTTGTGTGTAATACATAGCTTCACTATACAATAATATAGTATTTAAATATACATAATTGATGTTATGAATTGTATTAACCACATTTTAAATTTTATATAACATTATAATTCATCTTAAATATTTTCTTGAGCATGATATAAGAACAATGTCAATTTTTCAGATTAATGAAATTTATTTAAAAAAATGCAGTTTTAAAGTCGTTTGATGGCCCAACCATTTCAAATATAGTTTTGACACTTTTATAAGATAAATTTGACAAAATATTCTTTCTTATTTTTATTATGGACAAAAAAATTTACTTTTTTGATATTTTGGAATTTTTCGAATAAATTTAAAATTTTAATGAATAGTGAAAAATACTGCCTTTTAACTCGACACTACCTTTTTATCTAATTTATTTATATAGTTAGATTATGTTTTTACATGTTTTTAAAGAATAATTTAATTTTTTTTATCATTTAAAACTTCTTTTTCAATATAATTAATATTAATTTTAAATATGACAGAAACACAATTCAATATTTTGATAGTTCATTCTTCTTAAAAAACTCCTTTTTGGTTTTGACGACGAGAATTATTTTTAAATTAATTAATGAAAAATATGTTTTTTGAATTTAGAAAAATGGATTTCATATTTGGAATCATAAGGATATATTTTTTTAAATAGGTACCATTTTTTTAGACATTATGAATAATAACATCAGTAATTATTTATTTTACCTAGGATAAATGTTTTAATTTGGAAAATAACTATAAAAACATATTATTATAATATTAAATACCCAAAAACATGTAAAAATAATATTTAATTAGATACTTCAGACTATATTCATATTCTGGTGAAATTTGGTACCCCATGGATTCACATAGATGTGAAAATGTTATTTTATAAGAAATAATTTAAAGTAAAGATAATTATAACCTAAACATATATCTTTTACAAAATTGATTTTAAAATAAGTTTATGTAACTGATATATTATTATATAAATATTCTTTTGAAATCTAAAAATAGTTCATTTATCATTGTATTTTATTTATAATTTTTAGACACCAAATAATTAAATTTATTAATGACACATTGATGATATAAAGATTACATTATTAAAAAATGATTTAAATAAATGTGATTATAAATATTAAAATAAATATACATAGAAAATTTTTAATCAATACATGAATTTTATAGATTATTACTAATTTTTGTCCTTTATTTAATGTTGTTTTTTCTAAATAATCATGTTGTAATTGTTTTTTAAAACAAATTCATGATATGAATAATAAAAAAATGGACATAAATATTATTTAAAAATTAATTCTATATTATTATGTGATATAATATTCAAAAAAATATAATAATAGTGTAAATGACATATATAATATTTAAAATGATATTAATGAACAACTTTAAGTTTTGTTGACATTTCACTGTAACTATATTAACCATATAGTATGAATATGCCAAAAGACATGGTAAGATTTAATTTAGAGAAGTAAGGGTCAGAGTTAAATAATAAGGTTATATTTGAGACCTATTATTATCTAAAACATATTGTATAAGAGAATTTCAACAATCCTAATATTACCGTTGAATTAAATGTTTTTTGGAACTTTTACAACTGAAAATATTTTTGTTATAAATTAATATTTTTGAAGTTTCCTAATGTGCCCATCTCCTCTGTTATAAAATACCTCACCCTCTCCTCTTCACTCAATTTTGAGCCTTAAATATCATCCAACCACCAAACACTTCTCTTATAGACTTCCCTATTTACATTATAGGGGTTCTGGTCTTCTCAAAATACAATCTCTATTTCCCTAAGAGGAAATTTTAAGGAGGCATGTCGAGTAAGAGGTAATCTCTTCTACCGATTATTTCAAATTTAATTCTTATTCTACATTATATTATTTAGTTTTTTTATTATAATTTAATAAAATTATTGTCAATAATATACTTATATTTTATTAAAAATATGAAAAAAACCTATTTAACCTTCTATCCAACCTACGAAAAATGAAATCACCGTGTGTGCGTACGTACGGTTTACTGTCTACATGCCATTGTGTGATCTATTTTTCACCACCGGCTTTCATTGATGGGAATAATGGTATAAATAATATATATATATAATATTATTACAACATGATAGTAATTATGAGATTTTATAAAACAAATACTTCAACACCATTCAACAAAAATGGTTACTATATCGTCTCTCGTGCGTACATATGACTTACCGTCTCCACGACATGATGAGATTCATTCTCCACATTTAGTAATCAAGAATGATTAGAAAGTGTATATAATAAATAATCATGAAATATATAAAATAATAATTCTACATGATATATATATATATATATAATTTACTTAAATCCATTCAATTCAATAAGGAAACGAAATCTACGTTCATGCATACGTACAACCTGCGGTCTCCATGAACAGTGTATGCCATTAAATTTATAAATCAATAATATATATAATTATAATATATATATATATATATATTATATAAATCATGTTGTAAATTTTTTTAGATAGTAAATCACAATATAAGAAACAATACCAAGAATAAAAAAATCAAAACATCTACGATAAATAAAACGATTATTACCTAAAATGATTCTTTTACATGGAAGTGACAAATAAACGGTTAATATAATGTCATAAGTGAATCTTATATGAAATATTACATATTATTATCATTATGTTAGAAGTTAATAATATGTTTAAACCCACTATACTGGAGTTTCAAACACATATAGAAGAAATTAGACCTGTTGTAATGGGTAATTTTTCAATCTCATTTTTAACCGAGTATTTTTATTCATAAATATTTACTGAAGTTATATTTATTAGCCATGCCCATGTTTTATAAAAATAACTTCCTAAAATGTTTACTATTATTACATGTATTTCTAGAGTCATTTTTCACATTTTTGACTTTTACTAAATTATATGGAGGGAATATTTCTTTTGTTTAACATATGAGGTTCTCTTATTTATTTTCCAGAAAATGTATGAGGGGAATGTTTTAGTTTATCTTATACGACATGAATGAATTTTAATGGTTTAAAGATGACTTATTTCAATGAAGATTCGTTTATACTATTTCATGATTATTTTAAACAATATATAATATTTAACAAATGGGTGTATTTTTTATAAAATAAAACATTTTTGAAGATGAAATGTTATTTTCCTCAACAACATTGTTCAAGTGGTTAAAAAAATTGTTTTCCATATAAGTTGATGCTTTTAGATAGGGTTATGTTTGTATTCATATTTTTTTGTATTATTTTTTAATGTTAATGATTGAAAGATAATTTATGTGGATTCTGTTATGATTAAATGAAATTTAAGAGACCCATATTATTTCATGGGTTATGCTATGATGAATGATTTATGTTTTGTGGAACATGTAAGAATGATTTCATTACGAAATGGGTGAGACCAATATCTCCCTCCAATTAATTAGGTAAATATTTATATTTCATTAGATATACATGGGTATAATGGATGGTATATCCAATTCAGTAATGCCATGATGGAACGATGGGTTAATCTGCTTCAGTAAAACATGACTAGAATAACATGTAATCCCAATTAAATAATAGACTATTTAAACTTTGATGGTTTAGGATGAAATTCCTTGGATACTATCGAAATCATAATTTTTTCTTATTAGTTTTCCATAATTTCATGTCTTATGCAAATACAATTCAATCATGGTTAATGTTATTTTATGATCCATGCATTACATACTTCGAGGAATTATATCACGACTCATGATTTTGAGTTTTAAAATTTATGATCTTGTTTTTTTGTTCAATTTTTTTTTCTTTTTTATGTTATCCATGTTTACCCTTAATTAGAATTTTATCTCACCATTTCTATGTTTTCCTATCCCCAAGATATAATGGATGGTTTTAGGATAGAAAATTTATGGGAATAGTCTTTATGGTTGATAGAGAAGATCTTTCACCATGATTAGAAGATTATGTTCCGAGCTTTCAAAGATAGTAAAGAAATACGATATTTGGGCTTCTATTTTTTTTATTTCTTATGTATTCCTCGAATGAAATGTAATGTCCATGTATTTCAATCATGGTTCCCTATAATTACAATGATATATTGTTCTTACTCCTATAACAGTTGTCTAATCATGATTATATTCATTTTATTGTTCATAACACTAAGCACTAACATGGATCCTTTAGGGTTCCAACCATTTAATAAAACCAAAAATCATATTTATAAAAGTAATAATAATAGTAATGAACCACATAATATTTAAAAATTTCAAATTGGTTGTCTAAATCATAAAACCCTATTTTTAATCTTTTTTATATTTGGTTTATAATTATTCATTTCTATTCATCATTTACATTAATCATTTATGATAGTTTTTAATGATTTTTTGAATATCCAAATCATATCTCTAATTATTTCAGACTAGTTGTGTGGTAATGCCTTTTTTTGGGCATAAGGTGTCAATCAAGTCTAAATCAATGCAACCATTTCAGAGTTGTTACCCTTTTGTACATCATTCCCAAAAAACAAATCCAATTGAAGTATCTAGAGAAGGATTTAATTTCTTGGATACTAATTTCTATATCCTTCAACAATATTATAATAAATATTCCCATACATTAATCATTATAATACTAAAATTTAAAAATCTCACTAATGTTTTCTAATCCTTGTTTCCAATGTATTATTGAACCTATATTATCTTACCAAGAATAAAAATAAAAAAATCACATATAAAGATATTATATTTTTTTGATGAATACTAATTACATTACACAAACACATTCCTGAGGCACATATAGGTACATAGGAATTGGATAAATGTATACATCAAAATCTAGTTCATAATTGGGTTACATCATATCCCATAATAAATTATGGTATTTTATAAGACATGTATCATAATGGAATAAATTAAAACAAAAGAAGAGAACATAATATTTTCATAGTTCATATATTTATCGAATATGTATGTGTATAAAATATTAGTAAATTTTTAGTTCATGGAATATTTACAATACTACGATATTATAATGGGTTCACTGCCTAAAAATTCATAGTATTGAAGGAGAAATCCGAAGACTATCTAAAGTTGAAAAATTACCACACATGAATTTTTTCATTCTCAAATTTTATACTATTTATCTCCTGTGATATAAATATTTACATAATGAATTGGAAGGAGAAATCCCAGCATTCCTATAATGATAATCTTACATATGTTTGTCAAATGATCATAAATCATAAATGATATCATAATCCATGATATGTTTCATAACTACATAAACTTTTATAAAGAATCACATTTTATAATCATTTTATAATTTTATCATATGATAACCCATGTACAAATATGTGGGTTTCGTAACAATTTTATCATCATATAACTTAAGGAAGAGAAATGTGTGTCATAAAAATATTTTTATAAAAAAACCATTTCATAGGAACAATGATATTGTTATCATTTTGTCAAATCCATAGTATATCATAAGCATCATCAATATATTTCATCAATGATAGAAAATTATTTTGAGGGAAAAAACACAAGGAACATTTCATGTGGAAAATATCATTTATATGAATATTAAAATTTTTAATTACAAATTCAGAAATTATTGTTGAAATATTTTTCTCTAAAAATAATTTTGAAAAATTATAAAATATTATTCGTGATGAAATAATGTGTTGGATGTTGTGAAATTCCATTCATGTATTACACGTTAAAAAAAATATTTTCAACATTTTTTGTAAATGATAAATGTGCCTTATTGTGGAAAATAAATGACGTTTACATTCAAAAAAAATTACTATAAAAAATGGAAAATTATTTATTTTCTATTTATTTTTTATAATGATAAAAAAAATCATAAAACCACTTTTAGAAAACAATTTTTTGGGGAAAATTGACATTTGAATTGAATAGAAAAATAAAAATTATTTGAATTAAATTTTTATTGAACTATTGAGGGCATAAGGAGAGTAAAATTAAGTGAAAACATCTATAATAATTTAATAAATAGAGAAAGGAAATATTAATTGGATTATTGAGAGATATATTATAGGACTCTATCATCATAACCATAATCAACACCAATCTTGATAAACGATGAGATTATATCATTAATCAATTTGCACTGGTATATTTTGAATAATATGCCCCATTAAAGAATAAAATAATATTAGATGTTAAATATCATATAATATAATAAGTTTGTAAAACAATTTTTTAATGGGGAGTTATATTCTCCTAATATAATAAGATAGGCTAATAATATAAAATATGTCCCAAAGAAGGCAATTTGAGACTCAAATCCCTTACCTAAACTCTCAACTTCCACCACAAATTTTTAGACCTCCTATATAAAAATTATAACTCTATTAAACATATATTAAACATATATTAATATATATATATATCATACCAAATATTATTTACCTATGTCCTTTTAGTACCATAAAATTAAAATTTTCATCTGTATATCATGTTTCATGCAATAACGGGTTTGTTTTTCTTAGACATTTAGATTTTACATTTTTTTTCCAATTACCATGTTCATTGTTATATAATATAAATAAATTTAAATATAAAATAAATATCATATTTGATGAGTATATTAGTATTTATTGTAATATGTAAAAGTATGAGATAGAAATCAAAATATTGGGTTCATGGGGATAGTAGGACGTATGTATGCATGAACATTGTTTCCATTTTATTGACCAATTAAATGAAAAAAGGAAAGTAATATAACTAAATTTTGAACTGTGTTTGTTTTCTTTATATCACATGTATTTATTAAACACACCCTGATTACCTCCCATGTAATTTTTGAACCTATTATATCATTTCGTGAGGTGTTAGGCCACCGTACAATGAGCGCCATTATCATATTCTAATAGAATAGAATGTTAGAAGATATATATGAGATATATTAATTATAATGAGATAATTATTTCTTATATATCATACATAATAATTTCATAATCATTATATTAATATGTGGTTGGTGGTTATGAAAAAAATAACATAAGTTTCTCAGGTAGTAGTTCGATGTACACATGAATAATGAATTCATATATCACTGGATTGAAATGGAATCGGAGGTAAGAAATTTACTATTAAAAACATATGTATATTTAATATAATGATGCTATTAAATCAGGATTGATGAAAAGTAATAGAATGAATTTTAGTATTACAGAATATAAAATCCTCATTTAGGGGCATTACCTCTTCTTCAAACTGCTTCCTTTTATTTACACCAAATTCCTTCCCAGGTTGGATTTAAAAACCAACTAAGTATTATAGGATGAGAAGAGGTATTTAAGTAATAAATTTGGGTAGGTAATTATGAAAAGTGTTTTTTTATGTGTGTAGAGGAAAGGAAAATGGGAAGAATTTTATATGTGAGGTATGTGTCATACTTATAATTTTTGAAAAGAAAAAGGTGTACCCCCATTTTTTACATGCCAAATGGAAGCAAAATTGACCATTATTGATCACTAGACATGATTAGTTAAAAATATTGACATTAAGTGTTTTTGTAACATGTATTGTTAAATTTTTATTGATTATTTTCTTATATTAACACCCCTATAAAAACATTTTCAACCTAACCAAGGAAATTTTTTTTACTATTTTTACATTTCATTATATTTAAAAATTAAATTTAACATATTTGATAATTTAAAAAATTATTATTTTAAATATGTCATCCATTGTTTCAAATTATTATAATATAAATTATAGAAATTAATTTAAAATTAAACTACCAGATTCCAAGATAATAGGGGGTTTCCAAGGGTAACATATTCCTATGCAGAGAGTATTTTAAATCACAATTCAATATGAAATTGACTCCAATTACCTGAATTAGATTAATTAATATGTAATTTAACAAATTTTACAATTAATACTATATTAATATATATGAATCCATGTTTTTTTAGATAAAAAGATGTTTTCAAAAAAGAAACTATTATTTTTTACAATTTATTAAAAATTTAATCACTTCAAAATATCACAAAATGTTACACTAATAGAATTTGGATATGATAATTTTAAAAATTATTTTTTTTTATAATATAAATTTTCTAATAGTTTCTCAAAATATATATTTTTTCACAAGAATATGTATAAAACCGTTTTTTTATAAAATTGTATTTTCAGAGCATATGATTACTCTTCCAAAATGTATGTACTTTTAATCAATATGTATTATTTATATTAAACAATTACATATAAAATATAATATTTGGATATTACAATTAAATCCAAAATGTTTAACATCTTGGTAATGAATCTTTTTTTCAATGAATAATATTAATATTTTTATTTGGGTTTGTTAAAAGAAAATGATCCATGTAACACGAGTTATCAAATGAATATAATATATTTTAAAAATAATAAAATATTGGTGTTTTACATTACTCATAGATATAAAATGTATACAACTCCATGATAAGACATGATTAATTTTTCTTTTATTCATTTTAAGGTTGGTTAAATTAATTATTAATGTATAAAAATGCTTATAATTTTTTCAAATATGACAATGAATATGTTGTAACCATGGGTTATTTGACCTTAGTCATCCTACTGATGTCATTTTACATGTATAAACTGATCACACACAATACACCTAACCTGAACATAAATTATTGAGGAATTAATTATAACATGATGTTAAGTGAAATAAAATAAATAAAAAATATAATAAATGTTATTAATTAATTATGAAATTAAAAAAATTATTATTCAATAATATAAAGAAGATAATTTCCCCTTCATGGTGTGAGGCAATGAGTTTCATAACTAATTTTACATTCAATGATTTTTATCACTAATTCATTGATTATATTATGAAAAAATTATTTTTGAAATGAACTATTTTTTGTTTATGACGTATTTCAAAATGTTTTTTATTTACTTTTGATACAAATAATATCCCCATTGATTAATTCTCTATTTAATGTTATATAATTTAAAATGTTTATTCATCTAAATGTTTCCTTATTTGGGACCAATCAATTTTTTATACACCTAAAATATTATATAAGGTTTATAAACTATCTAATTACTTTGTATATAATAGATATCTATATATCCAATCAATTTCATATTTCATATTTTAACATATCAATCGCCTACTAGGGATTAAAATTTAAGGAAGATGGTAATTATGTTTATTATATACTAATATCTTATATAGTTATTTTCTATGTACATAATTACTTTGTTTGGGATCATATAATATTATTTTCTTGAAACAATAATATTTGTTTCCTCTATTTTTTAATTTGGTTCACATGTTTTATTTAATTTTACACCATTGCTGATTAATGAAAAATAAAAATGTTTTTTTTTCAGTTATAGTAATCTGGTATCTTAATTTCTATTGAAAATATTTTGTCATACATATACTTTTTCAAAAACATAAATTGAATATTTTTTTGGTTAATATTATTTGAATTTTCTAGGGAATTTCCAAGTGTCCTTGAAATTATTTACAATGGTTTTAAAAATTAATACTTTTAACATTATTTTCATGATAGATTTTGAAAATATTTACCATAGCGTGATATTAATTTTATATATTTTTCTATTTTCCATTTCAATTTTCCATGATCATCATCCTGAACTAAAATTTCCCTAATATTATATATAATATATTTTTTTGAATTTTTTTAATGTGCAATCGTTATTTTCATCAAGAATGTATTAAATATACTTTTAATATATTATTTTATAATCAATAATAAAAACCATATATTTTAAAAATGATCACCCGAGGATATGTTGTAATGATACCATCCTTAATGGCTCTTTCTATGGATTATGATTGCTTCATAAATATTTCCATGTAACCCATTAATTTTCCAAAAAAATAATTAATATATGAATGAACAATGATTGTTATTATGTTGAAATGTATGTTCTTTATATTTTTTCACCATTAGATATTATGTAAAAATATTTATCAATGGTTTATTAATGATTCCAATAAAATGAAATGATATAAGGTTTCATTATAAACTAAGGATGAGTGGGGTTGTTATATCCCACCAATTCATTGAATAATGAAATTGAGATTACTATTGTGAGTTAATCATAAGAGAGTGATACAATATTTGGTATTAAAATGTACTCTGATTAAACAATAGAGTTAAATTTGAAATTTTTATATGTCAGAATATTTTAATTATTCTTTTTATGGGACTCCATAATTAATGATTTCTGTTCAATGTTTCCAAATTATTTAAATTTTTCTTTCATTATTTCCAGATATATCATTTTTTCAAGGCTTGTTTTAACATGTGTCATGATTAGTGGCTTGCCTGATATTTTTATTATGTTAAATATATATTACAGGACTCATTATTTGGGATATTTTTTTGTTGTGTATGAATTAAATTTTGTCTGGAACATTATCCTTAATTATTTGATTGTACCCTTATGCACATGTTATGATCAATGAAGATCTTCAATTACTAATTATAATTTTTACATTTACTAAGAAATTTTTCTCACATATTAATTTTTAAAATTTACCTACGATATTATGTATAA
The DNA here is from genome assembly GCA_963277665.1 of Viscum album. Classification (NCBI taxonomy): domain Eukaryota; kingdom Viridiplantae; phylum Streptophyta; class Magnoliopsida; order Santalales; family Viscaceae; genus Viscum; species Viscum album. The sequence continues at coordinate 606,881,007 of OY728127.1, forward strand.
TTTAAAATGAATTATGTCTAAATTTTTTTTCATATGGGAATAATTTTATGATTTATATTAAGGACATACTATAGTTTCAGAAAAACATGCCAAGTGGTAAAAAATAACCACATAATAACATGTGAATTATTATGTAAGAGTTTTTCCCTAATTTCTTAAATGTATAATCGTCATATGAGAATTTTTATATGATTTATTCCACACTAAAATGTTATTTTATATTTTTTATGGATGAAATTGAGTCACATTTATTGTTATCAAATATAAAAATTAAATTCCTATGTTTTAAAGAATGGATCATTGATACATGTTCGATGTAATAAAAGTTGGTGTCATATCTATATAAAATTAACTTTTGATATTATGATGTTTCAATGTAAGGAGAATATGGAGTTCAAAAAACTATTATGGGTTAGAAATTTTAATTTTAATCACATATTTAATGGAGGAAATTATATTTTTAATGTTATTTGTAATTATACTATTAGTTGATATTAAATATTTACTAGGTTTTAAAAAAATACACTAATTAGTTTTAAATAATCTTTTGGTTTGGTTTATAATATGATTTTATGGTAATTATTTTCTATTATATAGTGCTATATAGATGTCCATGATTATTGAAATTTGATTCTTTGATAAGGTGATATATTATGATATATTTATTTTTAATAGAAGGATTATCTTTTAGGTTAGTTTCATGATAGGATTTTGGATATTTTAGTGAATATAACTAAATTATAATATTATATAGTGATTAATTAAGGGGATTAATTATATTTTGGGTGATGCTTCACTAGGATGAGGTACATTTAACTCACAAGATTAAAATCTGGCTTAACATCAAAGATAGTTTTGAATGAATTCAATTACTATTTTGGGGATTTAATGTGGATGTAATGCGATCTCATTCTAAGTTAATATATTCATTATAGTTTATGTTATTGTGGTAAATTTTTATATCTGTTTATTTATTAATGGAATTATTTATGTTGAACTATGTGTTCTATTCTTTTAATCTTGGAGATAAATTTATTATTTCATTATATGAATAATTATTCATTTTGGGTATCATCATATTATATAATAAAAATTTTCTAGATTAAGTAAATGGTTAGGTATACATGGAATAAATTTATTTCCATTTAGTTTTGACCTAATTTGAATTTTTTATGTCCTCCAGTAGTGAATAATTCATCTCAAATTCTCATCATTTTGTAAAAAAGATGATATTGTTTAGGAAATTGATTGAAATATGGAATTATATATGTAATGTATGTATATATTTTTATTTTCCTATTATAAATGGTAAATTAAATACTAACCACTGAGAAAATTATTTTGAAAAAAATGTTATTATCTTACATTAATTCCTATTGAATTTATGTCCCTTTCACAACTAATTGGATTACTATTTTTTGTTTATTAAATTTCCTTTAATCATTCACTTTTCGTCATAAATATTCTACATAACTATATCATTATTTGAAATTTATGTTTTATTTATTTTATATATTTTCAATTCCCACTAATATATTCATATTTAGAATCCTAGTTATGTTTTATTCCAGATGACCTCCATAATATATTTTTAATTTTTCCAAAAATTAGCACTATTATAATTTTTTATAATATAGGATTTCATTAATGGTATTTTCAATTTACAAAACCTTTATTAATAAGATGATGAAAAAATTACAATGACCGATTTTGTTATAGGTGGATAAGGTAATGAATTTATTTCATAAAATGAATATTATGTATTATAGAATATATAAACACAATACTGAGCCAACAATAACAAAAATTTTAATTATTCAAATATTATGACTATAACAAAGATGTTTAGTTGGAGAATCTAAATAAAAATTTGTAAATAATAAAATATATGTAAAAATATCATAGAAAATAATAATATATCAATTAATTATTAGAAAACTAATCATTTAAATTTTAGTAATGTCACTTGATGCTTCAAAAAATAAATTTCCCATAATATATCGTGATTAATATTATGAGAAATTATTATAAATAATATATGCCTCTTTTATAAAAAATCTAGATATTTTTTTTATAAAAATATTGTAACTATTTTCGTAGAGTGAATTTTTTATATCTTTTTTATAACATTTATTTTTGTATGAGTTTTGACAAAAAAAAGATTATTATTGAAAGATGATATTTATTTCATTCATTTAAAAAGTTATATTTTATTTTCAATTTTTTAGAAAGTGTAATTACTTCATTTATATTATAAAAAAATCCAATTAATGGTATTCTAGTCATAGTTATTCTTGATTTTGGTATAAAATCTTTTTTTAATCATTAATCTTTATGAAAACCATTATTCATAATGTTTTTTTGGGTTTATATGAAAGGAATGTATAAAAAATATATTTATTTAAGTCATAAAAATGAGTTCTATATTTTTAATTTGATTAATTAATTTTAGGTAATAAGGGAAACTATATATTTAGTCATACTAATTAGAAAAAAAAGAATATTTTTTTACATAGTTAGTGTCCCAACTGGTTTAATGGTGGGTTAAAATAATGTGAGAATAGTTAAATAGAAAATAATTGTAATTATTATTTCTATGATGAATTAATACCATTATAACAATATACACAAAAATTAATTATTTATGGAACCGTTTTCTATGAAAATGAATTCAGTATATTTTAATAATTTCAAAAATACTAAGAATTTTCTCTCCCATATCAATAAAAGTAAACACCTGTTCACACTCAATGATAAATTTATATAAGAAAACACCTTACCAAATAAATATATAACATCCCACCCCATGTTTCAAAAATCATTTTTGGGAATAATGTAATCCTTATATGGAATAATATTTAAATAAAATGGAATTTTGAAAATTGAGGTATAAATGTTAATAAAATGTTTTTGTTTCATTCCTTCTTGTAACTCATTAATAACACATCTCTAATTTATGATATTTAAAAAATATCATCTCTCATATAATTATATTTTATTTTTTTGATGTATTTACCAAATGATGTATCCATATTCATCTAATGTAAAACAAAACAAATATTTATGTGCATGATAGACTACGACCTTACTAACCAATGTCATTCATTTTCCACCCCAACCTCTTATAGATTGTAACACCCCATGCCTCCATGGTACGTTTCTCTTTGAATAATGAAATATATTGGGTTATATACAACTTTTCATTTTATCACACTATGAACAATCAATCTAGACATTATGAATAGTAATACCGACTTTTTGAAATTTTATAAATTTTACTTCTCAAAATGGAATTCATTTTTGGATTAATAATATCAAAATTAACATAGGGTGAATATTTGTTATTTTTTGGAAAACATTCAATTTTTTATGAATATTAAATACACTACATTATTGTATAAAATGTAATTTTTTTTAAATAAATAATTATTTTATTTCAATTTATTATAGGTCAAAATAGATACATAATACCTATATATTATCAATGTAATTCATTGGGGTCATTTTATAACAACATTTGACGTAAAAAATTTTATTGAACATTTTAATATCTTTTACCCTTCTTCTATGAACATTTGAAAATCTACATAAAATATAATTTTACCACATCTATGAATTGAATTTCAAAAATCTGAGAGATCGAGATGACATCATTAAGTAAGATTTTGTTCAATAGGATGAAAATAATTTTTGCTAAATAGTTTCCTTTGAATTTTATTTAACACGATTAAAAGTGAATAGGGTAATTAACGGTAAAAATGATAAAATTATTACCATAACACATGTCCTAATTCTATTGGATATATGTTTTTCGACCGAAATCAACCTTAGGAATAAAATATGATCCTTTTGGTCAACATGGATTAGATTAGAACATTTGTTATTTTTTTAATTAAAGAAGTGTAAAAAGTGTAAAATTGAAAGTTTAATAACTACTTTTTTTAAAATATGGTTATACATTAGATAAATTCGACTATAATTTTTCATTATAAAGATAAATATATTTCATACATATTCGTGTTTTATTTATAATTTTTAATGTTTATATAATTAAATTAATTTATGACATAATGATAATGCAGTAATAACCTTATTATTGAATGATTAAAATAGCTGATATTATTAATATTAAAATAATTTTAAATAGAGAATTTTTATATATTGAAAAAAATTTAGTTTAATATGACATTCTATGTTTGATTAAATAAATGTTGTTCTAAATTATAATGTTTTTATGACTTTTACGAAAACCAATCACTAAATACTGTCAAATTTTACATAAATGAGTTTTCACAAAAATAATATATTAATAATTTTATAATATCCTAAAAAATATTTGGTTTGGACAAAAAACATAGATAAGGTTATATATATCAATAATGAAACATTTCGGTTTCTATTTTCTTATTATCGTATGTTTTTAAAACATTTAATATAATAAAACATGAATACATGGTAAAAGTTAAACTATTTAACTAAGAGTTAAATCTAAATGATAAGTTTAATATGGTGTCCTAAACCTGTCTATAACATAATTTTTTAGAGTGAATCGACCTAGAATTTCCTTTTCCTCTAAATAAATACCTTTGACCCATTATAATCCAAATATGATAGTATAATAATAAAATATTTCAAGCTTTTCCTAAAGTGACACTCACCTCTCTTATAATAGGGTACTTCCGCTTCTCTAAAATCACTTCTCCAAAGCCATTTTCATGGAAAATCGATACTCCAATATCCTACCAACAACCCTCAATTCATCCTAGAGTACTTAATTTGATTATAGCCCATCCTAGGGAGCCCTTTTGATCAAATAAAAAGAAATCCACTGAAGAAGAGGTAATAATTTCATCACCTATTTTAATGTTCTTTATTTTTCCACTTCGTATTTATTTGTTGATTCCAGACCATAATAATAAACATAGTTCCTTATACATTCCATTATGTTTTTATAAATCTGGTACAACCATATTCATTATACTATCCATCATATGAATGAAAATGTCACCATACATGCGTATGTACGACATACCGTGTCCACGTCGTGGTGTAGATTGTTATTCAACACATCATTATTTTGATAAATAATAATAATGAGTATAATTTATTTAAATTATAAATATTACATGTTAATGATTCTGTATATATGATATACCAACTAGAATATATGATTTCACTATCAATAGAATGATATTGTCGCACGTACGTACGTATGTATTAAAATCTCCACAAACACGATGAGATTCATTTCCCCTAATAACCTTTCAAGATTAATTTTCATTTTATGATTAAAAAATATTTTTTAAGAACATAATATCATTATTTATATGATTCAAATACATCCTATCCATATAAAAAACATACTTAATAAAAAATATAAAGAAAATAAAATTTCATAGAAACTGAAATAATGATATTACCAAAATATTATTAACAAAGCAATATTAAAGGATCATATATGATATCATATTTTTCCTGTGGTTATTGTATAATTTAATAACCACGACTTTACTATTATACAGAAGTTTATCTTACCCTCGTCCTAGGAAAAGTACTAGGTGAGGGTTAATTTTACAATATTTTCATTATCTGAGGTTGTTTATAGGTGAATATCTACAGGGACCTCTTTCTCACCCACATCACTGTTTCTTAAAAATGTATTCCAAAACATTATTACTATTTCCTAGATTATGGTTTAATTTCATTTATACCATTTTGGGATTTTTATAAAAATATTATAAAGGTATCTTTCTGTTGTTTTATAAACAATGTCCATTACGTCCTTTTCAACAAAATTATGGAAATAATGTTTTATAACTTATACAGTGAGTGCGGATATTTTTTACTGTTATAAAACCTTCAAAGCATCCATTAAAATATTATAATAATATTTTAAAATTAAACATTGTATTTTATAATTATGTGACTTTTAATTTATATCCAATAAAAGAGATATTTCTCTTAAATCGATTTGATTTCATCTATGTCAACATCCATTGACGGATTTTACACATGTTCGAAGTTGATTTATTATGTTACAATATTGAATATTATATTAAAGGTTTTGTGATATGGTTTACTATTGATGTGTTATTTTTATAACCTTCAGGGATTATGTTTAAAGTATTAACATTTTTTTCAAGTTTTAATATGAAAGTTTATGTTATGATTCAATATTTTCATATAAAGAATGAATTAGACATAGTATGTGATTGGTGGGGCCTACTATAACTATTTAATACATTGATTGGTCTAATTAGACAAACTACCATCTTAATAAAAGGCCTTGAAAAAATATTATTTGTAGTCTCATCACGAGGCCTTGACTATGTGGTTATGATGTTTAGCATTAGACATTCGTTCAATATTAAATTGGATATTTATATTACCTGTGATTGTTTTACAAGTAGGATATTTATGTAAATAAGTAAATAGAATTATTTTGTTTATATGTTCCATATTATTCTGATGTTTATCTTTAAAAGGATTATTTTTTTATTCTTATACATTGCCTTAAATGTTTATTCTTATTAATAAATGTTTCTTCTATATTTTTATTCGTACTGGGAACCAGAGCTCACCCCTTTCTCAGTTTTATTTTTCCCTGGATGCGAAGATATATATTATGAATTCCTCACATGGCTAGCCTATGGGATATGAATGTATTAAATGGAGACACAATGTTTTTGTTTTTCATTTCATAATGTACTGTAAAAAATATTTTAGTATCTAGTACTTTCATGTCTACAAAAATGATTGGTCTTTATGGATTTGATCTCTTGGGATCATGCCAATGTTATGTAATAATGCACCAACTCATGATAACTTGGGTTGGGGCGTTATAGTTGGTATTTGAGATATTTAGTACATACCATTGAAGCTAGATTTGGAAAATCTCTGATTAGGGAAAATTACCCTCTGATAGAATTTGATGATTAGTATAGAAAAACATTCTAGAATTTTGGTAATGTAGATATTTTTTTTCTTTTCCATGAAATATGTCACTGTCTAGATACGACCAGATAGAGGTGACTCAGGCCCATATTTACCTAAGAGTGAAAACACCGAAAAGGTGTTTCAAGCATGATCTGGGGTATCTTGGTACATGACAATGTCCCTTGCATCACTCTTGGTTACGACACTCCCATGGGATATACTTATGATAATTCACATTTTCTTTTAAATCCATTATGATGGATTTATGAGTAAATACATCTTCGAATAAAACATTTTTTATTATTATTGATTGTATTCATAAACTTTTCAATTTAATATAGATATTTTACTAGTGTGGAATTATATATTACGATTTATAAAAAAATATTGTATATTCCATTGTATAGAAATGGCACGTAGTGGAATGAATGGAAACTGTATCAAAGCATGTAATCCATTTAGGGATTTACCTACTTATCAATATAAATATAGTGGATTTGGGGATTCATATAATTTTGAACAACTTATTACTATACCGAGACAACTCACTCAGGATAGGAATAATAACCTTCCACATATGGAAAACCCTGATCCACAATGCCATGGATTAATGTTAGACCTCTTAATGAGCCGGAAACCACCAAAATTAAATGGGACTACAAATACATTTGTTACTGAGCAATGGATAATTCTTTATATAAAATATTTCATGCATCAGGAAGTAGTGAAAGTGGAAAAGTTTTCATGGTAGTTTATCACCTCACAAATGATGCCGATAAAATGTGGTCATTAATTCAACACACAATGGAAGATGAAGTGGTATTAAGAAAGGAATTGAGGGAGTACAAAGTGATTTTAATTGGGAAATAATTTCATCGTGACTATCAAGTGGATATGTAATGAGAATTTCTGAGTCTTAGGCAAGAGGAGGATGAGTATATCGCAAAGATTGAGGCTAACTTTACATGTTTATCAAGGATAGCAGCATACTATATACGTTACACATGGAGTAATATTTATTGATTCGTTGATGAGTTATTATGATTTCTCCATCATGCATTTGTCTCACATTACTTCTCATCATACAAAGATATTGTCTTATGTTATATCAAGATAGAAAAGAAATTCTATAAGTCTTACAACTGAAAAAAAAAAGAATGAAAAGAAGATATTTGTTGAGGACTATGGAAATAGAAATAAGGGGCTATAGGGAATAGTTGAATTTCCATCCTATAGTAAACGAGTGAAGAAACACTTCGGTATTTTCCTAAAGGGAATATGACTCTATTATATGTGTGGTGAATTAGACAACCATGCTCATGATTGGAATATAAAGAAAGGTGATATCAATGTTGAATGATAAAATGGTATGGAAATGGGGAATAATTTAAATGAATGTCATAAGCATCATGTAAACATACCACAGAAAAGGCCAAGGGAGTATGACCAAGCTTATGAAATCACTACTAATGAGATTGAAGCTCAGAATGACGTTGTGGAAGGTAATTTAATTGTTTACAAAAATTTAGACAAAGCATTATTTGGTTATGGATTATCGCATTATTCCATATCTTCCAATTTTACATTAAAAAAAAAGATATTTACAATTTGATTTAACATGGGAGTTTTTATTCAAAACTACTAAGGGATGTATCAGTGCAACAATGTTTTCTGAATGAGTTCCCATTAGTGCATATAAATATTCTTTATCTACGGATATCAACATCATCACCATGATTGGATTTTATATATTCCTTGGTATGGATTTTCTATCAGACCACAATGCAAAAATTTATTATAAGTAGAAGGAGGATAAAATTCTCTATGATAATAAAGAGTACTATATCTTTAGAGAATAAACATCACCACCTAATTCTTATCTACATCCACACCCTTTAGCTCTACTAAAATCAATTATTGTGGCGGAAGATAGTGATAAAACTATGGGTGGGGAATAAAATGTTCAAATAGATGACATACCTATTGTGCTAGAATAGTTTCATCTGTTTCTAGAGGATTTTCCTAAACATCCTCCAGAATGATAAATTGATATTTCCATTGATTTAATTACTGGTTCAAGGCCCATATCGTAGACCCCTTATAGAATAGAAACTGTGGAATTAGTGTAACTAAACAAACAATTAGAGAAATTGAGTAATAAATGATTTATCTCACTATTATTTCTCCGAGGGGAGCCACTTTTCATTTTTTAAGAAAAAAGTTTGATCTATGATGTTGTGAATTTTCTACAGGGAGATCAATGAAATAAGAATAAAGAACATTTATCCCCTACCTAGCATTGATGTTTTTTCGATCAACTTCATGGAGCTCAATATTTTTCATTGATTGAAACTTGATTATGATATAATGAATTGTGTGTGAAGAAGGAATACATCTCAAAGACAGCATTCCATACCATGAAAAAGAATTACATGTTTACGATAAGGCCTTTTGGACTGCCTAACACACCCTCTATCTTCATGGATCTAATATATAGAGTTTTCAATGAATATCTTAATGACTTTGTAGTAGTACTTACTGATGATATCTTGTTATACTCAGAAATAAACTAATATCATGAAAATCACTTGTTCACTATTATGAAAACCCTCAGAAGAAATTTATTATATATAATGTTTAGCATGTTCTAATTCTGGGTTTAGGAAAATTATTTTCTTAGCCATATTTTCTATAAGGATGGAATCAATGTTGATCCTTCAAAGACCAAGGAAATGTAATATTGGACAGTACTAACTAGTATAACTGAGGTACCTAGTTTTATTGGTTTAGTAGGTTGTTATCGACATTTCGTACAAAATTGATCCTAATTGGAAAAACAATTTAACAAGTTCACATGTAAAGTGGTTATTTTTTTGACAAGAGAGTGTGAAGAATATTTTTAGGAACTGAATAGAAGGTTAGTCAGTGCTCTTATATTGACTATCCATTTGGGGAGTGATGGGTTTGTTATTTATAGTGATGCATCAAAGAAAGGTATTGGTTGTGTCCTTAGGCAGAATGAGGGAGTCATTGACTTTGCATCATGATAGCTAAAAAATTATTATCAAACCTATCCCACTCATTATCATGAATTGAAAGCTGTAATCTATTCTTTGAAGATATGGAGAAACTATATCTATAGGAAAAAAGTGATATACATAATGATCACAAGAGTTTGTAGTATATTTTCTCACAAAAATAACTCAACGTGCCGAAAATATGATGTCTTGAACTACTCAGGGATTATTATTGCATTTTACACTACTGCCCGAGGAAGGAAAATAAGGTGGAAGATGCTTTGAGTTGAACGGATCATGGTGTTTTGAATAAGATGAGATTTTAAAGGAATCCTATGTTCATGGATTTAGAAAAAATGAATATTTGAATAATCATGGATGTTAAAACATCTATAATTTTTTAAATGATTTCTAAATCATCTTTACATGAATGGATAACTTTTTTTCAAACATATGATGAAATGTTTCAAAAAAAATTAATGCGGTGAATGATGGGAGATTGATTAATATTGTCTATGAATATGGAGTTTTGAAATTTGGGAAGATACATTATTTTTCTGACATACCCGATCTAAAAAAAGTAATTCTTTGATGATGCTCATTGCGCAAAGTTCTCTATACACCATTTTAGCACTAATATGTCTATAGATTTGATGAAACATTTTTGGTGAGACAACATAAAGAGGGAGACTGCAGATTATGTTTCAAGATTTATAGTTTTTGAACATGTGAAGGATGGAAGACAACGTCCTAGAGGATCTATGCGACCTCTTCCCATACATGAGTGGAAATGGGATGATATTATAATGGGTGTTTTTATGGGGATACCAAAGGCTCCTACAACGAATGATGCTATATGGGTATTTTTTTATCTTCTTACAAAGTCAGCACATTTTCATGTAATAAGATATTATTTATCAGTTAAAAATTTTGCAAGACTACATATTAATAATTGTGTAAGACTTCATGGTGTACCCCTATCGATTGTTTCTAATCGTGATCTTTGTTTTACATCATGATTATAGAAAAGTCTTCATAAAGCACTTGATACTAAACTTTGTTAGAGCACTTCCAACCACCCTCAAACTGATGGATAATGTAAATGGACTATTAAAACATTAAAAGACATGTAGAGATCATGCTCACATTACATTCATGGTATGTGGGATCAATATTTTCCTTTGGTAGATTTTTACTATAATAATGTCTTCCATTCAAGCATTTATATGAGACCATATGAGGAGTTATATGCAATTAGAAGTTTCAAACAAACTTTTTGGGTTGATGTTGGAGATTGAAATCTCATAGGACTATAACATGTTGAGGAAATAATGTAAAATGTAATTATTATCCTAACACACATCAATAAGACTCAATGAAGGAAAAATAGCTATGCCGATAACTGATCGAAGGATTTTTAATTTCAAGTATGAGATTATGTTTTCTTGAAGGTATCATTATGGATGGGTGTTATATGATTCTGTATGAAAGGTAAATTATGTCTCAAGTACAAAAGAAATTTTGAAATTCTATAACTAATTGGAGTTGTAACTTACTGTTTGGAAATGCCTCCATGTCATTCCAATGTTCCAGATGTGTTCCACCTATCACTGTTGAGAAAATGCATACCTTGCCCAATGCATGTACTCCAATATGATGAAATAGTATAGGAACCCGATTTGCCTTATTTTCAATATCCTTTCAGGATTCTTGATACCACAGAACAACTGTTGAGAAACCAGACGACTCGACTCATAAAAGTTCTATGGAGAAAACATAAGATGGTAGTGGAATGTGGGAACCTGAGAAAGTTATGATAAAGAAACACCCGAATCATTTTATGTAGTAATTTTCAAGAAATTTTTAGGACTATATTATTTGGAGGGAGGAATGTAACAACCCAATCATCCATGGTATGTTTCTCTTTGAATAATACCCCATCTTGCACTGTACAGAACATCGATTTCTAGCACAATATGACCAATCAAACGAGCCATTATGAATAATAATACACATTTTTTGAAATTTATTAAATTTTATTTCTCCAATAAGACTTAATTTTAGGATTTGGAATATTATAATTATCTTAGGGTAAATATTGGGTATTTTTCAGAAAACATTCAATTTTTTATGAATAGTGAAAACCAATTTGTTATTGTTGAAAATGTACTTTTTATTTTAATAATGTTTTTATTTTATTTATATTTATTTTAGTTCAAAATTGATACAAAATACCTATATAATTTCAATGTAATCCATTAGTATCAATTTATAATAAAATTTTTGGTATAAAATTTTATTGAACATTTAAATATTTTTTACCCACCTTCTGGGAACATTTGCATCTTTTCTTAAAACATTATATTACTAGTTTTTTGAACTTAATTTTAAAAATCAATGATTTAAAGTTGACATCTATAATTAAAATGTGGTTCAATAGGATTAAAATAATTTTTGGTGATTAGTACCAATTCAATTTTATTTACCACGGTTAAAAGTAAATAGGGTAATTAAAGATAAAAATTATATTAAAATTACCCTAACACATTTCCTAATTATTTGGGATAAGTCTACATCGACCAAAATAAAACTTATGGATAAAATATTATCCTCTTGGTAAAATTGGAATTTATTTTCACATTTATTGTTATTATATTTCTAGAAGAGTTAAAAGTGTAAAATTCAATGTTTAATAACTAAATAATTTTTAATATTCGGTTAGACATAAGATAAATTCACCTATAAATATTCATTAAGAATCTAAAAATATTTCCTACATATTGGTATTTTATTTATAATTTTTATAAATTAAATAAGAAAATGTATTTATGAAATAAAGATGATGTAGTAATTAATTTATTATTTAAATATTAAAATAATTAAAATTATAAATGTAAAAATAATTGTAAATTGAGAATTTTAATGCATTACACGAATTTTTTTGGTTAATATAACATGTTTGGGTTGATTAAATAATTTTTATTGAAATGATAATGCCATTATGTCTTAAAAAACCAAATACTAAATAGTGTCAAAAATGACATAAATGAATTTTTTAAACCAATACAATATTATTAATTGATATAATATTCTTAAAAATATATGTTTGGGCCAAAGGGCTTATATAAGGTTGGATATATCAATAATGAACCATGTGGGGTTCTCTTGGCTTTTTATTTTTAGTTTATTAACCATTTATTATAATAATACAAGAATACATGGTAAAAGTAAAATTATTTAACTATGAGTTGAATAAAACGGATGTGGTTAATTTGGTGACCTAAACCTATCTATATCCTATTGGTTGGGATCTTTTCGACCTAGAACCACCATATCTTTGAAATAAATCATTTTGGAGCATTTTCAAACGGAATAGGATTGTATAATAAAATAATATTTTATGGTTTTTCTAAAGTAACCATCCCCTCTCTTATAAAAGGGTAGTTCACCTTACCAAAAAATCACACTTCCGGAGCCATTTGGATCAGCCAAAACCTAGTAAAATAGCCTCCATACTACCCTGAAGTAAACCATGAGGCCTTACTTTGATCATAATCCAACCTAAGGAGCCCTTTTTTTAAATCAAAAGGAAGCACCCGAAGAAGAGGTAATAATTTATCACCTCTTTCAGATTTCATTCCTCTTCCACTTCCTCTTTCATTGTTCATTCCATACCAGAATAATAACTCTAGTAACATATAATAACTATGATGTTATTATAAATATGGTACAACCATATTCATTATTCTATCCATCCTTTTAATTACAAAGTCACAAAACGTGCGTACTTACGGCATACCGTCTCCACTTCCTGATGTAGTTTGTTATTGAAAACTTCATTATTTGTATGGGTATAACAATTGGTATAATTGATTTAAATAATAAATATAAAATGTTAATGATTATTTATTTATGAGTTACCATAAAATTAAATATTATCTCACCATTAATAAAGTAATTTTGTCACTCGTGCGTATGTACGGATTATCGTCTCCACGAACGCGATGCGATTAATTCCCCTTCATAACCATTCAAGAATAATTTTCATTTTATGAATAAAAATAATTTTTAATAACTTAATATCATTATGGATAAGAATCAAATATGTTCTCTTCATATCAATCTTGACTTACATAACAAAAAATATAATGGAAAACGAATCATTTAACAACCAAAACAAAGATATTATTGAAATATTATTAACAAAGATATATTAGAAGATCATATATGATATCATATTTATGTATTTGGTTATTTTATAATATAATAACAATTATTTAACTATTATAATGGATGTTAATTTACCCTCTACCCAAGATAAATACACGGTAAGGGTTAATTCAACAATCTCTTCATTATCTGAGGTTGTTTATATGTGAGTATCTACTGGGACCTCTTTATCATTCACATCTATGTTTCTTTAAACTGTATTTCAAATCATTTTTTCAATTTCATAAAATTTGGTTTAAATTAATTTATACCCTTGTATTACTTTTTATAAAAAATTTATAATGTAATCTTTCTATCGTATTCCAAACAAGGTACTTTATGACCCTTTTGAGAAAATTATGGAAATAATTTTTTTACTTATATAACGAGTACGGCTATTTTCCATTATTATAACTCTTTTTAAGCTTCCCTTACAAGCTTATAAGAATATTATGAAAATAACTGTTTTCTATTAAAATAATGATACTTTTAAATTATTTCAAAATAGAATAATATATTTCTCTCAAATAGTATTGATTTCATCTATGTCAACATCCTTTGATGTATTTTACACTTGTTTGATGTTAATTTATTATGATACAAAGTTCCATATTTTATTGATGGTTTAGTGATATATTTTATTGTGGATGTGATATTTTTATTTAATTCATGGTTTTTGGTTAATGTATTTTTATTTCATATGTTATTGTTAATATGAATGTTTATGTTATGTTTCAACATTTTTATATGAGGAATGCATTGGACTTAGTAAGTGACGGGTGAAGCACGCTATAGCTCCATGATTCATCGGTAGGTCTCATGAGACAAATAGAGTCTTTGCACAATACCTTCACAAAATCTTATATGTAGTCTTGGAACAAGGCCTTGACTATGTGGTAATGAAGTCAAAAAATATGCATTCCGTAATTATGAAATTGGATATTGATATAACATATGATTATTAGAGTATTATAATATTCATGTGAATAAGTTAATGGAATTTTTTGATTTATGTTTTCCATATTAGGTAATATATTAATTTTAAATGGATTTTGATTTAGTCCTATACATTTACATAAATGTTTATTCTTTATTATGAATGTTACTGTTATATTTTTATCCTTATTGAGTTCTTGAGATCACCCTTTTCTATGTTTTATTTTTCTCAGGATGTTAAATGTACATAATTATTGACCAGCAAGGATAGTCTAAGGGAGATTAATTTGTTAAATGGATACACAATGTTGTTGTTTTACATTTTATAAATAAATTTAAAACTTATTTTTGAATATAGTACTTCCAATGATACTAAACTGATAGGTCATTCAAGATTGTTTCCCTTGTGGTCATGCCAATGTTATGTAATAATACACCGCCTCTGGGTAACTAGGGTCTGGGAAATACATGGATTATCAAAATGAATGATATAAATGATAGAATAAAAAATAAATATTTCTCTTCTATGATAAAACACATTTCTTATTAATTTATATTATGGTCCAAATAGAAAATAAAGAGATCTCGTATGTCTATGTGTTGACTACCGTCTAGTGAGATGATGTATATAATTTTACATAAACGGATAACATGGATGGTCTTAGTGGTAGATTTAAAAAATTAATGTTATATATATAATATATTAATAATTATTTAATGTCAATATGAAACATAACAATAATCCCACACAATCATTGAAAAATAAAAATGTTACTCATTTGTATGTGTGGACTCCCACCACTATGATTTAATTTTTTTCTATTTTCATGTTTCTAATTTATGGATACTTATAAAAACGATATTTATAAATTAAAATTTTATAAAAAATTAGATTATTTATGTTTTTCATTCCTTACTCCGTTGACCATAGTCATCGTAGAGTTGACAATTTGGATATATGAACATTACATCCTCAAAACACCAAAACCTAGGATAATTGATTTAGTAAAAACTAATGAAATAGAGGTATGTTAAATAATATGTATAATAAAAATTAAAAATACTTTTTTATCATATAAATAGTTAATACGAGGTAATTATTTTGGAATATATTGAATGTCCATGTTATGTCTGGGTGTGTGTTAAGGGGTTTCTTAACACAATTTATTATCATTGGGTTATATCACATAAAAGATGTTTATATTATTCCATGATTATGTTTTAAATTGCCTTGGATTAATAAATTTTGAATTTTGACAATTTTGATTTCATTAAAATTTATCCACATAATCGATATATTTTATAATTATCAATTCGATAATATTACCTATATAAGAGTTATTTATCTCAATCATTCTATCATTTCCACATGGGATTATATTATGAACCAATCATTTTTTGAGGGGTATAATAATACCATTGTAATGTGTTACCTTGTACGTCCATACATTTGTTGAATTTGGGGTTTTATATTATGTAATTTCTTTCATTTTTTTGAAATTCAGATGTTAATAAAATGATAATGATTTTTATAAAAGAATATATTCATATTTGGGTATTATATATATTCAATGCTCCATTGGGGGAGATCATAAAATCTTATTATCTTGATCCATTTAAATTTTCATTCCCTCAGGTTTTCATTTTTTGAAATGCATAATTTTAGTTTCCACCCATATTGATTAAATTAAAATGATCATCATTATTAGTAAATGACACTGATTTGGTATCTTATGTAGAAAGAAAAAAAAATTCCTTATCAATTTTTTATAAAATAATTTCAATAATGATATTATTTAAAAATCAATGAATAATTATATTCTTTTTTATATTTTATTGAATTTATTTAAAATGGTTATAAAAATGAAAATTCAAAACATTTTTCTTACTTGTAATTTTTAATATCATTATAATAGCGTGAAAGGTATGGTTTATTTGATCATAAAGAGTTTATCCTTTATTTTGAACCACTAGGAATATTTTATCTTTGAAGGATCATTTTAATGTTTCCATTACTATTTTCAATAAATGTTTTTTATCATAATATTTTAACAATTTTTATAATTTAAAATAGATTTTCCATGTGGAAGGAGTATTTTGGTTAAGATTTTTTTTGATTTCCATTCTAAGGTATATCTATAAATCGGAAAAAATAGCCCTATAGTTCACCTATGATCTATTGTTGGTATGTTTTATTGATAACATTTTCTTCAAATTGAGTATGACTATTCTAATAGGATTTTATTGAAGTAGGTTTCTTTTCCATATATAAATAATTACATAAAATAAAAATGGTTGTTGTAATATTTAAATGTCAAATATTGACATTTTATTTATCATTATATTTTAATAGGAATTATGTATTATTGATTTATGAGTGGCTCTATTATAAACCAAGGATGTCCATTTCCATTATAAAACCTTATGTGGTGGGTCCTTTGTAATCCACCATTGTATTTAGAAAATAGAATGAGATAAATATTTTAAGTCACACCTAAGATTGTGAGTTGAGGTTATCATTCAGTAGGTAATCTAATAAAAAGATACAGTTAAATACTATAAGATACTCATATTTGAATGTTGTAACTATCTAATTTATTTTACCCCATTATGAATGTTTTTTTATTTTTATGTTATAAAGATTTAATATTATAATGTATCCTTTTAATGACGATATTTTTCATAAGGATTTTGTTTATTTTATAATATTAGTCTTTTCTTATATTAAATCTATATTCCGTGTCACAAGATTTGTTCTCCATTTTTTGATGTGTATGAAATCAATCTTTTTTTCTCACACACATTGATTATGCCATCATATACTAATTATCATATAATATACTCTAATAAAACATAATTATTATTTCTTATATTTTCCATTACTAAATATTTTTAATCATGCTTTATTTATTATCCTTTTATGCATGATATATAAAATTATAATAAAAGAATTATTTCAATGAAGGATTCAAATGGGAATAATTTTATACAAGATATTCAAGACATAATGTGGTGTATGAAAGTATTATTTTGGTGGGTAAAAATAAAATGTTAAATGATATTTTATTATTATGTTAGAGTATATTCTAATTCATTAAACTCTATAACTAAAAGGAATATTGGTTTGTATGTTAATCAATATTTCTTACTAGTGATATATGTATTACATGATTGAAATTGGATCACATTTATTTGTATCAAATATTGAAATGTAATGATTTTTTTAAGCACATGATTTAGGAATGTGGATTTAATCCTATCTCTTGTATGTAGATTGAAGAACCATCTACATATTAATAAAAGGAACTATGAACATGATATTACTATTTGGATGCCTAATTAAAAATTATGTTGTTGAAAAGGGGAAATTTTAACCATAATATTTATTTTATAAGATCCATGGAATAATAATTAATGCTATTTTCATAAGAAGGAGATATCACATTTGGTAGAAGAAACCAAGATTCTATAAAAGTGTTTTCTAATAACAGGAAATTAAAATTTGAAGTGGAAATTATTGGGTAAATAAATTAATTTCTAGGGATATATTAGATCAAGAATAATTAATACACTTTCATCAATCATGTAATGTATTTATGAGAGATTATTATATACCTTGACATGCGTGATTCCAAATCATTATCGACAAAAATTGTAGTTAAGAAAAACCATATGAAGTTTGATGATATTAAATTGGTGGATCCCATCTTTTTTAATAGGATAACTATATGATTTATTTATTTAATTACCACACATCTATATTTTGATGTTACTACAATCTTATTATCTTATTCTTAGTTTACGCTTATGGAGAAACACGTTTTGATTGTTAAAACAATCATTAAGAACATCAATGGATATTTTAATTCTTAATTGATCTTCAATAAAGTAAATTATGATAAACATTAATAATTTTATTTGCGGATTGGGATAGTGAAGTGGTTAATTGAAAATAAAATTTTGTGTTTCTTTCATCATTGTAAATAAATGTGTGGGCTGGATCGGAAAAACATTGATGAAATTATAAATGGGTTGAAGAAGAATAATATATCATTGTGATTATGGAATAAACCCATATTTAATGGATGATGAACTAGATTGTTCTTTTTGGTGATGAGATAATGTATAAAATGGTGAATTTTTATAAAAAAATTTATTGGTCTCATGAGATATCAAGTACCTCACACTCATCCTAACAATATTAAAATCATGTATCATTTCAATGATATCAAGACTCCACTTTTAGGCATCTGTATTTAATTTTTAAATTTTTTTCATTGAACCATTCTTGTATCATTCTATGTGATATTTTGAAAATTTTGGAATTTCATCATCATTTTTATAGTTGGAACATGGCTTGGAAAATCCATAATGAATTCCTTGGAAACTTTATTACAAGTGAAAATTTGAAAAATAGTGTTTCTCGTGGTTTTTGTATGGATTTCTAAATAATGTGTCATCACCACTGTATAAAACCAAGTCCGGATTCTTGAAAAACGTGCTACAAAAACTTGTTATGAGATATAATTAATCTGATAATTAATTTTTTATCACAAAATACATTATGTTAACCATAGTAATTCTCTTACATGTTTTCATTGAAACCCATGGGATTCCCCATAGTGATTTGGGAGACCCCAACCCTAAAAAATAAAATTTTTGGTGGATCTTGTGGCATTTTACCTTGAATACACATGGTAATATCTGATTCTATATGGTCTTTAATTTTTTGTTTCTCGGCCATATATCTTTTTCTTATGTAGAATCAATGTTTTGAGGTTATTTTTATCTCTATGTGTTGTTAAAAAATATACTTGTTTTTATAGAATAATTGTGATAATGGATTGTTGAAACTGGATCTACAAAGATTTTTTGGTTATTATTCATGAATTTTTCTAATAAGTGGATTCTATTATTTATAGTTTTTTGTGTTCATTGATTCTATGATCCTGTATATAGGTTTCATTATTTTGGAACTTTCTTTTCCTATTAATATACATTGATACTCCATGATTATGGATCACATTTAGTAATTTGGTATTCCAAGTAGGTGGTTTTTCATGAAAAAACGTTTTTTAATAACTATGTTATCTTAATCATTATAAATAATTTATCTAAATTGTATATTTTCATGATATGTCATACTTGAAATATGATTTTTTTGGAGAATTTTGAAAATTGGATTGTTTACATTGGTGTTGTAATAGAAAATGTGTTTCAAAGCATATTTTTATGTGTCATAAAGGCCAAATGAATACATATATGATCTTTTCAATAGAAATTATTGAAATTATAAAATTGAGAGCCTCAATGTTTGTGATGTTTGTTAATTGAAATCCCTTATGTGTGGATTGTGGAACGTGGGATCATGGTCTACATAAGAGGCGAATAGATTTTGGAGACCCAATGATGGATGGAATATGGTTCCCTATATTGGGTATTTAGTTAAAATCACTCTAAAGTATATTATAATAGTTTCTTTAGTTGTTATGGTGTTCTCTCATCCTAATTTTTTTATGTTCATAGTATATTATCGTAATTAGTCATTTGACCACTAATGTGTGAGGATTGTGGATAAATTTGACCAAATATAAGAATGTAATCGTGTCAATGGTGCCCTATTTGGGATGTGGTTTATTTATAATTTATTGATAAACTATATATATATGAAAATTCATTGATAATGGTTTTTTTATTTATAATTCATTGAATTTTCTGAAAAGTTTGTATTTCAATCATTTATTGAAAACAATGTAAAGAATTATTTCATGAATTTTCATCTTCTAAAAAATAATAATTGCTTTATTTATAATTTCTATTTTGAGAAACCATGTTGGGAAACTACTAGGAATCATTCTCTCAAACCATAAATTTTACACTATGTATATTTAGATATGTTTCATATGATGTAGGAATAGAAAAGGAACTACTTTGTAGAGGAATGTTTTCCTGTCACATGGTTGTAGAAGATCTATAGTGACATAGTGGGTAATTAAACCACAAATCGCAACATGATGGGTTGTCTATTATTTTATGTACATTGTTCTACCATTTTTGTATCTAGAAAAATTATTTTATTTTTACACTTTTTATTAATTAGTTTGAATATTTTTTAACATGTTTCTATTATTTTATATATTTTATATGATTTTTGTGGATTATTTAGAAAAAAATCATTCCTAGGAAAATTTATTGCTTTCTAGGAACATGTTGTTATCCTTGGGGGATTAGAAACATCCTTTGGGCCTTACCACTACATGTCTCATATAGGTTGTTCTGGGATAAACCATTCTGGTTTGTGAAAAAATTTATGTTAAAGTGTCGTGTTATTCTACATGTTCATTATTTATTGGGATGTTCTAATATATAAGATGTTATATTATATAGACATAATGGTATATTATGAGTGAGTGACTGGAAAAGTATAATAAAAAAGATCCTTATGATAGAGTGAGATTTTTGTTAGAGTATCTCTCATTTTTAGTTTTAATATAATCTCATTACAATTATTATTTTTTCTCAATTAAATCTATATTTCTTACTTATATACTAATAAAAATTATTTATTTTAGTTAGTATCATCCACCCCAAAGTATTCCTAGAATTACAGTAGTGGGTTTTGTTGATCTTATACTACAATGAATCCCACCAATGAATATGAATCATATTGAACCAATAGTGAGAGAGGTCTTCAATATAGAGCAAGGTTTCCCCACCATGTCCCCTGTTAGGTGTGTGAAATAAGAGACAAGAATAGAAAATAGTTTTCCAAATACTCTCTACCAATAAAACCACAAACTATCTATGAAAAAAATTTCTTTAGTGATGTAATATAACTATTCCGAATGATCAGTTGGATTATTTAATTATTGGAATCTCATAATTTATTCATCATGATACTTTCCACCATTATTCATAGAGACCATAGTATTTGATGGTAGGACATATTATTTTAGGAAACAACATGAATTTACAGAGTCCAATTTCTTAATGAAAAAAATTTCAATAGTCTTTCTCTAAATCATTAATGATTTATAAATACCAAGAGTTAATCTCCTTAAAACAAGGTGATCATACAATAATTCATTTCTAAAACTACATGATCAAACTCATTCATTTTTTACATGATATTGAATTAAATATTAACATCATGTTTCAGTGGTTCATATGTAATTGATACTAAGTTCTAAATATTAGGTTTTCATGATGCATCTTACCTCCTATTACAAAGTGATTTCTAGATCCTTGATGGAAGTGATTGACAGTGAAGGAATATGAAGGATGGTTAGAATTACACTTCCACCTAGTGGAAGTTCTAGTGACTACAAATGAATTGTGTAGAAGATGGATAATACTTGTAAATTTTGTTTTTGTGTTTCTTCATAGTTGGATTATACATCACATTAATCATTATTTAGTTATGTTTATATTAATATCAACTTTTGTGTCTACACATAGCTCACAAGTCATTCTTGTGGACACCTTGTAAATTTTTCAACTTATATTGATGTCAATTTTAGTTATAATTATTATATCATGTTCTCAAAACTCTACATTATTGTATTGGTTTATATGACTCTACATGATAAGTGGGGTAGTCTAATTGTTTAAGGAAAATAAGGTTTCGACCTCAAACCGTTAGATCAAGGTGGTTACACATAATGTAATAGTCTATAATGGATGTTGATGTTACTCAAATATCTATGTGAGGTATATCATTATTGATTCATAATTATGTACTACATTATTTGATAAATGTTCCTATAATTTTTTAATATCATCTTATTTCTTGACCAATATAAAATTTCAAAAGTAATCATGTTGATTATAAGGGTATTTATGAAGCCTCTTAGAAAAATGGAAAATGATTCCTAATTCCCTTCATCTATATTATCTATACCTAAAGGATGGCTATTTTTGGATTATATATTTTTGATTTAGATCACTTTTATATTATATCTGGTATTTATTAGTCTATTTCCATTAGTTTGAGTTTCATTTAAATCATCAGTGTGTTACCTTTATTGAATGTAATGGGATCACCTAAGTATTTCAATGATAGTGGAATATATGAGCACTTCAAGAAGGCCCTCCTATACTAGAACATGTAAAACTGATTTCGTCATTAACCATTAAAAATATGTAGAAATGAATTGGATTTTATTTTTTATTTGGCGGTTATGGAATATAATGATGTTTTTATATGATTTCATGGGTCTTTTTTTGAGTGGGATGTTTATTTCAATATCATTTTAATCTTAATGACACAGCATATATCAATGCCATACAATTTAATAACATATAATAATTGATGTATCGAAAGATTCAGTTGTTTTATTGGAAATCTATAGGTTTTATTGTCCTAACCATGTCACCATGGGAATCTTGAGTGATTTTTGAAAAGAAAACTGATATGAGTCTCCATTTTGGGTTAATTATCATAATGTAAACTAGGTAACATTTATTCGTATTTATCATTTTTCATATATCAATTAATTTTATAATCAATTAAAGGATGAAAGTTGTTTGTTGAAAAAATATACTTTGGTCTAGATATCATTGAGAGTTAATAAGTAAGATATTTTAAGGGCTGGAATTTGTAAAAGAAACTGAAACATGGAATATATTTTGATATTATTTGTTGGTCTAATTCACAAGTTTTTATCATAGACCTATGAAATTACCTTTTAAAAAAGGTAACATTATTCTATTTCACTTGTATTCATGAAAGAAGTTTTTTTAAATAATGAATTGTTGAATATCATTAATATCACCAAAAATAAATTTATGGGAATTTTTTGGGATCACTACATTTATTATAATGTATTTAAATTACATTTCATGATTATAAATTTTACTTTCATGGGACATGAGGTATACAAACATTTAATCTCAATTTATCCAGAGATGGGGAACGATTTCATATAATGGGATGATCTGTAGAATGAATTTTGTATTTCATGCTCATTAAATTCACTTCGATATTAATGATGATTTTGGACTTTATATTTAGATCATATGTATCCATTGATTTCTCTTACAGTGGATTGGAAAAAATAAAATGGGATAATATGAATCAAATATACATTGATGAAAAAAGGAATGTATAATAACCAGACATAATTTTGTTTTACAAGAAGAAGTAATTTCCTTTGTTGTGTTTCTTGATGAATTTGGTTCCAGTTTAGGATCTTTTCTTATATGATAAGATCATGTAGTGACATATTACCCTTATCATATTTAAAAATATTGTAAAAAAGTCCCCCCACACCTATTATTTTTAAAATTACGTTGTAAAGAATGCTCCCAAGACTTAGGAAACATTATATCTTTGGTGAATGGTTCACTACCTATATTTAACTGAAGAATCTAAGTCACTACATTTTTAGATTGACTAGATCTTTTAGAATAGGTGATGAGTAGATTAATTTAATTTATTTGTCATCTAAATTTCCTAGTCTTTGAGAAAGGGATATGATTTTATAGATTCTAAATGTATAATTTTTTCTTTAACATAAATGGTGGAATTAATAGATAAATATATATATCCTAGCAATAATTACATGAATAATACAATATTTTATAATAGAATATTTTACATTTTTTGTCTTGTTCTCAGATTATTTCATATCTTATGAAGATGTTTTTTGGATAAATAGATAAATAATGATTTTTGGAGGACCATGAATTTTTTATATATTTTGGAAAGAACTATTGAGTTGTAGATATGATCCATAATCGCATTCTAGAATGTTGAGGATCCTAGAAATACGAGTTGAGTGATGTTGGGTTTTCATATAAAAATAGCTACTTGTGATCCATTATAATGGGTCCCTTTGAAGATATGTATTATCGATCATATATTTCAGCTACATTTTTGTGGAATCCCTGCAAATTACCATTATTCATCAATGACTATAAATTATCAATTTGAAACTGAATGTTATACGGATCAACGATGGATTCCTCTGTAATATTTTATAAATGAATGAATGATCTATATTTTTTCACATAAATTGTATAAGAATTTTCTTTGGATGAAATGAAAATTATCTATGAAATATGTAGGAAATTTTTTGATTAATAAATATATTCTATTGATTGACTAATAGTTACCATTTCTATCATAGTTTACATTTATCTGGGATTATCCCATGGGTCTTAGTTTAAGAAGTTTCATCTCGATCCAACTAATATTATGAATTAGAAAAAACACAATTTGTATGTAGATATTTTTATATTATAATGACAGGTTCAAATTATTAATTCGAAGGAAAATATTCTATATGAGGATTTTATTCCCTTTGTATAGGATTTAGGGAAGCACATAATGATTTATAATGAGTTGTGGGAAGAGAAATTTATTATGAAGGAGAAAAAATATAATATATTATTGTATAGGTCTTCCATGTATTATCTTTTTAAGGAAAAAAATATATTTTGTGTAAAATTTCCTCATCCTAATTTCGTGTTATGTACCTATAGTCATTTATTTTTACTATATTTTTTAATAAATCATTCTTAATTTATTTTGGATTTTTTTGACTGTTATTGAATTTTATTCGAATGTTCCTAGTTCATCCAATCATTGAATAATTCAAATTAAACCATGTTACTTGTGACAATATAGATTGTGTAATTTAAAATGGTTTTCCAAACTATTAAAAAAATAGTTTGACTTCTCTAATGGATAGAACTAGTTTCATGATCAGATCTTAGTTTACATGAATATGCGGCTAAATTGTGTGATTGGATTTAATAAATATAATTATTATAACCCAAAATCCCTCCCTATAACCACATTCATTCTCATATATATTAGTTTACCAAACTTTTGTATTAAACATTTATATTTTATAAATTCCAAACATTCATAATATTATTTCGGATTGAACATGAGGCATTGGATTTAGGAAACTCATGTTATGATCCCATTCATAATTTTACCTTTTAATTAATTTATATCAATTTGTTAACTAACTAGGTACAATATAAATATATAATGGTCCCTCTAATTCACTGATAATTTAGTGAATTTCCATTTGGTAGACACCCCTGTTTAGATTCCACCAAAATGGGATTGTTCAATTAGTTTTGGATGAATGATAATAGCTCAAATATCGGTTAATCAATTTCCTCATTTTTTAAGGTCATGGAATAGAGAATGAATGTTAAATATGAATCATTAATATAATAAAGATATTTTTAATAATGTAAATTGATGTTCCTCATGTTTAATATGAGGTTCAAGTTGATGCAAGTGGTGATAACAAAATGGGATTGATGGACTCCTACTAGACCTAATGGTTTATTTCTTATCAAAAAACGTATATTCATGACACTGTGGAGTATTCCAAAATTTTTCACACATGAGATTTCCATGAAAATATCATTCATCATCCTATAGATCTACATATCACCATTTTGTTTTGATAGAAGTTTTCTATGTGTATAAATAATGTTATGGGTCCCCACATGACTGTAATAGAATGAACATTCATGTTTTTCAATTCAACAAAAAATTCATTTAAAAATTGTGTTGAATTAATCACCATATAATATTTCATGAATGTTTATGTGATGGATATCCTGAATTCCTCAATCATTTATTAGTTTTGGATTCTATACACTATTATCATGGAAAATTTTACAAATTTATAGGCCTCTTGGCTGAAGAACATGATGTTAATTTCGATATAAGATCAAAATGTAATCCCAAAAATCATGGACTATTTGATGAATAGATAAATAAAATCATTAAAATCCACAAAAAACATTCTACATATTATGGGGAAAGAAATTAAAAGTTATACTAAAAAGATATCCCATGCATTTTGGTCATATCAACCCATGATTTAGATCTCTACGAATGAAAACCATACCTCTATAGTGTATATACAAATGTTCATTATTGTATTTGGGGTAAAATTATCATCACCCTATTTATCAAACACTATCCTATTGTTATAATATTTGTTTTATTGGTGGAGTTGTAATACCTTGACGATAATTCTGTACATGAATTTCAAAATAAATGGTATCATTATAATTTATTGGATCAAGAATTCAAAAAGAAGGATCATATTCCACTATTTCTCTATGGTAACATTGTATTTAAATTTAGTGTTCAAATGATATTATATAGAATGATGAATACATTGGAAATAAAATTTGAATGACCCCTTATCTATCAAAATGTGAACATTTATGGTGAGGAGTAATTAATAACTGAATATATGATGATCATTAAATCATCCCCCAATGCAATGTTTCTCATGAAATAACTTTTGTAGGCCGTCAAGGGTCAACATCCTCAATACATGATATTAAACTACATATTAGACATCCTCCTTTATTGATGTTATATAGATCAACAAAAATCATTATCGCATGATAGGAAAGAGAATTGTTGACATCTCCACCACAAGATTTTAAATTACATGATCAATAAATATTTTGTTATAATGCTACACTATATGGAAAAATACTGGTCAAATAATGTTATATTGGGTAATTTTATGGTATGTATCCCCACTAGACACAAAACTGTAATTTTCCACAACAGACTTTTGGGAATTAAAATGTTATTATCCCCAATAGAATCTAACATGTGAGTATCCCTAATGGACTGTAATCATTGAATTACCCAACTGGACATCAAATCATGAGTCCCCCAACTATAAACTAACACATGAGAACCTTCTTGTTTTTATTCCAAACATGGTATCCCATAACATATGCGGATATAGTCCAACATATCCATATTTTAATATATGAAAATCTTAACATGACCTCTATCATACCTTGGTGAATATATAGTAGTGTCTCCAATACATATAAAATTAATCTCTCTCACCATATTATCTTTATGATGATAAGTAAAAATGTGCAGTAATGAATCAATTTCCATGAACATTACATCAATAAGGGGAGTAAAAATATTTTATTTAATATATGAGGGAGTCACAAACCTAGAAATAATCTTCTTAGTGGGATGATCCAAACTCTCATCCTACCTTCCAAAACATAGTTCCATCATCATCATGCTGATGGGGAAAGGTTTTTATGCATTATAACGTGTGAAGATTGTAATAGATAATACCTATAAAATATATCCATAAAATCTCAATATAATGAAAATTTAATAATGGTATCATTTAAATAATAATATTTAAGTACTATAGTATTTATTACTATCAAGTGAGGTAGTCGACATGGTAGAGTTAGGATTTCTCCCATTGCATGGCCTACGTATGTATCCCATAATGTGAATCAATTTCTATGTTGTTCACTTTTTTCAAAAAAGACATTTCATAACATGTATTTAATTATTATAAGAAAAACTGTATTTTGTTTTAATATTGAGGTTCATGAATAAAATAATTCATTTTACGATCATGTATATGTTAATATTTTTGTGTATTAAAAGGTTAAACAACAATGAAATCAGTTTTTTCTTTTTAGGTTCATATGCCTAACATCTATTTGAGTAATTATAAATTCATGTGGGGTGGATTTCTAACATAATGTGACTTATTAATATTTTATATGGGTATTAAAAAAATATCCCCTCTCTAGTTTCGCCTGTAATATAAATTGGTTGATCTTATTTAGATGTTGAACACTAAGATGGGGGGAATTAATGTACATGTTTAGTAGAACAGACTAAGGAAGCTTATTAAATGCATAACATGGAATGTGTTGTAAATTTTTTTTCTAGAACATTATATATAGATAATCATATATAGTAGAGAAATATATTTACTCATTAATATTATGAAAAGAAAAAACATTAACATCATAGGATTTCATGATTTCCTATATCCTAGCGATCATATCATTCATGGATGGAAATTGTGTGTGTTCCGTAAAATTATGAAATATTATTCTTATTAATGGACACATGATTAAATGGAATAACACAAACATGTGTTAATGTTTTATATAATTCATTAGGTTATTTTTTATGAATAAAGGGATGAGAAATAGTATTTGGTTGATTTGGCATAAATAGATTGAAATAACACAATTGGAAAATTAATTTAGGCAATGCAATTGACTTTATTAAATTTGAAATCTATATGGAAATCATAATGTTGAGTGTTGAGTTTTAAGAATGATCTTTACTAGATAAAATTGGGAAATGGTAACATAGTTTTATGAGTAGGGAAAATGGGATATCATTTAAGTAATTGGATGAATTTGTGGATGGTAAGGTGAATAGAGAATGCCATAAATGTTTAAAACATAGGCACCATGTTGAGTTTATATGAATGGTTCAATTCCAATCTAGATTAATGATATCTGAAAATGGGAATGCATTTTATTTTCCTATGAGGAATGGGTGCAACTCCACTAGGGAAAAAAATAAGTTCAAAAATCTTATTCAAAAATCACATGGGAGAACCTCCCAAAACGGTAATTTTCACTGGTCCTCTTAATGAAGTGAATAATGTGGACTCATATAATGACCAATGATCAACTATAGACACATATTCTCAATATGTTTTTATATTCTATTTTATTTTTAAAAGGGAATGGAATGACATAATGTAAGGAATGGGTTCATTATTCATTATGAAATATGTTACTAGGATTTATCCTTCCGATGATGGGTGGTCGTTATAATGTAAATTATATTTGGGAATGCCAATAACTGATTTTAATGACATTGGGTGCCTAGTTCTCTTTTGTGATGTGTGTGGTATTATAGGACTAGATTGGGCACAATAAAATGTATCTACACAAGGTTCAATGTGAATAACATATAGATATGTCACAAGTAAGGTTCTATAGGACATAGCATGAGGTGAACACCACTGGATATGTCATTATACAGTGACATCCTTTTATTCATTATTTATATGAATGCATTTCATGAAATAGTCAATCATTATTTATTCTTTTCATCAAAAACATTTATGAACCAACGATGGCCCTTACAATTGTTCAATATAACATCTCAATCATTCTCCCCCGTATATTGATACCATGATAACAAATCAATCATTAGGAACAAACATGTTAATTTCAACTAACAGAACAAGTCATCAGTACCGAGCAGAAGATAATAGATTTTCAATGTTCCCTTATTTAATTTATGATAAATAGTATATAATTCCACACAATTCATCAAAATTCTTGAAAAAAATATAAAAGAACTACATGGAAGAAAAAATGGACTGATAAAACCATGATAAAAAAGATCTACTATAAAAATATAAATATTCAATAACGATTAAAGAATGTTTCTATAGGGATACATTTATATATGAGTGTAACATGGTTTTAACTATATACCAATATATATATTATGTTAAGGTATGTTTTCAAAACCCATTTTGATCAATAATATATAAAATTATCCACAAATTATAAAAAATGCTTCACCTGATGTCCCATTAACTCATTATTGCCCCAACTAATTGAGCCCTGAGGGTTTCTAAACATTGTAAATCCATGAAATAATCCATCTAACTACTGACGATAACATGTTCAACAACCACATCATATAATAAAACACTCCTATAATATAATTCAAGGATAGTTTCAAATAATACATTTTATATTGGGAAATGATTTCAACAAATATTTTTATGATTAATGGAGAGAACTTCACTAATGATTAATAGTTCCCCATAACGGTTTAGGATCTCAAATGAAATTTTGATTAATAAAAAATACCACCTTACATGAATATTTAACACTAATCGAAATACAAGTGTATCCTCATTATGTTTCACTGTCTAGAATAATGTATAAATAATCAAAGAGTGTGGGGATCCTAATGTAATGATATTATAAATACTGTTTTAATATAGATTAACGGTACTTCAAACAGTATTATGAACTAATGGCTTAAGAAACACAATAGAATTAAATAATTTGAACATACACCCTATGCCTTACTAGATATAATGATTTTTTCCATCACATCCACACTCATCCTAAGTGTACTATTGATATGTAATATCCTATGGTTATCATAAACCAACTCAATCTCCCCTCTATGATCATAAATATAGAAAACCTGCTAATAATACTAATAAATCAAGGGAAAATAAAATGAAGTATGTTATTAAAAAATAAAATGAATAACTAAAAGATCCAAATTACTATATTATATACCATAAATATAATAATTACACATATATTAGTATAATATATATAAAATTAATTATATTAAATTATAAACGATTCTTTCAAAATGAATTTTTTATTATATTTTTTACTGTGCATTCATAGTAAGTCTTTTACATTTCAATTAAAATCATGTAATAAAATTGATAACTAAAAATAATAATAGTACATGGATGTAAATTATAACAAATATTTAAATTACTAAGGGGAAATACATATGATATAATTCTACCATGATGATCATTCCTGACATGCTAAATATAAAAAGAAAGGCAAGCATTACAGATCTGACTGATGATATCAAGGCATGTCAATGTACATTTTCTATGTAATTAGAGGATGTTTATGTGTCTTATCAGTCATGAATAAATAGGGAAATTTTTTAATTGAAATTATTATCATTATTTAAAAAGGGAATCATGATCATTAATCGATATATCTATTGGTCATTGTGACCATAACCCAGTATAACCACTGGTAATTATAAACATTGGTTGTGTAGTAATTGTATAGTGACCATTGGGATTTTATAATGATAAATATGGAATAAACAATGGGAATTTCTAGAATTAACATCCCATAATCTTATCATATCACAAGGGAGATGTTGAATAACTGGGATTTTTTCCATTACCAAACCCATTCCAATCATCATCATACGTGACATGGCCATGATCATTTAGGAGGGAAGTTCAATCTTGAAATGATTACAACCTGAGAAATGTAGGATGACGCCCATAACAGACTTCAACCAACATTCTACATACCCATAGAGGATAAACTAATGTAAAAGGGGGTTATTTACCAAGGGATTAATTAATATTAAAGTGAAAATATTTATAAATAAAATAGTTGTTACTATTTTAATCTTTTCTTATTTATAAGGAAGAAAAAAGTCACATTTGTATAAAATTAGTAGGGTAAAATAGTTTTCTTTATAATAGATCAATTTTTTTTGAAATATGTTTATATTTTGTTTCATAAGAAATTAATATATTTTTAAAAAAAATTTATTCATTAAATAACATTATAAAACTGGTTTTTATGAAAATATAAATGATAATATAATTCAGCGATGTACTGAGTAATTTTTTATAATGTTTGGAATGTTTATTATGTCATACAATCAATTTTTTTTCAATAAATAAGGATTTATATTTAAAATATCGAATTATTATATCTATATAATTATTTTGGTAAAATTGATATATTTTAGACTCCAAAAACCAATATTTTATCATATTGAATTTTTGGTAATATTCAGACAAACATAAAATTTTGTTGTAAAAGTTGAAATTATATATTATTGATTATATCTTTTTTACAAAAAAATTATATTGAGAAAATGATGAAACAAATTATGTATTATATTATTAAATCAAATTCTCATTAATGAGTTTATTGATCAATTTATAATTATTTTCTGAAAATTTAAAAATTCTAACATATAATTTGCGAACCTTAAAATTATTTGTACTTGTAATTTATTTATTCTATGAATTTTATATGGTTATTGGGATTATTTCAATGGTATTTTGATCATATAAATATCATACCAAACTCTTTATATCTTTAAATATCCAAAAATTAATATTAATTAATTTCAATAATTAGTGGATTGATTAAACAGAAAAATCATTGATATTTTAACTGCTAAAATTACCCCTTATCAAGTATAAATTCCCAAAAATAATTCCATTACAATGTTCAAAAATTATTTTAGAACTAATACCCCATCATTACTCCAAAAAAGAGCCTCTCCATGGTTATTTTATAATTTTATATAGTTTATATCGATCTTTTTGAAGCTAAATTTTAATGTAATTGATACTCTTCCTCTGTCCTTTCATTCAAGTATTTTAATTATGTGAATATTTTATTTTCCCATTAAAAATGATTTCCTGAGTTTAAAATCATTACAATAAAAATAGTTTTTTTTTGAGTGACTATGTTTCCATTCCCATTAAGCCCATTCACCAAATGTAAAATAAAAATAATTATGTTATCGAAGTTACTTATTGAATTTACTTATATAAAAATTATGTTATGTGTATCCAACCCTAAATACATTAATGTGTATTCAAATAGTCCTGATAATATTATATGATCATGGACTACCGTGTCTAAAAAATTATTTATGAACTTATTGGTCAGAATGATAATATCAATTGTTATGATTGGGGATCTACACAGAACACATAAAGATTACCATATGAATGTTGATCGCTAATATTACTCCAATGATGTGGGTAAAAAATTAATATATTTATATGAATTTATTTAGTAAATTAGTTGTATTATATAGTAATTGTTTAAGATATCTTTGTGAAAAAACATTGTAACATAATTTGTGGAACTATGATGATGAACCTTTGTAATATGAATGTATCATGAATATATTGTCAATAAATTTTCATGGTATGCCTCATGCTCTCATACACATATACTAATGTTATACCTTATGTTATTCTGATCATGTTCTTATCATAAACCACATGTTATTTCCATGATGATTTCTATCGATTCCATTTTCATTTTTTATCCCATACTATCATTATTATCACCTATTTGATTCTGTAAATTTATCCATGGAATCCTATATATTTAGTAGATATTGGATTTAGGAATAAAAAATCATTTAAATATAGTTGAAAATTAATCTATGTTTTTCTTTGTATACCCAATAAGTCTTGTATTATTTACGGATTTTCAGAAACACTAATCCTATAATGTTACTGAAAATTTATTTATATTATATATAGTGAATGAATTGTGGATAAAATCATTTATAAAAAAGAGGGTCACTATAATGGTTATCAAAAGGAAGGTTTAGTAATTTTTTGAAATTAGGTCTATAATTCTTTATTATGATCCTTAATGATATTTATAAATAAATGCAAATTTCATTATTTCATGGTGAATTATATATATAGTGATTCATATTAAATTAATTCATTTCAATAAAACTAAATGTTTTTGAAGATTTATAATATCTGAACAAATAGTTAAAATCCATAAAAAGGTGTATTGTGTATTGACTTGATCATCACCCAGTGCAAGAAAATGATGCCTAGATGAATAACTATATTTAACCTCTCAGGCGATATTCATTATCTATCATTTTCTTAGAACCCCTAAAAATGTTGATTTTGTGATTTAAATACTTATTTTTGAACAAAAAAATTATGATAAAATATACAACACTAAAAAAATTGTATTTTAAAAATATTTTCATTAGACATACCATTAGAATATGTTCTTAATTATTTATATTTTCTTAGCTATGTGGTTCTTGTTTTTGAGAAAACAATTGGATATAGAGTGGACCATGTGAATAATATTTGTGTCATGAACTTTAGTGAAGGAATTCATAATATTTTTTTGTAAAAAACACCATGATAATTTTTTCTTTTCATTCTATGATTATGTAGAATATCATGAACCACATATAGGACCCATACTAACCTTGGAGGGAATTCGTAGACATTGAATCATTCATGTTCCATTATCCACCAACTTTAAGAGGACCGTAGGACCTATTGATTGTGTAACAATAGATCAATACTGAAGAAAAGTATATTTTGTACTCTTTTTTTTATAGGAGAAGGTTGCCATATATTTAAATCACATTTAAAGAGAAATGGTTCAATGGTAGGTGTTAATAAAATATATGACAAGAAATGAATTAATGGTATGTCATGATAATAAAATAACAAGATTTGTATGTTATTCATCATGAATTATAATCTTTTATGATGATAATTTCAGTAAATTTATTAGTGGATTCCTACCCTATCTATGGAAATCCTAGAATTTTGGTGTTATGAGGATATAGTATGACGTAATCCCAAGAAAAAAATTGAATTTTGAGATCCCTATTTTCCCATGGATAGAATGATAAAAAGAGAAGGATGGAATGGATTTTTAAATTAATTCACAATATGAGAGGAAATAATAGAAATAACAACATCCCTTATAACAAAAACTAGGAAAAATTATCTTTTTGTAATTTCCTTTAAGGAACTATGAAGTGATTCATGTTTGAAATGTATTGAAAATTTATTAAATACTTTAATTAATATGAAAAAAAACATACAAAAACGAATGAAATTAGAATAATTCTTCCAAAACATTCTATTGTGTTATTCCTCATGTATGAATAGAATGTATAACTTAATAACCACTTTCAAAATTTGAAAATTATGGAGGGAAAATTAAATCAATCTTAGGGAAAAACGTGTAATAAATTCAATGATTTCCCTATCACAACTAATGATGCCAGGGATCCAAATGAGATTATATTAGTTACACTTATCATTCAATCAAGTATTGATATTTCACTATTTTCTTCGATTTCTTTTCATTTCATTATTTAATTTATATTTTCAAAGAAAAATGAATCATTCATAGAGATGTTAAAATAAGAATTATAAGTTTAACCAATTGTAGGGTCTATTCAACTTATATGTATATATATATATATATATTCCGCTATTATTGTTTTTTTGTATATCATCATAATAATTGTTATTATTCTAATGAAAGAATACTATATAATAGTGGAAGTGAATTAGAAATCAATTTTCTATTTCTAAATCAATTTCAAAATTATATAAATTTTAGTCGACATTGATGAAAAACTAAACACTTTTTCTATGTTGATATATAACATCGTGATTATTTTCAATTTAAACCTTCTATATCTTCAATTATTAAAATTATTTTTGATAAATTAATATAATAAAAATGCTAAAATGGTGTAATGTGTACACATTATTCATGAATACATGAATGTATTTTATTAAATATATTTGGATGTACATTATAAAAGAGAGGTATAATACATCATTGAACTCATTCCTTATTCTGAACCAATAATAATTTCCCCATAGAGATTCAAATTTAAAATGATAGAATTACTTATTATGAAACAAAAATATATTTTTCATATGGGTTTTTTTCAATCTTTTTGAGTCACCTTATAAGGAATAATTTTTTTAAATTTTCAATATGTGTCAATATGACAATCTATTGATTATAGAGAACATATTGGTATCATATTAAAAAAACTATTTGGAGAATTAAAGACTTACTTGATTTTCTTAATAGAGATCAATTCATTTCGTTGAATTGTCTCATATCATAGAATCACCAACTAGTATATAAGAAAGAAGATATCACAAAGAGAACATTTTTAACAAGTTATTTAAAATATGAAAATATTTTTATGATATTTGGTTTGACTAATTATCCCATAATATTTTTGGATTTGATGAATAAAATATTTAGGGATGACCATTATAGGTTTTTAATGGTGCTTATTAATATTATTCTGGAAGATTCCAAAATTCTTAAGGAAAATGGGGAACAACTAAGGGTCATATATTAAACAATATTAAATGAGATTATATTTTCTAAATTTAGTAAATGTGGAATTTTCTATCAATAAGTGAAATTCAAGGTAATTTTGTATCATTAGAATGAATATCTATAGATGTAGTTAGTACTATGGTAGTAGAGGAATGGCCTTGTCCTACAATTGTAATAGAGATTCCCATTCTCCATTTTATAACCTGTTAATATAGACGGTCTATTAAAAAATAGTCAAATTTCAATTCAAATAACTAATTTAAATAAAAATGAAGTTATATTTATAATTAAATATAGGGGTCAATAAATTATTCATGAGATGTGTAATAGGCTTGTTAGCACACTTTTCAAAAATTATCATCTAATATAAAGGGATTTATAATTTATAGTTATGCATTAATGAATGGATACATATGTGTACTCATGCATAATGACAATATAATTTCCTAATTTTCTCAAATGTAAAATCCTAATTAGACGAATTATCCTAAACATAATATGTAATTAACTATGGTTACTTTATCAATTAAAATATGTTGTCACATATGTTATTTCAATATTTTTGATATATATATATACAAAAAGTATATAAATTACATAATGACACAGAAGGAGCTAAAATTTAGTAAAAATATAAAATTATATCTTTTAAAAAATTATTATTCTACTCATTATCACCTTGAGAATGAAATTTTTTTAATGGATTCACTAATTAGGAATGGAATCAGAGTTCTAGGAATTATGGGGAATAATGGAGATCCCTTTATCAAGGAATTAGTAGGGTTGGATATTGATTTCATAAGCGATGATTCATTATTAATATTGTCCCAAATTAATTCCAAAAAACATTACTAGAGATGATGAAAAAATCCCAAAGAGATAATCATATGATATAAAGGAAGATAGAGGTGATGAATAATTAAATGTTTTGTGAGATTTTTCTTGATCAAGGGGGAGTACCAAAGTTTGGATAAGGCTTTGAATCTAATATATTCTGATGTTGGGGAATGGCCTAATGGATGATGTTCATGGATATGAATTTTATATACATATCTGAAGCAGAAAATTGTATTAGGATATCCGTGGTCATTATTCATGGGATAACATCAAAAGGTAGCATGATGAGTATATTATAAGATGTTGGGTATTTCATAAAGTGATAGATGAGAAGAATCTTAATAATAGAGTGACGAGAACACTACAAATACTACAATTAATGTGGAAAACACCACTATTTTCATTTTTATTTGTATTTATAGTACCTATAATAGATAGAATTTTATATGGGTATTAATCTATATATTAAAAATTCCTTCAAATTTCATTACGATGAGGTTGGATTCAACATTTTTACACATTCCTCTTATATATATATATATATATATATATTCAAGATGTGGTGAGACCTCGATGAGATCATATGAATATTATTTCTTACAAGTATCTAATCATTAATTCTATGTTTGTGAGATTTATTCAATCAGAAATGAATAAATATGTACACCTTATAATATCATATCATCCTGAAACTAATAGGAAATTTGAGTGGAAAAATAAAACATTAGATTATATTAAAAAGTAATTATCCCTTTATTTTTTAAATTTCTTTTTAAACAGCATAAACTTATTATTATCTCCAATAACAATAGTTTCTTCTAATGTAGCCAAATAGATCATTGTATAACTCTTTATAGAAAAATATTAATAACTCCAAAATTTCTTGGTGATGTTGAGTATTGAAAAATATAGAGGTAAGACAATTTGAAAGATTCCATGTAGGAGATACAAGAAATCTTGAATGATATCAAGGATTCTAAAAGTTGATAGAAAATTTAATTTGTTAATTATAGAAAGGATTTAGAGTTCCATGTTATAGATCATGGATTCGTTAACGAATCACGCTGGAAAGGTATCATGATATTTTAAAAAAGGTTAATCTCAGTATAAGGTATATTAGAAATATTTTGATTCAGGATCATGTAAGATTATTTGTCCATGCATTATATAAAAATACAAATATATTAAATATCAATGTTATCTATAATATGTAACTATTATTGAAGTATATTTTTGAACCAATTGATATATTTAGAAAACAATAATTTACCTAAAAATGTATTAAATGTTATTATATGAATATTTAATCAATTGAATTAAGATTCTATAATTAATTTTATAGATATAATGAATATGACCAAATTTATTCACAAATAACATGTTTGTAAGATCTCTACATCATCTACAATGATGTTTTTCGTTGAAAACCCCTTCTTAGATATATTTTACTTAAGTTTTTTTTCATAATCTAGTTAAATGAAAAATTAGAAAGTGTGACATTAGATTATCAATTATGGTGAACAAGGTAGATATAAATTCTTCATTTGAAAAAAGCTAGATTTCATAGATCTCTTTTAAATATCATGAGCATATGAGAATAAGAAAATATGTTTAAAATTTTGAAACCATAATCTTTTTATCCTATTTTTTTTGGGGAAATGTAGAGGGTTAATACCTTTTATTGAAATATAAGAATATAGGGAAACAATTTTAAATACGGGAATGATGGAACACATGTATGTCATAGTGGAAAGATACCCTTAATGAACAGGGTTAACACCCAACTATAGTCATTACTTGTCACGACCCGTCCTCGGGGCCCGTGTCGTGACTACCCCAAGCCCGCCTTCCATAGGCTAGGGGCTGGCGACTAGCACCAAGGCGTAAAATCCCAGTAAACAGGGAAGGCATTGCCTTTATAAGTAACAACCACACAGAGTCAGCAAGCGGAAAGTAAAGTGCAGAAAAGTAAAGGGGGCCAGAAATACAAGCCCAACTGTAAAGTACAACTGAAAAGTAAAGTACAGCAACTGAAGAAAAGACGGTGGCCTCGTGTCGTCCACTGGCAATCCCACCTGAAGGGTGGGTACAGATAGCCTCCAGGCTCCTCGGGTCCCACGTCCGCTCCGAGCACGTCCCGCCCAGTGGTCCACCTCCAGGTACCGTCCTGCTCCACGCCCCAACCGTGATCAGCGCTGTCCGTCGTCTGCAACCAACACAACAAGGTGCGGGCATAGCCCGTGCAGGGGTGAGTACAAGCTACTCAGTAAGGACCCCGAGACCCCCGAAGGTCTCCCGAAATCCACAAAGGATACAACACAAAGAAAGATGCAATCACGAAGTAACATCTGACTCGACTTAGGTATATGCCCATACATATACCTAAGTCCCCAATTCCAGCTCTGCTCACGAGCTCAAGAACAACTCAA
Organism: Viscum album; assembly: GCA_963277665.1. Classification (NCBI taxonomy): domain Eukaryota; kingdom Viridiplantae; phylum Streptophyta; class Magnoliopsida; order Santalales; family Viscaceae; genus Viscum; species Viscum album. The sequence continues at coordinate 606,920,881 of OY728127.1, forward strand.
TCCACAAAGGAAAGCAAGACTCAAATCCACAAGGAGAGTAAACTGTAAATCCACAAAGGATAGTTCAACACAATCCACAAAGGAGAGTAAACAGTAAATCCACAAAGGATAGTTCAACACAATCCACAAAGGAGAGTAACATAAGATTCAGCTCAACCAGGATTTTCATTATCGAAACCGTAAGTGTTGAAGAGCCCCATCTCTGAAGTGTACAGTGGTCCTGTCACGACTTCGAGGTACTGCTCACTAACCTAGACTGCTGAAGTACTCCTCCTGTCGAGTACCGCGGGTCTGCTGCCAACTACCGGGCGCTCCGTCCGCTGAGGGTCTGCTGCCAAATACCGGGCGCTCACCCAGATAGCCTACTGAGGTACTCCTCCTGTCGAGTATCGCGGGTTTGCCGCCAACTACCAGGCGCTCCGTCCGCCGTGGGTCTTCTGCCAACTACTGGGCGCTCCGTCCACTGGGCTAGTCGAATCACTCCAAGTCGAGTCGGTCAAGCAGTCGTCAGGTCTCAGTCATCTACACGGTCTCCGTACTCCGTACGCACGTCTCCACCGTCGCGGGTCTGTCGCTACAACCAAGCGCACACACTCCGTAGAGTATCGCGGGTCCGCCGCTACAACCAAGCGCTCCACCGCCAAGGGTCTGCTGCTGCATCCAAGCGCACCACCACTGTCAAGTACCACGGGTCCGCCGCTACACCCAAGCGCTCCACCGCTCAAGGTAAAAAGAAGATTCAGCTCACACAGGTTCGGTAGCACTCTTCCACGTAGGATCGCTGAGTGCAGTAGTCGACGCAGTCCACTGAGGATCTCTGCACAGTCGTCGCCGCAGTCCACGAAGGATCTCTGCTCTGCCGTCGTCGCAGTCCACGGAGGATCTCTGCTCTGTCGTCGTCGCAGTCCACGGAGGATCTCTGCTCTGTCGTCGAAGCCACAGCCAGCACTAGGGTTCCCGCACTTAGCGAGCTCGTTTAGGAGGGTCCGCTCCACGAGCCGAGAGGCTGATACATCAACTGACACTTAGTCCGAAGTTGATGTATCCAAAAGTTCCGTATCGACAACAGGATCTCAACGCAACAGACGGCGCGTCAATCGGACGCCCGGTCTGAGAGTTATTGGCATTTCCGTCCCAGGGGCCCGGTTGGTTTTTAGGGAAAAACCAACCCGACCGTACTCCGCCTGTATCCGATCCTCGGGCGGAGTATGCCAAAAGTTCCGTCTCACTTAGAGGAAACTACCACTGCTGACGGTACGTCGATCGGACGTCCGTAGCTCAAGTTATGAGCGTTTCCGCTCCGAGGGCCCGGTTGGTTTCGTGTACGAACCAACCCGGCCGAACCCAAAGTCTCCCGAAACCTTGAGTATAATATACCGAAACGACCGTCTCGATCCAAGGATCGCGTAGCCGCTGACGGTTCGTCAATCGTAGGTCCCAGGCCCAAGATATGGGCGAAAGACCGAAGAGGGCCCGAAACGGGGGTTCTGGGCCCGGGGCGACCCGGCCCGAACCCCCCCTGGGGTCGGCCGAACCGGGTCGGCCCGACCCGGCTAGGCCGGGTCCGGTCCGGCCTGGGCGCGGCCCGGCCGACCGGACCGGCCGGCTCGGCTTCGGCCGAGCGGCCGAAGGAGGGCGCCGCGGGCTTGACCCGCGGCTCAAACGAAACGCGGCCCGGCGGGGGGCCGCCTGTCACGCGGACGCGGCCGGGCCGCCGCGGAACCGGCCACCGCCGCCGCCGCGGCTTCAGCCGCGGCGGACTTCCTCCACGGCGGCGCGCCGGGCGCCGCCGCCTCCGGTCGCCGGCGCCGCCGTGCCGGCGACCCGCGCCGCCGCCGCCTTCCGCGGGCCGCCGGAGATGCTCCGGTGGCCCGATTCCTTTCCCGTCTGCGCCGTTGCTCCTCCCGGGGGACGATCTTCACTGCGGAAACAACGGATTGCCCTTGCCGCACGGTTCGTCATCGTCCGCCAAATCCGCACAAAAAGGGAAGATCGGCGGAGGGTTGCCGGGTCTTGTTCGTTAGACCAGCACCCTCCGCGTTAGTCAAAATCAACGGGAGAAACAAGAAAGAAACCAATCAACAATTTTAAATAAATTAAAATTGTTTCGTGATCGGGTTCTTTATTTCAAAAGAATAAACACGGGATTTAAAAAGAAATCCAACAACCCTTACCTTGTCGTCGTCGTCGGACGATAGGTCGTCGCGGAATCGCTCGTCGCGGAAGAAGGAGATCGTCGCGTCGTCGCGGTATCCGGCGTCGCGTCGCCAATCTCCGGATCAAGAACAAACGGGTTTAATTAATTAAATCCGTTGTTATTGAAATTAAAAAGGGAGAATTCAAACGATTCGTTTCTCACCTTAGTTGCCGAACGAAGATCGGCCGCGGAAGAAGAGGCGTCGCCGAAGAACGTCGCGGGTAGGGCTCGTCGACGTCGCAGATCACGGCGTGCGTCGTCGAATTCCGGTCGCCGGCGTTCTTCGCGTTCTTCGCGTTCTTCGCGTTCTTCGCGTTCTTCGCGGGGAGATGAAGGAACGAGGATTCTCTCAAATCCTTTCCAAGGATTTTTAGGTTGGTCTTATTTTATAAACATGCCAACACACGAAACCGGTTAAGAAATGATCCATCAATTCGAAAGAAACGACCCATTTAATTCACGAAAGAAACAGCCCATTTAATTCACGAAATAAACCGCCCAATTAAATGGTCTGTTAAGAATTAAAGAAAACGTGTCGGTTGACTTTTCAGTTACTTTGACGGGTTTTCGCGGGTGCGTTACTTAGCGAAAGAAACGGCGGGGCTCGTGCGGGCCCCACCTCACAAATATCCTACCAAGGGGGTAGGATATTTCTGGATAGCATCCTCTCCAATTCAACTCAGCTCAAGCCGCCTTTAAGTGACTTCAAGTGGCTTCCAAGCAGCTTAAGTGAAATAAAATAAAGTTGTCGCACAAACTTTATTTTATTCTGACTTAAAGCCGCAAAATTTAAAAACCACGTCTGAGCAAACGCACCTCCGGAAGAGGCGTTTCTAAGCAAATACCGGTGCTGGGATTTCATCGGTGCCCTCAGAATTTGATTCCGGGCACCGGTTCAAAAGATAGAAAAACCCGCTCGTCCGTTCACTGAACGTACCCGAGCCAAACTTCGGAAATTGATTCCGGGCACACCGGGCCTCGGAATCAGGTGCCGTCTGAAGCTGCGCTCTTGTAAAATTCCAAAGAAAATTAAGAAAAAAAATTTCCTTGAAATTTGCGGGTCTTTACATTACTCCCACCTCAGGGCTTTACGTCCCCGTAAAGATACATCAAAAACTAGGGGAACAAATGGGGGTACTGAGCACGCATCTGAGCCTCCCGCTCCCAAGTGCTCTCCTGGAGGTTCCCGTGCTGCCATCTGATGCGCACAAGAGGAATCGACCGCCCACGCAGGACCCGCTCCTGTCGATCCTCGATCTCCACTGGGACCTCCGCAAAAGTCGCCCCATCGTCAACGTCAAGCTCCCCATGATCAATGATGTGCGTCGGGTCGTGCACGTATCTCCTCAGCTGAGACACATGGAAGACGTCGTGCACCCGGTGCAACTGAGGTGGTAGAGCCAGGCGATAAGCCACCTCGCCAATCCTGCTAAGAAACTGGAAGGGTCCGATGAAGCGCGGAGATAACTTGCCGCCTCGGCTAAATCTCCGAATACCACGTCGAGGTGAGACCCGCAAGAAGACGTGGTCGCCATCCTCGAACTCCAGTGGCCTCCGCCTCCTGTCAGCATAAGGTTTCTGTCGGCTCTAAGCTGTACTCATCCGCTCCTGGATGACCTGGACCTTCTTTGTCGTGGCCTGGACCATCACAGGTCCCACAAGAGCTGCAAGATTTCTTCTTTGCCGAAAAGAGAAATCTGGTCTCATCCCCTGGATGAACCACATTCTTTGCCTAAAACAGTCAATCCTAACATGGATGATACTAATCCATACCAAGGATGACGTCGTAAGGCCTCGACGCTACTACTAAGAGATTCAACTGTTACTCTCGCCTCCAAGGGTTGAGTCACACTGTCGGCATCAGTGTGTGGTAACTGGGTCTCCTCCAGTAGATGTCTCACAAGTGAGGGTCAAGTCAACAACCAAAACTGGAATCTCCTAGTAACATCATGAAAGAGGACAGGAACGAAAATATCACAAAGGTATGCATCTTTTATTATTGCAGCTCATATTACAAGACGCTACACAAAAGCAACAAGGAACCAGAAGTACAAGGATGTATCCACTAGCTCTGCTCCTGTCCATTAGCTCCCAGGGCTCCATGATCGAAGGCCTCGGCTGCCTGAAGCTGAGCTCTCCCCTGCGGTCGAGGTGGACCTCCTGGTGGTGGTGGTGGTAGAGCCTCAAAGCGTCGTCCACCACCTGCTGCTCGGCCAGCTCCTCTACCTCGTCCGTCTCCTCCCTGCAGACCGCCACGGTCGAACCTCTGCCTCTGCCTAGGTGGTTCCTCAACCGTCTGCTGCTCCCCCGCATGGCGGGTCGGGCAGTCACGAGCCATGTGACCAATTCCGCCACAGGAGTAACACTGCCCACTCTCGGCACGCCTGGCTCTGACTCCACCCCGGCTTCCCCGCACAACTGAGCCTGAGTCCTGCAGTCGGCCACTGGTAGGTCTGGTCTGCCTGGAACCCTGAGTCATCTGTCGGCTACCTGCTACCGAAGACTCCGCTACGTTCCGCCCTGCGGTGGGTCTCTGTGCTGGTGTAGACTCAGCAAAGAAGCTCTCGATCAGAAGGGCCTGCTCTAGTACTCCTGTCTGAGTCGGTATGCTGAGGGAGATCAGCGATGCCCTGATCTCGTGTCTCAAACCCTGCTCGAAGGTCCGGGCCCGGAAGAAGGGGTCCCGTACCATGTCTGTCGAGTACCGAGAAAGGTCGGTGAACCTCGCCGCGTACTGAGCGACCGTCATGCTGCCCTGCCGCAGCTGTTGAAGCTCCTGGATACGCACCGCACGAAGGGTGGCTGGGACGAACTCCGAGCGGAAGAGGCTCTCAAAGTCCGTCCAAAGAAGAGATGCCTCATCGTGCACCTGGAGCATCAAGCTCCACCATCGTCCTGCCGCCGCCTGCAGGAGGCTCGCCGCGAGAATCACCATGAGATCCGCTGGTGTCCTCACTAGCCTAAAGATCCGTACCACCGCCTCTAGCCAGTCCTCGGCGGCCTGGGGGTCCGCCTCACCGCGAAACCTGGGCGGTCGCTGGCTCTGAAACTCATGCAGTGCCCTGAGGCGACGTGCATCGTCAGCGTCTGGTACTGGCAGCATCGGTGGCTCGGCGGGTAAATCTACCGCTGGTGCCACTGCTGGCAAAGGGCCCTGCACCGAGGCCTCGTCGCTCGGTGGGCTGCCGTCGCGCCCTACACTCGGAACCCTAGCTGGCTGTCGTCGCGGGGCCATCTTGAAAAGGAGAACAAGAGCACCACAGTCAGAACAGTACACCTGGTGAGCTGGCACAAGTAATCAAAAGGAAAACTTGAGACTTTCATAAAGCAGATCAGTATACCCGGTGAGCTGACACAAGTAATCACAAAGAAAACTTGAAACACACACGCAATCAATGTTTTCATGCATTAAGTCGGAAATCAGGAGTCAGGGTCCTGGTGTACGGATACGTCGGCCGCCGCACCAACACTGGGCTCCCTGAACTGATAACCACATCCAATACACTAAACACTATTGCTTCACATAGAAAGAAAAGACGATCAGAGTCTGCGGTAGAACCGACCACCTTTGATACCAATTTGTCACGACCCGTCCTCGGGGCCCGTGTCGTGACTACCCCAAGCCCGCCTTCCATAGGCTAGGGGCTGGCGACTAGCACCAAGGCGTAAAATCCCAGTAAACAGGGAAGGCATTGCCTTTATAAGTAACAACCACACAGAGTCAGCAAGCGGAAAGTAAAGTGCAGAAAAGTAAAGGGGGCCAGAAATACAAGCCCAACTGTAAAGTACAACTGAAAAGTAAAGTACAGCAACTGAAGAAAAGACGGTGGCCTCGTGTCGTCCACTGGCAATCCCACCTGAAGGGTGGGTACAGATAGCCTCCAGGCTCCTCGGGTCCCACGTCCGCTCCGAGCACGTCCCGCCCAGTGGTCCACCTCCAGGTACCGTCCTGCTCCACGCCCCAACCGTGATCAGCGCTGTCCGTCGTCTGCAACCAACACAACAAGGTGCGGGCATAGCCCGTGCAGGGGTGAGTACAAGCTACTCAGTAAGGACCCCGAGACCCCCGAAGGTCTCCCGAAATCCACAAAGGATATAGCACAAAGAAAGATGCAATCACGAAGTAACATCTGACTCGACTTAGGTATATGCCCATACATATACCTAAGTCCCCAATTCCAGCTCTGCTCACGAGCTCAAGAACAACTCAATCCACAAAGGAAAGCAAGACTCAAATCCACAAGGAGAGTAAACTGTAAATCCACAAAGGATAGTTCAACACAATCCACAAAGGAGAGTAAACAGTAAATCCACAAAGGATAGTTCAACACAATCCACAAAGGAGAGTAACATAAGATTCAGCTCAACCAGGATTTTCATTATCGAAACCGTAAGTGTTGAAGAGCCCCATCTCTGAAGTGTACAGTGGTCCTGTCACGACTTCGAGGTACTGCTCACTAACCTAGACTGCTGAAGTACTCCTCCTGTCGAGTACCGCGGGTCTGCTGCCAACTACCGGGCGCTCCGTCCGCTGAGGGTCTGCTGCCAAATACCGGGCGCTCACCCAGATAGCCTACTGAGGTACTCCTCCTGTCGAGTATCGCGGGTTTGCCGCCAACTACCAGGCGCTCCGTCCGCCGTGGGTCTGCTGCCAACTACTGGGCGCTCCGTCCACTGGGCTAGTCGAATCACTCCAAGTCGAGTCGGTCAAGCAGTCGTCAGGTCTCAGTCATCTACACGGTCTCCGTACTCCGTACGCACGTCTCCACCGTCGCGGGTCTGTCGCTACAACCAAGCGCACACACTCCGTAGAGTATCGCGGGTCCGCCGCTACAACCAAGCGCTCCACCGCCAAGGGTCTGCTGCTGCATCCAAGCGCACCACCACTGTCAAGTACCACAGGTCCGCCGCTACACCCAAGCGCTCCACCGCTCAAGGTAAAAAGAAGATTCAGCTCACACAGGTTCGGTAGCACTCTTCCACGTAGGATCGCTGAGTGCAGTAGTCGACGCAGTCCACTGAGGATCTCTGCACAGTCGTCGCCGCAGTCCACGAAGGATCTCTGCTCTGCCGTCGTCGCAGTCCACGGAGGATCTCTGCTCTGTCGTCGTCGCAGTCCACGGAGGATCTCTGCTCTGTCGTCGAAGCCACAGCCAGCACTAGGGTTCCCGCACTTAGCGAGCTCGTTTAGGAGGGTCCGCTCCACGAGCCGAGAGGCTGATACATCAACTGACACTTAGTCCGAAGTTGATGTATCCAAAAGTTCCGTATCGACAACAGGATCTCAACGCAACAGACGGCGCGTCAATCGGACGCCCGGTCTGAGAGTTATTGGCATTTCCGTCCCAGGGGCCCGGTTGGTTTTTAGGGAAAAACCAACCCGACCGTACTCCGCCTGTATCCGATCCTCGGGCGGAGTATGCCAAAAGTTCCGTCTCACTTAGAGGAAACTACCACTGCTGACGGTACGTCGATCGGACGTCCGTAGCTCAAGTTATGAGCGTTTCCGCTCCGAGGGCCCGGTTGGTTTCGTGTACGAACCAACCCGGCCGAACCCAAAGTCTCCCGAAACCTTGAGTATAATATACCGAAACGACCGTCTCGATCCAAGGATCGCGTAGCCGCTGACGGTTCGTCAATCGTAGGTCCCAGGCCCAAGATATGGGCGAAAGACCGAAGAGGGCCCGAAACGGGGGTTCTGGGCCCGGGGCGACCCGGCCCGAACCCCCCCTGGGGTCGGCCGAACCGGGTCGGCCCGACCCGGCTAGGCCGGGTCCGGTCCGGCCTGGGCGCGGCCCGGCCGACCGGACCGGCCGGCTCGGCTTCGGCCGAGCGGCCGAAGGAGGGCGCCGCGGGCTTGACCCGCGGCTCAAACGAAACGCGGCCCGGCGGGGGGCCGCCTGTCACGCGGACGCGGCCGGGCCGCCGCGTCCGTTCCCGGTTCCGCGCGGCCGCGGAACCGGCCGCCGCCGCCGCCGCGGCGGACTTCCTCCACGGCGGCGCGCCGGGCGCCGCCGGCGCCGGTCGCCGGCGCCGCCGTGCCGGCGACCCGCGCCGCCGCCGCCTTCCGCGGGCCGCCGGAGATGCTCCGGTGGCCCGATTCCTTTCCCGTCTGCGCCGTTGCTCCTCCCGGGGGACGATCTTCACTGCGGAAACAACGGATTGCCCTTGCCGCACGGTTCGTCGTCGTCCGCCAAATCCGCACAAAAAGGGGAGATCGGCGGAGGGTTGCCGGGTCTTGTTCGTTAGACCCGCACCCTCCGCGTTAGTCAAAATCAACGGGAGAAACAAGAAAGAAACCAATCAACAATTTTAAATAAATTAAAATTGTTTCGTGATCGGGTTCTTTATTTCAAAAGAATAAACACGGGATTTAAAAAGAAATCCAACAACCCTTACCTTGTCGTCGTCGTCGGACGATAGGTCGTCGCGGAATCGCTCGTCGCGGAAGAAGGAGATCGTCGCGTCGTCGCGGTATCCGGCGTCGCGTCGCCAATCTCCGGATCAAGAACAAACGGGTTTAATTAATTAAATCCGTTGTTATTGAAATTAAAAAGGGAGAATTCAAACGATTCGTTTCTCACCTTAGTTGCCGAACGAAGATCGGCCGCGGAAGAAGAGGCGTCGCCGAAGAACGTCGCGGGTAGGGCTCGTCGACGTCGCAGATCATGGCGTGCGTCGTCGAATTCCGGTCGCCGGCGTTCTTCGCGTTCTTCGCGTTCTTCGCGTTCTTCGCGTTCTTCGCGGGGAGATGAAGGAACGAGGATTCTCTCAAATCCTTTCCAAGGATTTTTAGGTTGGTCTTATTTTATAAACATGCCAACACACGAAACCGGTTAAGAAACGATCCATCAATTCGAAAGAAACGACCCATTTAATTCACGAAAGAAACAGCCCATTTAATTCACGAAATAAACCGCCCAATTAAATGGTCTGTTAAGAATTAAAGAAAACGTGTCGGTTGACTTTTCAGTTACTTTGACGGGTTTTCGCGGGTGCGTTACTTAGCGAAAGAAACGGCGGGGCTCGTGCGGGCCCCACCTCACAAATATCCTACCAAGGGGGTAGGATATTTCTGGATAGCATCCTCTCCAATTCAACTCAGCTCAAGCCGCCTTTAAGTGACTTCAAGTGGCTTCCAAGCAGCTTAAGTGAAATAAAATAAAGTTGTCGCACAAACTTTATTTTATTCTGACTTAAAGCCGCAAAATTTAAAAACCACGTCTGAGCAAACGCAACTCCGGAAGAGGCGTTTCTAAGCAAATACCGGTGCTGGGATTTCATCGGTGCCCTCAGAATTTGATTCCGGGCACCGGTTCAAAAGATAGAAAAACCCGCTCGTCCGTTCACTGAACGTACCCGAGCCAAACTTCGGAAATTGATTCCGGGCACACCGGGCCTCGGAATCAGGTGCCGTCTGAAGCTGCGCTCTTGTAAAATTCCAAAGAAAATTAAGAAAAAAAATTTCCTTGAAATTTTCGGGTCTTTACATTACTATATCTTGGGATATCCATATTTACCTAATGAATTGGAGGAATATATAATAATAGTACCACCTTCCACATATTAAAAATAGTACATATATGTATGGGAAGATTATAAAATATTTATCATTAAAATTCCCATGGAATGTAAATGGTTTTCATATATATTTCATCATAGAGTCATTAAACAACTGTTGGAAAATAAACATGTTCCATAAAGGTTTCTTCATAACTTAATTAACCCAAGGGACATATCATGATTTTATAAAATTATCATTAAATAATTATCAAAACCCATAAATTGAATGAATTTGTATAGAATAATTAAATAATATCTCCAATAATGTATAAGTAAAATCTAATGAATTTATTTTAGATAAACGGGCTTCTATGTTACATTGGAACATTTTCTGATGAAAAATAACTTTTCAATTTAAAATCACAAATATAAAATACAAAATAGTTACAAATATTGAAGGTATAATTTTATATTAAAATAATCAAGGATAAATGAAAATAATATAACCATGTAATGATTATACATGATAGAATAAAATTCCATTCATATTAAGTACACTAAAACAATTATTCCTATCATATTTTTGGAAAAAATTCAATTGTAATGCGTATAAAAAAATTAATCACATTCCAATTATTTTTTTCATAAAAATTGAATCATGGTTAAATATTAATTTATAAAATATTATTAATATATGAATATCATTCCTAATACCATTTATTATAAGATATGGTTATTATAGAAAAATGGATTTTGACCGAATAGTGATATAAAGTTTATTTTCCATAAAAATGGAATTTTGGTCTCTAGAATAATTAAAGAGATGAAAATGATATTAAAACAATCAATTACGAGAAACAGAAAAGATAATAAGAAAAAATTTTTTCTCTTGATATATATTTCAATAAAATTCTTCATTGAAAACATGATCATAAATAATACAAATAAATACGAATATTTTTACATAAATCCCTTTACTCATGATAAAATTGATTTCAACTCACTCCGAAATCATGAATATTTAAATTACAGATAATATAATTATATAATAAATTGTATTAATATGTATAATATCATATATGACCCATTTATATAGTTTAAACAATCATTTATTTAAAATTTATTATTAAAATCATTTTTTCTGGGTATTAACTATTTAATTTTTAAATGGAATTTTTCATTAGTTGATATTGTCCTTTCTCAATGATCATTGTTCCAACATAAAAAAATCAACTTGATTTAAGTGTCATATATATAAAATATATATATATATATATATATATTCATCTTAAAAATTTAGAGTTATGAAAATTTAATTACACCATCCATGAAGACAGTAAGTCGCATGTACACATGAACAATCTTTTAACATCATTGTGGATGTAAAGAAACTAAGGGAAAACAATAATTCACATTTATATATTAATTATGAGACGATATATATTAATTATATATATCCTTATTTCCATCCATGTAAAGTGAAAATTAAAGTGGAATCACATTGCTTCGGGGAGGTGGTAGTCCACACATACACATGAACGACATTATTATTTACCAACTGATTGGAATATAATATGGTTGATATGATGTTATCATTATAGAGGAATATTTTTGTGACAAATATAACATATAAAAATAAAATCCAAAAAATTTCCATCAATGATATTGGGTGTTGGAAAATTGATTTTTTCACTATGTGGAGGTGGTAGTCCACACGTACACATGTGAGATACTAGCAATTAACATTTGGTGGAATATTAGGTGGATATTTTCTCCCCTAATATTAATAACATTTTAGTATATTTAGGATACTTTTGTTACCTTTTGTGTTGAATAAAATATATTTATTTGAGGTAGATTAAAAATAAATTAGAAGAGATTAGGTAACATGATTTGGATGAAATATGGACATACCATTGTATTCAGATTTTGTTAATTGTAAAAATTATCCATATCACTTGGTTTAAAAACAAGAAAACCTATTTTAAATTGACCAATAGTGAGTTATTTTTACTATTTTTACAATTAATCACTAGAAAAATTAATGTGGGATCATTAAAAAAATTCATACTGAATAAAAATATGGTATCAATTTAATAAAATTAAATTCATTGATTTATTGGATTTTATTTTCAACAAAAACCCTAAAAATATAGTGAAAAAAAGTGTTCAACAAAAAAATATCTTTTCTATTGAATGTTCATTAAAAAATATAATATATAATTAATTAATGACCATAATTAGATTAACAATATAATTATAAATTATCTCATTTTATTATTTAATCCAATTATAAAAAACAAATAATTTTATAGTCTTTAAATAAAATGTAGTTTTCAATAAAAATTAGTATTTTTCAATATTCATCAAAAAAATATTTCCATAAAATTATAAAACAATAAATATATGATAATATTATTTATTCAAAAAAATATTTTCATTTTGTGAAATTAAGTACCAAAATGTGTATGAAATTAATTTTATTTTTTGTCGCAAAAAGAAATTAAACCCATTTTGATGGAAAATATATTTTTAAATCTAATTATTGCATTAATAAAAAAATTGACTTGTTTATCAATATATATTATTTATATAAAAGCATTATACGTATTATAAAAAACGTAATTATTATTTCTTACATAAATGTAATTATTATATAATAATATCATACTATAGTACAATTAATTTATACATATGGTTGAATGTATCATTAGATATGGAGAAGGATAAATTTATTTTAGGATAAATATTTCCCAAAAATCATAGGGTGATACATTATATCCCCCATAAAATTAATTTCACCCTAAAAATTCTATCACATCGTCTAAATTAATTTTGGATTTCTCTGTTTCATCACATACACAATTTCCCAAGTAGCTTCTTCAAAACTAGGATTCATATATTGAACATTAGCTATGTTGGTAGTGTATTTTTATAACACTATCTCTATAATAAAATATTTATAAATAAATTTAATCATTTTAAATATAAGGCTTGTGTTTTACAACCTTTGTGTTTAGTGAATGTGACATTTCATATGTGTGCTTTCCCAGGATAGATACATGGATCTCAACATTCACGTGAGAGAGATTTTGTGTATGTGACATGAGATAAGATATCATCTATATTCATTCAAGAATCTCAAAGGAACAATATACCTAGGGATAATATTTCCTTCCATTATGAATTAAAAAACCATCTTTCATTGATAAATTCATAGAAATACCTTCACAACATATTCTAATTTCATTTCCTCAAATAATTTTCTGTATAACCCTTCAATACAATTTATGTATCATTGATGTGATACTAAATGGATCAGACCATATCATTCTTTTCCTCAGCCAGATCATGCCCCAATAAAATTCTTTCTCAAACATTATCAAAAAAATTGGAGTTTTATACATCTCTTAGTAAAGGTATTTATATGTATCCATTTGAATAATTTGTTGAATGCTATTATGATAAGAGGATTTTTTTAATCCGAGTCACTAATAAATTCCCTATAACAATAACATATCATATCATATAGGCTTTGAATGGGTTTATAAGTGAATCTATCATTATAAGGATCATATAAATTAATTAATAATAACTATTAATCCATAGAATTATGAATATTTCGCAAGAATAGTGACGTAATCCTTAGACCGTGATTAGATATAATTAAAAGTTGTACACAATAAAACCATAAAATTTCCTTATTGTACATATTGGAATCCGTGTAAAGAGATATATATTCTCCAATAGAAAGTATGTGTCTTAAATATTTATAGAGATTGATTACAACACAATTAGTGTTTTGGACAATATATGTTTTGGGAAGTATAATTAAGTTATTCAAGTATTTGTTTTCACATTTTTATTTGGGTGTGTGTAATTGTTGAAAAATCCCATTATATATGTGTCTCTAAACCTTAACATCTTGACACACCATTCACAATGATAAATACTATTCATTGTCTATATTCGTTTTGACAGACAAATAATAATATTTAATATCTTTATAAATCCTTATACATCCACAATGAATAGATAAAATTTAATTATGAGGTTTTCCCATTATTCCTTCATATTCTATAAGAAGAAATATATAAAACCTTCCTAAAATAAATCATTGCATCAAAATAATTACTGATCTCATGAAAATTCCCCCCATATTTTTTATATTTACATATACATTCTTTGAATCATAAATATTTACCTCGATATATGGTTTAACACACAATTGATTAATATAATATTTTACCTTTATTCTAGATTTATAGACACAATCATTAAAAAATTGAAATATTTGATCATTTTTTATCCTCATCATAGACATTCTAACATCATCTATATTATATTGAGTATATTTAACCTTGTTTTCCAACAAAATGTGGTGAAATATTGACAATTCAAAACCATTAGTCAATAAAACCATCCTCTCTGGAGAATATTCAGCTCTTTTAGAATTAATATCCACCCTACACATTTATGATCTATTTAAATTTCCCCTAATTGAACATAAATATAATGTAACCATAAATTTAATGCATAATTTACCACAGATGACTCCAAATCATGATTCACGTAATTTTTATCCTGAACAATTAATTGTTTTGTGGCATATTCTACAGCTATATAGGTAAATATAGGGATGTATAACAGTCCATTATTTTATGAATCACTATATATGAGAAACAATTCTTCACTATAGGGTATTATAATGACTTTTTCACTAACAAACCTTCCATTCAGTTCATTGCAATTGACTTCAAATTCATATTTACATGGGTGAATTTATCACTTTTCAGTTTACGTAGCAAGTGAATTTTATTTCTTTGATAAATTCTAAACAAATGGTTGATAATATCTATAAATAAAATGAAAACTAATAATCTATTTTTCAATGTATCATGTAGTCTAATTTCCAAAAACTTTAGGAATTGATTGTTAGATTAATATACCCACAATTTAGATTATATGGCACAAAAATGAGACATTTTATATCTAGAATTCACAATTTTAAAATTTTCAAACATCTAATAATTTAATATAGTCTTTTGTAAAATCCTAAAGTGATCTTCCTAATATTCTGTAATTTTTTAATATATAATAAATTTTTCTACAATTATTACCCCAAACTAATCAAGTTAAGGACTAATAAATCAATTAATTAAATCCATTAACATCACAGGGGAATTAGTAAGAACTAAGGGAGTGGATATCAATTTATAGTGATGGTACCTCATACATACGGTTTTCATTTATATGTTTTCACTTTTTACATCCAACAGATATTATCATAACCAATTATCAATCTTAGAAAAATAATGAGATCCCAAAAATTGATAAAACAAATAATCAATATAGGGTAGAGGAACCATATTCTTGATTGTTATCATGTTATATTAAAAATAATCACTAAAAAGTCACAATGATCCATATTTATTCTCAAAAAAGTTTATAGGTTCACCCCATTGTGATTTTCATGGACACAATAATTCATTTTCAACATCCTATAAAATCCTATTCTTCAATTCCTATAACTCAAAACAGCTCATTCTATATAAAAAATTTATAATATTATTAGCACCTCGAATGAGTATTATTGAAATCAAAACATTTTTATTTGGTAGAATCCTAGAAATATATTCTATAAAAACATCATCAAAACATCATAAATTATAAATATAAATTATTTTTAGTAGGTACCCAACTTTTTGTTATAAAAAACCATTTTCAATAGGAATCAAGTTTCATATAATGGATTTAATTTAATTCTGATGATCATATTTATTAATGTAATGATGGAAAATCCTATATTGGTTCGGAATATAAATATCACTTTAGTTCATTACAAATTAAAGCCGCATTTAGTTTAGTAAGGCCAACCCATGACTAAAATAAAAATATATTCCACTAGATAAAGATTATTGAAATTTTTGGGAGGTATATTCAATCAATATTATTATGAGAAGAACCATAAAAATTATATGTGCTCACTATAGCATTGAAATTTCTAACATTTATTTCCATATCTAATAATATTGAAGCTATTGGGATACCCTTATGAAATTTATGAGATATATAATTTTTGGTAAATCAAGGGATAAATAAGACATTATTCTATAGTTAACGGAATTTTTACCTTTCAACACATCATTAAAATAACCTACATTAGATAATGTATTTTGAGCCTTGTGAAATCTGTTTTGCAAGAATGAGAGATAGAGTCTATGTGTATGTTTTGTAAGGGGATAGTCCATAGTAGGTAGAACCCTTAAAGCTTGATGCCTTTATTTTATTATAATCCTTTTGACATTGGTATTTTTTAGGTTATATTGTCCCTAGAATGACATTTGGTATTGAAAGACACCATATTTCGAAGGGGTGGTTAAGGTACATTGACTCTTTTTAAGAGAATAAGCATCGAGGAACTCTTGGTTCAGAAGGTTAAACATGCCTCTGGCCTAGTTAGTTTTTAAGAAGTCATGTGAGCCTATATTTTCATTAGTGGTGGATGACTCGGTACATTATCATCCGAGTTAATGTCTGTATGAGATATATTACAGTTTTATTTTCTGAACTCAGGGTTGTATTTGACGAAAATAGTTTTACCCATCGAATGGATTGGGGTGTAATAAACTGGTTGAGTCTGGTGTGATCATTGGAACATTGAGGTTGAGAAAGATCTGGTTTTAACTCTATAGTAGAGTGATATTTCATTAAGGAAACAAGTTCATGCCAGAACTCAGGATGATGTTTTGAGTGCCAGGTCTTTTGACATTCCATCAAGCACGATTTCAGCTTTTATTCCAAGTGTTTTAATGTGGTGATCATGGTTCATGGAATATCACATGTTCTTTAAATTTGTTCTCATCTAGTGTAATTTTGAGCAGTTGGTTTTTTCTTTCGATGACATGGGAAATGCTTAGGATGGTAGCGTCACATTAGTTTAGGTGTACGCCTCAGTACTTGTATGGAAGAACAACATCAATGAGCCCAGAAACTTGCACAATCCTTTATAAACTCAGTTATTTTTTGAAGAGTTTTAGTTGTAATTTTTGAAACAACATCAATGCCTCAGGTGGCCTTGGTATTGGGGTTTGTTTAATGGTTTTTTGGTAGGATATGTTGAGGTATAATAAATTTTCAACCAGTAGTGGCTCTACTGATCATATTGGTTTACTTGTAGTGTACTCTTTTAAATGAGACAAGCATGTCCCATATATTGACATCTTCCTGGATGCACTAGGGGAGCATTGATTATATGTTTCATTTATGTTTGAAAGATGTGGGGTTGTTTCGTGATACATTTATGTGTTATATGTGGGATAAATGGTTCTCTGGGTTATTCCTTTAGTCATTCCAAGTAATGACTATTTTAAAATTCATAGTGTTGGTTTAGTTTGGGAATGTCACCAGAAGTCGGGTATGGACATCAGTGTTCATGTTGTGGTTAATAGATGAATGTCTTGGGAAGGAAGGATTTTGAGTTTAGTTGGGATTTAGTGGTTGCCTTATCTAAGAATCCTTGATATTGGTTAGCTTATAATGGTTGGGGATGTTTCTATTTCTGATTGTTATGTATAGTTGCTGATGAATTTGGTTCAAAGACACGTCACCATTTTAAGGGTGAGTGTGGGTTTAAGGGTTGGATATTTATTTTGAGGAACGAATAAACAACAAGTTTTAGTTTTTTTCATTCTATTCGATCATATCCCACTATGAGGACTTTTTAATGGACACATATTTAATATTTCTCTCTAGTTGATTAAATCAGTAGAGAAACATCCCTATAATTCATAGGATGAATCTTTTTATTAGATTCCAATGGGAGAAGAGCCATGGTTGTAAATTTTCATTTAAATTCTATTAAACTTGGTGGGATGCACCAATAAGTGGATGTTTTAATGGAATATTAAAAAATCACATCTCTAGTTGCGTGAGATTGTTTAAACAATACTTTGATGTTTTTGTAGGAGTTTGAGCTTGGGATCATGTTTTATAGGACTAAGAGACATTAGATATTGATATAGTTAGAAGTTTGTTTGTCTTCTAGAACTCAACACAATAAATGGAATGAACCCTTAGAACCTCTATGCATTGGGTGATGTTTTTGTAATTATGGAAGGCTTATCAGAAATGAGATATTTTAAGTAGGGTAGATTTTTTGAAACAGTTTTTTTAAATTGGATGAAATTATGAGGTGATTTGTATTTTTAGTTATTTCTGAGAGGGTCATTTTTAAAATGGAACTTTGAAACATAATTTCAAATGTTGTGAATTTTAAAACATATGTTTTTTGGGAATGAGTAAATGGTGTTGAATGTTACTATGAAACTTGATGTGTTTTGGGAGCACAAAACTAGGAAAGGCAGGATTTAAAGAATATATAGGGGTGCACTCTTGGGGAATTTTTTTTAAAACTGTGAGACTGATAGTATGTAACCATGTTATATAATTTTGTTGGGATATAGGCTTTCATACAATTAATACACTGTTATTCTAAAAGTGAGGAACATATAGTGCGGGGTGAGTTTCTTAAATAGAGAGTTCTGAACAAATGGCTAGAGTTTTTCAAGCCGTACAGGTTTAACCCAACATACATGTGTATTTAATTAATTAAAATTATATAAAATGAAATAAAATTAAAATGAAAATCACCACACTCATCTCACCCATATTCCTCACTCTAATGATGTAAATGGGGCTCCCCCCTTTGAGGTTTGATTCACCACCTCAGTGGCTCCCCTCTATGGCTCCATTTACTCCAATGATTCCACGGGATCATGGTTCCATTATCATAATAATGGATCTCTCCTCCATCTCCTCTACAATTCCATTCATTTCTCAGACTATCTATCTCTCTATATTATTCGGTTGAAAAACTATGGTTTGGGTTAAATTTTATTTCTATATTTCTTTTGATCTAAGGTTCTACAGAAGGGCTCCTGGGACGTTTTTTCGCATGTTTCGGAAGGTTCCACCAGAGGTTATGATATTAGGGTGGTTTCGTTCCACCGACATCATTTTAGGGTGGGATTTGATCATGTTTCATGGTTCATCAACTGCTAAATTATGGTCATTGGGTGTTTTATGGATCATAGTAATTATCCTGTAGTGTGTTGGTTGCTTCATTGTGATTTCTTGTCAATGGGTCGAGGGTGACTCTCCTACATGTTCATATATAAGTAAATATATATATGTGGGTTGGCCCTTTACATGTATAATCATCTGTGCTAGTGATTATACATTTATGGGTCTAGTTATACCAATGTATATATATGAAAATACATATATACGTTAATTGAGACTAGAATATACATATAAGAATATGTGTAAGGATCACCTTATATATGCTCATGGATATATGGGGGGTGTGAATATGATATAAGTGTCCATAAATGTATTTTATGTTGCTTATGTTCAGTGATGGAGCATCATTTTTTAGTTATAAAGTGACAAGAGAAAAAGTGGGTGGCTTAGTTCCACTATTCAGTAGGATCCTCAGAAATAATTTAATTTAAAATTGTTAGCGATGTTTATTTAATTCATTGGATAATTTGAATTCATATTTTTTAATGAACAACTAAATGAATTTATATGACTTTTTTAAGAATACCTTCATATTTTCATAATAAACCCCGACATTTGAGGGGAAATTCATTCAGGATAAAATGTAGTGAGTAGACTATCATGTTTTTCATAAAATGATGTTATTTGGTTTTCCTATGCATGCCATTTAAGGGGATGATTTTTAAGTAAAAAAAATATTTTATTATTAATTAGTATATCAATCCCCTAATTTTTCATGTCGATGCGCATGGTATAAATTCTTATATTGAAGTAGAATGGTAAATAGGAGTTTGATAGCCTATAATGTATGCTTGAGGATAATTTCATAATTGAGTTGGATTACTCAATGGGTTGGATTGAGTTTGTTAAAGGGTTAAATAAACACCAATGGAAAATGGATAAATTAGTAGGTAGACTCATAGAACATATTCAATATAAAATTTCATCATTAGACGATATTCTCATCAGTTGACTTGTGATGATAAATTGTAAATTTTGATGTTTGGATGGTTATACCGACATTTCTTGTTTAATGGAAATGGAACCCATCAGTGGTACACTCATGTTGTGTATGTTAAATGTGATTGGGTATACATTATATATAAGGCCCCGGCCTTAAACATCTCTTACTATTGAATTAAATTAATAATTCACATTGAGGATATTTTTAGGTTTAGAGTTTTATAGAATTAGAACATAACTACTACATTTTAAAGATTACAAAGTAGACACTTCTGCTAATTTTCCATAGAATAAAAAACTCATAAAAAGAAACATCTCTAGTTCTATGTTTTATATAGCATGAATTTCCCTTGATCCCATCATTGACCCTATTCCACATTAGGTCTTGTGAAAAACATTTCAAAAAAACATGGGGTGAGCATAAAGAGCTCAATAAGGGATACACAAATAATGAAAACTGTTAGTTTATCAAAACAACAAGTAAACCATGTATACTTTATCAAAGTAATACATTTCACCTTTATGAAGTAGTAAAAACTCTTCACGGAAAAAAATATCATTACTAACCCTTTTGTAACCAAAATATTACCATAAACCCCCTAAAATGATCACATAACATATAAAGTTGTCTTGGGACATAAACATACTTAAGTGGAATAACCATATGGTCGACTTCCACACATATCACTTAATGGAATAGCCATACGGCCAACATCCATACATACTTAATGGAATAGCCATACGGTCGACTTCCATACCCAATGCATTGGAGGTTATAACGTAACAACCCCTCCTGGTATTCACGGCACCACTAGTTATATGGTTTATCACGTAACCACCCGTCAAATGTCCAAGTACCATTATAAAAATAATAAGACATAAAACAAATATAATAGAAAGAAAACATTTTGACACTTTGATAACAAAATATCACTTAAATATTCTGACATAAAAATCCATTATAAAAACCATTTTCAATACCAAAATACATAAAAGAGTATATGGTATTTATTTTATTTTAAAAAAACCTTATGGCTTGTTCAGGAAGGCAAAGTCCAAATAATACTCTTGGCGGCGGAAAAGGTCATTTTCACCACGTACGTTAAAAGAAACAGTCATTTTTTTCATTTAGTAAAACGCTTCGTAGAAAAATATTTCTTTTGTATAAAAGTAAAATTCAAAGTGGTTTATACACCGTATAAAATATAGTTGTGTATAAAACGAAATATTCCTCAATGAAATGAGATTGAGATGAAGTCCCTTCACTCGGGTCCGACTTGACTCGATCATTCTTTAACATATTGAATAATAAACTTCAGTTAATTTCTATTTTCTTAAGAACCTTTTTCAAGCTTATTATTCCTTTTATATCACTTATTTCCATGGTATAAACATTATGTAATCATTAAGTTAATAATGTATTTTTTGTCGATATATGGTTCTTAAGTCGAAAGTGGACTTCTTACAATTACATGTTGTTCGTGTGGTCAAAGGTTCATTATATCCAGAATGACATTCCTAATTTGGATATCATATATATCATATATATCTAGAATATACATGTATTTATAATATCACACAATCATTTAGAGGTATGAAATGAAATGCACCGTTTATGGAGATGGTAAGTCGTACGTATGCATGAATGCTACTTTCATTTCTATGTTATATTAACGGAATTAAAACTAAATCAGAGGTATGTATATTTTAATTCCAGAAATATATTAATAATTTATATTTAACATACATAATATATATACATTATATATATATACTTATAATTGTACATTACATTTGGGGATAAGAAATGAAATGCACCGTTCATGGAGACAGTAAGTTGTACGTACGCATGAACACTACTTTCATTTCTATCTCATACTTTAATGGGAAGAAATAATAATGATATAGAGGTATATTATAATCCAATATAACATCATATATAATAACTTTAAATCCATCCTTTATACGTCCCACATATGGCATTAACGAATCAAATCACTTTGAGGGGGCGGTAGTCCGCACTTCCTAAAATGAAATTATCGTGTTTACCCACAATGGAAACCATAAAGGTACACCACAAATGAAAAATACAGAAGCATAAGGGAAACATAAGAATAAAATATATGATATATAAATATAGTGACATCTTAATGGCCACCATTAAAGGTGTTTAAAATAATATTGAACAATCATCATTTCGTGAGGTAGAAATTCTCCAACCACAGAAACAGTATGATCTTTAACCATTAGATGTAGATGTGTGTAAGTGTATCTCGAATTATTTTTATAACAACATCCTAGTATATTGAAGATACTGGATTTGTTACAAAATAAATGAATAAAAATAGTTTTGGGGGTTTGAGAAGCAAAATAAAACAAAAGAACACAAGTGAACACATTACCTTAAAATCAGGTAACTCTCTTAGATTTGAGCTCAAAGGCTTCCTTGGGAAGACTTCTGCCCAATTTTAGGCTTCAAGGAGTAAGAGAGAGATGTGGAGTGACAAAATGGGTAGGGTTTGGGTGAGCCAAAGGCTTTGGAAGTGTGGGTAAGGAGGTATAGGTGGGGGCCTTTTATAAGAGGAGAGGTGGGGCACTCTTGGAATGTAAAGAAAAGTTACATTATTTTAAAATGATATTCGGATTTAAGAGGTCCCACATTGATATAATTAGAGGATAAGGTGATAAGGGTTCGAAATATACACATCCAATAGGTTTTGGACATGTGTAGGTCATAGATTTTACATTATCATTTCATTTTATTTTAATCAATTATTAATGAGGTAATCGCTGCATCATCATAATGTCATAAATAATTTAATATATATAATGTATAAAAATTATAAAAAAATATAATGATGTAGGAAATATTTTTATCATTCTAATGAATATTTATAGTAAAAAATATGACTTTTATAACCCCATGTAAAAATTGTTTTTGTAAAACAACTCATGTTTGTGAAATTTTTATTTTAACATTAAATAAAAAGATATTAATGTAATTTTCCAACTAAAGTGGCTCCATGGGGTCCCCAAGTTGACCCATGGATTGTCTTGGTCGGCCATGACACATCCAATAAGGGCAGGACATGTGTCATGCTCATATCATATTATTAAAACATTATTTTTACCTTAAAATACACTAATTACATCTAATCGCGATTAAGAACATAAAAGTTACTATTCACCAAAAATTATTTTAATCTCATTGAACCATATTTTACTTCTTAATGACAACCACGTATGCCAGATTTTTGAAAATAAAATCACAGATGTAGAGACTCGAAGCTTAACGTACATGGAAATTACATTACTTTTGCAGAATACTTAGTATATAACAAAAAAAAACACACAAGGACCGTAATAGTTTAGTGTCTTGGGAATCTCGGAATATAATCTTCTAATTGTGGTGATAGATCTTAAACATATCCTATAAAGATCTTCATTTTTATACCTAAAATCATTCTTTATATCCTGGGGAAAAGAAAACATAAAAGGGTGAGCTCAAATGCTCAGTAAGGGTAATCAAAAGAAATATCAATCACATCATATTCATAAGAACATAACATTTTGGTAATCTTATCCTGCAAAAGAGATCATAATATCATAACATGGGATAAATCATAGTAGTGAAATGTAATCCCAATAATCATAACATAAAACATGAAACTTTGTGGTATACACACATAATCATTGAGAATCATTTCTTATTAGTCAAGACTCATTGCCCAGACTATCTTAGTGGACAAAGTCCCATTCTGAATCGAGTTCAATCCTCGTTTCAGTCCTGTAACACTGAACCGGATTAAATTACCGTTCCAGCCATGTCTATCTCATGAGATATAAAATCTTTACCCAATGAAATGGAGGGAGATATAGGTCACACCCATCTCATAATGATACCATTATTATGTGTGCCGCAAAATCATAAACCATACATCGTAGCATAACCCATGTAATAAAAATGGGAATCTTAAACATCGTGACATCATAAAACAATTAATATAAGATAAAGGAATTCATAAAAATAATTCCATCACAATATAATCAAATCAATGTAATAATAGGTATA
Source organism: Viscum album (assembly GCA_963277665.1). Taxonomy (NCBI): domain Eukaryota; kingdom Viridiplantae; phylum Streptophyta; class Magnoliopsida; order Santalales; family Viscaceae; genus Viscum; species Viscum album. The sequence continues at coordinate 606,944,679 of OY728127.1, forward strand.
GAAACAGAACCCTTTATTATCTTAGATGGAAAATAATTTTGATAAAACACTTGAACTCCACTATTGAAAAAAATATCCTTTCAACTTCAAAAACACTATTCTTTTCTTAACATGTCATAAAATTATAACTAAAAGAAGTTGATTAAAAATAAACATGAAAACTTTTAAGGGGAATCTTCTTGGAAATAATGTTATAAAAATCCATTCATTCCATATAAGTTAAAAAAAACATTCTTCTCGTTCTTTTTTCAGAAAAGTCAAAAAGTACCTCATACGAAAAATGACAAAAGATTCCTTTCATATCTTTTACTAAAAACTCACCGAAGGGTAAAATTGGATTTAAACAATTGTAGGTGGATGGAATCAATATTACATATTCAGGAAACATGGATGTGGATGATAAAATACACCCCAGTAAATACCAAAGTATAAACAATATCGGATAAAAATGAGATTGTGATATTTTCCCTTACCTTATGATATTATATATAGTTCACTTATGACTTTATTTTACCCGTTCTTTTGTAAATTCAATGTTAAAGAGCGTTTTGGGTAAAATCGTTTCATTTCTCGTCCTTGTTTTGACTTGTAATTATTCATATGATTACGTAGATCATGATTACTTAATTCCATAATATAAAACATGATTTATATATAATATATATTCCGAGTATACATATATATAATAGATCAGTAAATGGAAAGAAATACACCGTTCATGGAGACGGTAGGTCGTACGTACGCATGAACGCTGTTTTCGTTTCCTTATTGAGTTGAATGGAATTAAGTAGATGACATACATATAAACACAAATAAATACAGTATCATTATTATGTCATATATTTCATGATTACTTATTATATATACTTTATAATCATTCATGAATGGTTAACGTGGAGAATGAATCTCATCGGGTCGTGGAGACGGTAGTCCGTACGTACGCACGAGCGACGATATCGTTATCGTGATCATGGAATTGTATTGGAGTGTATGTACACTATTTCAGAATCAATATCACTTTACAATAATCATATATAGTTATTATTTACACCATTATACCCATCCAAGTAATGTGGTGGTGGAAAATAGATTACACCACGGCGTGGAGACGGTATTCCGTACGTACACATGCGTGGTGATTTCGTTTTCCGTAGGATGGATAGATGGTGAAATAGGGTTGTTTCATACTTATAATAATATATCTGTATATGAGTGATACTGATGTTATTACTTCATAATTAAACAACCTAATAAGAATAAGTGGAAGAAGAAATAAAGTTGAAAAAACCGGTAACAGACATTACCTCTTCTTTGACGCACCTCTTTGAGATCTCCTTTTAGGGCACTAAAATTGGTCTTTGAGGAAACCAAGAACCACTAAAATGTTTCTAGGGATGTTTATAAGAGAATATTTCATGGGTTGGCCGAGGTTGAAGGCTCAATGTGGTGTGAGGAAGAGAGGGAGGAGGTGTCCTTTTATAAGTGAGGAGAGGGGCACCTTTGGAATAACAAAAAATATTATTTTATTTTGAAGCCAAATTCGGTTATAAATAGCTCCAAATTGATTTATTTCGAAGATAAGGTAAGTATGGGTCGACATCCTCTCATAAAATAGAATTTAGTCAAGTTTAGGGTCCTATTTTAACCTTATAATTCATATTTAACATTATGTTAAATAATTTTACTTTTACTGTGTCTTCTTGTGTTCTTATACTATAAGGTTAATAAACTTACAATAAGAAGCCAAAAGAACCCAAAGTTGTTTATTATTAATATATATAACCTTATCTAAGTCATTTGGCCGAACCATAGATTTTTAGGAATAAAATAACAATTAATAATATAATATTTGTTTTAAAAACTATTTTATGTCAATTTTGACACTATTTAGTAATTGATTTTTGTAAAAATCATAACAAAATGATTAGTTAAAAAAGTTAATTAACGAAATACTAACATGTCATATTAACCTATAAAATTAGTGGAATTTATAAAAATTCTCAAATTACATTTATTTGGGTATTTATAACATAAATTATGTCAATATTTCATTAATAAGATAATTACTGCATCATCATTGTGTCATAAATAAATTAACTTATTTAAAGTCTAAAAATTACAAATAAAATATCATTATGTAGGAAATATTTTTATATTTTAATTAATATTTATAGTCTATTTTATCTTATGTATAACACTATATTAAAATTGATATACTTATTAAACATTGATTTTAACTATTTTAACCCTTCTTTAAATAAATTAATAATAAATGTCCTAATCTAATCCAGGTTGGCCCAAATGGTCATATTTTATTCCTAAGGTTGTTTTTTGTCGAATTAAACTTATCCAATAGAATTAGGACATGTGTTAGGGTAATAATAATATCATTTTTACCCTTAATTACCCTATTTACTTTTAACCGTGGTATAAAAAAGTAAAAAGTTACTATTCACCAAACATTATTTTCATCTCTTTGACCTGAATTTTACTTACTGACATCAGTCGTGTCTCTCAGATTTTTGAAATTCCACTCACAGAAATGGTAAAATTATGTATTATGAAAAAATCATTTTTTTAACTACCACTTAGTGGTTTCACCATTCATCAAAAAAATGAAAGATTCCAGAAAAAATACCAAAAATTAGGCCTAAGATATATTTGATATTATGAACTCAAAATGATGTATATTTTACCAAATTCAAAACATATCAGTTGTATTAATTAATTTAAAAAAATAATTCACGTTGTCAAAACAAATACTGTGTTCTTAAGAGATAATAACTATCTAAAGATTCACACTTGTTTATGTCTGGTTTAAATGTGAAATTTCATCCAATGACCAACATTGTATTAAATTGAAAAAAAATATTCTATATATTCTTTAAAACCACTCAAATTAATAATTTATCACTATTAATTATTTTGATTAAAAATTTTGTTTTAAATTAAAATTTAGTAATTTTCACTATTCATCAGAAAATGAAAGTTATCCGAAAAGTACCAAAATTTCACCCTAAGCTAATTTCGATATTCCGAATCCAAAAATGAAGTCCATTTTGAAAAATAAAATTTAAAAATTTTCAAAAAGTGGTTATTACTATTCATAATGGCTAGTTTTAATAATATTTTAATAGCATATTATTGTTTAGTGAAACTCGTTATTGTGTACTACACACGCTATCGAGGAAGGTCATGATTGCGTGTAATGGAAGGCAAGTCAATGATCCGTGTTGGGAAAGCTCCTTTTGGTGTAGCGTACAACACACAACATTAATGAAATTAAAAGGAATATTTTTCATAAAATCTCGGGGTGTTACATTCTACCCCCTTAAAATGAATTTCACCCTCGAAATTCGTCGAGGTTATAAATGGTTTACTACTCGAAAGTTTCTTTAATATAAACCCACATCATAAAAGGAATACCAAAACCAATCTTTAAAAAAAACTATTAAACGTAACAGTTACCCAAATAAACTAATCATTGGGTTTCCACATAGGTGAAAATATGGATATGGAAGAGAAACCTGACCATCATGTTCTGATGGAGAGTGGTAGAGAACATGGCTTTGGAAAATCCAGCAATCACAAAGCCATAAATTTGATGAAATTTTATGGAATGATGAAATGCTTATGAAACCTATTTCTTTGCCATATGTTGTTTTATGGTGAAATATTTATAAAAGACAGTTCTTTTTTCGGAAAATTATAAATTTCATATTTTATAATTTTGGGAAACACATATGTATGATTTTAATTAAATCACGGTTGGGACCTATATCTCCACCAAATGAAGTGGGTAAAGATTAATTTTTCACGATAAAAACAGGACTGTAAAAGTGAGTGAATATAGTTCTGAGAAAAAATCAATACAATATGATTTTATTGGGATTTATCCATGAAAACTACTATAGTTTTGGGATTGAACCCATTCCATAATGATTTAAATAGAAATTACTGTAGAACTATTTTTTAAAATGTTTTTTTATGATTATTTGTATGCCAAAAATTATTCTCTTATTATTATATTATATTATTATAGTACATGTTCATTGATTCCATTATGATTCATGTATTATTAAATACAATGATTTTTCCCATTATAACAGTGTATGATTTATGATATGAACGGTACGGTTTTCATATAATATTCGCATGTACTTATACACTAATATTCATGATATGTTGATATATACCTTTTTATCCTTACATATAAAATGATCGCATCCATTATTTTTGTTTACCTAGGTTATGATCAATATTACTATATACGATGTGTCTATGATGGATGATTTTAATGATCCAGATTTCACAAGACATTCATTTGTAAAAATCTAGTTCTTGTGGTGTTCTTGAGGGTCGTAGTGGTATGTTAAAAGAGTCTTACAAAATTCCAATTTCACAAAATGGTTTTACCAATATAGTGGCATTGTGACAATGGCACAAATAGATTGTGGCGCCGTAACAGAGGGACACCAAAATGGTGGCGCCGTAATGGCAGCACATCGAAGCAGTGGAACCATAACAATGAAACCATAATGGGGGAACCATGACCATTGGCACACCGAAAGGGTGGAACACCCAATAGTGGATCACCATTTCCCAGATTTATTATTTTTCTAGTTTTCTAATGTTTTCTTGCATTTTCGAGTTCCATGTAAAAGTATCATTAAATGATAAACCAATAAATTCATAGATTCTTTTAATAAACTCTCGACTATTTTCTAAAGAATTATTAAATATAAATCAATTCCTAACATGTGGATAAACATGAGACTTCCAAACTGCATGGTCAAACCATGATCTGTTTTTCCAGCACCTTGAAATCATATCCCATGTTTTAATGGATCTCTCCTTATCATAAACCAATATCTCTTCTTCGCTTCATACTTTACCCCCTTGGTTCACCTAAATCCTTCCTCTCTAGAAGATCCGTGCACCTATTCTAGAGACCCCTCATTTCCAGTTCTTCTTGGTGTTTATTGTTGTTCATACGGTCCCCTATATAACACAAAAAAGGAGTTTTGGTCACCTGTTGTTTTTTAAGAATTCATCTATCTCTCATTAATTGTGCATCATGCGGGATGATTATAATGATACCTCATTAGGAGAGTGGATGAATCCAAATTTAATAAAGAAAATGATAAGTAATAACTAGGGACATGGGACATGTTGATGTTGTGTTATTTCTATTAATTGTTATCTTTGTTATAGTTGTGATCTATCGTGTCCATATGGATTTTAAAAATTCTGTATATTTCTGGTCTTTTTTTGTGCACTAGTAGGGTTTTGTATTTTTTGTGGTGATTCTTAGATAAATGGGGATAACATGAAATATGATTATAAACATATACTTAGATTAATAAATGAATACCACTAGAAAAATCTTGTTTTATGGTCACCCCTATCATTTAACGTGGAATTAATTAACACCTATTGGCTAAATTTTAATATTCTTGGCTTTATGGTGTGATTTTGTGTTGTGTTTTATGTGTTTGAGCCCTGTGTGGGTTCTGTGGGGGTATTGTGGGAGGCACAGTTATGAGAACTAGGTGTTGATATTGGGGTCAGTCCATTGAATGGGGATGGGTATGTTTGTGCAGTGGGGATGCTGTTTGGTGGTGTTTTGTTGTGATATTTGTGTATTAAGTGGTATGGGAGGTGTGACAGATTCATTCGGTGAGATATTGATTGATTGTGGAATTGATGAAATTTTATTTGTGGTACTACCTTTGTTTGTGTTGTGGTTATTGAACGACATTGTGTAGTGGGATTGTACCTTGTTTTGTTTGTTGTTTTAGGGATGTTACGGTTGGTATCTTCCTCGTTAGTGATTGAATAAAATAAATTGAACCCCTTAATAAGGAATAAAATGTAGTTAAATGAAAAATGTATGGGGTTTATTCTTTGCAAGCGCCTGTCTCTGTGATTGGGCATATAGAGGTAGTAGTAAAAGTGGATCTTGTGGGATAGGTGTTGGTTTTGGGACCCATCGGTGGGGTGACTGTTTATCTACTAATATGTATATTTTTTTGTTCAATGTGATTTTGAATATGTGCTCCACCCCTGTTGTGAACTATGTGTCAAACACCCACAATTCATGGGGGAGGGTTTTTTCAACATCCCTATGGTCTGATGGATGGATTGTTACTGACATACTTTTGTGCACCCCCTTCCATGTTCCTTCCATTCAAGCATATCTTGGCATGCTGTATTGGGTTTAGGTTTACTATTTCCCAATATCATTCGGATATGTTGTGTTGTGTCTGAGGGGCCTAAGTGTATGTGGGACATTTTTTTCCAAGTGTCTTTGGGATGATCCATTGGTGTCTACAGGCGAGAAGCATGGTGGTTGTGGCCCATGATTATGTGGGATGGATTTCTATGGGGTTTGTGTCCCATTTTTGTGTGGATAGGTTGTGGTAGTGGGGCTTTATTTTTGAAGAGTGGTAGTGTCAAGACATTAGCACTTATAAATGAGTATCTAACCAGTGGAAATAGTGGTGCTAGGTACCCAAAAACATCGATGTGCGTATATTATTATCTTACATGAATTGCACTATTTCCGGAGTGTTCCTTGGTGACGATGAGTTGGTTAACTTTTCTTGTTAGGTGTTGTTGGTTTCTATTGTTTTAATTGGGGAATTTTTATGCTCCTCCCAAATGTGCACAAGTGACTTTGGTTTCACTACTTTTTATACTTGTATGCTCCCCCGACGATTTTAAAAAAATTATGTTTCCAGGAGGACTTTGAGAACCATGAGAGACATTACCTGCTCTGGTGTTGGGAGGTGTTCTATGGTGTTCCTTAGTGTTTTCCTTTTGGTACGTGAATTGGTGCTGTAGTTGAACTTTTGTCATATTTTACATTTAAATCATGCATGGGATGGATTTTGGGTAACTTTTTTACAAAATTTTTTGTTGTTTGAGGTTTTTATCATCTTATCTCTTAATCCTATTTTCATTAAAAAAATTAATACCTTCCATTTTATTTTAGATTTTATACCCTTGGGGCTAGTCACCACTTTGGGGCCTATTTATCGAGGGACCTAGGGGGTCATTATGTCTCCTTTATTTGGAAGAAGGAAGGGAATGGATCTTTGTTGTCCCTTCCCTCGTCATGAATAAGGTGGGTCATGAATGAATTGTATTAGAGCCGATGTTTGAGAGATAATATGAAGTTTAGAGTTAGGCACCATGAAGATTGCACGAGATGGAATGGAAATGGTGTTATGTTATCATGGTTCATGACGCAGGCTAGATAAGACCAGTTAAGTTGATGGATTTTTGGGCCCCTCATTATAAAATGTAAGGACACTATACCTACTGAATGACTAATTGAGGCTACACTGATTATAGAGTACAAAACCTAGGAAAGGTACATGCATCATATTGGCTTATGTTCTTCATTGTTTTGCTTTTTTTGGGAATTTAAAAAAAATGAAGAGTTAAAATGAATTTAAAAAGAAAAATTTCATTCGGCATGGGCTTAGGTGTTCCTTGTTTTACCTTTTCATCTTTTTCACCCATACATCTCCCATGTGTGGTATGAGCAGTTGAGGTCTAGTAGGCTATCATTGTTGATCAATAATGGTCTGATCGATAGAGGAAGATGACATGTTGAAAAATACCCATCGTGCCTTCTATTGGAAGGCCCTGGGATGTACGAAGGTAGCATTTCCATGTTTTAGTTAGAGGGATTTATTGAGGAGCTGACAATCACCATTACCTTGATCTGGGCTTCGAGGGAGTAATGGGTTCCTTTGGAAGTGAGATAGATGCAAGTAGTGGCGCATCAGTGTTGGATTCTTTACCTCAGGGAGAATAAGGAGAACGATGTTTCATGGGATGACATTAATATGGAGTTCTAGGTAGAGTTTCTCTCCATAAAGATGAAGGCCGAGAAGAGGAAGGAGTGGATCTACCTCTAGTAGGAGTGTATGTTGGTCAACGAAAATTAGGATCATGTTCATGGATATACTAAACTTTATGATGGATCTCTTTATGGATGGAGATTAGTGGGTCAGACACATGGAGGGGGCACTCTAACCTTCTCTTCAGTTTGTTGTCATTACCTTTACACTACCACAATACCTAGAAGTTCATAATAAGGCTGAATTAGTGGATATGATTTACTCGAATGGATGTGCACCGGGATAGGGGAGACTACAGAGTTTGTTGAAGGGGAAGCTAGTCAAGAGCATGTATCTGGTGTCAGGGCCTTCCAGATTTATGGAACTAGAAGTAGGTGTTCGTAGTTCCAATTCTAATTGTATGGTCCTCACCCTTCCCCATGGTCATGGGAGCAAGACTATTTGTATGTTCAGGCCTTGAACAACTTCAGTTCCAATGCCTAGTTTGAGCTTAGTGCGGAGGGTGTGGGTAGTCACAGTGCCCCCCCCCCTCAACATTTGTAGTTGCCCGTCAGACATTTCTTCTAGTAGTGGTAGAGGGTTCCCTCTACAATAAGGGTACATGATTCTGGTGAAAGAAAAACCCCAAGGTTTTCCTTATGGACCTCTACCCAAGCATGGTCAGGGAGGTATTTGATATTAGCGGGAAAGGGGAGCTAGGCATGGGCAATTGCATACCGTTGAGAGAGCAGATCATGTTGGGTTGGAGGTTTTTCGGGGTATGACCAGTCGATTTAGAACTCTTAAATGTTCTTTAATTAATTTAGGTTCTTCACAATCCATTATTTTTCCCATTTTGGCATGTTCCTTGGGACTAGAGATAGAGATAATTTCCATCCCCCTGTTGTTGAACACGGTAGTAGGAGGTCAGACAAGTCTGTTTGGTGTCTGTTGGGGATGTAGAATAATGTTGGGTCCACATCTGTTCAGTGTGGATATTCATATGCTACAGATGCAGACATACGATTTCATCCATGGTATTGATTGATTTTTTTCTATGTGTGTCATTATGAACTGTTTCTGGATGAGATTCATTTATTCAGATATGGGTTTCCATCATGTGGATTTTGTTGGAGAGCATAGTCATCAGTAGGGAATCCAATGTGTGAATCATATTCTTTTTGGGTTATCCAATTTGTCAGAGGGGTGAAGGGTGTGGATATGGTAGGGGTTCCTGGTGTTTTCAAGGATTTTATGGATATTTTGAAAAAAGGGGTTATGACTCAACCCCCTCATTTAATGTTGTGTACTGAATAGACTTGCAACCCGGTGCCTGCCCAATTTTGATGGCTCCGTATCAGATGGTGCCTTATGAGTTACGAGAGTTGGAGATTCATGATGAATTCCCGATGAAAAAGGGTTTTATACGACCGAGTGTGTCGATGTTGGTTTCCTCATTCTAGATTGTGAAGAAGGCATACATGGCCCTCAGAGTGTTCATAAACTACTAGAGACAGAATTAGTTAATGATTAAGAACCATTACCCTCTCCTGAGAATTTACGGTCTTTTCATCCAGTTAAGGGTTGCAGGTCGGTGCTCCAAGATCGATCGGTGGTCTGGATATCAAAAATTGTGCATGAAGAAGGGTGACATCCTGAAGACTGCTTGATGGTGCAGATATGGGAACTTTGAGTTCGTGGTCATTATATTCGGTGTTGTGAATTCACAAACCATGTTCATGGGGCTCATGAACTCTATATTTCTCATGTTCATGGACTCGTTTCCCATCATGTACAAAAAAACATTATGATTTAATCAAATTTAGAGGAGGAGCATGAAAATCACCTTAACATTGTCCTGAAGGTCCTCCGAAAACACCAGCTCAATGGAAAGTTGTCCAATTAAATTTTTTGGATGAGAGAGTTTCATATTCGTTAATAAGTAGTGTCTTAGAATGGATTTAAGTTGTCTCATTAATGGTTGAGGTGATTGTTTCTTTGGATTCACCCATGATCATTTTATATGTTCATAGCTTACTGGGACTAGATGTATATTACCAGAGGTTTGTTCCGGACTTATCAAGAGTTGTGTCTATATTGAATTCTTCAACTAGAAATGTCTAGTAATTAGTGTGGAGTTAGAAGTGTTTGGATAGTTTCTACAACCTGATGGGGATGTTCATCAGTGCTCTAGTGCATTACTTTCCAGAGGATGGGATGATGTTCGAGATGTTCTATGACACTTCCATCCTAGGCATGGGATGTGTGTTCATGCAGTAGTGGGGAGTGATCTCTTAGGGTTATAGGATGTTTTTTCCACATTAATGTAACTATACCACCCATTATCTACAGATTACAACATTCGTTTTGGTGCTAGAGTTGTGAAGACATTACCTTATTAGGGAGTTCTTTTTGGTCTTCCAATATCACAAGAGTATGTTGTATATCTTCATGTAGTGAGACCAGAACTTGTGGAACTTATGGTGGATGGAGTTTCTCAAGGAAAAAAACATTGAGATCTCATACACCATAATAATGTTGAATTGGGTGGTTAATTCCTTACGAAGGATGTCGCAGAAGGATTTAGTTTGGGAATCCACATATGATTAGAAGCAAATGGAAGAGATGGACACTTTTTCATTGGATGTGAGAGTGTATGGTGGTAGAGGATGTCAATTTCAAATGAAAGATCAACCTTTATTTGTGTCGGAGGAGGAAGTGTCCCATTGGGAAGACATAGAGACTGATGTAATACATGATCACATTGCATAGGGTGATACTCTAAAGGGATGGTCGGACGATAGTTAGAATCAGATGATGTTCCATGGGATGTTTTGTGTCCCAATGTAAACGCATTATGGAATTCCTTATGATTTCGGTACCTCACCCCTGGTGGATCATCCAAGAGATTATAAAATTTTTTGATGCTTGAGGGAACTGTTTTGGTGGCCCAGCTTGAAGTTAGAAGTGCTGGAGTTTGTGGAAAGGTGCCTAGTGTGTCATCAGGGCAATGTTGAGAAACGGTTTCCCAGTAGTCAGTTGCAACCCTTAAGAATTCCCCAGTAAAATTGGGATGACATATCTATCTATTTAATCATATTATTACCCTATTCTCAGGGATGATGTGATAAAAATTTCTTAGTATTATATCCATTTATGAAATCTTCTCACTTCATAGTGATAAAGGAGTCGATCACAGTGGATTTATTAGCATAGTGGTATGTGGTTGAGGTGGTGAGGAGGAAAAGAGTTCCATGATCCGTTTTATTGGATTGGGATAGAGATTTATCATTGAGAGTTTGGACGGGATTTCAGAATGCCTTTGGAACACAATAATGTCTCGACACAACTTTTCACCCTTAGATGGATGGAAAAACAGCTAAGTCTATCAAAATAATGGAGGACTTGTTACGTGCATGTGTTTTGGAAAGTAGTGGGTTTGGGTTGTGAAATTTTACCTTAGTAGAGAATTCTTACAAAAATATTTATCACTCATACATTATTATGGTTCTATTTATTTCTCTATACACGAGGTCATGTCATTCAACAGTGTGTTGGAAGGAATTTTGGGAGGAAGCAGATCTTGATCTGGATGTGGTCTAGATTACAAGAGTGGAGATGCAAATTGTCCATGATAAGATTTTGGTATCACATGAAAGAAAGAATTGGTATGCATATCATAGGCGGAGGCCCTTGGATTTTGAGTTTGGGGACCATGTATTCTTCAAGGTTTCCCCTTGATGTAAGAATTAGAGTTTTGGCAGAGGGAACAAGATTTATCCAGTGTTCATCAAACCTTTAGAGGTGTAAGGATGAGGTAGTGAGGAGTCATATAAGATGGCTTTTTCACAACAATTAGAAAGGATACATGACTTTGTCCATGTATCTCTACTCCACTGGTATCAACATAATAAATCCCATGTCAATGACTTGGAAGAAATTGCTATTTAGGACGATGCGATGTTCATGGAGTGACCAATATGAACAGAGGATCATGAAGGGAATTTGATTCATGGATACATAATTCCCTTTATCCATATGTTATATAGGCTTAGTGGCATCTTGGAGAGAACTTGGGAGTGCAAGGAAAAGATGCATTCCCTGTACTCAGATCTATTCTGAGTATTTCTCTTCTGTTTTTATTTCGTTATTGCATATAAGGTAATGCATGAATTTTTTTGCTGTGAGAATAGTTGCTTCCATTTTATATGAATGTTTGTGAAATGTATTGATTATGGGGAGCGGAGGACCTCATCCCTAACCATGATAAATAATGCAGATGCAATTGAACCCCTTTGGGTGAGTTAGTGCTTCCCAAACTTGATATTATCTTGACATGGAAGAAGGACCTATCAAATCCATTTTTCAAGATAGTTTGAACATTGGCGTTTGTGTGGTTGTTTGGGTAAGTAGTAGTCGATGAGTTATTATTGTATGTTGAGTTTTTCACCCAAATATTTGAACAGCACATGGAGGTTTTTCTATGATAGGTATCTTACTTGGTTGTTGTTCAGACCCCTATTTTATTGAATATGGTCGTGAATTCTTGGGGACAATAATAGTTTATATGGTATCTGTTGCAATGACTGATATTCTCCTAGGCTGTTAGTTTTTGAGAATCCAATGATTGTGGAGTTCTTGGGGGTCACAATGGTTTTTTTGGGAATTTTTCCAAAAATCCAGTTTCACCAAACTGTTTCACCAAAACGGTGGCATTGTGATGGTGGCACACCGAGATGGTGGCACCATAATAGTGGAACACCAAAATGGTGGCACCATAACTAAGGAACATTAAAATGGTGGCACTGTAATTTTGGGACACTTAAACGGTGGCACTGTGACAGTGTCACACCAATCATTTCCTCACCCTTTTCCAAATTTTTAGTTGTTCCAGTTTTCCTGAGATCTCCATCTTTTCTCAATTCCATATCAAAGGCTTGCTAAATGAGATACCTATTAATTATTATCCATTTTTAACACCTTCCCAACTATTTTCATCGGAATTATAAAATTTAAATTAATTCCTATGGTGTAGAGACCATTGAAACATCCAAACCGTATGGTCAAACCACGATCTGATTTCCAAGCACTTTCAAATCATAACCCTAGTTTTAAGGATCTCACCTTTTCATAATCCAAAATCTCTTCTTATCTTATTACTTTTTTGTTCCCATTGTTTCACATAAATCCTTCTACTATTGAAGAGTCATGAACATATGCTATATCCCTCTCCTATCCAATTTTTCGTGGTGTTTCTCGTAGTTCGTGTGATCCATTATTCAGTATTAGAAGGAGTCTTGGACGTTTGTTGTTTAATGAAGGTAATCATCTCCATCTATTTAACAGTGCATCATGAGGGGTGGGTATAATGATGCCTCTTGGCGAGATTAGATGAATGAGAAATTAAAAAAGTTAATGAGAAGTAATAAACAATGGATATGGGAGATGTGGATATTGTGTTGTTTGTTTTAATGGTTATCTTTGTTTATGATGTGATCTATCATGGAAGTATGAATTCTGAAAATCATGGCTATTGGTGGTCTTATCTTGTATACTATTGGTGTTTTATTTTTTTTATGACGCTTTGATAAGTGGATATAAAAATAAATTTGATTAATCACATATACATGGTTAAATAATTGGATTCTATAAGGTTAAACCAATACTATGATCACCCCTATCATATAAATATGAATTAAAGAATCATATTTGGATGAAACTAAATATGCTCAACTTGCTGGGTGTGACTCTATGTAGTGTTTTATTAGGTTTCAACATTGTGTGGTTTGTGTGGTAATATTGTGAGAGGCACGGTTGTGGATACATGGGGTGGATAGAGGGGTTGGTCTTATGAATGGGGAAGGGTATGTTTGTGCATTAAGTTTATTGTTTGGTGGTGTTTTGTGGTTGGATTTGTGTATGGGGTGGTGTAAGAGGTGTGACATCATATCAGGTTGAGATATTGATTCATTGTGGAATGGATGAACTTGTTGGTAGTGAGACTACATTTTTTTGTGTTGTTCTCGTCATATGGCGTTCTATATAGGGACTGCACCTTGGATTTCTTGTTTTTTGGGGTGGATATGGTTGGTTGATTCCCATATAATGAAATAATAAATTAATGTTATCCCTCTAATAAATAACGGAAGTTGGTTAAATAAAATATGTGACGGATTTATGATTTTTTAGTGGCTATTTTTGTGGTTTTGAATAAAGGGGTTCCAAAAAATGTGGTTCAGGTGGGTTGGTTGTTGTTTTTGGACCTGTAGGTTAGGCTCATTGTTTTTTACCTCTTTGTTTAAATTTTAGTTCCTTGTTATTTTCTATACGCACTCCACATTTGTTGTGAACTATGTTCTAAACACCCTAATATCATGGGAGATGGTGTCTTTTCCAACATCCTAGTGGGAGGATAGATGGCTGATTACTAACATTATTTCTCACACCCTCTATCGGGTTCATGTTGATCAAACATATCCAGTATGTTTATAATGTCTTGAGGTTAAATATTTCCCAAGATCCTTCAAGCTAGTTGTGTTGAAACATAGGGGCCCATGTGTCTACTGGCTAGGTTTGTTTACCCAAGTATCTTTAGGATGAGGATCATGTGTCTTTAAGAAAGAGGTGTTTTGGTTGTGGCACGGGTGTCTACATGATGGATTTGTGTGTGGTTTTAGACCCAGGTGTGTGTGGGTTGGTTGTGCCAGTGGCACTACATTTTGTAAGAGTGGAAACATCATGTAGTCAACCATTATGAATCAGTTTCTAAATAGTGGGAAAAGTTGTTTGGGGTACCCAAATCATCGATGTGGTTATATTATTTTCTTAATTGAGTTGAGTTATTTTAGGAGTGTTCCTTCCGGATGCTAGGATGGATATATTTCCTCGATAGGTGTTGTTGGTTTCATTTCATTTCACAGCGACATTAGTATGCTTCCTCCATTTGTGCACTGGTGACTTTGGTTTCCCTATTGAGTATACTAGATTTATCACCATATGATATAAAATTGTTTTCAGGTTTCAAAGAGGACCTTGAGGATCATTCTAGACCTTACACGATCATGTGTTGGGATAGTTTCATTGGTTCTCCTTTGTCAATTTCATTGAGTAATTTTTATGGTGACATGGTTATAATTTTGTCTTATTTTACTTTTAAAACTTGAATTGTTTGGATTTTGGTTTTCATACATAAAATGTTTTCTCTTGTTTTATAATTTTTCAATCTTATCTCCTAATACAGTTTTCATTAAAAATGGTAATGCCTTCCATTTGGTGTGAGATTATATATGCTTGGTGCTAGTTTCCACTCTCGGGCCTACTAAAGGTATGACTCGGGGGGTGGCGGTGGGGTCAATATATCTCCTTCATCATCAAAAAGAAGGGCGTGTATCTATTTTGTCCCTTCCCTCGTCATGAAAATAGAAGTTTGTGACCGTGTTAGTTATGAAAAAAATTGTTTGAGGTGATTTTTATCACTTTTGGCATGTTGTTTACATTTCCATGTTTCCAAATGCACTATACCTTTAAGATCCTAAAGCATGTATTTTTCTAATGTAATGAATATTCATCTAAAAAGTTATAATATCTACATATAAATTTCGTATATCATTATATAAATTTAGATATTCTTATTTACTCATTAATAAAGGGTGTATTTGACTATATTAGTGTTCTTTTATTAAAAGGAACTCCCTCACTTCGTGTATCTAGATGAAGGTTTTGAATCTCCCATCATTAAATAGATATATGAAATATCCAACTATGGAGGAAATTTATTAGTGAATTATGGAACATACAAGAAACCAATCAAAACTCATAAATAAATCACATGAACACCACAACCACAATAATACTTTTTAATTACATTATACAACATTTATTTCAACTTGTTGCATGAATTAATTCACCTATTAATACATGAATTTTTTCATAAAAATCTATTTCTCATAAATAATGAATCATTGGATAAAATAAAATCATATTAATAAGGAAGTAATTATGATCCTATGAGGAATCATCAATGTTAGTTATCCTTATATTGATTTTTTTACCTATGAACACACCCTTTACAAAGACATAGGGAATGAAAATTTTGATTTTTTGTCTCAACACACTGAGAATTGTGATGTGGTCCCTTCTTGTTACCAAATTATTAGGTGGAATCACCCCACAACACACCCAATTTAAGGAATTGTGATAAAAACCATGTTTTTTTTCACATACCATGGTATGTACTATGGCATGGTCTTATGTGATTTGTAGTTTTCACCTCTTAGTATTGACGGAAAACTACATATAATATATAGTTGGTTCAGAATTTGTAATTTTTCAATTGTAATCTCCACAACAACAATTCCCACTACCGTATAATGGGATTGTATATGATTTACGTTACTTTTACTTGGCCTCCACCCTGATATTATTTTTCCCATTTTTATCATTAATATGTTTCCTAGGTGGTAGGGAATATCAACATGATGCCTATTACGGTTTGGTCCCTTTAGAATTTTCCATTTTCAGAATTTTTATATTTAATTTCCCTAAGCTATTGGTATGGCCATCATATTCAATTATTAATAATCATCTACATTAAATTACTCATATTTTGTGACCGAATATTGACATAAAAATGTGACACCCGTAGATTTCATAGTACGTTATTTTTTCAATGTAATTAAATAACTTTCACTACATGCAACATCATGTTCGAGCGCACCACAAGATTACCAAACTAGCCATTCAAAAGTAGTTATTAATAGTATTAACTGAATATTGAATTATATATAATCCTTATAATTTTAGAATCCATCAGATAAGTTTCATAGACATAATTTAAGAACAAATTCATTGTTTTCAGATAAAATATGAATTTATTTCAAAAAATGCACTTTTACCGCCTTTTGATGATGAACCCTTTTTAAATCCAATATTTGAATCTTCTATATATTCTATTTGACAAAATAAACTTCTTCTTTAGAATCAGAACATAAGAATTTAGTTCCGTGAAATTTTTGGTGTTCTTCTGATAACTTTCATATTAGGGTGAATAGTGAAAAATACTATATTTTAACTGAAAACAACTTTTTTAATGAAAATAACTTATAGTGTTAAATTATAAATTTTAATGGTGTGGAATTATAAATAGATTTTATTTTTTACATTTAATCCAATTCTTGACATTGTATGTAATTTCACATTGATATTGGACATAAACAATTGTCAATATTTTGATAGATATTGTTTCTTAAAATTACGCCTTTTCGTTTTGACAATGGGAATTAATTTTAAATTAATAAATGAAACATATTTTTTTTTGAAATTTGTAAAATAGACGTTATTTTTTGAATTCAGAATATCAAAATTATCTTAGGGTGAATTTTTGATATTGTTCTGATAACATTCAATTTTTGATGAATAGTTAAAAACACTTAGTTATTGTTTAAAACCGACTTTTTATTTAAATAATTATTTATTTAATTTAAATTTATTTTAGGTCAGAATATATACATAATACCTATATATGTTCAATGTAATTCATTGAAGTCATTTTGTAATAATATTAGATATATAAAGTTTTAATGAACTTTTCACCGTCTTTAACCCACATCCTAGATGAATAATAAAATTTACATAAAACGTTATTTTACCGCTTCTGTGAGTGGAATTTCAACAATCCGAGAGACATAGTTGATAGCAATAAATAAAATGTGGTTCAATAAGATAAAAATAATTTTTGTTGAATAGTAATTTTTACTTTTATTTACCACGGTTAAAAGTAAATATGGTAATTAAGGGGAAAATGATATTATTATTACCCTAACACATGTCCTAATTCTATTGGCTAAATATAATTCGACCAAAAAACCCATAGGAATAAAATAGGAAACTTTATGGTCCACTTGGATTAGATTAGTACATATATTATTATTTAATTCAAATAAGAGTTAAAAGAGTTAAAATCAATGTTTAATAAATAAAATATTTTTAATATAGGGTTACAAATAAGATATATATAGTTTACAAATATTCATTATAAATCTATAAATATTTCCTAAATAATGATATTTTATTTATAATTTATAGACAATAGATATTTTAATTTATTTATGACATAATGTTTGATTCAGTAATTACCTTATTAATGAATTATTAAAATAATAGATATTTTAAATAGCCAAATAAATTTTAATTGAGACTTTTTATGAATTAAAATAATTTTATAGGTTATTATGACATATTATGGAGGATTAAATTAATTAGTTCAATTGAATAATGCTGTTATTAATTTAGAAAAAACAAAATACCAAATAGTGTCAAAATTTACATAAAAGAGTTTTTATAACAAATATTATATTATTAATTGATATTATATTCCTAAAAATCTAATTTTCAGCCAAAATATGTATATCATGATAGTTGTATCATTAATGAACTATTTGGGTTTATCTTGGGAGTATATAGTAAGTTTATTAACCAAATAATATTAAAATAAAATGATACTTGTTAAATGTCATACAATTAAACTAAGAGTTGAATCTAAATGTTAAGGATAATATAATGACCCAAACCTATCTAAAACCTATTTCTTGCATGGTTATCGACCCATTCCTTCCTTATCCTTTATATAATCTATTTTGGAGCCATTAGAAACCGAAAATGGTTTTATTATAAAATAATATATATAGTTTTTCCTAAGGTGCCTGTCACCCCTTTTATAAAAGGGCACTCCCCCTTCTCTCTAATTCACACCATAAAACCCTTTTATCACGGAAATACCCTACCCATATTTCCTCTCAACTTCCCTAAATTTATCCTAGAGGCCCTTCTTTGGTCAGAAATCCAACTTATGGAGTACTTTTGATCAAATCCATAAGAAGAACCCGAAGAAGAGATAATAATTTCACCACCCTCTTTCAATCTTTTTCTTCTTCCAATTCTTCTTTCGTTTTTGTTTACATTATAAAATAATAACACCAGTATATTCTATATTATGTGATTTTATTATAAATATGGTACAACCATATTCATTATTCTATCCATCCATTAAATGACACGTCAACATACGTGCGTACGTACGGATTATTGTATCCACGTCGTGGTGTAATTATTATTCAATACATTATTTTATGGATTAGTATGATAATGATGTGTAATTCATGTAAATTAAAAATATATCATGATAATTATTCTGTATGTATGATATACCATCAAATTAAATATTATTTGAATACAAAATATTGATATTTCCACTCGTGCATAAATATAGATTTCCATCTCCACGAACACGATGACATTAATTCCCCATCGTATCCATTCAAGACTAATTTTCATTTGATTATTAAAAATAATTATTAATGACTAGATAACATTCTGGATATGAATGAGATACATCCCAAAAATATCAAATAATACTCACACAACAAATAATATAAAGGAAAATGAATTTGTCAACACCTGAAACAAAGATAATACTACGATATTATTAACAAAGCAATGTTAAAAAAACATATATGATATCATATTAATGTATATGATTATTTTATAATTTAATAACAATTATTTCACAATTATACAATAGGTTAACGAACCCTCGACCAAGGAAAAATACATGGTAAGGGTTAATTCTACAATCTCTTCATTATCAGAGGTTGTTTATACGTAATTATCTATTGGAGCCTCTTTATCATCCAAATCCATGTTTCTTAAAAATGTATTTCAAAACATTCTTACTATTTTATAGACAAAGGTTTCAAGTCATTTACAACATTTTTTGACTTTTTATATGATTTTTATAAAGGAATCCTTTCGCCATTTTCCAAGCAAGGCCCTTTATAACATTTTTGACAAAAATAAAGTAAGAATGTCTTTTTTATAACTTATACAGCAGGTGCGGCTATTTTCCACCGTTATAAAATCATTGAAGCTTCCCTTACAAGCTTATAAGAATATTTTCAATGTAATTTTTTTCTATTATAATTATGTGACTTTTAAATGATTTCAAAAAAGAGAGATATTTCTCTCAAATAGTTTTGATTTCGTCTATGCCAACATACTTTGAAGGATTTTAAGCTTATTTGATGTTGATTTATTATGATTCAAATATTCTATATAGTATTGAAGGTTGTGTGATATTTTTTATAGAAAATGTGTTAATTTTAATCCATTCATTTTTTATGGATAATGTATTGACATTTTGTATGCTAGTTTTAATATGAATGGTTATTTTATGTTTAACCCTATTCATATGTGGAATGCTTTGGACTTAGTAGGTAACGGGTGGAGCACACTATAGCTCCTCGATGCATCGGTAGGTATCATGATTTAAACTAGTCACTTGGAACATGTCCATGACAAAATCTTATTTGTATTCCTGTCACATAGCGTTGACTATGTGGTTATGATACACTGGCATTATGCATTCCATAATTATGAAATTGGTTATTGATAATAGATGTCATTATTTGACTAGTATAATATCAATGTGAATAAGTAAATGGAATTATTTCAATTTATTTTTTCCATATTATGTTTTCATTCAAGTTTAAAAATCAATTTTTAGTTATACATTACCTTAAATGTTTATTCATATATATGAAAGTTTTTTCTATATTGTTATCCATACTGAGAATTTGAGCTCACCCATTTCTATGTTTTATTTTTCCCAGGATGTGAAGAAGTATTTTATGACTGACGTGGAGGGATAGTCTGAGGGGATATGTGTGTGGATTATGTAGACTACGTTTTTGTAGTTTTTTACTTTATTATGTAAAATAAGACTTATGAATATATATAATGTTTCCAAGGATACTAAACTAATAGGTCTTTCGAGACTTGATCTTTTGTGATCATGCCAATGTTATGTAATAATGCACCGACTCTGGGTAACTGGGGTCAGGGAATTATAGTTGATATCATATAATTTTTACTACAACCCTTGAAAGCTAGATTTAAATAATCTCCGATTAGAGCACATAGATCTAAGATGGATTTGAGGATTAGTATAGAAGAACTTCCTAGAATTTTGGTATTGAAGAGATTTTGTGAGTTTTCTAAGAAATACATCTCTCTCTAGATACGAGAATGTAGAGGCAGCTCTGGCACAGATTTACCTAGGGGTAAAACCCAAAAACATCGCTTTGAGATAGACTCGAACTAGAACTGGTGCACAACAATGGGCCTTGCTGCACTCTTGGTTACGAAACTCCCGAGGGATATTCTTAAGATAATCCTAATTTTCATTACAAAAAATTATGAATGTTTTATGAATATATATACTTCCTCAAAGAGAACATTTTTATGACTATGGATTATATCCATAAACTGTTCAATTTACATTAGGTATTTTACATTTTTGTAATTATTCATTGCAATTAATAAACTGACCTAGTGTACGCCATTGTATAAAAATGGAACTCAGTAGAAGGAATGTGAACTCCCACAATACGTATGATCCAAAGAGTAAGAATGATCATATATTCTACAATATTAATCCCACATTTAAAAGGGAAATATTATCTCATGTTTTCTCAACATATGAGGAAATAGTATCATGTGTTAATAAGATATGTAAAAAATTCCCTGAGTCCTATGGCTTTTAAGGGAAGCAAGAGAAGAAAATGATAGAAGAGAGAAAGATAGATAAAGGGAAGTGGGAAAAGAAGAATTTTCCAATATGTTATAACTATGGGAAGAAACACCCTTGAACTTGCTTAAAATGAATGTGAGTTTGCTATAAGTGTGAAGAAAAAGGACACCAAGTACTTGACTGCAAGGGTAAGAAAAAGGTTTCAAATGTACAATGCTTCATCTGCAAGGAGTAGGTACACTATGCAAACAAATTTTAAAATCATCAGAGTATGAGCCAAATGATGCTATTGGATAATAATCAAGTTATGATACTACAACATAGGAGGAGTAATTATTATAGTTCTTATGTTTTTTTAAAGAATTATGTCCTTTGAGTGTTGTATCAACACATTACTGGTTATAATAATTATGGAGTATATGGGGATTATAATGTAGTACTATTTCATTAAGGACTTGAGATTGTGTGGAACCTAGAAATGTGACTCAATATAAGGTTAAGTTTCTGGAAAATATTTGGTTGAAAAAAAGATAAACCATGACATGGTTCTGAAACTGAAGTGGTGATTTTTGAATAACAAATGTTTGATTTGGATAAATTATGTTGGTTATTCCTGAATACCTTGAATATGATTAATGATTTGTATATTCAATCATTTTTTGGATTTTACCACATTTTTTATAGAAGGAGTATATCCAGTATTCTATAAGGAATAAGGGAGCATGAATGTAATCAATAAGGTTTTATGGTAATTCAGGATGCTGAAGTGTTTTAAAAGAATACATGATGAAGGTGTTCACATGTTATTACATGAAAAAAGGATCTTCATTGAGTTTACCTACCTTATAAATTTGGGACTATGATTTTGGACAGAAGAATTTTGTATAAGTCTTGTTTGAGATTATTTTTGGACTTCCATAAAAAGGACAATTCGGAGGTTGGGCGGCAACATGTCGCGTCCAACAATACCGCGAGACATGAACCTGCAACTGAAGGGAAACAAAGGTGTATCACATACCATAGCCCCGCGTGATGTCCTAGATTGAGTAATGTAGTTTTTTAAGGGTCTGGTAGATGAATTATATATTCATTTTTTGGAACCCTATACGAATAGGATAAATAGAATATTTTTTTATGTTCTATTATCTTTTAGAGTGAAAGATGTGTTCTTGGTAGAAATTAGTTAAAGGATTGAACTCTACTTTTCAAGTATATATATTTTTTTTCTTCTCTTATTCTATGAATAAATTAATTCTTAAACTTTAGGTAAGGAAACTTAAAACTAAAAATGTGTTATCCTAATACCTTATGTTTTGTGGAACCAGTGATATTTTAAATCCTCATAGATTGATGGCTTAGAGGCCCTTAATTCTATAATTGTTTGTGACTGATGAACTCAATCAATCCCTATAAATATTTACATTTTTCATTCAATTATGTGTCTCTAATTGCAACCAATTTTCTCCAAATCGAGATCAAATTTTGGTGGTCACTTTCACATTTCCATTTTCCTCTTATTAATAATAAATTTTACTAAACTAATTTTTGATAAGGGTTTCCCACAATGGTATTTTCTATTTTCAACAGTTTATATTCGAAGAACAATTTAAAATTGTGAGGATGCAATTTATTGAAGGAGGGATGAATTTAACACCCCAGGATTTCATATAACGTTATTTCTTCAAAATCATTCAATAACTTGCACTACATAGAACATTGGGATCCAGCGCCCCACAAGATTACCAAACTAGCCATTCAAAATCATTTATGAATAATATTAACTTAATATTGAACTATATATAATCATTATAATTTTAGAATCCATAGTACTATTTTATTAGACATAATGTAAGATAAAATTCTTTTTCTTTTCAGATAAACGAATTTTTTTTTTCAAAAAATGCACTTTTACCACCTTTTAATGATTAACCCTTTTTATATATAATATTTGAAACATTTATATATTCTATTTGACAAAATAAACTTATTCATTAGAATTGGGACATTATAATTTAGTTGCATTAAATTTTTAGTGGTTTTATGATAACATTCCTATTTGGGTGAATAGTGAAAATACTATATTTTATCTGAAAACAGATTTTTTGATCAAAATAACTTATATTGTTAAATTATAGATTTTATTGGTTTGGAAGTATAAATAGAATATATTTTCACCATTTAATCCTATTCTGGTCATTTTAAGTAATTTCACTTTGAGATTGGATATAAACAAGTGTCAATCTTTTGATAGATATTGTTTTTTTAAAATACACCTTTTGGTTTTGAAAATGGGAAATAATTTTAAATTAATAAGTGAAACTTCTCTTTTTTTAATTTGCTAAAATGGACTTAATTTTTGAATTTGGAATATTAAAATTAACATAGGTTGAATTTTTGATAATTTTCTGAAAACATTAAATTTTTGATGAATAGTGAAAAACACAGAGTTAATATTTAAAACCGAATTTTTATTTAAATAATTATTTATTTTATTTAAATTTATTTTAGGAATGATTAGATAAATAACACCTATATATTTTCAATTTAACTCATTGTAGTCATTTTTTAATAATATTAGATATATAAAATTTTATTGAACATTTCACCTTCTTTTACCGACATCTTAGGAAAATTTGAAAATTCCCATAAAACTTAATTTCACCACATCTGTGAGTGTAATATAAAAACTTCAAGAGGCATTGTTGATATCAATATGTAAAATGTGGTTCAATAAGATAAAAATACTTTTTTGGTAAATAGTAACTTTTTACTTTTATTTACCACGATTAAAAGTAAATTGGGTAATTAAGGGTTAAAATGTTATTATTATTACCCAAAAGATGTCCTAATTCTATTGGATAATTATAATTCGACCAGAAACAACTTTATAAATTAAATATAAATCGCATTGGTCCACTTGGATTATATTAGGACATTTATTATTGTTTAATTCAAAGAAGAGTTTAAAGAGTTAAAATCAATGTTTAATAACTAAAATATTTTTAATATAGGGTTCCATAATAGATAAATTCATTAATAAATATTCATTAGAAATATAAAAATATTCTCTACACAATTGTATTTTATTAATAATTTTTAGACATTAAATAATTTAATTTATGTATGACAGAATGGTGATTCAGTAACTAACTTATTAATGAAATATTTAAATAATTAATATTTTAAATACCCAAATAAATGATAATTGAGACTTTTCATTAATTACAATAATTTTATAAGTTAATATGACAAATTATGGTTGGCTAAATGATTTTTTTTTGAAACAATAATCCTTTTATGAATTTAGAAAAAACAATATACCAAATAGTGTCCAAATTGACATAAAAGAGTTTTTAAAACAAATATTATATTATTAATTGATATTATATTCCTAAAAAATATAATTTTCTTCCAAAGGAAATATATAATTATATGTGTATAATTGATAAACCATTTGGGTTTCTCTTAAAAGTATATAGTATGTTTAATAACCATATATATAAAAATAAAAAGAGACATGTTAAATGTCAAACTATTTAACTAAGAGTTAAATCTAAAAGTTAAGGTTAATATAGTGACACAAACCTATCTAAACCTATTATTTGAGTGGTTTTAGACCAATCACAACCATAGTCTTTAAATAATATATATTTTAGCCATTTGAAATTGAAAATTATTTTATTATAACATAATATTTCTAGCTTTTACAAAGGTTCCCCTCACCCCTCTTATAAAAGGGAACTCCGCCTTCTCTCTAATTCACACCTTCAAAGCTTTTTTTTCTCAGACAAACCCTACCCAAATATCCACTAAAATTCTCTCAATTCGTCCTAGAGGACCTCATTTGGTGAGAGAGCCATCTTAATGAGCCCTTTTGATCAAATCAAAAGGAAGAACCCGGAGAAGATGTAATAATTTGACCACCCTATTTCAAGTTCTTTCCTTCTTTCAATTCTTCTTTCTTGGTTATATCTATTATAAAATAATAACTCTAGTATCTTCTATATACTATGATGTTATTATAAATATTGTATAGCCATATTAATTATTATATCCATCCATTGAATGACCTGTCACTATACGTGAATACATATGGATTACCATCTCCATGTCGTTTTGTAATTGTTATTCAATACATTATTATTTGGATGGGTATAATAATGATGTGTAATTAAATTAAATAAAAAATATAACACGATAATTATTATGTGTATATGATATACCATCTGATTGTATATTATTTTAAGATCTAAATAATGATATTGTCACTCGTGCATACATATGGATTACCATCTCCACGAACGTGATAATGTTCATTCACCATCGTATCCATTCAAGACTAATTTTAATGTTATGATAATAAATTATGATTAAAGACTTGATAAAAGTCTGGATATGAATTACATATATCCCATCTATTACAAATATGACTCACATAACAAATTATATAAATGAAAACGAATCTGTTAACACACGAAACGACGATAATACTATGATATTATTAACAAATCAATGTTAAAAGTTCATATATGGTATCATATTAATGTATTTGATTCTTTTATAATTTAATAACAATTATTTCACCATTATACAGGAGTTTAACCTACCATATACCATGAAAATTTACAAGTTAAGGGTTAATTCTACAATCTCTTCATTATCTAAGGTTGTTTATACGTAATTTTCTACTATGACCTCTTTATCATCAAAAAACATGTTTCATAAAAATGTATTTCAAAACATTCTTACTATTTTATAGGCTATGTGTTAAATTCATTTATACCATTTTTTTACTTTATATAAGAATTTTATAAAGGAATCTGTACGTCGTTATCCAAACAAGGTCCTTAATAACCTTTTCAACAAAAATAAGGTAAGAATGTCTTGTTTAACTTATACAGCGAGTGAGACCATTTTTCTCCATTATTAAATCATCTAAGAATCCCTTACAAGAATATAAGAATATTTTCAAAGTAAAGTTTTTCTTTATAATTATGTGACTTTTAAATGATTTCAAAAGAGGTTTTTTTTCTCTCAAATACTTTTGATTTCATCTATGTCAACATCCTTTGATAGATTTCAAGCTTATTTGAAGTTGATTTATTATTATACAAAGCAACAATATAATATAGAAGTTTTTTTATATGTTTTACTATAGATGTGTTAACTTTATACCATTCATGGTTTATGGAGAAAGTATTGACATTTCGTATTCTAGTTTTAATACGAATGTTTATGTAATGTTTAAACCGGTTCATATGAGGAATGCATTGGACTTAGTAATTGACGTGTGGAGCCTGATATAACTCTTTGATTCATCAGTAGGTCTCATGAGACAAACTATTGTCTTAGCAGAAGGCCTTGAAAAATTATTATCTGTAGTCTTGGAACAAATCGTTCACTATGTCGTTATGATAGTCTCACATTATGTATTCCATCATTATGAAAGTGGTTATTGATATTACATGTGATTATTCAACTAGTAGAATATCCATGTGAATATGAATATGGAATTATTTTATTTTAATTTTTCCATATTATGATAATGTTCAAGTATAAAAGGATTTTGTTTTAGTTATATATTCCCTTTAATGATTATTCTTATTTATTTTAGTTTTCGCTATATTTTTTTTCCTTACTGAGCATTTGAGATCACCCTTTTCTATATTTTATTTTTCCTAGGATTTGAAAAGTATTTTATGACTGACCTACATGGATAGTCTGAGGAGATATGATTGTTCAGTATGGAGACTATGTTGTAGTAGTTTTTCACTTTATGATGTAATGTAAGAGTTATGAATGTATCTAGTGTTTCCAAGGCTACTAAACTAATCGGTCTTTCAAGACTAGACCTTTTCTGATCATGCCAATGTTATGTAATAATACACCAAATCGGGGTAACTGGGGTCGTGGAATTACAAAAAAAATTATATTATTGAAAAAATAGAATCAATTCTATAGAACCAAAAACCTCATCCTTTATATTTTATTTCAATACCAAACAAATAGACATGTAAATTACTTATCTATTTTCATTTCACAACTTCTTAGGGTTTTTTCATCCAATCCATATTGAAAAAATACAATTGATGAAGAATGGAGTCATTATAATGATCAAAACATATCAGAAACAAATTTTTCATCGTAATCAAAGATTATTTATTACATAACATAATGATCCACACTAGCGTCGTTTAGGTCTACTACCTTGGGAAACCTGTACAGAAGAAAACCATTCCCATATTTGAGCTACGTCATTTCCCAATATTTTTTTCAAAACTATAACCCATATTATATATATCATAAAAAAAAATTCATCATATCCATGGTAAAGAAATCATAATAAAGGGTAATCTCACTTTATTTGTAATGGTAATCAAGGAATATATTAACATACCATAAGAATGACAATATGATAACATGAGAATGAAATTTGGAAATAATATCATATAAATCATATATCAAAAAATTACACAATAAAATAAATCATGATTATTCATAATACAGAATCATAATGGAATTGAGTAATAAGAACCATAATAAAATAACATTCACATAATGAAAAGATTTGTGGCACACACATAATCATTGAAAATAAATTACATAATAGTCCATGCAACATTTAAAATAATATCATAGTTGTATGCATTCACTCCCAAAACAAATATAGTAGTCATTTTTCACTCCAATGGAGTTTATAGTTGATAATTTCCCTTACAGAACATGGTATACACCCCATCTGAATACTATTTAACACATGAAATATCAATATTTACACAAGTCATTGGGAGAATGTATGTATCACCTATCACATAATAAAAATAATACATATGTATTCCAAATTAACATAAAAATTATCAAATTATAATAAACGGAAATAAATATGCATCATAAATTATTAATCATATATGAACACAAGAAAATAAATGTGCATTAGAAAATATTCATCAGTTCCGAACCCATAAAAAATAAAAGGGTTTCATGAGTCATTGCATCATTTCATCAATCATGGAATGGAAAAAAGGATTCATAATAATGTATTCATCATAAATAGAAACCATCCAGGGAAAGGACAAATAGGGTATCATTGGATCATATCGCGTATAATTCTTATGTAATATAAAATAATATAATCATTGATGGAAATTTTTTTCATTGAACATTATTTTAGAATGTCTCTTGAGGAAAATATCCTTTATATAAAAATCAAAATATTAAAATTAAAAAATCATAAAATATTGTGGAAATAATTTTCACATAAAATATCCTTGCAATATTATAATTGAATATTAAAATAAAATAATGTTACCAAAATTGGGAAATTTTGTTCACGTCATTGAAAATTAAATGAATAATCCTATCAAATTTTCTATAAGAAGATAAATGGTATTTTTTGGAAAACGACCATGATATTTCATTCAAAAAAAATTATAAGGTCAAAAATGGTTAAAATTTCCATCAATATTATATTTTGGGAATGCTAAATAATTTCTTTAAAATTATTTACAATACATGTTTTTTTATGAAAAATGCATTTCGATCGAATAGACAAATAATGAATATTTGTTTCAAAAAAAGTATTTTAATCTATTGAGTACATAAAGGTGGTGTAATTATGAAAAACAAGTATTATAATGAAAATATATGGTATATTAATATTAATGTGTTGATTAATTGACGGATCATAACAATTCATCGATGGTAACATAATCTTAATCAATCTCGATATACTAAGAGTTTGAGAAATAAAATCTATACAGCATTAGTATCATTTAAATCATAACA
The DNA here is from genome assembly GCA_963277665.1 of Viscum album. NCBI lineage: Eukaryota > Viridiplantae > Streptophyta > Magnoliopsida > Santalales > Viscaceae > Viscum > Viscum album. The sequence continues at coordinate 606,973,902 of OY728127.1, forward strand.
ACCATTTAATATTTAAATTAATAAAAACATTAAATATCATGTAAAATTATTAAATCCTGATATAACATGATGACATTAAATGTATAAAACTCATAAAAATTGATGGGTTCATATCATATATTATGTCCCAATGAAGGGAATATAGGGAAAACTATCTTTAATTATGATTTGATTTCCCTCATACATGTTTGAACATATTTTACAACAAAAATATTTTTATTATAAATATATTAAGAAAATAATACAGTATATATCATAACATGAATGATTTATTTATCAAATTGTATTACATTTTTATTAACAATTACATGTTAAAGTCTTGTTTCAAGCCGTAACAACTTTATTTTTCATATACATTTTGATTTGTTATACTTGGTCCTCTTACATTGAACAAGGTTCCATAATCTATAGAATTTTTACCATGATATAAATATTGTATAAATTTATTAAATTATTTTATAGTGAGATACTTAAAGGTTATATAAATTAAATGAAATATACTATTCATATAGATTGGAGGTCGTACATATGCATAAATATTTTTTCCATTTTCATGAATGATTGAATGAGAAAATTGGAAAATAATATATTACCATAAAATAATAATTAATATTTCATATATATTACATATGTTAATTAATATAATCCTCATTACGTTCAATGTAATGTGTGAACGATCACATTACTCTATGATGTGGTTTTCCGATATACACACGAGCGGCATTATCGTATTTCCACATGAATGAAATGTAAGAAATTTTATGTGATATAATAATTACATTAGTATCATAATATTTAAAATATCTTCAATTTTTTTTATTCCATCATTCATTTAATCTGGGGGAAGTGGCGAGAGAAATTGAATAACATGGGTTCACGAGATGATAGCCCTCCGTACACACATATGATGAATTTTAATTCCATTTGATGTAAGAGGTTATGGAAAGTGGTTTTGAAATTAAATTAATGAAATAATATTATATGGTATATAAATATTTATTATATCTATATAATTGATTAATATTTCATAGTGTTAGAAGAAGAAGTAGAATAAAAATTCATAGTTAAAAACATTACATATTCTTCTGATAAATTATTTTATTTTAATAGTATGCATTCCTATATTGGATTTATGAACCCAATGATACCTATAGGATGTGGTAAGGGAATTAAGGGAGGGATTTAATTAGTTATTTTTGGATAAAAATTGTTTTTGAATTTTGAATATTAGGGGAGAACTGGTTGACTTTTAGAGTAGAGGTTAGTGGAACACTTGAAATATTTGTAATGAAAAAGGTGTACCAACATTTTGGATGTGATAAATGGATCTAAAATTTAATATTATAGATAAATAGTCATAAGATGCATTATATATAAATGTATAATATATTTTAGGTCATATTGATTCCATTATAACACACACCAGTTTTGTATAACCCCTAAGTAAACATGTTTTCCATTAACCACAAAAAATAATTTTTACTATTTTCTCATTTCATTATTGTAAAAAATTATGTTGAACAAATTATATAATATTTATTAATTTTTTTCTAATTATGGAATACATTTATCTATATTAAATTAATATGATTGGAATATTTTAATTTAAAATTCATCCATCAGGAGTGAGGATAAATCAGTTTTCGAAATACATAATATTTAAAATTTTAAATAAAAAATTCTACCAATATTAAATATTTAAATGATTATTGTGAAATATATTGGATTAATAAACATAAAATATATCTAATTGTGATTTTATAATAATTTTAATATAAAAATTTACCATATAAATTCATTAAATGATAAGGCATTTTTCAATAAAAATAACCATTTTCACTATTCTCACAAACATTTATATTTATAGAAAAATGCATAAAATACATCCCATGATAATTTTAAAATGCTGATTTTAGAAATTAATTCTATTTTGTAAACATAATTTTATAACATTATCAAAAATTTATTTTATTATTGTTCAAAAAATGAAATCAGAATCATTTTTTAAAAAATAAGTTTTTCGATAAATATATAGTGTATACTAGAAATTAAGTACATTTTTTCAATATTAATTTTTATATAAATATAGTATATATAAAATTTAATCAATTTATTCATTATTAAATAACCCAATGTAATCATCTTGGTATTATTATTTTCAATTAATAGTATTAATAGTTATTCGTGGTACATTAAAACTCAATGTTGTGTGTGACATAAGATATTGAAGAAATTATTTTAAAAAAATGTATTTTAAAAAGTCTGAGTATAATGACCAATCCAAATATAGTACATTTTATTTCATTATAATTCAAGTTTTTTCCACTTCTTTATGATATTTTCAGGTTTATAGATTAAGAGAATTATGCCATAACTTCTACTCAAAAAAACCATAAAATATAACGTGTAAACATCTAATAATTATACATTTTTATCATAATACAAATGATTTAAAATATAGCATGATTTTTTTAATGGAAAATATACATTAAAATCAAATTGACTACATTAATTACCTACTAGATCCTTTAATCTTGTGAAAATCATTTACAAATGTTGGTTGAGAAAAAAATCTCTGTAAGGGATACTAAAAGAAGGAAAATTTTTAGTCAGGTGAATTCATGATAACCCAAATAATTTCATCCTTAAATTAAATTTTCATTGAGAATATTAAAATAATCACATTAAAAATAAAAATAAATATTTTTCTCATAAGATAAATAAAAACCAAATTCAAAAAATTAAAACATTTTTAAATGACTTAGAAGATTGTATTCATAAACCCATTTCAAAACTATTTTTAATGGACTAAAAATACATGATAATTATAGAATAATAATTACTTAACTAATTAGATATTTATAATGTGGAACATCCTTCTTATATGTTACATCATTATCACCTGTGTGCAATAATGGGGTTCAAACATTCCTAAAATCTATATCGGGCTCAATCATATTTTATGAGCTATAATGGGCCCCACACCCTAATATAAGAGATATCAGGATCACTTATGAGCTGTAATGCGGCTCAAACTTTTATATATGTTATTTTAGCCTCAGAAATTTCATATAATTCTTGTGTACCATATTATTAATAATACACATTCCTCATAAAACCCTATTGAAAATAATTTGAAGCCTATCTGAAGTAGAAAAATTCTGATAAAAATACTCTTTTCTTTTAAAAACACTTTTTCATTACCAAAATACCCCAAAAAATATAAATTGGGTTTCGTAATTAAGGAAACATGAAATATTTTAATGGAATCTCAAAATCAACTAATGGCCATGTTGGAAGAATATTCATATTCTCTTTATATGATAAGAATATGGTATTACTTTGGTTATTTTTCTAATCATTCCATTTAAAACACATAATAATATTCATCTTGAAAACAAATAAAATAAATTAATATATAAAAATAAATTGTATTAAGAAATAAGTTATTTATATTGAAAAAAATAATAAAAACATTTTGGAAAATATTTATATGGATGAGAGTGATTTGGAATGAAAACATTAAAAGATTATTCTTTCTAAATGAAAACTCCCCTATCACTTATGAAAAAAAAAGATTCATAGAATCCAAAAAAATAACATTAATCATTACATTAAATATCACATGAATCAATATATTAAATATTTTACATGTAAATGGAATGTATAAACATATTATAAAATAATATTGATGCATAACATCATAATAATCCACAATGAAAGGAACTTCAAATAAATTCCCATACCATGAGTATAACTTGTAACATGTGTATTTAAATTAATTTTTAGAAAACTAATAATTATTATTTATGTCATGACCCGTCCTAGTGGGGCCCGAACCTCAGCTCCTCAAGCCTGCCTCTAATAGGCCAGTGGCTGGTGACTAGCACCGAGTAGGTATATCACCAACATGGGAGGCATTTCATATACACCTACACACACGCTAAGACATCTCCAACACCGCAAAGTTGAAAACTAAAAACAACTAAAAATGGAAATGCATGCATTCACTAAGAACCCAACCAACAGAGTACAACATGAATGTAATGTAAAATAATGGAAAACCCTGGGCCTAAAGTAAAATCCCACAAAAAGAAAGTCTACAACAAAGTCTAACCTGAAAAAAAGGTACTGGGACTGCCATCTGTAGTCGTAGGAACACACCTCAGCATGTCTGATCTGACTGAGCACCATTTGGTCCTGGTCCGCCTAGAATCATGTCAAAGGATCGCTCATCTGCACAAGACACGTCACGTGTGGGCAAGGACCGTGCTAGGGTGAGTATAATAATAGCCATTAGGACACCCTGAAAACACAAAGGAAAGATACAATCATCTCTACAATGTATATGTCTATAAAACATATAACAAGAATTTCCAGATATACTCATGCACAAACGACCATCATGAAACCACCCATAGGATCCAGCTCGAAGATTCCACTAAGCATGTAACAAGGAGAACACACTCTGAGGCCTGAAGAGAGAGAAAAATATGAAGTACTCATTCCGAGAGGACACACTCCACAAGTACTTTAGAATAGGATGCTCAGATGAGGATCACAACCAATATCCATGGGGCGATCTTGACAACTCAGTCTGAACTAACCCGCTAAAAAGATGATCGACACTCAGGTAAATATGGTCGCGTCGATACCAAGAACTCTACCTAGTGTTCCAGAAATGAATAGATGTTCCGGATCCAAGTCTCACATAGGGGATTTCAACAACTCTATTCAGGAAGTCCTGTTGAAGGGATCAAAATATTGTATATAGGAAATGATACTGGGATCCTTTAGGAGAAAGTCCAAACGGACGAACACTAAGAAAACTAGCCCAGGTCATTGAAGGCAACTGGTTCAAGCCATGTAGATAGGTTACACGGAGTGTTGTATAATTACATGATGTGTTTCATGACCCTGGGTACTACTCATGTAAAAGGCCCGTGTCTACAGTCCTGCTATGTAAAACTCAACTACACGGCGTGTAGTAGGTTTACCCGTCATGTTCCTTGACTCTGGGCACTACATGTGCAAACGGCCCGTGTCAGAAGTCTAAGTTGTGTAGGAAAGCATATACACAGCATATATGTCAAAGCACACGTCGTTCCCTATCAACTGGAAAACACTTGTGTACCCGGGTCATATGCCCGTACACGGTTTATGTCCATGTCTCATTCCTGTGTACCAGAACACATGGTATCCCCTATATCTGGTCGGGTCTGGTAGGGGAAGGTGATACATGGCATGTCCTTGGTCGTGTACCCAACCCGTCTCCGTGTACTCCTGAAGTACATGTCAGGTAGTCCGCCGACGAACACATGCTGTGTAGCCCATACTACACGCTGTGTAGTCTGGAATTTTCCAAAATTCCATCTTTTTCTTCACGCTTTGTCCGATCTTCCAGATCCGTGATCTCTCGTCTGTTCATCCCGATGCTTCGGGGCTTGGTTCGTCCAATCACATGAACACTAAATCGGGTGTATTCAGGCCTTCGATCAAGTCATAAACCTCCAATGATCCATCCGAAGAAAAATGCAAAAAATGAAAGATCTCTCGATCAGCTCGAACCGTCTGCTGAAATTGTCGTCGCACCTCTTCGAGATCGTCGTGGTCTCGATTCTGAAATTTGGGATCATTGCGTCGAAGAATGGATGCGCAATGATCAATTTTTCATCGCCCCGCAAAGAACGTGAAGAAGGCTTGGATGAAAACGGGGTAAATCCAATGAAACATGTTTGAGGAATGATCCTACACTTTCGTTCATCACGACGTTGATCTGCTATCATTAATAGGCTTAAACGAAGCAGAAAATGAGCAACAACAGATCAACATGGATTCAATCCCCCAAAATCCCTGCAAAAGCACATCCTAGAATAACGATCGATCCATGGAATAATTTGTTTGATGATTAGTCTGTGTTCATCATAGAAATCAAGAAAGAGGAATAAATCACAAATCAAACATCCTACCAAGATTCACGATGTTCGTTGACGAAGATCCGGTCGTCGCGTCGTCATCGTTGGCGAAGCTCATCAAGAACATCGTCGCCGCGTTTGGAGGTTTTCTCCAAAGCATCCCAGAGCCTCCAGGAAGATTCAAGGTTATGGAAATTGTATCCCCGATCCCCTGTGAAATATCTATTTTAAAAATAAAAGAGATATTCTCCGCAACAAGATTTAATAAATTATTTTTATTAAATATTTTATTATAGTTACGTCCAAAAACAAGATCTCACCACCAACCTGTTCCATCCGATGTTAGGTCTCTTCTAGGGTAAACCTGATTCTTTAGATGCAATGGTGCCCTCAATGTTCCTATCTAATCACCTATTTAGGAGTTACTCTACTTTCTCAGTAAAACCACACAAGCGCGCAAATTTAATTATTTAATTAAATTTATACATTTGTTTTGGGCTCACCGGGCCTCGGAACTACACGACATCTCGAAGCCTGGTATTGAAATAATTCCCACATATTATTAAAATAAAACATGGAAAAATTCAAGACATTAAATCACACCCACCTTTGAGATTTTACGTCCTTGAAAAGCAATAAACAAAGGCTACTCATAAAGATGTGGGTACTACACACGAATTTGAGCCTCCTGCTTCCATGTGCTCTCCTAGAGATTCACGTACTGCCATCAGATAGGCACCAAGGGAATTGCTATCCCATGAAGTATCTTATACAACTGATCGTTGATCTCCACTGGGTACTCAGCAATGGTTAATATGTCATCGATGTCTAGCTTGCCCCAGTCGATATTGTGTGATGGATCATGCATGTACCTCCGCAGCTACGACACATGGATGACGTTGTGTACCCGGTCCATCTGAGGAGGTAGAGCCAAGCAGTACACCACCTCTCAAACTCTACTCAGAATCTGAAAAGGGCTGATGAACCTCGGAGATATCTTGGCGCCTAGGCCAAATCTCTGTAATCCCCATTGAGGCAAGACCCGAAGGAACAAATGGTCTCCTTCCTCGAACTCCAAGGGCCTTCGTCTCCTGTCGGCATAAGACTTCATCTGGCTCTGTGCAGTCTTCATCTGATCCTGGATGAACTGTACCTTCTCTGCAGTAGCTCACACCATCTCTGGTCCCTCAAGTGCTGACTCTCCTAGGTCAGTCCATTAAAGTAGTGACCCGCAAGGTCGCCCGTACAATGTCTTGAATGGGGCCACACCAAAAGTGGAATTATGTCTATTTTTATATGAAAATTCCAGAAGTGGTCGGTGATCCTCCCAGCTACGACCAATGTAATGTAAGCAAGCCCATAGAATATCCTATAGAACATGGATGGTCCGCTCTGTCTGACCATTAGTCTGAGGGTGAAACAATATGCTCAAGCGTAACCGAGTCCCAGAAGCTTCCTGCAATCCCTTCCACCACCGAGATGTGAAGTGGGCATCATGATCTGAGATGATGGTGGATGGAACTACATTGAGTCGAACTATCTCTTGCACGTAGAGGTTCCCCATGCGCTCTTCTAAACTCCGCTCCTGTATGGCTACAATTTGGGTCGACTTGGTGAGTCGATCAACGATCACCCAAATGGAATCGTGTCCGCTGGACGTACGTGGTAAACCCATAATGAAGTCCATTAATATCACTTCCCACTGCCACACTGGTTCCTCAAGGGGCTGAGTCAAACCTGCTGGAACCTGGTTCATATCCTTTACTTGCTAACACGTAAGGGACCAAGAAACAAAGTCTGCCACACTCCTCTTCATTCTTGGCCACCAAAACTGGCGTCCGAGGTCCTGGTACATCATTTCCACGTCTAGATGCACTACCAAATGGGATTTATGGAACTTCCCATAACCTCTTTCCACAACGTCGATGGTACTACTGTGCGCCCCTTGAAATGAATAACTTGCCCCCAACTATTGAATATCCATCAGAAGAATCACCTACAGATATGTGAGCATGTAGGGTCTCACAGCTAGTATCCTTGAGCTATGATTCCCTAACTCATTGTAAGAGTGGAGGGGTAACAACCATAAACTGAGGTAAGCTCCCTCATCTATCTCCATGAAGGATAACTACAAAGTGGCCAAAAGCCTCGTCGCTTCAACCAGCAACTGCGAACTGGATTTCCTACTGAGAGCATCTACCACAACGTTCCCCCTCCCAGGAGTATAAACGATCTCAATGTCAAAATCCTTTAGGAACTCAACCCATCACCTCTTTCTCAAAATTAGATGACTCTGAGAACAGATATATCTGAGCCTTTTTTTAATTAGAGTAGATGGTAAACCACTAGCCCATCATGTAGTTCGGCCACATCTTCAACGCGAAGACTACCACTGCCAACTCCAGATCATGGGTCACGTAGTTCCTCTTGTGTGGCCTTAACTGATGTGAGCCATACACAATCACCACTTACCTCTACATCAGGATACAACCAAGCCCAGTCCCAGATGTGTCGTAGAGCACAACGTACTCAACACCCTCCTCTGGTAACCTATATATCGGGGTGCTCGTCAGACTCTGTCTCAACTGCTAAAAAGCCTGCTGTCATCTCTTGGTCCACACGAAAGGTTTCCCCTTTTCGGTCAATTCTGTGATGGGTGCTGATATCTTGCAGAAATAAATAATTAATCTCTGATAGTATTCTTCCCACCAAGGAAACTCCACACCTCCATCATGCTCCAGGGTGGCTTCCTTGCTATCATTGCCTCTACCATGGTTGGGTCCACTGCTACACCCTCTGCTGAGATAACGTGTCCCCGAAAGTGGGCCTCCTGTATCTAGAACTGACACTTTGAGAGTTTCCCGTAAAAATGGTTATCTAAGAGTGTTTCTAGAACCACCCTTAGGTGCCTTGTGTGCTCCTCCTCGGACGCAGAGTACACAAGGATATCATCAATGAAGACCACTATGAATCGATCTAGATAGAGCTAAAAGATCTGATTCATGAGTCCTATTAACATTTTCGAGGCGTTTTTCACGCCGAAGGGCATCACCATGTACTCATAGTGACCATAGAGACATCTGAAATCCTTCTTTGGTATATACTCATTCTGGACTCGCAACTGGGGATATACTGATCGTAGATCAACCTTTGAGAACCATCGTGCCCCTATTAACTGGTCAAAAAGTTCATCAATCCTCGGTAGTGGATACCGTTTCTTCACAGTTACATGATTCAAGCACTAGTAATCCACACATAGTCTCAAGCCCCCGTCTACCTTCTTGGAAAAAAACACTGGGGCCACCCATGGTGAAAGACTGGGTCTCACAAAGCCCTTCATCTCCAAGTCTTCCAGCTGCACCCTCATCTCATGAAGCTCTGCAGTAGCCATACGATATGATAATGATGATATTGGTGTCATTATAGGTTGCAACTCAATGTAGAAATCTATCTTCTGATGAGGAGGTAATCTGGTGACATCCTCTAGAAAGATGTCCGCATACTCAGCCACTGCTGTTGGAAACTAGAAACTCCAAACATCTTCTGCACCATGGGCTAGGCTACCCAAATAATTTGAAATCGGTTTTTCCTTCCTATGCACGAGTCTATCCTACGCTGACTAGGTCTCCTTTTCACCAATTAAGGAGACCCTCATTCCATCACTGCGGACACACCGCACCTTTCGCCTAAAATAGTCAATCTGGGCATGAACTGGGGTGAGCCAATCCATACCAAGAATGACATCGTAAGGCCACGATGCTACCACCAAGAGGTTCCAACCGAAACTCTTGCCTCTAAGGTCTAGGTCAAACTGTCTGCAAAAGTGTGTGATCTCTGAATCTTCTATGGTCAGTGTTTCATAGCATAAGGGTCGAGTCAACGGCTCAACTTGAATCTCAAGGTCTCGAACATGGTAAGAATCCAGAAGATAATGACTAGCACATGTTTCTATCAGTTTGGCTTCCAATGTATAAAAGACACAGATTTTACCTCCAATCATTTTGGGAGTACCTGGGTCATAAGCCTCTGCTGCCTGCAGTTGTCCCTGCCTTTGTGCACCAACTCCCTGAACCTGGGTTGGACCTCCTGGGGGTGGTGGTGGTAAAATGGCAAAACACCAAGCACCACCAGCTACTCTCCCACTTCCCCTACCACTTCCGCCGCCCCGCGGATCGGTCTGCTCCGCACGGTGCCTCTGCCTCGGTGGCCCATCCACTGCTCCCATGGCAGTAGTATGACGGGTCGGACAATCTCGAGTGTGATTTCCCCTTCCATCACAAGAGTCACATCGCCTCTCTCGAGGCTGGATGAATGTGACCTACGAACCCTATACTGCAGACCCCTATCCTAGGATCTCCTATGAAAACATCTCCCACTCCTGGGTCCCTATCATCGGCTCCCTACTGCTGAGGTCTCTGCTCCAGCCCACTCACTACTAACAACTGCCAGCTGTATATGCTCTACCAAGAAGCTCTCGACCACCAAAGCCCGCTCGAGCACCCCAGCATAAGTAGGAATGCTCATAGGGATGATGCTAGCTTGGATATCTCTGTGCAAGCCCTACTCAAAAGTCTGAGATCTGAAGTACTGGTCGCTGATCATATACATTGAGTATCGTGAGAGGTCGGTAAACCTTGATGAATAGTCAGCCACCATCATGGTTCCCTACTATACCTGAAGAAGCTCTTGTATAGGAACATCTCTCAGGGTAAACGATAAAAACTCCTATCTGAAGAGGCAGTAGAACTAAAACCCTACAGGAGTCACCTCATCGTGATTCTAGATAACCAAACTCCACCATCGCCCTGTCGAGCCCTGCAGAAGGCTCGCCGCCTGGATCACCATCTAGTCTGCTAGTATCCTGACCAAACATAATACACTAGTTTCTACCTTAAGCCTATCATCTCCTGCCTGAGGGTCAGGCTCGCCTCGAAACCTGAGGGGTCTCTTTCTATGAAACTCGTGTAGTATGCTCAGTCGGTGCTCCTCCTCCACTATTACAACATGCACTAAACACTGCTCCACAGGTGGCGGGATAACAAGCACACCACCCGATGGTATAACTGGGGGATCTAGCTTATATATCTAAGCTTCATCGATGAGGGGGTGATTCTCATGATCGAGCTACTGGATCCTAGAAGGTGTGTGTTGCGGAGGCATCCTGTATATAAAAAAAATGTATCACATTCAGTGAGTATATCTAGAGAGCTGACTCACGAAGGAAATGGAAACCACAACCCATTCTTATATGATGATTGTACCATTATTTTTCCCTGCAACTAGTGTTCTCATGTTCTTAGTCGAAAAGCATGTTATCAGAGTCCTAGTGAATGGATACGTTGGCCGCCCGCACCAACACTGGGGTCCCTGGCCTGAAAACTGAACCGCAAACACTTGACATTGTTTCCCCAAACCAAATCAAAGACTCTCGGTCCTAAGGTAGAACCGACCTACTCTCATACAACTCTGTCATGACCCGTCCTAGTTGGGACCGAGCCGCAACTCCCTAACCCCACCGCCAATAGGACAGGGGCTATTGACTAGCATCCTGTAGGCATATCACCAACATGGGAGGCATTTTCTATACACCTATACACACTCCCACACATCACCAATCCCACAAAGACAAAATGTAAAAACTACTAGAAATGTAAATTCATTCATTCACTAAGAACCCAAACAACAGAGTATGACATGAAAGTAAAGTACAATAATGGAAAAACCTAGTCCAAATGTACAATCCCACCAAAAGAAAGTCCTTAACAAAGTACAACAAGTAATGTAAGGTACTGGGACTGCAATCTGTTGCCGTAGGAAGACACCTCAGCCTAACTGATCTCACTGAGCACCATCTGGTCCTGGTCTGCCTAGAATCATGTCAAAGGCTCGCTCTTCTGCACAAGACACAACACATGCAGGCAAAGCACATGTAGGGGTGAGTATAAAAATACCTAGTAGGACACCCCAAAACCACAAAGGGAAGATACAGTCATCTCTACATAGTATATGTCTATAGAACATATAACAAGAATATCCTGATATACTCATGAAAAAACGACAATAATCAAATCACCCCTAGGATCCAACTCAAAGATTCCACTAATCATGTAAAAAGGAGAATAAACTCCTGGTCCTGAAGGTAGAGAATAATATGATGTACTTTTTCTGGGAGGAAACACACCACAAGTACTTGACAATAGGTTGCTCAGATAAGGATCACAACCAATAGCCATGGGGTGATTCCAAAAACTCAGTCTGAACTAACCCGCTAAGTAGAGGATCAGTGCCTGGGTAATGTTGGTCGAGTCGATACCAAGAACTCTATATAGGTTTCCAGGAATGAATAGAGGATCTAGCTCCATGTATCATAGAAGGGATTCCAACAACTATATTCATGATGTCATCCTTAAGGGATCATACTCATATATGTAGGAAATGATATCAGGAACCTTTAAGAGAAAGACAAAGGGGGCGAACCATATGGAAACTATTCCAGGTCACAGAAGGCAATTGGCTCAAGCCATGTATGATGGGTAAGATGGTTTGTAGTATGATTACACGCCGTGTTTCGTTACCCCGGGTACTGCCCATGTAAAAGGCCCATGTCTCCAGTTTAGGTTTGTATAACTCGACTACACGGCATGTTGTAGGGTTACACATCGTGTTCCTTGACTCCGTGTACTGCCCATGAAAACAGCCCATGTCCAAAGTCAAAGTCATGTAGGAAATCATATAAATGGCATGTACGTCAAAGCACATGTCGGGCCCTGTCAATTTTAAAACACTCGTGTACCCTGGACGTATGCCCGTACACGGTATCTATTAGTGTCTCCTACCCATGTACCAGTACACGGGGTATCCCGTGTATCTGGCCGGGTCTGGCAGGGGAATGGCATACACAGAGTGTCTTTGGCCATGTACCCAACCTCTGTCTATGTACTCCCGTAGTGCACGTCAATTAGTCCGCTGATGAACACATGATGTGTAGCCCATACTACACGCCGTGTAGTTGGGATTTTTATAGAATGGTGTCTTCTTCCTCATGCTTCAAGAGATCTTCCAAATGTGAGATCTCCCATCCATTCATCCCGATGATTAAGGGTATGGTTCATCCCATCACACGAAAACTGAATCGGGTGTTTTTGGTCCTTCGATCGGGTCATAAACATATAACGATCCATCCGATGAAAAATACCCAAAAACGAAATATCTCACGATCCGCTCCGAATCGTCTGCTAAAACCGCCGTCGCACCTCGGTGAGATCATTGTGGTGTTGATTCATTAATTTGGGATCATTACGTCGTAGAATGGATGTGCAACGATACATTGTTCATCGCCTCATGAAGAACGCGAAGAACGCGTGGATGAAAATGGGGAGAAATCCAATGAAACAAGTTTAAGTAACAAACCTCTGTCGTTGTTCATCATGGTATTGATCTGCTACCATTAATAATATTAAATAGAGCAGAAAACCAGCAACAATAGATCAACATGGATTCAATCCCACAAAATCCCGGCAAAATCCAATCCCATAAGAATGATCGATCCATGGACTATTCTATTCATGGATTTGTCCATGATCGTCGTATAAATCATGAACGGGTAAGAAATCACAAATCATACATCCTACATGGATTCGCGGCAATAGTTGATGAAGATCCGGTCTTTGCGTCGTCGTCGCCAGTGAAGCTCGACAAGAACACCATTACCGCTTTTGGAGGTTTTTTCTAGAGCTTCCCAGAGCCACCCGAGAGATTCAGGGTTATGGAAATTGTAACCCTGATCCCCTACGAAATCTATATTTAAAAAAGAGAAGATATATTCACCACCATAAAATTTAATAAAATATTTTTATTAAATATTTTATTATAGTTACGTCCAAAAACTAGATCTCACCACTGACCTGTGTCATCCGATGTTAGGTCTCTTCTAGGGTAAACCCGCTGCTCTGGATGCAATGGTTCCCTCAGATTTCCAATCTGAGCACCCGTTTAAGAGTTACTCCACATTCTCAGGAAAACCACATGGACGTGCAAATTTAATTTTTTTAATTAAATTTAAAAAAAAATTTCAGGCTCACCAGGCCTCGAAACTGCACACCGTCTAGAAGCCTCGTATTGAAATAATTTCCACATATTATTAAAATAAAAAATGGAAAAATCCGAGACATTACAATTTACTCTTATCAGGTTTCTTTAAGTTTATTAGTAATTTTATTTCACCTATTACTATGCTATATACAATTACTTGAGCGATTTTCATTATATTGGGTGTATTTTCTATCTGCGGTTTGTGTGTCAAAAATGACATTGATAGGTGAAAAATGGTAAATAGTGTCATTAATTAAACATATCCAAAAAAACTAATCATAAATAATCATAATATTTTACATCAATTACTATTTTATGACCATTAATAGAATAATTTTATAAAAAATGAACTAATGTTACAATCATTAATAAGGTAGGTCGTATATATGGAATAATAATGTTACAACTTTTTAATGATCAATATTAAAATAAGGTAAGTAACAATTAACATTATAGAAATATAATTATATAATAAATATAACATTATATATTTATATTCACTTATATATAATTCTTGTGACTTGGATATGAAAACAGTGTAATTATATCACATTGAGGGGGTGATAGTCTACACGTCGATGAACGATGGTATAAAATTTACAGTTTGTGAAAAGATAATAAAAAATGATATATTATATTCAAATAAATATAATAATACCATTATTATCATAATTATTTCATGTTAATCATATATATTCATTTTATATAAATATTTTACATTCCATATAACATTTTATTAAGCAAATTTTCACATCACTTCTTGAGGTGCTACTCCACCGTACACTCATGTGACGTAATCATATCCCCTATGGAATGAAATATAAAATGGTTTTATAAGATATAATCACTCTAAATGTATAATTTAATTATTTATTTAATAAATAAAATATATAAATATTATATTTTTTATTATTCTTAACAAACATAAGTGGTAATAGAAAAACAAATGATATTTGTTCTCGAGGCGGTAGTCCTCCATACAAATGAATGATGAATTCATAACCCCTTTTATATAAGATTATATGATTTAGGTCATATCTATAACGTAAAAATATCTTATTATATTAATGATACTTCTATTAATATATATGATTTTAATAAGAACAATTCATAGTTCTAGAGAAGGAAACCAAACAAAAATGCATTTTGATAAACATTACCACTTCTGTGGGACACTTATTTTGGTTTCCACCAATGGACTTCCATGGTTATATTTGTGAAAAATTTCAAGAATCTATGATTAGATGAGGGATGTTTTAAGTTAATATATTCTTCAATGTTCTATGAAAATGGATTTCTATGTGTGTATATGAGGGTATAGTGGATTCTCTTTTATAGTGGCGGAAGGGTGGCATTTTTATAAATACAAAAAATTAAAAATTATTATGTACTATCTTATACCTCATGTGCCTCCAATAATGAATAATGTTTTTTCAAATATGTTATATGTTTTATATATGGCCCTAAAATGGGTATAGGACATGTTTCAGGTCATTTCCATACCTAATGTTTTTATGATTATCCACTATGTAAACACATTTAACATTATTTCTATTATTAATTTTAAATCATTTCGCATTTTTTATTGTAAAATAAAACATTTATAATTATATTAAGGATAAATTATTTGAATTAAAAATATTTAAATGATTTTTACAAATTCAATCCACATATGTGGTAAATTTATTTTTAAACAAATCATACAAACACAACAAAAAATAGGGTTTTCAATGTGAAAATTTTCAATTGTATACTGTGTTTTACATGAAAATTCAACATTGAATTGATTCAAATAACCACAATTAGATTAATATATATACATATATATATTAAGAAACCATTAAAAACAATTAAAATTTAATTTAACATTGTAAATTATTTATACAAAATTTCAGTTTTAAATAAAAATATAGTAGTTTTCACTACTACTAAAAAAACCAATTTCTCAAAAAAAATTAGCAAAAAACACCATATGATAAATTTAACATTAATCCATAAATAATAATGTTTATCTATTAAAAAAATTATAATAATTTAATAATTTAATTATGAAATATGTCTACCATTAAATTGCAACAGAACTACCTTTAAGAAAAATAAATATTTAAATTCTTAGAATCAGTCTTTTCCATATTTCATGCCTGTAAAATATATTTGATGAATGTAAAAACATTTGGAAGAATATATTTTATATTAAATTAATTCATATATATATCACAAAAAATTAATCATTTATTTTTTTTATTTTACATCTGTTTGAATATGAAAAAAATTAAATAATTTTTTTCTATTAAATTGGTTTTTATTTTCAATTAAAATAAATTTGGGACTAGTGAATTATTTTAATATTAATTTTTAATCTATA
Source organism: Viscum album (assembly GCA_963277665.1). Taxonomy (NCBI): domain Eukaryota; kingdom Viridiplantae; phylum Streptophyta; class Magnoliopsida; order Santalales; family Viscaceae; genus Viscum; species Viscum album. The sequence continues at coordinate 606,990,273 of OY728127.1, forward strand.
ATTTTGAAATTAGGTTAATAATATTCATTCCATGTATTCTAATGTCTAGGTAATAACTATCATATTAAATAATAATATTATTTCCTGGTTCTCTACAGCTCGGTGTTGGATAACGTGCACACTATTGAAGAGGCATTATGTTTCATATATGAAAAGAAAAAACTGGTGTTGCATGTAATGGAAGATAAAAATTATGTTTCTTATAATGCATGTTGTCAAAAAAATTATATATATATATATATTTCTAAAAATATATTTACTAAAATATCTGGATGTTACATCCTTCCCCCATTAAAATAAATTTCTCTATCCAAATTCATCTTAGTTTGTAATGCTTTCATATTTTGATAAATTTATAATATGAAATCACATTGTAAAAGGGGTAAATAAAACTTATTCTTTATATGAATGATAATTACACACCTAGTTAATCTATAATAACACATTACATAATTCAAAATATGATAACATAGGTGGGAAATGAAAATTTAGATGTGGGAGAAATGATAAATAATTATGGAGACTGATTGGGGTTATTGATCACAAGAATGTGGAGGATTAAAGTAATTTTAATGGCCATAAAGCCAATGATTATTGACCAGAAAAAAGACTGTGGGTTTATAATAATGTTTGTATGAGGATAAGATTTTTAGGATTTTTTCCTAGAGTTGAGATATTTTGTTACCATCTAGTGTAAGATATTACGTAAAATTACTTAATTAATGAGAAGAATGTAATTTGTTAATAAACATCCACCACAATATCATATTTCTATCCAATCATAGATGATTAAATATGACTATTTAATGCCTTAATAACTATAAATAGCTTCTAACATTTGACATAATCATCTTAAGGACAATAATACATTTTACTTTAAATTTTTATAATTAAAAAAAATGGTTAAAACATAGTTTGATAATTTCATAGAATAACAAACATTCATGTGATGTGATAATACATTAATAACTAATGTTCAATAGCAATATGAAAATTTTCAGCTAAATCATTCCATTTATATATAACCCTAATGACCACTAATTTCATTTAACGTATTTCAACAAAAGTTAAGGTATTATTCATAAGATAAATTTTAAACATATAGATCATAAATCTATAAAAAACGCCTTCCAATATAACTCCCTTATTTAATACCTTATAAAAGGGCTTCCTAAGACAATGTTATTATGATAAAAATTCGAAAAATAAAGATATCCATGTAGTTATCTCCACATGGATAGATTTTCCAACATGATCACTAGAAGTAGAAATTGATTTTCCACCACTTTTATTTCCAAATATGATGAATTCAACAATGAATAAGTAAATTTGGAGACATTTGAGTATAATTATTGAAATAATTATAACTAAAAGAATCTCACTATAGATTAGATATTTGTAATATCATTCTTGGATTGTTTTTGACTATTTATTTACAGTCACAGACTATGTGACAAAAAATACTATACCTACAACACTTTCCATATCCTAAAAATATTTTCCTAAATTTTATTTATCATATTGGAAGATGTTGCAGGCTTACCTCCCGAATTTCTAATTGGTTTCTTCTCCATTTAAATTCACCATGACCATTTATTACCCTTTTCATATTAGAGTGCATAAATATTGGAAGACTCCATCAGATTATTCTCAACACAAATAATTCCTCTTATCTAGTAAATTATCAAGAGACAAATTCTCTTTAAAAGGTTGGTTTTAATACTAAGTAAAATCTATTAATTTTAATTTCAATATATAAAATAAATACTAGAAGATACCCACCCAATATTCTAAATATTTATTAATATGTAGCCACGTAATCATTATATTTTTTCCTCAATTATAGTATATTATTCTCAATAGTAATCCAAGAATCCTTAAAAAAATATTTCCACATGGAAACTATTATTAAATATGTCTCATTTCATAGCATCAAGATCATCATTATCTTTTTTATTCTTAACCAATGACCAATATCCATTAGTTTTAAATTCTAAATGATATATTCTAAGAGTTACATTTAGAAATTATGAAAATACCATGATTTAAAATATCTACTAGAAGGAATTCATCCATCCATTGGTTTAGATGAAACAATTAATTATGAGGGGTGTTTATTACTCATATTATCCAACATATACACGATTCTTCTTCATAAATGAGGTTCCTGTCTAGAAATTTTTACCCCAAAATATATATATATTTCCAAATGATCCATAATTTCAATGAATTATTATATTAAAATTTTAACCATCATAGATTATTGATTTGGAAATATATTTTCTTCTTGGTGACTTCATACTAACACTTTCATGTTTCCACATTAGAAAACCACTCTAAATAAATATATTTTATAAGAAACAACATAACAATCTTGAAATTCAATATCATGTCAATATAAATATAATTAAAAATATTCTAGCGAAATCCTTTTAATAATATCTAATCCAAAAAATTGTTGTCTAAACCGTCCATTTATATCAACTAAAAGGCCACAACCATAAAAATTTAATTATCTTGGCTTTTGAGAAAAGAAATAATTCTCTTCCATTTGAGGATCAATTTAGGATTACATATTTACATAATTAGGCCATACCTCATATAAAAAAAATAAAAAAAAATTGAATGTGTATAAATCTGATTAGTATCCAATTTTCCTATAATATAAAAAATTTAATATAATGAATGATTATACAACATAAAAAATAAACAAGACTATCATCATGACTTCATCTATTCAAATACCCATCGATAAATCATGAAAAAATAAATAAAAAATGCGGGGTGAGAATAAAATTTCTATAATGGAACTAAAAATATGTAAAATGGTTTTTCTAGTGAACACATGAAATACCAAAATAACATCTACCATTATCAACAAATATATTTGAGCATATGAAATAATGTATTTTCATTGAAAAAGAGACTTTAATTTTTCAATATGAATATACATAAATCCCATAGCCTGGAAATAAATTTCCATTTAGTTGACATAGAAAAAAATATATATAATGGTTTATTAGAAATTTAAATTTAAATAATCATACATCCAACATCAAATATAATAACATCTAAATGAATTAGAGAGATATAATGGGATCCTCAAATTATGTAAGATATTATGTTGTCACCAATATTTCAGGATATATAATGCATATCAAACCTTCTTATATGAAATATTAGGCTACCTCATGAGATATAATGGGGATCAAACCTTTGTATATGTGGTATCAGGAATACTATATTCATATAATGCTCATGTAACAAATACTGAATAAAAAAATTTCATCAAAAAACCTTTTGAAAAAATCTTATAAACATTTATGAAAAACACAATCTGATTAAAATACTATTTTCATCCAAAAATATAGTTTTCAATACACAAATACCATAAAATGATAAAGGGGGATTTTAAATGAATTAAAAATGAATGAATTCAAAGGGATTAATAAATAAAATAATATCCATATTGTTTGAATGTTTCTTGTCACTATATACCTTAAAAATATGTTGGTCAATTTTCCATTTCTCAATATGTTTTATTTAAAGAATGTAAAAAGATTATTTTTGAAAACATTTCAAATAATGTAAAAAATAAAAATAAAAAGTATTTATAAATCATTAATTTCCATATAAAATCAATTATAAAATTATTATTAAAAATATTCCAAAAATATGGATATTGAAGATAATAGGTTTGAATAAAAACATTCAAAGGTGATTACTTTTAAAAGAATATTTTATTATCACTTGGGAATGCAGGTGAATCGTAAAAAAATAAATAAAATAAAAAACATTTAATATAATTAGAATAAATAAATTCCTTACATAAAATTTCAAGGGGTTGTATATACACATTATAAAATAAGATCGGTACATAACAACAAAATATACCTCAATGATAGGATTTTGAAAAGTATTCCCTTAACTTGAGTTAGATTAAATACCTGTGTCATCATCATTCAGAATAATAATTTTTTTTTTAATTTCATACATTATTTATTAACTACATATATATTTATTAGTAAATTTATTTATCTTATTACTAATTTATATTACCTAATCATTTATTTTTATGTTCGGTGTTTTCACCAAATTCAGTTTGTGTGTCAAAAATGACATTTATAGGTCATCTATGGTCAAAGGGGACATTATTTTTACATATCTAGAATAATAATACCTACAAAAAAAACATATTTTTATATAAATTATTCTTTTAAAAAATATAATTTATTATTATAAAAAAAATGAACCAATGTTTCAATCATTGAGACGTAGGCCATATGTATGCATGAGTAACGTTCCAATTTTTTAAGGATCATTATATGAAGAAGGTATGTTATATTTATCATTATTGAATTATAATTATATCATAAATAATTTATTTTATAGGGATAAATTTTTATTTATTAATTTAGTTTAAGAAAATATGTATCACATCACTTCTAGGAGACGTTAGTCCACATGTCCACAAATGACATTATCAATTATCTAATGTTTAAAAAGGTATGAATGAAATGATATATTATATTTATAGAAGTATATTTTTTTAATATAATAGTAAACTAATTTATAGCATATATATAAATTATAGTTAACATCATTATCTTCAATGTAAAACGCTACTGACAAAAATCATCACCTCACTTTTCATGGCGGTAGTCTGACATACACATGAGTTACATTATCGTATCCAATACAATATGAACTATACTATGTTATTATATGATATAATAAAATATGAGGTATCATTATTTTAAAAATATCCTAAATATAATATATAAACATTATTTAAATGACTATTTCCAACCATGAGGGGTGGTGTAAAAAAATGATTTACATTGTTTCACGATGTGGTAGCCCTCCAAACACCCAAATGTTGATTTTGACAACAATTCATGGTTGTGGGTCTTTTTTAGGTGGTAAAATTAAAATTAAAACATATATATATAAAGGATATTTATGGTATTATATAATAATGGTATATAAATAATTGAAGTAGGTGGATAAGGAAACAAAACAAAAATTCATGTTAATGAATGTTACCACATTTTCATGTAACTCCTTTTAGTTTGCAAAAAACGATTCCCTTGGATCAATTTATTAACAAGATGAGGATAATATAATGAATTTATTGTATTTATTATGTGTGTTTTACTGTTTTTTGTTGAAAATAATTTCATTGTTGGTATAGTGAAGTGCGGAGAGTGATTTCTCTTTTATTGTGGGGGAGGAGTGGCATTCTCGTAAGTACTAAAAAGTAAACATTATTTGTAATTATCCATTCTATAATGTACCACGAAAAATGAAAAATTACCTATAAAATATGTTTTATGGAATAAATATTTAAAAAAATAGATTTTGACAACTGTTTGGTTACTTCCACATCTCATATTTTATGATTTACCATTGTAAAAGCATAATTTTACCACAAATGTTGTAATTATTTTTAATTTCAATCACTAATATTTCATTTAAAAACTATGTTTAATATACTATAAATTATGAATTATATTTATTTTTAAAAATTGATTCTATTTTTTTAAATTAAATAAAATAGGTGGAATAATTTAATTTAAAACTTACCCCAAAGACGCGACATGTAATATGGGTTTCAAAGTAAAAATGTTCAAAATTGTACTATGGTTTTATAGCATAGTTAAACATGGAATTTATTCCAATGAAAAAATTTATATAATTATATATATTATTTATTTAATTTATATTTTTAAAAAGAATAATATATAATTTAATTGTATTAATTATTTTGAGGAATATATAGTTTTTAATTAATATACATCAATTTTGACTAATCATGAAAATAATAAGATGTAACAACCTAGGTATTTATATAATAATAATTTTTCATATCTTTTAATATATTTGAATTAGGTATTAATTATATTTTATATAGAAAACTTTGTTAAATAGTGTTCTCAAAAGGCAACATCTAGTTTATTTTAAATGTTTTGTTGCAAAAAAAATTGAGTTATACGAAAAAATAATATAATTTTATTATTATTTTTATTGGTAGTTAACACATAGACATTCTAATGTTATAAATGAAACTAACTAACTAAATTAATATTAAACTTGTTTTTTAAAATTATTTACTTTTATCCAATAAATATTAGAGGCATAAAATAAAAAGAAATATGATTTTAAATATGAAATACTCTAATATTCTTTAAATGGATGATCTACCACGTTTTGATGGAGAACCCATTTTAAATATCGTTTTTTTTTCACTTTTAGATGTTCTATATGATAAAATAAAATCTTTATTTAGAAGTGGGACATAAAAATTTACTTTGGGTAAATTGTTTATAATTTTCTTATAATGTTTATTTTTAATTAATAGTGAAAAATTCTTCATTTTAAGTCTAAATAGTATTTTCACCAAATTTATTCATATAATTATATTGTCCTTTTAAATGGGTTTAAAGTGTAATTAGATTAAATTATAATCATTTAATATAATATTTGTCATTGGATGTTATTTCAAATTGAAATTGGATATAAACAATTGTTAATCATTTGATGGTTTTTACTTATTAAAAACACGCTTTTTAGTTTTGACAACATGACTTAATATTAAATTAATATTTATAACTTATTTGTTTTAAATATCAACAATTTTATTTTTTTTAAGCTGGAGTTTAAAATTTGTAAAAAATTAACTTTTATTTTGAGACATTATGAATAGTTACATTAGTAAATAATATATTTATCATGGTTAAAGGTTAAATATTGTAAATAATTGTAAAAAATAATATTATGAAAATATTAAATTAACCTATCAGTATTCCTAAACGTAGTGGATAAGATATTTCCGACCATGGGAATCCTTGAGTTCATTTGAAGACCCAATAGAGCCACTTATTTGTGAAAATGACATTTAATTACATTCAATTTAATGTTATGGTAAATATAACAAAAACATGTATATTTTATTAAAACAATTTTTATATGGGATTATAAAAGAGATAGATTCAAATATAAATTGTCATTAGATCTCTAAATATATTTTCTATGTCATGATATTTTATTTATAATATTTCAGTATCATATATATAAATTTATTTCTGACACAATGGTGATGTAGTGAATAACTTAATAATGAACGATTTAAATAAATGAGATTATAAATATTAAAATAAATTTGTTTTTAAACTTTTTATTATATAGAATATTTTTATGGACTATTATTACTTCTTATATTTTAATTAATGATGTTTTTTCAAAATAATAAAGTTTTTATGGATTTTTACAAAGTCATGACATGAATAGTATATAAATTTACATAAATGAGTTTTTAAATCCATTTATATTTTATTAAATGATATATTAGTCCTAGAAACTATAATTCAACCAAATTACACATATAATGATAATACTGTCTTTAATTATCTTTTTTTGGGTCTCATGGAATTTTATAGTTACTATGGTAACCATATATTATGAATATACATGAAGAAACTGTAAAAGTGAAATTAGATTACTATGGGTTATTACAAATAGATAACGTAAATTTTATGACCTAAACATGTTTAAAATACATTGGCTGAGTGTCTTCCGAGACATAATCATATTTTCGTATAAATATATCACTTTGGTGTTATTATAATTCAAAAATCATTTAAAAATAATATTATATTTCAAAACATTCATAAAGTTCCCCTCCTCCATCTTATAATTGGAAAGAACCTCTAAACCTTACTAACACCTCTCCATCCCCATGGAACATCCAAAATCTACCCAAATAAGCTCCCAATATCCCTATCTTTTTTCTTAAAGCCTTAAATTTTATAGAAGGAATTTTAAGAAGGCATTTTAGTTTAAATCTAAAGGAGTTACCCAATTGAAGGTAATGTATTCTCTCAAGATTCTTCCATTTATTTTATTTATCCAACCCCATAAACTCATTTTCTTATGGGACATATCGATGCATTGAGGGGATATATAATTCTTTTCCCCATCCATCATTTCATTTCCAATGAATTCCTCTTATATAGAATGATCTATTTGATTCATGAATAATATTACTTATAAAAAAATATCAATATTGAATACTGAATATTGATTTAATGATATTTCCATAGTAAATCAAATAAATTATATAGTAAATAACATTTGCGAATATGTTATATTATTTATCAAACAATATTTTCTAGATAAAATTAATATTGATATTTTATAGAAATATATGTCAAATAAAAATATATTCCAAGTAATAAATGGTTTTAATATAATGATAAAAATCACTAAATTAACCAAGATAATATTGGTGGCCATTAGTTTACCATGAATATATGATTTTTTCAATAAACCAATGTCCTATTGGAAAAGTAAAGGGACCATAAGTGAAATATTACAATAAAAATTGATAATATATTGTTCTATATTAAACCATTAAAAATGTGTAGAAAAGATATTCATTTCAAAAAATGGTTGTGGTGGTGGAGATTACCATTGTCCATATATATGTTACAAAATAATTCAATTTGATTTTATAAATAAGAAATTAAATTTGAGAAAAAAATATTATTTTCAATCCCTTTTTAGAAGTCTGATATAACATAAATTTTAATTTATAAATCATTTGATTAAATAAAATATTTTTTTTTAAAAAAAATATAATAATAAAAAGAAATAAAAAATATTCAATTTGAGGAAAAATAAAATAATTTTTAAAAAAACATATTTTCGTGATATCATTTCTAGAGAGATTAAATGATTAAAAATAGGGAAAATACTAAAATAAGGAAAGGATTGTAAAATTTATGAATTTTATAAATGATATATTATAATAATCCTTCATTTAAAATAATATAAATCCTCAAAAATATATTTTAATATTAATTATTACATCATTTGTTACTTTGAAATTATGACCCATTTAAAAATAAATTTTAATATAAATATGAACTTCCTTGAATAAAGATGAAGTTATTATAAATACATCAAATCGAAATTTTATAGGCCACATAAATGTGAATAGGGTTATATTAACAAATATAAATCATTGGAATAGAAATTCAGAAGACATAACTTACAAAGATCACACAATAGATGTTATAGTTAATTAGAATAATGATTATGTGTTTAAAATATTATTCCATAATTAAAAAGTGAATGTACAACATAATATAATAATTGATAATTCTAATCATCATAATGGAATAAAAAATTCAATGATTAAGTATTATAATCCAATAAAAAGAAATAGTGTAATTAAAGTACTTATCCCTTGGTAGCATTCAAGTCACATCCCCTTGAATGAAATACATAAAATTGAAAATTACAATGAAATGATATATGAAGAATTCATGATAAAATTTTTAAAATGGTTAGTTTAGAATCCATAAAAATGAAATTATTTTCATAAGATTACAATATGCCTCAATGAAAGGAAATTGAGAAAACATCCCTTACCTCACATTTTAGTTTAGATTTATGTGACTTAAACTCATATATAATCATTTTAATAATGTTATAAATTTATACCAAACCTTTATTCATATTTATAAAATCATATTTTTTTATTATAATATATTATCACTTTTTTATTAATAATATTTTATTATAACTATTTTTTGGTGCGGACTACTCTGATTTCTCATTCTTGTTTTATAATAGAGGATCCAATTATTTTTCATGGGATATATATATTTCATATCAAGAATTATATTATTGTTATGAATGTATGATTTATTAATTATATAATATCATATAATCATTTTAAATCTTGTAAATGGAAAATGAATCAATTCGTATAATGGAGATGGTATTTTTTACATACGTATGTGAAATGAAATAATTCATTAAATGGGTTAAATTATAAAGAAGGGTATGAAAATTTATTTTTCTAGAATTTATATCATTTAAAATTTTTCAAATATATTCATTTATTTCACCATTATGTCTACCTATTTGTGTCAGTGATAGAAATAAAATTACACCTGTTCGTAAGGTTCTAGTATACCCTATATACTGATAATGTGCTTGAATCCTATATGACATAGGTATATATAGATAAGTATTTTTATATTTACATTATATCATATAATTATAATTCATTTATTGGATTTAATATATTATTATTTTTAGGAAAAAATTAATGGTGTAAATGAAAAAATGAGTTCAGTGAAGATAATAACATTCTCTTATAAGAACCCCACATATATCTCTTATTAAGGACCCTAAGGTTTGAATTTTGGAAGACTAGAAGACAAATATTTTTTATAAGGATGTTTTGGATAGACTGAGGAATTTATTATTAGAGAAAAATAGATTTATAGGTGTTATAATGTTAGATTAAGGACTTCCATTTTTTAATGGGGCAATAGTGGAATTTCATTAAATACACACGATTATTCAATAATGGGAATCCACTCTCACCCCATGTGCATAAAAAATTCTTTAATAATTGATTGGAGGTTATTTAAGGTCGAACTAGTCCTTCGTTATAGAGAGAAAAAAAGTTTAACATGTTTTTCTGTATCCATTGAGTTTACTCACTTTTACTATTCCAGTTTTCTCCATGGTAGTTATTTTATAACAAAAATAATTTATCCTTTATTACTAAAAAAATTATATTATTTAGTCCCACTAATTATTGATATGAAATCCAATTTATAAAATAAATTACATGCCTTTGTAATATTAATTTTAAAACATTCTCATTATCACCCAAAATCACATTTCAAAATTAATTAATGGAGATAAATTTTACTATCCTCAATAATCAATATGGTAAAAAAATTATTAATAATATAGTATTAGTTATTGTGAATTTAAAAATTTAACCCATTTAATAAAACTAATAGTTTATAACTATTTCAATATATTAAAAAACAATCCTTCAAATTGTCTGAAAGACGGGTTGTTAAGAATTCAACACTTCAAAACTGGATTTTATTAACACTAGTAAAGGAAAATTATTTTCAATTTTAAAGCTATTTATACCAAATATAGATTAAATTTAAGGATTCATCTGAACTTTAATAAATAAATAATCAAGGCCCCCTTTAACAGAACCAAACATGCTCTGATAAAGCGGTCCATTATCAGCCCCTTTTTCAGTGCTAATAAAGGGGGCTTAATCAATTGGTTTTTATATTTTTAAATGACCCCATTATCAAGGATGATAATGTGGATTTTTTTTCAAACATATCTAACCCACCATTATAAGTTCTTCCCCACCCACTTTTATCTGTTCTTCCCCCTCCCAATATTATTTTACCACATTATCCGCACTTCCCCACCCACTTTATCAGCATTTTGTGAAACTCCAACTTCCAGTGTGCGCCTGGACATGATACTTTTAAGGCCCCAACACGAAACATTATATAATCATGAATATGATCGATAATTTTCTTTCGTTAACATTTATTATCTTTCTAGTATGTCGTTTTAGAGAAATCGACCGTAACTATTACAATAGAGCATAGATATTACAAAGTAGACACGTGTACTATATCCAATTGTTTATCACAATAATTAAACTCCTTAAGAAACAAGAATTCATTTATTTTTTAAATTATTCATGAATTATTCATTTACTTACACTTCCATATACATGGTGAAAAACATTTCAAAAACATTGGATGGGAAAAAAGATCATTAAGTGATATAAAATAAGGGAAGAAAACATTAGTCTATGAATACATACAAATAATTAAATACATAATTTTTACTCATAAACAATAAGATCATTAATATACCTCATGAAATTATTATATTTATCAATAACATCTTGAAATCATAAATCAAACTGGTATCTTGTCGAATCCATGAAAAACTTACATTGTAGTTTTCACAACCACATAGGGATTAACTTTCATGGTTGCATTTGGAATACCGATTATAATATAATCCCTAAATCTCTAAGTATAAACCTTAACATTTACCTTCACAATGTTACCCAATGCATTTGAGAGCTATCATGGGCTCACCTGCCCTCATTTTATCACAAGACCACCCATATAAATATGCAATGCCCAAGAAACATAACATAATCATACCACATGAATAAGAAAAATTGAAAATATAACATTTCCACATTGAAATCATAAGACATAATTTCAAGATATTGATATAATAAATCCTTTTTCAAAACCATTTTCAATAAAAAAATAACTAAAAATGAATATGGTATTTAATTTTGTTTTAAAAACATTATGGCTTGGAAAGGAAAAAAATATTAAATTTGTTTTGTGGTGCCAGGATGGTCATTATCACCGTGTAAGTTAAAAAACATTCAATTTTTCGTTTATTAAAATTATTTATAAAAAAATTTCCATTAAAACTCATTTTATTTAATTATAAATTCCATGGTTTTGATTATACGACGTATAAAAGAATGTTGTATATAAATCAAAAAATTCTTCAATGAATGGATATTGAGACGGAGTCCATTATAAAGATCATGTCATATGATTAAGGATTAAAAAAAGAAATAAATATTGATTAAAAATATAAACACCCCCAATATAGTAAGATATTCTATGGAAAATAATAACTGGTCATTCAAACATGTTTATGGAAAAACAATCCCAATGACATGGATATTTAACTCAATGAATGGTGATATAGTTAAGATTTCCCCTTACCAAAAATCCTACCAGTCACATTCATTATTTATATTAATTAATAATAAAATAGGGTCAATTTGTACTTAATTGAGAAAATTTTTCATGTTTATTATATTCTTTTACACAAAATTAAACCCATTTCATTAAAATTACAGAATTATTTATGTTCATATAGGTCTCCTTATCGATATTCGGTACTTGAGAAATAAATGATCATGTTATGACATCTCTAATCATTGTGTTCATAATTCCATAATCCCAAAAATATTATTCATCATTTAAATATCATATATGTAAATTATAAATGTATTTATAAAAGTTGATGACATATGGATATAGTAAATTAAATGCATCGTTCGTGGAGACGATAGGCCGTACATACACAAGGACTATACTTTCATTTATTTTTCATATTAATGGAATAAATATTAAATAATACAAAGGTATATTTTATTTAAATTATAATACCAATGTAATATATGTTACATAATTTCATTAGATTAATCCTATATATGTTCCATGTATGGAAAGAACGAGTCACATTACATTGAGGGTGCAATAGTCCGCACATCCTCAAATGAAATTATCTTATATACACATTATAAAAGCATAAAGGTAATTTATAAATAAAAATTAATTAATAATAGATACAATATAAATATAATATATGTAATATTTATTCATTCCATTCATATATATAATCATGTTTTAATGAATACCATGTATAATAAATCACAATGCATCCTGGAGATGGTAGGTCGTATATATGCACGAGCGACAATATAATTTACATAATGGTTAAAAGAAATAAAATTTAATGGTATATTAATTATAGAAAATAATTATCATGTTATATAAATTATTAAATTAAATTATACTCCTCATTATACCTATACAAATTATGTATTTCTGACTGAAAAATTACACCACCGTGTGGAGACGGTAAGTCGTACGTACGTATTCATGGTGGTGTTGTTATTCGTAGGATGGATTACTGGAGGTATGTGTTTATCACATAAATGTAAGAAAATATTAGTATGAATATGAAATATAATTTTATACATTATTATGTAAATAACATATGTAGAGGAAGTAGACAACAAAAATAATTTTGAATGGGGTTATAAAACAAATACCACTTTTTTGACTGTCACGTTTTGATTTTCACAAAAGGTCTCCATAGGATGGATTTTTTCTGATTTTGTGGAATATGGAAAGAATATAGGGATTTTGGAGATTATTTTAGAATATTTTGGATGAGAAATGGGATTTAGTGCTGTGTTAATTTGTGTAGAGGAGGTGGACTTTTATAAGAGGGATGAGGGTAACTTAATGAATGCCTTGAAATAATTTTTTTATTATAAATTTATTTTAGAATTATTTTAGTTCCAAAGTGTTATAATTCTAGGATAAGATTATTATGGGTCTAAATCCTCTCAAAAAATATGTTCTATACAATTTTATGTTATAAAATTAGCTTTATCTTATATATTTCAATGTTAGTTAAAAACATTAACTCTTACCATGCCTTTTGTATTTTTCATAATATATGGTCACTTTAGTTACTATAAAATGTCAACAGAACAGAAAGTGGATAATTAATGTCATTTTTTACATTATAGAAGACTTTTTTCAAAATATTATATTTTTATGATGATTATGTCTTTTTATATAATAGTATTTGTTTCAAAAACTCATTTATGTCAGTTTTTTCACAATTTAGTTATAAATTTTTGTTAAAGTCATAAAAAAATTATTAGTTCACATAAAATGAATTAAATCATCCCTAATATGTAAATTTAAATAAAAAATCATTCATTTCATGAAAATTTTCAAATATCATTTAATTCAACATTTATAATATCATTTATTTGATTCAATCATTAATAGCGTTATCCATGTATCATCATTGTGTCAAAAACTAAATTTATTTATTTAATGTCTACATGTTATCAATAAAATAAAATGATATGTGAATTCATTTGATCAATCTAACTACTATTTATTGTAATATTCATCTGTTATATAACACTATATTAAAATTATTCAACAAAAAATACATGTTTATGTTATATTTTCCATCTATTTAAACTGAATATTATAATATTATTGTATCATACCCAAGTGCCTCCAAAATTCCAAAAATTTATTCAATGTGTTTTTAGGGTCGTATATATATCTTCCAATAAGATTAGAGCATGTTTTGCTATAGTATTATAATATTATATTATTATTTTTTAGAGTTATTTACCTGATTTACCTATAAAGCATGTTAAATAAAAATAATTACAGAACTTACTATTTATAATGTCAATAAATAAAAGGAAAATATTTATATAATATGGAGGTTTTAATACCATATAAGGAATCCATTTTCCCAAATTCAAAACATATAAGTTTCATTGATTAATTTAAAATTAATTCCCATTTTCATCCCACAAAGAAGGTTTTTATGAAATAAAAACTATCAAAATATTGACATTCTTTTCTGTCCATTTTAATGCTCAAATTACTTCCAATGACCAATGTTTGATTAATTGAAAAATATAACACAATTACACTTTAAAACGAATAAAAATATAATCTAACTCAATAAATAAATTAGTTGATAATGTAGTTTTAACATAAAATACAATATTTTTTACTATTCATAAAAAATAAACATTGTTAGGAAGTTACAAAAAAAATTTCAAATGAAAATTTTGATGTCTTGATTCTATAGAAGGTGTTTAATTTCAGAAAAATAACATATAAAATTGAAAAAAATAGATTTAAAAAGGTTTCTCCATCAATGTGTCGAAAACCCACATTTTAAAAATATTAAAATATTTTATGCATAAAATTGGATTCATTCTTATTTTTTACCTCTAATATTTTTTTAATAAATGTAAATACATTTTAAAAATATGTAAAATCATAATATAGTTAATTATGTTCATTCTCTCCAATACACTGGTTAGGCCTTAATTACAATTTAAAATAATAATAATATTATTATATTATTTTTTGGTATAACTCTGTGTTGTGTGCAACAAAATATTTCATAGAAACCCATTGTTGTGTGTTGATTATCATATCATACATAGTGTTCCATTTGAACTAAATTAGAATATTAATTTCAATGGTATTAATAGATATCAAAATTTATTATTCAATAAATAGCAGGGATATTATAGTCCGTGAACGTTTCCTTTGGAACCCAAACTCCTTTACCACTACAGAAATATGAATTATTGCCCAATTTACGATATTTATATATATATATATATATTTCTAATATATTTATATATGTACTTATATTTATTATAAAATTTTATATATTAAATTCATTTACAAATACAAGTATAAAATATAATTATATAACTAATTATTAATACATACATATATCTACATATAAATATTATATATATATATATAGATATTTCTATATGTATATATATATTAATATATTTTCATAATTTAAAAAATTAGTTATATATTGTTTTAAAGACATTTTTAAAAAATATATAATTTTACATATATTAAAATTTAAAACTTTTATTATCACAAAGATGTAGATATATAAATATTCCCTATATAGATATAGATATATATTGTAATGTATTATTACATGTTAAATAAAATTTATTATTTTTTACATTAAATGAAATTAAAAATAAATATTTATTTTATATATTTTAAAATAACTTTTATGTAAATATGTGAATATATATATTTATATATCGGATTTTATATGAGTCGATAAAAAATATGTCCATATATATAATAATAAATATAAACACATTGTAAAAATTTATAAAGAATAAAATCCATTATTTTAATATGAATGTAATACCTAGGAATAAATTCTTTTTGCAGACAAAAAATACAATAAGACCCCTTTAAATAAAGCTACAATTCCATCGAATATTAAAACATTGGTATACCATGAATTAAAATTCAATTTTAATGGCCTTGATGGATCATTGGCATAAAAAATAGGGAACATTAGATCCCTTTCTCACTATGTAATAGACATCATCAAAATATTCGATTTAATATGTGGTATATCCCATGGATAAAACTAGATTGAAACTAAGGTTTGTTTGATGTTTAAATCATGTTTTCAAATTATCATGGACCTTTGGTTAATATATTAAATTTTTATGTCACTGAAATATTATAAAATGACAATTACTCAATAATAACTTAAAGAAAACTAATTCGAAATATATATTTTTTATTTTATTAACCATTTACACTAAATATCACATGTATTAAGTGTAAATGTCTATTTAAAATTATCTAAATCATTTTTAAAAAGTATATAATATATTTATATAAATATAAATATGTAGACATATTAATATATTATTTATAATTAAATATATTTTTTATGAAATATATCCTTTATGAGTTAATTTTTACCTTTGTTGATAAAAGATCCCCTTTATCAGTGTTGATAATGGGACCCCCTTTACTAGTAATTTTTTATTATCTCTAATAAAGGTGGGGGATTTATGATTTCATTCATACAAGTGCTGATGAGACCCCCACCCCATTATCAGTTCATTTTTAGTGCGGATAAAGACCAACTAAATAAATTATAAATATAAGAACTAATAATGGACCCAATTTATCACTTCATTTTCTAGCATTGTTAAATGTGGTCATTATTAGGGCCTTCAACTAGTGCTGGTAAATATAGTTTTTCCATGGACCAATTTTAATAATTGTGATTTCATTCATCAATCATAGTGTGATATACATTAACTATTATACTTATTATTATTATTATATGGATTAATATTCATATATTTAGATATATGATATATCAATTTTATTTAAATAATTTATTATTCGTGGAATTTTTTTTAATTAAAATGGTCGAACATTATGCATGTAAGAATAGGTTTCAAAAAATAGTTTTTAAGAGTAAAAATAAACTTATAAAAATTAATTGATAACATTGATTCAGATATAATTAATTATATTTAGTATATCAAAATCATACTAATTTTATTCTTAACCCAAATTTAAAGGCTAATTGGACATTAAAATTACATAATTTAATGAAAATAAATAATGTTATTTGAAAACTTGATATTTTACACTAGTAACAAAAAGATCTAACTTTTTAGAAAAAATCATAATTTTTCTATAAGATAGTTGTGATATGCTAATTTAAAAAATTATATTATTTTAATAAATTAAATATTCTAATTTTTGTTAAAATTAATAACTTTTCCCAAACATCAAATGAATAATAAATCAATTTTTGAGGATACTATATTTTTTAAGAGTAAAATAATTTTATTGATAATAATTTACACATTTAGAAATACCTGATATAAATCATTCAAAAATATATTTATAACATGATTAAAACTGTTTAATAGTATGGGAATAATTTCTGGTTTATAATTGTTTTATTAAATTTTATAAAATTAAAATTATATAATTATTAGAATAAAACACAAATATGTGTGTCATATAAACTATCAATGTTAATGTTCTTCTTTTAAAATATCATGGTATTGAATTAAATTCCAACTAAACATCATTTACCACCACATAGATTTTATGACATTTGACTAGTGAATGGGAATATTATATTAAATCAATTTTATAGATTTATATCTCACAATCATTATAGGAAAATTATTTAACAGCTTCTCCATAGAGATTCTTTATATGAATGACTATTTCTCATTTTTATCTTAATTAATATTTTAGAGTGTTTAATTTGTTAATATTTCTACATAATTCCATTCAATTTTAAATATCCTTAAATCCATATTGTAATTTTTTATCCTTAATTCACATGATATTTCCAAATATATATACAACTTAATTGGGAATATTCATTAGATGATATTTAGTCATATAATTTAGATCATTATTTGATGCATTATTTTCATATCTTGAACACGAGTCATTAAAAGAATCATAATTAATAAAATAATTACAACTTATACTATTGTGAATAAATTTATTTAGTGATATATCAAAATTTTATAATATTTTATTCTCCATATTCATTATATCTCATTTCATCCATATTCAGTGTCTTGCAAGAAAAATGTGTATTTTTAATAATATGTGTAACTCCCTTTTTCACCATATTATGTAACCCAGTGAATTATTGAAATTTAAATCTTACAAAAGGTATTGAAAATAATATGTCCAAAACATTGGATCTTAATAAGGATCTTCCCATTGATATCACATTAAGGGATTTGATTGGATCCCTGTGATGGGGAGTGGGTTAATCAGTGATCCTCTATTGATTTTTTGGGTTACCCCATTTTATAATTATCCTCATAAACTTGTGATGTTTCTTCATCCACATAATATAAAATAACAACCTATCATCAGATAAAAAATACAAAACAGAGCTTGACACACTATATTTACACCATTCCGAAACCCATGCCTTATTTTTACGAAGTTGTTCACACCCAAAAACATCAGTACCTAACTATTCCATGAATAACATACAATATAGAGTCCATTTTGTTCTGTCCACATTAAAATTCCACCAGTCATATAATTAATTCAATAATTTCCCTCTATATAGTATTACTCTCATGATTGAGAATGTTAGTCTCACTCCACTATTTACTAGACCAATTGATCTACACATATACCATTATTCATTGACTTCAATAATGAATCTCAAAAAAATTTTTACTTCATACTTATTTAAGATCATTTGGGATCTACATTCACCTAAATATTTGAATACTCAGGTATATCACCTTCAGAACTCTTAGCATCAATTCTTTTTCTTTACCCCATGTTATATGGTGCATCTATGTCTGTTAGAGTTTTTTTGGAATTCCACCAAACCTAATATGTATATAAATGTGTAAATTTCAATATATTTTAATAGATAAATGAATATTCCAATTACATATTCCATCTATCAGTTCATTCTATGTCCTCAATGAAGCCACCCATAAATCGTCAATAATTGGAATGTCTTATATAACCACATTCATCCACATAAATTCATTATGTGTAATTTTTTCTCCTTATAATGTTAGATAATTCACCAATTATATATCTATTTCTTATCACTAAAATTTATTTACATCATTTAGGAATAATAACCTAAAACAAAAGCCTATTATTATGAAATAAATTATGATTTGTAAAATAATCATCAAAATCACGTCTCTTTATATTGAAATGTCACCTATGATACACACATTACCAAGGTGTGGGGAAAATATAGTGGTTTTAGATTATATATTCCATTGATTATGGCATGGTCAACTCCAATTGCCCATTTTTTTGAAATGACTTATAAATTCAACACATCCAATTATATGATATAGGGGCAAGACCTTGGTTGTTTCACCATAACAATGACATTCTATATGGTTTGGAAAAATTTTTATGACAATTTTACACTTATGAATCATCAAATAACACCACAAAATCTCAATAAAAAATATTCCTTTAATTTTTTACTTATGAAAACAAAACAACAAACACCACCACCTATATGGTGTGGGATTGGACATGATCCCGATATTCAAAACGTGTCCTCTACCATGTTCTCCATATCCACCTATTGGTATTAATTTACTTTACTATGTGATAGAGATTCCATCCACAATGACCAAAATGGTATTTTCCATTTTTATAATTCTATATATTATATTTTTCATCTCTATAAACCTTATTCTATTAGGGGGGAATACACCAAAAAGGATGTTGAAACTCTACTAATATCTTTTTTCTCATATTATGTCATATTAACATCAAGTCAATAATATTTTATTGAAACAATCCAAATAAAATATAATATTTTTAAATGAATCCAAAATTTATAATTGGGGGAAATTATAATGAAATATGTTCTTATGATATTTGATCTATGTGTGACATATAATCGTACACATATAAATGGTTCACAATGATATATATACAATAAAAGGGGTTATGTGTAATGCCCTGACCCTAGAATCCTGGATATGGGGAATTATATTTCAAAATTGGCATTATTACAAGGATTAAAATCCTAAAGTAATGATCAGTTCATAATTCATCTAAAATAGATTACATAAATGAATATTACATTACAATTTCTAACATAAAACATAACATAGATAATCTTTTGAGAATAACACTATTCCCCATGATTAACACTCAATATCAATCCTAAAACACTTCATATAATTTAATGAAAATAAAACATAAGAATGTGGTGGGATCAGATTCATAGTAAGAATATGAAATAAAATGAAATATATAATGAATAAGTATAATTTTTTAAAGAATGGTAAAAAACTAAAACATAAGCCTTTAAAAATTGATCATCATCATAACTTGGAAGGATTAAATCAAATAATAACATATAATAATTCACAAGGATATTATACTAGTTAAATAATAACATTTAAAATAAATAATTAATCTCATAATGTGGAATTGAATAATGTCAGACATCATAACCACTATTTCAATGCCTACTTCCAAGATCATACCAAAATATTATGTTAAGGCCTTATGAAAAGACAAAAGTTTGTCTCATTAGAACAATAGATGCATAGAGGGGATATAAAAGGCCCCAACCATCCCTTACTATGTGAGATTCATTACTCATATGAAAATTTTGAAACATAACATAAACAATCATATTTAAAACTAGCGTATTGAATGATTATAAATTAACTATAAACCTTGAATGGTATTAAAAAAAATCATCCACATTCAAAAATATCACAAAACATTAAATACAACAAGGAAAATTATATCATAATAAATCAACCTCAAACAAGAATAAATTCCAACAATGGATGTTGACATATATGAAAATAATTTAATAAATTGATTATGTCTTTTTTAGGGAAAATATCTTTTTTACATGAAACCATTTAAAAACCATGATATTTAAAAATCAAACAAATAATTTTTAAATATCCATTTAATATTTGATGGGATTATTCAAAATATTAAGGTGACATGATGGTAGAAAATATCCTCTTTCTCTATATAATTTAAGAAAACATTCGTTCCATAATTTGTCGAAAAGGTCATGAAGTACCTTGTTTTGAAAATGACAGAAAGATTCATTGCAAAAAAATTTATAAAAAAATCAAATGATAGTTTAAAATGAAATTAAAGATCTATACAATAATATTTAAACATTTTATGAAAATATTTTAAGAAACATGGACATGGATGATAATGATGTCCCAGTAGATATTTACGTATCAGCAACCCCATAAAATTATGAGATTTTAAAATTGACACTTATCTTGAAAATTTATTTATTAGATGGTGTGTGGACATAATATAATATGATAAATTTATGTTATTATATTATATATAAATCATATTCATATTTTTCAAATCATATATGTTCCTCTTATATCATTTTGTTAATAATATTTCAGTATTTCTATTATTTCTAGTGTTAAGTACTTCATTTTCCTGTTCCTATTTCATCAGGTTAGTCACCATTAATATGAATAGGATATATTTTATTCATATCCAGAATGATATTATGATTATATATATTATATTTACTCATCAAATGAATGTCATAATAATTCTTTAATGGTTTATGTGGAGAAAGAATAACATCATGGTGTGGAGATAGTAGGCCACACGAAGGCTCGAGCAATGATATAATTTCATTAATGGATAAATTGTATTTACTAGATGGTATATTAATTATATAGAATCATAATGATTACATAATAATTATTTATGACTATTATACTCATCATTATACCCATCCAAATAATGTAGTGTTAAATATTTAATTACACCACGGTGTGGAGACGGTAAGTTGTATGTACGTACACATGGTGATATTATTATTCATAGGATATATTAAAGAAGAAATATGGTTTAACATAATTTTAATATCCTCTAAAAATGGTTATGGTATTCTATATATTATTTATTTATTTAATAAACAATTAAATTTGATATTGTAGTGGAAAATAACTTTGAAATATGTGATAAAATAATTACCTCCTCTTTGGGTGTCTCCTTTTGATTTGAACAAAAATACAAAAAATGTTTCTTTTCATCCAATCATATAGCCTCTATAATGATTTTATGGATGTGCGGATAGGAACTAGTAAGGTTTTGGCTGAGCTAAGGGGCATTGGAGTTCTGAGTTTATGTGACATAGAAGTTCCCTTTTATAAGAGAGGTGGGGTGCACTTTTGGAAAATTAAGAAATACAATTTAATTTTAAATAAATTTTCCATTTATAATGGGTCAAAATTAATTTATATTTAGTATAAGTGAGTATTAGTATAAACAATCCTTAAAATAGTTTTTATACACGTTTAGGTCACAAATTTGACATTATCTTTTTTCATTAACACTTAGTTTAATAAGATAACTATTAATATATCTTCGTGTATTTTGGTATTATGGTTAATATATATACAATAAAATTAAAATAAAACCTAAATTGTATAATTAATTACATTTCTAACACTATATAATTTAGTTATCCAAATCATAGATTTTTATGAATGTTATATCATTTTATAGAATAGTGTTCAAAAAAACTCATTTATTTAAATTTGGAAACTATTTAGTAATTTATTTTTCATAAAGTCAAAATAAACCTTATTCTTTCTGAAATACATTAACTCAACACTAGAATGCAAATTTTACTGAAAAACCATGTATGGAATCAACAATCTCAAATTACATTTATAATAATATTTATAATAATATTTTTTCAATCTTTCTTTCATTAGGTAATCACTACATCATAAATGTGTCATAAATAAAAATAATTATGTAATGTATAAATTTTATAAATAAAATACCATGATATATGAAATATTATAATATTTATAATGATAATTTATAATTAAATATATCAATTCAATAACCCCTTATTAAAATTGTTTTAGTAAAAAGATAATTGTTTATAATATATTTCTATTTACCTTATATTAATTATTATAACATAACATTATCACATTGAAGTGGCCCCAAAATTCCAAAATTTATGAATAAGGATTTAGTTAGTCAACTATGACTCATAAAATAATATTTTTTCACGTTTTAAGGTATTTTAATATAATTATAATATTATTTTTAAACTTATTTTCTTAAATTTTTCTTTAACTTGTGGAAAATAAATTCAAATAATGAAATTATTATTCATAAGGCCCAAAACAAAAAGATACCTATTTACATAATTTTTAAAACCTTATTAAAAAAATGGAATCCATTTTTCATAATTTATAACATAAATTTTTCATTAATTAATTTAAAATTAATTCTCATTGTCAAAACTAGAAAACATGTTTTTTAAAAGTAAAACCCTTCAAAAGATTGATATGTATTTATATCAAATTTAAATGTGAAATTTCATTAAATGACCTAAATTAAATTAAATGACAAGAAAATTAATCTATTTAAACATTAAAACAATTTTAAATGATAATATATCAATATAAATAAAGTAGATGAAAAAAACATTTTGCAACAAAAATACAGTATTTTTCACTATTCATTTAAATATGAAAGTTATAAAAAACAAAAAATTTATACAAAATTTTTTTAGGTACACATATAAGGAAGAATATAATTTTTTTACAATTGAATATATACAATTATAAAATATTGGATTTAAAAATTGATTTATATTAAAATGTGTAAAAACAACATTTTTTAAAAAATACGTCTTTTTTTGAAAAATTGAATATGTCTTTATAGTATACTCAATGAACACATCATATGAATGATAAAGTTATATGGGATATATAATATTAAAAATTTTGTTAATAATATTCAATAGACTTGTTTTTTAAGTCTTTTTTTTAGTGGTCATTGTGGTCTCAAACTCAGTGATGCGTATAATGAAAGTTATTGAATAATTTAAAATGAAACGTACAATGGTAAATTGGGGTGTTACATTCTAGACTCCTTCAATATTTTGAATCCCCAAAATTTAAACTCGATATTGAATACTGGGGGTTGGATATTTAAAAATATCATTGTTGATATCCCACATTGAAAAATGGATTAATGAGAACTCTATTTTAAAATATCGAAAGGGAATTTTGAAGGTTACCAGAAATAACACATACTAGGGTTCCGTGTAAGAATACATGAAAAAAAAGAAAATGTATACATCAAATTCTAGTGGGTAGTGATATAGGACATATTTAGGAGGATTTTAACCACTAGAAAGCTGTAAATTTCCGATGATCCAATGGGCCATTTGATTCATAAAAAATAACTATGAAAATATTTAATGTTTTATGATCATTTCCCTGGTGTTGTCGAATTAATTTTCTTCAGAGAATATGAACACAAGGAATCATATTTGATTTACAATTATAGTTTCATATGATAACTAATTCCTACCACAAACTCATTTATCAATTCAATAGATAATAAAACAAATGAATATTATATTTACCTTAATCGTATAGGGATCCAAATATAAACATATACAATTTCAAAAAAGAAATCTATGTTATAATAAACAGATACGTCCTATAGGACAATGGTAAGAAATAAAGCCCTGTCATAGTTCGGTTTGGGGTCTGATTCCCGCAGAACTGTCAGACGCGACGGGTTGTCGCCTGACCAATGGGTTGTCCTTATTTTTCAAACTATATTATTACCCTATTCTAAAAATATCATTTAGAAATTTTTTAACTAAAAAAAGTAATACTATCCACTAATCAAATTAATCAATTCCATCCTTAAGAATTTTCCAAAATACAAAGGTCCAAATTTATATACTAAATAAATCTCAAAACATCCAAAATCAATCGTAACATCATATTACCAAATCAATGTAATGAATATATTATTAACAAATACCTTTATAAATTCAAAATCCGTAGTTAAATAATTCATTCTTTCAAATACATAATGAATAATTTGTTCAGTATAATCCAATATGAAGTAATTTAATTATAAAATCGAAAAACATATATTCATTAATAATTCTATATATAATGTAGTAATACCAAACACATGACCATGATAATTGTTCCTATTCTAAGAAATATTTCTTTGATTCTTTGGAAAATAATTTTCATTGTGAACCATATCCTTACAATTTTAGAATTTTAGATTTATAGCTTCTTTTTATCCTTTACAACCACGATCCCAGTGACCTTTTTCTTGACACGTGTAATAAACTACCATTATTTCAGGAATGTATCAGGGTGTTTATTCCTATAATTATCACATAATTGAAAAACCATTTTTCCCTTCTTACCTTTATCATTCCTTTTATCTATAGTTCACTTCATTTATTTCTTTACCTTAATGTCATAAGAATTATAGAATTTTTTTCCATCTTGATAGTAGGGAAGACTGTAGATTCGTATGATGAGAATGGTTGTGATACTACTGCCCATTGGAGGAATATTTTTAACCCATCCAAGATTCAATCAACCTTAAATTGTTGGATATGAATGTAGTCTTTATCATATCTTTCTATCCTTGTGAAGTTAGCCTCATACATTGCTACATTCTTATCCTCATTTTGATAATGACATAGAAATTTCTTTTCAATATAATGTTTTTTTCATGAGGAATTTATTTTTCTAAGAAAAATTATATAAACTCCCTCCATTAAATATATTATACTTCTTCATATGTCTTCATGTTTTAAATTAATGACCACAATTGTTCCCCATCTCATGAGAGAAGATAAACTACAATGAAAACCTTTTCCATTTGGTTAGTTCCCAAGGAAGGTAATATTTTCTCTAAGGAACTTATACATTTCGTATCTACAAATTGATTTTTAGTCATATTGAATATTGGAGGTAGTTGTCTCATGAAGCAATATATAATTGACCCTCCATATTGTAGATCAGGATACTCCATAAGGGTGAAGTTATTATTCATTACACGAGTCAGCTATCCAAGCATTATTATAAGTTGTTCAGCCCTAGTTGTGTCACCAGCTCCACTATCATTATCTAGAATATGAGGTCAATCTGTAAATGGATTATGTGCATTGACACAATTTTCATTCCTCTTACTAGTTTCCATTTATAAATAATGGAATATACTAGATTATATTATGAATCATAATAAATAATTCCAAAATAGTTATATACATTACTTAAATTGAATAATTTAGGCCTATATAATACATAATCATAAACATTGTTTCATTGAGGTCATAATTAATTATAAATGGGTTTTAAAGAAAATACAAATTATCCTAAGCATATCCCTAGGGAGTGTCATATCAAGTGAATAGTAAGTCTTGTTGTTGTGTACCAGGGTGCCTCGAGTCAAGCTCGGAACACCTCATTGGAGTTTTTACTCCAAGGTACATTTGCACCAAAAAAACAACCACTATTAGTATCTCATAATTGATTTTTTTTTTCGGATACCCAAATAATATCATTATTATAGTATTTTATTTTATAAATATCATCAAATTCTATCTTGGGGTAATGTTTTCTAATAAATGATTTTATAAATATAGTTTCCAAGGTTTGTACTAAACTTTTTGTGATACCAACTATAACTCCATGAACCCAAATTCTAGAAGCCAATGTATTATTTTAATACATTTGAATTATTTTAAGTAATCAGATCTTGAAGGACTGATCAATTTAGCAGTTTCGAAAAATAGATTACATACATGAAAATTACCTTATACTTTCTCACCCATTAAACAAATATAATCATTTTAAAACACTATTATTCCACTAGGTTAACCATGAATTTCAATCGTAAAATAATTCTTGAAAACCTTGGAAAAAAAATCATAGAATGGGTTTGTCTTAGATTCTCAGTAATGATAAACAATATACTGGAAGATATCACAATAAAGCATAAACCTTTATGGAAAACTACAAAAATAAAAAATAATTTTAAGTAAATATCTTCAACATAATATTGAAATAATAAATCAAATAATTCTATTTAAAAATTCGCATGGGTATTCTAATTGTTTTATAATCATATGTAAAATAAATAACTAATCTCATAATAAGGATATGTATAATGCTGGAAATCCAATCTACTACGTCAGGGCCACATTCCAAGACCACCCACATATGTTCTATCAAGTCATTTTTAAAATACACTATTGTGTCTCATGAGACACACTGATACATCTAGGGGCCATAGTAGGCCAAACACATCAAATACCAAGTCTAATTCATTCCTCATACGAAAAGGATGAAATATAACAAAATCATTAATATTAAAACTATCATAAGAAATGTTCTTACATTAACCAAAAATCATTAATGGTATGAAAATAGATCATTGATAGTCAAACATATCATAAAACCATTAATAAAATATGGAATTTTGTATCACTAAAAATTATCCTCAAATAAGCATAAAATCCAAAAAAGGATGTTGATATAAATGAAAATAATTTAAAATATTCATTAAAACTTTATAATGGAAATATCCATTTTTACTATAAATCATTCATAAGTTGTGCAATTTTAAAATAAAAAATTTCGTTTGAAAATCACAATGTTTGATTTTAGGGGAATATTGAAAATTTTAATGCAATATAATGGTTTAAAATATCCTATGGCGTTGTATAATGTAAAAAACATTCTTTGATTAATTTGTATTAACAGAAATAAAGTAACTCGTTTGGAAAATGACTGAAAGATTCCTTTACAAATATTTTATAAACAGTTAAACATGGGTAAAATGACATTAAACACCCATAGGATAAGTTAAAACAATTAATAAAAATATTTATAAAAACATTGGCATTGATTATAAGGATTCCCTAGTTGATACATATGTATCATTATCCTTGAATAATAATGAGATAGTGAAATTAACCATTACCTTGTACATTCCATTAGTAAATCATGTGTTAACCTTCAATATGATGATTAATGATTGATATTAAATTATTATAGAACCATATATATATTTATTATATCATATATGACCCAATTATTTCATTTTGTTAATAATATTCTATTATGACCAATATTTTCGGTGTTCACTACATTTTTTATGCATGTTTCATCATATAAGTCATGTTTCTTATGAATAGGATAGATTATAATCATATCCATAATGATTTTATTTTCATTAATATTATATTTACTCATAAAACTAATTTTAAACTTTTTCATTAATGGTTAATATGGAGAATGATTCACATCATGATGTGGAGATGGTTTGTCATACGTACGCACATGCGATGATATCATTCCTTTAATATCAAAAAGGTATGGAATGGATGGATTATTAATTATAAAATATAATAATAATTTAATATTTATTAGTTAGATATATTATAATAATCATTATACCCATCCATATTAATAATTGTTGAATAATAAATTACACCACAACGTAGAGAAGGTGAGTCATACAAACGCATGTATGGTGTTTTTATTAATCTTAGGATGGATAAAGTGGGGAATATGGGTTTGCAATAATTTAAATAACCTCTAAGCATGTATATAGTAGTATAAATTTTATTTTATTTTGATAAAAACTAATAATGGGTACGTATAAGAAGAAAATACCATTTACAGAGGTGATAAAACGATTACCTTTTCTTCGGGTGTCTCCATTTAATTTGAACAAAAGGACTCCTAAAATTGGTTTTTGGCCCAAAATGTGGAATATATGATTAATTAAGGGATATTGAGATATTAAATTGTTAGGTATTGACTAAGATAACTAAATTTGGTGCTGTGAGTTAATGAGAAGGGGAAGTTCCATTTAATAAGAGAGGTTAGGGGTACTTTTGGAATATCATGAAATGATATTTTATTATTAATTTATTTTCTATTTATAATGTCTCCGTAGTGATTTATTTATATTATACTATATTTTTGGTTCAGAATCCTATCCACCAGATGGTTTTGGAATGATTGGGTCATAAATTTAACCTTATCTTTTTCCTTTAACAATTAGTTGAATAAGTTATCTCATATCATGTCTTATTGTAATTTTATACTATATAGTTAATATAGTTAACATAAAATGCCAAAAGAAACTAAACTGGAACATTGAAGAAATTTATAACACTATATAACTCAGTTTTCTGAATATTAGATTTTTATGAATATTATATTATTTAATAAAATAGTGTTTTTTAAATCATTTGAGTCAATTTTGACAATATATAGTAATTCAATTTTTTTAATGTAATAAAAACATAATTACATCGAAAAAACATTAAATAATCCTTAAAATGTCAATTTTATCCAAATATTTCGTGTATGGAATCAAAAATCTCAAATACTTATATTTTTATAATTTTAATATCATTTATTTTAATCATTCCTTTAAAATTTAATCACTACATCATCATTGTGTCATAAACAAAAAAATTTCTTTAATGTCTAAAAGTTATAAATAAAATAAAATGATATATGAAATATTTTTATCTTTCTAATTTATATTTATAGTTATGATAACAGTTATATAACCACATATTAAAAATTATATAGTAAAAAGATACTTGTTTATTTTTTATTTCTCTTTACATAGAATTAATTTTTATAACATGTCATTATCACACCTAAGTGTCATCTAAATTGAAAAAATTCTTCCTATTAAATGTTTTGTTCTCCTATGAAAAATCCAAAAAGATTAGGAGATGTTTTATGGTAGGTTTATATTATTTTAAAATTATTTTTACACTTATTTACCTAATTTACTCATTAACCATGGTAAATAAAAATAATTACCAATGTCTATATTCAAAAATCCTAAAAACGTTACTTATTTACATAATTTGGACACCAGATTGCAAATATAGAATAGATATTTCCAATTTCAAAACATTTAAGTATCATTAATTAATTTAAAATTAGTTTCCTTTGTCAAAACCATAAATTTTTTTTTAAAATTAAAAACCATCAAAAGATTTATAGGTTTCTATATCAAATTTAAAAGTGAAATTACTTCCAATGACATAAATTTTATAAATGATAAAAAGTTAGTATATTTATAATATAAACCAACTAAAATTATAATCTAAAAATATTAATGAATTAGTTAAAAAAGAAGTTTTGAATCAAAATGTTGTATTTTCAATGTTCATTAGAATATTAATGTTATCATAAAAACACAAAAAATTATTAGAAATAAATTTTTTTATCCCTATTCTAATGAAGAAACTAATTTTGAAAAAACTAATTTATAAAAGTTTCATATAATTGATTTAAATTGGCTTCTGTATTAAAAGGTGGAAAAAAATCATTTTTTGAAAAATAAATCTTTTATCTGAATAAATTTAAATTTTCATTATATTATGTCTAAGAAACACATAATTTTAATTTTAAAATTATATGGGATATATAAAAATCAAAATATAGTTAATACCAATAATATCTTCTTTTTTAAAATTTTATTTTGATTTATTGTGGTATGCTCGAACTTAGTGTTCCTTGTAGTGATTGAAATTGAATTTTTTAAAAAGAAGCATACAATAGAAGCATGGGGTGTTAAATAATGAGTTCATATCTAATTAGTACATTAATATGATTAATTTTTAACTATACATCATAATGTTTTATGATACTTTGGAAATCAACCATGGTAATATGTTTTATGTAACATTGCTGATGAACCATGGTGATATTAATGTATTATGTTTTTTATTAAGCCACATTTTTATTTATTGAGTCATAATAATTTTACATATAATTATGATTTTTATTATTCTTCACATGTTCATGTTCTTATGTTAGGCCTCATTCTTCAACCATGATAAGTATTATTGATTATGTTTTAGTTATTTATGAATTACTGGTCATTATGATATACTCCTTAATTTAATAAATTTACTAAATTAATTTCATGTTGCAAGGGGATCTATGATAAGATTATAAATAATCTGCACATGTGAGTTGAAAATTATATCATATTTTATTGTGTACACAATTTGTGACTAATACTATGAACCTTGTTTAAGGATATGGTGTTTCTTGTAAAATAATTTTCCTAAATAAATGTGTGTTGCGTAAAATTAGACCTTTAAAAAATATTTAGAAATAAAAAAGATTTTTTTTCAATAATAAATAACATTACATTAATATTAAATGAAACAAACTAATATTACAAACATAAATATTGAGCAAAAAATTATAAAATCGAGTAGCTATAATGCATAAATTTGTATCACCCTAATCTAGTAGTGTCATCACCCCCAATTAAATAACTAATGAAAAGAAATAGAATAGAAATCAATAAGAAAAATTATATAAAATAGAAATATTAAACCTTGATATTTATTTTGTAAACTAATTAATAAGTAAATTTAGAGGTATTTACTAGAGGTAATTGAAGAACATGTATATTAATTTAACCTTTGGAATAGTAACATGACCATTGGGAATAAGAACATGACCATTAAGAATAGTAACATGACCATTTGAATAGCATGTTCAACTAAAAATAATAAATTATTAAGTAGATAATATTTATTTTCACTACTTTATGTAAATATAAATTATACAATTCCAAAAAATGTATATCACATTTAAAAACACGAATAAAATATATAAACATTATAATTTGAAAAAATATTTATTTATATATTAAAAATTACTATTTTCCAATTTTATAAATATTTTTTGGTAAAATAGATATTTTTTTTTGAAATCAGAATGCCGAAATTATCATAGAGCGAATTTTAGGTAATTTTTTGATGGACACCAATTTTTAGGTGAATTTTAAAAAATAGTTTTTCACATAACCCGTGTAACTCAAATTACATCATTAATAGTTTAATAATGAAATAATTTTTTATAGAACATTAGTTTTTTCCTTTCCATAATTAATTTCATAAACAGTTTATAAAAAAATAATAGTCTCAAATTCATTTCTAAAAAATATCATTCAATTACCTAAATCTCAGAAGTTATTCTTCAAAATAATAATTTTTCTTTCTTTAAACATTCCTTTTTAATAAAATAATGAATGTTATTTATAAGTGGTACATAATGTCATATAATTAATATATTATATTATAATTAGATATGTTTTTTTCCCAAAAATTATTGTTACATGTTTTACCTTGGATATATTAATTTATTCAACATCTTATTCTAAAAATACCCCTCTCCTCAAGTATAAATATTTTCTCTCTCCCCATTAGATAACCACTACTATAACCCATTTTAAAATCCCAAATATACTCATATATCCCCTATTAATCCACTTAGAATACCCTTGGGAAATTTGGACACATATATCTCTAATCACAAAAGCGTTATAGTGTTCTATAAGAGAAGCTACACTTTGGATTAGGTTTGTTATGATCAAATTCTATGTCTTTTTAATTTTTTTTCCTATTACAATTCGTTTTACAAAAACCATTTAAAAATAAAATAAATAAATAAAATATAATTAATATAACATTATTTTAATAATTTTATCCCTTTTTAAGTATAAAAAAAATAAAATATTAACCTTCTTTTCCATGCTCTCCCGACAAAGTCTCTTTAAAAGTAAGTCTACCACCTATGGAGAACATGTCATGTAAGCCCATATGACCATATTCATGGGTTAATATTGTAAACCATATATATATATATTAAAATTTATTTATGTTTATTAAAATCTTCTTTAATTAAAAATTCTAATATATAAATTACATTTACAAAAATAGGGAAATTGGTGAATAATGAGAAATTTTTAAGTAAAATATTATATCAAAATGCATAAAAATTATTAAATATTACCCAATGAATATAATACATATATATTTATGTAAATGACTATTATTTTCTTCTATATCAAGGTTTTAATGAAATTGTTTTATCCAATAGCGAAAAAGTGTCAAAATAATAATGGAATTAAGGTAAGGGTTTTCTCATACCCAGCTCCCTTTATTTTGTTCATACCTCAGTCAAGACAAATATTAGGGTGGGTATTCAAATTGTGTTCCTTAAAGATAATTTCATTCTTCATACCTCTTTTTTAGGTATATACATGTTTCCAATATGGTTCTATGACAAATATTAATATTTTTCTAATAGAACTATTCATTCCAAAACACATCTTGACTCCTCTTGAGATTGTCTCTTCGTCACACAAGATTAATGATCCCTATAACAAGAATGTTTTTAACTATTAGTTTTGGGAAAAAAAATTTATTCACAAAAGCATTATTTAATAATTTTTTATTAAATACAATCCTTTCAATGGTATATTTTATGACTACGCTTTTTATACGTGTTGTGTGGAATGGATGACTATGGAAATGTTATGATTTGTAGAGTTATACTAGAATTATATTTCCCACCTATTTATTAGGTATCTTGATGTATCTTATGAGATAATGTGTAATTTTTGGGAACATGATGCACGATTTTTAGAAAATGATGACGTTATGATTGTGAAAATATTTTATGCATGAATATGATTCTAGAATTTCTCACTACTATGTATGGTATTTGATAACTATGACATGAATTTTCATTTTTATGCACTATCATAATCCATTAATTATTTTAATGATTCTCATCATGATTATGATGATAATTTTATTCTTATTTGTTGATGATTATTATTATAATCAAGGACATTATATTGAACTATTTTTTTAATCTCTTATTGGGATGGTAGCTCACCAATTTCATTGATGTATATCCTCATGTGATAAATTTAACAATGGGGATTGCGAGGGACACTATAAAGATAGAATATAAGGAATTAAATAAATTATATTTTTGATTATATACAAATTATCAATGAGCATAATTTTTCTAAGACATAAAATGGATTGATCATGGATTTATAATTCTATTACATTCTTGATATTTAAAATTACATAATAATCAGTTATGAAAATATAGGTTCTCTATAGTTGATATTAGAAAAAAGATTATATAATTTTTTAATTAGGATTATAAAAAAAATTGAGAAACCCATTACTATAAGTATATATATATATATATGAAAATCATCCTAGAAGAATATTTTTAGAAAATCCTACTAATGGAGGTCAAATAATGTCTTTATTTAGAGTATATTGTGCAATATAATATATTATTTGTCCCTTATTTGTTGGTTTAAGTATTATTGAACC
The DNA here is from genome assembly GCA_963277665.1 of Viscum album. Classification (NCBI taxonomy): domain Eukaryota; kingdom Viridiplantae; phylum Streptophyta; class Magnoliopsida; order Santalales; family Viscaceae; genus Viscum; species Viscum album. The sequence continues at coordinate 607,024,869 of OY728127.1, forward strand.
CATTTATATTTTCGAAAATGATGTTAATCATGAGAAACAAAGCCAAAAACCCATGTGAGTAGTAGTGAAGCAATTTTCAGAATGGAATCCCCAACTCCATGGGAGGTGGAGTCAAAATATATTCTAATGCCTACCCAAATATCAAAGGATTTGAATAATAAACTAATATGTGTGGAATGTCTTCCTTCTCTCATGTAGGATCAACTAACAATGGAATAATTTATATATAAACAACCACTAATTTTTATATTAACATTCAATCCTCTTGTCATGGAGCTGTGGGTTAACTAAATGGCGAATATGTAACACCCCAAGCTTCTATGATACATTTCACCTTGAATTACTATAGTGTGAGATGTACGCAACACTGAGTTCAAGTGAACCATGTCCTATCAAACAAGCCGTTTAAAAAGTGGCTATGAATATTAATAACCACATTTTTTATTTTATATATATCCCATATAATTTTACTATTCGTCATTTTTTATTCTTAGACATAATATAAGGAAAAATTCAATTATTCAGTTAAAAGATGTATTTTTAAAAAATGCATTTTTTCTACCTTTTCATGGAGAACACCTTTTGAAAACAATTTTTTACCCCAATATATATTTAATTTAATGAAATTAAATTCTTTATTAGAATCGGAACATATGAATTTATTTTGGATAAATTGTTAGTGTTTTTCTGATAACTTTCATATTTTGATCAATAATGTATGATACTAAATTTTTATTGAATTTTTTTTAATTTCAATAATTTATAGTGTTTAATTATACATTTTAATGGATTATAAGTATAATTAGATTATATTTTTATCATTTAATACAATTTAGGACATTATATGTAATTTCACATTTATATTTTAATAAACACATGTCAATCATTTGATTGTTTTTACTTTTTAGAAACCGACTATTTTGTTTTGAAAATGGGAATTAATTTTAAAATATTTATTACATATTATATGTTATGAATCTCATAAAATAGAATTCAATTTTTAATTCCAAATATCCAAATTATCATACGGTGATTTTTCGGTATTTATCTGAAAACATTGAATTTTTAATGAATAGTGAAAAAAACATTGCATTATTATTTAAAACCTACATTTTATTTAAATTATTATTTTTTTATTTAAATTTATTTTTAGTAAATATATAAATATATAAAACTTCTATAAGATCAATTTAATTAATTGGTGTCATATTATAATAAAATTACATGTATTAAATATTATTGAACCTTTTAATGTATTTTACCCACCATCTAAGCATGTCTACAAATTTGTATAAAATGAAATTTCACAGCTACTATGAATTGAGTTTCCAAAATTCAAGCGACACGCATGACATTCGTATGTAAAATGTTGTGTAATATTATTAAAATAATTTTGGTGAATATTAACTTTTGGCTTTTATTTATCACGGTTTAAAGTAAATTGGGTAACTAAAGGTAAAATTGATATTATAATTATCCTATCACATGTCATAATTGTATTGGATAAGTGTATTTTAACCAAACAAATACCTTTGGAATAAAATATGATCCTTTTGATCCACTTGGATTAGTTTTGTACATTTATTATTATTTTATTTAAATTAAGTTAAAAGTGTTAAATTCAATGTTTAATAACTAAACAATTTTTAATATAGGGTTACAAATTATATATATTTTAATATAAATATAAAATAGAAAGATAAAAATATTTCCTACATAATTTTTTTATTTATAATTTTTATGATAAATAATTAAATTTATTTTTGACATAATGATGTAGCATTAATTACATTATCTATGAAATATTACAATAATTTATATTATAAATATACCAAAAACTGTAAATTGAATCTTATGATGTTTTCACTAAATTTTATAGGTTAATATGACATTTTATGGTTGATTAATAATTTATTTTGATGTGATAATGTTTTTATGACATTAACAAAAACAAAATTCCAAATACTGTCAAAATTGACATAAATGAGTTTTAAAAACAAATATTATATTACTAAATTATATAATATTTAAAAAAATCTAATATCGAGACATATGACATAGATAAGGATATATATATCACTAATGAACCAGTTGGTGTTATCATGGATTTTTATTGTTTGTTTTTTAACCATTTATTATAAAAATACTTGAGGACATGGTAAAATGTAAACTATTTAACTAAGATTTAAATATAAAAGATAGGTTTAATATGGTGTCCTTAACATGATTAACACATATCGGTTGAGAGGATTTCGACCCATTCCCAACTTATCTTTGAAATAAATTAATTACAATCCATTTGAAACTGAAAATGATTTTATAAATAAATAATATTTCAAACTTTTCCTAAAGTGACAATCAGATCTCTTATAAAATGGTACATTGACTTCTATCAAAATCACACCTCTAAATACATTTGATTTTTCCAACCACTACCAAAATATCTAACCTACATCTCTCACTTAATATTAGTGGCCTTCCCTTGAGCAGAAATCCAACGTATGTAGCCCTTTTTTCAAATCAAATGGAAACACCCAAAGAAAAGTTAATTATCTTATCACCTCTTTCAAAGTTCTTTTCCTCTTCCACATTGTCTTTATTTGTTATTTCCATAACAAAATAATAACTCCAGAACATTATAAATAATGTTGTGTTATTATATATTTGTTACAACCATACTCATTATTATATTCATCCTATAAATAAAAATTTCACCATGTGTGTGTCCGTACGACTTACCGTCTCCACATTGTGGTGTAATTTATCATTCAACACTAAGTTATATGGATGGATATAATGATGAGTAATATTTATATATATAATGAAAATAACATGCTAATTTCTTTTTACAATTAATATACCACCCAATTCCAATCTTTTTAATCATAAAGGAAATGATATTGTCGCTTTTATGTACGTATGGTTTACCATCTCCACAACATGTTGAGATTCATTTCAACGTTCACCATTCAACTATGATTATAATAATATATATTAATAATAGGTTTTTAATATATGACAGAAAAATTATACTGGATATATATATATATACATATTTGTGTGTGTATGTACTTACATATATCTTTTTCACTTACTTCCGTTCAATACGATATGAAAACATGACGAGTGTTTATGTGTACATACGGCCTATTATCTCCATATACGATGCTTTAAATTTCATATATCCATCTTTAATACATATTTATATTCTAAATATATATTTTATATAAATCATTTTTAATATTATGGAATAATTTAAATCATGATCGAAATGATACTATCAACAATAAAAAGATAAAACGCGTACGATAAAGAAAGTGATTATTATCTGAAATATTAATTTAACATGGGAATAATTATTAAATGGGTAGTATAAAGTAATAAATGAATCATGTTTGATATAATAAAGATAAATGTGGTTTTGGTATAATTTAATGACAAACTATGGTCATTTTACATGATGTTAAATGTACCCTCAACCAAAGGAATGTTCAAGGTAAGGGTTAATTCAGCAATCTCATTATTATCTGAGATTGTTTATGTGTATGTATTTTCTAGGAAATATTTATTATCCCTATCCAAGTTTCATAAAATAAATTCTAAATATATTATTTTGAAGGACTCTTTAGAAAAAATATCATTTTAATTGTTTTAATTGTTTATTCTTCTAAATTTTTGTTATTAATGTCCATGTTTTCAAAATAGTTTTATGTATTTATTTATATGGACATGATTGTTTTAAAGTGTTAATTCCTTTCAAAATTATCAAATTGGTATGGGAAAAATTGATTCAAAAATAACTTTAAAATAAATAACTTTATAAATGTGTTACTTTTAAGAAATTTCACAAAAGATATATTTCTCTCAATATATTTTTCTGATCATTTTCAACAATGTCAAAATTCAATACTGGATATTATTTTTGATTGAGGTTGATTTATTATATTACAATATTCCCTAATGTATTGAATGAATTATGATATATTTGTTTGTGGATATGATATTTTTATACCAATCAATGTTTATGGTTAACGTATTGAGAATATGTATGCTATTTTTAATACGAATTATTATGTTATGTTAAAACATTTTCATATAAGGAATTCATTGCACTATGAAAGTAATGGGTGGAGCCTGCTATAGCTCCTGAATGAATCATTAGGTCTCAATGAAGCAATTAGTTTCTTGGCACAAGTCCTTGATAGAAATTTTATTATGGGTATTGGCATGATGACTTGACTATGTGGTAATGATGTCCGATGTTAGGCCTTCCCTCATTATGATATTAATTATTAAATGTGATTATTTGACTAGTAGAATATCAATGTGCATGTTTATATGGTAATGTTAGATTTATTTTATCTATATTTGGTTCATGTTTTTGTTTAAAAGGATGACGTTTTTATTACATATATTTCCATAAATGATTATAGCTTCTACTAAATAATTTATCCTTACTGAGCATCTGAGATCACCCCTTTCTTATGTTTAGTTTTTCCATGATTACAAGTTGTGTAATATGATTGATATACAGGGTTAAGCAAGGATAATAATGACATTTTAAATGGATTATTTGTGTTTTGTATTAGTTTTTAATGTTTAATGTAATTTTCTTTTGTGTAATCTATTTTCCAAGACTACTAAACTGATCGGTCCATCGAGACATGATTTCTTGTAATCATGACAATGTATTAAAATAATGTATCAACTTCTAGCTTCTAGGGTCAAGGAATTACAGTTGGTATCAGAGGATGTTTAGTACAAACCATTGAAACAAGATTTAGAAAAACTCTGATTAGAGAACATTACCCTAAGATAGATATTGAATATTAGTAAGGAATTACATTCTAGAATTTTGGTCATATATAGATTTTGTGAGTTTTCCATGAAAGGAATCCATGTGTCGATATGATAATGTAGAGGCATCTCTGGAACAAATATTCCTAGGAGTGAAAACTCTGACATGGTGTTTTAGGATTGATCTCGGGTATCATGAAATAAGACAACGGGCCTTGCTATGCTCTTTATTACTACACTCTTGGGGGATATGCAAAAGATAATTTCAATTTTCATTATTATCCATTATGAAGGATTTCAGAGTAAAAACATCATCAATGAATAACGTTTTTTTTATTTTGTATTCTATGAATATTATTTTCAATTTACATTATGTATTTTCACAAGTTTGGAATTATTCATTGTGATTCATAAACTAACCTATTGTATGCCATTGTTTATAAATGATTCCCAATAGAAGATATGATAACTCCCACAATACACATATTCCAAATACTATGAAGGATCATATCATTCATGGTATTAATCTGACATTTAGAAGGGAAATAGTCTCCCAAATATTCTCATCATATAAAAAAATAGTATCATTTTTTAATAAGATAAGTAAATATTCCTATGAGTTATATGGATTTGAAGGGACGCAAGAGAAGAAATGTATGGTAGAGAGAAATATGGATAATGGGAAGAGGGGAAAGAAGGATTTTCCCATATGTGATAACTGTGGAAAAAATTATCATTGAAAATTCATGAAGTTAATGGTAGTTTGTCATCAGTGTGGATAAAAGGACACCAATTACGTGATTTCAAGGGTAATAAAAAGGTTTCAAATGTACAATTCTTTATCTGTAAGGAGTTGGTAAATTTCTAGAATCAATGTCCAAATCATCATAGTAATACACAAATGATGCTATTTGATAATGATAAAGTTATGATGTTACCACAGATAAAGATGAATGACTAGTGTTCTTAAATTTTTATTAAATAATTATTTCAATTGAGTGTTGTATCAACGATGTACTGGTTATATGAATTATGGATATAAATAAGGATGGTATTTTAGTATTATTTCATTAAGGATTTGAGATTATAAGGTTTTAATGAAAATGAATTAATAGAAAGTTAATTTTTTTTGGAAAATACATGGTTCAAGGTAAGATAGTCCTTAATATGGTTATAATATTGAGGTAGTTATTTTGGAATAATATATGAATGATTTGGAAAAATAATATTTTATAATCTTGACTACTTTGAAACTAATTTGTCATATTTTTTATTCGATTAGTGTTGGAGTTTACATCATTTTTGGATATATGGAGTATATCCTGTATTCTATATGGAATAAGGGATCATTAATGTAATCAATAAGGTTTAATGGATCCTTAGGGAACTTCCATGTTTTAAATGAATATATGGTGAATGTATTCACATGTTATTACTTTGAAAAAAATATCTTCATTATTTTAACCATCCATATAATTATTGTACTGTGAGTTTGGATAGAATTATTTTTGATAAGTCTAATGGTTAGAATGGATTATGTTTGACAATGGAAACTATTGATAAGGTTAAATAATTTCTAAAGATTATTTTTGGATTTTTAATAAAATGGAAACCTGGTGGTCAGGCAATAACCTGTCGCGTCTGGCAAGGCCACGAGGCAGAAACCTACAACCACAGGGTGACAAGGGTGCATCACCAACCACTGGGCTATGTGAAGTCATGGTTTGTATAATTTAGTTATTTTTAAATGGTCATATAGAGGAATTATAAATTCATTTTTTGGAACCCTATATGATTAAGATACTTAGAATATTTTTTAGTTCTATAATCTTTTTATTTGAAAGAAGTGCTTGTGGTAGAAATTAGTAAATAGATGGAACACTATGTGTCAAGTATTCATTTTTTTACTTACTCTATAAAATATTATTTCTTAAACATTAGGGAAATGATCTTAAAACAAAAAATTTGTTATACCAATACCCAATGTTTTGTTCAAATGTGAATATTTTAAATAATCTTTGATTTATATATTTTTGGCCATAAATTTTATATTCAATTTTTTATGATTTACGAACACAGTAACTCCCTATAAATATTTACGTTTTCCCCCAACAATAATTTCCACCAATGTTCTGCTATTCAAAATCCATATTTGGTGGTGAATTTTTCATTTCCCTTTCCGTCTTCTTAAGACTAGATTTTATTAACCCTATTTCCGATGTGTGTTTTCCATAAAGGTATTTTCTATTTTTAACCATTTATTTTAGAAGATCAATTTAAAAATTTAAGGAAAAAATTTATTGCATGAGGTAAAAATGTAACACCCCATGCTTCCACATTACATTTCTCTTTGAATAATACAACATTGTGTGATGTACGCAAGACCGAGTTCAAACAAACCACGACCTATCGAACTAGATGTTTAAAAAGTAATTATGAATATTAATAACCACATTTGGAATATTATATATATCCAATATAATTTTAAAATTTATATTTTTTGTTTCATTGACATAATATAAGGACAAATTCAATTTTTCAGATGAAAGAAGTATTTTTCAAAAATGCATTTTTTCTACCTTTTAATGGTGATCCATGATTAAATACAGTATTTGACTCTTTTATATATTTAATTCGATGTTATTAAATTCTTTTTTAGAATCGGGACATAAAAAATTCGTTTTGATATATTTTTATTGTTTTTCTGATAATATTCATATTTTGATCAAAAGTGAAAGATACTAAATTTTTATTGAATACTGCTTTTTTAAGTCAAATAATTTATAGTGATAAATTATACATTTTAATGGTTTTGAAGTATAAGTAGAATTTATTTTTATCATTTTATAGAATTTTTTTCATTATATGTAATTTGACATTTAAATTTGACATGAACACAATTCAATTTTTTGATAGTATTTACTTTTTAAAAACCCGGTTTTTGTTTTTGACAACGGAAATAAATTTTAAATTCATTAATACAACTTCTATATTTTAAATTTGTTAAAATATAATTTTTTTCTAAATTAATAATATCAAAATTATCATAGGACTAAATTTTGGCATTTTTATGAAAACATTAAATTTTTGATGAATAGTGAAAAATGATGTGTTATTGTTTAAACATGAATTTTTACTTAAAAAATTTATTATTTTATTTAAATTTATTTTATGTAAAAATAGATATATAATACCAATATATTTTCAATTTATTTCATTGGAGTCATTATATAAGAAAAATATATGTATAAAATTTTATTGAACTTTTTAACGTCTTTTACCCACCTTCTAGTCACATTTGAAAATTTTAATACAATAAAATTTTACCACATATGTGAAATGAATTTTAAAATTACAAGAGATATAGTTAATATTGGTATGTAAAATTTGGTTCAATAATATGGAATTAATTTTTTGTTAATAATAACTTTTGACTTTAATTTACCACGATTAAAAGTAAATATGATAATTAAAGGTAAAAATTATAATATAATTACCCTAACACATGTCTTCATTCAATTGGATAAGTTTATATAGAACAAAAAAACCTTAGGAATAAAATATTATCCTTTTGGTCCACTAATATCAGATAATAACTTTTATAATTATTTTATTTAATGAAGAGTTAAAAGTGTTTAATTCAATGTTTAATAGGAAAACCAATTTTAATGTTGGGTTATACCTAAGATAAATTCCACTATAAATATTTAATAGAATTATAAATATATTTCCTACATAATTTTATTTTATTTATAATTTTTATTTCTTATATAATTAAATTTATATATGACATAATGATGATGTAGTAATTACTTTATCAATGAAAGATTAAAATAATTGGTATTATAAATATAAAAATAAATTTAAATTGGGCCTTTGGATTCCATAAATGAATTTTCTAGCATAATATGACATTTTTGGGTGGATTAATTTTTTTTGTAATTGATAATGATTTTATGGCTTTAACAAAAACAAAATACCAAATAGTGTCAAAATTAACGGAAATGGGTTTTCAAAAAAAATATTATTTTATTAATTGATATAATATTTCTAAACATTTTAGGCTCAACTGAATGAAATATATAAGGTTATATATATCAATAGTCAACCACTTGGGGTTCTATTGAATTTTTATAGTTTTTTATTACCCATTTATTATAATAACAAAAAAGGACATGGTAAAAGTTAAACTATTTAACTAAGAGTAAAATCTAAAATATAGGGTTAATATAGTGACCTAAAGTTGTCTAAAACCTATTGGTTGAAAATATTTATGTCGATACACACTTTATATTTGAAATATATTATTTTTGGAGCCATTAGAAATAGAAAATGATTTTATAATAAAATAATATTTCAAACTTCTCCTAAAGTGACTCCCGCCTCTCTTATAAAAGGTATTTCCCCTTCCCTCATAGTCACACCTCCAAATTCATTTGGTTCGAACAAACCATTTCAAAATCTCCTCCCAACATCCCTCAATTCAAACTAGAGGCCTTCTCATGACCATTAGTCCAACCTATGTAGCCATTTGTTTCAAATAAAAAAACACCGAAAGAAGTGTTAATTATTATTTCATCTCTTTCAATGTTCTTTTCTTCTTCCACTTTCTCTTTATTTTTTATTTATATTGTAAAATAATAACACAAGTAACCTCTAAAATGTTTTATTTTTTTATAAAAATGTTTCATCCATACTAGTTATTCTATCCATCCTATGAATGATATAGTCATCATGTGTGCATATGTACAGCTTACTGTCTCCATGCTGTGGTGTAATTTTTTGTTAAACTCTATGTTATATGGATGGATATAATGATGAGTAATATGTATATAAATAATTAAAATAACATTATAATTTCTATATAAAATTAATATACCATCTAATTTCAAACTTTTTAATCATTAAGGAAATTATATCGTCGCTTGTGTGTACATACGACTTACCATCACCACGATGCAATAAGATTCATTTCCACGTTCACCATTAGACGATGATTATAAAAATATATATTACTAATAAATATGTAATATTGGAAATAATAATTCTACTATATATATATATATGTGATTGTGTATGTATTTATTTCTTTATGGACTTATATATATCTTATTCGATTACTTTCCCTAAAAACGATATAAAAACGGAAATAGCATTTATGCGTATGTACGACCAACTGTCTCAATAAACGCTGTTTTCCATTTTATATATCTATATATTATACATATTTATATTATAAATATGTATTATATATAAATCATGTTTTATATTATGGTATGATTTGAATCATGATCTAAATGATACAATCAAGTATAAAAAGATTAAACGCGTATGATAAAGAAAGTGATTATTACCTAAAATGTAAATTTGACATGGAAATCATTATTAAATGGATAGTATAAAGTCATAAATTAATCATGTATGATATAATAAATATAAATATTATTTTGGTATAATTTAATAACATACTATGGTCATTATACATAAAGTTAAATGTACTCTTGACCAAAGGAACGTGCAAGGTAAGGGTTAATTTCTCAATCTCATTATTATCCATGATAGTTTATGTGTAAGTATTTTTTGGGAAATATTTATTTTCCAGGTCCATGTTTCATAAAATAATTTTTATAATTGTTCATTCAAGGGACTATTTAACTGAAACATTATTTTAAATGTTTTAAATATTTTTTCCTCTCAATCTTTCTCAATAATAAGGGTGTTTTCAAAATAGTTTTACTGGTTTATTTAAATAGACATGATTGGTTTAAAGTATTAATTCCTTTAAAAATATTCAAATTGGTATGGGAAAAATTTATTAAAAAATCACTTTTAAATAACTTCCCTTATAAATGTGTTACTTTCAAATGATTTCACAAAAAGAGATATTTCTAAAAAAATTACTATTTATTTTAAACTATGTCAACATCCATTACATGATATTATTCTTCATTGAGGTTGATTTATTATAATAAAATATTTCATATTGTATTTAATGATTTATGATATGTTGGACTATATATGGACTATTTTTATACCATTCATGGTTTATAGATAATGTATTTACATTCGATAAGCTAGTTTTAATACGAACGATTATGTTATCATTCAACTTTTCATATGAGGAAGGAAGTGGACTTAGTATGTGATGGGTGGATCCCTCTATAACTTCTTGATGCATCGGTAGGCCTAATGAGTAAAATTATCATCTTGGAACAGGGCCTTGACAAAAAAAATATTTGTAGTCTTGTCATGGGGCCTTGACTATGTGGTAATTATGTTCTGCGTTAGGTATTCCATATTTATTAAATTCATTTTTATATGTGATTATTATATTAGTAGAATATCCAGGTGCATGTTTATATTGTAATGTTTGATTTATTTTCTCAATAGTGTGTTCATGTTTTTATATAAAAGGTGGATGTTTTTATTATATAACTTACCTTAAATGATTATAGCTTTTTCTAAATTATTTACCCTTACTAAGCATCAAAGCTCACCCCTTTCTTATGTTTTCTTTTCCCAGGATTCTATGAAGGGTATCATGGTTGATTTTCTAGGTTAAGCTAGGGGAATAATGTAATTATCAATGGATTATTTATGTTGGGATTTATGTTTGAATGTGAAATTTAACATTCTTGTATATAATATATTTTACAAGACAACTAAACTGATCGGTCCTTCGAGACTTTATTTCTTGTAATCATGCCAATGTATTAAAAAATTCACCGACTCTGGGGTTTCTGGGTCAGGGAATTATATAATATATTTTCTATAGCCCTTTAGACTACTAAAGGGAAGTTAACTGATACATTATAACATTTATATGTATAATACGATCAGTGGTAAGAACTATTAAAGAACACTAGTTGAATGGTTGAAATGGAAGATATGGAGTGCTAATAGATTAAGAGAATATTTCATAACAAATACTTCCCTAAAACACTTCAATCAATGATTGAGAGAATATTCAAAAAGAAAATTTAAAGGGAAGGAGAATCTGTCATGAATTATGAGGAATAATAAAAATGATTTCATGGAAAGGTAGTAGTTTTGTTATAAATAAGTATATAAAAATAGACAGGTTCTTTACTGTTTTAAAACAACTCCATGAAAATGCTCTCCAAATAGAATAAATTTTGAGTAATGAAATATGGTTTGATGTGCTCTATATTTAGATATAATGTTTATTGAATAGTCCAACTATTATAGAGACAAGAATAGATTAATGGAGTTTCAAGATTGTGGGTAAAATGGAAAAATAGGAAAGGGTGTACAACTACCCACAAGTAAAAAGTTGGGAAGTATAACCATGGTAATTGTCCAATGGAATCGAAAAATGCTCAAAGTATATGAGAAAAGGTCACCGAGATCATGAATGTAATTGATACATAATGATGATGACCAACATGAGAGAGGAGTAGAGGGAACCATATAATGATCCACCCATGGTTCAGTGATTCAATGTTAGTGAGAAATGAAACTACACCCAGGCAATTCAAAATATCTGGAGTCTTTGAGGGTAATCAGCATCAGTTTCCACCAATTCCTAAGGATAACAGGGATGACTATGCCATCACCACTAATGATAAAGACAATGAAAACAAATCTATGAAAGGTAAACTTATTATTAAATAAATAATTTAAAATGTTTATTTGATTTTAGATATACATTCTGTTATTTCTGTAAAGTATACTAGAACTATTGAATCGAATCCCCGATACAAATTATATCTCATTTCACATTCTAAACCATCAAATTTTCATATTAAAATTTTTGGATTATCAAAAACATCATTTGGAAAATCCTGTAATGTTGTTGGTGTTTATAACCTGTGAATAAGGATATATTGTTCAAATTTTTGAGTCAATTGAAGGTTTCATCCTAGATGAAATTCCCATTTCTAGTTAATACACTGATGTATTTTTTGGAGATTATCTTAAACATCACCCTATATCATTAGGTTGAGTTCTCAATAGATCTTTTAACAAGATCCACTCCTATATCAGAATCGACCATCAGGAATGCTCATATCGAATTGGTGGAGTTAAGTAAAAATTTGTAAGTGAATTATGAAAAAGGTTTCATGATTCCACGTAAATCAACATAGGCTTCCCCAATTCACATTACCTAGTAAAAGGATGGATCAATACATCTATTTATTTATTACCAGGATCTAAAAATGATCACCATAAAAAACATTTATCCTTTTACTAGGATTGATGACTTGTTCAATATACTACAAGGAGATAGATTCTAATAAATGTTGTATCATCATTATAGATATCAATAACAAATATTAAAGAAGGACTATATTTAGAAGACTACTTACTATACATGTTATCTGCACAAATATTCATTGTAATTCCCTTCAGATATACAAATTCCCCTGAGTTCATTATGGATTTGATTAATTGAGTCTTTAGAGACAACATCTACAAAGTTTCTGAATTTTTTATCGATGATATAATTATTTACAACAATGGAATGGAGGAGAATGAAAATAATTAAAGGATTATAATGGAAATATTATAGAAGGATAAAATGTTTCATATGTTCAAAACATGTGACTTTTGGATGTATTATGTCTCATTCGTAGGGAATGTGATCACATGTGGGAAAATTTTTTAAACCCTTCAATGAAAAAGGAAACTAGGGAATACCCCTAGATCCATTAGTTTTATCGAAATCCATTTTATTTATGGAATAGTTGTGTAAAAATATTTTTTTGGTGATAAAGTTTTCCTGAATGTCTAGCTTTCTAACTAAGATCATATTGAATATGTAAATTATGCTAGGATGGAAGAATGTGATGAAATAATTTTAGAGAATTATAATAGTATTTTCACTAGAGGTGTATCACAACATGAAATTGTGGAAGTGTTTTATGATACACTCTGATGCTTTATTAAAATTATTGGGTTGTTCACTCACGTAGAATGATAATGTTATAGCCTATGACTCACAACAATTGATAATAAATGAAGAGAACTACCCAACACCTAATCATGAGTTAGAATCAATAATATTCACTCTATGTATTTGGTACTGCTATATATATTAAGTGTTGTTTGATACATTTACTGATAATAAGTTTATAATTTATATATTTACATAGATGGAGCTCAATGTGTGTCAAAGAATATTTTTTGGGATTTTCTTGGACTATAAATTATGTATGCTCTATAATCTAGGATAGGGAGAAATGGTAGCTAACGCTCTGAGAAAAATGAACCTTATTCTCTATCTATGAAGTTGATTTATAATAACATCTTCATTTTGGATATTCAATGGATGGACTTGGACATCATAACAACAAGGAATACGTCTTACACTACTCAAATGATTACCCATCCATCCATCTAGGAGAATATCAATGAGGCAAAAAGTATTTATCTAGAGCTACCGAAAAATTTTAAAGAAGAAAAGAAAGGGAACCTACATTAGTTTTATATTATTGATGATGGTGTGATTCTTTTGGAAATTAGTATTTTAATTCCTTTTACACAAGAGATAAAGAAAGATATTTTAGATATGCACATAGCACATATTTTTACATCTATCAAGGATGTACCCAGATGTATCATGATCAACGATAAAACATGATGTAGGACAATAATGAGAAATATATTTCAGAAAATATGTCATGGGTTTTGGTATGTAATAATGTTAAATCAGAGTGATGTAATTCAAAATTGATGATGAAACCATTGCCTATACCCATGTAGAATGTGGAAAATGTCACTATTTAATTTTGATATGGTCTCCTAAAGACATCTAATAGAAAAAAATGTGATACGGGTTGTTATGGAATTATTCATCAAGCATCACACTTTATCACTATTAGGGTAGCTTTATTACCTAAAATATTCCATGATATTAGTGAAGGATGTTGTAAGGCTAGACAGAGTACCACTTTCGATCATCTGGTATCGTGATCCAAGGATCACCTATAAATTTTGTAGAAGTATTAAATATGTATCGAGTTATGAATTGAATTTTTGTATAGTCTATTAACCCAAAATTGATGGCTAATCAGAAATAACTATAAAGTTGATCCAGGACATTCTACGAGCCTAGACAATGGAATTTAAAGGATGATGGGATCATCATCTCCCATTAGTTGAGTTCTCATAATATAATAGCTAACACTGAAATACTAGAATGTCTCTATATAAACCAATACATGATATGTGATGTTGAACTCTAAATTATTAGGCTGAATATTGTGAGAAAAATATTGCATGTGCATGACCTTGGGAAAGAGATGATATAAAAGGTTCATCCATTCAATAGAATATAAATGCTAATCAGAGTCGGAAAAAGAGCTATGCAATGAACTATCCTAGGGACATAAAGTATGATATTGGGAGAAAGGACTTCCTTTGAATGTAAAAATGGAAGAGAGCCATATGGTATGTAAAGCATTGGAATCTTAGCCTATTGTATATTGTTTCCAATTAGATATTTGATCTCTTAGTAGTAGTGGACTATAATATTTCTCTTCCAAAAAATATTTCTCATGTTCATTGCGTGTTCCACATATCACTCTTGAGGAAATACATACTTGATAAATCACATGTACTTTTCCTAAAGGTGGAATAATTCGTGAATTTCCCCTTATATATAGTGCAATAGTGATGATCTTAGACCATAGAAACACTATTATATGAAAAAAAGACAACTCTCCTTGTCAATGTGATATGGAGGAACCATATGAATTCAGATGCAACATGGGAACCAGATAAAAATATTAACATAAATAAACTGACCTATTCTCAAATGATAATATGAGTTAAAGTTTCAGATATGTAATATCTAATGGGGATTTATGTAATGCAGGATTCATTGTTATGAATATTTTTTCCTAAAAAGTGTGTCTCATATAATAATATACATATACAAAACATAGAGAAACCAACAATGATTTTTGTAATTACTAAAAATTGTTACATAAATCATAAAATCAACCAATTAAAATTCTCATAACTATAACCTTATTAAAAATAAAATATAAGAAATATAAAATACGAAAATAAGGATTTACCCAATTTACTAGAATCATCTCCCAAACTGAAAACACTGTAAAAAAAGAAAAAAACTATTAGTAATGTAAGAAACATTATTGAAAATTGAAATATTTATCCTTGAAAATAATGGAGTTGAAAACTGAATGAAGTCATGTAGTGCTATTTATAGGAGGTAATTTAAGAATTGGAATAGTAATGTGACCGTTGGAATATTAACCTGGCCATTCGGAATGGTAATCTGACCATTGGGAATAGTAACCCAATCATTGGGAATTTTAATTTCACCTATATGTAATAAATAACTATATAAATAATATTTATTATGATTACATGTTGTAAATGAAAATTTTATAATTCCAAAAAATAAATATCATGACTAAAAACACATCAAAAATCTAAACACATTTTCATTTTGAAAAAATAAATAATTTTATATTGATAATAATAATTAAAAAATAAAATATATTTACTGGGATTAAATTAATATCATTTTTAAATCATAATTTTGAAATTATATGATGGGGATTTTCTAAAATAGATCAATTTTAAGTTGAATAGTAAAAATAAACTTCGTCATATAACCAATATAACTAAAATTATATCATTAATGATAAAATATAGAAATAATAAATTATATAACATTAGATTCAGGCATTTTACATTTATTATCTTATATTTTTCATTAAAATAAATTAAACTGAATTTAAAAAACTAAAAGAACATTCTAAAACATAAAAGTCAAAAGTGATTCTTTAAAACAAATTCTTTTTTCTTCTCACATTAGATTTTAATAAATAGATGAATTCAAATTAAAAAAATTATTTATTATCCTAAACACATTATATTTTATTAATATAAGATTTATATTGTGAAAAAATCATTGTTAAATGTTTTATAATTGATATATAATTTTATACAATGTTTTATTTTAAAAATACCTATCTATTAAAGTAAAATTTACCCCTATCCATCCCCTTATAAAACCATTCATCCTACGCATTAAAAAGACAATAATCTATAAAATCTTCAATATGAATCCAATAATAATCTATATGGTATTTCTAGTGAGTTATAACTCCAATCACTAAGAATTTTTAGTGTTGTTTATGCGCATCTACATCAAGGATTAAGTAAGTTCACATCCACTTCTATCTATTTTTAATTATTCTTCTCATTTTATTTTATTTTCCACCAACCAATTAAAATAAAATAAATAAATAAATTTATTATTATATTAGATAAAATTATATTATTATTTTTTACTTAAAAAAATTATTATACTACTATATAATTTTAATCTTCTTCTCCACGCTCTCTAGACAATGTTCTGAAAATGGTCGGTTAAACACCTACGAAGATATTTCCCTATCAAAACATATAACATTCATCATGGATGACTACTATAAACTATCAATAGTATATAAAAATGTAATTATATGAATTTTAGTGTTATATAATTAGTTATAATAATGTATAAAATACATTTAAAAGAATAGAAAAAATGATGCAAAACGAGAAATGTTTCTGTAAAACATGATAATAAAACACTTCAATTTCATCGATGGATGTTAATAAATATAATACATTAATTTTGATTGATTTTTTTTAAATTAATATCATTCAGTTTAGTATTAGTTTTTTTTATAATCATTAGGTTATTATCCATGATGCGAAACGCATGTAGATTAGGCGGTTATCAATGTATGTGGATTCTCGAACCCAACCCTCATTCTTTGGGTTATAACTCATTTATGCCAAGTATCAGTGTTGATATTCGATTAATGTTCCTAAAATATTATTTCACTCTTATTTAAACTTACTTTCAATGATATACATATTTCAAACGTGTTTTAATGACAAATATAGTGTTTTTTCTAAGAAAAATCATCTTTCAAAACACATATTGACTCCTTGCAATATTGTATCTTCCTCACACAAGATTAGGATTCTTATAAATTATTTTTTCCCTTTTCATTTGGGAACACCAATTTTTATTATTGGATGTATTAAATATTAAATTCTTATGAGTCTCATTCCATTACATGTGTTATTTTATGATTATGATTGTTATACACTCTTTATATAATTAATTATTTTGTTAATGTTTTTGTATGATAGGTGAGCCTAAAATTATATATCCATCCAATTAATTGAGTAATGTGATTTATCTCATGTGATAAGGTGATATATTTATGTACATTATGCTATATTTTTACAAAATAATTAGTTTTTGATTTTTCAAATATGTTAGGTGTGAACATGAGGCTAGAAATGTTCTCAACTATGTTCAGTATTTGACCACATGGACATGATGTTTCATTTTAATGCACTACCACATTCCATGCCTTTATATAAGGAATCCTACCATGATTATGATTATGATACTATTATAATGAAATTATTATGCTTATTATTCAAATCCACATTATATTGATTCATGTCCTTATTTATACACTTATTGGGATTTTATGCCACCCTATTAATTGATGTACATATTCAGGTGATTACTTGTAGTAAGTATAACTTGTGGGACACTAATAATATGGAGAAAAATGAATTCAATAATATTTATATTTTGTTATTTAAATGTTTTTTATGAGCCTAATTTCCCCAAGACTATAATTTATGATCACATATTTGTAATGATAATATGTTTTTTATCGTTATAATGATGTAATATTCATGAAAAAAAATTATGGTCGTGATACATAGTGTGAATGAAAATTATCTAAAAGATGGCCTTTAATGTTATTTATATAAAATTTATTCATGAAATGATTATAATATTATTTTTTAAAATGGCCGGTCACTATAAAAATTATAACCATTTATGTTTCCTAAGAAAACAATAACAATTTTAAATATCTCAATATTTAAACTCTACCAAATTATTTAAATGTGTATTGTCATTAGTGATGAATTATAAAGATATGTTTTTTTCCAAATAAAAAATATACTATATTATAAAAACCCTATAAATAAGATTTCATCCCAGACATATGATTTCACTAATAATAATTGGAGAAACATGAGATATAATAGAGGAGTGAGTTAAAACACTCAATAAGTAATTAAATAATATAAATGAGACGTTGATATTTTTTTTGAAAAAAAAATATGTGGTTATTATTGAAATTAAATGATTAATTTAATATAATCATAAAATAATAATAAGTATAATAATAAACTATATCATAGAATCATAAATAATTTAATCTTAAGTAATATCATATTCCATAAAAAAACTATAAAAAAATTTTCTTGAGATTTTGTGAAATAAAATTGGAATACGACCAAAAAAATAATTTAGAATAACATAAAACTATAGAACATAAATAATTGTGTGATAATATAAATAATTTTATAAAAAGACAATAATACGATCATAATTGAATATATTGAGAATAATTACACATGTCTCATCATATACTAGATTCAGAATCATTTTAGACATCTCATAAAAACATGTCACATAGAATTATTAAATGGGAATAACTACCCTTATGACTAACATAACTGACTGGGTATAACTAACAATCTATTGAGAAGTAAATATTTATCCACTTAATTAGAGGGATATATATTTATAGTCCAATAAGTTATATAATAATATATCTATATATATGTATATGTGTTCCATAGGGAATCTATGAAACATCTATTTAAATAATATAATAGTTAACTATGAAAACAAAATTGACTAAATATAAACAATCATTTGGAATAAAAATAATCAATTTTGAAATTCAGGCAATACAATGTATATAAAAAAATATTAATACCTAAAAAATCCAAAATTTATTATAATACATGTTTTCACTAAGAGAATAATATAATATATTTTAATATAAATGGTTTTACCGTTTAAAATGAATTTTATGACTATCTAAATGAGAATATTTCAATTAAATGAATGAAATATAGTGTGCCACAATCTAGATGCATTGAAAAAATGATTATAGATCAAAATTGATATTGATAACGAAAATAAAATGTTGTGATTGTTCAATACTCTTATATATATTTCGTTTCCATTCCAACATTATCATACTGAAATTTGGGTAATGAATCAACAGATTATTTGTAATGACCAAAATGCCTTAAGTACTCGAGGATCAAACTGGTGACCCAAAGGAAAAAATCGATGAATTTATATAGAATCTATAGGCTCTATATTACATCATATCATTTTAATAAGACATAAATTTTTAGAATGAACATCATTATATAATTTATTATGTCAATTCTATTCACAAATACATAAAAAAAGGTTAATATTTGGATAACCACTAAGTAACATCATTGATATCGGGATAACCTCCCATTTAACAAATTTTTATCTTGGGAAAACCTCTTGTGTGTAATATTTTAGTCGTTGGAAAACTTGATGTGTACCCATTGAGTTCATATAATATAAAAAAATTAACACAATACATTGGAGGGAGATATAGGTCTAACCCAAAATTGATTATAACATGACCACCATCCATGGTTAAAACCTAAAAATAATAACATATTGAAATTTATTCATATACAATCTATAAGATAATAAAACATTCATCACATAGGAAAATATGAAATGAAATGGGTTTCCTAAAACATTAAATTATAAAATAAATCATATAATGAAAATGGGTCTCAAAATAATATCATAAGTTCATTATAGTATATCCTATGGAAATGAAGATGATTTATTATACATCACGTCAACTTAAACATAATCCATTAAGAGAAAAAAACAAATATGGTATCGTAGAATCTTTTCCATATTAACTATTATGTGACTTCAAAAGATGTCATCATAAATGGAATGTGACTTTGAATGAAAAATAATTTGGAAAATAGGTTGAGTATAAAAGAATATGATTTCAAATAACCATTTGAATACAATAAATACATTAAAAATTGATGAAATACTTTTGATTAAAAATTTCTTTTAAAACATGTAATCAAACCATCAAAATATTTTGAGGAATTTATTTAGAATAAATTCTATTGTTGGGAAATTAATTTTTAAAATATAATATTAAAAAAAACTATAGGAAAAAAATTCCTTTGAGAATATGATTTGAAATATTGTATGAAAATTTAAAATATTTAGTATTCATAATTGTGGGAAATGATTACAATATAAAAAAATTCCATTCGCATTTTTTGTAAATTAATAATTGTACTTGTTTTGAAAATCAAATGAAGAATAGTTTTTTGAAAAATTTTAAAAATATATAAAACTGTTAATTTTTTTTAAACATTCCCAAAGTTGCATTAAATAATTAATTAAATTTTTACAATAAATCATTTTTAATATTGGAAAAAAATTTGATTAAAAATACAAAAAATTGTTATTATCTGTAGATATATTCTTTTAGAATCAATAGTATATAAAGAGATTAAAATTATTGAACTATAACTATATTTAATAAATAAAAAATGTAAAAAATATTACAGTTTTTATTGAGTGATATATCATAATATTTCCTCAACGGTAACATAAATTTATATAATCCTAATTAAAAATGAGATTTAAATATCAAACCTTTAATCGTTTTGAGTATTTTAAATAATATAAACAATTATAGAAAAACATATAATTATTCATTAAATATCATCAAAAAGAGGATATTAATGATAAAACATGTCAATGGGGATGTATATGTAGCTCATAATATATGATAGGTCTTTAACGTAAGTTATTTCCTAAAGAAAAACATTTGAGGCAAAAATGTCATACCACTTTTGTCAAATTCGAATTTTAATCCCATTGAAATATTGATCATGATATAGAAATAAAAATAAAAATTATTATTACGATAAAAACCATAAAATATATTCACGTTCAGTATATACACTAAATTAAATAAATAGTTGGTGAATATTGGATGTCTCTCACTGATGTAAACAAGTGAGATTGAAATCCATTACTGTAAGTCTTGACTACCTTCTTAAACATTTGAAACACTAGTATAAAAAACTATTTCATTGTTATAAATATATTACTGAACCAAATATATATATATCTTACCTAGTATGATTTACATATGACCGTTTATTACCAATTTATTAAAAATTTGTTGTTAAAATAACATTTCATGTAATAACTAAATAGTTTTTTCATGTATGTTAATATTTTTTATTTTTAAAAATATTTTTCTTATAATAGTTTAATAATATCATTAATTTAAAAATTTATATATATTAGTCATATATATTCAATATATATTAAATTAGAGTAATTCATTAATGTTTCATACCCAAAATTAAAAACACCATTCATGTAGGCTCTATGACAAAAGTATGCATGAACTTTGTTTACATTTTCATGATGGATATATATACAAAATTAACTAATATAATAAATTTATTTAATCATTTTACCGCATAAATTTCATATAAAATTTATTATATTTACCATTATTAACTTCCCTATATAACTATTTGGAAAAATTAATTACATTTCAATGCAAGGAGGTAGTCCACCATACACACAAAATAAGTTATCATATACCATATAGAAATAAATTTAAAATTTTTAATGTTATATTTTTATTATAATAAATTTAATTATGTTACAATTATCATATATATTAATTTATTATATCCTTTTTATAATCCAAGGGAAAAAAATGAAAAACACATAACATCGATTCACAAGGCGGTAGTCATCGTATACAAGATATATTGTGTTATTTTCCCATTAGTATTAAGGTAAGAATTAATATATTTTATAATAAATAATTATTTATAAAAATATACTAAATATGACACAATATAATTATTTGGAACATTATATCCTTCTATGATAAGTGGTGATGGAAATCAATGAACATTGGTTCATAAGGAAATAGTTTGTCGTACTGATGGTCGACAGATTCATTTCCCATTTTATGGAATAATTGATGTACATATTTTATTAGTTTAACATTATAACATAAATGTATATTGTAAATATATGTTTTTTTATATTACCATATTTGAAAAATATTTTATGGTGTTTGAAGAAGTAAAATAAATATCCATATTGAAAATTACTCCCTATTCTTCAAACAACCTCTATGGTTTAATCTAATGTTGTATTATTTTATTTTTCTAATCTCAAAAAGTAATTAATATTCTGTGGCTAGAAAAAGGATGAAATTTTGAATTAAATGGGAGAAAAAATGGGTTTTCATGTATTAATAGGGGAGTATATGGACAGTCATTTCATTACTGAGGGAGATGAACTATGTATATTTTTTTGAAAATACTAAAGTGTACCCATGTTTTTTACATTACAAACGGCTCCAAAATGGTACATTATGAAACCTTATATGGTTTATATTCAAAATTATTCATACAATTGTGGTCATAAATTTTCATATATCTTTTTACCAATTATTATTTATATAAACCCTCTAATAAAACTATTTTATCCTGAACCACTATAAATGATTTTTACAGTTTTTACTATATATTTTTTATACATATGAAGTTGTAAATAATAAAAAATATAAATTTTTATGATTAAAAATTTTTGATCTATTATTTGGTATTCCATTCACTTAAGTAGAAAAAATTAGTTTATAATTAAACCTGAAAACCGGACGAAGAAGCAATATTCCTTAGATAAAATCATTTAATGTTTCAAAACATTTTATCTCAAAGTTAAATTTGAAATTTATTTTGATGAAATTATTTGGATTTATTGATATAAAATTGAATTAAAATGAAATTTGGAAAAAAAAATAGTAAAAAGAAAAATTATAAATCATTGAAAGAAAATGTGGTTTCATAATGAAACTATCATTTTTCACTATTCACTAAAAAAATAATCTTTTCGAACAGTTAGGGAACGGGCTGCCACAGTCTATTAAATTGAGAAATTCATGTGTTTGAGATGTTCTGGGATGTTTTGGTAGATCATTTCATGAGTTTTTAAAATTTCTAGTTTTCCAACAGTGAGTCTTGTTGGTGACTCACAATGGTGGGTGTAGATCGCAGAGTCCAGAATAGTGAGTCGTGATGGTAGGTCACGGTGGTGAGTCACTGAGGGTAGGTTTCCAATGGTGATTCATCTAATGGGGAGTCACCCATTGGGGAATCATCCACCAATGAATCATCCAATGGTGAGTCAGCCAATAGTGTCTCATCTAATTATAACTCAACACTGGTAGCTCACATAGGTGACTTAGTCGATAGGGAATCAATTCCGACAGTTTGTCAAAATTTTGGTTTTCAACAATTTATCTTGATTCATTCCTTTAATTTTGAATCTAATGTAAATTTTTTTAAACCAATATTTTTGTGATTTTGAATCCATTTTATGTTTCATAAAGCATGTATTCATGTTTGCTAAAATTCTGAGGCTCTTAAACGGCTGAACGACATGGTCTTGGTCAAGATTCACTTTTAGTGAGGGATTATATGGGTTTCATATCCCTCGAGGCTTGGATTAAATCATTCAAATATGGAAACCTTTACTTCATCCATAACTTATTGTTCTCTATTTGTTGGTAGCTTATATAACCTCTCTTCCCCAAGTGATCATGCATCATGATGTGGCCTTCAGATTGGATTTTCCTGGAGGATTTTTCGTGCTGCATGTGCACCCCCTATTTTTGTGCGAAGAGGATGTACTGATCAAATCTTTTTTAAGGTAGAAATACCTTTATCTCTATTAATTTTTAATCGTACGGGTTGTGTGTACTCATGTCTCTTTGTGAATATGGTTGAATCCAAATCTCACAACGATTAATGTGGTGTAGGATGATGATATTGAGGAAGATAATCAAACCTATTACGAAGTTCAATATGAGGTAATGATAAGATAATGATGAAGATATTATGGTATAATTTTTTAATTTGACACATATTAAGAATTGTGTTGGTTATATTCCTTAAGAATATCACATCCATGTATTGTTTCTATTTTCAAATCTATAATGGATTGCGAAAACATGGAGGTGATCTTTTTGGCAATGGCCTTATATGCTAAAAACTAATTAACAAATAAAATTTAGTTAATAAATGGAATCTACTAGATTATACACCATCTGTAATCACCCATGAATTATTAATGTGGAATTATGGAACATGTTTCAGTATAAATCTAATTACTCATTTCCTTTTTGGATGTGTCTATGTGATGTATATATCTTGTTCGGTATTGTACATTATGCATGATTTATGGTGTTGTAGTTAGAATCACAACTGAGTATGGGATGGTTTTTGTGGTGTAGTGGAATCACAGTTTGCTATATTTGTATTTTTTTATGGATGAGAGGTGGGGTGCAGTGGGAATGAAACTAGGTTATGTTTTGATTGTGTTTTCGGGTAAGGTGTATTTACACGGTGGGCCTGCCAAAGGTTGTGATGAGAGCTGTTTCTGGGTATACTTGTGAGTTTGGGGTTTACTCTATTGAGGGGGATGCTTTTATAAATTATTTCATTTAATAATGATAATTGTAGTGGTTATCATGGGTGATAATTGGATAGTAATTTTGCAGTGGGTTACATTACCATGGTTCTTCTTCCTTGTGTGCTTTATTTTTAGTGTATTGTTTAATGTCTGGGTTGGTAGTTTCCAATGTAGAGATATAATGAATAAATTTATTTTTTAAAAAAATAATTATATTTGTATAAATGAGTTTGTTGGGGTAAGGAATTGAATAGTGTTTTGTTTTGTAGTTGTTCATTTAGGGGTTACAACAAATGTTGCTTTTTTGGGATGGTTGTTTTTTTGGAAAAACCCATAGGTCGGGAAGAGTGTTTGATACCTACATGTACACTTCTACTATTATTTTATTTTCTAAACCCACCCAACCTAAGATGAGCACTGTGTGATAAAAAAACATTTTTTCAAGGGGATGGTGTCCACCCAACATCCCATTGGGAGGATGAGTGGCTAGCTCTGTTAAGATACATGATCCATCTACAAGGAAATGGTATACCAGGAATCTTTGGGCATGTTATAGTAATTTTTGTGAGGCACATGTGTCTGCGGGTGACTTGTTCATTCCTAGGTGTTATTGGGTTGAGATGTGTTGTGATTTCACAAGTTTTTTTCAGGGTAAGATGTGTTGTGCTTTATTATGTTTCTTATTGATGATTGTGGGGTTCGTGAGGCCCAGGTGTTTACAGGTTGGATGTGATGTGGTTGTGTCCTGGGTGTCTGTGGTTTAGTTGTGGTTGTCTCCATATACCCATATCGTGGGACTATCATTCAGTCCCAAGTGTGTGTGAGAGGGTTGTGATGTGGGGCATATTGAAGAGTGCATAAGCATCATGAAATTCTTTATTAGGGAATGATCAATTATCAAATGGGAATCCATGTGTGGTACTCAAAACATCAATGTCATTAATATATTACATTACATGACTTCTATTATTTTTTGATGATTCCATGGTAATGATGGTATGGTCAGTACATCCTCTTAGGATCTTTTTGGTTTTTTATTTTCTCCCAAGGTAATTATTTTTTCCCTTACTTTTCCATGAAAGTCTTTTTCTATTACTAATGAGTATAATTGTGTGCTCAACCCATGTATATGAAAATTGTTTTCAGGTTTCAGATAATATTACGTGGACATTGTTGGACCCTACTTTCTCAAACGTAGGGAGAGTTATTGTGTGGTTTCATAGCATTGGTCCATTGTGTCATGAACTATGAAAATGGGTCGTGTTCAATGACTACCAAAATCCATCTTCAAATAGGCCAGATGATCGTGACTAACACCTATTAGGAATATTTTACATATGGGTGGTATTTTCATATGTACTTGTACACACAGACACATCTGCATTCCCAAAATGATGATATGTAAAAAAACTAAGTACACAATAAAGCATACCACTATGATAGCATGAATAGAGTATGACTGAAGTAAAACTAGAAGTTAAACAAGGGAAAAACACAAATCCTGAAAAAGTAATGTCTTCCGAATTGAATGAATGCATCCCTAAAATACATATGTAGAATACCCAACCAATACGGTAGGGGTAAAAAATCTATCTAAATATGTAGGAGAATATCTATCATGTCAGATCAATCTATACACTACCTATTACTAGTCCACCTAGGACTCTATCAAAGCATCAATCGTCTACACAAGACACGACATGTTCATGAAAATCTCATGGAGGGGTGAGTAAAACAATAATTAGCCGAGACCCAAAATAAATAAAAAATACCAATAGGAAATAGACGAATTATACAACAAAAGAAAAAAATGAAATACACCACTAAGGAAACACACAATAAATGTCAATATGGTCATATCACACTGGTATATGCCTAAATCATGAAGAAAATGTTTTTTGGTTGTAATCCAAAGAACTCCTAGTATCCATGTAATAATTCCTGTTGACGGAACATGGAGAATGAATGGGGGATAGAGTTTCAATGGTTCATGGGGCGTCGATGGTGCTAGGAGCATCATTAGAACACATAGCTTTAGTGGCTCTCGGAGTGGTGAGGGCACCCTAGGAGTCGATAGCACAGAATGCATTGGTGGCGCATGGAGTGTTTGTGGTGCATGAAGCGTCTATGGAGCATGGAGAGTCGTTGGCGCAAAGAGCGTTGCTGGTGAATGGAGGTTCAATCAGTTATATCTCCCCCAAGTCACATAGTTTCTACGATCACATATTCACAACCATTCCTAGGATTCTGCATGCTGCGCACTTGTTCTAGGAGTACCTACTCCTCAGGCCATTTGGTCAAAAACCCAAATCCATAAAAAAATCTCCTAAGGTAACTTAAAAGGATCGCCTCATCTGAAGGGTCCCAAAGCTAAAAAATTATTGTTAAACAGAAAAAAAGTTTTAATGATATGACCAATTTAGTAAAAATATTTGGGTCTAGTCAAGTTCTAACCCGACCCATTCTGATATGCCCGACCTGACTTAGCGCGGCCGACTTGACCCAAACAATTCATTATGGGCAGTCCGAAACTCGCTTGGCCCATGTCATGTGCGTTGGTTATGCTTTACTGAACTCAGCCTGCCCTATCCATATCCCTCTGTTCCACACGGTCGCTCGACTTTTTGGCTAGACAGCTCCCCCAGTCAACACAATTGGCACACCTCCTCTAAAAAATCGTGCAGCCACAATGTCTTGGGGTCCTCCATTGGACACTTCTCTTGGTTGTCTCCCATATTCCACTTCTAAGACCTCCTTCCATGATCCTTAGTCACCAACAATGGCCTCATCCATCGCATGCCTCCTCTGATGTGTCCCTTCCAAGATCACATCTCTTCACCCCCACTGGTAGTCGTATTGGTGGCCCATTCCACTCACACCCCACCTTTCCTAGACTACCCTACAATGTTAATCATGCCTTTTTCGCCAGCCAATCCACCATCAAACTGGGAGGTCATCTCTCTCTGTCTAGGTCGGCCAAATTGTGCACTTCAAGACACCTCCTAGCACTACCTCTTACGTGGGAACTGATCCCCATTCTCGGGTCGATGCACCATAGATCAAAGGTGCAACTATCCTCTGACCATAAATAATGAGGAACTAAGGATGATGAATGGGAATGAGAAATGAGGAATTTGGGATATTGGGGAAAAGAGAAAAATGTCATGGACAAATAAATGGACCAATCCTAGACTTGTTCATTTCGACCGTGATTTGTTCATGTTTTAAGTTTTAACACACAAAAACTCAATAGATTCCCACAATGATTTATCATCCCATTAATCCTGTCAATAAAATCCACCAAGCATGAATGATTGAACTATGGATAAACCTATTTGTTGGTTGGTTCATTTTAATCATCTAAATTTAAGAAGGTATAAGAAATCCAAATGAGATCAATATCTTACTTCGACGTTGGATCAATTATTGGTGGAAAATATAAGTCCTTACAGTTATTGATCCTTACTCCTCTAGAATTCATCATCGAGAGTTCTTCATTATCGTTACCTTATGGGAATTCTTTGGATATGAAGATAACCATGAATTTACATGACATGGATTACTAAAAAACTTCCACTCCTTCTTCAATTAATGTACAGTAATATATTTTAATTAAATATTTTAATGAAACTCACATCCAGAATTATCTTTCACCCTTGAACCACACCCATAGAGGTTTGGCCCTACATAATGTAAAGATGACACTCTAAATACAGTAGTTCCCTAAAATTTATTATCTGAGCAACCTTTTAGAATTCATTCACAATTTAATGAAAACCTATGTACACACATTGTTGAAAACATAACATTTTATGATGAATTGTTTTGGGAATACCGAGACTCAAAATATGATTCAATTTTAGCACATGGTTTGAGATGATTCCCAATTAATTTATAATAAAAAATTGTAGAAAATAAGTGTCATTAAATTTTCCCAACCATAGGGATTTATATCCCCAAAATCCAAACAAGGGATATTCAATAAAAAGATTTGGGTCCTACGTAAGAATATGAGTGTCCTTCCCCCAAGGGATCTCTTGGAGATTCCTATGTAGCCATCGAATATGCACTAGAGGAATCAACCATCCATGAAGGATCTATTGATTTCCATCCTCGATCTTCACCAGGTAATCCTGAAATGTTTCCCCATCGTCAATTTTTAGCACACCCCAGTTGATATCATGTGTTGGATCATGCACATACCTCATTATTTGTGACACATGGAAGGAATCATGCACCCGATGCAGCTATGAGGTTATACCTAGTTGGTGTACCACCTCACCAATTATAAAACAAAACTCAAAGTGGATAATTTATCATAGAGATAACACAATTACCTAACCATATGTACACAATCCCAATCAAGGCGATACATGTATGAACACATGGTCTCCCTCCTCAAACTCCAGAGGCCTCCATCACCAATGACCATATTATTTCCATGGGCTATGTGTAGTCCTCATCTACTCTTGGATGTTCTGCACCTTTTCTATGGTAGTTAGTTCCAACTCTCATCCCAAGAGTACTAACACTCTTAGGTATGAACATCATTGTGGTGAGCTGCATGGTGGCCCATATATGGCGCCATAGAATTCCATACCAAAGATAGGGTTGTAGCTATTATTATATGAAAACTCCACTAGAAGTAGCTTGTCCTCCCAACTATATCCAAAGTCTAGGATACAATCACGTAGAATTTCTTCATGAACGTACATGGTCCCCTCTATTTGGCCATATTTCATGAGATGCAGTAATATTCTCAAGATAAACTGAGTCCCAAAGGTCTCCTGTAATCCCTTCCATAACTACAATGTAATGAAAACATCATGATTTGAGGCTATTATCTATGGGATTCCATGGAGATGAATTATCTCCTACATGTAGAGGCATCCCAATCTCTCTATTGAGGTCTACTCACTGATCGGTAGGATGTGGACCAACTAGTTGAGTTAGTCAATGTTCTATAAGATAATATTGTGTCCCATTGACGTTTGTGGTAATCCCATATTGAAGAACATATATATCACATACCATCTCCACTCTAGAACCTCAAGTGGTTGGGTAAAGACTGTGGGAATCTGGTGCCCAGACATCAATTACTGGCATGTGAGGCACTGAGAGACAAACTCTTCCACCACCTTCATCAACCTCAGCCACCATAACTAAATTTTTAGGTCTGGATACAACTTTTTTATAAATGGATATACCACCGAAGGGGATGTACGGACCACCCTCAAGACCTCCTCCCATGATGTCCTTGGTTTTACTGTGTCTCCCCTGAAGAAAATGATGTTATCCCCACCATTCAAATATCAATTATGGGCATGCCTTATGGAAAACTAAGCATGTGTAGTCTCAAAATCAGTTTGTCAGAGTTTTTCTTTCATGACTTTCTATAAGAGTATAGGGAGAAAAAAATCTAGTGAATGTATGATTCTCAATATCCATCCATGAAGGATATCTACTACTAGGCTAACATTTATAAGGGTTCACTCAATAATTACATGATGGATCTCTTACCGAGAGTTTTAGCACTTCATTTTCCATATAAGAGTATAGAAAATCGCAATACCATATTCCTAGAGGAACTCTATCCATCATCTCTTGCTCACGATCATATTTCTCTAAGAGAATATATATATGATACACTTAAGGATGGAGTAGACAGTAAACTGTTCACCCATCATGTTGTGTCACAACCTCATTAATACAAAGACTAACAATAAAAGCTAACGATTATGGGTCTCATAGTTATACTCATTCTGCCTCAACTGCTCTGAACCATAGGTAATTACTACTTTCCCATGCTTTTGAACATAATCAAGCTTCCTACCTGATGCTCCAAATAACAACACGTGATCAACACCCTCCCCCGATAATCTCAATATGGGAGTACTCTTCAATCTCTTCCTAAGATCCTTAAATAATTGTTATCACTTCACTATGAACAAAAAAGGATACATGTTCCATATTAAGGACAAAAAGGGTGCTTATACTCTTGAAATTTTGAGTAAAAACCTCTGATAGTACCCATCAATGCTCCCAAAACACTACACCTCAGTAACACTCGATGTTGTCTCCCAGGAAACCACTGCTTAAATCTTTTCCAGATCGACTAAAACACTAGCCACTAAAACGATATTTCTTAGAATGTAGACCTCCTGAATCTAGAAATTCATAATTTAGAGCATTCCATAATGTTTTTGGTCTTAGAGAGTATCCAGAATCATCTTGTAGAGTATCATATTCTCCTCCTTAGACAAAATGTACAAAAGGATGTCATCAATGAAGACTATGAATAATCAGCCTATGTATGGCAGGATGATCCTATTCATGAGACCCATGAACATTGTTGAGAATTCATCAAGTCAAACTTCATCACTATGTACTTTTAGTGGCCATACCAAAATCTTAATGATGTCTTCGGGATGTCCTCATCCCGTACTCAAATCTCATGAATGCCAGATATGAGGTATATCTTCGAGAACTATCATGATCCCTTCAGCTAATCGAATAGGACATAAATCCACAGTAGTGGATACATATTCATCTTGGTAACCTGGTTCATGTGCAGTAATTTTACTCATAATCTAATGATCCCATCTTTTTTCCATAGAAAACAATTCTGATACTTCCCAAGGTGAAACACTAGGTCTCATGAAGCCCTTATTCTATAAGTCTTCAAGTTGTACCCTAAAATCACAAAGCACCATGAGATCCATATGATATGTCCGTGTAGATAATGTTTCAATCATATAGTATAGATAAATATAGATTTCTACCTTCGCATGGGAATAAAATCATGGGATATCATCATGAAAGACTTCCTCGAAATCCACTACCACTATAGGAAACTGAGGACTCGTCTCATCTCTTGTGTCGAGGATCGGGCTAGCCAACTATTGTGTGATTGGAATCACCCTCTTATATTTGATTCAATTCTATGCCTCATGTGTTTTATTTTCACCGACCTAATAAAACCTATCCCAATATCCATGGACACAACTTACATTGTCCCTAAAATAGTCAATATGATCTTGAACTATGCATAATCATTCCATACCTAGAAAGACTTTAGAATTCCTCGACACTGCCACCAAGAGAACCCAAACTAAACTCTATCCCCCCTAATGCAAGGGTACACTGTTAGTACTAATTTGTAATCATTGAATCTCACCACATAAGAGACACTAATAGTATGTATTGAGTTATCAGTTCCACTCTAATCTTGGTGTATTGAATAAGGGTCATTGTATGAAAAGAGTGACAAGAGACTATGTCATTCAAAACCACATCTAGGTTGGAAAATATATAAATATTACCTCAAATATTATATGGAACACCAGGTTTGTAGGCCTCTATCACATGAATCTATCCATGCTTTATCCACTAGCTCCTTAAGCCCATTGTTGACCACCTGTGGGTGGTGGTGGTGGTACCTAAAACCTCCACCGACCTCCTACTGCTTATCTATCAACTCTTCCACATCCGCTACCTAGTAGACTACCCTATTCCTTCCTTCTCTTCCACCTTAGTGGTCTATCGACTATCTCCGGATCGGTCGTATCACAGGTTGTTCAATATCATTCAAGATTTCCTTGACCATGACATGGGTAACACAACATATCTTTGGGATGAATCACTCTTATCTAGTAGCCTCTTGCCACTGGACCCATGTCCTAGGTTCATACCCTTATCTATCTAGTCTTCTTGGATCCATGCATTACTTGTTGTCTACCTGCTTCCGAAGATTCACCTACCTGACACTCAGTGGTAGATTCCACTATCATTTTATACTTCACCATAAATCTCCCAACAGAAAGAGTTCTCTCTATTACCCTATTATGTGACATAATTATAAGAGATTTCATGGATTCCTTGATATTCTGTATTATCCCCTACTCGAATGTCATAACCCTAATGAACGTGTCCCTCACCATATACATGTAGTGGCAAGAGAGATCTGTTAATATCACTGAGTACTCTACTATTGTCTGACAACACTGATGTAGATGCTAGAGATCATATATACGCCTATATCATAATGTCCCTATAAATAACTCCTCCCTGAAGATATTCTCGAATTATGACCATGTGAGGGTTTTCTCTTCACGCATCTGGATCACTATGCTACACCATCTATCCATTGAGAACTATAGAAGAATAAATGGTAGAACTATAATCTGGTTGAGAGCCATCCACACTAGGTTTTAGTAACATGTAACATACTCTAGCTAATCCTTATATTCT
This sequence comes from Viscum album, assembly GCA_963277665.1. Taxonomy (NCBI): domain Eukaryota; kingdom Viridiplantae; phylum Streptophyta; class Magnoliopsida; order Santalales; family Viscaceae; genus Viscum; species Viscum album. The sequence goes on from OY728127.1 coordinate 607,058,338, forward strand.
AGGGGGTTTTTCACCCAAAATACAATGATGTCACTGCCTATGGTACTCATGATATGCACATAGGCTTCATGCATCCTCTACCAGTAGCACCTGTAGAAACTATTTCGATCAGGGTGGTGGTATCCCTGGTACACAAACCGATGTTTCTATCCACACACTGGTCCCAATACCAAGGCCTCATCACCATGTTGATCATCCTCATGATCACGCATCAGAATCCAAGATGGATGTTTATTGGGAGGAATCCTGAAATAGATAATATGCACCATAGTCTATAGTGTATTCCTGGTGAGCTGCCACTAACTCTCGAAGGACATCATAACCCACTCAATATCCTACAAAAGGAATGTACCATCTATTTTACTTATAATTAATGTTTTAATTTACTGAATCAAAATGAAGAATTCAATATCCAGGTGTATGGATACATCGGCTTCCGCACTAACAATGGAGTCTCTAGTCTGAATAAAAACTATGAAATACGTACCACTATTTATACAAACCAATAAACAAGACTCGTTGTTTCTTTGATAAAGTGAATAACTTTTATGGAACTTTATCATGACCCATCCCAGAGGGTACGATGTCATGACTACACTAAGACCTCCTCCGATAGGCCAGGAGCCAACAACTAGAAATGAGTAGGCATATCCCAAAAATAGAAGACATGTGCCTAAGTACTTGTAAAAAAACACACAAATCCAATCCCAAAAAAAGTAAATTTAAAAAAACAATTTAAAAATCATGCATACCATGTAATGACCCATAAATTTCAATGAAATTTTTTTCTTAATTTTCATGGGAATTTTACAAGAACGCAGTTTCTGACGGCACCTGATTCCGAGGCCCGGTGTGCCCGGAATCATTTTCTGTAGTTTGGCTCGGGTACGTTCAGTGAACGAACGAGCATGTTTTTCTAACTTTTGAACCGCTGCTCGGAATCAAATTCCAAGGGAACCGATGGAATCGCAGCGCCTATATTTTCTTAGAAACACCTCTTCCGGAGTTGCGTTTTCTCGGGTGTGGTTTTTAATTTTGGGCATTAAGTTAAGAAATAAAATAAAGTGGTGCGACAACTTTATTTTTATTTCACTTAAGCCACATAAAAGCCACTTAAATCCACTTAATCTGAGTTGAAGAGGATAGGGTGGAATTCAAAATCTCCTACCCTCTTGGTAGGATATTTGTGAGGTGGGGCCCGCACAAGCCCCACTATTTCTTTTCCGATAAGTAACGCACCCGCGAAAACCCCTCATTATGAAAGTCAACTGACACATTTTCTTAAATTCATAACGCACCAATTAATTGGGCGGTTTTATTCGTTGAATTAATTCTATGAATTAATGGGTCGTTACTTAACTTATCTCTTTTTTTCGTTTTTTGGCATGTTAATAAAATAATACCAACGCTATTCTTCTTATGTGTTGTTCGTTGAGAGGATTTGATAGAAACATCATGTTCTTCATCCTCTTTCGTGAAGAACACGAAGAACGCAATGAACGTAAAGAACGCGAAGAACGCAGGCCTTTGACGAAGGGTGATGAAGAACGCCGAGCCCTCGGAGATCGACGACGCGACGCCAAGTACCGCGACACCGACGATTCTTCTTCTGCGACATTCTTCCACGACAATCCAACCTTGCGACAACCTTCGATCGACAACGACAAGGTAGGGGGTTGCGCTCCTTTTAAATTCATTGGTGATTATTAACAACAATATGGATTTAGTTATTATTAATTAAATCTGTATGTTTCTGATCCTCGGAGTTCGTCGACGTGACGCCAAGTACCGCGCGACAGCAACGCCCTTTCACGACACGACGATTATTTTCTTCCGCGATGATCAATTCCACGAAGAACGCATGCTCGACGACTAGGCGAGGTACGGGTTTGATTCTATAAATCTTTGTGATTTAATCGCCGGTCGTTTAAATATTTTTGGGTGAATACCTTTAAGATCGCTAACGCGGTTGGTGCGGACTAACGAACAAGTCCGAACCCACCACACCTTTTCGTTCATGGTGCGCGAAACGGAGGATGACGAAAAATGGGGCCACAAAGGCAATTCGAGTGCCTGGCAGTGATGATCGAGTCCCGGGAGGACCTCTGGCAATGACCGCACGCAAAACGGACTACCGGAGCACGTTCGGTGACCCGTGGAAGCTCCCGCCGGCGCGACCGTCTGCCAGGCGGCGGCGGCGCCCGGCGCGCCACCGGCAATACCTGCCGTGACTTCAGCTGCGGCGGCAAGCTAGTTCCGCGACCGCACGGAACCAGGAGGAGGGACGTGGCCCGACCGCCGCGTCCGCTGGCGAGGCGGCCCCAACCGGGGTCGCGGTTTTCCAACCCGTGGGGGCAGCGCCACCCCGCGGCTTCCTCCGCTCGGCCGGCTCGGCCGAGCTGAGCCTGGTCACGCCCAAGCCGGGCTGGGTCGCGCCAACCGGGTCGGACCTGGACCCATGTCGGGTCGACCCGATTCGGGCCGACCCAAGTGGGGTTGGGTCGTGTCGGTCCGGGCCCAGACCCCCCCGTTTCTGGACCTTTTCAGTCTTTTTCTCATAACATGAGCTATGGGCCTCCGAACGACCCTCCGTCAGCGGCGATGCGATCCTTGGATCGAGTCGTTCGTTTCGGTATATCCCACTCAAGGTTTCAGAATACTTTGGGTTCGGCTGGGTTGGTTTGTACATGAATCCAACCGGGACCTCAGAGCGGAAACACTCATATCTTGAGGTCTGGACGTCCTATTGACGTGCCGTCGACTTTGGTGGATTCCTCTATGTGAGAAGGATCTTTTGGAATATTCCGCCCGAGGTTTGGACACAGGTGGTGTATGGTCGGGTTGGGTTTGCCTTAAAAACCAACTAGGCCCTTGGGACGAAAAAGCCAATAACTCTCAGACCGGCCGTCCGATTGACGCGCCGTCTGTGACGTTGAGTTCCTGTTGACGAAACGAAACTTTTGGATACATCAACTCTGGACTAGGTTTTAGTTGATGTATCAGCCTCTCGGCTAGTGGAGCGGACCCTCCCGAGCGGGCTTGCTGTGTGCGGGAACCCTAGAGATGGCTGCGACTGGTACATCGACGACGATGAAGACAATCGTACTGGAATCCTATGTGTGTTCGACGATGAAAACAATCGTATTGGAATCCAATGTGGGTTTGATGATGAAGACAATCGTACTGTAATCCTATGTGGGTTCGATGATGATGAAAATCGTACTGGAATCCTGTGTGGGTTAGACGATGAAGACAATCGTACTGGAATCCGATGTGGGTTCGACGATGAAGACAATTGTACTGGAATCCTATGTGGGTTCGACGATGAAGACAATTGTACCGGAATTCTATGTGGGTTCGACGATGGAGACAATCGTACTGGAATCCTATCTGGGTTTGACGATGAAGACAATTGTACTGGAATCCTATGTGGGTTCGACGATGAAGAAAATCGTACTGGAATCCTATGTGGGTTCGACGATGAAGACTATCGTTATGGAATCCTATGTGGGTTCGACGGTGAGGAATATTGTATCAGAATCCTCTATGGGTTCGACGACGATGTCAACAGTGCTTGTATCATACGTGGGTCCCAGTAAGATGAATCAGTGACTACATCTGATCATCTATCTTGCTTTGCAAATGATGTGTGCCTGTGTGAGTTGAAACCCTGTTTTATTTTCCTTTGTGGATTGTGTTGCGCTATCCTGTGTGGATTTACATTTTACTTTCCTTCGTGGATTGTGTTAAGCTATCCTGTGTAGATTTATGTTTCACTTTCCTTTGTGTATTGTGTTGAGGTATCCTATGTGGATTTACGTTTTACTTTCCTTTGTGGATTGTGTTGAGCTATCCTGTGTGGATTTATGTTTTACTTTCCTATGTGGATTGTGTTGACCTATCCTGTGTGGATTTACGTTTTACTTCCCTTTGTGGATTGTGTTGAGCTATCCTATGTGGATTTATGTTTTACATTCCTTTTTGGATTGCGTTGAGCTATCCTGTGTGGATTTTTCTTTTTTCTTTACTGTGTGTTCTGGGTTGTACTTGAGCTCGAATGTTGGAGCCGATCGAAAATTGATGACTTAGGTATATGTATGGGAATATACCTAAGCAGTGTCGGATGTTACTTCGTGATTGTATCTTTGATTTGTGGATTATCCTTAGTGGATTATGGGAGACCTTCAGGAGTCTCGGGGTCCCTACTAAGTAGCTTATACTCACCCCTGCACGGGAAATGGCCGCACTACATTGTGTTGGTTGCAGACGACGGACAACGCTGATCGTGGTGGAGGATTGCAGTGCAGGATGGTAACTGGAGGTGGACCACTGGGCGGGACGTTCTCGGAGTAGTCGGCTGGACCCGAGGAGCAGTGGAGGAATTCTGTACCCACCCTTTAGGTGGGACTTCCAGTGAACGAATCGACGATGCGGCTTTACTTTTCAGTTGTTGTTTTTCCCCTTTCAGTTGTACTTTACAGTTGGGCTTGTATTTTCGGACCCCATTACTTTTCCTCACTTACTGTTGTATCGGCTTTTACTTAGGGTTTACATTTTCCGCTTGCTTACTCTGTAGTGCTTGTTTACATTAAAAAGGAAATTCCTTCTCTTTACAAGGATTTACTACTTGGTGCTAGACGCTAGCCCCTGGCCTACGTAAGGCGGGCTTGGGGTAGTCACGACACGGGCCCCAAGGACGGGTCGTGACAAATTGGTATCAGAGGTGGTCGGTTCTACCGTAGACTATGATCTTTCTTCTTGTGAAGCAATAATGTTTAGCGTATTGATTGTGGTAATCAGTCCAGGGAGCCTAGTGTTGGTGCAGCGGCCGACGAATCCGTACACTAGGACCCTAACTTCTGATTTCCGACATAATGCACGAAAACATTGATTGTATGTGTGTTTCCAGTTTTCCTTCTGTTTACTTGTATCAGCTCACCAGGTATACTGTTCTGACTATGGCACACCTATTTCTTTTCAGGATGGCCCCACGACAGCAGCCATCTAGGGTTTTGAGCGTTGTGCGTGATGAGAGCCCACCGAGAAACGAGGACTCGGTACAGGGACCTTTGAATGCTGAGGCACCGGCGGTACCTATACCCGCCGAGCCACCGATGCTACCAACCCCAACCAATGACGATGCATGTCGCCAAGTGCAGTGCATGAGTTCCAACGCCAGCGATCACCCAGGTTATGCGGGGAGATGGACCCTCAGGCCATCGAGGACTGGCTAGAGGCAGTTGTACGGGTTTTCAGATTAGTGAGGACACCAGCAGGCCTCATGGTGATCCTCGCAGCGAGCCTCCTGCACGCAGCGACAGGAAGATGGTGGAGCTTGATGCTCCAGGTGCACGATGAGGCATCTCTCCTCTGGACTAACTTTGAGATCATCTTCTGCTCGAAGTTCGTCCCGACCACCCTCCGTGCGGTGCGCATCTAGGAGCTACTACAGTTGTGGTAGGGCAGCATGACAGTTGCCCAGTACTCGGAGAGATTTACTGATCTCTCACGCTACACCACCGATATGGTACGGGATCCGTTCTTCCGGGTCTGGACCTTCGAGCAGAGACTGAGGAATGAGATCAGGGCCTCGATGATCTCCCTCAAAATTCCGACGCAGGAAGAGGTGTTGGAGAGAGCCCTTTTAGTAGAGAGTTTCCACGCCGATCAGGCACCAACGGCAGGACCCTCCGTAGGACGACCCGTAGCGGAGTCTTCTGCGGCTGGTAGTTGACAGATGACGCAAAGGCCTAAGCAGGCCATACCATCAGATGGGAAATCTCAGGGTGATGATTAGGTTGTGCGGGGAACACGAAGGAGAGCCAGCTACTCGAGGAGCAGGGAATGCAATGCATGTGGCGGGCAAGGTCACATGGCTTGAGACTACCCGACTCGTCCTGATGATAAACAACATGCAGTAGAGGGACCTCCCAGGCAGAGGTTCGACCATGACGGTCCGCAGGGAGCAGGCGGGCGAGGCAGATGAGATGGCCGTGCAGTTGGAGGTGGACGACGCTTCGGGGTGTTGCCACCACCTCCACTAGGAGGTCCACCCCGACCGCAGGGGACATGATGACATGGGAGAGCTCAGCTTCAGGAAGCTGAGGCATACGATCATGGAGCTCCGGGAGTAGGTGGACAGAAGTGGGACTAGCTCCAGACCTAGAGACTTTTGTTCATGTTACTTTTAGTTTTGTTGTTGTATGTTTGTAGATGATTTCTGTCTTTGTACATGACCTGCAGTAATAAAAGACACCTTTTTTGTGGCATTTTCTTTCCTGTCATCTCTTGTGTTGTTACTAGGAGGTTCCAGTTTACACTGTTGACTTGACCCTCACTTGAGAGATACCTACTGGAGGAGACCAAATTACCACACATTGATGCCGACAGTGTGACTCAACCCTTGGAGGCGAGAGTAACGGTTGGATCTCTTGGTAGTATCATCGAGGCCTTACGACGTCATCCTTGCTATGGGTTTGTATCATCAATTATTGGATTTACTGTATTAGGCGAATAACGTGGTTCATCCAAGGGATGATACCGGATTTCTCCTATCGGCAAAGAAGAAATCACAGCAACTCTTGTAGGACCAGAGAAGGCCCAGCTCATCCAGGAGCGGATGAGGACAGCTCATAGCCGGCAAAAGTATTATGCTGACAGGAGGCGGAGGCCACTAGAGTTCGGGGATGGCGACCATGTATTCTTCCGTTTCTCTCATCGATATGGTTTACAGAGATTTGGCCGAGACATAAAGTTGTATCCACGCTTAATCAGACCATTCCATGTCCCCAGTAGGTTTGGCGAGGTGGATTATCACCTGGCTCTACCACCTCAGTTGCACCGCTTGCACGACGTCTTCCACGTATCTCAGCTGAGAAGATTCGTGGACGACCCGACACACATCTTTGACCATGGGGAGCTGGACGTTGATGATGGGGAGACTTTTTCCGGAGGTCCCAGTGGAGATCGAGGATCGACAAGAGCGGGTCATTCATGGACGATCGATTCCTCTACTGCTCATCGGATGGCAGCACAGGAACCTCCAGGAGAGCACTTGGGAGCGGGATGCTCAGATGTGTGCTCAGTACCGCCTTTATATCCCTCAGTTTGTAGTGAAGCTTTACGGGGATGTAAAGCCCTGTGGTGGTAGTAATGTAAATACCCAAAATTTAAAGGAAAATTTTTTCTTAATTTTCTTTGGAATTTTACAATAACTCAGTTTCTGACGGCACCTTATTCCGAGGCTCGGTGTGCCCAGAATCATTTTCCGAAGTTTGGCTCGGGTACGTTCAGTGAAGGAACGAGTGGGTTTTTCTTACTTTTGAACCGGTGCTCGGAATCAAATTCTGAGGGAACCGATAGTATCGCAATGCCGATATTTTCTTAGAAATGCCTCTTCCGGAGTTGCGTTTTATCGGGTGTGGTTTTTAATTTTTGGGCATTATGTTATGAAATAAAATAAAGTGGTGCGACAACTTTATTTTTATTTCACTTAAGCCGCTTAAAAGACACTTAATGCCACATAAGATGAGTTGAAGTGTATAGGGTGGAATTCCAAATATCCTACCCTCTTGGTAAGATATTTGTGAGGTGGGGCCCGCACGAGCCCCACTGTTTCTTTTCCGCTAAGTAACGCACCTGCGAAAACCCAGCATTATGAAAGTCAACTGATGCGTTTTCTTAAATTCTTAACGCACCAATTAATTGGGCGGTTTTATTCGTTGAATTAATTCTATGAATTAATAGGTCGTTACTTAACTTATCTATTTTTGTTTTGTTTTTTTTTGGCATGTTAATAAAATAAAACCAATGCTATTCTTCTTAAGTGTTGTTCGTTGAGAGGATTTGACAGAAACCTCAAGTTCTTCATCCTCCTTCGTGAAGAACGTGAAGAACGCGAAGAATGCGAAGAACGTGAAGAACACAGGCCTTCGACGAAGGGCGACGAAGAACGCCGAGCCCTCGAAGATCGACGACGCGACGCCAAGTACCGCGACGCCAACGATTCTTCTTCCGCAACGTTCTTCCGCGACAATCCAACCCCGCGACAACATTCGATCGACAACGACAAGGTCGGAGCTTTGTGCTCCTTTAAAATCATTGTGGATTATTAACAACAATATGGATTTAATTATTAATAATTAAATATGTATGTTTCTGATCCTCGGAGTTCATCGACGCGACGCCAAGTACCGCGCGACAGCGACGCTCTTCCGCGACGCGACGATTCATTTCTTCCGCGATGATCAATTCTGCAAAGAACGCACGGTCCAAGACTACAGAGAGGTAGGGGTATGATTCTTTAAATCTTTGTGATTTAATCCCTGGTGGTTTAAATATTGTTGGTTGAATACCTTTAAGATGGCTAACGCGGTGGGTGCGGACTAACGAACAAGTCCAAACCCACCACACCTTTTTGTTCTTGGTGTGCGAAACGGTGGACGATGACAAACGGGGCCGCAAAGGCGATTCGAGGGCCTGGAAGTGAAGATCGAGTCCCGGGAGGATCTCTAGAGAAGACCGCACGCAATACGGACCACCGGGGCACGTACGTTGGCCTGCGGAAGCTCCCGCCGGCACGGCGGCGCCCGGCGCGCCGCCGGGAAAACCCGTCGCGGCTGAAGCCGCGGCGGCAAGCCGGTTCCGCAGCCGCGCAGAACCGAGATGAGGACTGCGGCCCGGCCGCCATGTCCGCTGGCGAGGCGGCCCCACCCGAGGCCGCAGTGTTCCAACCCGCGGGGGAAGCGCCACCCTGCGGCTTCCTCCGCTCGGCCAGCTCGGCCGAGCCGAGCCGGGCCGACCCGCCGGGTCGGGTCGCGCCCAAGCCGAGCCGACCCGCCGGGCCGGGCCACCCTGGCTGGGTCGGGTCGCACCAATCGGGTCGGCCCCGGACCCGGGTCGGGTCGGCCCGCTTCGGGCCCACCCAGGGGGGTTGGGCCATTTCGGTCCGGGCCCAGACCCCCCCATTTCCAGACCTTTTCGGTCTTTTTCTCATAACATGATCTACGGGCCTCCGAACAACCCGCAGTCAACAGCGTTGCGATCCTCGGATCTAGGCGGTCGTTTTGGTATATCGCACTCAAGGTTTCAGAATACTTTGGGTTCGGCCGGGTTGGTTCGTACATGAAACCAATCAGGCCCTCGGAGCGGAAACACTCATATCTTGAGGTCCGGGCGTCCGATTGACGTGCCGTCGACTTTGGTGGATTCCTCTAAGTGAGACAGATCTTTTGTCATACTCCTCCCGAGGGTTGGACACAGGTGGAGTACGGTCTTGTTGGTTTTGCATTAAAAACCAATCGGGCCCCTAGGACGAAAAGGCCAATAACTCTCAGACCGGGCGTCCGATTGACGCGTCGTCTACAACGTTGAGTTCCTGTTGACGATACGGAAATTTTGGATACATCAACTCTGGACTAGGTTTCAGTTGATGTATCAGACTCTCGGCTCACGGAGCGGACCCTCCCGAGCGGGCTTGCTGTGTGCGGGAACCCTAGAGCTGCCTGCGCCTGTTACATCGAAGACGATGAAGACAATCATACTGGAATCCTATGTGGGTTCGACGATGAAGACAATAGTACTGGAATACTTTGTGGGTTCGACTATGAAGTGAATCGTACTAGCATCCTATGTGGGTTCGACGATGAAGACAATCTTACTGGGATCCTACGTGGGTTTGACGATGAAGACAAACGTATTGGAATCCTATGAGGGTTCGACGATGAAGACAATCGTACTGGAATCCTATGTGGGTTCGACGATTAAGACAATCGTACTGGAATCCTATGTGGTTTCGACGATGAAGACAATCTTACAGGAATCCTATGTGGGTTCGATGATGAAGACAATCGTACTGGAATTCTATGTGGGTTCGACGATGAAGACAATCGTACTGGAATCCTATGTGGGTTCGACGATGAAGACTATCCTACTGGAATCCTTTATGGGTTCAACGATGAAGAAAATTGTATCGGAATCCTCTATTGGTTCGACGACGATGTCAACAGTGCTTATATCCTACGTGGGTCCTAGTAAGATGAATCAGTGACTACATCTAATCATCTCTCTTGCTTTGCAAATGATGTGTACCTGTGTGAGATAAAACCCTGTTTTATTTTCCTTTGTGGATTGTGTTGAGCTATCCTGTGTGGATTTACGTTTTACTTTCCTTTGTGGATTGTGTTGAGATATCCCGTGTGGATTTACGTTTTACTTTCCTTTGTGGATTGTGTTGAGCTATCCTGTGTGGATTTATGTTTTACTTTCCTTTGTGGATTGTGTTGAGCTATCCTGTGTGGATTTATGTTTTACATTACTTTGTGGATTGTGTTGAGCTATCCTGTGTGGATTTACGTTTTACTTCCCTCTGTGGATTTTGTTGAGATATCCTATGTGGATTTACATTTTACATTCCATTTTTTTTTGCGTTGAGCTATCCTGTGTGGGTTTTACATTTTTCATTCCTGTGTGGTATGGGTTTTACTTGATCTCTAATGTTGGAGTCGAGAGAGAATTGATGACTTAGGTATATGTATGGGCATATACCTAAGCAGTGTCGAATGTTAATTCATGATTGTATCTTTCCTTTTTGGATTATCCTTAGTGGATTTTGGGAGACCTTCGGGGATCTCGGGGTCCCTACTGAGTAGCTTATTCTCACCCCTGCGCGGGCTATGCCCGCACTACGTTGTGTTGGTTGCAGACGACAGACAGCGCTGATCGTGGTGGAGGCTTGCAGAGCAAGACAGCACCTGGAGGTGGACCACTGGGCGGGACATTCTCATAGTAGTCGGTTAGACCCGAGGAGCAGTGGAGGCTTTCTGTACCCACCCTTCATGTGGGACTTCTAGTGGACGGCTCGACGCTGCGGCTTTACTTTTCAGTTGTTGTTTTTCCCCTTTCAGTTGTACTTTATAGTTGGGCTTGTATTTCCAGCCCCCTTTACTTTTCCGCACTTACTGTTGTACCAGATTTTACATAGTGTTTACCTTTTCCGCTTGTTTACTCTGTGGTGCTTGTTTACTTTACAAAGGCAATGACTTCCCATTACAAGGATTTACGCCTTGGTGCTAGTCGCCAGCCCCTGCCCTATGAAAGGTGGGCTTGGGGTAGTCACGGCCTGGGCCCCGAGGATGGGTCGTGACATACCACTATTATGAAAACAATATTGTATGATAGTAGGGAATCTGGAAGTTAAGAAGGGCTAGAATGCAATCCCATCAAATGTAAGGTATCCCAAAGTTAATGTAGGAGTTCCAAAAACACATATGCATTAAACCCTACCAGAAAGGTAGGTGTAGGAATATTTTCTAATTACATAGGATAAAACATCACCCATCCGATGACTCTAAGAACCACCTGGTCCTATTACACATAGTAATCTATCAAATCATCAATCGTCTCTAGAAGATGATACACATATAGGAAAATCCCTTATAGGGGTGCATAAAATAAGACATAGAAGGGACCAAGATACCAAAAAAGAAAATACCACTAGGAAAAACACAATATATACAATAAAGGAAAGACATTATGTACACCAAAAATTAAACACACAAAGTATCGTCAATATGGTCAGCTCACTAAGGTATATGTCTAAATCGTGAAGAGAATGATTCCAAGTTGTAATCCAAAAATCTATGAGATTCAATGACATATGAAGTGTAAACGATGCATGGAGCGTTGATGGATCGCATAGCATCTATGTACAATAGAGAGTCGATCACACATAGAGAATCAATAACACATAGAGCATTGAAGGCACCCATACTGATGATGGCACCTAGGGTATTGATGACACAGGGTGTGTTATTGGTGCATGGAGCAACTATGGCGCACCGAGAGTTGGTGGCACACAGAGAATAGATGGTTCCTCAAGTTTCAATGTCTAATATAACTCCAAGTAACATAGTCACCATTATCACATAGCTGTAGCCAACAACAGAATTCTTCTTGTTGTGCACTTGTTTCAGGAGAACCTATATCTCACACCATTAGTTCGCAAACCAACTCCCAAAAAAACTCACATAGAGGGAATCAAAAGAACATACTCATCCCAAGGGACCGAACGCAAGATATGACTCATGTATCGTAGAAACAGTTTTAATGATATGTCTATTTTTAAAAATAGGGGCTCGTGTGTTTGAACTGGGCCAACCTGACCCGTTTTGACTGACCGGACCCCATCAGTCGGGGACAATCAGAATTTGGGTGGCCTCATGGTGTTGGGCCATTATGTCTATAGTCAATTGGAGTGCCCTTGTTCTCTAGCTCGGCCAGATTTGTGTGGGCCAGTTAGGCTCCGCCGAATTTGACCCACCCTAGACACATCCCACTAGTTAAAGCATTTTCCCGACCAGGTGCCTAGATGACTCCCTCGATCAACATGATGCTCAAACTTATTCCACATGGATATCCATCCTCTTCCACCTTGTCCTATGGCCATGCATCCTGGGGTCCTCCTTCTGACATAGCTCTGGGATGCAGCCCAGCTGCTACTGATGTGACCTCATATCACGACCCATATCACCGCATGCGGACTCCACCGCTATAGGCCTGAGTCAAACTAGTCCCAACATGAAAAAGTCTCATCAGAGTCCTATTCTGGTCATGCCCCTCCTCGCCCAACTACATCTTTTAGGCTAGTGTTGCATCCACCACTGGTCAACCCACCTGCCTGCTTGCTATTCATCGCACTCCACATAATCTAGATAGATTCGGTGCTCCCGGCCTCAACCTTGAATTGACACCACCTTGGAACTCCACAAAATTGGATCCCTAGTATTGGATCATTGTACCATGGATAGAAGTATCATAAATCATTTGATCATTAATCGTGAGGAACTACGAACATGGAATAAATAATGAGGAACGAGGAACAATAGAGATTGTGGGAAAGAGATAAATCACATGAAGGGAAAATGGAGGGATCTTCTCCAAGATCATGTCTGCCTAGATCTGTTCATGTTAGAATGTTTAATGTAGAACAATAAACACAGATTCAGATTCATTTAGCATCCCCATAATCCCCAAAATAAAATCCATCTCACATGAACAATATAACTGTGAATCAACAAATTCTTGTGTTGGTATGTGTTTATCGTCTCAATATAAGAAGGGATAATAAGTCACAAATATATGAATGTCCTACCTTGAGGTTGGATTGGTCATTGATGATAAACGGAGGTTCGTGTCATCGTCAATCCTTGATCCACCGAATATCATCATCAATAGAACTTCTTTCACCTTGCCTCAGGGGAATTCTAAGGTTATGGAAATAACCCTAACTTTCATTCAAATGGAATATTAAAAAAAGACTCCTTTGATGCATCATCACCTAACATTCATTGAAATATTTTTATTAAATATATCAATGACAGTGTCATCTAAAAATTTTCATTCATCCAAAACCCACACCATTCGATGATAGGCCCTTCCTAAGGTTATTCTATTGTTCTGAGAGAAACGGTTCCCTCATATTTCTGATATGGGAAACCATTTAGATGATAATATCATTATAATTAAAAAAACACATGATTTTTTTAAAAACATAACTTTTTTCAATGCGTTGTTCCTAGAATACCAGCTCCCTTAATCTCATGTTGTCATAGAACCTATTTTATAAATTTTCCCAACTAATTTATAAAAAAATAAAACCTTGGAAAATATAATTCAAGAAAACTTTGTAATTTCATTGGAGTTTTCTTTTATTTTTAGTATTTTTACTTTTTAACATGCATGTGGGGTGAATTTTGGGTTTTTTATATATAGTGTATGATTTTGTTTTAGTATGACGATCTTATCTCCCATTATTGTTTTCAAAAAAAGTGAAATGCCTCCAATTTTTTGAGATTTGATACCCTTCTATATCATCACCACCCCAAGACCCACTAGAAGCATGACTCAAGGGTCATTATCTACTCTTCATCATCTTATAAAAGGTAGGTCATGACAGAATGGTATCAAAGGATTGTGGTTGAGGGAAAGGATGATGATTTGAGTGAGTAATAGTAAGAATTGCAAATGTTGGTGGAGAATCAAAGTTATATATTATTTGTTGATGACATAGGCTAGGGAATACCAGCTTGGACATGCGATATTAAGGCCCCCCATGAACCAATTCAAGGACTCTAAGCCTACCAAACAACCAAGTGAAGCTACACTATTTTTAGGGTAATGACCCTAGAAAAGTTACTTCTATAATAATGACTTTTTTCCGATTTAAATTTGGGAAATATGGTAAATTTGATATAATTAATGATTTTAATGAGCTAAAATCAATATTAAATTAGAATTTCATACTTCATAGGTTTAGGAAATCCATGTTTACCTTTCACCTATTGCACCAGTTCATCATCCATGAGTGGATCAGGTAGTTTAGTATGAGTAAGCTGATCCAGTTGATCAGTGGAGGGTTGATCCATTAGAGCAGGACAACCGATGGTTCATCCCATTAAGTTATTTTCAATAGTAGACCAAGAAAATGTATGAGGTTAGTGTCTCAGATATGGAGATAGGGAGATGGATCGACGATCTTGAGGTTAAAATCATATTGAATCGGTATATGATGGAGTAATAGGTTCCTCTGGTAGTGTTCTAGATGCAGGGAGCTACACGACTATGGGGAATCTATACCTATGGGAGACGATGGAGGATGGGGTTCTTTGGGATGATTTTTTGAGGGAGTTCTAACCCTAATTCATTTCATCGACCATGAAGGATGGTAATAGGTAAAAGTTACTCTCCCTCTAGTAGGTAATTATGTTAGTACGGGAGATGGGGATCAACTTCATGGATCTCTATCAATTTTTTCCAGATCTATTATTGAATGAGGAGTTCATGATAGATGGTTAGTGGATACACCCCACAATTCTCGTCAATATGTAGTTACTCCATTCATATTTCTAACATACAAGGACGTCCATAGGAAGGCACGTATAGTTGATCTAATGCAATTTCATGTTGGTATAATTTGAGAGGGTATCCAACATAGTTCTTTATGGGAAAAGGATGACAACCAATGGTCTTAGGAACCATGGATTTTGATATTACAACCATCAGGGAATAAACCTCAGTAGTTCCACTTTTGACCTTTTGGTCATCATACCCTTCCTGTGAACATGGTGATGAGGTTTTTCTATTATAGGTCCCTTCAACATATTCTATGAATGTTTTCTATGGCTGTTCGTCCTCATTTTGGTGGGGTTGGAAGGGTTCCGTGCACGACTCAGTAGTAGTTGTCGTCCATTCCATTTCAGTAGTCGGGACAGTAGTATCCTGCTGCACTGAGGGGAGATGGAGTAGATGGAGGCCGACATCAGGGTGTACCTCATGGACCTCAACCCTTGAATAGTCTAGGAGGTTGTCTTTATCAGAGTGGAAGAGTTCTATGACATGTATTCCTTCTCACTGTAGAGACATCAATCACAGCAAGCTCAAACATTGTTAGAGGGACAAACAACTTAATCAGTACTACATATTGCGGGTTTTCATGATTCTTGAGAATAATAGTCCATTATTTCAACTATTCTAGAATATTCTTTGTGTATTGAGATAGAGATACATTATGTTCCACTGGGGTTCAGTACACAAGTAAGAGGTCGGATGAGCATTGTTGATGTGTGCAGGGGATGTAGACTAAAGATGGGGCTGCATCAGTCCTATGGGGTTCTATTGTTGATACAGATGAGACCATATGATATCATCATAGTAATTGACAGATTGTTTTCTATGAATTTTGTTATGAACATCTTCCAGAGGATTGTTTTATTTTCTGGCATGGATGGCCAGCTTGTGGCCTTCATTGGAAAACATGAGTCATCAAATGGTCAGTCGGTCTGTGGAGCATCTTCTTTTCTTATTGGTTGATCTGTCAATGTATTTTATGGATGATGAGATAGTAAAGGCTCCCAGTGTTGTCTGAGTGTACTTTTAAGTCTTTCCAGAGGGGTTTGTAACTTTACCCCTCAACATGATGTCGATTTCAGGATAGAACTAAAGCCTAGTTCCACCCTGATTTTGGTCTTATCCATATTAGATGGATTCTTCTGAGTTAGTTGAGTTGAGGATTCACATTGATGATCTCTTGAAGAAGGGATTCATCTAGCCCATTGTGTCAACATGGGGAACTATTGTATTGTTTACAAAGAAGTAATATGGTGGTATGCGATTGTTCATAGTTTACTAGTAGTTTAATTAGTTGATGGTCATGAACTGTTACCCTCTCCAAAGGATAGATGATATTTATAACTAGTTCAGTGGAGAAATATGGTTTTTGATGATTCATTTACAGTATTTAAATTACTAGTTTTTTGTTTAAGGATAAATACACCCTAAAGAATAATTTCATGTGTATGTATGTGATCTTTATCTTTGTGGTTATGTCAATCAGTTTAATGAACGCACTATCCATGTTCATTGGAATCATGAATTATTTTATTCATGAGTTCTTGTACGAGTTCATCATCATATATATTTATGTAATATTTTTCTACTCAATGCTAGAGGATGAGTATTTTGACCATCTTATAACCACATTATAGGTAGTTCAATGATACCATCTCTATGGAAATTTTTCAAAGTGCGTGTTTTGAACACGAGAGGTGAACTTCCATGGGATTTTGGTATCTTTCATGGGATTATAATTGGATCCATTAAAGGTATATGTAGTTTTTTCTTCAAAATAATGCAATAATGTGGCAAAGGTTCAATGTTTTCTCTTTCATGAAGAATATTTCTGAAGAGTTTCACCCCATTACTCTCATGGTGTATCTCTATTGATATACTTGACTAGGAAGGACTAGACCATAGTATAGAGTGGGTAGTGTTAGGTAGAATTCATCTACCTAATAATGATTTTAGTTAGTGCAGCAGTGCTCTGGCTTCCAGAGGAAGGTGTGAAGTACGATGATTTTTTTGATTTTTCCCTTCTATGCTTGGGATGTGTGATGATGCAAGAGCCATCAGTGATCTATTATAATTCTATGTAATTTCCTCCCCATGATCAAAAATATTCCACCTATGAAATGGAGCTAGATACATTCATGTTCGAATTGATGTTGTTGAAAAACTATGTCACTGGGGAGTTTATTGTGGTCTTCATAGACCACAAGAGCTACATGTATATCTTTTAACTAAAATAACTGAACTTGTGAAAACAGAGGTGGATGTAGTTTCTCAAAGATTATGATTTCTTAGTCACATAAACTATAATTATTTGGAATTTTATAGATGATGGTTTGTGTTGGATGATGAAGAAGGTGGTTGTTTGGGAATTATAAGACGTTTGGAAGGTGATGGAGGAGATTCCTACCTTTCTCATATATTCATGAATAGATATAAGTATTGTATTATTGTTTTAGATGTGGTTATATTATTCTCTGATGTAGTAGGTAGATGTTTCTCAATAGGGATGCTCAGCGGTAGAGGTGATTCATGATCGTTTTGACTAGGGTAGTGATCGGGAGGGATGGTCAGAGGATTTTTTAGAATTGGATGTTGTTTTGTGGAAGGATATTTGTTCTATTGGGGATGTCTTAGGGTGTTTTAAAAGATTATAATAGCTCTTAAAGGTACAACCATGGAATTATAGGTTTTATTATGGCTTTAGGGGGAATTTATTTTATCCTAGGATGACGTGAGAAGTGGTAGAGTTTGTGGGGATGTTGATAGTGTGTCATAGATGAAGGATGGGCACCATGTTCCTGGTGATTGTTTGTAACCCTTTGATATCCCATAGTGGATGTGGGATGGAATCTCACTTGACATCATCACATGGTTACCCAAGGATCCGGGAGGCTATGATGTGACCAAGTTAATAGTGGATCGACTGATGAAATCATCCCACATCAGATTGGTTAAGGAGTTGTGTATCATAGATGACTTGGACAAGAGTTATGTGTATGAGGTGTTGCATTTTCATGGAGTTCCGATGTACATTGTATCAAACTAGGATAATATTTTTACCTCATGTGTCTAGAGGGGATTGAAACATGCTTTTGGAATCCATCTATACCTCAACACTTCATTCCGCCCTCAGACAGATGGGAAGATAGAGAAGACAATCAAGACAATATAGGACATGAAGTCGGAGCATGTCTTGGAATTTAGAGGTTCATTCATGTAAAAATGACCTTGATATAGTTTTCTTAGAATAATAGTTATCACTCCACCATTTTCGTGGCTATATTTGAATAATTGTATGGATGATCGTGTTGTTCACCCTTCTGATGGATAGATGATGCTGAAATAGTTGTTCTTGGCCCCGAGGTAGTGTAGAGAGAAACATATAATTATTAGCAAATTTTTGTGAGGATGAAATCATCACATGAATCGATGAATTCATATTCATATTTAATTCGGAGTCCCTTGGAGTTTTAGGATGGTGACATTATTTTCATGAAGGTTTCCCCTCGACGTGGGAAGTAGAGGTTTGGTAGAGGGAGTATGCTTTCTCCTAGAATCATGGGACCATTCAGAGTGTTAGGGTGAGTCAGAAAAGTGGCCTACCAGTAGGCTTTTCCACTATGGTTGGAGAGGATCAACGACAAAATTCGTGTCTCCTAGATTTGTTGGTAACTTCACTATGACTCCCATGTACTTGACTTGGGATATTTGGATATCGAACATGAAACGATGTACTTGGAGCAACAGATAGAGATCCAGGATTATATGGTGATGGTTCTGCATGCACATTCCATTACATTGGTTCATGTGTTGTGGAGTCCTAGTGTCCTAGAGTATAGTACTTGGGAACAAGAAGCAAAGATGTGTTCTGGGTACCCTGAGTAGTTTTTGAGTTTTTCCTTGTTATGTATTTCTTCATAATATAACAGTCAATCCTTGTTGATATAAGAGGAGTTTATTTTATTATTATGAATGTGTAATAATTTTCTAACAAGTGAAAATGTGAGGAATACACTCTTAATTAAGATTAATTAATTGAGATGCAATGAAACCATTACATGAAAGCCAATGTCGCCCATTGTAGATAATATCTTGACAAGGGGGGCTGAATTTCTTGATCCATATGTTCTGATTTTTTGGTTTTTGTTCTTGTGAGGTGTGTCATCTATTCATTTGGATTATCTGGTTCCGTAATATGTGTTCTTTTATTCTATGTTTCACTGCAGCCTTTGAACAAAATAGAGATGTTTGTCATTGAACATTGATGGTGTTGGTTGTTAGCGGTTTTTTGGTATTGTATGATCCTAGAGAGGTATCTTAAAGGCTGGTTTTTCAGATCCATTTTTATTCAGGGTTTCATTTTTAATTTCGAGGGAATGAATAGTTTGATATGTAGCTAATGTAATGGAGATAACATCCCTAGACAATTAAATTGTGAAAATAAAATGTTTGAGGTGTTATAGGTGGTTGTGGTAGTTCATCTCAATATTTTTCAAGGTTTCCAGTTTTCCAATGGTGAGTCACATTGATAACTTGAAAGGGGGGTCTGGACAGGTGACTCTAGACTAGTGATTCTAGACTAGTGATTTTGGAATGGTGTGTCATGATGGTAGGTCCCGATGGTGAGTTGTTTATGGTAATCCACAAATGGTGAGTTGTCCAACGGTGAGTCACCTAATGGTGACACATCAACTAGTGACACATAAAACATCGATTCACCAATTTTTGACTCATTCAATGGTTACTCAGCATTGGTATCTCGCACAGGTGACTAACCCAAAGGCTATTCAATTCCTACAGTTTTTTTTAATTTCACTTTTCATCATTTCATCCATATTTGAACCTTGAACATTTCGTATGATATAGAATGGATAAAAACCTAGATTTGCGTTATTTTGAAGCTGTATCAAGTGTCGTTAATAATATCATTGACTTTTCCTATATATCTAGGTAGCTAAATGGCCAAACCACATGACCTTTTTCATGGTCAAAAGTTTATAGGGAATTAAAATATTCTGATATCCATTGATTCTTGGATCGAATCCTTCAAATATTGACAACTTTCCACTGTCCTATCCTTCTTGTTCTCTCTTGGTATGGGGCACCCAAAACTTTTATTCCCTGATAAAACATACTTTGGTTTGTGTCCTTTGGATCACGTTTTCCTAGAGGCTTCTTCCTGCTACCAGTTCACCCTTGATTTGGAAAAAATAGGGTGTGTTGATCATTTGATCATTGAGATAAGAAACATATTGTCTCTCATAATTCGGTATCATGTAGGGTGTATAGACTCATGTATCATTATGAATACTATTGAATCCAAATTTAATAAATATAAATGAGGGGAACTGAATAATATGACGATAAAAATAATCAAACCTGTTAAGATGTATTAAATGTGGTGTCTGGAAGATGATTATGATGATAGTATTGTTTTAGAATTTTTATTGATCCATTTTGAGAATTTTATCGGTTCTATGCCTTCTGAAAATCATGGCCTTTGGTGGTATCTCTTAGTGCACATATAATTGATTTGGAATGCTTGGTGTTGATCTTATGATGAATGACTATATAATCATAAAACTGACTAACGACATATATATAATTAAATAAATTGATGCCCAATGATTATAAATCTTTTGCGATCACCCATAAATTATCTAAGTGGAATTAAATAACACTTGATTTGTTAAATATGAAAAATCCATTCATTATTTTTTGTGTCTCGTTGGGGTAAAAAGTATGTTTTGTCTCTTATGTTTTACGAGAGTGTGGTGCTATGGTTGAGAGGATGGTTTTGTACGTGATGGATTAGGTGGTGTAGTCGAATATAGTGGAATCTTAAGATGAGATATTTTTTATATGTGGGATGGATGAGTAGGGTTTTGTAGTGGGATAGAAAATAGTTTGTTTTTTTCTTATGTTTCTGGGTATGGTGTTTTAATGTAGTGGGGTTTCTGATGGTTGCGATGAGAGGTGTTGATGGTTAAGGATGTGAATTGGGTGATTAATCTTTTTTGGACGATGGTTTTGGGTGGAAAGACCTTTAGTAAGGATGATTCTTGTAGATTTCATGGTTTTTATGTGGAAGGGAATTGTTAGGTGGGTTGTTTTACCATGGTTCTTCTTACTTGTGAGTTTTATGTTCTGTGACTTGTAGCTTCCGGGGGTTTGTAGTTCTCTTGTAAGTATGAAATGAATAATTATATTTCTTAATAAATAATTTTCATTGGTTAAATGAGTTGGTTGGGGGTTATGAATTGAATTGTGTCTTGTTGTGTAATTGTTCATTTAGAGGTAGCAGCAAAGTCCATTATGTGGGATGGATGATTGTTTGGAAAACGCCAATGGTTGGCCGATATTTTTGATACAGATATGTGTTCTTCTAAATTATTTTTATTTATATACACACCCCAATCTAGTTGACCACAATGTTCCAAACACCCCCATTTTCATGGGGGAGAGTCTCTTCCCATCATCCCTATGAGAGGATGGGATGCTGGTTACTGGATCTTCCATGCATGCTATTTTAGTAAATGGTAGTCCATGAGTCTTCAAGATGGTTGTGGTATTGTTTTTGAGACCAATTTCTTTGTCGATGAGATATACATTCCTATGTACATTCAGAATGTGATGTGTGTGTTATTTCTTAGGATTCTTTTTGATAAGACATGTTATACCTGACTTAGTGTCATTGGAAAGAGGTATTGGTTCATGAGGCCTAGGTGTTTTCAGGTAGGTTGTGATGTGATTTTGGACTAGATTTCTATGGGCGAGATGTGGTGAGCTTCATTTTCCCTTGTTGTGGGTCTAGCTCTAAGGCCTAGGTGTGTGTTGCCGGGTTGTAAAATTTTCCTGGTGGGAGACAATGGAAGAGTTTGTATGGTCACCATTATGGTATGATCAATTAACCTATGGTAAGGGGTGTGGATATTCAAATAATCAATCTGCATACTATATTAATTTACATGACTTGTGTAATTTGGTTAGAATTTCTTGGTAAGGTTTTGACGGTTAGTATTCCCATTTTCCTAAAATTGGGTTTTTATATTTTACTCATTGTGGAATTAGTATGTCTCCCCCACTTGTGCCCAATAGTATTAGGATTTTCCTACTAAGTATAATGTACGCTCACCCTACATATATGAAAAATATTTTAGGGTTTCTAAGAGGATTACATGGACCGTGCTGGACCTTAATTGCTTAAATGTTGGGATAGTTTTCATGTCATTGCCTAGATTT
This sequence comes from Viscum album, assembly GCA_963277665.1. Classification (NCBI taxonomy): domain Eukaryota; kingdom Viridiplantae; phylum Streptophyta; class Magnoliopsida; order Santalales; family Viscaceae; genus Viscum; species Viscum album. The sequence continues at coordinate 607,080,484 of OY728127.1, forward strand.
ATTGTATTTCTTAATACTATTGAGTTTTACCTAATTTCTACTAGTTTGATTTTGGAAGATGATAGTGGGATGGATTTTGGTTTTCTTTTATATATAGTGCTTGGAGTTGTTTGGGATTTATCATCTTATCTCCTGATCTTGTTTTTTAAGGGAATTTCCACCCATTTTTTATAATTTACACCATTAGTTCTAGTCGCCACCCCAGGGCCTACTAGAGGCCATAAATAGGGGTTATTATCACTCCTTCTACATATTAAGGAATGCAGGTTTTGAAACAAGGAATCTAAAAAATTTAATCAAATATATTATATAATTTTTTATTTGAAAAATAATGTTAATTTTTTGGAATTAATTTATATAAAATTGTAAAAAATAAATTATAAATTTATTTCATACAAGGAGAAAAAAACATATTTTTATTGAAAAATTAAATTTTTTCAGGAAAAATTGGATTTATTATTATCTCAAACATAGAAAACACATAATATGACTGTGAATACATTGAATTAATATATAATATATAAATATAATTAAAATAACTCACCTTGATTTATTTATTTTACTTATTATAACAATGAACGATTCTACACATGAAATATTTTCTCAGCAAAAGATTTTTTTTTAAAATGTGTTTTATATTCATTTATACATTATTTTTTCCCAAAATATATAATTTTGGAAACAAATTAAATCATATATTTTCATGAGTTAGTTAATCCTCTTCAAATATTCCTTTCCATTTCCCATGAAATAACAATCAAATTAAATTATATATTTGTAATAATATGTCATGTAACATTAAAACTCATAGTCTCGTGTATCATATATTATAAAATAAATTTAATATTACTTGAAGAAAATATTTCGTAATATATCATGGTGTTACATTCTACACCCCTTAAAATGAATATCTCCCTTGAATTTAATCACTCTGATAATGAAATGAGAATACTTATACATCATTACATTCTGTGGTTCCTACATAGCTTCCTCATGATGATAGTTTTACCAAAAATACTTTACAACGTTAGTGGTATTTCTTAGCATAACATTTTCTTTATGATCATGAATGTCAGTAGATTTTTCCTTATAAGAAATTTAATGATCTAGTTGTATGATCTCTATGTTAGGTATATGTGAATGATCATTTATATACATCCACATGAGAGATATGTGGAACACATCCTGGAAATTTGAACTATTTATTATAATATCAAATATATTGGTTACAATCCTGATATGATCTGCAATTTCCAATGGACGGCAGTACCCAACTCTTAGGTTTCCATTTTTTCATAACCATAGTTTAATACATTTGTTCTGCTTAGATTAATTTCCATATCATCTCTTACACCCTAAAATGAAGATCAATTTGTTTTTCTTGAATCAATTTCAAATCAGAAGATCTATAATACAATAATATTTCAATAATTATATCTCTATTAATCATCATAAAAAATTCGTTAGAACTAGTTATCCACTATGCATAAATCATAATCCAGTGAAGTAATTCATCAATCTCTAAAACGACATCCAATATTCAAAATAACCAATTTAAAAAAATTTAATAATTATGAACCAATAAAAATTCAATATTTATAATTAATATTACTAAATTTTCAAAAATTAAGTTATGATTAATCCTAAAAATATCAGAAAGTAGTTTTTAAAGGTAAAATAAAAAAATATGAGAAAACATTTTTTATATATTTTCTTAGAGAATTTTAATTATCATAATAACTATATAATTTCAATTAAAACATACATTCATTCACCTTCCTAAAGTAAAACCACATATTAATGAATATATAAAACAAATATAAAAAAAATTAAACTCCATCATTGATAACATATACCACATTTATAAAATATTTGTTAATTATTTTTCGATCAACAATACAATCACGTTTAATCAATCCATGTCAACATTCAATTTATCCAAACAAAATCATCAGCCTGAAGAATATATTATGTTTTTTCTTCCCTTAATGATATATTTCTCGTAAAATGTAAATTTCCATTTAATAAGTGTCATTGTTTATATGTACCATTAACAATATTTTTATAATTCCTTAACACATAACATCTAAAAAACAATCCTTACATATTTTGTGGTTTATATATCATAATTATTTAACTACCATACACAACCACTTCAATCATTCCACTTCATTCTAAAAATATTAACTAGGATTCATCATCATTTTCATAATTAAAACTTTCCTATAAATTGAGATATGACTATTCTCTTAGCCTTCATCAACATAATTGTAATTATATTAATCACATTTAAAAAAAAAACTACTGTTATAATAACTCATCCCATTCATTTTTCTTTCATGGGGTCTACACTACTAGTAGTATAACCATTAAACATACAACGTTGATGATTATATTCATGAGATACACCCATAATACATCTATTTTTATAATGTACATACATACAACATTTATAACATTCAATAATTGATGATTCCTTAGGGAAACCATTATTTGTATCCATTGTGTTAACCAAAATTTATAGTTTTATTAACAAATAACATGTTTTATGTGATTATTTTACCAACTCAAAACATCTTGTCATCCCATTGACATATTCAATTAGTTGATTATTTAGACATTATCATCATATATGAAATTTAATCTCCTTTATTATATGGTATCCACACCTCAATCTCTCAACAATCTATATCATCATCTTATTTGGTTATCTTGATAGTTGTTTATGGTGAATTTTGTTCAACAAATATCATGAAAAAATATTTTATATAAAAACAATATATTTCAATCCTATAATAATTTTTGTTTATTTCCCTTCATCACATTATCGTTACATTCAATTTTAATCCCATTCCTTCTGGTTTTCTCTAATGACTAAACCCAAAAAGCAAAGTGTCATAAACAATAATCATAGTCAAAAACCATATAATCCTAAAACATATCATATAGTTTTTGTAAATAAGGAAACATTATTTTCAATCTATGAAACTATAGGATTATCATTGGTCATAAATGGAGATTATTCAACACATTCATGTCATTTCATACAGAGTTTGGGAATTTCCAAGCCATATTCCCGCAGACATCTAAAGCAGATGTGAAGTGAGGCACATTATCATGTAGTATGTAATGCATTAGTTAATCCCAATGGCCTTTTTCATATATATTACCCCTAGGTACATCACATAGAAAACACAATCATTATTTATTGTCCATTTAGGGATTTATTTTCATGTAAACTAACCACTGTATCTCTCCCCAATTTTTGGATATTTTCATATTTGTAGACTTATCTGTATTGTTTAGACAAAAGTTTAGTCATCCTAATTTCAAAAGTTTCAACTAAACCTTACTCTCATAGAAATAGTAATGACCCAATATTCACATACATATATATTGTATCATATTAGATGAATATTAATTTAAGGATCTAAAAATTCAAACATAATAATTAAGTTATAATGTCTTTGGAAATGCGGACACATAAAAAATTCCCCATAAGTGAGATATATCATCTTCCAATCTCTTCAACATAAATAGGACCCATAATAGACATATAATACATAAAAAATTTATTCATTCCATAGGGAATGTAAACATAAGAATGATATAGATAAAATTCTTAATAATGGTATAAAATAGGGATGTAAATATAACATGAGAATAAGTCTATGAGAACTTGTGAAAAACCTTTGAAAACCATACTGTTAATATCACAGAACATAAATATGAGTCAAGTCATAGACCATGGAAGTTAATAATACAATAATCATAATGGTTTAAAATCGCATAATCCAGAGGATAACAATGGAAAAAAAATTATTTGAGGAAAACACATGTGTATAAAAAGTATTTTGTCAATGATATCCACCAATAAATTTTTAACACATAATTATTTAGATAAACACCCACGTACTCACATAAAGAATGGGACAACCATCCATATACCCTATTTTTATCTTGGTACGACCTCTCATGTAAAGACATTGGGGCGTAGGATATCCTCACATGTTCCCATTAATCTCATATAACATTTATCATTTCCCAATGCATTAAATGGATATATAGGTTTCACTTGTCTTCGGTTATAACATGACCACTCTCTGTGGTTATGATATAACAACCACAACATAATGAAAAAAATACATTGGATCTCCAAAAGATAATAAATGATTCATGAAATATCAATAGATAAAATGAAATGGGTTTCTTACAACATTACATTATAGAATAACCCATATAAAGGAAATGGTTCTAGTAAAAATCACATCACTTAATCATATCATAATTCAAGGAAAAGAATAGGATTCATAAAAATATATTCATCAGAAACTTAATTCAGACATTTAAAATATTAAATTGTATCGATGGATCTTATCCCTTGTAAAAATTAAGTAACATTGAAGGATTTAATAATAGAAGGAAAATTATTTGGGATGAAATATAACTCATTTTATTTCATGAGGAAAATAAAATTTCACCAAACATGTCATTTTTAAATGTAGAAATTCATAAAACATTGTTGTATTTTGTTTCATTGTGAATAAAATTTTATACTTATAATGTAATATTTAAAAATATATTAAAAATTAACCTAAGGTTAATAAAATTTAATTGGAAATATAATTTTTAATACTATAAATGCATAAAAATCATAGAAAAACTTTAATTTGAATTTTTTTTAAATTATAAAGGATGACTTTGAATGTTGGATTGTTAATGATAGTAGGAAATGTCGTAAAGGTTCAAAAATTATTCCATTATCATTTTCGTAAATGCAAACTGAACAGGTTTTGAAAATTTGTGGAATACTCCATTTAAGATATTTTTTAAAAAAAATAAAAAAATTATAAAAATAACTCTAAACAATCCCTAGATTAAACTGAAATTTGTTTTGAAACATTTTTAGAAATGATTGATATTAAAAAAAAATGGGTTTTTGACAGAAGATTGAAATAATTTATGTTTTATTTATAAATATTTATATGAAATAATAAGTTCTAAAATAGAGTAAAATGAAGTGAAAATATTCAATTTTAGTAAAAAATTGCAGGTGATGAAAATTATTCTATTTCATGATAGATATATTTTCTTATTTCTTCATCAAAAGAATAATCATAAAGATTCCTCATAAACAATGATATTATAACATCACACCATTTCTATTTTGGTATAATTTGATTTGTAGGCCCCATTAATAAATAACATATAATTACACATATAATATCATTAATACAAGGATACACATGATAAAATGTTTCAATTGATAAATATATACACTGAAAAGAAGTATATAGTTTAATAACATAACATTTTTCCCATAGAATAAAATTTGAGAAAAAAACCCCCTACAGATTGGTTATCATTGAACCATTAACCCCATAAAATTGATAGTATCAAAATAATATATAAATTTAAATAATATTTAATGGATTCATAATAAAATACCGTCATGGTAATTATATAAACGAAATAAATTATATAGGTGGTGACTATCACTTGTGTTCCATTGAATTAAAAATTGAGATAAAAATCTGTTACCATAAGTATCAACATCCTTCATACATGTTTGATCCTCCACTATAAAAAAATTAATTTTTTTAAAAAATATATTATAGAACCATTGTCATAAAAATTTTACAACATATTATATACTTAATACATTTTATTACACATTTATTATAAATTCATTGTTAAAATCATGTTTTGGATAATAACTCCTTTTTCATATATATTTGGATTTTTTATTTTCTGTGAAATAACATTTATCATAAATATATAATATTCAGGAAGTTAATAGTGATATAAATATCATTTTTGTTTAGTATATATTTATTTATAGTATTCAATAAATCTAATATTTAGAAAATGTAATACATTATTCATGTAGATGGTAGATCGTAAGTATGCATGAATATTGCTTCCATATTCTGAATAGGTGAAATGATGTAATGGAAAATAATATATTGCCTTTATAAAATAATTTATATATCATATATATCAAATATATTTTTTAAATATACATGTAATTCCTTCCAAAGAATGATCAAGTGAAAAACAAACCACATCACTTCGTGGGGTGGTATTCTGTTGTACACACAAATGAGGTTATCGTATCACCACAAAAATGGAATTTAAGATGTTATATGTGACATATTCCTTCAAAAAAATCTAATTATGTTAAAAATAATATATTCAAATATTATCTTTAAATATAAACATCTAATAAAAATTGAAATAAAAAACACATTACATTGGCTCATGGGGCAGCAGTCTACCCTACTCAAAAAAAGTTACTGTTTTCCAATGGGTTGAATGGTGAAAAGATATAAGTTTTATTATAATTATAGTGGTATATAAATATCATAAATAATATATATATATATATATTAAATTATTCATTTTATACATCCTTAAGAGGAGGTTAGGGAAAACAAATTAAATCTGTTCGTGAGGTGGTAGTCTACCGTACTGACGATAAACGATTTAGATTCAATATTTTTGGAAGTGTAAGTAGATATAGTGAATGAAGAAAATCTATGTATATGGGATGTAATCGTGTTATTATGTTGTAATTATTCAGAATGTTTGTATTGATTTATAAGAATAAGTAAAATAAAAAAGCATTGTTAAAAACATTACCTATTAATAAGAAAACCACATTAGGATTAACCTAAATCCTTCCAATATTGGATAAATGATCTTAAAAGGCCTCTAATACATGTTGTGGGATGTAAAGAAGATAATTTACAGTTATTTTACAAATGAAAATGTTTTGGACGTGTGAATAGGGGAGGATAGTTGGTGGCCTTTTATAAGAGGTGGATAGTACACACATGAAATTTTTTAAAATTATAACATTTATTAACATTTTTGGCATACCACAAGGCCCCAAAATATAGATAAGAAGCCTTTTTAGTCTAAAATATTACATCTATTTAGAGGAATATTCTATATAGAATAATACAACCAATTATAGAATAATAATATTTTAACATCTTTTTAGATTAGATTTAAAATCATCATATTTAATGAAGGATCCATAACATATCCAAAAAAGAACATCTCACATAGTACTCCTCTTAGGAAAAACATAACTAAAACATTATTAATTGCATAAGGATGGAAATATTAGAATTAGTAATCTCAAATTCCCATAAAGATTAAACATAATTGATGTCAATTTATCATTATATGAATGAATAAGGTTATTTTTTAATTTTCAAGACATACAATGTTCAGAAACAACTAGTCATAGATTATAGTCCTGATTTATGAAATAAACATTATTATTTCCAAAAACATGGACCATAAGAGTAAATAATATTTAATAATATACACTGATCCATAGAGGATCATGATGCCCCCATTTCTCGTAGTGGATCAATCCCACTGACATGTTTCCCAATGTTATGTCATGAGAATTAAATATTTACCCAATGAATAGGATTGATATATAGGTCCCACCATTCACATAATTAAAACCATTCATTGGTGTACCACAATAACATTATTCCATCATTATATCAAATCCAATTAAATAAAAAGGGTTTCATAGACATTTTATAATAGCATATCCCATGGAAATGAAATGGGGATCATAAATATCACTCCATAATAAAAATAAGACATCCATAAAAATAACCTAGATAATATAACTGAATAATATCTCTAGTAAGTCATATGTAACAAAAAAAATATATCGTGGATGGAAAATATTTCCAAGTGATCAATTGAAATAATTATGGAAAAAATAACAATTCTATTTTAAAATCATTCATTTTTATATAGATTCATAATTGTAATGAAAAAAAATTTCTGGGAAAATTTCTTTTTTTCATGTAATATAAAAATAAATGAATTTTTATTTCATAAAAAAATGGATGATCTACTCATGAGGTATAAATTTATGAATCATTACTAATTTACTTTTTCCAAATATGTCATTAAGAACATAATTTACCAAATGATTAAAAAATAATTACAAACACTTCTGTAAAAATTCATACATCAGTAAAAATGAATTTAAATAAATTATAAGAGTATAGTAACAATATTTTTGGAACAAATTATAGAAAAGAAGAATGTGGGAGAAAATGATAGTTTAAAGAGAAATATGAAAAAGAAAGTTTTTAATAGAATATTAGTTATCAATATCATATCATTGTAATGGGAATTACTTTAAAGATTCAATTATGTGTATCACATGTAAATAGAAATAAATAAAAGGTAAATAAAAAAAGTTAATAAAAAATCATCTCACGCATTATCGTAAACTGGAATAATCAATGAAGTGGAAATTTATCCCAATTAATGGAAATTGAGTTCATAAATCCCTTACCAATTTTCAATCAATCAAATCATACTCCACATTAAATTTATAATTTTCATATAATAAATTCAATACCATGATGATATTGAGATTCATTATATGAAATATCATTGAGATTTATACAGAACACATAATATAAATATGTGGTTAATAAGTCATATCTCACAAAAGATAATGTTAGATGAAAAATACTTTCCTCACTCTTCCCTTTAGTTAGGCATAGTTTAACATCCTGTATAATGATTTAATGAAGGTTATTAGTTAATAAAAAAACTATACATATATTTTTAAGAAATTAAATGTATATTTTATAACTATATACTACCATTTCATTAATAATATTTAGATATTTTCATTGTTTTAGGTGTAATCATTTCATTGTTTTCATGGTTAGTTCATCTATATATAATTATGTATTTTCATGTAAAATAGAGATAAACTCCAGAATTGAAAAAATGGTATTTATGAACATATATAAGATTAAATGGATCCATATATAATTTTTCATTCTGGAATCAGGATATTTTTTTTTATTGTAACGATATTAGTTTAGTTTATTTTTTCTATTTTCTCAACCATCATGAGTTAATTTTGTTTTTTTAATATCTTTTATTCATATTAGTTCCAGAGTGTGATGTATTTTACTATTTAGCTATTAAAATTTAATTTAACTAGAATAGTACTTTTATAATAACGCATTAAGGATGTAATATAAAATGGAATATAATTTTCAGTGAATATTGTTAATCACCATAATGTGAACAATGGGTTTTTTATATGAATGAGATGAGATGAATAAAGTTGTCGATATAATATATTATTTTCGAAAAATAAAACCACACTACATATATGATACTTATTAATCATTGATGGATAAATATTGTAAAAAGAAGGTTGAAAATGGATTGAAATTAAGAGAGGTTGTTTGAGAAAGTTGCATCTTGAATATCACATCCTCGAAAGAACCCTTTTGGAACATAGAATTGGTATTTGGGTTATACTCGAAGAACATGGATATTGGGAGAGTTGGTAGGATAGGTTATTATAGATATTTTAATATATTTCTGGTTTGTGAAGATAAAGGTGGAGGTGAGTGGTAATATTTATAATTCAGAAAAGATGACTTTATGTTATTAAATAATGATTTGGTTTTTGTATTTAAATCCAAACACAATAGGGTGGGATTAAATCGAAAAAATGGAAATAATTAATATCTTAAATTCTTTTAATGTTCAATAAAAACATCAAATACCCATTAAATTTTTTAGGTATTTTTGTGAAATACCATTTAAATTGAACATGTGATATTATTTAACTTATAATAAAGTAATTTTTTTACCTAGGCACATTGTTTTCCAAAAAAATGAAAAACGATATATAATTTAATTTCAATATTCTAATTCCAAATATTTATTAAAATTTTTTAAATTCCATGAATTGAATTTTCAAAATTACATTTATAATTAGACAACCAAAACACAATGAAAAATATTTTTTATACAAAAATATGTCATTTAGCCCAAAAATGAACTTATACAAAAAATAATGTATACATATTATTTAAATGAAATTAATTATAATAATTATAATAAAAAATATTTAATTTAGTTTGAAATAAATTTAATCTCCTAAAATAAATTTTAAATATATTGAATATTGTAGTTTTATAAAAATCGGGAATTTTTTAATATTCATTAAAAAAAATTCTTTTCAAAAACTTCTCAAAAATTCCACCAAAGATAATTTTCACTTGTAGAATTAATAATTTATTTTTATTTTATCAAATAAATATTCAAAATGTTTAAAAAATTATATTCATTTATGTTCAGATAGAAATCAAAAAAAATATCTTTTTGTAAAAAACATATATTTGAAAAATAAAATATATGTACTAAAAATTTGTAACTATTAAAAATACTAAATTAATATATTTAAAATTTTACGGATGAAAAAATTATCCTAATATGGTTAATACTATTGATTACCTCCAATTTTATGGATTGTTTATAATGGTCGTGTTAAAAAAATTATATCCTGGAGTCCATTTAAGCATGGTATTCGATAAATATTATTCTAGAAAAATGATTTAATTTATTTAAAAATGGAAAACAAAAAATATATCGAGATGTTACATTATGACCTACAAAGGATTAATTTATCCATTAATATGTATCACTCGAATAAGGACAGATGACGATAAATCTCCATCATCACATCCTTAGTTTCACACAAAGCTTCTTCAAATTGGAGGTTTTTCCAGAAAACAGTTAATAAGTGAATATTATTGTATCCTAGAACATTATATCTATGATCCTTAATCTCTATAAATTATTATTCATATGAATTTTATTTCTTCCATCGTAAGACTGATGAGTTTAGTACTTATGATGGATTTTGTATACAATTAATTAGCAGAGATATATTGATGTCATCATGTATATGAGAATAATTTAGTGTGTGTTCAAAATTATTTCCTACTATCCTGATAAGAATAGTTATTTCAAGGTGACTAATAAACCTAGGTTTTCATTTTCCCATTATTCTTCCATAGATAAATTCATATAATGACCATATCACTAACATCGAATTCTAGATCACATTGACGATTATCATCATAAAATTACTTTCAAATTGTGTTGTACATAATATTAGTTAATAAAACTAACATTATATACCATCACATCACATTTATTAGGTCCCAATATAATTTTTTCCAAAATATCTAGTACAACGGATTTCTAAAATTCGATTAATAATGGGATTCATAAGGATCCATTTGAATGATTATGTGAAATATATTATTGTATGAAATATTATCTAGATGGAGGTGTTTATCATAATCACCATTTAAATCCATAGAATAAGTTTTTATTATATAGTTTTCGGTTTTAAATATTCCTTAATAATGACCTTATTGTAGAGGATGATACATAGTTTGGAAATCCCACTCTATTTCCCGATCTTTCTTAGGAATTCACCAAACTTTTTAGGTGAACCTTAGATCCAAATAAGATAAAATTGAATATGGTATTGAATTTAATATTAAAACCTCATAAATAGATATATATAATATAAATTAGATCGATATTTAAATATATTCTGAATGAAGTGTGTGAAATTATTATAGTGAACAACTACAACACATATTTATCTAATTATATATAATGTAGAATGTATATAAATACATTTAATAACACATCTGTAATGTTTTAATGAATTCCCCCTTGAATATCATTTTCACATGTTTAAAACGAAAGAGTTGTATTTCCATGTATTTTTCATAATCTTGATAAACTAAAATCTTGTAAAACCCTAAAAATGGGTGTCAAAACATAAACACATGATGGTATCCATAACACTTATGCCAATCATATATAGAGACAAATAATCTTCCCACAATTTATTTTTCCCATTACTACTTATAAAATCTCTTATCTTATATAAAAAATGTTTCATTGGAAGAATAGTTTCATCCCCCTATAGATAAAATATCATATGTGATTTAATTATCCTAGATTCCATGTAAAAAGATATAATAATATGAAATTTCCTTAAATATGAACAATAAGATTTTCATAAAATATCAAACATGAGACTCCTAACTATGGAGGGGAGAATAAGAGTTTCATAATTATCAAGTTTCCCTGAATCCATTATGATTACAAATTCAATTATTTTTTCATTATTCATTAGAGGTTTTTGTGTCTTATCACTTACATTACTATTTATATTAGTGCACTAATTCTCATAATTACCAAAATATATGAACCAGAAACACATGAGTGTGGGTGGTGAATTATTGGGCTTCCTATCATCCTCCACTATAATAAATAGCCCATTAATGAAATTTTAAATTTAAAATGTTTATGAACACCCTTTTAAAATATAAATAACCTCATAATTCCATTAAATCACACCTCTTGATGTTTTATCCCACATTTTTTATATGTAGTTGACTCTAAATTTTTTTAACCATGTGAGTTATTCATGTTTTGATGACTCTCATACTTTCTTTTCTTTTCAAAACATAGGAATTATTCAAATATCTAGTTTCCATTTAAACTTTGATCTCACATCCAAAAAAATTTAAAGCATCAAATTCTTTTATTGATAATTCCATTATGATAATTTGATTTATTTCACAAAATAATCAATCATATTTACGTTCAAGTAAAATAATTAATCTAGAGGCATACTGGAAATCAACCTATAATTATACAAGAAAAATGGGGGTTCAAACCCCTATTGGGCATAGGTACTGTAGCATCACTGTAGTGGTATTGTAGATGTGGTGATACTATAGCAATAATGAAAATATAATAGGGGTTGACACTGTTGTAGGAAAAATAGAGGTGACAATACTGTAGCAGGTATTGTAGCACCAAGGGTACAATAGTCGTACTGTTCAATGTTAAGCCTTCGGAAAAAAATGGGCCTTGAAGGCTATCTAATTGGATTTCATTGCCACTTGGGTAATGTTCCATGTAATAGGTCTTATCTACCTTGAAAAAAGAGGCCCTTTATTTCATTAAAAATGAGACTTCGACCCCACAATTTCTAAAAATACTACATCCAAACCTTACAAGCAATATAAATTTTTTCTCATAGGTACCAATGAATTATTCGACCTTTTTCTTTTAATAAATAAATTATTTAACTAATTTATTATATAGAATATGTTGCATTTAATTACTAAACAATAAACCCTTAAATTAAACCCACTTTCCTTTTATTATTTAATAGATTACACAATTGACATTCTTTTCCTTCTATAATATAACAATCTTGGGAAAACATCTAATATCCCATGTATTAAAGAACATAAAATATTTTTTTTAATGTTTTTAATCCATCATTGCACCACATTTAGATCTGAATACCCAATATAAGAATGTGGATATTTCCTTATGAATTATTCAGCAGTATGTTGTTTCCTCCATTGATTACTTGGAAACTCAACATGATTCATTTCCTAAATTGTTTTGTGAGAATAGCTACTAGATTCTACATTCCATCTCCCCAAATAATTGGTTCTTATGGAGTACAATGACATATTTTTTTCTCACTCATAAATAAAATAGTTCTATTGAGTTCCAGTCAATGATTAAAACTGGAAATCATTGCATGTTAAATATTAATCATAGTCGATAACAACATAATTCGGAAAAATCATTCATGTAATGTTGAAATATTAAATCCCTTTTTTATGAAACCTCTTGTTTATCCAAGGCCATTAAGGATCATTATCAAAACTCTTGGATTTTATCCAATACATATTCTTATCCATAAGGTTTCCATAAAATTATTATCACCATAATATCAATAACAAATTATTCAATACACTATTACTAACTACAATGTTCAATTCATTTCATTCACAACAATGAATTCTATTCTAATTTGTATTCATTACATATCAATAAAACACATCCCAATACCATAAAATATTATTTTACTTGTGTATTATATTTAAAATCCTCTTATTTTATGAATGATCCCCATCATCTTCTACAATTATCTTCTCACATGGTACTCCTCTTAGGCATACCCTACCTAAACATTTTTTCATCACCTGGGGAAGGAAAACAAAGAATGGGTGAGGTTAAATTCTCAGTAAGGGTATTAATGGGATATATCTATCACTTACAATATAATGAAAGTGATATGGATAAGTTTATGTGATGAAAAATATAACTTATGAAGGTTAAACACCACCTATCATATGTTATAAACTTGATTTCTGACATAAAAATATGATTTCAAAAATAATGGACCACAAGGTTAAGGAATAATCATAAATAAATAATAATAAGTAATATATTGTCATAAATGTTCTTAACCATTATAAAAATAGAAAACCACTTCATAATTCAATGTTAACTAATAAGACCATCATCATAGTTGACCAGGACACACCTGTTTACCATAGATGAATAGGATGATCCTATTTAAAATAACAGATCAATCTCATAAACATAGATCAAAATGTTATCTCATGAGACATAACACTTTACCCAATTTATTGGAAATTGATATAAGTCTCACCACTCACATTATGAAAACTACATATATGAGTGGAACTATTCATTGAATTGAGGGTCTGTTAATTTGCCTATAATTGTGGATTTTATTTTCATATTAATATAAAAGTATATATGTGAAATGAATTGGTATTCATTAACATAAATATGTATAAATGGACCCATATATAATTTTCTTTTTTGGTATAATGATAATCTATTTGATAAAATGATAATGTCAATTGTTTTGTTTATTTTTGTTGGTTTTTCAATTTTCATAGACTATACTAGTTTTTTAATATTATTTAAAAATAATAGCTCCAAAACATTAAATATATTATAATAAACATAATAAATATTATTTTACCTGAAAAATACTTCTTTTCCAACCTTAAAAGTGGTAATAGAAAATGAAAAATCAATATCTACGAAGATAGTTTACCACCATAATTTCAGCAATTGTTTCATTTATCTAAAGATACGAAGATGAGAAAATGTTGTGATAAAATATATTCCATTTAAATATTGAATTATTTTAGATAATGAAACTATAGTTTTTATTCATTAATTGATGAAGAAGGTTAATAAAAGGTAGATAAAGAATATAAATTAAGATATTTTTTTAGATTGATACATCTTGAATATCAACCCCTTAATGAAACCATAATGGAACATAGAAACATGTCTATAACATCCCAAACATTAAGCCACTACCTGAATCCCTAGGCTATGTAACCACATGAAATCAGGCATGCCTCACAGTGTTCCATATGTTGATGACTAACAGTGATGGACTAATATATCTTGTGGGGGGACTATACACACTTTACTAGAATAAGCCACAATAAAAAACATATAATTTAAAGGATACAATAAAAAATAAACCAAAAATATGCTTTTATATCATTTCCAAATAGGGTAAACCCAGAAAAAATAAAAAATATTCCATGTCATGTCTAATAGTGCCAAAGGTTAAGAGAACACAATAAAAAAGACAAATAGCTGAATCCATATAATAGTTATTGACACCTAGTCCGGATCCTTGCCTGTGAACATCCCAAGCGCAACTCTACTCCCATGAATAGGGCCTTTATCCTTGTTTTCATTTATAACAATGTTTTTTTTTTCAGGTAACCAATGGTGTCCCGAGTAGGTTGTCAGTACCACTTAGTAGGCCACCACTAATGATGTCTATAAAATCTAAAATCTAAACAGATAGTGCAAGAAAATTCTAAATCAATAGAATGATAAAAAAATAAAACTCTATTTACATTAGTTAACAATATACACAATATTCATTCGCATTATAATTTTCATTCCCTTCACTTATACTATATTTCTTAATAAATATACATTCATCACATTTCTCCATTGGATAGTTATTTATATCATTCTCAGAATAGCCTACGCTGATCAATTCTCATGCACAAGTGATTGAGTCAATTTCCCTTTCTCACTTGGGATAACCATTTCATAAATTTTACATCAAACTGACCTGGTTGCCTTAGTATATAATGGTTTATTAAAGGAAACATTTATAGGTATCTTGTCTAACTCCATTTTCCTAACCCATACCTTATGGGATGGGGTTTAAAGCCTCAATCTAACATTACCCATGGGTGTAGATACTGAAGTCAAATTCCCCAAACTATGAATCCATGATCACAAGATTATATGTCCATTAACCATATGTAACATCTCAAAAACCATATATCTTCAATGCGCATAACAATCAAATATCATATTCATTTTCATATAACAAAATATCATGCCATAACTCATTAACACATATACCAGTAATATCTCTTAACCCATCTATCACATTTTCCATTTCATACCTTAACCCTTTTAACATTTCCAACATTTCCCATACATTAACCGATTTATATGAGTCCTCAATTTACACGTATTAGAACATTTATCACATTCATCAATCCATATTATTTAATGGATTTATGGAAATCCATCAAACATTCATAATACATTTGAAAATTGACATTTTTTTCATTCAATACCTTTTTTATCATGGTTTTCATTTCAACATATTTTTACCATATGATTATCATTACCATTTTCCATGTTCGAGAATGTTGGAACACCTCATGGGTGAACATAATCTGGTCTAATAAATATCAGTTGCCCCACTTGGATTTTGAGGGATCTAAATGACTATTTATCCATCCATTTTATAAAATAAAACTTAAGATATCAATTAAACATCGAGAGGGAATCAAAATCACAACCATACAAGAGAAAACATTCTGAGGGACAAAACTTGTATCCCAAATACATCAAATCGTTATATTGAATCTATCTTGTTATTAGGTATGGATTCGTATTGAAGCACACTTTGAATCCAAAAACTATGATCCAATGCAACAGATTTGGTTTTGGGATTTGGTAAATGAAAAACCATGCCACAAGCTTGAATCCTTAAAGACAAGAAATAAAAGTGTTAAACATACCTAAATAATCAATATGTATCCAAATATACTCCAAAATTCCAAGAGACAAAGGAGATACAACCTTGGGAAGCTTGAATCAAAATGTTTCATCAATATGGTTGATAGAGGGGAAATAGTAAAAGAAATTGGGTGAGGTACATAAAATCCCGAGGGTGGAAATGGTAAATTTTCTCTTTTTAATGGGCTGAATGGACTGGACACATGGTTTTCCAAACCTTATGGAAAATGTGAAACTACCTCTATCTAGGATGATTTGAGTAACACATTTACCTAGGGAGGCTTTTGTGTTTTGAAAAACCATTTTCCAACCATTAAAAATGACTGTCCAAGGAAACATGGTTTGGTGTTCCACTATGTGTGATTTACATATTTGAGCACCCCTCCTATTGATTAACATAGTTTCATCATATAGTTTACAATAACAATGACCTAACCATTCAACATGAACAAAATGGATGAATTTCCATTTCTATCATGGCGAAATTCCATAGAACACACCCAAGCCTCATCATATACCCAATAAAAAATTAATTATCCATCATTATGGTATTAACACAAAAAAATTAGAACAAGAGAAAACCTCCATGAAGTTTGGGATCTTGCAACCTCACATCCTAATAACGGATCATCATTGAGAAGCTCTTCCCAAGCATCACAGATCCAACATGGTAATTATATTAATCCTCTATTGCAGGATATCCAATACTCTCAACCATGATCCTTCTTGAACATTTCCACACTACAATAGATTTCAAAACAATGGCGCAGTCTTGTGCCACAAGACTTTCTCACTGTTGTCCACAATAAAAATAAAATACTCATCAAAGTTCATTTCAGCCTCAAACTCAACATCCTAAAAATAAATCACAAGGAACATGTTAGGTTGATAAATTTGACAATGTGAAAAATGAAAAACAACATTCCTTCCACTATACCATTGTGGAAGAATAAATTGGTATGACACTGGTATAATACTCTCCACAATCTCAAATAGACCCCAAAACCTGGGTTCTGGATTACCTTGATTCTAATTCTAATGGTGACCCAGCCATGGTGAGAACCGAAGAAAGTTAGGATCACACACCTTGAACTGAAGAGGTCTTCAATGCCAGTTCTCATATAAATTCATACTACTCTATGTTGTTGCAATATGTTTCCAAATAATCTAAATATGTTCTAACATGTCCAATGGAATACTTGGTCTCAAAAAATCATATTCCCTAGCTTCTATTAAACATAACTGAGATCTAAACGATCGAAAATAAAAAACCTCATATTGTCCCATCTGAATCATAGCACAAAAACTGTTTTTGTTGGAAAACTCAACAATTGCAAGATTTTTTTCCCATGATCAAAAAAAATCAAAAACACAATCCCCCAACATATAATCCGATACATGAATTGTATGTTTAAATATCACATCCATCTTTTTGTGAATAGTCATACTTAAAAAATATGGTTATCAATCTCCTTATGTAATCCATTCGAGAAGAATGATGTAAAATGTATATTATGATATGAAACAATAGTTCATTGTACCCCATTTAACTGCATAACCCTCCCATGATACAACTCACCCAATCGATCTATAGTGAATGTCTCTCATATTGGAAATAAATTAGCCACAGTAGTCAATTGATCCAGAACCGCCTAGATGACATGATTATTCCATGGAATCCTCTAGACATCCAACCCAAAATAAGTCATTATTTCATCCTATTTCACTTCCAAAATAGGGTATGGATGAAAAAACACACTATTTGTAATTATAAGCCTGTACCTATAGATTGGTATAGAAGTGCACCAGGAAACCCACAACCTATTTCATTATCTTTGGAAAAAAGTACTTATAATGAATATCATGACACATTTTGGTCAAAATGGATGCACTACCCACCACAATACATGAATCAAATTCATCAAATATTCTCATATACATGTTGGAAAACCAGTTTGGTTGTAAAACCCTTCTTTAATTTATTAAAATCACTCTCACATAGTTCATACAATTAAAATATGATTCCAATATTGTTCATGACTAAAATTGGTTCTTAAAAATGGGAAAATCATGTAATGAACCATATGTAATATCCTTCCAACCCCAAAAAAGAAGACATCAAAAATAATCTTGGGATTCTCCCAAGTCACAACTACATATAGATTCTTTGGCTATAGATACAAACCTTCATCTATGATTATGTGACCTAATAAAGTCACCCTATTGATCAAAAAGTGTTATTAGGATAGTTTAAAAAATATCCTATGCTCTATTAGTGTACTTAGGATGATGACATGATGATTGGAACGCTCTTCATGGCTTATAGTGTACATAAGGATTTCATTAACAAAAAGACTAAAAATTGATCTGGCTAAGGGGGAAACAATTGGTTTATTATGTTCAAAAACAATGATGGGGAATTTTAAAACACAAACAGAATCACGAACAAATCATATAACTCATACCAGATATTGTTGGTAGTTCATGGCACATTAAAATTCAACACCATCAACTCGTGATAACTTGATTTGAGAACAATTTATGGAAACACTTTATTATCATTCAACTAATCAAATAGATCATCATTTCTTTAAAGAGGTTTTCATTTCTTTAATGTCATTTTATTTAGCTTCTTATAACCGAAAAAGAATCTTAATGACCAATCATAATTCTTGGAAAACATCATTAAATAACCATATGGTGATAGACTGTAATGAATAAACACTATATTTTCCAATTCATCTAACTAATATTTATGTTATTTTTTTAGTGATATTAAATACAGAAGAATAAAAATGAGGTCTACTTATGGTAGCAACAATATATTAAAATCAATAACACTATCAGTCAGGCAACATGATAATACTCAAGATACACATTCTAAAATAGAAAAACCATAAGATGAATGAAAACCTACTCTAATCCCACATCATTATTCCTGATAAAAGAATCATTGGTTGTGAGTTCACCCAACTCCGGAAAAACCGGACCTGAATAATCATTGAAGATATTCAATTCTTCACCATGGACATAAGTGTCTCCCTTAAGAGATGTTAAAATCCCCATATTAATGTAACAATAAATATTGGCATAGTATAAAAAATAAATTCTATAGCCAAAATTAGATCAAAATGTGACCCTCACGCCCAACGAAGCCCAACATAAAATGATACCGAAAAACCTCCAAAGAAAAAACGTTAAATTTCCTAATTTTTTCTACTCACACCCCTAGAAGTGTATCTATTGTCATAATACCTTATAAAATTTCCACTTCTAAACCAAAAATAACCCAAAATAGATCAGACACTAAACAATGTTATGAAATTTCATTGAATAAAAAACTATAAAAAATCGAATCTACGTGGATCATACCTCAAACAAATGATGGTCCAACCTTTCCACCACCAGGGGTAGATTCCACTACATGATCCAGGACTTCCCATTTACCCTAGTCCTCGGTATGTGTTCTTGGTGTTTTGTTACACTACAAATATGTATAATCTCACACTGGAGTACCACATTCACCCACTCGACTGGTATAGACAGTTAAACTCTGAATTAAAACCAAATATAAGGTAGCCAAACCCTTTCATGGACATGGAATCACTCTCATTCATCCACATTTTCATACCTATTAAGGGTTCCTATAGAACCTATGCACATTCTGGATTCCACATTATTCATGAAACTCAACTAATGGGTTGGGTAACGAACCATACTTGTGTCTGGATGTAGCACACTCATTCTAAAACACCTAGTCACCATCCTAATAGGTTGACCCCATTCATAATACATTGAAAAAACACACCCAAATGAAGATTTATGATGTTAAGGTTCCTATACATAGAATATTCACCACTACTCAGTCCAATTAGATCCACAAATCCACTTCCATACACATCATTTTATCTTCCATTATAAAATAATTGCATGATCCACACCTTTTTCAAACATCATCAAATGAATTATGTTCATCTAAACATAATCACAAGTATGATACCATTTTGAAAATTATGTTTCATAGTAGCTATGTCCCATTCCCATTCTATATAATATAATTTCAAGTATTTGAAACATCACTCATAATCCATCACTAACATACTTACACACAACAACATCATAAATGTTGCAGCATGCTTCGGTATCAATGTATCTTGATACAAATTCTATAGAAAATTTTTCTAAATGTATTTAATTATCATAAATTGTCGTGTTGAGTCTAAACCAATATATAACAACCACACTTTTCCAGTTCCCATATTATTTATGTAGAAAAAATAAATCTATTCTCTATAGGAGTCTTCGAGTGATCCAAAATCATCTGGATAGAGTCTATAAAAAACTCTGCATCCTAAAGTCCACTAACTCATACAATTGGTGGTGGATTTACTAATTGAAACTCTATTTTCATGTGAAACATACATGACAAAACCTGTATAATGTCCTCTTATATCATCTAAAAAAATGGGAGAAGTTAAAAATGAAACTGATCTTCTCTTTATTTATCATTAACCTGCAGATTCTCTTGCTCTACTACAAGAAGAGTGTTATCTATGATATCCCCTTTTACTACCAATTAGAACATGTTTTGGTGGTGGAATTTCCCTACATAGACAAAAAAAATATTCGAACACATGTCATAATGTATCTAGATTTTTCATAAATATGTCTCTCCACTAGCAACAAAAGACCCATTTACCCACACTATCCCAATAAATATCATCTCATGTATAAAAACACCCTTAACCATCCCTACTGTGGGTCATGGATAACATGGGTTAAACCAACATACATATTCATAGGTATTTCATTAGAAATGATTTTGAACCCATTTCCACTTTTGCAATGAGGAAATTTCAATTTTTGACACATGTACTATTTCAATACATGTTACAACCAACATTTTCACTCATTTAAAACAACTATCATAACACAATCCATTAACTTATATATAATTTTTTTCCCAATTTTCTATTTAAATCATTTATAAGGGACACAATTTTCAATAATTTTTTTCAAAAAAGTAAAGGGAATTCTTCCCTTCTTGTCCCACAAACCCATCGTGCGTGTTCTTATCATGATTCATTCAACTAATATCCACTGGTGACTAAAATAATGTATGAACATAAAACCTTAGGAGATATCATACATGATATTAATATTATAAAATTGACACAACACGTAAACAATGCATCACTAAATTGTAAAATAATATTCAAATGTAACAAAATATATCAATAACAACAATTATCACCTAGGGTAATTGGATTTTTCGCTCTTACATGGGTAAGATACTCCCAAGTATGACCCCATTTCCAATATATAGAACATCCTAAAATACAATCTACCAGCCAAAATATAATTAATAAATAATAACTATGATGATATATCTTTGGAACTTCTCCAAACCATAAACCAATAAATGGTGCCTCTAACCGGGTCACCACATGACCACCAGTATGCCTTCCCATAATCTAGAGGTCACCTACTAGCAGTGACAGTCTAATAGATCGCATGTGGAGACTATACCCTCTTTACTAGAGTAATAAACAACCAATAATATATAAAATAAATGAACCAACAAAAAATAATCTAGAAACATGAATTACTATGATTTATAAAAAAGTATACAAACCGCATGAATCCATAAATATACAATGGAGATGATAACAATGGAATAGGTGATGAAAATCCAACCTGTAATTATACAATTGAGTCTACAAAAATTTTTCTTGACTATAATTTTGGATCCTTATCCATGCACATCTGAATCCCAACTAAACTCACTAGTATATGACCGTTACCATTGTCCATACCTAAAACAATAAAGGCTACTCTGGTGTGAGTACTAATCTCTATGACATCACAAATTGTGTTTACAAAATATCCATTCTACATAGATAATGAAAGAAAACAATTAAAAGATGAAAATGTAATGAAATTAAAATTTGGGTTCAATTGTTTAACAATGTTCGCTATAACAATTTCCATTACGATTTCCATTTTAGGCAATTAAAACATATTTATTAAAAATTCACTTTTACTACTTGTTTCATTGTGTTGTTCATTTAAATCATTTATACAACATCCAAAGCTGATCAATTATCATGTATAAGAAAACCAGTCAGGTTTTATATCCCACTAGGGATAAAAATTTAATAAATAATACTTCACACTTACCTTGGATCCTCAATCTGGGAATCCCCGACAAATAAAATCGTTAGACTTATAGAACCTTAGTCCCCTTTCTTACCCCATACATTACTGGGTGGAATTTAGAACCTCAGTCTATCCCGACCTGTGTGTATAGATCCTAATGTCAAGTACTGTATAACTTCCAATCCATATGCACATTCTTATTTATCCATTAAACATATAACCCACTTCACAACCCATACATCAACAATACACATAACTATCACAATTTAATTTCATATTTATATATAATAATACCACACCATAACCCATAAACACATTTAATTGTTATATCACATACCCCATTTAACCCATTTACATTTTGATAAAGTATCCCATTTATTATATTCCTAAATGACTGTAAATATTCCCCTTTATCTGATTCATTATTTTAAATACATTCGACCAATTAATCACATTCATCAATTATTATTCCTTAAGACATTTACGCATTTCTCGTAAAAAATCATAATCCATTGGACACATTAATATTAATTCATTTAATCCAATAGTCACATAATTACAAAAAATCCATTATACACTTCTAAACAACATGGAAAAACATATATTTTTCCTCATAAGTTTTAAACTAACATGTGAACATATATATCATGTGATAAATTTCAACAGAAGTTAACCATGTTCTTAATATTACAACTTAAGTATTTTTGAGAATGTTAGTGCAACCCATGGGTGGCCCTAATCTAGTATCATAAATATTAACACATCACCCAGAGATCATGATGTATACAAATCACCATTTATGTATTGATTTTACAAATTATTACTAAAGGCATCAGATACACATCAAGATAAGAGAAATATCACCACCACACATGCACAAATCTACTATAATTATGTTGAATATAACACATAGATCAACTACCTCTAATCCATATCTAAAAACTCACTAAAAAATCCTTATATTAGGATTGAAAATCCCCTTTTAGCTCTGACAATGAATTTGTGGGAAATAGAAGTTTTTAGTGCTTCATAAGATTCAGAATGAAACCATAATCCCTGTTCTAGAAAAGAGAAGAAAAGGGAGAGTTAGATATGACTATAGCTTAAATATACAGCCAAAGATACTCTAAACGACCTATAATAAATGTAAACTGACCCTTGGGAATCTTGGAACGAAATGGTTCATCAGTAGTGTTTAAAGAGATGAAATGGGGAAATAAATTATGTGAGATACCAAAACTCTAGAGTGGGTAAATGATGAATTTTCACTCTTTAATGGGGCATGTCGTTTGGTTGCATAATTTTTGAAACAATTCAAAATACATGACCCTTTCATTATTCAAGAGTATTTAAGAAGAAAATTTACCTAGTGAGGCCCATAGAGTTAGAGAAAGCATGTGCCAATAGTGTGAAATTTACTTTTCCAAGGACACATTGGTTGGATATCCCCCTTGCCTGGATTAGCTAAGTGTGAACCCCACATACTTGTTAGAATGGTTTTGGTGAACGATTTTCACCAACCATGCACCAAAATTAAAACATGAACACAATGGAAAAATTTTCCTTTCATTCTCCCTTAAACCACCCAAACAATCCTGATCTCCCTTATGCACCTAGTAAACATTTAATTATCCAAATTTATGAGATTCACAGAAAAACATTAAACCAGAACCTACCTCAAAAATGTTGTGGATCATATATAGTCTTTATGTGAGACCAGAAGCACATGGACAAAGAAAGTGTGGGGAGAAAATGGGTTTTAATATAATTGAATAAATTCATGGATTTTTTTTTGTGAAATGGGTTGTTTATGTGTTGTATTTATAGTTGATGAGGGGTGATTTTAGGTGATTAAATAAAGATAATTTTATATTTTTTGCCAACTAAATTTCTATGGAATTAAATATAATGAATTTTTATTATAGTTAATGTATTAATGGCTTGTTAAAGTTTAGAGACACATCAAACACACATTTTATTTTTTATTTTTCATTTATTTTAGGCTTTCAACTTTTATCTTCTACCTGCAACATTTTTTTAACTATATTGTGGTAAATTATTTTTCATATGATAATTTTTTTATGCATACAAATGAAAATGACCTCATAACCAAATTTTGATATAATTATATCAAATATATATTCCATTTTTGAAAATTATAATCATTTAATTTGAAAAATTAAATTTAAAATTAAACTACCATAACTCATGGAAAAATATATTTTTTTTGGAATGAGGTGTTTTTATGAAAAAATGTAATTATACAAAAATAAAGAATAAAAATAGTTTAAATGGATTTAATTTGATTATACAAAATTAAAAAATACTTAATTTACTTAGATATAAATTTAAAATCATAAAATGAATTTTATATATTAACAAAATGAGTGTTTTATAAAAATAGGTTTTTTTCTCTGCCCATTAAAAAAACAGTTTCCATAAAATTCTACAAAAATCATCCTTAAATAATTTTAAGAAGACGAATAAAAAATAATTTACATTTTTTCAAATATAGTTTCAAAAAATTTAGAAATTTTTTTTATTTAATTTTTCATAGTAATTTATGAAAATTTATTTTGAAGAAAAAATTTATTTGATGAATTAAATGGCTTTATAGAATTTCCAATCATATCTAGAATGAATTAAATATTATATTAAAAATCTATTGGAAAATTATATATATCCTAATATTGTTTCTAATATTAATTCTCACCACTTATATATATGTATTAATTGATGTTTTAAAATAATGTAAATTTATTTTTTATTCATGCTCAGTGTTATGTAAAAAGTAAGCCATCAAAAAGATTAAATTTATTTAAATTTAGATATATCGTAAAATTTTATGGAGTTACAGTAGAATGGTCCATTATAGAACACTATATTTTATATTTTTAACATATTTCAATCCAATGGGTGAGGAAATATATAATAGATAAGTTAATAAATAATATTATTAGTTTAAAACTCAAGTAACTCATTTTTACCTTAACAGTATAATTAATTTTTTGTAATATAACTTTTCAATTTGTCTATTTTTTAAAAATTTATTATAAGAAATAACTAATTTCTTCACCAGATATGAAATTCATTTTTCCTAGTTCCTTTCACAATATCTTTTGAAATATATTTTAAAATTAATCTTGTAAAATAGATGAAAAATTGGGATTCCAATGTGAAAATCTTTATATATCGAAAAAAATATTCTAAAATTCAACATTAACATTATTGAAATGAACTAAATTGAATTAATATAAATATATAATTTAAATATATTAGTTTTAAAAATATATTAAAAATAAAATTCATCGCTTAATATATTTGATTGAAATGATAGTTTTCTAACAATAACAATTAATTTATAGTTTTCACTGAATATTTTATCTTATCAAAAAATTGACAAAATTTCACTCAATAATATTAATAGTTCTATAATTTCAAAAATATTGTCAAATTATTCAAATAAATATTCTAATGTAGAATTATTTTATAAAAATCGGTGTATAATTGGCCACACATCTCATATTTGAAGAATATATAATTTTTAGGTTAAAGATTTAAATTATTATTATTTTGTAGATGAGAATACTGTCAGATGAATGTTGGAAATTTTATCTAACATATATTATTGAAATTACCATAAAATAATTCACTAGGATTTATTTATTTAAATTATCAAAAAAAAATAATTATGATTCCATAAAAATAATATTTTCATCAAAAGATATCATTTATTTTCAGATTGATTGTTAATTTCTAATTAATTGGTCGCCAAATTTATCAAATTACATACAAGTGAAAAGAATATATTTTCATAAAAATGATAATATTATTCACACACATCATTTCGATTTAAATGTGATAAATAGAATCTAAAATAATAGTATATCATGTTTCATTAAATCTTGGTATTGCATTTAATGAAATCTTTAGAAAAAAAATTATATGCATTTGAAAAAATATATGATAAATCATATGGGTGTAACATTATTTTATAAAATAATAAACCTTTTGAAATGTTATAATTTACTACGAGATAAGAATAAATTCTGTATATAAAGAAAAAACAATCATTGAATGTATGATGAGAAAATATAAATTTGTTTACGAAATTAAATTTTACGTTTTATGTAATATTGAAATAATAAAAAATATGTAAAGAACTATGGTGAAAATCATTCTAAATAAATTAAATAATGATAATAATAATTCCAACAAATATTTGACAAATAATATTGGAATATAAAATTGAATTAGTTTCACAGAAATTTTACCATGATTTTAATGAAGAGAAATAGAAGATATATCATAAAAAATGTTTTATTAATGTTTTCTAAACCAATCATTTTAATAAATTTCTAAGTAAAAATCATGGTCTTTTTTAGAAATTGATATATATATATTTTTAAATAATTATTCTAATGATAAAACATGTCAATAATAGATCAATAGAATGGAATAAATCTAATGTATAAGAGATATAGATATAATTAAGAAAAACGACATGTTACATGAAATAAATAACATTGAATTATTATAAAATATATTTTGATGTAACACAAAATGATATAAATAACATTAAATGAAATTATAAAAAATTTGATTATATATGAAATTATAATTGAATAAAATACATATTTAACATCTAAAATTAGAAAATAAATATTTATAGTTACAATGATAATGGTAAGAAAAAATTAAATACAAAAAAAGGAAATCAGTTACTATCTTTTCCAAACATATATTTTATGATATATACATAAAATTAAAATATTATATTCATAAGGGAATATAAATTCCCCTAAATTAAGATCAAAATAAAATAAAGAATAGCATATCATTAGATATACCAAATATATATGAATGTATTTAAAGATGAAGTAGTAGGACTCAGTGAATGGAGATTGAATCAAGGGAAATCCCTTATAAATTTTTTATTTTAAAAGATATTAAATATCATTAATTATATGAAATTTAAAAAAATATATGTTTTAAAATAATTATAAAATAAAATTTTATACATCCAAAACAAATAATGATTAATTCATAATATAAATTACAAAATGAAAAAGGAATCTCAATCACAAGAGAAGAGACTAGGAAAGAAAAAACTTACAATATTATTAATGTATAAATCAAAATAATGTTACATAAAGAATATAAAATGAAATTATAAATTTTATGAAATTAATTTTAATGATTAATAATTAAATACATTGTAAAATATATGAACTAAATAAAAAATAGGTGTAAAATATTGAGCGGACCCCAATAAATGGTAATATATATTATAAACTCTATCCTTAGATAGTATTTTTATTAGAACCTCATTAACACCATATATATTCAAATTATACTAAATAATTATTAATTTGTGTAAATTTTTTCACACATTTCCTTTTTTATAATCCAATTTTATTAATATATTATATATATATATATATCGGATCATCATATTTAATTAACATTATATTTTGTTAATAGTTTCAATTATTAAAATTATGTTTCATTATAAAATTCAAGATGATCATTATTTTTTATTATTTCATCATTTCTAATAAATTAATGGAATTAGAATAATAATTATATAATATTTATATATGTTCTAGGTTAATTCCATATATTTTTTGAGTACATTTCCTAATTCTGAAATCTATAGAACCCATGTAAAATTAATTTTTATGAACATGATGAATTAATAACAATTTAAATAAATAAATATACATATATATAGTAATTTATGAATTTTAAACACAACATAAATTTGAAATTAATATTATATTTTACCTATATTTGTTTTAATAATTATTCATACTAAAAATATTATAGCTATATTCATGTATGTGGTAAAACTAATCAAAATATTATTATGTTGTAACAAATGTATTAGTTTGATTTTACTATTATTTTATTATAATATAATTATTACTAATATGTATTTATTTTATTAAGATGAATTTAATGGGAAAAATAATAATAAAAATTTTCTGATGAAGATAATGAAAATTTATTATGAAGAAGCTGATATATACGTTGATGTTCCAAATCTCCCCTAAATAAAATTAATTTGTTAATGTTAAGAGACCGTATAAAAAGAGTTGATATGGACCATGAATTTCTGTATACAGATAATTTATTGATATGTGTTTTATATATCTTATCACATTACTCATTATTTTAAATGATTTTCTACATTTTACCTTATACAATTTTGTATCATTTGTTTCATAAGTTAAATTTCTTAATAGAATACTAATACTAAAATAATACACTAGTAAAAAAATATTGATTCCAAATAAAATATACAATTTTAATAAATTTAAAAAATACGTTATTTTTACCATTCATTAAAAACAAAATAATTTATAATGCCCAATTATTTATAATATATATTTTTATAATTTAAAATAAAATCTTCTAATTTTATAATAGTTACTAATCATTCCAAAAATATTCATATTTTTTATATCTATAAATAAAAAAATAAATTTTTTAATAAATGAGTGACAAATATATAAAAACATTTCTTTCAAAAAAATTCAAAATAATTGCTCCCATTAATTATTATCTTGTTATTATATTTTGAAATTATTTATTATAATGTACTTAGTTGTCCAATATAATTTTTTGGTAAATTAGTAATATCCACAAAAAGGATGAATTTCATTTATCAAAATGTAAATATATCTATTGAATTCAAGTATACCAAACGACCACATATTCGATTATGATATACCAAACATCTATATATCAAATGGCCAAATAATAGTTAATTTGTTTTATATATGACCAATTTTACAAATCAAAAATAATTTTTCCTATTCCATTATTTATTAAGTGATTAATATAAGAGGTTTATTCATGTATTTATTGGAAATTAGAGTCAAAAATCACTAAACATTGACCAACATAAATTCCAAAAAATGGGGATTAATACTATATATTGTTAATACAAAAATTAAGGTAACATTTTATGAATTTGGAAGAATGATCCAATAATCCATAGATTTTTTGAAAATTAACACGGTGATGATTTGAAAATAAACTAAAATAAAGGATCTAAAAATCAACCCAACCGATATATTTTTGAACATGATGAAAGGTGATGAATATAGCGCAAATAAAGATAATGTGGGTTAGAATTATGTAGATGACATACCTGATAATGAAAGTAAGACATTGATATATATGGAATTATAGTATGTAAATTATTGTGGGTAATAAATATTATAATTATTGAACTTACCATTATGAATTTATAGATTAATGAAAATTTGAAAGTGTATTATCTTAGAAATTATAGGGAATATTTGATTACATGGATCATCTCTGAAATATGAAATTAATGGATATTATATTTATTTATCCATTATTGAATATAAATTTATATATAATTTATATTAGTGTGACATAATTGAAATTAAATTTTTATATGTATTTTGAAGTAACCAAATTACGGTTTAGAGGTAACAAGAATGATAAAAAACAATGGCCAATTAGAATTAAGAATTTCCAAAAACCCATAGAAAACACAGAACCCATTAATATTAACATATAAAATCACTCACATCACCTAAAGTCTCGTCGCCTACATCAATAATCATGAGACACAATATATTAATCATTATCCTACCACCACCGTCGATGATTCCATCTAAACACCACACAAGTCACTAGATCCCGTCAGAATCTATCAGAGCCACTATAAAAGATAATCACCATTTGTTCATCATAACACAGTGAACCAAAAAGAACAAAACCACCAATATTTATAGATCTCACCCCATCAAACACATACACATTGTGACAAAACCACCGTGAAAAACACTAACAGATTCCGCCATAAACAATCATGAAAAAAATCAAACAAGAAAAAAACCCGAATCTTGTAATTATTGTTACAACTTTTTATGTTCACCCTTGACATATAGGAAGAAATCGAGAATATATCCATAGAGGAAAACCAAATCAGATAGAGTAAGGGGAACCGTCATCTATTAGACCCCAAATCCCAAAAACCCTATGTACCCACCACTCCATATTATACTAGGAGAGAAGCAGATGTATTAGAGGTCAGGGTAAGGATTTGAATGGTCATGCGATCCATACACTAGAATCATCGACAAGATTAAAACCAATTTACACAAACTAGGGATAGCCGACATTAGAGCACTGAAAATCTATCGACCATAGAACTCCATATTCCAAAACCATTGTGTTACAATCTCTCTATATCTATCATGGAGAGGCGTAGAGGAATGTGATGTTAGTGATGGTTTTTATTAACCATAGGCTTCAAAAATTAAAAAAATTATTGAGTTCATCAAATCAACCTTCTCAGAATATAAAAAATAAAAACCCCACAGCTCCAAGAACAAAGAAAACTCATCCCCAAGGCACTAATGAAAATATCATAGTAGTGAGAGATATGAAAATCATAGAGATTCGAGAGAATTGGAAAAGGGGTGGAAGGGATAGATAGAAAAGAAGGATTGGTGGGGGAAGGAAACAATGAGGGTTTAAAGTCCTCCAACCTCCAAATAAAAAATGAGGAGAATCCTAGGATAATTGGGTGTGGATACCAACACCGCTAAGAGGATAAAATCATATTTTAAGAAGTGTGTGTGGATGTAAAATAGTTTTAGGTAAAGGTAGAAGAATATTTTGGTATAGGACCCAAAACCATATTAAAATGAATGTGGCAACATATTTTATAACATAGTGAAAAACTAAATATATTTAATATTATGTGATTAAGTTGTCACACAAGAAAACATGAATTACTCCATGATATTATAGTTTTTTGTGATGGTAAAGATTTCATTAAATATTTTTTATTCTAAGGAGGTTAAATTTTAAGGGACCATACTAAAATACATGGTGTCACACATTATCTCAGAGAATTAGTTTTATTAAAGACATGATAAAAAACCAAAATAATTGATTATAATATGATGGGGAATATTTCATCATGAATATGGGTGCTTATGAATTTTTTTTATTAAAATATCCATGAGGAAAAACCCCGTGATTTATAGGAGTACAATTTTGCAATGAAAAAGTTTATTTCATTGTATTTTTTTTCAATATATCAATATGTATTGACTAAGACCATTTATAATGAAAATTTGAAAAGGGGTATGTATATAATGTCCCTAAAAGAAGATCTAATTCATGAATAACTAACCAGAAAAAGATTTCTAGAAAAAGAGGTTCTAGAAACATTGCCAATGGAGTAATACAAGAATATTTCATAATTAAATTAGATTATGTTATGTAATTCAGAAATGTTCTTAACATCAATAATAATTCATGATCTATAAAAATTAATAATTTTTACAATGTGCTAAATATCCTACATGGAATATTAATGATTAATTTGAGTTTCCTTAAAATCCTTATAAAATTTATATTAGTATACACAAGCTTCTAATAGATATAAATTTTTGATTTTTAAAGACAAAATTCAAACAAATATTTTTGTATTTTTTAGAAAAAAATAAAATTATATTTGAGGCATAATATCTAAGAAATAGAGACACCATGAATAAAATTTTTTCTCTTCAATAATAATATTGTTTGGATACTAAAATTTGATGTGTGAAAAATATGATCCACGAAATATATCATTGGAGAAGTTATTATCAGATAGAAATTTGAGTTATAATATTTGATTAAGATTATCTAAAAAGGATTTCTTATGTTTTTATATCCTTATTTATACTATTCAATAATGTAATGTTGATGGTTTATGAGAATGCGAAATTAGAATTTTTGTGATCAGTCAATGTAATTTTATGAAGCTACATCATACAGTGATTTTAGATTTAAATGGATAGAGATATCATTGAGCACATCATATAGATTTTCTCATAATGAAGCGGTATAATAAAAAGGTGTGACATAGGATGAATGATCATGATTTAATTGAGTAAATAAATTATAAGGATATACTAATTGAAAATTATTATAATGAAACACACTTTTTAAAATAAATATAACAACTTTATATAGAATTTTTCACTCCATAAAATATCTATACACACATAAATAGTTTTTTATATTATATTTGGTATCATTTTCACATTAAAAATTGGTTTAAAAGAGTCATCATTATTTTCATTATAATTATAATCATTCATAAATGTATCTTACTGATTAAATTTCTTCGCAACCTAATGAAACGAAACATATAGAATGGTGATCTTAGATTCCCAATGAAATTAAACATGGGACACATTAATGATTACATGCCACAAATAATATCATAATGGTATGATAACATTATTATTACATCTAAAATCCATAAACTATATAGTATAGATCATAATCAGTATACATGGCATAAATCATGGATATTCTTAATACATGGAACATAAATGAATAAAAAAAAGTGATCCATGAGTAAATAACATTTTGTAACACATGAAATTGAGGAAAAAACATAATCATAGAAATTTATTTCCTTTTTTTAAATTTTCCGTGAATGTTCTATCATATTATATTTTAATTAATCCCTACTAAATCATAGTAGTGAAGGTTCACTCCCAAAACTATCATTGTTAACAAAGTTCCTTACCAAATCATGTTCGACACCCATTCAAATCCTATTTATTTCTTGAGATATTAATAATTACCCAATGAATTACAGTGATGTATAATTCCGAGTCCAACCATCATTGGTTATAACATGATAAAAAATAATGGTCAACCATTTTTATAATGTGACCACCATTTTTGGTAATAATATAACCAAAATCCATGATGTATAACATAAATACCCTTCACATTATGAATACCATAAATATGTGTTTTATAATGTTGTACATCAATAATCATATCAGAACATATAAAATGAAATGAATTTGATATTCATTTTATCAATGCCTAACCAAGGGAAAATATATGTTTTTCATAAAAATTTCATCACAGTTTAGCCAATGTAAAATAGCTGGGTTTCATAAAACATCAATCATTTAATCAAAGCATGTCCAATGGAAAAGGAATGGAATTAGTACACATCATTTTACCGTAAAAATAAAAAAACTATTGAAATAATAAACATGGTATCCATAGATATTATCCCCCTTAATGAATATGTGAAATCAAGGGTTTTTATTATTTTTTATAAATAGAAATACCATCAGAAGGACATTTAATACTATTATTGATTATAAACTCTCTATTGTAAAATAATTTCATTAAAATATAGAAATAGTTATAATATTTTTTATGAAAAAAATTAAAAATTTATATCTAATATTGTATATGAATCATTAAATAATTGGTAATTGAGGATGGTATGAAATTTTATTCTTTCTATATATGCTAAAAAATCCTCTCACATATTTGTAAAACGTCAAAATAGAACATAATTCATAAAATGAAAACAAGATTTAATTTTTTAATTATTTTTTAAAAAATAAAAAATGGGTAAATTTAATTTTAAAAATCATATTGGAGTAATTGAACCCATCTTTAATGTTTTGTATAGAAAACATGGACATTGTAGAAAACTTTTTTTCTATCTATGGGAGAAATAATGTATTTTTTCATTAGAAAAATATTATTGATATCATGGGAATATATTGTGAGGAAAATAAAATGAAAAAAATATATTTTAATTAATTAAATATATAATAAATAAATTCACATGTCTCTTGATAGGTGGATCATAATATTTCATTATAGGAAACATTTTCCAAAACAATCCCGATAAATAATAGGATTTTAATATCAAACACTTACCACCTTAAGAAATTTAGAATAATAATCCACAAGAATTAAATTACTATATATTGATATATATATATATATATATATCAACATTAATTTCATTATATTAACCATAGTAGTCATTAATGTTCAGTATATGCACTGAAAAAAAGATACCACTGTTGAATTTGGCATGAATCTCATAGAAATAAAATAAAGACGAAAACAACATACCTTAGGTTAGACATCCGAAATAGAAGGTAAAACCTCATATGTAGTATGTTTAGATTTATTATAAATATATTAAACAGTAATATTCATATATATCATATCCCATATGTTTTACTTATGACCTTTTATCCCCAGTTCACTAAAAATTCTTTATTAAAATAAATTTTTTCATATGTTTACTACATCATTTTTCATGTTGTTTTTTGTTCGGTGGTTTTGGTTATTATAAATTGATCATGGCCCCATAACATAAATAACATTATAAATGATTTAAATAACATATATTTTAATTATATATACATTTACATTCATCTATAAATGTTAGAGACATACAATAGAATTGCACTGTCTATGGAGATGGTAGGTCACACTTACACACTAGTGATACCTTGACTAAAAATTTGGTATAAATAGGTTTTATAAAGGTGTTTTCATAGTCCTAATAACATTTTAGTATGTGAAGTATAATTATTTTAATATTTCATGAAAAATACAATTGATTTATATGATGTAAAAGATGATTTAAAAAGAAAGTGATTGATTATGGTGATTACTTATTCTTTGAAAAGACATCATTAGATCTCCAAAAAAGGGCAATGGGGTTATACGTTCGGGAATACCTGAACATTCATAATATAACTAGGGGTTTTCATAAAATTTATTGTTATAGTATGGTTATGCTAGATAGATCAATGTGTTCTGAAGAGGAGAATGTCAAGGTACCCTTTAATAAATGGGGGTCACTTAAAGAGTTTTTTAAAATAATAGATAATATTAACTTTTTATCATGAAAAACATTAAACATTATCTATAAATGGGAAACTAATGGAACATTATACAATAAATATCCCCATTTTCATATTTTAATATGTTTTTAATTTTTTGAAAATAATTAAAATATTGTTTTCATAATTAATTTTATTTCCGATTTAGATACTACTTATTTAATATGACCAAAATATAATAATCATATTAATGGAATTTTGATATAATAAATTAAAATTTTAGTAATATTCCATATTTTTATATTAAATTTGTGGAATGTAATAAATCACTTGAATTATATTACTTTCATTTTTTATAAAATAATTTATTTTATTTTCTAATAATGGACGAAATATTACATTAGAGATTAAAAATAATTTATGGTATTTATAAAGTAAATAAAATTTGGAAATATATTGTTATCATGAAAATTAATTCATTTTTCTCAAAATAAATATTATATTTGAACATAAATTTTTTCCATACGTTGATGCATACCCTATATTTGAAACTATGAAAGTGTCATTCCATAAATTTAATTGAATTAAATATTAGATAGGATATTTCTATAAAAAAACCCTTAAAAATGTATTTTATAAAATATGATGATAATATATTAATTACCATCATCCACTATGAAATGTGGTGAAAAACAATTTCTTCTTCACCTGGTTGCAACCAATTTTAATTTGACTTACACTTTACCGAGGTGAAAAATTATAATAAAGTATCTTTTTATATTGAACGAAAATAAAAGGGACATATTTAACAAATTTTGGTTTATTTAGTTGATGTATGGAATCAATTTAATAAAATTAAATACCTATAATTATATAATAAAAGTTTTAAAATAACCATGTAACACATGATAGAATTGTTATAAAGAAAATCATTTTTTTATAACATATGGGTTAATCAATTTCCTTTCCTAGAAAAAAGTAAATGAATTATAAAAAAAATTATTAACTATATAGATTATCTATTTTATTAAAATATTTATTAAATATTATATAATTAAATTTATTGAGATAAATATTCATTGTGGGCATAAAAAATGTTTTTTTTTCAGTAAATTTCTTTGAAACATTCAAAAGATGCTTATTTTCATTCTAGTTAATCGATAACCAATATATTTCTTTTATTCATATATAAACCCTATGTTTATATTAGGTTATTTTTAATTATTCAACTCTACTAATCAAATAACTATTCGATAACTATTAAATTAAAAAAAATATTTTTATTTTATATTGTAGTTTTTTTAAATCAGAGTCATTTGCAATTCAAGATGTCGATTAACATTAGTTTAAATAAAAAATAATCCATTAATTAATAGTGTGTCAAAATATAAAGTCCATAAAATGAATTTATCCCTAATAATTCATCATTTTGATACATAAAATTTAACATATTTATGATACACTACAACCTCGAGTTCAGATATAACTTCTTCAAATTTTGTAATTCTGCACAGAAGTTTTAACAAGTTAGTCTCCTTGTTATGTTGAAATTTATCTATATATTACAAGATTGATACATATTTTTATTCAAAGGTAAAATCATGTTCTGGTGGTACAACCGATACCATTAGTATATGTGTCGGATCTAAAATGTACATCCATATGTAAGATTCATGGAATACATCAGGGCCCTGAGAGACTGTCGGTGGAAGGGTCATGTGATAAACTTTCATCCCCACTCTGTACAAAAACAAGAAACTGAATATATACTGTAGGACAATATTTATCTTCATTAATAATATTTTTACATTATTTGTAGAGGAACTCAAAAAAATCACACTAACATCATGTTTCAGGTTGCACCAATAGTTGTTACCATAGTTTTTCTTTAAATGATGAGATTCCTCAACATTCAACAAAATGGATCTAGATTTATCATTTATTTATCTATCAATATCATGTACCAATAGATTTCATACCCCAAAATCATCCCATAACATCATATTAATACACATACTTCTATTGTGGTATTTATAAGGATCCATCTGAAGTGTCTAGTGATGCTATTATAATAGTAAAACACTACAAGGTAATGGTGTTCATCCCTAATAATTTTGAGATATTTAGATCATGAGATGATCATAGCCAATAGGGTTTTAATGAATCACATAGACTAACCATATTTCTTAGGATGATATTTCATACTGAAACTCATCTATATATATATATATCCTTCTAATGAATTCTCTAAATTATGTGTACTAACATTGTAATGTGATCGATTATAACCAAAATAGCAATGGGTACTTTTGATGATTTGGGTAGTCTAATGACAAAATCAAAGGTGATTTTCACTATTTATATTTTAGGTATTGGAAATTATTGTAATGTAACATTACTCTTATGTCATGTAGAAATAGCATTATTTCCTACTAAACATCGATATAGAACATCTTTTATATATCTCTTAATATTATCCACTAATCAATATTATTTCATATCTCTAAATTTCTTAAGACCACTATGGTGAATAATGAATCATGAACTGTGAACCTCATCCA
Source organism: Viscum album (assembly GCA_963277665.1). NCBI lineage: Eukaryota > Viridiplantae > Streptophyta > Magnoliopsida > Santalales > Viscaceae > Viscum > Viscum album. The sequence goes on from OY728127.1 coordinate 607,118,690, forward strand.
ACAAAACGTTTTTCAAATATGGTGTGGATAAAACACTAAAAATGTTCCAAAACCATATCATCATTTCATAATCAAGGATCAACAGAATATGAATAATCACCATCTTTTGTAATTCCATATATTCTATCTAAACATGTACAATCATCGCATGGATTAATGATTGAACACTTATATTTGAATGCAAATATCTTTAAAATAATTTATGAATTTTATATTTAACCATTGGAAATATATAAGTATTATTACATTCATGAACCTCATTATATAATATCATGCATGCTATATTCTGCTCAGTGCGACTTCCACATTGATCTCATTTTCATATTAGTTATGTATTGAGTACTCATAATTATTAATATGCTCCATCTATCTTCATAGGTTCATATTTAACACAATTTTCATTAAAATTTACATTAATATTTTATGATCAATATATATATCACTATTCCACATAATTTAAATTAAACCATATATATAATGAAATAAATACAATTTCCCACTAAAAATCATGATTTTAGTAATTTTCTCATGAACCATAAATTGGATTGTTTCATAAGCCATTAACATAAAATTATACATGTGAACACATCCATGTCCCTTGAAATATAAATTTCTATAGAGACAAAACCTTATCCACTATAGTGTAGTTTGAGATAAATATCACAAAATAACATTCTATCTATATTATTGGAATTCACCTCACATTCATAAGTCTAGAAGAACTTAGATCCTTGTTGGATTAATATGATTTTTATATTACGAAGACATGTTAAATTTCAAAAAACATTGATGATAATATCCAGCCAAACTAGTAAAACTATATATCTCAGTCATAGTGGAAAATATGGACAATTATATATAAAATCTTTCTTTGAAGGATATAGTTATATAACATTACTTGAGATTATATAAGTAAATGAAAAATTTTTAATCCAAAATTCACACATAGAAAAATATTCATAAAGATTCCCATTATATTGGGTTTTTGGGAGAAATCATCATGTGAAGTTCATGATTTTGATTTCTATTTAAATATATAATAGTATCATGAATAAATCCATCTTGAAACTGATCAAAGTCATCTCTAAAGTCAATTTTCATTAAATCAATGAAAATAGTGGTGGTTTTTGTAAGACCTAATAGAATCCCTTAAAATCAATATATTAAAAATATTATATTTAATTAAACATTTGGTATATCATACTTCTTGACTCTCAATTGATGACATCCAGAATGAAGGTAAATATTATAATAGGATTCATATGCATGTAGTTGATCCAATTAGTAAAAAAATATGGGGTATAGGATAGTTGTTGTTGATAGTGATCTTATTATGTTCTTAATAGTCAATGTACAGTCACATTGGTCAATATTTCTTCATAAAAAAAGAATAAGTGCACCCATAGGTGACAGACTTTAATAAATGAATCCCTTTTTAGGATTCTCCTACGATTTCTTTATTAATTCATGCAACTCAATCGAGGCCCTTCAAGATGGATTCTTTGATATTTGTATTAGATGTGGTATTTTCTTTATAAAGAACATGACATGATGATTTTTTGGGCTAAGAAATTATCCTAGAAAAACATCAATAAAAATTCACACAATAGTAATATCATTGATTTTGAGTTTCTCCCCAACCATATAAGATAAAAATACTTTTTAAATTGTATTCAAGGACCACAAAATTGATGTGATTTCCATCTGATGTTAATAATTATCATTTCCCCAATAGATGCTGATTTGTTTATTTTTAATATCAAATGTGACTTCTATTTCTACAAAATTTATATGTGATCCAAATCGGGATGGGAAATACATGACACGAATCACATAAAATTATACTAAATTGAGAAGCACAAAATTTACAGGAATCTTTTCCACCAAAAAATAATCATGATGATTACTATAAACATCCAATGCAACCATCACACTGTTATGATTTTTCCCATCAAAAACAATATTTAAACATTGTATTGGTAATTAAATATCATTTCACAATATCTTAGATATAAAAGAATACATACATCCCTAATAAAAATATATAATATATGTTATAGTGGCTATTATAATTATACATTTCACTAAATCATTATCATAACCTTCATTTGTAGTTGGGATTTCATGAGATATACATTTGTATTTTATCAAAGGAATCAGTTGATTATAATCATATAAAAAAGCATATTTTTAATCTAGATGGTTTTATAGACTTATTAAATGCTTTTGAATCATTGTATCTTGTGTGGGGAATTATTTGTAACCTTCCATTACTACAATGTATCAAATAGAATTTTCACGAAATTTTGACATTCACTATATTTTTGACTAGCCATCCAACATTTAAAAAACATCCCAGTTACACTCAACAAATTCTATTGATTTTTTATCCCATATTTAATTAATATAGTTGACTATAATTTTGTTCCACAATGTAATTTGTTAACATTATCATGTGAATTGATCTCCCTTTTCATATCAAAACTGTGGTAATGGGGGTAATCTAAAATTCTTAATTCTACTATGAGTGTAAATTGAATGATTTCTTCATCACTAATAATTTTTCTATATCTATATATATTTTAAGAATTTGATTTATTCCCCCAATGAATTGATCAGTTTTCCATTCATCATTGACGATTTACCCCAATGAATACCTTGCTGGTATTATAAAATTATCTTCACATGTACTAATTGATTAATCATACTTTTTCTTGAGCTCATAAAATTTCATCTCTATACCTGTTAAAAGAATAGGATGGGTGTACTTGATGAAAAATTTTCTCATACACTCATCTCATTTCATGGATGAAATTTTATCCTCTTCATTCGTATTCTTAATAGTCATAAACTATTCATTTGTGTCACCTTCAAAATGATAAATAACGTAGACAACTATTTCATTTTCATAGCACAAAAGAACAAAAAATATTTCCTCAATGATGTTGATCCGTTTCTCAGAAACTAGTAGATCATAAGATCACCTAAAATAAGATGTATTACTCTTTATAAAATATTAAATGGTACACTATTCCTTACTTTTATTTTTGGTAAGGTCATAGTGGTGCATGGCTTGATAATTATACATGAGAAATGAAAAAATATTAGGCATTCTATCTCTGAAAACATATGGTCAATTAGAAAAAAAAACATTTCTTTTTCCATCACATTGTATATCAGTACAATCTATTACAGTTCTATACATTGATTAAAACTAAAAGTAAATGGTTGACAAACAATAATCACAGTGGAAAAATAAAAAATCATGAAAATCCATTTATAGGTTTTTTAAATCATGGTTCATTTTTCAAATTAATGAAACCATATTTTTTACATAGGTTATCCCTCATCATTACAAAAAAACTGATTTTATCTGACAAATCGGCTTATTCCATGGGTTATCACTAAATATTTCTAATACATGTTCCAAAATCCAATCTATAACTTTATTGGATACCATATTTATAAAACCATGTTTTTAATTAACACACATATATATAATCATAGTGTATCAATATTCATTACAAAAATTAATGATCCACACCCTAATAATATTGTACAACTATCATAGGAGGCATGTGCACAAAACCCATTAATTTATAAGTGTCTCTAATTAAGTACATCATTTCTGGATCCATTCCGATAAATATAATACATTTTTCCTTTCTTTATCACCTAAGGAATGGAAACATAAGAAACTATTATCTCAGATACCTAGTAATGGTAAATAAGGGAGATATAAATGATTAAATAATCATAACATGAGAATAGAATTTGGAAACAATATATTAAAATTGGAAATCCACACCCTTCGTATCAAATATCCCAATATCATGTAATGGAATAAGTAATGGATATTCAGAAGACATTAATCATAATGGTTCGGAATAGCATTTTATATAAAATAAAAACCTTAGACTGATACAGTGAATTGTCGAATAAACATAAGAATATGATTTCAATTCATTTTTACCCAGTGATTCACTACCAAGACTATCAAAATTGATTGGGTTCACTTCCATAAACATCCTTGTAGTCAAGGTGCACTCCTATGTCTAATATTGTTAAAAATATCCCTTTCTAAATAGGATAACATTGCCATTTTAATCATATGTATGTTGTTAGATATCACTAATTTCCCTATGAATTAGATGGATTTATAATTCCTAGACAACATATACGTAGTAATAATATGAAAATTATTTATGGTTAAAACATTATAACCATCCTTTTATATAATGTGACTACCATGCATGGTTATTACATTACCATTGTACTTCAATTTTAATATAACCACTAGAAACATAATAAAAATAATACATATGTCTCACATAAGATCATAAAACATTCATCATATCAATACCAATGAGAGGACATGGGTTTCATAAATATTTCATCATTGAATAATCCATTGAAAATAAATTTTTTTGTAAACATTTCACCATAGGATAACCCATAGAAAAGAAGTGGGTTTCAAAAATATTCAATCATTTCATCAAAACATGGCATCCAGGAAAGGAAAACACTTCAAATACGTATTTTCATCCTAAAAATAAGACATATAGGGAAATAAAACTGATGGTTTACTTGTATCATATCCCTAATAAATCATTTGTGGAATCTAGGGATGTGTTGTTCTATGAATTGAAATATGATTAATTGGTCATTAAACATTATTGAGGAATATATCATTTATATATGGTAATCAATTAATTAAAATTTTATATATTTAATAAAATATTACTAAAAAAATTAATTTAAAATTAGCAATAGGTACTTTTAAAGTAGCTGTCGAATAATTGATTGGTCATCATGAAAGGATATTCACTTCATTTCATATAGGTGAAAAACATTCCTTCTATACATTTGTAAAAATTAAAAAAGTTCCTCATTCAGAAAACAAAAAATGTCATCCATTATAAAACTATTATTTAAAAGCATAACTTTGTTAAAAAGGGATTCAATAAGTCATATTATAATATCAAACGGCCTATTCAAATCATTTTTAGAAAACATGTATTTGACGAAAGAGGGTTTTCAACAAAAGAGTGAAATAAAATTCATTTGAGATAAATAAGTTATTTTTCATCCCTTTTATACATATAGTGATAAAAATGAAGTAAAAACATGTATTTTAATCAAATAAAAATATTATATGAAAATTAATTACTTTATTGAGTGTTATATCAATATATTTCCTAATAAAAAACATACCCATAAATGAAACATATAAGAAGTTATATTTTTTCATAAAACACTTACATATTTTGTATAAACATAATCATAAACCTCGTGGGAGAAATAACCATATATATAAGTAAATAAAAAAATAATTCATAATAATAATCATAATATATATTTGTTTTCAATATATACTCAAAATTAAAGAAAAAAGTGATGAATAAGGCATGTGCCTTATATAAATAAAACTGAGATGAAAATCCATCACATTTGGTCCAACATTATTCATATGAATTAGATTATAATATATAATAATTATATATTTTTTAATTATTTATTATTGTACCATAATTTTATATAACACGAAATATATGATTTAATAATATATTTTTTCACATGTTTAGTAACAAATATTTATTTAAATTCCATTTCTAGTTCATGATATATTTTTCCTTGAATGTTTGGGTAAATTGGTTTTCCCCCTGGAATATATAACTTCTTTACATAATAAAAAAATTATAATAACGAATTAAATTTAATATATAATCATTATATAAATATTTACTATTTTATATACAAGTTAGAGAGATAAAAATGGATTGTACAGTGTATTGAGACAATAGGTCATACATATGAACTAGTGTTACATTCAATCCCCATTTAGTAGAATGTGGGTCAATAAATGTGGTTTAATAATCATTAAAAAATTTCATTACTTTTTTGATATTTATGTAATTATTTTTTCGAATAATATAATAAATTTAGATGAGGTAAAAGTATAATTAAAAAACAACTAAATTATTATGTCGTTTACCTACTCTTTGAAACAATTCCATTAGATATTCTCTTAAGGTAACTGGGGTTAGAATTTTGGGGAAGAACTGAATTTTATACCATCAGAATGGGATTTGAGAAGAATAATTTATATATTTTTTCAAATCTATAAGGCCCAATTTTTTTTTAAGAAGAGAAACGATGGGTGACATTTTAGAATTGTGGGGAAGAGCATTCCGGTGATTTATTTAATGATTATAATACAATAATGAAATTATAAATAAAAATTGATTAAAATGTCCTACAAATTGAAGAGGGATAAAATATTCAACCATACATTATCCCAATTTTCATATTTAATATTTTATAATTTTAATATATATTAGAAAGTCATTATTTTAAAAAAATGTCATTATTTTAAATTTAAGCAATAATCATTTATTTTAACATAGAAGACATAAAAAAGGATAGAATTCAAATATAATTATTTTACATAACCCTAATAAGACATATCAATCATAAAAAATAATTTTACATATTAACTAATTCAAAATATATAACTCTTAATACTCTTAATATATGTGTTATTAATTTTATTATTGGAGAAATAATCCATCGGTGTTTCATGTGATTTTAAGGAAATAATTAAATTACTAAAATATAGAACATATTTTTGTGAGGAAAATATTTTAACAACTTTTAAAGAAGATATTTATACATATTTATTACATGAAATTATCCCTATGTAGACACATAATATATATTTATAACTAATATTTTGAATTTTTTTAACAGTGGTTGATTTATATATTATATACATCATTTTCACGGACAAATATCCCCTAAACTATTAATTTTTATGATTATGGTTATAATGGTCATGTTTTCTTCATAAAATAATAATTTGAAAAAAATATTATATCGTTATCACATAGTTTTAACCTTGGTTATCACGATTTACCCTTTTGAATGGTGATAAATTTCTCTACTGTTATTATTCTTGTTGTCCAAAAATAAATGGGACCTATTTAAAAAAATTGGAACTCCTAAATCCCAAAACGGAATATGTTTTTTCAAATTCAATAGCAACAATTGAAAAGTATTAATTTTAAAATAATTACTCAACTTGTGACTAATTGTTTTAAAAATAAGTAAAATTTTCGACACAAAGCATGATTTTTAATCTCATATCTAGAAAAATAGTAAATGAATGTTAAAATATTTATTAAATATATTATAAATTATACATTAACAAAATTCATTATTCATTAATAACATAAATTTTTAAGAAAAAAAATTATTTTTCACATAAACATAGTTCCTTGGAAAAATTTATCCTTTACAGTGAAATGATTCTTATTCTCAAATCAAAATAATCCATAACCAGTTCATTAATTTTAGTCAGATGTAAAACATATTTTTTTATAAATTAGTTATCCCTAAACATTCATGCTAATCCAATGACTAAGAGACAATCATAACATTAAATAATAATATTTTAATAGTATATCTTTTTTTATACATGGTGTTTTCTTTAATGAAATCTGTCAAAATAATTAATTTTATTTTAAAATATAATTCATAAAATATTTTTTCATTATAAATATATGCAGATAAACAATCACAATGAATCAAAATTTGACATACCTTATAAAAATTATACAATGTCTTTAAATATGTATATTTTAATTCTATTCGATCAAGGATTGTTCCCTAGATGAGATTGAGAATGTTAGTAGGAGTTTTGTAATGTTGAATTTATATAAATTCATGGATGTCTGTAGATTCTAGAGAATTAATAGAAGCTTCATGAATATTTTAGTTGAATTTAACAATATAAAAGGATCTATAAATGAGTAGGATATTTTAAATTCCTATTTTAGATGAGTGGGAAAATTATTTTGAGTTTCTTCTATTTCCACAATTGGAAATACTATATAAATTTATTAAATAATGAATGTAAAAAAGGTATTACTAGATTAAAATATTGAATCTATAGTGATTTTTTTCATAAGATGAGATTCCAACAATGTTTTTGTTTCTGGAAATTATTCTGTTAGTTTGGAGAGAACCATCAGATTGACGAACATCGATCAGTGTTCAGTCAGATAAAATAATGGTAAGATATGTTGATTATGTTTATACATAGTGAGAGTATGAATAATAAAAAATAAAAAATGCTTCATCAGATTGATTTCATCAAATAAAGCTTCCAAAAATAGTAAATCTGAATTCCATGTAGATTAAAATGTGAATTAAATATCAAAATTTAAAGTTATAATGGATGTTGAAAACAGAAAGAGGAAAACCATTAAAATTCATTGCATAGTTGAAATATGAATATTTTTGGGATGACTGAAGAACAAGAAATATAATAAGATAGATACCATCAGACAAATTCCATCAGATAAAGGTTACCATATTGGGTCTAAATGGGAAATTTTATTTGAGGAGGTATTCCAAAAAAGATAAAAAAAATATACTAAGTATATCAAGGTCTACAAAATATAATGGTGATTATTTAAGGGTATCGGACACTATAGAGGTTTTTCTATGTTATTTATGATTTTTGATGCAATGATTATCTAGGATTATCATGCAAAAAGTGAAGATCATTTAATAGATAATCATAAAATATGAAGGAATGATCCTTTATCTATGAATATAACCGGCATAAGAAAATGATTATTTTTTTGGGAGGGTATAACAATATATGAAAATAGTAGATATAAAAAACAATTGTTCAGGTTTTAACGACAAGATGATGAAGTGTAGGAATATGGGGGTAGAACCAAGGATGGTTAGTGGAAAAATAATATCTTTCATAAATAGTTGAAAATTTTTCCTCCTTCTTGTTTAAATAATTTTGTAAAAAACCATGATTGAAGGAATAACCAACATGGAAATGAGTACTTAATTTTAAGGAACCTAGTAAATATCATGTGAAGAAATATATATATATACATTCATATTAAAGTTTATTTTAAGATTTATATTTGAGTTGATCCTAATTAAGATGTGTTTTTATTTGTTAATAAATTTTCCTTTCGACATTTAGAAAAAAATATTTTATTTCAATAACAGATCATTGATTCTAACGTATTCCTCTTAGTGATCTCATACATTGTCCCTATGGTAACTAAAACTGTTATTGGAGGGAATGCCTCATTAATAATATACATCTCTGATTGTGGATAATTTCAACTTACTAAACACCATCAAAGTTATATATATAGATGTATGGGTAATAACCCACGATTCTCATTAATAAATTATATATATATTGTTTAATTATTCTTAACTATGTATCATAAAAGAAAATTACTTATTTATTTAGGTATATTTTCCTTTAAAGCAAAGACACATAAAGTACTAGACCATATGTGAGATACTTAATATCCCACTATGTTTTTTATAACTTGAACCCTTCTCATAAATATTATACATAACACCTTTTATAATATCCAATGACAGAAAATTTAATAATGAAAGAGATTAGATGATTATTAATGTTAAATAAGTTATATATTAATTTTACATGATCCTATGGGTATTAGAAAATGAGAGTAAAATTTGAAAAACAAAATCTTTATATCATATATCAAATATTCTAGTCAGAGAATAAATCATAGTATTTTATAAGTCATGAATCAAATGGAATCAAACAACATATTCCATGAGATCATAACATTGATATAAAAATAGATTGGTGCAACACACATATGAATACAAAATCTTATTTCAAGGTTATCAACCCTAACATTAATTATCTGTTAGGCATAGGATAACCACCCATTAACATACTTTGGGCATCAGATAATCTCTATTACTCTCTCCTTCACGATTTGTATAACATCATGTATACCCAAATCCAGGCTTGATATATCCTCTCTTGTATAATTTGAGCTCATATAACATTACTAATTACCAAATTCATTTGAGGGAGATATTGGTCCCACCTATATTTGATTATAATGTGACCACTCTCCATGTTTATAATGTAACCATCGTCACATAATGAATACCAAACAAGGGTGTTTCACAAAATAATATAAAATTCATGACAAGAAACCCCGTGAAAATACATTGGTTTATTAAAAAATTAATTCAAATAATAACATGTAGAAAGGGAATGGGTCACAAAATTATATCATCAATTCATTATAGATTAACCAGTGGAAGTGGATAAAGAATCATAAATATATACTCTCCCTACACATAAACCATCTAGAGAAAAAAATTATATCATTGGATCACATCCCTAGTAAATAATAAATAACATAGAAGGATGTCATCTTAGATGGAAAATTATTTTAATGAAAAATAACATGGAATATTTACATATTAAAATAAATTTATTTAAAAAAATTTAAAAAATTAAACCACATATTCTAAAAACATTCAGGTAATTATTATCATTTAATATAGGAAGTATAAAAAGAATTTAATTCATTTTTTTGGAAAATAACATTTCATTGAATATAAATGTAATATTTAATATTTTACTAAAAAATTTGAATGACTTTTTATTTGATTATAATATTGGAAACATATAATTGAATCTTTAAAACATTGGGTTGTCATGATGGTTGGAAAATTCACGTGCTTTAAGATAATGAATATTTTAACATTTTAGGAAGAAGACAGATAGATCTTGTTTTGAAAATGATGTAATTATTTTTTAAAAATAAATTATGAAAATAAAAACAAACAAAAAATTTAATTAAAAATTCCATTGGAATATTAAAACATTTGGAAAATATTTTAACAAAACCTACATATGGAATAGAAAATACATTTTGATCAAAGAAAGAAATAAAATCTGTTTTTATTAAAAAAATTCTTACTGAATCATGAAGATAAAACATGATTAAAATGAATGAAAAACAATTATTCTTAAGAAATAACAAGTGGAGACAAATATTCATGAGTTTTATGAGAGATTGATATTATGATTCCATCATCAAAAGAAAAATCTAAGAAAATCTTGATAAATAATTAGACTATAACATCAAACCTTTTAAATTTTTGTATATTTTAAATAATAAGAAACATTAAATAATAACACTAAATTAGTCATTTAATATCATTAAAATAATATGTTTCATTATCATGACCCTGCTTGAAAACATAACATAATGAAGAGAGAGAGATGATGACCCCCAAATCTCATCGCCAATAGGCCTTGGGTTGGATATTTTCACAAAGGGTATAAAAATCTCATAAAATGGGAAGACATAACCACTATTAATGAATCATGATCAGGATAATGGATGAAAAATCCCTAAATAACTCTACAAGGTAATATTTTGGTAACCAAAAACTATACAATAATTTACAAATAATGTAAAACTAATATATATAAATGTCTTCAATGTAAATATCTAAATGAAAATTCTCTAAAAACAACAAAAAATAGTTTCAATCGTGATATAAATGTGTAGTTGATTACACAGAAGGCACATACGATTCATAGAATCAATTTATATAGAAATGGTGAGAAAAACTGGTATAGCCTGTAAGAAAATATACAAGGCCTCCAGTGGATATGTGAAATGATCTTGATAATGCACCAATGAATAAATGTAAGAACCAACAAGAACATATACATGTCATGTACCCAAACACAGCCTCACCATTGATATCTCACCAAATCACACATCCAATGTAATAATATATAATTGAGGTCATAATTTAGAAAATATCCAACATATATCTTACCCATTGATTTTATACACTCAAACCCCAATGTTGAACGTCCAAAGATCCCATTCCTTCCACACATATCACACCACACTACATTCCCCATGTAGATATATGGGTCACGCATCACACCACATCACAACCTTCCCACAAACAGCAATGGAACACATCACATCGCATAACATCTTAGGTATAAACACATAGTCCATACTTCACACAACAAACAAAAATAGGGTTTCACAATATCATGAAAATGAAGGAAATAAATCACGTTCCCTCCTCTGACCACGCATGACCCCCACACCATATCAAATCACACTACATCATGTATCTGTCATACACACCATTTCCAACACAACACATCCTTCCAGATGAAACTAGGGGTATAAAATAAAAATTAGGTAATATCCAACACAAACAACTATCTCTATTGTAAAAGGAAGAGCTGGGTAGTGGGAATAACCATCCATCCATATCACTACCATCAAATATGTTGTTGAAAATAGCAGGAACATAGGACCTCTGAACAATGGTAATGGTATCCAACTGTAGTGGGTGCATATAAAATAACCAAAACATTCATGATATACAAATATCATAAATTATCTAGAATATTATTTCACATCAACAACACTTTCACACACCAATACACCACCCCATACTTCCCATAAACCATCCTAGACAACTACCCAACTATATAAAACCACCACACAAGCCACACAACATTACAAATTAGATATAATTTATTATATTTTATATGTCAACCATATCATGTCACCTTATACAATTAATTATTTCATTCAATTAATTTTAATCCATTTATCAAAAATTATTTTATAGTCTACCTTCTTTATTTACCGTACTATCTTGATTCATATATCATTATAGTTCATCCCAAGGATAACAACGAAACTAAGGTACCCATGACATACAAAAACTTTACCATATCACAAAACCACCACCATAATGTCACACATCCTCCATCACCATCACACCACATCTCCAAAGACATCTCAAAACACAACCTCTGAAAAATACTATCACTACATACCACAAAAAATCGACTATGTTGCCACCACTATGCCATAATCACAATTAGAAAACCATAACATTAAAACCATTTTGTGAAAAACACTATTCTAAAAAAACATCTCTAAAACCACTACACCAGAACCACAGTGCTATAACCACTATTCCACAACCACTACACGCCAACCACTATGCCACATCCACATCAGCAAAACCACTATGCCACAACCACATCACTATAACCACTACACCGCAACCATAACACCGCAATCACTGTTACAGAACCAATGATCCCCAACCACTACAACACAACCACGAAACCAAAATTTATTTTTTCTACATCTCACAACATTCCACATTATATTCGTGATAACCAACCATTACCCCATGACCCCAGTACTACACATCCCAACCAATCACTAACATCACTGCAAAACAACCCATACCTCATTGGGAAAAAACAAAAATAATAATCATACAACAAAAAAAAATTGGATTATTAAAATATTGAATGTAATTATCAAATAACTTTTTCCAATTTATGGGTATGTTCACGTAAACAAGAAGTCTAGAGGAACTCAATTATTACACAAAAAAATATTTATTTACGATTTATTTTGGGAATGATCACAAAATAACAGAACTATGGTATTAAACCCATATAAACTATATAACAAAAAATACTCTCAAAATATATTAATTTATTAATATGAAATGTGTATTCATTAAAATATCAACTACATAAATCAAAATTTTAATGAATGTGATTACTCCCCATACACAAAGGCGTAAGACATTTCAAATAATTCTCTCTTTATGATGATTCGTATTATCAGAAAATAGAATGAAAAAAACCGGCATATCTGACACATGGAACATTATTTGGAGAAAATTATGATTTCATAACTTAAGGAAGATTTATGGTCTCACAAAGCCCCTCATGGAATAGAGGAAACTGCCCAGAAACAACCTCCAGACAAGTAACCTGCATATTAACCTACACTACAACAAAGTGTTGTAAAATATGAAACCAATAAAATTAAGAATCCAAAAACTCACCACCATTGTGGATCAATAAAACATGAATTAATGAAAACCAATAATGATGATAGAAGAACTCACCAAAATACCCGATCAGGCATTAACCAGATCCAACAGATTTAAAAGTGTGGATGTGACTAAAAGAAATAATCATGGAGCTTTGTGTTCAATTGTAATGATATAGAGAGAGGTATAAGAGAATGAAAATAAATAAATTGAAATAATTATAAAATAAAATGGAACCTGTTACTTTTATGTCATAGAAAGCATCAGTGACGTGAATTCCCATATAAAAATATCTACTAAAATTCAGGACACTTCACCCTTTTATAAATTACTTGTCAGGATTTAACTACTCATGATATGAATCCATTTTATAGATTCAAACCCAGTCCTAAATACCATATATAAAAATTTAAAACTATACACATCCTAATCACCGATTCATGATGTGAATCTAGCATACATCTTGAACCACCACCTATAGTACTCTAGTAGCTATGGCTCCACTATGTCTTATAAACGTCATCTGACTACAGCTAACATCAAAAAAAATAATGTTATGGGTTTCAGATTCATTAAAATTTAAATTAGTTATTTCCAGAATAATTTTATCCCTAGAAAATCAAAATACTAACCCAAACTGAAAGGGGTCATTACAAACACCTCATGAGATACCATTAAAGGATATCATTACTCCTCAACACTACAACAAGTAAAGCATGCCAACCAAAACACCCAAAAAAAATGATACATATATATTTCATCAAATACTACACATAAACATACTACTTCATTTAGTAACGACCACAAACACAAAGTTTCTACATAATGACACCAACCTATGAAAAGCCCAAACCAACCATTTAAAAAAGGATCACATAACTCCATACTGTGAAAATAAAACAAGAAATTACATACTCCATCCCAAGATAATATCATTTCTAGGAGGCACTGACACACCCAAATGGGATTATTACATATAATTATAATGCATCCTGATTAGGATTATGATCCTCCCCCTTTTATATTCTATGGTTTTAATTACACATCACACATCATAGGAAATTACTCATCTCAAAGAATATAAATATATAATCATCAAATCACAAGAAAAATATAAAAATTTAATTTTAAAAAATCCCCAAGTACTAACAACTTGCCTATATTTCGTACTCACATGCACTCTCATCCAGGACAACATAACTTCATAACATATGGTCCAAGGAATTGATCATCCCAAAAAGAATATTCTCTTGGTGATCTTGGATCACTAATACATTAACTATATATGTCACCTTTTCCCCAGTATTTAAAACTCCAAAATCAATAATGTTGGATTTATCATGAATATAATAATAAAATAGACACATGTGGTAGATGTCATGGATCCTCTCCAGAATAAAAAATTATAACTATCACACAACATCTGCAACTTAACCTAACAAATTAATGGTCCCTAAAAATGCGGAGAAAGCATAATTTTCCTTCCAACCCTATATATCAAATTCCAAGGGGAAAATCATAGGAACATATGGTACCCAAACTATAACTCTAGGGGAATCATACTATGATTATCATAGGACATTTAATGGTATTTGATTCCCACATTCACTCATAAACCAGAAAGAACATCTTGTTCATTCTTTATAGCGCATCCAAGAAAAGAACAACTGACAATCCAACATCTCACTATCATTATGGAGAAAAAAACATCCACTAATAAAACTCCTCTAATGGAGTCATCACAATGAATTAGGGAGAAAATTTTATATAAAAAAATTGAACAAAAGATTGTTTCATAGAAAAAATCCACCAAAGTCTGAAATGCATAATCACAACATATCCTCTAGTGTGTGAATGGTCTATTCCATCTTCCTATCTATATGAGGGTATAAAGTAGTGTTATTTAGCTAATTGAAAAAAAAAACAATGCTTGGGTCACATCCATACTCATGAGGTAGAAGGAGATTCCAAATCAGAGATGATGGTCCTCAATAGCTCATGAATCCTAACCACATCATCCATATACCACCACAATAAAACATTCCAGAATCTCTCCTCATGGTTTTATAGGAAGTTAGTTGATTTTTCGGTCATTCAACTATCACCCAATAAGAATAATATAATTCCTTTTATTTGAAAAACCTATTAAAAAATCACCCATGATTTCATAATTTCTACTGGGGATCATCCATGGACTGTAATAATCCTCTCAAAACATCATACCACACTTTCACCTATGGGTAACACATAAATTTTTCCAAAACCTCTATTATTTAACTTTTTATCCTGAGACACCAAATATATCTCTCCAAGACATGATATATCTTTAATAGAATATTATGTATCATTGATCGTGATCTATATATTTTATAAGGAATTCATATGTGCATTTCCTATATGAAAAACAACCTTCCATTGAACAACACTCAGTTCTATCCATCCTATGACCATCCATCTAGAGTGCCACCACGGGAAACATGATACCATATCATATTTACTATAGAGTGTCCCGATAGAGACTCCTCCACATATTGAATAAAATATTTCTCTATAATCATTTAATAAAGAATGTATGGGACAATGATAACTCCATCATCAAGATACCTAAACACAAGATCCTCCATCTATTTCCAAATATCTGAAGACATTGAAGAAGCTTATCCATGGGACTTATAACAAGATGTATCTTCAAAAAAAAATCGCCCTTCTATGGAGTGTAATATATAAAAAGTCTATAATACTAAACAAACCACACCCCCTCCCCTAGTGAAAATTTGGATCGCACTAAGAGAATATATACCTCAATATCTTTTGGTTTGTGAAGACTAAAAATAAATACCTAATATGGAAGTGGAAGTAAAAAATTATCACACAAATAACTACCTTCAAATATAGATCATGTGTGGTATAGTTACAATCATTGGGTAATAACTTCCTATAACCAGAAGTGATCACTTTTCCCTTATGTATCAACATTCAACCAAATACCAGATTAAACACATCGTTGAAAACCTCAAACAACATACCCTCCTTGGGAAACAAAAACATTGGAGCACTAACCAATATCTCTATCTAGTAACCTAATTATTCTTAGGACTCATATATCCATTGAAAATAATTTTTCATCATAGTTAATGTGTTTATAAATTTCAAAACACAATATGAATTATATAAACCGGTCTAATAATAGCCAAATAGACAGAGACAACTGTGAACTAATAGTTGTTCTTGCTTCCTTACAAAAAATAACTGGATTGATCATTAACAGATCTAATAAAACACCCTTCTGAGACACCCAATTTCTGTTGAAATGCACATATCACATCCTAAACTCACACTTGGAGAGAATACAATAATGTCAATTGTGTCAAAAGTTCTTTAAAAAAAATTGAGATGCTCAGACGGATCCCCTTGTAACATTATGTGGACCAAGATATCATCGATGAATATAATGCGGAAATAGTACATTAAATCATGAATCGTAGAGTTCATATGACCCATGAACATGGATTTTTCATTCCTAAAACCCATTGAAAAGAACAGAAACTGGATGTACTTATACCTTCATCAAATGGTAGTCTTATAAAAATTCTCATCTTTCACCCTCAGCTGTAGATATCAAAACTACATATCAATCTTTGATAACCAACTAGTCCCTTTCAATTTGTAGAATAAATATTGTACCCTTAGAAATGGGTAAGGGTTCTTTACCATTACCAGATTAATCATTATGTAGTATATAAACAACCTCATAATACCTTACACATTCTTGTAAAATTACGCTAATGATCCCCACATTGGAATAGTGGGTCAGATGAAACCCATCATCATCATATCATCCACATGTACACTCAAGTCATGAAACTCCATTATATCCATCTGATTTGGATCTATCAAAATCGTAGATTTTCCCAACTACTACTCTATCCAAAACTCAAATACACATAGAGGAGTTAGTAACACAACCTCCTCTATGAAAAAATCATGTAACTATACCATTACACTGGGAACACCCCAACCATTGTAGTAATTTATCGATCTGAAAATATAACAAAAATGATCCACTTTCCTAACACCAATCGTTAACCTCATTCAGAAATGAACTCCACCCACTATTCCTTCACATAAAAAATTAAAAATATTCTTTGAATTAATTTGATGATAGCACAAATTGTATAAAACCAATCATGACCAAGGATATGATCATGTCCTCATATTAGTACTTAAATAAATATCAAACTAACTAGTATTATCCCATAAAAATCTACATTACTCTCACACATCAAACAATGTATCATAACTTCCAATTAGCATATATAGAAATAGGTTCTATAGAAGCCTCTCTTTTTCAAGTCCAAATATATGGAAAAAATTGTATATCAACAATGGAGTTAGGGGATCCTAAATAAAAAACAAAAAACACACAAGGGTTGATGATATGTTAATTATGCCTCGAACAACTCATGGATATGTTGGCGTTATTATTTATATCATTTTCATCATAACACACCTTTGCACTATGCCACTATACAACTCATGTCCATAGCCTCACTATTTCATAGGGACATTTGGATGGGGCCAATGTTAAGTCTACCCTTTTCCTACTCTATCAGCTCTAATTTATTGAATAATAAACTACAACACTTCTACTGAAACTACCTCGAAGGAAACTAATTATATTGAAATGGGTAAATTCCACCGATATTAAACTAAACATCTTGAGTGGTCAGAAATTGATATTTGTGGTGCACATACATTGCAAAATATGTCATGTAAAATTAAAAGCCTAAAATGTTGTACAAAAAAAAACTTACCCTAATGGTCAAGAAGTAAACTACTGTGGAAGGTACCCAACAATATAGAACATTGATGTCCAAAACATCAAAGACACACTAAATGATTCTCTTCTTCTAAAAAATCTAATATTCCCATGTTGTTATTTCTCAAATTTCAAGTTGATAATCATCTCAATACGTTCAAAATTTCATTGCACATATAGATACATTTTTGTGTGTTAATGGAGTGACTTCATACCTAGTCATTGAGTGAAAATCCAAATTTAGACATTATTATCTAGACTCCTCATCCGGTAAAACATCTAGAGAAAAGTGCAAGACATCCATGAACCTGGCCCAATGCTCCCCCACACTTAGAAGACACTATTTAAGGAAGTGTATCCCCTACCCATTGGATTCAATCATCATTGATGAATGAAACTCCAAAAGAAACTTTGCATTAATGTCTAGCCATAACAAACATGCCTCCATACAGTTTTTCTTGAAATATGATCCACCACTGATGCATATCTCCCATATTCATACTAACTTCCAATGGAGCCCGAAACTTAGTTCACAACAAAATAAAATAAAAAAATTTCTTGGTCTCCTCCATCCAATACTATGTATCCAGATTTAAGACACTCCCCTCATACATACACAAACTCTACCCCAGAAAGGCATGGAAATACCACTCCCATGCCTCACCATCCTCAGTCCAGTAAACCCTATAACGAAACACTCAATTGGCATGTCGAATATAATGTCCCTGCGTAACTCATTCATGATGAATAGTATCCTATCTTGAAATAATGGAGAAAATTCTATTCCATGTAGTATTGAATATTATCAAATATAATTTATTTATTCATTTCATTTTAAAACAACATCCACTTTTATACATGGACACAAAGAATCCTGATACATGAATGTATCCTAGGACTCAAACTTGTAAACACGTAAAAATCACATTGTTATTAAATATGATCAGATTTTATGCACTAAGACATGAGGGGACCAAAAATAGTGTTTTTATCCAATATCACATGCCCTATGTCACCCAGTAAGGTCCACTAGCATTTTAGACATACCAACCCATCCAAACTATACCATGCCTTACTCCAAACGCCATATTTTATCTCAACAATAATCCTTTAATACCACTCTATCATGACCCCCTCCCACCAAAGATACTATAATGAGGAAAGAGATAGATGATTACCTCTCATTACTACCTATAGTAGGAACCATGATGGTGACTATAATCGATGGTATAAAAATAACACACTATAAGTGGAATTACACATTATAATTGAAACATGATCGAGATATAGGATAATAAATCCCCAAACAACTATACTAGGAAATATAAAGAAAAAAATAATTCCCAAAATGAGATAAGAATATAATATTGTTCCATATAATTTTTTCAAATGTATTTACCAAAATGAAATGTCTACGACATCGACTCAATAAAACCTCCAACTAAGCTAGTAATTTCTAGATCAGTCCAAAAATACATCCTAGAAAATAGAAATTTTTTATATATATTGGGTGATCATAACAAGTATAATTAGTATATACATAACCAATCACTAAGGTGAGCATGTGAAATGGTAATGGTATTGAGAAAGTGAAGAAACAATAGTACCAACAAGCACCTATACTGTTTATTTAAAATAACTCATCCTCACCATGGATCTCTCCCCAAAATATACATTCAATAATATAATATATAACATATATCATAAAAAATCCTTGTGCATCGCTTCCACATCCCAACGGTTTTCCTATGTCATTCCCCAACATCGAATTTCATATTCTCCCATCCCTTCAACTCAAGTTACATAACATCACATACCAAAAATAAATCTAAGAAACACATCGATTACAATTTTTACCTTAGAAACCTAGTCAAAAAATCACATCACTTTACAACCCTACAACAAAACCTAGGCCACACATAACATCACAAATAGAAGTGCAGAAATTGGTTATCATGAACATAGTGGAAAACAACCTCTTGACACACTCCTATCAAGCATGACCTACACCATATATCACATCACATGCCATCTAGTCACAACAATATACACTAGTTACAACAGAATACATTCCTTCTGAAGACACTTGAACCATCATATCAATAATGTGTAATATCTAACCCCAAAAAGTATTAGTAAAGATAATGGAAGAGTGAGAAAGATAGGGCATCTTTCTATCCATATCATTACTATCATTGATAAATAAAAAAACATAAAAATTAATATATATGATATATATATATAGAACAAAATTTCAAACCTATAATTTTACATCATCAACACTAGAGAAAATGATATCACCACAACATACCCCACATTTACCATCTAAAATGTTTCCCCCGCTAAATACAACACCACACAAACACTACACAAGACAAATAATTACATTATCAACTTACATTATTTTATAATATAATTCATTATCTACATTAAAAAATTCATTTGTTCGTTCAATTATTTTTAATCAATGTATCATACATCTATTTAAAACTAACCATGTTTTATTTCCATCATATTTTGTTATGTATATAATCACTATTAATCATAGGGATGAATAAGAAACTTAAATAACTATTCCCAACAATATACTTCCCAACTCATATATCAACCATAAAAACATCACACATCCACTAAAATCATGGTTTATAATCACACAATACATCTCACAACACAACCTTCATGAAATTGTATCACCAAACACTACTTAAAATCCATTTCTCTTAAACTAAGGCACCTCAACCAAAATTCCAAATCCAATACACCACACCCATATCTCCACAACCACTACTACTTGACCACTATTCCCAATCTACTACACTACAACCATTGCTCCACATCTATTGTGCATCACCCACTTCTCCAGGACCACTAGGACATAACCACTATGACAAAACCACTATGCCACAACAAATTATCCATAACCACTTCACCACAAAACCTGTTCCACAAACACTTCACCAGAGCGTCCTCACCACAACCACTATGCCACAACAACATTACCACATCCTCATCACAACACATAACACAACTTCCCACATAACATCCATTCTCACCCACCACTGCTTAACCAACTAAACCACATAGTGAAAAAAACACAAACACCCCAGAGTATTAAAAATCGTCTTGAATAATTATTCAAGATCCTTATTACATATCTAATTGATATATATTGTGTATTATCAATTAAACAAGAAGACCATGGGAAACAAATTATTTTTCAAATATATGTTCATTAAACATTTATTCATTATGGGATCAATCAATAAATTGTAGGGATCATTATAAAAAACTACTACATCACAAAAAATGATCTAAAAAGTGGTATGTTTAATAATTGGAGAGAGCCATGCTGGAAAAAATCACAAAAAATGTATCACAATTTTGAAGAATTCCATATGTCCCCATTCCTATAAATTTTAGTCATTCCATTTAATTATATAATTATGAACACCGTTAATATCCACCCAATGGATATAAAATCCATTAATATCTCCCAAATATCACATAAAATATATATAATGAGGTATCCCTACCTCAAGTAAGCTTTTTGATATCAATGTGCGCTAGACTACAAATCAGAAAGTACCTAGAAACCACAACTGCATAAGGAAATCCCAGATCAACCTGACACAATGTAAATTAGTTGTGAAAAAAAAACTTATACACACCCAAATTCAAAAACACACTAATGAAATGGATATTAAAATACTAATTGGATGAAACACATGGTAATGAGAGGATAACTCCCCATATATCGACAATAGGATTGAATTGGAAACAACACATCAATGATGTAAGAATAAAGCTAAATGATCTCCAAAGGGAACATAAGGATTTTATAGAATGAAAAAGAGAGGTATGTAGAATGAAAATATTTAACCCAAAAAGATTATAAATAAATCTAGAGCCCAAAATATTCATTTCTTATAGAATATTTATACTGTGAATTCCCATTTTTTAAACATAAGTCGAATTTCATATCCCATCTCCCATTTATTAATTACACCTAATGAATTCATAATTAATGAAATGATTCTATATCATGGAATCCCACCTAGACTGTATCCATAGAATGAAAATGGATATTTATTCAATCCATGAATCAACATTTCATGATATGAATCCAGTTCATGTCATAAACCACCACCTACAGTACTATAGTAGTATTGGATCCACCAAACCCATTAAACCCCCCGGAATGAAACTAGCTTCCCCCAGGGATATGTGATAAGAATTAAAGGAACATAAAATTATATAAATTACAAAACATGAAATAATATATTTATATTAACCAAATAGATTAATATAGGTTTATAATGTAACTTATGTCAAAAAAAATGCTCTTGGAGAGAAAAATACTTAACCACATGGGTATCTTTTGAACCTTAAAACCCATGAAAGAGAGGTATTAAAGTAGATATATAAATAAAAATAAATTTCATAAAATTATTCATAAAATAAATTTGTGGGCTTTATATACACCACATATATGTAATATGTTGTGAATATGGCGTACGTCTCACAGAAGTTAAAATTGTTTCAAAAATACCGTACCAAATGTATCTATTTTTTTGTACACATTCCATACTCTTATATAAAAATAATTATTTTATTATAAATATGTTATAGAACCATACATATTTAAATAATACCATATATGATTTATTAATGTCATTTTTATTAACCAGGTGTTAAAAATGTCTTCTTAAAACCATGTTTTTGGTAATAACTTATTTTTCATTTATGTATGTTTTGATTTGTTATTTTTTGAACTCTTACATTGATCATGATAAAAAAATCCAAAATGATATAAATGATATAAATATCATATATATTAGAATATAATTCTTTATACTAATCTAAAAATTATAGAGATAGAAAATGAAATTCATTTTTCACAAAGATACCGAGCTGCACATTTGTTTGAACACTTTTACAATTTCCCCAATATATGAAAAAAAAATTAATAATAAATTAAATTTCCAAAATCATTTTAAATTCATAAATAGCATGTATATTAATTAAAATTTTCCATATTACCATCCTAGTAATGAATTAGTGAAAAATGTTTCACATCGTTTCATGAGGTGGTTGTCTTCCATACACCTTAATCTCTGTTAGTGTATCCCCCATTGAATGATATATTAGAATTTATATATGATATATTTATTCCATTTGTAAAATTAGTTTATAAATAATTCACACACACCGACACATATATATTTAATTAATATATCCTTGGTATCATCATTGTAAAATAGAAATAAAAAGCAGGTCACATTCATTCGTGAGGCAGTACTAGGTTGTATACATCGACAAACTTATTGTTTTACAAAGGGTTTATAGGTAATAATTTATATGTGGTATTATTATTATATAGGTATTATAAAATAACTAATATCTTATATAAACATTAAATAAATCATTATCTATTTATTTTCAATAGAGGTGGTAATGTTAAATGAACAACTTTAGTTCATGCGTAGGTAATTCCCTATACATGTTGTCAACATTTTTGTTACCATTATATTGAAAGGTATAACAATATTGGTTATTAATATATAATAATAGAATATAAGCTTGTGATAGATACTTTTGTTATTATATTTGATTAATTGAATACAATTTTATAGAGATAAAATAATATGTAAAACAGAAAAAGCATAGTAAACGACATTAGCTCTTATATGGATAAACACATTAGGTTTAACCTAAATCCATTATAGATTGGATTTATGATTTAAAAAATTCATCTAAGTTGTTAGGATGGATATACATATGAAATTATAGAATTTATTTTCATAAAGATTGTTTTGATAGTTTAATATTGGGGGATATTTGGTGGCCTTTTCTTAGCATAAGAGATGAAAGACATGAAATTTTAGAAATGAATAATGAATAAAAAATTTTCACATGCCATGAGGCTGAAATATGGTCCATTATTAATCATTATAGATGAGAAAATATAAATATGGCCTTTTATGTGGTGTTTTATATGTTTATATTTAATTAAATTCATTGTATTTTTATTTTAACCTTACGGTAAACCCATTTTAAGAGTAACTGATGTAATTAAATATTTATATTTTCAAAATTAATTTTGACCAAATTTTAGTTTGACATTTTTATATAATATATATTATAATGATTCAAAATAGAAAAAATATTTTCCCTAATTCCATTCAAATATGTGGATTTGTTTATTTAATATTAAACCTATATGTGTTGTGAAAATGCAGTTTTCCAAAGATAAAATAATCAAATGTTTAAAAAGGATGTATAAAAAAATTAAAAATTAAAATTATTATAACGAAATTAAATTTTCTCATATAAATTAATATAACTAATTATACATATAGAACCTTGTCAATATAAAATTCATTTCATTACTTCATTGTATGAAAGGACATTTTTTAAATAAAAACAATAATTTTTCACTATTCACAGTGTATATTAACATTTTAAGAAATTATAAATAATTGACATTAAAATAATTTTGAAATTATGATTTAAATAGTAAATTTTACTTTTTTAAATAAGAATCATTATAGTGTAAAATTTCAATTTTTAAATATTTGTGTAAAAGGTAACATAAGAGCTTTTTAGAAAAAACCATTTTTAAGAATGAAATTATATTTATTCTTAACTCAAACATAAAAAAATTATATTAATTTTTAATAATTTATTCAATTCATATTTTATGGTTATAATTAAATTATTTATAAATTTAGTTTTTATCTAATTTATTTTGATATCCCAATGAAAATATTTGATTAAAATTATAAGGATGAGTCAAAGTACTTATATATACCTTGGAATTATGGTAAATGATAGATAGATTGGTTTCATAGAAACATTTCCCTATATAGATACTATAAGTGGATGTGTATCTTCCATATATATATCTATGGGTAACATCCCCAAAACACCATATTTATCTCGAATCAATCGGGAATTGGTGAACAAAAAATGGGCCTCGCTGAACACCTTGTTTGATACTTCTAGGGAATATTCTTTGGGAATTAAAAAATACATTGGGAACCATAATAATTTCTTTAAATAAATGATGATTGAAATAGGAATAACATAAGGATACATTGATTTAAATTAATATGTCTTGATTTAGGCATCCTAAATTATTTTTTAGACTATGTGGTTTTCCACTAGGATTAGTGTTTCTCACACAATGTTTTATATTAGAAATTAATGGTTGGAACCATAAGGAACTGGGTATAAATATAATGAGATGGATGAATTCCTAATGAGCATAAAAATTTGATGAAGAAAGTAGGAATAGATTTTCGGATTCTAGAAAACTAGTTTTTACAGAACCTGATTAACAACATGTGCCTTATCCAACACTCATACTCACCAAATAGAAGAATGATAGGATTAGCTAATATTTAATGTTATGGTAACCATGTGAGAAAGAATATTTAGTTTTTTTTATTTCAATAATTTGGAAATAATAACCCATGTGAATTTCTTATAGGAACTAGCAGCTGTATTGAATTTGGAAAAGAAAGATTCAAATCAAGAAACTAAAAAAGAAAAATGAAAAGTTATGTTCATTAAATGGATGGGAATATTAGCCTCCCTATGTATCATAAACCATTGAATGATTTATATCTTTAATGTATAGTTAATATGAAAATAAATAACTTATTAGGAAATATAGTGAGGAAAATAATAAATGTTATATGAGTGATGGTTATATTGTGGACTATGATGAGACAACCAATGAAATATGAAAGGAAAGTGGAATTATGGAATATGAAGATGAGAACTATATAATGGTTAGTTATGAATTATGGGAATGAAGAATATATGTATTTAAATTCAAATATTATTTTCTATGAATCATTAAAAATATAGTTATCTTCAGTATATGTTTTCATTATGTATTTGAAATAATATTTTGGATTATGGGGATGTAATATAAAAATTATTCATGGAAAATGTCATATTTTTACTAAGGGAAGGTTCCCCTTAATATGATCTGGATTGGAGAAAATTTTGTTTAAATTTTATATATAGTTGATTGATAGAGATAATGTTAATTGTATAGTATTCATGACCATAAAATGGATAAAAGATTTATTAAAAAACATTTATTTGTAATAAATGATGAAATTTACAAAATTATTCCAACTATGTAATAGTTTTAATAATATGTTGTTTATTTAATGGAATTATTATTAATTATAGTTTTCATAATGGTTATATGGTAATTTATGTAACTTACTTCTCTGAAAATAAAATACATGTTGACTGTACGCAGTTTGATATATAACAATTAACACATAATTTATTATATATTAGTAAATATTGTCAAGATAATTTTGAAAAATTTAATTAATCTCCTAAAAATATTTAATTTTGGATGGGAAATAAGGATAACCATTTATCGAAAGGTTGATATTGAAGATCCATTGAGGGTTTAGAAATTACTGTACTACATCCCAATATAAAGATATATGGATATTGAAAATTATCTACTAACCATTTTTTTAGTTGATAAATATATATAGATATAGTGATTTATCATGATATTTATGGATATTATTACATTTTAGTGATATAGGAATAAAAAATACATCTTTATTTCATGGAGTAATAGATGAAGTGTAAATTGATCAAGGATAAAACCAATAGTCATATAGTTATTATTAAATGGATTCTAATTAAATATGTATATCTTCTCATGAGAATAATTTAAATTTACTAAAATTAAATTGGAAGAAAATTTTTTCCTATTACCATCATTTTTAGTAAAACAATGTATTTGTTCATGCATATATGGGTTTTTGTTTTTTGGTTGTTAAAATTTTATAGATTGACAACTTTTTTCTGATTAAATATCATTACAATATTCAACAATTATATTAGGTTATCTTCCTTATCCAAATACTCAAATCTATATTATTTTATCCAATTAGGGAACCTTTTATTTTTTATTATTGTCCAATTTCTCACTTACCTTTCCATTTTTAATAGGTGTTTTTATCATCTAATTTTACGATGTAGGTTTCTATTATGGAATTTTAATTTGTTAATCCTTTGATAACAAAGATGAATTTCAAGGGATAAATTCATGTTATGGTGGGGGGGGGTCAATGTAGAGCCAAAAAATTTAAATTTTTTTCCAAATATATTTTTTCCTATTCATATTTTTTTAAATGAATCAATGATTTTTTCCTGTATTTCATGTAACTCCAAGTTTACCTGAAATGTGTCATAAAATTAAAATATTATTATGATAGTTTTGACCATTCCATTGGAATGGTGGGTATGAATATGATATATAAAATAATAAAAACTTGCTTAATGATTTATATATAATTAATTCATTTGTGAACAAAATAATTAGATAATAATAAAATAACTACTTGAAAATAATAAATTATTAATAAAAACCAAATTTTTTATGAAAACAAAGATGTTATGATATAATAAAATAAAATAAATATTTTTTTGAATTATTTTAATGGAATTTATATATTATAAGTATTATATAAACATGTTACCAGTCATCAGTTTAATTTTTTATATAAGAGATAAGATTAAATCTAATTTAACTCATCAAACTGTATTAAAAAAACATTTTTTCCACCTTTTTATGGAGAACGTATTTTAAAATTAAATGTTTCTACCTGCAGAAAAGTAATTTATTAAAATTTTTTTAAAAAATATTATAATATAAAAATTATCCTAGGGTTAAATTTTCTTATTTTTCTGAAATGATTAATTTTTTGATGAATAAAAAAAATGAGAAATTTTAATTAAAACTACCTATTCATTTAATATATTTATAAAATTAAATTATATATTTAATTGTAATTAATTGTTAAATTAGTTTTTTTAATCCATAAATCAAATTTTTTCTATTTATATTAATTTATTATTTATTTTTATATAAAAAAATTATAAATATTTGAAAATTTTCTCATTGAATACCTGCTTTCTCGACATATCTACGTGATTAATTTTAAATTTAATTTTCCAAATGACATGAATGTAATTTGGAAAATTAGATTCCATTTTATTAATTAACATAGTTTATATTATCTAATATTTTTCACACAATTTTGAACCAAAATAAATTTTGAATGATTAAAAATATTTTTATTGTGGCTATAATAAATATTTGATTAATGATGGTTAAACAAAATTGATAAGGAAAAAATGACCAATATACATTTTTAAATACTAATAGAAT
Organism: Viscum album; assembly: GCA_963277665.1. NCBI lineage: Eukaryota > Viridiplantae > Streptophyta > Magnoliopsida > Santalales > Viscaceae > Viscum > Viscum album. The sequence continues at coordinate 607,147,462 of OY728127.1, forward strand.
AAAATATTTCGACCACTACTCCCCAATGTCTCGATAATATTCAATTTTTATTCCTAATGAAATTTTAAAAAACATGAAAAAACTCAATTATTTTCAAAAATAAAAAATTTGTACTCTCCAAAAGTTATAAAAGGCCACCAATTTCCACCCTTTTTCACACCTACAATACTCATTGTATAGGCCAAAAAAATCCCAAATCACATCCTATATACCCTCAACACATTATAGAGGATTTATTTTGGGCACAAATACCACCTAATGAGGCTTTACCGAAAACCTACGGAAAATACCCGAAGAAAATGTAATGTTCTAGAATAGTCGTCTTCATTTTATATCATTCTCAACATAATTTAAATATTATTATATCTTGATTTTTAATAACATAATATTATTACATGTACTAAGATTTTACTATGTTAATTTATTTACCTATAACTATCTACATATCTATTAAAATGGTTACGAAATTAGTGTTCATGCGTATGGTGGATTACCATCTCACAAACCGATGTCATTTGTTTTTTCCATTACCACTTATCATGGTAGGTTTCAATGATGTATTCATATTATTAATTTAATATATATTATATATATTATGTTATTATTTTTATTTTATATTTATATCACACATACCATCATAATTTCCATTTTATGATAATATGATAATGTTTTGGGTTTGTATGATGGACAACAACCGTGAGGAGACATGTTATAATTACATGATGTACATAGAATTTATTAACGATTTTTTGAAGGAATTAATTATATATGAAATAAATATTATTATTAATAGTTAATATATCATTTAAATATTTTTCATTCAAACTGACATGAAAATGAAAAATAGCATTCATGAATATATATGGCCTATCATCTATATGAACATTGAATTTTATTTTATATCAATAAATTTGATTAATTACACTAAATAATAATATAATGAATATATGAAATATCTGTATAATGGATAATTTTATTTATATTATTAAACCAAGATCAATTTAATAGGACCATGAAATAAAAAGTCAACACATAAATGAAAAACAAAGTAGTTATTTCCCAAAATGTGACATTAGAATGGAAATGTTATTAAACAGGTAAAAAATGGTCATAAGAAAAAAAAAATTTGTATGATATACATTTATATGGTTCATTAAAGTAATTATATTAAAAATATTTTCATTAAAAATTAGGTTTCATTTTTAAAAAATTATGTCATGTCATAAGGTAGGGGTTTTATGTATCATAGTTTACTTATGTGAGTCATAAGAAATATTCAAAACATATTTCATTTGTGTGGCATATGAACTAAACCAGAATGAATTTTTTTACTGTTCTATTGTATTTTTTGGTATTTACTATTCATTTATGGATCCATGATTCATGGGGTTTATGGTTCAATGTTTACCAAAGGAGTAAGTGGTATTTTTCTAAATTTTCCTTGATTGAGATGTATCTTATGTTATGCACTAGTATTCTATCATGATGTATATATAAAGTACATTTAATATTTATTATCATGCCTTCATTAATCCACATGATATTTTATATATAATTTTATCTAATTAATTCATTGAAATTATAATTCAATGTTTCCAAATTGGTGAATATTTCTTATTACACACTCACCATTTATCAGTATTGTTTATGATTATGTTTCTGATGCTAAAATCCACTGATCCATATCTCAAAAATTTCCATGAATTTTTTATCTTATATTTATTCATTATTTCTTAAATTAATAGAAAAAATATTATACACTCTGTTGCATATTAAAATTTCGATTTTGTTATGAATATATGACATTATTTATCACTTTTTCAGAAATCTGTTTTCATTGAAAATAATGTTTATAAAAAAAATTTAATATTTGTTTTATTTTTATCCTATTATTTTTAAATGATATTTATACCACTTATTAACATTTTAAAATTTTCTTCAAATAAATAATCTTCTCATTTTCCAAAAAAAAATCCAATTTTTCATTTAACAAAAATGGGAAAAGAATCATTATTGTTAACATGTACAATAGGAAATTGACATCAAATATGCATTAAAATTATTATCTTTGAAACATAACATAATTATATTCTGGGTCATATACAAATAAAAATTTTTTGAAATGTTTTTATTTTATATTTTTTTTTCAATGAATAAAGTGTATCTTCAAAAAAATTGTTTTAAATGATTTAAAACTATTATTTTAGGATTTTTCAAGGATATTTTCACTGAAACGAATATTAAAACTGTTTTGTGTTTTATAAAAATTTATTTTCAAGTATAATATATTTTCCTCAATAAACATTCGAAGTGACAATCAAAATAATTTTCTATCTATGATGGCATAAATTTATGTTAAATAAGATTTATTGGGGTTATGATCCATGTATTCTATTTTTATTCATTCTTAAAATGGATTACTTTTATGATGAAAATATGTTTATGAAACCCAATTTTCTTCCACATGTTATCCGATGAAAATATTCTTACTAAACCAAAATATTTTTTTATGGGTCAAGCTATGATGAAACTATAAATTTATTATGAAACAATTCTCTTTTTTTATAGGTTATTATTTGATGATATATTTTTGAAAACCATTTATTTTCATTGGATATGATATGACAAATGTTTTGTTATCAAAAAAAAAATATGTCTGATTTTCGATATGAGAAAATAGTTACGTCATAACCAAGGATGGTTGTTATGGTACAACCATAGAAGGTTGGGACCTATATCTCCCACTAAAGAATTCGGTAAAGAATAATATCTCATGAGATAGATAGGACTTGAATAGAGAATGAACAAACATTGTAACGCCCCGACCCCAGTTACCTAGAGTCGGTGCATTATTACATAACATTGGCATGATCACAAGAAAGATCAAATCTCTAAAGACCGATTGGTTTAGTATCTTTGGAAACACTAGATATCTTCATAAAGTTTTACATTACATCATAATGTGGAAAACTACTACAACAACATAATGTCTTCATAGTCCACACTATTATCCCCTCATAAAATCCCTACAGGTCATTCATAATTTACTTTTTCACATCCTGGGAAAAATAAAACATAGAAAAGGGGTGAGCTCAAATGCCTAGTAAGGATAACAATATAGCAGAAAATTTCATAAATAAGAATAAAAATTTAAGGCAATGTATTACTAAAAAAATCCTTTTAAACTAGAACGTCAATATTTTATGCAAAAGTAAAATGAAATAATTCCATTTACTTATTCACATAGATATTCTACTAATCGAATAATCACATGCAATATCAATAACCACTTTCATAATGATGGAATGCATAATGCCAGACTATCATAACCACATAGACAAGGCCTCATGCCAAGACTAAAAATAATATTTTTCCAAGGCCTTGTCCCAAGACACTAGTTTGTCTCATGAGACCTACCGATGCATCGAGGAGCTATAGCAGGCTCCACCTGTCACATATTAAGTCCAATGCATTCCCATATGAAAAGGTTTAAACATAACATAAACATTCGTATTAAAACTAGCATACAAAATGTCAATAATTTCACCATAATCCATGAATGTATAAAAATAGAACATCCACAATCAAACATATCACAAAACATTCAATAAAATATAGAAGTTTTGTATCATAATAAATCAACTTCAAATAAGCGTAAAATCCATCAAAGGATGTTGACATAGATGAAATCAAAACTCTTTTTTGAGAAATATCTCTTTCTATTTTGAAATCATTTAAGTGTTATATATTTATAAAATAAAACATTTTATTTGAAAATATTCTTATAATATTGTAAGTGAAGCATGGATAATTTTATAACGGTGGAAAATAGTCGCACCCGCCATATAAGATAAAAAATCATTCTTACCTTCATTCTGTTGAAAAGGTTAAAAAACAACTTGTTTGAAAAATGACGGAATGATTCTTTCATAAACCTCTTATAAAAAGTCAAAAAATGGTATAAATGACTTTAACCCATATCATAGTAGATAGTAAAAATTGTTTGAAATACATTTTTAAGAAACATGGATGTGGATATTAAAGAAATCCCAGTAGATTATTACATATAAACAACCTCAGATAATGAAGAGATTGAGAAATAAACCATTACCTTGTACTTTTCCTTGGTTGGGGGTAGGTTAAACTCCTTAATAATGGTGAAATAATTTTTATTAAATTATTCTATAATCATATCCATTAATATGATATCATATATGATCTTTTAATATTGCTTTGTTAATAATATCTTAGAATTATCGTCGTTCCGGGTGTTAACTTACTAATTTTCTTTTATATGTTTTGTTACGTAAGCCATGTTTGTCATGGATAGCTTGTATCTTAATCATATCCAGAATGATATCAAGTCCTTAGATACTATTATTAATCATCAAATGAGAATTATACTTGAATGGATACGATGGAAAATGACTCTCATCGCGTTCGTGGAGACAGTAGTCCATACGTATGCACGAGCGACAATATCATTCTTTTGATATTAAAATAATTTATAATTGGATGGTATATCATATATAGAGAATCATTATCATGTTACATTTATTATTTACATGAATCACTCATCATTATTATACCCATCCAAATAATAATTTATTGAATAACAATTACACCACGACGTGGAGACGGTAAGCCGTACATACGCACGTATGGTGACATGTTATTCAAAAGATGGATGGAATAGTGAATATGGTTGTAACATATTTATAATAACATCACAATATATATATATGATACTGGAGTAATTATTTTAGAATAGTAACAACAAAGGAAGAAGAAGTGGAAGAAGAAATGAACTTGAAAAAGGGTGGTGAAATCATTAACTCTTTTTCAGGTTCTTCCTTTTGATTTGATCAAAAGAGCTCCATAGGTTGGCTTTCGGATCAATATAAGGCCTCTAGGATGTAGTGAGGGAAGTTTAGAGAGTATTCGGGCAGGGGTTGGCCGAACCAAAAGGCTTTTATGGTGTGAATTAATGAGAAGGAGGAGTGACCTTTTATAAGAGGGGTGAAGGGAACCTTTAGAAAAGCTAGACATATTATTTTATAATAAATTCATATTCGGTTTCTAATGGCTCCAAAGTGTATTCTTTAAATTTTAAGGTGGGTATAGGTCTAAAACCACACAAAAAATATAATTTAGAGAGGTTTGGGTCATTATATTAACCTTATCATTAAGTATTAACTCTTAGTTAATTAGTTTCACTTTTACAATGACTCTTTGTATTTTTATATTATATGGTTAATAAACATACCATATCCATAAAAAAGACCCTCATGTGTTCCATTAATGATGAACCTATCATGATATAAGTCTCTTGGCCGAACCTTAGATTTTATGGAATTTAATATCAATTAATAATATAATATTTGTTTTAAAAAACTCTTTTATGTCAATTTTGACACTATTCAATAATTTTTTTTTATAAAAATCATAAAAGAATTATTACTTAAAAATAAGTTAATTAAAGAAATCCTAACATGTCATATTAACCTATAAAATTAGTTTAATTCATAAAAAGTCTCAAATTATATTTATTTGGGAATTTATAATATCAATTATTCTAATTTTTCATTAATTAGGTAATTAATAAATCATCATTGTGTCATAAATAAATTAAATTATTTAATGTCTAAAAATTATAAATAAAATATAATTATGTAGTAAATCTTTTTATATTTCTAATAAATATTTATAGTCGAACATACAACATATATAACCCTATGTAAAAATTGGTTTTTAAAAGATATATGCTTGTGACATTTTTGTACTTATTTTAACTTAATTAAAATAAAGTGTCCCTATCACCTACATGTTGCTCCATGGGGTTCCAAAATCTACCCAAAGATGCCCATGGTCGGAAATGTATCCACAAATAAGGTTAGGACACGTTTGAGGGTAATTTAGTATTATTATAGTATTATTGTTTAACCCTTATTTACCAGATTTACCCTTAAACGTGGTAAATAAAATATTTACCGCAATGATTATTCAAAATGACTAAAAAAAAGTTACCTATTCACACAATATGAATATAATGATTTCAAATATTGAATCCATTTTTCCAAATTCAAAGCACATAAGTGGCAGAAATTAATTTAAAATTAATTACCACTGTTAAAAGAAAAAAGCGTGTTTTTAAGATATAATAACTATCAAAAGATTGCTACTTGTTTATGTTCGGTTTAACTGTAAAATTATGTCCAATGACCAACATTGTATTAAATGGTAAAAATATATTCTAAATATACTTTAAAACCACTCAAATTCATAATTTATCACTATTAATTTTTTTGATTAAAAAAGTTGTTTTTAATTAAAATTTAGTAATTTTCACTATTCATCAAAATATTAAAGTTATCCGAAAAGTACCAAAATTTCACCATTGGCTAAATTCGATACTCCGAATACAAAAATAAAGTCCATTTTGAAATATAAAATATACATAATTTAAAAAATTAGGTATTACAATTCATAACGGTTAGTTTGATCGGTTGTGGTGTGTGTTAGAACTCGATGTTGCGTACAACACACGATATTACATTATTCAAAGGGAAACGTACCGTAGAAGCTTGGGGTGTTACATTCTCCCCTCCTTAAAATAAATTCGTCCTAAAAATTTCTAGAATACTGCCGCATGAAAAGACTCGGGTGGTTCTTCATCATAAGTTCCTCGGGTTCCCATGTTTCCTCTTCCATCTTATGGTTTCTCCAAAAAACTTTTACCAGACGCGTCGTCCGGTTTCTCAGCACTTGTTCTCTCGTATCATGAATTCTGACGGGCTCTTCACAATAAGACAGATCGAGTTCCAGTTCTAATTCCTCATAAGTGAGTACATGTTTTGGGTCAGGAATGTATTTTCTCAATAGAGATACATTAAACACATCATGAACTTTAGAGAGACATGGCGGCATTGCCAATTGGTAAGCTACAACCCTAATTTGTTCTAGAATTTCGAAAGGTCCAATGTACCTGGGACTCAATTTACCTTTCTTACCAAAATGTATGACTCCCTTCCATGGAGATACATTCAGGAAAACATGATCACCGACTTGAAATTCCAAATCCTTCCTTCGATTATCTGCATAGCTCTTCTGCCTACTTTGTGCTGCTTTGATGTGATTTTGGATTACCTTCACCTTTTCCATTGTTTCCTCCACCAGTTCTGGACCTAAAAGGTTTCTTTCACCAATGTCATCCCAACAGGTTGGTGTGCAACATCTCTTTCCATATAACAGTTTATATGGTGCCATCTGAACACTCGAATGGAAGCTGTTTTTATAGGAAAATTCTACCAGAGGTAAATATTGATCCCACATACCCTGAAAGTCATGTGAGCAGTATCTCAACATGTCTTCTAAGGTTTGAATAGTTCGTTCTGATTGCCCATCTGTTTGAGGGTGGTAGGCATTGCTCAAATGAAGTTCATTATCCATGGATTTCTGAAGACTTTTCCAGAATCTTGATGTGAAACGGGGATCACGATCAGAAACAATCGATAAGGGTACTCCATGAAGTCTCACAACATCATCAATATATAGTCTTGCTAGAAGTTCCAGTGGTAGATCTTCTCTTATATCAAGAAAATGTGCTGACATGGTAAGACGATCAACAATGAACCATATTGCATCGTTCCTTCTAGGAGTCTTTGGTAGTCCAATGACAATGTCCATCATAATATTTTCCCATTTCCACTCTGGTATGGGAAGAGGATGCATGACTCCTCTAGGCTATTGCCTTCCAGCTTTCACTTGTTGACAAACCATACATCTAAACACAAAATCAGCAATATCCCACTTAATATTGTCCCACCAAAAATGTTCCTTCAAATCACTATACATTTTGGTGATCCTAGAGTGTATAGTGAAATTGGAACTATGAGCATCATCCAGCAATTCCCTTTTTAGATCAGGTATATCGTGAACATAAAGTCTCTTCCCCAATTTCAAAATTCCATCTTCAAACACAAAGTCTCTCAATCTCCCATCATTCACAGCTTTAATCTTCTTTTGAAATTCTCTATCATCCGTCTGATAACTCTTAATCCTTTCTAGTAAAGATGGTTTGGAAACCATTTGAAAAAGCATTTATGTTTCACCTTCCCTGGTTATTCCCATGTCCATCTTCACTAGATCAATGAAAATTAAATCCCTTTAAATTCTCATATTGTTCAAAACTCCATGATATTTTCTGATCAAAGCATCTGCCACCTTGTTTGCATTCCCCGGGTGGTAGTGTATCGTGCAATAATAATCCTTGAGTAATTCAAGCCGTCTCCTTTGCCTCATGTTGAGTTCTTTTTCTGAAAAAATATACATCAAATTCTTTTGATCAGTATAAATCTCACATTTTTCACCATAGAGGTAGTGCCTCCATATTTTCAAAGCAAAGATCACATATTCCAATTCAAGATCATGAGTAGGATAGTTTTTCTCATGAATTTTTAACTGTCGCGAATCATAGGCAATAACCCAATCATTCTGCATAAGGACACAACCAAGTCATTTCTTCAATTCATCACTATAAATACTGAACCAATCATTCCCCGATGGTAGAGTCAATATAAGAGAATTGACTAATCTTCTCTTCAGTTCTTCAAAATATTCTTCACACTCTTTTGTTCAAACAAAAATAACCCCTTTACGTGTGAGCTTTGTTAATGGGTTATCCAACCGGGGAAAATTCTGGATGAAACATCGATAATAACCTGCTAAACTAATAAAACTACGTACCTCAGTTATACTTGTTGGTGTTGGCCATTCTTGGATTGCCTTGGTCTTAGAAGGATCAACAGAGATTCCATCTTTAGAGACAATATGGCCAAGAAAAGAAATCTCCTGAAGCCAGAATTCACACTTGCTAAACATCCCATATAATTCATGTCTTCTCAGAGTCTTCAAGATAAAGCGCAAATGATTTTCATGATATTCATTGTTTTTAGAGTATACCAGGATATCATCAATAAATACCACCACAAATTCATCGAGATATTCCTTGAAAACACTATTCATCACATCTATGAATACAGTGGGTGAATTAGTCAATCCAAAAGGAATTACTGTAAACTCGTAATGCCCGTACCTGGTATTAAATTTCATCTTCGGAATGTCTTCCTTCTTCACACACAACTGATGGTATCGAGATCGAAGGTCAATCTTTGAAAAGTATTGAGCTCCATGCAGTTTTTCAAATAAATCATCAATGCGAGGTAGGAGATACTTGTTCATTATTGTTATAGCATTGATCTCCCTATAGGCGATACATAACCTCATAGATCAATCTTTCTTTTTAACAAAAGGAACAGGGGCTCCCCATGGAGAATCACTAGGGAGAATAAATCCCTTATTACTCAATTCCTCTAGTTGTTTATTTAGCTCGACTAATTCTACAGTGGCCATTATATAAGGGGTCATTGATATAGGCCTTGATCCAGGCATTAAATCGATGGAAAACTCAACATCTCATTCTGGAGGATGTCCCGGTAAATCTTCCAGAAATACATCTACATATTCTTTCACATTAGGTACATCCTCTATTTGAACATTCCTTTCCTCACCCAAAGTCATTTCATTCTCTTCCTACCCAATAATTGAATTAGTTGAGCTACTGGGGGTTGATCTAGATAAGAATTATGTGGTGAAGATTTTGCTCTAAAGATAAGGTGTTCCTTATCATCATCATCAAAAATCGTAACCTCGTTCTTTTTACAATAAATCTTTGCATCATAGTCCGAAAGCCAGTCCATACCGAGGACTATATCAAACTCAATCGTAGTTATGACGATGGGATCAGCAGATAAAGAACATCTATGTTCTATAATGGGTACTGATTCACAAAACTTTGTTGCAATGATACTTCCCTTAGGAGTTTTAACTGACAACTACCTTGTTAAATCAAATTGGAAATATCTATTTTTTTAGAAAACTGGGAAGATATGAATCAATGTGATGATCCAGAATCAAATATTTCATTTTCTAAACTTGAGGAAACCATTAAATTACCGGCCACCACGTCTTTCAGAGCTTCTACCTCAGCAGTAGTGATAGCATAAGCTTGGCCTTGATCCCTTGGCCTTTTCTAAGGTAAGTTATCCTAACGCTTAGGAAATTAATTTGAATAATGTCCCATATCCCAGCAATTGTATCACTCAACATTGGTAGCTTCCTTCTTCCCTTTAAAATCACGAGCTTGGTGGCCTTTTTCACAACACTTGTAACAGACTCTCGTTCCCTTCAAGCATGTACCAGGGTGTTTCTTCCCACATTTACTACCGGATGGATATTCAACCTTTCCCTTCTTCCCCTTATTTACATTCCAAGATTGATCAGCAGATCTCTTCTTCTCTTGCTGTGATTTAAAGTCATAAGACATAGATAATTCCTTTTCGGTCTTTATAGCACATGAGACAATGTCTTCATATGTCTAGAAGTATTATGAGACTAATGCTCGATGGAGAAATGGTTTTAACCCAAAAAATAAACGATCAATCATACTTCTTGGGTTACGTATATAATCTCCAGCATTCCTTTATATCCTTGTATAGTTATCCTCATACTTTGTGACCTTCTCATCCTCCTTTGTCTCAGACTCAGAAATTGCCTTTCCATATCTGCTCGATGGTCGTGAGGAAAGTATTTTTCTCAAAACAAATCTTTGAACTCCCTCCATTCCATATTTTATAATTCATCATCTTCCTTCTTAATTTGATTCAATGACAACCATTGATCAGCATCTCCAGTGAGGCAGTAAACATCCATGATAACTTTTTCCCTTTCACTACTCCCCAAAGCCTGAAATATTTTCTCTAGGGAATTTATCCATTACTCAGCTACTAAGGGATTTGTACTCCCATTGAACATTGGTGGTTTTTACCTAATGAAGAGATCTAACATTGATCCTCCACATTGCAGATCAGGGTGCTCTAGACGGGTAAGGTTATTATTCATAACCTAAGTGAGTTTTCCTAGTATGGTGATTAGCTGATCGGCACCAGTTCCATCACCAGCTCCACTATAATTATCTTGAGCATGAGGGAAATCCCCACATGGAGTGCGTACATTAATACTGTTTCCATTTCTTCCACTAGGCGCCATTTCTAAACAATGGCATAAACTAGATCAGTTTATGAATCAAAATACATAATTCCATACTTATAGAACACTTAACATAAATTGAACTATTTATGGATATAATCCATAATCATAAAAATGGTTTCTTTGAGGAAGTATATACTCATAAACTCTTCATAATGATTTTAAATGAAAATGAGAGTTATCCTAAGCATATTCCTCAGGAGTGTCGTAACCAAGAGTGCAGCAAGGCCCGTTGTCGTGCACAAGTTGCCGTTTGAGTCTAGCTAAAAGTGGTGTTTTCGGTTTTTACCCATAGGTACATCTGTGCCAGAGCCACCTCTACCTGCTCGTATCCAGACAGGGATGTATTTCTCGGAAAACTCGCAAAATCTCTTCAATACCAAAATTCTAGGAAGTTCTTCTATACTAATCCTCAAAGTCCATCTTAAATCTATGTGCTCTAATCATAGTTTATCTAAATCTAGCTTCCAAGGTTTGTACTAAACTTCCTCTGATACCAACTGTAACGCCCCAACCCCAGTTACCCAGAGTCGGTGCATTATTACATAACATTGGAATGATCACAAGAAAGATCAAATCTCGAAAGACCGATTGGTTTAGTAGCCTTGGAAACACTAGATATATTCATAATGTTTTACATTACATCATAATGTGAAAAACTACTACAACAACATAATGTCTCCATAGTCCACACTATTATCTTCTCATAAAATCCCTGCAGGTCATTCATAATTTACTTCTTCACATCCTGGGAAAAATAAAACATAGAAAAAGGGTGAGCTCAAATGCCCAGTAAGGATAACAATATAGCGGAATATTTCATAAATAAGAATAAACATTTAAGGCAATGTATAACTAAAACAAAAGCCTTTTAAACTTGAACTTCAACATAGTATGGGAAAAGTAAAATGAAATAATTACATTTACTTATTCACATGTATATTCTACTAATAGAATAATCACATGCAATATCAATAACAACTTTCATAATGATGGAATGCATAATGCCAGACTATCATAACCACATAGCCAAGGCCTCGTACCAAGACTAAAAATAAGATTTTTCCAAGGCCTTGTGCAGAGACACTAGTTTGTCTCATGAGACCTACCGATTCATCGAGGAGCTATAGAGGGATCCACCCGTCACATATTAAGTCTAATGAATTACCATAAGAAAAGTTTTAAACATAACATAAACATTCGTATTAAAACTAGCATACGAAATGTCAATACTATCACCATAAAACATGAATGGTATGAAAATAACACATCCACAATCAAACATATCACAAAACCTTCAATACAATATAGAAGTTTTGTATCATAATAAATCAACTTCAAATAAGCGTAAAACCCATCAAAGGATGTTGACAGAGATGAAATCAAAACTCTTTTTAGATAAATATCTATTTCTATTTTGAAATCATTTAAGAGTAATATATTTATAAAATAAAACATTTTCTTTGAAAATATTCTTATAATCTTGTAAGGGAAGCTTCGAAGATTTTATAACGACGGAAAATAGCCGCACCCGCCGTATATGTAATAAAAAACATTCTTACCTTAATTTTGTCGAAAAGGTTAAAAAGAACATTGTTTGAAAAAAGACAGAATGATTCTTTTATAAAACTCTTATAATGGATAGGTTGTATATTAATCATAAACAGAATGGATAGGTTGTATATTAATCATAAACAGAATGATATCATGTCCTTAGATACTATTATAAATCATCAAATGAGAATTACACTTGAATGGATAATATGGAGAATGAATCTCATCGCGTTCGTGGAGACGGTAGTCCGTACGTACGCACGAGTGAAAATATCACTCTTTTGATATTAAAATAATATATAATTGGATGGTATATCATATATACAAAATCATTATCATGTTAAATTTATTATTTACATGAATCACACATCATTATTATACCCATCCAAATAATAATTTATTGAATAACAATTACACCACAACGTGGAGACGGTAAGTCGTACGTACGCACGTATGGTGACATGTTATTCAAAGGATGGATAGAATAGAAAATATGGTTGTACCATATTTATAATAACATCACAGTATATATATATGATATTGGAGTTATTATTTTATAATGGTAACAACAAAGGAAGAAGAAGTGGAAGAAGAAAGGAACTAGAAAAAGGGTGGTGAAATCATTACCTCTTCTTTGGGTTCTTCCTTTTGATTTGATAAAAAGGGATCCTTAGGTTGGCTTTATGATCAAACTAAGGCCTCTAGAATGTAGTGAGGGACGTTGGTAGAGTATTTGGGCAGGGTTTGGACGAACCAAAATTCTTTGAAGGTGTGAATTAATGAGAAGGGGGAGTTCCCTTTTTTGAGAGGTGTGAGGGGTACCTTTGGATAAGCTAGAAATATTATTTTATAATAAATTCATATTCGGTTTCTAATGACTCCAAAGTGGATTATTTAGATTTTAATGTGGTGATTGGTCAAAAACCACTCAACCAATAGAATTTAGACATGTTTGGGTCATTATATTAACCTTATCTTTAAGTATTAACTCTTAGTTAATTAGTTTCACTTTTACAATGTCTCTTTGTATTTTTATATTAGATGGTTAATAAACTAACCATATACATCCAAGAGACCCTCAAGTGGTCCATTAATGATGAAACTATCATGATATAAGTCTCTTTCTTGAACATTATATTTTTAGGAATTTAATATAAATTAATAATATAATATTTGTTTTAAAAACTCTTTTATGTCAATTTTGACACTATTAAATAATTGATTTTTAAAAAAATCATAACAGAATTATTACTTCGAAAAAAGGTAATTAAAGCAATAATAACATGTCATATTAACCTAGAAAATTAGTTTAATTCATAAAACGTCTCAAATTATATTTATTTGGGTATTTATAATATCAATTATTCTAATTTTTCATTAATTAGATAATTACTACATCATCATTGTGTAATAAATAAATTAACTAATTTAATGTCTAAAAATTATAAATAAAATATCATTATGTAGTAAATAGTTTTATGTTTCTAATTAATATTTATAGTCGAACATTCAACATATATAACCCTATGTAAAAATTGTTTTTCTAAAACATATATGCTTATGTTATTTTTGTACTTATTTTAAATTAATTAAAATAAAGTGTCCCTATCACCTACAAGTGGCTCCAAGGGGTCCAAAAATCAACCAAAAAATTCCCATGGTCGGACATGTATCCACCAATAAGGTTAGGACACGTTTTAGGATAATTTTGTATTATTATAATATTATTTTTTAACCCTTATTTACCAGATTTACCCTTAACCATGGTAAATAAAATATTTACCGCAGTAATTATTCAAAATGTCTAAAAATAAAAGTTACCTATTCACACAATATGAACATACTGATTCCAAATATGGAATCCAATTTTCCAAATTCAAAACACAGAAGTGGTAGAAATTAATTTAAAATTAATTCCCGCTCTTAAAAGAAAAAGCGTGTTTTTAAGATATAATAACTATCAAAATATTGATACTTGTTTATATTTGGTTTAATTGTGAAATTATGTCCAACGACCAACATTGTATTAAATTGTAAAAATATATTCTAAATATACTTTAAACCCACACAAATTCATAATTTATCACTATTAATTATTTTGATTAAAAATGTTCTTTTTAATTAATATTTAGTAATTTTCACAATTTATCAAAATATTAAAGTTATCCGAAAAGTACCAAAATGTCATCTTAGGCTAAATTCGATACTACTAATCCAAAAATGAAGTACATTTTGAAATATATAATATATATAATTTCAAAAATTAGGTATTACTATTCATAACGGCTAGTTTGATCGGTTGTCGTGTGTGTTAGAACTCGATGTTAGGTACAACACACGCTATTACATTATTCAAAGGGAAATGTACCGTAGAAGCATGGGGTGTTACATTCTCCCCTCCTTAAAATAATTTCATCCTCAAAATTTCTAGAATACTACCACATGAGAAGACTCGAGTGGTTTTTCATCATAATGTCCTCAGGTTCCTATGTTGCATTTTCCATCTTATGGTTTCTCCACAAAACTTTTACCAGACATGTCGTCTGGTTTCTAGGCACTTGTTCTCTGGTATCAATAATTCTGACAAGCTCTTCGTAATAAGACAGATCGGGTTCCAGTTCTAATTCCTCATAGGTTAGTACATGTGTTGGGTCAGGCATTTATTTCCTCAATAGAGATATGTGGAACACATCATGAACTTTGAAGAGACTTGGCGGCATTGCCAATCGGTAAGCTACAACCCTAATTTGTTCTAGAATTTCGAAAGGTCCAATGTACCTGGGACTCAATTTACCTTTCTTACCAAAACATATGACTCTCGTACATGGAGATACCTTCAGGAAAACATGATCACCGACTTGAAATTCCAAATCCTTCCTTTGATTATCGGCATAGTTCTTCTGCCTACTTTGTGCTGCTTTGATGTGATTTTGTATTACCTTCACCTTTTCTATTGTTTCCTCCACCGGTTCTGGACCTACAAGTTTTCTTTCACTAAGGTCATCCCAACAGGTTGGTGTGCGACATCTCTTTCTGTATAATGCTTCATATGGTTCCATCTGAATACTCGAATAGAAGCTATTGTTATAGGAAAATTCTACCAAAGGTAAATATTGATCCCACAAACCCTGAAAGTCAAGTTAGCAGGATCTCAACATTTCTTCTAAGGTTTGAATAGTTCGTTCTGATTGTCCATCTATTTGAAGGTGGTAGGAAGTTCTCAAATGAAGTTCAGTATCCAAGGCTTTTTGTTGACTTTTCCAGAATCGTGAAGTAAAACGGGGATCACGATCAGAAACAATAGATATGGTTACTCCATGAAGTCTCACAACTTCATAAATATATAGTCTTGCTAGACGTTTCAGTGGTAGATCTTCTCTTATAGCAAGAAAATGTGCTGACTTGGTAAGACAATCAACAATGACCCATATTGCGTCATTCCTTCTAGGAGTCTTTGGTAGTCCCATGAAAAAGTCCATCGTAATATTGTCCCATTTCCACTCCGGTATGGGAAGAGGTTGCATGACTCTTCCAGGATGTTGCCTTCCAGCTTTCACTTTTTGAAAAACCATACATCTTGACACAAAATAAGCAATCTCCCTTTTCATATTGTCCCACAAAAAATGTTCCTTCAAATCACTATACATTTTGGTGCTCCCAGGGTGTATAGAGAAATTGGAACTATGAGCATCATCCAGGAATTCCCTTTTTAGATCAGGTATATCGGGAACATAAAGTCTCTTCCAAAATTTCAAAATTACATCTTCATACACAAAGTCTCTCATTCCCCATTCATTCACAGCTTTAATCTTCTTGTGAAATTCTCCATCATCGGTCTGAGAACTCTTAATAATTTCTAGTAAAGATGGTTTGGCCACCATTTGAAAAAGCATTGATGTTTCACATTCACTGGTTGTTCCCATGTCCATCTTCACTAGATCCATGAAAATTGGATCCCTTTCAATTCTCATATTGTTCAAAACTCCATGATCTTTTCTGCTGGAAGCATCTTCCACCTTGTTTGCCTTCCCCAGGTGGTAGTGTATCGTGCAATCATAATCCTTGAGTAATTCAATCCATCTCCTTTGCCTCATGTTGAGTTCTTTTTATGAGAATATATACTTCAAATTGTTGTGATCAGTATAAATCTCACATTTTTCACCATAGAGGTAGTTCCTCCATATCATGAAAGAAAATATCACAGCTTCTAACTCAAGATCATGAGTAAGATAGTTTTTCTCATGAATTTTCAACTGTCGTGATGCATATGCAATAACCCTATCATTCTGCATAAGGACACAACCAAGTCCTTTCTTCAATGCATCACTATAAATAATGAACCCATCATTCCCCGATGGTAGATTCAATATAGGAGAATTGAGTAAAATTCTATTCAGTTCTTCAAAACATTCTTCACACTCTTTTTTCCAATAAAATTTAACCCCTTTACTTGTGAGCTTTGTTAATGGGTTAGCAAACCGGGGAAAATTCTGGACGAAACGTCGATAATATCCTCCTAAACCAATAAAGCTACGTACCTCAGATATACTCGTCTGTGCTGGCCATTCTTGGATTGCCTTCATCTTAGAAGGATCAACAGAGATTCCATCTTTAGAGACAATATGGCCAAGAAAATAAATCTCCTGAAGCCATAATTCACACTTGCTAAACATCCCATATAATTCATTTCTTCTCAGAGTCTTCAAGATAATGTGTAAGTGATTTTCATGATCTTCATTGTTTTTAGATTATAACAAGATATCATTAATAAATACCACCACAAATTCATTGAGATATTCCTTGAAAACAATATTCATCACATCCCTGAATACAGAGGGTGCATTAGTCAATCCAAATGGCATTACTGTAAACTCGTAATGCCCTTACCTGGTTCTAAATGTTGTCTTTGGAATGTCTTACTTCTTTACATACTACTGATGGTATCCAGATCGAAGGTCAATCTTTGAAAAGTATTGATCTCCATGCAGTTGTTCAAATAAATCATCAATGCGAGGTAGTGGATACTTGTTCTTTATTGTTATAGCATTGATCTCCCTATAGTCGATACATAACCTCATAGATCCATCATTCTTTTTAACAAAAAGAACAGGGGCCCCCATGGAGAAACACTAGGGAGAATAAATCCATTATTATTCAATTCCTCTAGTTGTTTATTTAGCTCAACTAATTATACAGTGGCCATTCTATAAGGGGTCTTCGATATAGGCCTTGATCCAGGAATTAAATCCATGGAAAACTCAACTTCTCATTCTAGAGGATGTCCAGGTAAATCTTCCAGAAATACATCTACATATTCTTTCACAATAGGTATATCCTCTATTTGAACATTTCCTTCCTCACCCACAGTCATATCATTCTCTTCCTCCCCAATAATTGAATTTAGTTGAGCTATTAGTGGTTGATCTAGATAAGAATTAGGTGGTGAAGATTCTCCTCTAAAGATAAGGTGTTCCTAATCATCATCATCAAAAATTGTAACCTCTGTCTTCTTACATAAATATTCACATCATAGTCTGAAATCCAGTTTATACCGAGGATTATATCAAACTCAATAATAGGAATGAGGATGAGATCAGAAGATAAAGAACATCTATGTGCTCTAATGGAGACTGATTCACAAAACATTTTTGCAATGATATTTCCCTTAGGAGTTTTAACTGACAACTCCCTTGTTAAATCAAATTGGAAATATCTAAATTTTTTTAGCAATCTGGGAATATATGAAACAATGTGATGATCCAGAATCAAATAATTAATTATCTAAACATGAGGAAACCATTAAATTACATACTACCACGTCTTTCAGAGCTTCTACCTCAGCAGTAGTGATAACATAAGCATGGCCATGATCCCTTGTCCTTTTCTGAGGTAAGTTCTCCTGACTCTTAGGACATACATATTCATAATGTCCCATCTCACTGAAATTGTAGCACTGAACACTGGTAGCTTCCTTCTTCCCTTTGCAATCACGAGCTTCGTGGCCTTTTTCGCCACACTTGTAACAGACTCTCGTTTCCTTCAAGCATGTACTGGGGTGTTTCATCCCGCATTTACCACAGGATGGATATTCAACCTTTCCCTTCTTCCCCTGATTTACATTCCCAGATTAATCAACAAATCTCTTCTTCTATTTCTTTGATTTTATTTCATAAGACTTATAGAATTACTTTTCGGTCATTATAGCCCATGAGACAATTTCTTCATATGACGAGAAGGATTGTGAGACTAATGCTCGATAGAGAAATGGTTTTAACCAATCAAAGAAACGATCAATCTTACTTCTTGGGTTACATATATAATCTCCAGCATACCTTGCTAACCTTGTAAAGTTAGCCACATACTTTGTGACATTCTCATCCTCCTTTTGTCTCAAACTCAGAAATTTCCTTTCATATCTGCTCGATGGTCGTGAGGAAAGTATTTTTCTAAAAATAGATCTTTGAACTCCCTCCATTCCATATTTGATACTACATCATATTCCTTCATATTTTGAATCAATGACCACCATTGATTAGCAACTCCAGTGAGGCGGTAAACATCCATGATAACTTTTTCCCTTTCACTACTCCCCAAAGCCTGAAATATTTTCTCTAGGGAATTTTACCATTTCTCAGCTACTAAGGGATTTGAAATCCCATTGAACATTAGTGGTTGTTTCCTCATAAAAAGGTATATAACATTGATCCTCCACGTTGCGGATCAGGTTTCTCTATACGGGTAAGGTTATTATTCATAACCTGAGTGAGTTGTCCTAGTATGGTGATTAGCTGATCGGCACAAGTTCCATCACCAGCTCCACTATAATTATCTTGAGTAGGAGGGAAATCCCCACATGGAGTGCATGCATTGTTGCAATTTCCATTTCTTCCACTAGGAGCCATTTCTAAACAATGGCATAAACTAGATCAGTTTATGAATCAAAATACATAATACCATACTTATAAAACAGTTAATATAAATTGAACTATTTATGGATATAATCCATAATCATTAAAATATTTTCTTTGAGAAAGTATATACTCATAAACCCATCATAATGATTTGTAATGAAAATGAGAGTTATCCTAAGCATATCCCCCGGGAGTGTCGTAACCAAGAGGGCAGTAAGTCCCGTTGTTGTGCACCAGTTCCCGTTCGATTCTAGCTCAAAGAGGTGTTTTCGGATTTCACCCCTAGGAACATATGTGCCAGAGCTGCCTCTACCTACTCGTATCCATACAGGGATGTATTGTTCGGAAAACTCAAAAAATCTCTACAATACCAAAATTATAGGAAGTTCTTCTATACTAATCCTCAAAGTCCATCTTAAATCTATGTTCTCTAATCAGAGTTTATCTAAATCTAGCTTCCAAGGTTTGTACTAAACTTCCTCTGATACCAACTGTAACGCCCCAACCCCAGTTACCCAGAGTCAGTACATTATTACATAACATTGGCATGATCACATGAAAGATCAAATCTCGAAAGACCGAATGGTTTAGTAGCCTTGGAAACACTAGATATATTCATAAAGTTTTATATTACATCATAATGTGAACGACTACTAAAACAACATAATGTCTCCATAGTCCACACTATTATCCCCTCATAAAATCTTTGCAGGTCATTCATAATTTACTTCTTCACATCCTGGGAAAAATAAAACATAGAAAAATCGTGAGCTCAAATGCCCAGTAAGGATAACAATATAGTGGACACTTTCATAAATAAGAATAAACATTTAAGGCAACGTATAACTAAAAAAATCCTTTTAAACATGAACATCAACCTAGTATGGAAAAAGTAAAATGAAATAATTCCATTTACTTATTCACATGGATATTCTACTAATCTACTAATCACATGCAATATCAATAACCACTTTCATAATGATGGAATGCATAATGCCAGACTATCATAACCACATAGACAAGGCCTCGTGCCAAGACTAAAAATAAGATTTTTCCAAGGCCTTGTTCCAAGACACTAATTTGTCTCATGATACCAACCGATCCATCGAGGAGCTATAGCGGTCTCCACCCTTCACATATTAAGTCCAATGCATTCCCGTATGAAAAGGTTTAAAAATAACATAAACATTCGTATTAAAACTAGAATACGAAATGTCAATACATTCACCATAAACCATGAATGGTATAAAAATAGAACATCCATAGTCAAACGTATCACAAGACCTTCAATACAATATAGAAGTTTTGTATCATAATAAATCAACTTCAAATAAGCATAAAATCCATCAAAGGATGTTTATATAGATGAAATAAAAACTATTTTTAGAGAAATATCTCTTTCTATTATGAAATCATTTAAGAGTCATATATTTATAAAATAAAACATTTTATTTGAAAATATTATTATAAGATTGTAAGGGATTCTTCGATGATTTTATAAAGGTGGATAGTAGCCGCACCCGCCGTATATGTTAAAAAAACATTCTTACCTTAATTCTGTCGAAAATGTTAAAAACACCTTGTTTGAAAAACGACGGAATGATTCTTTTATAAACCTCTTATAAAAAGTCATACAAGGTTATAAATGAAATTAAACCATATCATAGTAGGTAATAAAAATGTTTTGAAATACATTTTTAAGAAACACGGATGTCGATTATAATGAAATCCCAGTAGATTATTACGTATAAACAATCTCGGATAATTAAGAGATTGTGAAATAAACCCTTACCTTGTACTTTTCCTTGGTTGGGGGTAGGTTAACCTCTTTAATAATGGTGAAATAATTTTTATTAAATTATTCAATAATCATATACATTAATATGATATAATATATGATCTTTTAATATTGCTTTGTTAATAATATCTTAGAATTATCGATGTTCCGTGTGTTAAATTACTCGTTTTCTTTTATATGTTTTGTTATGTAAGCCATGTTTTTCATGGATAGGTTGTATATTAATCATATACAGAATGATATCAAGTCCTTATATACTATTATTAATCATAAAATGAGAATTATACTTGAATGGATATGATGAAAAATGAATCTAATCTCGTTTGTGGAGACGGTAGTCCATACGTATGCACGAGCGACAATATCATTCTTTTGATGTTAAAAAATATATAATTGGATGGAATATCATATATACAGAATAATTATAATGATAAATTTATTATTTACATTAATCACACATCATTATTATACCCATCCAAATAATAATTTATTGAATAACAATTGCACCACAACGTGGAGACGGTAAGCCGTACGTACGCGCGTATGGTGACATGTTATTCAAAGGATGGATAGAAGAGAGAATATGGTTGTACCATATTTATAATAACATTACATTATATATATATATATATGATACTGGAGTTATTATTTTAGAATGGTAAAAACAAAGGAAGAAGAAGTGGAAGAAGAAAGGAACTTGAAAAAGGGTGGTGAAATCATTACCTCTTCTTCGGGTTCTTCCTTTTGATTTGATAAAAAGGGATCCTTAGGTTGGCTTTATGATCAATATAAGGCCTCTAGGTTGTAGTGAGGGACGTTGAGAGAGTATTTGGGCAGGGTTTGGCCGCACCAAAAGTCTTTTAAGGTGTGAATTAATGAGAAGGGGAGTTCCCTTTTATAAGAGGTGTGAGGGGCACCTTTGGAAAAGCTAGAAATATTATTTTATAATAAATTTATATTCGGTTTCTAATGGCTCAAAAGTAAATTATTTAAATTTCAAGGTGGGGATAGGTCGAAAACCACTAAACCAATATAATTTAGACTGGTTTGGGTCATTATATTAACCTTATCTTTAAGCATTAACTCTTACTTAATTAGTAACACTTTTACAATGTCTCTTTGAATTTTTATATTATATGGTTAATAAACTGACCATATACATCCAAGAGACCCTCACGTGGTCCACTAATGATTAAAATATCATGATATAAGTCTCTTGGCCTAACCTTAGATTTTTAGGAATTTAATATCAATTAATAATATAATATTTGTTTTAAAAACTCTTTTTTATGTCAATTTTGACACTATTAAATAATTGATTTTTCTAAAAATCATAACAAAATTATTACTTCGTAAAAAGTTAATTAAAGCACTCCTAACATGTCATATTGACCAATAAAATTATTTTAATTTATAAAACGTCTCAAATTATATTTATTTGGGTATTTATAATATCAATTATTCTAATTTTTCATTAATTAGGTATTTACTGTATCATCATTGTGTCATAAATAAATTAACTAATTTATTGTCTAAAAATTATAAATAAAGTATAATTATGTAGGAAATCGTTTTACCCTTCTAATTACTATTTATAGTCGAACATCAAACATATATAACCCTATGTAAAAATTGTTTTTCTAAAAGATATATGCTTATGTCATTTTTGTACTTATTTTAACTTAATTAAAATAAAGTGTCCCTATCACCTACAAGTGGCTCCATGGGGTCCCAAAATCAACCCAAAAATTCCCATGGTCGGTAATGTATCCACCAATAAGGTTAGGACACAGTTTAGGGTAATTTAGTATTATTATAAAATTATTTTTTAACCCATATTTACCAGATTTACCCTTAACCATGGAAAATAAAATATTTACCGCAGTAATTATTCAAAATGTCTAAAAATAAAAGTTACTTATTCACACAATATGAACATAATTATTCCAAATATGGAATCCATTTTTTCAAATTCAAAACACAGAAGTGGCAGAAATTAATTTAAAATTAATTCCCGCTCTTAAAACAAAAAGCGTATTTTTAAGATATAATAACTATTAAAATATTGATACTTGTTTATGATTGGTTTAATTCTGAAATTATGTCCAATGACAAACATTGTATTAAATGGTAAAAATATATTCTAAATATACATTAAAACCACTCAAATTCATAATTTATCACTATTAATAATTTTGATTTAAAAAGTTGTTTTTAATTAAAATTTAGTAATTTTCACTATTCATCAAAATATTAAAGTTATCCGAAAAGTACCAAAATTTCATCTTAGGCTAAATTCGATACTCGGAATCCAAAAATGAAGTACATTTTGAAATACAAAATATATATAATTTCAAAAATTAGGTATTTCTATTCATAACGACTAGTTTGATCGGTTGTGGTGTGTGTTAGAACTCGATACTGCGTACAACACACACTATTACATTATTCAAAGGGAAACGTACCGTAGAAGCCTGGGGTGTTACAAAAATCAATATGAGGCATTTTCCAATATGATTTTCATGGGGATTAACCTTCACTACAATGATTTTATGCATCAACCTGTCATTTTTGTCAACAATATTATGCATGAACCATATTAAATGTTCAAAATGTTATGTGCAAACCTTATTACATGTTCCTAAATTTGTTATTAGAACTATAAATTAAATCTATAATGTTATACATGGACCTAGTTACATGGATATTAGTTCATACAATGGTTTTATTTCATTTTCTAATCATAATAAGGAATATATTTCTATTTATAAATGATCACAAATATATATGCTATTAAATATTCCATAAATCGGTATTTAAGGAAAATGTTATTATTTCATGGCCTATGTTCATTGATTATCTAATGAATCATGTCTTAGGAACTTCCAATATTTATTCCATGACACATGTTTATGAACTATGAAAGGTTGGGTATGAACATCGTAGGCTATTATCATTATAACATTAAATTATGATTATCTTATTCTTTCATTTTATCATATATTTATATCACTTATTTTTACCCTTATTATTAATCCAAGATATCCATTTCTTTTATTTATTTTTCCTATGTTATGGAAAAATGATTTATATAGGTTCTCTCTATGACGTGTATTAAATTAGAAGCTATTTTTGGGAATCATTTTTTAATATATCACTAGATTAGTAAATTTTCTCCTATGTTTTCAATGTCACTAATCTATTGTAGTCCTCGAGAATTTTTTTTGAGAATTAATGAATATTCATATAAATGGATGTAATATTAATGTGTCAAAATCCTATGTCTCTATAAGATATTGGTAACTACACTGAAATGATTTGGTCAAATATTTCTTGAGTATCATTCAGTTTCATGACGAGTGTGCCCTTATTGTCCAATTTAATTAAAACAAATGGGTTATAGGGTTAAGATGATTCATATTTTATTTATAAACCATTATTAATAGTTTGAATAGATAATGACCATGGATGAAATAGGATAAAATTGCACCATTATAGATGTAAGTTTTTTTTAGATTAATACATTCTATTATTATTTTCATGACTATATGACTTCCCACTATGATTATTATTACTCATACTATGAATTTTTTTCACTCAATGGTTGGTACTAAAAGAATCATTGTTAATACTATATGTGGTTGATTATAAAATGATTACTCTAT
This sequence comes from Viscum album, assembly GCA_963277665.1. Classification (NCBI taxonomy): domain Eukaryota; kingdom Viridiplantae; phylum Streptophyta; class Magnoliopsida; order Santalales; family Viscaceae; genus Viscum; species Viscum album. The sequence goes on from OY728127.1 coordinate 607,172,496, forward strand.
TGAGCCACCAAATGTTGTTTGAGATAGATTAAGAATGATTTGGTTTGTACATAAATATCTATTTCATAACATGATTATAAATTTAATCCTATCATAATTTTGAAACATTTAAATTAAGAGAAAGATCGAGTTTCATTGAATATCAGGTTATTAATCCATTTTAAGAAAATGGTTCAACTTTCTAAATTTTGATAATGTCAAACAAGAAACATGAGGAAATATCTAATATGAACAATAATAGGTTTTACATATAGATAAATGAGGAATTTATAAATAAACAATCCATTGAAAATGTCAAAGGATGAATGCATAGGAGGAGGATCTACATAGTCGTGTGAATACTGGATAAGATAAATTATATTTTATATAGAAAAAGATCAATAATAAATTAGTAACATATAATACATATGAAATAATTTAAAAATTCAAATAAAATAAATCACAATTGCATGTATATTGAATAAATATGATATAGGTTCAATATTTTGAATATTTAAATGAAGTATTATATAATAAAAAAACAAATATTGTTTAGATGATTAAGGATTATGTTGAATGACTTGTGTACCTATTTATTTATTTTTTAAAATTACAATTTTCTCATATTAATAGATGTTATTTTGACATCCGAGTGTAATTATGAAAATATTTAATGTATGAAAAATGTATGAAAGTGATCAGAAATGCTAAAATAATGTAATATGTTCTGAATGTAATTGATAACTTTATGGGATAATAAAAATATTTATATTTATTTTGGGTAATTAAAATTTGATAACATATTATTTATCATACAAATAACAATGGGATTGAATATTTATTTAGTAAAATAATGGTTAATGTTATTTTATAAGAAGTTCACTATATTTTGGTGGAACATTATAAGATCAATGTAAGGAGTATATTATATTATAATATGGTATTTCAATTAAGGTATAATGATTCATTTAAAATTTAGAAGAATACATGTATTTAAATTGGTTTATTAGCGATTTGGGTTATTTATATAAATGATTATAATATTTTAGAGAATATATGATCAAGTTATTCACATGTTTTTTATGTGAAAAAGTGATCAAATCCTATCATCTATGGATAAAATTTAGATCAAATATTTTGGAAAGTTGGGATTTGATTTTGGAAAAATATACTAGTTTTGAGTATTATGGTAATGTAAATATAGAATGTGCTAAGTTGAACTTTGGGGGTTATTATTTAAGTTTTAGATATAAATGTATCATATTTATAAATATTTCAGAACTTGTGCTAACAATTTTTATTTTGTATAGATTTCAATTTATTAAGTTAAGAAATTTCATTATTTTGTTGATTTTATGATAAATGAAAATTTAAATTTAATTCTTTCTACATGAAAAAATAATCATGAATATTCATTTCAATGAATATGATACGAAGGGAAAAATCATTAAAGTGAAACCCAATAATGAAAAAGTTAATATTTAATTGTCTGAATTCATATAAATAAATTTTATCATGATCTATGTCATGATAGTAAAATTATCCCTTAACATCATGAAAATATTTTTTAAATAATTTTTCATAATTATAATTTTATTTATGATGAATTGATAGTCCTTTCACCCCTCACTAATTTATTGTTTTATGGTAATTCAATTTCTAATTACTATGTTCTTTATCAATCTGTATTAGTCCTTGGATAAAATATTTCTCCTCCATTCCTATTTTTTAAACTCTATACAATTTTATCATTATCAATGAACCTCATTATGGTTATGTCAGGTAACCTTATCCTTATCACTTCCCCATTGATAATGATATTTTATTATCCCTCTAGATGATGTTGATTTTCATTAATGGCATTTAAAAATATTGAACCTTTTAGGAGGTCGATAAAATTTTATAGGGGGAATTAATTTATGGTTTTGGGGAATATAACATAGAAAATGTAATTTTAAGAGAATAATAATAAAAATAGTTTAGAGAACATAACACAATTACCACTCTAAATATTTTGATTTATTATGAAAATATTATTATTAAAAATTGACTATTATAACCTAGCCCTTACATTTGAGGGTATGCATATGAGTAAACATAGAATGAAAAATATTTATAATCTTCAAACTCAATTTTTTTTATGAATTAATAGGAAATAAGAATACCACTTTATTTGGTGAGGTTTTAGGCTTCCAAAATGTAGTTTATTCAAAATTTCTTTTATATCGTTTCATTTCATGGAAATTATAAATAATTTATTATATTTTTATAAATTATATTATATGAAATTAAAAAATCCTAATTAATCATATAAAAATTAACTTTTGGTGATATTTTTGAATCTTTCTGAAATAATTAATTTACAATGAATACTGAAAATGTTAGTTTTTCAAATAATTATATTTTTACCTTGAATACAATTACTAAAATGTACCATTATATTTTTAATTTGGTGATAAAGATACATATTATCCATATTATGTATATAAATATAATTTTTATTATTATTATTATTATCATTTTACATTATTTTTATTGATGTTAAATATTTTTCCCTAAAAATTATCATTATAAAAACTAATTTTCTTACATTTTATGAATTTAAATTAAATTATAAATTTCATTTATCTGATAATTCAATTTTTAAAATTTGATTCAATATTTTTAATTATGATTTTCATATTATGTAAATAAATCAATATTACATTAGTCATTATTAATAGTAACCAGGGTAAAATTTATCAACATGATAAAGGGAATATCAAGAAATTAAGGTCAAGAATAATGGGGGAAGGAATTAGATATCTACAATACATATTTTAGTTACTCGTGTTATAGGATTAAATAAAAGTCATAAATCATTTATTTAGTATATATAATTTTGGCTCCATTAACCTCAGATAATGAAGTTTAGATTAGTTTATGTAAAAATAATACAATAATCCCAATTTTATGTTTTAAATTGGTTATACTTCTTCACATAGGGAAAAATAATTTATGATTGAATACTGAAATATATTTTTATCATAACACAATAATTTTAATTATGTAAATTTATATAAAATATTATTTAATTATATAATTAAATTAACGCCTTATAAAATGATGATACAATGCTTGAGCAGGAAGATTAAAAATAAAGTAAATTACATTAATATTATTAAAATTTATATACTATGGATCATTTATTGTGATAAATTACCTATTTAGATAAATTTTAAAAAAAATTAATCTGCTAATTTTTTATAATAATATTTCATAGCAGTCTTATTTTCATTAAAATCAAATAAAATTAATAGTTTAAAAAGTGACATTAATGTAATTGTGTGAAATTTTTTTGTATAATTAATAAGGAAACAATATAGTTTTGGTAAGATGAAAATTTATATTATAAGTTGTATAAAATTTTATATTATTTCCATTTATGAGGAAATTATTAGATTATATATAAAATTATAACACTTTAATAAATGTCATAAACATGGTTATGGGTAAAAATGGTTAATGAAAGAGTTAGACAAAAAAGAATAGGGTTAATACTAAAAAATAAATACATATATATAATTGGTTGTATGAATTTAGTCCGTATACATATGAATATGTAATATGATTTATTCTAGATCCATTCGTTAAAAAAGTGACTTAATAATATTTTATAATTTTCAAAAAATACAAGTGTGCATGTTGCCTTGTTTGTTAATGTGGCCCTCCACCCCTCACATATATACAAATCATGAGACATTTATCTTGAAAAAAATAAAAATATCTTTATAACTTACGTATACAAATTATAGTGGTTTCTCTATTCCAAAATTACCTACATTAGGTTGATTATGAAAATTTTCAAAAGAGGTTTCTTGAAGAGGGTGTCATATCCTTAACAAAGTTCATAATATTTTTACATCATTTACTAAAAAGTTTAATTAAATTATAATAGTTCATATATAATTAAACCAGTATTTAAATAAACATAAATTTTATTACCTTTATGGAATAATATTTATCAATATCTTTCCATATCAAGAGGGAAAAAAACATCACTCATTTTTATAGAGGACTACCACCTAACAATTTGATATAATTGGTTTTCCTTCACAAATTCACATTGATATTTATAATGATGGAACTATTAATGTTATATAATACTTATTACATAAAAATAATAAATTAAAGTTAATAAATCAATAAATTAATTACCCATTTATAAATTAAAAAATGATACGGTCGCTTTTTCATACGTACATGTTCCCGTCTCTATGAACCGATGTTATTCATTTTCAATTAAGGCACTAAAAATAAATCTAAAAATAAATATAAAGAATAATTATAATATAAAAAACATTATTATTATTTTGGGGATAATGAAACAATAACCTATGAACAAGATTCATAACAACCATGATAAGATATACATGGGAATGAAAATGGGACAATACTGAAAACAATGACCATAATCCAATATTATTAGTGAATGTGAGATATGATGTTATAATTTGAAAAAATATGATTTTATGAATATTAATATGGTTCACATATAATTAAAAAACAAGTATATAACCATTTTATATGAGGCTAACCAACATTTAAAAAAGTGGAAGAATGACATTTGAGGCGTCTTAACTAAATTTCAATTAATTAGGTTTATACATCGAATTCATTGAATATGTTATGAAATGATTATATGTGAAATATATTATGACTGTAATATTTATTAATTTAAACTTTATTTATATTTAAATTTTTTACAAATAATTACATCCTTGATTATTTAGAAAATTAGAGATATAATCTTTGTGAGGGTTTTCATCTCATTTTCACTTCGTTAACAATCATTTAAATGATATACAGATATTTTAATTAATATAAAGTACTAAAATATAAATAATTAATAACAATGAATAATTATTTCTTAATGAAATTTTATTTTTTTATTAAATTTTGTTAATTAAATGATATTTTACACGATTGTTTCCATGTAGTATGGGGTTTTATATCTCTATTTTCTTTCATTGGGTTATACATATACATAATTTACAATTTTATGCCATGATTTTTTGTGAAATGAATATAATTATATTGTGTTGAATTATAAAAATTTATGTGGATATATATTTGATACTAATATATCTTTAGTAATTAATTATCAATTCAATGATATGATATTTGTAAGTTTTTTTATCTCAATTTCCAAACAATGGGGAATATTTTAATTTTATAAACCAAATTTCATTCATAATTTTTATATACAATCCATTTTACAAATAGTATAATGAATTATTCATAACTCATTGTATTTTAGGTTTAAATTAAAACTATTTAAACCATGTATATTTTGATTCAAAATCACTTAGTGGTAAGGGGTTTCTCAATTCAATTTTCAATCACTATGATTACCTAGACATTGTTGAATATGTTTTTTCCTGATTATGTGAGGAATGAACTCCAATTTTATTATGTCATATTTCCATTTTATTTTGATTTAATTTTTTTACACATAATCACTTAATTTGTAAATGTTCGAAACAAGGATATAATCTTATTATGTTATTTCTTCTCAATTTACACTCCCCTAAGATGTATTTTGTATTATGATAAAAATTAATTTTATGTGGTTTCTTTAAAATCTATTTTATGTAATTTAAATGAATAAAATTTTATTCTACTTAATTAATGTTTAAATTCAAATTTAAAATTCCATGGGTATTAATTTAAACGTTACCATACAAGTAAGTACTTATTTTACAATTTTACTTTTCTAATATTGATTATATTATTCATTCAATGATTATTATAATCAATTAATGATAATGATGTTCTATTTTATTATCATCAATATATTTTAGGGGTATTCATGTAATATTCCAACATTTCAACCCATGGTTAATTAAATCAAGAAATGAAATTTTTTAACAAAATTTAATCTTATTTCACTAGTTGATCGTGTACATTTTCCTTTCATGTCTATATTATTAAATTTTTCTTTACAAAAATAAATTTTGTTAACTCAAATATTTTCTTAACAGTTTTTTATATAACCCCTAATATTTTTAAAGGATTTAGATTATTATATCTCTATGGATTTGAAAGTGTCATCTTTGAGATTTATTATAAAATGAACTAATGATTGTTTAATTTAAACATATGTGATGTTAATATTCTTCCAACTTACATACAGATTTTTTGATTTTTTTATTTTTATAAATTTATTTAATGGTTTTAAAAATAGTTACAAATAGTTGAATGTTATTTTAATGATTCATTTTTATAGTATTTTACTCGCATAAAAATGTTAAATAATTAAAAATTATATATATATATATATATAAATAATTGATGGTCGTATCTTATATCATAATAATTTATATTTATTATCATTAAATAGAAATTTCACTCTATTCTAATCATCTTTCATTGAAAATTAATATCCACATAAATTTCTGTATTATTTGTATCATAGATATTATTACTTTATAAACCATATATCATTTCAATATAATGTATTTTACTATGAATGTTCTTCGATTTATTGGGGGAAATATTTTTATTATATAACAATTACCCAATTTAGTTCATTATGGATAAAGCATATTGTTTTTAATTTAATTTATCATTCAATTTATTAGGAATTAAATGGAAATACAGTGATGGATGGACCCTATAATTACATATCCCCATGATGCATTGACAACTCTTATGACACAATCCAGTTGTCCAAACATATTAAATGGGTAATTGATGTATTCTTACCTGTAGATTGATCCACCATGACACTATTACTTAATGGTAAATATATCATGATTTTTTATCATGATTTCTAAAATTAACCATTTCTTTCGTTGATAATACAATTATTATTATCTTTGATAGTATTATATTTATATTATCATTAGATTCATTGAATGATATTTTTATTGATAAAATTTAGATTTTTTCATTATTAAAAATTCCATATTGATTATAACTAAAATCCCAATTATATATTTTACATTATGTAACACTTACTGTGGTTTTTTTTCTCACCATAATTTGATTCCATTCCCTGAGATATAAATACGGAATCGGTGAATGAGTTCAAAGATACACAATATTTACATTCATTTTGTTTTTACATATTATAATGAATGTAAATTGGTAGGGATGTTTCAATTGGATTCATCGTGACTAATAAAATTATTTATCATTGGGGATGCGATTCCTTATATTTTATGAAGATTTAAAAACATAAAAATTGACTCTTTATTTCTAGAGTTGTGGTTGTTGCTTAAAGTGTGGGAGGAATTTTGTCATTAGTCTTGATAATGTTCATGTAGTATTCACATAATGAGTAAGTGTTATACATATTGGTCAATTTAAAAGATATCATTCTTAAATTAGATATCATAATCAGGAAGTAATTGACATTTTAGATAATAAATTTAAATTGACTAGTTTGACCTTAAGGAATAAATTTCTAAGATGTTTCATAAGATTAAGAGTCAACATAATTGAGTTGGACAATGATCCATAAATTAAGTGTCTAAGTGAATAAGGATAATTGGATTAATTATAACATTATTAATATAAGAACTCTATTTTAATAATTGATAAAATATACCAAGGATGATTGTTCAGGAATATGAGTTACTATTTATAAATAAAATGATAACGATTTCAAGTTTAAGGATATTGAAAAGGTGTTGAAAAATTTATAAGAGAGAGAGAAATGAAATAAACCATTAAAGTATTCATTATCAAGTATATTATAAAATGATAAAAAATTTAGACATAGGTAATATATAGATAATTATTTATTTATCAGAAATTAATCTATTTTAATAAACAGTGCCATCTGAGGGATACTACCATGGTGTTATAGGACACACCTTGGATGTATATATAAATTTAAAAAATGATCAATGGTGGATGGAAATTTACAAAATCATTTCTATAGAAACATGAGTTAATGATGTATTATTTTTTCAAGAGATATTTTGTTTTTTTATTTGTGGAATAATTGGAATATATTATTTCAAGAGAGTAGAAAATAAACATTATAATAAAATTCCCCATTATTATAAAAATAACAAAATAATTATATTAATTTGAATAATTTATTTTTTGAACTAGTGGTATGTGATATAGATATCAAAAAAATCGAAGTCATATACCACAAGCTGAACTTATTTATATACAAAAATATAGAGAAAAACAAGAGTTTTGTGATAAATGAGTATTTTTCACTACTAAATATAATAAAGAGGAAATATTAATGAAAAGAGATTTTCAATGGAAAAAAAATTCCAATATAGTCTTAATATTTATATTAGATGAAATATTTATTTTATTAAAATGTGTTATCTATTATTCAAATATATGGAAATTATATAATCACACTGTAAGTGAAATTATTTGGAAGATAAAATAAGATGAATGATGTAATCAGAAAAAACAAAAATAAGAAACACGAACAAGTTTGATTAGACACTTAATGGATATGGATTCCAAGATGATAATGATAATGGGTTTTAAAGGATTTTTTTAAAAAAATAGGATTGGAGAAGTACTGTAACTAAAAGGAAAATAATAAGAAAGAATAAAAAACATTGTAGTCAATGATCCTTCCATAATGAGAAATCAAAATCCTATACCTGGGGATGTTTAGGCCATGTTGCTCTCCGCATGGATCTAATTTTCATTAATTATGTGGTTTTAAAAAATATTTTATTTAGAGAGAAATCACATGGGTATGTTCATTGTATGGAGGTGAATACATTGAATGAATATAAATGTGAAAGGTGTGGTACTGTAGAAGAACTAATGGTATTAATAAGTGACCTAATATTTAAAATGGTGTCAAAAAATTAAAAATTATATTAAAAATCAATGTATATAATTCTAGTAGTTCAACTAAAAGTATGTAATTACAAGTGGTATTAGATATTTATAAACCATAATAATACATATTTAGTGATACCATGTTTTAAAATGATATTATGACATACCACGTGGTTTTTACAATAATAAAATTGTTATCAATTTATATTAAGAGATATAAAGTGGGTTTAGACTAGGGATATAGAACAGAAGAACTTGAATTTAAAGGGGGACTATTGTTTATATAATTGTCTAAACAATTAATATCCTATATTTTTTTAATATAATAATTGCTTTGAAATGGACTCCTTCATGGTGTAAGTGAGTTATATTTTTAGGGCCAAGACATGAAGGAACCCAAGATGAATTTTTTGATAAATACTCAAAGACTAGTTTATATTATATGGAATGTAAATAGTTTCTATAAGGAATGGGATAATTTTTTTCATAATGAGTATTATGAATATATAATGTCTTGTGAAATTATTTGGTCTATGGAAGTAGAAATCACAAAAAATGTTTAATATTTTTTACTCAATGAATTTTTTTCTAGAAGTGGGATTGAGATCATGAGATATAAAAGAAAATTCAAGATCAAGATACATGTATTTTAAAATTAATGGGATTGATATTGAATTTGTAGAAATTATTATCCAAATATAATGTTTCTTATAATTTTTTTTAACTTAATAGGTTTAGTTGAATAATTCATAACACATTGTGAATTACAATTCTCTCTAATTGAATTGTTTATGATGTACATCCATTGCTGGAATATATTATGATCCAAAAAGTAAAATAAAAAATTCTTATCAATATATCATATTAGAGACCTTGGTAACACAACCTATAGAACTAAAAATATAGGTAGATAGAGGAGTAATAAGATGAATAATTATAGACTAGAAATCAGATATGATGATCATTTATAATTAGATGACAATGCCTATAATTTCTATAGAAAAAATAAGAGGTTCGAAGAGATGAAATTTAGTATGTAGTTACATGAAAATTGAGGAGTTATAGGTATTTCTAATTGGATTTCTATATAATAAAATAAGGTTATTAAGGATATTTTATTGTTAAATTTTTTTTATAATAATGAAAAAATGGTTTAAATGTAGAGTATAATGAGGGGAAATAAACAAAAATCATGTGCTGAGACCATTTTCATTTTATTAGAATGATGGTGTAAGAATATTTCATCATAAATCTATATATGGTTCTTTAAAATTATGTATATGATTATATGAATATATTTTCAAAAAAATTCATAGGGTTATAATATTTCATCCATGTGGTGTCTTGTAATGTTTTTCTTCAAAATTAATGGCATTGATAACAAATAATTGATAGTAAAAAAGTGATAATCATGGGTGATGAATGTCATGGTTTATTAAGAACTAGTAACAATAGTTTTCTTAAAAATAGTGAAAAAATGAAATAATCAAATGTTTTTATATTAATTAATATGTTGATGAGTGGACTAAAATACAAATGTATGTCTTCAATGAAAACTAAAGCTGATATGACAGATAATTTTAGTGATATGAAATTGTTTCATGAATGAGTTAATTATTTTAACATGTAAATGGAAACCAAAAATTAAAATTTAAGAAATATTTTTATGTATATAGAATTAGATAATGTGGATGAGTATAGAAAATTATCAGTCAATGTATTGAAGTATCAAATGTGACTATATGGATCCACAAATAAGTGAATGTTTTCAATCATTGCTTTTCATGGGATGATTGGAAGAAATTGATCATTCTTGAATAATAAAATTAATGTATTTTATATAACATAAATATGGTTATTGATAATTTTTATAAAATAAAGATAAGTATTTATGGAATCATTTGGATATTACTAGATGATTATTTTTATCAATCAAAAAACTCAAACTGTATTGAGTGTGGTCACACCCAAGATATTGCATAGAAGACATACCACATTGTAGATTATATATGTTGAAGGTTACATTCTATTGAAAATTTTAATTCAATCTAGGATGTGGGGATTTTACATAAATAATAAGGTAATAAATATTCATGTTTCTCAAGAAGAAAACATTTATCGGAACACAATACCCTAGATAATTTCATGGGGAAAATCAATGTTGGTGTATGAAAAAAATAAAGGATCATGATAAAAATAAACTATTTAAATCATCATGATTGATATTTCATTATGAATTTTCTATAATATGAAATTTTGGGTCATTTTTTTATGGATGAAGCATTCAACAATGAAAAGGGTGTTTATATAGTAATGTGTATCTCGATGGGTTTATCTATAAGGAATGATAATAAAATTTTTGAGAGATAAATTTAATTAACTCAATCATTTTAAGAGGTACTCTTATTTATGTTTTTTAGCGCCATAATAACTTAATTTACACAATCTAAAGGTAATATAAAAAAATCGATATATATATTTATTATGTCATGATATCTATTAAATCATAATTATTTAATGGTTCTTCATGAATTAAAAATGTAAACATAATATAAGATGTTAATATAGTTTACCTAGATTTTATGGTCCAAATTAACAATAATAAAGCATCTGATACACCATGAATGAGATTAGATCGTTGAGAGAATTTGAAAAAATCTATATCCCTGATATAAGGCTTTTACATAGAGGGTATTCTTAAAAAAATATGATAAGAATTATAGAAGTAGAAAAAATGAAAGGGATTGGTATTAAATATCAAATTTAATGAGAGGAAGAAAATAGTATAGAAAACAGATTTTGAATTACAATTATTACATACGATTCACTAGAAGAATATTGTAATATTGACAGGGTTTTAATGGTTAAATTCAGCATAGTGGAAAATAAGAAAATAAAAAATAGATATAATTCTAATATATAATTATTATATTTATATTTATATTTATCACTATGATAATCAAGTAGAAGAATACTATCATTCGAGATTAATTCCCTTAATTATTTTAAAAAGAGGAATCATAGAGATGCAGATTCTAATGGATAATCAATTATAGAGTTATGGTATAGAGTTATTTATTTCCAATTACTGAATTTGAGGAGACATTCCAGTCATTAAATTATTAAATATCCCAAAAGAAGAATGTAAATTTAAAGATGGGGATTCTATTAGGTCAGCAGTGAGTGAGAGAAAAATCTAAAATATGGATTATAGCATTTCCATACACTGACCATGAAAAAATATTTATATCCACAGAAATATAACTATTTTTTAGTTTATTTTGGAAGCATTGAACTTCAGGATCTCTATGAACTTTTGATATAGCCCAATGATGGATGTAAAAGTTAAATATATTCATCAATATACGTTACAAACTTATATTGGAGTTTTTTAATCAATAATGGATTATCTTATGATTAGATAGATTGAATATTTTCATTCAATCAAAGAAAAATGTTCTGATGAATGATGAGTGTAATGTATTTAAGGTTAAGAAATATTTTTTTGTATGAAAGAATCCAAATTCACTCCCTCTTTCCCAATAAGGGTTCTTTTGGAATTAAATCATAATACAATAGTCCTAAAATTATGTTGACCTTTTTTGTAATGTGTTATAAATGTTTTTTTGTTATACTCATCATTATGATCATCATGGGAGATAATAATGATGTACATTTTATTCATCCTACCTTTTTTTCTTGTTTACAGATCCATTAATTTTGAATTAATATAATGGGATTTATCTTTATATATTTTATGAATAAAAACTATCAGGAAGTAATATAATATAAAATTACTTCGATTTTTATTATGAAGTTTTTTATACCTAATATTTTTTCATCCAATTTGAAATAAAATATATTAACTGTTTTTGAAAGGAAATTCATACTAATATTCATGGGTTTACATTCTTCCGACCCTCTAAAAACAAAAATAATTCCATCTTTCAAATTTTATATTTCTATCCATTATTGTAAAACATGTGAGTAAATATATAATGTATAAATGAGTGTATATATATGTTATATTCATAATTAAACACCATTTTTAGAGATAAGTCCAGGGAACATGTCACATTCCATTATAAATTGATTATATTTTGGTTTTCATTATTTTTAACATATTGATTAATAAATAAACACATTCTTATGTGTCTGTAACATCATATGGAATTCTAATTCCATGGATCAAGAGCAATTTAATTTTAAGAGATTAGATTTGGATAATAATTTTATGTGCTAATACATATCTAAGAGATGTTGTTGATGTTTTGGGTGTTTTAGTGTTGTATTAGGGTGTCAACAATTGGTCATATCGGTATATGATTTTATTAGAGTGGAGTATACACCATTGGCTTCCGTATATAGTTCTACTAGTGAGTCCAATATAGGTTAGGTAGCCCCTGGGTGGACATCATGCCTCCAACAATATTGGTTGTTTGTTATTCAATATTTTATTTAATCAATTGTATTTTTAAAATGAAAAATAATTGTCTCATATTTATCCACATGAATAAAATACCACCACCCCATAATTTCACTTATTTTCCATCGTCGATATCTTTTCAAAAATCTCATGGAACATTATATCATGGAAAGTCATTTTATTTATTAAAATACAATTCTTGTTTTGGAAATAATAGTGTATGAATTAGAACTTCTCTCTATATATCCCTTATTTCGTAAATGTTTAACAATTAAATAAATTTAAATCCATATTTGTAGTATTTATAATTTTCAAATGAACATAGTTATATTCTTCTACAATATCGAGTACGTTTACAATAATAATCTTAAGGTATGGGTTCCACCCATATATAACGCTATGTTGTTTAAATATGTGTGATATTTGTGAATTTGATTTGGGTTCAAGGTTCTATAATTCAAATAAGGGTCTTGTTAAGAACTAAATTTTTAATTAATATATAGTAAATCCTTATAGTCTGTCATGGTTGGATATTTTAGACATTAGAAGTGGATGTTCCACCATGGGATGTGACCACCAGCTAATTTTCATAGAATTAAATGTTGTAGTTTCACATTGAATTTTTTTTGAATTAGTTGGGGGTACAATTTAGTGGGAAATTTTAGGGATTTTGAATTGGATAGTATATTTATTAGAGGTTTCAGTTAGTGTTGAGCCATGTAATTTTCATTGGGAATGTATTATTATATCTTATAGATGCTGAAAATCAAGTGATGAAAGAACCTTTTTCTATATAGGTTAATTGGGTTAAAACACCTCTATTTATAGATACAGTAGATAACATATTCCATGGAACATAGTGGGGTGTTTTTTACTATTTGATTTATGTATGCTCAATTTTGGCGTGCATAGTAAAATTTTTTAGGAAATGGGTGCTCTTCCACGTTGATCTCTATTTGATAGTGGGATTGGAAGTCATCGAATGTGGAATTGTACTATGAAACCTAAAAATGTTTTTCAATTATAAGTTAATGTGGTTTATATAGGTATATAATATTGTTTGTAATATTGGGATCACTTTTTATACCTAGGGAATCATAAAAAATTTTCTATTGGATAATATGGTAGACATAGGACATATGGAACACTAATTAGGCCCTTCCCACTTTCCCTAGTCATATTTGGTTCATATTAAAATATATAAATTATATTTAGAATGTTTTGATGCACCATAGGGTGTGGTTTGGTACTAGTGATTTACTAATGATGGGGGAATATTGAATGTGGGAGTTCATAGAGGTTTGAAATGAAGTGTCATTCACACGAGGGTTATAATAAGCTAAGATCAATATATGTAAACAAAGAGTCAATTTGTATACATGTTATAGAAACATTTAATTAGATTATGATTGGTTTTTATTTTTATATGGTATGTTGTTATTATAATGAATGATGAGACATAAATGGTTTTTTTGTCTAATAAGGTCTTGTTTGGTCCTCTATCATTGTGTTATTTATGGATCAATTTATCGATGAGATATAGGGTATGGGGTGTGTATTATATGTATTAATTTTATGTATATGTGGGAAATATACTTAGTTATAATTGATGATTTTTCAAATTACAGACATATTGATTGAGTTTTATAGCTACATCACCGATATGATAATAGTTTTTGAGTCCTATAAAGACAAAAATATGTGTGGAATGACCCCCAATTACCATACTCTATGCATTTGGCTTTTTTTACCCTTTTTATAATGTATTTTAAATTATTCTTTAGTATTCATGATGACTTTATGAGATATATATCAAATTATACCATTATATTTGTGTTTAAATGAAAATAAATTAGGTTTTTATTAATCTTGAATTTTATATAGATCACTATTGAGCGAGTATATCACTAGTTACATTTTTCAATTAAGAAATTATATCTTATTCCATTCCCCAGTGGGTGTCATAATTGTGGGTATGGTTATACGTAGGAATTCTAATATAAATTTAATATTTTATGTGATTTGGATTGATTTGTTATCAAATATTGTTGAATCAAGTCTGTTCAATATTCACTAAGGTCTATTTTGAATACGATGACCTAACATTATCTCTTATGTATAGATTTTTTATTTTTTATTTGGATTCATACACTATATATTGTTGTATATTATAGGAATCCAATTTTTTGTTCCCTATATAATTTCATATCCACTACCCTTATAAACACAATAGTGATCATATTGTACATATGTTTAAAAACTAGGTGATAATTCGTATAGGGTCTCTAGATAGAGTTGTTCTATGGAGGATTTGGGATAGGTCCATACAAGAACAATGACCCATTTATTTATGTTCCCACTAATATTTTTTCATGTTATAAATTAATTTATCTTCTAAGTGTGAAATATCGTTTATGAATATTTGTGTATGAAACATGATAAAATATTATAAAGCATGTTGATGTTTTTTAGATATATATGGCTTTTTCAAACATCAAAATACTTACATATTCACAGAAATTATATGAAGATATTATCATTTACTTTTTCTTTGATGTTTTGATACCGAGATTATATTATTTCATTGTTTCTATAAACACCCTCCAATTTTTGGTAGCCTCGGACATATGAGGATGTGTGATTGAGTCCTTATATCAAAATTATCTTATATACTGTTATAGTTACTCCGTGATGTGGTTTCATGAAATGGTATAATATAATTATTTTCGATATATTATTATTTGGTTTTCATAGTTTGATATAGATTTTGGTTTGTACATGAGGTGAACCGTTATCTTTAGAGAATCTAACAAATATATGTGTAAATTTTATATTACTATGGACAATATTATTTATATTATTTTATTTTTATGAATTAGGTGTTTATTTAAAAAAAATTTAATTTTTTATAATTTTAATTGTAACGCCCCGACCCCAGCTACCCGGAGTCGGTGCATTACTTCGTAACATTGGCATGATCACAAAAGATCATGTCTCGAAAGACCGATTAGTTTAGTAGCCTTGGAAACACTAGATACATTCGTAAATGTTACATTACATCACAAAGTGAAAAACTATAATAACATTGTCTTCATTGTCCACACTCATATCCTCTTCTGACAATCCCTGCAGGTCATTCATAAAATACTTCTTCACATCCTGGAAAATATTAAAACATTGAAAGGGGTGAGCTCAGATGCTCAGTAAGGATAAAAATTTTGCGAAAGCTTTCATAAATAAACATAAAAATTTAAGGCAATGTATAACTAAAACAAAAGCCTTTTAAACATGAACATCAACATAATATGGAAAAAGTAAAATGAGATATTGCCATTCACATCTTCACATGGATATTCTACTGGTCGAATAATCACATGCAATATCAATAACCACTTTCATAATGATGGAATGCATAATGCCAGACTATCATAACCACGTAGTCAAGGCCTCGTTCCAAGACCACAAATAAGCTTTTGTCAAGGCCTCGTTCCAAGACACTAGTTTGTCTCATGAGACCTCCCGATGCATCGAGGAGCAATAGCGGGCTCCACCCGTCACTTATTAAGTCCAATGCATTCCTCATATGAATAGGTTTAAACATATCATAAACCATAACATAATCGTATCACATAAAACATGCATAAAGGAAACATAACATTTCCACATTTCAATCACAAGATATCAATACAACACATAGATATAATAAAAACGCTTTCAAAACCATTTTAAATACCAAAATAAAAGAAAGTTAAAACTTTGTATTTATTTTTCATTAAAAAAAAGATGGCTTGTAGAGGAAGACGAAACTCAAATAATGGTCACGGCGGCGGAGAAGTCGTTGTCGCCGCATAAGTACGGAAAGAAAAACATTCCCTTTTGTCGTTTAGCAAAACGCTTCGTATAAAAAGATTCCTTTTGAATAAACTTAAAAGTCAAAGGGGTTTATACACCGTATAAAAGAAAGTTTTGTATAAAACCAAATATGCCTCAATGAAAGAGGATTGAGACGAAGTCCTTAAAAAGATCATTTTTTTAAATAAAGTACATCTATAATCTGTATTCACTATAAGTACACATAAATAATGTACAAATACAATATAAGACATAATAACATCATGACATAATTTGAAAGTAGGAGATTAACCCAAAGAGTGAAAATTGGGTTATGAAATTCCCTTACCTCGTGTCTGACTTGACTCAACCGTTCTTTAACCTCCTGAATAATAAACTAGAGTTAATATATACCTTATTAAGAACCATTTTTAATTTCATTATCCTTTTTATATCACTTATTACAATGTTATGAACATTATGTAATTATTTAAGTTAATAACGGTCGTTTTGTCGATCTTTAGTACTTGAGTCAACAATAAACTTCTTATAATTACAAGTTGTTTATGTGGTAGAATATCCATTATATCCAGAAATATATTCATGATTTAGATGTCATATATATCATATATATCCAGTATATACATTCATTTATAATATTACGTAACATTTAGAGGTAAGAAATGAAATGCACCGTTCATGGAGACGGTAAGCCATACGTACGCATGAACGCTACAGTCATTTCTATTTCATATTTAATGGAATGAAATCATAATGATATAAATGTATAATATAATTCCAGTATAATATAGTGTATAATACCATTTACTCCATCCTTTATACATCCCACATATGGCACTAACGATTCAAATCACTTTGAGGGGGCGGTAGTCCGCACTTCCTAAAATGAAATTATCGCGTTTTACCCATAACGGAAATCATAAAGTATGCCATAAATGAGAAATACAGAAGAATAAGTAAAACATAAACATATTATATATCATATATAAAAATAGTGACATCTTAATGTCCACCTTTGAAGGTGTTATATGAGTGTTGAACAATCATCGTTTCGTGAGGCAGAAATTCGCCATCCACAGAAACTGTATGTTCATTAACCATTAGATGTAGGTGTGTGTAAGTGTAGCTAAAATCCTTCTTATAACAACATCCTAGTATATTGAGGATACTGGTTTTGTTACAAAAGAAATAAATAAAAAGAGTTTAGGGGGTTGGAGAAGAAAAATAATACAAAACAACATTAGAGAAGACATTACCTCAAAATCGGGTAACTCTTTTTGATTTGAGCCAAAGGCTTCCTTGAGAAGAGTTCTGCAAAAAGTGAGGCTTCTAGGAGTAATAGAGGGAAGTTGGGAGAGTATTTGGGAAGTGTTTGGCCGAGCCAAATGGCTTGAATGTGTAAATGAGGTGGGAGAGTTGGGGGCCTTTTATAAGAGGAGAGGAGGGGCTCTTTTGGAAAGATTGAAATGTTACATTATTACACAATGATTTTCGGATTCTAAAGGTCCCACACTTATATAATTAGAGGCTAAGGTGATAGGGGTTCGAAATATCCTCATCCAATTGGCTTTGGACAAGTGGAAGCCTTGGATTTTGCATTATCTTCCCATTTTATTTAAATCATTAAATAATGACGTCATCGTTTCATCATCATGATTTCATAAATAATTTAATTTATTTAATGTCTAAAAATTATAAAAAAAATACTATGATGTAGTAAATCTTTTTATCTTTCTAATGAATATTTATAATCAAAATTTGGACTTGTGTAACCCCACTGAAAAACTGTTTTAGTAAAATAACTCATGTTTGTGTCAATTTAATTCTAACATTAAATAAATATATATTAATGTCATTTTCCAAATAAGTGGCTCCATGGGGTCCCCAAGATGACCCATGGGTTGTCTTGGTCGGCCATGACTCATCCAATAGGAGTAGGACAAGTGTCATGCTCATCTCATATTATTAAAACATTATTTGTACCTTAAACTACACTAATTACCTCTAATCGCGATTAAGAACTTAAAAGTTACTATTCACCAAAAAAATTATTTTGATCTCATTGAACCACATTTTACTTCTTAATGACAACCATGTTTGTCGGATTTTTGAAAATAAAATCACAGAAGTGGTAATATTTCATTTAAACGAAAAATCAATTATTTAACTACCACTTAGTGGTTTCACTATTCATCAAAAATTGAAGTTTTTCAGAACAAGGCCAAAATTTCACCCAAAGCTATAATTGATATTCCGAATTCCAAAATGCTGTCTATTTTACAAAATTCCAAACATATAAGTTGCATTAATTAATTTTATAATTAATTCCCGCTGTTACGACAAATAGCATGTTTTTAAGAAGCAATTTATATCAAAAGATTGGCAATTGTTTATGTCCAATTTCAATGTTAAATTAATTCTAATCACCACCATTGGATATAATGGTAAAAATATATTCTAATTATACCTTATAACCACTAAATAGTATAACTTATCACTATAAATTATTTTTATTAAAAAAGTTGTTTTAAGTATTTTTCACTATTCATAAAAATTTGGAAGTTCTCGGAAAATTACAAAAAATTCAACATAGGCTAATTTCAATATTAGGAATACAAAAATGAAGTCCATTTTGAAATATAAAATTTCTATAAATTTAAAATGTGTTTATTACTATTCATAACGGCTACTTTGATTAGATGCAGTGTGTTAGAACTCGAACTTGTGTACAATGCAAGCTATTGCATTATTGAAAGAGAGGCGTATCGTGGAAGCTCGGGGTGTTACATTCTCCCCTCCTTCAATAAATTGTGTCCTCGCAATTTGAAATTTTTCTTTGAAAATAAATGGTTGAAAAGAGAAAATACCTTTGAGGAAAACCCACATCGGAAATAAGGTTAATAAATATATAACATTAAAAGAAAGCAAGATAAGTACAAAGGTCACCCGATATAGCCCATTCTAGGATTATATGAAAATATGGATATGGAGGAGAAACAAACCATCAAGGTCTGATGGAGAGTTATAGAAAACCGGATTAGGAGAAAGTTTAACCACAAGAAAATCACAAACTTGTGATTGGTTAAACGGTCATTGAATCCCCAGTTGGAAAAGTTAACCGACAACATTTTTGTTTTAAGTTACCTTTTATAATGTTGAGGAATTTATTTAGGATATTTACTATGAACGTAACGGAATATACATACTTGTTATGTATACTTTCATTCGTTAATAAATTTTTACCACAAACCCAAATTTTACTCCAAATGGTAACGGAACTCAAAAATATTCTATTTATCCTAATTGTATAAGGTTCAAAATGTTAACACATACCATTTAGATTAGTAAAACTATTTTGTAATAACCAGGGACTTCATATAGGCTAGTGGTAGGAAATAAAGGCTTGTCACACTATGGTTGTGGGTTCGATTCCTGCAGCTTTGTCCGACGCGACGAGTTATTCCCCACCCTGCAGGTTGTCCTTTTCCTAAAACTATAGTATTATAATATTCCAAAAATAATCTTCAGAAATTCTTTAACCTTAAACAATACTATCCATGGTTCAACTTAATCCATTCCAACCTTAATAGTTATCCAAAATACCTCCGTCTAGACTTTCTCTAAAAGGTCTCTAAATTCCAAAATCAATTGTAACATCAAAATCCCCAAACAAAGAAAAGATTCTCTTATTGTCACATACTAAAAATATGATTACCTTAATCATATTAAAACCTTACTGAAATCAACAAGTACTGCAGTACAATCCTTATATATATATCACATTATTCTAATAACCAGAGTATAATCCATGAGTCCGAAAGCACCAATACATTAGTTATTCTGCTTCAACTGTAGTAATAGAATAAGATTGTCCTTGATCCCTTGGCCTTTTCTGAGGTAAGTTTCCTTGATGCTTAGGACATTCATTTGCATAATGCCCCATTTCCCTACAATTGTAGCATTCAACTTTGACAGCCTCTTTCTTTTCCTTGCAATCACGAGCCTGGTGACCCTTTTCTCCACATTTATAACAAACTCCCATTCCTTTTAGGTACGCATCAGGGTGATTCTTCAAAAATTTATCACATAATGGAAAATCCTTCTTTCCATTTTTCGCTTTATCTGTATCTTGTTCCACGGTTCTCTTCTTCTCTTGCTTTACTTTGTTGTCATAAGACTTAGATAATTCCTTTTCTGTCTTGATAGCACACGAGACAATATCTTCGTTTGATGAGAAAGATTGTGATACTAAAGCTCGACGGAGAAATGGTTTTAACCCATCAAAGAAACGATCAATCTTACTCCCTGGGTTACGTATATAATCTGCAGCATACCTCTCTAACCTTGTAAAGTTGGCCTCATACTTTGCGACATTCTCATCCTCCTTTTGTTTCAGACTCAAAAATTTCCTTTCCATCTCTGCTCTATGGTCATGAGGAAAGTATTTTTCTAAGAAAAGATCTTTGAACTCCCTCCATTCCATATTCGATATGTCATCATCTTCCTTTGTGTTTTGAATCAATTACCACCATTGATCAGCATCTCCAGTGAGGCGGTAAACTGACATGACAACTTTATCACTTTCACTACTCCCCAAGGCATGGAATATTTTCTCTAAGGAATTTATCCATTGCTCAGCTACTATAGGATTTGTACTCCCATTGAAGGTTGATGGTTTTTGCCTCATGAAACGGTCTAGCATTGATCCTCCACGTTGCCGATCAGGGTGCTCCATACGAGTAAGGTTATTATTCATAACCCGAGTGAGTTGTCACAGTATGGTAATAAGTTGATCAGCACCAGTTGTATCTCCAGATCCACAATAATTATCTTGAGCAGGAGGGCAATCCCTACATGGAGTTCGTGCATTGATACGGTTTCCATTCCTTCCACTAGGCGCCATTTCTAAACAATGTCATAAACTAGGTTAGTTTATGAATTACAATGAATAATTTCAAACTTTTAAAATACTTAATGTAAATTGAACGGTTTATAGATATAATCCATAATCATAAGAATGTTTTCTTTGAGGAAGTATATACTCATAAACCCTACATAATGGTTTGTAAAGAAAATGAGAATTATCCTAAGAAAATCCCCCGGGAGTGTCGTAACCAAGAGTGCAGCAAGGCCCGTTATCGTGCACCAGTTCCCGTTCGAGTCTAGCTCAAAGCGGTGTTTTAGGGTTTTACCCCTAGGTACATCTGTGCCAGAGACGCCTCTACCTGTTCGTATCCAGACAGGGATGTATTTCTCGGAAAACTCACAACATCTCTACAATACCAAAATTCTAGGATGTTGTTCTATACTAATCCTCAAAGTCTATCTTCGGGATATGTGCTCTAATCAGAGTTTATCTAAATCTAGCTTCCAAGTTTAGTACTAAACTGCCTCTGATACCAACTGTAACGCCCCGACCCTAGCTACCTGGAGTCGGTGCATTACTTCGTAACATTGGCATGATCACAAAAGATCAAGTCTCGAAAGACCGATTATCTTAGTAGCCTTGGAAACACTAGATACATTCGTAAATGTTATATTACATCACAAAGTGAAAAACTATAATAACATGGTCTTCATAGTCCACACTCATATCCTCTTCTGACAATCCCTGCAGGTCATTCATAAAATACTTCTTCACATCCTGGAAAATATTAAAACATTGAAAGGGGTGAGCTCAGATTCTCAGTAAGGATAACAATATTGCGGAAGCTTTCATAAATAAACATAAAAATTTAAGGCAATGTATAACTAAAACAAAATACTTTTAAACATGAACATAAACATAATATGGCAAAAGTAAAATGAGATAATGCCATTCACATCTTCACATGGATACTCTACTGGTCGAATAATCACATGCAATATCAATAACCACTTTCATAATGATGGAATGCATAATGCCAGACTATCATAACCACGTAGTCAAGGCCTCGTGCCAAGACCACAAATAAACTTTTGTCAAGGCCTCGTGCCGAGACACTAGTTTGTCTCATTAGACCTGCCGATGCATCGAGGAGCTATAACGGGCTCCACCCGTCACTTATTAAGTCCAATGCATTCCTCATATGAAT
Source organism: Viscum album (assembly GCA_963277665.1). Taxonomy (NCBI): domain Eukaryota; kingdom Viridiplantae; phylum Streptophyta; class Magnoliopsida; order Santalales; family Viscaceae; genus Viscum; species Viscum album. The sequence continues at coordinate 607,195,641 of OY728127.1, forward strand.
AGGTTTAAACATATCATAAACCATAACATAATCGTATCACATAAAACATGCATAAAGGAAACATAACATTTCCACTTTTCAATCACAAGATATCAATACAACACATAGATATAATAAAAACGCTTTCAAAACCATTTTCAATACCAAAATAAAAGAAAGTTAAAACTTTGTATTTATTTTTCATTAAAAAAAAGATGGCTTGTAGAGGAAGCCGAAACTCAAATAATGGTCACGGCGGCGGAGAAGTCGTTGTCGCCGCATAAGTATGGAAAGAAAAACATTCCCTTTTTTCATTTAGCAAAACGCTTCGTATAAAAAGATTCCTTTTGAATAAACTTAAAAGTCAAAGGGGTTTATACACCGTATAAAAGAAAGTTTTGTATAAAACCAAATATGCCTCAATGAAAGGGGATTGAGACGAAGTACATAAAAAGATCATTTTTTTAAATAAAGTACATCTATAATGTGTATTCACTATATGTACACATAAGTAATGTACAAATACAATATAAGACATAATAACATCATGACATAATTTGAAAGTAGGAGATTAACCCAAAGAGTGAAAATTGGGTTAAGAAATTCCCTTACCTCATGTCTGACTTGACTCAACCGTTCTTTAACCTCCTGAATAATAAACTAGAGTTAATATATACCTTATTAAGAACCATTTTTAATTTCATTATCCTTTTTATATCACTTATTAAAATGTTATGAACACTATGTAATTATTTAAGTTAATAACGGTCGTTTTGTCGATCTTTGGTACTTGAGTCAACAATAAACTTCTTATAATTACTAGTTGTTTATGTGGTAGAATATCCATTATATCCAGAAATATATTCATGATTTAGATGTCATATATATCATATATATCCATTATATACATTCATTTATAATATTACGTAACATTTAGAGGTAAGAAATGAAATGCACCGTTCATGGAGACGGTAAGCCGTACGTACGCATGAACGCTACTTTCATTTCTATTTCATATTTAATGTAATGAAATCATAATGATATAAATGTATAATATAATTCCAGTATAATATAGTGTATAATACCATTTACTCCATCCTTTATACATCCCACATATGGCATTAACGATTCAAATCACTTTGAGGGGGCGGTAGTCCGCACTTCCTAAAATGAAATTATCGCGTTTTACCCATAATGGAAATCATAAAGTATGCCATAAATGAGAAATACAGAAGCATAAGTAAAACATAAACATATTATATATCATACATAAAAATAGTTACATCTTAATGGCCACCTTTTAAGGTGTTATATGAGTGTTGAACAATCATCGTTTCGTGAGGCAGAAATTCGCCATCCACAGAAACCGTATGTTCTTTAACCATTAGATGTAGGTGTGTGTAAGTGTAGCTCAAATCCTTCTTATAACAACATCCTAGTATATGTAGGATACTTGTGTTGTTACAAAATAAATAAATAAAAAGATTTTAGGGGGTTGGAGAAGAAAAATAAAACAAAACAACATTAGAGAAGACATTACCTCAAAATCGGGTAACTCCATTTGATTTGATCCAAAGGCCTCCTTGAGAAGCGTTATGCCCAAAGTGAGGCTTCTAGTACTAAGAGAGGGAAGTTGGGAGAGTATTTGGGCAGAGGTTGGCCGAGCCAAATGGCTTGAAAGTGTAAATGAGGTGGGAGAGGTGGGGGCCTTTTATAAGAGGAGAGGAGGGGCTCTTTTGGAAAGATTGAAATGTTACATTATTACACAATGATTTTCGGATTCTAAAGGTCCCACACTTATATAATTCGAGGCTAAGGTGATAAGGGTTCGAAATCTCCTCATCCAATTGGCTTTGGACAAGTTTATGACTTGGATTTTGCATTATCTTCCCATTTTATTTAAATCGTTAAATAAAGAGGTCATCGCTGCATCATCATGATGTCATAAATAATTTAATTTATTTAATGTCTAAAAATTATAAAAAATACTATTATGTAGGAAATCTTTTTAACTTTCTAATGAATATTTATAATCAAAATTTGGACTTGTGTAACCCCACTGAAAAACTGTTTTGGTAAAATAACTCATGTTTGTGTCAATTTAATTCTAACATTAAATATATATATATTAATGTCATTTTCCAACTAAAGTGGCTCCATGGGGTCACCAAGTTGACCCATGGGTTGTCTTGGTCGGCCATGACTCATCCAATAGTAGTAGGACAAGTTTCATGCTCATCTCATATTATTAAAACATTATTTGTACCTTAAACTACACTAATTACCTCTAATCGCGATTAAGAACTTAAAAGTTACTATTCACCAAAAAATTATTTTGATCTCATTGAACCACATTTTACTTCTTAATGAAAACCATGTATGTCGGATTTTTGAAAATAAAATCACAGAAGTGGTAATATTACATTTAAACGAAAAATCAGTTATTTAACTACCACTTAGTGGTTTCACTATTCATCAAAAATTGAAGTTTTTCCGAACAAGGCCAAAATTTCACCCTAAGCTATAATTGATATTCCGAATTCAAAAATGATGTCTATTTTACAAAATTCCAAACATATAAGTTTCATTAATTAATTTTATAATTAATTCCCGCTGTTACGACAAATAGCGTGTTTTTAAGAAGCAATTTATATCAAAAGATTGGCAATTGTTTATGTCCAATTTCAATGTTAAATTAATTCTAATGACCACCATTGGATAAAATGGTAAAAATATATTCTAATTATACCTTAAAACCACTAAATAGTATAACTTATCACTATAAAATTTTTTGATTAAAAAAGTTGTTTTATGTATTTTTCACTATTCATAAAAATTTGGAAGTTCTCGGAAAATTACAAAAAAATCAACATAGGCTAATTTCAATATTAGGAATACAAAAATGAAGTCCATTTTGAAATATAAAATTTCTATAAATTTAAAAGGTGGTTATTACTATTCATAACGGCTACTTTGATTAGTTGCAGTGTGTTAGAACTCGAACTTGCGTACAATGCAAGCTATTGCATTATTGAAAGAGAGGCGTATCGTGGAAGCTCGGGGTGTTACATTAATTACATTAATAAATTTCAAATATCATAAGAAGGGTATATTCTAGAAAAAAAATTTGAACATAGGAACATTATGTATATGAATGAATAATTATGGATTAAAATATTTATCAAATGGGAATTTTTTTGAAAAATGGAAACATGTTGTTAGGAAAGAATAGATTTAAAATAATATTGTGAGAAAGATAATACAACTAGTTATATTAAAAATATGATTTTTTTTAAAATATTCCCAAAAAACTATTAGTGGAAAATTTATTAATCAAAAAATACAAGACAGTTTTGATGTTTTTATTATTATAATATTTTGTAACTCATTATCATAGTAATCAAAAACACTAAAATAGAAATCATTTAGTGTGATTATTATATCACAATTTTTTGTAATGATTTACATTGGTATGGTGTATTAACATATTGTGAGATGTGGGTTTCGTAAGAGACCCTCTAATAGTTCATGATGTTAGTGGTTTAACTTTGAGATTATGAAATTTAGGATTAGACAAGATTATATAGATTCCTTAAATATTATAATGGTAGTCGAGTATTGTGTGATCATTTCATTAACAAAGACATGGTTTTTACCTGATTAGTGTTATGTGGGATCCTACTAGATGGACGACAATAGTTGTTTTTCTTGTAGTTTGTCTTACGTCATTGATGGGATCCTTACAAAATGTTGTTTCCCATGATTATGGATTTAAACATTTAATATAATGAAGGAAAATTATTGTATGAGTAATAAAAATATGTATCATGCTTTATAAATCATGTCTTACTAGAATAATTTGTTTTGGCTACATAGGTTTTAGGAATATTTATTTTTTATAAATAATGCTAAAATGGGAAATGAATGGTTCATTTGAAAATGAAAATTAGGTGATTATCAAGGTGATGACATTAAATACCATATAAAAATATTATCGTATAAAAAAAAGTGTGGTTATTAACCTCTCATTTGGGTAGTTCCATGGTGAAGCTACTATGGATAGTGGAATGTTGAGAATCAATAGTAATCTTCATAGTGGGTTTGTAAAGGCGTTGACTTTCCAATAATTTACAAGTTTTCAAGGTAATCATAACCTATTTTTAAATAATTGAATAATTACCATGAAGCATTATTAGGTGAATACATTATATAGGGGTTGATTTAGTAATGAATTAACTATCAGGATGAGGTTTTTAAATTAAAATTATCATAATGAAAAAAATGGTACATTTTTTGATAATTCCATGATCTCTATAGACGATGTTTTGTGTGAAACTAATTGTTCATAGTAAATAAAATTTATATCTAAAGTCTATTGTGATATGTTTGTATTGGAACCATGGGTGATGATTGAAATATAATTTGGGACTGGAGTGTGTCATCATTTTTTTGTGATGAGTTAGGGTCAACAAGATCATGTGGGTGATGTTTCGAATAGGTTCATATAATCTGAAATAAAATCAGGACATGTGGATTGTGGTTGATAATTTTTTATTTGTAGGGATCATGTGTGGTGATTTTGGATGGAATATTTGTATTTTATGTGATTTTATGACTGGGAATATGGTATTGGTAATCCAATGGTCGGAAGAATCCTATATATAATTCGGTATGTAACCATCATGTCATGTAGGCAGTGGTTGATATCTGAATGATGGAAGTATTTAGGGTGGTTAATAGGTAGATTAATTTTTGACTACTATTGGATAATATTATGATGAATCATATATTTCTATGGTACCACAAAATATTTGGAGATTCATGAATATTTTTATGTACATTTAATGTGTTGTTTAGAAAATAGTGAATATGTTTTGGTTAACGTTCTTAAATAACATCATGTTTTTCCTTGTTGTATTTGGGTTGAACAATTAAAACATGTATTCTTATTTGATATCACATCCGCAAAAAATTTATTTTATGTAATTTTATGAGTTGGAGAAACAAATTGAAATTTTCATCAAACAAATGTATGAAAATTTAGTTTCAGTTTACATAATATATTTTTAATTAAGAATTATGTGTGTTGATTATTTTTTAATTGGTGGGAAAACATTTGGGTAAATTAGGTTTATTTCAATGTGGTTTATCAATAGTCTTGAATCATAATCAGATGGTGGTGTTATGTAATGAGGATGGATTTAAAATAGGTTGTTTATCCAAGATGAATCTCAAGGTTGAGAAACCCACTGGGGGAATTTTTAATGACCGTATCCTTATCATATGGTAAATTTTGGAATGGGGACATTGAGTGGGATTGTTTTAGAATTAAAATTTCAATTTCAATTCAAGTCGTTAGGAATCCTCTCTGAGTTTTTAATGCATTTTGGGTTCAGTGGTGATGCTAAGGGGAATTAATAAATGGAGACAATCATGGTGGATCACGTTGTAATGCAATATACACCACACTGTATTAGGTAACGGTCCACTAGTTTGGCCCCCAGAGTCTCAGGTATACCCTTGGATACTAATGGGTACACAACAGATTATGGTAGGTTTTTTTATAATATTATATAATTTTTATTATTTTAAAATTAAACTCCCCACTTCTCATTAGCCACTCAAACTGGACCATCCTACCACTCACCCCTCTCATTCCCCCCTCACTCCACACTATCTAAGATCTTGTACCATCAATTTTATATATAATGAATGAGTTTCCTCTTTGTGAGGACATGTAAATACTAAGGATTCCACTCTTCATTTCTCAATAGGTTCTATTTTTATGGTATACATTATATTTTATATCTTATTTTTCTACTTTTTTGTTATTGGGAAATGAATTTGTATCAAGATATGTTATCATATGAATTTAGTCTTATATGATAATTGTTTGCAATTTATTTCATATTTCAAAATATGAAAAATTTATTTATTTGAAATGCATTTGTGTGACTTGGAATACATGTTTCTACATTCTGTTAATGGATTATTTGAGCCCGAAATTATTAAATAGGATTGGATAAATCATTCTATGAGTAAATTGAGAGAGTTTCAAATTTATGAATATTATAAAGATTCTTGAAGGATGTGATACCCAGGGGACTATCCTCTAGTTATATATTCATTGGACTATATTTTGGTCTAATATCATGTCATGAAATATAAATTGTTTTTTTTGGAAATCCATTGTTGAAAGGAATAAGAACATGTGAGTTGCTGGGGTCTCTATTATATCTTCTAGTTTTTTTGAACCATGGATTGTGTGTGGGAAAGTTCTTAGATTTTATTATGAACCACGAAAACCCTTATATGTGTTACCTCTTACATTTATAAGATAATACCTTCAATAATTCAAGGGAATTAATGGGTATTAAAAATGATATATTAGATCCTCCTCAAATTTTGTTTTCCTAGTGGCATTATATAAAGAAAAAATTAAGTCATGGGGTGCATTAGATTCGATATCTCTTTATGTGAGGGATTATAATATGATGTTTTTATATCATGTGAGGTACCTCTTAGAGGTTTTAATATATGAAAAAATGTGATTTATGTGGGAATAATGAGAGATGTATTATGTTCGATCTCCTCTTTACCCCTAGGGAATGGTGATTATTATTGTCTTAAATAGTCCCTAATGGGTATGATATATAAATATATTGGGGGTGGGAGTATTCCCTATTTTATTTTTCATGATTAATGAATAAGAATTGTTAAATATTACATTCAGATCATTATGAAAAAAATTATTTTCCTATTCAATGATTTTGATTTATTATAGATTAGTGTACATGATGATATGAGTTCCTAGTAGTATTATAAAAAAATTTCTTATCTATGTGTGTTATGGTTAGTTTAGATAAAAATATACGACTAGATAGTATAATTATATATTATACATATCCTATAACCCAAAATATTATCATGCTTTTTATTATCATAGATTATATTCTGATGAATTTATTTATTAATTGTAGTGATATATAGTTCATTTAAATTTTCTAACGATTTATTCTTGAGAATAGTGATTTGTTTGGACAATTGGATAGTTGAGAGGTACGGTATGTGCTATGTGAAAAATGTATTTCATGTTTGTATTCAATAAATTATGTTAAAATAAATTTTAAGCAGCATGATCCATAAAACCTAGTGAAAAAGTTGTATTGTCACACCACCTCAGTTCTCATCTTTCACATGATCAATGAAGATCTCTAGTGTGTGACATGATCATTAGATGAACTTCTACACAATTTTGGATGTTATTCAGTGTTCCCTAATGTTATTATTATTATTTTTACTTGGGATGATGAGGTTTTTATGAGTTAGGGTTACAATTGGATTTTTGGTTTGAGTTTTGAAGTCCCGTCACCCAGGTGATTATTCAACATCAATATTATGTGATTCACCATCACGTGAGAAAAACCATATTTATACAATATTTTTAGAATTGGATATGTTAATAATTTTCATAATTTTTTCTGTAATGTGGGTTCTGATGTGTTTCAACATTTTTAGATTTATTGGATATTTTTTGTCAATATAAAATATCAAAGGAATCAATAAAAATTTGAAAATGCATTATAGTGGATCATTAAAAATTCCATCAAAACAAGTCCTGGGATATACAATATCATATAATAATTTTAATCTTAAGTTTAATAATAATTTCTCATACACATAAGTCAAATAATAAAAATTGGTTAATTATCACCACCAATACATCAAAATCAAAGGTAAAGTCCAAATACAAATACATTATAAGTATATGACATGGATCACTTATAATATGTCAAAACATAATGGAGAAATATAAGAACAAAATTCCCATTTATAATGTCATCATGAGATGTAGTTCATATAAATGTTTAATTGATGGATGGATAAAATATGAGAAACCCTTTATCAAAATAACTTATAAATTTGTTTTCAAATTATAAAATTGATATACATAAATCATAATCATGAATCAATCCATTAATAATGAAATTCATCACACACTGACATCAAAAGGCTTTATAAAATATGGAATCCTAGTGTAATCCAACATTGTATGGTAAAAATTCATTTTGGATGCATAATTTTATGAAAAATAATTAACAAATGCTTTAGTACATGGAATAATGAGTAAAATCGTGGATAAAAAATAAAAATAATTATATAAGAAAACATAAACCATTAGAATGATTACTTTATTATATAGATAGGTTCAGAATAAATGAAACAATAAATATGTAATAGTAAATATAGACATATCCATAGAAAAAGTTGGAAAATTAAGTATAAATGATATAATATAGACATGAAATAAAGGTAAAAAATGATATAGAAACATGTGTTGATAGATAACATCACCCCATTAGTAGAATGTAAAATAATAATCCCTTACCTCATGTCTTTGATTTCCTTGGAAAATAAACTAAACTCTTGAATAGTCTAGTTCATCCAATAAATAAATAATTTTTAATCTATTAATAACTATATTGTATATATATTCTATTTTTATTTTTTATTTACATTTATTAAACTAATTTTTTTTATCTTTACGATTGTGAATTTGTTTAGTTTATGTTTCCAAAAATCATTTTTTGTGGTTGAAATGCTTAGGTTTTTGTTACATATATTATTCAGAAGGATTTTTTATTATATTATCAATATGAATTAAATATTCATGAAAATAATCTTATATAATACCATGAAAAATGAAATTTTGTACATGGATACTGATTATAGAGCATGGAAATAAATATTCATCATATAATCCATTTACATTTGATATATTTATAATATTGATGTCATGGTGAATCCATGAATTGTGATGAAAGATGTGATCTAGTAAATTCATCATCATGTATAGAAAAATAAATTAACATTTTGAAACAGAGAAAAATAGTTTACCAATGATTAGAGTAATATTATTTCTCTCTAATGTGTTAGATAAAAAATATAAACTTTCCTGAGGTTCAAGGCTAATAAAATCTATGTTCTTGATTTTTATATTATCTTTTGAAGTGACTTTTTATTTTTTTGAATGGATGTAGTTTTTTTGAAATAATTATGATGTTATTTGGAAAGATGTAAATAATTGTGCATGTTAATATGACATCATGACAATCATAATACATTCACCTGACACTAAGATATTGAGATGAGTATAAAAATTGAATATGGTAGGAGTGTAAACCTTCAAATTATGAAATTGTTGATTTAATGACTTCAACAAAATACGTTTAGGTGATCATACTTAACTATTTAATATAATATTTATTCTTATTAAGAGAACATTTTCTGTATATAGAGTTCTTAAGAATTCATCATAAGACATCACAGATCGTACGTCTTGACTGTAAATATTATAGTGAAAGGGACAGGAATACAAATATCGATCATATGACTTTGAGCACCCATATAAAAGTGATAATGAGTTGTGTCAAGTTAAACACATCCTATTTGAAACTAACATATAATATTTTATGTATAAATAAATTTCATCCAAACTTGTATAATGTGAATCTCTAGTTTCAATGAGTTACTTTGAGGTCATCTAGACTTATATATGGGTCCTAATATAAAATTTGAGGTTACAAAAATATATATAATGCTTCTAAAACCATTTGCGTTGAATTAAAGAGATATTTATTTAGATGATGATTTTTAATTTTTCATCATGGATATGAATATCATGATCATTTATAATTATAATGACATATCTCATGATTATAGAAATACTTTTATAGATATATTATTATATGTTGAGATGAGATGCACATTATAGAAGAAGGTACCATGTAACATTATTATGCATGGAGATATTTTAAATAGAAATTAAATAGTGGATTGAATATATATTTATTGCAATAAATATCTATAATTATTAGGTTATTTTATTGAGGAATATGACTGATATTTTTAGGGTTAAAATCATAGGGAGATAAGGATGAAATGGTCATTGATTTGAGATGAGAAGATAAGTGACTCTTTTTGATGTATTTAATGTAGTGTAATTATCAAAGATATATAATCAAATCGAATAAATACTATAGGATATCATTTTGATTTATTATATTCTCATAATCTATGAGTTCAATATTTTGATTAAAATATTTTATGAAGAAAATATCTCCACATTAAATAACAATATAGTCTTCTTTCATGATTTAATTTTTTTTTTATATTTCAAATATTCATAAATAAATTTGTAACATTATTTTTTGAATATAGATTCAATATTATTGAGGTAGATAAATACACATAAATAGATATTATCATGACAATACTTAAATATAATCTAAGTGTTATCTATCAATCGGGAAAACCCAATGTATCTCAGACAAACTGTGTGTTGATGGATGATGAAGATGATCAGAAATAGGGAAAAAATACAATATTTGATATTAATATATTGTAATAATTTAATCTTTTCATAGAGAAGATATCCTTAATAATAATTAATGTGTAGTATTCAATATGTTGAAATAGGAAGACTATATATTAATTAAGAAGTGGTTGATGACTTATTCAAAGGTAATATTATAGATGACCCATAAAGTATATTCCATATTAAATATAGAAACACCTTGGGAGATGGGAAAAAACATTTCAAAATATGGTTTTAATTGGTGGGAGCCTAATGTAAAATAATATTTAGGTTGAATTTGTTGTGATAGCGCAAATAAAATACCTTTTGAGAGATTTTATACTCTGTATTTTTGAAAATTATCAGTCTTACATTTCCACACATATATGTTTTCAATACTCATTTTTATTCATAGTATTAAAATATAATAAAATCAGGTATTCATATATAGTCATTATATCAATAATATGAATATTAGATACATTAAAAAACATACATGAGGACATTAAAGTTATTGTGTATTTGTGTATATAGAATCGTAATCAAATAGTTTATAAGAGTTCTACATGATTAGCCCTTGATATCTTCATAACTATCACCATTCTTTGACATTTTACACATAATAAATTTCATCATAACCTAAGGATATGAAACCTAATAAAGGGTTATCTATGATGGAAAAAATGATTAAAATAGAAATACAGTAATATAATGTGTGTGTAAGGGTATAAAAATAAGATCATGACACATGAATACCATACCCCACAAATAAAAGATCAAAATCATATGTTAGAGTATAAATATTGGTAGTTCATAAGATATGATGCATTATGAAATCCACTAAAAAATCCAAGAGAGAATAAAATTTACATAATATATAGAATTATTGAATACATATAAGTTTATAAAATCATTTATTTTATAGTAATGGATCATTTCCAAAACTGTTATATTGGAATTTGTTTACTTTCCAAACCATAATAGTAGTTAAGGATCACTCCCAAGACTATCATAGTAGAAAATTACACTAATTTAGATGCATTCCGTCCACATGCTACAACAATTTATCTCATGATATATCAATATATACCAAATATATTAGTTAGAGATATAGGCACCACCTTCCATTGTAATAAAATATCTACAATCCTTTGTAATAATTAAACCACCACCCTAGGTTTTAACGTAAACACCATCATTGGTTATAACATTACCACCACCACAAAATAAAAATAGTACACATATGTTCTATGTGATCCAATAAAATTCATCATATTAGGTCCCATGAATTGATATGGGTTTAATAAACTTTCAATCATAACAAAACAAGTGGAAAAGTAAAATGTTTCGTAATAATTTCATCATATCATAAATTCAAAAACTATGAAAAAATAATTTGTTTTCATTAAAATATTCTCATGGTATTACCCCTGGAAATTAAATGTGTTTTATAAACATCTTTTCAGTATTAATATAAATCATCGCGAGAAATAATGAGAATGATATCCTTTGATAATATCCCCAGTAAATAATTAGTATCATTGAATCATGTCATATTTGATGGAATATTATTTTTAATGACAAATTCAGTCATTCATTAAGTAAAATGTCTGTTATTTTTTCAGACACTAATTTAAATGAAAAAAAATCCAAATCATTGTCATTGAAAATAAACATTGAATCTAAAAAGTTTATTATTTGAAGTTAAATCATTTCTCATGGAAAGGGACCTTTCATTGAAAATAAGTTTTTAGAAATAAAAATTCATAAATCATTTCAAAAATAATTTTATTTGAAAATAATCATTGAAAGAAATAATGGAATATTTATAGTCATTGATTTGGTAATAATAGTGGAAAATTCCAATCCCGACGTACATGATAAAACAACCATTCCTTTAACATGTTTTGTAAAATAGAAACATTAATTTTTTAGAAATTAACCTGAAGACTCCATTAAATTACTTTATTAAAAATTATAATATAGGTAAATATTCTTTTAAAAATAAAAATTTATAATTATTTTAAAAAATCAGAATCTTTTTTCAAACCACTATTTTGGATGAAAAAAATTGACTAAAGAGGAAAATTATTTTGTTAGTTCATCAAAGTATTCCTTTGAATAATGAGTAAATATTGGGGGGTAAATTAATTAAAAACATTTTTTTTAAATAAGTAATAATAATATAATAAAATTCCAGTTTAATTGAGTGACTGTTCATAAGAATTTACTTTCAGAAGAATAAACAAAAAAAATCTTGGTAAAGCATTTACTTTTATGACAAAACCTAATGAACATTGGTAAAATTTAATTATAAGTTAAACAAAATTATATTATTAAAAAAACATATAATTTCATGAGAATAGAACATTCATGGTTTTATATTTCAATTGTGTTGTATATACACCACATAAAATTGTTTTATAATACAATGTTTATCCCAGAGAAGACAAATTGAAATGAAAATAACTTATTTCATTTGTAGCTTTTGAAATGAAAACACTATTAAAGTGAGATACTAAAATTTATATGTAAATACCAATAATTAATAGGTGAAAAAATATAAAATAAATTAAATGGTATTATAAACACCATATAAAAAATAATTGGAGAATATGGCATTTGTAAAACAAATGAATAAAGTAAGACGTACATTCATAACTGGATTTATAATCTCTTAAATAATATTTATAAATAAATTTTAACACCAAATGAAATTTAAAATATCATTAAATTATTTATTCTCAGGATAGTACTGGAAAATGTGTCAGTATATACCACACACAAAAGAAACTAGTAGTGAATTTGGATATGCCTCCTAGAATTAAAATATAGACAAGATTCGTGTTCCTTCTATCATGAGTTAACCCTTACATGTTTTATCCTCATTTAGAATATGATTAATATTATTATAAGTCCATTACATAGCTATAAATATATATATATATATATAATTTACTTATTTACTTTTATTACATATTCCTAAAAATGTCAGGATAAAATAATGTTTTAGATAATCATGGATCTATTTTTTATGTATATTTTGAATTTTTATTCTCAGTCCTAATAATTTGAACATGGAAACAAAATTAATATAATTTATACCAAGATAATACTATCTTATATATATATATATTAATTATATATATTTATATATTGTAATCAATAACTTTTTGGCAAAGAAAATGAAATACACTATTATTGGAGACCGTATGCCATACATATGAATAAACACTGTTTCTGTTTTCATGAAATATCGATAGAGTGATAGGATTATAATTTATTACAATTAAAAAATAAATTATTTTTAAAAAACACATATATCACATATTTATAAACAATCTTATCCTTGTTACCTTCTATATATATTGTTTGTGATGAATGAATCATATCGCTTTGTGAGGTGGTAGTATGTCGTACACATTATCAACATTATCATATTCAAACGTAATTAAATTTATGGATGTATCCATGCTATCATAATTAGATAGGATTAAATATTTTACTAATTTCATGTATTTTTATTTAATTTTAACATTATTACCATCCAGGTAAAATTGAAATGAAAACCCCTTCAAATCGGTTAATGAGGTGATAGTTTTCCATACACACAAATGATGTTATTGTATTCCAACATGTACTGAGTTAAAGAGGTAGATGATGTTTTTTAATTAAATATTTATAATAATATCAGATAATATATATATATATATATATTATATATATTATTATATCTATCCATGGGAAGTGGTAATGGAAAATGAATTACATCTATGTCTGAGAATGTTGTCCATCATACACATAAATGATGATTGTGTATCCCATTTGACTGAAGAGGAAAATTATTTATATTATTCTATTTTCATTTTAATATATAATTTTATTTAATTAATAACTTTAAATATATCATTATTGTTTAATTATAATATATGTATGTAGAGGAAGATATAAAATAAAATGATCAGTTGGAGACATTACCACTTCTTTGGAAAATTTATCGTAGTTTACAGCAAAACCGTTCTTAGGTTGTATTAATTACCCAAATAATTATTATTTGATGTTATTACTGATGTAAAATATTTATTTTTTATTTAATGGATAAAAATTTATTTTAAATGTATTAATAATAGAGAAGAGGTTGTGTGGCATCTTTTAGTGAGGTTAGTGGCACATTTGAAATTTTTTAAAATAAAAAGGAGACCCTATGTTTTACTCATGGAAAAATTATTTTAATTTGTCCATTGTAGAATATATAATATATAGGTTACAAAAAATCCTAAAAATATTTATTGGCAGATGTTTTTTGGATATTTTAAACCATTATATTTTAAGTTTAACCCCCTTGGAATCCTTTTTTAACATTAATCGTGTGAAATAATTTTTACAGGTGGTCAAAAATTAAGTCAAAGTTATTACATAACATCAATTATTCAAATTCAAAATATAAAATAAACTTTATTCAAATTGATAAAAAATAATTATTATAGTCTAATTAAAATTTATGACCGCAAATGTGATGACAAAGTGTGTTTCCAAAAATAAAATTTTACAATTGATGGCGGCAAAATATGCACAGAATAAAAGGACACAAAGTGGAAACCAATTCCCAAGAGGTTTTCCAAGAAAGACCATTCACAGACCCCTTTTTAACATTTAATAGAGCAAAGATGAGGCCCCCCACTATAGTAACCGCAGAGTAAAAGAGGTAGGAGGCTCCGCGGTTTATGATGCAATTTACTAGAAGCTTCATCCTACAGAGGGAACCAGATCGCCACTATGATCCCTTAGAAATTGATGGAAGCCTCCATGAGCACTAAAAATGGAATTTATGAGGACTCTATAATGAGGATCGAGTTATGGTCACCTTCTTAGTTACGACATACCTGATGCAATCTGCATCTGATCGCAGAGCGCCATATGGAATCAAAATGAGCCTTCAGATCTTCGTGCTTCCTCTTGCCTACAAATACCAAGCTACACTCAAAATGAAATTATAGATACCATAACCTTTTGGATTATAAGTTCTCATTGTTAAAGTAGAACTCCATTGAATTAATCGTTATTAAAAATGAACTCATAATGTTACATGATCTTTGGGAAATGCCTTTACCATATCTCAAAAAATGCCCCTCTTTAAGTAGGGATTCCCATCACGAAGCCCACAAGCCATCACAAAGGAAGTATATCCCTACGGGGACTCATTTCATTGAAAATTATTGATGCTTTATGAAGTTCCTTCCATGAACTTATGAACTACATGATAAGGTAGGATCATTTTTCTTCACGAAGTACATTGCTTCGTAGTGCTATGCTTTTCAAGGCACCCATGCTCTATGAAGTCCTACTCCGAAAAATCTTTTCTACTTATTAAGAACACTTAATATAAAGATATATACTCTATACCTAGGCTACACCACCCTTCATAATTATCCATACCCCCACTTGTATTCCTCCTACTCTATGGATCACTAGATCATCGCAGGACACATTCCTGTGAACCCTTTTTCTTCGCCAACCCTTATCTCGTACGACCATTGAGGTGTGTGTGAAGTTATTTCAAGGACCCTTGGGTGGTTCAACATATTAAATTTATTAGAGTCATTCTTCTCATCAAAGGAACCCTAATATCTATTACTTGTTCGTATATCAATGCTAACATGAGCCCCTCAATGGATACCTCCATAGAACCACCTCGTAATGGCATTGCTGATCCATTCCATTCCCTAAGGGTGGGTGGGTATCACTTATGCATGTCATAGGGGTGAAGAGTGAACCTGCATCATCCATGATGTAGGGCATTAAATTTCCGAGCACTATCATCCTCATCACGTAACATTAAACTATGTCCTCGACCCTTGCTACATACGTGGGGATCCCCATCTCAGACATTCTCTACGCCCCTCATCTCCATGGGAGTGAAATCATCCTCACATCGAATGAGATCCTCTTTTTTTGGAATGGAGATTGTTTGTGGGGAAGGGAAATCATCATGGTGTTATCCCCTATCCTTTATTTTGTGAATTATCATCTCTTCTCCTCCTCTATTCTTACATTCCCAAATACTAGTGGAGAGTTGGGCACTGGGAGCTTCATTTCCCTGTCCCTCTTCATATGGGATTTTCCACCATTGGTCCTCCATCTTGGAGTAAGTCCCAATATACATCTCCCTGGGATGCTAACCAATCACAAGCCACTATATCCTCTTTAGGCTGTTAACCACGATTAATCCCATTCTATTCCTCATGAACGCATCTTTCGCTACCTGATCATCAGGTCTTTTCTAACTTTTTTCTCACACTGTGCATGATTCATATGGGCTTAGTGAATGCACCGACCATGACATCCTCTAGATCAACCTTAGTGTGTAATACCTAAATAACCATTCTGAACTACATTGACTTTAATACTTTCTCTTTTCCAAGTATATTATGTAGGAAGCCTCCCTATGGTTCAATCCCAACACCCATATGTCCTGAAAACATCACGTCAGTTCACCCTCATCCCTCATGATGTTAAATTTTATGACCCTTGAGTCTTGAATGTTGTTAAACTATATTATTTCCTTATACATGGGTTTTGATCCTTATAACCTATATAGGGTTCACAGGTGGAATCCGTGATGTTCATACCTTCCAGCAGTATGATGAAGGTATCTATGAAAATATTGGAGATTAGTAGAGTTTGAGAAATAAGTTGATTAGTGTGTCACTGAATCTAGTTATCTGGTTGTAGGTCCCACAAATAATATAGAGGACCGAGTGGGAAAATCACTAGAGATTGAGTAATTGAACATTGGATATCCTAGTCTGTGATGTTTTCAATGTGGATGCTCTACCAATCGTGGGATAAAGAATTGTGTTGGGGCACTGAATGTCGCTTTCTTCCTTTCAGAACTAATGGTTTAATATCCTTAATTTGTAGGACCCAAGATTTCGTGAATAGAATCCAATCACACCCCACATACTAACATACGGTTAGTGAAACTCTAGCATGACAAATCCAGTGTGGCCCTATCTCCCCTTTGAAGGTCTCCACATCCATGACTGTTGGATTCCCACAGTATGTCTCACCCTCCAAACTCGTTCAGAGTATGGAGATTAACTACCTCATCTAATGGTACGTGGAATAAGAGTTTATCCCCACTCAGGATATGGCCCGACAAGACCTAGATGCTCTTGTGCCACATCATCACTGCCTCCCCCAATGTCGTACAGGGAGCCACACCACCCCACACCAATCTCCAATAGCTTTGAGATCCTCTTCATATAGTAGTCCAAAAACTCCCTCCCTTATTCTAACAAAGTGGGGGGTGCCTGAGGCATTTCTAATATGACTACAATATGAGAGCCACCAAGGAGGGAACCCATCCGACTAACTCAACATCACCAACTAGGCTAGTAGACCAAAGAAAAGATATCCAATGACCCTACCCAGTCGGCCCTAGTTAGGATAACCAAACGTTAGTGCTGTGTGCAAGTACAAGAGTACGCCTGTCCTGGGGATTCATCTTATGTAGATTTAGTGGCCCGACCCACCTCTAGTTCCTAACATCAACTCATTGTCACTATTAACCACTAGTGCCTACCTATTACATAGCATGAGACCTTTCATGATGGTCCGAGATAGAGGCACATATCACCTCATAGACGGGTTGGATTGGATCAAATTGTTGTCGGGGAAAGTGCCAGCCATCGCGGGACAACCCATGGCAGAGCTGCATGGTACATAGGTCCTCCTAGTACCAATATTTGATAGAGAGGAGTTCCTCCCCACTATCAAATTGAACATGGATGTCCTCCACATTCACCCATCATTATCTCAAGTGGTGATTCCCTACGCCTTGTTGACACACGGTGCAAGGTTCCTTCTTGTGACACTAACCATATGTATGCTAGTCATCCTCAAATACCATGTTCTCAATGAGATTGTCTACCTTGTCCATATATTCAAAAAAATAGAGGTCCTCCCCTTGTATTTATCAATTCTTGAGGAGGTCATACCCAGGCTAATAATCACTAAATCGGAGGCCCTACCTGCATCATGGAGCACGAAGGTGCATACTGCATCCAGCATGACCGGTGAGAAGGTCCTCCTTTCACCAAGGATACATGGGAATGTCGATGTGAAAACCCTCTTCGTACCCCATATATTTTCTATTTAGGTCCTCCTCGTGTTCCCCTTGACATTTTTCTGGGTGCCCCTCTCACCCTATCTCACCCATGAAGATGTCCTCTCCACCCCCTCACCACTTCGGATGAAGTTACTCCTTATTCCAAAAACATTCCCTATAATAATGAGTTATCCTAAAGTAATAGGGAGGGTCTCTTAATCCATAAGATGAATACTGATATGGTTCAGACCGCGATTATGCCTGTCTACTTCTCAGATTTTGAGGTGGAATGTGATTCGTTAATGAAACCCTCAACCTGATCTTCTGTGTCAAGTGATAGGGCTATAACGAGGCATATAAGCATCATCCTTCGTGAATATAAGGTCTATCATATTTCATCTTCCCTTCGATGATTCATCCTAGACGAAAAGATTTGGCCCCTCTCTAGGTTCGAGCCTTGCAATCCTCTCTATCGTTAACAAGGTAATTTTCTACCTCAACCGGAGATCATGGACTAGTATTCAAGGGACCGATAGAGGATGAATATTATCCTGAGAAAACATCATAAATTCCATCCAATGCATAAGATACTATAGTTTCTAGTTCGTCTTATCGAGATGTGGTGGTGTAGTTATTGAATTCTCCGGAGGATAGCCCATGATGTGGTGGCTTCTCAGATAACTATTCCTATTCTCCATTGGCCAGTCGACCATCTTAGTGGTATAATTTAGTGTTGTTACCTATCCCGAAGATGTCCCCATTTGATGTATGGGGAAAATAAGGTTTGGATTTCATGTCTGGTCTGATGAGCTTTTGGTACATCCTTCAAGTGGATAATTTCCCAGAGAAGTTCTCTTCAGTCACAACTAGGAACATCAATGTACCATAATTGCTTTCCATGTAAGAGGCCTCATGATTTTTCAAAACCCTTTGGGTGATTTACATATGTCTTCGTTATCAGAGTATGTTACCCCATGAGTCAGGCACACATTGAAGATATTGTCTAGAAATTCCATTTGGTCGACTAGGTTGAGCTCCCTTTGACCTAGTTCCCTAAGTTTCCTGGTCGCCAGCAGAACCTCTAGCAATGCGGCGTTCATAACATTGAAGTGCTTCACCAAATTTTCATGGAGGATTTCCCCCACGATCTAGTATGTGCTTGGAGGTAGTGTGATTCCACTCATTTTAGTTCCATCTACCTCCATCCCATCTTGTTAGGTGATATTGAATATATTCCTCCAGTTATAGCTATTGTTAACATGGATGACCTATCAGATGGAGGGAATGAGCTAAAGAACCATGAAAAGAACATACCTCATGGAGGAGTGCCACAATTATTGGATCTATTGATAAGGGTTACTCGGAATTAGAGAATTTTTTTGGGCCTTCCCAAACACACCGAGTCATTTACTCCCAGTTGGATCCCTAATAAGTTCAATGAGCATCTTGGGGTCATCAAACTATTTGACCCATCTGGCTCAATGTAGATGGTGGAATATGATCTATTAAAGGCTGAATTGCATCAATAGCTCATCGAGAATAAGAAGATGGTTGATGAACTCTGTCTTAAATATGCCGCTGATCGGTGGTGAGACTATGATAATCCTCGACCAGGGTTGTAGGGGATGGTACAAATTCACCCTGGCGAGTTTACTTCTGGTGACCCTGACCATCCTACCCACATAGATAGGGTAGAATATCGATATTATTGGAAGAACGTGTGGTATGTATCACCAAATACACCTGAGTAGTGTGAAAATCATTGGGACACATCTCAAGATCCCCCAGCTACTCCACAAGTCATCCAACCAGATGCTCCATGAGATGATGGAACTTCTTATAATAATTGAAGATCCTTCCAATTTACTGGTGGTCCAGGAACCTCACCAAGTTAGGAATCCCCGCCCAATTGATCCCATGGATGTTCTCACTGCCCAACTAAAGGCTTTGGAAACTCGACAGGTGGAAATACCACCTTATGGCTTGCCATATATGGCATGGGTGGATGATATTCTAGCAAATTCTAGTTTCAAAAATCCTACATTTTCCCCGATTAATGGTTCAGGAGATATACTAGAGAATTTTTCCTCCTTCATCTCAATGTGTGGTCCCATGTTGGGAACTCCAGCATAGTTGGAGGCCGCCAAACTCTGGTTTTTCATACAAGCATTGGAAGGGCCTACATTTGTCAAGTACAACCAGCTACCCATTTTATCAGTATATATCTATAAAGATCTACATAATACATTTTTTACCAGTTTCACTCCTCCACCGAGAAGATAAGTATTTTCAACCACTAAATCTGTATGTAGATAAATGATGACCACTTCTTGGACTTTGTCTCTCGGATGAAAGGCCTCACCCATTTCCTAGATATGTTGTAGATTTAAGAATAACATCATAAAATTGGTGTGTAAAATTTCAAAACTGAACTGATCCCCTCTATATGCACCTAGAATTACCCATGGGGATTCCTGGATTTATCTGATAAAGCCCAATGTCTAGAGGACGTCTTGTAGCTGGCCAAGAAGGTGCATATGTTGCCTCTTGTGGTCCCTGTGAGAGATCTTCTATGGTCAATTCCAAATTTGGTATAACAGATAGAGGCCCCTAGGATGATGTATTTATTACATGTTGAAAAAACTCTATATCCTCTTAGAGGCCCTCCACCTTAAGCGCAGCCTCCGGCCCAATAACACCTACCTCAGAATCAGCAGGAGCCCCCGCATAACGCATCGTCACCACCTAGGTGTGATAATAAAGCTCCACCCCCTCGATAGGATCCTCCAGCCCTTAGTTCGAGACAAGATACCAGATCCCTCTTCCCAGATTGAAGGAACCGTGCGAAAACAATTCATAAGTATTTGGTCCCCAATTAGTTCATATGTGTCGTGGAATATGGATTTCCACGGTTTCCAAAACACAGGAGGCCCGAAGAGGTAGAGCTCATTGACTTCCCCAATTTTTTCCACTATCACATGATTCATGGGAACACCCTCAAGTTGGGATATGTGTTTAAATAATGGATTCGAGCTTTGTTGATAAATACCTACTTAGGTTAGCGCCAGCCTCAGCAAGGAAGGGCCCCCCCTCAAAGATGTAAACTTGCTTGAGAACCAAATCCAATGGGAATATTCGCCCACTGTACATCACTGCTCACTTCAACTATGTTGAGTTTTATAGTATTCTTATCGACATAGGGTTAGGGAACAACCTAATACTGACCCAACCACTCCAAAAAATGGGGCTCTCTAAGGATGATCTGAGTCTCTCTGAATTAATAATTAATGTTTATGATAGGACAAAACATACACAAGTTGGCAGGATCTTCCTGAAGACCTAGTACATTGGCCTAGTTTCCAGCACCTTGTTCAAGGTTGTCTCATAGGTGACCAACTACAATGAATTTATGTGTAGGACATGGCTCCACATGCATGTGTCAGTCCCCTATTTGTATCACCAATGCCTTATGTACTCTCTTAATGGACAAGTAGGCATACTCCAGGGTGATTCATCTCTCTTTTCCTCTTCTGAATAATTCTATCTAGATGCTGACTAATACATGATCAAGGAAAAGAATATTATGACCAATGATGTTGAACACTCTATGGATGTGATCAACCGGTTCATAGACTTCAATTATGCAAAAAATTTCCCAATCCACCGATTTGAAGTTAGAACCCCAGATCTGGGGAAATGCTTTGTTGTTTCTAGAATGAGGGAAAAATGCAATCCCAACTGTACATTACATCAGATGATAACCACATATTCGTACAGAAATCAGACTAGGGTGATCGTAAAGCCCCCTACTCCAATAAGGTATCTGGATGTCTTCCCCATGGAAACGAAAATATGTCATACTTTCTTGTTTTCACTGTTGGGATAAATCGGATCAAGCCAATGTGGAACTATTTCTTTGATATAATCAATCGTGGACCCTTGGGTCAAAGGCCATATGGGATCAGGTAGATGAATTTCATCATAATAGTTACGGTAATACCGGAACCCCCTGATGTGGTGTCCACTGGTTCTCAGGTTGGCACCAGTTTCCCATCAGGATCTGTCAAATCAAATGAGTCGCCTACCACTGAGGATCCCTGTACTATGGCCAAGGAAAAGGATTTGGTGTATTTTCCTCTTTTATTAATTGAGGGTGTCTCTACCATGGTTGATGAATTGGTACAAGGGAAACTAGATAACGAGAATGATCCAAAACCAACATTGATCAGCACTGCTATGCCTATTGAAGAGCAATAGGAGTACATGTAATTCCTGGCGAAACATTGGGATGTGTTTTCCTGGAGCAATGAGGAGATTCTAGGACTACATCCTCTAGTCACAATCCACCACCTCAACCTTCCAAAAAATATTCTGTGTTCAAAATGCCTCTGTAAAATAATTACCCTTCTCAAAATTACATGGTCGAGGAATGTGGTTGATAATATCATAGATCCAACTTCGTTAAGGATTTCAAGTACCATAGATGGTTATCCAACATTGTTCCCATTAGGTATAAGAATTTACAGACCAACATCTGAATCAACTACTGGTAACTCAACATTAACTATCTAAAGGATGATTTTTCCCTTCCTATGACCAAAATATTGATTGACACCACTAATGGGTAGAAGGGTCATTCCATCAGGGATAGATATTCTAGGTATAACCATATTTCAATGGATCTTGAGGATAAAGATTATATATCTTTCATGAAACCACAAGGTATATTCAAAGACTAGGTTATGCATTTTGGTATAAAATATGTAAGTGCCATCAATCTTTATGCCATGCATCGCATATTTATGGCGATCCTTTGGGCATTGGTGGAATGCTATGTGGTTGATCGTGTGGTAAAATCTCTACAGCGCAAGGGCCATATTTGATATCTCATGAAAGATTACGGCATCATTCGATCACATGATCTAAAGATGAAACCCTTGATGTGCACCTCTGAGGTCACCTTTGAAAATTTTCTTGGTTTTGATGTCCGTTACAGAGGCATTGATATTGATATTTAGAAGATCGGGGCCATCAGCCAGATGTCTCCTATGAGAAACATTTGAGATCTTTGAGGATTCTATGGCCACATAGCCTATATATGTTTATTCATCATGAATCAAGCAATAAAGTGTAGGCCGTTTTCTCATCTCAAGAAGAATGTTATCAATTATTAGTGGAATGAGGAGTTAGAGACTGATTTAGAAGAAATCAAGTAGTACATGTTACAACCATTGGTCCTGATTCCACCCATTTCTGGAATGCTCATAGTCCTTTATCTTACTTCCCTTGAACTATATCATGTTTACCTTATCGCCCAAAGGGGAAATGAGGAAATGGATATTAGAATATAATATCTTAGCTGCATGCTCCAAGATATGTAGACCAGATATTCTTTTATTGAGAAATGCATCCATCTGTTGGAATTCAAAGTGAAAAAATTGTGACATTACATTGCAGCATCATGAGATAAATCAAGTGTCCTGAGTGGATCCACTGAAGTACATATTAAACCACACCATGTTGACGGGATTTCCCGCTCAGTGGATTGTGATCATCCAGTAGTTTGACATCAGGTTTCCCCCTAAGGCCATTAAGGGACATGCATTGGATGAATTCCTTCCCTCCCATACACCTACATCAAACAAGTCTCTAGATCATTATTTTCAAGATGATTCCATCCACTGTGTAGATCAAGCCATTCTGTGTTGGAAGATATATTTCGATGGTGCTTCCTGAAACCCAACATGTAGAAGACTCAATAATCCAAGACCCAATAGATTGAGCATGGGTATCGTCTTCATCATGATTATGGAAGTTTTCCTACCATATTCATTTATGTTGTAAGAAGTCTAGACCCACTAAGAGGTTGAGTACCAGGCCCTAATTTCTAGTCTTGAGTTGTCCTTGGATATTGAGGATCCCCTCATACATGTGAAAGGGTACTCCAAGTCGTCCAATAGATCAATTATGACTACATAATTTGGAAGCTGAAGATCATTGCACTTTTAGAATGCACCCTCCTGCTGATGGACCAGTTCCCATCTCGGCTCGAAGTTACTCATGTACTTCATTCCTGGAATGGTTGATCCAACACCTTATCCATCTTGGCTATATCTCTTACAGAGCATGATCAATATGATTTGATTAATCATGTGGTTCACTAGAGATACATTTCCCCTGTCATCCTGGATGACAATGATAGCATTGGGGTATTCCACCATACAACATGTGCCTCATAGTCGAGACCCGTATGTCCCCCTTTCACAGTGCTCAAGCTGACTCCCATCTAAAGGACCCCCTTTATCGAATATCACTAGCATTGTAATCTCCCAGAAGATTTATCCGAACATGAGAGAATACGATGGAGCGCATTTTAGTTCACCCTCTACAGTGTTCCCAAACTTGAGAAGATCCTCTATTGACATGGGTTTGAATAGATACTCCTTTATTGCATTCAGGGAGGTGAGATCTATCAGGTCTTTTTAAGAGGTTTTTTCTAGTTCCTGTAGAGGTTATCAGATGGGTTTGAAACTCTCTCACTAGATCTGGAGATTGGGTATTTTTTTCTCATCCTGATCTGTGACTACATTGTGTTCTCCAAGAGGTATCACATGTGTTAGATTTGCGATAATTTTTTTCTTGGACAGCTATAACCCCTCTACACTACTATGTACATTTGGCCCTTCTCTATCTGGGGACTCAATGTCATGGAACCATATACAATGGTAACAGCTCACCAGTGTAGGTTCATCATGACCACTACAGATTTGTTTTCCATGTAGGCAGAGGAAGTTCCAATGAAGGAAGACAAGGCCCATTCTATCATTGAATTTGTGAGCTCTAATATGATTTATCATTTCGGAGTCCCTAAAAAATTCTTCACTGATAACAGAACCAACTTCTGAAAATCCAAACTAAAGAAGATGCATTCCAAATACAAAATAATTTCTAATCATACCTATTGCTATCATGTCAATGAAAATGGTATGATAAAGGCATTTAAAAATATCCTCTCTAATATTCTGCAAAAGATGGATGGTCATAAAAAAATGAGTTGGCCGGATAAACTCCCCAATGCTATCTGGGATTATCTGATGATGACTCATAATTCCACATAGGTGTCCCCATATTCCCTAGTATGTTGAAAAGAGGTAGTTCATACCATCGAGATTTATTTTCCCTCATTGTGAATAGCTGCCTTTGATCCCTAGACACCAGATAAGGTTAATGAAATCCGTCTACCTGAATATGAAGTGCTCTATGAGGAATAGGCTTCATGCCTGTCACAACATAGAGAGGCAATAGAACAAGATATCTAGAGCATTCCACAAGAAAGTCCTCCTCCACTCATTCATACAAGGTGACATGGTATTATCCCTGATAATGCCAATGATAACTCGTAGGAAACAACACAATCTAGATCCCAAATTGGAAGGACTATACATCATTCAAAAAGTTTACCCCAATGGTGCATACTCCCCGGTTACCATGGATGGTGAGTTTATCACTCCTCCCACCAATACCAAATTCTTCAAGTAGTACATTTCTTGAGAAAGCCCCAGTACAACATGACCATAAACCATTTCATCATTCATGAAGATAAAATTATTTCTCATCCTGCATGATGTCAAAACTATATGCGGTAGATATACCACTACGGGCAGATCTCTATGACTATAAAATAATATCTATAATGTAGAGAATGACATTAAACTGAAAAATGGTCTAATATCTATGACCATAAACTAATATCTCTCAGGGTCTTTATCTCATGTTATTAAACTGCATGGCATTTCAATAACAACTAATGGATTGATTCTCATCCTCATGAGATATGGAAGAATGCTTGGATGCCTCATCTTAGAGACCAGACCCCAAATTCATTTCTTGGACCACCTATGGGTGTAGTTCTCTTGGAGGATCACTCAGGGTGTAGTGTACACTACTTTGGTCCCACTTAGGTCAGGTTTACAATGATCACACCATGTTTCCCTCATGATTCTTTTATCCTACCACGTCCTCATTTCATTATGTTAAACGACATGTCCCATTCAAAACTTCATGTTTCTTGAATCACATCCTCTTGGGATATATAGGAATGCCTTGAAATTTCATCTATAGTCCCTACCCCAAACTTGAGGATCTCCCCTTAGGTCTTCCCCAATGGCCTAGATGTTTCTCAAAAAATATGGTGTGGTGCAGACATTTTTCCTTCATTAATGTTGGGTTCTTCAAGACTTCACCTTGTATCCCCCCTTTTGATAACTACACCTCTCTCGTTCATCCTGTATGATGTTGAACTGAATGGCCATGCTCACACTTCACATATCCCCTTTATTTCAGTGTCCATAGACATTCAAATCCAAAAGGACCCCATAACATTAGTATGCTAGACTCTAATTCTCTCATACCATTTCGGTACAGCGTTCTCAACGATCTTGAATCACACTTCGATACAATTCTGGCATTTCTACTATGTTACGTGGTTGATGATCCTTTGTTGTTACCATTTCAGTTCACACAATATGGATGTTATGTTTCAAATACGGTCACTTATATCATCTATCTTTATCACCACCCCTATATTTCCAAAATATTGGGTTCAGTGATTCATGTTGTCCTGTTATCCCATTAAATGTTACCATGCCTCGAGCATGGATTTTGGTCTTTTTGTGATCGACCACACCTAGACACATTCCTTTATTTTTGTGCCCTTCTATTCTAGGTAAAACCTATTCCCATTCCCTGTATCCCACACTGAGCATTGTTCATGTGGGCTTAGGTGTTTTGGTAGGGCTGTTCCCATATAAAGGGTCACACAATCATGGGCCGAGCTCTATGACCTTAAATTAAGATAACCACCATCATTATCACACGATGTTAAACAACGCAATGAAATATTCACAAAAGGATTAACACCACTCAACAGTCATCCCAAATGAAATGAAATTTAACACTGGTCGTGACTTTCCATATGTGGCCTAGCGTCCGGTTCCTCGACCATTCTAGGACCCTGGTACAAGTTCTCACCTAGGATTGTGTGGTATAGTGTGGAATCTAAGTCCTCACTCACTAAGGGATATTTTTTTACGCCGCATATATCTTCTTGAGACACCCCTCAATCCATCATCCATGCTGCAAGTAATTAAACTACAGAGGTCTAACCCTGATTTATGAGTTCCGTCATTTGGGTTTTCATCATCATTCACATCCGAAAGGACCATTGAATGCCATTGATTCTATCCCTATGGCTCTCATACCATATATGTCAACATCCCTGAGGATTCTGGATGAAAATTTGATAAAAATCCCACACTTCAAATAGACTGGGACCTACTATCCTGGGCCAACGCCCCATAAATCCTCAGACAACATTTTGTGATGGGTCTCATGCTTCAAACATGGTCGTAAGAAGACTCTCATATGTATATCCCCATACCAGGCTAACCTGAAACTGATTCTCTATTTCAAAAATGGTAAATAGTTATACATTATTGCCACGCCACGATCATTGTGATCTAGATCTTGGGCACCATGATTCACAATATTCCACTCCCTTATGTTCATGAGTAATACTAGAACACTCGGATCATCCCTCGGTGTATATATATTCATCATGTAGGTGGGTTAGAAATAGTGGGATGTCACTCACCCATCATTCCATTTCTCCTAATGTGGGCCTCTATGTACCTTGAAAGTCCCACCACTACACCTTGTTTCCCAAACAAAGAATTACCCATGTGGGAATAATATTTTTGGTAGGAATGTACTGGTGCAATCGTACCACACATTCCCTTTAGCCAACAAGACATTAAAATACAATATGATAACTACGTATAGCTTGATTCCTATCCATATAGGGTACTTTGGAACAGCCATACATTTTTTATCAAACCCAGCCCTAATATTATTGTCTTCGGTATCTCGACTTATGATTTCCCATGAGATTACGTGGTGTGGTGTGTACTACTTATTTCCTCATTGATGTTTGGATATGTACCGCACCACATGTTTCATTTCTGGGTAACCATGTTTTTGATGAGTTACTTTAAATTGCAACCCTACCCTAAACAAGCTTAGGATTCCCCATGAAAATTATGGGATGCATCAGCTTCCTTGCGAGAAAGGATTACCCCCACTAGCATCGGTATTAAACCACTATATGATTAAGAACAATTTTTGGAATAATTATCATCCTTATAAGATATGTAGCGATTCCCAAGGAGTTCATCTCGGGCCCAGCCCAGGGTCTTTAACCCTACTTACCCCCTACCCCGATCACAATCTAGACTCTATGAACTTAAAATAGGAGCCTAAAGTCCACGAAACATGACTTTAAAATATTATCTATGGTCTAAGTAGAATGACCCTAAAACTATATTCAACTTACTCACCCTACGATGTCAATCCACATGTCTATCACCTTCTTTGGTATGACCTAAATCATTAATCCATTCATGGTACTCACTAGAGAGGTCATTTATGGATGTACGTATGATACCTTATCAGACCGATGTGATCACCTAATGTGTTTTTGTCAAAGTGGAATAATTTAAAGACTGTTGGAATCCATTTGAAAATCCCATCACACCACCCTCCAATCTTTGCATTCCCCCTATTTTTAAAATCGTATTCATTCGTTCCTAAACTAAACCCCTAAAAGTATAGATTCTTCGCCAATGGGTTACCTACTGTAATGGGATAACGTTTCATAAGAGTAATGGATGAAAGTTAGATTTAGGCCCACTGTTTTGAACATGTTCACTAGTTAGCCTTCAATTTTTATCCCCATTTTTGGATAACACAATAGGGATACTATGTTTTGAACAAGGTAAATAGTTATCCATCATAGTGATTCCATCCCTGTAGTGTTCGTAATTTTGGGTATCCTGATTCAAAAATTCAACTCCACTCTATTTGGATTGATTCTAATGCCCTAGGAGATACCCCACTCATTATCTAGAAAACACCTAGAAAACGACAATTCAACTATTTTGAGAACATTATTCTCTTGTCAGGCCTAGCTCTTTCATCCCGGATCTTCGGATTGGTTGTTCAGACACCGGATTCCCAGAGCCTGGTTGGAACTCTCATGTTCCAGAATAATAATTAGGTGTTCACCACTTGTTTCTCACATCTAGAACGACCCACATTTTCTTAGGAATGAATCTCTTAATATATATCAAATGTTATTGATATGATACAAGCCAAGAAAAATTGAAAAAATCATTCTTGCAGTCAATATAAACATAAAAAGCATGAATGTATGTTAGTGAGTTTACACATGTTAAAACACCCAGTAGTTGGCCACTCCCATAGAAGAGTTGACCTCTTCAATAGATCATTCCAACTTTTCCACTCTCTGGCTAGTAGCATCCAGGATCTCCTTCGCAAGTAAATATACTGCTCCTCCTTAATGAAAATAGGGCATAATTCATCAGCCTCAATTCGGGTCTAATCATCATTTGCCTGGATGATTCCCAAATCCTAATAGCCTCACCTCTTTTCCCTTCACAATCTTCTAGCTAGGTCTTCTCCCCTAATATGAGACCCAATTGTGCATTGGAAAAAGTGGGATACTCATTTACCTTCTCCAACAACCACTAAATCTAATTTCTATCCAAGTAAAGCCTATTGATGTTCATTGATTTCCTCCTATTCAATCCAACAATAATTACACTATCACACTCCAGAATATTATCCATCATCAAGCCATGGATGATCATTTGAGGACGTTAGGAATCCACTCCTCTAGCACATATTTTTCACAGTCGGGTACGTACCTTCAATATCTGGTCAATCCATTGTGATTTATGGGTCTCCCCGATGAAGTGCTTGATCAGCTTCTATGACTGATAAAAGAGGATCTTCCAATCTTCTTCATCAGAAGTTGTCTTTTCCTAGTTCGCAGGGTCGGTTTGGTCATATAAAGGGAAATCCTCCTGAAAATCATCACCAATATGTTCATCTCGTTTTTAATCGTATTGGTCAGGACGCATGTCATACAATTGATCCCCTTTATCAGATTCCACCACATTGATTTTAGGATTGATCCTACTGATGGTCCCACCTGTGATCAGGAGCACTACAGCTTGGTCAGTTTGGGTGTTTGCTTCCATGAAAACAATCTTTCCCATGGGAAAGGCAGTGCCAGGATCTCTAGCCGTCCATGCCTAGGTGTCCTATACCATATGAAGGATAGTTCATGTGAAAAAAACATAGACATCAGTTAACATGATTCAATGGATTTCAATTACATTGTTTGTGTTGAAAAAAATACAAAGATCAAATAGTTGTACTCTCCCCTAAGTTGTTACCATCATGACCATATGGCATTGACCACCATATATGGCTGTGAAATCTGAGGGCCATGGGAGATCTACAATGTGTGTCATGGCCCCGTTAGGCATAGTAATCTCTATTTTCACAAGTACAGATCCCAAAGCTCCCATATTTGTATCTACTATTATGAGGGAGTGGGTCATTCATATGAGGCCCTCCCGCACATGTCAAATGCATGGTAATAATACCTAAATGACATGCATTATAACTATAAGAAATTGGTTTTGGGTTTACCTCGATATCCTCTGAAAATTCCCCCAGTTTTTTGTTTGTGACCTCAACCTCCTTTAGAGGGCTCCCTCTGCTAGCCTTCTCCCACCAGGTGAATTATTCTAATTTTTCTTGTTAAGGGAAGTCCTCCCTCAATTTGACAGGAATCAAATACAGAAGGGAATTTTGTTCACGTAACACCTTCACTCGATCTATTATTGGATGCGTAGCACCCCATGATTGCATGATGTTCTCTGGAATAGAGATATATTGATCCCCCTACGCTAGAGATACTGAAAAACCAGCCCAGGAACAACTGATTCTGGTTAATTCATTCCAGAGGTGGTTCAGATGGTGCCTCATCTGGGAAGGGTTGAGAAATTTCATATTAAAATCCCGGATGTCCAATGATTTTGAGAAGACCGCATCCTTGAGAATATCTATATGGAGAATCCTCTTCCCCTGATCCTAGAAGGGTATCCTACAGAAACCAATGGGTGGGCTCCCCTCTAGATAACTCTACTCCTTTGGGACCTCCAGCTCTACCATGGTCTCCTACCTCTGTGTTGGTGCTGGTCTCGCCTCTACTACAGCCCCACCACCACATGATGTCTTGTCCACCATCTGGCCCCAGCCTCAAGGTTTGGGGGAGACCCCATTACTGGCATGGATAGTCTTCTACATTAGCATCTCCCTGAGGTAGGCTATCTCCCAACTCTCAGTGTACTTCTTCAACATCTTGTAGACAGTTGTGGGTTCAAGAAGCTCATTCCACGTCTTCTCATCCACCTAAGTGAACACGAGCCACACCTTACTCATTACACATGGATGGTCCTCATGGAACCCTACCTTATACAACCATGGGGTGAGAATCTACATGAACTAGAACTTCCTCATGAAATTGTGCAGGTTTTACGGCTCATAGGGAGACTTGGGGTCAACCCGCACCACCAGGACTCCACCCCATACGGCCTCGAGGAAGGACTGTTGTTCCCCTATTCCCTAGATGTCATCAGGGAACACACCTATTGATATTTGGAATGTTCTTATGTTGAACTTTTCCACCATCCAGACCCATTTCAGCACCAGTGGAAGGGTCAATTTTTTATAAAAATCCACATCGCTTTCAGAATAATTGTCTGAAGGCTGACCCAGGAGAAGAAACTGGGTTCATGTATTCATAGACTCCTCTAATATGCGATGTGATCCAGCCATGGATGATGATGGAATGGCCAATATACCCTATGTGGATTCTTCCACTCACTGATATTCCACAGTACCTTGTACAACTTACCTAGCATTGGGATCCCCAGATTGACCCTCTCACCCATATCCAATATGTACATAAGGATAAACGTGGTCGCCTGCATGCCCATTTACGTGTCTATTTCTGGATGAATTCAAACGCAGATGAGTATTGAAATCAATGTAGCGCACCTAACCACCGGTTGCTACTCGATGTTGATGATGAACAACCCCATGTCCTCCACTCCTTTTCCACCAAGAGTCTCTTATAGGAGTTTTTCTTACTCCACTAAAACCCCTTCAGGAAGATTTGATAAACCATGAGAAACATCCCATACATATAGGAATTCATGAAAAGGCTTAACCACCATTTTAAATGGACATCCCTCAATGATTATTTATCCTCCCCCTACACCAGGATTATCAATTCCTTTTCTAGGGGAGACATTTTCTCGGGGTCCTCCAATGTATTCGTGTAATGATGGAACTCATCATACATTACACCTTATATTGGAGGACCATTTATTTTCTATAGGTCCCAGAAGATTTTACCAAGCTATCTATGGTGAGAAAAGAAACCATTGGTCCTCGATGACCACTTTCTTATCAACTCCGTCATTTGCTACATCTACTGGTAGATGTGGAATAGAGATCCCATGCAACCTCATATAGGCCAACTCACCTGAAATCCATCCTAAAATCCTCGCACGATGCACATACCTTGTATTCCCACTCTTGGTCATCTATGAAGTTTCCACTGTAACACCCCAAGATTCCACGGTACGCTTCTCTTTGAACAATACAGTACCGTGTGTTGTACACAACTTTGAGTTCTAACACACCACAACCAATCAAACTAGTCGTTATGAATAGTAATACCCACATTTTGAAATTTTATACATTTTGTCATTCAAAATGGAATTCATTTTTTGATTTGGAATGTCGAAATTATTTTAGGGTGAATTTTTAGTATTTTTTAAAAACATTCATAATTTGATGAATAGTGAAAATTACTAAATTTTAATTTAAAAAAACTTTTTTAATCGTAATATTTAATAGTGATAAAATATGAATTTGAGTTATTTTAAAGTATAATTAGATTATATTTTTACCATTTAATCAAATTTTGGTCATTGTACATAATTTCACATTTAAATTGGACATAAGCAAGTGCAATCTTTTCATAGTTATAATTTCATAAAAACACGATTTTTGTTTTGACAACAGAAATTAATTTTAAATTAAATTCTGCAACTTTTTTGTTTTGAATTTAGAAAAACGGTTTCCATATTGAGAATTAGGAGGCTTAAATTGTGTAAATAGGTAACTTATATTTTTATACATTTTGAATAATTACATCGGTAAATATTTTATTTACCATGGTTAAAGGTTAAATCCGGAAAATAAGGGTAAATATAATAATATTATAATAATATAAAATTACCCTGAAATGTGTCATAAACCTATTGGATTATACATTTACGGCCATTGGCATATTTGGTTTGATTTTGGGACCCCATGGAACCACTTGTAAGTGATAAGGACACATTATATTAATTAAGATAAAGTAAATACAAAAATGACATAAGCATATATCTTTTAGAAAAGGAAATTTTTACATAGGGATATATATGTTATATGTTAGACTGTAAATATTAATGAGAAAGCTAAAGATATTTCCAACATAATGGTATTTTATTTACAAATTTTATACATTTAATAATTAAATTTATTTATGACACAATAACGATGCATTATTTTCCTTATTAATGTAAGAATAAAATAATTGGTATTAAAAATGGTAAAATAAATATACATTGATTGTTTTGATGACCTCTACGAATATTATTGTTTAATATGACATGTTATTATTTCTTAAATTAATTTTGTTAGAAATAATAAAGTTTTTAAGACTAAAAAAATCAATTATTAAATATTGTCAAAATTGACATAAAAGTGTTTTTAATACAAATATTGTATTATAAATTGATATTTTACTCCTAAAAAACTAAGTATCAGACAAGAGACTTATATATGGATATTTGTATCATTAATGGACCAGTTGGGGGTATCATGGATGTATGTAGTATGTTTATTAACAATATAATATAAAAATACAAAGATACATTGTAAATGTCAAACTATTTAACTAAGAGATCAATCAAAAATTAATGTTAATATAGCGAACCAAACCTCTCTAAATATTATTGGATGAGTGGAAATCGACCAATATCCATCTAATCGTTTAAATAATACATTTTTATTCCACTATAAACTGAATATGAATTTATTATAAAATAATATTTCTAGCTTTTCCTAAGGTTCCCCTCACCCCTCTTATAAAAGGGAACACCCCTTCTCACTAATTCACACCTTCAAAGCCATTTGGATCGGAAAAAATATTCACAAATACCCTCTAAACTATCCTCCCTTCATCCTAGGGTCCTCCCCTTAGTTATAAAGCCAATCTATGGAGCCCTTATGATCAAATCAATAGGAAGAACCTGAAAATGAGGTAATGTTTTCACCACCCTCTTTCAAGTTCCTTTCATCTTCTACTTCTTCTTTCATTTTTATTTCAATTCTAAATTAATAACTCCAGAATCTTATATATACTGTGATGTTATTTTAAATATGGTACAACCATATTCAATTTCTATCCATCCTTTGAATGACATGTCACCATACATCCATATGTACGGCTTACCGTCTCCACGTCGTAGTGTAATTGTTATTCAAAATATTATTGTATGGATGGGTATGATAATGATGTTTAATTGAAGTAAATAATAAATATAACATTATAATTATTCTTTATATATGATATACCTTCCAATTATATATTATTTTAATATCAAAAGAATGATATTTTCACTCGTTCGTACGTACGAACTACCGTATCCATGAACGCGATGAGATTCATTCCACATGGTATCCATTCAAAAATAATTCTCATTTTAAGATTAAAAATAATTTTTAAGGATTCGATATAATTTTGGATATGAATAAGATACAAACTATCAATAACAAACACGACTTATGTAAGAAAACATATAAAAAATGAGTGAGTTGACAACCGAAACGACGATAATACTAAGATATTATTAACAAAGCAATGTTTAAAGATCATATATGATATCATATTAATGTATATGATTATTTTGTAATTTAATAAAAATTATTTCCCCATTATAATGGAGTTTAACATACCCTCGACCAAGGAAAAGAACAAGGTAAGGGATAATTTCAAAATCTCTTTATTATCCGAGGTTGTTTTTATGTAAGTATCTACTAGGACCCCCTTTATCATCCACATCCATGATTCTTAAAAATATATTTCAAAACCTTTTTAATATTTACTAGAAAATGGGTCAAATTAATTTATACCCTTATGCGTTTTGAAAGGAATCTTTCCGTCATTTTCCAAACAAGGTACATTTTGACCTTTTCGAAATAATTAAGGTAAGAATGTTTTTTTAACTTATACAGTGGGTGAAGCTATTTTTCCCCATTATAACTTCATCAAATATTCCCTTACAAGCTTATAAAAATATTTTCAACATAAATTTTTTCTTTATAATTATGTGACTCTTAAATTATTTCAAAATAGAAAGTGATATTTCTCTAAAAAGGGTTTTGATATCATCTATGTCGACATCATTTGATGGATTTTATGTTTATTTGAAGTTGATTTATTATGATACAAAACATCCATATTGTATTGACGGTTTTTTGATATGTTTGATTTTTGATATTCGATTTTAATACCATTAATGGTTTATGGTTAAAGTATTGAAATTTCATATGATAGTTTAAATACGAATGTTTATGATATGATAAAACATTTTCATATAAAGAATGTATTTGACTTAGTAAGTGATGGGTGGAACCCGTAATATCTCCTCAATGCATCGGTAGGTCTCATCAGACAACTAGATGTGGAATTGGCCGAAGCCCTTTCCCAATTTTGATATATTGCTTTGGCCGAGGCCTTAATCATTTTTAGACGTCTTGGCCGAGGCCTTGACAAAATGTTTCAGAATGTCCAACATTATACATTCCCCCATTATGGAAATAATATGGATGGTTCATGTGGCCATTCGACTAGTAAAATACCGATGATTATGTTTTATTATGTAATTATTTACTCATCTCATATTATTTCCATAGAATTATTCATTTTTAATATTAGTAAAGGCATATGGTTTAAATTATTCACCATGCTTAATATTTATGTCATTTCCGCAGTATTACTTACCCTTACTGAGCATTTGAGATCACCCCTTTATTATGTTTCATTTCCCCAGGATATGAAGAAGTTAATAATGAGTGACCTATAGGAATAATCTAGGAGGCTTGGATGTTTCACAAGAAATATATTTGTTTTCCATTTCCCTTCAAGATGAAAAGTTGAACTATTGTATGAATCTTGTTTACAATAATACTAAACAGGTCAGTCATTCAAGACATGATTTCCGTGTGATCATGTCAATGTTATATAATAATGAACCGACTCTGGGTAACTAGGGTTTGGGAATTACATTTGGTATCAGATAAATTTTACTACTGACCTTAGAAACTAGATTTAGATAATCTCTGATTAGAGCACAAAGCCATAAGATAAACTTTGAGGATTAGTATAGAAAATATTCCTAGAATTTTGGTATTTTAGATATTTCGTGATTTTTCCAAGAAATACATCCCTTTCTGGATACGATCAGGTAGAGGTGGTTCTAGAATAGATATACATATGGGTGAAACCTGAAAACACCGCTTTGAGCTATGCTCGAATGGGAACTGGTGCACAATAAGAGGCCTTGCTGCACTCTTGGTTACGACACTCCCAGGGGATATGCTGAGGATAATTCTCATCTTCATTTCAATACATTATGAAGGGTTTATGAGTATATACTTCCTTAAAGAAAACATTTTTATAATTATGGATTATATCCATAAACTGTTCAATTTATAGTGGAGTTGGTGATACAACTGGTGCTGATCAACTTATCACCATATTGGGACACCTCACTCATTTTAGGAATAATAACCTTACCTGTATAGAGCATATTGATCTACTGCATGGAGGATCAATGTTAGATCACTTCATGAGGAAAAAACAACCAACATTCAATGGGGGAACAAATCCACTAGGTGTCGAGCAATGAATAAATTCTTTAGATAAAATATTCCTTACTTTGTGGAGTAGTGAAAGGGAAAAAGTTATCAGGGCAGTTTACCACCTCACTGGAGATGTTTATCAATGTTGGTCATTGATTCAAAATGCAGAGGAAGATGATGAAGTATCAAATATGTAATGGAGGGATTTAAATGAGCTTTTCGTACAAAAATACTTTCCTCATGACCATTGAGCAGATATGGAAAGACAATTTTTATGTTTGTGGTAAAAGAAGGAAGAGAATTTCGTAAAGTATGGGGCTAACATTACAAGGTTAGTGAGGCATGCAGAATATTATATACGTAACCCATGAAGTAAGATTGGTCGTTTCTTTTATAGGTTTAAACTATTTATCTGTTGAGAATTAGTATCACAATCCTTCACATTATATGAAGATATTGTATTGTGTGTTATCAAGAAAGAAAAGGAATTCTCTATGTCATATGACTTTAAATCAAAGCAAGTGAATAAGAGATCTTTCGAACACTCTGGGAAAGGAAATAATGAAATAGGGAATAAGGGAAGCGTTGAATTTCCACCCTGTGATAATTGTCGAAGGAATCACACTAGTACCTGTCTAAAAGGAAAAAGAGTATGCTACAAATGTGGATATAAATGCCATCTAACTGGTGATTGCAAAGGAAAGAAAGACTCGACCAATGTTCAATTATAAAATTTTAGGGATATGGGACATTATGAAAATTAATTTCATAGGGTTGAGGGAAACATACATCAGATAAGGACAAGGGATCAAGGCCAATCTTATTCAATCACTACTACTGAGGTTGAAGCCCTGAAAGAGGTGATGGCAGGTAATTTATTGGTTTCCTCATGTTTAGAAAATCCTTTATTTCATTCTGGATCGTCGCATTATTTCATATCTTCCTAGTTTGCTAAGAAAATTAGATATTTCAAATTTGATTTAACAAGGGAGTTGTCAGTCAAAACGTCTAAGGATGTTATCATTGTAACAATGTTTTGTGAATCGGTCCCCATTATAGCACATAAATATTATTTATATGTTGATGTCATCATCATACCCTTTATTAAATTTGATATAATCCGTAGTATGGATTGGATTTGGGACCATGATGTGAAAATTTATTATAAGAAGAAGGAGGTAACATTTTTTTATGATGATGATAAAGAACACCGTATGTTTAGAGCAGAATCGTCACCCCCAGATTACTATCTAGATCAACCCCCAGTACCTCAACTAAATTCAGTTTTTGGGGAGTAAGATAATGAATTAACTTTGGGTGAGAACGGAATGTTCTAATAGAGGATTTACCTATTATGAAGTAATATTTTAATGTGTTTCCTAACGATTTACTTAGACATCCACCAGAACAAGAAATTGTGTTTTCCATTGATTTAATTTATGGTTCTAGGCCCATATCGAAGACCCCTTATAGAATGGACACTGTGTAATTCTTTTAACTAAAGGAACAACTAGAGGAATTGAGTAATAAGAGATTTATTCACCCCAGTGATTATACATGGGGATCCCATGTCCTTTTTGTTAAGATGAAAAATGGATCTATGAGGTTATGTATCGACTACAAGGAAATCAATGCTATAACAATAAAGAACAAGTATCCCCTACCTCGCATTGATAATTTATCTAACCAACTGGATGGATCTCAATACTTTTCAATGATTTTTCTTCGATCTAGATACCATCAGTTGTGAGTGAAGAAGGAAGACATTCCGAAGACATCATTTCAAACCAGTTATGAGAATTACGAGTTTAGAGTAATTCCTTTTTGGATTGAATAATTCACCCTCTGTCTTCATGGATCTAATCAACAGAGTTTTCAAGGAATATATCGATGATTTTTTGGTTGTATTTAATGATGATATCTTGGTATACTCCAAATGCTACAAAGATCATGAAAATCACTTGTGCATTATCCTAAAGACTCTTAAAAGACATGAATTATATGGTATTTTTAGCAAGTGTGAAATTTGGATTAAGAAGATTTCTATTATTTTCCATATTATCTATAAGGATGGAATTTTCGTTGATCCTTAAAATACCAAGGCAATCCAAAAATTACCAGCTCGGACGAATATAAATGAGGTACACTGTTTTATTGGTTTTGTAGGTTATTATCGACGTCTCGTCTGGAATTTTTCCCAGTTAGCTAACCCATTAACAAAGCTCACACGTAAAGGGGTTAAATTTGTTTGGACAAAAGAGTGTGAAGAATGTTTTGATTAACATAAGGGAATATTAGTCAATGTTCCTATATTTACTCTACCATCAGGAAATTATGGGTTCGTTATTTATAGTAATGCATAGAAGAAAGGACATTGTTGTGTCCTTAAGAAAAATGATAGAGTTATTGCCTATGCATCACAATAGCTAAAAATTCATGAGCAAAAACTATCCTACACATGATCTTGAGTTAGCAGCTATAATATTTGCTTTGAAGATTTGGAGACACTATCTCTATGGTGAAAAGGTGATATATATACCGATAAAAGGAGTTTGATGTATATTTTCTCACAAAAAAACTCAACATGAGGAAAAGGAGATGGATTGAACTACTCAATGATTATTATTTCACTATACACTACCACCCGGGGAAGGAAAATAAGGCTGAAGATGCTTTGAGTAGAAAGGATCATGGAGTTTTGTATAATATGAGAATTACAAGGGATCTAATTTTCATGGATCTAGTAATGATGGATATGGGAATCACCATGGAAGGTGATAAATAAAATAATTTTTCCAATGGTTTCCAAACCATCTTTACTATAAAGGATAAATAGTTATCAGACCGATGATGAAGAATATAAAAAGAAGATTAAAGCTATGAATGATGAGAGATTGAATGACTTCGTATATGAAGAATGAATTTTGAAATATGGGAAGAGACTTTGTGTTCCCGATATTCCTGATCTAAAAAGGGAATTGTTGGATGATGCTGATAGTTCCAATTTCTCTATACACCATGGGAGCACTAAAATGTATAGATATTTGAAGGAACATTTTTGGTTCGATAACATGAAGAGGGAGATTGCTGATTTTGTGACAAGATTTATGGTTTATCAATAAGTGAAATATAGAAGGAAACTTCTTAGAAGAGTCATGCAACCGCTTCCCATACATGAGTGGAAATGGGATAATACCATGATCAACATTGTCATGGGACTACCAAAGACTCCTAGAAGGAATGATGAAATATGGGTCATTGTTGATTGTCCTACATAGTCATCACATTATTTTTCTAAAAGGAAGGGTTTTCCACTTGAATTTCTATCAATACTATATATTAATTATGTTTTGAGAATTCATTGAGTACCCGTTTCGATTGTTTCTGATCGTGATCTATGATTTACATTATGATTATAGAAAAGTCTTCACAAATCCCTAGTTACTGAACTTCTTTGAGCATTACCTACCACCCTCAAACAGATGGACAATCAGAATGAATATTCAAACCATAGAAGACATGTTGAGATCCTACTCACATGACTTTCAGGTTATGTGAGATCAATATTTACCTTTGGTATAATTTTCTTATAACAATAGCTTCCATTCAAGTATTCAGATGGCACCAGATGAAGCGTTATATGGAAAGAGATGACGCACACCAACTTGTTGGGATGATGTTGGTGATAGAAAACTTGTATTCCCACACCTTTTGAGGAAACAATGGAAAAGGTAAAGGTAATCCAAACCCACCTCAAAGCATCTCAATGTAGGCAGACGACCTATGCCGATAACCGAAGGAAGGATTTGGAATTCTAAGTATAATATCATGTTTTCTTTAAGGTATCTCCATGGAAGGGTGTTATAAGTTTCGGTAAGAAGGGTAAATTGAGTCCCAAGTACATCGGGCCTTTCGAAATTCTAGAATGAATAGGGGTTGTAGCTTACCTTTTGGAAATGCCACCAAGTCTATGAAAAGTTCATGATGTGTTTCACATATAACTGTTGAGAAAATAAATTCATGACCCATCACATGTGCTCACCTATGAGGAATTAGAACTGGAAGCCGATCTGTCTTATTGCAAATAGAATGTCATGATTCTTGATATGAGAGAATAAGTGTTGAGAAACCAGACGACTCTTTTGGTAAAAGGTCTCTGGAGAAACTATAAGATGGAAAGGGAAACATGGGAACCCGAGAAACTTATGATGAAGAACCACCTGAGTCCTTTTATGCTGAAATATTCTAAAAATTTTTAGGACGAAATTATTTGAAGGATGGGAGAATGTAACACCCCAAGCTTCCATGGTACGTTTCTCTTTGAATAATACAGTGACGTGAGTTGAACGCAACTTCGAGTTCTAACACACCACAACAAATCAAACTAGTCGTTATGAATATTAATACCCAACTTTTGAAATTATATATATTTTTTCATTCAAAATGGACATCATTTTTTGGTTTCAGAATATCGAAATTAGCTTATGGTGAATTTTTTTACTTTTCTGATAACTTTCATATTTTGATGAATAGTGAAAATTACTAATTTTTAATTAAAAAAAACTTTTTTAATAGAAATATTTAATAGTGATAAATTAAGAAATTGAGTTATTTTAAATTATAATTAGTTTATATTTTTACCATTAAATCCAATTTTTTTCATTGGACATAATTTCAAATTTAAACCGAACATAAGCAAGTGCCAAACTTTTGATTGTTATTATTTCATAAAAACAAACTTTTTTGTTTTGGCAATGGGAATTAATTTTAAATTAATTTCTACCACATATATGGTATGAATTTAGAAAAATGGATTTCATATTGTGAATCAGGATTTCCAAATTGTGTAAATATGTAACTTTTTTTTTACACATTTTGAATAATTAATTCGGTAAATAATTTATTTACCACGGTAAAAGGGTAAATCTGGTAAATAAGAGTAAAAAAATAATATTATAAAAATACATAATTACTCTAAAACGTGTCCTACCCCTATTGGATGATACATTTCCGACCATGGGAATCTTTGGGTCGATTTTGGGACCCCACGGAACCACATCTAAGTGATAATGATACGTTATATTAATTAAGTTAAAGTAAATACAAAAATCACATAAGCATATATCTTTTAGAAAAACAATTTTTACATAGGGTTATATATGTTATATTTTTGACTATAAATATTAATTAGAAATATAAAAATATTTCCTACATATTGGTATTTTATTTATAATTTTTAGTCATTGAATAATTAAATTTATTTATGAATGAATAAAGATTCAGTATTTTCCTTATTAATGAATGAATAAATAATTGGTATTATAAATGTGAAAATAAATATACTTTGGAAGTTTTGATGACAACCAAAAAATTTATTGGCTAATATTACATTTTACTATTGCCTGAATATATTTTTTTCTAATTAATAAAGTTGTTAAGACATAAAAAATCAATTATTAAATAGTGTCAAAATTTACATAATGTAGTTTTTAAAACAAATATTATATTATAAATTGATATTCTATTCCTAAAAATATATGGTTCATCCAGGAGACTTATATAATGATATATGTATCATTAATAGATTACATGGTTGTCTCTTGAATGTATATTGTATGTTTATTAACTATATAATATAAAAATACAAAGAGACATGGTAAATGTCAAACTATTTAACTAAGAGTTAAATGAAAATGATAAAGTTAATATAGTGACCAAAACCTTTCTAAAACATATTGGTTGATTGTTTTTCGACCTATACCCACATTATCATTTAAATAATCTCTTTTTGAGGCATTAGAAACCGAAGATGAATTTTATATAAATTAATATTTCTTGCTTTTCCTAAGGTGCTCCTCACCCCTCTTATAAAAGGGAACTCCCCCTTCTCACTAATTCACACATTCAAAGCCATTTGGCTTAGCCAAAATCTACCCAAATACCCTCTAATCAATACTACCTTTATTCTAGAGGACCCCCTTTAGTCAGAATGCCAACCAAATGAGCCTTTTTGATCAAATAAAATGGAAGAACCTGACAAATGGGCAAATTTTTCACCACCTTCATTAAAGTTCATGTCTTCTTCCACTTCTTATTTCTTTTTTATTTCCATTCTAAAATAATAAATCCAGTATATTCTATATACTGTGATGTTATTATAAATATGTTACAACTATATTCTGTATTCTATCAATCATTTTAATGACATGT
The DNA here is from genome assembly GCA_963277665.1 of Viscum album. NCBI lineage: Eukaryota > Viridiplantae > Streptophyta > Magnoliopsida > Santalales > Viscaceae > Viscum > Viscum album. The sequence goes on from OY728127.1 coordinate 607,239,212, forward strand.
CACCATACGTGCATACATACGTCTTACCATCTCCACATCGTGGTGTTATCGTTAATAAAAACATTATTATTTGGATGGGTCTGATAATGATGGGTAATTGAAGTAAATAATAAATATAACATTATAATTATTCTTTATATATGATATAACATCCAATTATATAAGATTTTAATATCAAAAAAAGGATATTGTCGCTCGTGCGTACATACAGACTACCGTCTCCACGAATGCGATGAGATTCATTCCCCATCATATCCATTAAAGATTAATTCACATTTTATGATTAGAAATAATTTTTAAGGATATGATATCATTCTGGATATGAATATGATACAACCTATCCATAAAAAACATGGATTATGTAGAAAAATATATAAAAGAAAATGAGTAAGTTGACACCGGAAACAACGATAATACTAAGATATAATTAACAATGCAATGTCAAAAGATCATATATGATATCCTATTAATGTATATGATTGTTGTATAATATAATAAGTATTATTTCACCATTATAAAGGAGGTTAACTTACCCTTTACCAAGGAAAAGTACAAGGTAAGGGTTAATTTCACAATCTCTTTATTATCCAAGGTTGTTTTTACGTAAGTATCTACTAGGACTCCCTTTTATCATCCACATCCATGGATCTTAAAAATATATTTCCAAACATTTTTACTATTTAAAAGACAATGTATTGAAGTCATTTATACCCTAATGTGTTTTGAAAGGAATCATTCTGTCGTTTTCCAATGAAGGAACTTTTTAAACTTTTCAACAAATTTAAGGTAAGAATGCTTTTTAAACATATACCGAGGGTGCGACTATTTTATGCCGTTATAACATCATCCATGCTTCCCTTACAAGCTTATAGGAATATTTTCATAATAAATTGTTTTCTTTATAATTATTTGACTCTTAAATAATTTCAAAATAGGATGCGATATTTCACAAAAAAGGGTTTTTATTTCATCTATGTCAATATCCTTTGATGGATTTTAAGTTAATTTGATGTTGATTTATTATGATACAAAACTTCCAAATTGTATTGACGATTTTCTGATTTTTTTGACTGTGGATGTGATATTTGTATACCATTCATGGTTTATGGTTAATGTATTGACATTTCGTATGCTAGTTTTAATAAGAATGTTTATGATATGTTTAAACCTTTTCATATAAGGAATGTATTAGACTTAGTAAGTGATGGGTGGAGCCCGCAATAGCTCCTCGATCCATCGGTAGGTCTCATGAGAAAACTATACGTCGAATTGGCCGAGGCCCTCCCTAAATTTTGATATATGGTTTTGGCCGACTCCATAATCATTTTTAGACGTCTTGGCAGAGGACTTGAAAAAATGTTGAATAATTTCAGGCAGTAAACATTCCCTCACTATGGAAATAGTATTGATGGTTCATGTGGTCATTCGACTAGTATAATACCCGTGATTATGTTTTATTATGGAATTATTTACACAGCTCATATTATTTCCATAAAAGTATTCATTATTATTATTAGTAAATTCATCTGGTTTCAATTATTCACCATGCTAAATATTTAGGTCATTTTCTGTTGTATTACATACCCTTAGTGAGCATTTGAGCTCACCCTTTTATTATCTTTCATTTTCCCAGGATATGAAGAAGTTAGTAACGACTGACCTGCAGGAATAATCTAGGAGGCTTGGATGTTTCTAATGAAATATTTTTGTGTTATATTTATCTTCAATTTGTATAGTTGAACTTATGTATGAATCTTGTTTCCAATAATACTAAACAGATCAGTATTTTGAGACAAGATTTCCTTGTGATCATTCCAATGTTATGTAATAATGCACCGACATTGGTTAACTATGTTCGGGGCATTATGGACTCCCTGGTGCAGATCCCACTCATTGGTCCACCCCTTCTCTGGGTTCCAAATGATACATTTAAAATGGTCTGGTACTTTGGGGGAGATACCTCTAGATAAAATTCATTCCCATAAACATTATTTATGTGATTTTAGAAGTAGTTGACATTAATGGATGTATAATCCTCCCATGTATGACCATCGGATCCCCAGAACCACTATCACTGGCATGGTGTACACATAAACCAATAGGCTCACTCACCCCTGCTTGCTTCAGGAATGAGAATGTCATCCCTCATACCAAAGTCATATAGATGTATTGTTTTTTGTAAGTGGTAGTTCTTCTAAAAATCTGATAGAAACTCCCAAAAAGAGTTTAGGTTTTAGTGGTATGGAACATACTCCACAATTCCTGGGTTATCAGCCAGCCCATCCCTCCTAAGATGCAACTACAAGGATCCCCAAGCAGCTAATGGATGACCCATTTAGTTTAAAAAAAATTGTATTTTTTTGATATGGTTCTCAGAGCTTGTTCACGGAGCGTGTTCACAGAGCTCAGTCACATAGACTCATAACAGAGCCCCACCACAAACCTCTAAGACACAAGCTACATAATTCACCCTCGCAGAGTTGAAGAACTCGTTGTGCAGCGTAGTGCGTTAAGTACCTGATTCACATAGAACGGTCGCAATGTGTGCATAGCTGAATGAATCGAGAGAATAATCACAAAAAATGAAGAAATTACTGTGTAAACAAGAGGGGTCATCCTCCCCTATTTATAGGTTATGACCCCTTGTCATCACGATTCACATAGCCGTGGAGGGTTTCGTGATGTTCTCAACCCACGTGTTTCCACTCCGCATCGTGAACCTTCTCTGCAATATTTCATTGAAATTAACCTAAAAAAATTTCAATATACCTTCAGACTTTGACCCTTATTTTCTCCACCAATCTATGTCTAAGGGGACATCAGTCTTCACAAAGAACTCATACTTTGAGAAGTAACTTCCATCAACATTTGAACCACATTTTATGGCATGATCATTGTTCTTGGAGATAAATATTTCATTGTAGTTATATTATTTGAAATACACCCATGCCCCGTGAAGTCTTACTATATGAAAGCCTTTGTACTTTACAAAGCACCCTTTATATGAATATATACTCCATGACTAGGACATGAAACCATACATCACGAATCAGACCCATTCGTGGAGTCTTCCCACTCTGTGCAGAACCATTGGTTTTCATGACCCGTTCATGTGAACCCTTTTTCTTTGCAAACCCTTCTCCCATACCACCCTCCTTGTTTGTGAAAATACATTTCATGGTCCCTTGGAATATCCACCATATTGTGTTTCTTAGCCTCATGATTCATCGCATAGTCATGCTAACATCTATTGATTCTTCACATATCCACGCTATCATGATCCCCTCAATGGATCACACCATATCATCATCTCTTCATGGCATTGTTGAAGCATTCCCTTCCCCAAGGGTGTGAGGGTATTAGTTAGGTATCTTGGGGATGTTGAGTGAACCTGCATTGTCTGAGCTGTGAAACAACAAATATCCATGCACCATCATCCTCGATACATGACGTCAAATTGTGACCTCTCCCAATAAAATATACATGGGGTGCCCTGTCTCGGACATTCTCCATGACCCTCCTCTCTATGGAAATGAGATCTTCATCACATTGAATGAGATCTACTTTGATAAAATGGATTATTTCTATGGGGAAGGGAATCCATCTTGGTGTAAGCATGTGTCCTTTCTTATAAGAGATATCAATCCCAAATCATCCACTCCTTTTCCATGACCAAAGTCTAGAGGGGAGATGGTCACAGAGAACTTCGCTTCCCCATCCCTCTCCTTATGGTATTTGTCACCATCATGCCTCCATCCTGGAGAATATCCCAATATCTATCTCCCTAGGAAACTCACCAAGCTTAATCCCGCGTTTCCTCTTTGGGATACTAACTAATACTAATACCCAATCTATTTTTATAGGATTCACCTTTCGCGATGTTATCATCTAGTCATTGCTACTTCTTGTTTCTCACACTAAGCATGACTCATGTGGGCTTAGTGCATCCACCGACCATGACATACTCTTGGACCACCTTAGTGTGTAAGCCCCAAGACCCCATTCCAAAATACTTCAATATTCATCCTTTCCCTTTTCCATGAATGTTATGTATGAATCCTCCATATGGTTCAAGCCCAACACCCATAGGTCTCAACCACTTCATGTCGATTCCCCCACATCCTCAATAATGTTAAACTATATGACCATTCCTTCCTACATGATGATAAATTGTATGCTTTTGAACTACGAGTGTACTGATCCATATCTTATAGAAAGGGTATTTAGAATTCCTCCCTGAGTATCAACCATTCCAATGGTAAACGTTTGAATTACCCTTCCAATAGTAAGACATTTTAGTACCCTTCCAGCAGTAATCCATTGTAGTCACCAATTGAAGGTATGTCCTTGTAGTCCCTATTCCCATCTGAAATACATGGTAATTGATCCCTATCAACTAGATAGAGTACATAAGAAGATTCTTTGAGGTTAAACCCCACACAATATTAAACATTTGTGTCCCCATTGCTGGGACCCCCATCCCTGCTCCATCCTAGTGGCATCAGAAAAATTCTAGGGCTGCTATCTATGGGTTTGCCCTAGCATATTGTCAGGTCAATTTCCTATTTGCACACCATGATTCCATACCCCCATCCGAACTACAATGGACATTGATTCCCTACCATGGAGATACGTAGGAATAATTTCTGAGGATCATTCCCATCACCCATGTCCAATGACGGTCTCTCCCTTGAGCCTTTGTGTTTTGGAATGGTCATGCCTCAACATGAAGGTTCTTCTTCCTTTGAGTCCCATCAATGTGCTCTTCCTCATAGACCTAATAGGTGTCCCATCGCCCCACAAGACAACACCGATATTGATTCTCCTCCATGGGGATATATAAGAAGCCAATATAGGGTTAAAGACTAACAACACCTTAACCTCCACATCATTTCCATCTCATTCTCAATCCATATCACTCACACAAAAATATATATCCTTATTCTGACCCAGGCCACCACATCCTATGGATATAACAACATTCTCCCCATTGCATCTTATTATGGCTTAAGGGAGGCTAACCATGTATTAGCCCCACACTACCCAAAAACAATTCTACCAAGAGTGATCCTCTTGATATGGGCTACTAACCACACATAATCCCAATCATCTCTCTAGTTAAATGTCCTCTACTCACACCCCAATTCATCTCCCCTTTTAACAAAAAGGGTTTTATCCTCATCTCTCGGGATATGGTACGTGGAAAACCTCCTATAGGATGAACCCCAACAAATGGAAAACCCTGGTGTCTCCTTTAAAAAGACACAAGAATCCTTAGATATGTATTAATTGGACATTATAATCTTCCCATATAGTATGATTCCCATGTGGACCCTCCTGGGGTTGCACCAATCCGATCAACTCCTATCGGTGTTTTGATCAGTTTGATATGTATCCGCTATATATTAAATTTGTAGAACACCATGTGTTAAGAATTGGAAGAAGAGGAAAAACTCAGAGACATGCCTATGGAATTAATTTTTCCTCAAGTAGATGTGGGATTACTTGGGCTTTTACTCCCTCGAGAACCCCTAACAAAAGGGGAAGAATCCTAGATTCAATAGTTTTCTAGCGTCGAGACATGCCAACGATGTCCATCATGACCACTCCCTCAATCAGTGGTTTCTGCGCCGACATGACCCCTTGGAATATCTAGAAATAAACATCATAATTAAAAGGGGTAAATTAAGAGATGTAACAGGGGAGTGTTTCACGAACAATATATTTATATTTAATAGAGACCCGGACTATGTGATGAGTTTTGATAAGGAATCCACATAAGAAGAAAATAACCCCAATAATCCCATTTAGATCATGGAGAAAACATCCATGAATAAGTGACGGATTCCACCCACCCATGGGACGAGGGATTTTAGGTTACATTTAGCACATCCTCAACGGGTGAATGTGTGCCCCGACGAAAGCGTTAGAAACATCTATACAGAGAAACATTGATAATATTAATTAAAAATAGAATTTATTATAATGATCTAAATTGGATTAATATATATATATATATATCATATACCATTACTTTTTAATCAACATTAAAACATTTTGGATGTTTTGAAATGATTTAATCGAAATGGAAATTCTTTTTAAAACCAGGTATTTTTCACTACTAACAATAAGATAATTTTTTTTTTAAATTATAAAAAATTCCACGTAAGATAATTTTTTATTTTATATTTCACCAAGAATTATTATTATTTAAAAAAAATTATTAAAAAATATGAAAAAATAAATTTTAAAATAACTAGATAAAACAAAAGGAAACTACTTCCTTAATAAATAAGGGTTTTATCGTGTAAAAAATGATTTATTCATATGACTTCTCCAAGAAACATATAAGAAGAATTGTAAACATTTGATTGAATATAAAAAATATAAATTTTATGAAAATAATTATCCAAAAGTGAATTTTATAATTTATTAATAGAAAATTCATTTTTGGGTATAAAAATTGTTTTTAAGAAATTAATTTATCTTAGTGTAAAAGAGATATAATTTTATTTTACTGATTAATTTGTCAAAAAATAATTAGTTTTAAATATATAGGGAAATTATATAGTTTCGTAATTTAGTCTATCCTTTTCATACTATCCATTTTAATTTCTAGGGTATAACTATCATATTAAATAATGTTATTTTGATAGTATATAGTGTTTCATTAAAACTCAATGTTACGTGTAATGCACGATATTAAAGAAAAGTAATTATTTTTTAAAAGAATATTTCAATGATCCCGAGGGGGAAATTTTTTTCCCTATTAAAATGAATTCCACCCTATAAATTCATTACCTCAGTATAAGGAAACGAATATACATCATCCACATTACATCCTCTGGTTCCCATGTAACATCCTCAAGCTATTTTTTTCACCACAAAACCTTTACCTTATGAGTGGTATTGTTTAGTAAAACATCCTTAGTGTAATCTTGAATCTAAACTAGTTTATCCTTCTACCAAAGATAATTCTCTTGCAGTATTACCTACGAGTTCATTAAATGTATGAGATCTTTAATATTCATCTTCATGAGAGATACATGGAACATATTTTGGACTAGGGAGAGGTTTACGAGAGGCACCAATCATTGGGATACCCTCTTGATACAATAAATAATTAAAAAGGGATGTATATTTCTAGGGATTATATTAATATTATATTATAAGAACAATTTTATACTCTATATGTTGATAGATTTATTTCAACTTCTTCTTGTACTTCAGTATATAATGCTTCCTTTTTTATTTAAGAAATAGTTTATGATTTGATCTATACTAAAATTATTACTAATTCCCTCATTCTATATATATTTTCATAAAAAAATCATATAATAGGATACCAAATAACATCCAAATTCCATCTTCACCCATCCAATGTATAGTTAACCATAAAGATACACTATATATGACTAAAATTAAATTCATAAAAATTTGCAGGTAACTAAATTTCAAAAATAAATTTATTATTTATCCACAAAAACTACATGAATTATAATTGAATGAAATATACTAATCATATGAAAACATTGATCATATATTCTCATAAAATATGGTATAATCTAAAATAAACATAAAAAAATATTGAAAAAATATCTTCATAAAAATATTCATTGTTTCTTAAGTATATAAATACAATCAGAGATTATTGAATATATTCTATAAATAAATAAATATTGTGAACTATATCACTGATAAAATAAATCATTTTTTCATAATATCGTTGGTTAATTCAATGGTAATAATTACTTTCTAATTTAGAGTATAAATATCAATCATATATTTATAAAATATAAACACCATTTTCCAAACATTAGGAACATATTAAGGGGAATCATACCATAATAAAAATATCACATATCCATTATGTAACATTATACATCCATCAGTTCAATTTTATATATTCATGACACATATTACTGAAAACCTATTGTGGAATTATCCATTGGTTTTTTTGATTCTAAATACCAAAATACAACTAAAAAATACATAATTATTTATATCCCAATTCAGAAACACATCACTCATTCTACATTCCCTATAAATCATTATCTAGGAATTATAATCTTATTCCATAACAATTCAGTCATTTTTAATTTCATTTTTAGCCACATAATCATTAGTAAAAAAACATTACTTATACCACATTTCTTGTCATTTTCTTCAGAATTACCTCTAGGAATTATCTTATTGTAATTCCAAATCATGCCATAGTTAAAACATTCATACAATGATAGCACCATTTGTAATGAAATATTTCAATTTATTTTATTAATTGATATTTTTATTTTTCCTCAGTACTAGTTTTTCCATTTCCCTTATTCCCCACACTTAAAATATCTTCTCATCCCATTGAGACATTTTCGTAACTAATTTATTCTATATTATCGACATATTAAAAGATCTATATTTTTTTCCATGGTATCCTCCTTCTAAAAATTCAATAGACTCTATCCTTATATTCTTTGGTGAGTCAATGAGTCGGTTTAAGTGGATGTTGTTAATTATTTATCCAGACAACTGATTTAGAATAATCACAATATCCTTAACTCTATTAATCATCAATTTTTCATCTCAAAAATACTTTTTAAACAACATTAAACATTAATCTAGTTCATTCTGATTCCTAACATTTTTTAATATCAAAAATCATAGTGTAAGTAACAACATTCATAGTGGGAAACTATGTAATCATGAAAAATAACATAAAGGATGTCTAAATCATGACGCCCACTTTTCAATAAGTGAAAACATAGTATTAACCTATATCATTCATTGTCATTATTTAAATACTTTATAAAGTTTTTAATGAGTTTTTTAATTTCTAGACACCCTCCCTCTCTAGTGTCAAACTAGGGGTCCAACATGGCTCGTTGTAGTGCACTAGTTAACTATAATTTTTAGCTGAATAAACCCTTTTTAGAGTTTTCACCTACAGATTATTCTATGTTAATGAAAATTCTACTTAAATTATATAGAGTGGAATATAATTTCATGGAAAAAATCAACTCTATGTTTTACACAAATTCAATTAAATTTTTTATACATTGAATTATCCATATAATTATACATAGAAATATCCCTAGAAATATCCATAGAAATATATCTGGGGATATCAATAATCTTTTTTCACCACAGTTTTCAAAGGTTTACTATTTATTCCCACTGATAAAAACAATAGTGTCCTAGGATTTACATACATATATATTAAAAAATTTAGAATAATATTAATTAAATTATACAAACACAAGAATGAGGATAATAAAGCTATTGCGACATTGAAAACATGTAATCCTAAAAAATAGTTCATAATATGGATATATCTTTCAATCATTGATTTTAATAACATGAAAATTTCATATACATATCAAACATAATACATATCATCATAAAATGGGTGGAAAAGGCATAAGAAAGCGATATCATAGACGATCATTTAGGGTAAAAAAGGAAAATATATAAATATAATGTGAGAATAATGGTTTGAAATGTTATCATAAAATATGAAAACATTATAATTCATATGAAATATCAAAATATTGAGACAAGAAAAAAATATTAGATGTTCATAAGGAATGATTAAAAAGGAAATCAAATAAAATTATCTATGAGAGAATAAAATTAACATAAGACACAGAATTGAGGCCTAAATATATGAATAAAAATAATTTCCTTAGAAGTTAAGGATCATTTTCAGAACAATCATCGTTTCATGGGATCACGAACCAAAAAAAATAGATTATTCAACGTTCTCCCCCATGACTATCACAGTTGAAAAATTACATCACTAAACTATGTTCAATCCCCATTCCATTCCTTTTGGTCTAATGATATATCAATCGATAACCAATGAATTATAAGTAAATATAAGACCCCCACACATGGTTTTATTATATTAACCATTATTGGTTATGAAAAAACAATTATCCTTTTTTATACCATAATATGTATCCTTGTGTATAATGTAATCACCATCACACAATTATAATTATGATTTTATGTGATGAAAGATCATAAACCATTCATCATTTCAAAACCCAAGAAATGAAATGGGGTTCAAAAATATGTACTCAAAACATAACCAATGGAAAAGAAAAATGATAAATAATAATATCCTCAATTAATCAAAGAATAACCTATATAATGAAAATTGGTTGATATTCATTTAATCATGGAATACACCATAGAAAAGAAACTGGGTGTATAAATATATTTTCATTAATAATATAATCCTTTTAGAGAATAATTTATAATTTTATTCTTGTATAATATCTCCAATAGATCATAATTAACATAAATTAAAATAATCATAAAAGGAAAATCATATTAAAACATCAGTTGAAACATTTATTTTGGAAAATAGATATAACATATTAAAAGAACTTTTCAAAACATTATTTTTTTAAAAAAAATTTCCCAGACTATAACCATTGAAACCATAAAATTTGTTCTTTAAATATAATTTACAAATTTACCACAGAAAAAAAATCACTATTTGAAAAAACATTATAAATTAAAAATTCTTAAAACATTTCATAAATATTTTTCATGTCAATATAACATTGAAAATTATAACAGAATCAATCAAAACAATGAGTTGGTCTCGATGGGATAAAATATAATTCATGACGTACATGTTAAAACAATGATACCTTTCACAATTTTGAAAAAAATTTAATTTCTTGAAAAATTACGTGATGATTCCTACCAAAACAATTGTTAAAAATAAGTCATCGGAAATCATTTCATTAATTAAGAATTTTAAGAATTATGAAATTTTGTTTTTATAAAACATTATTTATAATGAAGGAGTAATTTAAACCGAAGAGGTAAATTACAAAAATTTATCATAATTTTTTAAAATATTAATTACATAAGGAGAGGAAAAATAATATAAACCATCTATTATCAATAAAAAACTAGAAGATTATAAAATTAATGTTTTTATAGATATGGTTTATAATATTTCATTGTTGGTCACATAAACATATACAATCCAGATAAAGGATGAGATTGTGTTATAAAACAATTCTCAATTTGGTAAAATAAATTCAAGAGTAACATAAAATAATAACATTCAATGAAACATATAATGATTGAATAATTAATAAATTCAGGATATTACAGGTCAATGTGGATATCTATACACCTCATATAATAATATAGGTTCATAACAAAATATATGTCTCAAAGAAAAAAACAAAAAATGAAATACATTAATGCACCAGTTACTTTTAAACCATAATTCTAATGAAATATATATCCTAAAATGAATATGTGAAAAACATAAATATTATTTTAACTCTTCATTAAATATATTAATGGGATTTAAGTTCACTACATAAAATAAAGTTTTAGTGGATATATCATATCTCTCACAAAAGTAAAGAGTGAGACATATATCCCTTGCTACTTAATAATATTTTGAATCATAATCTCAAATAAATAATAAATTAAAATGATAAATTATATATAATTAAAAGAAATATATTAATTATATAACATCTTACTGGGGTAGTATATACTCCACCAAAAAGAAATAAGAGGTGAATTTACAAATGTCTCCAGAAAATAAAATAGTTACTAGAAATCTCTTTACTTGGTTATGGATTCATTCCACAAAAATTAAAACCACATTTACTAAATATATGTGTGTATTATATATATATTATATAAAAATACTTATATGTCATACCATATATTATTTTTGATATCATAAATAATTCATTATTAAAATTATATTTCATAGTATAAACACTATGTTTTTCATGTTTATTTTGATTTTTTATTTATTATCCTCTTGATTTGATCATAATTAAGTCATCTATATAATTTTAGATAGTATATAAATATTATATATATTATGTATATTTTTATTTATAGTATCCCATAAAATATAAGGATTTAAAAAAAACTCTCCATTCATTGAGATAGTTGGACGTACGTATAGATGATCGATGTTTTCGTTTTATCAAGGGTATGAATAAAAGAAAGTTACATAAAGTATCTATATTTAAAAATAATTTTTTCTTATTATATATAAATCACATATTTTTATATTATCACATCATTATTAACATTTATGTAAATTATAAATGAATAAATAATTGCATCACTTTGTGAGGACTTAGTCCTCTATACGCACAGGAGAGATTATAATATTCTATGGAAATGTAATATAAAGAGATATATGGGATGTAATAATTAAATAAAAAATATATTTTACCAGTATAATATATATTTATTTTATTTTTTCTTATTACCTTCCAGGTAAAATATATATAAAAACGCATTATATCGTATTGCGAGGTGGTAGTCCTCCGTACACATGATAAACATTATTCTTTTTTAACGGGTATTGATGTATTAATTTATAAGTTTTATTGTATTTAAAAAAATTATATTAATATTATAAATATTATTAAAAACATTAAATCCATCATTATATCCATCCATGAGAGGTGGTGAGAGAAAATTAATAACATCAGTTTGTGAGGCAAAAGTCCACCATACACTACAATGATGATTTCATATCTGATTTGATAAAATTGGTGAATGATTTAAGTTATTAAATTTAAATAATAAAATATAAGTATATTTATTATTTTGAATATATTATAACAGTATGGTTTAATAATATTTTGAGTAGGAGTGGGAAGAAATAAAATAAAAATATCAGTTGTGCAGGTTACCTCTTATTCGGACAACTTCTTTTGGTTTTTAGTAAAATGAATATTATGATAAATTATTAAAAAAATTACAACTAAATGATGAAATTATGTAATTATGTAAGTTATTTTTGAAGGAATGTTTTAAAACAATGTTTTTTTGAATTGTGAAGCGGAGAGGAGAGCAGGTGGACTCTTCTATGTGAGGCGACTGAAACACATGTTATTTTTGAATGAATATCATGTACTGAAGTTTTTCAAATATTATAATGATAAAAAAATTGGATATTAATTATAATTGATTAAATAAAATCTAAATATAGTAATTAATTCGTATTTTACCTTTTTTGGGTCTTTTCAAACCATTAATATTTTTGTTTAACCCCTCGTAAACCAATTATTACCATAGCTGCACTAAATATTTTTATATATATTTACTATATAGAAGTATGAAAATTTAATTTCACCATATTAGATAATATAATTTTTTTGATTAAAAATATTAAATTCATTTTTCAAAATATAAATCACATAGTTGCATGTATTTAAATTGAAATTAATCATTTATATGCGAAGAGAATGTATGTTTTTTAAGGGAAAACATTTATAAGTGGAAAAGGTTTTAATATAAAAATAATAACAGTAGAATAAAATAAACAGAATTGAATTAATAGATATATTATTGTAATAATATTAATTTTAAAACCATCATAAAATTATTTTCATGTTTTGAAATGATTTAGTAGGAATTACAATTTTTTATAAATAATAATATTTTATCATTCTCATAAAAAATATACATTCTAGAAAATTATAAACTATTCAACGAAAGTTAATTTTTACATGTAGATTTAAAAATTAATATTTAATTTTTAAATCAATTTATATAAAATTGAGAATAAAAAAATATTATTAAAATTGTTCAAAAGTGAAAATGTTTTCTTTAAAAAATTAATTTTTAAGAATAAAATTTGATTTACTCTAATAACATTTATAGAAAACACATAACATGAATTTAAAAATTTTTATTTAATATATAATATATTATTTTCATTAATATAATATAACATGATTTATTTGTTTAATTTATTAAGGTAAAACAGGACCATGTGCATAATAATAATTTTTTTCTAGAAAAAACATTTCCTTTATTTTCAGATTGTAGGTACATTCATTTATAAGTAATTGGTAATCAAATATTAGACATATATACATGCGTAAAATATATATTTTCATAATTTAGATAATATTATTCATTTCCATCATTCCAAATGTTAGGATGAAACTATTATATTTTGTTGTAATATTTTTATAGTATGTCATGTTTCATTAATATTATGTTCTTCGCATGACCCATGTTATAAAATTAAATTAAATTTATTGAGGTAAAATGTCTAAAAGAATTCATTCTTTTACAAGAAACTGGGTAAAAAAAATCTGAACTATAATATAATTAGGATTTCCAAGAATATATTTTTAAATCCTTTGTTCTTCTTTAGTTTATATCCTATGTAGTTGAGTATGGATAAGAGAAAACAAGATTAGTGGATCATTGATTTCACTGGATATATAGATTTAATATTTGGTCATATTCATAAATTAAAAAAATGGATCAATGATTTATACCCTCCCTATATTAGTAATCTCAAAAGACCTAGACACTTAAAGTGGTTTCCTAGTCAAGGGTACCTTTCAATAATAGGTTTGAGATACAAGTGTCGATGGTATAAATTCTATAAAAAATAGAAGAGTATCTATTTTTATTAGTAACAATATTCATTAATGAAAGATTTAGATGATTCTATATTTTCATTCAAAATTTAGTGAAGTTAGTGATATAGTAATAGTTATATTTACTCTACTATAAATAGAAGCTATGATGGGTTTTTATGAAAAAAACCCATTATGCTTATTGGAAATTTATTAATTTTATCCATTCATTTTTATTATATAGAGTATAAATAAAAAAATGGAACTTAAAACTACCAAATATTTGTAGGAAAATTAGATTATATGTATTATTAAAAAGAGAATATTATGTAATAAAAAAATAAAGTTTGACATACTGGTGCCAGGAAAACTATATGGATAATGATGGGAGTATTAATTACTATTTTACAATGGTAAATGAAATTGTTAGGGACATCGATGTTGATTTGGATGTTTCAAGGATAGTAAATATTCCTAAAAAAATTCCGCAAATTATTTGATTCAAAGATATCTTTGAAGAAATTGTGTACATTATTACTTCTTGAGTTGCACAATACATTCCTCCACTAAAATGAACATGTATTTTCATACATTGAAAATACTTCTTAATAGATAAATCTTCAACAAATTTAACAGACACACACCAAAGGACTATAACATTTCAATGTATTTGGAGACTCGTTATGAAATAACCTTATTTGATGAATGATCTTTAACTACTCCAATTAATATTTCCCCATTTGATATTATTCATACACATACCCTATATAAAACATCCTTCATATTCTGTGGAATAGACACATTAAAAATGGAAGCTGAGATGTTCATTAAAGGTTTTTAGAGAAGATAACAATCGATGATCATATGTGGGTATATTTTAAGAATAAGGAAATGGTATTTTAAAAATAACATATTAAATTCATTCCTAATCTCTCCTGGATCATCATCATGATCCATTGCATAAAACATTATCACTTCAAAATACATCAATGATATATATGTGAAGTCATTATAAATGAATCATGAACCATAATTTCATTTCATATAAGTATGGAACCGTCAAATGTATACAATCCATTTCATATATGAAGGATTATATCCTAAAATGTAAAATTCTAATGAAATAGGAATCAAAATCATTTTCCTTTTTTTAAAAGATCAATCTTCATAACATATTTCCAATAATGGATCACACACATCATCTTGTTTCCCATATATGATTAGTTACATAGGATTGTTTCCCATCATTATCTTATAAGATTTATAAAATTAACTGAGTCATTAGAATGAGATATTGGTCCCACCAACACCTAATATATACATTTATGTCCTATAAGATCATAAAACATTAATAATATAATAAAACATGAGATGAAATGGGTTACATAAATAATTTCTACATATCATAAACCATTGAAATGAATATGTTTTCATAAAAATTTCATCAATTCATCATTTCATAACTATTAGAAAATGAAAGTGTTTCATAAAAAAAATTTGATCATAACCATAAAAATAAAAAAAACTAAATAAATAATTAGTATGGAACCATTGTATAATATCCTAAAAAACATAAGGAAGACCAAAAGATTCTATTGTCGACTAATAGAAATTCCAACAAAAATTTCATTAAAACATTCTTGTGAGAAATATTATTTTCATTTTATTTAATTTATGTAAAATCAAAAAAAATACCATATATTCAGGAAATGTCTTCCACTGAAAATAAACCTTGAATACATTAAATTTAATTTTTAAATAATTGAGTGGTCATGATGTTTAAAAATCCCATTCATTCCACACATTTTAAAACAATTATTCTAATTAATTTTTTCTAAAAAATTAAAAACAACCACATTTATAAAATTATAAGTATAATATATTTTAAAATACTGATAAAATTTAAACATATTTAAAAATATATTTTAACAATAATTGGAAAAATGGTAAATATTTCTTTAAAACATATTTAGAAAATGTTTACAAGGATAAAAAATGGGTTTCAATTGAAGTGATACATATCCTTCATTTTGCCTTAAATGTTTTTATATTAATGATTTCATAAAGACAATATAATGAATGCATAACATAAAACATTATTAAATAAACATATGAGAATAAATTTAATAATTTTTTTTAGATATGGATGATGATATTTCAATATAAAAAACATAATCATAAATAGTTCTGATCCCCGATGAGATTATAACATATAACCATTCACCAATTTAGAGCTTATAGAATTGTGTTCCCCATGAAAAAAAGAAAACATTATACACAATTTAATCCCCAAATTTCTTGAGAATAATTTTAAAATAAATTCATGGAATTTATATTCCCCAACTAAAATAGGCAACTACTGTTTAAGTACTGTTCCCCATAAAAATTAAAGTGAGATGATGACCCCTTAACATATGTCTTTACTTCCACCATACTCACATAAAAATTTTTACAATAAATATTAATTTATTATTAATTTTTTTTTGAATCATTTATATGTATATAAGAACATTTATGATTTTCCTATGACATTATATCACCTGTTTATTATTATTTCCTCGTTAAAATCACATTTCAAGTAATTAATGCCACATTTTTCATGTAATTTTTGATTTTTTTTCTATCCATTTAAATTTATCATGGTTATTTCACATCCATAAATTTAAAAATTACATTTATATAATATATATTCATTTTATATGAATTTATATTAATCCTTAAATATTTTATATTGAAAAATTATTACAAAGCTTATGGTGACTAAAGGTCGTACAAACATGTGATTGTGTTTCAATTTTCTCGACATATGAAACAATGGATATGAAAATAGTACATCACTTTTTAATAATTATTATTATTTCTTATATATCATATATATTAACTACATTTTTCTATATTACCTTTAATGTATTGATTATTAGAAAAATGAACCACATTTATTCGTGAAGCGTTATTCCTCCACCCACACGAGTGATGCTATTGTATTCCATATCTATATAAATTATCATATTATATGTTATATTATAATTACTAATTTATTATAATTTTTAATATATAATATATTTACATCAAATACATCCTTTATATATGGTGATGAGAAATGAATTACATTTGTTCACAAGGTGGTAGTCTGTCATTCATAAGATCAACAATTTCACTTCCCATTAGATGAAATATGAGTTGAATATAGTTAATCCAATTAATATAATAAGATCTTATAAAATGTAATATAATTATTCTATTATATCATAATAATTTAATAATATTTTGTGTATTTGTAATAATAATAAAATTATCTCCTTTAAACATGTCTCCATGATTTTTTATGTGTGTCCTATTTGATACTATGCTTGATGTGATCTCATGTGGGTGTTTGTCTGTATTCCATGAGAACATTTTTTATTCGTTTTGGGTTATTTTGTTTATCATCTTCCATGTTGTATTCTTCTAAATTTATTTTATGTTTTCGTCTTTATTTCTTTTTAGTATATATAATTATATTCCTTCCATTGTATGATATACCATGTATGTATATTTCCTTATTTAGAGGTTCCATTCCTGGATCTATGAGTTCGTGGATGATCATTACATGTTTCCATCATAGATGTGGAGAAAAATTAACTTTCATTGATATGTAATAATGGACCTGTGAAATTGGGGGAGATATGATGGAATTCTATGTTGATGTTATACTCAACGCCAACATATCGTGTTGATCGATGCCTATTTGATTTTTGAGTGATGTACTCGATGACTAGTTGTCTTTTTTGAATAATTTCATACCCGATATCAATGATATGATTATACCAAGATTTGATGTGTGGGGTTCAATTTGGTAAATTGAATCCAAGTATCATTTTCTCCATGTCATGTTGATTTGTAATTATTGACTATATGTTGAGTCGATCTACAAGTAGAATGATCGATCCTTATTTTATTTTTATGTGGCACCCATGAGGCCATGATTTTGAAAACAAAACGTTTTACATGAGGAAATATATCGAATTAGTTTCATATACACAATATTACATGATGTTTTCAATACAAAAATTTACTATCATTGTGGTAAGTTTGGTTACTACTGACATTTCCAAAATATTGAATTCGTCCTCTTGGTGATAGTCTATTATGATATAGATTCTGAACACCTTGCGATGGTCCATTATGACATTTATTACATGTTCCATGTGTTGGTCTATGGTCCTTGATAATTTTCATGATTATAATTCTAACATGGTGCCAAAGAAAGTACAACCAGGGATTTGGTGGCTTCCTGTTTAGAACACCACTGCTCGGTTTTGATTCGTATATTTATATTCCTATGGAACATTAATTATAAATAGTGAATCATATGAGATCTATTAGACTACATTTAGGTCCGTAACATGGAATTTATATTAAAAGGTGTTTAAATTTTGTGTGTGTCATCATTTTAAGAACATCACACATGATAAAACCCATTTTATATTTAATTATTAATTTATCCTTAATTTTAAATAATAACTAATAAATATCTACAAAACGGTTAGTCATATGAAAAAATTGGAGTCTACCTTTATGTTTGAGAAATGTTTATTACCCAATATGGGGTATAAAATATGTTATTATTAGATTTTTTTCTATTTTTTTGTGATAATAAAATAGTTAATATATTTATTTTGTATTTGTTGAGATTTTATGGGCCTTAGAATTTTGAACATTCTCACCATATGAACCCTATGATATTCATTTGAAGAAAAAATGTGTTAATTTATTTGTGTAATGGAAAAATAATATTTAAGAAACTAATATTAAATCATATAATTTTGGAGGCATATAAAACATTAGTGTGAGATTCTGATGCATGAAATGTCACAATGTAGATGAAATTGAGAACAATGAATCCTCATCAGATAACATCCACATGATTTCACTAGAATCATTCCACAATATAATTAATGATCAAACAAAGTGATATATTATTATACTATGGAATTAAATTTATTTTTTGGGTATTAATTGTATAACACATTTTTATATAAGAGTGATTACAATAAGAGAGGTGATGAACTATTATAAGTGGGGGATAGGACGCACTTTGGATTTTTAGGAAGAAAAATCTGTACCAAATTGTCTAACACAATAAATGGATCAAAATGGTTTATTGTCAAAATAAATATTATTTAATGTCTAAATATATCTAAAAATAAGTACATGGTAATTTTTTTGTTAATTTATCCACTTATCATTTTAGATTAACCTTTGACAGAACCCTTTCATCCTTAACCGTTGTATTTAATTTTTATTGTTTGATTATTAAATTTGAAAAATATTTTGTTGAAAATTTTATTTAAAATCAATTATATTGACTGATAATATGGAATCCATAAGATTTAATTTCTTTCACCAATGTAGAAATTTTAATTTAAAATTAAACAAGCACACGTGATGGAAAAGAAGACTTCTTAAAGTGAATATTTACATATCTATAAAAAGTTTCAACAATAAAATTTTAAATAAAATTTATTTCATAGACATAAATTGGATAAATAAATATATAATTTAATAAATATTACATTTATGACTACATTAAATGTAAATGGAGCTTTAAAACTATTTAAATTAAAAAGAATTTTTTTAATAAAATACGTTTTTATTCAATGAAAAATTATTATTTGATGTAAATTTTAAAAAAATAATTTAAATATAATATTGAATTGTTTAATAAAAAATATATTTGTATTTAGTAAAATAAATGTTATAAACATAGAAGAAATTAAATTGTTTTTAATTTTTTTCTCAAAAATAATAAAAAATTTATGATAAAATAGTATTTACAATACATATAAAAACAATACTAGAAATTAATTACATTAATATCAATACAGTTTACTTGTATAAAATAATTTTATGAAACTTTTAAAACGTGTTTTCCAATTTTTTCATCAATATTTAATGTATAGTTTACATTTTTTGTTTAAATAATATTATTAGTAGCATATGGTGGTTTTTTAAAACTCGGCATTGCATGTAACCCAAGCTATTGATGAAATTAAATTTATTCAAACAAAATATTACATAAAAACATTTTTTATTAAATTATACCTCTCTTAAAATGAATTTTAAATTTTAATTCATCATAATGATGCAAGAAAAAATCAGTATACTTCTATGTCATTAGATCATAAGGTTTAAAAATAGCTCTTTAATATTTGGGTTTATGCAACAAAATAATGACAAGATGAGTGATCTTATTTCATTGCAATTTCTCTCAATAATAATTTATATCCAATAATTATTCCTCATATGAATTATCCGAATTAATTATTATTACCTCTAATATCAGTACATGTGAGTGGTTGGGTATTTACTTCCACCGGATAGAGATGTGGAACACATCATATAGTTGGAAGGTGTACAGTACAATAACCAATCGATAAGCAACCATCCCTACAAGATAGAGAGTTTTTAAGGAACTGATAATCTTAGAGAATTTTTTTCCCTTAATTACAAATAAAATTACATTATTCTTTAGATATATTCTTAAAAATAACATTTGACCGTCATTATATTCAGGATCACATTGAAAATTGTTAGAATCTCATTTTTTATTACTTTTTGTTTCCAAAAAATGTTTCTGAATGGATCTACCCTTCTATAGAAAATATAATGTTATCTAAAGACACAATAGATTTATTTCTATAACATCAAAAAATTAAGTTGAATTTATACACATATTTCTATAGGGAAATCCATAAGGAGCGAACTGAATTTATGAGAGAAACCTATTATTCTAAGGAATCTTGAATAGAAGCAGGTTTTTATACAAACCACCATTAAAATCCATAAAACAAGATCTCATC
This sequence comes from Viscum album, assembly GCA_963277665.1. NCBI lineage: Eukaryota > Viridiplantae > Streptophyta > Magnoliopsida > Santalales > Viscaceae > Viscum > Viscum album. The sequence goes on from OY728127.1 coordinate 607,260,435, forward strand.
ATAACCTTTTGGGTTTTAATTTTTCTCTCAGACAGACCAAGTTTTAATGGATTATATGTTGTGGTGAAATGTAACTCTATTTCCATATCCTCATAAATATATCAACATTACATAGTGGTAAACCACAGTACCCAATTAGAAATAATATAATTTGTTAATCCATGAAACATTTCCACCTTTCTAATGTATATTAGAGAATGATATTTTAGAGTAAAATCATTTATGATAGTAATAATTTGGGATAAATTTCCTTGGATATAAAAAACCCATATAATTTATTTCATTTAACGGTTTTGGGTATTCTTATGACCAAATCAAGGGTGATATTTTCCCATTTCCTCTCTTTTATGGGTTACAATTGTAAAATCCACTTTTTATTTTTTTTCAATCATCCTTTATATTCTGACAATCCGAGAACTGAGATATTAAATCTGTAATATATCAATTTATGAAATCCCATTCTAATTACTATTTCAATTCCATATACATATTTTTTCTTCCAGGATAGATTGAAAATGAAGAACAATGAGTCTCTTCTAACTAAAATTAAAACTTGGTATGGGTGGAGAACTTACAATGATAAATAAAAAATTATTTCATTATAATCTAGGTAGAACACTAGAACATTTCTATCCATCCAAAAAATATACATATCTTCCATATAATTTAATTTAATCATCACATGTATTGGTTTTTTGAACAATCATTTTAAAAAGATATGACTGGTCTCATTTCTTCCATATTTCAAGATCCATCCATTATAAATCTATAAAAAATTGGATCTTTTTTGGTCCACATCATGGATAATATGGCATGATCCTTTCAACTAAAATCATTGTGAGCCTTATAATATTTCCGAGGACGGTAATGTATTGAGAATTTATAATTGTTAATCGGCTATAAGCATCATTTATTTTACATGTTCAATTCATTCTATTTGAATAAATACTCTAAATTTTTTATTTTTATATAAATCACACTTTTATACATAATGATATTTAAACCCTATCATTATGCAATTAAATAAAGAAGTTAATTCCAAATCATGAATACGGTAATTTTCCTCAAGAAACATAAATTATCGTGGGTCATAAGCTATTACTCTGACGTTCATCATCAGATGGCATCTCTACCACTTCTTAGATGCATCACTATAGATTACAAATCCTTATCCATTTAGTGTAATAAAAGAATAGGTCCACTGACAAAACTTATCTTTATTTTCTTGAAATTTATCTCAAATTCATCCATCAAAAAGAATATGTACCTCTTCCATGTAAATTTGTTGAGTAGATTAGATATTCCTAAGAAATATTCCTCTAAACATCAATAATATACATCCGAACCAAGAAAACATAATGTCAATGTTCATATTGTTTGTATAGGACAACATTCAATAGCCTATCTCTTCAATGGATCAACTAATATACTTTTATTTAAACTACTTTGTCAAAGAATGAAACATTTTCTTCCAAAAATATTCAATTTTTAAATTCATCATATAGTTTCGCCCTCCCTGGGGTGTTTATCTCTATTCCGAGGTTATGTTTTTTTCCCTTCCATTATCTTTGATGAGATAAGATTAATGACTAATAATATTACAAAAAAACTAATAAATGTAATATTTAAAAATATATAAATTAAAAACCGTTATATAGTATGTGATTTAGTAAGACCAAATAGAAACATTATATCTATATTGTCCATACCTTTTACTGAATGTTTTCTGGAATATATCAACCTTCATGACTAGAAATTGATGATATATAAAATGAAGATCAATATTGTAAATTTATTGGGAACTTTATAGTTATTATAATATGTCATCAATATGGTGTACATGATACCTATACTCGATTTTATTCTTTTTCAATTATTAGTGCTCATCTTAGAGTCGCAAGGATCGACTTTTCAGCTTACACAAAATAAGAGGTTCACCCCATAGTAATAGACATAATTGAAATAATACCTTCTCAATGATCTCATATTGTTTCTTCTCTCTGTCCTAAAACATGATCAAATATATTTTATAGGGATTCATTGAAATACGTGAGCCTCTAGTTAGGAAATCTATTGATAACTCTACATAACAATTAAGTGGATGAATATGAAATCATTCTAGAAATACATAAATAAACTCCATAAAAATATGTGCTCCATTGATTTTGAGGTTTTACAAAACCATCTTGGACATAGACACCTTTTGAAATGGAATGGAAACACATAAAATTGATGAGAATTTCATTATATGCTCATATTTATATTAATATTGATAGACGAGTATAGCGTGGTGTTGAATATAAGATATCATATTGATTCCATCGAATGTTTTGTGGTGTTTATATAGATAATTCCAATACATGATTAGATAAAATAAAATTTAACTAGAGGGATAATAACATGATTATCATAAATCACATTCACAAAAACATCAACTAGGAAAGATTCATATACTATATATGTGATCATCATACCTTTACCAGGATTAAATCCAAATTCAAAGCCTATTTATTTAGTAGAAAAATGAACATCCCTAGATTATTATATAGATAATAATTAAATCATAAAATTAATATTTAATATGATATATCGATATTTGAGCATAAAAGTTACCACATCATCATTATATTTCCATCTTCATGATAATTATATATCAAAGAAATGTTAACATAACCATCATGATCATTAATTATATTGATCAATCTTAAAAATTTATTCATAGGATATCTAAATCATTATACCTTCTATGACACCATAGGATTAAGATATGTAATTCAATTAAATATTCAAATATTTCATGATTGTTTTTAAAGTGTTTTCCAATTTCCAAATAATATCCCCAACATGTGTCAAACCAAGTTTGCAGCAAGGCGAATTATTTTTCACAATATGAAGATCATGTATATCTCAATGCACCATTCACAATGTCATTTCCCAAAAGTAAAATTGTTATTGATCCACATCCAATTTTAGTACATAGATATGGATGTAATTTCACAAAATCCACTCACTCTATCCCCTATCAAAATTGCAATACATTTTCTTATACAATGACATATTCATAGACTTATCATTTGTCTTATCATTAGAAATATCCCAAGATAATCTCACTAATGATTTCTAATCCCATATTTCAATGGTTGTCTATGTGATTCCCTGAATACTAACTACAGTTACCCAATATTTTCATATATTGATATTACATATTAATAGATTAATATTTAATTCATTTATCAAATACACACCTAAGGAAATTAAAGGTTCAATGTATTTGGAGACTAGTTACACACCATTAATATTTAAGGAAATATCTTCAACATCGCTAAAGAATATCTCACCATGTTTTATTTTTCATAGATATATCCTACTTGCACCATTATTCATAACTTGGGGAAAGGAAATATAAGAAAGGGTTGGATTAGATGCTCAGAAAATATAAACATTGAATATATAAATTTATGAGTATATAAAATCATAAGATAATTATAAGAGGATGTGATTATAAATATAACATAAAAATTTATAACTAGTCTATTAGGGATAATTAGAATAATCCATGGAATGAAACATTATAATTTAAAAATAATATAACCATAAAAGAGATAAATCATTATAAACTCGTCATAAACCATATGTTCATGTCATATAAGTGTTGAACAATCATATGATTAATGATAATTTCATATTTTATTGTAATAATATAAGACAATAAAGTCATAATGGATCAGAAAAAAAAACCTATTTCCAATTTCATAATGGGCTAGAAATCATCACCTATTGCCAATAGATTATTAACACTATAAGTCGGTTTCAAAAATAGGATCACGCACTTCAGCATGTTTCTCATCATAATATCATAAGATATTAAACATTACCCAATTAATTTGAAATATATATGTCCCAATAATCACATAACACATAAAAATAAACTTCAAATTTTAATAAATCGTTAATTATATCATAAAAACTGAAGGGAAATGGGTTATATGAAAATTTCAACATAGAATAACCCATAGGAATGAAATAGGATTCACAAATATTTCACATATACAACATATCAAAACCCCTGAAAATGAAAAATGATTTTTATATATCACATATTTATAATCATAGACATAATTTATCACAAGAAATAATATGAATGGTACTATATGATCAAATCCTATGTAAAATATAAGAAACACCCATTTTTATTGTCATTTATGAATATAAATTACATTAATTATTATCAAAAAAATCATGGGGAGAATATTCATTTAATTTTGAAATAATTATTTCAAATATAATAGTCCTAAAATTATTAACTAAATCATTTAATTTTAAAATAACACTGAATAATTTTATGAACAATTCATATAATATTATGGTCATGAGAATGGAATATTCCATTCATTATGTTTATGTTAAAATAATTTTTCATATTTAATATTAGTACATAATCAAAACTAATTTATTAAAAAAATAAGTATAATGTTACCTTCCAAAAAATTAAAATGCATAAAAGGTTTGAGTTTATTTTTAAATAAACATAGGAATATAGTACTTAATTCATTAAATCATTTTTTTAAACATTTACATGGATGAAAAATAATTTCAACATAAGAGTTAAAATAATATTTTTCCCCTATATAAAAAATCATTTAGAATCATGATTCCATAAATATTGGAAAATTATATAAAAAAATTCATTCATGAAATAACTATCTTAGAAAAAATTTCATTAGTTTCTCGATAAATAAATCATAATATTTCATTATCTTAAACGTAATCATAATCATTCTAGATAAAAAATGATATTTCCACATAAACATATTTCAAATTTGGTATATTTTGAATCATATAAATTATGAATTTGTAATGAACAATATATTACATACATTTATATTACATCATAATTGATGAATATTCATTAAAACAAATAACAAAACCATAATAGAACCATATAGGTATCGTGACATTAGAAACTGGGAAACATAAACTACTAGTTCATAAAACATCAATGTTTTCTCCCATTTATTTCATTGTGACTAGGATCATTTTTGTAATATAATACTTCATACCCTTCTTTATGTCCTTTGGAAAAGAAAAATATGAAATGGTTAGCTCAGATGCTTAGTAAGGATAAACAATAGAGATATCAAACATATATAACACTGGAAAATATTATCCTTAATATAAGAGATCATAATATCATATCATGGGATTAATAAAATAAGTGCAATGTAATCCAAATAATCATAACCTAAGACATGAAAATTCATTCCATACACACATTAGCATAGAAAATAATTTCATAATAGTCAAGGATCTATACATAGACCATCACAACAGACAATGTTCTTTACTAAACCAAGTTCTCTCCTCATTCTAGCCATGTATCATTGATCCAGATTATCTTTCCTTTCCATCCATGTCTATATCATTGATATAAATATTTACCAAATGAATTAATGTGAGATATAGGTCTCACCCGTCTCATAATGAATCCATTATTATGTGTTCCGCATAACATAAAAACACTAACCATATCAGAACACATGAAATAACATGGGTTTCATAAACATCATTACATTCTAACATAATCCATATAAAATATCATTCCATAATGAAGACAATAAAATAATATTAATAATGGGGATATAAACATAACCATATTTAAAGAGAATCATCATATACTGAAAATAATTTTGATAAAACACTTGAAATTAATTCTTGTGAAAAATATCCTTTATTCATCAAAAACGTTTTCTTCTATCAAGCTATCATGAAATTTTAGGGAAAATAATTATTGAGGTTAATATGCATTTGTAAACATGTAGAGGATTATTTCTGTAAATAAGGAGCTATGAAGATGTAAGAACCCATTCATTCTGTATATGTTAAAAAACATTCTTCTAATACTTTTCCGGGAAAAGTCAAAAAGTACCTCATATGGTAAAAAAATTAAAAATTCCTTCCTAACCCTGTAGTAAAAGAAAAAATTGGAACAAATTTCATTAAACATACATAGACGAATAATAAAAAATTTATGATAATATTTTTGGAAAACATGTACATGGATGATGAATATATTCTTAGTAAATACATACGAATAATCAATCTCGGATAAAACGAGATTTGAATAGTTATCCCTTACCTGAAGTCCGATATGATTTGTATGTATAAAAACATCTTGTGTAATTATTTATATAATATTACTGATTTATTAAAAAAAATCATTTTTATGATATTATTTATGATCATATTTTCCTCTGTTAGTTTGTACCATTTCATCGTTACTCGTTATTCGGGTATTAACTACATTATGTTCTTATATATGTAATGTCAGATAAGTATTTATTTATATTTTTATGTTATAGTTATATCATTTATAGAATGGTTTTAGTATAGTATATATCATTTATATTCATTCAATTCATTTATATAATCCTGGTTTAATGAAGATTTTGTAGAACGAATCACATCACAGCGTAGAGACGGTTTGTCATACTTACACGCGAGTGACGATATCATTCCAATAATTGTGGAATAGTATTGAATTGGATGGTGTATATGATCTATTAATTAGTATCATGTTATAATAATCATAAATAGTTATTATTTCCACAATTATACCCATCTATATAAGGTTGTGGTGAAAAACAGATTACACCATGGTGTGGGGACGATATGTTGTACATACACACGTGCAGTGATTTAAATTTTCGAAGGATTGATAGAAGGTGAAAAATAGATGTTTAATATTTATAATAACATATAATTATATTATTAATACTGATGTTATTTATTTATAAGGAAAAAAACTAATGTATAGGTAGTAGACAAAAAAATTTATTTGAAATAATCGACAGAAGAGATTACCTCTTCCTCGACGTGCTTCCTATCAATTTCCACATTAGGAAATTGATCTAGTCTTTGTAGAAACCGAAAACCACTATAACATAACTACGTAGGTTTAAAATATAAATGGTCAGGGTTTTTCCGAGCTTGATGGCTCAATATTTGGTGAAGTGGAGAGGGAGTAGGTTTCCTTTAATAAGAGAGAAGAGGATCACTTTAGAAAACACTCAAAATATTAATTTATAATAAATTAAATTTCGACTAAAATGGATCCAAAATTTATTTAATTCTAATGTAAGATGATTTTTGTTTGAATACCCATCATCCCATAATATTTAGTCAAGTTTAGAAAATTTTTTATACTTATTTTTTTGGTTTAAACCTTATTTTACACTTTTTAATCAAACTGTGATATCATGTTATTTACACATTGTGGATTAATGTCATTACCATATCATGTAAAAAATCTAAAAAATATTATTTGTGAAATTTTTAGACTTATATAAACCATTTTTCAATATCGTAGATTTTAAGGAATTTAATATCATTTTATAGACAATTTTATTTTTTAAGTTATAAATTTTGTCAAATTGGGAAAATATTCATACATGACATTTTAAAAATTCATAAAAACATTATCCCTTCTAAAATGAGGCATGAAATCAATGATAATAGGTCATTTTAATCCATAAAATTCATTAATGACATAAATATAAAAAAATTACATTTTCTGATATTTATAAATTCATTTATTTAAATATTTCATTAATATGGTAATCACTACATCCTTTTTGTGTCATATATAATACTATTTATAAAATCTATAAAAATTATAAATAAAATAAAATGATGAAGGAAATATTTATATATTTATAATGACTATTTATATGAAAATAGATCATTTAATTAACCCTATATTAAAATCAATTTATTATAAGTTATATCTTTAGGTTTTAAATATTATTAATTTGAATTAATATTTATAAAAGGTTATATTCACATCAATGTGAATTTATAGGGATTCAAAATCAACCCAAGGAAGTCCATGGTCAGAAATATTTCAAAAACTTTAGATTAGGGCACGTTTTAGGGATGTATATTATTATTAAATTATTAAATTTTAACCCTTATATACCATATTTACCCTTTAACCGTTGTAAATAAAATAATTACTAAACATACAATTCATAATTTCCAAATAAAAAGGTACATTTTAACACAATTTAGATGTTATAATTTAAAATTAGGAATCCATTTTCACAAGTTGTAAACACATAAGTTTCATTAATTGATTTAAAATTAACCTCATTTTTGAAATGAGAAAATATGTTTTAAACGTTAAAACATTACAAAAGATTGAAATTTTTTATCTATGAATTCAGTATAACATTATTGATAATGACATAAATTATGTTAAATGGTAAAAATATATTATATTTATACATTAAAACCATTTAGTGTTATAATTAATCTATATCAATAATCCCTATGAAAAAAATTTCATTTTAAATTTAGCGTATTTTTATAATTAATTAAAATCAGAATGTTATCAGAAAAATATCAGGATTTTTTCAAAATTAAATTTTTATATCCAAATTCAAAATAAAATTTTTATTTTGTCATATATAAATTATTAATGTGCCTAAATCATAATAAAAAATGGGTTCTCCATTCAATTTTATAAAATCGACCTTTAAAAAAATGTTCTTATACATAAATATGGTTTATTCATACCCTTGGACAAAAAAATCAATTTTATGAATATAATAAAATATTTTATTTTTTATATATAACATATATGTTGTTAATCTCCGTAAAAAAGTAATTAACTAAATAAAAATATCAAATTTATTTATATTATTCATAAATATTTAATAGTCAAATAATTCATAATGAAATTTCATATGTTAGTTATAATTATTCCCACTATCCAAATGGCTAGGCTAAGACGATAATTTTATATTAATGGAATCTCGCGGTTTTTTTAAACTCATGTGTGGATGAAAAGAATGATATAGAATGATAAAAATAATTTAAAGAAAATATTTCATAATATCATTCGAGTTTACATTCTACCACCCTTTTTCTGAATTTCGCCCTAAAAAATCATCAATTGGAAATAAATAGATGAGGATAACTCTACTATATCATTTCCTCAAGTTCTAATTGTGCTTCTTCTAATTGGTAGTTCTCCATAAAACCTTAACAAATCTAGTTTTAATATTTTGTAGATCTTTTTGGATATGATATAGAATCTTTATATGTTATTCTTCATAAGAAATATCTTGATCCATGTATCACCCAAAGCTTCCAGGGTACATTTCCCTTTGAATAATACAATAACATGTAGTGTACACAACTATGAGTTCAAACATACCACAACCAGTCATACATGCCATTCTGAATATTAATTCCCATTTTTTGAAATTTTATAAATTTTACCATTCATAATGGACTTCATTTTTGGATTCAGAAAATCAAAATTAGCATAGGGTGATTTTTTTGGTATTTTTCAGAAAACATTCAATTAATGACGAATAGTGAATAACACTACGTTATTGTTAAAAAATAACTTCTTAAAATATTAATTAATTATTTTATGTAACTTTATTTTATGAAAAAATAGATATATAATTACTATATATGTTCAATATAATTCATTGGAGTCATTTTGTAATAATATTATATATATATATAATTTTATTGAACTTTTAACCGACGTTTACCCACCTCCTAGGAGCATTTGAAAATTCGTATAATACATAATTTTACCACTTCTGTGGGTTGAATTTCAAAACTCCGAGTGACATGGTTGATATCAATAATTAAAATGTGGTTCAATAAGATGAAAATAATTTTTGATGAATGGTAATATTTCACTTTTAATGAACTCGATTAAAAGTAAATAGGGTAATTAATGGTAAAAATGATATTATTATTACCCTAACACATATCCTATTTCTATTGGATAAGGGTAATTCTACCCAAAACATCCTTAGGAATAAAATTTTATCCTTTAGGTACACTTGGATTAGATTTGGACATTTATTATTATTTTATTTAAAGAAGAGTTAAAAGAGTTAAAATCAATGATTAATATCTAACCATTTTTAATATAGGGTTATACATAAGACACATTCGACGATAAAAATTCATTTGAATGTTAAAAATATTTAATACATAATGTAATTATATTTAGCACTTAAAGACATTAAATAATTAAATTTATTTACGACATGATTATGATGTAGTAATTACCTTATTAATGAATGATTAAAATAAATGATATTACCAATATCCAAATAAATATAATTTCAGACTTTTGATGAATTATATTAATTTTATAGGTTAATATGAAATTATAGGGTTGATTAAAGGAATGTTTTTATGTAATAATGTGGTTATGAATTAAAAAAACAAAACACCAAATAGTGTCAAAATTTACATAAAAGAGTTATAAAAAAAGATTATATTATTATTTTGTATTCTATTCCTAAAAATCAATTTTTGGGAAAAAGGACATAAATAATATTGTATATGTCATTAATTAACCACATTACGTTCACTTAAAAATTTATACTAGGTTTATTAGCCATATTATTAATAAAATACAAAGAGACATAATAAATGTCAAATTATTTAAGTAAGAGTTAAATCTAAAATATAAGTTTAATGTGATGAACTAAACCTGACAAAAACCAATTGGTGCAGAGTTTTTTAACCCATACCCACCATATCCTTTAAATAATTCATTTTGGATCAATTATAAATAAAAAATGATATTATTATAAAATAATATTTCAAGCTTTTCCTAAAGTGACCCTCACCTCTCTTATAAAAGTTAAACTCTGCTTCCCTTAAATTAACACATTAAAATACATTTTTCATGGCTAACCCCAACCCACATATCCTCTCAAATAACCTCCATTCATTCTAGAGGCTTTACATTGGTCAGAAACCCAACCTAAAGAGCCCTTTTGATCAAATCAATAGAGATAACCTGAAGAAGAGATAAAAATTTCATCTCCTCTTTCAAGATCTTTTCTTCTTCCACTTCCACATTAATTGATGTTTCCAATATAAAATAATAACTCTATTATGTTATATATAATATGATTTTATTATAAAAATGGTACAACCATATTCACTATTCTATCCATCCTATAAATGACAAAGTCACCATATGTGTGTACGTAAGGATTACTATCTCCACGTCATGGTGTATTTTTTTATAAAAAACCTTCAACATTTCAACGGGTATAATAATGAGTAAAAATGATGTAAATAATAAATATAACATGATAATTATTCTGTATATATGATATACCTTCCAATTATATACGATTTTTGTATCAGAATAATGATATTGTCACCTCTGTGTACGTCTGGATTACTGTCTCCACGAACACGATGAGATTCATTCTCCATCATAATAATTTGAGAAAAATTATCATATTATGATTAAAAATAATTATTATAAACCTATTTTCATTATGTATATGTATAAAATATATCCTATCCATAAGAATCATTGATTACGTAACCATGCATATAAAGTAAAATGAATCAGTTAACACCTGAAACGATGATACTACCAAAATATCATTAACAATGAAATATTAGAATATCATATATGAAATAATATTAATGTATATAATTCTTGAATATTTTTATAAAAATTATTTCACTATTATACAAGAGTTCATCCTACCCACGAACAAGGAAAAGTTCAAGGTAAAGGTTAATATCACAATCTCTTTATTATTCAAGGTTGTTTTTAAGTAAGTATCTACTAGGACCTCTTTATCATCCATATCTGTGTTTCTTAAAAATGGATTCGAATTTTTTTTATTATTTACTAGACTATGAGATAAATTCATTTATACCCTTTATTAGATTTTTATTTATGTTTTTTAAAGGAATGTTTTGCACCATTTTCCAAACAAGGTACCTTATGACCTTTTTGACAAAATTATGGTATGAATTTTTTTTGATCTTATACGGATGGTGCAGCTATTTTCTGTCGTTATAACAACGTAGTAGTTTCTCTTACATGCTTATAAGAATATTATAAAAGGAATGGTTTTATTTTATAATTATATGACTTTAAATGATTTCAAAATTGAATGAGATGTTTCTATAAAAATGTTTTGATTGCATCTATGTCAATATCCTTTTATAGATTGTGAACTTATTTGATGTTGATTTATTATGATACAAAACAACAATATTATATTGACTTCTTTGTGATATATTTGAATTTGGATGTGTTATTTTTATACAATTCGTGTTTTGTGGATAATATATTGACATTTCATATGATAGTTTTAGTACGACTGTTTATGTAATGTTTAAACCATTTCATATGAGGAATGCATTGGACTTAGTAAGCGATGGGTGGAGCCCACTATAGTTCCTCGATGCATCGGTAGGTCTAATGAGACAAACATGTGACTTGGAAGAAGGCCATAATAAAATATTATTAGTAGTCTTGGCACAATGCCTTGACTATGTGGTTATGAAGTCTGAAATTATGCATTCCATCATTAGGAAAGTGGATATGGATATTGCATTTGATTATTAGACTTGTATAATATCCATGTCAATAAGTAAATGGAATTATTTTTTTTTATATTTTCAATATTATTCTGACATTCATGTTTAAATGGATTTTCTTTTAGTCTTACATTGCCTTAAATATTTATCTTATTTATGAAAGTGTTCTCTATATTGTTATCCTTACTTAGCTTTAGAGCTCACCCCTTTCTATGTTGTTTACCAGGATGCGAATATGTATATTAAGACTGAATTAATAGGATAGTCTGAGGGATATAAGTGTTTCCTATGGAGTCTATGTTGTTGTAGTTTTTCATTTTATAATGTAATGTAAAACTTATTAATATATCAAGTATTTCCAAGGCTACTAAACTGATCGGTCTTTCGGAATTTGATCCCATGTGATCATGAAAATGTTATGTAATAATGCACCGAATCTGGTTAACTAGGTTTGGGGCATTACAGTTGGTATCTAAGGATGTTTAGCAATAAACGTGGATACTAGATTTAGAAAAACTCTGATTAGAGAACATTACCCTAAGATAGGCTTTGATGATTAGTATATAATAACATCCTAGAATTTTTGTACTATAGTGATTTTGTGAGTTTTCAAAGAAATACATCCATGTCTGGATATGAATAGGTAAAGGTAGCTCTAGCATAGATGTACCTAGGGGTAAAACCTGGAAACACCACTTTGAGCTAGACTCGAATGGGAAATGGTAATGAAAATGTGCCTTGCTGTACTCTTGGTTACGACACTCCCAGATGATATGGTTAGGATAATTCTAATTTTCTATACAAACCACTATAAAGGGTTTATGAGTATATACCACCTTAATGATAATATTTTTATGATTATGGATTATATCCCTAAACTATTCAATTTATGTTAATTGTTTACCATGTTTGCAGTTATGTATTGCAATTCATTAACTAATCCAGTGTATGCCATTGGTTTGAAATGGATCCTAGAAGAAGGAATTGAAACCATATAAACACATATAATCTATGTAGGTATTTTCCACATACTCAAGATAATTCTAGTGGAGCTGGTGAAGAAACTAGTGATGATCATCTTATCACCATACTAGGAGAACTCACTCATGTTATGAATAAAAAACTTACCCGTATGGAGCTCCCTGATCCACAACCCATAGGATCAATGTTAGACCACATCATGATGAAAAAACCACCAATATTCAATGGTTGTAAAAATCCATTAGTATATGAGAAATGGATAAACTACATAGAGAAAATATTTCATGCTTCGGGGGGTAGTGAATGGGAAAATTTTTTAATGGAAGTTTATCGCCTCATGGGAGATGCAGATCAATGGTGGTCATTGATTCAAAATACAACGGATGATGATGATCTATTGAATATAGAATAGAGGGAGTTGAATGTTTTTTTCATAGAAAAATACTTTCTTCGTGACCATCGAGAGGATATAGAAAAGAAAATTTCTGTGATTTAGGAAAAAAGAGGTTGAGAATGTCCCAAAATATGAGGATAAATTTACAAGGTTAGTAAGGAATGCAACAGATTATATACGTAACCCAAGGAGTAAGATTGATAGATTTTTTTATGGGTTAAAATAATTTATTCATCAAACATTAGTAACAAAATCCTTCACAAAATACGAATATATTGTCTCATGTGCTATCGAGATAGAAAAATAATTCTCTATGTCTTATGACATTAATGAAAAGCAGGAGAAGAAGAGATATGTTGAACACTGTGGAAATGGAAATAATTGGAAGAAGGGTAAATTTGAATATCCATCATGTGCTAAATGTTGGAAGAAATACCCTAGTACTTGCCTGAATGTAATGAGATTCTATTACCAGTGAGGTGAAAAAGGCCACCATGCTCATGATTTCAAGGGGATGAAAGATGCTATTGAATGCTATAATTGTAGAGAAAATGGGAATTATGAAAATTAATGTCCTAAGAGCCAAGGGAATATAACTCAGAAAAGTCCACAGAAGCAACAAAAAATGTATGCTGTCACTACTATTGAGGATGAAGCTCTGAAAGACGTGGTGGAAGTTAATTTAATGGTTTCCTCAAGTTTAGAAAATTCATTATTGGATTCTGGATCATCACATTGTTTCATATCTTCCCAGTTTTCTAAAAAAATTTAGATATTTTCAATTTGACATAACAATTAATTTTTCAGTAAAAACACCTTTGTGAAGTATCATCGCAACAAATTATTGTTAATCAGCTCCCATTGGAGCATATTAATGTTCTTTATCAGCTGATCTAATCATCATACCCATGATTGAATTTGACATAATAATTATTATAGATTGGATTTGGAACCATGAAGATATTATTTATTGTAAGAAAAAAGAGGTTACAATTTCCAATGATGATAAAGAGAACCTTATATTTAGATCAGAAACATCACCACCTGATTCTTATCTAGATCGACCCATGGTACCTCTACTAAAGTCAATTATTAGTTAGGATGAGAACAAAATAATTTTAGAAGAGGAAAATAATGTTCTAATAGAGGACGTACCTATTGTGAAAGAATATGTTGATGTGTTTCAAGAGGATTTACCAGGACATCCTCTCGAATGACAAATTGAGTTTTATAATGATATAATTCCTCGTTCAAGAACCATATCGAAGAACCCATATAGAATGGTCACTGTGGAATTAGTGAACTAATGAAACAACAAGATGAATTGAGTAATAAGGGATTTATTTTCCCTAGAGTTTCTCCATGGTGACCCACTGTCATTTTTTTTAAGAAAAAAGACAGATCAATGAGGTTTTTCATTGACACCCAGGAGAACAATTTTATAAAAATAAAGAAAAAGTATCCCCTACCTCACATTTTTTATTTATTCGACCAACTTCATAGAGTTCAATATTTTTCAATGATTGAACATCGATCTGGATATCATCAGTTTGTTGTTATGAAGGAAGGCATTCCAAAAACAACATTTCGAACTAGGTACTGGCATTACGAGTTTACAATAATTCCTTTTGGGATGACAAATTCACCCTATATTTTCATGGACTAATGAACAAAGTTTTCGTGTAATATCTAGATGAATTTATAGTGGATCTTTTTTATGGTACCATAGTATACTCCAAAATCTATGAAGATCATGAAAATCACATGCATACCATTATGAAAACCTTTAGAAGAAATGAATTATATGGGATGTTTAGTAAGTGTGAATTCAGGATTCAAGATATTTATTTTCTTGGAGATATTATATTTGAAGATGGATTTTCTGTTGATCCTTCAAAGACCAAGGCAATCCAAGAATGTCCAGAACCGATGCGTATAACTAAGGTACCCAATTTTATTGGATTAGAATGTTATTATGGGCATTTTGTCCAGAATTTTTCTAGATTGGCTAACCCATTTACCAAGATCACACATAAAGGGGTTAAATTTGTTAGGAAAATAGAATTTGAAGAATGTTTTGAAGTTCTAAAGAGAAGATTAGTAAATGATCATATCTTGACTCTACCATCAGGGAATGATGGGTTTGTTATTTATAGTAATGCTTCAAAGAAAGGACTTGGTTGTGTCCTTATGCAGAATGGTAATGTTATTTCCTATTCTTTAGGAAACCTAGAAATTAATTAGAAAAACTATCCTACTCATGATCATCTATTAATAGTTGTAATATTTTCTCTGAAAATATAGAGACACTATCTCTATGGTAAAAATGTGAGATTTATACTGATCAAAAGAGTTTGATATATATTTTCTCACAAAAAGAACTCAACATGAGGTAAAGGTGATGGAATGATCTATTAATAGATTATGATTAAAGAAAACACTACCACTTGGTGAAGTCAAATAAGGGGGATGATTCTTTGAGCAGAAAGGATCATGGAGTTTTGAGCAAGATGAGAGTTGAAGGGGATCATATTTTCATGGATCTAGTGAAAATGGATATGTGAATAATCATGGATGGCAAAACATCGATACTTTTTCAAATGGTTTCCAAACCATCTATACTAGAATGGATAAATAGTTTTCAAGGTGATGATGAGGAGTTTCAAAAGAATATTAAATCTATGAATGATGTGAGATTGAGTGACATCATATATAAAGATGTCAATTATAAATTTGGGAAAAGACTTTGTGTTCCCGATATACCAGATCTAAAACTGGAATTGTTAGATGATTCTCATAGCTCTAATTTCTATATACTCTCTAGTATCACCAATATCTATTGAGATTGGAAGAAATATTTTGGGGGGACAACATGAAGAGGGAGATTTTTGATTTTGTGTCAAGATATACGGTTTTTCAACAAGTGAATGGTGGAAGGCAATAGCCTAGAGGAGTCATGCAACTTCTTCCCATACTTGAGTGGAAATGGGATAATATTACGATGGACTTTGTCATGGGGATACCAAAGAATCATAGAAGGAATTATCCTATATGGGTCATTGTGGATCATCTTACCAAGTCATCACATTTTCTTGCTAAAAGAGAAGATTTACATCTTGAACGTCTAGAAAGAATATATATAAATGAAGTTGTAATACTTCATGGATTACCCTTCTATATTGATTCAGATTGTGAACCATATTTTACATCATTATTTGGGAAAAGTATTCAGAAATACCTAGATACTGAACTTCTATTGAGCACTGCCTACCACCCTCAAACTGATGGACAATCAGAACAGACTATTAAAACCATAGAAGACATGTTGAGATCTTTCCCACATGACTTTCAAGGTATGTGGGATCAATATTTACCTTTGGTAAAATTTTCCTATAACAATATATTACATTAAAGTATTCATATGGCTCCATATGAAGCATTATATGGAAAGATATGTCACACACCAAATTTTTGGGATGATATTGGTGAAAAAAAACTCATAGGTCCTAAACATGTTGAGGAAACAATGGAAAAGTTGAAGGTTATCCAAACCCACATCAAATCAGTCCATAGTAGGAAAAAGAGATATGCCTATAACTAAAGGAAGGATTTGGAACTTAAAGTAGGAGAGCATGATTTCTTTCTAGTGTCTCCATGGAAGGGTGTTATATGACTATGTAAGAAGGGTAAATTTATTCCCAAGTACATCGGACCTTTTGAAATACTAGAACAAATTGGTGATGTAGCTTATCATTTGGAAATGCCTCCATGTCTCTCCAAAGTTCATGTTGTGTTCCACGTATCACTGTTGAGAAAATACATGCCTGCCCCAATGGATGTTCTCACCTCACCTATGAAGAATTATAACTGGAACCTAATTTATCTTATTGTGAAGAGACCATCAGAATTCTTGATAACAGAGAACAAGTTCTGAGAAATTGGACGACTCGTCTAGTAAAAGTTCTATAGAGAAACCTTAATATGGAAGAGGCAATGTGGGAACAAAGGAACATATGATAAAAAACTACTAGAATCATTTTATGCAGAAATATTATAGAAATTTCGAAGACGAAATTATTTTATGGAGGGTAGAATGTAACATGCCAAGCTTCCACGCAACTCTTACCTTTGAATAATACAATAGCTTATGTGGTACGCAACTTCAAGCTCAAACACCCCCAAACAATAAAACTAGTTGTTATGAATAGTGAAAAGATTGTGTTATTGCATAAAACTGACTTTTTAATTAAATTATTATTTATTTTATATAAAAAATTTTAGATCAAAATAGATACATAATAATAATATATGTTTAATATAATTCATTTAAGTCAGTTTTTAATAATATTATAAATATAAAATTTTGTTGAACTTTTTACCGTCTTTTACACACCTCCTAGGAGCAATTACTAATTCGCATAAAACATAATTTTACTTCTTTTGTGAGTTGAATTTCAAAAATATGAGAGACATTGTTTATCTTAGTAAGAAAAATCAACTTCAATAAGATGAAAATAATTTTTGGCGAATAGTAACTTTTTACTTTTATTTACAACGGTTAAAAGTAAATAGGAAAATATAGGGAAAAAATGATATTATTAATAATCTAACACATGTCTTAATTAGATTGTGTAAATATAACTCAACCAAAAAAACCTTAGGAATAAAATATTATCCTTTAGGTCCACTTGGATTAGAATAGGTAATTTATTATTGATTTATTTAATGAAGAGTTAAAAGATTTAAAATCATTGTTTAATTACTAAACCATTTTTAATATAGGGTTATATATAAGATAAATTAAACTGTAAATATTAATTATGAATCTAAAAAAATTTCTTACCTAATGGTATATTATTTATATTTTTTATGCATTAAATAATTAAATTTATTTATGACACAATGATGATGCAATAATTACCTTATTAATGAAAGATTAAAGTAATTGATATTTTAAATATCCCAAAAAATTAATTTTAAAAATTTAATGAATTACATTAATTTCCTAGGATTATATGATATGTTATTTTTGATTAAATAAATTTTTTTAAAATGTGATAATGCTGTTATGAATTTAACAAAAACAAAATACCAAATAGAGTCAAAATTGACATAAAATAGTTTTTAAAAAAATATTATATTATTAATTGGTATTCTATTCATAAAAATATTATGTTCAACTAAATGGATGAAATAATATTATATATGTCATTATTTAAAAACTTGAGGTTCACTTGGATGTTTATTGTAAGTTTATTAACCATATAATATTAAAATACAAAGAGACATGGTAAATGTCAAACTATTTAACTATGAGTTAAATATAAACTATAAGGTTATTGCGATGACTAAACATTTCTAAAACAAATTTTTTGAATGTTTTTAGACCCATCCCAACCTTATACTTTAAATAATTCATTATGGATCCATTAGAAAACAACATAGATTTTATTATAAAATAACATTTCATGATTTTCTTAAAGTTACAATCACCACTATTATAAAAGGGTTCTCCCCTTCTCTCAAATTCACAACATTAAAGCCTTTTGGCTCAATCAAAACCTACCCAAATATCCTATAAACTATCTTAAATTCATTCTAGGGCATTACATCAGTCATAAATCCATCCTAAGGATCGCTTTTGATCTAATCAAAAGGAAGAACCTGGTGAATAGGTAAATATTTCATCACCTCTTCCATGTTCTTTTCTTCTTCCAATTCATCATTCATTGATGTTTCCATTCTAAAAAAATATAGTATCATCAACATATTGTGATGTTATTAAAAAAATGGTATAACCCTATTCATTATTCTATACATCCTTTTAATGAAAAAGTCTCCATATGTGTGTACGCGCGGATTATCGTCTCCACGTCGTGGTGTAGTTTGTTATTCAAACACTTCATTATTTGGATGGGAATAATAATGAGTATAGATAAGGTAAATAATAAATATAACATTATAATAATTCTTTATATATGATATACCATCCAATTTTATATGATTTTAAAATAAAAAGAATGATATTGTCACTCGTGCGTAGGTCTGGATTATTGTCTCCACAAACACGATGAGAATCATTCCCCGTCATTATCATTCAAGAATAATTTTCATTTTATGATTAAAAATAATGTTTATGACTGTAATATTATTTTTTATATGAATCAAATACATCCTATCAATTAAAAAAATTTATTATATAACCAAGAATATAAAGGAAAATGAATCATTTAACAACTGAAATGATGATACTACTAAAATATAATAAAAAATGCAATATTTGAAGATCATATATGATATAATATTAAGCTATATGGTTATTTTAAAATTTAAAAAAAATTATTTCTCCATTTTACATGAGGTTAACCTACCCTTGACCAAGGAAAATTAAAATGTAAGGGTTAATTTAACAATCTCTTTATTATCCTAGGATGTTTTACGTAAGTATCTACTGGGAAAACTTTATCATACACATCCATGTTTCTTAAAAATTTATTCCAAAATATTTTTACTATTTACTAGACTATGGTAGAAATTAATATAGAATTTTGTATGAATTTTTATAAAACTGTTTGAAAGGAATATTATCATCATTTTCTAAACAAGATAGCTTATAACCTTTCCAACAAAATTAAGGTAATATTTTTTTTAACATTTAATGTTGGTGTGGCTATTTAACATCTTTATAACATCATAAATTATTACCTTAAAATATTATAAAAATATTTTAAAAATAAATGTTTTCTTTTAAAACTATATTACTTTTAAATGATTTTGAAATAGGAAGAGATATTTCTCTAAATTTTTTTTTGATTTCATCTATGTCAACATCTGTTTATGGATTGTTATCTTATTGGAAGTTTATATATTATGATACATAACATCCATATTTTATTTATGGTTTTGTGATATGGATGACTATGGATGTGTTATTTCTATACAATTCGTTGTTTATTGATAAATTATTGACATTTCATATACTAGTTATAATACGAATGTTTATGTTATGTTTAAACCCTTTCATATGAGGAATTCATTGGAATGTGTAAGTGACAGGTGGAGCCTGTTATATCTCCTCGATGCATCGTAAGGTCTCATGATGAAAACTATTGTCTTGGAATAAGGCCTTGACAAAATCAGATTTCTATTCTTGGCACAAGGCCTTGACTATGTGGTTATGATGTCTGAAATTATGCATTCCATTATTATGAAAGTGGATATTGAAATTTCATGTGACTATTCAACTAATAGAATATCCATGATAATAAGTAAATGTAATTAATTGATTTTATATTTTCCATATTATACTAAAGATCATGTTTAAAAGGCTTTGGTTTTAGTCATACATTGGCTTAAATGTGTATTATTATTTATGAAAGATTCTGCAATATTGTTATCCTAACTGAGCATCTGATTTCACCCCTTTCTTGTTATTATTTTTTCCATGATGAAAAGAAGTATATTATGACAAACTTGTAGGGATATTCTATGAGATATGAGTGTGGCCTATGTAGACTTTTTTTTACTTTTTCATTTGATAATGTCATGTAGTACTTATGAATGTTTCTAGTATATCCAAGGCTACTAAACTGATTAGTATTTCGGAATATGATCCCTTGTGATCATCCCAATGTTATGTAATAATGCACCGACTCTTGGTAACTGGGATTGGGGTGTTACACTCTAGCAGCATGACTTCTGAGGTGAGTAAATGTGATGGATCAGGTATATACTTTTATAGGAGGGATACATGAAACACATCATAAACATAATAGATATTTGATGTAAGTGAAAATCGATAAGATACCTTCCCAACACGATGCAAAATATCAAAAGGACTGATATAACAGGGGATCAACTTTCCCTTCATTTGAAATATCATTACTATCTTCCAGGGAGATATTTTCAAGAAAACCTTGTCAGCTACATCAAACTATATGTCTTTTCTCTAGTTATCATCACAACATTTATTCCGACTCTGAGCTTCTCTTATATTTTTTTTAATAGATCCCAAATTTTATACCGTTTTATCAAAAAGATTAGGTCCTAATAGCTTTCCTTACCCATATTTATCCAGTAACTTAGAGTTATGACCATCTTTCAAAAATGGATTCATTAGGATTCATATGAATACTATAATGAAAGATATTATTGAATGAAAATTTCACCAATGGTAGGTGTGGATCCCTACATCCTTTTAAATCCATATAGCAATATCTCAACATTTCTTATAGAGTTTGAATTTTCATCTCAAACTGACTATATGTTTGATGATAAAAAGCAGTGTTGAAATTGAACTCTGTATCTAGAGAATTCTAAAGTCTTTTCCAGAACTTCGAGGTAAACCTTAGATCCCGATCCGATATAATGAAAAGTTGTACTCCATGAAATATTACAACTTCCATTTCATATATGCGTGAAATATGATCAAGATATAAATAATATCTATCAATAATGAAGTGATCCGAATTCATAAGGCGATCAAATATAACCTTGATAAAATTATTGGCTTTGTATGATTTGTAATGTCGGATGACCAATTCTATAGTGATTTTCCAGTTTCCATTCTTGTATGGGTAATGGTTGTAACATCCCCTTAGACATATATCTCTCAGCCTTAACATGAAGTCAAACCAAGAATCAAGAGACAAATTCAGCGACATCTATTTTCATTCTTTCCCATCATAAGTACACTTTCAGGTCCATGTGCATCATTGTGCTTCTAGGGTGAACAGAGAATGAAGAACTATGAACCTAATCCAAAAGATCCTTCTTTAATTCTTGTATGGGAGGAATAGAAACCTGATTCTTAATTCTTATTATTTCATCACAATCAAGGTTGAATTTAGGAATATTTCTCACCTACTTTTGTAACTCTACATCTACCTTTTGTGCCTCTTTAATATTTATATTTATTTACAGTTGATCATTCATTTGATAATGATATGATTTCTTCCCTTCCATTACAATTTCTAGATCTAGCCTTTGAAAATACATAAATATTGGATCTTTTGTGATCCTCATCATGGATAGGCTAGCATGGTCTAGTTGACGTAATGAACCTCCCACCATGTTTTCATTCCCAGGGTGTTAATGTATTGAGTAGTCATAATCTTTAATCATATCCAACCATCTTCTGTGGTGAATATTCCTAAGCTTCTGTGAAAAAATATACATTAAACTTGTATTACTAGTTTAAATATAACACCTTTTACCATAAAGGAAATAACTCTATATCTTTAATGAAAATATTATCATAGCTAATTTCAAATCAGAAGTTGGGTAATTTAACTCATTTATTTTCAAATGTCGTGAGGTATAATCAATCACTATATCCCATTACATGAGATCACACCCCAACACAATTTTGGATGCATTACTGTAGATCATAAACCTTTATCCACTACATGGCTGTTTGAGCACATGTGCACTGGCTAACTTTATATTTAGCTATTTGGAATTCAATTCACATTCCTCCGTACAAATGGACTTCTCTACTTTCTATGTCAACAGGGTGAGTGGATTAGATAATCATGGAAAATTGTTCACAAAACATTTATAATATCCAGCCAAATAATGAAAATGTTAGATCTTAGTTACTGTTGTTGTTTTCAAACATCATTCAATAACTTCTATTTTTTCTAGATCAATAGATATCCCTTCTCTTGAGATTATGATAGACAAAAATGAAACATTTTGAAGCCAAAATTCACTCTTGGTAAATTATGAATAAAGATTTTTCCATTCTTAGGGTGTTCAGTATCATTCTCAACTGATATTCATGTTCTTCATTTGTCTTTGAATGGACAAGATTATTATCTATAAGTCTACCAAAAACTAATCATGGTAGTATCTAATGACTCTATTAATTATATCCATGAAGATAGCGTGGTCATTAGTAAATCCAAAAGGCATCACTATAAATTCATAGTGTTTGTAACTTTTGTGGAATTCCATCTTTTGTATATCTTCATTTTGACCCTTAATTGATGATATCCGAAACGAAGGTAAATTTTGGAGTATTATTGAGATATATTTAGTTGTTCAAATAAGTCATTAGTGCAGGAAAAGAATATTTATTCTTCGTAGTGATCTGGTTAAGCTCTTAATAGTCAATGTAGAGTCTTAGTGATCCAGCTTTGTTCTTAACAAACAGAATATGTTCTCTCCTAGGTGACATACTAGGGAATATGAATAACTTATCACAATTCTCTTGGAGTTTCTTCTCCAATTCTAGAATCTCAATTGAGGACATTCTATAAGCTGTATTTTAAATAGGCATAGCACCCGGTATGAGTTCTATTGAAAAATCAACTTCACAATTTAGTGAAAAACCAAGAAATTCTTCTCTAAAGACATCATCTAAATCTCATAAAATGGGTGTATTCATAGTCATATGTTTCTCCCCAAACATTTGAGATAAATAACATTCATTTATTGGAATAAAGACCCATATGATGGAAGAAATTTCCACTGGAATGTTATATTCATCCTTCCACCAATATATAATCATAGATTGATCTCTATTATGAAATGTGATTTCCCTTATTTGGTAATTGATATAAGCTGCATATAAAGAAAGACAATCTATGCCGTGAATGACAATAAATTCTACTATAGGATGGATCAAAAGAATTGTATAAATCATATTACCAAAAACTTCAATTAGAAAAGAATTATAAACTTTTGATGCAACCATTTTGCCATTTGGATTTGCCACAACCAACTCAACATCTAATTGTTGAGGTAATACGACGATACACATAAAAAATTCTATAGAAATAAAACAGTGGGTGGATCTATAATCAAATAAAACATTTTATACTTTTGGGTGGATGGTATGTGTACCTTTCACCACATCATTATCTTACTCCATGTTGGTGATAGTAATTTCATGTGAGATTTCCTTGTTTTTTGCATTATGAATTTTTTGACGTTGATCATCATCGAAAACCCATGGATTCGGAAATTAATTCTAATAATTCCCCATTTTCATTGAACTTGTTTCATTGATGTATAGAAGGTTCATTATGTGTAGCCTTTTCTTTGATCATATCATTAGATATATTATTCTCAACTCTTCGGCATTAAATTGCATGATGAACTTAATTTAGTCACATAAAACATTACAATAGTTCCATTAAGACAATTACCTACATGTTGATTCGCACACTTTGAGCATAAGGGAAAACTCATCTCCATTTTATTGTGTTCTTTAGATTTTCCATTGAATTATTTTTTACTCTTCTTATCATTCCCATATGACGGATGGGATTCTGTAATATCCATTTCCACATTGAGGGCACATCAAAAAATTTCCTCATAGCTATTGAAGTCCTTTAAATATAAATCCATATGGAGACTTGTTTTTAAGCCACTGAAGAATCGATCATTCTTACACCCAAGTTGGATAATAATTCTAGTAGCGTATTGTGCATGTTAGGTAATATGTTCATCATAGGAACCAACATATTCATCATCATTTTTTAAAAGTTCAAGGAACTCCTTATCCATATTTTTTCAAAGAATACAAGGAAAGTACTTATGAAAAAATATGTTCTTGATCTTGCCCCATTCCATGGACTCAATTTTAACTCATTGCCTAATATTCCGGATAAGATTCCACCATTTATCAGCTTCACCTTCCAAATAATATACTACTATGATGACTTTATCATGTTCAGAACATTGTAGAACAAAAAATATCTTTTCAATGGTACTAATCCGTTGTTCACCACTAAAGTATCAGAAGACGCGCTAAATGGAGGTTGATGCAGACTCAAGAAGGATTCAAAAAAATGTTTCCAATTTATTTTATAGTTGGGAATTATAGCGTGATTCATATCTTATGATAGTTATGTGAACATGGAAACATGATTTTTTATTCCAAATTCCATAACATTTGGTTTCTCAAAGGGACAATCATTATATTTTCCAACGCATTCAGCATTAATGTGGTTCCGTCCAGTTCTAGCCATTAACTAAAACAATGAAACATAGTGTGAGGAACACTAAAAATAATAAGAAAACTACATAATCAAGAATAAAATTCCATTTTAGCACACTTTAGGTTTTATCGAAGGTTATTCATGGTAGTTTCTAAAACACTAGGATTGTATTATATACATACACATATCCTTATAGTCCTTATTAAAAGTTTTTAATCCTAGAATCCAACGGATTTCTATAAATTTCCTTCGATACCAACTGTAACGACCAGTAATTTTCATCATTGATATTACTTTAGAATTTAAGTATTTTTATTACAATATATAACAAAACCAAAACAGGACTATATAGGTATATATTATTTAGAAACTGGGAAACATAAACATTGGGTTCATAAAAAAACTATATTGTCTCCCATTTATTTCATTGTGACTACAATCCATTTTGAAAATTAATACTTAATACATTTCTTCTTGAACTGGGTAAATGTATAGTACAAAATGGTGATCTTAGATTCTCAGTAAAGGTAAACAAAGGAGATATCAATCATATATAACATTTGAAAATATTATCTTGTATATAAGGGATCATAATATCATGTCATGGGATAAAACATAGATCTGAAATTTAATCCCAAAAATCATAACACATGACATAAAATTTTGTGGAATACACATATAAGTATAGATAATCATTTTAAATTAGTCAAGGCTCTTGTACAATACCATCATTGTGGAAAAAGTCCTTTACTGAACCAAGTTCTTTCCTCATTCCATCCTTGTATCACTGAACCAGATTATCTTTCTGTTCTTGCAATGTCTATTTCATGAGATATTAATGATACACCAATTCATTCGAGGGAGATATGGGTCCCATTACTCTGTAATAAAACCATTCTCACATGTGCCACAAAACATATTAACATTCACCATAGCCAAGCCCATGATATTACATGGTTTTCATAAACATCATTTCATCATAACATAATACATAGAAAATATCATTTCACAATTAACAAAATCAAATCATATTAATATTAGTGATATAAAAATTACCATATTTAAAGAGCATCAGCTTAAATGGAAACTAATTTTCATAAAACACATGAAATAAATTTTTGAGTAAAGTATAATTTTTTCTTGAATTTTTTTTTGTATTTAAAAACTCTCATGAAATTTTAAAAGAAAAGAATTGAGTTTAAAATACACTTGTAGACATAGAGAAGAGGATTCATGTAAATATTGACTTATGAAGATGTAAAAACCTGTTAATTTGATATAAGTTAAAAAACATTCTCATCGTACTTATTCCAGAAAATTCAAAAAGTACCTTGTATGGTAAATAAAATAATGATTCCTTCCAAACCATGTAGTAAAAGTAAAAATGGGTAAAAAAGAATTAAAAAACATTTAAGAATACAACACATCTTAAAAGAATAATTATAGAAAAAATGGACATGGATGATAAATATATACCCAGTAGATACATACGAACAAACAATGTAAGATAAAATGAGATTGGAAAATATATCTCTTACCTTTTGTCTGAAAGGGATCTTATTTTCATGGAGTGTTGAATGTGATGTTAATTGAAAGGGATCTTATTTTCATGGATCTAGTAAATATGGATATGGGAATTAACACATACGGTTAAACATCGATATTTTTTTACAATGGTTTCCAAACGATCATTACTAGAAAGGATAAAGAGTTCTCATACTGATGATGAATAATTTCAAAAGAAGAATAAAGCTGTGAATGATAGGAGTTTGAGTGACTTTGTGTATGAAGATGGAATTTTGAAATTTGGGAAGAGACTTTGTGTTCCCGATATAATTGATCAAAAAAGGGAATTTTTGGATGATGCTCATAGTTCCAATTTCTTTATA
This sequence comes from Viscum album, assembly GCA_963277665.1. Classification (NCBI taxonomy): domain Eukaryota; kingdom Viridiplantae; phylum Streptophyta; class Magnoliopsida; order Santalales; family Viscaceae; genus Viscum; species Viscum album. The sequence continues at coordinate 607,288,043 of OY728127.1, forward strand.
CACCATGGGAGAACAAAAATGTATAGAGATTTGAAGAATAATTTTTGGTGGGACAACATGAAGAGGGAGATTATTGATTTTTTTTCAAGATGTATGGATTGTCAACAAGTGAATGCTGGATGGAAATAGCCTGGTGGAGTCATGTAACCTCTTCCCATACCTACGTTGAAATGGGATAATATCATGATGGACTTTGTCATGGGACTATTATAGAATCCTAGAAATAATAATGCAATATGGGTCATTGTTGATCATTTTACCAAGTTAGCACATTTTCTTGCAATAAGAGAAGATTTACCACTTGAACGTCTAGCAAGGAAATATATTAATGAAGTTGTGAGACATCATGGAGTACCCCTATCAATTTTTTTATCATGATCCCCATTTTACATCAAGATTCTGGAAGAGTCTTTAGAAGTCCTTGGATACTAAACTTCGTTTGAGCACTGCCTACCACCCTCAAATAGATGGAAAATCATAACTGACTATTCAAACCTTAGAAGACATGTTGAGATCATGCTCACATTTCTTTTAGGGTATTGGGGATCAATATTTACCTCTAGTGGAATTTTCCTATAACAATAGATTCCATTAAAGTATTCGGATGGAACTATATTAAGCGTTATATGGAATGATATGTTGCAAAACAACCTGTTGGGATGACGTTGGTGAAAGAAAACTTGTAGTCCCAGAACTGGTGGAGGAAATGATAGAAAAGTTAAAGGTAAAACAAAACCACATCAAAGAAGCTCAAAGTAGGCAGAAGAGCTATGTCGATAACTGAAGGAAGGATTTGTAATTTCTGGTAGGAGATCTTGTTTTCTTGAAGGTATCCCCATGGATGGGAGTTATAAATTTTGGTAAGAAAGGTAAATTGAGTCCCATGTACATCGGACCTTTCGAAATTCTAGAACGAATTGGGGATGTAGCTTACCGTTTTTCAATGCCGCCGAATCTCTCCAAATTCCACAATGTGTTCCACATATCACTATTGAGAAAATACATGCTTGACCCAACACATGTACTAACATATGAGGAATTAGAATAGGAACTCGATCTATCATATTGCTAAGAGCCCGTCAGGATTATTGATACAAGAGAACTAGTGCTGAGAAACCGGACGACTCATCTGGTAAATGTTCTATGGAGAAACCATAATATGAAAGAGGAAACGTGGGAACCCAAGGAACATATGATGAAGAACCACCCGAGTCATTTCATGTGGTAATATTCTAGAAATTTTTAGGATGAAATTATTTTAAGGAGGGGAGAATGTAACATCCCAAGCTTCCATGGTATGCTTCTCTTTGAGTAATGTAATAGCTTGCATTGTACAAAACTGCGAGTTCTAACACACACCACAACCAATCAAACTATCCATTATGAATAGAAATACCCACGTTTTTAAATTTAATACATTTTATCTTTCAAAATCGACTTCATTTTTGGATTCGGAATATCGAATTTAGCCTAGGGTGAAATTTTGGTATTTTTCTGAAAACATTCATTTTTTGATTAATAGTGAAAAAACACTGAGATATAGTTTAAAACCTAATGTTTATTTAAATAATTATTTATTTTATTTAAATTTAATTAAGGTCAAAATAGATACATAATAGCTATAGAAGTTCAATGTAATTCAATGGAGTTATTTTAGAATAATTTTATATATATGCATTTTTTTTGAACTTTTCACTGTCTTTTACCCACCTCCTAGGAGAATTTGGAAATTCGCATAAAACATAATATTACCGCTTCTGTGAGTGGAATTTAGAAAATCCGAGAGACAGGGTTAATATCAAGGAGTAGAATGTGGTTCAATTATATGAAAATAATTTTTGGTGAATACTAACTTTTTACTTTTATTTACCACGGTTAAAAGTAAATAGGGTAATTAAGGGTATGAATGATATTAATATTACCCTAACACATATCCTAATTCTATTGGACAAGTGTATCTCGACCAAAAAAACCATAGGAATAAAATATGATCTTTTAGTTCCACTTGGATTAGATTAGGACATTTATTATTATTTAATTGAAAGAAGAGTTAAAAGTGTTAAAATCAATGTTTAATAAATAAAACCTTTTTTAATATTTGGTTATGCAAAAGATAAATTCGATTATAAATGTTCATTAGAATGATAGAAAGATTTACTACATCATCGAATTTTATTTCTTATTTTATGACATTAAATAATTTAATTTATTTATGACACAATGGTGATGTAGTAATTACTTAATTAATGAAATATTAAAATAACTGATATAATAAATATCCAAATAAATGCAATTTGACACTTTTTATGAATAAAACTAATTATACTGGTTAATATGGCATCTTACAATTGATTTAATTATGTTTGTTCGAATTAATCATGCTGTTATTATTTTCAAAAAAATCAAATACCAAATAATGTTGAAATTGACATAAAAGAGTTTTTAAAACAAAAATTATTGTCTTAATTGATATTCTATTCCTAAAAATCTAATGTTCGACCAAGAGACTTATATAATGATATGTGTATCATTAATGAACCACTTGGGGTATCTTAGAGGTATATAGAATGTTTATTAACTATATAATATAAAAATAAAAGGAGACATGGTAAATGTCAAACAATTTAACTAAGAGTTAAATCAAAATGGTAAAGTTAATATGATGACACAAACCTATATAAAATCTATTGGTTGAAAGGATTTCGACCCATACCCACCATAGACATTTAATAATCCACTTTGATCCATTAGAAACCGAATAAGAATTTATTATAAAATAATACTTACAGTTTTTCATAAAGAGCCCTTCTCCCCCTTGTAAAAGGACACCACTTCTAACCAATTCTTCACACCTTAAAAGACATTTGGCTCGGCCAACCCATATCCGAATATTCTCTCAAATTCCCTAATTTCAACCTAGAGACTTTAGTTTGATCATAAAGCCATCCTAATGAGCCCTTTTGATCAAATCTAAAGGAAGAACCTGAAGAAGAGGCAACGTTTTCACCACCCTCTTTCAAGTTCCTTTCTTCTTCAACATCTTCTTTCTTTTTTATTTCCATTCTAAAATAATAAATCCAGTATCTTTTATATACTATGATGTTATTAAAAATTTGGTACTACCATATTCAGTATTCTATCTAACCTTTTAATGAGATTTCACCATATGTGCGTACGTACGACTTACCGTCTCCACGTCATGGTGTAATTGTTATTCAAAACATTATTGTTTGGATGGGTATGATAATGATATGTAATGGAATTTAATAATAAATAAAACATGATAATGATTTTTTATATATGTTATACCATCCAATTATATATTATTTTAATATAAAAAGAATTTTATTTTCGCTCGTGTGTACGTATGGACTACCGTCTCCACGAAAGCGATGAGATTCATGCTCCATCGTATCCATTCAAGTCTAATTCTCATTTGAAAATTTAAAATAATGTTCAATGACATGATATCAATCTGGATATGAATATGGTACAACCTATCCATGACAGACATGGATTATTTAACAAAACATATAAATGAAAATGAGTAAGTTAACACCTGAAACGACGATAATTATATGATATTATTAACAAAGCAATGTTAAAAGATCATATATGATATCATATTAATGTATATGATTATTGATTAATTTAATAACAACTATCTCACCAATATAAAGGAGTTTAATGAACCGTCGACCAAAGAAAATTTCAATTTAAGGGTTTATTTCACAATCTCTTCATTATACGAGGTTGTTTATACTCAATTATCTACTGGGGAATCTTTATCATCCACTTCCATGTTTCATAAAAATGTATTTCAAATCATTATTACTATTTTACAGACTATGGGCTAAAGTCATTTATACCCTTTTTAACTTTTTATAAGATGGTTATAAAGTAATATTTGCATTGTTTTCCGAACAAGGTCACATTTATCCTTTTCGACAGAATTAAGGTAAGAATGATTTTTAAGTTATATGTCGTGTGAGGATATTTTCCACTAATATAAATTTTTAGAAACTTCCCATACAAGATTATAAGAATATTTTTCAATGTAAATGTTTTCTTTTATAATTATCTGACTTTTAAATGATTTAAAAAAGAGATATTTCTCACAAATAGTATTGATTTCATCTATTTCAACATCCTCTGATGGATTTTAAACTTATTTGAACATTATTAATTACGATTAAAAACATTCATATATTATTGAAGGTTTTGTGATATGATTCACTATGGATGTGTTATTTTTATACCATTCATGATTTCTGGAGAAAGTAATGACATTTTGTTTGCTAGTTTTAATACAAATTTTTATGTTATGTTTACACCTGATCATATGAGGAATGCATTGTATATAATAAGTGATGAGTGGAGCCCGCTACAGCTCCTTGATGCATTGGTAGGTCTCTTGAGACAAACTAGTGTTTTGGCACGAGGCCTTGACAAACTATTATTTGTATTCTTGGCACGAGGCCTTGGCTACGTGGTTATGATATTCTAGAATTATGCATTCCTTCATTATGAAAGTGGTTATTGACATTTCATGTGATTATTCGATTGGTATAATATCCATGTGAATAAATAAATAGAATTATTTCATTTTATTTCTTCCATATTATGATGAAGTTCATGTTTAAAATGCTTTTTTAGTTATACATTTCCTTAAATATTTATGCTTATTTATGAAAGTTTCGGCTATATTGTTATCCTCACTGGGAATTTGAGCTCACCCCTTTCTATGTTTTATTTTTTCTAGGAAGTGAATAAGTATTTTATGAATGATCTGCAGGGATAGTATGAGGGGTCATGAGTGTGGAATTTGGAGACTATGTTGTTTTAGTTTTCATTTTATGGTGTATTGTAAACGTTATGAATGTATCTAGTGATTCTAAGGCTACTAATCTAATAGGTCTTTCGAGATTTCATCTTTGTTGATCCTTCCAATTTTATGTAATAATGCACCAACATTGTGTAACTTTGTTCGGGGCTTTACAAAACACTTTTAATCAAAATTTAGTTAGTTTCGTTCATTCCAAGAAATACAATGTCAATACGTTAACTTCCATTAAATATAATATTATTTTTTGATATAACTCAATGTTGTGTGAACCAAATATTTCGAGGAAACTCATTATTATGTATTGAGTATGCTATCGTAAAAAAAATACCCTTTCAAAAAAAATTAAAATCTTATTAATAAATATTAATATATTTGAAAATTTATTATTATATAAATACACGGTTAGTTACATCCTTCCCCCCTTTTAGAAATTGTGTTGATGAAATTTTAATATCTGGCTTAGAAACATCATTGAAAGACCGACATTAGAATTATACTCAATAAAAATATCACATTAAAAGAAAGAAAGTGAAGTAAACTGGCCTCCCAAGATAACACATACAAGGATTCCATGTAGGAAAACATGGATATGGAAGATAAACTAACAATCTTGTTTTGATGGAGAGTGATTGAAAACACGATCTAGAGAAAGTTAACTACCAAAAAACTATAAACTTATTATGGGTTGAATGTTCTTTGATTCCCTAGTAGAAAAAGTAAATGGGAAATTTTTTTGTTTTATGTTTATTTTAATAAATTTGAGGAATTTAATTATTATATTGACTATAAACATAAGGATATAAACTTAATTTTCATCTAGAGTTTTATCCTTTAATAAATATTTACCTCAATATCATATTTTGTCCAAACGATGAGTATTCATGATGACATAGTCAGACCTGAAGTGCTAGAATCAACATCTAAAGAATCATATAATCCTGAAAAAATGAACTATATATTTCCACTATATTTAGACATTATCCTAATCAAAAATGGTTATTAAAAGACCAGATAATCCCCAAATATTATAATCCTTTATAATATAATCACTACTCATAATCTCAAATATTCAAAAAACAATACCCAAAGTTCAACAAAGACTATTAAATACACAATTTTCCAAAATATTCATCAAAATAATCCAAACTATGATTGATACCCAAAACTCAAAACAATTTTATCACATAGTCATCCACAATAAATCATAACATTTATCTCCAAATAACATTTACTACTCTTAAAGTATCAATCTAAAAAGTAATTATCCTAATCACATATTCTCCCTGATAGATTAATCATTTCAATAAATAACCTAAATCATTATATATCCACATAAATTACATAGATTCTTTTAAAATAAAATTCATTCATTACTCCTCAAATGAAAACCCATAGTATTTTGTTCCCATAGGCATATATTATTCCCCAATTAATGAACGTATTTTAAAATAGCATTTATCACATAATCACAAAAATCATTTTCCAATATTATGAATTTCCATATGATAAAAAAATCCAAAATGAACTTATTATTGATCAATAAAATCATTTAACTAAAAAGAATAATACATATTATCCAGGGACTTCATGTTGGTTAGTGGATGACAATAAATCCCAGTCGCACTTCACTTGTGGGTTTGATTCCTATTGATTTGTTCGATGTGATGGTTTGACACATAGTCTGTGTGTTATCCTTTTTCCAAAATAACCTAATTTTATAACATTCCTTAAAATGAGATAAATTCCACAAAAGTAACCATATCATATTTTAATATTAAATGTTATCTCATTCCTCACATTTTCATCCCAAAAAGTAATAACCTATAATTTCCCCAAATTCTAGGATCATATAAACCCAAATGGTTCTTTATAAATATATCCAAAAAAGAAAATATAATTATTCCCCATATATATTTTTCACATAAAATACATCAGTGTAACACAGGAAAGCAAAAATTCTTCTAAAGTAATCCTATCAACAAAAGAGCATTAATAATTTTAAATAATTGAACACCCAAATATCTATCATAACTATTGAATTTATAAAATTTAATCATATTAATCATCATAAATTCTCCATGATCCTTTCACCATTTTATTCAAATTATTCCTTAATACTACTTTCCTACAAAGAAAATCATGAATCATATCCTATGATTCAATATTGTAAAAACATCAGCTATGAAATAATCCATATCATTTATATGTCATTTTTAGTTTCTCATCCTCAATTGGAATGGAATTATGTATTGGTTAACATATAATTTTATGGTCATACTAATCCCATTAACGAACCTTCTTTGTAGGAATTCTATTTTCATAATTACGATGCACACCACATTCAAAACATTCAATTGATCCATCATAAAAAACTTCTTTCCATTTCTAATAGTAAACTAAATGATTCCCTTTTACTTCAATGGATATTTCATTATGACCTTAATTACCACATCTATAACATCATACCATCAATTTGATTCATTTTTCTAGGTGTTTTTTCCATATCCTTGACACATTGGTTTTTGAATATACTTACTTTTATGATTATTACCTAAACATCCATAAGGATTCATTTCTAACATATATTATGCCATAGAGAAATCAAAAAGGCTAAATTGGTCATTCCTGAAACTAGATATATGGTTTAGAATAAATATAAGAGTTTGTATTGTATCTCTCATTTCATTCGATTGCTTATTCTCAAGACGTCCACTATTTCCTGCAAATCCATTATCACTTTGGTGTGTTCAATGTCAATCCATTTACTAAAACAAAAAATGAAATTGTGATTATATTAGTAAAACCATCATATAATATCTTATGATGAGTGTAAAATCTATGATATACTTCTTCATGTTATTTTGAACTCATTAAATTTATCTAAAATAACTACGACTCTTTATAATATTCTAACCATTATAGTTATGTCACTTCCTCTTAAATAACATCCAATCCTCTGAAGGTATCAAAACATACCTTTGATACTAACTATAAAGCCTCATCCATAAAAATTACATAATCTTGAGATAATTCAATATTTGAATTTAATTCTCATCAAGGATATTTTCAGGTTTATATCTTTATATAATTTGGTCATAACTTATACAAAAAATCTTGAATATTACAAGTAGATAGTTCTACTGACTATTTATTTTTTCATAAAACAAAACAATTTGAAACAAAACATGACATCCTTTCTTGTTTTAACATCATAAAGTTTATTTTACCCCATCCATTATTCTATTATTATGTATGTGTAGTGAAAAAGTTTTTAAAACATGGGATGAGAATAAAAAGAGAAGTAAGGGATACTTAGAGAAAGAAAACAATTAGCCTTGGGATAACATGAAAACCAGGAATACATTATACTAATGTAACACATTTCACCTTGAAGAATTAGTAAAAACACTTTAGTAAATATAATCAAATTTTTAACCCATTTGTGTCATAAAGTTTACCATAAATCCCATAGAAAGAAACATATATAATATAAAGGTATCTTGGGACATAAAAATACAAAAATTGAAAAACCATACGGTCCAATTCAACACATTACAAAAAATTGAATAGTTATAAAGCTGACATCCATACCCAATGCATTGGAGGCTATAACATAACCCCCCATACTTAGTTTAACATGGAACCACCCAACAATTGATTTATTACTTAACCACTTGTCATTGGTTTATCATGTAACCGCCCATCATTTGGTTTATCACGTAACCACCTATCATTGTTTTATCACATAACCACACTTCAAATGTCCAAGAACCATTATGTAGTCGTAACACATAAAATTTTTCAAATATAAAGATTTCTCTAATAACATTACATTAGAAAATCACAAGAATCCTTCTCAAGACATTGAAATACTAATGGTATTTCAAAAACCACATTCAATGCCAAAACATATAAAAAGGGTATATGGTATTTATTTTCCTTTTTAAAAAATTATTTCTTGTTAATTAACCCTAATATTAAATAATTCTCATGATGGTGGAATGGTCTTTTTTACCACATATGTTAAAAAGAAACATTTCATTTTTAATTTAGTAAAACGCTTCATAAAAAAGATTCCATCTGAAAACATTTCAATGATATTAAATGAAAAAGGGTATAATTATACTCCATATAAAAGAATATCATTTATAATCCAAAAAATTCATTAATTAAATGAGATTGAGAAAATTTATCATACAGAGACTGTATCAATAGATTATGGATAAACCAACGACATAATTTTGTGTGACAAATATAAATACACACAATATAAGTGGATGTTATGTTTCATACAATCAGATGTCATTCACACATATTCATAGCATGAAATAATAAAGAAGTGTAAATTTAACCCAATGAATGTAAACTGGGTTAATAATTTATCTTACGATAAATTTGGAAACATAACGGCATTACTAACAGATTCAGAAAATGAGTTGATAAGAGAGAAAATGTTTTGTCATCACATGGACATAAAATTTAAAAAAAATAGGACAAGAAGAACATAACCCATCAAAAGAAACATTAAATTTAAATGCAAAATATAAAATAATTCTTTGACTAAAAGAGAAGGGTGAAAGGTTCCCTTACCTTGAGTCTGATCCATCATGTATGTTCCTTGTTATTCATCTTAAAATGTGTAACTCCCTTTTATTTGATTCAAAATGCATTAATGAACTGCCTTCTACCTACGGTAAGTCTTCTAGGAGGAAGAGAGTGATTTTGGGAGATTATTTAGGGAGATTTTGGAAGAGCTAAGTTGCTTGAGAGGTGTGAGTAAATGAGTAGATGTAATTCTATTGTATAAGAGGGAGGAGGGTCACTTTAGTAAGGTACTGAAATATTATTTTATTATAAAATTATTTTCTATTTACAATGTTTACAATGATATTTATATCAAAGAAACATTGTTTTTTGGTTCAAAAACCTCGTAACCAATAGGTTTTAGACATGTCTACGACAAAATTTTAACATTATCATGTAGTTTTAAAATGTAGGTAACTAATTTAATTCTTAACATGCTTTCATGTATATTCATATTGTATGGTTAATATAGTTACAATAAAATTCCAATCGAACCTCAGGTGGTCCACTAAAGATATTTTCAACATTATCTAAGTCATTTTACGGATTCTCATATTTTTAGGACAATTATATCATTTAATAAAATAGTATTTTTTTTAAAAACTCATTGTGTCAATTCATTTACTATTCATATCATGACTTTTAAAAAATCCCCAACAACTTTATTATTTAAAAAAATTCATTAATTCAAATATAACATGTTTTATGCATCTCTAAAATTTGGGTATGGAATAAACATTTGAAGATAATTTTATTCTGATATTTATAAACTCATTTATTTAAATCATTCATCAATAAGGTAATCACAACATTATCATTGTGTTATAAATAAATTTATTTTTTGATGTCTAAAAATTATAAATAAAATACAATGATTTAAGAAATATTTTTATTTTTTTTGTGACTTTTTATTGTTGAAAATATAATTTATATAACCCAATATATTTTTTTTACCAAAAGCTACATGTTTTGGTCACATTTTTCATTACATTAAATTATTTTTTATAACATGAAATTTTCACATCAATTTGGCTGTATGGAGTTCCAAAAATAACCCATGGAAGCCCATGATCAGATATATCTCATCATATAAGATTTGGAATTGCGTTCGGGTATTTTATTATTTTTATAATATTATTTTTTATAATTATTTAGAATATTTAACCTTTAACCATGGTAAATAAAATAGTTACTATTCATGATGTATAAAAATTATATGTAGCTATTTAAACAATTTGAACGTCATGATTACAAATATGGAATTTATTTTTCTAAATTAAAAACAAAAAATTTTCTTTAATTAATTTAAAAATAATTCCTGTTGTCAAAACCAAAAACGGGGTTTTTAAGGAGTAATAACTATCAAAGGATTACTTAATGTATATTTCTAATTTCCATGCGAAACTACATCTAATTACCATTATTGTATTAAATATTAAAATTATTATCCATTTATACTTTGAAACCAATTAAAAATATAATAAATCTATATAAATCAATTAGATAAAAATGCAGTTTTGAAAAAAATGCAGTATTTTCACTATTCATTGAAAAATGAGCATTATTAGAAATATATACCAAAATTCCATCCAAATTAAATTCTGATGTTTTGATTATAAATAAGAAGTTTATTTTTTTCAAATAGAGTATTTAAAAGTGAAAAATTAGATTTAAAAAGTGTTCTATGTCAAAATACGGTAAAACGACTTTTAAAAAATATTTGAGTTTTTCATTCTTAAAAAAAATTCATTTTTATTTTTAGACATTAAAATAAATGATTTTTTTTAAAACTTGTTTAATAATAACTTATTGAGTTATGTTCATTCCTATAAATACAACATCTATGAATTAACTACCTTTTAAAATAATATTTTTATTATATTGTTTTTCAGTATAACTCAAAGTTGTCTGCAATAGAAGATTTCAAAGAAACATGTTATTGTGTGTCAAGTATGCTATCAATAATGGATTATCCTATACCCTAAAATTTATATTTTATTCATAAATATTAATTGATTTGAAAATGTATCATTCTATAAATACTTGGGTTGTTACAGTTTATCAAAGTCTATTGTTTGAAAAGATGATGGTTATTTTGTAGAGGCTATTAGATCCATTTTTTATAAAGAAGTTTAATAATATGATTTTGAGGGAATAGATTTTTTGAGTTTCTTGAAATTTTTTTAATTTAAATGAATTTAATTTTGGGTGGAATTTCATTGGATTTTATTTTTGATCTGGGTGAAATGGATTAAATTATTGAATGTGGAAATGGTTTTTGACTTGGTGGTTAGATAGCCTTTTAATTTTTAGAAGAATTTTTGGTTTGGGATGAATGATTTGTTTCAAAAAGTGTTTTTTTTTATTTTGACAATTTATGTATTCTATTGGTTCTCACATTCATGGATATGAGCAGGAAGTGGTTAGATGATGATGTGGGTGGAGAGGGCTTATGATTGGTATTGTTGAAATGTTCCGAAATTGGTAGGAAATGTTCATGTGAGTGAGAATCTACAGAATACAATTGGTGAATTCAAAAATACACAAAGTTAGTATTTTTTTCAAAATTGATTTTATGCTAGAAGATACAGTTTTTTTGGAGAATGGTTGTGTGGATTGTCTAACTATGTGTCAGATGTGTTTTTTATTTGGTTTTTATCCTCTTGATTTGAAGTTGATGTTTATGTTGGGTTCTGAGATTGAATTTTTTTGTGGTAGTTTCGTTTTGAAGTAATGATTAGTGGGTCTCTAGAAATGTTTTTTAATGTTTAAGATTGTTCCTCATTATGATGGTAATTTTTTGTATGTTTCGGTTAATGATTTTTTGAGCAATTGTTTTTATAATTTTCTTTATGTTTTCTTATGGAGTATCCCCATTATAATTATTTACAGTTGACCAACCTACAGATTTTATTCTTGTGTTTCAGAAGTTAAAAAACTTCTTTGAAGGATACCCTATCTTGTTTTCTGGAGTAGAGAGTTATTTCTGATCCATTTAAAGTGCCTTCTTGTTATAATGATTCTCTTAGTTGTAGCAGCTTTTCTCGGTGGTGTTTGGTGTGCCCCATCGGGTGCCTTGTTCATTCTTCTACTTGTTTAGAGTGGGAAAAAATGGTGTGTGTATCTTCCAAGTCCCTATTTTAGTGAAAGTGTATTTTTTTGATCATGTGAGTTTATGGTGTGTCATAATATTATGTTTTTTACAACCATATCATGTGGCCAATTATGGCATCAAAAGAAAGAGTTTTGATTCGGTATTATTAGCTCTGAACTGTGAGGTACTAGATTCATCAAACATCAGGGTTCAAGCCAAAATACTTAGGGTAAAGCTATTAAATAATCAAGAATCTTGGGGGTGTGGGGATTTATTCTTAGCTCATGCCTCCACCATTTTGGTAATGAAGTTCTTGTATTTCTACTGGGTTCTCTCTATCAATAAAAATTCCATCTTCTTGAAAATAGAATGATGGAATTTTCCCTCACACAATGTATAAGAATGTGTCTCCTTGGATGAATGTTTCTAATTAGTTTCATTTCATTGACTACACATGTGAATCTGTTCTAGATTTGGTTTTTGATCATCTGCAATGGATGAATCATGGGTAGTTGTCAATTGTGGTTTCAGAATTCTATTCATTGTCCCCATTCACTCCCCACTCCATGTGGTGGGGGTTTTTAGTCAGTGAATGGATTTTTTCACATTTTTTAGTCACATTAGGTCATAATCTGTGGGAGACCCACTGTGGGTCTCATTAAAAATTATTCAAAGAGAAATTAGTACTTTATTTCTTTAAATGGAGGGGATTCAATTTGGGTCCCCTTTGATTGTGATCATTTTTTTTGGTTTTGGTGTTAGTCTTGTTGAAGTGGATTTCTTTTGATGTTTCATAGTTTCGATGTTTCATTTTTGGTTTTGGGTAAATGATGGGGTTTTCAGAGTGCACTCAATGGTTTTGTTTGATGTATGTTTATGAAGATTGTGCCTCTAATTTCCCATTGATTTCAGGGATGTGGTTCTGTTTATTGGTCTATTTTGTTCAAGAGGAATAAGTTCCATTTGAATGTGTGAAATTTGTTAATGGTTCAATAGGATGAATCATATGGTTATGGAATATTTATTCATTGATTGGTTAACTGGATATATTTTTTTGGTTTCTGATTGTAGAATTTGTTAATGGTGGGGAGAATTGTCACACCTGGTTTTTCATTTTTATCTTCTATCCTGGTACATTGTGGATATCAGTCTTTATCTCGAATTTCTAGTGTGACTATGGTTAAATTTTGAAGAATTGTTTCAGTTTTATATCATGGTAGACCCTTAGTTCCTTCGGGTGTTTTTTGGAAGACATTAGATTTTTGTCTTGTTAGTGTCATACACATGGTTGGTGCATGGTTTGGAAAACTATGTGACTAAACCCAGGTAACCATGTAGTAGGTGGTGATTTCGATCAGAACCTATTTCATGGGTTTTTCACAATATGTGAAACTATGTGCTATAGTTATGCAGTAGATCTTCTCTCATGAAGTGGCTACCACATAGTTGGCACAAATATTGATAAACCTTGTTTCCAAACTATGTGAGTTTTCCTGAGCTAAAATTTATTGGTTTTCCCCTTCTACCCCTTTTGGGATTTTAACCCAAAACTCCCCTCTTGTAATTTCCCAGGTGCATGCCACTCTAGGGAGGCTCCTATCTCCATCTGCAAACCCCCACCCTCTTCCATTGCATTATATCTAGATATTCTTCATGTTTTTGGGTTAGAACATCATGGTAGAATCTCTTTTATCATCCCCATAATCCTATTCATTCATTTTTTTAGGATACAATTCTTCCATGTTCTTAGGGATCTAGGTTTTTACCTTGACTTATATTGGGGGTTTTTTTGTTTAGGGTTCCTCTTCGTAGATCATGGATTTTGGAACGCACATGAGGGGTTTTGAAGTGTGTGTTTTTGAAGTAACATGTATTTAATATAGGTTTCCCTTTTCACATGCTTTAATAATTTAAGAATCATTGATTTCATGCCTTTATCAAATTCCATATATGATAAATATTTATGACATATCATTGAAATATTTTTTTGGTGTGTAAAATTGTGGTTACTTCTTTGTTTTATTAAATATTATTGTTTTGATAAATTTTCCACACCATGTGTTTGATAAAATGACCAGATATCATTTATAAGTGATATAAAATATGAAAAAGTGTTTCAATTTTTAAATATATTAGTGACATGTAGTATGATTTTATTACTTCTTTATAGGGGTTCTTTATGTTTTTTTGGATTCAACAAAGAATGTTTATTGCATTTTGAAATTTTTTTGTCATGTTATGGTGGTTAATATGTTCCTTGAAATATTTATTGAAATGTATTTATCTTGAAAGTGTGATGACTTTATTTAAAATGGTTTTATTAAATGATTTTAATTTTTAAAATGGTGTGATTACAACCTTTTATACTGGTGGATTTGGTCCTTTTAACGTGATGGTTTTGTAAAGAATTATGAAAGGACATTTTGGTAATTTTTAAAAAAATGGTGTAAGTGATTATCATGAAAACCCACATTGGGTAATTCTCTTACCTTAGTTCTAATGAATGGGAGGGATTTCCTCACTGTGGGATCCTTGGGAACCATTTGTCTTTTGTAGATTGGGAGATCCTTAATATGGATTCCATTATGATCAATGGGTCATAATGTAGGATATGGATACATGGGATGAATCATGGTTATTCCTATAGTTGAATTGTTCTTGTATAATTTTTTTTTCTGATGCTTGGTTTGAATCGATTGGCTCACTCCCCTTTTACATGAGTCATTTCAAACTATAATAGTGAGTAAATATACTAATAATGATTGTTTCACTTTCTATATTATGTAATATCTTATGTCCCATAGTAGGTGGTTATATTGGGTTTACATCTATGGATGTTTCCCCAAGTAATGACTTAATTTTGGGTGGTCGGGAGTATTTAGGGTGCAATGATCATCATCATCTAAGGAATGGTTTTGTGTATGGATCTCATGTATTAATATACTCTAGATTATTCATGATATCCTAGCTTTAAAAAATTCTATTATTACACAGATTCTATTAGTTATTATTGAGATACTTAGTTAATCTTGTTTGTTTATATCTATTTCCATTAATATGTTATTATTATATTTTTCACATGTGTGGTTTCTTTCATGGAAATTTATGAGTTTTCTTTGAAAAAATATTAAATTTTTTAAGAAAAAGTGTTTTATACATTATTGTTCCATATTGAAATGAAAGCATCACTCCCCTTGGTTATGTTCATATATCACTAATGGAGACGAACATCTTTTTGAATAAAATTGGGAATTGGATCTTGATTTGTTTAAAAGTAAGAAAAAGTTAAGAAAAGATAAATTTTAAAATTTCATTTCAATCCTGAGGTTGTTGTTTCATTTAATTTAATGGAATTGCATTGGTAATATATTATGAGGCTATCCTAATATGTTTTAATACTCACACCAATAGTCCTTCTCGGTTTTTGGCTTTTGGTGTAGTTTTCAGCTTTGTCCTGATTGCCATGGGTGATAGTGGTTCTTGGTATTGTATTGTATCCCATAGCTACACATAGAGATGTTGGGTTTTCAGGTCTCCGTTTGGGATTTTTTTATAGTTTGATTGAATTACTAGATTCATTTATAAAAATATGTTCAATTACATAAATTTTTATATCTATAGGAATACATTCAATATTTCTACTCTTTAGGTTATTTTTTATTATGAGTAATCATTCCCTCTATTCACTCTATTGATTCTTGGAACTAGTTTCCATCCTATGGGGATCATGAACGCCCTTCCGGACATGCCGTAGATCAGCTATGGTGAATGGTTCTTGGTCGACCTAGGCTGTTTCATGAAATATGTTGTGAGTTAAATCAAGAAAAAAGAACAATTTTGTTTTTTTATGAATCAATACATAGATTAAGAGTATTATTCAGAAGAAAAGGTTTCAAATAGATCAACAAAATCCAATCTAATCCTGATAAACATAAAATTATCGACATAATAGGACCAACATCTTGAATATACGTATATTATCATCCAATCCATCTAGTATAGAAGCCAATGACCAAAAAATCATATGAAATGCATCAATATTCCATTCCATTTACATGTATCCTAAAATTTAACATTAATACCTCTCCAATGAAAAATGTAGTGTGTGATCCCATATCCCATTAGGATACCACCATAGATTCTATTCATAATCTAATATAAAAAATAAAACAATCCAATAATTAAAAAATAGTTTTACAAATAATTTTAAAAAATGCAACTAAGCTGTAAATCATATTCGCTTTTGATTTCATAAAATCTTATTCATATACTAAAAATAGAAATATGGAAACTATACATGATTGATCCAGAAATAATATCCACACATCAAGCGGTAATAAGATAAACACACATCCTTGAAATAACATATCATGTGTAGCTATATGATACAACCACATATAAAAACCTATGATCAACAATACATAATTAAATAAATCATTTGATAAATAACATTAAATTAATAAAACACCCCATATTGGGCACTATCCTATGGGAAAATATGTACTATACAATCATGAGACTGCATATAGATAACATTATATCCATCCTATATCAAGTGATACTCTAGTCGATCGACATAAAAAAGGATACCTCATAGTAATGCCACACACACTAAGGTTACACGTTTCTCTTTCCTGATTCACCCAAGGTTCCCAATGTCCAAATTAAAAATTTTAATTTCAAATTCATGGTCAAAATTTTATTAAACATTTTCAAATCCATGAAAATCTACATTAGTGTTTTATGACACATTTCTAAATATAGATAATCAATTTTAAAAAATTCCCTTAAAAATATCTTCATTTCAATGAAATCATTTTATACCACATATCACTTAAAATTAAAGAAAAATTTGATATAATTTATCATGAATTTATATTAATTTACCAATTTAACTTATTTTATGAAAAAACATACCTAAAACCATTATAGTCCAAGATGCCTTCAACAATGGAGATTGGAAATCAAGATATTGGTATTTGAAAGACAAGGGAAAAATAAATTGATTAATAGAAAAAAGAATATCCAATGATTAATCAGAATCCTAAACACAACCAATGAATAAGCCATAAACAATGTAAATATGTAATTGATGGAACTCTTACCAAGAATGGTGCATGGAAACAACCTTGAGTATTGATCACTGGATATGTGATCTGATATTGAGAAGATCTCCAACATTTCCTATATTGAATTTTGTTTTGGTAGAGGGAGGATAGTGGTCGAACTAAACATTTACCAGCCAAAAAAATCCCAAAATTTCAAATCGTGATTTTTACATGCATTTTAATCCCATTACCAATAGTTTAATTAACATTGTTTATAAATTATGAAAATCACTTAACATTTTTATTAAAAACCAATCATCAACCATTAAATGTTGTAAACCTTTTAAAGAGTGTGTAAATATTTCCAAAACTATATTAGTTAAAAAAATATTCTGATAGATGATGACTCATCATGTGATCCCATTACACTGTTTGAAAATCCAATGAATACTGAAAAACACATTTTTTAGGTAGGAAAACTCAAAGTCTCCACTATGAGTGTTATTTGAAAATTGGAAAAACCTCACAAGATATTTCAAATATTTATAACCAAAATAGATTAATTAAAATAAACATACCTCTCTAAAATTTAGTTCATTTTCCTATAAAATTATCTATATCCCCAAGATGCATGAGAAAACAGCCAAACAAGGACCATAAAGAATAAATAATCAATGGATTACTTGAAAAGTGTAATGGGGTTTTACAATCTCCCAACCAAAAATGGGATCCACACATCCAATCAAATGGTAAGGATTTGGAACATACATCATCATCTAAAAAACACCATACACGTTGTGGATATATATCAAAATAGATGAAAAGTCAAACTGATAGAACACTTTCCATTATTGTCTAATGATCTCAAAGGGGTCCACAATCCTTGGTTCCAATATACCATGTATACCCAACAAATTATTTACTATTTGGTAGAACTCTATGAAAAATCCAATCACCAATATCAATCTCTATCAATATATTGTGGTCTGAAAAAGATTTCGAAAAAATCTATTTCATGATCTATCTCTTCTAGTTCAACTAGACTATCTCCATCGTCTTCTGGACAAGACACATACTAAAAAAGTACCACTCTCCCAACTCTTATCATCATATAAGATAACCCCATGGACAAATAATCAATGGTATCTATCTTAATCGAAGCATGATAACAATTGTTATAGTAAAAATGAGACCATAGGAAAATGATTTTCACATTATCATAAAAAATAAACCACACAAGAACATATCATATCCTCAAGAACATGAATAGTTCTTTCGGTCTATATGTACCTATATGGATGATAATATATTATAAATATAATATATGAACCCATCACCACCTGTGAACATTTCATGAACCCAGTTGTGATCCTTGGGTCCCTGTTATATACAACCATATGGGGAACCTTATGATGTATAACAATATCTCTAACAAAAAAGTCATCAGTCTATTAAACCTTCATCATATCACTAATAGGGGGAAAATGTGCCTTGTTCATGAGTCTCTCAATGATAACCAACATTATATCTTTCACAATATGAGTGTGTGGAATTACAATGATGAAATCCATGTAAACCTCTCCCCAATTCCATACCAGAATGGGTAAGGTTTGAAATAAACCGATAGGTATCTGGTTTCCCATTTTCATTCCCAAAAAATTAGGACATAGTGATACAAAATCCACAGTTTGAATAGTGAAACAATACAATTTTTCACAATCTATTAGCTCCTAAATCGGGGAAATGGAACATCCAAACTACCACATAAGAAAAATGTTCCAATAAGAGAAAAAGACCTCTACCATGAGGTCTCCCTACTATAAAAACTTTTAATAATGTGTTTCAACTAAATGTATATCATATTTTCACACAAAGATAGATCATTAAAAGATAAGTTAGATCTAATCCATGTTATGAACACCTATCCACCAACCTAATCAACTCCCATTCCCATCTCGATATTCAACATCCTCAGAGACCACTCCTCAACAAATTACTTCAAGGATTGTATCAGAAAATTTATTCACAGTGCATTGGTAACAAAATTTCATTTCCAAGGAATGTATACAATTTTAAAACAAAAATTATGATAAAACTCTACCATGTGTTTCTATTTCTAGTTCAGATACCATGAATTAAAAATATAATTTCAGATCTTATAATCAAAATACACTATAAACTTCTCCCTAAAAAGATAGAGATTCCAAGTTTTGAGTGCATGTATAACTGTTGTGAACACAATATCATAGATATTGTAATTCTTATCTGGAGTGAGTAAGTGGTGAGATCCCTATGCCACCACCTATTTCTCCTACATCAAGACACATCCCTAACCCATACCATAAGAATCCCAGAAAGCATAATAACCCTAACCAATTCCAAAAGAATCAAAACTGGTCCAAAAGTCCAAAACATCTTTATCTCCAAAAAGCATACATATTACCTATATCATTCATCCAATATTAACACCATTATGGATTTAATTATTCATTAAAAACACGATCTTGTAGAAATCACATACAAATGGCCTATTGTAACAAGCCAAACCAAGGAAGCATTGGATTTTAAAAACATTTATGTGTTGCTCCCAGGAAATAAACTCTTGTATCATTTCAATATCAACTGATACAAAATTCTTATATATCACATTCCCTATAAATTTCACTTCTTGGATCTTGAACTCTCATTTAGAGAGCTTACCAAATAGATGATATTGCTTTATTGTTCAAAAAAATAATATCCAAATGGAATTATTTCTCCTCCGATTACATGAAGTACATAAAAATATGATCCAAAAACAAAATAAAAAAATTAATCTATGGAAAAATTAATTTTCACGTTCATTAAATATATTAACACCTTACGATATGATTCAAACCGAATGGAATAACCAGAAACTCAAAATTCCCATAATAACTCTTAAGGATTGTATTCGGTATATCCTCTTCTTAGACTCTCCAATGGTATTACCCTAACTATAGGTAAATATATGAAAACCAAAAATGAAATCTATGATAGTAAAAAAATCATCAATCCTAGGAAAATAATATATTTTTGTTACACTCCCCTAATTCTTCTTTATATAGTAATTAAAGAGATTGATGGTATTTTCATCATTCATAGCAAAGAGTAAAGGTGATGATCTTGGTGAAAATCTAGGAATCATATTTCTATAGCCTATAGGTCCTCAGGTTAGACCTAATGTTCCTCCATTTTAGTAGTTTACATTAAATAATATGGAATAGACACATGAATCTTGTTTGGGAGAAGTTCAATGGTAAACACTACATCTGTCTGGATAAATTAAATAAGAAAAACCTTCCTAAAATTCCACATTAAATAATATCGCAAATTTAAGAATATTACTACCCTAATAATGGTCAACAACACCAAGAATCATTTATTATAAAAGACAAGAAATTCCACCATCCTAATGAATAAAAGACCATAACCTTCCCGATCTAGAGTCCCACTCACCTTGAAAGACATGACTGACCCTATTTGTAGAAAGGGATTGAACCCATAAGGGTTAACAGTCTATCTAGGTCTTAACACTGATAATAAAATCCATAAATATAATCATTTAAAATTTATTACAATCATATACCATGAAGTGTCATACCTTTTCAAAGTTGACTATAATCACATAAAACAAGTGAAACCAGAAACCTTGTTCAGACAACTTTCTAAATGGTGTGGAAAGATCCAACTACTATGACATATATTCTAAATTGAATTCCAGAATTTAAACTAACTTAGAATATATAAAAGACCTTTTATAACCATTATCCGATAAATCTATAATTTTAAATGAATAAAAAATCATCGTACCTCTAATAATAGATGGAATTGCATTAGATTTCTCTTATGCGTACTCAGTCAAATAAAATTTATCTAGTATTAGCATCATCAACAGCCACTTAACTAGAGGATTTCTACCACTGCCCGTGAATGCATTGGAATGTACCTGCATACCCATGGTGGAATTCGATCCTATATTACTTCCATAGGACATTCATTTAGATAAATGCATCAGATATCTAGATAATCTACAGGGATGATGTCATATGAGCCCTTATATATATCAGTGTGGGGATTCTAGACCATAAAAACTGATAAGGATCTATCTAATTATACACTAAAGAAGCTCTAGAAATTAGTACAAAAGGTAATTGATCCCCCATAAGTTTCCTTTTTTTTGGCTATAATGTACACATTATCTAACTATTTATACATGTAAGGTTCTACCCAAACATGTATTTCATACTATATCTTCGTCAATGAAAGTTTCTTTTTTATATACCTCCAAAAGGGTGAAGGAAACATGAGAATCAATAGGAACCCATTATCAAGCATAATTTCTAAATAAATATACTTATCCTTTATGTACGTTATAGTGATAATCTCCATTTAAAGATGCATTAACATAGAAAAATGGGTAAAATGATCTAGAATGGTATGCTCTCCTAGATCCAATTACAGAAGCTCATTGGTCATTACTGATCGTAACATCTCATGGGAAAAATTATATTTTAATTTCCTCTTAAAATAAATGTATTTATGTTCTTAATTAACTATATATTGTATAATAATTTCCCTCTATCTCATTCTATGTACATCAAGAATGTATAGTGATAGAAACCATCGAGTCATCATCAGTCTTTAGGAAGTAGAAGTTTCTTTCAATATCCTAAATTATCTCTTCTGTTTCCTACAGTCCTTTGTCACCATAGGAGACAAGTGGATGCTTCTTAGTAAACCTATAACCATGATCTTCCCAAATTCATGGGTTCATACCACACACTTGATCATGTATCTAAATGGGGCAGATTACTACTTCAACCAAATAATGGACCACTGGAAAACATTCCAACATAACGTGTCTCATAGCTTCCTCACTAAGATTTTAGGATATCTTCATAATATAATTGTCTAATATACTCTATATAATACAAAATTAGATCATGATAGAATTCCAAAAATCTTATTCCATCCTTTATAATTAAAAGCAATGATTTAAAATAATATGAATTTAAATAAATTATGAATTCTTGTCAATGGATGGAATTTTTGAAAAATAATATTTCAATCTATTTAAACCTCCCAAAATGTTCACCCATGTGACCCCAGACCCCATGTCTCAAACATGGTAAATATCTTTTTAGAAGCATGGTAATGTGGGTTAATTCATGAATATGTGATATGCATAACCTTTTTCTTCTCTTATTATCCATAT
Organism: Viscum album; assembly: GCA_963277665.1. Classification (NCBI taxonomy): domain Eukaryota; kingdom Viridiplantae; phylum Streptophyta; class Magnoliopsida; order Santalales; family Viscaceae; genus Viscum; species Viscum album. Next base: position 607,310,851 of record OY728127.1, read on the forward strand.
TCTAATGGTCCAAACTCTTGACTACCCCAGACATGGAACCAAACATTGGTAGTGTTAACACACTCCAGGATGAGCCTTCTCTCTAATACTAATTTTAAATATAACAGCCTAGGTTAATGAAACTATACACCAATGTTGGAAATCACATGTCGAGGTAAATAATGAAAATAGAACGAGTATAGTATATATCTAAACAGGACATTAAACATAATTACTATACAGAAGAAAAGGATACAATCTGGACCGTACAATCCCTGGAAAACCGTATAAACCTAAATGTATGAATAAATCGACATACACATCTCAATGATGCATAGTCACCTAAAAAACTAACTAAACCAAAGGAAAATATCCAATGAGAGGCCAATATTTTACATGACACCATCCCATTTACATGTATCCTTCATTACAATATCAACAAGATCCTAATGGAAAAAATATGGTGGACGTAAAAATCCATGTAGGATACTACAATAGTGTTTATATAATGTCTAAAATAAATAATAAGAATGTTCCATATTTTTTAATATAAATAATTTTATAAATAATTTTCATAAATATAATTCAGATGTAAATATTTTTCCCTCAGTTATTTAAAAATCATCCATATTCTCAACAAATAAATATGAAAAGTAGAATTGATAAGCCCAAAAAATATATTTGAACATTAATAGATATCAATGTAAAAACATATCCATTGAATAATACATATATTTATGTGATGTGACACATCATCATATAATAACATGTGTGGTTAAAATCATGATTAAATCAATCACGCAATAAATAACCATAAATTACACAGAAACTCATAATGGGTCCTAGCCTATGGGACCATTCATAATAGACAATCAATAGAATAATCAAGTTTAATTTTGGACCTAACCGATATTGATTCCTTTTATAGTCCATAGATATCCAAAATAATACCTCCTAGTGGGGCCACACACACTAAGTACACCCATGTCTCTTTGCTGACTGACTCAATGATCCCAATGTCCCAATTCTAAAAATACATTTCAAAACCATTATTAAAATATTATAAAACTGTTTCAAACACATTCCAATCCACTTTGGTGTTTGAAATCCCATTTCCAAATCAATAAAACTAGTCTTCAAATAAAAAGACCATTTTGAAAAAAAATATTATTCAATGAAATCCATTGAAACCTCCAATCACCTCAAATAAATAATCAAGACAATCAAATTTAACAGAAAACAAATTAAAATTAATAAAATTAACTAATTATATTGAAAAATATACATGAAACATGTATAAACCAAGCTGTCATCGAAGACAATGATTGTAAACCAATAGACCATCTTTAGAAATACATAGAATTATATGAAACTGAAAATTATTTATAGAGAAAAAAATCTAATAAAAAATAGGAACTGAACCACAAAAAACATAATTACTACAATGAAATGAAATAAAAACCAAAATTAACACCTTCCCAAAATGGGAAACTGCAATAATCATAATAATTGATCATCAAACGAACAATCTAGGAGTAGAGATCTCCTTAATTTCTTAGGTTGAGCTCTAGGTGTAGAGTAGGAGGATATATGGTGAATGAAACATTAACCACCAACACTTCATCCTAAAAGTATTGATTGTGAAAACTATGTGCTCTGTAATCCCATTATATGTAGTGTAATCCAAGGATCTCATAAATGATAAAAAAGTAATCAATTTTCTATTACAAATGAATTTTAGACAATTATGCATCACGAACCTTTTACCTGATGTAAAGATCATTCACACCCTATATCAGTCCACATAACCATTCATTCTATGTTTACACATTTTTTAACCACCAAACAAGAAATATACATCCATTACAAACTTTAAAAAACATTAGGTTATGGCAAAAAAACACAAAGACGGTGTTCCTAGTAGTATATGAACAAGGTAATAACTCTACTATGTCTTTGAAATATTTATTCCTTGATTCCATTAATTAAAATAAACATACATCCCTGAATTTTATGTCATTTTAATCATCAAAGGAACTCCATCCCCAGTAATACTATTATCAAACCCAAAAAGAGGATGATAAACATTGAATAAAATAAGCAGTTCTTTAAAATAGTAATGAGGTGTTGCACATATCATATGGATAGGAAATATTATTATTACATATAAATCAGCATACAAAATCATTTACATAGTGTATTTTCACTAAGAAGACTACCGTATTTGATTGGCTTCACTCAAAATTATAAAAAAATTAGTCAAGGTTCACTCCATATTCCAATCCTTATTATGTCATGAAATATCTTAAATTACCAAAATCAATGAAATAATTTATATTTTGGGTCCCACCCATGAAATAATTAGACGAGTATATATGTTTTCAAGATAATCATGAAGCATTCATCATATCATCCTATGATATTCCTTGGAAATGATAGATGATTCATTAAAAATTTAGTACTACAATAGTAAACCACCATACAATTAAATAAACATAGTAATATAGTATCATATACCTAATAAATCATTATAAACATAAAAATATGTTATTATAGATTAAAATTCTTTTAAAAGATTATTCTTATTATTCTAGAGTAAAATATTGTATTCATTTTGAAATCCCAAAATTTAAATCTAAATTTTAAAATTTACTAAGTAATTTTTTTTAGAAATAACCAATGAATATTATAATGAATAATTTCAATAAATTTGTTTTCATGATGGCGGGAAACATTTTTTTATGAAATATATATTAAAACAAAAATCTAATAACATTTTTTATAAAAACAATGATGTGCCTCATTTGGATAAAACTAATATGATTAATTAAAAAAACTATAGATACTAGAAAATGGATTAACATGGTATTAATTCATCTTTAGAAAATAGTAAAAAAATTGGGAGAATTTTGAAAAAATATATACAATGAATTCATTATTTGATTCTAAATTGAAATATGAAGTTAGTTTTCGGTAAAAATATTGTTTCTCTCTTTCGAGTATATAATGAGAGGAAAATGAATTCGAAACATTTAATACCTAAAAATAACCAAATTATAAGAATATAAATATTTTTTTAGAGTGATAAATTATATAATATCATCATCAAAAAAATTAAGAATACAAAATCCTTATAAAAATGAGATTGTATCATAAAACCCTTAGCCTAAGATTGTCTACATTCATAAAAAATCTAACCTTCTATATATTAAATTTAAAAATATTATACATATATAATAAAACTATAATAATAACTATAATACCATAATGGTTTATATATAACATATTATGAACTATTCATTAACAACCATTCAATATCATCATAATTTAGGGTTTAACAACATCATTTTTCAGGTATGTTTTGGTTAGGTAGTTATGGTGATTTCACATTGATCAGGGTTCCTCTATTAAGATAATTTTAATCATGATATAATTATAATGAATAATAATTATAATTTTTTTTTATTTTTATATTTTATGTGGTTGAATAAAAATAAATTAAATCACTATGTTGAGATAGTACTCAGTTCATAAAAATGAATATAGTTTCTATTTTTGGATGGATGGAATGAAATAATGGTAAATAATAATTAAAAATCAAATAAAATTTATTTTATAATATATTTAAAATAAATATATCATAATAACCAACAAGGTAGGATGTTTTTGAAAAATGAATCATATTGTTATCTAATGATGTTAGTAAATATGCATACATGAGTGATACTTCCATCCACCATTTGACAGAGAATAGGTGTTAAATAGTAGTGAATAAATCATAATAAAAAATAAGTATATTATTTATACTATATTGATTGGTTTTTATTTCCAAAATACATTATTGTAATTTTATGTTGAAAATAATTTAAAATAGTTTGCTTAATATTTATTTATATTCATTGGGACACCTCCTACTGTATAACATAAATTCTAGATGGATAGGACAAAAGAGAATAATAAAATAGATATTTTGAATATAATAGATAACACAATGTTTTAGAATTTAAATTTCTTTTCCCTAGAAGGATCAAATATTTTGAATAATGGCATAGGAGAGGTTATCTTTTATAAGTGAGGGGAGGGACGTACAGGTAATTTATTAAAATATTTCAATAATATATGTTCATATTATTAGGAATATAGATTAATTTTATAAAGTATTATAATTTTGTATATTATATACAATACATATACTCAACATGAAAAAATAATAGATTTTTAGGAAGAAATCATACCATTATCACCTACATTAACCCAGAGTAAACTCATTTAATCCTTACCCCTGGTAAAAAGATTTTATAATTTTTATTATTCATATGATAAAAAAATTATCTTGAGCCTAGAATAATAAATAAATTATTTTTATTAAATATATCAAAACCATTTTAATATATTATATTTCTATTTATGTTATAAATTTAATAATAATAATCATGCAAACCTCAATGAAATAACATTTTTGAAAAATAAATTATTAGGCATAAAATATAACTTAGAAACATTAAATTCCATGAAAAAACATAATATACATGTCAAAATACATTACTAAATATTTAATATACAAATTTTATTAAAAATATCTATAAATAGTGATTAATTTAACTTTTTAAGACAAATATAGATCGTGTGAACCAAAAAGGTTTTTTGAAAAATGTGTTTTTCAACCGAAAGATTAATTTATAAGAAAATATAGTATAATAATGATCATATAGGATTAATTATATTATTTTATTTAAAGGATAATTATAATAAAAAAATAAAATCAAATAATATTGGGAAATTTTCCTGAAATGAAATGGTAAATTTTTATAAATATATATATTATCACTATTTTTTAAAAAACAATTTAGAAAAATATATTGAATTTACCATAACATACTACTAACCTACTTATTTCAAAAATCAAATTCATTTCCATAAATATTATTTATAAAAATTATAGATATTAATTTTAATGTTCTCATTATAAATGTGATAAAATCATTTCTAAAAAAACAAAAAATTTTAAGCATAAATTGACCATATTGAAAATTGAATACCTACAAGTTATTAATTTTCATAATATTTTAACTATTTAAAAGATTTATAAATATTTTTCATAATGGGGTTATTGTTACTCATTCTATCAAATTTAACAGATAGGTTATGAATAATTTTTTTATCATTGTTTATTTAGATGTAAGGATTCATATAATGTATACTATTTAATAAATCGAGATTATTTTGATGGAAATACATATAGAATATTGGGATTTTAAAATTTTATATGGTGTTTCCAGTGTTATATACTTTAAATCATTAAGTATTACCATCATCTTTTTTAACTCCATTAGTAGCCACACCTTCCCAATTTATAATCTAATGTGAAAATAGAAATAAATTACCATTTTTCTTATATAGGTTACCAATGAACCACAAACACATATTTTTAAAACGTAATGATAATAAATTACCATTTTATAAATGTGAGAATAGAGTAAAAAATTCAATATTCTTAGATATAATATATTTATCATGACTTGAATAAAAAATCAGTTACTTGATAACTTTTTTCCTACATCTTTAATTCCATTAGACTATATATTGTAAAACAATTCCTTACATAACTAAAAAATAATTAGTGAATCTCTCATTCATTCTTAATATTCACCCAAATACCACTCAATAATCCATATGAAATATAATCTCATAGACTCTTAATTTTTTTAGTTTATCTATTGGAATCATACATTGACTTATATTCAATATCATTAACACTCAATATTCCACAATCTAAGGGACGATGTGATTATTAAACTTAATTTTATTCTTTTATAAATTTACAACATCATATTATTTTCATGATTTATTACACTCTAACTATAATATAATTGTGTCTAATTACACTACATCCTTCAATGTTCCTCCAAAAAACCATTCAACTATAAAATATTCTGCCCTGCGTTAATTTCCATAATATATTCTAATTCTCTGTTTGATAGTGAGACTTAAAGATGTTTTATTTATATTCCACATATAACCATTTCTATATTAGATAACACTAATCCTGTGATACTTCTCATTTTGTATGAACAACCTTACAATTACTCTAAAAAAAATTATTGTAAAAAATCATCTGTTCTGAAAAATAATGCAACATCAACCAAACTATTAAGATATATGGGTATCAACATGACTACATTTCAGGTATCAATTCTAGTATTTTCCATGAATCACTAAAAAAGTACCACTACATCAAATATTTCAACCCAAGTATAAATTATGGAATACATATATTACTTAACCCTCAACACATTATTAACCATTACCAAGTATATTGACTCATCACTAATGTTTAGTTATTTCCCTCCTAATAGATTTAATTGCTCAAAACATGGTGTAGAGGTATATTTATATATGAATATTATATTCCATTACGCTATATCTTATATTTACTTTAACAAAGAAACTTCCAATTATATATGATTATTATCCATTTAGGTCATCATCCTTAAAATCAATTAAGTTTCTATGTGGTCCATTATCGTAATCATTTTGGATAAATTAGCCTTTAATGTATTTAGATTTATGTTATCTAAAACTAAAATGATCTTGAAAATGATATAATAGAGTTTAATGATAAAACTATTATAAAAAGACTAATTATATTTTAAATAATAATTATTATAATACCAATGTATTTTTTCTATAAATAAATAATAAAAAAAATTTATTCCATTTTTGGGTTTCATTCTTGGTCCCATAAAAACATAATATATGTTTACACATGAGTCATTTTATTATAAATCATCTGAAAAAGTAAAGTACCTTTATACATATATCTTCATATAAATCATTATTAACAAAATTAAACTTCACATATAGTTGTTCAATATGCGTTCCTTCTTCTATAACCATTATTTGAACAAACTAAATTCTTTTGTTATTCACAAATAGATAAAATATATAATAAAATCCTTTATTTAATTTTGTTGGATTCCTTTTACAACTAACCTTACCATGTAACATTTCACATCATTCACATATTCCATCTACCAGAAATCCCGATTGTCACACATTTCCTTTTTCTTAGGTAGATATTCTAAAATATTACTTATTCAATAAGAATTTAAGGATCCCACCTATTATTTAATCACTATCTCCCCAAAATTAGTAACTGAAACATTCTTCATATTTTTATGTTCTAGTTTTCTATAATCAATAATATATAGATAATTATAATTAGATATAATCCCTTATACTAGTCTTTAAACACTAGTATATATACTCAAATTTCGTTGTTGTGCTCCTTTTAGAACTAAATATTTTTCAATAATAACCAAATATTCTATAAACAATCATCATTTTCGAATTTATGGAGAGAGATAATCCCTTAGAATATGAATCCCATTTAATACTACACATTCAATAGTTTCAGGTTCTTTTGGAATGTAACTGATTTCTAAACATTCATTGTCTTTGATATATCTATTTAAATCAACATTAGCATTCTAAACTAATACTTTGTTTCCTTTTAAATAATCTTATATGTTTTCATAATTAAATAGGATCACAAAATTTAATTGTAAATTTTCGAAAATGATTATCATCCATATACCATTATAGAAGAGATTAAATATAATGCCTTCATTATTATAAACAATAATGAATAATTCTTGGGATATTTATTGTAACACGGCACATACCCTAAAATACACATGAACACATGAAATTAATATAATTATATTGAGACTTAACTCATAACCAATTATTAATGTCCAAAATACTTATAGATGCTCATTCCTTACATGCGTGGGAGAACTACGATTCATATGGTATGACTCAAAATTAAATATTTTTCCAAAAAAAACTTAAGGACCACAAAATTTATTCTTAGTATTTTTTCTCAATTTTATAGTGTATAGTTCACAAAATATGAAAAATAATTATGTTTTAATGTTAAATAATACTCATTCGAAAATTAAATTTCACTATTCTAGTAAAACTATCTTAATTAAGTGCTTCTATTTTCCCAATTACTATCATACATCAAGAAATTATGCTTCATACTGACATTTCATTTCTCCATATATATCGATGTAATGAATATTCAAAAAAAACTTAATATTATTAACCTCCACACCATAAATTTTCATCTTGAAATAATCTTAGGAGATTTAATGAATCTCTATGACAGTGACTAGTTTTGACAACCATTTATCTATATATAACACCTCTATCAACTTGTTCATTTGTGTAACATATTTTTTATTAATAGTCACCATATACTATGTCCCAAAGATGAAATTTTATCATTTTTCATAATCCATATTATAGATTATTAGTATTTATTTTCAATCATTGGTGTTTATCTTTTTTTTAATCCATCTGACAAAAATAATAATGATCTAACATCTATGATCTATTTGTTGTTATTTTGAAAAGTGTTTCATCAACAATAGTTCGTGTAATGTAAAAATATATATATTTCAAGACTATGACCACCACCATGAAACAATGTGTTATCATCCATGATCCATCCACAAAAAAACTATAGAAACGTCCATTTATATAATACTAATAATAATAAAATTCATCTATAATCATAGTTTGTTCCATACCCCTAGAACTGTAAATTGTATCAACTCCTTGTTTCAATGTTTACTTCACCATTTCTTCTAATTTTTTTGTATTTATTAATTTAATTATAGAATTAAACAGTATATAATATATTTTATGACCTCTTCAATCATTCATAAAGTTTCCATTTTCCACTTAACACTAGCATCTGGCATTGTGTCTTAATAATTTCACATAGTTCCTCATTATTTAATTATTAATATTCTTTTTCACATTGTATTTTTATTAGTGTGGATAACCCCATTCTATCCATATTTAATGATATTATAGTATCCACCTATACATCCTTCTTCTTGATATCATAATTGTTAAATAAATATAATGTTTCAAAAATCACAAAGTCGCTTTATGAAAAATAATTTTACAGAATATTATACATTATATATCAAGATTTTAGAAGTGATGAATGAAGTATAAATACTCTCACAATATCATTTAACATTACTCAAAATTATTTGAGTTAACTTCAAATCTAGTTGATGCAATTTTAGTGATTTACCTATTAAATATCTTAAAGATCACATTTTTCTAAATAGTATTAATCGTAAAAACAATTTAAACAGTTATAGAGTCTTCCATCAAGTCGGATAGAATGGTTATTAGTCAGGTAGTTATCTTCAACTCCTAAATTTTTATGGCAATGATCATGTACAATTCTATAAAAAACCCAAATTGGATTTCATTAAATTATTTCATAATTAACTTTCCCAATTGATTCTATATTTATTCCCTTCAATGAAATATGATGATATTTTTCATAGAGAAAAAAAACAATCATATATATCTATAATCTAATGTTTCATTTTTCCAATGAATTAATATAATAATTATCTTCTTCCAACACAATTATTTTCAAGTATTTAAATCCCACCAAAATGGTAAATATGATGGAAATATTCATCAATATATATCTTTTTCTTTCTACACACTAAAACCACTAGTCATAATAAGAATTATATGTTATCAAACAACCTCTCAAATCATAACTTATTGAAAAATGTTCTGACATTATAAAACTAGTATCACGTGATTATATTGTAAAAATAGGAAAAATATGATATAGAATCTAATGGGAAATCAAATTGATCTTTATAGATATTACAAAGAAACACACACATGTGGAATATAAAAACTATCTTACATATATAACATGAAATAAAAAATTCACATGGTTTTGACACACTCATACTACATGATAGAAAAAATTATTTATTTTCTATTTAAAAAAGTTAGCATAATGATTTACTAATTATATGTTAATTGGAATATGTGACCCCAGTGATCTCTTTATAAATAAGTCTAGCACATGGTTATAAAATAACAACATTCAAATCATTTTAGATTGCAATTGAAATATTTAACGTATGTAGTCATGTCACTTAATCATATGATACCATGTGAAAAAGATAATAAATTCACATTACTATTAAATAGTCATTTGAATAGTATTATGAAAACATTTTAAAAATGATGGATTATTCTTCTGAATTTGACACATTTATACTTTTGAAATGTAGCTACACTTTATACAGTAATATTAATGGGTACATAACTCATCACTTTCAATTGATTTCCTCTAGTTCCATACATCCTTTGTAACATCCCAAGTAAGTAATGAATAATAGATATTTTTATCTATGTCTATTAATTATTAAGATAGTGTTTTAGAGGCTTAAAATGAAAATAAATACAATCTTATGCATGGAATACACTAATATTCTTAAAAGATTGTTTTACTGCCTTTTGATGGAAACCCCTTTTTAAATCTATCTTTTGAAAATTTTATAATCTATGTTTGTCAATATAAACTTATTATTTAGGATTGGGGCATCAAAATTTACTTTGTGTGATTTTTTGGTATTTTTTCGATAAAGTTCACTTTTTAATGAATAGTGAAAAATGTTGTATTTTAATTCAAAAACTCTTTTTAATATAATTTATATATATGATTAGATTATCTTTTGAATTGGTTTTGAAGTGAAATTAGAATATAATTTTACAATTTTTTCCAATGGTGGTCATTGGAATCAATTTAACTTTGAAATTGGACTTAAACTACTGTCAATCTTTTGATACTTATTGTTTCATAAACACACGCTATTTGTCATGACAGCGGGAATTAGTTACTAAATTAATCAATGCAACTTACATGTTTTTAATTTTGTAAAATAGAAATCATTTTTGAATTTGGAATATCAAATATAGCTTAGGGTGAAGTTTTGGTATCTTTCTGAAAAACATCAATTTTTGATGTATAGTGAAACCACTAAGTGGTAGTTAAAGATACTGATTTTTCGTTTAAATGAAACATTGCCACTTTTGTGATTTGATTTTCAAAAATCCGACATACATGGTTTTCATTATGAAGTAAAATGTGGTTCAATGAGATTAAAATAATTTTTTGGTGAATATTAACTTTTATGTTCTTAATCGCGATTAGTGGTAATTAGTGTAGTTTAAGGTAAAAATAATGTTTTAATAATATGAGATGAGCTTGACACATGTCCTACCCTAATTAGATGTGTCATGGCCGACCAAGACAATCCATGGGTCAACTTGGGGACCCCATGGATCCACTTTGGTAGGGAAATGACATAAATAACTTTTTATTTAATGTTAAAGTATAAATGACACAAACATGAATTGTTTTACTAAAAAACTTTTTACATGGGGTAATACAAGTCATATTTTTGATTATAAATAGTAATTGGAAAACTAAAAAGATTTCCTACATCATAGTTTTTTTTTATAATTTTTAGACTTTAAATAAATTAAATTAATTTTGACATCATGATGATGTAGCGATTACCTCATTAATAAAGGATTTAAATAAAATGAAATGATAATGTAAAATCTATGAACTACACATGTCCAAACCCTATTTGATGGGTGGATTTCGAACCCTTATCACCTTACCCTAGAATTATTTCAATGTGGGACCTTTTGAATACGAAACTCATTTTAAAATAATGTAACATTTCTTTACATTCCAAGAGTGCCCCTCCTCTCCTCTTATAAATGGCCCCCACTTCTACCTCCTTACCCACACTCCCAAAGCCTTTGGCTCGGCCAACCCCTGACCATTTTGTCTCTCCAAATCCCTCTCTTACTCCTTGAAGCCTCACATTGGGCAGAAGTCTTCCCAAGGAATCCTTTGAGCTCAAACCAAAGAGAGTTACCCGATTTTACGGTAATGTCTTCACTTGAGTCCTTTTGTTTTATTTTTCTTCTCCAACCCCCTAAAATCTTTTTATTCGTTTCTTTTGTAACAACTACAATATCTTCAATATACTAGGATGTTTTTATAAGAAGGATTCGAGCTACACTTACACACACCTACATCTAATTGTTAAAGGACATACTATTTCTGTTGATGGTGATTTTATGCCTCCCGAAACGATGATTGTTCAACATTCTTTTAAAACCTTCAAAGGTGGCCATTAAGATGACACTATATTTATATATGATATATAATATGTTTATGTTTTCCTTAAGCTTCTGTATTTTTCATTCTGGGCATACATTTATGGTTTCCATTATGGGTAAACGCGATATCTTCATTTAAGGAAGTGCGGACTAGCGCCCCCTCAAAGTTATTTGATTCGTTAAATACCATATGTGGGACGTATAAAGGATGGAACTATGATATTATATATCATATTATACTGGAATTATAATATACCTTTATATCATTATGATTCCATTCTATAAAATACGAAATAGAAATGAAAGTAGCATTCATGCGTACGTACGGCTTGCCGTCTCCATGAACGGTGCATTTCATTTCATACCTCTAAATGATTACATAATATTATAAATGCATGAATTTACTGTATATATATGAAATATATGATATCTACATCATGAATACCATTCTGGATATAATGGATACATGAACAACTTGTAATTATAAAGGGATTATTTTAAACTCAAGTACCAATGATCGTTAAAACGACCATTATAAACTTCAATAATTACATAGTGTTCATGACATGGAAATAAGTGATATAAAAGGAATAATGAAATTGAAAAAGGTTCCTAAACAAGTAGAAATTAACTCAACTTTATTATTCAGGAGATTAAAGAACGACCGAGTCAAGTCGGACCCGAGGTATGGGACTTCGTCTCAATCTCTTTTCATTAAGGCATATTTTGTTTTATATACAACCTTCTTTTATACGGTGTATAAACCCCTTTGACTTTTACGTTTATTCAAAATGAATCTTTTTTATACGACGCGTTTACTAAACGACAAAAGGGAATGTTTTTTTTGTCATACGTATGCGGCGACAATGACTTCTCCGCCGCCGTGACCATTATTTGAGTTTCGGCTTCCTCTACAAGACATACCTTTTAAAAAAAAAAGAAAAATAAATACCATGTTTTACTATTATTTTATTTTGGTATTGAAAATGGTTTTCATAAAGTTTTTATATCAATTTGTTTTATTGATATCTTGTGATTGAAAGGAGGAAATGTTTTTTTTCCTTTATGCATGTTTTATGTGACACGATTATGTTGAGGTTCTTGGGAATTATTATGAATACGGGTGGTTCCATGATAAACTAAGGGCGGGTGAGCCCGATATATCTCTCCAAAGCATTGGGTAACGCAAAGGAGGGAAATGTTAAGGTTTCTCCGAATAGATTTAGGTAATATACTGTGATGGTTATTCCAAATGTAACCAAGAGGGTTACTCCCTATGTAAGAATGTTATGAATGCCTCAAGTTACCATTATGTCTTATGATTTCTATGATTTATTCATGATTTGATGTGGTATGTTAAAGTGCTTATGTTTTATGGGTAAGGTATGATTTCATTCTAATGTATATATGTACCCATGTTTCCTTTCCATATTTTTATATCCCTTACTGAGCTTTTTATACTCATCCCAAGTTTTTTTGAAATGTTTTTCACAGGTCAAGGGAAAGGTACATGATATGATGATAGTGTCAAGGAAGTGTCAAGAAAGAATCCATGTTTTATTTTAAATATGTTTCCATTGATGGGAAAGAATAATACTATCTTTATGTGACCACTTTGTTTATATGTGGAATGTAATGAAAGTTTTATGATCTAATTATCTAAAACTCTAAACCCGAAAAGACCCTCAATGTGTAATATTGTAATAACTCCAGATTAAGTATGGTTTATGAATGGGGCCTTATAATTGGTATTATAGGTCGGTTTAGATTACTTTAGGAGTTAGAATTCTATTAAATGATTATCCAAAAATATTTTTTTATGGTCAAATTGAAGTGATATAGTATTTGAAGATTACCATGTTGCTTCATCTAAGACATGTTTGTTCAGAATGGTTTTCCGCAGAGGAAATAGGGAAGCAGTGCTAGGAAGGCACACAGAAGGAAATAACCTTCTGAATTAGCATCCTGAGATGGTCGGAATTGGAACTGAACAGTTTGTTGCAGTAATGGCGCAGTTGACACAGGTGATAAATGGTGGTGGTATCCATGCACGAGATCTGTCAGTGGTGGAACATTTCATGAGGCAACATCCCCCATCATTCAGACGATCATCTGACCCTGTGTTAGCTGAAGGGTGGATTAAAGCACTAGAGAAGATTTTCGATGTCATGGGGTGTTCATACAATCAAAAGGTTAGTCTTTCTATTTACCGTTTGGAGGGTGAGGCAGATCAGTGGTGGTCTATGGTTAAAAATATCAGGGACGCTGATGAGATTGATGCTCTTGACTGGGATGAATTCAAAGCTATGTTTCTTGAGAAGTATTTTCCTAAGGCTGTTCGACTTAGGATGGAAAATTAATTCTTGGAATTGTGGCAAGAGGAAGACTCAGTGGCTACCTATGAAGAATGGTTCACTCGATTGGCATGGTATGCTCCAAATTTTATCCGAGACCTTGATAGTAAAATCAATCATTTTTACTCAGGATTAAAGCCAAAATATTGAAGGGAATTAGCTTCTCATGAGTTTAAAAGTTATGAAAAGCTTGTTCGATGTGCTGAGAAGGTGGAAATGGAGTTTGCCGATGATCAATTGTTCTATAACAACCAATAGACGAAGAGACTGAGGTGGCAAGAGAAAGGTAAGAATTCTTCATAAAAGTCTGATGGTAAGAAAACTAAGTTTCCAGTTTGTGATAAATGTGGCAAAAGTCATGCTGGGGAATGTCTTCTGAATTTTGGAAAGTGCTACCGATGTGTTAAGATGGTACATAAGGATAGTGATTTCACTGAAAAGGATCAAGGTGATGGTAAGACCAAATTTGATTTACAGTTAGTGAAATGTTATAAATGCAATTAGATGGGTCATTATGCAAACGAGTGTCCGACAATGAGCTTGAGTAATGGGAAGCAGTTAGACTACAAGCAGAAAGGGGTGGTGAAATTCTTTGCAACTACTTCAAAAGATTTCGGGCCACCAAATGAATTTGTATTAGCTACATTGTTTGTTTTTTTAGATTATTTCAGTGTGTTGTTTGATTCGGGGTCTACACATTCTTTCATCTCTGTAAACTTTTCTATTAAAATGGGAATACCATCTCATGAAATGACTCCTGAACTTTTGGTAAAAACACCTGGGGGAAATGTTGAGGCAAAAAAAATTTATAAGAATATTTCTATCCTTATATGTGGAATGAACCTACTTGCAAACCTTATTGGTCTACCTCTAGTAGAGTTCGATGTTATCCTGGGTATGGATTGGCTCTCTGTTTACTATGATAAGATTGACTATAGAGCTAAAGAAGTTTCTTTTCAGAAAGACTTTCATTTTGTGTACAAGAATGAACCCTTACTGTTGATAACTTATCAAGAGGCCAAGAAACTTGTAAAAGATGGAAATGAATGTTACCTTGCACACATCGTTGAAAATATAGGAACTGTTCAGATTAATGATGTGCCAGTGGTAAATGAGTATCCTGATGTTTTTCCTGATTAGTTTCCTGGAATAATACCAGATTGGGAAGTTGAGTTTACTGTTGGCTTAGTTCCTGATGCTAAGTCAATTTCGAAACCCCCTTATCGAATGGCTCAAATTTAAATTTTAGAGTTGAAGGATAAATTGCAAGATTTATTAGAGAAAGGTTTCATTCGACCTAGCACATCACCATGGGGTGCTCCTGTTTTATTTGTTAAAAAGATAGATGGTTCAATGAGACTTTGAATTGATTATAGATCCTTGAATAACATCACTCTTAAGAAAAAATATCATTTGCCTCATATCGATGATTTGTTTGATCAGCTCTAGGGAGCTGATTATTTTTCAAAGATTGACTTGAGATCGGGGTACCATCAGCTGAAGGTAAGGGAAGCAGACATTCCGAAGACTGCGTTTCATACAAGATATGGCCATTATGAATTTTTAGTAACGCATTTTGGGCTAACCAATGCACCTGATTTATTCGTGGACTTAATGAATAGAATTTTCCATGAGTTCTTGGATAAGTTTGTGGTGGTTTTCATTGATGATATTTTGGTGTTCTCAAAAAGTAAAGAGGAGCATGAAAGACATTTAAGGGTTATTTTGAAAACCTTAAATGAAAAGAAATTGTATGGGAAATTCAGCAGGTGTGAGTTTTGGTTGCAACAAATTTCTTTTCTTGGTCACATTGTTTCTAAATATGGGATAACAATTGATCCGGAAAAAACAAAGGTTGTTGAAGACTGACCAAGACCCACAAATGTAACTGAGATTCGTAGATTCGTTGGTTTGGAAGGCTATTACCGAAGTTTTGTTAGAAATTTTTCACGGTTATCTAGTCCAATGACTATGATAACTCGGAAGGGTGCTAAGTTTATCTGGACAAAAGAATGTGATGATTTTTTTCAGGAATTCAAAATATGATTGGTGAAATCTCCAGTTTTGCCACTACCTTCCAGGAATGGTGAGTTTGATATCTACAGTAATTATTCATTGAAAGGACATGGTTACGTCATAATGCAGAATGATTAGGTAATTGCATATGCTTCACGACAGTTGAAAACTCATGAGGTAAATTACCCTACACATGATTTGGAATTAGCTGCTGTTGTTTTCACATTAAAAATTTGGAGGCATCATTTGTATGGAGTAAAGTGTGAAATATATACCGATAACAAATGTTTAAAGTATACATTCACTCAGAAATAGTTAAACATGAGACAAAGGATATGTCTATAATTAATCAAGGATTATGATTGTACAATTCATTACCATCCGGGAAAAGAAAATAAAGTGGTTGATGCTTTGAGTCGAAAAAGTAATGCTTAATTAATAATGTAGAGTTTGGAACGTGATCCTTTGGTTAAGGATTTGATGAACTTTGGAATAGAAGTTTTTGGCGTAGGATGTTCTTCTGTTTTGTTTCAGGTATCAGTGAGATCATCTCTATCAGATAGAATCAATCAAGCACAGCAACAAAACAATGAGTTTCATAAAAAGGTAGAGTTGCTTCAGAAAGGTAAGTTACCTGAATTCAACATTGATAATGATTGTGTTTTGAGATTTGGGAAGAGATTTTGTGTGCCTTGTGATTCACAGTTGAAGAGAGAGTTGTTATGTGAATCTCATAGTTCTCCCTTTTCAGTTCATCCTGGCAGTACTAAGATGTACAGAGACATGCAGGAGTATTACTGGTGGGATGGAATGAAAAGAGATATTGTTGATTTTTCTGTGAAGTGTTTGACATGTCAACAGGTTAAAGCAGAGTGGAAGTTACCGAAAGGGATGCTTCAACCATTACCAGTTCCAGAGTGGAAATGGTAGAATATAGCCATGGACTTTGTTGTGGGATTACCGAAGACATCTCGAGGTAATAATGGAATATGGGTTATTGTTGATCGCTTAACTAAATCTGCTCATTTCCTTGCTATACGAGATCCTTTTTCCCTAGATCAGCTTTCCTATTTGTATCTTAATAAGATAGTCAGGTTACATGGAGTTCCTCTCTCCATTGTATCTTATCGTGATCCCAGGTTCACTTCTAACTTTTGGAAAGGCCTTCAGAAGTCGTTGGGTACTGAATTAAAATTTAGTACAGCTTTTCATCCTAAATCAGATGGGCAGTCAGAACAAACAATTCAGACCTTGGAGGATATGCTATGAGCTTGTTCGATGGATTATCAAGGAAGTTGGGACCAACATCTTTCTTTGGTTGAATTTTCATATAATAACAGTTTTCATTCGAGTATACAGATGGCACCATTTCAGGCATTATATGGGATGCGGTGTCGAACTCCATCTTTCTAGGATGAAGTGGGTGGAAGGAAGTTGATCAGACCATATTTGGTAGAAGAGTTTGCTGATAAAGTTCAGCTGATACAGAAACACATGAGAACAGCTCAGAGCAGGCAGAAGAGTTATGCGGATACTTGGAGAAAGGATCTATCTTTTGAGGTAGGTGATCATGTTTTTCTCAAAGTATCACCATGGAAAAGTGTGATGTGATTTGGTAAGAAAGGAAAGATGAGTCCAAGTTTCATTGGACCATATGAAATTCTGGAGAGAGTTGGATCTGTTTCTTACCGAGTGTCTTTACCTCCGAGTTTATCTCAGGTACACAATGTTTTTCATGTTTCGATGCTGAGAAAGTACATGCCAGATCCATTTCATGTTTTGAGTCCAGAGGTAGTTCAGCTGGAAGAGAACCTATCTTATGAGGAACAACTGGTCCAGATTCTTGACCACATGGAGAAAGTGTTACGGAATAAGGTGATTAATAAGGTAAAGGTTTTGTGGAAAAACCACATGATGGAAGAGGCAACATGGGAATATGAAAATGCAATGAGGGATAAGTACCTCCATTTATTCGATAACTAAATAAATTGCGGGGACGCAATTTTCTAAAGGGTGGAAGGATGTTACATCCCAAGTAAGTAATGAATAATAGACATTTTTATCTATGTCTATTAATGATTAAGATAGTGTTTTAGAGGCTTAAAATGAAAATAAATACAATCTTAGGCATGGAATACACTAATATTCTTAAAAGATTGTTTTACTGCCTTTTGATGGAAAACCCTTTTTAAATCTATCTTTTGACAATTTAATAAGCTATTTTTTTCAAAATAAACTTATTATTTATGATTGGGACATAAAAATTTACTTTTTGTGAATTTTTGGTATTTTTCCTATAAAGTTCACGTTTTAATGAATAGTGAAAAATGTTGTATTTTAATTCAAAACATCCTTTTAATCTAATTTTATTTATATTATTAGATTATCTTTTGAATTTGTTTTGAAGTGGAATTAGAATATATTTTTACCATTTTATCCAATGTTGGTCATTGGAATCAATTTCACTTTGAAATTGGACTTAAACTACTGTCAATCTTAAGATACTTATTGTTTCGTAAAAACACGCTATTTGTCATGACAGCCGGAATTAGTTATTAAATCAATCAAGGAAACTTACATGTTTTGAATTTCGTAAAATATAAATCATTTTTGAATTCGAAATATCAAATATAGCTTAGGGTGATGTTTTGGTATCTTTCTGAAAAACTTCAATTTTTGATGAATAGTGAAACCACTAAGTGGTAGTTAAAGAAACTGATTTTTTGTTTAAATGAAACTTTGCAACTTTTGTGATTTGATTTTAAAAAATCCAACATACATGGTTTTCATTAAGAAGAAAAATGTGGTTCAATGAGATTAAAAGAATTTTTTGATGAATAGATACTTTTATGTTCTTAATCGAGATTAGTGGTAATTAGTGTAGTTTAAGGTAAAAATAATGTTTTAATAATATGAGATGATCATTAAACATGTCCTAACCTCATTGAATGTGTAATGGCCGACCAATAAAATCCATGGGTCAACTTGGGGACCCCATGGAGCCACATTGGTTGGGAGATGACATAAATAACTTTTTATTTAATGTTAAAGTAAAAATGACACAAACATGAGATGTTTTACTAAAAGAATTTTTCCATGTGGTTATACAAGTAAGATTTTTGATTATAAATATTAATTGGAAAGTTAAAACGATTTCATACATCATAGTATTTTTTTTTATAAATTTTAGACTTTAAATAAATTAAATTATGTATGACATCATAATGATGCAGTGATTACCTCATTAATAAAGGATTTAAAGTAAATGAAATGATAATGTAAAATATATGAACTACACATGTCCAAAACCTATTTTATGGGAGGATTTAGAACCCTTATCACATTACCCTCGAATTATATAAATTTGGGTCCTTTTTAATCCGAAACACATTTTATAATAATGTAACATTTCTTTACTTTCCAAGAGTGCCCCTCCTCTCCTCTTATAAAAGGCCGCCACCTCTACCTCCTTACCCACACTCCCAAAGCCTTTGTCTCGGCCAACCCCTGCCCATTTTCTCTCTCCACATCCCTCTATTACTCCTTGAAGCCTCACTTTGTGAAGAAGTCTTCCCAAGGAAGCCATTGAACTCAATCCAAGGGAGTTACCCGATTTTAAGGTAATGTCTTCACTTGAGTCCTTTTGTTTTATTTTTCTTCTCCAACCCCATAAACTCTTTTTATTCATTTCTTTTGTAACAACTACAGTATCTTCAATATACTAGGATGTTTTTATAATAAGTATTATAGATACACTTACACACACCTACATCTAATGGTTAAAGAACATACTGTTTCCGTGGATGGTGAATTTATGCCTCCCGAAACGATGATTGTTCAACATTTTTTTAACACCTTCAAAGGTGGCCATTAAGATGACATTATATTTATATATGATATATAATATGTTTTTTTTCCTTAATATTCTGTATTTTTCATTTTGGGAATACCTTTATGGTTTCCATTATGGGTAAACGTGATATCTTCATTAAAGAAGTGCGGACTACCGCCCCCTCAAAGTGATTTGATTCGTTAAATACCATATGTGGGATGTATAAAGGATGGAACTATGATATTATATATGATATTATACTGGAATTATAATATACCTTTATATCATTATGATTCCATTCTATAAAATACGAAATAGAAATGAAAGTAGCGTTCATTCGTACGTACGGCTTACCGTCTCCAGGAACGGTGCATTTAATTTCTTATCTCTAAAAGATTATGTAATATT
Organism: Viscum album; assembly: GCA_963277665.1. Taxonomy (NCBI): domain Eukaryota; kingdom Viridiplantae; phylum Streptophyta; class Magnoliopsida; order Santalales; family Viscaceae; genus Viscum; species Viscum album. The sequence continues at coordinate 607,331,485 of OY728127.1, forward strand.
ATAAATGCATGACTGTACTGGATATATATTACATATATGATATCTACATCATGAATACCATTCTGGATATAATGGATACATGAACAACTTGTAATTATAAAGGGCTTATTTTTTACTCAAGTACCAATGATCGTTAAAACGACCGTTATTAACTTAAATAAATACATAGTGTTCATGACATGGCAATAAGTGATATAAAAGGAATAATGAACTTGAAAAAGGTTCTTAAACAAGTATAAATTAACTCATGTTTATTATTCAGGAGATTAAAGAACGACTGAGTCAAGTCGGACCCGAGGTATGGGACTTCGTCTCAATCTCTTTTCATTGAGGCATATTTTGTTTTATACACATCCTTCTTTTATATGGTGTATAAACCCCTTTTACTTTTACTTTTATTCAAAAGGGATATTTTTTATACGAAGCGTTTACCAAACGACAAAAGGGAATGTCTTTTTGTCGTGCGTATGCGGCGACAACGACTTCTCCGCCGCCGTGACCATTATTTGAGTTTCGGATTCCTCTACAAGCCATTACTTTTTAAAAAAAAAGAAAAATAAATACCATGTTTTACTTTTATTTTATTTTGGTATTGAACATGGTTTTCATAATGTTTATATATCAATTTGTTGTATTGATATCTTGTGATTGAAAGGTAAAAATGTTATGTTTCCTTTATGCATGTTTTTTGTGACACGATTACGTTGAGGTTCTTGGAAATTATTATGAAGATGGGTGGTTCCGTGATAAACTAAGGGAAGGTGAGCCCGATATAGCTCTCCAATGCATTGGGTAACACAAAGGAGTGAAATGTTAAGGTTTCTCTGAAGAGATTTAGGGAATATACTGTGATGGGTATTCCAAACGTAACCAATAGGGTTAATCCCCACGTAAGAATGTTATGAATGCCTCAAGTTACCTTTATGTCTTATGATTTCTATGATTTATTAATCATTTGATGAGGTATGTTAAATTACTTATGTTTTATGGGTAAATTATGATTTCATTATTATGTATATTTGTACCCATGTTTCCATTCCATATTTTTATATCCCTTACTGAGCTTTTTATGCTTATCCCAAGTTTTTTTGAAATGTTTTTCACAGGTCCAGGGAATGGTACATGATATGATGATAGTGTCAAGGAAGTGTCAAGAAAGAATCCATGTTTTATTTTAAATATGTTTCCATTGATGGGAAAGAAGAATACTATCTTTATGTAACCACTTTGTTTATATGTGGAATGTAATGCAAGTTTTATGATCTAATTCTATAAAACTCAAAACCCGAAAAGATCCTCAATGTGTAATCATGTAATAACTCAAGATTATGTAAGGTTTAAGGATGGGGCCTTATATCCTTGGATCCACTGACATTCAATTTTTTGTTTACGATTTGGAATATCTATAACAAAATATAAAATATCCATTACTTTGTCAAAAATAATTTCTCAAAATCCATCCTAGTGCAAATATGTTTATACATCCTATAAAGGAGACACAATATAGTTTCATGATCCTCTATTATCATAACTCATGACATGATTTCATACCCAAACTCAATCCTATATAATGATTTATAATGGGATTTGTCTTTGATTGAAGATGAATATAGGTTTTTAAAATGATGGTTATTTTTTTTATTGTAAAATGACTAGATTATGGAATGTATGTTAAAATAGAGACATCGGAGGGGACAACTCGCGGCAGAGCCTAAGCTCGAGATGATGATGGTCTAACCCTATTGGGGTCGGCGGCTCTCCCCACTCCGCTGCAAGCCAGTGGGGGATGGATGAGAAGGAGGTATCACGGAGGAATAGTTTCACACGATTTTCTGACCCTAATTTGTACCCACCTTTTACTATGATTCAGATAAGTCCGAAGGTTCATTTCATTCAAAACAGAGATCCTGTGGTGCCTCTCTCAGTTTTGGAGATCTCAGATGTTGAGGATCTCCTTGATCTGACCATGATTGTTCGATTCAGGAAGTTTCGACCTTCAGTGGACGACTTCGACAGGTTCATCGCCAAATCTTGGAAACATCAGTTTCACACGGTTGTTGGTTTGCTGGATAAACGGAGTTTGATGGTCCGCTGCTCTTCATCGGAGGACATGGTTCGTGCGCTATCATTTTCTCCCAGGAAGTGCGGAAGGTATGAGTTCCATTTAAGTAGATGATCCTATGATTTTCAGATGAACTTTGATTCCCCCCTCATTCTGGTCTGGATTAGCTTGCCCCTGCTTCCCCTTACCTTTAAAAACGCAGCAATCATGCGTGTGTTAGGGAACATGGTTGGGCGATTTCTATACGTTGATTCCTGTATAGCCTCGGTGAGCCACCTGATTAACCGAAGGATGTGCATGGAGGTTGATAACTCAAGAGAGCCAGTGGAGAAGATTTGGATTGATGCTAATAAGGAGATTCGATGCAAGCAACTGGTGATCTTTGATCATTGGATGGATTTTTGTTCAGCTTGTCGTAGACTGGGACACACTAGGGATTTCTTCCGACGCGATGGCCACCAGAAATCTGATACTGTGACGACTAGATATGTTTTGAAGGTCAACAATGTAGGAGATATCGGGCCTAGAGAAAATAGGCTCAGTCTTGCTGAACACTCCTCAGCTGCTGAAAAGTAGGGTGAAAACCCCTCGGTGTCTAGTGTTTTTAGCAGGCTCAAGGATGATCTCAAAGTTAATGCCTTAGACACTAATATTGGTAGGGAGGCAATGGATCCCTCCTTGCAGACTCAAGTTAATGCTAGTAGTGGTGGGCACCAATTCATGGGACGTGGTCTCGACCATGGAAAAAATGCAGATGTTGCTGAGCATCCCCTACTGATCAGCACTGAATTGGTCAGCGCTAATCCATGCTCCTCAAACCGGTTCTCAACACTAGAGGAGGAGGATAATGTGGAATTTAATGAAGGGGAAAAGGATGGAATGATTTTTGCCTCCTTTGGTGACTATCCTCAGAATTTGGATGATTTGGTGATCACTCCAGACTCCCCATTCAACCGGCTGAAGGAAGATTTCATGGGCATTCCCTACGTGAGGATGCAGGATAAAGGTAAATCCCAACATGTGGAGGTCCGAGTGGAAGGCGGGTTGGATGTGGGACAGTTCTTGGTCCGCTCGTCTGGCAGTGAGCAAGTGGAGTTACATGGTTTGGATACTGGGAAAGAATGGAAGGGAGGGGCAGATTTCAGAAAGGAGAGGCACGGGGGTGCGGGCTCCTCAACTCAGACCCCAATCCCCCTGGGTAATAGGTTTGAAGGTTTGGTGGAGGTAGGAGAGGGAGATGTAGCATATGTTTCGGTTGTGGGAGTGGACATAAGAAGGAATAATCTCGATGGATTTGGGTTAGAGGAACACATTGCAAACAACAAGAGTTTATCTGCTGGGGAGTCCAGACTGAGGAGAAATAAGAGAAATAGGAGGACCACGGGCAGGAAGGATCACACATCTTTACCACCTCCCATGAAGACTCGATCAGCAAAAAAGAGATTGGATGAGATGTTGAACAGTGGGGTCAGGGGTTAATTGGAACCTCCTAGACATTCTGATCTTCCCTTGCAGTTGATTATATGTTCAAATGATGAGGTGACAGAGCAGGTGTTATTTCTCAATGCGTCGGAAGAGGAAGCGGCCAAGATGATGGGTCGGGACATTGAAGTGAAGCTTAAGGAAGAAAAATATTTTTGGGTCGACAAATAGGACACGATCCTGGTTTGGGGCTTCAATAAGGGGATAATTAGACTGGAGGAGTATATACAGGTCTAGGAAAAATTGACCTCTTCGCTTGAAGCCCTGGTAAGGGGAGACCCGCACACCAAGGTATCCGCTATATCCTGGAGGATGTTTAGAGATACGGTTACTAGTAGAGTTGAGCTGTTTTCCACAAATATGTTTTACCATTATTTGACTAATGCTGGGGTGCTCTCTTCTTCTTGAGATGTTTGGATAGGTGGCAGTGATTCTTCAGTTTGTGTGTATCGTGGTGTTTTCAGGTTTTTCCAATATGTTTTATGTTCTTGCCTTAGATGAGGTTTAGAGCACAAGTTCGTCACCTATTGCTGTCACTTGGAGCGGAAGACTGAGAGGGTATCACTTGGCCATAGGTACTGTGCCCGTGCATCCTTGCACGGTATTGTTTGCCAAGTCTCATGCTTTGGTGGAGGCCTTTTAATGTTGATTTGTTGGGTAGAGGAAGGACCAGTATTTCTTTGGAGTTTTTTTTGTTGTTGTTTGTATTTTGATTGACTTGGGGTTGCTCACATTCCCTTAAAAGTGATTTGATAATAAAATAAAAAATAATTTTTAATCAGTATGTTAACATAGGGACCTTTGTGCTTGGTTGTTTCAGGGGTTAATTGTATTCAATTTCAATCACAATGACTTATCATGTATAAGATTGAAATTCATTCATCCCATCAATGTGATAGGTTTATCATGAGAAGGGGAGCATCAATTGGGTGAATATGTGAAATCATAAATTGGGAGTTATGAATGTTGAACCAAAAAAATTATTTAATTAAAATAAATATTTTGGAAAAACAGGGAATAAATCATTAGGGAAATTTTATATTACCACAAATAATTAGCTACATTGTCTGATTTTATCCATTTAATAAATATATTGTACTTTTTTCCCAAAAAATTGTTTTTCTTATTTGTGTTAAAATTAAAATTTAGAATTATAGGAGCTTTAATGTAACAAATATCAATAGATCATTTTCAAATAAAATTAATATAGTAATGGGATAGATAAAATATTATTATAAATAAAAAAATTGAAAATGAGGATCCTATTTTGACACTTGATGGAAATTATCTTTATTTTCCTCTAAAAATTTACAAGGAATAGAGAAATTATGGTTAATGAGGTTTGGGAGTTTACAAATAATTTTTGCAATGGAAAAATGGTTTAGATATTTTGAATGAAAATAATTCTTGAGAAAATACGAATAAATTTCCACATAAGACAATGGTCATATTCCCCCTAATAAAGATCCAGCTGAGCTTGTTGTGGACCATTGTAATGGAAAATTTATCCACATTACAATAATAAATAAACTCTAAAATCATAATACCTTAAAAAACATGAATAATTCCCCCATAACACCTAATTCCTTTATCTCATGTTATATCCATGATTAATTTGTATACCAAATAGGTCTTAACCTAGTGCACTGAATATCCATTCTTCATTCCAAATCAGTATGGATGGGACTTGTTAAATAGAGTTGTGTGGTTTCATTGATAGTATGATATGAGATTATGAAATTAATGAAATAAATCTCTAATATAATTCAGGGAACTATAACTACTAATACTATTAAAGTAGAGATATATAATTGGTTGATTTAATTATTTTCTCTGTCCCATATGACTAAGTATCTCGTGGTAAGAGAAATTTCACAAGCATTCCATTATCAGTAAAATGAATCCACACTACATTGCCATGAAATTATTTTTTGATCAAATGATTCAATGTATATTTATGTGTACAAACAACTTATTTTGAAAATATAGATGTTATATTATCATTCTACCTCCTTGGAAAAATAGTTAATAGTTATTCATTTTGTGTGTGAGCATCATAGACACACAAAATTATTGTGAATGGTTTAACATTTCACATGGGACCTACTGATGAGTGATCTATGGGGATAGAACGAAAACAAGAAACTAAATTTGATCATTATGGAACTACACCAATAAAAATTCACCCAATGATAAAATCCTATTTCGATTTGTATCAGTTTGAATAAATCTAAATATTGGAAATGGTATAGGTATAAAGAAGATAATATAAAAAGTTTGGACTTGTTAAGTAAGATTATTCTATGAAAATATATTCTTTTTTATTTTGGTTAAGTAATAAAGAAAAAAATTTAGTGACATAAATATAATTCTAACTAGAAAAAATTCATGGAAGAGTATCCTAGAAAATATAGTAGATGGATATACTAGTTAATATCCCAAAAAAATCAACACCTTGGGACACAGTGTGATTTTTCAGGAAGAATACAAAAAATATTATACGGATTATTCCATATACTGGATGATATAAATGTATCCCTTTGTGAATATTCTATTATCTCATGATATATTTAATTGACTAATTTGAATCATAATGGGTAACCTATGATAGAATCCTATAGTAACATCACTTACATGCATGGAAAGGAATCCATTGATCATTAAATTTATCCCTACTTCACCATATGGTCTAATCAGGTGTTTCTAACTCTCCTAGTTGTCATTTCAGACAAAGTGTGAGTCCACTATGTATCAAATTATGATGATGTTTATGTGATACATAAAAATACTATCGGACCTTTTAATTGATATTAAATTAATTTCCACAATTTTTTACAACACTCATAATAAGTGAAATCTTATATCTAAGCGACATAAGGAGACTCTTTAATTTTATATTTCATCCCATAATTATGTCCAATAGATTATTGATATTTTCTATCTATAGGAATTATAAAACCAATGAATTAATATTAAATTTTATATGCGGGGATCCTATACATCTCTCATGAAGCTTAGTGAAACTATGAGTGAAACATAGTTTACTTATTTTGGAAATTATCACATATATTCAACAAAATCATTGGGGGAATTTTATCACTACCATATTATCAATATTTTCTACCCACATGAATCTTAGTAGTAATGTAGTTAATGTGAAATTTTGAATGAGGGGCTCTAATTCATTTCTCAATAAACATGGAATACCTATGAAGATAAAAAATTATATGTTTTAGTAGTAATAATCTACCCACTCTACAAGACAAAAATAGTTATTATGAATTTGAGTATTATAATTGGACAACACCGTCCATTTAAGTATAAAATCACATATTAAACAAAAAATGTCTCGAGAGGTTAAAATTCAAAATATATCCTTGAATGTAGGAACATACACTTCTAAAATGTCTTTATTGAGATGTCTACATAGAGTGTATTGGGTTATAATGAAGAGAATGGAAGAGTTGTGGTCCCCATGAAAGAGGCCATTAGTATACTTGGAGAATCATAAATTACTTCACATTTGAGTAATAGAGATCCATGGGGATGTCTAGAATAAAAATTAGAGATCAAAACTGAATTTAATTAGCCATAAATCAGAATAACCTTCAATAAAAAATTCAACTGCATTCAATCACAATAGTTTCTCATATTCACAATTACTATGATGATATTAATTGTAACAATATGTTAAATAAATTTTATTTTCTCCTAAAATTATATGTTTGTACACTAAAAATCACCTTAATTTATCAATCCATGCAATTATACTGATAATAAATGGGGATTTAATGATATAGTTTATCATTTATAATATTGAAAAAAACATTATAATATAAATTAATCAAGTTAATAGGTAATTATTTATTGATGGAATTTAGGTGATTCATTTTGGAAATGTGTACTAGGATAGTCATACATATCAAAACATGAATAATACCCCCTGGATATTAATATATTTATTTGATGAACTCATTATTTATTATCCACCATGTGGCCACATAAAATGCATTTGCAAATACGTCTAGTTCTAGGGAACTAACAGAGTTATGTTTTTTAATAAATAACTTCATATAATCATTAATTGGAAATAATTTGACTGGAAATATATGAAATTGTTTGGTGAATATTTAATATATGAGATTATATTGTGTTTGGTCTTTCTTCTTTGTGGTTCCTAATCCCATATATTCTCTGTGACCCTCTGAGTAATGAAAAAAACCCATAACAAAAAAGACGACATACAACTTCAACATCTCTTGTATAAGATCTATCTTCTATATCTATTTTGATAATACATATAAATATACATACCTTTCTATAGTCATGAAGAATAATATTTTTATATAATATTTCTTATTTCATTTCCTTCTACATAAATAATTATTATGATTTTATTCTCAATGAAATTGAATGGCTAGAAATATATTTGATTTTAGAGGGATATAGAAACATCCATACACAATAATAATTATATGATTTTTTGGTGTATAATGATTTCAATGATGATGTTATCATGGATAATTTTATTTGTTGCACCCAAATTTTACACAATTATATTATATTTTGAGTCCCTATTCATCTGTCTTCACATCGTAGTTTTTTCATCAAATTTGGAGTTTGTTGGTAGACAGATCATGTTGCATGGTTAATGTGTATAGTTTTACAAGACATGATATTACAGAGTGTGAAATTATAGATATTTTTATACATCAATCAACAATGTTTGTGTATGGTTTTATAAATCATGTGGCTAGATTATTTTGGGTTTTCAAGGATCCATATAGAGAATTCATTATTTTCCAAATGATCCATCGCAAACAATGAATTCTGTCATGTTCTAAAAAAAGATAATAAATTAAAGAATAAATTATTCAAACCACTTTATATTGAACCATTTAACATTAATAATGTGACACAACCAACTTTCCCCTTCCCCTCTCTTATTTTATGTCAAGTAGTTGCTCCCAACCACACATCGCACCTCCTCCCCTCCCTTTATTGAGCCAATTTTTCTTCTGATTTCCAGTACAATCATCCATGGTGGGTTTCTCTTCTCCATTTTCATAACTTAATCCTCATATTATTTTTTCTCTTTCACTGTCATGTGGTGTGGATTATATATTCAAACCCTAACCTAAATATGGTGTTTTTTTGGACTTTTCATGCTACCTAGTTATTCTGTGTGTCGATTTGAGGTCTGTTTTCAAATCATTTGTCAAAGCTGATGACTTTTAACCCCTTAAATACAACTCAAACACACATACATAGGTATTTTAATATATATAAATATATATCATCTATTTAAATATTCCCTCATAGTGAGGGGAATATGTTCATTTGGTAAAGGGGTTTATATATATATAGGGTAACGTGTTTGGAAGTGTGGGGTGGTTATCATTAAATACATATTTGGTTGATGTTGGTTTCTGTATATGTTGGCATTTGTAGTTTTCCCAATTAATATCTACAGAATCCTAATGATGAATTTTGGTTGTATCTTCCTTCATGTTCTTTTTTTATCATGTATTATCTCACATTTATAGTTTCACTATTCTGTACATGAATAATTATGATCTCTACTATCAATAATTCATCAAGAAGTTATATGATTTCATCTCACTTCACTTATTATTTATCTAGACCTGAAAAAAGATTAGGAATTGGTAAAAACCATCAAGGAGATTTTCATTTTTCATTAGCTTCCTTAGAATTATAGGATAATGTTCGTGACACTTATGATTGAAGACCAAGGTAAGAAGTGGTGGAAATCATTTTTCTAGTCTGAAATGTGAAGAATCTATTTTGGGAATGCTTTAAGGACTTTATCATCTTGATGTATTCCCTGATACAATGAAGTTCATGAATCAGATGTAATTATAAAATATCAATATAGGTTATTCAATGGTCTTAGAGTGTACTATATTATTTTAAGAGATTATGTAGTGTCTCCAATAAAATGTCCAAAATGATTCCTTAAAGGCTTGTTTCCATAAAAGGGAAATTGACTATAATTCTTATAGGTAGTTTGTTCTTTTCCAGAAACATATATTGAATTGGTAAGATTGTTTTTTTGGTTCTAGGTCTTTCTTTAGGGTGATGAAAATTTGTTGAATGTTTCACTTATACGTAGAAATATAGGAAGTGGTCTAAATCAATAATGATGAAAAGGAGTGGTGTTTGTCTAATTCGGAGCTGGAAATAAGACGTCTCTATGTTACATCACACCAGACTCAGCTAGAGGTAAGAACTAAATGTGGAATTATTGAGGATGGTCGGAAAAAATAATCTATAATTTCAAAAAGTAATGAAGACTATATATTCATATGGAAACAGGGATGATTTTCCATCGGTTTTCTAGGGGATTTATAAGAAGTGACCTAGAGCCAATTCCACTGATTGATGGATCCCCAACCCATTTATAAGAGCATGGTGCTGATCTTGACAATTTTTAATGTTTTTTATATAATTTTTTATAATGCATTGTGATTTCATATTTTATTTGGTAATGGTGAATGTGGTTGGGAACCCTTTTTTGGAATATTTTTCTTAATGTTTGGGGAAAATTAATAGAAATATGAATCATAATTTTGTGGAATTGTTTCATTGATTTATGAATCATTTCCCTTGGATTAAATTTTTAAATTGGATTCTGGATTTATTCTATCTTGGGAAATCAATTTTCTTCGTGAGTCTTAATATGTTTTGTAGGCCACAATAAGTTTATCTTCTAATGGACACATCTCATAGGTTTTCTATATAGGTATATTTCTTATTTCCACCACACTCAACCTCTATAATTTTAGTTGTATGTATTTTATTGTTTTCATGTGATGAATACCACAAAACATCCAAAATGGTTCACAAGGATATTAATTTGGTGGTTTCTATGTTGGGTGTAAAGGAGTTCTTGGTTGTATTGTGTTTTAAAAATAGCGAGACACTTTTCTATAATACCATAATTATTTTTTCAATATAATTGTTAAAGAGATATAGATTTGTTGGATGTTTTTAATCTTTTGAGGGTGGTCTGGTAGCTTCTATTGGGTTTCTGGAGTTTCAGGTTGTAAAAAAAGTGAGCATTGATACTTCGATCTTGGATATTTCATGTCTCGAATAGAGTCATATTTGATACTTCATTTCTCTTGATCAAACGAGTAACCTGGGAAATTTAAGGGGAGTAATGTTTCGTGGTGGGGAGAATAATCACACTCATACTAGAATATAAACATTTTTTTGATTCCAGATTTATTTCTATTCTATTTTTGGTTTTCTCCCTTTGAATTGTTAGTTTTTTATGAGGTAGTGCATGTAACATTGTTAAGGTGCATGGTTTTCTGATATATGCTATAAATGTGATAAATATTATATACTTTTTTCAAGATCTGACAACACTACAAGATCATGGTTTTCATAATTGTTGGTATATCTCATATGGGTTGATCTATGAGCCTTTTTGAGGGCACATAGATTTGAAACCCATTTGAAACAAACAATGTATTATGTAATGTTCATAAAAAATAACCCATAATTATATTAAAACCCCTCCTTCATATATGCATGAACCAACCCCACATCCCCACCACTCTCTTTATAAGCCAAGGAGGGGCTCCTAGCTACAAGTCTAACTAACTCACCTCCCTCGGTTGAGATGATTTTTCATCTAATTGTTTTCGCAATAATATTCTTTGAGATTATATTATCCACCTATTATTTCTTTTTCCATTTCTTCATAGTTTCATCCCTCTTGAACTCAAACATGAAGCATGCACACCATGTAAAAAATTAACCAAATACAGTTTTTATTTAGGTTGTTTCTTGGTCCATAAAGTTCAGAGGGGTCGATTTGTTGTCAGTTGTAGAGTTTTTTTTCAAATGTGGTGACTTGTTTCCCCTTAAAGATATATTACATGCATATAAATTTTTTAATATATATATATATAACCTATATGTACATATTATCTCATAGTGATTCAAATATGTGATTTGGGAAAAAGGGTGCATATATATAAGATTATGTGCATGCATGTTTGGGGTATTCATCATTTGTATAGTCTTTGGTTGAGGTAGGTTTCCCATTGCATTGTTAATTAAAATCAAGAATCATTGATTGCCTTATTTGTAAAAAACATTATGCTAATTAGGTATATATATTATTTTTATAGATTATTTAGAATGAAAACGTGTTGTTTACCACTTTGACATTATTTGTGTGAAAATTTTATTTATGTCCTTGCACACCAAGCATTCGATGAAATTATCGGTTAGACTTTATAAGTTGTTTTATGTATTTACATGATTTTTTAGATTTACAAGTGTGTTTAAAATATATCATAAAATATAAATTGTTGTGTTATTCTCTCTTTCAAATTGGTTTTCACAAAATTAGAACATGATTCCCAATAGTCAGTTTTTGAAATCGGTTTTCTTTTGAAAAATACCGTTTTGATGTTCAACCAGTATTACCATTTTTAAACGAATCATAAAATCTTCAGTATGAGACTCCCCAAGTGAAATTATGGATTATGATAAACGGTACTACACTAGAGTGGTGTTGTTGTGTGATTCTCATTAGTGTGGATTAAATTTTTCTGATTCATATTCCTTATATATGGCTAATTTATTGATTCACCTCATGTCACCCCCATTTTTAACCTAAAATAGGAACCTATCATAGGAAAAAAAACATTATTTGACAATTTATGATTCATTAGATTACAATTAAACTCTATCTAGTAGCCCCTTCTTGTGATGAGACTCTTCTTGTGTAGATGATGCCCCTCATCCAGTATAGGAATGGTATGACTAAGCATTAGGGTTTTTTCTTTGAATCATGAATGTCAACTAGTTGTATCAAGTGACATAATGATATCAATTTTCACCATACCTCCTAGGTATTCTAATTTTCATTAAAACATGTATTTCTGAGATGTATAATATTCGTGCCACATATCAGAGGGTGACATGGGAACTATTTCCAATTTCCCACTATTTCATTCCATTTATTTTTCTTTTATATATGAAGGGTATATTTTGTAGAGGTGAATGAGTTTTTTAAACTGAAATCATTAATGTTTTACTTGAATTTGGTTTTAAAATATTTATCACACTTTACTTCAATTAACATATATAAAATGAATTTTTATATAATTAACAAATTTCAATTTTTTAAAATAATTTATTAGAACTCTTTTCTCAATGATCGCACACAATATATTTTCACTGAAATTAATTTAATTAAAGGAGGGAAATGGACTTCAATTTTTTTTTGAAATTTAATAAATGGAAAACAAGTCACTATAAAATAAATTTTAAATTAGTTTAAATGTATCATTTATTTAAAGATAATTAAATGGGAATTTTATTAATATGGCATATGTACATAGTTTTAAAACTCAAGAAAATACCTTACCCATTGTTTTTCCATTTTTATAAAAAATATCAATTGTTCTTAATCGTTTTGAAGTAAATATGGGTTTTGGGGTCGAAGAGTTTCCCATGATATAACTTATAGATAAGGTTAGTCAACATTCTTAATGTAATATCTAGTTCTTGTTTTTATTATATTATTATTTATGTTAAATATTTTGACATTCATTGTAAAGTCCTGGAATTCCTATGGATTTTTTTTTAGTTCATGAGAATTTTACGAGTTCGCAGTTTCTAACGACACTTGATTCTGAGGCCCGGCGTGCACGGAATAATTTTATGAAGTTTTATTCAGGTAAGTTTAGTAAACGTATGACTAGGATTTTATAAATTTTGAACCAGTTCATGGAATTGAAATATATGGGTGTCGTTGAACTCACAAAGTCGGCGATTTCATAGTGATACCTTCACCGCAGTTGCATTCTAACGAGAGTGGAAGTTAGTTTTTGGGGGGTTTTAATTATGTTAAATAAAAATAAGGGTTACCTTATTTTTTATTCCATGGTTGTTAAAACCTCCAAGATCAGGTTAGTGTTGGGGCCCACCTACACATATCCTCCCTTGGGAGGATATTAATAGGTAGGCCAACACAAGCATCAAACCCCACTAATCCCCCATTTATGTGGAAATGAAACCCTTAAACATCCCTTGAGTTAATTAAGCCAACCCTCTCTTCATTTATTTCTAACATTCCACATTCCCTCATAAGTGTGTGTAGCCCCAAATAAATTAAAAGGATTAATTATTTAATTTCAAATTTTTTGAAAACTTTTGGCCAACAATTAAATAATGGGTTAGCTTAACCCATTATTTTGGTTGGGACGTTATTTTTTGTGGAGCATTAGAGAACCCTTGGATAACTTCATCCTTCAAATGATGAATGTCGAATATCTTCATCGATGTTTGACCGAGCTAATGGTGAAGTGCCAATAGTGAAGAATGCCACTGATTCTCTTTCCTCAGACTCCTACCCTAGATGCTTCCCGATATCAATGGAATGACATCTGCCTTCCCATGACTTCTTCATCATTTATTGGAAATAACTAGGTAGGGGGATTTCAGTTATATTATATATGTATATAAACCTCTATTCTTCGTCGTTCAAATTTCTGTATTAGGGTATACCAAATGTTATCGCCATGAGGATGAGGGATCAGACCGCATGAACACGGACCGACCCTCCCCCTTTGGTTATTCTTATTTTTTGAGAATTGAGGAGGACCATGAAGAAGCTGGCGGCGCAAGGCTATCGGGTCGCCTTAAGGGCATGGCACCACCGTACCGCGTAGAGAACCGAGCCACAGCCAGGGGGCCACGGGGCCGTCGCACCGCGCAGGAAGGAAGAGGCGTGGCCTGGAGGGCCACAGCGGTAGGACGATGAGCGTGGTGCCATCACACCCCATGGAGGAGCTGGAGGCCTCGGCCAGGCCAGGCCGCGGTGAATGCGTAGTGGCACTGGCATGACGCGCTGGAGGCCAGTAGAACTATAGTGTCTTCGTGCCACTGTGGAAGAGCCAGAGGCAGCCAGCTAAGTCGGCCGCCGGTGCGGCTTACTGGAAAGACCTATGGGGTCTTGTAGTTCACCGAACTAGCACTTAGTGCCAGTTAAATCAGACTCCAGGGGGGGAAGCACCCCCCCCTCGCCATGGTTAGGCTAGCAGGGCAATGCGTTCTAGCTAGTCGAGCCACCTCGGGCTAGGCCGCGACGGGTCGGGCCTCCTCGTGCCGGGCTGCCACGTGCTGGGCCACCTCGGGTCGGGCCGAGCCATTTTGGGTAGGGCCGCCCTCAGGGCGGGTCATGCCTAAAGGCTCTACTACCCCATCGGGGTGGGCCACTCTTCGGGTGGGCCGCCCCCACGGTCCGGGTTGGACACCCGGATCGGGTCAGAACCTAGTCCTGACCCGGACCCGTTTGGCCAATTTAAACATTTTCTCCCATTTCTCGGCCTCTGGGTGTTAGATTGATGAACTTCCTGCGGTGATGGAAATCGGGGAGTGAGGCGGTTATTTTGGACCATTACACTTGAGTTTTGGACATATTCGGAGTACAATCGCGTTGGTTTGAACCTAAAAACCATCATGTCCCCTGGAAGAGAAATTCTAGTAACTCACAGACCGAGCATCCGATTGACGCGCATTATGTCAAGTTGGAACACTTATGACATGGAAGTCCTTTGGGTTACTCCTCTGTGGAGTTTAGTGGTGGTTGAGGGACGACCGTTATCTCGAAGGAAGACTATATGGAACATGATCACATCGTGTGCGAGGAATCAAGTAACTAATAGTGAGGCAGATGTTAGAGACAGATGATACCGAGGTCAGCGCTCAACAATCCTATGTTTTTCAGCGCATACCAGTCCTGTGTGGGTCAGATCCTATGTGGGTCAACACTCAGTGATCCTGTGAGGGTCAGCGCATACCGATCCTATGTGGGTCTGATCCTGTGTGGGTCGTTGCGGGGGTTAGTACCTATCGATCCTGTGTGCGTCAGACTTATTATGTTAAGTAGTAGGGCCTCTTTACAGAATAAGATGATCTAGTTTTGCGACTAATCATTTGTACTTCTATAATTCACTGAAATCCTGGTTCGATCTTTGTCAATGACTTTTGTGTTTCCTCATGATTGAGACAGGTTACTAAATTACTTAGGTATATGTATGGGAATATACCTAAGTAAGGGTTATCTGTTGATTTCATAATTTGTGGTATCCTTGTTTGATTTTGTGAGACCTTGAGGGTCCTGGGGTCCCTATTGAGTATCTTTATACTCACTCCAACATGGGTTATGCCCGAACCTCGTTGTGTTGGTTGCAGACAACAGACAACACTGATGGGGGCAGAGAGTAGCAGAACAGGACGGTACCCGAAGGTGGACCACTCAACGAGATGTACACGAATAGGACAAATGGACATGGTGTTCTAGAGAGGCAATCTATATCAACCCTTTATGTGGGAATCCCGGAGGAAGACCTTGTAGCTGCTTTAATCCATTTTTATAGTTGTACTAGCTATTCATTTTTTATTGTAATTTATTGTTGGGCATGTATTTCCGGCCCCTTTACCTTCATCGCATAATTTTGTATTCAGTTTTACTTAGTTTTTTACTTCTGGTTTTATAATCTGTTGTGTTTTTTTCTATCTAAAAGAAATTCCTTCCTAGTTTAGGGATTTACGCCTTTGGTGCTAGTCAACAACCCCTAGCATATGGAAGGAAGTCTTGGGGTAGTCACATTACGGGCCCTGAGAGACGGGTCGTGACAAATTGGTATCAGAAGAGATGGTTCTACCGCATAACATATGACTCTGATATTTCTTTTGTGTGAAGCAAAAGTGTTATGGGTACCGAGTGCGGTTTTCAGTTCAGGGTGTCCGGTGTTGGTGCGGCGGCCGACGTATCCATACACCAGGACCCTGACTACAGATTTCTGACTTAGTGCACAAAAACACTGATTGTATGAGTGTTTTCAATGGTTTTTGTTTAAATCAGCTCAACCATGTGAGATCACTAGGTATAAATATTTTGACTATGTCCCATATGTTTCTTTCAGGATGCCTCCCCACGGATGACCAGTTAGAGCCCCGAGAGTCATACATACTAACAACCCACTGAGCAAAGAGGTTTCGATGTAGGGCCCCTTTCCAGGTGAGGCACCAGCGGGGGCACCAGTGGTACCACCACCTGTTAGGCCACTGATGCCACTAGCCCCAGTAGTAGACGATGCATGCTTCTTGAGCATGTTGCATGAGTCCCAGGGCTAGAGGCCACCCAGGTTTCTGGGTGACATGGACCCGCAATAGGCTGACAATTGGAATGAGGCTGTGGTGAGAGTCTTCAGGCTGGTAGGGACACTAGAAGATCTCATGGTGATTCTTGTTGCGAGTCTCCTTCAGGCAGCAACAGGTAGATAGTGGAGCCTGATGCTTTAGGTCAACGATGAGGCGACACTACTATGAACAGAAATCGAGAGCCTGTTCTAGGTGGAGTTCATTCCAGCCACACTTAGAGCAGAGCGGATACAGTAGCTACATCATCTACAGTAGGGCAGTATGATAGTATCATAGTACTCAGCGAGGTTCACTGACCTCTCTTTCTACTCTAAAGATATAGTCCAGGACCAATTTTTCAGGGCCCGGAACTTCGAGCAGGGGATCGGGCCAGTGATCAGAGCCTCGATGATCTCCCACATAATCCTGACGCAGGATGGGTGTTAGATAGAGCCCTCATAGTGGAGAGTTTCCTTACTGAATAGTCACCAACAATGATACCCACTACTAGTTGACATGTAGTGGACTCTTCTGCAGCTGGCAGTAGACAGATGACGTAGAGGTCCAAGAGGACCAGACCCACAGGTGGTCAACCACATGACTCAGGATCGGTTGTGTGGGGAACATAGAGTAGAGACTCATATGCCATGAGCAGACGGTTCTACTCATGTGGCGGGAAGGGTCACATGGTATGTGACTGTCTGACCCACCGTACAGATGATCAGCAGTCAGTTGAGAGACCTCACAGACAAGGGTAGAAGTTCATTCGAGGTGGTCTGCAGGGCCCAGGCGTGCGTGGAAGAGGAGCAGGTTCGGTATCTGGCGGAGGATGACGTTTCAAGGTGTCGCCACCACCACCAACAGGAGGTCCACCCCGACCACATGGAACGGGTGGAAATGGGATATCTCAGCTTCAAGAAGCTGAGGCCTACGACCACGATGCTCCAGAGATGATTCAAGGTACTATCTGTGTCTACTCTACCTTAGATGTAGTTTATATGGACACAGGTTCCAGTCACTCTATCATATCCACTGCCCTTGTTCGGAGCTCGGAGATTCTGATGGAGCCTTTGGCTAGATCCTTACGGCTAGAGACTCTTTACAGGAGTAGGCTCGATGATTACACACGGGTGCCGACAGTGTGAGATTACTCTAGGAGTCGAGAGCTTTGGATGAGATTTCATCATATTGTTGTCGAGGCCATATAACGTCATCTTTGATATGGATTGGTTATCTACAGTCCATGCTCAGATTGACTGTATGAGGAAAAAAGTATGATCTATCCATACGGATGGGACCAGGTTCACCTTCACTAGAAAGAAGGTAACATTTGTAGCAGAAGACTGACATACTCGGAGGAGGGAGCAGCCGACCACTCATCAGTTGTCCTTAATTACCCTCGGAGAAGTTGATTTGGAGAGCATGACTTTCCTATAATGGTGGACCAGTACGTGGATGTTTTCCCAGATGATGTTCTAGGACTACCTCCTTGCATAGAGGTGTACTTCTACATTGACCTATACCCTGAAACGACGCTGATATCTACTCCATCATATTGGATGGCTCCTGCTGAGCTTCGTGAGCTGCGGGTACATCTAGAGGACTTACAAGGGAAGGGATTCATCTCGCCCAGTGTTTCTCCCTGGGTAGCCCAGATTCAATTCGCCAAGAAGTCATATGGGAGCATGAGACTATGTGTTGACTATCGTCCCCTGAACCGAGTGACTGTGAAGAACAAGTACCCAGTATCAAGCATTTTCAACTTCTTTGATCAGCTCAAGGGAGCATGGTGGTTCTCAATGATGGACCAATGATCAAGCTATCACCTGCTCAGAGTTCGAGATGAGGATGTGCAGAAGATGGCCTTCGGGTGTTAGAACGACCACAATGAGTTCTTGTTTATGCCCTTCCGCGTAACCAATTCTCCAGCAGTGTTCATGTGTATCATGAACAGGATCTTCCAGTCATACCTTGATCATGTTGTTGTATTCTTCATTGAAGACATTATGATCTATTCGACAACTGAGGAGGAGCCAGCCTACCATCAGTAGGTAGTACTGGACACACTCTGAGAGCACCATCTTTATTTTAAGCTATCAATGTTCCAATTTTGGATTCGAGAGATTCACTTCATGGGAAATTCCATATCAGAGGATAGATTTGTAGTGGATCCAGCAAATATTGATGCGATTATTTCTTGGGAGCCACCCAGGAGTGTGAAAGAGGTACATACCTTCCTGGGCTTGGCTGGATACTATCAGAATTTTGTTCTAGACTTATCCAGATTTGTAGCACTACTATCAGCCTTGACGAAGAAGGGGAAACCCTTTGTGTGGTCGGATAGATTCCACCAGATCTTTCAAGAGTTGAGGAAGAGGCTAACTAGTTCCCTCATCATGAGACCTCTAGAGGAGGTTGTAGGGTATGTAGTTTACTACGATGCATCCAGGACTGGACTTGGGTGTGTCTGGATGCAGGAGCGAGCAATGATCAAATATGTTTCTCGGCATCTGAGACAACATTTTCAGAACTACACTACCCATGACCGGGAGTTAGCAGCATTGGCCTTTGAATTGACGATGTGGCAGCACTATCTGATGGGTGAGCGTTTCACAGTCTACTCTGATCACAAGAGTCTCAGGTATATCTTCTCTCAGAAT
Source organism: Viscum album (assembly GCA_963277665.1). Classification (NCBI taxonomy): domain Eukaryota; kingdom Viridiplantae; phylum Streptophyta; class Magnoliopsida; order Santalales; family Viscaceae; genus Viscum; species Viscum album. Next base: position 607,350,883 of record OY728127.1, read on the forward strand.
GACCTGAACCTGAGACAACGGCATTGTCTTGAGTTCTTCAAGGACTATGACTTTGAGATATTCTATACTATAGTTAAGGTAAATGTTGTTGTGGATGCTCTCAACAGGTGATCTGGTATATATCTGCTAGGAGAGGCGATAGAGCAAGTGGATGACTTGAAGATATTGTTTGTGGATAGGGATGGAGCAGCCTTTGTACCATCTCTTACAGTCACTCCTCCACATCTTCTAAAATTTAGGGAGGCATAGTGTTGATACACTGACTGTGAGATGCAACGTTCTTAGATATCCACAGGGCAGGCACCTGATGGATTTTCTGAAGGTGGGGAGCATGTCATCCATTTCAGAGGAAATACCGTGGTACATTTTTCACTTCAGGAGGATGGGTTGAGGGAGTTCCACACATCCCTTATAGCAGTACATCCAGGGGTGGTGAAGATATATTAGGACCTTCAACAACAACACTGGTGTCCAGGTATGAATAAGGTAGTAGCGATGTTTGTCTCACGATGCCTCACTTGTCAGCAAGTGAAGGCAGAGCACCAGGTACCAGCAGGCTTGATTCAACCATTAGATGTCCCAGAGTGGAAGTGGGATGGGATAACCATGGAATTTGTGATGATTCATCCACGTACATCTAGGAGACCTGATTCGATATGGGTGATCATTGACTGACTGACCATGTTGGCCCACTTCCTACCGATTAGATATCAGGGCTCAGTAGAGAGATTGGGATGCCTCTTTATGCAGGAGATTTTGTGTTTCCATGGAATACCTTCTTCTATTGTCTTCGACCGTGATGCACGGTTTACTTCCTGGCTATGGGAGGGGTTGCAAGAGGATTTCGGGACTCAGCTACATATGAGCACCATATTCCATCCTCAGATGGATGTCCAGACATAGAGGACCATTCAGACTCTCGAGGATATGCACCGAGCATGTCTCCTCGACTTCGGTCAGAGCTGGGAGGACTACTTACCTTTGGTAGAGTTTTCCTACAACATAATCTATTACTCCACCATCGGTATGGAACTTTTTTAGGCCTTGTATGGTCGACCTTATAGATCTCCACTCTGTTGGACATACCCAAGGGAGTCAGTATTAATGGGGCCAGAGATGGTACACACTACAATGGAGAAGGTGCAGATCATCCAGGAGTGGATGAAGACTGCAAATAGCAGGAAGAAGTCGTATCTGGATAGGATACGGAGACCTCTCGAGTTCAAGGATGGAATCCATATATTTCTATGGGTCTCAACTCGATGAGATATATGGAGATTTGGACGAGGCAGGAAATTTTCTCCACATTTCATCGGACCTTTACAGGTCCTCAGTAGAGTAGGTGAGGTGGCTTACCACCTGGCTCGTCCACCTCAGTTTCATCGGGTGCACAACGTCTTCCACCTATCTCAGCTGAGGAGATACGTGCGTGACCCATCCCACAAAATTGACTAAGGGGGGCGTATATCGATGAAGAGGCGACTTTTACGGAGGATGTAGTGGTGATTGAGGATCGATAAGAGTGGGTCCTATGTGGATAGCCGATACCTCTAGTGCATGTTCGTTGGCATCGCGAGAACCTCCAGAAGAGAACATGGGATCGGGAGGCTCAGATGCATGCTCAGTACCCCCATTTGTCCCCTTAAATCGATTTGTAGCTTATGGGGACGTAAATTCATGAGGTGGGAATAATTTAATGACCGTAATTCCTATGGATATTTTTTTTAATAAACGGGAATTTTACGATACACAATTTCTGACGACGCTTGATTTTGAGTCCCGGTGTGCCCAAAATCATTTTATAAAGTTTTTTTCTAGTACATTCAGTAAATGTACGAGCAGGATTTTATAACATTTGAACTAGTGCGCAAAATTGAAATATGAGGGCACCGTTGAACTCGCAGCGTCAGTGATTTATTAGTGAGACCTTCACTGCAGTTGCATTCTAACGAGTGTGGAAGATAGATTATGGTGGGTTTTAATTAGGTTAAATAAAAAAAAGGGTTAACTTATTTTTTATTCCTTGGTGGTTAAAACTACCACGAGGAGGTTACTGGTGGGGCCCAACCACACATAACCTCCCTTGAGAGGATATAATTAGGTGGGGCCCCCACAAGCTTCAAACCCCCCTAAACCTCCATTTTTGTGGGAATGAAACTCTTATTCTTCAATTGAGTTAATGAATCCCACCCTCTATTAATTTATTATTAACTTTCCACCTTCCCTCATAAGTGTTCCATACCACAAATTAATTAATTGCATTAATTAATTAATTTGAAATCGTTTGAATTATTCCTCCCAACATTTAAATAATGGGTCAGCTTAACCCATTATTTTGGATGGAACATTCTTTTTGGTGGAGCTTTGTAGAACCAATGGAGAACAACATTCTGCCAATGAGTAATAACGAACATCTTCATCGATATTCGACCGAGCCAATGGTGAAGAGCTGACATCGAAGAATTTCATCGATTCTCCTTCCTCGGTCTCCTTCCCTGGACGTTTCCCGAAATCAATGGAACGGTGTCCGCCTTCCCCCGACTCCATCAACGTTCATCTACAATAATGATGAAGGGGGATTTGAGTTATTTTAAATATGATTATAAACGTCCATTCTTCGTCATTCAAATTTTTGTATTATGGTATGCCAAATGTTATCACCATGACTAGGGGGGCTCAGACTGCACGAACAGATCCTGACCCTTCCCATTTGCATATTATTATTTGTTGACGATAGATGTAGACCATAAAGAAGACGGCGGTGCAAGGATACTGGGTCGGCATAAGGGTGTGGTACCACCGTGCTGTGTAGAGAAGCGACCAGCGGCCAGGTGGGCTGCGGCGGTGCCGGAGAGGCGCAGTGCCGTCAGACTCTGCCAGAAGGAAGAGGCGTGGCCCGGAGGGCTGCGGTGTTTGGGAAATGAGCGCGGAACCATCACGCCATGTGGAGTAACTAGAGGCCGTGGCCTGGCCCGGCCGTGGCGGAGGTGGCGCGACGCTGTCACACTGCACGTAGGCCAGCAAAACTACAGCACAGTCACACAGCGGTGGAGGATCTAGGGGCAGCCAACTGATCCGGTTGTCGGTGCACGCTACGGGCGGGACACCTCGGGTCCAGTGGTTCACCAAATCAGCACTTAGAGCTGGTTCCTTCGGAAGCCAAGGGCGCCGCACCCCCCCCCCCCCCCCCCCCACGGCATGGCTAGCCGAGCCACACGGGCTAGCCAGCCAGGCCGCCTAGGGCAGATCCACCGCTGGCCAGGCCGCCTCAGGCCAGGATAGGCCATTTTGGGTCGGGCCACCACCACAGTCTCTGTCTGAACCTCGAGACGGGTCGGACCCATGGACCGGGTCGTACCCCAGTCCGGACCTGGACCCGTTTGGCCAGTTTAGACCTTTTCGCCCATATCTCAGGCTACGGGTGTCCGATTGACAAACCTCCTGCAGAGATGGAATTCTTGGAGTGAGACGGTTCATTTGGAATATTTAGGTTGAGGTTTTGACATAGTTAGAGTATGGTCAAGTTGGATTGAAAGAAAAACCCAATCGAGCCCCTAGAACGGAAATGCCAATAACTCGCAGACCGGACGTCCGATTGACATGCTGCTTGTCCCGTTGGATCCCTTACGACATGGAGATCCTTTAGGTTACTCCTTTTTAGAGTTTAGTGGAGGTTGAAGTATGACTGATATTTCGAGGGAAGAATCTATAGAACATGAGTGCACTGGGTGTGAGAAATATAGTTGTTGACAGCGAGGCAGAGGTTGGAGACAGATCCTACGGAGGTCAGCGCTCTGCGATCTTGTGTGGGTATGTGCATACTAATCCTATGTGGGTCATATCTAGTGTGGGTCATTACGAGGGTTAGTACCTATCGATCATGTGGGGGTCCGACACTATATGGTAAGAAGCAGTGCCTCTTGACAGAATATGATGATCTAGCTTCACGACTAATCATCTGTACTTCTATACTTCACTGAAATCATAGTTTGAGATGAGTCAATGAATTTTGTATTTCCTCATGATTTAGATGGGTAACTAAATAACTTATTTATATGTATGGGTGTATACCTAAGTAAGGTTTTTCCATTGATTGCATATTTTGTGGTATCCTTGTTGGATTTTTTTGCGACCTTGAGGGTATCGGTGTCCCTACAAAGTATCGTTATACTCACCCCTGAACGGGCTATGCCCGCACCTCATTGTGTTGGTTGTAGACGACGGACAACACCGGTCGAGGTAGAGAGTAGTAGAACAAGACAGTACCCAGAGGTGGACCACATGGTGAGACGTACACGGATAAGATGGACGAAATTGGGGTGCTGAAAAGGCCATTTGTACCCACCTTTCAGGTCAGAATCCCAGAGGACGACCTTATAGCTGCTTTACTCCTTTTCTTCATATGTACTAGCTTTTCAGTTGTATTGTACTTTACTGTTGGGATTGTATTTATGTACCCTTTACATTCAGCACACTTTTTTGTGTTTAGTTTTACATAGTGTTTTACTTCTAGTTGCATACTCTGTTGTGTTTTTTTTATGTTATAAAGGAAATGCCTTCCCAGTTTAGGGATTTACGCCTTTTGTGCTTGTCTCCAGCCCCTGTCCTATGAAATGTCGGCTTGGGGTAGTCATGATATAGACCCCAGGGGATGGTTCATGACATTCATTCTTTGTTTTTTTTTCTTTTTGTAGTATGTGATATATAATTACTTGTGACTCTCAATGATGCACTTGGTGAATCTCGGCACTACAAGGTATTCGAGAACACAACTTGGGGTCGTTGATGTCCAGCTCTGGTCACATATTTGGCATCAACCTGGGATAGTTAATGATATTATAGTTGGAGTGACCATTCACAATCTTCTTTAAATATATTTTATTCCTCATTATATTCCTTTCCATGAAGATTTGTTCTTTACCTTGCATGGTTGAACTCCATTAGTGCATAATCTGGAAAAAAAATTGAACTTCACTAGTCAAGAGGATCATTAAATTAAATGATTGATACCCAAAAATTGATAATTATATATTTATAGAAAAATTGGTTGATTAGATATCAAATCATTTATGTGGGTAATATAGGTGTAAGGGAGTAAGTTAAAAATTTAAGGTTCCCTGTGCACATATCTAGTTGAAAAAAATACTTATACAATCATGATTTTATTTTCACTAAATATACATATAAGCACAAACTCAATGGTATAAAAGATTATTTTTTGGATAAATAATTTGAAATAATTCAATGATTTCCTATAGATATAATTCCCAACACGTTTTTATACAAGTTAAATTTGTATTGATTCTTCCTCGGACTAACCAATCATGAAGACCATGATAGATAAAGGACGCTAAATTCAAGAGTTACTATAATTCTTGGATATCACACATGGAATATATAATGGTCAATATTAAACTATGAATGATAAATTAACCACATTAACTAGGATGTTAATAGGGTATGTTTATTTGATTCACAAGAATATTGATTTTCCAATAGTTCCAAATAATGTTGTTGATTGGACTATATGGCATGATGTTTCTTATATGAGGCTTTGATGCATAAAAAATAATAGTAGAAGACCAATACATGTATTTATGTATATAATGTATAGAGATATAATTTTTAGATAGTAATGGATGAATATATTAAATTTTTTCGAGGAAGAAATTCCCATATAAGGAATTGGAAAACAATTTGTGTATATATAGTAATTATACATTTTATAGAAAACATTTATTTCCATTATTACACATATGTCGATGTTACCATGATACTGATATATATATTAAAAATAAAAAATTATAATCTTATTTGTAAATTCTTTTTATATTTTTCATATTTTTCATCAATTTTATGAAAATTTTCAGAGAAATCAACAAATCAGAAATTTTGATATTAGTTCTGAAATTTTTAATTATTTGTTTCCCCATTATAATATTTTTTATTTTTTAAATTTATTTTATACAATATATGTAATTTTTTATATAGATAAAACAATATGTTAACTAATAAGATAAAATTTCTATATCTGATAATGTTTTTCCATTATATTCTTTCCCATTTATAATATTTTATACTTGAATTTTTAGTTCGAACACTATGTCAAAAATAGATGTGGTTTTATTGGTTCTGTTACACCCTTAATATCCTTTGTCTCATCTTAGAAATTATGATTATTCCATCATACATTGATTTTTTTTGTTTTCTTATTTTATAGATCAAATTCAATATGATCTAAGACATCCCCAGGATACCAGTTTTGAGTGAGACAATTAATTTTTTTTCAACTTCATGATTCCACACATGTGAGATATATAGTATGTAATTTTTATGAGGGATACATAAAATATATCATTCTCTTGATATGAGCCTATTGGAAGGGAAATTTTATAGGCCACAAGTCCAACATGACCAATAATATCAAACATGTCTATATACTAAGTGATTCACTATATATAATTTTGAAACCTAACAAAATTGTTCTATGGAGATATTCTATGGAATACACATTATATAATGTCCTAGATTTTTAATAAAATTTTTTCAATTCCAAATAAACATATATATATATATAACTAAAAAATATAATATAATTTCTTTTTGTTTCTAATGATCTAGACATAGAATAAAAAATTATATTAAAATACAATTTTTCCTAAAAAATCATTCATAACTTATTTTATTCAATAATAATTTAACATTTTTTCTTATCAAATCATTTTTATGCATGTTTTCATAGTATGAATTTTTGAGAATCAACTATGGGTGGTAATTTAATATGAACTTTTAAGTCAACAGTATGATAAATTATATTTTTACAAATTATAGTTACACAAAAATATTACCATATCATGAATATTTAAAATTTACATTATAATTTATATAACTTATAAACAGTGGATGTCAAATTTAGTGTAAATGTTTTAGTACTCATTAATATCCATTAAACATGTTATGTATCATATGTTATAATAAAATAAAATATTATTATCATATGAGATTGTGATCTCTCATATTTTAAAGTGTTTATTAACCACAAACATGTTATTATTTTATTGAAATATTTTTCTATATGAAATTAAATTGTTCATTTATATATTATTTCAATAATATAATATAATTTTTTCACTAAAATTTATTTTCATTTATATATTATCTACTTAATTATATGATTAATATCATTAAATGAAAAAAATTTATTTGTATAAATAATTTATTTTAAGTCATATAATAAATAATATATAATAATATCCAATAATATTAAAACTCTAAATAAATAAAATAGTGTTTATTCTAGGAAATTAATTTTACCGTATAATTTATTGTTATATTTAATGGATATAATTCAATATTTCTAAATTTTGTATTGATAAAATGGACAAAATATTTCAATCGAGGGCATCAAAATTAACTTAGTTGGAACTTTGGAAACTCTTCTTAACAATATTCTTTTTTGGTGATTATTAATAATATATTTATATATAATAATAATTATAAGACATCAGCAGAACATAAATATGAAATAAAAATTATCAAAAATAATAAATTTATAATAACTGATAATATACATAAAATATAATGAAATTAATTTCTAATAAAAAATAGATAATATTATATCAATATAAATATGAGAATATATATTCGTGTAGACATAGGGATTGCACTGTATTGGGAATATAAATATTAGGTTATTTGACATAACATTTAAGATGATATAGATCTGTTATAAAAGTAAAGGATAAATATGAAATAAAAAAAATTTATGTTTATATTTATAATTTTTATAAATATACAACTTCTCAATAATCCATATTCTCATCAAATTCTTATGAAAGGTGAGAAAAGTCTAAATACTTTATTAAACATATTACTAGTATAAGAATGAACAAATCATAATGAATTGTACTATTTAAAAAAATCAATGGTATTTTTATATTATTTTATTATTTACTTTTAATATTTAATTAGTAGGATAATTATCGAAAATGATTTTGTATCCCTGATGTAGTACTTGTTCCTATTGGAGAAAAGTTAAAAAATGTGGTTTTCAAATCTACAATGTGATGATGATTTAAATAAATTGTGATTTATTTATTTATTATGATAATAAGGATATTTAGAAAATTATTAATTTTCTTAAATTAGGATCATATAGTGTTGAAGATATTTTTTATGTCAAATTACCAAAAAATCTTAAAATGACTTCAAATTGTACTCAAAGTCAAAAATAATTGATGAATTAATAAAAATTAATAAATAATTACCATGATTAAATAGAGGTTGTTAAATGTTATACTATACCATCTATTTTTCATTGATGATATATTATTTATTTTTAAATTGGATTCATAGCTCTTAAATGATGCATATTTTCCAAAATGATATAGAATTCATCCTACTAAAACTGACTCATTATAGAATATGAGTCACAAAAAGACATTTATTGCTTATAAATTTTATAATTTAATACTTCACTAAATTTTATATAACACATTTTTATGGGACCATTATAGATAAAATCCCATCATTCGAATTATTTATGTTCATTCCTTAAGAGAAGGTATGGGTTTCAAAGCAACATTCTCCTTTCATTGTTGTGATAATTTGTCTTAATAATATTGTAGACATCCACTCTTTTTTTAATCTCTGTTTGTCATCATGGCATTGAAAACATTTTGAGCCACTAATTATGAGATATCACCAATCCACTCTAACATAACTCAATACATAAATAATACATTGATGAATTATTATTTTCTTAAATTGTTGATTTTACCTCAATTCCAATCATACATTTTTTTATTACATATTAAATCATTAAAAGTGATTCTAAAATATTAACATGGTAATAAGAGAAACATTAATAAAAAAATTAATTGTATTATCTTTTTTACACTTTTCAAAAATATCGCTCACTATGATTGTTTTACGGTACATGTGTGAACAATTGTGTTTTCATAAACAAACAATATTGATGAATATTATTAAAAATATCATCATATAATATATAATTGATATTTAATTCTAATAATTATTTTTATTCCATAATGATAAAATATCTATTATAATAGTTAAGTTATTTTTAAAAAACATTGTCATTTTTCACCATAAAATGAAATGTTCTCGTGGAAGATTATCACATCTATAAATATTTCATTACCTATTAAATTAATTTACATATTAAATTATATGAAACTTATAAAATGATACTTATATATCTTATGGAACCATTTTATAATGAATATAGACCATTAAAATTATAGTAAATATGATTTCGTACCATGAACCGATCAATATCAAAATAGTTGGATGAAATTATATTGATCTAATACATGAGTAAAACAATAAAATATGTAATAGAATAGATAAAATAATTATAATTTTTTTAAAATATAATGTATAAATAAAATTTCTTTTTTCAAGATTATAGAGACATACAAAGTAATTTGGGACTCAAGGTAAGGATTTTAATTCAAAGGTTCTGTTTCATTTCATGTATTATTCATCTCTTTCAAAAATTCCCCACTCTTACTCAAAATAATTACATTAAATTAATTTATTTATATTCCTAATTAATTTATGAGGAATTTATTGTATCATTAATTCATTATTCAATTTATAATTCATTCAATATGTTATTTTAGTGGGTTTTCATGACTCAAACTCTTTTAATCAATTCATAATGATTCATCCTTGATCATGTTTTTATATGATTGTACCACTATTATGTTATATTTATAAATTTTATTATGGTTATATTACTTGATAAGTAACATTTTTATTTTAGGTTATTATTCAATTATGAAATTAATTTCTACTCAAAATATGTATTATCAAGAGTGGTTGTCATTCAATTTTTTAATACCGTTCTCCTCAATTTTTTGTTATTTCAAAACAATAATGGGTGATTTTCATATTATTAGGGATTAAAATGTATTCATTTTTAATTCATAAATATTTAAATTATAATTTTTAAAAAATATTTTTTTCTTCTTTTATCAATGCATGTTTCCATGAATTGATTTAAAAAATGAAAAGTTATTTCATGACACTCCTTCATAATGTTTATATTACACTACATATTTATTCTGATTAAATTTATTTATATTTAATTTTCTTTTAGGAATTATTTTTAAATTTAGGTTTTCAATATCCATTTAACTCTTGATATATCCTTCAAAAAAATCCTTATTAAAATATTTTTCTGACACATAACAATATTATTAAAATTATTCAACTCATGATTTCTCTTCATGTTTCCTCTATATCCTAAAGATCTACTTACTATAATGTTATGTTTCATTTATAAGCCTGTTAATTGTCGTATGATATACTAATATTTTGTCATTAGAATTATTTTTAACAATATATTTAATTAATGATTTCATATTTTGAGATAATAATAAAAATTTATAAATAACCAATAAATTTTTCATATATTTTTCATGGTAAAATTTAGAATTAACTTCATGAGGAACCAATATTTGGGGTTAATCATAATGTTATGGGTGGGTCTAATATATCAATCCAATTCATTTTGATATTATTAATATCTCTTGAGAAGAATATTTTTATTACTTGTGTGTTATTTCCTGTCCTCAATGATTTTTTCTTACATGAAACTATAATTTATAAAAAACATGGAAATGATGATTTTTTAACATTTTTTATGTGTGAATAAGATTCTAGATTTGAACATTTTTTATTTTTAGATTTCATAAAAATGTTATTATGCCTTTTTAGTGATCTATGAACTATGTTTGTGAATGTTTTCCTTCAATTTGTACCGCACTTCCTGTTCTCTATTATTACCACTCTCTTATGTCATGTTTTATGTAGATATTTATGGTTGCTTATTTATTATTTCATCATTAAAATTATTGACACCAATGACATGTCATTCAAATTTATCATATTCCACCATTACATGGATTTAACCTTCATTAATTCTTGTATAATTCCCTATGAGAGAACATTCACTTTACTATGTTCTTCATTATTACAACATTCATATTACATTTTTTTTATTTTATAATAGGTTTATTTAATTGATTCTATTTTTTATTTACTCTCACAATATATCACTCCATTTTTACTCTATGATATCAAATTATGTTGCCTCACTAAATTTTAATTCATTTGATTTCATTTTCATCTTCCATAATTATGTTATTTCCCCCAAGATCATGTGTCCTGATATTTTATGGGAAATGTCTAATTATTAATGTTTTACCCCCTACTCGGTGTTTCATCTCAATCATGACTTATTTTTTAAAATTTCTATATGTATATTTATTAGGATATATCTATGTCATAGGTTCATGTGTTAATAGTATTTTCTCTAATGTAATATATATTATATTGATTGTTGATATGAATATAAATCTATTTCTAAATGACATCCAACATTTAATCTTCAATGCTTTATATAATTCCTATAGTTTTTGAAGCATATATATTCTAATAACGGTATATAATAGTGTGTGTAATTGGTGTATCATTATCCTAGACCATAAACACTTGGTCTTACTAAAAAAATACTTCATATCCATTTTGTAGAATCTAGGATGAATTAATGTGTTTTCAAATTACTTAAACCTTAACTATAATGTCTTTAACAACATTTCATTTCAATAGATTCTTTTATCTAATGTTATCCAAGAATGTTTTAGTTATTTATTTATTCCAACATAATTATTCATATAAATCTATCAAAATACATTAATATAAACTATTATCTTATGAAAAATAATAAAATGAATATATCGAAAACAACCTCCATTAAAGTCCAAAACTATCTGATCAATTTCACTAGAGTATAAATGGTCCATAAAAATTGATCATATATCTAGTGATGCCATTTTATAATAAAATCTAATTTAATGATTAATTCATTTTGATTTCCACTCCATAAATTTATGGTGAACCTATGATTATGATCAGATATTGTAACACCCCAACCCCTCTAGGTTGGAGTTTGAGCATTACCTGGGATATTGGGATGGTTAGAAGGAATGAAAATCCTGATGAAACAATCAGTTTCATATTCTTGAAGAAACTAGATATATTGATGTTACTCAGATTACATTGGAAAAGTTTACAAAATAAAATACATAACAGAAACTAAAATCTGCATCCACAAGAACTCAATAAATGATCTCCTCTTTGTCACATGTTGAAATTAAACATTAAATGGGGTGATCTCAAACACTCATTAAGGTTTAGAAATATATGAAGCTTGAATAAAATAATAACTGAATCATAATCAATTTGACATAATCAATATGGAATGGTGAATAGATGAAAAACTCACACCATTAATAAACTGAGAATGAAACTACATCCATAGATTTTGAATTACTAAAAATATCATGGATAATAATAACTGATAATGAAAAAAGAGAATTCTTATTATTTGGAAGTCATTTATCTATCATGTGAAACCATAATACCGTTAAAATGGTTTAGTCTTTTGGGTAGAAACCCATCTGTTTTTTGGAAACAAACTCGAAGGGTTGGTAGCCAAAATGATTAGTCTCAGGAGACCGAATGACGCATCGAGGGGATATAGAGGGTCCCACACACCACTATATGTCCAAATAATTATTAATGCATTGATTCAAAACAAGATAAATATGCCTTTTCAATATCTGTATAGCGTAGAGTATACTTATTCATCCATACTTCAATAATTAAAATAACTTTAAAAAAACACAATATGTAAAATGGTATATGTTTTAGACAACAAAAATATCAATGATATGAGAGTATTTATATTTAATATAAATATAATTTCAAATTAAAATTGATCTCAAATGGTCAGTAGTTACACCACATAAGGATTATTAGGAACACAATACAATGTTAGTCACAACAAAATAGTAGTTGAGACAAAGTCTCTTACCACAATGTAATTGGTCAAATCATATCACCAGAACCTAATAACCCTAAAAAGAATCATTGAATAACATGAATATGAATATAATAATGTTATTATATATCAAATTTAAGTACACATATACTACATACAAGAAATAAGTGGCGAACAATGAAAATATCACAGAAATGAAAGTGAGATGAGAAACCCTTTACAATCATTTTTGCTTGGTAACAAGTGTTATTGTGAGGGATTAATGAGAGTTAAAGGGGTATTACATTATTTATATGTCACAAGGGAAGTATGGGGGAGGTGAAAAAACATACTCCATCATTAAGAATTAAAAATAAAAGGGCACAACATAGGGGAGATTCTTTAACCAAAGTGAGAGAGAGGATCCCTTACAAAGAAAGTATCATTAAATTGAGGACAAATAAAAAAATAATTATCTGTGACAAACAAAACCCAACCAATAAAATTTCATATACATAATAAAATAATCATAGGTCATTCAAAAATATTCTAGTAAAGACAAAACCAATTACATTTATGTTTAACTCATTGAATGAAGATTGAGTTGAGATAGCCCTTACAAAGATTGTGTCATTAGAGTTACGATAAATCAATGAAATATTTATGTGTTAAAAATAAAAATCCAAAAAAATATAAGTGTATATAAATTATATAAAAATCATTGGTCATTCACATATACTCATGTAACATTGTATCCAATGAAATAGATGTTTAACTTAACGAATGAAAATTGAGTTAAGCAATCCCTTACCTTATTCTTGAAGGTGTTCGTGACATGTTAATAAACACCTAAATAAAAAATTAGGATTAATAATTCATAATTTCATAACAATAACTATATGTAAATGATTTATTATAACCCTTTTTAGTTCATTCATGGCTCTTTATGGGCTTAAGACATTCAATTTTAATGTTTTGGAAGCATTTTTTTACTTGGTTTCATGATTTGTTTTCTTGTATTCATGAAGGGAAGTTAATTTGAAATGTGGTTAAACATACAGAATTGTTAATAAATATTATTAGTGAAATTAAAGAGATATAAATTATCTTATAATTATTCTGGTTATATACCATGATGATGACTCATTAGATGAGTTAAAAATAAATTCTTGGATTTGGCTTGGCAGTTTTGTGCACAATAAACTGGTTTTGTATTTTTATTCCATATTATGAACATGTAAAGATTCCAGAACATTAATCAAGATAAGACACAAATATTATGACTTGGTTCAACCATTGAAAATGTTTCATGACATGTATTGTTGATATTAATGAAAATTGAAAACCCATCTTCCTTGAGTGTGATAAATTTACACATATCGGACGATATTTGCATTTATTTTATAAAAGGAGGTGGAAAATAGTGATTATGAAGAAATATTAAATTATCACAACAAATATACAACACATGTAAGGTTCTGTAATTATCATGTCATTTGGATGAGGGTAGGTGTTAAGGGAGAACAAAATAATGGAACTTTGTAAAATATCAAAAATTAGGGCATAGCCCTTTTGATTAATGAAAATAAAAGAAAATATAACAAAGAGAAAGACGGGGTCATACACGCACACATTCCCTCGTACCCATGAAGACCCAAATAAAAGAACTCAAATATCAATTTCACATGGATAGAAAGTGTCACAGTCATCGTCCCATCCAGAATCATAATCAAGAGGATCATGGGACCTGGTAACCATGGTTGGCTTCAGGTATGAGTTGTCCTTCCTTGGTCTCACTTTCTTAGGAGGAACAGGTTGAAAACCATCAACATCCACAACCATATTCTTACCTTTGGACAGTTCTTGACTGTAAGTATGTTTTTTTGGGGAGTTATCCTCCACATCATCCCACCATCCCTGAATTCCATGTAAGTACTTTAATTTATAAATTTCTAATTAGGTTTTTGAAATAATCTCACTATCAATGGGAGTTTGTTTCTCCTCAGGTAAGAGATCCAAGATTTCCTTCAACACTCTTGGCATCACAGTGCCCCCACCCTGGGTAACATTCTCAAGAGTCAATGAATTCCTTCAATCTTCTTAAGGCACTTGAGAAAAATCCCAAGAAGCATCATCCACCACTTGCAAAACATTAGCACCAATATTCTCTGCATCCGTATCCACTTGAGGCACCTAATCGAATTTGTGAGCGGCATCATCCACCGCCTGTGAAGGAGTAACATCCATATGTTGTTGTGTTACTTGATTTCTCACCTTCTTTCTATAAGAAACCTCACTACACCCTTTTGAATACTCCTCCTTGAGAATTTCATTAAGGCCTTTTTTGGACTTTTGGTGAGACCAGAAGGTCTTGAACGTGGGGAGAGTTCTTGGAAAGAGTATTTTCCAGAATTTAGGCAAGTCATGAATTTTGAGTGGTGTGGGAGGAAGAGGGGGTGAGGGTGGTTTATATAGTGGACGGGAGAGGAGTTTTATTAATATTATATTCATTAATTTATTATTTCCACTCAAGACAAGAAATGGTGAGTATTTAATGACCAAGAACAGTAATATATGCATGTGACATTGAACAATGTGTGATTACATCAGCATATCAAAATGACTGACTAAATAAATTATTTATTTTCCATTTATCATAAATTATCTCATTTTACTATTAATCAAAAATTTATGTATTTCTGAAAAATCGCAAAAATTCACCCTAACTATTTTTCGATGTGTATAATCCAAAAACGATGTCCATTTTTCAAAAATAACTTCGTAAATATGATTAATTAAATATTTAATTAAAATCATAATTTAATCAAAAAATATAAACACCTAAAATATTCATCATCATTTTTAAGGTGGATGAATTGACTTATACACTCAAGGATATGGATACCATTCATAAAATTCATATTACTACTCATAAGAGTATGTTACAGTTTATAAGAGAATGTTACTATTCATAAGGGTACGTTAATATTCACTGAAATTTAAGTTAATTCTATCAGACTCTAAACATCATCTTGAACACAACCATAAATGTCAGATTTGTAAAATTCAAATCGCAGAGTTAGCAAAATTAATTTCAATTGATAGGTTATGGATATATCATATAAGTAACAATGTTTTGTTCCATATAGGCTTTGTGATTCATGAAATATAGGCTATAACTAAAATTTATTTAAGAGAAGAATATTATGAAGAGTTTGGGGTGCTACAGATATAATTTCTTATGGTGTTCTATTCTTACACAACATTTCACTAACATATTTATTCCAATGTTAATTAAGTGAACTGTCTTCTCAAAGTAGTATGAAGTGTGTAGTATCAAGAAATGATCCTCAAAAACCCATATTTAATTATTTACATTTTTTTATTATAGACACATCTGATGAAGACCATAGTGATTATTTCTCATTTCCAGGTTTATATGGGTGATGGATAAATCGTACCCATGATTATTTTTCTATCATCCATAATTTTTTTGATACCATGAAATTATATATAAACATATATATTATAATATCTTTAATCATACCATCCAAACCTTATTTATCTCATAAATTATTATATATCATTGTTCTTTTAAGTTGAAATTAAAATATGGAGCTATAAGTATAATCTTATGTATCTATTTTTTCTCTTAGGATCTAATTGTACACATAATTATTTAATAATTAATAAAACATCATCCCAAACAATTTTGAGATTTACAATTTTTCTATTATTTTTTTCAACCATTTTTTGTATATCCATATAATCCCTTTTCTCAACCAAAATGTTTACAATGATAGATGGTTGGGAAATATTTTTTAAGCTATGATGTAATTCCAACCATAATGATTAATAGGTTCATCAGTTTCATATAAAAAAAATATTGGATCCCATTGAATAATCCACAAGAAGAAGGTTGCAGGGACTTTTATTGTAATAGAGTATACCACTCTGTTTAGTTTTCAATGATGTTAATAAATTGATAAATAACCACCCCTGATAGACTCTAACCATATTTTTGTGTGCATATAGGGAACTTTTGGATAGATTGTATACTTTTTACTTTTATAATTAATATATATTTCATAATATATATATATACTGAAAATGCCCCAAAACCATCAAGGAAATGATTAAAACAATGAACTATATATATTGAAATAGGTAATCATAATAAAGTTTTTGGTATTTTCATAATAAATAGTATTTGAATTTAACACTTTACAATAGTTCAAAATCCGAGAATTATTTTATTTATCATGTAATATCTCAAATCCTTCCCCAAAAAATTGTTTTGTGAGAATATGAATAGGGATTAGCCTTTTCATCAATTTCATGATGTTCTCTTCAAATATATATACAAAAAATTATTTAATTATTTATGTGTTATTTTTGTCATTCGGTTATAAAATCACTTTAAATTCTTCATAACCTATTTATTTTACCCATCTAATCATGGGATTATATTCATATTCATCTTTATTTATGTTCAAGAGAAACCATAAATCGCCTTTTTTCTTTTATGGATCTATGAATACAGTTTTTATGGTTATAAGATTCTCAGAGATGTGTCTCCATCAATAATTTATAATTATTTTTGATTCCAGAGAAATTGTCCTATATAAGATTATTCAACCTGATTGTCACGTTTTAATCATGTTATGCCATATTTTTATAAAGTAATAAATAACAATAGTAAATATAATGATAAATTTATTATGGTAATATATAAAGACAAAACTCACCCATACCATGAGTCTTTTAGGATAATTAATGTGTCTTAATAGCGTCATTAAAACCATGTATTAGCTATAAATATTGTAAAAATGTAGACTTATGGACATCCTTCTCATTCACCTTCAATTTATGATATCCTGATTTAGGATCCAACAATGTGAATTATAGATATCATTGTAGTTTTTCAGATAATTCACCAATATATATCAGATGATAAATGAATAACCATTTTATATATTATATCCTGAAGAACTTTAAAGAAGTTGAATTGATAATTTGTGAGTCATAATGAACTAAGTTGATCTAAATAATTTTAAATACAATAGAGAATTGTTCTTACATTGTGGGATAGAGAACTCTCACAATAACCATTCTATCATATAGTGCGATATTTATATGAATTTTTTTTTGGAGGAATGTAGTGATTTTTTTAAGAAAATGAATCATAATTTTTGGATGATAATATTTTTTATTCAATTTAAAAATCATAAGGATATTTTGTGATCACTATAGAGTTGAGTTTATATTTAGATAAATAAACTTCTCAGATTTATTCTATATATTCTATATGAAAATTTTAATTATATAATCACACTAAAAATGTATTAGTTGATCTATTTTAGGAATGAATTTACCAATTGTGAGGAGAAATACACTTGAGTTATTCCAATGAAAAAACGGTTTACCCTCATACATGAGATATCACTCAGTGGAATTGATGGTCATGGTGTTATGATGATAAGTGATAAATTTTATTTGTATACCATGAGTTTTTAATCCATTGATGTGATTTGATATTCCAAATGAATGTATTTCATGCGATAATGATCATAATAAAACTGAGAATATTGAAAATAAATAGTCAATCTAAGGAGGATTTAATTGATTTTTTATATCAACTATGAAAAAATATATTGTTTATCAATTATTGGTGTTATTTAGTCCTTGAACCAAAGGACAAAATTTTACCACAAATGGGTGATGGAGAAAATTATACCACAACATGAAAGGTGGAATCATACTCAATCACCTATGTGGAAAAGGTTTGTGGTTCTACTGGTTTTGGATATTTGAGGAATGCATTTCAATAGTGTATAAACCATGATAAAGTAGACATGGAAATAGAATTATGATGTATTGTTGTTTCAAGAGATTCTAGAGATATCCCAATGAAAAATACGAATAATATCATAGACCTAGTCATTTTTATTTTAGGATACTCCAAGATCATTTTTATTTACCCTTATATATCATTAAAATCCTTGGATCACCAAATACACTAATGGGTCATGTCATAACTAATATAATGTAAATAAATAGATAGGATACCCACTGTAATAGATTGTGTGTTATTGAAAAAATGACATTTTCATATTTTAGGTGAATATGGGGAGATAAATTATTCTTTCTAGTAGAATAACAAGAGTAAAAACCAAAACAAAACTCCATATAAACATGAGTTATGGGAAGTAAGGATAGATTTAGTTTTCATTGTTGGTTGTTAATATTGTAATTAGAGTTCATGAGAATACACATTCTCATTTTTGGTAACATTCATAATAAATTGGAATTTTTTGTATATGGAATGTATTAAATCCACAACAAGGATTATACACCAAATAATAATGGTGAGTAATCCTTGTGAAAACCCTTGTGTCTTTGTGTGATTTTCTCAATCAACAATATTACATCACATCATCATTACTGTGATCATTACACACTAAATTTGGATGAGAATCCAATTGTTTCCCAAGTAGATATAGTGTATTTAGAGACCTTTTTTCACCCCCTCATAAATGTGGTGCATACATCGATGGATATAGAAAATTGATAGATAGAAAATTTTAAGGAATATATTTTCAATACATTAAAATTTTGATCCAAATAAATTTTTACCAAATAATTCAACAAATAGTTACAAGTACAATAATTTAATATATTATATTTCTTCTGATTTCTAATATCATTTTATTGATAACATTCCTAGAATCTTATACTATCATCTATAATCATAGAGTTTCTATGTGCATTGGAAAATTATTCCATCTATGAAGATAGAGGACTATTTTGAAACATAAATCAATCAACATAAACATTCATGATATCACTAATAATTGGGTTAATCAACCCAACATTTGGGATACTATAATTCCATGATAATAAGAATATTGAATACAATTTGAGTTTCTGGAATGTGTTACACTCTTCACATTGAGGGAATGAGTTGAAATGATTTATGGGAATAAATATATAAAAACTTATTTGTATAATCTATGATAACCAATAGCCAATTTAATAATCCTATCAGGATCAATTTTATAATATAAACATAGGATAATGTGAATAAGTGGGTTAATTAGTTGTTTTAATAAATAAGATAGTAATTTCAATTAGAATTTATTGTTAAAATCTAGATGATTTAACCATCATGAAGAAGTTCATAACAATACATTCAAATATATCCAATCATAAGACTTATTACTTTGGGGATCTAGACATTGATTAATGGAACATTTGAAAACTCAAAAGTGTATTAATATATTATCATATGATAAGTGAACTAGTCTTCAACATAAATGAACAAATATAAAAGAGGAAACAATAAATATTTTAAATGGATTGTATCTTTTTATGTAAAATATTAATCTTGACGAAGAAAATGATGCACGTGATTGTGATATCTACTTTAAAGAATTTATCTCTTTATTTTTAAAAGTAATGTATAAATTAAATTAAAAATATATAGACATGAATTAATTTAAATTGTTTATTTATGGAATGATACCAAAAATTTTAGTAGGCTTCTAAAGGAATGCAGAGGAAGCATAAAATGATGAATAATCAATTAGATCACCTAGGTTGATATATAAAGAAATTTAGTGAATGATGATTCTTTAGAAGTATTGTAAAAGTCTACAAAAAACTGAGAGACCATTTTCCACATCATAAATCCAAATATAGTTATGAGGATCTCATTAGAATAACACAACATATGGAATAATTGGAATGAACTTTCATTATAAAAGTAAAATGCACTAAAAATTACTTGAATAATGATCAAATATGATTATTTGATGAGGATAAATATGATGATAAATATATAAAAGTGTCTCAAATAATATAGTATCTCATAGTACTCAAGAATTAAATAATAAGACTCAAAAGATAGAGGACATATTTCAAGATGTTTAATGTTTCATTATGGAAATCACTTACTATGGATAAAAATAATATATTGAAAGGATGGATATTTTGTTCAAAATTCATCTTGGTAGAACTCAATGTAACTCTTTACAAAGATAATTAATTCCCAATATTACCCCTAAAATATAATTTCAATGAATGAGTTGGTGAATGATACTAACATACTATTTCTATAATGATATTTCCTGAACAAATTAAAATTTATGGAGATAAAAAAACATGGTAAATGAGGTTTGGTGATAGTATCAAAATAGTGGTGAAGATTGGTTATGTGGCTAAAAATTCAAAAATTTATTTTTTAATTGAATGAAAATTTTTTGGACCCTCAGAACCTCCATTACTATTATTGGAGTAGTGAAAAATGAATGAAGAAGAAAACTACAGTAACTAAAATATATGAATCCTATACACCAATGATTGCTAATGGTTTAAGAATATCACAATTAATGGAGGTTTGGAAGGAGAAAAATTTAAACACTGAGACTAAGGGTAAGATAATCATATAAGAAATGACTCCAAATTTTGTAAATAATGAATAATATCATATAAATAATCTAAGAAAACACTAGTAGGATAATTTTCGAGGTCAAATTTTTAATCCAATTAAATTTCAAATTTAATGAATATATTGTTACTATATACTCTAGGAACATACATTCTATCTTAAGTGTGATAATTTCACTGAACATCAATCAAAAAGATTCACTGAATCAAGAGTAATTAAATATGATGATCTCAAAGCCTAGTTAAGAAATATTCAAAATTGAAGGTAATATTGAAAAACTATATTCAAACTCTAAAGCGGTCATGAGGAAGGTGTTATACACCTTGAAATATATCCAACAAATATTCATTCCATTCTACCTAATAATTTAAATACAAAATATTGTTCAAACTGTGTTAAGATGTACAATACTCAATAGTTTGTCACTGTTGTTGATGTAGCATGCAAGGATAAAAATATGAGAGAATCCATGGGACCTTAATATAAATTTATTATCAGACATTTACTATAAAAAATTACATGATATACACCAAGTGTTATAATGGGGTACCTCTCAATTTTTTGAAATAATGGATCATGAAATGAGAATGGAAGTGGATACCAAAAGATTAGTACGATTAAATCTAGGAATATTCTCTTTATTTACATGTTGAGGAAAAATATTGATAGTGCTTCCCAAAATAATTTTAATTGTAATGAGATGATCTTATAAAATAATGAGTGTTTTATAATAATATTAAATAATGGTATAAAAATAATGATGGTATAAAGAATGAATTTATTCTTCCTCAATATTTATAAAGATCAAAATTCTCGTTGTATGAGTATAAACGAGAAATGAAATATTTGGCATCAAATACTTGTCCATTTGGAGAAAAATACAATTGATAGTTTTCTTATTCCTCAAGGTAAAATAATTAAACCAAATATTTTACATGAAAGACAAAAAACAAGTACCATAAGTCATAATGTAAAAATAGTGAGTCATATTCCTAGAAAAATTAAGACCGTGAAACAACCAAATTTAGTACATTTGTTGTATGGGAAAATAAATTACAAGAATTCAATCAATGGAGAAATGATTTCATGATATTTTTTATGATATTACTCATTTGAATTTTTTTAATATAGATTCAGTAATTAGAATGATCATGATATTCTCAAACACATTAAGATGTGTTATATAATGTAAACATGTTTTTTTCCTTAATAGGCTTCTATAAAGATGATAATATGAATATTGAAAATCAGTATTTGAAGTAATATATTTATATGTATTTGATTAAAAATGAATATAGATCTTCATACAAAAAAAATTATATATTTTTTTACAAAAGAAATTAGTGATCGGTGTAAAATATAGAATCAATTCGTTCTAAGCATGAAATATTGAAATTCGTTTAGACTGAAGCCATATCCTTGGAAATATAAATTCTAAAAAAGAGTAATTTTAATTAAATATATTAAAAAAAACTTATGAGTTTGAATTGGGAGTAAACTATGATTAATGAAGATGATGGTATTTGGTAACATATGAATTTGTATGATTTAATGGAAATATACGGGATTGTTCAATGAGGGGAAAATTGGAGTCATGTTTCTTGGGTACACACCCAACAGAAGATGTTAGGAGTAATTTAATATGTATATTTGAGAAATTATATTGAAATATCATATGTAAAAGTTTTATGAAAAAATATCCCACCAATTGATATTTTCAATTTTATGATACCAGTGAAGAATCCCATAAAGAGAGAACTACATAGCATAAGGAGATTCTAGATATATGAGATAAATTGAATACTTATTGTGATGATTTTAAAAACTCCATTAGTGAACAAGGACCATAATATGTATGTAATAAATTTGAAAAGTATATAAAATTTTTTCAGATAAAAAATAGTTTTAGAGACATTATAATGGGGTTATAAACATGATGAAGATATATAAAATGTAATTACACAAAATTTCATTAATAATTTAAACCATATAGTGTTTATGAGACATTAAATCATTATTATTTAACTTTAGTGATGGAGGGATAGATTATCAAAAATAATATGTATTCCAATTTTAAAATAGTGTCTCATACCAAAGATAAAAACATAGTCAGGTTAATCTGTGATTTGTAATAATAAAATGAATGATACTGTTGAATCATCAGTGAGAAAATATTTTCATTATTTTAGAGGATATTTTCAAATTAAGGGTATTGATTTTTCTGATACTGTTTTTCCAACCCCAATATATGAGTAAATTTGAATATTTTTTTGATTCATTCTTGATTGAATAAAATCATTTCAAAATGGATTTAATGTTTGAGTTATTTAATGGTTAGCTTAAGGACGATTTTTATATTGAACTACTCGATGTTTTTACACATTATGGTTATGATTTTCAATTTTCTATGATGATGAAACACTTATATTGTCTCAAAAATATCCCCTTAATCAGGGAATTAAAAATTTCAGAATATCATAAGTACAATTAAATTCATAAACGGAAAAGTGGATTCAATTCTTCATAAAAGGTGAGATGGTATAAATTTACTCTATCTGTTTTTTTTTTTTGCTATAATGTAACTATTATTTCAAATAAAGAATATTATTATAAGGGGTTTTCTATGAAAATGATTATAATTTATGAAATTTTATTTATTGGGGTGGTGGAATTATATTTGGGGATGAATTTTTTTAGTAAATTTTTTTTCTGAATATCTTGTTAAAATTAAATTCATACCAGTTACTAGAAAAATTTTTAATGTACGAGTCAATAGTTTTTTCCCTAATATAAAATATTGGGATATTCCATCACAAGATGAAGAAGGATTTATTGTGAATAAAATATATTTTCAAATTCCCCTTTGTTGCATACTCTATCTAATTACATGAACACAAATCATTTTTTATAGTTACTCATTATGCACAATTTCAAATAAACCTAATGGGGTCTCCTTTAAGGGAACTAATGTGGTTATTCATATATATACAAGTAAATATTTTTTATGGACCAAGGAATGATATGATCTCATCATTATAAATTTTTTTCTATACCAATTCATATTATACTGGAGATGTTGGAGATAGAAATGCTGTATTTAGTTGAGTTTTCATTACAAGAGGAAAATGTGTTGCACGGAACACTAACAAGTAGAACCATTTCACTTTTATCTTAATGAAATATGTGTCTGTTGTGTTATAACCTTCTATAAATTAATTTATATGGATTATGTTCTAAATATAATACATGATTATTGATTTCTCATACCAATTGGTGATTAGGAGTGATAAAAAATTTAAAAATAGATTTTCTATCAATCTAATACAACATTTATGGTCAATAGATGTTGAGATAATGTAAAAATTCAAAAAGTAAATGTTTAATAGGGGTGATGTTTCATTAGAATATGAGTCAATCAAAGAAAAATTCATGTATATCTTGATGAAGCGCTTGACACGGTATACCATACACCACTTACTAGTTAATTTATTTGTTAATTATGTCTCAAAATCACGAAAATTTTTATATTTTCTTTTCCTTATTCATTACATTTCATTTTTAACTAGGGGGAGTGTAGAGACCCAACTATTTCTATTATACTATTACATCATTTTATAATAAACAACATAATATAGATACCAAACATAGGATCCAATAAATTAGTCTCGTGGAGATATTAGGCTCACATATAACATTGCACTAATAAAATATAAAAATTATTTAATTTCATCATTTTTAATCATTATATTGGCCCTTTAAATATCATTAATACAAGTAATTATCTGAGGATATACATCAAATAAAGGGGTAAACTAAATTACCAGTAAGAGAAAAAAACATATATGAAAAAATATAACATCAGTGAAAATAATCATCAAAATAAAATCAGAATAATGGGATCATTATCATTATCATAATATAAACATTGGATGATGGATTGGAATTTAGAAATGCATAAAAATGGAACATCGTGTCTTAGTAGAAAAATACCTCACATTTTTGTGATCAATGTCAGTATCATTTTCCAGCATAACATATGTATATAATCATTAAACCATAACTATGAAAAATATACATTCATGTTCATGAATAATACACACAATATCTCAAAATACATCACATTATCCAATTTTTTAGAGTGCTATAAAATTTTTATCCCACTCATCACATCCTAAAATTTACAGAATCTTGCATGCCACAGGGAGCTCATATCAATCAACGTGAAGAAGAAACTCATTTAAAGGAATGGGTTTAATAAGTATTTAATCAATAAAAAATTAATGAATAAACCATATGATATCAAAGGGAAAGGTAAAATAACTTGTTTGGTATAAAAATAGTCATTTTTTAAAGAAGAACAAATAACACAAGAATAGTCAGGATTTGTTTTAGAATGAAATATTCTTTTAGAGAAATAATTTTATTTCTCATAAAAACATATTGGAAACATTTATATCTCTAAATATTTTTAATAACAATTACATTATGTTTTATTAATATTAAATGGATATAAACATGGAATTTTTTCTTCAATGAATACTATCACAAAGAAAGGAGTTGGGGTTAATAATCGGCATAGCTTGTGTCTGAATGTATTATCCACCTACACATAATATCATGTATAATAAAATTATATTATTTATTTACATAATTTAGAATGTTTTATACATCTATTTTACTTATTACAATATTTTTAAGATCATTCAGGGCCATTCTGATAAGTTATTGTGTTCAAATTCATCATTTACTGAGAAACCATTTTCCTGGATTAATGGTTGATTTACTTGTATATAAATACGAAAGTTATTTTAAAATGATAATAATTCCCTCTAAGTGAAATTAACATTTATTAAAAAAACATAAAGAATTTTAAATGGTATCATATACCATTTTTTTATCAAATGAGTATGATTTGTTTGATAAATCATTAATGATAAATATTTCGTTTTCTTTGGCATTTTTTTTGTCCATCACAAAATAATTTTTTTTGATAAACTTTTTATATAAATTACTTCCATAACATTATAATACTTATAATACTAATATTAAAATATATTTTAACCATAATATTGGTTGTATTACCATCCTTAATGATGGTAATGAAAATAAAAACTCATCATCCATGATGGTGGTGAGTCCACACATCAGAGATGATGTTATCAATTTTATAAGAAAATGAGAAGAGAAGAGATTTGATATTGGATATTTGATTAACACATTATAATTCTATTATACATAATATATTAGTGTTATAAATCCAATTTTGATAAGGGAAGGTTAGTAGAGGATATGAAAAAAATGAAATTAGAAGAAAATTATTGTTGGTTTTACCTCAGGAATGTTGTCTACATGAAAACTTCATTAAGGAACATGGATTTGGTATTTTATTGATACCAAAAGGTCCTACACCTGAGGAACTGTCTTGGGGGGGGGTATTTCTTATGAATTATGATAGTATAAAAGGTTAATAAGGTGTAATGAGAACATGTGGTGATGGCTGGAATTTCTAGGGGATGAAAGGGGTAGTTTTTTATTATACTCTTCAATATTTATTTTTTGGATAAAGACAGTCAGTATTGTTTATACCAATGAAAAAATATAGTTTCATGGATTGGTATGTTTGAGAAAATGGTTCTAATATCATAATTACATCATACATGACAAAAAAGTCATTTATTTAGATTACATCATAAATTTATGTATTTCACTAGTCAAAAAAATTCAACTATAATAAAAAAATATAAAAATTTCACCACAACCATTTCAGGAAGAGTAGATTTAACAAATGGGAACCATTTAAGTAAAAAAAAATTGAAATATGAGTAATTTATTTTTTTAGAAAATGATAATTTATTCTAAATATAATGCTTCGAATATTATTACTCATTTTTAATTTCATTGAAATCTTATTTATAGTCTCATAAAATTATCTTTTAATTATAATACATCATAATACTATTTTTGGAATTTTTTTATGAAACTTCATTTGGTTTAAAATTCATATATTAATTATTCAATTTTTTAGTCATTTATGCTTTAAAGAAATACCAAAACATAATTTATCATTTTTCAAAAAATTATTTACTTATACCATTATACAAATATTTTATAATATCATTTATAAGATACCTAAATTTTATTTATACGTTCAGTGGTTATGAAACTCTTCTAAAAGCTAGATAACTATTCCTTATGATCATATTACTATTTCAATGGTTATTTTACTATTCAATAATCATAGACCATGTTACATTGGCCTCAATAAGGTCCCTGATCAAAATGTACCATGGGAAAAGAATACCATTTATTCCAAATTTCAAGGCTCTCTTTCATGGTGATATTTGAGGTAAAACATTATCTCCAACCATAAAAATGAAATACCATTGATTCTTGTCAGCATAGCCTTCTTGTTGTCTATAGTCATATTTTATATTGAATTGGATGGAATAAACCTTCTCTATAATCTCATTAACAATATCTTGTACAAATATCATTCATTCTCCAACATCATCCCAACATGTTGGAGTTCAACATTGATTCCCATATAGAGCTTCATATGGAGCCATATGAATAATTGGGTTGAAGTTGATGATATATGAAAACACAACTAGTGAGATATGTTGATCACATCCACCTTTTAATTACCTTTATCATGCTCATAGTATAGCCTTGAGCATCAAACTAGTGCTTTCATATTTTCCATCTTGTTAAGAGTGATAGGTCGTGCTGAAATTAAACTGATTACTCAATTCATGTTGAAAACTTCATAGGAAGTTATATGTGAACCTTGTATTGAAATCCAATATTATCAAAAGTGTAACACCATGTATCCTTGCCACTTCATTCACATATATCATGGCATGTTGTTCAAGAGAAAAATCATCTTGAATAGTGGTGAAGTAGTAAATCATGGTGAAGTGATCCACTCGAACCCTTATTTAATTTCATACTTTAAATGTTTTTGGTAGAAAAGTGAAAAAGTACATGGTTTGGATTATAGTATTTCTTCATTAACTTGATGACATACAAAACACCTTCACGTATACTATGCAATCTAATTCCACATATTGTACCACATGAAGGGTTATCAAGGGTCATGGAATATCTTGGTATATCCATGATGGAAGGAGAAAGATATAATATGTGCATTATCCAATATATTTTTCATTATATCAGGTGATGATGTCACTCATTCCCTTGTTCCAAAACAATATCATACCATCATCATCAATATGGATCTCCTTTAGCTTTGGATGCCTCAACTCTTTCACCTTATTTTCTAGCTCAATATGATCCATTATTGAATCGATATAATTTTGGAATTTTGGGTTTGAATAATTTGGGAATGTTAAGATATATTCGTTTCCATAATGATTTCAAAATAAATCTTTTATATATCCATAAGGATGGGGTCTTTCTCAAACCACATCCTGGATAGAGTTGTAGGTTATTTTCCTCTAACAAAATCATATAACTTATTCTCTTTTCTTGGATGGTAATTAATAGATTAATAATAGTCCATTATTATATAAAACAATATCCTTTGATCCATGTTGATCTATTTTTATTTAAATTTTTACATTAGACACTTCTATCTAGTATATATGTCACGCATCTTACCATAACAGTAGTGGTGCTAAATCATCATGGAAAAGAACATAGAATCATGCTCTTGATCATGTTTCGAGTAGTTTATCCCCTTAATAATCATATTCCATGAGACTTAATTTATTTGTTCATCAATCATTAGGAATAAAAAACCAAATCATTTCTAAAAATAATCTATATATAACAAAAATATTTCTCCCCTTGTTGGTTGTGTGAGTATAGGTGTAGTAATTAACTTCTTCTTGATATCCTTAATGATTTCCTCATAATATTATCTTTGGATAGTCATTAAACTCTTCCATGTTATCTTAGTCAGTGTGCTAGGAATTTATGATAAATTTATCAAAAAATGACAGTAGTGCCCTGCTAATCCATGAAATTGCAGATTTCTATGCCATTAGTGGGTACGCTTAATTCTTCAATTTTTGTTTGTTTTGGATGGTTTCATAGAAATTACTTTTCTTATAACCACATGTATAATGAATGTGAATTTCATAATCCAGATGTCAGACTTTCTAAAAGTGGAATATAATTTCCCCTTCCTAAATATTGGAAACTTTATCCCTAGATGGTCTTCATGTTCATACTTTCTCCTTGAGTAATTAAAAATATCATTAATAAAATTTAGCAGAAATTTTTCATGGTATTATATAAAGACACTATTAATCAAATAAATTATGATTAAAATGGAATTTTATGTTTTATGGTAATCCCTAGTTAATCATAGTTCCCATACCTATTATAGAATTTAGTATTTTGAATATCTTCCTTCTTCACCTTCATCCGATGATTCCCAGGTTAAAGATCCACTTTTGATAAATACAATTCTCATAATATTCAATAAAATATGTAATAAATACATGTAATAGAATTCATTGTATTTATGGTTATGTTATTCATGTTCTACTAATCGATACAAAGCTTCATTGATCTATCATTTTTTGTTAAAAAAGATCTTTTTCACACCTCAAGGTGATGCACACGGGAATATGAACCCTTAGTTCAAATTATCATATAGATGTTTCTTT
The DNA here is from genome assembly GCA_963277665.1 of Viscum album. Classification (NCBI taxonomy): domain Eukaryota; kingdom Viridiplantae; phylum Streptophyta; class Magnoliopsida; order Santalales; family Viscaceae; genus Viscum; species Viscum album. The sequence continues at coordinate 607,380,821 of OY728127.1, forward strand.
AAATCCTCTTGTACAATAGAGGAAATCCTTTAGTCACATTTTGATATTGGAGTGTATTTAGGTATGATTTCTATTTGTAACTCTAACACACAATCTAAGGGGTGTTTTGCTAACTCATCATGAATTGCATCATTGTATTCCCTCACAACGGTAATTTCATCATGTTTGAATATTTACTTTTATATAACCATTTATGAGAGCTATTATTATTCACAATTTATCAACACCCAAACTATTGAGTGATTTTATTAAGAAGATTATTTATCTTCTTTGAAATTGTAGAGAATCAAGGGATTGTTCAGAATATGAAAGGATATTTCCATTTTCTGATGGTTAATGTTCCCTATATATAAATTTGGACAATCCATTCCCAGTATAGGGTCGAATTCCACAAAGTAAAGTATAATGTTATTTATTGGTAGTATATTCCAACATAATCCATTATTAGGAGAATTCAACACCTTGGATCCAATGAATGCACCACTATGTGTTTTTATAGATATTTTTACTTCAAGTTATCATGGAATTGATTAAATATTTCACGAAAAAATTCATGGTATAAAAATTCTATATAACAATAATCAAATTAGGCTTATAAATTTTTTGACAGAATAGTATGTGTTCCTTGTAAGAATTCATTTTAAAAATCCACTTCTGCAGTAGTGATGGAAGAAGATTTACCTTTCTCTTTTGGAATTTGGGTGTACTTATGGTGATTACTCTCTTGGACATGAGGTTTAGTGCACTGGCTTATATAGGACCCTTTATCCCTATATTTGAGGCATTAAACAATATGTTGTACATTCGAAGGTTTTTTCATTAGCTCATCATGATTGTTGAATTATTTATTTCACATTGAAATTGATTTTATTGATTCTATTCTCTCCATCACAAACTTTATTTCCCCATCCAATTGAGGTAATTCCCATAATTATTCTTCCCACATATTTAACATCTGGGTGGTAAGATCCTCTTTTAAACATTATTATTTTACCCACCTGTAATAATATTCATTCTTATCTTCTTATAACGATAAACATGGGACCATTCTCCCAAATACATCTTCACATTTAGAGAATATCAAACAACTTCTTCGAAATACCCAATGTTTAGGATGGATATATATTTTATAAGTTATAGTTTTAAACCTCTAATGTTTCTATCTATTTTTATAACGATATTGATAACAAAACATAAGGAGTATCTTGCAATATATGGGATGTTTTATTCATAATTCATGAAGGATTCACCATTATTTTTCTTCACATCTATGATATGTCTCTCTATCATTGTTAAAATAGTTAGAGGGAAATAAGTTTTAAGAATTATTTTCATAATGTCTTCTTACTCCATCTCCATTATTTCATCATTTAGTTTGGTGTTCTCTATCAATTCCCACCATTGATCAGTCACCCCATCATAATGATAAATGTACAAAGTGACCTTCTCTTTCTCATAATAGTGCATAATAAAAAATATATTCTCCATAATATTTACCCAAAGTTATGAAACAATTGGATTGAAAGATCCTCTCCATGTCTGTGGTCCTTGCCTCATTATGGAATCCATGGTTATTTTCTCCATAGTTGGATTTGGCGGATGTTCCAACTAGTTCTGGTCATTATTCATATCCTGAGATAGTTTTTTAACAATCTCCATGTGGTTTTGAAATAAACCACCCATGTCATTGACGATGTCATTTCGAAAATAATTTTAATTTCCCACACATGATTATTTAGTCAGGTTTCTCTTACCTCCCAAGATTTTCAAAAATAATAATAGTTTATAATAGAATGCAAATCTACAAAGCATAAATAAATAATTTATTATTTAATGTATCTAACTCTAAAGGGATATTTTATAGGATCCCTATATTTATGAATTTTCTAGAATAAAGCTTCATGGATGTTTACACATACTTATTCTAATTTAATGGGTTTTCACTAATTTTTACTAATCATAATTCCAAAATCAACTAAACCCTTATATGATACAATCTATAGATAAATTACGTTTTATTTCATATTATTACATAATTTTAAGACAAAAAATATATAGATACCAAATCCAGGATATTGGTTTTAGTGTATTAGGAAAATTAGGTTAATAAATAACAATTACCAAATAAAACATATATATTATTTATGTAATTCACCTCTATCTTTGCAGTTTCCTCTTCTTAATCCTTATTAAAAGTAATAACTAGACAATATATATTATGGAATGTGTGATCTAAAATAATAATAAGAGGACGAGTAAGAGAAATGAAACAATATAACATGAGTTAGCATAATCATAATCATAATCAAATAAACATGTTATCATTATAAAAATCATATATTAAACATTGGCTAAAGTCCTTGAGTATGGAAATGAAAAAATATGAAACATCTTGTTATAATGGTCAAATTCCACATGTAGTTGTTAAAAAAATATAGCATCATGTTCACACATATCATATATGTATAATCATAACAGAATAATTGTGAAGAAGTATATCCTCATGTTCATGAATAATAAACAATATCTCATGAGATGCATCATATTACCCAATGCATTGGAAGGCTATAAAATATTTAGGTTCATCTTTTACATCATAACATTTATATAATCTTGCATGCCACATAGAACACATAAAAATAAAAGTCATAATGTAACCAATGAAAATGAATGTGTTTCATAAATATTTCATCAATCATAATTTAATAAATAATTGTGGTGATCCAAAATGGGAAATGTAAAAGAATATATTTGTTACAAGAGTCATCATTTCTCAATGAAGAATAAATAACTAAACAAGATTCAAGAAGTGTTTTGGATATAAGAGTTACTTTTTAAAGATAATTTTACATTCCAAAAAAATTGGAAAAAGGTATATCCCTAAAAAGTCTATTGAATAAAAAATTAATTATGTTTGAATAATATTTCATGGATATACACACTAAAATTTGGTAATATAGTTTACGGTCCCAAATAAGGATGATGGGTTCGAGAATACACTTACCTTATGTCTGAATGTGTTTTTCATAGGCACATAATATCTTGGATACTCAAATTAGATCCAATAAATACTTTATTAATAACCTCATATAAATTTATTTAATTTTTTATAACTTTTTAGGTTTATTTTTTGTCCATTTTAATGAGTTATATTATTCAATTTCCTCATTTTGGGAGCCTTCATTTTTATGGTTTCATGGTCTGTATACTTGTATTTAATTATGGATGTTCTGGAAAAATCAGAATAAATTTTTACATGTGAAATTAGGGGTTATTAATGAACATAATTATGTTTAAATGATCTCATATATCATATTTTTATTATATAAGGACGATTCATTTGATAAAACCTTTATGATATTTTTTTTGTATTTTGGTGGGACTATCATACATCGTGAAATAATATCATTTTAATAAGGATTATGATTATAAATTAGTTATAGAACACTAACAAATTATATTTTTCATGTTAAAATATGTTTTTACCATAATAATGGTTTTATGATAGGCATTGTAGGACATAATATAAAATTATATATCACCATACATGGAGGAATTGAATAAAAAAATTAGGGATTAGGATTTTATTTTATATAATAAAAGTATGAGGGAATGAAATTTATGATATATATTCCAATAAAAAATAACATTACATTATATATATTATACATTAGTTTTCATTCCACTTTTTATAAGAGGTAGTGATGGGAAGATATTTAAAGAGGATAAATTAATAGATAAAAATTGAGGATATTACCTCTAGAATGTTATTTCCTTGTGAACCTCCTTAAGGTACTAGGATTTGGTATTTTTTGAGACTAGATTCCCCTGAACATGGGGAAAATAATAGGGATGGAATTTGGTAGAATTAGAAAAAACCAAATATTTATAGTGTGTGCGGATAAGAGTGATGATTGGGCGGTATTTATCGGTGATGATATGGGGGTCTTTTATAATATTTTTCATTTATTTTCTATTTTGGCCCAAGATATTATGTGACATTGGATCTCAGGACTAATTATTGTAACTATGGAAGATGATTTTGGTATAATTGTTCTTATATCATCCATACATCATGAGTGATACAAATATTCCATTATATATCTTTTATTGTTATTTTTTGTATTCTATTATCACAAAAAATTAAACTATTTTAGAAAAATAAAAAAATCATCCTAAAAATTTTTCATTGTGGATATTTTTGAAATGGAATCAATTTTATGAAAATAAATTTCTATTTATGAAAATTTAAATTTTTATATAAATTTATTCTAAAAATATAAATTTTAATATCATAATATATTTTTATTCCTTTTGAAAAATTATTTAAAGTCTCATAAGATTATCTTATAAATATAATACAACTTAATATTAATTTATTAATCTTGTTTAATGAAATAAATTATCTTTGAAATAAATATATTTATTACAATGTGTTGAATGAACATATCTATTTAACAAAAATACTAACCCATTATTTATCATTTTTAAAATATGTATTTACTTATATCATGATTTTTATATATCAAATTTTCATTTATAATATATCTAAATTTTTGTTTATACTTCCATAACTATGGTTATTACTCAAAAAAACATATTACTGTTATTAATTACCTTTTACTAATCTAATGGTTTGGTTACTATTATATCGATATAAGTTCTTAAATGTTTTTTTAATGACACTTATTTTTTTAATATTTGTGATAATTATTTTCTATTTGGTTATCTATGTGATGATTGTTTTGTTATGAAATATAAGAAGGAAAAATATATTGATAAAAGTTTGGGTAGTTTCTAGGATAATAAAACATGATATCTTCTTTGGAAAAGGGACACACTCTAGGTTATTATAATAGTGATCCTCAAGGTGGGGAGGATATAGTGTTTGTTATAATTCTCGGGGGCCTTGAGGTGTTGATAGATGGATATTTGAGTATAGGTAATGTACATATTTTCTTGTATCCATCAAATATGAGAGGGGAGATTAAATTACCACTTGAAATATTAAACCAAAAATAACTCTTATGATGTTGAATTGATAATGGTGTTTTTGAGATGAGTTGATTTGATCACAGTTGATACATGATTAACATGGAACTGATCATACATTAATGGATGTATTTTTTTCACAATAACCCTTACATCCTATAATGAGTATTGTAGAATAAATTAAAGTATTAAGTACTATATGACCTATTTATTAAGGACATTAATTCATGTGTTTGACATGATTTCATGATTTATTCATTAGAAACATTCTTATTGAATATTTTGAATCCCTATATATATGAGTGGATATGAATAATAATGATATGAGTGAATTTTTTGTATATATTATATGTCATGGATTGCTGGATATGATATCTCCACATCATTAATGATATAATATCATATCCAAATGAAATTTATATCAATTAGGTGACATCACACTAGATTTATTCCAATTTAGAAATGGATTAATATATTTGAAAAAATATAATAATTTTGACATTTTGGTATCATCATGACAATCCATGTTAAATAATTTTTTAATTTGAAGAGAGAATCCATGATAATGACGTAACACTGTTTCAGTAAAGAATGAATATTATGTGAATCATATTGCAAATGAGACAACTAGGCCCCATTAGAATTTATTTTAAATTATAAGGACTTGAGTTTTCCATTTATTTTTTCAAATGAATATTTAGTATCACACTATTTTTGGGGTTATGTGATCTTTTCACCACAGAAAACTAGTTCATACCATATTGGTAGATTAAGTGAAGGACTTGATATAATATGAGGAACTCCATTTTTACCGCATATATGATAATCATTTGAAGTTATTATGGTTCTGAATTTATTTGGCATTACATGATGTAATGCATGTATCACATTATAATGGGTTTTACTGGAGATGAATGATTAATTTTATGTTCTCGTAAATTTCAACATGTTACATGACATACAAAGTAAATTATATTACATTATAATATGAAATCTTCTGTATTACTTCTTGGGAATTTGAATATCTAGTGATAAAAACATGTATAGAGGAGTCTTGTTGCAGTGCATGTAAGGTATAAAAATGAAAAAATGGCACCCATCATATAATATGTGCCGAAAAACAATGAGATAACTTCCAATTCTAAGATAATTACTATAGGGTTTTGTGTAGTTTTGAGGAGAAGAATAAGGATTCACACCATTTATAAATTCTAGAAGCATTTTAGGAATAAGAAGTATTGATTGATTTAAATTTTTCCCTTTTCAATCATCCAATAATCAATGGGCATTATAGTTCTATTAATACATTATGTGTTTTTGGATGAAAATTTAATTATTTATAATAATGATCATAACTACTAGAGAAAACGGATTAGTCACCTAAGGATAAGATTGATTTGACATTGACATTTTTCTTTTTACTCTACGTGTTCTTTCTCAATCAACATATCATCATTTCATCAACCCCATTTAGACCATTTCAAAATAATCGTGCTAAAATATTGTGTTAGTTTTCAACAATGAGTTAGCGTTTTAGTTTATCACTAATTCATCTCTACCCCCTCAATTGTGGGATACTCTCCCTTAGGCCTATCAATACATTTTATTTATTGTGGCATTCTGACACTAAATATAATCAATTCCATAACACATTATGAAAAATATTTTATCAATAATGCAGACTGGGGAACCCAATGGAGAAGCAATGGGATGTCTAAAACCTTTATCTAGGTTCTTATATAGTTTTTTCGTTGTTTTTATTCATCTTAACGGGGGTCATCCAATATGTATTATATGATATAGATCAATAACTATAAATATGTTCTAGTTTCTGATATAAATGAGATTTAGTAAGAAATAGAATGGCATGACGAGGATTTGGGTAGAATATCCTTCTAATCCTATGGAGGAGATGAATCAGTTATCTTATTAATAGGGGGTTCCCCATTTATTTTGATGGAGACAAGTATCACCTGATGTCTGATTACAGTGGGATGAGTTTATTTTTAACATATACATCATGTTTTCTATTTTTTTAATGGTTTCCAATATGTTGGTTTATGGAATAAAAAACTCCATATTGTTCTATATTCCCAAGGGGCATTCTATCAAAGGGTATGTTATCTTCTGAGATTTTTTCAAATTATGGATTCAAAACTCACATTGGTCAAGATGATGGGAGTTTAGGCTCATCAAACCATTTTGGGGGAATTGTTTCCTACTATGGGACTCTCATATGGATTTCATATAAGTATAAATAATCTTTTATTAATTCTCAACTATTAATTGGTCAACCCTTGAATTAATATTAAATCATTAGCATGTCTATATTTTATATTCATCTTTATGTATCTAAGGTTATTCATAAAAAGAAATATTTTTTTGTAACCAAGGTTTAACATAAACAGTATCCTATTATATACATATTATATATTCATCGGTCATTATTAAGATGATTCTTCTTTTCTAGTCACATTTTGGGGTTCTCTGGATAGTGTTTTCATCTAGGAAGATGGGAGTTGTTTTTATGTCATGAATTGGACCCATGATATGGGCTCTATACGTTTCCTTGTGAAGGAAATCATATACCCTATATTTTAGTGCCACTTAATGGAGTATATAATACCTTTAATGGTTATTTGATAAGGACCAAACCATGAAGTTGAATTTCCTGCAGCTAGGATGTATATGCAGAAGGACCATACTCAATGTTAAGTGTGGGAATTCTACCAATGTGGCCCAGGTAACCAAAAATAGAAACAAATGTTCAGGTTGAATAGGACCATACTTGGAATATAGCCCATATTTAATAGAGTTTACTTGGGGAGTTGGTTCTAAACCTTAAATTGGCATCCTAGATATCCCATTTAGAAGGGAATCAAATCCCAAGTAGTTTGGTGATAAGGACCTATGCCTATAGTGTCCCATAGAAGGATCATCTCTCAGGGTAGTATGTCCATTTGAATAGATGATTGTGTGACTTATTCTTGAAAATGATTCCCTATTTAATGGGGATTGGAGTAATTTATTAACTAATTGTTATTTGAAGGTTTATTTGTGGATTACCTGTAAGGAGGAGGCCCTTGGGTGAGCTGGATATTACACTTGGATTGATGACTATGGATGAAATGATTTGGTTTTATACTGTACATGAGTCATATTGATGAGTTTCTAGGCATATAAAAAGTAGGAGTCTCATGGATTAGTTTGGTTTGAGGTTTAGTTCTAAAGATAATGCCCATGTTCATGAATGGATGGTTCTTATACCCTGTAAGAGGACTATATGTTGAATTTCTAGGCTTAACTCTAAAGAGTATTCCTTATTGAATGCATGTTTGGTTGAGGGTTACTCCTAAGGATGATTACCTTGAATTGGTTAGGAATCATATGGATTTTAGGACAATGATAAACCTATAAGCTAGCATGAATCATGATGGATGTGAGAAATTAGAGTCAATAGAATATATTGGAAACCTCATGTTCTACTTTTCACTATGGTTTGATAAATAGCCTTTAGGACCCACGCCTATGGGGGTCCTCAATGGAAAGGTTAGAGGATGATTTGAATGAAGGTTCTATAACAAAACAAGCATCCAAATAGGTTGATCTCTTTATAATATCTATCCCATAATAAAAAGTTCATGATGATTCATGGATTAATGTGATAAACCAAGGGAATCAAAATAACCAAAAAACCACACACTTCTCTTCCTCAACTGAAGGATTATGAATGAGCGATGATAGAATAAAAATGGGAATGGATTTGACTGTTCTATCTCACATTCTGTGTCCATGATAGTAAGGCCTTTCTACCCATATGAACATTGCCCTTGGGGATTGATGAGTGGAAAGTGTGAACCCTATTTGAAGAAAATAATGGGTATTACACTATGATGTATGAACTAAAATTGGTTTTGTAGTAGGATAGTATGGTGTCATTCCCTATCAAAAGGAATTGCATGCGTGATCCTCCCCATCCCAAATTAGAACATTGAGGATCTAAGTATTAGTGACAAAAATTGAAGAACATGGTCTTTTCCATGGTATTTGCAACATGGATTTCCCTAACATCACCCCCAGGTTTACAGTCCTTGTATCCTTGGATATGAAAATCCACATTCTTTCTGAAGAACCTTACCATCATGTTGGAAAACTGTGGATAACTTTTGACCGTATGAATTGAAATCCATATGGGAGTCATGTTGGTGATCTCTTCTTCATGGTTTTTTAATTTGGAGGCCTCTTTGTAAGATTAAACATGGTCCCCCTCCCCCATGAATGGATCCAATGGATGATGATTCCTTCCATTAGGGTATTTGAAAAAGAATCAAAAGGGGGGATCAAATAGGTTGTGGCATATTGGGCATAGGTGACACATGTAGGGACATGTTGGAACTATAAGTACTTCACATAGGGGGTATAGGCCACTACGAGATGGGTATTCTAAGGGAATTTGATCACATGGGAAACCACACATAGATGATTCTATAACCCAGAAACCAGGGGTCTCCTAAATTTTCCCTTGATGGTTCTCGTGTAGGTCTCTTGATACGTAAATGACCAAACATATGTGGTTGTTATATAGGGGAGAATGGCTCCTTATGTTGGTGTCTTTCATTTCAGACCCTATAGAGACTTTGATATCAATTATTCCACTTAATTAATTCACATATCATTTTTTAGAGAGCTACCTAGATAATTTATAAAGACCTGGGCTAATGGTTTATATTACTGGAGCTTGGGGGATTCAGCCAATTATTTAGTTTTTCAAATCAGGAGCACAATGGCCCTATTTATAAAATAATATAGAACCTTGGCCAAATGAGGTTTCCTATATAGGTACAATGTCTAGGATCTCATTGTATATTTCTCATGTATGGATGTCCCACCATTCAGTGCCATGTAGCGGGGTTTTGTAGTCCTTATGATGTGCTGGTGTGAATGTACATGCCTGTTTGGGAAATTCCATTTGATTCTATTTATGATTATTTTGTTCTTGAACATTATTGAGGTACTATTCATATTCTTTTCACTCCACCAGACAATACTAAGTGTCAAAATCCCCCCCCCCCTTTTATTGGAAATGATTGATAGAACAGGGTCTAGTACTGAGTAAGAAATTCATTGTACAATTATTTGATATTATTACAATACTTATATTCCATATTGAAAGTGCTTGTCTTTTTTGTAATCTATGAAACTTTCCTCTATTTATGGATCTAAAACAAGTCTTTCAATGACTAGGGAGGATTCCCCATTAAATATATGGATCCTTTCTGTCACAAACCAACCTAGGTAAACCCTGAACGGATACCCATATCGATCAAAGTAAAGGCCCAACGGGAATTCCCAATCCCCAATGGATCACAAAAGTATCTAAGTATCAAATAAAACATGTGAGATCAATTTAACCAAGGGTATAATAATGAAAAAAAACCAAAAATATCAATAAAAATTAAAATTTATAACCAAACAATCCTTAAAAAATTTCCAGATTTGAGTTTATAAGGATTACAGAAAACCAAAATGGATACAACAACAAGAGAGACTAAAAAACAACTCAAACCACCACATGGTTTCAGGGTGTAACTCCCCCATGCCATATCCATAACATTGTACAAAGATGGCCAGTACCAATCCAAACTATCATTTCTATAAGATTTACATGTACCTATATTAAACATTACCAATTCTTCTAACACCGATGGGTGGATGAAGGGAAAGATATAAGTTCTAGTATGATTCCGCCATAATAAGATGTTTCCATGCCATGAAATTTTAATGATAATCTAACATGCTTCTTTGAGAAAAATAATTTTGAGCAATTTTCTAGAAAACATTAATGAGTGACAACATTAAAAAGTAAAACATCAAAGGGAAACCATTTCCTAAATACATGTTTAAAAGAAAAAAGAAATTTATAAATAACACACACATATAAGATGTCCTCCATATGCCGATAAAAGAAACAAATCTACATAACTGTCATGATAGATAGAGCACCACGGGTTGAACAATAGGGTCATACTAGCTAATGTGGGATAATAAGAACCTCACATACTATTTAAAATGTGGTATAAAAACCTTATCTATTAGCATTATCTTACCTGATCCACTACAAGGGGACAACCGCATAACCTAGTGGTCTCCAATTATCATCCATGTTTAGTTAGTGTTTTCATAGTCAATACCACTAAGTGAAACCACACTATAGACACATCAAAATCACTAGAAAGAAAGTCCAAGTTCATTTACCTAGTTACCTGAGATTCCCCGGTGCTCAATTATTTCCCACATATCACACAACACATCATCATCACAATTATCCAAATAAACAATGCATCACACAAGACATACCAGATCTTTTCAAACACAAAAGCACTTTTGAAACCAAACTCACACCAATACTACTTCAAATCCTGATCTTCACCCCTTGAAATATTTAATTACATGTTTCATAATTTATAAAACACATTTGAAATTCACTATAAGAGTTTACACTAGGAAATCACTCAATAATTTTTTGAAAAAAATCCCTTTTTATTCCATAAGAATAAAAAACAATTTCAAAATGGTATTCTCACAACACACATATTTTAACAAACATGTTAATGTCATAAAACACAAAGGTACTTGTGAAACACACATGGATTATAGACTATTTTCTCTAAAAATTCATTTTTTTAATACCAAAGAACAATGATTTATTTTAAAAACTCATTTTTCAAATCATATAGTCTCTATAGATCATTAATAAATAAAAAATCATTCAATGCCTTGGTCCATGATCATTTTTAGTGCTGCACAGACGCTATATCCATTTTTAAATCAATATTTTCTATCATTTAAAAAATTCTCAATTCACTCTTGAAATTGAACAACAAGGCTAATGTGACATGATGACACGTTTTCCATTAAAAATTTCTTTTCAACAAAAACTCATTACAAGGGACAATGAAAAACATTTTTTTCATTCTTTAACCATTTAATTACATAGTACAAAGAAGTTTTAAAACTACACACTTATAATAAAAAAGGCCACCTTCTTTAGAAAATCAAATTTTATCATGAAAGAGTGACAAAGATTTCTAAAACATGCATCGTACCACACAAATACAGCATAAATCATGTTGAAATTAATTAACTAAAAAATCCAATCATACATAAATGCTAGGGAATGGAACCACATAGATTGGGGAAGAAATTTCAAAAAAATGGTGTGAGATCACAACCACACCCCAACCTCACCATCGAGAGAAAATAAGGAATCCTAAATATAACGATAAAAAACATAAACTCAAGATAAAACCCTCAGAAAAAAACCCTGACAACTGGAAACCAAAAACACAAAGGAAAAATGAATAAAACCCTAATAGAAAAAGTGGGAGATGTTCCGAAAGGGGAATAGGGTAGGACCACTAGAGGGATTTGGCATGCCGGAGGAAGGGGGTGTAGTCACTTGAGGGGGGTTTACGCACAGAGGAGCATGGAATCAACACGGTCACATGTTGTATTAGAGGGAACTGATGAGGTCATGTGATGGAGAGCTTCCAATCGATGGGTGGTCACTAGATGAAATAGGGAAGAGCGTTAGAGGAACTGCTGACCGGTGGGGGGTCACACGCACAGGATGGGAAATGGGAATAAGGGAGTGTGTGGGGGAGAGGGGGGAAATAGAGGTCAGGAAACCATAAAAAATATAATAATAAAATTATAAAAATAATTATTATTTTAATAACAAAAATAATCTTAATAATAATAATTTTCTTACTAATAATATTATTTTTATTTTTATTATTAATATAAATAATAATAATATGATTATTAATATTTTTAAAACAAATATTTTACAAATATTTTTCTACATATTATTTTATTTCATCTTTCATTTAACTTTCTTAAAATTTCGAAGATGGGATGGCCATAAGGTTACCTGGTCAAAGCCGCATGACATCCAAACTGTGCTCTACCAATGCGCGAGATGTTTTCGAGACCAAAACACATGTTTCTAAAAAAAATTTGAATTTTTATCGAGACTCCACCCAAACCAAAAAATATATATCCAATGATAAGAAAATAAGAAAATAAAAAAAATTGCAAGCGTCGAGTTTTGGTAATTCCCCCACCATAACGCTTTTTACCCATAGAATGAAACAACAAGGTGAAGACCAAAAACAAAAATTGATTCTCCTTCACAGTTCAAGGAGATCCACAATGAATGACGAACAAGACGAGGAAGGAAAACTATATATATAAAAGGATACTCATAAGTCAAACTCAAGAGTCCAAAATGGACCCAATTATATGTGTCACATGCCCCCCAAAAGTTAAAACATATCCAGTTGATCGATCGAAGTAAAAGGACATTCAAAATGAATAATTTAACCCCTAAAACAAAATAAAATCTAACATTATCAACAAAACCCACACTACTAGCTTAAAACAACAAAATAAGATTACATAAAATCCTAATGAAAATCTCATGAGCATAATTTAACATAACTTTTTGTTGTTCTGAAATACCAAATTTTAATCAAAAAAGGAGAATGAGGTTATGTAGATCTAAATGAGCCTACCTTCCACAATGATATGCTATGAATGAAACCAAATTAATGACATGGGGAGGCATAAATAGACTCCCCACCGTGAGGAACAAATAATGAACCAAGAAGATACTGGAATCCCAATAGAGGTGGAGGCCAAAATTGATTCCCCAAAATAAGGATTTAGGCAAACATGGTATTACTATTGAGGTTACTCAGTCAGATCCACTATCGACCTTCCAACCATAAGAAGCAACAAGCTTAACAGACTAGAAAAAAATGATACGAAAAATGGTCATAGGTCATATTAAGAACTTTTCACACCCACCAACACAAACTGAAGCAGTAGACCTAACGGGGAACAAACCCCCAACCTAAGGGGTCCGTCAAAAAGGAATCCCAAAAAATATAAAACCTCACATGGTACACTACTCATACGGTGCAGTACCATCCTCAAATGAGACCAAATAAAAATTGAGATCGAATCAAAATTATGTCCACACATAGACAACAAAAAAATTATTTTCATCCATAAGGGGAGAAGAATCGAGGTTCGAGGAAATTATACTACTACACCTCTTTATAACCAATGTGGAATCCATCCACTCACGCAGGTCATGACATAGAGATAAATCCATCATGTCTCTTTATACTAATGGGGCCATTAATGTATATCAGTAACATTGGAACCTCAAATTTCATCTACTAACCAACATTGGAGAAGGAAGTTAAACTAATATTCATTCCAAACCTGGGGACCCTGACCATGCGCCAGCTTCACGTTAAGACCAATGGATGAAGCAAGGACAATTGAACCATATCATGCCATGTATTCAATCGATGAAGACCATAAAATAGAAATTATTCTTCTATTGAGATTTGTTACAATGGTTTGATCCAAATAACACCAATAAAAGACAACACATCTTATATAATACTTTTCCTCAAAATGGATCTTCACCATGATAAAGAATTAGAATATGCCCATGCATCATTCTTCTCCCCATGAGTGAGGATATGATGAAACAATAACACACTGAACATGATATCATTAAAATGGTGAAAATTCAGAATTTCTAGAATTGAATATGGTTATATTAAAATATATGATCATAGAATATTTCACGACATCCATCCATGGACATGAATGAGAACCCGATTCTAAAAATCATCACCAAACATGACCACTGTGACATAAGAGGCCTCATAAGTAAAAGATGTTTAAAACATGTCTGGAATGATACATGAATCATGAAAATAGCCATAACAGCCTCTTATGACCACACTTCCCACAATGAGGTAATGATAGGATCTCATTCCCGAAATAATCTTTTGAAATATCTAGGGGTATTTCTAAAGGCGCAACAAACACCAACAACTTTTGGATGCCTTCCAATCCTCTCCCTAGAATTCCATTCACCACTTCCATGTAAGATATTTACACACAAGGGTGAAAGACCAAACATTCGATGATTTAGGAAACGAAAATAGGCCATGAATTCTATTAACTCTCTTCACATATTCTCTCCCATTGCGAGGTAATTTTTATCAACTGAAAAAAGGAAAATGGATTAACCCTAAAAACCATGATGAATGTTTTAACTTTAATCATCTATAGAGTCTTCCATCATTATATAAACCATGGCCTCACATTGAATATGCATAAATTATTTATGGGGGCACACACATCCAACAAGGGAAATCCAAGGATGTGATAGAATTGGTCCATTAGATGAAACATAAAAGAAGCTACTCCAAAGAAAAAAATTGGAGTTCATCAGAGGAATCACAAAAAAGTCATAACAATCAACATAATATTTTATTAAACTAACTCACCAGTAAAAACGAAACATGGAAAATTTTTTAAACAGGATCTATTTTCAAACTCAAATACCTCACATAAAAATTTTCTAAAATAAAAAAGACACACCACACATTTTTCAAAAAATCTCTATTTTAAATAATGTAATAATCATGGGTTTCACATTTACCATTTGTACCTCATGGATTATCACACATGGATTTCATCAAGACAAACAACCACTAATTAACCTTCCATATATAACCCATTCTTTTGGCCACACATAAAAATACAAAATATTAAAGATAATCATTCCATTTTTCAAAACAAACATTCAAACCACATTTTAAATTTCACAGAACCTCTACACTCAAAATTAAAACCCATTTCAAATTTTAGAAAAAAAATGTTAAGAAAAACGTCTTCCCTTCCAACTAAACCCATTTCCAATTATAACACATACATCATAATACATATCCTCATATTTTACAAATTTTTTAAAATATGAAACCAAATTCCAAAAAAAAATTTTATAAAAATTCCCAAAATTCACAAACCACTAAATCGAAATGAAATTAACATAAGACATATTTTCAAGCTCCACACATCAATTTTCCAAAACAAATTACCAAATTTAGTGCACATCCAATTACAAAACACCACTATTTTATCAATAAACATTTAATAATAACTCATTTGTTACCATTTAAAATAAGCTTCCAAAATGATTTTGAAACACGTACTCTATTTTCTAGAAAACCATTCTTCCCATAAATCCAAATCAATGATTATAAAAATTCATTCACATTGGAATCATTTTTATTTTTACACAAAAATAATTTTATAAAGGTCCATCTTTTCAAACCTCACTCAAAAAACTCTAAAACCCCATTTTCCCAACCTTTGAAAATAAGACCATTTGAACCTTAAAATCCAGCTTTCGTAAATTTTCAAATGAATATTTTCAGATTAATTTTCAAAACCCAGGATACACAATATAATTCAATAAGAAATTAGTTCTAGTATGGGATTTTGGCATATGGTTGGTGGCCATAGGACAATCACTCCACTATCAAAAAGTGTGTTCTTGGGAAATGTCCCTAGCTGTACATGGATTTCCATTCCTAGATAGCTCTCTAAGACCATCAAACGAACTCACTTTTCATTTCCCTAAACATCAATGAACCACAAATACCAACTAACTCAGATGAAAACTGACTTCCCTTGGTGACTGGAGTCTTGTCATGATGTTTGTTGTCTAGTGACCCTACTCGTAATTGAAGATCAAGTACCAAAAATCATAGATCCTTTCTACCCAGCATCTTCCACATAGAAAAAGACCAAAAATAGTGTGACCTCCTTTGATACAGTTTCGTTGAGAAAAATCCTAGGTTGACCCAGAATTGGTCACCTGAGTTGATCCATGATAAGGCCCAAAGAGCATTCATGACCCCCAACCATTTGCACATGTGACCAGGTTCCTTATAAAATATGTGAAAACAATTTAACTGATTAAAAAATCATGAAATGGAAAAAAAATCAATAAACAAAAAAGTGGAATGTTATAACCAAAAATACTTAACTAATTTCCACATTTCATTCCATAACCTTTACACAATAAAAAAATTTGTACAACCAAATGAAAAACCAAATAATAACTCAAACCATCCCATAGTATAGGGCTGTAACTCGATCAATCCATCTCTACAACTCCACCCCAAGATAACTAATATAATCCCAATCCATCATCTCCAAAATCATTACCCTTACCTATGTCAAGAATTACTATGTCTGGTTATACCCAACTGTGTATGTAGGGTGTGGGATAAATCTGGGTAGGATTCCCCCTGGGAAAAAAAGATTCCATGCCACAACATTTATAAGATAATCTAATAATCTGCATCAAGTAAAATAATTTATAATATTTTCAGTAATAAAAATTAATGAGTAAACACTCTAAAAAGTAACACATCAACTGGACACCATTTCATTAATACATTCTTAAAAGAGAAATGGAATTTATAAATAACACGCACCCACAAGAGGACCTATGTATGCCTACCAAGGCACTATCCTACAGAAGCATATTGATAGGTATAGCATCTTGGGTAGATCCCTAGGTTCAATCTAGCTCATGGGGTATTCTAGGAACATACAATCTCAATGAAAATGTATTATATTATCCATGACCATCCACATTCCCCTCCACGAGCCACAAGTTGGGGACACCCCCAAAATTTAGTGATCTCTAATCATTATCCAGGAATAGCTATAATTTAATTTTCAATACTCCTATGTAAAAGAAAGATGTAACCACATCTGAATCACTATAATGACTTTCTTATTCCCTCCACAAAGTTACAAGAGATTCCCTTGTGCACAATTATTTTCCACATATCACAAAACACATCATCAAAACATATCATGATCCAAAAATTGTAACAGAAAACATATTCCACCAATTGGATAACCGAAAACCTTTTTTGAAACCAAATTTACAGCAAAACTACTTAAAAACATGATCTTCACCATTGGTAATATTTAAAAACATATTTAATAATTTATAAAACACTTTCGCCATTCACCAAAAGAGTTTACACAATGAAATAACCCAGTTCCTTTTTGTAAATACTGAATGTAAGGCATATACATAAAAAAATTAAAAAGGTTTTTTTACCACACAATGGTATTATAAAACACAATGAAGGTATATAACATAATGGAACATGTGAAACACACATGGATTATATCCCAATTTCCTAATAAATACATTTTTAAATAACAAATCACTTTTCATTCTTTAGAAACTCAATTCACATAACCTATATTACCATATATCATAAATAAATAATAAATTCCTAATATCCATGGGTCAGGACCCTTTGTGAAGCCTCACATACACTAAGAATGTTTTTAAAACAATCTTTGCCCTCCGTTTATCATTACACAATTCTCTCTCAAAATTTCACAATAAGGAACGCCTTCCACAATGACCTACTTTCTATTAGAAATCATTTTTAAACAAATAATAACCTCATATTCCCAAGAAAAAACAATATTCTCGCGTCAAAAAATTCATCACACACTCTTTAGAAGTTCAACAACTACACACACTTAAGAGACAAGGCCGTTTTTATTATAAAATCCAATTTCATCATAAAATAATAATACATTTCTAAAACATAATTCTAAAAACATAAATATTGTATAGAACATGTTAAAATTAATTAAACAATCAAATAAAATCATCAACAAAATAATAGGGCACATAACCCATACATTGGTTATAAAATTTATCAAAAAATGTGTGAAACCAAAAACAAACGCCAAACATACATTAGAGAGGCATGAAGGAACACAAATAATAAATATAAAACCAAAAAAACTCAAGATAGAACTCCTAAAACATGTCCCTTTCCACTGGATACCAAATCCCCAGTTTAAACTGGAATAAACCCCTAAAAGGGTAGAGGGAGACTTACCTGGAGGAGTAGAGGGTGTGGCCATCGGAGGAAGGAGGTGAGCCACCAGAGGGGGAGTCACCCGCTAGGGTGGAGGGAACTGGTGGGGTATTTCACCATAGATGAGGGCACTGATGGGCTCACATGAGAGAGAGGGGCTGAAGGTGGGGAATCCCAAGATTAGGGATGGAGGCATGCTAGTGGAAATCCAAGTCGGTGTTGGGTCATGCATCCTGGGTAGGGAAGGAGGGGAAGGGAGTGTGTCAGATAGAGGGGGAAATATGGTGAGGAAACCCTAACAAAATTAATAATAACATAATAATAATAATAATACCGATAAGCATAACAATAATAATATTATTAATAACAATAATTATTATAGAAAAAATAACATTGTCATAATTTTTATTAAAACAATTTTATTAGTTTAATTTTACAATTTATTATTTGATTTAATCATTCATTTAACTTCATATTATTTTAGATGGTGAGAAGGACACATGGTTACCTAGGAAAAGTCACATAGAATCCAATCTATGTTATGCATGTGTGCTAGATGTTGTCGAGCCGAAAACACTTGTTTCCAAATAAAACGAAAAATTTTAAACTGTTAATAAATATAAAACCTAAAAGAAGTATATAAGGCCTAGAAAATAATAAAATAAGATGATTTCAATGATCGGGGTGTGATCCATACAGATTAATCCTTCATTCTAATGGATGATACATTAAGAGATGCAGTCGTGTCTCCCTACAGTCCTACAGAGAAGGGGGAGGGACATGGTATTATCAGACACACATCCATAGTTGTTGTGTATTGTTTCTGACTTTCCACGTCTCATGATATTTTATATTTTTCTTCTACAATGGAGGACCATGCTGCACTCAACGTTGGTCAAAATATCGCTTTTTTGGGGGTTTACATGAATATAAAATGGTCAAATAATGGTGGTGATGATGACCCTGAATCTATAGGGCCTAATGATGTTGTTCCTATAAATTTTTTGGTAGAGGGGATTGTCGATGGAGCCAATTCAGGTCCTGAGAAATGCCTCTTCGAAACCCATATTGGTCATAATGATGAAAAAAATGTTTCCATATATCATGAAATGATGTATCTACCTAATTCATACATTGATATTTCATGTTAACTCAGGGAGTTTTGGAATTATTTATAGGAATTGGTTGGATGTGAGTTTTATCATTCATTGATATTTTCTATAAAATATATATTCCATTATATTATATGATGCTTCACACCAAGGATTAACATGTAAAAACCCTTGTGCATAGATATTTACCATGTAACATCATGAACGTGGGATCTAATTCAACACCACTACCATAGATAAGGGTAAGAAGTATTAGAATCCGGATGTAAGGGGTTATCGAAAGCCTCAAATATTAGTTGGTGAGAAAATTCATTAGTATATTCCTCATAATGAGGTTCTTACTCTAGGAATTGTTTTCAGGAGAACTATAGGGGTATCAATTCCAATTACATATAAGATAATGGGTGAGTTTAATCAATTGTTCTAGTCATTCCACTTCCATTTCTACTTTTTGAACTACTTCTACTGATGAGAGGTGTCACCAATTTTCCATTTCCATCAGATTCAGCAACTAGGATTGAAATGGTGGCTTTTATTCCAAATCCACCATCATCGATAGGTGAGCCTAATTCTATTTAAGATGTCATTGAATAAGGTTTCTTAGGAAGTGGGCTGATATTGTTTTATCTCTCTACTTCAATGATCAAATATGAGTTTGATCAGGAGACACATGATTCTTTCCGAACTACAAAAATTTTGGTCTAGCGGGATATCTACAAGATAGTTATTGAGATGCCTCTTGAAGAAATGTTTACATGGCATCACTTACATCTATTAAATCTCATTATACTTGGATATGTTGTATTTAATGACCACGAGAACCATAATATGGTGAATAAAAACATCTGACAATGGGAATTATAACAACCATACTCTTTATTACACACTAAAACAACATTTATTACACAAATATCCTCTTAGTAAAACCCAGATGATAGGGAGGTCTACTGTCTTTGGGGATTAGGAACATTACATGAAAAATTAAAATATAAAATACCAAATCCTCATTTGAAAATTCTTTTTAGATAATAAAAATTTTCTTTCGTACTTAGCATTGCATGAGATAACCTGAGGACATACATAAGAAAATAGTGATCTATAAATCCCAATAAGAGAGTAAGAAATGAATAACATGAAGAATAAAATACATGTAAGTAAATATTAAAATTAGTGGATCAAAAGATAAACATGAAAATAAAGTAATGATATAGAGTATTATCGTAACATGGAAATGTGGAAACAATGGTCAATAAGATATTAGCATGATCAAAGGATCATTGCACATGGATTAGCATGAGTAAACCCTCATCGTACATGAATTTTCATGAGTATTACATCATTGAAGATGAATTATAATTAGTAAAACCTCATTTCATATGGAATATTATCATACTAAACATTACCCAATGCATTGGAGTGCTCTCAGGGTGAACCCTTCATAATCATTTCAATCTCATCCTTAAATGTTCCACATAGATCGTATAACATGGATTCATTATACATTTTCATTTATTACTTTATCAAAGAATGTGGAATTAATATGTATAATTATCATTCAATAAGAATATGCAAATAATGGTGAAAACCCTTTATAGTGAAATGGGTATTGTGTTCACTACACGATGACTTTGGCTTCCAAAATCGCTTTGTAATTTTGAATGCATAACGACATCATATAGAAATTAATAAATTTAGTTTATGAGAGAGAAATGGGTCTCTCATAATTTATACATTAAATTGATAATAATGGGATCATTGAACATAATATCCAAACATATGAAATTGTATTTGGATACAAAATATTGAATAATTTCTTGAATGGAAATAAGATGAGAGAAACACCATACAGAATTTTGGAATGGTAATGAGTGTAAAAAAAGGCATTATTGAGGAGTAAATTTGTCCTCCGTCATTAAAACATAATTAGGGACGTATGAGGGTGGTTAAATATCATACCCAAAATTTTTTAATTGAAAATAAATGGGTATAACAACTTTAAAAAACTTGGATAAAAATGAGAAAGAAAGGAAAAAAAGGATCCCTTGCTTGAGTGTGTGACTGCAAAATCCTGAAGAGGGGCTTCATGAGATATTGGGGACCCCTAGGTAGATTATAGAGAGGGGAGGTCAGAGTAGGGATCTAATCCATCAATTTTGAGTGTATAGAAGTGGGAGACTCGGTGGGTATATATAGGAAATGAGAGGGGAATTCTTTAATATTTCAAAAATTTTGGTTTCAAAATCTATATAATTAAATACTCAAAACCAAAAAACATCTGATTGTTTTTGCCCATGGTTTTAGCCAAATATGTGTGGAAAATGTTATTTGATATGGAAAATGGCCGAAAATAAAAAATAATATTTCCCTTTCTTAGGTGGAGGAGTCACATTATTAACGAAATTAATATAAAATCATAATGTATATTATACACTTGGGAGGATTCACTGAGGATTTATAATATAAGTAAAACAAATATAAAATAAAAATATATTAATGTTTAAAAAATATATTGGTCAATTAATAACCATTATAGTATTTATTAAATCATTTTGGGGACAATATGTTGTCATAAATCACATATTTTATTTATATGGTATTTAATTTTTACCCAAATATTTGACAGTCTAAGAAAATTATGAAAAAATCACCATTGGATAACTTTTAAATCATTATTCAAAAAAAAATTATTTTATCTATATAATTTTATAAATATGTGAAGTTTTACTTTTAAAATTTAAAATAACATTTATTGAAAATTCACAGGTTTTGACCAAAAAATGTTTTCAAATTTTAATAAAAATTACATTTGACATCATAAAAATTATATACTCATTTAATATTCATAAAATTAATTTGATATAAATATTTTAATAAAATATTAATAATTAAAAAAAATCATTACTTCCTCAAAATAAATTATTTTAAAATACACTGTCTATTTTATCGTATACAAATGTAACACTTATCAATCAGATAACATATTCATTTACAGATAAGGAACTAATATATTCATAATTTATAATAATTTTTTAAATAATACACTTAATAAAAACCTTAGTTTAATATAATAATGTATATATTTATCAAATGTACCATTTTTCAGGAAATTTCAATTTATCAAATTCATCATTTTTTAAGAATGTCTATTCAATAACAGAATAGTTGGAATTAGAATTTTATTTTTTAAAATGGATTACACAATAATTAACAAATACATTATTACATAAACCCTTATAACACCCGCATAATATCTAAGGGTAATGTGTAGTGATAGACTCTTGGGGAGGCTTAGATAACGTCACTCGAGTGGTAATCTCTAATAACTTGTACTTCTCCATTATGTGATTATATTCAATATTAATGTGTCTCTACTAGAAAATTAGGCTATATCCACGGTTTGGAACCGTAGCTATAAGCCCTCAAAACGTGGTGGTAGGTTATAGCCACTATTCAATGAACCGTGGATGGTATTGTCATGGTTATAGGGTCTAACCTATTTCCACAGTTCGAAATTGTGGATATAGCGCTACATCCACGGTTCCAACAGTGACTATAGACCTATAGCCACAATTCAAAATAGTGGCTATATGTTTGGCCCTATTTCCACGGCCATACCAGTCACGATTCATTGAATCATGTCTAAAACCCTTCCCATTTCATAAAAAACCAGCCCACAAGGACAATAGCCCCCCTCCCCCCCACACACACAACTCATGCACCCCGTGCACCCCCCTTGCACACCCCTTTCCCCCCTACTGGAACCCGTGGACAGCATCCCCCCACTCCCCTTCTGGACCCCCGTGGATAGCAGCCCCCCCATGCTGGACCCCTAGACAGTAGCCCCCCTGCTAGACCCCCTAGAGAGTAGTAGCCCCCTACTGACCCCCATGCACAATAGCATCACCCTTCTGGACCCCCTAGAATGTTTCCCAAGCTGCTAGACCCCCTGGACTACAGCCCCCCACCCCCTGCCGCTGGACCTCCGTTGCACCACCCCGGCTGGACTCACCACCCTTTCACCCCTGCAGGACACCCCCCCCCCCCCCCCCCATGCACCCCCTAGACAGTAGCCACCCCCCCCCCCCACACACACATCCCCTGCACCCCTTGCAGACACCCCCTTACACACCCCCTTCCCCCCTCCTGGGCCCCCCTAAACAACAGCCCCCCTACTGGACCATCCTAGAGAGTAACCCCTTCCCACCATGGACATCATCCCACCCTAGAACCCCTGGATATCCCCCCCTCCCTGCTGGGCCCCGCTGGATAGCACCCCCCTACTGGACCCCTTAGGCAATAGCCCCCACCCCCTACTAGTCAACCCTGGATAGAATCCTCCCCTACTAGACCCCCCTAGACTGCCCCCCTGCTGGACAACAGCCCCCCTTACACATCCCTTGCACATATCCTGAGGGATCCTTATTTAAGTATATTGACCAAGTAGGTGAGATTTAGTATTTTTCCTTAGATTTACCTACAAAATCATAACCTGTAGAGGCATCTCTACCTATTGTTGACAGAGTTGATTCCCTAGTGCCATCAAATATTATATCCATACTATATTTATAATATTTCATAGAAGTACTTCTTTTATATTTGAGTGCAATTTTGAGTTATCAGCAACCTCATATTATTGCATATAAATCTAGTGATCCACCTCCCTTGGCTTTAGTTGATGCTGATTTGATCTAGTCTATAGTCAAATAGTTTCTCCATGTAGTTACATGTGGTGTGCATTCTTCTCATCAAGATTAATTGAGGCAGATTCTATAGAATATGTTTGCAAGGTATAGGTTGACCAGTTGAAAGTGATGACAACTTAACTGAAGCTATTCATGGAGGAGAGGATTTCATTAGTAGTATAACGATATGAGGAAATATTATTATATACTTTTTCCGTCTTATGAAGCCTTTCCTATATGTATCCAACACTCTAGTGGATGTCGGTTGGATGAAAAAAGTGAAATAGTAATGTGGACTCCAATGTCCGCACTGCTATAGTGGTTGAAGTTGCTATAGTTGCGGGCCACAAGCATTCGGCCCAACCGGATCGGGCTAAACCAATCCAACATTATCCCTTGCTACATCCCACGATGAGAAGGAGGTTAAGAGTGCCCTTTTTCACTAAATCATGAGAGTATGGTTGGTCATGATGGGTTCACAAATTAAATCTTTACGTTCTACTGGGACATAGTTTGTGATGAGCTCCTAAACGCTATGAGGGAGTTATTTTACCATGCCCCAATGCCCTATATAATCAACACCAAATTTATTTTCGTAATCCAAATTAAGGAAAATAATGTGGATATAAAGGATTTCTGACCTATTGCTATTGGGAATACCCTTCCAAAAATCAGTAGGAAAATAATTTCTATGAGCTTAGGTCCCATTTATCTTGGGTTTATCTATTTAAATCAGACCCCCCGGACATCCCTTGGACACCTCCTCCAGAGATCCCCCCTAGACACCCCACCTGCGCCATGGCCCCTTCCCTACATACCCCCCCAGAACACCCCCCCTCCCCCCGGACATCCCTTGGACACCCCACTGGACATCCCATCCATGACACCCCACCTGCACCCTCCCCCTAACCTACAAATCCCCCCAGAAACCCCCCCCCCCCCTCCCCCGAACAGCCCGTGGACACCCCACCTAGATATCCCCTCCTATAAAATCCTATAGCCATCAATACCTTCAATTCATTATGAATGAAGGATGAATGGAAAATTCCTTGAAAATTTCCATGAATAGTCTTCGTCGTGCTTAGTTTGAATAATAGACTTCCACCATCTATAAGTTGGACCCTCTAGTAGGATGGATAGAAAAATAACCTTAAGAGACTCATAAATCTAAAGATGGATAAAAAGATCCTCAACCTTGAGTACCATAACCAATTCATTCTAAGAATCATGTTACCCAAGAATTATTATGGGGCTACCATCTAGATTTTGGGGTTCCTAGGTGTGACTTCAAGATCTATTTATTCATGGAATTTAATTCAGTCCTGTGGTACTTTTTATGGGATTCTTTGGATTTTCTCGGCTTTCCGATTAGGTTCTCGTCTTGGGTTAAAATATGCAACTCAACCCCAATGTTCTCAGTAAACATTAATGGCAGATTACATGGCTACTTTTCAGGGAAAAGAGTGCTCAGGACAGGGGATCCGCTTTCGCCTTTACTTTTTATGATTTGCATGGAGTATCATTCATGCATCCTGGAATGCAGGATGCTGGGGGCTAGTGCGGTGAATGGTGTGGGATGGAGTGGATGGTGCGGGTGTGAAGGCAAGTAGCAGGGGGATGGAAGGGGGCTGGTGCGGGCAAGAATATGTGGTATGGGGATGGTGTGGGATGGATTGCAGGTGGATGGGGGCTATTGGTCATGTGGAAGGGGCTGGTACGGGCTGGGATGTAGGATGTTGGGGGCTGGTGAGGGTTGGAACGGGTGGCTGGGGCTGTTTTTCATGTGGCATAGGGCTGGCATGTGTATTTTGTAGAAGGATGGGGGTGGTGGCTAGTGTGGTGGCGTTTGTGGTGGCCGGTACGGTCTCGATTGCAGGTGGCTGAGGGACGGAGCCGGCTCTAATTCAGGTGGAAGGGGGATAGAATGCTGCTGGTGGAAGGGGGATGGTTGCAGGTGCAGAGGGAGATTTTTCGGGTTGGAAGGATGGTGGTAGTGGGCAGAAATGAAGGTGGTAGGGGGTTGTTGTTGGCTGGATGTTGCTGGAGTAGGGCCAAATCATGGCATTAACGAGGCATGACCATGACGTGACCGCTGTGTGACAGCGGCGTGACTGTGGCGTGACCATGGCGTGACCGTGACGTGACTGCGGCATGACCGCAGCGTGACAGCGGCGTGACCGCGGCGTGACCGCAGCGTGACCGCAGCGTGACCACGTTGTGACCGCGGCGTGACTGTGGCGTGACTGCGGCGCGTTGGCTGGGTCTAGTGACATCCACGGGGCAGCACCTTCTGACCAGGAGTGAAGGGAGCAGGAGGAGGTGGGGGAACAATTTAGCGGTCACCCTGCCGGTAGAAATTGTAATTAGCCAGTCTCACCATTGATCACAATACTATTTGAATACTATCATTGAGAACCATCATGGGGGTGTTATCCTAGATCAGGTCCAAATCACGGAACTACCACGGTGTGACTGCGGCGTGACCGCGGCATGACCGCAATGTGTTGTTCCTGTCCAGCGACATCTGTGGGCAGCATCTTCCGACCATGAGGGAAATGAGCAGGAGGAGGCTGGGCAACATTCCGGTCATCGCCCTGCTGGCAGAAATTCTGATTAGTCAGTCTCAACATTGATCACAAGACTCCATGAATTCTATCACTGCGAACTGCCACAGGATGTCCTCCTGTAGTAGGGCCAAATCACAGTGTGACCGTGAATTGACCGCGGCGTGACCGCAACGTGACCTCGGTGGGAGCGCAACATGTTGGCTCGGTTCGGCGACATCTGCGAAGTAGTATCTTCTTCCCAAGAGCAAATGGGGTGGGAGGAGGCGGGGAAACATTTCGTTCATCTCCCTGCAGGCAGAAATTGTGATTAGTCAGTCTCAACATTGATCACAAGACTCATGTAATACTATCATTGTGAACTGACACTGGGTGTCGTCCTAGAGCAGGGCCAAATCACGGCATTACCGCGGCGTGACCATGGCATGACCACTGCGTGAATGCAGCGTGACCATGGGGTGACTGTCACATATGGGCCCAGTCCATTGACATTCGCAGGGCATCATCGTTCGGCCAAGAGAAAAGGGAGCGGGATGAGGTGGGGAAAAAATTAAATCGTCGCCCCGCCAGTAGTTGATAGAACAGGTCAACTATTTAATATGATATAACAATGGATTTCCAGAGAAGGTTGTAGCAAGCGGCAAAATGACACAACATCTAAAGTGCAACAAAAAGATGAAAAATTATCAAACACCCAACACAATCCATTTACAAATTCATTAACTTTTCCTAAACATGGAAATTATATTTATAATATTCATTGCTTGAAAAGAAAAGTGTCATGGTCAAGGCATATGCCTACTTGGGCATTGTCATTTGAGTTAAACGAGTATGATAATCCAATTTATATTATTCAATGAAAATAAAAACTAATTAGCCACAAAACAAACACCAACAAGAGGCATATGAAAGACTCAAACCAAATCTAAACATGATACAAATAACTATCACTACTCTTCAGTTTAGAAGACAGTGCACCTCCGTGGGAGGGGTATTATTATAAAATCAGGGCATTTATTTATCTCAAAATTCTGTTAATTATATTTAACATTTATTCTAAAACACATTCAGAAAAAAATAAAATGCAATAATTTTAGCAACTAGATCCACAAAAGTTTAACTGTGAGTTTTCATAAACAGCGCACCACTATTGGAGGGGGTTTATTATAAAAACTTTAATTTATTAATCAAATGAAACAATTATATTAAATAACACTTATTCAAGATATGAAATTCTTTATGATTAAGCATAATTAAGAAAGAAGATAAATTAAATTTAAAAAATTCTTTCATTAAAGAGGCTAGAAGAGGGATCATACCTCAAGGTGGAACCAGACAGTCCACTTCGGCTCATGGAGGTTTCTAATGAATTTGTTTTCTCCCCCACTGTTTATACGCACCTTCACACACATTCAAGGACACCTAACCCCTATACACACACATGCATGGCCATGAGAATGTCCATGGGGATCCTTGCACATATGCTTATATGCATATACCAGTCTCCAGTCACTTGGGTATGAATTTATATATATATACTAGGGCACACAAAGCCCATTATGTGCATAATCAATGACATGGTTGACTATACATGTAATGGAGGAACCCACATACATATAATTTCGTACTTATGCACATGTAGGTGAGTCATCCTTAACTTGGCTACTCGAAACGAACGAGCAGGGATCAACACAGTACATAAAGGATATAAGGATCATTAAAACACATAAATGATGCTTCATAACTAGTGAGTAACCAACAAACGACGATAAATCCTCACCTCGATTGGGAGAACCAAATCCACCTGAACCAACACGAAATGATCCATGACTCTACTGAAAACATTATATGGAGTCAAAAACACTTAAATCCCCAATTAAATGAGGTTCAAGATAAGTGGTAACCATATAATCATACCTTGGATCAAAGATGGAGGACTGAATCAATCTGAACCACATTTTCCCCCCTTCACAGAATATAATTACCCTTCATCCATAGAAAGAAGTAAAATACCTAAGTGGTAATGCGATAATGATAAAAAAACTCAACTAAAACATACCTCTCTCCTGTGACTATACACGTCACTGCCCCACATATAAGAACCACAATGCCCCATGGGTCAAATCATGTACCTTCAATCAAGGGGGAAGTATATCTAGGTTTCAAAATGTTACTATGAAATAGTAAATTCATATTAATTAACAATTTTTCTTCCTGTTAATGGTGTATAATTAGTTTGGCTCGAGTTTCAGCTTAATTTGGTTTTTTTCGATACAGGTTTTTATCCCACCCGATAATAAAAGATTACTAGAGGACACTATTTCTAATCAAATAGAATATATCATAACAAAAAATGGATCCAAACTAATGAAGATGGTTTAACATGATATGAGAGAATTTTTTATCATATAGTCTGATGAGTTTTAAAAGGATAAACCAAAAATCAAAAAAAAACATTGAGAGTTCTCTAATTTCTCAAGTGAATATAAAATTTTCAAACAATAATAAACATTTTAAAGAAGATAAAACAATGTTTCCTCAACTTAAAAGTTTAGACTGTGAGAAATAAGAACGTAGAATGAAAATCAAACACATTTGAGAAACTAAGAAAAGTGATCCAGTGTTGAGAAAATATACTAATAACATAGAAGATGATAAACCCACCAAATTACCATACATGTTGATATTAAAGAACACTCGAATGGAAATTTCACATAACTTGCACTTCACAGACATATATTTTTTTGATAGAAAATAATTTTGCAAAATAAATCCTTTATATAGTGTTATAATTCCATTGTAAAAAATCAACATGGAGAAAATACAAAAATAAATTCTTGTTAATCACATCTCCAAAAAAGATTCAACACCATTCCCATGAGTTAATTCCATTTTTATAGGTAACTATTAATCTACATAAAACTTTATAATTTAATAAAATATGGTCACCCAATCAACTGTATGTGAATCAAAAAAGAACAACACATTTAACCATATACCAATTTCCATTCAGATGCATAAAGAACATATTAAAATAATATATATTAGATATCATTTTCATTTGCAAATTATAACACTCCATTCACATGACAACTGCACCCAAAAATAATCAATGGTATGAATAATTCTACACATAAAAAATTCATAACATTTTTATGATCTCCAAATGATTTCACATAGAATATGATAATCTTTATGAAACTAGAAACACATCATATATAGTTCACCTAAATCATAAATAAATAATGTACTCGTTGTATTTTATATGTGAACTTCTAGTGATTTATATCTACAAACACTGCAATAATAACAATTTTTATGTTTTGAGAAAACCAAAATCAATCATATATCACAATATGATAATGATTTTCATGAATTCATTAATTTAATGTTGAACATCAAATTATCCTGCCAACACTCGAGCACTAGGTTGACACCCGGGGTATGCCAAACGTGATTCAATAGAGTTCCATATATGTATGCCCATGCCTACCATTATCCTGGATGATTTCATTAACAAGGATCCATGACAAGGTACATTACCCATTCCATGGACCACTGTCCTAACAAAGATTACCAATTTCTGGGATATCTCTCATATTTCATGGGTTAATGAACTATCTTTGAATTCTCATTATAGAAAATATTACTTTCCCAAGGAGAATAAATAATGTTAATTGTGGAGTAACCATTCGATGTATTATATAACCATGTGTTAAGAACAACCAATTGAAAAAAACCCTAACAAAACACCAAAACATGACAAATATTTTGACATATGACCCATTTTTTAATTCATTAAATTTACCAATTCTCATTCCTTATATTCCATTATGTCAAATATCAGTTCATGACAATATAATATTATGCCTTTTCCAATTTCATCACAATTATACAGTTACATGCTACATTATCAATTCACTTTTCAATTGTGTGAATTCCAAATCACATACTAATAACTAAAAATTCTAATTCACATGTCATGAGAAGAACAAATTTAATTCAAAATTCAATTCAATACTTAATCAATTTCTCATTCCAGGTATAAGGCACTACACTAATACCATTCATGATCTATCCCAAGGTTAGAGATAAGAACACCTCTTTGGTGGCCAAAGGATCATGGTATTCATCACCAATAAACCTAACAGGAAATGTGGAAGGTTTAACAATGAGGATTTGAGAAATTTCCATGGATTCTAAATAGAATAGGATACACACACGACCAGATGACACTATCATACATGATGCACATACTATAAAACCAACGATGACATTTCGGAGATTTTTCAAATCACCAACCTCAATAAAAATAATATTAATCCGAAAACATAAAATTTTTATGAATGTAATCCACCATAATACCATATAGAAACTAATAAATACACCAAATCAAGTCCATTTGAAGAATATCAAAGTGGAAAATAAAAAGAATTCCCGAATTTCGAGCAGAACACAATGAATCTAGATGTTTGAATTGAAGAATGGATTGAGAGATCTATGATTTAAGGTATCTTACAAATGAGGTAGACATGAATTAGGGTTGAAATATTGGAGAGATCAATTCCGGATAAGGTGAGATCATGACGGAGGAAGTGAGCTCACCATGTAGGGTTCATGATCGGGAGGTAGTGTTGGAGGATAGGTCTTGTTTGAGGAGGAGATCTCGTTTAGTGGAGAAATTTGTTCGAGGAGAGATTCTGTTTGATGGAGGTAGTGAGCTCATTGGTTCATTCTTAGGAAGTAGGGTTAGATGGAGGAGAGATGTGTTGAACGATGTAGGGATAGATATGTTCGCGTTTTAGCTATGATTATTTGAGTATTTTTTCCCAAAATATTATAAAAGTGTAGACAAATATTATTTGGTGGGGGTTCTATACGGTTTTTTAAAACAATAGGAAAATTTTTTCTAATTTAATCTACTCCAAATGGTTTGATGAAACAATTGGGGAAATACATCAAATTATTATTTAAACCGACTGTTTCTTTCAAATGTTGGTATGAAGGTGTTGGTATTAGTGGAATTTCCACCAGTGAATGTAATTTAAAATATAATATTAAATCTAGCTATGTATTGGTAAATTCATGCAATGTGGTAGTGGAATCAACCCACCAAAAGTTGGACAAATTGCATGATCCAAATATATCTTTATAAGGTATAATTAATAAAAGTGGACATAATGGCCTAGATTTTTAAAAGAAAAGGTGTTAAATCCATACCAATAACATCCAGTGGTATCATACAAAATCTGATTTGTTGCAACTAATATCAAGCCATGATTTCGTGAAAGCAATCTGTTGTAAATAAGAGGGCATATTTGGAGAAACCTAACATGAAGAAATGGGGGAGTTAGAGATGGATTGTAATGTTTATTCAATCTTATCTACGATTAGTGAAACATATAGAGACTAACTACACCCCTACCACACCCCCTTTCCCCACTACCCCATTGCCCCACCCCCACCCCCTGCCCTGCACATTCCCCTACAGACCACACCCTACCCCCCAGCTCTACAGACCTCCCCATACCACCCTACCCCCTCCACCCACCCCAACCTCCTCCCATAACCTGTAGACCTCCCCCTACCCTGCAGACCTCCCCCCTCCCCCTGCCTTGCACACATCCCCCTACCCCGGCCCTCCTCCACCCTGCCCCCTGCCCCCTGACCCTGCCCCCCTCCACCCACCCCTACCCACTAACCCCTTCCCCATGCCCCATACTATGCTGACTTCCCCCTACCCCCTGCCCCCTACCTGCCACCACCTCCCCCCTGCCCCCTTCCCCCTACCCCGTGTCTCCTACCCCCTACCCCCTCCACCCTAACTCCATGCCCTCTGCCCCTCCACCTTTCCCTTGCCCCTACCCCCTTCCCACTGCCACCTCCACCCAGCTTCCTAGCCTACACTGCCCCCCCTACACCCCCTACACCTCCATCCCCTAGCCTACACTATCCCCCTAGCCTACACCACAATTTATCCTACACCATCCCCTATCTTTCACAACCCCTGTGAGTCAAAAAAGTCTTTGGAGATTCTCGTGTTGACTCAAATGAGAGGAGTAAGGATTAAAATGGAAAACATAAATTAAATAATTTCAAACATGATATATAAGTGTAAAATATCATAATAGGATTCTTATATATATGATCACATTCATAAGAATGAGCTAAGTGATGTTGCTAGTTCTCTACATAGTATGCATCCCTATCCACGGACACAGCTTATCATGCGAAATCATACACATGAGAAATCCAGTTCTTATGATGAAATTAAGAAAAATAAAACACTATAAAGATATATTCAGAATGATTTAACCAAATAAAAGGGATTAGAATAATTCATGGGGACGAATCCATTTCAAAAGGACCATCATCGTTTGGGTAATAATATTGGAAAAATGGGATCTAATGGAAATGTACTCCAAATTCCTGTACTAAAAATAACAACATAGTTGTTATCGAATGAAAGGAACAAATGTAGTATTGTGTTGAAATTGATTGTAATTACCTTTCAATGTTATCATGGATTATGATTCTTAATTGTGACTTATCGGCATCCTAAAATACCTGAAATGAACAGGTGAAAAAAATGACTAAAAGTATTCAGTATAAAAGTTTCAATTTCAATAAGCATAAACAAATGGATGGATGGGTGTACCATTGGAGAATCTATTAATTCATTAGG
The DNA here is from genome assembly GCA_963277665.1 of Viscum album. Classification (NCBI taxonomy): domain Eukaryota; kingdom Viridiplantae; phylum Streptophyta; class Magnoliopsida; order Santalales; family Viscaceae; genus Viscum; species Viscum album. The sequence goes on from OY728127.1 coordinate 607,414,661, forward strand.
CATGTTTTTGTTGAGGGGGAGATCAGGTTTGGAACTAGCATGGGTCTTTGATCTCCCTTATACAGTGAACATCTATTTCTCTGAGGCTAGGGAGGGGGTGGAATTGATTTATAAGAAGAAGCTGAAGGAGGCTCAATAACCTCATGAGGTTTTATCCTAATTAGAACCCCCTTCCCCTCCTACCTACACAACCCCCCTGCAGACCCCCTTTCCCCCCATTAGACACTCCTAGACAACCCGCTCCCCATGCCAGTCCCCCCATGTAGGGTCTTTTATATAGGTTTTTTAAATGTTGAACCTGGGATTCTATATCATCCTTGGCCATTTTTTGGGTGGGTATGATTTCTTTCTACTCATAGTGGTTGACCAGTGTATTGACAGCCCTCCAATACATGATCTCCATAAGGGAAAGCGGGTGAGGGAGATAATAGTCATTTTATCCGAATAGAGGTATGAAATTTCCATGTTAGGGTGATCATGGGTTTTAGTAGAATCATGGGAACTTATTCAACCCCTAAACCTATTAGCATTGGTTGGGGAACCTCACCTTTAAAATCTATATCTTGTAATTCCATAAGAGAATTTGAATCCAAATATCAGAATTTTTTATGATTATGATGACTAATATGCCCTATGTTAATCATTATATCATTTTTTAAGGATATTAAATTCTTAAAAGGTCCACCAATCTCTGAAGATGATTCCTTATGATACTCATCCCTTATAGGCTAGTCACCTAAGAAATTTTAGAATCATCACCTAATGAACTCGAGTCTCATTACCTAAGGAATTCCATGCTCATTGCATGAGGAAGGATTGGATTATGATACATTTTTAAAGGTTAATAATTCTAACATTATCACATTATAAATATTATACTTTTCAATAATGCATGTGCCGACATCTCTAAAATTATAATATCACATCACCAGTTAAATGGATGCCCATTACTTCAAGAGAATTATTTCATATGTATTAACCAATGATTTAGATTCCTAAAACATGGGTACTCACACTTCATTGATCAATATTCATACTCAAACAATATTCTATTCAAAATTAAAATAATTTCATCTTGAAGGGATCTAATTATGAGGGGTAGTTCTCTTTGGTTCTCAAATATTTTTCAGTATAATCCCATGAATCATTAATATAAGTTCAATAAAGTTATTAATAATTATTTTTAGGTTCCTTATAGAATATATGTGCACATGTTCGATGGATATCTTCAAATTGTTCCTTGAAAAATCTATTGGTTATTAGAAACCCATTTTTTAGAACAATAAATCCATTATGGAAACATGTTTTTTAATAATTAGGCCATTATATAATTCAAATTAAATGTTTAGGCATAGGGAACCTACCTCAACCTCAAGACGCGTTTCTTCTGATGATGACAACTCGAATCTTACTTTTTTCCACTTGCATGAATATAAATCATCACATATATATAAAGATACCTAGCCCCTATGCACATATTTTCATGGCCAAATATTCACAAGGGGTCCTTAGATATATGTTTATACTTGAATATACCCATTTACTCTTACACATGTATGTGTTTTTAATATTATTTTGATTGGTATATAATATTTTAAATCATGTTCCTCTATATTTGGACACATTCTATGAATATAAAAATAGAAAATTTCTATCTCCCTACACATGAGTCATATCTATGTACGTAATCACATATTCATGAAATAAAAGACCTTGGATGGTGTAATTACCCAAATAAATTTTAGTAAAATCCATTCAGCCTAAAAAATAGTGTAATTTGGTCTTATAAGGCCCTAAAATTATAAATGTTAGAGTCTTTTTCATGTTACCATTATTATAATATTTACATTCTTATATTTATATATCTGGTCAAGAAAATATGTCTAATCTATTGCATTGATTAAAATATCAATGGAAAGTTGTAACAAATGGACATATGATTGAGAGAATAAAATATTACATTCAATGAAAAAACAATGGAGGTGTATCCCCATCCTAGAGTCTATCTTGACCTTATTATAAAATGAAATGAAAATTATGTGACAATAGTGAAATTCAACCTACCTGATTCAATAGATCTGTTGATTCCAAAAAAAATGTGTCAAGGTCCTACTCGAGATCGATTCTATGACTAGATCCATATTTTGACATAGTATGAATTTTTGTAATAAAGGTGTTTCCCTCTTTTATTTTCTATTTTATGGATTCTTGCCCTATGTTTCCTTATGATATTTGTGCCATTATTCTTTCCATTTGAGCTACATATTCATGCATCTCTACAGTCTGTATAGAAAAAAAATCATGATTTTTCACTTAATCTATAGTTAAGAGATTTATATCTGTAGTTTTATCCATTTTATATATTGTATGGTGGATAGAAAAATAAATATGATGAGTTCATATTCATGGGTGGCTAAATCCCCTCAATAAATGAGAACATTATGAACAAGGATGTGCCTGTATCAATAATAAAACACACCTATGCCTAGGCCAAAAAATGTTTTTGAAGGTTGTCATATTTATCAGAAATTTTCTCGAAAAGATTATATATGATAATAGTATAAACCTTGCACCAAGCCCACTTTCATTGAACCTGATTCCAGATGAAAATATTGGGACCCCGACTCTGTTCACCTTCTACTATAAGTATATAATCCAGAATATTCTTTTTCATGGACATATCTTTTTTAAATTGTGTCATAGTTTTAAGAAAGCCTCCATCATTTCCTCCAATTTAACTTTAGGGATTGAACATGATAGTTTCGAATTGATCAGAAGTAAACCAAGCACTTTTCTACAGGGACAAATGTAATTAGGTCATCCAACACTAGTAGTCAAACATGTAGAGTCTTCACCAATCCCAAAAAAATCAGGAGGATGAAACTCCCTCGAAATTACTAGAATGTTGGGACATAATTATTTTCCCAAAATAAATTATAATGATAGTAAAAAATGAAAGGATCTTTGAGAATCAAATTTTTTATACACCCATTAGACTGGTTTCCCCAATACCCCATCGGTATAGTATTCAAACTACAACATAGAATAACCCCATGAAAATTTATTTGGACCATTCGCATGATGTAATGAAATTTATATGTTAGAATCATCATGCATCTTCATCATCCACATTTCATAAAGGATAAATTGGTTATATAATCATTAAATATTAATTAGAGGTAAAGATGTAAACTGTTTTAAACGACCAAATTATCATGAGAACTTATAAGGATAAAAAGGATCTAAAATGGTTACTCCATATATAAAATCTTACAAAATCCCATCTCACAACAATATATTGTATGAAATTTATTTTTCATTCCCTCTATCATTATCTACCACTACACCAAAACGTGTTGAATAAAGAATGAACCCAGAATGGGAAACATCCTTTAACAGAAAAATAGGACCATCGAGTCATTAATTGAAAAAGTACAAGACCATAGACCATAGATTAGTAGTTCACTCCACATACAGTATTAGTTTCAGATTTATGATATAATAGATTAAATCAACTAAATTTTCAAATACGATGATGGTAGGGCATGGGGAGTGTCGACCTCAGCATCCAGGGTGTTGAGGGTTGTGGGGGAGAGTCATCGGGATGTAAGGGAGGTGGTCGGGAGCCTGCTTAGATCAGCATCAGTGGAGGAGGAGGATCGTGGTGAGGAGGGTCGTAGCTATAACACCACATTCTTTCACGATACGCTTCTCTTTCAATAATGCAATAGCTTGCATTGTACGCAAGTTAGAGATTCTAACACACCGCGACCAATCAAAGTAGCATTTATGAACAGTAATACCCACTTTTTGAAATTATATAAATTTTATATTTCAAAATGGACTTCATTTTTGTATTTGGAGTATCAAAATTATCCTATGTTGAATTTTTTGTAATTTTCCGAGAACTTCCAATTTTCTATGAATAGTGAAAATATTTAAAAAAAACTTTTTAAATCAAAATAATTTATAGTGATATATTATACTATTGATGCAACGGTCTGAATTACTTCCAGTATACTATAATTGATACCTATCAGGTCACTCCATGGGTGGATACACCCCCTGGGTGGGACACACCACCATCCCCAGTGGCAGCCATTTCCTCAGGAAGCCCTTGGGTGGAGAGCCATGCTTCGTCCACCTCTCACATGTGAGAGTTCCCAAGGATCAGATACATTCCTACCTCCTTTTCCTCTGATACCAACTGTAGAGAACCGTATCTTGACGTACATATACATTCCATTACTTTTGCAGAATACTTAGTACATAACAAAAACACACACACAAGGACCGTAACAGTTTAGTGTCTTTGGAAACTCGGAATATAATTTTCTAATCGTGGCGAAAGATCTTCAAAATCTCCCATAAAGATCTTCCTTTTTTTACCGAAACCCATTTTTTATATCCTGGGGAAAATAAAACATAAAAAGGGTGAGATCAAATGCTCAGTAAGGGTAAACAAAAGAAATATCAATCACATCATATTGATAAGAACATAACTTTTGGAAATCTTAACCTGCAAAATAGATCATAATTTCAGAACATGGGATAAATCATAGTAGTGAAATGTAATCCAAATAATCATAATGTAAACCATGAAACTTTGTGGAATATACACATAATCATAGAGAATCATTTCTTATTAGTCAATACTCATTGCAAAGACTATCTTTGTGGAAAAAGTCCATTTTTGAACCGAGTTCACTCCTCATTTCAGTCTTGTTTCACTGAACCGGTATAACTTACCGTTCCATCCATGTCTATCTCATGAGATATAAAATCTTTACCCAATGCATTGGAGGGAGATATAGGTCCCAACCATCTCATAATTATACCATTATTATGTGTGCCACAAAATCATAAACCATACATCATAGCATAACCCATGTAATAAAAATGGGATTCTTAAACAACATGACATCAGAAAACAATTCCTATAAGATAAAGGAATTCATAAAAATATTTCCATCACAAAATAATCAAATCCATTTAATAATAGGGATAGAAACAGAACACTTTATTATCTTAGATGGAAAATAATTTTGATAAAACACTTGAACTCCATTCTTGAGGAAAATATCCTTTCTACTTCAAAAACATTTTCCTTTCTTAACATGTCTTACAATTTTAAACTAAAAGAAGATGATTAAAACTAAACGTTAAAACATGTAAAGGAAGCTTCTTGGAAATAATGTTTTAAAAATCCTTTCATGTCGTATAAGTTAAAAAAACATTCTTCTCGTACTTTTGTCGGAAAAGTCAAAAAAGTACCTCGTACGAAAAAAGACAAAAGATTTCTTTCATATCTTTTACTAAAAACTCGCCGAAGGGTAAAATTGGATTTAAACAATTTTAGGTGAATGTAAATAATATTACATATTGAGGAAACATGGATGTGGATGATAAAATACACCCAGTAAATACTAAAGTATAAACAATCTCGGATAAAAATGAGAGTGTGATATTTCACTTACCTTAGGTCCGATTTGCTTCGTAAGTGTCCGAACCTCCTGTATAATGATTTAAATAATGTCATTGACTTATTACAGAATCATACTCATTGTTATGATATCATATATGGTTCACTTATGACTTTATATTACCCATTCTATTGTAAATTCCATGTTAAAGAGCGTTTTGGGTAAACTTGTTTTATTTGTCGTCCGCGTTTTGACTTGTAATTATTCATATGATTACTTAGATCATGATTACATAATTACAGAATATAAACCATGATTTATATATAATAAATATTTAGAATATACATATATATAATAAATCAGTAAATGGAAAGAAATACACCGTTCATGGAGACAGTAGGTCGTACGTACGCATGAACGCTGTTTTCATTTCCTTATTGATTTGAATACAATTAAGTAGATGACATACATAAATGTACACATAAATCTAGTATCATTATTATGACATATTTTTCATGATTTCTTATTATATATACATTATAATCAATCATGAATGGTTAAAGTGGAGAATGAATCTCATCGCGTCGTGGAGACGGTAGTCCGTACGTACGCACGAGCGATGATATCATTCTCATGATCGTGGGACTGTATTAGAGTGTATGTATACTATTTCAGAATCAATATCACTTTAAAATAATCATATATAGTTATTATTTACACCATTATACCCATCCAAGTAAGGTGGTGGTGGAAAATAGATTACACCACGGGGTGGAGACGATATTCTGTACGTACGCACGCGCGGTGATTTCCTTTTTCCGCAGGATGGATAGAAGGTTAATTAGAGTTGTTTCATATTTATAATAACATATAAGTATATAAGAAATATTTATGTTATTACTTTATCATGAAACAAATAAAGAAGAAGAAGTTTAAGAAGAAAGAAATTGAAAAAGATCGGTAATGGATATTACCTCTTTTTAACGCGCCTTCACTTAACCTCCACTTAAAGGACAAAGGATGGTACTTGAAGAAGACCAGGACCTCTAGGATTATACTAGGGAAGTGGAGAAGAGATTTTTTCAGGGTTTGGCGGAGCTTTAATGCTCAAATTGGTGTGAGTAGGATAGGGATGAGGTTCCCATTTATAAGGGAGGGGAGGGGCACCTAAGGAAAATCTCAAAATATTATTTTATATTAAGGTCAAATTCGGTTTATACTGGTTTCAAAGGGTCTTATATTGAAGATAAATTGGGGATGGGACTAAATCCTCTCATCCAATAGGAATTAGACAAGTTTAGGTTATTATTTTAACCTTATCAATTAGATTTAACTCAAAGCTAAATAATTTAACTTTTACCGTGTCTTTTTGTTTTCATACACTATATGGTTAATAAATATACCATAACAAGACAAACTAATCCCAAGTTGTTTATTATTAATATATCTATCCTTATCTAAGAAATTTGGCTGATCCATTGATTTTTAGGAATTAAATAACAATTAATAGTATAATATTTGTTTTAAAAACTAATTTATGACAATTTTGACACTATTTGGTACATGATATTTATGAAATTCATAACAGAATGATAAGTTAGAAACAAGTTAGTTATATAAACAATAAAATGTCATATTAACCTATAAAATTAATGTAATTCATAAAAAAGTCTCAAATTACATTTATTTGGGCATTTATATCATCAATTATGTCAATATTTCATTAATAAGACAATTACTGCATCATCTTTGTGTCATAATAAATGATAATTATTTAATCCCTAAAAATTATAAATAAATTCCTATGATGTAGATAATTGTGTTATATTTCTAGAGACTATTAATTTTCGAAGTTGCATGAATTTTATCACTAAATTAAAATTATTATACTTATAATATTTAACAAAGTGACATGATGTCACATTCTTTGGTTTTAATAATAATTAAATTATTTTCATGGACAAAAGTCCATAAAATGAATCTAATCCGACCCTTAGGTTATATTGTTCTACTTTTAGCCATCCAATAGGATTTTTCTAAGTGTTAGGGTAATTTTATAATCTTATATTTACCCTTAATTACCAGATTTACCTTTAACTATAGTAAATATAATTTACCGTAGTTACTATTCACAATGCCAAAAAATACAAAGTAGCTTATTAACATAATTTGGACCCACTGATTCCAAATATGGATTCCATTTTTCCAAATTCAATACACAAAAGATGCAGAAATTAAATTAAAATTAATCCCGTTGTCAAAAGAAAACGGGTTTTTCTTTAAAACATTGCAAAAGATTGAATTGATTTAACCTGCGAATTCAAGGTAAAATCAATGCTAATGACATACATTATATTAAACGGTAAAAATATATTCTATTTATACATTAAAGCCATTCAATATTATAATTTAACCACATATGACATTACGATGAAAAAAGTTCTTTTTAATTAAAATATAGCCTCTTTTTACTATTCATTATAATATGAAAGTTATTGGAAAAATATAAAAACATTATCTAATGTAAATTTTTATATCCTGATTCAAAAGAAGAATTTTATTTTGTCAAATTGAACTTATAAACATGTCAAAAACTAGATTTAAAATGGGTGCGCCATCAAAAGGCGGCAAAACTGCATTTTTTAAAAAATAATTATTTTACCTGAAAAATTTATTTTGTTCTTATACCATGTTCTAGAAATGTGTAAGATGAATAATAATGTTATAAAATTCAAAATTTAGTTAACACTATTCATAATGGCTAGTTTTAATAATATTTTAATTGCATATCGTTGTTTAGTGAAACTCGGTATTGCAGACTACACACGCTATCGAGGAAGGCCGTGATTGCGTGTAATGCAAGGAAAGTCAAAGATGCGTGTTGTGAAAGCTTCTTTTGGTGTAGTGTACAACACAATACATTAATGAAATTAAAAAAGAATAATTTTCATAAAATCTCTGGGTGTTACATTCTACCCCCCTTAAAATGATTTTTTCCCTCGAAATTATTTGGGGTTATAAATGGTTTACTACTCGAAAGTTTCATTAATAGAAACCCACATCGTAAAAAGAAATACCAAAATGAATCTCTAAAAACAAAATTATGAAACATAACGGTTACCCAAATAAACTAATCACTGGGTTTCCACATAGGTGAAAATATGGATATGGAAGAGAAATCTAACCATCATGTTCTAATGGAGAGTGGTAGAGAACATGGATATGGAAAATCCAGAAATCACAAAGCCATAAATTTGTGATGATCTAGGGTACCATCTAATTCATCGTATATAAGGGCACTAGTACAACATTTTTGGTTTTCATGATCATTTCCCTAAAGTTGAAGAATTGGAATTAGAATAAATACTTACTTTATTTTGGTACAATCTCACTGTTGTTCTTGCCTTGAACAATTTCCACTTCATCTCTTAAAGAAATGAAGTTTAATTTGTCAGTTGTGAAGTGTTAGCAGATCATGTGATAGAATGATGGGTCATTCCATCTATCTCAAACAAAAGGCTAGCAAAAGTTATTAAATATACATAAGTCGATCTATAGTGATATTAATCATATATGTTTCCTAAAATGGACTTATACATCATATATCATACTACATAATATAATAAAACATATTTCTACTAACCAGGGACTTCCTGTAGGCTGGTGGTATGCGATAAAGGCCAGTCATACTTCAGTTGTGGGTTCGATTCCCACAGCCTTGTCCGATGTGATGGGCTGCCGCCTGTCCTGTAGGTTGTCCTTTTTCTACAACTACATTACATTTATAATATCAAAAAAAGTTTTATCCTTAAACAATACTAACTTATGGTTAACATAATCCATTCCAATCTTTAGGTTTATCTAAAATACTTTGGTCCAAGCTCATAGTATAAAGAAAAAGATTACTTGTAATATCGTTAAATAAGCATGTGAATACCATCATTTATCCCCCATATATCTTGTTGGTCACATTCCAATTATGTGAATACCTTAATCATGTATTCTCTTAAAAAATGAATACCCATTAGACCTTAGTGAAAACATGAATGCTGTAAAAAGTTAACTCTTTCCACATACCAAAATCCAAAAATTCTATATACTCAAACCATGATATAACCTTATCCTTATATCAGTCATGGGATCATGAATACTATCAAACATTTAATTTTATCCTTATACCTTCATTATGAACTTATTATCTACATTCCAAAAATATCTAAATAACCTTTCATGGATACTAGTACCATTAATCATACACTTTCAAAACTCAAGGAAAGACAACAGTGAAACAATCCTTAGATGTCTCTTTATTCCAAAGTACCATGAGATTACTTATACAACCATACACATGATAAACATGTCTTCATTCCACTACATTGTTAAACCATTGACCGAGCTTCAACAATTCTTTCATCTCACATATCATTTGTAGTCTCTTCATCATCATCAACATAAATACTACCCATACGACCGTACTCATTCTCTTCATGAGACTTTACCTTAGGGGATTGGTTTTCATAATGCCCGTACATTCCATATTTAAAACATTTAACCATTGTTGATGTCGTAGCAATACCATTATCCTCATCCCTGGTGTTAACTGAACCATTTCCTTTGCACTTACTGGCTTTGTGTCCTTCTTTTCCACACCCAAAGAATCTTCCAGTTCCTTTGAAACATTCTCCTTGATGCCTCTTCCCACATGATTTACATAGGGGAAATTGAACTTTCTTTCATCTATGATCATCATGTAACTCCGTCTTTCTCTTATTAGCCGAGCCAGGAAACTTACCAAATTTTACTTTATTGATCATATTATGAGATTTCTGATTCGGCATAATAATGATGTTTGGACTTCCAAATCCCATTTCATTTGGTTGCTCATGAAGAATATCATTCCATTGTCCATCATATCCTCCATTATCGTGAATCATCTTGTTTCCAGCCATTTTCTAAAACCCAAAAAGAATAGTGTGAGAGGCAAAAATCATAATAAAGGGGGAGTCACATCAATATCTAACAACTTTTGTTTAATCTAATATCGTTACCATAGTTCTAGGACTATATCCTATACGTATACTTATCCTTAGAGACATCCCTAGACATACCATAGGAATATCTCTAGGGATCTCACTAACGATCTTGCATCCTAATTTCCAAAGGTTGACTAAACCATTCCTCTGATACCAACTGTAACGGTCTGGAATTACATCCATTGGACTATAATTGATACCTATCAGGGCACTCCATGGGCGGCTACACACCCTGGGCGGGACACACCACCATCCCCAGTGGCAGCCATTTCCTCATGAAGCCCTTCGGTGGAGATCCATGCTTCCTCCAACGCTCACATGTGAGAGTTCCCAAGGATCGGATACATTGATACCTCCATTTCCTCTGATACCAACTGTAGAGACCCGTATCTTGACGTACATAGACATTACATTACTTTTGCAGAATACTTAGTACATAACAAAAACACACACACATGGACCGTAATAGTTTAGGGTCTTTGGAATCTCCGAATATAATCTTCTAATCGTGGAGAAAGATTTTCAAGATCTCCCATAAAGATCTTCCTTTTTTTACCTAAAACCATTATTTATATCCTGGGGAAAATAAAACATAAAAAGGGTGAGCTCAAATGCTCAGTAAGGGTAAAAAAATGAAATATCAATCACATTATATTCATGAGAACATAACTTTTGGAAATCTTAACCTGCAAAAGAGAGCATAATTTCATAACATGTGATAAATCATAGTAGTGAAATGTAATCCCAATAATCATAAATTAAAACATGAAACTGTGTGGCATACACATATAATCATATAGTGTCATTTCTTATTAGTCAAGACTCATTTCCAAGACTATCTTAGTGGACAAAGTCCATTTCTGAACCGAGTTCACTCCTCGTTTCAGTCATGTTTCACTGAACCGGTATAACCTACCGTTCCATCCATTTCTATCTCATGAGATATAAAATCTTTACCCAATGAATTGGAGAGATATATAGGTCCCACCCATATCATAATTATACCATTCTTATTTGTGCCACAAAATCATAAACCATACATCATAGCATAACCCATGTACTAAAAATGAGATTCTTAAACAACATGACATCATAAAACAATTCATATAAGATAAAGGAATTCATAAAAATATTTCCATCACAACATAATCAAATCCATGTAATAATAGGGATATAAACAGAACCCTTTATTTTCTTAGATGGAAAATAATTTTGATAAAACACTTGAACTCCATTCTTGAGGAAAATATCCTTTCTACTTCAAAAACATTTTCCTTTCTTAACATGTCTTACAATTTTAAACTAAAATAAGTTGATTAAAACTAAACATGAAAACTTGTAAAGGAATCTTCTTGGAAGTAATGTTTTAAAAATCCATTCATGTCGTATAAGTTAAAAAAACATTCTTCTCGTACTTTTGTCGGAAAAGTCAAAAAAGTACCTCGTACGAAAAATGACAAAAGATTCCTTTCATATCATTTACTAAAAAATCACAGAAGGGTAAAATAGGATTTAAACAATTTTAGGTGAATGGAAATAATATTACATATTGAGGAAACATGGATGTGGATGATAAAATACACCCCAGTAAATACTAAAGTATAAACAATCTCGGATAAAAATGAGATTGTGATATTTCCCTTACCTTAGATCCGATTTGCTTCGTAAGTGTCCAAACCTCCTGTATAATGATTTAAATAATGTCATTGACTTATTACAGAATCATACTCATTGTTATTATATCATATATGGTACACTTATGACTTTATATTACTCTTTCTTTTGTAAATTCCATGTTAAAGAGCGTTTTAGGTAAAATTGTTTTATTTGTCGTCCGTGTTTTGACTTGTAATTATTCATATGATTACTTAGATCATGATTAATTAATTCCAGAATATAAAACATGATTTATATATAATATATATTCAGAATATACATATATATAAAAATTCAGTAAATGGAAAGAAATACACCGTTCATGGAGATGGTAGGTTGTACGTACGCATGAACGTTGTTTTCGTTTCCTTATTGAGTTGAATGGAATTAAGTAGATGAAATACATATATGTACACATAAATCCAGTATCATTGTTATGTCATATATTTCATGATTACTTATTATATACACTTTATAATCATTCATGAATGGTTAAAGTGGAGAATGAATCTCATCACGTCGTGGAGACGGTAGTCCGTATGTACGCACGAGCGATGATATCGTTCTCATGGTCGTGGGACTGTATTAGAGTGTATGTATACTATTTCAGAATCAATATCACTTAAAAATAATCACATATAGTTATTATTTACACCATTATACCCATCCAAGTAAGGTGGTGGTGGAAAATAGATTACACCACGGCGTGGAGATGGTATTCCGTACGTATGCACGCACGATGATTTCCTTTTTCCGTAGGATTGATAGAAGGTTAATTATAGTTGTTTCATATTTATAATAACATATCAGTATATAAGAAATACTGATGTTATTACTTTATCATGAAACAAATAAAGAAGATGAAGTTGAAGAAGAAAGAAATTGAAAAAGTTCGGTAATGGATATTACCTCTTTTTGACGCGCCTTCACATAACCTCCACTTAAAGAACTAAGGATGGTACTTGAAGAAGACCAGAACCTCTAGGATGATACTAGGGAAGTGGAGAAGATATTTTTTCAGGGATTGGCCGAGATTGAATGCTCAAATTGGTTTGTGGAGGAGAGGGATGAGGTGCCCTTTTATAAGGGAGGAGAGGGGCACCTTAGGAAAATCTCAAAATATTATTTTATATTAAGGTCAAATTCGGTTTATAATGGTTACAAAGGGGATTATTTTTAAGATATAGTAGGGATGGGTCGAAATCCTCTCATCCAATAAGATTTAGGCAAGTTTAGGTTATTATTTTAACCTTATCAATTAGATTTAACTCTAAGTTAAATAATTTAACTTTTACCGTGTCTTTTTGTTTTCTTACACTATATGGTTAACAAACATACCATAACAATCCAAAAGAATCCCAAGTTGTTTATTATTAATATATATATCCTTATATAATTCATTTGGCCGCTCCTTTGATTTTTAGGAATTAAATAACAATTAATAATATAATATGTTTTTAAAAAAACTAATTTATGTCAATTTTGAAATTATTTGGTACATGATTTTTATGAAATTAATAACAGAATTATAAGTTAGAAACAAGTTACTTATATAAACAATAACATGTCATATTAACCTATAAAATTAATATAAGTCATAAAACGTCTCAAATTACATTTATTTGGGCATTTATGACATCATTTATGTCAATATTTCATTAATAAGACAATTACTGCATCATCTTTGTGTCATAATAAATTTTATTAATTTAATCCATAAAAATTCGAAATAAATTCCTATGATGTAGATAATTGTATTAGATTTCTGGAGACTATTCATGTTAGAAGTCTCATGTAGTTTATCACAAAATTAAAATTATTATACTTATAAGATTTAAGAAAGTGACATGTTGTCACATTCTTTGGTTTTAATAATAATTAAATTATTTTCAGGGCAAAAAGTCCATAAAATCAATCTAATCCGACCCTTAGGTTATATGGGTCTACTTTTAGCCATCCAATAGGATTTTTCCATGTGTTAGGGTAATTTTATAATCTTATATTTACCCTTAATTACCCGATTTACCTTTAACTATAGTAAATAAAATTTACCGTAGTTACTATTCAAAATGCCAATAAATACAAAGTATCTTATTAACATAATTTGGACCCACTGATTCAAATATGGATTCCATTTTTCCAAATTCAATACACAAAAGATGTAGAAATTAAATTAAAATTAATCTTGTTGTCAAAAGAAAATGGGTATTTCTTTAAAACATTGCAAAAGATTGAATTTATTTAACCTACGAATTCAAGGTAAAATCAATACTAATGACATAAATTATATTAAATGGTAAAAATATATTCTATTTATACTTTAATGCCATTCAATATTATAATTTAACCACATAAGATATAACGATGAAAAAAGTTCTTTTTAATTAAAATATAGCGTGTTTTTACTATTCATAAAAATATGAAAGTTATCGGAAAAATATCAAAACTTTATCTAATGTAAATTATTATATCCTGATTCAAAAGAAGAATATTATTTTGTCAAATTGAACTTATAAACATGTCAAAAACTATATTTAATGTGGGTGCTCCATCAAAAGGCGGCAAAACTGCATTTTTTTAAAAATACTTATTTTACCCGAAAATTTTATTTTGATCATATACCGTGTTCTAGAAATGTGTAAGATGAATAATAATGTTATATAATTCAAAAGTTAGTTAACACTATTCATAACGACTAGTTTTAATAATATTTTAATTGCATATCGTTGTTTAGTGAAACTCAATATTGGGGTCTACACACGCAATCGAGGAAGGTCGTGATTGCATGTAATGCAAGGCAAGTCAAGGATGCGTGTTGTGAAAGCTTCTTTTGTTGTAGTGTACAACACAAGACATTAATGAAATAAAAAGAATATTTTTCATAAAATCTCGGGGTGTTACATTGTACCCCCCTTAAAATGAATTTCTCCCTCGAAATTCATCGGGGTTATAAATGGTTTACTACTCGAACGTTTCTTTAATAGAAACCCACATCGTAAAAAGGAATACCAAAATGAATCTTTAAAAACAAAAGTATGAAACGTAATGGTTACCCAAATAAACTAATCACTGGGTTTCCACATAGGTGAAAAAATGGATATGGAAGAGAAATCTAACCATCATGTTCTAATGGAGAGTGGTAGAGAACATGGCTATTGAAAAGCCAGCAATCACAAAGCCATAAATTTGTGATGATCTAGGGTACCATCTGATTCATCGGATATAAGGGCACTAGTACAACATTTTTGATTTTAATGATCATTTCCCTAAAGTTTAAGAATTGGAATTAGAATAAATACTTACTTTATTTTGGTACAATCTCACTGTTGTTCGTGCCTTGAACAATTTCCACTTCATCTCTTAAAGAAATGAAGTTTAATTTATTATTCGTGAAGTGTTAGCAGATCATGTGATAGAATGATGGGTCATTCCATCTATCTCAAACAAAAGGATAACAAAAGTTATTAAATATACATAAGTCGATTTATAGGGAGATTAATCATATATGTTTCCTAAAATGGACTTATACATCATATATCATACTACTTAATATAATAATACTTATTTCTACTAACCAGGGACTTCCTGTAGGCCAGTGGTATGCAATAAAGTCCAGTCGTACTTCGGTTGTGGGTTCAATTCCCACATCCTTGTCCGACGCGATGGGTTGTCGCCCTTCCTGCAGGTTGTCCTTTTTCTAAAACTAAATTACATAACTAATATCAAAAAAAGTTCTATCCTTAAACAATACTAACTTTTGGTTAACATAACCCATTCCAATCTTTAGGTTTATCTAAAATACTTCTGTCCAAGCTCATAGTATAAAGAAAAAGATTAATTGAAATATCGTTAACCAAGAAAGTGAATACCATCATTTATCCCCCATATATCTTGTTGGTCACATTCCAATTATGTGAATACCTTAATCATGTATTCTCTTGAAAAATGAATACCCATTAGACCTTAGTGAAAACATGAATGCTGTAAAAAGTTAACTCTTTCCACATACCAAAATCCAAAAAATCTATATACTCAAACCATGATATAACCTTATCCTTATATCAGTCATGGGATCATGAATACTATCAAACATTTAATTTTATCCTTATACCTTCATTATGAACTTATCATCTACATTCCAAAAATATCTAAATAACCTTTCATGGATACTAGTACCATTAATCATACACTTTCAAAACTCAAGGAAAGACAACAGTGAAACAATCCTTAGATGTCTCTTTATTCCAAAGTACCATGAGATTACTTATACAACCTTACACACGATAAACATGTATTCATTCCACTACATTGTTAAACCATTGACCGAGCTTCAACAATTCTTTCATCTCACATATCATTTGTAGCCTCTTCATCATCATCAACATAAATAATACCCATACGACCGTACTCATTCTCTTCATGAGACCTTACCTTAGGGGATTGGTTTTCATAATGCCCGTACATTCCATATTTAAAACATTTAACCATTGTTGATGTCGTAGCAATACCATTATCCTCATCCCTGGTGTTAACTGAACCATTTCCTTTGCACTTACTGGCTTTGTGTCCTTCTTTTCCACACCCAAAGAATCTTCCAGTTCCTTTGAAACATTCTCCTTGATGCCTCTTCCCACATGATTTACATAGGGGAAATTGAACTTTCTTTCATCTATGATCATCATGTAACTCCGTCTTTCTCTTATTAGCCGAGCCAGGAAACTTACCAAATTTTACTTTATTGATCATATTATGAGATTTCTGATTCGGCATAATAATGATGTTTGGACTTCCAAATCCCATTTCATTTGGTTGCTCATGAAGAATATCATTCCATTGTCCATCATATCCTCCATTATCGTGAATCATCTTGTTTCCAGCCATTTTCTAAAACCCAAAAAGAATAGTGTGAGAGGCAAAAATCATAATAAAGGGGGAGTCACATCAATATCTAACAACTTTTGTTTAATCTAATATCGTTACCATAGTTCTAGGACTATATCCTATACGTATACTTATCCTTAGAGACATCCCTAGACATACCTTAGGAATATCTCTAGGGATCTCACAAACGTTCTTGCATCCTAATTTCCAAAGGTTGACTAAACCTTTCCTCTGATACCAACTGTAACAGTCTAGAATTACTTCCATTGGACTATAATTGATACCTATCAGGTCACTCCATTGGCAGATACACCCCCTGGGTAGGACACACAACCATCCCCAGTGGCAGCCATTTCCTCATGAAGCCCTTGGGCGGAGAGCCATGCTTCGTCCAATGCTCACATGTGAGAGTTCCCAAGGATCGGATACATTGCTACCTCCATTTCCTCTAATACCAACTGTAGAGACCCGTATCTTGACGTACATAGACATTACATTACATTTGCAGAATACTTAGTACATAACAAAAAAACACACACAAGGACCGTAATAGTTTAGTGTCTTTGGAATCTCGGAATATAATCTTCTAATCGTGGAGAAAGATTTTCAACATCTCCCATAAAGATCATCCTTTTTTTACCTAAAACCTTTCTTTATATCCTGGGGAAAATAAAACATAAAAAGTGAGAGCTCAAATGCTCAGTAAGGGTAAACAAAAGAAATATCAATCACAACATATTCATAAGAACATAACTTTTGGAAATCTTAACCTGCAAAAGAGATCATAATTTCATAACATGGGATAAATCATAGTAGTGAAATGTAATCCCAAAAATCATAAATGAAAACATGAAACTTTGTGGAATACACACATAATCATAGAGAGTCATTTCTTATTAGTCAAGACTCATTTCCAAGACTATCTTAGTGGACATAGTCCATTTCTGAACCGAGTTCACTCCTCGTTTCAGTCCTGTTTCATTGAACCGGTATAACCTACCGTTCCAGCCATGTCTATCTCATGAGATATAAAATCTTTACCCAATGCATTAGAGAGAGATATAGGTCCCACCCATCTCATAATGATACCATTCTTATGTGTTCCATAAAATCATAAACCATACATCATAGCATAACCCATGTAATAAAAATGGGATTCTTAAACAACATGACATCATAAAACAATTCATATAAGATAAAGGAATTCATAAAAATATTTCTATCACAACATAATCAAATCCATGTAATAATAGGGATAGAAACAGAACCCTTTATTATCTTAGATGGAAAATAATTTTGATAAAACACTTGAACTCCATTCTTGAGGAAAATATCCTTTCAACTTCGAAAACATTTTCCTTTCTTAACATGTATTACAATTTTAAACTAAAAGAAGTTGATTAAAAATATACTTGAAAACTTGTAAAGAAATATTCTTTGAAATAATGTTTTAAAAATCCATTCATGTTGTGTAAGTTAAAAAAAACATTCTTCTCGTACTTTTGTCGGAAAAGTTAAAAAAGAACCTCGTACGAAAAACAACAAAAGATTCCTTTCATATCATTTACTAAAAACTCACCGAATGTAAAATAGGATTTAATAAATTGTAGGTGAATGGAAATAATATTAAATATTGAGGAAACATGGATGTGGATGATAAAATACACCCCAGTAAATACTAAAGTATAAACAATCTCAGATAAAAATGAGATTGTGATATTTCCCTTACCTTAGGTACGATTTGCTTTGTAAGTGTCCGAACCTCCTGTATAATGATTTAAATAATGTCATTGACTTATTACAGAATCATACTCATTGTTATGATATCATATATGGTTCACTTATGACTTTATATTACCTGTTCTTTTGTAAATTCCAGGTTAAAGAGCATTTTGGGTACAATTGTTTTATTTGTCGTCCGTGTTTTGACTTGTAATTATTCATGTGATTACTTAGATCATGATTAATTAATTCCAGAATATAAAACATGATTTATATATAATAAATATTCAGAATATACATATATATAATAAATCAGTAAATGGAAAGAAATACACCGTTCATGGAGATGGTAGGTTGTACGTACGCGTGAATGTTGTTTTCGTTTCCTTATTGAGTTGAATGGAATTAAGTAGATGACATACATATATGTACACATAAATCCAGTATCATTGTTATGTCATATTTTTCATGATTACTTATTATATATAATTTTTAATCATTCATGAATGGTTAAAGTGGAGAATGAATCGCATCGCGTCGTGGAGACGGTAGTCCGTACGTACGCACGAGCGATGATATCGTTCTCATGATCATCGGATTGTATTAGAGTGTTTGTATACTATTTCAGAATCAATATCACTTTAAAATAATCATATATAGTTATTATTTACACCATTATACCCATCCATGTAAGGTGGTGGTGGAAAATAGATTACACCATGGCGGGGGGACCGTATTCCGTACGTACGCACGTGCGGTGATTTCCTTATTCCATAGGATGGATAGAAGGTTAATTAGAGTTGTTTCATATTTATAATAACGTATCAGTATATAATAAATATTTATGTTATTACTTTATCATGAAACAACTAAAGAAGAAGAAGTTGAAGAAGAAAGAAAATGAAAAAGATCTGTAATCGATATTACCTCTTTTTGACGTGCCTTCACTTAACCTCCACTAAAAGAACTAAGGATGGTATTTTAAGAAGAAAAGGACATCTAGGATGATACTAGGGAAGTTGAGAATAGATTTTGGTAGAGGTTGGCCGAGCTTGAATGCTCATATTGGTGTGAGGAGGAGAGGGAGGAGGTGCCCTTTTATAAGGGAGGAGAGGGGTACCTTAGGAAAATCTCAAAATATTATTTTATATTAAGGTCAAATTAGGTTTATAATGGTTCAATAGGGTCTTATTTTGAAGATAATTTGAGTATGGGTCGAAAGCCTCTCATCAAATAGTATTTAGACAAGTTTAGGTTATTATTTTAACCTTATCAATTAGATTTAACTCTAAGTTAAATAATTTAACTTTTACCATGTCTTTTTGTTTTCTTACACTATGTGGTTAATAAAAATACAATAACAAGCGAAAAAAACCCCAAGTTGTTTATTATTAATATATCTATCCTTATCTAAGTTATTTGGCCGATGATTAGATTTTTAGGAATTAAATAACAATTAATAATATAATATTTGTTTTAAAAACTAATTTATGTCAATTTTGACACTATTTGGAACATGATTTTTATGAAATCCATAACAGAATGATAAGTTCGAACCAAGTTACTTATATCAACAATAACATGTCATATTAACCTATAAAATTAATGTAAGTCATAAAAAGTCTCAAATTACATTTATTTGGGCATTTATATCATCAATTATGTCAATATTTCATTAATAAGACAATTACTGCATCATCTTTGTGTCATAATAAATGATAATTATTTAATCCCTAAAAATACTAAATAAATTCCTATGAAATATATAATTTTATTAGCTTTCTGGAGACTATTCATGTTTTAAGTTTCATGAAGTTTATCACTAAATTAAAATTATTATACTTATAAGATTTAAGAAAGTGACATGTTGTCACATTATTTGGTTTTAATAATAATTAAATTATTTCCATGGACAAAAGTCCATAAAATGAATCTAATACGACCCTTAGGTTATATGGGTCTACTTTTAGCCATCAAATAGGATTTTTACAAGTGTTAGGGTAATTTTATAATCTTATATTTACCCTTAATTACCCGATTTACCTTTAACTATAGTAAATAAAATTCACCGTAGTTACTATTCAGAATGCCCCAAAATAAAAATTAACTTATTAACATAATTTGTACCCACTGATTCCAAATATGGAATCCATTTTTCCAAATTCAATACACAAAAGATTCAAAAATTAAATTAAAATTAATCCCGTTGTCCAAAGAAAACGGGTTTTTCTTTAAAACATTGCAAAAGATTGAATTGATTTAACCTACGAATTCAAGGTAAAATCAATGCTAATGACATAAATTATATTAAATGGTAAAAATATATTCTATTTATACTTTAAATCCATTCAATATTATAATGTAACCACATAAGATATTACGATGAAAAAAGTTGTTTTTAATTAAAATATTGCGTATTTTTACTATTCATTAAAATATGAAAGTTATCGGAAAAATATCAAAACATTATCTAATGTAATTTTTTTTATCCTGATTCAAAAGAAGAATTCAATTTTATCAAATTGAACTTATAAACATGTCAAAAACAAGATTTAAATTGGGTGCGCCATCAAAAGGCGGCAAAACTGCATTTTTTTAAAAATACTTATTTTACCTGAAAAATTTATTTTGTTATTATAACATGTTATAAAAATGTGTAAGATTAGTAATAATGTTATAAAATTCAATATTTAGTTAACACTATTCATAACGGTTAGTTTTAATAATATTTTAATAGCATATCGTTGTTTAGTGAAACTCGGTATTGCGGACTACACACGCTATCGTGGAAGGTTGTGATTGTGTGTAATGTAAGGCAAGTCAAGGATGCGTGTTGTGAAAGATTATTTTGGAGTAGCGTACAACACAAGACATTAATGAAATTAAAAAGAATATTTTTCATAAAATCTCGGGGTGTTACATTCTACCCCCATTAAAATGAATTTCGCTCTCAAAATTCGTCGGGGTTATAAATGGTTTACTACTCAAAAGTTTCTTTAATAGAAACCCACATTGTAAAAAGGAATACCAAAACCAATCTTTAAAAACAAAAGTATGAAACTTAATGGTTACCCCAATAAACAAATCACTGGGTTTCCACATAGGTGAAAATATGGATATGGAAGAGAAATCTAACCATCATGTTCTAATGGAGAGTGGTAGAGAACATGGCTATGGAAAAGCTAGCAATCACAAATCCATAAATTTGTGATGATCTAGGGTACCATCTGATTCATCGGATATAAGGGCACTAGTACACCATTTTTGGTTTTCATGATCATTTCCCTAAAGTTGAAGAATTGGAATTAGAATAAATACCTACTTTATTTTGGTACAATCTCTCTGTTGTTCGTGCCTTGAACAATTTCCACTTCATCTCTTAATGAAATGAAGTTTAATTTGTCATTTGTGAAGTGTTATCAGATCATGTGATAGAATGATGGGTCATTCCATCTATCTCAAAAAAAAGCAAGCAAAAGTTATTTAATATACATTAGTGGATCTATAGTATGATTAATCATATATGTATCCTAAAATGGACTTATACATCATATATCATACTGATTAATATAATAAAACTTATTTCAACAAACCAGGGACTTCATGTAGGCCGGTGGTATGCGATAAAGGCCAGTCGTACATCGGTTGTGGGTTCGATTCCCACATCCTTGTCCAACGCGATGGGTTGTCGCCCGTCCTGCAGGTTGTCCTTTTTCTAAAAATACATTACATAAATAATATCACAAAAAAGTTCTATCCTTAAATAATACTAACATATGGTTAACATAATCCATTCCAATCATTAGGCTTATCTAAAATACTTCGGTCCAAGATCATAGTATAAAGAAAAAGATTTCTTGAAATATCGTTAACCAGGCATGGGAATACCATCATTTATCCCCCATAAATCTTGTTGGTCACATTCCAATTATGTGAATACCTTAATCATGTATTCTCTTGAAAAATGAATACCCATTAAACCTTAGTGAAAACATGAATGCTGTAAAAAGATAACTCTTTCCACATACCAAAATCCAAAAATTCTATATACTCAAACCATGATTTAACCTTCTCCTTATATCAGTCATGAGATCATGAATACTATCAAACATTTAGTTTTCTCCTTATCCATTCATTATGCGCATATCATCTACATTCCAAAAATATCTGAATAACCTTTCATGGATACTGGTACCATTAATCATACACTTTCAAAACTCAAGGAATGAAAACAGTGTAACATTCCTTAGATGTCTCTTTATTCCATAGTACCATGAGATTACTTATACAACATTACACATGATAAACATGTAATCATTCCACTACATTCGTAAACCATTGACCGAGCTTCAACAATTCTTTCATCTCACATATCATTTGTAGTCTCTTCATCGTCATCAACATAAACCCTACCCATACGACCGTACTGATTCTCTTCATGAGACTTTACCTTAGGGCATTGGTTTGCATAATGCCCGTACATTCCACATTTAAAACAATTAACCATTGTTGATGTCATAGCAATACCATTATCCTCATCCCTGATGTTAACTGAACCTTTACCTTTGCAGTTACTGGCTTTGTGTCCTTCTTTTCCACACCCAAATCATCTTCCAGTTCCTTTGATACATTCTCCTTGATGCCTCTTCACACATGATTTACATAGGGGAAATTTAACTTTCTTTCCTATATGATCATCATGTAACTCCATCTTTCTCTTATTTGCCGAGCCAGGAAACTTACCAAATTTTACTTTATTGATCATATTATGATATTGCTGATTCGGAATAATAATGATGTTTGGACTTCCAAATCACATTTCATTTGGTTACTCATCAAGAATATCATTCCATTGTCCATCATATCCTCTATTATCGTGAATCATTTTGTTTCCAGCCATTTTCTAAAACCCAAAAAGAATAGTGTGAGAGGCAAAAATCATAATAAAGGGGGAGTAACTTCAATATCAAACATCTTTAGTTTAATCTAATATAATTACCATAGTTCTAGGACTATATCCTATACATATATTTATCCTTAGAGACATCCCTGTACATACCTTAGAAATATCTCTAGGGATCTCACTAACGTTCTCGCATCCTAATTTCCAAAGGTTGAATAAACCTTTCCTCTGAAACCAACTGTAATGGTCTGGAATTACTTCCAGTGGACTATAATTGATACCTATCAGGGAACTCCATGGGCGGCTATACCCCCTGGGAGGGACACACCACCATCCCCAGTGGCAGCCATTTCCTTATGAAGCCCTTGGGTGGAGAGCCATGCTTCGTCCAATGCTCACATGTGAGAGTTCCCAAGGATCAGATACATTACTACCTCATTTGACTCTGATAACAACTGTAGAGACCCATATCTTGACATACATAGACATTAAATTACTTTTTCGGAATACTTAGTACATAACAAAAACACACACACAAGGACCGTAATAGTTTACTGTCTTTGGAAACTCGGAATATAATCTTCTAATCGTGGCGAAAGATCTTCAAAATCTCCCATAAAGATCATCATTTTTTTACCTACAACCTTTATTTATATCCTGGGGAAAATAAAACATAAAAAGGGTGAGCTCAAATTCTCAGTAAGGGTAAAAAAAAGAAATATCAATCACATCATATTCATAAGAACATATCTTTTGGAAATCATAACCTTCAAAAGAGAGCATAATTTCATAACTTGGGATAAATCATAGTAGTGAAATGTAATCCCAATAATCATAACATAAAACATGAAACCTTGTGGCATACACACATAATCATAGATAATAATTTCTTATTAGTCAAGACTCATTGCCAATACTATCTTAGTGGACAAAGTCCATTTCTGAACCGAGTTCACTCCTCATTTCAGTCCTGTTTCACTGAACCGGTATAAACTACCATTCCAGCCATGTCTATCTCATTAGATATAAAATATTTACCCAATGAATTGGAGGGAGATATAGGTCACACCCATCTCATAATTATACCATTCTTATGTGTGCCACAAAATCATAAACCATACATCATAGCATAACCCATGTAATAAAAATGGGATTATTAAACAACAATACATCATAAAACAATTCATATAAGATAAAGGAATTCATAAAAATATTTCCATCACAACATAATCAAATCCATGTAATAATAGGGGTAGAAACAGAACCCTTTATTATCTTAGATGGAAAATAATTTTGATAAAACACTTGAACTCCATTCTCGAGGAAAATATCCTTTCTACTTCAAAAACCTTTTCCTTTCTTAACATGTCTTACAATTTTAAAATAAAAGAAGTTGATTAAAACTAAACTTGAAAACTTTTAAATGAAGCTTCTTGGAACTAATGTTTTAAAAATCCATTCATGTCGTATAAGTTAAAAAAACATTTTTCTCTTACTTTTGTCAGAAAAGTCAAAAAAGCACCTCATAGGAAAAATGACAAAATATTCCTTTCATATCTTTTACTAAAAACTCTCCGAAGGGTAAAATATGATTTAAAAAATTGTTGGTGAATGGAAATAATATTACATTTTGAGGAAACATGGATGTGGATGATAAAATACACCCCAGTAAATACTAAAGTATAAACAATCTCGGATAAAAATGAGATTGTGATATTTCCCTTACCTTAGGTCTGATTTGCTTCGTAAGTGTCCGAACCTCCTGTATAATGATTTCAATAATGTCATTGACTTATTACAGAATCATACCCATTGTTATGATATCATATATGGTTCACTTATGACTTTATATTTCCCGTTCTTTTGTAAATTCCATGTTAAAAAGCATTTTGGGTAAAATTGTTTTATTTGTCGTCCGTGTTTTGACTTGTAATTATTGATATGATTACTTAGATCATGATTACTTAATTCCAGAATATAAAACATGATTTATATATAATATATTCTCAGAATATACATATATATAATAAATCAGTAAATGGAATGAAATACACCGTTCATGGAGACGGTAGGTCGTACGTACGCATGAACATTGTTTTCATTTCCTTATTGAGTTGAATGGAATTAAGTAGATGACATACATATATGTACACATAAATCCATTATCATTATTATGTCATATTTTTCATGGTTACTTATTATATATACTTTATAATCATTCATGAATGGTTAAAGTGGAGAATGAATCTCATCGCGTTGTGGAGACGGTAGTCCGTACATACGCACGAGCGATGATATCGTTCACATGATCGTGGGACTGTATTAGAGTGTATGTATACTATTTCAGAATCAATATCACTTTAAAATAATCATATATAGTTATTATGTACACCATTATACCCATCCAAGTAAGGTGGTGGTGCAAAATAGATTACACCACGGCGTGGAGACGGTATTCCGTACGTACGCACGCGTGGTGATTTCCTTTTTCCGTAGGATGGATAGAAGGTTAATTAGAGTTGTTTCATATTTATAATAACATATCAGTATATAATAAATACTGATTTTATTACTTTATCATGAAACAACTAAAGAAGAAGAAGTTGAAGAAGAAAGAAAATGAAAAAGATCGGTAATGGATATTACTTCTTTTTGACGCGCCTTCACTTAACCTCCACTTAAAGAACTAAGGATGGTCTTTAAAGAAGACCAGGACCTCTAGGATGATACTAGGGAAGTAGAGAAGAGATTTTGGCAGGGTTTGTCCGAGCATGAATGCTCAAATTTGTGTGAGGAGGAGAGGGAGGAGGTGCCCTTTTATAAGGGAGGAGAGGGGCACCTTAGGAAAATCTCAAAATATTATTTTATATTAAGGTCAAATTCGGTTTATAATGGTTCCAAAGGGTCTTATTTTGAAGATAATGTGGGGATGGGTCGAAATCCTCTCATCAAGTAAGATTTATACAAGTTTAAGTTATTATTTTATCCTTATCAATTAGATTCAACTCTAAGTTAAATAATTTAACTTTTACCGTGTCTTTTTGTTTTCTTTCACTATATGGTTAATAAACAAACCATAACAAGACAAACGAACCCCAAGTTGTTTATTATTAATATATCTATCCTTATCTAAGTCATTTGGCTGATCCTTATATTTTTAGGAATTAAATAACAATTAATAATATAATATTTGTTTTAAAAACGAATTTATGTCAATTTTGACACTATTTGGTACATGATTTTTATGATATTCATAACAGAATGATAAGTTCGAAAAAAGTTACTTATATCAACAATAACATGTCATATTAACCTATAAAATTAATTTAAGTCATAAAAAGTCTCAAATTACATTTATTTGGGCATTTATAACATCAATTATGTCAATATTTCATTAATAAGACAATTACTGCATCATCTTTGTGTCATAATAAATGATAATTATTTAATCCCTAAAAATTCTAAATAAATTCCTATGATTTAGTTAATTTTATTATATTTCTGGAGACTATTCATGTTCTATGTTTCATGAAGTTTATCACTAAATTAAAATTATTATACTTATAAGATTTAAGAAAGTGACATGTTGTCACATTCTTTGGTTTTAATAATAATTAAATTATTTTCATGGACAAAAGCCCATAAAATGAATCTAATCCGACCTTTAGGTTATATGGGTCTACTTTTAGCAATTCTATAGGATTTTTCCAAGTTTTAGGGTAATTTTGTAATCTTATATTTACCCTTAATTACTCGATTTACCTTTAACTATAGTAAATAAAATTTACCTTAGTTACTATTCACAATGCCCAAAAATAAAAAGTAGCTTATTAACATAATTTAGACCCACTGATTCCAAATATGGAATCCATTTTTCCAAATTCAATACACAAAAGATGCCGAAATTAAATTAAAATTAACCCCGTTGTCGAAAGAAAACAAGTTTTTCTTTAAAACATTGCAAAAGATTGAATTGATTTAACCTACGAATTCAAGGTAAAATCAATGCTAATTAAATACATTATATTAAATGGTAAAAATATATTCTATTTATACTTTAAATCCATTCAATATTATAATTTAACCACATAATATATTAAGATGAAAAAAGTTGTTTTTAATTAAAATATAGCGTGTTTTTACTATTCATTAAAATATGAAAGTTATCAAAAAAATATCAAAACTTTATCTAATGTAAATTTTTATATCCTGATTCAAAATAAGAATTTTATTTTGTTAAAGTGAACTTATAAACATGTCAAAAACTAGATTTAAAGTGGGTGCTCCATCAAAAGGCGGCAAAACTGCATCTTCTGAAAAATACTTATTTTACCCGAAAAATTTATTTTGTTCTTATACCATGCTCTAGAAATGTGTAAGATGAATAATAATGTTATAAAATTAAAAATTTAGTTAACACTATTAATAATGGCTTGTTTTAATAATATTTTAATAGCATATCGTTGTTTAGTGAAACTCGGTATTGCAGACTACACACGCTATCGAGGAAGGTCTTGATTGCGTGTAATGCAAGGCAAGTCAAGGATGCGTGTTGTGCAAGCTTCTTTTGGTGTAGCATAGAACAAAAGACATTAATGAAATTAAAAAAAATATTTTTCATAAAATCTCAGGGTGTTACAATTGACTGGTTTTAAAGTATAATTAGAATATATTTTTAACATTTTATCCAATGGTGGTCATTAGAATTAATTTCACATCGAAATTGGACATAAAAAATTGTCAATATTTTGATATATATTGCTTTTTAAAAACAAGCTATTTGTTGTGACATCGGGAATTAATTATTAAATTAATTAAACAAACTTATATGTTTTGAATTTTGTAAAATAAACATCAATTTTGAATTACCAATATCAAATATAGCTTAGGGTGAATTTTTGATATTTTTCTGAAAAACTTCAATTTTTGATGAATAGTGAAACCACTAAGTGGTAGTTTAAAAACTAATTTTTTGTGTAAATGAAACATTACCACTTATGTGATTTTATTTTCAAAAATCCAACATACATGGTTGTCATTTGGAAGAGAAATTTGGTTCAATGGGATTAAAATAATTTTTTGGTGAATAGTAACTTTTATGTTTTATTAATCGCGATAAAAGGTAATTAGTGAAATTAAAGGTACAAATGATATTATAAAATTATGAAAATATCTTGAAACATGTCCTACCTTTATTTTATGAGTCATGGCCGACTATGAAAATCCATCGGTCAACTTGGGGACCCTATGGAGCCACTTTGGTAAGAAAATGACATTAATAACTTTTTATTTAATGTAAAAATAAAATTGTCACAAACAAGTGTTGATTTACTAAAACAATTATTACATGGGGATATATAAGTTAAAATTTTTACTATAAATATTCATTGGAAATATAAGAATATTTCCTACATCATGGTAATTTTTTATAATTTTGAGGCATTAGATAAATTAAATTTTTTATGACCCATTGATGATGAAGCGATTACCTCATTAATTAACGCTTTAAATAAAATGAAAAGATAATGTATAATCTAAGACTTAAACTTGTTAAAAACCAATTGTATGAGTATATATAGAACCCTTATCACTATATACTCGAAATATATCATTGTGGGACATTTAAAATCCGTAAACCATTTCATAATAATGTAACATTTCATTAATTTCCAAGAGTGCCCCTCCTCTCCTCTTGTAATAGGCCCCCGCCACTACCACCTTATACAAACCTTCCAAGAAATTGAATCGTCCATACTCTGCCAAACTACTCTCTCAACATCCCTATCTTACTCCTAGAAGCCTCAATTTTGGCAGAAGGCTTCTCAAGGAAGCCTTTGGCTCAAATCAAAAAGAGTTACTCGATTTTAAGGTAATGTCTTCTCTTATGTTTTTTTGTTTTATTTTGCTTCTCCAAACCCTTAAACTCTTTCTATTATTTTCATTTGTAACAATACCAGTATCCTCAATATAATTGGTAGTACTTATGAGATGGATTTTATTTACACATACACACACCTTCATCCAATGGTTAAAGAACATACTGTTTCTGTGGGTGGTGAATTACTGCCTCACGAAACGATGATTGTTCAATATTCTTTTAACACCACTCATGGTGCCATTATGATGACACTATTTTTATATATGATATATATTATTTATTTTTTTTCCTTATGATTCTGTATTTTTCATTTATATAATACCTTTATGATTTCCATTATGGGTAAACGCGATAATTTCATTTTAGGAAGTGCGGACTACCGCCCCCTCAAAGTGATTTGAATCGTTAACGCCATATGTGGGATTTATAAAGGATGGAGTAAATGATATTATATATTATATTATACTGGAATTATAATACATCTTTTTATCATTATGACTTCATTCCATTAAATATGAAATAGAAATGAATGTAGCATTCATGCGTACGTACGGCTTACCGTCTCCTTGAATGGTCCACTTCATTTCTTACCTCTAAATGTTACTTACTATTATGAATGAATGTATATACTGGATATATATGATATATATGATATCTACATCGTGATTATAATTCTGGATATAATGGATATTTTACCATATGAACAACTTGTAATTATAAGAAGTTTAGTTTTGACTCAAGTACCAATGATCGAAAAAATGACCGATATTAACTTAAATAATTACATAATGTTAATAACATGGTAATAAGGGATATTAAAGTAATAATTAACTTGAAAAAGGTTCTTAATCATGTAGAAATTAACTCTAGTTTATTTTTTATGAGGTTAAAGAGCGGTCGTGTCAAGTCCGACACGAGGTAAGTGAACTTCTTAACCCAATTTCAATTATTTGGGTTAATATCCTACTTTCAAATTATGTCATGATATTATTATGTATTATCTTGTATTTGTACTTTCTTTATGTGTACTTATAGTGAATACACATAATAGATCTATTTTATTTAAAAAATGTTCTTTCTAAGGGACTTCGTCTCGATTTCCATTCATTGAGGCATATTTTGTTTTATACACAAATTTCTTCTATACGGTGTATAAAACCCTTTGAATTTTACATTTATTCAAAAGGAATCTTTTTATATGATGTGTTTTACTAAGCGACAAAAATGAATTTTTTTCTTGTCATATGTATGCGGCGACAACAACTTCTCTGCCACCGTGACCATTATTTGAGTTTCAGTTTCCTCTACAATCCATTCCTTTTTTTAAATGAAAAATAAATACCAAGTTTTAAATTTTCTATTATTTGGGTATTGAAAATGGTTCTGATGATGTTTTTATTATATCAATGTGTTGTATTGATATCTTGTGATTGAAATGTGGAAATTTTATGTTTACTTTATGCATTTTTTATGTGATATGATTATGTTATGGTTTATGATATGTTTAAACCTGTTCATATGAGTAATGAATTGGACTTAATAAGTGATGGGTGGAGCCCTCTATAGATCCTCAATGCATCAGTAGGTCTCATTAGACAAACTAGTGTCTTAGCATGAGGCCTTGACAAAATATTATTTGTAATCTTGGCACGAGGCCTTGGCTATGTGGTTATGATAGTCTGGCATTATGCATTCCATCATTATGAAAGTGGTCATTGATATTGTATGTGATTATTCGACCAGTAGAATATCCATGTGAATAAGTAAATGGAATTATCTCACTTTAATTTTTCCATATTATGTTTATGTTCAAGTTTAAAAGGCTTTTGTTTAAGTTATACATTGCCTTAAATGTTTTTGTTTATTTATGAAGGCTTCTGCTATATTGTTATCCTAACTGAGCATCTGAGCTCACCCCTTTTTATGTTTTAATTTTCCATGATGTGAAGAAGTATATTATGAATAACCTACAGGGATAGTATGAGGGGATATTAAGACATGATGATTTTTTAATTTTGTTTTACTTTATGATGTAATGTAAGACTTATGAATGTATCTATTGTTTCCAAGACTACTAAACTAATCGGTCTTTCAAGACATGATTTTTGTGATCATGCCAATGATATGCAATAATGCTCTGACTCTGGGTAACTGGGGTCAGGGAGTTATAGTTAGTATCAGAGGCAGTTTAGTACTATCCTTGGAAGCTAGATTTAGATAAACTCTGATTAGAGCACATTGCCCTAGATAGACTTTGAGGATTAGTATATAAGTACTTCCTAGAATTTTTTTGTTATAGATGTTTTGTGAGTTTTCCAAGAAATACATCCCTATATAGATATGAGCAGGTAGAGGTGGATCTGGCACAGAAGTACCTAGGGGTAAACCCGAAAACACTTATTTGATCTAGACTCGAACGGGAACCGGTGCACGACAACGGGCCTTGCTGCACTCTTGGTTACGACACTCCCGGGGGATATTCTTAGGATAATTCTCATTTTCATTACAAACCATTATGACGGGTTTATGAGTATATACTTCCTCAAAGAAAACATTTTTATGAATATAGTTCAGTATATGTTAACTGTTTTACAAGTATGGAATTATGTATTTTGATTCATAAACTAATCTAGTTTATTCCATTGTTTAGAAATGGTGCCTAGTGGGAGGAATGGAAGTTGTATCAATGCATGCACTCCATGTAGGGATTTTCCTCCTACTCAAGACAATTATAATGGAGCTGGAGATACAACTGGTGCTGATCAACTTATCACCATACTGGGACAACTCACTCAGGTTATGAATAATAACCTTACTCGTATGGAGCACCCTGCTCCGCAACGTGGAGGATAAATTTTATACCACTTCATGGGGAAACAACCACAAAAATTTAATGGGGGTATAAATCCATTAGTATCTGAGAAATGGATAAAGTCTTTAGAGAAAATATTCCATGACTTGGGGAGCAGCGAAAGGGAGAAGCTCATCATGGAAGTTTACCGTCTCACTAGAGATGCCGATCAATGGTGGTCGCTGATTCAAAACAAAAAGGAAGATGAATATGTTTCAAGTTTGGAATGGAGGGAGTTCAAAGAGATTTTCATAGAAAAATACTTTCTTCATGACCATCGAGTAGGTATGGAAAGGTAATTTCTAAGTCTAAGACAAAAGGAGGATGAGAATGTCACAAAGTATGAGGCCAACTTTACAAAGTTAATGAGGTATGCTGCAGATTATATACATAACCCAAGAAGTAAGATTGATCGTTTCTTTGATGGGGTAAAACCATTTCTCCATCGATCATTAGTCTCACAAACCTTCTCGTCGTACGAAGATATTATCTCATGTGCTATCAAGACAGAAAAGGAATTCTCTAAATCTTATGAAAATTAAGTAAAGAAAGAGAAGAAGAGAACGGTGGAACAAGAGACAAATAAAGGGAAAAAGGGAATGAAGGATTTTCAATTATGTGAAAATTTTGGGAAGAATCACCCTGGTACATGCCTAAAAGGAATGAGAGATTGTTATAAATGTGGAGAAAAAGGTCACCAGGCTTGTGATTTCAAGGGAAAGAAAGAGGTTATCAATGTTGAATGCTACAATTGTAGGGAAATGGGGCATTATGAAAATTAATGTCCTAAGCATCAGGGAAAATTACCTCAGAAAAGGCCAAGGGGTCAAGGAAAATCTTATGTTGTTACTACAGTTGAAGTGGAATAATTAATGTATTGGTGCTTTTGGACTAAAGGATTATATTCTGTTTATAAGAATAATGGGATATATATAAGGATTGTATAGAAGTACATGTTGTTTTCATTAAGGTTTTAATATGATAAAGGTAATCATATTTTTGTATGTGACAATAAGAGAAACTTTACTTTGTTTGAGGAATATGATGATACAATTTATTTTGGAATTTAGAGACCCTTTAGAGAATGTCTGGAAAGAGGTATTTTGGATAACTATAAAGGTTGGAATGGATTAAGTTGAACTTTGGATAGTATTTTTTAAGGATAAAACATTTCTGAAGATTATTTTTGGAATATTATAATACTATAGTTTTAGGAAAAGGAAAACCTGCAGGTCGGGGGATAAATCGTCGTGTCGGACAAAGCTGTAGGAATTAAACCCACAACCATAGTGCGACAAGCCTTTGTTACCTACCACAAGCATATAGGAAGTCCCTGATTATTAAAAAATAGTTTTCCTAATCTAAATGGTATGTGTTATTATTTGGAACCTTATACGATTATGATAAATATAATATTTTTGAGTTATATTATATTTTTGAGTGAAATATGGTTTTATGATAAAAATTTATTAAAGAATGAAGAATCTACATGACAAGTATGTATATTTACTTACGTTCTTAGTAAATCTCCTAAATAAATTCCTCAACGTTATAAAAGGTAACATAAAACAAAAACGTTGTCGGTTAACTTTTCATATTGGGGAATCAATGACCATTCAACTAATCACATGTTTGTGATTTTATTATAGTTAACTTTCTCCTAACCCTATTTTCTACAACTCTACATTATACCTTGATGGTCTATTTTTCCTCCATATCCATATTTTCATAGAATCCTAGTATGGGCTTTCTCGGGTGACCTTTGTACTTCTCTTTCTTTCTTTTAATGTTATATTTCTATTAACTCTATTTCCGATGTGGGTTTTCCACAAAGGTATTTTCTATTTTCAACCTTTTATTTTATAAGAACATTTTAAAATTGCGAGGACGCAATTTATTAAAGGAGGGGATAATGTAACAGCCCATTCTTTCAAGATACACTTCTCTTTCAATAATGAAATAGCTTACATTGTACTCAAGTTCGAGATTCTAACACACCGTGACCAATAAAAGTAGCATTTATGAATTGTAATACCCAATTTTTTAAATTATATAAATTTTATATTTCCAAATTGACTTCATTTTTGTATTCGGATTATCGAAATAATCCTAAGTGGAATTTTTTGTAATTTTCTCAGAACTTCCATTTTTCTATGAATAGAGAAAATACTTGAACACAAATATTTTAATCAAAATAATATATAGTGATAAATTATACTATTTAGTGGTTTTAAAGTATAATTAGAATATATTTTTAACATTTTATCCAATGGTGGTCATAAGAATTAATTTCACTTCGAAATTAGACAAAAACAATTGTCAATCTTTTGATATATATTGACTCTTAAAAACATGCAATTTTTTGTGACAACGAGAATTGATTATTAAATTAATGAAACCAACTTATATGTTTCGATATTTTTAAAATAGACATCATTTTTGAAATAGGAATATCAAATATAGATTATGGTGAATATTTGGTATTTTTCTGAAAAACATCAATTTTTGATGAATAGAGAAACCACTAAGTGGTAGTTGAAAAACTAATTTTTCATGTAAATGATACATTACCACTTATGTGATTATATTTTCGAAAATCCGACATACATGGTTGTCATTAGGAAGAAAAATTTGGTTCAATGGGACTAAAATAATTTTTTGGTGAATAGTAACTTTTAAGTTTTATTAATCGCGATTAAAGGTAATTAGTGAAATTTAAGGTAAAAATGATATTATAAAAATATGAAAATATCATGACACTTTTTCTACCCTTATTGGATGATTCATGGCCGACCATGAAAATCGATGGGTCAACATGGGGACCCCATGGAGCCACTTGGGTATGAAAATGACATCAATAACTTTTTATTTAAAATAAAATTTAATTTTCACAAACATGTGTTTTTTTACTAAAACAATTATTACATGGGGTTATATAAGTTATCGTTTTTACTATAAATATTCATTGTGATTTCGTACATCATGGTAAATATTTTATAATTTTTAGACATTAAATAAATTAAATTTTTTATGACACAATGATGATGCAGCGATTACCTCATTAATTAACGATTTAAATAAAATGAAAAGATAATGTAAAATCTAAGACTTAAACTAGTAAAAAACCTATTGGATGAGTAGATTTCGAACCCCTATCACCTTATACCCGAAAGATATCATTTGGATCCTTTAAAATCCGAAACAAATTTCATAATAATGTAATATTTCATGACATTCCAAGAGTAACCCTCCTCTCCTCTTGTAAAAGGCCTCCACCACTACCACCTTATTCACACCATAAAAGCCATTTGGCTGGTCCAAAATCTTCACAAATACTCTCTCTACTTCCCTCTATTACTCCTAGAAGCCTCACATTGGGCAGAAGTCTTCCCAAGGAAGCCTTTGTCTCAAATGAAAAAGAGTTACCCGATTTTAATGTAATGACTTCTTTTATGTTATTTTGTTTTATTTTGATTCTCCAACCCCCTAAACTCTTTTTATTCTTTTATTTTGTAACAACACCATTATAATCAATATAATTGGATGTTTTTATGAGAAGTATTTTATTTACACTTACACACACTTTCATCTAATGGTTAAAGAACATATTGTTTCTGTGGGTGGCGAATTATTGCCTCACGAAACGATGATTGTTCAATCTTCTTTTAACACCTCTCATTGTGGCCATTATGATGAAAATATTTTTTTATATGATATATATTATGTTTTTTTCCTTATTATTCTGTTTTTTCATTTATGGAACACCTTTGTAATTTCCATTATTGGTAAACGCGATAATTTCATTTTAGGAAGTGCGGACTTCCGCCCCCTCAAAGTTATTTGAATCGTTAATGCCATATGTGGGATGTATAAAGGATGGAGTAAATGATATTATATATTATATTATACTGGAATTATAATAAACCTTTATATCATTAGTATTTCATTCCATTAAATACGAAATAGAAATGAAAGTAGCGTTCATGCGTACGTAAGGCTTACCGTCTCAATGAACGGTGCATTTCATTTCTTACCTCTAAATGTTACGTAATATTATGAATGAATGTATATAATGGATATATATGATATATATGATATTTAAATCATGAATAAAATTCTGGATATAATGGATATTTTACCACATTAACAACTTGTAATTATAAGAAGTTTATTTTTGACTCAAGTACCAATGATCGACAAAATGACCGTTATTAACTTAAATAATTAAATAATGTTCATAACATGGTAATATGTGATATGAAAGGAATAATGAACTTGAAAAAATTTCTTAAGAAATTATAAATTAACTCTAGTTTATTATTTAGGAGGATAAAGAGTAGTTGAGTCAAGTCGGACATGAGTTAAGGGAACATCTTAACCCAATTTCCGTTATCTGGGTTAATCTCCTACTTTCAAATTATGTCATGATATTATTATGTACTATCTTGTATTTTTACTTTCTTTATGTGTACTTATAGTGAATACACAAAATAGATCTATTTTATTTTAAAAAGGATCTTTGTAAGGGAATTTTTCTCGATCTCCCTTCATTGAGGCATATTTTGTTTTATACACAAATTTCCTCTATACGGTGTATAAAACCCTTTGTCTTTTATGTTTTTTCAAAAGGAATATTTTTATAAGATGCGTTTTACAAAACGACAAAAAGGAATGTTTTTATTTTCATACATATGCAGTGACAACGACTTCTCCGCCGCCGTGACCATTATTTGAGTTTCGGGTTCCTCTACAAGCCATAACTTTTTTAAAATAAAAAATAAACACCATGTTTTAAATTTTCTTTTATTTTGGTATTGAAAATGGTTTTAATGATGTTTTTATTATATCAATGTGTTGTATTGATAATTTGTGATTGAAATGTGGAAATGTTATGTTTTTTTTATGCTTGTTTTATGTGATACTATTATGTTATGGTTTATGATATGTTTAAACCTGTTCATATGAGGAATTCATTGGACATAATAAGTGACAGGTGGAGCCTACTATAGCTCCTCGATGCATCGGCAGGTCTAATGAGACAAACTAGTGTCTTGGCACAAGGCCTTGACAAAATATTATTTGTAGTCTTGGCACGAGGCCTTGGCTACGTGGTTATGATAGTCTGGAATTATGCATTCCATCATTATGAAAGTGGTTATTGATATTCCATGTGATTATTCGACCAGTAGAATATCCATGTGAATAAGTAAATGGAATTATATCATTTTAATTTTGTCATATTATGTTGAATTTCAAGTTTAAAAGTCTTTTTTTAGTTATACATTGCCATAAATGTTTTTGTTTATTTATAAAAGCTTCCACTATATTGTTATCATTACTGAGCATCTGAGCTCACCCCTTTCAATATTTTAATTTTTCCAGGATGTGAAGAAGTATATTATGAATAACCTGCAGGGTTAGTATGAGGGGATATGAAGAAAAGAAGTTTTTTTATTTTTTTTACTTTATGATGTAATGTAAGACTTATGAATGTATCTAGTGTTTCCAAGACTACTAAACTAATCGGTCTTTCGTGACTTGATATTTTGTGATCAGGTCAATGTTACGTAATAATGCACCGACTATGGGTAACTAAGGTCGGGGCGTTATATTAGCGATGTGGCATCATGGGTATTGAGGGCTATTAGCGAGGAGGCGTCATGGATGAGGCATCAAGGAGGCATCTTGAAGGATGATATGAGGTGGGAAGTCCACTCAGAGAATCTTCTCTAGATGAGGAGGGTCAATGAGATGAGGCGTTAGGGAGGGCGTCGGGCTGTTGAGGGTGTTCGTGGAGGATGGATTGAGTGGAAGGAAGAAGAAATGAACGGGTCCGGGTATTTATCCACGGAGCCGTGGCTAGTTTTTGGGGTGTAGCCACATATTTTTAAATATGGGGCTTTATAGTTTGTCTATAGCTCAATCTCCTAGTAGTTTGTGGAAGCTCATCTTGGACCTGGTCAAGAGAAAAACCTAGTAACTCTACCTCCTATATAAGCTCTGACAAATGAGCTTCATATAGCTAGAGTCTACTGGATGAGGACATCATCTTCTTTGACTATGTTGAAAGGATTTTTTTTGAAAACCTTATATTTATATCTATTGTTTTATCACTATTAAACTACTATATTATCAAAGGAAATGATACATAATGGTAATTTAAAACCAAAAAAAGTACATGTGTTTTCAATAAGCCATTAGAATAAGTGTAATTTTATTCATAAATGATTGGGTCATTACAACATTCCCCCCTTAATAAATTATTCCCTAATTTTTTTATTTTTCCCCACTAAAACATATAAGGGTTACATTTACTCATCACTTCCTTTGATTCCCATAATTCTACTTCAAACATATGGTTTTTCTATGACACCTTGATGAGGGGAATCATCTTATTCTATAGATCTTTTTCTCTATGATCTATGATCTTCATCATATTCACTTTATAGGAGAGATCATTCACAAATGGTACCACCTCTTGATTTATTACATGTGATACATTTGTACATACTCAAGATTCATACATGGAATACATAATGTACATGACATAGATTTTGTGGGAGTGATAGTCAATAGGCCACTTCTTTTATGTGATGAAGGATCTAAAAAGGGATGATGTACCTGGGCCTAAGATTTCCCTTCATTACAAATCTCATAACTCTCATACATAGTGATATGTGGAGGAAAACCATATCTCCAACATCAAACTCTTAGTCTCATTGATGATTGACACCATAGCTCTTTTGATGACTCTGAGATGATTTAATGTGATACTAGATGGTCCTAATCTTCCCAACAATTTCTTCAAACATTTCTTGTCATTGAATTTTTCACTCCATAAATTCATACAAACAAGTTATTGATCGGCACCTCTTCCCATAAAGTGCTCAATAACGATCCCTTTTGATTCTAAAGTGGAAACTATTGTTGTAACAGAACTCCACCAGATGATGATGTTGATCCTTTCCTACTTTGATGTCTGTTGAGAATTTTCTCAACATCTCCTCCAGTCTTAGAATAGTTCACTCAGATGGGCCTTCAATTTGAGGATGATAAGCCATACTGAAGTCCATCTCAGTTTTTTGAGCATGTTGGATACTCTTCCAGAACATAGAGGTGAATCTTGGATCTTGATCATATAAAATTAATATTGGTAATCCATGTAGCCTTTCCACTTCTCTGATTATTATATTTTATAGTGAATCCAATGATAAATACTCTCAAATTATAATGAAAATTAACAAAAACATATATGGCATTACTTCCATTGGATATATTCAGAAGTCTGGTGATGATGTCTTTGGTGATGTCCCCGCATTTTCATTTTGGTATGGATAATGGTTGAATAATCCAATTAGACATCAACCTCTCAGTCTTCACTTGCTGACATTAAATGAACTTTTATGTATACTCAACAATATCCTTCTTCATTTTATCCCACTAATAATATTCTCATAGATCTATATACATCTTTGTGTCTCATGGGTGAAATGATAAATTTGAACTATGTGAATTATCCATAAGTTCTTTCTTTAACTCCAGAATTGAAGGAACACATAGTCTTGACACAAATCTCACAATTACTTCTTCATTAACATTCATATTAGAGGATTTCCCTTTTCTAATAGTTTCTAGTTTCTCCTAATTCTCACATAATCCTTTTGAGAATACTTTAACCTCTCCCAAAAAGACAGTTGAGAAATCATTTGTAAAAGGATATATGATGTTCCCTTCTATATGATCCACATGTACTTCTTTATCAAAAATAAGATGATTAGATCCTTTTAAATTATATAAAATGATGGAAGCTATTGTTCCAATCTACTTGGAGGGCATACCAACTTGTTGGATTTCCCAAAGTGTTAATGGATTGAGCAGTCTTAGTCCTTTTTCAGATCTAACAATCTTCATTTGTGCATATTCAACTATTTTTGTGTGAATATATAATTGATGATTTGGTGATCCATATATATTTCACACTTCACCCCAAAGAGGTAATGTCACCAATTTTTCAAAGTGAATATTACTATAGCCAACTCCAGATCATATTTTGGATTGTTATGATCAGGAAGATTCAATTACCTTGAAGAATATGAAACAACATTGTCCTTTGACATCAACACATAGCCCATTCTCTTCTTTGAAGCATCACTGGATACCATGAAAAGTTCTCCACTCTTTGGTTGGGTGAGCACATGAACAATGATACGAATCCATTTAATCACCATGATTCTCTCTTTGAATTCATCATTCCATGAAAACATGAATCCCTTATGAGTTAGCATGGTAAAAGGGTTTGAAAATCGTGAGAAAGTTCTCACAAATTTGTTATAATATCCCGCTATCCAAGGAATATATGGATATCCATCATAGATGTTGGCATTTTCCAACACTAAATTTCATTTTTCATAGATGGATCCACATAAATGAAACTTCCTTCAACCTGAACTCACATATGATTTACATTTCATAGTGATTCTTCTTTTTCAATGTCTCTAGTATAGTTCTTAGATTCTATTTTTGCTCTTCCTTGGTTTTGTCGTATATTAGAATATCATATATAAGGACTGCAAACAATTTGATGTGGTAATTTTTAGAGACTCTATTCATCTACTCCATGATGATTTATGGAGAATTATTGATTCCAAAAGGCATTACTATGAATTCCTAGTGCATATACCTTGTACAAAAATTAGTCTTGGGGGTATCCTTCTTCATCACCCTTACTTTGAAATATCCAAACCGTATATCCATCATGGAGAACAATTGTGCTCCGCATAGCTCAACAAAAAATTCATCAATTCATGGCATAGGATAATTGTTCTTTATTTTGATTTTGTTGAGATAACAATAATCAATTCAAAGGAACATTAAACCATCCTTCTTCTTGAGGAAGAGGACTAGTGAACCCCATGGTGAAGCAGTCAGGAATATATTCTCATTGTCCATATTCACCATCAGTTGTTTCTTTAGCTCTTAAAGCTCTACAACATCCATTCTATATGGTATCTTGGATATTGGAAAAACCCCATGTATTATATAAATAGAGAATGAAACCTCTATTTGAGAGGAACACAAGGAAGTTCCTGAAGAAACAGGTCAAAAACTTCCATTAAAATATGCATGTATTAGTGGATGGTTCCTTCCATAGAATCAATAATCTGATCAAGATACACATGCTCATATTGAATTAATATCCATGCTAGAGATGATGGTGCTAAGGAAGATTCATCCTCATCCTTTCACTTGTACAATGTCGGGGGTTGATCCACCATATGGAGATTTATTTCCATCTCACAGAAATTTTTGTTGGCTTTATATAGGGGATGCCAATCCATGCCAAGAATAGCATAAAATTATCCCATAGGTAGTATAACCGGGTTTTCCTAGAAGTAAAATCCATAAATTTTGATAAGGGAGGAGTTATTCCCATGGGATGCAATAATTTCCCCATTCTCCATTCTCAAAGTCATATCTGCTTCAATGATTTGTGGCAGTGTTTTGATTGTTATACCAATCTTTAGATATATAAAAGAATGCATAGAACCATACTCAAAAATTATATTATCTATTCTTGAAGGGATAACTAGCATACTAGTCACCACATTGTTTTCGAATTCACTTCTGTAGTAGTAATGGAAAAAACCTTTCCCTCGCTACCTTGAAGCTTGTTACTTACCTCCAAAACCCCATTGCTTAAGGAACTGGTTTGAAAATTTCCATGGTTCTTTGTAGTTTTAGTAATGAAAAATGAATTGAGGGTTTAATGGGGCATTCATGTCTTCTATCGTATCATCATGTTTTTATTTTCAGAAACAATTGGCAAGGTTCCATTCTCTTCCACACCTAAATCATTTCTTTGTCCCCTTTATGAAATTTATAGGGTTCTTCCTTCTACACCTTTGTAATGTGGGGTGATGTAATTTCATAGCACCATTGGATTTTTCAATCAGATCACCAGAATTATAGCCTACTTCCCACTTCATATTCATATGATGCTCCTGAGATTAAATAGTCTCTATTTTCACTTTGAGGGAAAATCAGATATTTTCCTCATAGCTATTGAAATCATGGATTGATAAGACTTTCCGTAGGCTAGGTTTTATCCCAGAAAATAATAGAGAAACCTTCCATTTGGGGGTAATTACAAATCCAGAGGTGTATCGTGAAAGGAAGTCCCTTTCTATCTTAATTCTATGGGTTTGTGGAAAATATTTACCAAAAACATTTTTTTGGAAATACTTCCATTTTAATGCCTCGATCTATTCCTCATGCATTTTATTTTTTATCAATGTCTTCCATTGATCAGCTTCACCCTCTATACGATTTGAAATGAGAAAACCTTCGGTTATTTAGAAAATTGAAGGATTGAGAAGATCTTCTCAATGGACTTCATCCATTGTTCAGTGATTGAGGGATTAGATGATCCATTGAATGTATGAGGCCTTTGTC
The DNA here is from genome assembly GCA_963277665.1 of Viscum album. Classification (NCBI taxonomy): domain Eukaryota; kingdom Viridiplantae; phylum Streptophyta; class Magnoliopsida; order Santalales; family Viscaceae; genus Viscum; species Viscum album. The sequence goes on from OY728127.1 coordinate 607,457,460, forward strand.
TCATGAAGCTCTTGATAATGGGTTATTATTTCTTATGGGGGGTTGGAAATTCCACTTGAATGATTTTACTATGAAAAACAAGATTTAACTGATAGAGTATCAAGAAGAATTTTGTGATACCCACTCCCATCAGATTGGGCATCTCATTATAATTCTCATCACATTATCATTGTAACAGTTGTTTGCATGAGTCCTCCTATAACCGGCCAATGGCTAGAATAAAAGGAATGTTAGGGGTATTTATTTTAAACTATTAAAAACATAAATGGGAATATAAAGAGAAAAAGGGATAATTTATAGATTAAATTTATTTCCTTGACTATTGAATTTCTATTATTCGATCTATGTTATCCATTATCAATTTTATAATCTATATTCTTACGTAATTTTTTTAATCCATAAATAAATTTTCATACTATGCATATGAATTTACCAAATAATATCCCCTCGAAGTGTCGATCCAAGAGTGTAGCATGGCCTGTTGTCGTGCACTAGCTCCCATATGAGTGTAGCTCAACGTGGTGTTTTCATGTTTTAACCCTAGATTCATATGTTCTAGAGCCTCCTCTAATTGTACGTATATAGAAAAGGATATATTTTCATGATAAACAACATACTCTATAATCACCAAAATTTAGGGATTTTTTTATAAATAGTTTTATCACTAAGGCTTTCACTAGGGTTTTCTAATCCTAATAAAAAAATCACTAAAACACCCTCTAATACCAACTACAACAACCCTGCCCTTTATTACACACATAAACATGATTTATTACATAAACATGCACTTAATATAATCCATACGATTGAGAGGTATAGTTTATTTAAGTAATAGGAACATTACATGAAAACATTGGACCTAATATAAAAAACCATTATTGAGATCTTCTTTTACATGACCACAACATTATTTCATACTTCACATTTCATGGGTTAACCTGAGGACCTACATAAGAATAGGGTGAGCCGTAAATCCTAGTAAGGGACTAAACAATGAATAACAATATGAATACAATAAATATTAGAAAATAGGCATATCAATGGATCACAAGAGAAACATTTAAATAAATCTAGTATATTTCTTGATTATCATAACACATAAATGTTCCAACAACATGCAAGATGATATTATCTTGAGCCAAGGCTCATTATACAAGTATTTTCTCGAGTAAACCCTCATTGAACATAAATTATTATGGATTAACCCACATTTAACATAAATTCTAATGCCTAACACCCTATTTCACATGGTGTATCATGATTCTAAACATTTTCAAATGCATTGGAGTGCTATAAGGGTGCACCATTCATAATGATTTCAATCTCATGCTTATGTGACCCACATAAATCATATAACATCAATTCATTGAACAACATAATTTATTTTATGATCAATGAATGTGGAATTCATATATGTAAGTAACATTCAATATGTATATGTGTATATTTTTGAAACCCCTTGAGAGATAAATGGGTATGGTATTGACTACATGGGGATTTTGTCCTGGAAAATCGTTGTGTAATTCTAGCAGCATAACGGTGGCCTAGAAAAATTAATAAATTGGGATGACGAGATAGAAAGGGTTCTCTAACAATTTTTACATAAAATAGATAGTAAGTGGATCATGTAACATAATATCCAAACATATGTAATGGTATTTGAATACATAATATTGAAAAAATTCTTGAATTAAAATAAGAAAAGTAAAATCCCATACTGATTTTCGGTATGTTAACAGGTGTACATGGAAGTAATTAATGAGGGAGAAAGGGGTATGAAATTTTTAAAAAAATTTGGGGAAGTATGGGTGAGGTGAAAATTCATACCCCAAAATTTTTAAATGAAAATAAAATTGTATAAAAACATAATGAAATATGGATAAATTTGAGAAAGGAAGTAAAGTAAGGATCCTATAATTTAGTGTGTGTCTTCAAAAGCCTGAATAGGGGATTCTTGAGAACTTGGGCTACCTTAGGAGGATTCTAGATATGGTAGGTTAGAGTAAGGACGTGTGTCATGGATTTTCTGTGAATATTACTGGGATATTGGGTGGGTTTATATAGGAAATGAGACGGAAAATTTTTTAATATTTCACAAACATAGGTTCTATAACCTATATAATTAAGTAATCAAAACCACAAACCTTCCACTGGGTTTTACCAAGGTTTTTTCAAAAGAGGATTTTAAAAAATTATTTTTTATGGAAAATTGAATAACATAATAAAATATTTCCCTTTCTAATGTGGAGGTGAGTCACATTATTAAAAAAATGAATTTAAAATCACAAAGTATATTATTCTTTTTGAAGGATTTATTGTGGCATTATTAAATAATTAAAACTAATGTAAAATAAAAATCATTAAATGGGAAAATTTATATTTGGACTAGAATACACATTTTAGTGTTTATTACATCATTTTGGGGTCATTATGATGTCATAAAACCCATATTTTATTTATACGATATTTAATTTTTTCCTAAAAATTAGATTGTCTTTGAAAATTATGAAAAATTCACTATTGGATAATTTCTAATTCTTAACTCAAAAAAAAGTATTCATTTTATCAAAATATTCTTCTATATATATTAATTTTCACTTTTCAAATGAAAAACAACATTTATTGAAAATTTATGGATTTTGACAAAAATAATTTTCAAATAATAATAAAAATAACACTTGACATCCTAAAAATTATATTCACATTTCTTATTTATAAATTAATTTGGTAATAATATTTTATTAAAATATTAATTATTTTAAAAAAATATTTAATTTCTAAAAATAAATTCATCAAAAATAATCTTTCTGTTTAGTCATATAAAAATATCTAACTCTTTTAAAACTGGTTACCTAATAATTTACATATAAGAAACTAATATAAAAATAAATTATAATAATTTTTTTAATAATATTACTAATAAAAACATATTTTAATATAATAATGTGTGTATTTCTAAAAAGTACCATTTTTACTCAATAAATAAATTCATCGACTTCCTAATTTGTTTTTGAAATACCAATCCTATAAAGAAATTGATGGAGTAAGACATTTATTTATAAAAATGTATTACAAAATAAGTAACAAATACCTTATTATATAACCCCTTAAAACACCTGAATTATAAGTAAGGGTATGGTGTGCGTTGGTGACAAACTCTTGGGAAAGCTCAGATAACATTGTCAAAGTTGTAATCTCTATTGACATAAACTTCTCTCATAATAGATTCTGTTCAAACATTTCATATTGAAGCTCAACATGGTCTTGGTCAATAGTGAATCCTAGTGACGCTATGCAGTACCCCTTGTTTCTAGAATGTAACCCTTACTTGATACGTTTTATGGTTATAAAGTATAATGGTGATGAATGGGAGAGTTGGAAGGACATATGAAGTAGTTTTTAAGATAAATGGATGTCTAATGGGTGGGGCACAGTTTGTCTAACCGGCATCCAAATAGTGCGTAATTGATACATTTGAGGCATTAGATCCAGTACGGTTGGAGAATTGTTAGGGAGACAATGTAAGGAAGTTGTGCGAGTGTCTTCCTAGGTAGTAGCTAATGCACGGTTAGCCCACGGTTTGTCTAACTGTGAAAACTAACTGTATGAATAGTTTATGTGATATCCTAAAAAAGTGGATCTCACACTTTTGGCCTCTATGTGGCTCAGTTTTGCTTCTATTAAGCCATAACTCAGTATTTTTATTCTCCTAAGGTGAAATATGTTTCTCCCATCAATATGGAGGCAATCTGAAGTTATTCCTTTGTGAATCGAAGGCATATTCTTGAGGTATCTGATCAGTCTTCATTTTTCTTTATCAATTTCATAGGTCTACAAAGATATTCTTCTTCCATTCTCTCTGTTTATTAGATCCATTCATATAATGGATAGATCTAGGAGTGCGAATACTGATATTTTTTCATGATCTTTCTAGGTGAAGAGATATAAGGTGGATTCATGGAGAATTTCCCAAGTTGTCTTGTTCGTTCATCATTAAATGGATTTTTCATCAAAACATTCGAGTAATGAGACTTCAATCTCCACTCCAATTAGTAGAACTGATTGTATTAGATTCAAATTTTATGGATGGAGTTGAATTTATTGTGATATGGTTGTTGAAAACAAGTCAGAATCCCTCTTCAGTGATGGTTGTAAAATATAGAAAATTTGGGATTTTGGATGAGTACATTATTTCTTGATTTTAAAATGTGGATTTTAAAATGGAGATTTTCTAGGGTTTTTGGAACACAAACATGATTTGATGTTTTCAATAAAATGGAAGGCTTTATAGAAATTAATTGCTTCTTGAAATTGGTTGTGCATTATATTTCTATAAAAGTCCATTTTAATTGAAGGGGGTTATTTTGGTAATGTAATATGTGGTATAAATGGTGTTGGTGTGATTTAATGCTTAATGTGACCTAAATAAGGGATGAGTATCATTTGGGTACAAGATACATGACTCTGGATTGTGGTCGTCTGTCATTGGGACACAATTTAATTGGATGAGAGACCACTGATGACTATGGAACTGTCTAACGAAGCATGCATGTGTTGGTGTGCTGTGAACTATGGAATTGGTATGCCAGTTGATCAGAAGAGTTAGTTTTGAAGCATTGATTTAGTTATTTTTAAGGGAAAATAGCTTTATAAAAATTGGTTTATTTTGCTTTTGTTCGTACTTGGTTGCAAACAGTTCTTAGAACTTTTTTATATTTGGATATAAAATATATTAGTATATTTTTTTATATAAACTATATTATATAAATGTTACTAACATTTTAATCCTAATGATATGAGTACGGAAGTAATTCGTAAAACCTACTGAGTTTAATACACATCCCTTCATTGGAACTTTCTTTATTTTCTATATGATATCTTATCGGTTAGGGACAAAGGTAATGTTTCACCTGTGTTTATCACCACTTTATGATACATGGGATGTTTAGTGATTGTGGAGCTTGGAGCTGGTGAAGCATGGTTTCTTTTGGTCTCTTTAGTGTAATTAGTTGTTTATCCAATGTGTACTTCAATACTTTCTTTTTATTCCAATATTTCACACTTAATATGGTTTTATGATACATGATGTTTCTTAGTGATCTTTCTATTGTTTATTCATCATTTAGAAAATGGGTTTTCTACAGTTTCATGTATTGTTAGTTTATTACTAAAAGGGTAAATGGTCCCCCACTTGAATTTGAAACACGTCCACATTTATTTCCTACCCTTGGCACCTTGGGGATGTATCCTAAGGCCATGTAAGGAATCGTTGTGCTCTCAATCCAATGAGATAGATCGGGTCATTACAAATGGTATCAGTCAGGTCCTTTCTTTGTGGTGTATATGTTATCAACTTGTTCGATCCTTGCCTAACAAGTTGTTATCAATGTTCTTGGTCGGGGAGTTGAAATTATTTCTTGTATATTCATTGTGTGGAAATCGTAGAAAGGAGTAGGAATGTCAATATTTTAAATGTATAGCAAAAAATGATGTCGGTAACCCTTTTATTTTCAACATGTGGTAACCTGGGAGTTGGGTACCTAAGTGTTTCAATTAACCTTCTAGAATGATGAAAATATCATTTTCAAGGGTTTAACTAATGAGATGAGCATGACATACATCGTAGAGGAATGTCTTCCCATTAGGATGTAATACATCATTTAGAGTAATGATTCATGTTGGGAAAAAGTGTTGATTTTTTTAAAAGTATGAAATTGTTTTTCAAATGAATGCTTTTGAAATAGGAAGTGCTTATGGTATTTGGAAAATAGTTTAATTTTCTAAATGAATGTTGAATGATATTTTAAAAGGGTGGAGAACATGGAAAAAAGATGATTTTGGAAAACAATGTCGTGATAGTTAATGTGATCTAATTTGAAATTCAATGCCATTAGTTTCTAGAGAGTGAAATTGACATAGTTCATTATTGGTTTAGGAAATGGAATTTTTTAGGCGTCGTAAAAACCAACCCGAAGAAGCTGTGGAGAATGTGGTTGCACCTGAACCACGGGTGAACATAGAGTTGGTTTAGAGTACTGTCTAGGATTTTCATGCTATGGATACCAGGAACCAGAGGGATGAGCCACGACATATGAATCATACCATTCAGTTCATGAAGTAGAATCCACCTAACATTTGGGCTGATTCTAAACTTGAGAAGGTTGAGGTGTGGCTAAGTAGGATGAATTGTATCTTTGACTTCAATGGAAAAAAAGTAGATTTAATGTTCACAATGGAGACATATATTCTTGAGGATATTGCACAAAAATGGAAGGATATAGAAGTGTAGGATTAATTAGATAAAGAACTTACATAGGTTAATTTTATGGATTTTTTAACAAACAATTCTATCCTCCCACATTCACGATCCAGAAAATGATGGACTTTTTACACCAAAAAGTATAGATTCCCTCTATCATAGAGTATGAAGCTATATTCATGAATATAGTGCGCTTTTCACCTAAAGTTGTGGAAAGTGGGACCTTGAAGGCACACATCATTTAATCAGGGACATAATAGGAGATTCGATCAAAGACTGTAGTACTCTGTATTAGAGATTATATAGTGATAGTTAATAGAGTCACTGTGGCTGAACGAGATATATTGGGATATATGGGAGAAGGTATGATGATACCCACATGGAATGGTGGGAACTCAAACATTGGGAGAAAGTGGAAAAGGGACACTTGTTTCTACGGTGGGAGTGGAAATCATAATCTGACGAGTGGATCAGTGAACCTTCCATAATGACCGTAGTGAAAAAGAGGTTTCCTTCGATGTGGTTCACTTGATCACATAATGTGAGACTATATGTTACAACTGAGAGCATTCCATAACTACAAGAAGATGGGTAACCTTTTGTGCTATTGTCGCAGTGCTTTGTGGTCAGATGTTCAAGACATATATCAAGAATCACAAGTATCATATGTTTTGACCAGGAAAGGATAGAAGAATCGGACTCATTAGAAGAACAGAGCTATCCATGGTGAATCTAAGAATACCATGAATGCTCAACCATGGAAATCTCCACAATGCACAAAGATAACAGTGCAGAAACAAAACAACTGTATGGAGATTAGCAGTTGATAAATGATGATCAAGATGGACCATCTATGGTGAGTTCTATGATTCTTTTAAATTCAACCCTTGTGCAAGTGAACTTTTGTACTGGTGCATCACATTCTTTAATTTCATCTCGTCCTATTGACTTTCTATTTTTATAGTTGGGAATGATGCCTTAAATTTTAAAACTACAAAATCCTCTTGGTTGAATAGAATGTCAAGCCTTTTTGTGTAGAGAATAAGTTATAACTATTCATGATGATGAGATGAAATGGAACTTCACAATGTTTGAAAAGAATTATATGATGTAATCCTGGGTAAGGATTTCATGACAACATTTAATGATCACATTGACTGGTATATGTGAACTGTCAGTTTGACAACTAAGGAAGACGTCGAGCATATCTTTAGAGGAGAGATGATGGTAACGAAATTGGAAAAGAGCTTGTTGGAAACAATGGTAGGAACGATATTGTTTCAGTTGATAGTGTTGACTTTGGCATCAATGGAATAGATTGATGAAATTAATTTTGTAGCAATATTTGATCAATTTCCAGATGTTATTCTCAAGAACCTCTTAGGGTTACCACTGAAAAAGTAAGTTGGGTATACAATTGATCTCTTTATGGGGACCAGTCTTATTTCCCTTCTGTCTTATAGGATGGAACCAACAGAGCTAATGGAATTGAATGTGTAGTTAGAGGAGCTAAAAAAGAAGGGGTTTTATTCGACCTTGTCTATCTCTATGAGCAGTATCATTCTTGTTCGAAAAGAAATCAAATGGAAATCTTCGTCTATGTATTGAATATGATAAGCTTAACTATGTTATGATAATTAATAGATATCCACGTCCATGTATTGATGATATGTTCGATCCATTAAGAGGATCATAGTGGATCTCCAATATTGACATGAAATCAGAATATCAACAATTGCATGTTCAGAAGGAGGATATTCCTCATATTGGTTTCTGAAGCAGACATGGCCACTTTGAATATGTAGTCATTCCATTCGGTCTAACTAATGAACTATCAGTCTTTAATGATTTGATGAATATGACATTTCAGCAATATCTCAATTCTTTTGTAGTTCTTTTTGTGGAGAACATATTGGTGTATTCAAAGACAAGGGTTGACCATGAAGAGCAGCTTGGAACAATATTACCAATCATGAGAGATCACTATTTTTATGAAAAATTATCAAAGTTTTATTTTTCGATACACGATGTGCGTTTTCTTGGCCATGTCATTTCTGAAAAAAGTTGTTTATCTTGATCCTGAAAAGATAGAAGTTGTTATCTTGTGGAAACCACTAAAGAATGTCTTTCTGATATGATGTTTTCTTGGTCAACCTGGTTACTACAGATGCTTTTTTTGTGACATCTCAGGACTAGCTTCACCAATGATAGATTTGAAAAAAATAATTCTCCATTCCAATGGACATCGTAAAGTAAGAAGTCATTCCAAGAGTTGAATGTTCATATTATTTTGTTTCCTATCTTGATTTTTCTAGAATAATGATTGATGTATTTCGTGTATTCAGATGATTCAGGATTAGTGTTGGGCTACGTTCTCATTCAAGGAGACCATGTGGTTGCTTATAGTTCATGTCAGTTGAGACTGCATGATAATAATTACAAAACTCATGAACTAGTGTTAGGAATAGTTTTCTATGATTTAAATACATGGTGTTATAATCAATTTGTTGAGAAAATTACTCTATTTACATATCATAAAAGCACGAAACACATTTTTTCACATCATGATTTTAATATGAGGAAATGGAGATGGATAGAATAACAATAAATAAATTACATTGATTTGATGTACCCACTATGAAAAGGGAATTAATTGGCAGATGTATTGAGCATAAATTTATATGCTCTATTGGATAAAGATACATCAGATGAACGACTATTGATGTTGGTCCTAGAAGACATGGATTTGGCATGTAAATAACCGGGCGATGTTTCATTTATCTATTTAGCTACGCTTGTTCTTGATTTGGTTAAAATTATCAAAGAGCCACAATCATCTGATGCAGAATGTTTGGTTATGAGTTCAAAACTCAATGGTGGGGAGACGATTGCGGGCCGTAAGCTTAATGGGAGTTCAATTTTGTACATTAGTGATCAGATGGTTATACATATGGCGTGTTAGGAACAACTCCTTCATGCTTACCACAATTTGAGATGGGATGTACATACATGTACACAGAAGATTTATAAGGAGTTGAAGGTTAATTTTTGGTTGAATGATATGGTAAGGAAGGTGAATGAGTTCATCTCGCTGTTCATAACTTGTCATCAGGTTAAAGTAGGGCATTAGAGACTAGCAGCAATGTTGCATTCATTACGTATATTAATGTTGAAATGGGAGGAAAGAGTAATGGATTTTTCTATAGGACATACAAGAATGTTTTTGAAACATGATGCCATATGGGTAATAGTGTATCGGGTTACAAAGTTGGTCCATTTCATTCCAATTTTTGAAACTCATACGGTGGAGGATCGGTCTAAAATCAATATACAAAAAGTGCTAAAAAGGCATGGAATTCCAGTGTCAGTTGTCATAGCAAGAGATCCAAGGTTCATATCTCATTTTTAGATATCCTTATAGAATTACCCTAGGATTCAGTTGACTATTAGCACAGCGTATCATCTTCCGATAGATGACCAGTCTGAGATGATGATATAGACATTGTAAGACATGTTACAGGCTTGTGTAATGGATTTTGGTGGTTCATGGGAGGAGCATATACACATGGTTGAGTTCTCATACAATACCAACTATCAAGACTTCATACATATGGCTATATTTGAATCATTTTATGGGATTCCATGTCGTTCTCTACTTTTCTAGGTTGAAATATGTGAAATATTACTAGTTGGTCCGAGCCTTGTATAAGAAACAATGAAGAAGATACAATTTTTTTAGAAAAAGGATGAAGACTGCTCTGAGTCATCATAAACCATATTCATATTGTCCCAACCAGAACATACTCGGGCTCTAGCCGCAACTACCCAAGCCCTCCTCCATATGCGAGGGTCTGGCAACAAGCGCCGAAGGCTAAACAACTTGGGGAGGCATTTTCCTAAGTACCTGAACAAACACACAACCCACTCAATGAATAAGTGCATAGTAATGAAAATCAAATTACCATTTTCTATAAATAAACCACAAATTTGTGTCGTCCTCTAAACAGTACAAAGAAAGTGCTAAAGGTAAACTGAAAAGAAAAGGGCAAAACACATGCCCTACCAGAAAATTTCCACAATCCAGCAACATGGAAACAAAAGTAAAATAGCTGGGAGAGTCCCAAACCTCGAAACCGACTATGACCAACACATGCGGTACAAGCTCACGTACTCCTAAGATCCCCTATAGTCACGAGAATCATGTATGTTGTATGTAAGGTCTCACAAAGTGCGGGAAAATCCCAAGTAGGGGTGAGTATAAAAATACTCAGTATGATACCCCGAAGGCTCTAGGGGGAAACAAAAGAGGTACTGAAGACTGAGCAGTAGATCGAATAGGGAATAGTAAAAGAGTACAACAGAGAGCGTAGTAAAGAGTACAACTCAACACAACAAGAGGAAGGAAGATGACTCGTCCAAAAACAAGGATCTAGAAGCGGTGAGAAGATTAACTTCTCGTCGAGTCTTCGCTACATATATCTGGAGAGTCCACTCGTCCAACCATGAGAAGCTTGTCAGGGAAAGAACGTGGCATACCTCGTGCATATTCACCTCTCCTGGAAAGAGAGTAACCAAAACCCAAGGAGTGGGTATTGGAACAAGGTATATGTATATATATATGCTTTGTCAAGAAACCTGAACCAGATCCTAAGGGGATCTCCATCTCATAGCTCAGTCCATGAATGTGAGTAACCAATTGTCCTAGAAGTAAACACCATCGATGCACATCATCCCGCACGTCTTCCCCAAGCTTCATGTCAAGGGGCTCAAATCACCACACCATGACACTATCCTCTATTGGTGGAACTGACTCGCCTGCATGGTTTTAGGTTGCGTCTCAAGGACGCGTCTTGGTGGGGAAAGCGCCACTCGTACTTGAGAGTTTTGGGGAAATTCAAACCACACCTCCTCACTATCACACTGTAGAGAGGTCTTCTCAAAGCCAATGTTCTCACATCTTTGACCCGTACCACCAAGGGTCCCACTCTAGTAGTCACGGAGAAAAGCCACAGACTAGCCTAGTATAAAGGACTGAGTTTGAAAGAAGTCTTCGGGTAACCCACTGCCCAGTCTCTGCTGGAGGGTAAACCCTAAGAGTTCGTCGCGTAACCCACTGCCCAGTCTCTGCAAGACGGTAAACCCTAATAGGTCATCGGGTTACCCACTGTCGAGTCTCGGCTGGAGGGTAAACCCTAAGAGGAAATCAGGTAATCCACTACCCAGTCTCTACTAGAGGGTAAACCCTAACAAGTCAATGAGCATCCCACTACCCAACCCCACTTGAGGGTAAACCCGAAGAAGTCGATGTGCAACCCACTTCCTAGCCCCGCTGGAGGGTAAACCTGGAACTACACTATCCATCCCTACTGGATGGCACATCACTGGCAAACAGAACATGAAGTGGGTATCGTGAAACCACCCAACTCCAGAACAATTCACCTAGTAGAGATTCAATGGCCATGTAGTGTTGGTCATGCCGAATCCTAAAATCTCTACCGGGGAACACGAAGGGATGTGATATTGAAATCCCACACGGCTAACGGGAAAAGGGGAACACAAACAACTCCACCGATCACCGTCGAGAATAGAACCAGGGGAAACCGCTCAACCCTGCTGGTCTAAACCATTGTGAACAGGACTAGGATGAAACCCACTAAACCCTGCTAGTCTAAACCATCGAGAAAAGGAGGACCCTCTACGTAGAGAGAGTTAAAAGTTATGTAAAGTAGAAAAGAAAACACACATGGGGTCCACACAACATGTGGCCCCAACTCATATCTAAACCAATCACACAAAATTTCTCAGGTACAAACTAGAACAAGTACCTCCAAGCATTCTCGTCTACTCCCTTAGTATACCACATTTCCCACCCAAGGGCTATCGTGAACATGACACCCAACATTAAAGTGAAGGGAGAAAACATAATTTCATCAAACTACTTCTTCCACAGCCCTAGCATGGATAACATCATCTTTTTAGACATCAAATTCACTCAAATGGGAGTGCACGCGATCACATGCCAAGGGTTCTCATCTGAACTCAACAAGAAGACCCTCCACCAGAGCACCTTTCAGGCTTCCACATTTAATGAGATCTCGAATGAGACTCTGCACCATCCAAACAGATCATACCGTTGTAACCCTTGCAGAAAAACATGCGAGATAGACTATTTAATCACCTCCAAAAAACATACGGTGTAAAATTCGTTCAAAACTACTTTATGCCCGAACGACCTTTTGTGATCCTGAGCCTCAACCCCAAAAAAAGTCGGGCGCATTTCACCATTTCGATCCCCTCAGAAATACATGTCAAATTGACTTCTTACATTCATGGAATGGATTTCCAGAGAAAAAGATGCATTTATTCATACCACACATGAGCGGTGCTTCGTGGGACCCGCATCTCAGTCCTAAAGTGCATCGAACAGATGAAATCATTGCAATTCACTTGAAAAAGTACACAAGATTGACTAATCAGATGTCTAAAATGGACACCCGATGAAAAAGTTGGAGTTCACCATCAACGCCCAAAACGACTGTCATGGGGCCCGAACCACCATGCAAAATTAAAGCGATAAGAATGTGCCATTGAAATTCCCTTGAAAAAACAATCAGAATGGATTACTCGGATGCCCCAAATTGATGTCCAATGAAAAAGTTAAAAAACGCTCCTCACCGCCTAAAATCGGGCCTTGGGGCCCACACATCAACTCTACTTTCAATGCCAAAAACCACCCTAGAAAACTCCATCTAAATTCCAGGGTCTCAATGCTACTGGTGGTTCCCAAAACAGGTTTCAGATGTGCCCACGTTGACTGAATGAAGAATGTCAGAAAGAAAACGCTAAACCATTTAACGGACGGGTCAGACCACCGAGCCCCCATCTCAGGAATTAATAATTCATGAGACCATCTCAAAAAGATCTTCTCAGTCCAAGTAACGTGTTTCCACAAATGGAACATGAATCTGACTCCATGTTTAGGTGTTATTCCAGTTTAAACGTCGTCGGACGCAAGTGGGGGTGGACCGGACCAATCCGGCCAGTCCACACCCCCAGGACCTGCCCAAGCTGGCCGGCCCACGGCTCAGCCGGCTGAGCCGATGTGGCCCGCAGCTTGCTTGCATGGACCGCGGTCCACCAATCTTGACCGGCTCGGAGGATGGTCTTCCTTCCACATAGGGACCCGCAATGTGTGGGTCCGCTATCCGCCGGCTGGGGTCGCTGACCCCGGTCTTCTGCGTCATCGCGCCCCGCTGGCGCTCTGCCGCCGCGCTCGACCTCATTGTCTGACTTGATCCACCTATTCCGATCTACCAAGAGACACCCCCATCTGGTTCCGCAGAAGCCAACACTTCCCCACTCCGACCTCCACTGCAGAGGAGTGCCCCGCCACCGCTGGATCACCGGGCTGCCGCGCATGCCGCCGAACCTGCCTAAAACCCACCGGATAAACCTAGTTTGCCGTTAAACACTCCAAAACCCACGGATCATCGACGGACAACTGTAATTGCCTCGAAACTTGGATTTTCAATCCAAAACATGTTATGGATAGCTCGGAACATATACTAAAGAACTATGGGATTTTCATGAAGATCAAACAGCATTTCGAAGCTATAGACTGATCTCCAAGTAGGTGCGGGAATTAAAAAAAGGAAACACATGATCCTACATCTTGGGCATAGGCCGACGCTTAGAGAGGGATCTTCCGGATCTTCAACCACCTTGGAGATGAGGGATTGAGGATAAGGGAGAGGTAATGAGGTTCCCTTGAGATATCCTTCTGCTAGAGAACAAATGGGGGAATGAAAGGTGAGTTATTCTTAAGTAAGGAAAATTATTTAAAAAGATTAATTAATTAAAACACCCCCATACTGACCTACATCTGAAACTCTTGACAGGGTTGAGGTTAAGCCTCACCTACTGTAAACACCTCCTCCCTAGCACAATGGTGGTCTCATAATTTTAATCTGAGCCTCCATTCGAATGTTATGAAATTTAACACCCGAGGCCACTAAATTACGAAAATTCCACTAGTGCCATTTTTCACAGGAGGCCCATGCCCGCAAATATTACACCACTTTTAAGGTAAACAGAATGCTTAGGACTCCACGGTGCCCTCAGTTTTCCCGTACAAGCTACTGTATCAGAGTTATTCCATTTATTTGGCCTGCCTAGTGTGAAATCCCTGAAAATTTAATTCCAGCCACACCGGGTCTTGGAATCGCATGTCATGTGAAGGAGTTGCTCCAGAATAGAAAAAGGAATATTTAAAAGTCTTTTATAGAAAAAACTAGGTTCTTACATAATTCCCTAATTCAAGATTTTCATCCTCAAAAAGAAAAACTAGGGAAAAAAATCAGGGTACTAAGACCACACTTGGCTCTCCCGTATGTTGAAGAACTCTTGTAGAGTTCTACATCACCGTGAATTAAAAAAAGGATTTGGTCCATTTGCGTGGGATTTTCATTCGCCGATGACCTGAATAGGTGCACACAAACTTTTTCTCGGGTGAGTCGTGTGGGATAAGTTATGCACCCAACCCATCCATTGTCTTTAGGGGGAGGATGTAGAAAACATCACCATCCATTCGCATAGTCTCAAATGACTAAAAGGTCCTCAGGGGTAGCTCACCTCTCCGGTCGAACCTCAATGTCCCACACTGCGAATGGACTCACCTCTTCGACCTGGGATAATTCCTAATGATTCCCCCCTTCATAATGTCTATATGGTGAAACACCCAAGAATATCTAGTCATGCATGATTTTAGAGTCGATGTCCCACAAACAAGACTGTCTTACATGCTCAGAAAGTGATGGAGTCGACACCATCAACTAAAGAAGAAGGTTCCAAGCCTTCTACTCTACTAACACAGGGTTACACCAACACCCTGCGTCACCATTGTAACAACTCAAGATAGGAGTAGGAACAAAAAGAGAACCTCATGCACAAAGTCTAGAAATTCTACTGCAAAAAGTAGAAGAGTTGTAGAGTGTACCTATTATCTCCTCATGCACTGCAGGATCGTAGACATGCAAAGCTCGTGGTTGCCCGTGGTCCCAACTGTCAGCTCCCAGAGCTTGACGTGGACTGCCTAGTGGTGATGGGAAGACCATGTAAGGTGGTCATCCACTTCCAGCTCCTCCCACTCCTCTAATAGAACCACCTCTCTGGGTACCACTCTGATCACAGTGATCCCTCTATCGTGTGGGTTCACCTACTGCCTGCCGAATATGTTCAGCTTTCCTGGTCGGGCAGTCCCTTGGCAACTGACCCCGCCCATCGCAATCATAGAACTGACGCTCTCTAGGCTGCCCTAGTGCCCTCCGGATCCACTGTGGTATACGACCCTGCCCTTGGGTCTGCTCACAAATGGTACTCCTCGGCTGAGCCAATGTGCTTTTCGACACAGTGGTTCACGACAACATCTCCAAAAACAGTGGGTGGAAGGCCACCTTCGTCGAGGTTCTGTCAGCCGATTCCCGCTAGATGCGGTTGACGTCTCAGCCCTATCCTGCATACTACCACCACCAAATGTAAAGCGTGATATGAAGCTCTCTATCACCAGTGTCGGCTCTAGCACCTCAGATTATCTGGGAATTCCCAAGGGTACTATGTTTGCACAAATCTCTCTACGGAGACCCTGATCAAACTTCTTGCGCTCGGATGTTTCTGTCATGGACCAAGTCCAGGTTCAAACATGCATGGTCTACAAAACTAGTCGCGTACACAGTCACCATCGTCCCACCCTTCCAAAACTGCAGGAGCTCCTGGATCTGAATGGAGTGTAATCCGGAAGGGTATAACTCCTAACGAAACAGCAGCTGAATGTCACCCCATGAATTTGATGACTCGTCAATTAAATGAGTCACCAGACTCCACCAACGCCCATCTACTCTGTGGAAAAGGATGGCGGCCAAAGCCACCATAAGATATGATAGTTTCTACACAAGCCCGAATAGGCGGACCACTACCTCCAGTGAATCCCCAACTAGCTGAGGGTTTGTCTCGCCCCTGATCATCAGCGGTATCTATTGATGAAATTCGTGGAGCGCACTCAACCAGAGCTCAAGCACAGTCTTCTTTGCTGAAGCTGTCTGCTACTCACCAGGTTGGGGTGCTGATACCGACCCACCTGGAGAAAGGGACTCACATGATGGGTCCTGGACTGAGGCCTTATCACTCATAGGGTCGTCATCACAAACCAAAACTAGTAGCTTGGTTGGATGCCTCTATGGAGGCATCCTGAATGTTATCAGGGAGTACTGTGATTAGATGAGCTTATATGTATAAAACCACAACATCAATGGGGAGCTGACTCAAGAAGGATAATCAAGGAATCGATCCTATGTAATGAACAAATTTTTTTCCCTACGACGAGTGTCTCAGGATGCCGAGTCAACAAGCTGGTTATCAGGGTCCTGGTGAATGGATACGTTGTCTGCCACACCATCACTGGACTCCCTGGCCTGTGAGCCGCTCATGATAAAGGTTGTCACAGGTGCCCTAGATGCCAACCAATTCCTTTTTAGGGACGTCCGAACAACATCCCATGGAATGAACCACCTATGATACCACATTGTCATGACATGTCCCTACTCGGGATCGAGCCACAACTACCCCAAGCCCACTTCCATAGGCCAGGGGCTGGCGATAAGAGCCGAAGGCTAAAAAATCTGGGATGCCTTTTCCTAAGTACCTAAACACACACACACGCAGCCCACTCAATGAAGAAGTGCAGAGGAAAAGGAAAATCAATATACCAACTAATATAAATAAACCAAAAATGTGCATCGACCTCTAAATATTATAAAGAAAGTGATGAACGTAAACTAAAAAGAAAAGGGAAAAACACCCGCCCAACCTGAAAAGTGCCACAACTCGGCAACAGGTAAAAAAAAGTAAAACAACTGGGAGAGTCCCACACCTGGAACCCGACTACGACCACCACACATAGTCTATGCTCCAGAACTCATAATCTACTCTGTAGTCACGAGCAACCTGTCTGTTCTCTGCAATGGTACACCAAGTGTGGGTAAAGCCCAAGCAGGGGTTAGTATAAAAATACTCAGTGGTTTACCCCGAAGGCTCGAGGGAGCCACAAAGAAGGTACTGAAGAGTGAGATGTAGATCGAATTTGTAATAGTAAAGTAGTACAATAGAGAGTACAATAAAGTGTACAAATCAACCCAACAAGAGGAAGGAAGTAGAATCATCCAATCACAAGGAGCTAGAAGCAGTAAGAAGAAGAACTTATCATTGAGTCTTCGATACCTATAGTAGGAGAGTAGACCCGTCCAACCAAGAGAAGATAGACACAGAAATCACATGGCATACCTTGCATGTCTTTGCCTCTCCTGGAAGGAGAGTAACCAAAACCGAAGGAGTGGGTACTGGAACAAGGTATAAATATATAAATTCTCTGTTACGAAACATTAACCAGATCATAAGGGAATATCTATCTCATAGCTCTTCCCGAGAAAGTGAGTAACAGACAGTCCTAGAAGTAAACACCATCAATGCCCAACATCTTTCATGTCTGCCCCGAACTACATGTCAAGGGGCTCAAATCACCGCACCGTGACACTATCCGATTTGGGAGGCATTGACTCGCGTGCACGATTTTAGGTCGCGTCTCAAGGACGTGCCTTGGTGGGGAAATCTCCCCCCATACATGAGAGTTCTGGGGAATGTCAAACCACACAATGTCACTATCACACAGTTTAGAGGTCTTCTCAAATCAATAGTTGTCACATCACGGACCCGTACAACCATGATTCCCACTCCGGTAGTCACGGAGAAAAGCCACAGACTAGACTATTAGAAAGGACTGAGTCGAAATGAAGTCATCAGGTTACCCACTGCCCAGTAGCTTCTGGAGGGTAAACTCTAAGAGGTCTTCGGGTAACCCACTGTCCAGTATCTTTTGGAGGGTAAAACATAAGAGGTCGTCAGGTAACCCACTACCCAGTATCTACTGGAAGGTAAACTTGATGAGGTCGTTGGGTAACCAACTTCCCAGTCTCTACTGGAGGGTAAACCCTAAGAAGTCAATGAGCAACCCACTACCGAGCCCCGCTGGAGGGTAAACCCAAAGAAGTTGATAAGAAACCCATTACCCAGCCCCGCTGGAGGGTAAACCCAGAACTGATCTGGCCATCCCTACTAGATGGTACAATACTGGCCAATAAAACATGGTGTGGGTATCGTGAAACGACCCAACTCCATAACAATTCACCTAGTAGAGTTTCAACACCCTTGTCATGTGGGTCACACCAAATCCTCAATAATCTACTAGGGAACACGAATGGATGTGATACGGAAATCCCACACGGCTAAAGGAAAAAAGGGGAACCAAAACAACTACGCTGATCACTATTGAGAACAGATCTAGGGGATACCACACAATCCTGCTGGTCTAAACCATCTTGAACAGGAACATGGGAAACCCACTCAACCCTACTGGTCAAAACCATCGAGAAAAGGGGTACCCTCTACATCGCAAGAGGTCAATGGTACGTAAAGTAGAACATGCCACACACATGGGGCCCATACGATGTGTGGCCCCAACCCATCTCCAAACAATGCACCCAAACATTCTCAGGTACAAACTACAACATGTGACTCCAAGCATTCCGGTATACTCCCGGAGTATACCGCATTTCCATCCCAAGGGATATCGTGCACATGACACCCAACATCAGCATGAAGGGAGAAAATGTATGTTTTCTGAACCGCTTCCTCCACAACCCTATCACAGCTAACCATATCATTTTAGACATCAACTTCACTCACACATGAGTGAAAAAGATCACACACTAGGGGTTATCTTCCGAACACAACATTAAGAACCGCCACCAGAGCACCTTTCATGCTTCCACATTTAATGAGATCTCGAATGAGACTCTGCACATCCAAATGGATCATCTCATTATAACCCTAGAAGAAAAACATGTGAGATCGAATATTTACTCGCCTGCAATAGAAATCCAACTTAAAATCCTTTAAACAATTGTTTACACCAGAACGACATCTCGTGGTCCTGTTCCTCGGTCCCGAAAACAGTCTGGCGCATTGCACCATTGCGATCCCCTCAGAAAGACACATCAAATTGACTGTTTACTTGCGTGAAACAGATGTCCAGAGAAAAAGAATCATTTTTTCATACTGCACACGAGTGGTGTGTCTGGGGACCCACATCTCGGTCCTGAAGCACAACTAATGGATCACATCATTGTGGTCCTCTAAAAAAAGAACACAAGATTAATCTATTCACTGGTCCAAAATGAACTCCCAGTGACAAAGGTAGAATTCACCATCAATGCCCAAAACGACCGTCTTGGGTCCCGCACAACCATGCTAAATTTAAGTGGTGGATTGCTCCATTGCAATGCCCTCATAAAAACACTCATAATCGACTACTCGCACGCCCCGAATGAACCTCCGATGAAATAGTTACCAAATACTGCTCACAGCTTAAAAGACGGGTCATTGGGCCCATTACTGAACTCTGGTTTCAATGCCAGAAACCACCCTAGAAAAATCCATCTCGATGACAGGGTCCCAATGCCGATGACAATGCCCAAAACGGACTTCGAAATTGCATGCGCCGATAGAAATAAGAATATCGGAAAGAAAACGCTAAACCACTTCACGGACGTGTCGTGCCACGAGCCCCCGTATCAGGAATTAAAGATTCCCGACACCATATAAAAACGTTCTTCTCAATCCAAGGAACGCTTTTACGTAGATGGTACACGAATTCGACACCAGGTTTAGGCATTACGCAAGTTTTAACATCGTCGGACGCAAGTGGGGGTGGACCGGACCGGTTAGGCCGGTCCACACCCCCTGGACCGGCCCGCGGCTTAGTCGGCTGAGCCGCCGCAGCCTGCGGTTCACTCATGCAGACCGCGGTCCACCAATCTATACTAGCCCGAAGGCCGGTCTTCCTTCCAAATGGGGACCCGTAAATAGCGGGTCCACTGTCCGTCGGCCGGGGTCGCTGACCCCGGTCTTCCTCGTCTTCGCGCCCCACTGGCACCCTGCCGCTTCGCTCGGCCTCGCTGTCTGACCCTGGTCGCCTGCTCCGCCCAACGGCAAGCCACCCCTAACCGGATCCACTGAAGTCGGTGCCACCCCAATATGGCCTCCACTTCCAAGGATAGCCCCACCGCCGATGGATCGCCGGGCCGCCAGACCGCCCTAAAACCCGCCGGAAAACACTGGTTTGCTGGTAAACACTCCAAAATCCCATAGATCGTCGGAGGATGACTGAATTTGCCTTGGAATTCATATTTTCAATATGAAACATGTGTTGGAAAGATCGAAACATATACTACGCAAAAATGGGCTATTCTCGAAGATCAAACAACATTTTGACGCTACAAATGGATCTCAAAGTAGATGCGAGAATTAAAAGAAGTAAACACACGATCTTACATCTCGGGTGTATCCTGATGCTTTGCGAGGGATCCGTCAGATCTTCAACTTCCTTAGAGACGAGGGATTGAGAATAGGGGAGAGGTCTTAAGTATCCCTTGAGATCTCCTTCCTCCAGAGAAAAAATGGGGGGAAAGAGATGTGAGATATGATTAAGTAAGGAAAATTATTAAAAAAGTGTAATTAATTAAAATACCCCCATATTGACCCACATCTGAAAATCTCGATAGGTTCGAGGTTATTCCTCCCCTAGGGTAAGCACATCCTCATGAGAAAAATAGTGATCACATAATTTTAATCCGAGCCTCCATTCGAATGTTATAAAATTTAACGCCTGCAGCCGCTAAATTACGAAAACGCCCCCGGTGCCATTTTTCATAGGAGGCTCACACCTGTAAAAATTAAACCCCTCCTAAGGTAAACAAAATGCTCCGGAATCAATGGTTCCACAGTTTTCCCGTACGAGTTACCATTTAGGAGTTATTCAATTTATTTGGCAGGCCTAGTGTGAACACACTGAAAATATAATTCCGTCCACACCAGGGCTCAGAATTGCACGCCGTCTTAAGGTACTGCTCTGAAAGAACATCAATAATATTCCAAATAATTTTATATAAAAAAACAGGGTTCTTAAACAGATCACTGTTGAATACCATTACCATTCACTATGGGTGATCCTGTCTTCTTAAGGATATCTCCAAGGCTTGTACATCATCATTTTGGGATTCATGGAATGTTATATCTTAGATACATAGGACATTTCAAGATACTAGAACACATTGGATAGGTGGAATATCGGTTAGAATTTCCATCACTGTTCATTTCAGTACATAATGTTTTCAATGTATCCCAGTTGAAAAGGTATCAGGCTTATCCTGACCATGTGATTGTATGTGATCAAATTGACCTAGTTCCAGATTCTTCATTTATTCATATCCCAATACAAATTTTTTATAAGTATGTGAAATACTTGTGTTTAAAAAGTTTCATTCTAGTGTGGGTTTTATGTAAGCATTGTCATATTCAAGAAGAGACTTGGAAACGTTAAAAGGAAAGGAATGAGCATTTTCTAGAACTCTTTCAGGGCTGTGAATGTTTTATGCATTATGAAGACGGAAATACAAATGGTTGGTAGAATGTAGTACCCCTATTTTTTGGTATGTAAACCTTAATTGATTATTTTCATGGTTAGAAATTTTAAGTGTGGTGCATGGGGATGTTTGGGATCTTTGGATGTAGTTTTGAGCCAAAATGGATGTCGCGTGGGTGGAACATGATTTGTCTTACAATATAGACAAACAATGTGTAATTGTTTCTCTAGAGGTAGTGTATCTAGCATTGTTGGAGAATGGTTATATATACCATATGAGGAATCTATGTGAGGGTCTTCCTAGGTAGTAGCTAATGCACAGTAAGCGCACAGTTTTTCTAACCATGTGAACTTACCATGCGGATTGTTTAAGTGAGATCCTAAAAAATTGGATCTCAAATGTTTTGACTCTTAGTGGATCATTTTTCCTCTAATTTGGAAATAAGCCATGATTTTTCTTCACCTAAGGTCAAATAAGGTTCTCCCATCAATATTGGGGTGATCCAAAGGATTTCCTTGGGGAATCGAAGTCAGATTGTTGTGGTATGTGATCATTCTTCATTCTTCTTGATCTGTTTCGTAGATAAACATAGATCTACTTCTTCTCTTCACTCATTTTCTTATATCTACAGCCGTTATGGGTATATCTAGGAGTGGCTGTGCCATGTATGATGAGATTTTGTCTTGATATTATAGGATAAGATATCTATGGTTGATTCGTGGGGAATTGACCCGGTTTTCTTTTGTGTGCTTCGTTCGTTGGGGTTTTCATCAAAACCATTGAGGTAAGAGGACAATTTCTCAACTCCAATTATTAGAACTGATTGTATTATTTCATATTTTATGTGTGGTGTTGAATTGATTGTGATTTGGTTGGTGAAAACATGTTGGAAGAATTTTTGAGAGATGGTTGTGAAATCTGTAAAATTGGGGATTCTAAATAAGTGATGTAGTTCTTGATTTTAAAATGTGGATATTGAAAGTGGAATTTTTCATTTATTGTTGGCACATAAATGGTATTTGATGTTTTCAATTAATGGAAAGGTTTTATTGAAATGAAATGTTTCATGAAATTGGTTGTGCTTTGGTTTTCAATAGTAGTTCAATTTTAATTAAGTGGGTTATTTTGGTAATGGAAATATATGGAATAAATGGTGTTGGTTTGAGTTATTTCTTAACAGAACCTAAATAGTGGATGTGTCCTATTGGGGTACAAGAGACGTGACCCTAGATCAGGGGCCTGTTTCATTGGGACAAAAGGTAATTCGACAAGAGACCGCTGATGAGTATGTAACTGTCAGATGAAGCATGTGTGTGTGGGTGTGTTGTAAAAAATGGAATGTGTATCCAAATGATAAAAAGAATTGGTTTTAAATCAATGAACTAGTTATTTTTTTATGAATGTATCTTGATGGAAATTGTTTTCTTTTGGTTTTGTTCACACATGGTGGAAAACGATTTTTTGAACTTTTTTATGTTTGGTTGTAAACTATTTTGGTAAATTGATTTATATAAACTATTTTATATAAATGTGAATTATATTTCAATCATAGTGTCTTGAGTTTGGATGTCATTGGGAAAAACATACTGAGTTTTATACTCACCCCTGCTTTGGGACTTTGGTGCTTTTGTAGATGGTATCTTCTAGGACAGGGGAAAAGTTAATGTTTCACATGTCATTATCACCACTTCATGATACTTGCGTAATTCGGTGATATTGGAGCTTGGATCTGGTGTAGCATGGAGTATTGTGGTCTCTTGAGAATCTAGAGTTGTTTATCCACTGTATACTTTGATACTTGTTTGGTCTTCCACTAATGCACACTTGATATGGTTTTAAGATACATGATGTTTCTTGGTGTTATTTCATTTATTTATGCATCATTCGTTAAATATTTTATCCATGGTTTATTGGTACATTAGTCTATTTCTAAAAGGTTAAATCATCCCCCACTTATATTCGAAACCCTTCATCATTTATTTCCATCCATTGGAACCTTGGGGATGTCACTTAAGGAAATTTAATGACTCATTTTTCTCTCAATGCAATGATATTGAGTGGGTCATTATACGTATCCTCTATTCTGAGCTCTAAAAAATGAGCTTTGTATGGCTTGAGTCTATTGGATGAGGTCATCATCTCCTTTTTCTTTGTCAAAATAATTATTTTTTAAAATCCATATATTTATATCAGTCTTGTGATCACTATTCAATGGCTACATTATCCATGGTAATGATAGATAATGTTCATTTAAACCCAATAAAAATTAGGGCATGTGTTTTTTCTATGACATTAAAAGAAACAAAATTTTATTCATAAAATATCAGGCCGTTACTAGAATTTGAGTCAAGGATGTATTATGATGGGGCACAATATGAAGTCAAGATTGAGAAACTTAGAGTTTTCGTAATCCAAGATGAAGTTTGTCACTCAAATAAGTAGTATTAGTAAAAAAAATATTTGATGAGATGTCTCTCCAAATAATGTTCCTTGAAGAAGAGTTAAATGTCATACTTTAAGAGGTATTCAAACTCCATTGATTCTTTGTGAGGTAATTTGAAAAAATATGATATGACATTGGTACTGAGTGGTAGATGATCCATAAAGCAGAGGAGGTTAATTCTACCCAAATGACTAGGCTACAAGAAGCCACTGAAATCGCTTAATATACTATTCAACATTTCAAAGCCTATGTTGATGGTAAACAATAAAATTTTATAGATTTTATACAGCATGTCTAATTTGGACAATGTTTTGAAAATTTTAAGAAATAAAAAAAATTATTTCCATTCACTTTTTCATTAATTTATATCCTTAATTTAATCATAATGAAATATTGAAAAATGACTCATCTGATTGATGTTCATCATTTTATAATTACAATTACTTGGATAAAAAAGTACTATGATTTTTTCATAAGCTAGGTTCCTAAATATTGTTTTTTGACAATTTATAATGTAATATGAACAACCATAGGAAATTTTCATCTATTGTTTCAACACACTAATATTTTCATATGTCGGATTTTAGGAATACATAGAGGGAAGACGTGGAATTTTCAAATACCTCCACTTTTTAGTATTCCAACTAACATATATTATGCGTATTTATTTTCATTGAATGATTTTTTTCATAAATAATATGTAGTGTGGGTATACTGAGCCGAGACACAATTTTATCCAAATTTTCTGTTAAGGGTTTTTGGTCAGATGAGTATTGTCCCTTATATTGTTAGTTTTATTTTTTTCTTTCTAGACAAATTAGATGGGTGTGTTAGGTTGAGCATCTCTAACCAAATGTTTTGAAATGATATCCTAAACAATGATTATGGATCGATAATGTTCCAAAAATATTTAGCTATTGGCTGGGGAAGCTCAGTCCATTATTTATGGTTTCTGAATCTAAAAAATGATATTTGGGGTTATATGAGGCCTCTACTAAGGATAATGTAACTACTCAATGAAGAACACCAATTTTTGGGCAATTTTATGAAAATACAATGGGTGTTTCTACCTACAAGAAAAAATAATTCCTTCCTTTGGCTGAAAGGCCTTGAAATTTGTGACAAACTTATTTAAATACATTAGGTCCATACTAAAACAAATCCAAGAAAAGTAGTTCTCAAAAATAGTTACATTATATCACTAATGACCGATATAAGTGTATGATGATCTAAATTTATCAAGAACATAATGGGTGTTTTTTCAAAGGGAAGATGTTTGAGAATGAAGAGATAATTTTCTCTATCATTGGACATGAATGGGAAAACACATCTAGATGATGGAGGGTGAATTTCTTAAGATACCGATGTTAATGGGGGTCCCTTTCTAATGAGGGTTTCATCACTGTGTAGGTTAATGGAATGTCATTGGGACATTTACCATGTTGTTTAATGTCAACATATGAGTATTTTGTCACATATTTTGAAATATTGTGACTAAGATGTTGAAGTATATAGTTTAAAGTCATAAAAAATATCATTATTCCTCAAATATTTATAGTATATAACAAGGATATTAAGGGATCTATAATTTATGGACATTAGGCTTGACCAAAAAGAAAATAATACTCCTTTTTCACTATAATATGACTAAGAATGTGATATCTCATTCAATTAGAATAAGTGGAATATTTTAAGATATAATATTGGTATTTCCACATCTGAAGAGTGGTATTGGAAAAAGGATTCATTGAAATAGGGGATTTCTCTTATAAGGATGAATTTATCTCCAGTTATCAAAATCATTTTATGGTATAATTTATGAAAATCCAACGTGGTCATGTTAATTCATATTAAATTTTTTTCTTTGGCATTAGGAGAACCATTTTGTTGGAGACATATACAAATCCAACTAGGGTGTGTTATATAATATTATGGAAATATAGTTCTAAAAATTTCTAGTATTCATTAATTAATGGAAGATGTATATTTATGGAGACTTTGATGTTCTTGGAAAAGGTGTTTGGTTATGTGGAAAGGGATTATATGACTATGGGAGGATCAATTTAAGTCAAACATTCCTAATAATTGGTGGAAAATGTTCCCTATGAATGTCTTACCCAATAAGGGAAATATCAGGATTTTAGTTATTGATATTGTTTTATTTACTAAAGAATTATGGAAATGATATGAGATATATAGACTATGGGGGCTAGATCATTCCCATATACATTTGATGTGAGTGAGTAAATTGTAAGCCAATGTCTTAGGCGATTCTAGATCAGGCTAAAGGATATGGGAAAAAATGAGGGTTGACCACAAACTGAATTTGAATCATGGGTTCCAATATAATACCATCAAATATTACAACTATGGAATAGTATTCACGAAATCGTTAAGTTAACAATGGTTGAAAACAACTTTTATTGGATGATTTAGGTTAAGCCAATTGGGGATATTATGACATAGAAAATAGTGGCATCTGTTGGATGACAAACCTATTTTGTGGGTTGTTTTATGAAAATCCAACAGGGGTTTATTACTTCAATGCGAGGCAAAAGAGTCCTCCCAAAATAGACTCTCTATCACCTGGAGCTAGAGAAAGGTTGTGAAGAACAAAAAGTGTCCATCATTAAGAGTATGTCTTGTAGAGATTATATGTATGGGAAAAAAAGCATTTGGAATAATATTATATTTGGATTGAAGATTCCCTAGTATATATCTAACTCCCATGTGGAAGGGAATGTCTATTTTTCTATAGTGTACCCCTCGATGAGGGGGCCCAAATTTATAGCTCATGTGAAGATCTCTATTTTTTTTGTAGAAGTAGGGGAGTTTTTTTAAATGTTCAAGATACTAGGACATGAGAAATAGGATTCACTATGTATCTTATTAGTATGAGAATAAATACATACATAGTTATTGGGGTAACATGTAGTTTGATGTCATGCTATCAGGACATCAGTCATTCAATTTAACATCATGTGGTCAAGATGTGAATCGTGTAGCTTAACGTCATGCAATCATGACATCAACTGTGTGGTTTAGAATCATGTGGTAAAGATGTAGGTGACTCGATGTGATTTCATCTGGACCAAGGTATAGTACCCAAGAGTTACTACATAACTTTATTATGAAAGAATACATCTAAACATAGTTCTAAATAAATACCTCCAACACCGATTGAATTAATCCATGGAGGAAAGAGGGGAATTTTCTATTACGGGCTCACACAAAGGGTGAGAACCCATATTGAAATATCTTATGTTGATGTGACATTTACATATGAGAGTGGGAGAATTAAACATTGTTTGTTACAACTATATCCTTGATTGATGATCTAGATTTACTATATATCTCATTGGAATGTGAATAAAGATGTTCATTTTTTTAAAAGAAATCATTCATTTTATTGTCATGCGATGAGGAAATCTGGTGTGACTATTAATGTATTTCAAGTAGGACCCCAACAACCCTAATGTGAATTGACATGGCTTACACATTTTGATAATTCCTATAGCAAAATTTCTAATATAATTCGTGATATTATAGGTTTTTGAATCATGGTTTGGTAAATAAATCGTCCACTAATATATACAATAAAAGGTTAAGAGATGCGCATTTTTTATTTTTGAGGTGGTTGGGCTGGGTGATATTATCATAGGGTCACTATGTATCTCGTCATAACAAGAATCAAACTAAAATTATTTCTTTAAATCTCATGTATTTTAATTTCATACGGTATGGATGAAGATAACCGACATGAAACATAGGAAATTTCATAGATGGGCCCAAGATTGTAGATATGGGAACCGATATTTAACTCATGGGATTGAGAATCAATCCACACATTGTTCTTGGTAATATTTACCATCATAAATTTATTTTTTGTGAATCTAAATGAGGGAGTTTATATCATCTAGAATGATGGACCGTCTTTGGAAATATGGTCTTAGAGTAACTACATATCGCATTGGAATGATAATCAAGACACACGTCGTTCTTACGATGTTCTCTATATAGATATGTATCGTACACCAGGAGTTCATGATGTTTATATATTCTGTATAGACCTGATATTAGAGATATATGCATCAAAATGTATCTCATTAGACATAGAATCACTCAACATGTATTTCTATAATATTTACCCCAAAACAAACATGTTCTGATGAAGGCAAAAGTTGTTTTGATGTTTTCTAGATTGATGGTTGTGTCGAAAGTATAAGGTCTATGCATAGATACTTTTCTCATTATAATGAGAATAATTCCATTTGTTCTGGAAAATATTTGTGGGTAGTTGTAACCTACACAAAATAGAATGAAATTTATTTTCATTTGTCACTAATGGTCCTAGAATGTAAGGTCAGGTTTTAACAATTTATCTCATTGTAATGAGAATCAAGCAAAAAGTGGTCCTTTAAATGATCATGATGTTTATTATCATGTAATGAGGATATAAACCACACAGTTTGTGTCATGTGATAATGACATGATATTGTTGGGTATTATACAAAAAAAATGGGTCCCATGTTCCCCTATAGAGAGGTAATTATGTGAATGGGGCTTTCCAAGAGGATATAACCCACCCTTTCCCCCTCATTTTTCGAAAAGAGGGAATCTTGACCCATTGAGGGGTTAGGGGGATGTGATTGTGGAATACACCAGATATAGGCCTTTCATTAAGGGTTTGTGAGAGAGGAGTGTATTAACTATTATTATTTTGGTGGTTTCATAACACGGATTGAGAAGGACGTTAACCATACAATGTAGTGTTATGTGGTTATAAAAAATTATGTTTTTTAGTTTTAGGACTTGTTATTGGGACATTATGTCATGTAGTTTATAATTTTGTGAAAATGATAGTGATTCCACACTGTTTAATGCTGTGAAGAATATATGTTATGTCGTTTTTTAATGTTATGAGACAATGACCAACAAAACTGTTTAATTTCTTGCAGTTGGGATGTAAATCTTGTTATAACCCAAAATACTTCATCAATATTATTTCATCATTTGGGGTCATAATGATCATTCCATCAAATTAATCTAGTGAATGCTCTATGATATATTAGGCCTTACATATGGAATAATTTACCTCCCTCTATCGTTTAAGATTTTGAATCATCTTTTCTAGTATCATTGGAGTTCTGATGACCAATACATGTTCTCATTGAAGTAATGAGGAGAGGCGAGAATTCTTATTAAAGGCTCACAATATCTAGTTTTCATATACATCCAAGTAATGCATGGTATGAAATATTTTTTCATCCAGCCTCTTCAAACCCTCAATCCATATCTAGGATTTATCATTCATAAATAAGTGATCACATATGGAAACACATAGTGATATCAACTTGACCAAAATATGAAGGACTGTTTCTATTCCAAAAACCAATGAATATGGTGTAAC
Organism: Viscum album; assembly: GCA_963277665.1. Classification (NCBI taxonomy): domain Eukaryota; kingdom Viridiplantae; phylum Streptophyta; class Magnoliopsida; order Santalales; family Viscaceae; genus Viscum; species Viscum album. The sequence goes on from OY728127.1 coordinate 607,487,102, forward strand.
CCATGTTGCGATACAGGTTGTAGTCAGTTAATTCCATAAGGCATGAATGATATTGTCAGGACAATAATTTTTATAATTATCCATCGTTTATGGAGTATGTTCGGTTGGGTCTTCTTGTTGTAATATATATATATCCATTAGTAACTTCATGATAGTAGGATGAATGGTTGGAATTTATATTTTAATCTTGATTAATATGTTCCACCTCAAAAAAAATGTTAATTTGTGTCATTTTATAACATTATTGTATTATGGATACCACATCATGTAATTATGGTGGCTTTCATGAAGCCAATAATGCTTGTGGACCTGAATTCATTGTGGGTTATTGACTTTGACAATTTTGAGAAGAAGTCAGTGGTAGTAGATAGGTATGTGAACTACTTGATCATAACTAGAGGGTATTTCCATGCAACAAACATTTCCTTAATGGAAAATTCCCATGATAAATTGAATTTATGTAGAAACTCCATGGGTTGATTGATGAAGTATTCATGAAACTAAAAAGAAGGAAATTTCATGGTGACTATTATGAAATCTTATGTCATCAATTGACAGATGTATCCAAGGCATTAGATTAGATTAGTAGTCTTATACCCTAACTATTGGGAATCACATTCCCTTTCATGTAGTTCTTCAATAGCAGTCTGAATCCCTTATCTATCGATTCATTTGAGATTGACTCCATTAAAGACTATTTTTTAAAGGATTTTCTAATTGTTTAGAAATTATATGGAGTGATTTTGACTACTCACATTCAGATTTTCTTATTCCAAGCTCTTTCTGATGGAAGTAATCTATTCTAGAGGTAGACCATGATGGGTATCATCCACCTAGTATTAGGACTATACTGCTTTGGGATAGGGATCACTCCATTAATATCTTAAATTCTAACATTAACAAAAGTTGAATCCATTCGACAATGGGAAATGGTGAAGACTATTTCATCTAGGTTGGGATTTGACAATGTGTAGCTACATTTTGCAATGATTCTTCATGTGTATAATTTAATTGCATGACATTAGTTAAATTTGGCTCTGAGGGTGAAATTTTTACATCATCCCTCATATTAATCATAAATATGGATTTTCAATTCTTCTATGATGGCATAATCCCCATTGATATCAATGAATACAATCTCTTAATCTACTTTTACCTCTAAAAATTCAATAAGAATTTGGAGTGTCTGTTCTGGTCCCACAACGAGGGCTTGATATTCTTCCTCTTCAATTTTACAACCTTTTAATACAAAGACAAAGTATATAATTACTTCTTTTTAAAGAGAGATAAGCATGATCCCTAAACTGACTTTGTTGGGCTTGGGGTATTCCAATTTCATCTACAGTAGGCTCCATGAAGTTTTTTTAAAATACATTTCCCATGTTTGGGGCCGTAATGAATATATAATATCACTTCGTCTTGATGTTTATTATCTAGCAGCATTGTTTCTATAAGTATGTGTTCATAATGAAAATTTTTGAAGGCTTGGAATTTCACTAAATTATATAAAATGAATTGTATATTGAACTCCTAGTGTTACAGGCTCCCTCTTGGAATCCAAAAGACCCAGGATCAAATCTGGGTAGGGGAGAATTTCTGGTGTACTGTAGCAATACTCTCTCTGGGGTACTATAACAGTACGGTAGCAGCGGCGGAACTATAGCAGTGGCGACACTGTAGTGGCGGAGGGAATGTAGCAGGTACTGTAGTGGTGGCTGTACTGTAGCAGGCATTGTAGCCACAAGGTTACTATAGCAGTACTATTCACCAGGGGTCCTTTGAGCCATATAATGGAATTTCAAGCCTTTTATTCAGGCTACATTCCCTTGGGCCTTTGGGCTATGTAATGGGTCTCCCTCTACCCTATCTAAAGAGTTCATTACATTAAATAATAAATTGAGGCTTCGACCCCAACCATTAAAAAAAATTGTATATCGAATTCCTTTTGATTAACCACCAACCATGCCAGAAGTCCATTTAATATATGATGGTTGGGGATATATTTTTTTGGGTTATTGCGAGGGTCCAGACCTTGATGTCCTGTAGGTAGTGCCATTGATTCTGAACAATGAAGATTAATGCAAATCATTTCATCTAGATATCTGAGTGATGAGTCTCAGCAAGGAGCATGGTACAAATGAGATAATAATGTATTTCTTTCATTCATGGAAAAATTATTATGTGTAGGGAAGGAGCCTAGTGATAACTCTCGGCATGTCACATACAGAATGAGTGTGGAATATGAACTATTTGTCTGAAGATGTATTTCTTAATGTTTTCAAATGCTTCTGGATAGTCCTTGGTTCCCTAATATGATACCCAATCCTTGTTAGTTTAGTGAAGGTAAAACACTCTCCTTCATGATTTTCTATGAAGCGTCATATGTAGGCCGAGTTTCCGTTAAGTTAACTCAATTCATCAAGGTTTCCAGGAGGTGAGAGGCCAAGGATAGATTTTTTTCCACAATTTCAACTTCTATTTGATTATGGGGTATGATGATGACTGGATATTTCCCAAAGAATATCCCTATTGAACAATTCTAGGGGTTCATCTTCAAGATATGTAGTTCAAAATTACTGAAGACAGTCTCGAGGGAAACTAGGTGGTCAATGTTTTAATGGGATTTAATCACTTGATCAACAATTCAGCATTCAAAAAATATCCCGATGAATGGTTTGATAATGCAATGTATAGCATGTTATTATGATGAGTTAGAATTCTTCAAGCCCAAGGGAATTACAGGATCGGAAAATACTTCCTGGTTTGTCTTGATGGCTGTAAATCTTTAATATTTGAGGTCCATTTAAATTTGGTTATACTGTGAATTTTTATCCATTATAAAGAGGGCTTGATAACATTCAGTTCATATTTTATGTGTTCTATGATTGGAACAAGGAATTTCCCTTTGGAATGTACCGGTTGAGATCACTAATGTATATGAAAACCTGGATTTTAAATTTTTTTATCTTTATTAGGATGGTATTGACTATGTATTTTGAATACTATACCGGTCTAATAATTTCAACTAGGGTGATCCTGATTAGTTCAACATCGATTTTAGAGGTTTTTGTCAGATTCATTCGTATATGTTTTTGTTGGTATCACCAATGATCTTCTAGAAAAACCAAGTGGTGGGTGGCCACCTGAGGTATAATGGCTAGAATCTCTAGTAAATTTTACAAAAACCGAAGATGTTGTTGCTTCATGAAGGATTTAGATACATAATTGTCTTATTTAATTCATGACTACATTGATAATTTTGGATCATATATCTTCATTCATACCTAGATTTATCTCTCTAATTTCTTCATCAGTGATGGAGTCACCTTCATTAAAATCTATATGGGAATCCATAATATCATCTTTCTATTGATATTCCTAAATATTCACCTATACCACCTATTTCTGGGAAGAATGTGATGGGAAAATATTCTCAATTTTAGGGGAGGATTCATCATTTGGAAAATTATAAGATGAAGAAGTTATGTTTAGGCCAAGTTGTGGCATGAGACCTTATTCAGTCTATAAAGGAGGACTGAGAATGAGAATTTTTATTATCCCCCATTAACATGAAAACTTCTTCTATCCCAACTGATGGAATAGGTATTTTTGGATCTTAAGGGTTGGAATAAAGACACATTTATCAAGGCTTCCATCACAATTAAGAGAGTTGGAATCAAATATTTCACCCATTGGTTCAGATATCACAAATGGCTTCATGGAATTCACTGAATGTGTGTATGATTTTGGTCCCACTACATAAATTAGATTGATGGGTAGCATAATCTATGTACTGAGATACATTAAATGATTAAATAGGATCATTTACTGGCCAGTTGGGGAATTTAATCTAGTGAAATCATTAGCCATGGAAAATTTTCCCCGTGTAGTAGAATCCCACATCAATGTACTGTCCATCCAGCAAACCATTTTTTCCATTTTCTAAAATCCGGTTTAAGGGTTTTCAGGATGCAAATACATAAATCCAAACCGCACACAATCCAAACAGCCACGACATCACACTTTCAAATTAAAAATTCAACATTCAAAAATCTACCACTAACCACCTAGAGCCACAAAACCATGTGACGACATCGATGAACTTGATCCCTCGATTCCTGTAATGCCTCAAACCATATACTGGGTTTCATAGTATTTGAATGCGGATTTTTCACCATGATAAGTCCCAATTGGTCTATTCATAAACATTTTTAGGCATTTCTTGTGTGATAACGGGATAAACACATACTGATGTAGCTGAGGTCCCCCTATAAGAACTCTAATGGCCATATCATACCTAACAACCATGAATTCTATGTCATACATGAGATCCCCAACCCAATTTTGTTGTTTGATTTCATCAAAATATTTTCCTAACTCTTGTCGTCAGCCTATGACATCATAGTGGAGGGGGACAAGTGATATTCATTGAAACCAACCGATAAATGTGTTCGGATTGGAATGAGGTAAAATCCATATCCATTGTCAATGAAGGATCATAAAATATTAACATCATTCATCCTAACAGATATATTCAAGCATCTGACGTTCACCATTATAATGAAATCCTCATCATGGTATATAAATGACATTACAATGTGGGATTAACATATATCATTCTATACATGGAAAACATGGGCATCAGCAACATCAGCATCAAATTCATGAGGGATCAATAAGTCAACTATGAGTGATTTCTAGATATATTTAGATTGACTCTGAGCAACTAGGATTGACACAATGGCTAGAATTAAGGGTAATTGTTAAAAAAATCATATGGTACAAAGTTCTGTGTTTCTTTTCTAAGGGAAGTTGTTTTCCATGTTCTTATAGATATAATTTACCTAATCTTGATGGACTTTCCCTTGGAGTAGAAGAAGAATGTGCTTCTATTCAAGGTGTATTTGGTCAGTTAGCTATGCCCACAGGCAAATTATTAATAGGCGATGATGTATTCTACTGTCAATCTTCTAGAATGATCATGTTAGGACAAACCTGTTCATGAGTGGGGAAGCTTCCATTCTCTTACAGAGCTGGCTAGATAGCTCTCCATCAAGTTTTGGAAGTGTATATTGTTCATGGAAGGTCATGGTAATTGTAGTTAATCCTTAAATGATTGAATCCTCCCCTATATCCATGAATTAGACTTACTCTACTCCATGTTCCACAATCATGAGTAGGGAATTGGGTTCATAATGAATCTTATAAATATGATAAGGAATCCATTAAGTGAATAAAATTAATTGATACAACGATCATATCATCGCCTGATGAAGATTATATCTATTGTGTGGAACCTTGTTATACCATATATAAGGAAGATGCTCATGCTTCTTGGAATATTGGAACATATTACACTAATGTAAAATTTATATTTGTATTTGGTATAGGAACATATTCATGTGTTTTTTTTACACTTCTATATGTCATGATTTCTGAGAACTGAGATGTCGATGATGTTTGCTAAATTTTATTTGAATGGATTGAAAGAATAAGAAAATGTTTCAAATATATTTTGAGTATATCTTGTGTTTATTTGAATTTATTTATGTCCAATCAATTATTTATATTCCTAAAATCCTTTTTTTTGACTTCCTACCATTCATTTTCATCCTATGGATTTATGGGAGAATCATGTTCTACCAGTGTGGGTGAATTTTTTAGATTCAATTACCAAGAGTTCTCCTTTTATTTCATGAGTTCATTGCAAAAAAATATTTCTTCATGTTAGGACCCATTAATAGATGGAGGGGGGGATTAATTTGGGAGGATTCACACTGTTTCATTTACCCTAATCGGGATAAGACTTATTTCAATTGAGGAGGGGATACCTACGGTGAAAAATCCCTCATCCCTTAGGGATGAGATTTTTCTTTTTCAAAATATTCAACTCTTTAGGCCTACTCTACTAACCTCAATGGTTGGGTTAAAAAGACACCCATCCCTATGGTATGGCATTTCTCTTACACTATCATAGACGCTACTACTTCAGCTGCCCTTTTAACTCTATAACATTTTGTATAAACATGAGAAGGATTTATAATTTGGTATAAACCATAAAGACCCAATTACGAAGGATTTATAACATTTTGTCTCTCAATAGATTTCTCTCTTCGGGACCGACATCGATGAGAGTTGGTAAGGGAATTTTCTAGTTCATAACATCTTTGGTTGTGAACAATGTCTTTTTTTAAGCTGTATGAAACTATAAAATTTCATTATACCACTTTTGGTAGGACTTTCTGGTTGGGGAGTATAGTATAATATACCACTTTGTGTCAACCACATCATTGAATATCTACAACATATGGTGTATATATAATCAACCGTCGTAATATTTCTAATTCCATGATGCATTCATGATTATATGATCCTCGTTGTTTCTATAATTTTTTTATTTATTATAGCAATGAGATATACCAAGTCAATTTGGAATTTCTTCCATTATATTACCTTTATGTTTATTTGATACAAATAATTGAATAATAATTTTTCTCTCATGTGATGAATAGTTTTCTATATGATGAGGGAGATATCGTGTACACAATATTTCTATAGGGAATCTGTAAATATTTATTGAGGCATGGAAAAACTTAACAACATGGACTTTTTTCATCTTTATCTTAATATTTCCCCATAATTTTCATGAATTATTTTTTATTTCACCTACAGTTTCACTATCTAATATGACTAGAGAAAGGATTTTCCAGAATCATTATCATAAGTAATGAGATTGGTTGGGGAATACTCTATTATTTTAGAAGGAAGTTGATTCAAAGAACCTCATAGAATTACATTCACCTAGTACTGTATTAGTGTTGATAATGGATTTTATTTTCCAATTACAAAGCATTAAATATTACTATCCTTGTCTTACCATGCACCTCAGGGTAGGAGGGATTTCTCATCACTACTTCACCAAGGGGTTGACCCTTTTGATGTCATGAACTACTAAACAGAGGGATATTTCATGGTGAGTTCCATCATATGGAGGACCACCATAGTAGTTTGCAGAAATTGGAAGTCCATCTTTCTCCATGATCTTTTGGAAACACTGAGGGTTGTCCTGACTCTCATCTAGAGATAGGCTCTAGGGATTAATCAGATTTTGTTCCTAAATCAAGCCTTCATGTTGAATTTTTTGAGGGGGGATATTGGAATTGCAACTACTACCACCATAATATGGTAATGGGATTGTTGGATATTGATATTCTAAAGAGAAGTGTTTGAGGGATTAAAAAACTCTATTGTAAAGTAGAGTGGGATCATAGACCATCTCTTTATTTTTATGTTTTATATGGTGAGGCTTCTTCTCAGATGGAATCATTTGAGCAACTAGGGATGCTTGCCGGGGTAATTTGATTTAATATAAAGGGGTTTGTTACTCCCTTTGGTTTTCTATTGGGATATTTGATTACCTCTTATTAGAATGGGTTTATATACCCAATTCGGTTTTTTTGTATATCATGGAGGTGATTTTCCCACTACCCTCCTAGATGGGAGTATAGGTGTGTGTATTCATCGGGGTGATATGAAGATAAGTAATCCCATTTTTTTGTAATGGTACTATGTTCACATCCCTATGTTTCTACTATTTTTACCACTATGATATCCTAATAGGGTTGTAAGATGTGGTCATGAATTTTCATCTGCCCAATATCCTTTTTTAGTATATGTTGTGACATCATTTACTAGAATTAGGATATATTCTCATTAAATATTTTGAGAAGGGTTTTTTTCCATACCTAGTCCTCATTTATTACCTATCTATACTGAAAGTACTCATATGTGGGAAAAGTGTGATGGATATACCCCCTATTCAATGTCAGTACTTCCTATCTGACTTCTCTAGATGCTATTTTATGAGGTATCTGAAAGTCAATATGTGTAAAGATAACTGCATTCACATGCATGAAGATGACCATGAAACATGGTTTTAGAAATTCATTTTGTCATCTAGTCAAGGATAAAATAATGATTGGTTAGTAAGGTTAGTTTTATGGACCTCCACATGGTTGGCCACCAAACTTGAATGATGATCTTCTATTAGTGCTTCAAAAAGTGTCTAATGGACAACTGAAATATTTATGGAGTGGGTATGTTCCCACTCATAGTTTTCCACCAAATTGGGTAGGTGGGATTCTCCATAGGGGGAGGAGGTGTGACCATACTCACTATTAACAAATTTCAATCTCTGATGGGTTTTCATTCATGATCGAGTCTATATGACATGGGATGGATGGCCAAGGACGGTGCCCTCATGATGTTGAGGGGTCACTACCACATGTTTATGGGGGTGTAGATTATGGGAATAATCCCTTTAAAAATCCCCTATATAATATGGACATGCCTTTATGGGGCCTCTTGATTGACCTCGCTATGAAAATAGAGGGACTAGATATAGTGGTTGATGTATAAACTCCAAAAATTGTCAAACAAAATGATTGGTATCAGCAGCTTCTGGACCACCATCTTTGCTACATAGGTAACTAGAGGATCTTCATGATTCATAAGGCCTATCAAAAAACTCTTGGTTCAGGACTATACCATTATTATGGTACGCATGGACTATTTCATTTGATACATAGTTTGGAAGATGTCGTGTTCTTCATGGTGTCCCCTTCTTGGATGAAGATTTTTCCTAAACAGTATTTGAGGCACAGGCTTTATGATTCTGGATGGAAACCATTGGATTGGAGGGAGTTATAAGAGAATATTTCAATGTATGTGACAAACACGAAGAATAAAATACCATTAAATCATCATCTCATATGAATGAACACCTTCATGACTAATTTTATTTTTTGGGCCTCTTTCATTTCTAGAGAGAAAGGGGCTAGATAGGTTGGTGACACTGGCATCTTTCATAATTATTCATGTTGGGTTATCCAATTTTTGTATCAAATAAAAAAATGATTGGGTCAGAAATTAAATTTTCCAATGAGGACATGGTATTATTTCCATATTATCATTTTGATGATATTCCATAGTTAGGTTATTCAGGTAAGGTTCACCATTTTTGTTTTCAATGGAGATGTGTCTCTCCTGACATCTAATTACTGGGGGTTGAGTTTTGTGAAATCAGTCATGTATGATTTTCTTTTTCCAAATAGTTTCCAACATGTTTCTCCATGGAACCAAAATCACAAAAAGATTCTATATACATAAGGGACTTTCTTTCCAAAGTGAGGATTTCTCCAAGTGTTTTTCGATCTAAGGCTTAATAACTCACAGTGGTCGAGAGGATGGGAGGTTGGGATCATTACATAGTTTTAGGGTTAATTATTTCCTATACATAGACTTCGCTAAATATTTAATATATGATCATAAATCCTTCATTATGTCCAATGTATGACATGGGGCATCATTATGTTAGCAATAATTTATTAAAATATATGTAGTTTAGAATAAACTTTATGTATATGAGGTTTTTCATCAATTGAGATATCTATTTGTATATAATGATCTTAATAAATGGTATCCACTTATGAACTAATCCGAAATTATTTTCTCAGAATTACCAAGATTCTATTATTCTAGAATTAGAGTGGGGTACTCTGCAGTGTGTCATCATCTAGGGAGAAGGTATTTATTTTGATTTCGGGATCAGACCCATGAGATAAACTTTTTATCTACCCTTACGAATGGAATCAGAACCATTGTAGTTTAGTTCCACATAATGGGACAAATCATAACTTTTAAGGTCATGTGATAAAGAATAAATAATGCATTTTAGTGTAATTTGGAATGGACACCTTGGAGGAAGGACGTTGGTCAATGTTTGGTGTTGGACTAATGCCGAAGTGGCTCAGGGAACCTGGAAGAGACAAGAATTTCCATTTTTAATAAGATCCTACTGGTAATGTATCCTAGATGGTATAGGGATTATTTGTTGAGATGTTTTTATCATATATTATCTTACTACATATCCTATTTAGACAAGAATAATACCCCTCGTAGTTTGGTGGTGAGGACCTACGCTAAGGGAGGTACCCATGTTGTTCGTCTTGTAGGGGAGTTTGGTCATGTGAGAAGATTAAGTTGGGGGTTATTCCTAAAATGGATTCCCTATGAAAACATTCCTTGTGAGATGCCTTGACACATTATTATTTGGAGGCATGTTTGGGACATACACCTAATGAGGGTGATCATGGGAGATTTGGGTCTTACAAACGCAATGAAGGCCATTGAGGCTATGATTGGGTATTATATTAAATAAGAGGATGGTTGATGAGTTTATGGGGCATAAACCATGCTAGAAGAATATGTATTGGAAAGGTATGGAGCTTAATCCTAAGGAAGATTCTTATGATGGTGATAGGTTGGGGCTTATATAATGTAGGAGTCCCATAAGATTGATTTTGAGGCTTACTCCTGAGGTGGATTTCCTAGTGAATGGATGTTCGGTTTTGGATTACTCTTAAATAGGATTCCCATGGATGGTTTCAGAATCATGTTGATGTTATAACCACTATCAGTATCTATGAAAAAATGAGTAATGCTCAATTTGAGAAACAACAGGAAACATAAGATCTATAAAAACATCTGATCTAATTTTTCCTACGGTTCTATACATGGCCTTGAGGATCCATGCCTATGGAAGAACCCCAGATGAATGAGGGGGGATCCGAAAGAAGTTTATCAAATAAAACATGCATATGATGGTGTGGAAGTTGTGATCAAGGTTGTCCCCAAATCCCACACAAGTATGGGTCGCTCGTTCTAGATTTTGATATGAATGATTAATATGGTTATTTTGAAAACCACAATCTTATTTTCCTATATTGGTGGAAGGGGATGACAAAACGAGAGAAGAAAACGATTCTTAGATTCACCCATTCCATATCACATTTTTTATTCATGTTTGTAACATTTGAATTCCTATATGAAAATGCCCCTAAGGGATTGAGGATGAGATAGAGTGAAACCTCATATAAGAATGGATATGGGCATAATCTAGAAAAAATGCCTTTAAATTGGTTCTTGAGAAGGAGTGCAGGATTTCATTCGCAGAAAAAAGGAAATGCAAGAATGATCATCCCACTACCTAGTTGGAACCAGAGGTTCCATGTCAAAGATAATAGAATGGAAGAACATGTTCACTATCTTTGTATTTGAGACTGAGAGTTCTCCAACACTTCCCATTGGTTCGAGGTCCTTGTGATTGTTTGAATGAAAATCCATATAAGCACCAAGGACCATAACCATAATGTTGGTCAATTTTAGAAATCCTACGACTTTAGGAATGTAATTCCAAATAGAAGGAATGCTTCTACACTCGTATTCATGGATTTTCTTATCCAAAGGAATCAATGGAGGTTTGAACATGGTCCCTCTTAGAAAACGGAGCTGAAACAAGATGATCTCTACCGGTGGGGTCTTTCAGAAGGACTCGATAAGGGGCTTGTGAATGTCCTAGATTTTAGGGAAGAGGTTCCTCACGTAGGACTTCATAGGAACTCAAAGTACTTCACACGGGGGGTATAGGACTACAAGATAGGGGTATAAATTTTTCAATGGATCACCTATACAACCACACATGAGGGATGATTTATCCTAGTAACTAGTGGTCTCCTTAGGTATCCTAGTATCGGTCTCGGGTAGGTCCCTAAATAGGTAAAAGAACCTCATGTAGGTGGTTATTCCAAGTGATAGAAGGGGTCCTTGTGTTGGTGTCTTGGTTTTAAGACCCTGAAGGGACATTGATCTCACTTATCACCACCAATTCTCATTTCTCCCTAATTTTCTAGAGCTACCTCTAGAATACGTGGAGACATGGTTATGGGAATTCCTGGAAATAGCTTGGGGTATTCATATAATTTTCAATTTCATCACATGAAGATCCCAAGGGGCTTATTTATAGGGAAACAAGAAATCCTAGTAAATTGAGGATTCCCATATAGGTTTTGAGATCAGGTACATGGTGTAGGTCTCCTGAGTAGTGGTGACCATCTTTTATGTTTCATGGAGTGGGGTTGTGTGGTCATTCTAATGTATCGTTTTGTGTGTTGAAGCCCATTTGGGAAAATCCATTTTATTATTTTTGGGACTCTTTAGTGCATAAACATTCTTATGTTACTCATCATAATCATTTAACTCCACTTAAAATATGGGTTTTTAATTATTAAATAAATAACATTGCCTATATTTCAATAGGTGGACTACAAAAATCTCTATGGAATATATAATAATATTTCCTCACAATGGAAATATCATCATGGAAGATCTATTATTTCATTTTAGCAATTTGAGGTAGATTTAAATCTCATAAAGATATAGCCAAATAGTTTATAAATAGTTTTCAAAGTAGAATAATAATCCTCATTTCACTTATACTAGTTTATAGTAAGAATTATGATATTTAAAATGATCCCCCTCACAAAAGAACATATTATCTCTCTATGAGGATAAATATCATGAAATAACACTTATAAACCACTAATGAAGGAACCTAAAAAAACCTATGACATTCTTGTGGGGAATTCCAAATCCCTCTAATTAATAAACAATCATTGAGGAATCATTTATAAACTCATGGGAATAATTTTGTAAAATATAGAGATGAACAATATGAATAATCTTATGATATGTATCAAACAAATAAATAACTATGAGTTCCATGAAAAAGAAAATAATAGATATTTTACAAAAATTAGAACCAACTAAAGAAAAAATAAAATATATATATCCTACTAAAAACATAAATTTTTAAAAATATCCATGAATGGTGGACATGATAATAGATAAAAAATAAAAAAAATATACCAAAACTCTCCATTGTGTGACTGCACAAGTTACATTCCACCCTCAAAGAAAAATGACTGCTTGAGTCATCAACAACTAAACATGAAACTATATAATATAGGCATGATCTTGAATCCCATTAATAATTATGAGGACCACACCCATTTCTTACGCATTAAATAAATAATCAATTTTAGGTTCTTTTGAAGTAATTATTAAAAAAATTGTTTTACCCTTTTATTTTAATAAAATAAAACTTTTTTGTTCTAAAATAATCTAAATTGAATCATTAGAGGTACATATTAAAATTGAAATTATTAATTTTAAAAATTTTAGGAATGGGGTAAAATTTTAAAAATAAAAACATTTTATTGAAGAAATTTTTTTAACACATCCTTAGAAATGTAAGAGATCATATCATTCCAAAAACATTTGATCTTATTAAAATGAAACAACAAGTTCGTTGGTGAAATTAATACACAATAAAATGATTGAATAATTAAAAATTCAATAGGGTAAAATACTACTAAAATAATAATGGATTCAAGAAATCGTTTAATGTATTTCCATTAAATATCATGGGAAGGAACCCAACGGTCACCAAGGAAAGGGAGAGTATATATACTACATCACCAACTAGCTTGGTGTCAAAAATTAGGGATAGAGGTAAATTTGTACAACATGTCCCATTACGGTTGTCACATATATATCCAAATCATAACTATGTGAAGGGGACCACATCCTCTATAGGATAATGTAACGAGGTACTAGATGTTAACCGAGATTTATAGAATTGAGGTGATATAATAAAAATGTTGTAAAATATGATATGAATATATATGTATACATAAATATTATGACATTAAAAGTGATTCATAGAACATCCTCACCATCAAACCCCCGTCATAGAACTCACATCATTCTCATCAAGAATAAAAAAAATTAAACATGTCATATAAAGATAATGTTTTGATTAGATTTAATATAGAAATAGCATGATACATGTTACAAGGATGTTTTTAGATAGAAAATATTTACATTATAATTTTAAAATAGAAGTAGAATTTAAAAAAGTGAAATTCTTTTTTAAGTGACAAATGGACATCTCATATTATTCATAAGAAATATAGGGATAAAAATGATCTTTAAACCCATTAATATGATGATAAAGAATGTAAAATATTTTTATATCATTGAACACATTTAAAAAATAAAAGTACACACTGAGAAGTAATTAATATCTTATTAAAAAGTGTTTAATCAAACAAACCACCTTTTATAATTTGGAAATCCCTATTAAAATCTATTCTGGTAGTTTCCCAACCACTAGGTGTAGGATGTGGAACTGTAATAGACTTATGTTGAAGGATAAAATTGAAAAACCCATTGAATCAATTAAAAATTAATTGAATCCCAACTTTTCGTTCAACATAATCCCCTCTATCATTTAATACTATCACCACATATCCAAATCACACCTTCAAAAATATAAGTATTCAGGGATATATCATTTAATGGATAATTCATGTAGAAACCTACATTAAACCTTTCTTATTAAAAAATTATTGTGATATTTAACCTCAATGTGACCCAATAAGGTATAAGAATAAATAAAGTATTGAAGAAAATAAAATGGTCCAATTTAATTTTTCTAGACAGAAAAACATGGTTCTTGATACCTACACGGGAAATAATTGAGGGGAAATGAAATAGGACAGGGAATCATATTTGTTATAATGTATTAAATTGAATAATTGGGCATAAATATTGAATAAATAACATTAATCCAAAAAGTGATGAAGCTGGAATAGAAAGGGAGAGATACTAGTCATTTAGTGGTAAAATAATATTTATAAAGACCCCAAGAGGGGAGAAAACTCATAGGGTAAAAGTGTGAAAGCATATTTTTTAAATCTAGCTACACCAAATTTAATATTTGAAAAAGATTTTAGGTAATGGACACTACATATTTTAGGTGTATTTAAAATACAACAAATATTTTGTTTCATGAAGTCCCTTTTAATTTCATGAACTTAGGAAGCTTGCATTTAAGCATTCTCATGACCCACTATGCACCCCTAAAAAAATTTGAAAAACACCAAAAACAGAAATGTACAAATATTAATAATAAATTTCACAAAAATACCATGGGGTTGGTACATTTATCCCCATCAATAATCTTTTCTTATAAAAATATAAAAACTATGTAGGATTATTAAGGAATTTATGATGGTCAACCTCTTCAAAAATGATTCAGATATAAAAAATTTTGAAACACCATGATGTATAGAACGAAATTATTAGTGATAAAAACTAGCCCAACTCATCTCATATTAAACTAGAAAACAGAAAACATAGACAAGTAGTTATTTAATAGACATAAAAATCATTCTTTCCACAATATCACAAATCATTACACAAGGTAAACCACATTGAAAAACCATAATAGGTTATAAAAATGATGAAGACCCAATGGTACTGAAATATGATTATGATAGGGTTTAAGTTGGGGAAATTGAACATAAAAATTAACAAAATGAATTCATGATAAAAGATCATAATTTAGGATGGTCTCTATATCATTTTTATAATCCTTTTAGAACATCATCTCTCTATGGATGATATAAAAACTCTAAATTTTTTTTCAAAATCCGTTAAAATCCACCACAAATATAATTATCACCAATCTTACGCTCAACATTACTACCCAAAAACTATATTACGAAATAGACACAGAAAATATGTATCCCAACTTATCATTAATTACCTAGAACAATAGATCAATAGTATAGGGTATCATCAAAATAAAATCATGAGATATGACTTAATCTTCCAACCAAAAGGGTTTCAGAAAAATTAAAAAACAAATTTCATCCACTAATTGATTAAAATAGTATACACTTCTCTAAAGGTGAAAAAGAACATGAAAATTACTAATGGAATGAATGACCTTATAAAACATACGAAAATAAAAAAATGAGTTTATTATCAAACTCAAACATCATTTTATGTATGAATTAAAAGTTAATAGTGAATAATCTATATCAATTTCCAATGAAAATATTATCCTCACAACAATTAGTTAAAATATTAAATAATGGATACTAATGAAACATTTAGAAACATTTATCACAGTGAAAGAAGTTAAAAGAAAACTTATTCCTCCTATTTCATACTTTTAACAAGTTCAACATCCACCACAGTTAACTGAATAAATTTCTCAATGTTTATCACATTCCTAACAGACTCAAAATGAAACCCAATAAAACGTACCCTAAATCCAAATCATTAATTCCTCTAGTAAAATCTTTAACAATCATTGTATCCATTATCTCATAGAACAACAATATTTTTCATTAAATATTTATATCTAGTCGATTTCCTCAAAAATTAATGAAAATGTTAAATATTTGGAAGTGGAAATAAAGAGGGGTCTCGAAATAAAGATATTGATAGACTAAATCAATCATATTATATAAAGAATTAATAATCATTAAGGTAATAATCATGTCCTAGATGATATTACTCTTATGGAATTTCAAATATAATGACTCCCTATGTTCCCTGAAGACAATTTTGTGAGTAATATTCTGAATAAAAAGATATATATATGTATCTTTAAAAGAAAATAATACTAAAAAACACATATAATAAATTAAATAATATAACACAAATATAAAACACAATGAAATTAATCACAAACCCTGGAAAAGGTAAAAAAATTCAACCATAAACTATAATTTTAAAGCATAAAAATCTTCCTCAAAATCATTTTGGAAGAAAAAAATCACAAATGAAAAGAAATTTTATTCTTAAAAAATTTTACCCCTTCCAATATTATATAAAATAAATATTTATTTACTCAAAAAATCAATATTAAAATCAGGGAATAATTTTAATAATCCATTGTGGAAATCATCATTGAAATATAACTCATCACCCTTATTTCAAAACATTATATAAAATCTATTTATCAATTTTTAATCACATAAATTATCTTAAAACTATATTTACATTTTAAAGAACCAATTAATTTCAATTATGAAAAGTCAAATATCATAACATATTCAATTTGTTTGTTTCAAAATTAATTTCCTCCAATCAAAATTATAACATAATTTATTTAAGAATATTCTTTACTAAATAGGCTATTGCATTTGAAAATAAAATCCCTTCAATTTTTAATAATCCTTAATTATTTACAAAATTTCTTAAATCAAGCCATATAACACCAACAACAAATAATATTCCCATTAACACAATCAAAAATACATTTATACCATACCTAGGGAAACTAAAAATAAATTTAATCCATATCAAAACCTTGCAGTCATATGGGCATAGTGACTATGCATAACCAAACAACATGGTATGACTGACCATGTTCCATTCAAATATATTTTATATAGATTCATTCAAAACATGGAATATATGAAATAGATGTTTTTCCAAATATTATGATCTAACCTTGTTCAATAATAATAACTCTCATATCATCTAAGAAAATCATAAAGAATATGAATAGTTTTAAAAATATCATATAAATAAAAATACCATTAACAAAAATCAATCTACATGAAGTATAAATTTAGGAAAAGATGACATTAAAGACACAATTTTCTATATCCCTTTGTAACTAAAATCTCTATACCAATATTTTT
Organism: Viscum album; assembly: GCA_963277665.1. Taxonomy (NCBI): domain Eukaryota; kingdom Viridiplantae; phylum Streptophyta; class Magnoliopsida; order Santalales; family Viscaceae; genus Viscum; species Viscum album. Next base: position 607,504,507 of record OY728127.1, read on the forward strand.
TCAAATAAACATATCCATACATATAACCTATGATATGATATCCAAATAATTAATATACCATTAAATACCAAACAATAATGTGTGTTCTAGTACCCAAACCCACTGAGAAACTAGAATCAAATATCAATTTTTTAATGAACTATAAACGATCCACCGTTCTTATGTGCACCCCAGTCGGTCAATGAGGCACCTTAGGGGAACCTTAGTTGGCTGACACTGGTGAAGAGCATTAGGCGATAAAATATTACTACATATTAATGATTTTATAAATTAAATAGAAATTATATAAAATAACTACACCTGAAATTTTGGCATCACACATCCATTCATGAGAGGTCCAAATCCATTATTATAATATTGATTTATAAATATATCTAAAAATAAAGGAAATAAAATAAAATAATTATTTATTATTAAAAAAGATAACACAAAAACAAAACTGGTCCAAGAATGGATAGCTTGTCTATCAAAACATAAAATAAAAAATATATATAAAACCTCCCCATATAGTGACTCCATGATTCCCAATAAATCCAGAAAAATAAAAACAAACATCATTAAAAAAATCATAATCAAATCAACACTTTATATAATTTTGAGCGTGAAATATAATGAAAATTCCCCAAATGGTACCCCATGAATAATAGTAAATTAAATATGAATTTTTTTATATTTTTAAATTCAATTAAAAAACATATATTTTACACATTAATTTGTAAATAATAAAAACCTTGTGATTATATAATCATCTACTTCAAAACAATAGAGTAATATATTGAAAATTAAATGACTACTCTAAACCATTTTAGGGAATGGAAAAAATTAATAAATAAATTCATTAAAAATAAGATAACCACTAAAAGCATCCCAATAAAAATAAATGATCATAACATCATGAAAACATCAATTATTATTTACTGGAAACAACTAGTTATTTTTGAAAAGGAATACACATTGATATGAATCAATAATAAGAATTGAAATAAGGAAAATTACTAGTTATTTAATAGCAAATGAATAAAAAATTTAATTCTATTGTTCCAAATAATTCTCGAGAAATGCACCATATTCCAAAAAAGTCTATGGAATATATAGCTACTACATAACCATCATTTTTCAAGAAATAAATTAGTTGAATGGGTGTAGGATTACATCACATGCTAGTGGTAGATCCACAACTTTATCACTAGCATAGATAGTATAGGGGTACTTCAACCAATATAGGTGAACTTATCAAATTACTTATGTATCCCCATGATATAAAAAATATATTAGATCCTATAAATAAGTATCATATGAGGATATATATTTATAATCACATATATAATTATGTATGTGTATATTAAATATAAATAATAGAAAAGACTTACCCTAGATCACCAATCAAAAAACAATCACCTTTATTATCAAGAATAACAACATAAAAACCATTTCCAATATAAATGAAATTATCATTTACATTAATTAAAATAATAATTTTGTAGGTTTCAATGGTGTTTTTCAATAAGACATCTTCACACTATAATTTCCAAATTGCCTCGTAATTATAATATAAGAAATTACATTTAAATATTAAAAACAAGATTCTCATATCACGAATTATAAATAAAATTTTATAATAATATCCTTAAAACACTTTCATAAAATTAATAAACCACTAAAAAATTTTGGTAATATAGATCCCATTTTATAGAACAAAGATTATATGGACATGTCCTAACAAATTACATATTCTAACTCACTATATTAGAGTTAACCTTCTCACATTCCAAAATACCATAATGGTTTAAAATATTATATATTTAGATAATAATACTAACATAAAAAATACATATATTCAAATGATGATATAGTTACAATGTAGCAATTTTTCACACAAAGAAATACTTTTGGAAAGAATCATATTTTATTTTTATAGAAATCTTGATCAAATTCAACATGAATTCTTCTTTGATCATACCCATCCTTAAACCCCATTAAAAAAATTTAATACATGTGTTGAGAACAAAATACACATTAAGGGATATAAAAGAAGATGTACATTTGTTTTTCTATCTTTTTCCCATGATTTAAAAATGTGACTTTTTTTATATAATAATCATCAAGATAAAATAATCATTTAAACCCACACTAAAATAGACTTTATTTCAAAAACTTTTGATAAAAAACATTTTAAGATATCAATAATGGAAATTTATAATCATGATTGTTTACTATAAACCAATAAAATACATGTCAAAAAATTATTAAAACCCAATAATTTTAGTTTGAAGGGGTCATAATCCTCACATAAATTTTGAAAAAAAAGTGTTCCTTGAAAAAAAAAATTTCATAAAATTATAGTAGGTTCCTTGGGAAATAATTTTCATTGAACCCATAAAAACCCTAATAGAACCCATAAAAACTAGTATAATCATACGATGAACCTCAAATATAATTTCCATATTCATTAGAGTGATATATGGGTGCACCTATCATATAATCTATATCCGAATAACTATTAATAAAGAGCTATATAAAGCTAACCGATCATAATAAATAATAGAAAAAAAATATCATGAATAAAATATTTTATTCTAGAACAATTATTATATAAAACTGGTGACAAATTCTTTTAAACCAATATAAGAAACACTATTATTTATCAAAATACACTTTCTCATTTAATTTTTTTTTCCAAAACATAAATACAAATATCAATTAAATTATGGTATTTATTATAATAAGAAAATTAATATAATAATGAAATACAATAATGAAATAATAGTTAAGATGAAGGGATAATTCATTAATGCAATACATGTTAAAATATAACATTATTTTTTTCTTTGTAAAGAAAGTGAAATCATTTTATACAAAATATATAAAAAATATTAATTATAGAAAACATTGATAACATGTAAAAGGTGTAAAAATTTGTACATTATCATTGATTTTTAACAATATATATAAATCCATAAATAAATCATATTAATATTTACATGTGACACTGATTTATATAATAAATGATTATATCATTTAAAATGAGGTTTTTAATTTAATGAATCCATTATAGAAAAACATAAAATGAAACAATTTTGAAGCATTAAAAAAGTATTTCTCAAGATAAAATATAGATTTCATTTACTATTAAATAATAATTTTCATAAAAAATTTATATGATAATTTAAATGGAAGAGAAAATCTTTGGGGGGAATCATTTAATGAGGATTTAAAAAAAGATAGTTATCTTGAGTCAGAATCTCAACATATTTTATTTGTCTTCCTAAATAAGAAAATAATCTTAATTGTATAAAATCTTAAGAATATTTTTCTTTATATTAATTATTTTATGTTATTTTATACCATGTTTTATATAATTACTTAATAATATAATTTCACATTGGATATTTTTGACAATATTCAAATCAAATTTCAAAAATGTATTTGGTAGGTTGAGTATGGTAAAAGAGGTAATTATTGCATAACCAGTAGAATAATAACAATAAAATTTTTATCATTTTATTAAATTAATTATACCTTTAAAACAAATAATGAAATATGGTTATGAAAAATGAAATACATTTTAATTGTGGAGATGGTATGTTATATGCACACATGACTAACTTTTCCATTTATAATTGTTTATCATATAAAGAAGGTAATTGTTATTATTTTTTGAAATAATTATAATTCTATCCTAAATATCATATTTTAAATTTAAATATACTTATACACATTTCAACCTTGTGATATGGTGATGAAAAACGACTCACATCATTTCATGGAGGCAATAATCCCCACTTATGCATGAATAATGCTATCATTCTATTGGTAATGGAAGGGTAAGAAAATATATGTTATACTAGCTTTTTAGAATGATAAATATTTCATTAATATAATATATTTACATAAAACCCATTATCATAACTATTTTTGAGATATGGCGATGGAAGACCAATTACATTATTTCACATAAAATTAGTCCACCATACAAAAAAGTAATTATTTCATTTCACATTTGATTGAAAAGAATTAGAATATGGGTTGTTCAATTAAAATTATAAAAAATAAATTTAAAAAATACTAGTGTTATTATTCTTCAAGCTTAATAAATATATAATTTAGGTGTAATTCAAACTAATATAAAAATTCTTCATTAAAAAATTCCCTTCTTCTTCAGAAAACATCATAGGATTTCCAACAAAATCTTTCCTAGAATGGTATTTAGATAAAACAAAAGGCTTCTTGGGAATTGGATGTGATGTAAGGAATTTATTATGATAGGTATTTTCAGAATTAATATAATTATTATATAAGAATAAAATAATATAGGAGGTAACTTTTTATAAATAGTGAGAGGGGAAATGTTGGAATTATATAATGTAATAAAATAATATAAATAAGTATTCTATTTTAATGGATCTGAACATATATATATATATATTAATATTGGATGATTATATGTATAATTAATCTAATAAAATAATATTTTTACATGTTTAGGTGAAATTTTCACCCTTGTCATTTTGGACTGCCCATTAACCCTTTAGACTATTATAGTGAAATGATTTGTTTTACAGTTTTAGGTCATTATAAAAACTATAAAAAAAAATATCCCCAATATATACGATGGGTTAAAAACCCATATACCATTTAATTTTATATAAAATATATTTTTAAAAATTATAAATTTTTAAAAAATGATTTATTATAAAATGTAACACCCGAAACATCTACAATACGTTTCTCTTTGAATATTACAATAGTGTGCGATGTACGCACCAACGAGTTCAAGTGCAGCATGACCTATCAAACTAGACATTTAAAGAGTGGTTATGAATAGTAATAACAACATTTTGGATTATATATATATCCCATATAATTTTAACATTCATATTTTTTGTTTCTTAGACATAATATAAGTTCAAATTGAATTTTTCAGATAAAAGTAGTATTTTTCAAAAATGTAGTTTTTCCTCATTTTAATGGTGAACCATTTTTAAATCCAATATTTGACACTTTTATATTTTAAATTTTTTGAAATTAAATTTTTCTTCATAATTGGGACAAGAAAATTTATTTTGCATAAATTGTTTGTGTTTTTCTAATAACTTATATATTTTGATCAATAGTGAAAGATATTAAATTTTAATTGAAAATTTATTTTAATTCAAATAATTTTAATTGTGAAATTATAAATTTCAATGGGTTTGAACTCTAAATAGATTATTTTTTAAGATTTAACACAATTTAGGTCATTATATGTAATTTCACTTTTTAAATTTGACATAAAAACATGTCAATCTTTTGATGGTTTTTACTTTTTAAAAACCCGCCATTTGGTTTTTACAATGAGAATTAATTTTAAATTAATTAATGAAACATATATGTTTTCAATTTGGAAAAAAAATAATTCATTTTTGAATTCTGATTATCAATATTATATAAGGGAGAATATATGGTATTTTTCTGAAAACAGTCGATTTTTGATGAATAGTGAAATACATGACGCTATTGTTTAAAACATACTTTTTTTTAAATAAATATTTATTTTATATAAATTTATTTTATGTACAAATAAAAATATAATACCTATATATGTTCAATCTAATTCATTGGTGTCATTTGATAATAAAACTAGATGTATAAAATTTTATTTAACTTTTTAACATCTTTTACCCACCTTCTAGATATATTTGCAAATTGAAAAAAAACGTAATTTGACTACTTCTATTAATTGAATTTCAAAAATCTGAGATACACACATGACATCAATATGTAAAATGTGGTTTAATAAGTTGATAATATTTTTTTGGTGAATAGTAACCATGGACTTTTATTTACCACAGTTAAAAGTAAATATATGGTAATTAAAGGATAAAATGATATTATAATTATCCTAACACATGTCCTAATTCTATTGGATAAGTGTATTTCGACCAAAACCATACATAGGAATAAAATACAATCCTTTTAGTGAACATGGATAATATTAGGGCATTTATTATTATTTTATTTAAAGAATATTTAAAAGTGTTAAATTCAAAATTTATTAATTAACCATTTTTCATATAGGGTTATACATAAGATAAATTTGACTAAAAATATTAATTAAAAATAAAAAAATATTTCCTATATAATGGTATTTTATTTATAATTTATAATATTAAATAATTTAATTTATTTATGGGACAATTATAATTTAGTAATTACTTTACGAATTAAAGATTAAAATAATTGAGACTATGAATATAAAAATAAATGTAAATTGAGGATTTTGATGACATCCAAGAATTTTCTAGGTTAACATGACATATTAGGGTTGATTAAATAATTTTTTTAAGGTGATAATGTTTTTATGCCTTTAATAAAAACAAAATACCAAATAGTTTCAAAATTGACATAAATGAGTTTTTAAAACAAATATTTTATTATTAATTGATAAAATATTTTATAAAAGCAAAGGTTCATAAAAAGGACTTAGATAAGGTTATATATATAAATAATGAACCACTTTTGGTTTGGTAGTCCTTTTATGTTATGTTTATTTACAATTTATTATAATAATACAAGAGGACGTCGTAGAAGTTAAACTATTTAACTAAGTGTTAAATCTAGAATATAGGGTTAATATGGTGACCTCAACTTGTCTAAAGGATATTAGTTGAGATGATTCCAACACACCCCCTCATTGTCTTAGAAATAAATTAATATGGATCCATTAAAAACCGAAAATGATTTAATAATAATATAATATTTCAAACATTATCTAATGGGACCCCCACCTCTTTTACAAAAGGGCACATCCCCTTCTCTTTAAATCACACCTCCAAAGCCATTTGGATCTACCCAAAAACAACAAAAATCACCTCCAACTTACCTCACATCAACCTAAGGACCTTACCTTTAGCATAAATCCATCCTATGTATTCCTTTTGTTCAAATCAACAGGAAAAACCCAAAGAAGAGAAGGTTAAACATACTGTCGACCAAAGGAAAGTGGAAGGTAAGGGTTAATTCCACATTCTCATTATTATTTATGATTTTTTATGTGTAAGTATTTTTAGGGAAATATTTATTATCCATGTCCATGATTCATAAAAATACTCTTCAAAATTATTCTTTTAAGGTCCTCTTTAACTGAAACATCATTATTAATGTATTTTATTTTTATTCTTCTAAATCTTTCTCATTAATGGCCATGTTTTCCTAATAGATTTGAGGATTTATTTGAAAAGAGATGGTTGTTTAAAAATTTTAATTCATTTAAAAATTTTCGATGTGGTATTGGACATTTTGTTTCAAAAATATCTTTTAAATTAATTACTTTATAAATGTGTTTCTATTAAATGATTTCACAAATATGGATATTTCTCTCAAAAATATTTACTGGTCATTTTCAACTACGTCAATATCCCTTAATTGATATTATTATTAATTGAGGTTGATTTATTATAATACAATATTCAATATTGTATTGAATAATTTATGATATGTTTGACTGTGAATGTGTTATTTTTAAACCATTCATGGTTTATGGTTAATGTATTGACAATTTTTATTCTAATTATAATACAAATGATTATGTTATGTTTCAAAATTTTCATATGAAGAATGAAGTGGACAATGTAAGTTACGGGTGGAGCCCGCTATAGTTGATCAATGCATCAGTAGGTCTCATGAGACAAATTAGTTTATTGGTATAAGGTGATGATTTTTTTTCATAGACTTAGCACGAGGCCTTGACTAAGTGGTAATGATGTACGGTGTTAGGAATTCCCTTACATTGAAATCAATTATTACATATGATTATTCTACTTATAAAATGTCTATTTTCTTGTTTATATCGTAATTTTTGATTTATTTTCTCAATATTATGGTCAATTTTATGTTTAAAAGGATGATATTTTTATTACACATCTTTCTTTAAATGTTTATAACTTCCAGTAAATTATTTACCCTTACTGAGCTTCTGAGATCACCCCTTACATATGTTTTATTTTCCCACAATTCCAAGAAGTGTATTACGTTTGATATGTAGGGATAAGCTAGGGGAATAATGTGGTTCAGAATTGATTATATATGATTTGTTTTTGTTTGAATGTCTAATGAAACGTTCTTGTATGTAATCTTTATTCCAATACTACTAAACTAATTGGCCCTTCAGGAATCAATTTCATGTAATCATGCTAATGTATTAAAATAATGCACTGGATCCAGGCTTCTAGGGTTAGGGCATTACAGTTGATATAATAGGATATTTAGTAGAATCCTTGAAACTGGATTAAAAGAACTCGGATTATAGAACTTTACCCTCTGATAGAATTTGAGGATTAGTATAGATGAACTTCCTATAATTTTGTTAATATATAGATTTTGTGGGTTTTCCATGAACTAAATCCATGTCTGGATACCAGAAGATAGGTTTGGATCTAGCATAGATGTACCTAAGAGTGATTACTCTAATAAGGAGTTTCATGTTTGACCTAGGGTATCCTGGTACATGATAACAGAAATTACTTCACTCTTGGTTATGACACTCTTGGGAGATATGCTTAGGATAATTCACATTTTTTTTCAATCCATCTTAATCGATTTTGGAGTAAATACTTTCTCAATGAAAACATATATTTATGATTATAGATTATTTGCATAATGATACAATTTATGTTAGGTATTTTACTAGTTAGGAATTATGCATTGTAATTAATAAACTAACATAGTTTATTCCATTTTTATGAAATGGCGCCCTGTAAAAGAAATGAGATATTCAACAATATGCATGATCCAATTAGTAATAAGGACCATATATTTATTTTTGTTAAGACAACATTTAAAATGGAAATTGTCCCTCCATTTATTCTCCTCATTTGAAGAAATAATATAATGTGTTATTAATAAATGTAATTAATTCTCCGAGTCCTATGGATTTGATGTAATGCAAGAGAAGAAAAGGATAGTCGACAGAAAGATGGATAAAGGGTAGAGGGGAAAGAGGAATTTTCCCATATGGGATAACTGTGGAAATAATCACCATGGTAACTTCTTGAAGGAAATTGTAGTTTTTTATAAGTGTAGAAAAGAAGGACACCATATATGTGATTTCAAGGGTAAAAAATGTTCTCAAATGTACAATACTTCATATACAAGGAGTTGGGACACTACATGAATCAATGTCCAAATCATCAGAGTATTCCCCTAATGATTCAATTGGATAATAATTAAGTTATGATACAACCACAGATGAAGAGGAATGACTAGTGTTCTTAGGTTATTATTAAATAATTATTTCATTTGAGTGTTGTATAAACGATGTACTAGTTATATGAATTATAGAAATAAATAATAATTATACTACATTACCATTTCATTTAGGATTTGAAATTATATTGTTCTAAGGAAAGTCTCTCAATAGATTATTAATATCTATTGAAAATACATGGTTAATGGAAATATAAACCTTAATATGGTCCTCACACTAAGGTAGTGATTTTGGAATAAGTTATGATTGACATGGATAAATTATTTTCTATAATCATGACTAATTTGAAACTAATAATATTTTTATTTATTCCATTATTGTTGATGTTTACAACATTTTAGGATATAAGGAGCTTATCATGTACTCAATAAAGAATAAGTGAGAATCAATTTAATCAATAAGGTTTTATGGTAATTCTTGGTGTTACGGTGTTTTAAAAAAATATCCGATGAAGGAAATCTGATGTTATTATGTGGCAAGAAATATCTTCATTGTGATTACCATCCATAAAATTTTTGGAATGTGAGTTTGGACAGAAGTATTTCGGATAAGTATAAGTGTTATAATGGATTGAGTTTTACATTGGATATTATTGTTATGGTTAAAGAATTTATTAAGATTATTTTTGGATTGTTATAAAAAGGAAAATCCAGAGGTAAGGCGACAACATGTCACGTCCGGAAAGGCTGCGAGACTTGAACTCACAACCAAAGGGTGACAAGGGTGCATCACCTACCATTGGAGTACATGATTTCCTAGTTTTTATAATGTTGTTTTTTAAATGGGATGACAGATAAATTATAAATTCATTTTTTTGAACCCTATATGATTAGGGAAAATAAAATATTATTCAGTTCAATTATATTTTGATTTAAAGATGAGTTTGTGGTAGAAATTTGTTAATATATGGGACTATACATGTCAAGTATTCTTTTTTAGATATTCTATAGTGAAATTAATTATTAAACTTTAGAAAAAGGATATAAAAACCAAATTTTCTTTAACCAACTAACCTAGGTTTTGTTGAATTGATGATATTTTAAGTCATTATAGATTTATTGCTTCGAGGCCCTCAATTTTCCATTTACATGTTTTTGATTGATGACCTCAATCAATCCCTATGAATATTTACATTTTTCCACCCACAACAATTTCCTAAAATGTTCTCTTATTCGAAATGCTAAGTTGGTGGTGAATTTTTCATTTCCTTTTCCCTCTTCTTAAGGCTAAATTTTAGAAACCCTATTTACGATGTGGGTTTTCCACAAAGGAATTTTTTATTTTTTCGACCTTTTATTTTAGAAGAACAATTTGAAATTATTAGGACACAATTTATTGAATGAGGGATGAATGTAACACATGAATATTCCAAGTTACAATTCTCTTTGAATAATACAATAATGTGTGATGTACTCAACATCGAGTTCAAGATCCCCACGATCTATCAAACAATTATATTAAAAAAGAGGTTATGAATAGTAATAAAAACATTTTAAATTTTATATATATCTCATATAATATTAAAAATCATATTTTTTGTTTCTTGTACACAATATAAGGATGAATTCAATATTTAGAAAAAAGAAGTATATTTCCAAACTGAAGTTTTCTTCCTTTTAATGGAGAACCCTTTTTAAATCTAATATTTGACACTTTTATATATTCCATTTGATGAAATTAAATTTTTATTTCGAATCGAAACATAATAATTTGTTTGGATAAATATTTATTGTTTTTTTATAACTTTTAGTTTCTGATCAATAGTGAAAGATACTAAATTTTAATTGAAAACTAATTTTGTAATTAAAATAATTTATAGCCTTAAATTATACATTTGAATGGTTTTGTTGTATAAATAGATTATATTTTTATAATTTATGACAATATAGGTCATTATTAGTAATTTTAAATTTAAATCTAACATAGACACATGCGAATCATTTGATAGTTTTTACTTTTTAAAAACCCGCTTTTTGGTTTTGAGAACTGGAATTAATTTTAAAATAAATAATTCAACTTCTATGTTTTGAAATTGTTAAAATAGAATTAATTTTTGAATTAAGAGTATCAAATTTATATTAGGGATGAATTTTTGATACTTTTCTAAAAACAATCAATTTTGGAAGAATAGTGAAAAACACCACGTTATTGTTTAAATCTGACTTTTTATTTAAATAATTAATTATTTTATTTAAATTTTTTTTAATTCAAAATTAATATATAATACCTATATAAGTTCAATGTAATTTATTTGAGTCATTTTAAAATAAAATTAGATGTATAAAATTTTATTGAACTTTATAACGTGTTTTACCCACCTTTAAGGAAAATTTGAAAATTTGCATAAAACGTAATTTTACCAATTATGTGAATTGAATATCAAAATTCCAAGAGATATGGTTGACATCAGTAAGTAAAATTTGGTTCAATAAGATGAAAATAATTTTTGGTGAATAGTATCTTTTAAAATTAATTTACCATAGTTAAAACTACAAAAGGTAATTAATTATAAAAATGATATTATAATTACCCTATAACATGTCCAAATTATATTGGATAAATGTATTTCAACAAAAACCAGACTTAGGAATAAAATATGATCCTTTTGGCCTACATGTATTAGATTAGGAAATTTACTATTATTATATTAATAGAAGAGATAAAAGTGTTAAATTCAATGTTTAATAACTAAATTTTTTTAATATAGTGTTATAAATAAGATAAATTCAACTATAAATATTCATTAGAATGAAAAAATACTTCCTAATAAATGTTATTATATTTATAATTTTTAGAAATTAAAGATTGAAATTTATTTATTACACAATGATAATGCAGTGATTACTTTATCAATGAATGATTAAAATAATTGATATTATAAATCTAAATTTAAATTTAAATTGAGGATTTTGCTGTCATCCAAGAACTTTCATGGTTAATATGACATGTTAGGGTTGATTAACGAATTTTTGTTATGCAATGATATATTTTTTATGACTTTAACAAAAACAAAATACCAAGTAGTGTCAAAATCGACAGAAATGAGATTATAAAAAAATATTATATTATTAATTGATATAACATTTCTAAAATTATATGGATCAGCTAGAGGACATAGATCAGGTTAGATATATCATTAATGAACAACTTGGGTTTCTCTTGTCTTTTCATAGTATATTTATAAACCATTAATTATAATAGTACAAGAGGATGTGGTAAAAGTTAAACTATTTAACTAAGAGTTAAATTTAAAAGATAGTGTTAATATGGTGACCTATACTTATCTAATGCCTATTGGTTGAGAGGATTTCTACCCATCCCATCATTGTCAAGAAATAAATAAATTTGGAGCTATTAGAAAACGAAAATGATTTTATAATAATATTATATTTCAAACTTTTTCTAACATAACCCCCACCTCTCTTATAAATGGGTACTTCCCCTTCTCTTCAAATCACACCTATAAAGCCATTTGGATTTTTCAAAAATTGCTCAGATCTCCTCCCAAATTACCTCACATCAACCTAGAGCCCTTCCTATGAGAATAAAGCCAACCTATATAGCCCTTAGGTTCAAATTAAAAGGTAACACACAAATAAGAGGAGGTTAAACGTACCCTCGACCAATGGAAAGTGTAAGGTAAGGGTTAATTACCCAATCTCATTATTATCCGAGAATGTTTATGTGTAAGTATTTTATAGACATATTTATTATCCATGTCCATGTTTTATAAATGAATTTTCAAAATTATTCTTTTAAGGGAATATCTCAAACATCATTTTAAATGTATTAAATATTTATTCTTCTAAATCATTCTCATTAATGCCATTGTTTTCAAAACGAATTTATGTATTTATTTATATGTACATGATTGTTTAAAAATGTTAATTCCATTCAAAAGTTTCAAAGTTGTATAGGAAAATTTTATTCAAAAATATCTATCAAATTATTTCCTTTATAAATGTGTTACTTCTAAATGATTTCACAAAAAGGGATATATCTCTCAAAAATATTTACTGATCATTTTAAACTATGCCAACATCCATTACTGGATATTATTCTTTATTGTGGTTTATTTATTATAATACAATATTTCATTACTGTATTGAATGAGTTATGATATGTTTGATTGTGGATGTGCTATTTTTATACCATTCATGGTTTATGATTAAAGTATTATCATTTTGTATGCCAGTTTTAATATGAATTTTTATGTTATTTTTGAACATTTTCTTATGAGGAATACAGAGGAAAATGTAGGTGATAGGTGGATCCAGCTATAGTTCCTTGATGCATTAGTAGGTATCATGAGACCAATTAGTGTTTTGGCACAAGGCCTTGAAAAACATTTATTTGTAGTCTTATCATGAGACCTTGACTATATGGTAATGATGTCCGGTGTTAGGCATTCCCTCATTATGAAATTAATTATTACATGTGATTATTTGACAAGTAGAATATCCATGTTCTTGTTTATATGGTAATGTTTGATTTATTTTCTCTAAATTTTTTTCATTTTATGTATAAAAGGATGATGTTTTTATTTCACCTCATGCCTTAAAATTTTATAACTTCCACTAAATTATTTAACCTTACTGGGCATCTGAGCTCACCTATTTCATATATTTTGTTTTCCTAGGATTCCAAGAAGTGTATTATGTTTGATATGTAGGGTTAATCTAGGAGGATAATGTGGTTTTCAATATATTTTTTATCTTGTGTCTATGTTTGAATGTCTAATGTAACGTTCTTGTATGTAATATATTTTCCATGACTACTAAACTGGTCGGTCCTTCGGGACTTGATTTCATTAATCATGCCAATGAATTAATATAACGCATCAGCTATGGGCTTTTGGGGTCAGGGCATTACATAAAATAACATTAATTTTAGTTTTGGTACTATTTATTCATTTGACATTAAAAACAACATCAAAAGAAAGGAATTACAATATTGTGATATGAAACCAAAATAAAAAATTCAATTTCTCTAAAAAATGCTTTTAATAATTTTTTTCCACTTATATTTCATTTAATAATTTTAAAATTATTAATTTAATTATTCTATTAAATAAATAATAAATATGTCAGCATTATGTAAGATCCTAAGGTAAAAATTACATCACATAATATTAGGAACATATTACCATGTCAAAAGAATTATTTCTGTTTAAAATTAACATTTACAAGATATCATGTAATTTATTTTTTATTCTGTCAAATATTTAAAAATAATTAAATAAATTGAATGAAATTTATGATTCTTTATTATATAAACTAATTTAATGTATAAAATCATGGAATAATACAAAAAAGGATAAAATATTTGAAATTTTGATGTGTAGGGATAAGGAAATGTCGTAAAAAAATATTTTGCAACTGTTTTACTCATTTTGAGTACCTATCATTTTATTTTTAAACTAAAATACCTATTTTTCCGCTTTCAAGGTGACATAAATATAATACGATTACAATAAATAATTTCATAAAATAGAGACATATATAAAAAATCTGGATAAGGAAAACTCCTCAAAAAATATTTTAAAGTGTTTTGGTCATTTTTATATCTAAGTACAGAAATGTGATTACTATAAATTTAAGTGAAAAATTAATTGAAATTAATATATATATATGTATAATTTTTTTAAAATTAAATGAACTAAAAAACAAAAAATTAATTTAAAATATAATATTCATTAAAAATATTTCTAATAAAAATATACTTTCCAATAAAAATAAATATTTATTAGTATTTATTAGAAAATCAAAAATTTAGAAAATCCACAAAATCCATTCATAATTTATAAATGATGCATAAAAAAGGAATTAAATTTTTTAAAATTCAAAATCTATAATTTGGAAACCAATGTTTCAAATAAATTTATATAAATCATGAAAACCCAATTTGGTGCGATATAAATCCTTTTTCCTTTTTAAAAAAAATTACCTAATATTCAAATAATGAATACAAATCACTAAAGATAAATTAGTTAATATTATCAAGACATTAAAATGCTTTATCTTGAATTTTCCAGGTTTTTTATAGTTTCCACCTTATATAATCATAAAGTTCCCTTTGAAATTAGTTTGAAGAAACAAAACATATTACATGATTTTGGAGTCCCATTAATAAATTTATTTAGTAAATTTTTTAAACACTTGGATACAAGATTGAATATAAATTGATTCATATTTTTAGGATTAATTTTTAATAACCATTTCATCATGTGATAATTGAGTAAAGAACTTGTTTTAATTATATATAATCTAAGACCATATTTAATATAGTCATTGCATATCTAAAAGAAATCATTAAATTAGTTGCGGTTCTAGAATAGTAGGGATAATATATGTAGAACCCTACCATTAACCCTAATTATATCATTAACAGTTATGTTATTACAAATTTATGAAACGAACGGAGGTTTAATATTCCCAGAATAATCATTGAAAATAAATATCTCAAAATTAATTTTGTAAATCCGAAACCCTATGTTGTGGAGAACTATCTATGGTATAAATAGATGAAAAAATAAGGAATATTGTTAGGGGTATTCTAAGAAAGATATATTATGTGAAATCAAGAATCGTCCCTGAAAAAAATAAAATGAATCCATCAGATTAAGGAGGTTGAACTGAATGGGAGATCTTGTCTTCATTGAGGGGTAAAATGGGAGAGAAATAGAATACCAAAGAGGTTCAAAACAAGCATTAGTAAAAGGGTAAAAGTAATATTTTTAAATCATTAAAAACCAAATTATCAGGGTGATATAGTTTCTGGAACCATGAATCACTCATAAAAGAATTGGATTTCCACTACCATGATTATAGACTGGCATGAAACCTCCTTTAATAGCATGAATTATTTCATCCTATATTTTATTTTCCTTATCACACAATATCCCACAAAAAACATAAATGTAACCCAAAAAAATAAATTAACAAAAAACATTAAAAAAATATGACATCATTAGAATGACTGTGTGACAATAACTAATCTTTTCATAATTGGTAATTAAATTCTACTAATGATATAGTAACTGGATTTATTGGATGATTATACATAAAACATATAATTATGTAACAATTATACAAATAGGAGGTAAGGATTAGAACACTTATTGTTTTCATTTATATATCAACCTCCATATCTAAAGAAGGAGTTTGATTATTTATAGAGAACATATATGATATGTAGGAATTCACATGGCTAAATTAAAATAGGAAGGTTTCCATTGATAAAAGAATATTAAGTGTATATTTCAGGAATTAATTATTAAAATCATACATCCTTGAAGAAATTTCCTAATATAAAAAATAGCACCTTGAATTTTGAGGTCTCAGCCACCAAATATATCTTAAGACCGTTATTAAGGTGTAATTATTTATATAGTTTTCAGGTTTCATATAGTTGATACATAAGAAAAAAAGGGTATGAATCAGTATATAATTGATTTCCTCCATCATATTAAATTGATTATTCATGTAAGTTTACTATTATTGAGAAATATGACCTTCTATTATAAATTTTATACATCTCCTCATTATTTTTAAGATATTTTTGAGATGATTATACACACACATTCAAATTGTGTTAATTTGAGTCTAATTCCATCTATTAGGTTTATATATTTTAGCCCTAAAGAATAATTTTTTTTTATTTTTTTCCAATATCATGTCCCATGGAACCATTTAAAATCACCATTCTATAATTCTCCTTAATGTAATGAAAAATAATTTACTTAATAATATCAAAGTCTGTAATTATTATTGATTTTTTAGCATATGGTTTAAATCTATTAAATATGTTCTTATATTTTGATTATTTGACAATGATAATTATAGAGATATTCTGTTCTATCCATGTTGACATAATAACCTAATCATTATTTTTCATAATACTACAAAATTATATACACTATTTAATTTGGAGAGTCCAAGGAAAAAATTATTGACAAATACATTTTGAAAATCGTCCATTTCCATTATGTAGTACTATTGTTTGGGAGTATAATTATTAATCAATGTCTAAATATGATAAAATGATATATATATATATAATAAATAAATAGACATGTTCATTGTTGGGAAGAAATCCTTAAAGGCATTATTGCAGCATTTTTTTGGTGATTGTGTTTGTTGAAAAAGTGGACATCTATGTTGTGATTGTTGAAAAAGAAAACCATGACATACAAATTTTTTGAGAAATGGGATTTCATGGTGGCATATCGAGTTCAAGGTTTGTGGTTAACGATCCATGTTTTAATCAAGAACGTCGACAATGAAAGGGATGATATGAAGGTGGTACAAAAAAATAGATACAAGGTGGCACTGTTTTCCTGTGTTTGCCAAATCTTTGGGCCTGAAAATAGAAAAATGAAGAAAAGTAGTTTTTTGCAAAGGGACTTGTGCGCCATGTACTTGAAGGATAGGAAACTTGCGTTCCATGTGTTTTTCAAGATCAGATCACCAAAATATGGAAAAGGAAGGAGGATCATGCAAGTATTGGGTTAGTCGTGCAAATGACTTGCGTGCTGTGGAGAGACTTGCACGCTGATGCCTAGGAGGCTTCAGAACTTTCTCACCTATTTTTTTTCAAGACTAGAATATGAAAACATGGCAAATGGAGAAGGTCACCAAAGTATTGAAGTGGGTCACGCAAGTGTGTTGCAGTGGAAGAGACCTGTGCACCGAGACATGCACGCCGAGGGAGACATGAATGCCATCATGAAGGGTGTCCAAATGCCTATAAATACAGGTTGACCCCTCCTCGTTCAGTGACATGTTCAACACTTAGAAAAATTAGATTTCCTGTTTCAAAAGTGTGGTGGTCGTGAAAGTGGTGTGTTGTCGCACATGTAGAGGTTGTGCACCAAGTGATTGTTGCGCACACTAGGTGGTCTGGGCGAGGAAGGAAGAGAGTCACAGAGGTTTTGAGCTGAAGAAGGAAGTGTCATGCAAGTGTTTTGGTGACACTTGTGTGCTTGATTTTGAAGAAGCGCGAATTTTGTTGGTTTCGTTCCAAAATTGGGTCTGGTGAAAAAGGTTGTGCGTCACACAATTTTGGAGTAGAAGAAGATTGTGTCACACAAGTTGTTGAGGTGGACTTGCATGGTAGTTTTGAATTTCATGCCGAGACTTGCTCACCAACTTAGAGAAGGGCTCCAAGTAAGGTTGATTCATAGAAGTGATTAAGGGATACATGAAAGTTTGAAGATTTCCTGATACCTTTGGTGCAATGTGAGATTCATCTACGGGTGAAAGTTGAACTTCAATAGATCATCCAAATACAATAGAGGATGTATTCATTAGTGATAATGAAGAGACCTACTGGTATGTAAACTTTGAGTTAATACTTCCCAGAGAAGTTAGAAAAGGAAGAGAAAGAAGGTGATCCTCTCCACCTGTAGTGAGCCAGAGAGAGAGAAACTAGGAGTGTCCCTTGGGAAAGCAGTGAGCTGACCGTAAACATTGTAAAGGCAGTGAGCCTAGGCATGGATGTTATCTAGCCCGAACAATGTAAATTTTCAGTGAGCCTAAGTGGATTTGGTACAGCGGCACATTGTCATTGTATTCTCTTTGGACGTAGCACAGTGAGGGTGAACAAAGATAAAATCTCTGTGTCTACCTTCTTGCTTCCCTAAATTGCATTCCAAGAATCATCATCTGATAAAGAAGAAAAGATGTAACCATAATTAAAACACAAGTGGAAGCAAAGTGACCCTTGTAATAAAGAGTTCAAGATCTAGTGGGTTAGGAAGACTTATCAAAACGAATATCCATACCCTTATTCACCCCCTATCACGGTATATAGGCCCCTATAGGTCTTAAAATTCACTTTCTCTTTAATGGATCACTTTAACAACGAAATTATTTTCATAAATGGAATTTTTACATTTCTCCACAATTAATAGATCTGATGATATACTAAATGAGGGACATTGTTATCATATAAAGGACACAACCAAATTTATATTCCTATTTGGAGGTATCAGGAACATTTAATGGTTCAAATTATTATTTATATCATAGTTCAAACTATCAATTACCTTCATAAGGATTTTTATTGATGCTTATATCATATATGACTTCTAATTAAACCTATATTTATATTTCCAATCACATGGATTATTGAAATTGTTCATCCTATTTAAATACCAGTAAAAACAGTATATTGGGGAGAGAATAAATTATGTAATTAGAATAAATTATATATAATAATAAAATATAAATAATAAGACATAATAAAATATTAATCCTAACTTATAAATTTTCAAATAAAAATCTTGGTTATTTAGGTTGTATTTTATTTTATGATCTTTGACCTAATCCTAAAAATTTACCCAATATTCATATGAATCCATCAATAATAACCATAGACTCATAAAATTGTATATAAATAATATTGAATCATTTTATGTATGAATATTTAATGAATCCAAATTGTTTGGTGAAGTATATTTATAATTGTTTGTAAATATATTTGTTATAAAAATGTTTTTTAACAATTTTCATAAAAATTATTATGTGAAAAAGTATATGTTCCAAATTCTATGCTATTAAGGAGAAATCAAATTAATTATGTTAATGATTAAGGTACTTCCACCATTATGGTTAGCATGAAAACTATGAGGTTGTTTCTTGTAGTTCATATTATAAACATAATCAAGAGACTATCCCATACATTAAATGATTATATAGATGGTTTGAATGGAATAAAAAAATTGATATAGTTACTAAGATAACTATATAAAACACAAAATATTTAAATTTAGTTGAGATCGTGGGTTATATATGATATCTTGAGGAGTTATGATGCTGGAAATGATTACTAGAAAATAAAATAATATGGATGATTTATAAACAAGATTTAGAGTAAGAATACATATATAAATTTCATGGAATCATATATATTGTATTTATTATTTAATATATATTATAATAAGGATAAATAAAAATAGTTTTTAGGATAAATTATCATGGTATTAGATATGGAATAAAAGTGGCATTGAAGGGTTATTACAAATAACAAAATTATGTAGTTAAATGATACAAGGTTTTGGAAGTAATGCTGAAAAGATTAAAACATATTAAAAAATTTCCATATTTATTTTATGTTCCATCATATTCTAGAAAGATTTGATATTTATCGAAAAATTATAAGGTGATACTAAGGATATTTACAATAACTCAATAATTCAAAATTTGAGGCAGCAATTTTAAAAATGAATAGAACATATGTATAAAGACCCATATTTTCATGAAGCTATGGATTATTGGTTCTTAAATTCATACTCAATTATTTAATCATGGTAAATTTTCACTGTATCATAAGTAATATTCCATGATCATGTCGTGATTGTTCGGAACAAGGAGCACCAATAATTTCTAAAATATATCATGCCACAATGTTACCGCAAAGTTAGTATTAACCATGTTGGGCCCATTTTAAGTAGTAGGGGTCGAACTATTTGTGTGTAATCATGTGACAAAAGGTGCATGACCATGTGAGTTTTTAGAAAATCATAACAGTGGTTTTTTCATGGATTTCACACAATTAGTGAAATCATGCCACCTAACCATGTAGGGTTTTTCACGACCTGACCCAATGGGGCTCAAGCCGCAACTCCCCAAGCCCACCTCCAATAGTCCAGGGGCTGGCGACTAGCGCCGAGTAGGTTATCACACACACATGGGAGGAATTAGCGTAAGGTACCTGTACACACGCACCCACAAACATCTCAATGAAATAATGAAGAGATATAGAAACCTAAAAAGTAAATGCATGAATACAACTATCCCACAACCAGAGTACAATAGAAGTAAAAAAGGGAAAAACAGGGCCCACCAAAAGAAAACTACAAAGTGTACAACCTCCTCAGAAGGAGGGTAAACACTGCCAAACACCCGCCGGTCAGCTCCTCGGTCAAACCCACTCACTAAGCTCTGCCTGCTCCGGGTCCTCCGGGGACTCCATCGAAATCCCTTTGGTCTGCACATGACACAAACATGTGCGGGAAAAGCCAGTGCAGGGGTGAGTATAACAATACTCAGTAGGCACCCCAAAAACCCAAATCCAAAGAGAGTAACTGAAAGGAAACAGTCTGCTCATCCCAACTAGAGGGAACCCAAACGAGAGAGAAACACCATCTCGTGACCATCCTCAGCTAAACACAACTAGTCAACTCAGCTCAGGTGTATGCCCATACGTACACCTTGAACGATTCAGATATACTCAGTTCACGCAATAAGACAAATGAGGTACCGACCTCATCACCAGCAACTGTCCACAACCAGGAGAGTACACCACATGATCACTGTCATCCATGATGACACTCATCCGAGAGATACACTCCATCGAGTTTCTCACAAACCTCTCAGACACTCACCTGAGAGATCACACTCATTGGATAGAATCCCTGAGGAAACCTCGCAGAAACAACATAAGCACCAAACTCCTCAAATAGGGGATCGCTCCTAGGGTCCGCTAGGGGATACCAGAACCCACTCCGGTATATGAAGCCCGCAGATAGGGGGTCACTCCCAGGGTCCGTTGGGTGATACCACGACCCGATCTCGCATACGTAGTTCTCACAGATAGGGGATCACACCCAGGATCCGCTGGGGGATACTACAACCTGATTTGGCGCTCGAAAGATGGATATCACTCAGGTAGAGGATCATAACCTATATAAAGGTGGTCATGACGATACTGGAATCCAATCTGGTATATCCCGCGATGTAGGGGATCGAACAGACGATGTCACAACCCTACCGAAACCACACGCTGAGTAGGGGATCACATAACCAACGATACCGCAACCCTATTATACACCTCATGCTGAGTGGCAGATTATATACCCGACGATGCCACAACCCTACTGAGTATGGCCCACCGTGTAGGGGATCATAATCCTGATGATGTCACAACCCTACGGGGTTAACCAACAAGATATGGGATCACCACCCATGGATAAACGGTCACAGCGATACCACGAACCCGATATAGGGTAGTGATGCTAGAGTATCCCACTCCGACCCACCGGCGGGATACCATAACTCTAATAGATTAAACATCCCATCGAGAGGATCACAAGCCTACACTAGGGTTGTGATGTCGTGCAAACCCTTGTAGGAACGAACCAAGGGAGTACCCTCAACCACTGCTGGTCCAAACGTCACTAACCCGAGCGACCCGCCACTATGCCACACCACGCATCTCCGAAGCCGATATCGAGGCCACCATCGCATTTCACGCGGAAAAACACACAGGATAGGATGTTTACTTTCTGAAATGGAAAACCAGTTAAATGACACTATTCAACGTAGCTAGCCCATGCGGAGACCACACAACGATCCCAGAACTCAACAAACGGATCATACCATGGTGATCCCCTCGAAAAAGTACACAGGATCCACTACTCGCACGTCCGAAATGAACACCCGGTGAAAAAGGAACTATTCGCCGAAGCCCGCTCTGGTGGGGACCGCTCCACGATTTTGAAAATCAATGAAAGGATCACACCGTTTCGATCCTCTTGGAAAATCGCCTAGGATCAACTATTCACCCACCAAAAACGGACTCTTGGAGAGAAAGCTGTGTTTCTCCGCAAACGCCATAACCCGGCCTTATGGGGTCCGCACCCTGTTCTCAGTCCCAACACATGGAAACCATCTCAGAAATTCCACCGTACCATTAGGGTCTCAACGCCACTGATGTCACATCTATCAGATGCTCCAGGTAGAAGATACCACCGCCCGACTCACAAAATTCTCAAAGTGAGTTCAAATGGTCCGTCTCAATGTAAGGAACGCATCTCCGCAAACGGATCCCAAATCAGAGATACAGTTTGTGAGTTCCGGGGGTTTAAACAACCCCTAGAAAAATCCTGACCGGACCATCGCTAGCCTCACTGGAAACCACCACGCCGCCACCGGATTCTGCCACGGTGCTGGTGCCGGAATCCAGGATTTCTGCCGGAAAACTTCCGGGAAACCCCGGGAGCACCCCGGTGCTCCAAAAAAATATCCGAAACAAGTTTCGAAAACCTCAGAACCATAACTATAAAACCCTTATGACTATTTAAAGAAAAAAACACATAAATGGGGTCTGGGATTTTAATACTCAAACCGCCTACCTCGCGGGTGAAACTCCGACGATCTACGCCCCAAAGCTTCCGCTGCATGATCCTACAACATCCACCGTCGAAATCCGAGCTCGACGACAGCTTGACCGCGTGATTCAGCTGCCGATTCTCTGTCAGAAGGGGACGAGAAGGAGGAAGGAGGAGGAGTTCCTCCTTTTCTGCGCCGCACATCCAACAGGGGGGGGATATTTTTTTCCAACAAATATCTTCTTAACTCCCTGGCCTGACACGCCCACGACCCCGCGCCTAACGCGGACAAGGATAAAGTCGCTCTTATGGTATACACGACGTTCTGAATGCAACGGCGGACTCGGAATTTCCATCCGAGACTCCGTTCAGAAGTTATTCGAGCCGACGCTCGTAAATGGACTTTTCCATTTATTTACGAAAACTCCCCTAGTGGCGCTTTGCACTACAGGCCCGTGCCCGCAATGTTTCCACCTCGCGTAGGGTAAACGGCACGTTACGGACTCAACTGTGCCCTCAGATTCCTATTCTGAGCTACCTTTTTGGAGATATAACACCACCTCCATGTTAATATTATAAAAATACTTAATATTTTAATAAAATTGATTCTGAGCACACCAGACCTTGGAATCACATGCCGTATTCGCGCCTAGCTCTGGATGTATTCATAGAAATAATCCAAATTCTGACAGGGCCAAAATCCGAGTCGCTACATCCTCCCCCATTTAGAACCTTTCGTCCCCTAAAAGCCCTAATATCAAGGGAAGCGACTGGACTCTCTTCACCAACACACCCCTGCCTGAACTCATAAGTCAGAGGGACTCATCCACCACACCTCGGTACTATCCTATTAGGGCGGCACTGACTTGTCTGCAGGGTTTTAATCGTGTCACAAAAACGAGTCGCGGTGGGGTAAGGATCCCTCTTCTTTATGAAATTGAAGAATGGTGAAGAACACCCACACATGGTCGTACCCACACCCTTAAAAAAACTCGATCAAGCAACAGAAAGGAAAGAGTACCGCTAAACAGTGTCTATCAAACTACTGCAGAAAGTAGAAAATACACAAGGCGTACCTCTATCCATCTGCGGATCCTCTAGTTCAACACCCTCCAGGGCATGCAGCTCTCCTAGACCTTGACCACCAGCTCCCTGATCTTGGCGTGGACCACCAGGGGGTAGGGGTGGTGCCAACTAATACAGCCTACCACCTCCTACTGTTGCACCAGCTCCATCACCACGTTCGCCGCCCCACAGACCTCCTTTCTCGAGACGCTGCATCTGCCAATGTGGTCCATCAACTGGCTCTCTCTCAGCAGCACGACGAGCCGAGAAATATCTAGCATGATTTCCCCGACTGTAGCAAGCATAACACCGCCTCTCTTGAGGCTGACCAAAACTGGCCTGCGAGCCATGAGCCTCAGATCCTCCATCCTAGGGTCGCCTCCTGAAACATCGGCCATGTCCAGACCCCTTAGTCTATCGTCGACTACCAGATGCCGACGTCTCATCTCTCATGTGCCCAACACTAACAGGGGGAAACTTCTCATCCAGAAATCTCTCCACCACCAACGCTCACTCCAGCACTCCAGCATAGGTGGGCATGCACAAGGAAACCACACCAGCTTGGATGTCTTTGCGTAAGCCCTGCTCGAATGTCCGAGCCCTAAAGAACGGGTCTCGAACCATATCCAGGGAGTAGGGAGACAGGTCTGAAAACCTCGTCGAGTTCTCCGACACAGTCAGACACTCCTACCAAAGCTGTAGAAGCTCTTGAATCCGCACTGACCTCAGCATCACCGGATAGAACTCCTCCCTGAAGAGCCGCTCAAACTCTGCCCACATGAGCATCTCCTCATCATGGTAATGCATCACCAAACTCCACTATCGCCCGGAGGAACCATGTAGAAGGATCACCGCTAGGACCACCATCTGATCTAGAGGTGTCCTCACTAGGCGGAAAATCATGTTACTGCCTCAATCTAGTCATCAATTGCATGGGGTTCTAGATCACCCCGGAACCTCAGAGGGCGCTGCCTCTAGAACTCGTGCAATGAACTCAGCCTATGCGCAACCTCATCCTGCACTACTAGCACAACCAAATGCTCGACAGGTGGTGGATCAACTGGTGGATCACCTCGAGGTCCAACCTCATAACCTACGCCCTTGTCCACAGCCTCTGCAAGGGGCGTATCGTCACCACAATCCCACTGCGAAACCCTCACTAGCTGTCATCGTGGAGGCATATTTAAATACAATCAAGACGCACCACAGTCAAAGAGTATATCTGGAGAGCTGACTCAAGAAGGACACAGAAAATCCAAAACCCAGTCCTATATGATGCATATACCATTATGTCCCTCTGAACAGTGTACGAATGTCCCGAGTCGAAAGGTAGGTTATCAGAGTCCTGGTGTATGGATACGTCAGCCGCCGCACCAACACTGGAGTCCTTGGCCTGAAAGATGAACTCGAAACATATTAACACTGCCGATATGCAACTCAAACCAAACTCACAGCTAAACCTGCTATGCTCTGAGATCCCAATGGTGGAACCTCCTCTGATACAACTCTGTCATGACCCGACCCAACGGGGATCGAGCCGTAACTCCCCAAGCCCGCATCCAATAGGCCAGGGGCTGGCGACTAGCGTTGAGTAGTATATCACACACACATGGGAGGCATTAGACTAAGGTGCATGTACACATGCACCCACAAACACCTCCATGCAACAATGTAGAGATATATAAAAATAAAAAGTAAATGCATTCATACAACTATCCCACAGCCAGAGTACAATAGAAGTACAAAAGCGAAAAACAGGGCCCACCACAAGAAAACTGCAAAGTGTCCAACCTGCTAAGAAGGAGGGTAAACACTGCCAAACACCTGCCGGTCAGCTCCTCAGTCAAACCCACTCACTAAGCTCTACCTACTTCGATTCCTCATGGGACTCCATCGAAAGGCATGTGGTCTGCACAAGACACAAACATGTGTGGGAAAACCCCTTGTAGGGGTGAGTATAACAATACTCTATAGGCACCCCAAATCCCCGAAACAAAAGAGAGAGACTGAAAGGAAAAAGTCCACTCATCCCAGCCATAGGGAACCCAAAAGAGAGAGAAACTCCATCTCATGCCCATACTCGGCTAAACACAACTAGTCAGCTCAGATCAGGTGCCTGCCCATACATACACTTTGAACGATCCATATATACTCAGTTCACGCAACAATCCTCATGAGGTACCGACCTCATCACCAACAACTGTCCACAACCAAAAGAGTACACCACATGGTCATTGTCATCCCAGATGACACACATCCGAGAGATACACTCCATCGGGTTTCACACAAACCTCCAAGAAACTCACCCGAGAGATCACGCTCATCGGATAGAATCACTGAGGAAACCTCACAGAAACAACATAACCACCAAACTCCTCAAATATGGGATCGCTCCTAGGGTCCTCTAGGGGATACCAGAACCCGCTCCGGTATACGAAGCTCACAGATAGGTGATCACTACCAGGGTCCGCTGGGGGATACAACGACCCGATCTGTCATACGTAGTTCTCACTGATAGGGGATCACACCCAGGATCCACTGGGAGATACTACAGCCCGATCGGGCACACGACAGAAGCATATCACCCAGATAATGGATCATCTCCCATATAAAGGTGGTTTCGATGATACCGGAACCCTATCTGGTAAAACTCGTGATGTAGGTAATCGAACTGACGATGCCGAAACCCTACCGAAACCACACGCTGAGTAGGGGATCACATAAACAATGATACCACAACCCTATTATACACCTCATACTGAGTAGGGGATCATATACCCGATGATTCCACAACCCTACTGAGTACAGCCCACCGCGTAGGGGATTATAATCCTGATGATGTCACAACCCTATGGGGTTAACCAACTAGATAGTGGATTGCCGCCTATGGATAAATGGTCACAGCGATACGAAGAACCCGATCTAGGGTAGCGATGCTAGAGGATCCCACTCCGGCCCACCAGAGGGATACCACAACTCAAATAGATTAAACAACCCATCGAGAGGATCAGATGCCTACACCAGGGTTGTGATGCTGTGCAAACCCTAGTAGGAATGAACCAGAGGAGTACCCTAAACCACTGTTGGTCCAAACGTCGCTAACCCGAGTGACCCACCACAACGCCACACCACACATCTCTGAGGCCGATACCAAGGCCTCCATCGCGTTTCACACATAAAAACACACAGGAGAGGCTGTTTACTCGCATGAAATGGAGAACTAGTGAAAATGCACTATTCAAAACAACTAGCCCATGTGGGGCCCACACAATGATCCCAGAACTCAACAAAAGGATCATACCATAGTGATCCCCTCGAAAAAGTACACAGGATCCACTACTCGAACGTCTGAAACGGACACCCAGTAAAAAGGGAACTATTCACCAAAGCCTGCTCAGGTGGGGCCCATGCCTCGATTCCAAAACTCAACGAATGGATCGCACTATTGCGATCCTCTCGAAAAATCGCACAGGATCGACTATTCACCCGCGAAAATTGGACTCCTAGATCGAAAGATGCGTTTCTCCACAAACGCCATAACCCGGCCTCATGAGGCCTACAACCTCTTCTCAGTCCCAACACCCGGAAACCATCTCAAAAAGTCCATCATACCATCAGGGTATGAACACCACTGACGACACATCAATCAGACACTCCGGGTAGAAGATACAACAGCCCGAAGTCGAATAATAATAAAATATTATTATTTTATTTGACTTTTCAATCTCTCGGGCCAAATTCCAGACTCACAAAATTATCAAATTGAGTTCAAATGGTCCGTCTCGACACAAGGAATGTATCTCCGCAAAAGGCTCAGAAATCGGAGTTATGGTTTGTGACTTACGGGGGTTTAATGAACCCCCGTAAAAATCCTGACCTGACAACCGCCAGCCTCGCCGGAAACCACCGCACCGCCGCTGGATTCCGCCGCGCCGACGCCGCCGTCCATGGAAACCACCGCGCTACTGCCGCACCTCACCGAATTCTGCCATGGTCGCTGCCGGAATCTGGGATTTCTACCAGAAAACATCCGGCAACCCCCGGGAGCACCCCGGTGCCTCAAAAACAGATCTGAAACATGTTTCGGATACCTCGAAACCCGAACTATACAACCCTTATAACGATTTAAAGAAAAACAACACATAAACGAGGTCCGGGATTTTAAAACTCAATCTTCCTACCTCGCGGGCGAAATGCCGATGATCTGCGCCCCAAAGGTTCCGTTGCACGATCCTGAATCATTCGTCGTCGAAATCCGAGCTCGGCGGCACATTGATCGTGCGATTTGGCAGCCGATTCACCTTCAGAAGGGGAGGGGAAGGGGGAAGGAGGAGGAGTTCCTCCTCTGCTGCACCGCAAATCCAATAGGGGGGAAGATATTTGTTTCCAATAAATATCTTCTTAACTCCCCGACCCGACACGCCCCCGACCCCACGCCCAACGCAGACAAGGATAAGGTCGCTCTTAGGGTAAACAAGACGTTATGAATGCAACGACGGACTCGTAATTTCCATCCGAGAATCCGTTCAGAAGTTATTCGAGCCGATGATCGTAAATGGACTTTTCCATTTATTTATGAAAACGCCCCTGGTGGTGCTTTCCACCGCAGGCCCACACCCACAAATTTTACACCTCACCTAGGCTAAACGGCACATTCTGGACGCAACCGTGGCCTCAGATTCCAGTTCTGAGCTTCTGTTTAGGAGATATCACTCCCCCTCCACGTGAATAGTATAAAAATACTTAATACTTTTATAAAAATAATTCCAGGCACACCGGGACTCAGAATCTCACGCCGTCTTCGCACCTAGCTCTGGAATTATTCATAGAAATAATCCAAAGTCTGATAGGGCCAAAATCCAAGTCGCTACAGGGTTCCACTTTGGATGGTGAGGGGAGCTCAGTTTTTGAATGTTTTGTCCAAACAATGCTAGTAAACTATACACCCTTATTTTTTAGGGTTAAATGTATAAAATTACATTAATGAACCCTTTGTCTAAATCCCATTATTTCCACACATCATTTATGGTAGACCAAGCTCCCTTATTTTACATTGATATCTCCTCTTCCCTATGAAATGAATTTTAATAGATCCTTCATCTATCCTCCAAATTACCCACCATCAAGAGAATTGTGCAGAAAGTGGTATGCGCTTAATTCTTCTTGCTTATATTCTATGTTTATCTACGGTTCTATTGTTCTATTTTGGTGAAATCTATTATTCACTATTTTTTGTTTATTGGTCCATTATTAATATATATCCCAATATTCTTCCAATATGAGGTGTCATAGGACAAGGAGTCATCAAAGAAATTATTTTTGGATGTCTAGTAGTTTTCTTTAAAAATAATGTTGTCTGAATAATCAAGCCATTGTTCCCTATTTTGGCCTTTGTTGTACACTACCTACAAATGAGACTATAATAATTTTTAGAAAATGGATGGATGACTGAGTGATTCCCCAGTCTAACCATCACCTAGGATCCATGAATATGGATTCCTACATCATTAAGTACTTAGTTCATATATGTGGATAGAATATATCTATACTATATAGATTATAACTATATATATAGTAAGTGATCAGACTATCATTCATGCCTGATTTGATGCTTATAGAGCCGCCATATGTACTATAGGAACTTGGTAATGATGGTGATTATATATTTGTCATTTATATTATAACATTTAGATTCCCTCTGTGTGAAAATTTTGACATCATGGATTACTTCTAGAAATCATTGGTGGTGGCCAAAAGTGATTTTATCTCACACCCTACTAAGGCCTCTTATGGTACCCAAGTATATCACATGTTTGGAAGTATGGATTTGGGAATATTATCAACTATATATTTTCGATATTCTGTACATATTGTTGGGCCATGGTAAAGGTGGACCCATAATATGCTCGAAATGTTAGTACAATATTTTTTTCATTTTGAAATTTTTTTGAATGTTGTATATGTATTCTCCAATTTTTCCCTTTTTGTATTATCATTCCACAACATCATCATTTATGTAAAATTTCCTTGTTTATTTATATATCATTATCTACATTCTCAATTATTTATGATTCCATATATTTATAACATATCTATTTTATGTATTTCCACTATAGTGGGTTACATGTTCAAGAATTATTGTTTATTCTTATATATGATTCCATTATATTTGGTTTCATAAATATAAAATCAATTCCAATATAATATAGGCATATATTATTCCCACTCTAACATATTTACACCCACAATGGTAGTCATTGCATCCATGACCTAGCCCAAGTCAACCACGAACCGGTCACCCAGGCCAACATGTGATAAGTCCCGAGAGGCATTCCTGATCGTCCCAGGATGGCGAAATGCACTGAGGGCATCAATAGATTACACAAGGGATCAATTTAAAACAAATATAAACTATCAATCAAATAGTGGAAAGAAATGGACAGCCCAAAATACATTTACATAAAAATTGTACTAAACGTTATTTGTACAAGAAAGTGAAATTACAACTAAACCAACAACTTAGCTGACCAAACCTAATAACCAACTAAATCTTTGTGACACCTATGGAAACTCTCCAACACAATTATCACACTTCCCCCAAGGCAATAAAACTCGAGCTGAAACCTACACAAGGGCTAAAAACAGAAGAAGAAAATAATCATGAGTATTAAAACTCAATAGGTTAGCCGAATATTCTATTCTAATTGCACATACATTAAAATAAAAGAAACATAAATTTCATGTTTTAATAAAAATATATAAATGTATGTTTTCCAAATGATATCCCATTCTATAATAAAATTACCTGACAAAAACATTCATCTTTTATGAAAGGAATTCTAGTAACAATTTTCTATGAGGTGGAACTTCAAAATGAAAGTTGTTTTCAAGAGGGATGTATTAAAGCATGTAAAAATTTAAATAAATAACACAAAATATTGAATTTAACAACAAAACACACTATATATCTATAGTGAGTACAAAATAGACAATGATCACAAGTCACATGAACACCCCTAGGAACTTTTTAGTTGTGAGCGTCAAGAACCACATATCTTAGTGAAAGTAAAAATAGTAAATATTTGTTCTCATGCACATGAGCCACTAGTAGGGAGAATACCCATAACCTATTATTCCCCCAACATCATCATCATCATAGTTTTTTTAGTGTTTTCATTATCAAACATTCTACGTCAAACAGGGGCCAAACCCCACAGTATCACTAGTATACTAGTACACATTTTCCCACCAAGATACCCAAGATTCCCTTTAGTGCTCAATCAAGATACACATATTATCAAATACACATTTCACATAAAAATTACAATACCAAAACCTATACACACAAACATCCCACAAAATTTCTTCAAATTTGTTTCACAAACAATAAACAACTAAAAATGTTCCTAAAAGAGTTTCCAAGAGTGTATTAAGGCTTTTCACATAAAACTCATAGAAAAACACTCTTTTAAGTATTAAAACAAAACAAAACTATACCCAAAAACATTTGGAAGCCCTAAAAACATTAAATATCTTAATTTCATGGAACATAAATGAATCTGAATTGACACAACATGGTATATACATGTAAAACACTCATTCATCATTTTAAGGGAAAGGCCAAACAGAGCTTTAAACATTTTTAAAAACTAACATTTGACAAATTTATGAATTTTATTTTTATTAATGATGTGTGTACACACCATTTATAGCAGGAACCGACATTTATAAATCCCTTAAAACACTCAGGTTACATATTCAAAACACAACATTTTTTATAAGAATGTGAAACCTGCCATTTTCTAGTATCTTGGGAAAAAACAAGTTGTAAACCAAAACCCATTTGTTTGTAAAACCAAATCCAAATTGGAATTCCATAAAAGGATCCAAAAATACTTTTTTCATTATGCCAATGTATTTATAAATCGAATCTTATAATTATAAATTGCACTAGACACATAATAGCCAAATGGGAAATTTAACGAACACATGACATGCACTCTTTTACAAAACAACTTATTTTACGAAAATAAAAGGGGATTAAATACCATTTTCATGCAATAAATAAGGTTAGAAATACATAATTATTATGATACATAAATTATAAAGGATTGTGAAGGGGATATCCTATCTCGAATCCTTGGCGTAATAAAAATGCACACCGAATATCACCATCCGAGGGTTTACAAACCCTAAACCTATGACGACCAACCCAAAATGAACAAATACCCAAAAAAATCATGTTATATCTAAAACCTAGGTCTTTCATCACTTGGGGATATTATAAAACAAATAAATAATTAATGGAGGAAGAAGAAGGGGGAAAAGGGAGAAGGAATATCAACTTTTCAACTAGAAAACACATCGTCTATCATTAGATATGAACCCTTAGAGAAAAGTTAATGTATTATAAATTTTTGCAGAGTATAATAATGTCTGGATGAATCAATGAAAGATTATTTGTTGAAAAAATAATATAAATTGAATGAATTATGTATGAAACAATTTACCATCTCAATTCTGAACGATTTGAGTAAACCTGAGAACTTTCTCCCTAATATGCCATTCTATTAAGCACCAAAGAGGTAAAATAGATAATGGGCGTGAGGATAGGTATTTGTTCTTCATGTGGGAGGTGGAATCACCTAAAAATTTAAAATAATGAAGATGATTTAACAGAACCCAATTATTTTTTTAAATACTAGAAATGGGCCCATGGGCTGGGCCATTACATAAATAAGTAACCCAAATTCACAATGATTTTAATTTCATGATGGGTAAAAAAGGATATTATGGTTTGAATATTTCATTTCTAGAAAAGTATGAATTGTAATTTGTGAGAAATGATAAGAAAAAAATGAAATTATAAAATAAAAAAATTTGGTTTTTAAAATTGGAAATGGGCACACGGTTGGCCCAAATCATGAAGTAACCACCCTTTCTCCAAAAAATCCTAAACAAGCAAGGGGGAAACCGAATTTGGGTGATTATACATATATGGTTGTTCAAAACTCAAAATTATATCTCACAAAACACCCATGAAAAGGTTAGATATTTTTAATGAACCAGATCAAAACCATGACATAAAAAGAAAAAAAACAGGTGTGACAATTCTCCTCACCATTAAGGCTTTCTACACCCAGAAAGACATAGCACATTATAGCTTAAAGATAAACACCTATGGATTCCTTATCAATATTATCCATTTTCTCAAGCCAAGGAAATATCATTCACAATTAATGGAACTTCATCCTCTTAGCTCAAACAGAACACAAAATCACAACCACTTTTTGAGAATCAATTGATGGATTGAGTCACAACCTGCACAACCAAATTAAGAACCATATTTTTGGGTATTCTCCCAATGAAGACAATGATCACCCAAAACAAAGAGCACTCACGAAAAACAAATATTTCAGGGGAGTCCGGAATGGACTCCCCACCATTAAGAAACAAGTAGCACTAGACAAGTTCTTAGGATGAAAATCCTTGAGACCCAGAGTGGGTCTACCCGCCATTAGAAACCAACTAACAACGAACAAACAAGAATTAAACATAACATAGAATCAGTCCTCACTCACACAATACAAACAAAACACTCTTACAAAAACCTACCAAACCATGTTGAGAGGAACACAACATGAACATTTTAGCCACCCACTCTCGAATGGAGGTGGAAAGAACTGAGCCAACCCTCTCTATGCGGATCCAATCACCCACCAATCAGGGAGCATAGGGAAGGGGACTCAATCATTTGGACATTGAAACAACAGACAAAAACAAAGTAACTACCTCACTAAAATTATAATGGTATGAGTTTAGCAAAACTACCCACAATTCTTGGACTCTAGACTATGATCCAGCTTCACTTAGAAACCTATGGATGGAGCTATGATGGATGAAGAATCTATTACCTCAGATTTAGGCATTGATAATATCTAACTTTTACTGTATCCCTTAGTTCCACAAAGTACCACATAAGACTCCCAAGAACAAACAACAGATCAAGAGACACCATGAAACACCCTTCCTCAACAACACATTTTTACCAAACCATGAACATGGAGATACAAAACACTCTTTTTTTCTCACTCTGAATGAGGAGAATAATGAATAAGGCACAAAAAATACCCACTATACATCACTAAGCACAACTACTACAACTAAGAGAATCACCATAAAGGGAAGTCACTTTAAATCAATCCCAAAAAGCTCCCTATTTCAACCAACGGGTTGAGGTATCATTATAAGAGGAGGATTTAACATTTGAAACAAATACTTAGGTGGATAAAATTGGAATATTTTCAATGGGGAACCATCTATGGCCACATCGCAACATTCAACACATCTTTAGAAACCCACTGAACAATACCCCAAAACTGAGCCACCAAACAAGATCCCATCTCAGGATATAATAGGAGTAGGACTTCTAGATCATAATGAAGAATAACTATTAGATATGACTTCTAATACAAATGATAAACCATCCACATAATTGTTAGTTAAAAACAAATACCACAATTTTCCAGCTCAAAACACTTTAAAAAAAACTAACTAGGTGGATTTTCACATTCACCAATGGTGTTTCATCAAGTCTCACTCACATGAACATTTAGGTACCACCAAGGGCACTAAACTAACATGTAAAACCATCCATTTATCCATATATCCTTAAAATTTAGAATGTGGGAACCCATAAAAACACTGAATGAAAAAACATCATCCTTTAAAAAATAATCATGTATCGTACAAAGGTAGATTAACAACCAGATCAAGAACCATTTTAGATTTCACATGTCAAGCCCCACTTCATAAAGAACCTTTTGATTAAGAAAAAAATCCATATATTTAAATACAACTTCCAAAAACAGCCATTCTATTCCAAATACCACTTTCCAATTTTAAAAAAATTCAACATGGTCTCTTTTCATAAACTGACAACAAAAAAGGCCAAAATCCCTTCTCAAAAGAAACAAAACCACTCAAAACCAAATTTCCAAAACCATTTCGTCAGATTCAAACACATTTCAATAGCCCAAAACACACCATTTAATTTTTTTATAGAATTACTTTAAAATTATTCACCCTTTCAAAACAATATATTTTAACAAGCCACAAGTTTAGATTAGGGAAAATCCAATCCCATTAAATCATTTCCACTTCCTCCCCAAAACGTGTTTCAAATAAACTCCACCTTCCAAAACTGTTAATATATTTAATTCTTGAAAACCCCTTTTACACTCATCAAAATCCAATTCTTTATTTCAAACCAATTTTCATAATTCTCATAGAATGATTTTCAAAACAAAAACTCTGAATTCAATAATGGTCCCAAAGACCCAAAAAATTAACTAGTGTCGGTGGGTGACTTGGTTATATGGATGTCGGCCATATGTCAAACACAACAACAACACATAGAGACTTATTAAGACCATGATCATGCTTCAAATGGCTTGTTCGGACATGCGAGCTCATGGGGGCCATTAGTCAGACTCCCCTTTTCATATTCAAACACCAAACAATAAACAAGAGCAAAAGACACTAATAAAACCATACATCCCATAAAAACCTAAGGATTAGAATGAGGAATAATTCATGACACTCTTCCCGCTCTAACCCCTCATTTCCCAAAAATCATACTACATATACCTTGAAATTATAAAAATAACAATGGTGCTCTAAAAAGAATGGTTTTCTAAGAGCCAGCCTCCTTTGATACCATTTTGTCACGATCCAGCCCGAGTCAACCCTGAACTGGTCACCCAGTCCAGCCCAAGACAAGTCTTGAGAAGCATTCCCAATCTTGCCAGGATGGTGACAAACACCGATGGAATTAGTATAGTACCCAAGGGAATGATTTTTTCTAAATATAAACAATCAAAAAATCGTACAAACAAATGGATATCCCAAAATACATTTGCATAAAAATTGAACTTAACAGTATTTATACAAGAAAAAGAAATTACAACTAAACCAAAAACTCAACTGACCAAACCTGATAACCAACTAACTCCATGTGACCCCTCTATTCACACTCCAACACAATTATCACATGTCACCCAAAGCGATCAAACTCAAGATGAAACCTGTACAAGGTATAAATACAGAAGAAGAATATCAGCGTGAGTATTAAAACTCAGTAAGCCAGCTCGATATTCTATTCTCAATGCACATCCATTGAAATAAAAAAACGTAAATTTTTTGTTTTAAATACAAGATATAAAGATATATAATTTTTCTATATGTGGTCCCACTATATAAATAAATAACTCGAAAAAACATGCATGTTTTATAAATGAGAATTATAGTAACAAATTTCACAAAGGAACAACTTCATAGTTAAACTTGTTTTCAAGAGTGAAGCTTTAAAGAATGTAGACTTAAACAAATCCAACACACTATTGAATTTACCAACCAAACACACCACATGCTAATAGTGAGTACAAAATAGCCAGTGAGTAAAAGTCATAGGAACACCCCTAAGAACAAGATAGTTGTGAGTCATAGGTACCTCGTATCTCGGTGAAAGTAACCATAATGAATATCTATTCCCATGCACACTATCCACTAGTAGATAGAATAGCCATAACCTAGTGGTCCCCAACATCAGCATCATCATAGTTTAGTTATTGTTGTTATCGTCAAACTAGCTACGTGAAACAGGGGACAAACCCCACAATATCACTAGAATACTAGTACAAGTCTTCCCAGAAATGTTCATCACATATCTTTAAAGAATCAATTAATCACTAAAAATATTCGTAAAATAATTTCATGGCGTGAATTGCGGATTTTCACATAAAACTCAATCAAAAAAACACTTTTTTGTATAAACAGACAACAAAACCATAACGAAAACCAATTTTAGCCCCAAAAAATTTTAATAAATTCATTTCATGGACCATAAAAAAATCCCGATTGAAACTACATGGAATATACATGTAAACACTCATTATTCATTTTTAGGGAATGGTCAAACCGGCCATTATACATTTTCTCAAAACCATCATTTGAAAAAGTAATGCATTTAAATTTTATTAAGAAGGTGTATACACACCATTTAATAAAGAAAACCACATTCCTAAATCCCATAAAACACTTAGGTTACATATTAAAAACCCACCAATTTTCATAATAATGTGAACCAGGCCATTTTTCGGCAACACGGGCCAAAACATTTTGTAAACCAAAACCCATTTGTTTCTAAAAACAAATAAAAATTGGAAATCAATAAATGGATCCCAATTTTTTTTTTCAGGCTTCCAATGTATTTATAAATCCAAAAACATAGTTTTATATTGCACTATACACATAAAATCAAACTAAACAATTTACCGAACACATGGCTTGCACTCTTTAACAAAACACCTTATATAATGAATTTAAAAAGTGATAAAATACCATTTTCATGCCATAAATTTATTAAAGATACAAAAAAATATTCAAAATACCATAAACCTAGTGATAATTCTCATTTAATAATTTATCAAACAAGAAGAGTGCACATTTATACCCAAAAAACCATATTTTTAATAAAATAAGGTATAAAACATCATTTACACCTAAAAAAAATAAAACCAAGTATTCACTATAAGGACCCAAAAATTTATTAATATAATTTTATATTCATCTAATTAAATCTATTATTATGGTTATATAAAATGTGAACTTCATTGGTTTTATGTTTATGGATTTTGAAATCTTGTTAAGAATTGAGACCTTTTCTAATATAGTCATTGAATAGTGATCACATGATTTGTATAAATAT
Source organism: Viscum album (assembly GCA_963277665.1). Taxonomy (NCBI): domain Eukaryota; kingdom Viridiplantae; phylum Streptophyta; class Magnoliopsida; order Santalales; family Viscaceae; genus Viscum; species Viscum album. The sequence continues at coordinate 607,542,697 of OY728127.1, forward strand.
AGGGATTTAACAAGTCCAATTTATCCGAGCCACCCCAAGAGTCAATCATCATCACACACCATACCCTTTAGTCTTATGCAGGTGTTATAAGGTGTTATGTAACAATCCCCTAGAACTATAACTATGTATATTATTTTGGTATAGAGAATATAAATTCTATTTATTGTTACTATGTAAATACTTTTTAAAGCACAAATAGTATTTTTAGTGAATATTTTACTATGAAATATATTTTGATGAATTAATGGATTTTTTAATTAAGTAATAATTTAATAAAATATTATTATTATTATTATAAAATTACTTTTTATTAAATATAAATTATCGTATAATATTCTAAATATGTTTATACTTTTTCTTTTGGTTTGAATGTTTTTTTTGTGAAAACCATTGAGTTTTTGATAAATGATGGTTTTTATTTTAAAATTAAAAATTCACATATTCAGAAAATTATTCAGATAAAATGAATATTATATTTGTAATCAGGTCATCGTAATTATCCAATGGTGAATTTTTCATAATTTTCTATGACAGTCGAATTTTTGGGTAAAAATTAGTTACCGTTTAAATATATAATGTCTCTTATGACATCATTATGACCCAATAGTGTTGTAATATAATAATATATTCCTTTTTTAGGACAATATATGTTTTATCATTATAAAAATTTGATTTTTGATTTGTTTAATTTATTTTACAAAGCATTAGTGGACCCTCAAAGACTTATAAAACATGTTGTATTTTTAAAATGTTTTCCTTGAGAGTGTGACTCACCTCCACATAAGAAACCCTATTATTTTAAGAAGATAGGCTATTGGCCTCATAAAATACTGTTTTCTAATCCCCTTTACCAAAAACCATGGGAAGAAACCATTGTTTTTATTGTGGTTTTGATTAGTTTAATGCGTGGTTTCCCAAACCTAAATAATAAAAAATTCCCTCTCCTTTCCAATATTAAACCACCCATGATCCCACTTACTATTCACTTGATGCCTTTAAATATCTTCCATACATTTTCCAACCCTATCTAGATTCCTCCAAAGGTTCTACAAGCTCCCAATAATCCTCTCTCAAGCCTCTTACATGCTTTTGGGTTCGCACATCCAAGTAAGGGATTTCTACTTTCTCATTTTTTTCCAATTTTCTTTAAGATGTTATGCCCTTTTGGATTCAATTAAAAATGTTGGGCTACGATTTATAACCTCCCCAGTACCCCCATATATATCTTTGGATGATGGTAAATCCATTTATCTCACGTCAATGACTCCCAGGTACATCTGTTACCATGCTGAAATTCTGTGAGGGTTTTATCTCTCCTCTTTTACATCCATGTAATTATTTTTTATTTTTCATCTAAATTCAATTACATATTTTTGGACATGTATCTATATGACCACATTACTATCCATTTCATGTACATATGATGAAACACCCATTTCCCTCTTATTATCCATTTTCATGAATCCTTATGTCACGCTGTGATACTGCCGAAATTGCACCACATTTTTTCCAATCCAAGACCATTGTTTAGTGAATACGATACCCATGTCTCAATTAATGGTATTGACCTTTATGAAAATATACATATTTAATGTTACATTCATTTATCTATTCCACATTACTTAATCTTGGAATTACTTATGATGTTTATTGATTCCATGTTATATGATCCATGTGGCACATTAATGCATGACATGAAATGGTTAAGAAGGGTGTGCCTTGATTGATCTGCAATGCATTTGGTAAAGTATTGTATCATGATAAGTCATGTAAAATTAGTGTTGAATCATGATAATTCATGTGCAATTAGGGTTTACTCATGCCTCATGTGCAATGAGGATTTACTCATTCTCCATGTGCAATGAGCCTTGGATCATGGAAAATTCCATGTTAAGTGTTGTTGCCACATTTCCATGTCATGGTTATCATACTTTATCATTCCTTTGTGTTCTGGTTTCTATTATACTCCATTGATATTCCTATTGTCTAACATGTGTTGTATTCCTCATGTTATTCCATGTTTATTCACTTACTTAGCTTTATAGGTCACCCTTTTCTTATGCATGTCACAGGGTTATCCCATGCAATGCAATGTACGATAGAAAGTAGTGGTCATGTAAAGGAATTTTTCAATAAAGATGTTGTATTTAATGTTTTATGTTGTAATGTAATTATCCTAATCCCTAAATACACTATACATTTCACTATTCTATTTTTTATCAAAAAAACGTTTATGTAACAAATCATGTTTTAGTGTGTAATAATGAACATGATTTTCATAATTTGTATCATAGGATATGTTTAGTTATTTTTTGGGATAAGGATTAGAAAATCCAAGTGAAATACATAGGTATATGACTATGTATAATAAAAAATCCCTAAATTCTGGTGAGTTTTGAGTAAGTGATTTATCAACAAAATACGCCTTTGTTTGGATACGAGCAAGCAAAGGCAGATCTAGCATAGATATACCTAGGGGAGAAAACCCCGACAAGGAGTTTCGGGCTTGCCACGAGGTATCCGGGTACACGAGAACTATCCTTGATGCACTCTTGGTTACGAAACTCCAAGGGGATATGCATAGGTAAATTCACAAGCTTAGTATGAATCATTATTACGGGAATTAAAAATGCCTCTAAGAATACATGATAGTAAGTAGATCATGTATAACATAGATTGAAGCTTATAGATTCATAGTTTTTTAAAATAAAAGTAATTTTTAAGTTATTATTTTTTGTCTTTGGATTCCATTTTAAGTGTTTAATTGTTTAAATTACACATCTCACGTCTATATCGGATAAGGTAGAACCAAAATAAAAATGTGAAAGGTACAGTTATCATACATGATTCTATGGATTCTTTTATATCACGAAAGTTTATTACAAAAATCTCAACACCACCAAAAATCGTGGATGTAAAGATGTTGGTAAGTGTGGAAAATGGGGAAATCATTACATCCCATGAATATAATACCTCCCTTGTCATAATGTTTGTATTGAACATCTTGGTGAATCTCATCATTCTCCATCTGGTGGAATGTGATACAATTCTTGGCATGGATTGGATTTCCTTATATAGAGCCATCATAAATTTCCGTGAGAGGGAAATCACTCTACCTGTGGAGAATCAACTCCTGATTCTATACAAGTTTAAGGAGGAAGCTGAATCTTCTTTAGCTCCATCATCTCAAGCATGGATATTACTACCCTATAAACACGTGTATCTGGATTAGATGATTGAGTCTAAGGAGGAAACCATAGTTGAAGACATGCCTATTTTGTGGGAATTCACTTCAATGTTTCCCAAGGAATTTCCTAGTCTTCCTCCAAGATGGGATGTTGAATTCTCAATTGATCATATACGGGGGGAATTTCAAATATTCAATACACTGTATATAATGGTTGTTGTGGAGATTGAGGAGCTTAATAAACAACTACAGGAGACTCAAAATAAAGGATTTCTATGCCCAAGTGCTTCGCTGTAGGGTGCACTAGTCCTATTTATCAAGAAAAAGGATGAGTTAATGTGCCTTTGCATCGATTATCATAAACATAACCAAATCACGATTAAGAACATGTATCCTCTACCATGAATTGTTTACTTGTTCGGTCATCAGTGTGAATCAAAATACTTTTTCAAGGTAGATTTTCGGTTGGGATATTATCAAGTAAGGGAGAATCATGAAGATATCCCCAAGACTACTTTTTGTATAAAATATGAGATATATGAATTACTAGTAATGCCTTTCAGACTCACTAATTCTCCATCAATATATATGGAATTGATGTATAGAGTCATTAGATATTACCTTGACAAATTTTTGGTAGTCTTTATAGATGATATTCTAATATACTTATAAACCAAGGAGGATCAATAGGAGTATCTAACAACTCTACTAGAGTCCTTGAGGAAGGAGAAGCTCTATGAAAAATATATAAAGTGTGAGTTCTAGTTGAAGTAGGTCTCATTATTGAGCCATATCATCACAAGTAATGGGATATCTGTGGATCCCTCCAAGACAGCGGCAATTGAGGGGTGTCCGAGGACAACATCAGGAACATATCTCCGTATCTTCTTGGGGTTAGTTAGATATTATCACTGATTTGTGAGAAATTTATCACGATTATTGAACCCTCTTACCATGCTAACTTGTAAGGGGGAAAATTTTTCATGGAGTGATGAATGCGAAGAAGTCTTTAAGGTGTTTAAAATTAGGCCTATCACTACACCAGTTCTCACATTACCCACAAGTGGATTAATTTTTGTGGTATTTAGTGATTTTTCGATGAAGGGACTAGGCTATGTGTTGATGCAAAATGACCAAGTCATTTCCTATTCTTCATAGAAATTGAATGTTCATGAGCATAATTATCAAACACATGATTTGGATTTGGTTGTGGTGATCATCACATTAAAAATTTTGTGGAATTATCTCTTTTGGGATACGTGTGAAATATATACGGACCAAAAAAGCCTTAATTATATATTCACACAGAAAGAGATGAAAATTTTCTAATGAATATGGTTAAAGAGGATCAATGACTGTGACTTCTCAATACACTACCACCTTGGTGAAGCAAACAAGGTAGTGGATGCTCTAAGTAGAATGGACGTAGAAATTATATCATTGGAAATAATTGAGAACGATCCAATCTTATTAGATTTGATGAATATAGACATGGGAATCATAAATAAAGGAACATCATCAATCCTTACACAAATTATTTTTCAACTGTCTCTTTTGGAATGGTTAAGGGATTATCAAAAGGATGCTATAGGATTTTTGTTGAAAGTGGAAGCTATCATAAAATGGAAATCCAAAGAGTTCAATTTTAATTAATAAAAAATTGTGAGATTTTTGAAAATATCATGTGATCCATCATGTTCGGAGCTGAAGAGGGAACTTTGGGATAATGCACATAGTTTAAAATTATCTATTCACCCAGGAAACACACAAATATATTGAGATCTCTAAGAGAATTATTGGTGGGATAATATGAAGAAGGAGATCAGAGAGTATATATCAAAGTGCCTAATGTGATAGAAAGTGAAGGAAGAGTGGAAGAGGTATAAAGTGATGATTCAACCATTGCCCATAATAGTAGGGAAATGAGAGAAAATCACCATGGAATTTTTCACCAGACTTCTGAAGACATCCCAAGGAAACAATGAAATCTATGTTTTTGTGAATCGTCTTACACAGTCTGAACACGTCATTGAAATTTGAGAGGATTTATCATTGGATCAACTAGCACAGATATATATCATAGAGGTGTTAAGGCTTCATGGAGTACCACTATCAATTATATTTGTTCAAGATCCATCTTTTACCTATATGTTTTGGATGATTCTTCCACATGCTCTGGAAACTGAACTGAAATTCAGTACAACCTATCATCCTCAATCTAATGGCCAATCTGAGAAAACAATTCAGACACTGGAAGATATGTTAAGATCATGTTCAGTGGAATTTAAAATAGGTTGGGATCAATATTTCCCCTTTTTGAATTATTATATTATAACAGTATCCACTAGAGCATCCAAATGGAACCTTATGAAGTCCTATATGGGAAAAGGTGTAGAACACCAATATTTTGGGATGATGACGATGATCGTAAGCTGCTATGACTAGAAATGGTCAAATAAATGGTGAAGAAGGTGAAAAATATTCAGCAGCATATAAAGGCATCCCAAATTCTATAGAATAGATAACCGTCGATGAGACCTTGAGTTTAATGTTGGATACATTGTATTTATATTCATATCTCCATGGAATAAATTCATTAGGGTTGGAAAGAAGGGGATGTAAAGTCCTTGGTACATCGGCCCCTTAGAGATTCTTGATCGTGTTGTGGATGTGGCCTATCGACTAGCACTTCCACCTACTATGGGTGAAGCACATTATATCATTCATATATCCATCTAAAGGAAGTACATACTAGACCCTTCACATGTACTCACTTTAGAGGTAGTACAGCTATAAGATGATCTGTCTTATGACGAGTTATCAGGGAAGATCATAAATCATAGAGAAAAATTTATATGAAATAAGACAATGCCCCTAGAAATGGTGATGTGGAAAAACCACAAGTTTGTAGAATCGATGTGTCAATTAGAATAAGTGATCAAGTAGAGTTACACACACCAGTTTTATTCGTGGAAAAGAAAGTTTCGAGGGAGAAATTTCTTAAGGGGGAAGATTGTAATGACCCAAAAATTTATTAATGGAAAATTATCTTGATGTAATGAAATGTCTTATTTTAGTTATATAAAATGTGAACTTCATTGGATTTATGTTTCTAGATTTTAAAATATTGTTAAGAAATGTGACTGCTGTTAATATAGTAGTTGAACATTGATCACACGATTAGTATAAATATAGGGCTTTATCAAATCCAATTTACTCTAACAAAGGAAGTGATGGCCTCATCCCGTAGACTTTCCCCATATGAATACCATTTATACAATCTCAAAATTTATTTGGTGTCATTGAGCTTCTCTCATGAAAAAACCCAATCTGATCTTAACATGTTATGCTTGTGAGGAACCAACTACAAGAGAAGTGGATGTTAATAGAGATTACCAACCAAGGGATATTAACTGCACCACCCCAAGAGTCTTCCATAATAAAAAACAATACCATTCGGTCTTATGCAGGTGTTATTAGGTGTTATATAATGAGACCCTATGACTATGTCTATTTACATTATTCTTTTATAGAGAATATATATTTTTCTTGTTAATTTGTAAATATTTTTTTAGCACAAATAGTATTTTTAGTTATTATTCGACTAAGAGATCTATTTTGATGAATTAATGGAATATTTAATTAAATAATATTTTAATAAAATATTAGTATTATTAAATTACATTTTATTAAATATAAATTATCATATAATTTTATGAATGAAATTGTAATTTTTATTAAGGTTTGAACATTATTTTTCTCAAAACCCATGAATTGTCAATAAATGCATATTTTTTATTTGAAATGTAATAATTAAAATATTTAGAAAATTATTTAGATAAAATGAATAATATTTTTGGAATAAAGATTTCAAAATTATCCCACAGTCAATTTTTCAAATTTTATGAGATAGTATAATTTTTGGATAAAAATTAAATACCTTTTAAGTATATAATGTGTTTTATGACATCATAATGACCCAATAGAAAGTTAATAAAATACTATAAACAGTATTTTAGGGAAATTTATTTTTTAGCATTAAAATAATTTGTTTTTAGAATTGTTTAATTTATTTTACAATGCATTAGTGGACCCTCCATGACTTATTAAACATTTTGTCTTTTAAAATTTTTTTCGTTGAGAGTGTGACTCACCCCCACATAAGAAACCCTATTATTTTAAGAAGTTTTTCAATTGGACTCATACAATATTGGTTTCCAATTCCCTATGAAAAAACCATTTCCAAAAACCATGGGCTGGTTTGTGGTTTTGATTAGTTTAATGTGTGGTGTCCCAAACCTCAATAATAACGAATTCCCTCTCCTTTCATATATAAAATCATGAAATCTCCGACATCTTCTTCAATAAAAAGCCTTTATATTTCATCCAACCTCTTATAGACTCTCTATATAATCCTCCCAATGTTCCCCATGCCCTCAAGTATCCTATTTCAATCCTCTTCCATTCTTTTGGATTGCACTTCCATGTAAGGGATTTCTGGCTTTCTGATTTTTGTCTAATTTTATTTATGTAGTTATGCACTTTTGTTTTCAATTAAAAATGTTGGGGTATAATTTTTCACCTCCCTCAAATAGACCTATTTATGTTTGGATTATAGGAGACCCCTTTCTCTCTCATTAATTCCTCCCATGTACACCCGTTACCATTCCGAAATTCCATGAAATATTTCTCTCTCCTCTTTTACATCCATGTAATTATTTTTCATTATGCATCTAAATTCCATTACGTTTTTTTGGGACATGTACCTATATTACCCCCTTAATATCCATTTCATGTACATATTATGAGACACTAATTTCTCTCTCATCAACCATTTTCATGAATCCTTATGTCATGCCATTATGCGGTCGAAATTGCACTGCATTTTTTCGAATCAAAGATCATTGTGTAGTGAATACCATACCCATGACTCTATCAAGGGTATTCACCATTATCCACATATATATATTGAATGGTACATGCATGTATTTATTCCACATTACGTAATGTTGTGATAACATATGTTGTAGATTTATTCCATGTTATATGATTCATGTGGTACACTTATGCATGAAATGAAATGTTTAAGAAGGGTGTTCCCTGATAGCGCTCCAATGCATTGTGTAAATAATATTATATTGATATGTCATGTTCGATGAGTGTGGACTCAAGATAATTCAAGTGTAATGATGGTTTACTCATGCTTCTGGTTCAATGATTATTTACCCATGATCCATGTGCAATGATCCTTGGCTCATTCTAAATTCCATGTTAAGTGTTGTTTCCACATTTTCATGTTATTATTATCATGATTTGTCATGAATTTAAGTTCCTGTTTATCTTTTTTTCCATTGATATGGATATTGTCTAACATGTATTTTATTCCTCATGTTATTCCATGTTTATACCCATATCGGGCTTTATAGCTCACCTATTTCTTATGCATGTCCTCAAAATATCTCATGCAATACTATGTCTGAGGGAATGTTGTGGTCATGTAAAATAATTTTTCAATAAAGATGTTTTATTTCATGTTTTATGTTGTTATGTAATGATCCTAATCCCCAAAGACACAAGACCTCTCGATCTTCTATGTTTTATCAAGTGATGTTTATGTAATAAATCTTGTTTTAGTGTGTAATAAATAACAGGCTTGTCACATTCACAACATCACATATCATATTAACATGGTTATAAAAACATGATAATGTTGAAATGTAAATGATAAACGCTTATAAAATGGATATCCTACCTCAAATCCTTGGTGTAATGGAAACACACACAAAATATCACCATCTTAGGGTTTAAAAACCCTAAAACTATGATAACTAACCCCAAACGAACAAAACCTCCCTAAAAAATCATGGGATAACGGAACCCTCGGTCTATCATGACTTTGGTTGATTATAAAACCAAAAAATAATGAAAGGATTGAGAAGAGGGGGGAGAAAGGAGAAGAAATCTAACATTTTCAACTGGAAAAATCTTCTTCTTCCCTTAGATCTACACCATTATATAAAATTTAATTACTTGTAACTTATTGTAGAGGTTCCTAAGGTATGTACAAACTAGGAAAATATGATTTGTAGGAAAAATAGTCTGAATTTAATGATTTGTATATGAAACAATTTACATTCTCAATTCAGGATGATTTCAAGAAACCTATTATATTTCACCATAATATGTTATTTCAATGAGCTATAATGAGGTAAAATAGATAATTGGGTGAGACTACGTATTTTAGATTTGTGTGGGAGGTGGAATCACCAAGAAATATTAATCAATGAAAATATATAAAATAAATTTTTTCACAAGAAATGGGCCCACGGGCTTGGCAAATACCTAAATAAGTAACGAAAAATCACCAAGATTATGAATTCATAAGGGGTCAAAAATGATATGGTTGTTTGAATGTTTCCATTTAGGCTTTGTATAAGGTATAATGAGTGATAAATTTTGAAAAACAAAAGAGTTATAAAAGAAACAAATTTGGTTTATAAAACTAGAAATGAGCTCATGGTTTGCCCAAATCAAGAAGTAAAAACCCTTTGTCCAAAAACTCCTAAAAAAGCAATGGGTAAAGCAAATTATGGTGATTAGACATATATGGTAGTTCAAAACTCTAATTTAATCTCACCCAACAACCATTAAAAAGCTATGTATATTTGATGAACCGTATCAAAACCCTGACATGAAAAGAAAAACAAATAGGGCGTGACAAGTGGCCTATGGTGTACGGGGAGGCATGCTTGGAAACATGTGATCCACCATCTCAGGGAATAAATAAATTTGAACATAGGTAAGGATGCTACAAAGTTGTAGCAAATAAATATTTTTTACTTCGTATTTTTAGTATCGGTATTATAAAGTAGACTAGGAGTTAATGAGACTTGGTAATGAGCATTTTCCTCGGCATAGCTAACCCTTGTACATGGGAAACCCAAATTACCTCATAAGGGATGTTTATGTTATTTATTATAAATGATAGAGTTTGTTCGACTTCATAATTGGGTGATACACATGTATTATGTTTTTATAACCATTGGGATTTAAAAAAATTGTGATTTATTTTATCATGGCATTATGAAATGATGGATTTGGTTTACATGCATCATTATAAATACAATAGGACTAACATTCCACAAATTTTACAATGCCATGTCTACTTTCAGCATACATTCTCCTATTTTATATTATTGTTTCCTCGATTATTACATTTCAATGTGTTCATATGAACTGTAGGAAAATTAAACATTTATGAAACTTAATGTGCCTTCATTAACATAACATTATTGTTCTATATTGGTTAATGTAGACATAGTAAGACATCAGCTAACAAACCTTGAGAAATGGACCCTTGGTCTAATGGGATAGAATGTGTTATGGTATGCGTTAACTAGACACAATATTTTGGTTCTTGGGGAGTATGGGATCTGATGGATCCATAATAGTGAACCATCTAATTCGACCATTCAAAATGTGATTAAATTACATAAATGAATTAAAATTTAAAAAAACATGTCACTATTAAAATTATGTAGTTATCTTATATAGGTATAACAAGACCTATATCCAAACACGACCTTATTAGAGGGTAGTTGGGTGTCTCTTATGGTTATTTTAGCCTGACATGGTCTCTTTCCATCACCTAGAACTAGATTTAGATGCATAGTGATGGGTGTGATCTGTTCATTGGAAGGCTATGAACCTCCCATATATGTCTCTATAATTATATAAACTATTAGTATCACTTTTGAGGTGTGTGGTTTCCATTTATTCATCATGAATCCATGAAGTACTCTTGTAATACTCCCTAATGGTTGTGGAAACAATCCACCTAAGTTGGAGGACCATGAAACATCAGTAATCCCCTCTATAGTGCCACTGGTGGAACTACTTTCTATTCCTGATATGGGCACTAACACATAGTTCTGAGAGGTCATTCTATGTATGTTTCAATATATGGTAGGTGTTTTCTAACCTTCCCTGAGTATGGAAGTGTTGTCTCAAGTGTTCTAGTAGATGAAACCTCCCACCTTTTTGGTTAATAGTGGACCTTGTGATCCTATGTATTGTCTCAAATCTATACATTATATATTTGAGAATTTGGAGATGCCTCCAGATTAGAGGGTCAAATTAACTTCCTATAGGCTACATGATTATTTCAATAGATGTTGGGACATTATTACCCAGGAATATTTTCATAGATATATTATTGGGTAATATTTATTGATGATTTTATACAATTTTTTCATTCCACAGACTCTGAAGAATGACCAGGCTATAGAGTTTATGACCCCTCAACTAGGAGGCATGTCTATTAGGGAACACTCTAATCATTTTTATAAGCATTTGAGGATTGTGCTGACTCTATCTATTGATGATATTATGACCACCAAGAGATTAAAGGGTTGGATAGTATACACCATCTAGTAATAGGAAAATATTTTTAGGCTAAACACTATTTTTGAGATAGTCCACCAAGCCCTTATTATATAGAAATTTTATAGGGAAGAAGACGGTGGTTATTAGTGAGTATTGGAACCAACAAATGTCAATGGTTCTACTATAAGGATAAATAAGCCTTTTGAGGATACATGTAGAGGTATCAGGATTTAGATTACTTCAATAAAAAACTACTTGATATGTCCCTAGATCGAGAAGCCAGGAAATACAAAACCTCATTGTTTATGAGAAAAAGTGGAATGTAGAGGCTACATGTAATGACTTAGGTTTTGAACCAAAACACATTGGAATATTCTAAAGAATATATCTAGGGTCAGGTGCGAAGTCGGCATGGGAATCCAGGGCTGGGGGAGCCTTGGTGCAGAGATATTAAAATATTATATATATTTTTATCATGAACTCTCAACTTTAATTGAAACATAAATAACTCTCACTTGGGTTCTCTGGTCAGATCTCAGAGAACATGGTCGAGTTAGGAATGTTGTGTTCACCAAAAGAGTGACCTATGTTCAACCACACATAGATTTTTGTTTGGTGTTTATTCATGGGTGACATGGAATTTAGAGAGAATATTAACTAGTTTAGTTTTATTAAACCTATTCCCCATAACTCTAACCCTCCTACAAGCCTCAACCCCAAAGAGTAGCACAAGCCCCTTATCCTCCTCTCGCATTGGCATGAACCACCACCAAATCATCGAGATGAGGTGTCATTGATCCCAGTTTTCAATGAGGATAATCATCAGATTAATAAACATAACTATCCGGGCACCATTATTCAACCAAATATTTTGTGTTTCACCATCGAGGAAAGAATATTTGAGTTTGGATCATGATCCCATCATTTATTCATTTTTTAAGGTTCTAGAGATCTGATATAAATTCAATTGAACCATGCTAGGTAGATATATTGGTTTTGGGATAATAATGGGATAAATCAGGTGTTTTCTATGTAATTCCCGACATGTATTACAATCTATATGTTGTGTAGTTCAGTGACACACACCATGTATCTATTCCTGATTAGGGGAGATGGTCTTATCATACTACACAACTTGTGAATAGGTTACATGCCTCGTACAGACTTAGACCATATGAACATGGTACATGGATTGGGTAACCTTCCTAAAGAAAAATAGTATTTCACAAATACATGTCCATATTCCATGGACATGGGTTCTGGGGCATGGAAATGGAAAAACCAATACTAACAGGAGGCCTTTTTCAGGACACACTGTGTATTATAGGATGCACGGTGTGTAATAGACACAGTTGGCTGATTCATGTAGTTGGGCATCACATCTAGGGGTAGGTGATGAGGGACATAGTGTGTAATGTCTCTAGACAAATTATATCCCTACATGGGTTGTTGAAACATGTATACATGATACATGGATTGGTTCATGGGTGGGATCACACATGATGTGTTCCTCGGTGCATGCCTTATACTCCTTGGAGTTTCTCCTGGGATCTTCTGTGTACCATATCTTCTTCTCCGGGACTGAAATTCAAGCTTATGAATAGTCTATCATGGGCATGTTTCCACATAGTATGTGATGATGTCCTCATTTATGGATTACAGGATTCAAAGTGGCATGAATCAATAATGAATCTTGTGGAATGGTATTGAATCGATGTTGAAGATCTGTGGTTGATGTAGAGAGACAATAGGACTATTACCCCCCTAATAGACTACGCCACATTTTTTTGTTACCTATCAAATTAGGTGTCGATGGGACTCCCCATATCATGGGTATTGATTAATTACCTTTTTTTAGATTCATTTATGGTTTTTACTCCCCTAATGGGATTGGGTGTGGGTTACCCCAAGACTATAAGAACCCTACTTTTTATTACACACATAAACCTGATTTATTACCTTAAATATTTACTTGATGCATCATATAAGATCAAGAGGTCTAGTGTATTTGGATATTAGGAACACTACAAAACATCTGATAACGTAAATCATAAAACATCATTATTGAAAACTTCATTTTCATGACCACTAAATTTCCTTGTACATAGCATTGCATGGGATAACCAGAGGACATGCATATTAAAAGGGTGAATATAAAGCCCAGTAATGGAATAAACATGAAATAACATGAGGAATATAATACATGTTATAAAATAGACATTTCAATTGATCACAAGAGAAACATGAGCATAATGTCATGATAAATCATGATATTCCTAACCTGGAAATGAGACAACAACACTTAACATGAAATTAGCATGAGCCAAGGCTCATTGCTCATGAAGCATGAGAAAACCCTCATTTCACATTTAGCAAGAGTTAAACCTCGTTTCACTAGAATTGGAATGATTCAACTCCAATTCCACGTTACGTATCTTGATACTATTCTTTACCCAATGCATTGGAGGGATATCATGGCGCACCCTTCTTAAACATTTCATTTCATGCATAAGTGTGCCACATGGATCATATAACATGGAATCCATCAACATCATAAGTCATTCCACGATTTTTTAATTTTGAATAAATACATGAAATTACCATTCAATTTGTATATGTGAATAAAATTGAATAACCTTGATAGATATATGGGTATGGTATTCACTACAAAATGATCTTGGCTTGGAAAAACATGGTGAAATTTTGGATGCATAACAACGTAAGTATTCATTAAAATTGTTGATGAGAGAGAAATGGGTGTCTCATCATATATACATTAAATGGACGGTAAGGGGTTCATATATATACATGTCCCAAATAACATAATGGAATTTAGATGCATAATACAAAAGAATTACTTGGGTGTAAAAGAGGAGCAAGAAATCCCTCAAGGAATTTCGGCATGGTTACATGTGTACATGGGAGGCATTAATGAGAGATAAATGGGTATACCATCATCCAAACACAAAACAAAATGTATGGGGGAGGTGAGAAATCATACCCCAACATTTTTAATTGAAAACAAAAGGGCATAACAACGAAATGAAAATTTGACAATAATGAAAATGAAGAAATCCCTTAAATAGAAGTGTGATCCCAAAGGCTTGGGAGAGGCTTGAGAGAGGCTTCCTAGGAGCTTGTGGCACCTTGGGATGATTCTAGAGAAATATTTTCATGATTTTGTAAAACTGTGAAGGCTTTTAGTGTAGAGGAAGTTGGAGGTTGGGTGGGTTTATATAGAAATGAGAGGGAATTATTTATTATTTATGTTAGGGACACTGTACATTAATTTAATCAAAACCACAATCTTGACCATGGTTTTTTCCCATGGGTTTATTCCAAAAGGTAGTGGAAGACATTATTTTTCAATTCCAATGGCTGAACTACTTAAAATAATAGGGTTGCTTATGTGGACGTGAGTCACACTCTCAAGGAAAACAATTTAAAAAGAAAAAATGTTTTATAAGCCTTGTAGGGTCCACAAAAGCATTGTAAAATAAAACAAAAAAAAACCCAAAATTACATTATTTTAATGTTAAAACATATTTGTCCGAAAATAATTTTTATATTATTTTATTAAATCACTATTGATTCATTATGATGTCATAAAACACATTATATATTTAAACAATATTTAATTTTTACCCAAAAATATCACTGTCTCAGAAAATTATGAAATATTCACATTTGGATAATTTACATATCATGATTCCAAAAATAATATTATTTTTATCTATATAATTTTAAAAATATGTGAATTTTTACCTATAAAACAAAAACCAACATTTACCGAAAATTCATTGGTTTTGACAAAAACTGCTTTCAAACCTTAATAAATTTCAAATTTTCATTCATAAAATAATACGATCATTTATATCTAACAAAAAGTAATTTAATTATAATCATATTTTATTAAAATATTACTCAATTCAAAAATCAATTAATTCATCAAAATATATTTTTAGTTTAATACTAACTAAAAATACTATTTGTGCAATAAAAACTATTTAAGAAGTAACAATAATAAAATAAATGCATGATATTTATAAAAAAATAATGTGCATATTCATAGTGCTAGGGTATTGTTACATAACCCCTTATAACACCCGCATAAGTCCATAGGATAAGGTGTGCGATGGTGACTGACTCTTGGGCTGGCTCCGATAACATCGCTCAAGTGGTAATCTCTATTAACTTCTACTTCTCCTGTAGTCGGTTCCACTCAAGCTTAACGTATTCAAGGTCGGCTTGGGCATGGTCATGAGCGAAGCCTAATGACAGAACATCCTTACCAAGCTCTAACAAATGGGCTTCGTACAGGGATAGTCTACTAGATGTGGCCACCACTTCCTTTGTCTGAGTAAATTCGATCTATTAAAGACCTATATTTATACTAATCATGTGGTCAATGTTCAATGGATATTTTAGAAATAGTCACTATTCATAATGGTATTTTAAAATCCAGAAACATAAAACAAATGATGTTCACATTTTACATAACCATAATAATCATTTATTTAAATCATGTGGAATTTCCATTAATGAAAATTTGGGTCGTCACAGAGACATTCTTGTTTTTTGACATTTATACTCTATCATGTTTGGGGTGAAGGCCCTCCGTACTCATTATAAGGTAGAACAAGTACTCCACTGTAAGACCAGGGTGTGGTTCCTATATCCAAGGAGTTGGTATACCCCAGTCATTCAAGTGTGTGGGTCCTCTATATAAGTTGTTCCGAAAGAGTCAGTACTCCCCTATTGTGCCAGGGAGTTGTTTCTATAGACTAGGGTCAGTACTCTCCTATCGTACCAAGGGGTGGGTCCCCTATATTGAACTAATTGGATGATTTGGTACTCCCCTATCAAATAATAGTTTGGGTCCTCCAGTAACTGAGGTGTACTTCCCTACATCGTTAGGGTGATTTTCCTCAATTTATGAAGTGGTTCTCCTAAGTCATACCAAGGTGTGGGTCCTTCAGGAGTAGTAATCCCCTATTGGATCAGGGTGTGGCTTCTCACATACGGAGTAGTAATCCCCAGTCCCTATGTATTAGTGGGGATTGGTTCCTCAATTGTAGTTGGAGCTCCATTGGCTGTATGACACAATTATGGAGATTGGGACCCTCCACATGATGAGACAGATTCCTATATAGATGTTAATGGTACATTGATGGACCGAGGTGAATCCCACTCCTTGAAATAGTGACAAATGGTTTTCATGGGTTGGTTAGGAGCAATAATACCTCGACTATGGGAAATTGGAGAGGTGTGGGTCCCTCTGTTCTCTCTCATTAGGTTGGATGCATACAATGCATTGTCTGGAGTTGTGCACCGTCAACTCTGTGTAGTGTTGAGGGGAGGGCCTCTTCCCTAGGGTTTCATTATATTGAGACGAGAATAAGGTAATGACCATAGGATTTTTTCTGATGGAAACTAACTTTGGACTTCATAATATGTTCTCGATAGACCACATTCTCACAGAGGTACCATTATAAATAGTCTAGTTATTCTCCATGGAGTGTATCTATTATATTGGTTCCATATAGTATTGATGACCTTTTGGAGTGTGTAGTCATAATTTAATGTGATACCTTTTGAACCTCAAGTAAGAATCATATTTACATCTATTATTTTGTAAAATCATGATACCTTAATTTTGAGACGAGTATATCCGGGTGGTTTCTAGGAGTCCTTATTGTGTGGTCACATGTCAGAGTTGAAACCCCTTGTAGACTGAGATGAATTTTTATGTACAGATGAGGATAGTTATAGATGGGGTTTCTCTCTCGATTGGGTTTCCCTCTGTATTGTTTGAGCAGACTGTTTCCTTTCAGCTACATAAATTTTTTATTGTGTGTTTTGGGGTGCCTAATGAGTATTTTATACTCACCCCTACATGGGATATTATCTCACCTGTTTTATTTCATGTATTGAACATGTGCCTTTTGAGGAATTCCATAGATGACTGAGGCAGACTGAGCTTAGTGAGCAAGATGAACTAATATGTTTACTGAAGCTAGGATGAGGAGATTTCTGGAAGTTGTATTTCATAGTGACCCCCTCCTACTATGAATTTCTGTTTCTTTTACAATTTTATTTTGTGGGAGTTTTTTCCTTTCATTAACTTTTAGTACATCATTTGTAATATGGATGTGGGATATAGATGTATTCATATGGTGTTTGCATTTGGTTTTTAATTTCATCATTTCGTGATCTTAGATATGTGTGCATGTGTACAGGTACATAGTAAATTCCTCCCATGTTAGTTAGATGGATACTCAGTTCTAGTCTCCATCCCATGGCATATTGGAGATTGTTTTGGGGAGTTGAGGCTAGGGCCCCATCAGGTTGGGTCCTGACAGAGTTGTATTAGAGGTGTTCAGTTTCACTTTGAGACTGATGTTTTGTGAGATTTTTTTTGGTTTATTATAAATAGTGTAAAGATGTTTCATTTTTTGATCATCAGATAGATGTTCTGTTTTTTATGTGTTGGATGATGCATCCAATCACAAATACTCTGATAACATACATTTTGACTCAATAAATTAGTAAGATGGTCTCAGTAAATAAATGGTATATGCATCATATAAGACTAGGTATTGGTTTTTTCCTATCCTTATTGAGTTGGGTCCCCAGATATACTCTTTTTCTATGGTATGTATCGATTCTATTTCAATATAGTTCCACAAATATTGCTAATAATGACTCAAGAGAATGATCCTGATGATGATCTACACCATGACGAGGCTTTAGTGCAAGGCATTGTTTCTGAAGCATTACCTCTGGTTGGTCTGCTGGTTGTTCCACCACACGTTGAGAAGATGGTTTTACCGGCACTTCAGACTAAGGATGTGCACAAGATGAGTGTGATACACGATTACCATAGGGTTTGGCCGGGTAAACGTGGAGTTCAGTGATATAGACTCATGATGAGGCAAATATCACATGGGAAGAGTTAGAGGGACTTGCCAGGGTAGAGTCTCACCGAGAAACTTTGAGATCAGTTCATATCATTGAGGATTTATAGCTATGTTTGGGAAACATGATAGTGGTAGAGTTTTTTGGGAGGTTCAAATAATTGCTCAATGCTCCTTGGATATCGTTTGTGATCTATTATTCAAAGAAAAAACATTGAGTAGAGCTTGATTTTGGAGATCAGGGTATCATTGATTCTGTTGTTCATTCCCACCTATATAAGGGTACTAAACCAAGCATCGGTGGTGGAGATATTTATTGCTAGGGGACATGTGCATGTGACCTAAAACTATTTCCATGAGGCAGAGGTATCGGTTGGAGTTGGCAGATGATAGGTGGACGGATCATAATGTAAGAGGAATACCCATTCCCAGACATAGGAACATAGGCTCATAGGCCTCTAGAATAGGAGTAGTGACAAGGATCACTCAGTCATAGGATAAGTGATGTTACACTAGAAACAGCTGAGGACCTCTCCCTAGGTATTTCCAGAACTGTCGTACTACTATGTGGGATCTAGATGACAAGACACACTATAAGAGAGAGTTCTTGGATCAAGGAGTTCCAAAAGGTTTCATATGACATGTAGAATCCGGGATAGCAGTAGGAGGTGGTTGAAGTTTCAACAATCTACCACCCCCACCCCTAGGTGGTCCACGCCAGGCCCAGAGAGATAAAGGATATTGGTGAGTAATGTTGCATACAGTTGGAGCTTATGACCTAGTGGCTTCAAAAGATATTTGTGGTATGATCTATGTCTTTTAAACATTAAATTTCATATTGATTGAAAAATTTTCTAGCCACTATATCTTTACCACTAATCATGTTTGAGAAATAGAGATTCTGATTATAGAATTGACTTTCCCCTAATGCTTAGAGACTCCAACTATATGATACCCGATAATCACTCGTTGGCGGTGATAGTGTATCCTGACTCCTAGAGAAGAGCTTTTATGTTGGGATATATTGGTCATAGCATCAAGGCCTTATGACATCATTCATGTAATTTTTTACTGTTGGTCATGGCAATATTAACTGTTATGGGAAAATGGTGTGATTTTTCCCCAATGATGGAACAAGGATTTCATTAGTCGATGAAAAAGGAAACCATGGTAGCACATGATGGAATTAAGAATAGTAGGGGGAAACCAGTTAATCACAAGTTGACCCTCCTAACCCTCTATTTTAGTGTATGTTATTAGTTTCTATTTCCCAACATTAGTGGTGGAGTTTGAGGACATCTTCCATGAAAATTTCCCAGGTGAGGTTATGAAATCAAGAGTGAGATTGGATCATGGCCTTACCTGTGGAGTTTTTATGCTCGACTCCATTTTTTCATGGAGGCCCCGGAAGACAAAGAACCATGTTATGAATCATTCCATAGTATCACGGTAAGACCCTATGATGTTTCTATGGTGTGTATTGGTTTCGTACCATCAATAATAAGCTTGGATGTAACTAGTGGGTGTGACAGTGTTTCTATTTTGCTGAGTTGTGTTATAGTTAGAGGTTTTAAAAGGAGGGCCTGGTAATAACTAGTGTTCTTTCATGGGAATTTGTGTTTCCTTTATGAATAAAATCATATGTTTATTGTCGAACATGGATGAAAAATGATTTTGGATCCTATTTTAATGTCCATTCAACTGTGGATTCTAATTGTAGGGTGTTACCAGTATCTAGGTCATCTTACCAAGGTGGTCTGACACATAACCCCGAGACTATATATGGACTGTGGTGCTTGGTTCATTCCCAACTATCACAGCTAAGGATACATGTTGCACTATTTTACAATGTATTCATGGCTGAATCTAGATAAGAAAGTGTTTTGACTTTAGCAGTTCCTCAATGTGTTTACTTTTAAGTTGCTTGGGAACACTTGATGAGCTCTTAGGGGTGGGTGACCAGAAGGGATGTTGGTTTCATCCCTTATTCATAGGATTTCTCTTTTCAAGGATGAAAATACATAAGGTGGGGATAACATAATGGGACATGTTTTGGCCTGAAAGGCTTCAGAATAATGCAACAAATACATCTGGGGCCAGGTGTTGAGTCATCATGGGAAGCTGGGGCCCGAAGTGCCTTGGTGCAACAATATTAAAATACTAAATAATTTTTTTTCAAGGAACATAGTTCCTCATGAAATGTAAATAACTCCCAATCGGGGTCTCATATCATATTTTGTAGATCACAGTTGATTTTAGAACGTCGAGTTTACCCTAGGTGTGATGTATGGTCGTATGCACTGTGAGTTTTTTTCGGAGGCAGTTTTTTTGTGATGTGACATTGAGAGGGGAGATTAATTGTCTTAATATAAATAAAAATAAATCCCCCCTCTAACCCTCATATGGACATCACTCAACAAAGAGTATCACACATTTACTCTCCTCCTCTCCCTTTGGTGAAGATGTAATATCATCAAATCATCGGTACATTGTGTCATTGATCCTTGTTTTTGACGTAAATCAACATCAGATCAAAATCCAGAATGATATGTGCACTATTCTTCAACAGAAGATTCATTTTTTCTCCTCATAGGTAGGAATATTTTATTTTTTGTACTGATCCACTCGTTTATTTATTGGGTTAATGTTTTAGAGATCCAATATTAATGCAATTCATCCCTGATAGGTAGATCTGTGGGTTTTGGTGGAAGAACAGGAGGAATTGGGTGTTTTCAGGTAATTCCAAAACTGAATTACCACCTACATGGTGTTTAGTTCAGTGACAAATTTTTTTCTCTTCTTGTTGGGGGAAGATGATCTTTT
The DNA here is from genome assembly GCA_963277665.1 of Viscum album. NCBI lineage: Eukaryota > Viridiplantae > Streptophyta > Magnoliopsida > Santalales > Viscaceae > Viscum > Viscum album. The sequence goes on from OY728127.1 coordinate 607,564,009, forward strand.
CAGACTAAACACCTTTTATAGGGGTCACACATCGCATAGTTCCTTATACCGTCTGAGCATGGGACATGGATTAGCTTGGCCAGGTGAAGACACTTGGTCATTTAGTAACACATGGACAATTTACTTGGACATGGGGTCCAATACATGGACCCAAGAAACATAAATGTGTTGGTGCCCATTTGTTCTAAGAAATCCATGTATTATGTGATTCATGACATGTAAAGGACATTGATGGTTGGTCTCTGAATATTGGGAAAAATTTTAGGGGCTGAGTGATGAAGTAAAATACAAGTACATTCTTTACAGGTTTTGTACCAATACATGGGTTGGTAAACCATTTTTATAGGATACACTTATATGATCTTGGGTGGTCTCACACATTGCGTGTTTCCCAGTTCACACTGCGTACTCCTAGGAGTTACTCCTAGGATGTTCCATGTTCTATATCTTCTTCTATGGTACATATATTCAGTATTTTGTGAAGTATACCCTATGTGGTATTCCATTTAGTACTTTATGGTGGCCTTCGTTGTGTATTAGGAGATATGTGGTGGCATGAATCTAGAATGGAACTTATGGATTGGTACTGAACTTATGTTGGAGATTGGTGGTTCATTTGGAAAGAATCTAGGATTGTTAAAACCGTACTGGACTAGGGAATGGTTTTTCATTACGTTTGTGATTATGTAGAGAGAGGAATCCCCACCTCATTGGTGTGGGTTCATTACCATTTAGTTAGATTCCTTTGTGGGTGTTACAGCCCTGATGGACTAGGGCATGCATTTACTTAAGTCATTCACAATGATAGACTGTTCTCCACTAACATTTTTTGGGTTCGGGACCTCCATACTCATTAAAAAGAAGATTTGGTACCCCCATGTCGGACTTGAGTGAATTTCCACTATCCCTGGAGTCTATATTCCTCTGTCATTACAGTCTGTGCTTCCTCCATATGTGTTGTCCTGGCAGAGTCCTTACTACCCTATCGTGTTCGGGAGCGGGTCCTTTAGTTTGGGGTCCACACTCCCCAATCATACTGGGGTTTAGCTCCCTCAAAGTGAATAAATTGGAATATTCAATACTGCTATGTCATATCTGAGTGTAGACCCCATTTTCACTGAGTGGTAATACCTTACCGGGTTAGGGTGATAGTCCTTGATTTAGGAAGTGGTACTCCTATATCATACAAAGTTGTGTGTCATTCATGAGTAGTACATACCTTTTTGATCAGGGTGTAGGTCCTCACTTATGGATTAGTACTCCTTCCTATCTAAGGAACATTGGGGAGTAGATCCTCTATTGGAGTTGGAGCTCCCACGACTATAAGAACCAATTATGAGGAGTTCACCCCTCCACTTGATGATAATTGTTCCGAGATAGGATTAAATGCTCCCTTTAAGGACCTATGTGTGGGCCACTCCTTGTATGATTAAGAATATTTTCATGGGTTATTTTGGAGTAGAACTCCATTGACTACAGGGTAGTGGAAAGGTGGTGTTCCATAATTTCCCTCTTGTTAGAGATGATACACATGGTGAATAGTCAGTAGTAGTACTCCCTCAACTACCTTTAGTGGTGACAAGAAGGGGTCTTCACTTTTGTTTTTTTATCTTACACTAATTTCAAGTTAATGATGATAGGTCCTCCGGTGCTGGGAACTAGATGTAGACCAATTAAGATGTTCTTAATGGATCACGTTCTCTTAGACATACCATTAAGAATTGTAGGGTTTTTACAAATCGAGGGTATCTATCAAATGGGTGCCCTATAGGATGGCTGAGATCATGGAGTGTGAAATCCTAGTACTATATTCATCCCTTATAACATGAAGTAGAAATCTTGTTCATAACTATGAGGTCGGAACCTCATGAGACATTGAGTCTAATACGAGAATATCCGGGTTTATTTAGGAGTATTTATGGTGTTGTCACATGTCAGGGTTTACATCGCTTATAGTCCTAGATGGATTTTCATGTAAAATTGATGATGGTTCGAGATAGATTTTCTTTCATGATTGGGTTTCCCTTTAGCTAGGTTGAGTGTATTTTTACCTTTTAGTTTTTTTTCCTTTTTTGTTATTTTGTGGGATCCTACTGAGTCTTTTATACTCACCCCAACATGGGATTTTCCTGCACATGACTTGTGTCTTGTGCATACCACAATCCTTTCGACAGAGTCCACGGAGGACACAAGGCATGAGGAGCATAGTTAGCTAGATGGAAAAAGGTGTTTACCATATCTAGGACATGGAGAATTCTGACATTTTCAATTGAGCATGACCCCCTACTTTTCTGAGTAGGTTGGATGAATTTGTATCTTTGTTTGGTGGGTGGTGTTTTCCTTTCTTTCTCATTCAGAACATGTGTTGTACTATTGTTGTGGTATATATATGTATGCATGCATTAATCACTATTGGTTTTTATTTTTCATCATTTTTTCATATTGGAGTTTTTTGTGAGTGTACATGTACATAGGAAATGCCAACATTGTTAGTTATATTCCTACTTAGTGATAGTTTCCAGCCCCTATCCTATTGAAGGTGTGATTGGAGAGTTGCGGCTCAGGTCCTGTTAGGTATGGTCATGACACTACAGCATCCTGGTGCATATCTAGAAAATCTATATGGCATTTCCATTAGCTCTGAGATAGAATTGATACACATATACTCCATGTTCATGAGTGGGACATGCATTATCTCATTAGGAAGACAACCATAATACCACTAGCCATTCTAGTAGAGGGGTTGGTTGCAGAAGAGGTATCTAGACTGATGATTCTCAACCATAATAGAGTGGGTTGGCTTAGGGAAGTCACCTTGTGACTCAGGGAAGTGGTATATACCAACTACATGTAGTTCATCCTGTTCCAATGTAGTAAGGGGTTAAGTCCTCTACAATTTTTTATACGATTATAGTATCCTTCACATCATATTTTGATTTATTTAACATAGGACTATATGATAATTTTATATTGGAATTAACCATGTAGAGTTTGGGCCACGATATAGAATAGTTTTGTGGCATCACAATGCTCTATACCCTGTTAGGTATTCGACCCAAGAGTTTTGATCACTGAAAGGATTGACCCCTAGATATACGTGGATGTATTTTTGTATGGACTCTCTTCTTCGTCAATATCACATTGTTCTATGTAATCATCATGATGGAATGGTTAGTTCCCTATCATTATCTAATTGTCCGGTAGGGATGAATGGTGATGTTTACATCACTATATAGAATTAGGTATATAGATAAGTGATAATGATTTGTTCTTAAAAATATAGTATGACCTGAGCATTATAGGCATGGTAGTGTGACCTAAAAAATTTCTAGTCTTTTTAGGGGTTATAAGGGGTTGCGCCCTTTTTTCCCCTTGTAGAGAATAATTTCTGGGACTACTTCTATGAATAATTTTCTAGTCTTCCTTTAGTGATATAGTTATACTTCACTACTGATCTAGATCTAGGATCATCACTAGTTTCCATTGCACCCAATTGGATGAAACTTTTGGAGAGTTTGGAGCTCAATAAAAAGTTATAGGATCTGGATGAAAAGGAATTTTCCACAACATCACTTCTCCATGGTGTTCACTAAAACAATTTCCATGATATAAGACATTAAACTCTGTATTTTCTTTTATTACCATCAATTTAACTAGTAAACATTCATGAACTAATATCCACTACCATGTATGGACACCTTATTCGATAATATATGAGGATGAATATTTTTTTTCAAAATATATTTGAGGTCAAGATATCTTCATGTGCATCCCCATAAATAAAACATACCTCACACAAGTTTTAGGAGTAGGTATGGTCTTTATGAGTACCTTTTCATTCCATATGTTTTTAAAAACACATCTACAATTTTTAATGGATTTGATAAGTCATGTATTCCACACATATCTAGGTACATCTATTGTTTTATTTATTGTTGATATCATTGTGTATGCATTCTATAGACAACACCATGTCGGAAATCTTGATATCTGAATAGAAAAAGAGGGAACCAAAACTATGAAAAGCATAAAAAAGAAACTTTTGGATTGATAAATCCTATTTTATGGGTTATATCATCTTGGAGTTAGGAGTTTCAATAGACCAAGATAATATGATAGATTTAGTTTCCTGGGAACATCCCAAGAATGTCTATGAAATTATGAGTTTAATTGGGATTACTTGACATTATAGACACATCAAACAATATTTTACATGCCTTGTAGCACCACATTCATTATTAATAAATCTGTATGTGAAATTTTTATTCTCCAATTATTATAAATAATCCTTTAAAGGGTTGAAGGGAGGAATTAATTCTGCATTAATACTGATTCTACCAAATCTAGAAAGGAGTTATATTTTATACTATGACACATCATGTATCAATTGGGAGCTATTATGATATAGGATGAGAAAGCATTCAGGTATGGTTGTCTTCAATTAAGGCCTCACGAGTAGAATTACCCAATGCATGACCTCGAGCTTGGTGTTATAGTTCATTCTCTTAGTTTTTTGATACATTTTTTACATAAAGAGAAATTTTTAGTATATCCTAATCATAATAATCTCAAGTACCTATTTGCACAGTGAGATAAAAATCTCAAGTAGCATAGATATGTTGAGTACCTATAGTAATTTGATTTCAAGATTTCCAATATTCCTAGAAAAGAGAATTCTATGGCTGATTCTCAGAGCTGGACGACTCAGACACATGAGGTTGATTAGGCTAGCAGAATGTGGTATGTCATTGACTTATTTTAGAAAATAAAAATCGAGGTTTACGAGGAGTAGGTAATCACTGTCCTCTTAGAATTAATAGTGACATATACCCTTATAGATTTAGTGAGTTCGAGAAAACATTATGATACTGATGTATAAGTCTTAATGGAAAGTTCCTTATATGAAAACGCATCGTTTGGATTGATCATGGATGGGGATGATACATTACACTTTCATGAGAATGTATCTATTTTAGAAGACACCTGAGAGGATCTAATTTGGGAATTTCATGACTATTTATGTGAGTTTTATCCTAGTGTCATCAATATGTATTGATATTTACATCACCAGTTTTGGTGGCCTATAATGGAATGGGTGATTTCCAGCCTTATCACTCATTGTGCCACCTATCTAAATGCAAAGGTGTAAAATCAGAAATTTGTAGTGATTTTACATCCATTTTCCATTCCCATGTAGAAATGGGATGATGTTTCTTTATATTTTGTTGCTAATTTACCTAGATCACCACATGGAAATGACTAATTTGGGGGTTTCAATGATCATTTGATGAAGGTCCCACATTATTAACTGTGTGAGTGTCCTTACCAGTAAATGATATAGGGAGGATATGTGTTGGGGAACTTGGAAGGCTTTATGATGCTCCTTTTTATATCATTTATGATAGAGATTCTATCTATACAAAATAGTTACAGTATGGATTGCAGAAGGGATTCTATACACATGTGATTCTGATCATGGCCTATCACCCTCAGGTTGATGGATAGATAAAGCATATGATTTAAGTGTTAAATGACATGAGTCATAGATTTGGGGGAACTTAGGTGAAACACATAACCCTCATTGGGTTATTGTTTAATAAAATCATTCAGTATCCCATTGATATGGATCATTAGGAATACTTATATGGTAGGCAGATCCATTCACCTTTGGGTTTGTCAAGAGGCATGAGAGGCATCTTTTCATGGACCATGTCTTATACAAATGACTAAATAGTAGGTCTAGTTGATGAAAAATTTCATGATGATAACTCAGTGGAGACATTACTCGTATTCCAATAGACATATAAAATAGTATGAGTTTGATCTGGTAGATCAAGATTTATTGTGTGTTTCACCCATGTTGGGACTTAGACATATTCAATGGTAGGGTAAGCTCTAACTTATATTAATTGGACCAATTTCGAAACAGATTGGACCAGTGGAATACATGACCAAACATCCTCAGAGATATCAGTTTATGCATGATGAATTCCATGTATCTCATCTTAGTAATATTATACAACCCCTTCACATGTATTTCATCTTGATGAGGATGAGTTGGATGGAGATGCTTTTTTGAGAAGTATCCAGTTGGTATCTTGGATCAGAGAGTGAAGAAACTCTAATATATTTATGATCCTTTGGTATGGGTGGTATTTTAGCACCACTAAGATCTGGATGAGACCTCGGATTGGGAATCATATATAGGATATCAATGGGTAGAAATATTTGGTGATGATACCACTTTACCCTTAGAAGTCCAACTCGAGGATGAGAAGATTTATGGGGGTGGGAGTTGTTATGAACACTCTTTCCAAGAATATACAGATAATATATTTTTCAATTTAAATTAATTTTTATTTAATTCTAAACATTCATTAAAAACATAGTAATGTTCCAACAGTTTTTGGGGCTTTTGTAGAGCCCATATCTCAAGGAATTGAGAAAAAAGGGTATTCCACACTATTACTGCACAATTAGTACTAACCATGGGGGGGGGTAACCACATGCATCCCCATTTATGTATTAGGGGATGTATGGATCTTCTACAACTGTGTAACCTAAGTAGGATGACCATGTGACCTAATCCACACCATTATGCGAGTTTTTGGATGATATTAATAATTGGTTTTCACATGTTTTTCACATGGTTATGGAAAACATGCTCCCTAACCATGTGTGGTTCCTCCTCAGATAGTGAGGGTAGAACAGTTTGTGCATGGATTGGACAAATTGTGTGCTCAAACTACGTGCCCCTATTTTTTATTGTGAATTTTCTAAAATTCCCATAATGGGAATTTTATATATAACCCAATGTTTCCACATTTCATTTCCCACAGATTAAGCTCCCATATCCCATGTTGAAATCTCCTCCACCCTAACCTATGGATTTTTATTGCACCATCCTTCGGACTCCAAATTTCCCACCATCAAAATCATTGCATACATATAGGTATTCTATCGAGTCCCATTTCTTCTATTTTAGGTTTATTTTTGGATATGGTTCCCTATTTTGGTGATAACTCTTATTCCGTATTTTTAGGATGTGTGACCATTATCCATTATTCTCCTAATAAAATTATAATTAGAGGAATATATTGGATGATAAGTCATCAATGACCCTATGGTTGGTGGTATTTTTATTTTTCTTAATATGAGAGATTTTTCATAGCCATAACATTCTACCTCACATTCACCATTGTCATCCATTCCCAATATATTTTTTATTAGTTTCCAAATAAATGTTTTACACGTGGTTATAATTTCCAAAATAGTTATTTATTAGTTTGAGGATGTTGAAATCGGTCATTTCCACCCCTTGGGTGTTTCTACTTGAATTACCTCTCCATATTTAATCTATAAAATTACAAAAGAAACTCATATGTTATTAGGTTGTATTATAAATGTAATTTTCATTTGTAGGTACTTTCATTATTGATAATTAAACCTTCTATGTGCTACATTAAGCCATGAAATTTAATTTCCATGTTTTGATTAATTAAATGGTTTTTATTAATTAAATGTCTTCGTTCATGGTTTTTGGAATTTCATATCAAATTAAATCGAGTGAATGATTAAATTTTTATGAGTGACCTGGCCACACCAATTGATACATACATATTTATATGGATTATATGAATTAAAATTCCTTCATTATATTTGGTCGTGATGAATGTAATTTATGAGAGGATATTCCTCATGTATATTATTAGTATTAATTGGATTATGCCACTTATATTTTCAAGGGAATGAAATTTAATGGATATTTTGGGAATGAAGTTTTACAGTACTATACATAGGTTGTGGAGCATGATGAATCACACCATTAACACTATTTTGATTGTGGGCATGACACACCATGCCCGATGATTAGGGTGTCAACATGATGACTCACCCATAATCTCAAGTGATGATAATTAAATATATCATTCAACATGGGATGTTTGTCGTATACAGTTTCATGACCCAATGGGATCATTTTGAATATTTATAGAATATTGAGTTACACCCTAGTCTATCCAAAACCTAGAATCCACGTATATGGATCCTTACCTCCATACATACTTAGGGGAAACGGGTGGATAATGTATATAACTATACAATATATATTATTACTATATATATGGCTACACATTATACTATCATTCAAGCATGAAATGAAGCATGTAGAGAATCCATGCTTCCCAGAGGAACCAGAGCAGGGTGATGATTATTTATTTTTTCATTTTACTATTCCTTTTACATAAAAACTATTTTTTATGTACAATTTTAGGATTACATCTAGGAACTGTTTGTGGTTTAATATTATGATTTTATCTCACAACATACTCAGGCCAACTTTGGTACATGATTGGAATACATATATTCATATTTGGATATAGGAAAGGACCCTGATAAAGATTCCAGTTATGCATTAATTATAGTTGGAGAATGGGATCAGAGGACAAAGAATATGCTTTAGATTCTAATGGAATATTTTTTTTTCTATTTATATTTTTTCTATAAAATATTGTATATTCCATTTCCCCTTTTATCATTTTTTATTATAATCTCTTGACATCATAATTTATTCAAAACTACCTTTTTCCTTTTTATATTATGATTCAGTTGCTCAGTTTTTATTCTTATACAGTTTAATTTCATATCTGTTGTATTTGATTCTGCTATGGTTGCTGACTAGTTCACTCAATATTGGGTATTCTTATATATTAATCTTCTATTGTATGATTCTTTATTTTATCGATTATGAAACTGTCATAAAAGTATATAGTCTCTCCACTATACCACCATTACACCCTTGTTGGCAGTCGTCACCCTCTTGAATATCATGGTGCATGCATGATACCATGTTCACCCATCTTCAAGAAAAGGTTAAGAGGTCTCTAGGTTATCACATTACAATATGTAATATATTTTACTGTATCTGTGAATAATTGGGTAATTCAATTCATTATTATGGTCTTCCATGAAATGAATGAAATTTATCTCATAACCGTAATATTTTATAAGGAAATGAATTTAATGACTACAGAAAAATTCTATTAGGAATACAATAATTTTATATATCTGAGTTATGTTTTGAATTTTTGATAACATGAAGAATATTTATTTTATTTTTCATTAATAAGTTATTTTTCAAATATTGAGACAAAATTAGACATTTGTAAAACATTATTTGAATCTGTCAAAAAATTACTAGCATGTGTAATATATAATATCTAACATGTATGATATTTTTTGAGGATAAAGATTAAATTTGGCGAAGTCTAAAATAATTTGAAAATTGTAAGTATTATAAAATAATGCTCATGTGTCACTTTGTGCGGAAAAAATACAAGGTAATGACACACTATTAATGACTATGATTCAAACTGTGATATATAATATTTTCAATTGTTCATAATCCTGTTTTTATCAAAATTATGTGATTTATAAACATTACATGGAAGTTGAAAAGAAGTTTTCTAAAACTAAATCAATCATTTCGAGATATTTTTTAGTATAATTTTATCATCATAATTATTATAAAGGTTTTCTATTCAATATGATAAGAATGTTTCCACATCATTGAGAGGAAGAATTAATATTAATCTTATTCTGAATTTCATGTGAGGCCATAGTTAGGTATGACAATACATACTACATTAATGTTACTAGATGTATTCATTTTTGTTACAATGGAGAGATTAAAATACCGATTAATTTTATAGAATATTTGAAGAATAATATTATGGACTATTATATAACAAAAAAAATATTACATATTAGACATAGATTTATTTAGAATAAATAAATTAACGGGGTTCAGGGTATAATAGTTTAGATCGATAGTTAAGAGACCGTGGGAAAAATCCCACATATTCTTATTTAAGTGATTAATAAAGATCTCATGATGTTGAATTTGATGTAATTGTATATATTTATTATATTTATATAATATATTATTGAGATTAGTCATATATAATAAATGAATAAGAATGAGGAAATAACAAACCAATCTTGATAGATCTTGACAAAACATTCCAAAAAAATATCTATCGGAGTATTAAATAAATGAAAAAAAATATATAATGAAAAATTGATTTATTTCACTATAAAAGAAGAAAAATAGAACAAGGGGAATATAAAGCATTGACCATGTCCTTCCCTATGAATTTTTTTTGTTGTTGTGTCTCCGAATAAGATACGTTAGGAAAAAGAACATAAAGAAGGATTGAGGGAGACATCAATCTGAAATGTTTTGTTTATCCATTTTTTTGTTTCATTTAAATTGGGTATCTATGATGTTTATAAATTCCTTAGAGTAAATATTTTTAAGGGAGACTATAGACCTAGATTCTGTGTAATATTAGGTTTCAAGTATATCTAAAAATACTAGTTTTCATGAAAATAGGAATAAAATTTTAATGTGGTCGAATAATATATATAAGGAAGAAGATCATACCATTATTGATGAAATGAAATATGAAGTATTCAGGAGTTTATTGTTTTGGGAGTTTTGTAGGAACCATTATAAACATACAAGTCCTACTATATAAATTCATACTAGGATACTATAAACTGGTGAGATCAAGTATAAAAACATATTAAGAGGTACTATAATGTTTTAATGAGATAATAAATTTTATTAAATTGCATCACATAGTGAATATCTACATGTCATTGATATCAAAACATATGAAGGATTAGGTAGCTACATATGGTTCAACAATTGTAAAAATATTATGTTTTTATTTAATTTTTTATTTTCTCCATTCAATGTATTCAATGTTTGTTATATAATCCACAGAATTTCCATTATTATCTAAATTGATATCAAAGGGTCAAATAATAATAGGAAATATAAAATGGTAAAGATGGATAAGAATTAATGTCACACTGATCTCCCCTGGACTGACCCGTAAAGTGTCATGGATTCCACATGGGCATGATAAGATTAGAAATATAAATTACCCAACTAGAACAACTATGAAGGTATGTAAACAAATGGATAATTGGGTTCAAACCCATAGTGATGAGATTTATATGACTGGAGACATTAATTAGATCATATGGGGCATTCTTCATCAAAGTCTAAGTGTTTTATTTTTAAAACTATAAATATTTAATTAAATGTTAGTTTATGGGGAATGCATTTGTAATCAAATTCTGGAATCCTATTCAATGGTTACCTAAAATCAATCATGTTATTGTAAAATGTATAAGATATGAATTAGTTAAATAGTTACTTATTGGTTTTGGTCCGACCAATTTGGATTTTTATGGGTTATCAACCAATATTGGGTCTTTGTAGCAGTCATTATTCAAGGTGAATAAAACACTACTTTAAGGGAGAATGATGCAAAGGCTATTTAACATATCATTAATTATTGTAATTATTTTATGTTACATATATAGTAATTCCCTATATTATGATAATTCAATGGAAGGTGATATGATTATATTTTTTAACCAAATTCATAGCCAATTGATTTTTCAATATACAGCTTATGTATTAATTAATTTTATTTTATCCCTACACTCGAACCATTACCATAGGCATATTTGATGCATAAAATATTTGAAATATTTAATGAATATAATAGTGGTATCATATTTTGTATACACATATAAAAATTCATGATTAAAACAAAAAAGATATATATCTATACACTTACTTGGAATGAAGAAAAAGAAATCCTATAACAATTTTTTTGAAGGTATAAAAAGTGTAAATATTTTAATATATATTAATCCATGATTTTAATTGAATGTAGCCACATCTATATATGATTACAAAATGATCAAAAAAAAAGATTTTTTTTTAAATAATTAAAAAGACATAGTGATTCCAATGTCAGAGGCACTAGAATATAAATATTGTAGATCAAAACATGATATGTAAAGATTTCACAATTTATATTGTCATAAAATACATACCTTCAAAACATTAACATCTTAATTTGAATTTTTATGTCATATAATGAGTTTTAAACATCTTATTTTATAAATTATGTTATAAGATTCACAGATTTTATATGAATATCAAGTGATGATACCTATTCTTTCACATCATTTACATCATTCAAACCATGATTTCCCTTTACCCAGAGGATTCATGACTTGAAGATCATAAAATTTTTTAGGGAATCATGGAAGGATGGCTTATATAGAGGTAGATAATTTCATCTCATGTAAAACATTTAAATCTTTTAAAACATTCATTAGGGGTGTAAACAACCTATATTTCATTCATGGATTTAAAATTCTTTTTATGGGGATTTTATGTGAGGAATACTTGTCATCAATCTAATTCGTGACATGAATATTCTGTAATAGATTAAATATAAAGAAGAAACAATTTTCAATATTGAACTCCTATTTCCTGAAAAACACTAATGAAATTTCATAGAAACATAATACAGATAATTAATAAATCGAAAAGAAATGGGTCAAAAAATATATATGAATTAATTTTATGAAATCAACCCCCACACGAGAAATTTATCAACCTCAAGAAAAAATCATCCCAATAGTGATAGTTATTCCCATATTGTAACTTAAATCACCCTCTAGGCTATCTAATAATAAAAGGTAAAAATAAATGATGGTTTTTATCATACCATGAATACATATTCCAAAATTATTGGATTGTATTGATTGAAAATTTTCCACACTGAAAAAAAAATCTTAAGGGCTATGTAATAAGTTTCAACAGTCTTTGAGACTAAGGGAAGGTGGGTAAATGATAAAATTAAAGATCATGAATGGCTGTATACTCTATAGTATTATTCATAAAAATAATTAATAATAAAATCATAATTTTCTTCTGTAAAATAGAATCTTATCACACCAAACTTCTTCAGGAATGTCCCATAATATTGCATTATGTGATAATTATGGTACCAAAATTTATTTTTTATCTTTCGATTTTAATTTTACAATAGTCATGTTTTGGAGAGATCTCATATCCACCACCAAACCACATATGATCTACCATGGGATCCATTGATTCTATAATGGTGATTTTTGACAATTGTAATAGTCTACCTATATTATTATATTAAATAAATGTTTTTCTGAAAAAAATGAATGTCTTGAAAGTAAATCAAAAGAATCCATAGACCAAATCTTTCAAATCAGATGAAAATTTCACTACTTATCTCATTGGGAATTGGGATACCATTTATAGTTACAATGATTTTTTCGTAACACTTATTCTTATTAGAATCGTATTTTTGTACCAAATAGTATATTACTAAGGGGTAAAATTAGATGGAATCTATGCTCAAAACTAATAACATAATCCATTTATTATATATTCATGATAAGGAATAATAAAATTTTAGTTGTCAGGTAATATTGATAAATGCTTAAAATTGCATAATTATAATAATAGTTCATTTTCTCAATTGTATCCTTGATAATATTTCATTTAATGTAATGAATGTTTTACATGTTAAAAGTACCCCTATAAAAACATTCTTGCAAATGAATGTGAAAATGTAGGTTAAAAATATCTCAAGGATAGGAGTAAATATTAAAATTGAAATTAATCAGGGCATAGGGTTTAATAATATGTTATCCAAAAAAGATATAAGAATGTAGAATGAAAATTAAATTACTCAACAGAGTAATCATTATAAAATTCAATGAAGGAATAAAATGTTAATTATAAAATTTTTCTTCTAGGATATTCTTTATTTTGAATGGGTGAAATTATATTACATATTAAAGCATTATTCAATGGGAAATGTACCCCCAAATAAAGAGAGCCATCAATAATCCCTGATTAAATGCAATGTAGCACCAGAATCCCACCCTAAAATTTAAAATGATGTAATGTCCCCAATTGTTTTGTAAATAATGTGGGAGACATATCGATGATAATTGAAATAATTTTAAAAGGATAGAATTAAAGGATTGTAGGGGGGAATAATCATGAGATGCGTCAGTAAGGGGCTCCTTGCTAGGGTTTTCCCCTCGCTGTCGTCTTCCTCTTCCCTATTGCGGCTCAGATTCCCATTGACACTTTGGAGTGGTGGGTTCGTGGAATGCAGCGTCTCCTATGGCAGTGTCATCTTGAACATCTCAACAACCGTTTTTCATCCTTCCTCATGCCCTGCCCTTCGAGTCGGACAGAGATCTCATGGAAGCATGGTGTCGGTCCATCGTTTGAGTTTTCCGCTGATACGGTGTGGATACCGTGAAGATTTCACATTTTATGGTTGCATTGGGCGGATCTGGTAACATTGTTTGGGCTTGAATGTGGCGGCGAGTTTGCGGTTCATGTTTATGGTGTGTTATCTTTATTCCTGTATGTGTTTGTGGTTTCTTGTTCTACGATTTGGATGGGATTTTGGTTTGTGGTTTGGATCTGGATACCTGTTTTGCGATTGATCTGCTCTGACACTGCACTTGCGGCGTGTTACTAAGTATGAAGATTGATTTCATTTGGGTTTTGTGATTCCGAAAATAGTGTAGCGTGAATGATTTTTTATCCATTTTTTTTGAAGATTTTGCAATATGGATGGAGGAGATGGAACTGATTTTGTGTTGTTGATTGCATTGAATCGGTTCTTGGATTGTTGCTATTTCAAATTTGGCCAATTTTGAATTCCCACTCACCCTTAAAGTGGACTACATAGAAAATGAAAAAAGGAATTTAAGTAAAGGAGTGTAGGGAATCAAGATCACCATGTAATAAATTTCATTCAATGGGGAAATTCATTATTGTTGAAGTGAAATGCTGAAAGACACAACAACATCAAAAATAATGAATGCCTAGATAAATGATATCTTCATAGGATATAGCCAATGTGAAATCAGTAAAAGGTATGATGCAGACAATAGTTATGAATGGAAAACATCTATAATAAAAATTCATATAGTAGAATATAAATTTAATATGAGATGATATACTATGTTGAATAAAATAATATAATAAAATAACTATACATACTCTAGAGAGACTCAAAAGAACAATGTATCAGTGCCTCCTATAAAGTGATAACAAATACATTATCACCTAGACTGATGGATAGAGATTGATATATAACTAAAATCAGGGTTTCTATCATCAACCTCTTACAATAACTTAGGGTGGTTTACCTGATCTTTAATTGAAACTTTTGTGGGTCTCACCACCAAATAAATACCCAACCAAACATTTCATTAGGTAATTGGATCATCTAATAAAATTGTTGATTGATATACATCGAAAGACACTATATCTGAACTACATGTGGAAACATCTCATGGGGAAGGGAATCTTGTCTCCAAGAAGATCTATTATAGTTGAACATATAAGCATATGATCGAAAAATTGTATTCAAAAATAACAATAAATGAGAAAATTGTTGGATAACACTTTACAGTTTCAAATTTCATATCCCATTCATTAGATAGTGTAAATGATACAACCAAGTAAATGTAATATAGGTAATACAAAAGAATCTATAACAATAAAAATCTGAAGGGGTTGTGCTTTAAAACTAGGGAGAGTATGAAAAATATCTAAAAATAGTCGCAAAGATCCTATATTGAGAGCTCATTGTTTGTAGATGACCTTTAGTGGTGATTTTTATGATGGATGTTGGATAATGTGGATAGACCATTGAACTATGATTCATGATTTTGGTAGCAAGGTCACTCTCCATTAGTGGAGAGAATATGGTGATCTTTAATGAGGACATATGTCTGGTAGTAAGATCTATAAATTTTATCATAATTGAAGATTGTAGGGAATGAACATTTACCTGCAGATATTTGTCTACTAAGAATACTTATTGAGTATCGGTGTTCAAATTATATTGAACAATATCATCATAGGGAACTACTAGAGTTATAGGGGATGGAATTGAAATGAAGATAGAAGTCGATATAATAGTAAAAGTAGGTGGGTGGGTTTGAGAGGTGGTAACAAGATTATATGGAAGAAGTGGGAGGTAATTGGGTTGGATCAATGAATAAAATGATGAAATTATGGTACATTATGCCTTTGATTCTCTAGAATACATTGGAGAACACTTCAATGTATAAAAAAGTCATCTCATATACAATATAAAATGGGAAGGGTATGCCAAAAATGGTAAGTGGTTGGTAACAATAATTAGGTTTGGTAGTGGTGAGGGGTGGAGTAGTCCAAGAAGTAACAGTATGCTATGGTGCAGGGGTTGTTACTGGTGAAACGTGAGCATGAACCTCATCAGTAAAATCATCATTCTCAATTTCACACTAAAAATTCATCTTTATATTATTCAAGGGAACCATATTTTTGAGAAATAGTTGATCTACTAACTAAATTAGTCATAATGATTGATTGGGATAAATATACTTGAAAATAGTGAGGTGTCAAGCAAGATTGTAATAATTTCCCTTCCCATAAGAGATCCCTAGGAACACCTCAAATAAGTCTCATAAAACTAAGTTAAAATTTGACCCATGTTCACCACTGGGTCTCCCATGGATGAATCAATAATGAGAAACTTGATCTCAATGACCACCCCTTTTGAATCACCAAATTTCTTCCTTGTTTGAACTAAAGCATGGATATCAACTTAAATAGTGCCAACTCCCAGTTGGGTGAAATTTTAGAAACATAGGTCATGAAATATAGTAGAATTTATGGTTATCAAATCCTAGTGATTATATGTTTTGATATTAATTTTTCCAATCCACAAGGAAGAATATTTGGGGGAGGAAAAAATATGAATAGATTTATATGAAAACATAAAACAAAACCCACATGAGATCCAATGTATTTCCTCCAAATATAAAAGGGATTTGGATAAAATTTATCTCAAATTTGGTTATGAACTCAATTATGACTTCCCAATATGTCTCACCAGGCCCATGGATGATGTGGGATATATTCATATGAAGAATGATCTATATACTTTATTCAATAATGAGTATATTCCGAAGCATGATAAGGTCAATTGTCTAATTTCCCTGCAAGGGGTTATCCATTATAAGGGTCGATCAGACCTAAGGCATTAGGTCAGAATATATAAGGTATGTATGGATCTGGGACTGATGGGAATCCCCTTACAATGGTTGGAGGAATAATATGAATGGTGGGATAGATATGGTGAATAATAACATATTACAGAGGATTATGGAGAAGAGGATATTAGTTGTGTGGAAGGATTCAATTATTAGTGCAAGAGGTTTCTTATGATGGACAACACATTTGGTAGGTGGAAGACTAACTCCATTCATATGTACCATGGTGTTAGAGAGGATTAGATAGAGTGGAATAGGGAAGATAACACGAGAGAGTACATTTTAATAGCCAAATGTGGAGGAGTGGTCAATCAATTATATTCAACCAAGGGAATCACGGAGTGGACAAGCTATAGAGGATGGAATAGAAGAATGTCAAGTGTCACTCGTGAGCACTAGGATTATAAAAAAAATATTCATGTTGTAATATTCCTATAATGAATCTATAATTAACCATGTCAATTAATAATTCAAAATGAGAATTATTTGTTCAATGAATTTTGTAAACCCATAAAACACATAATGTTAATGATATACACATTTTAAAGTAATCCTAAATGAATAATTTTTTCCTTCAGTGCCTAACCAAACAACCATAGCACTAAACCATCCAAATATCATATAACCTGCTAAAAAATATAGAACCTAACATGAGATTCATTTGAGATAGTGTTTCTTTTAATTCCATGATCTTTAAAATTAACAAATTAAATGAATTTTAAATTTTGACCACCCTCTTCATGAAAATATTAATGGTTTATTTTCAACCATTGAAAGTTGATATTAAAGGGTATCACATCACCTCTTTTATTTTCTATCATTTCTTAAGGGAATAACTTAATAATAGTTAATGGTCCCAACCATTAAAATTTTAATATTCTAGGAAAAAAATTTAAATGGGAATTCCACAAAGGGACATTGCTCCTTGGTATAAATATCCATAGTGCATGACATTCGACATGTCCTTTCATGTATTTATCATTATATTTTTTTTATTATATTCCCTTACTATCTCATCCAACATATCTATTTGAAAAATTATTATCTCCCCATCTTGAAAAGATTATTTATTTATATTAATGATTTTTAGAAAGAGTGATGGTATATATCAATAAATAAATGATATATGGTACTATATACATGTCAGAAAAATTATTCTAATCATTTTTTTATAAACTACATATTATTATCAATGTTTTTCACTCTATTTTATACTCAAATACTGTTCACTTGTTCACACTATCTTTTCTAAAAAATATTTGAATTGTCGATTGAATTATTCTACTTTCCCACTATTATGTTAGTGGTAAGGGATTCTAGTATTGTATCAAATTCAGTAATTTTTATTTATACCTTTTATAGAAATATTATTGATATGCGTTTCCCAGAAACGAATTAATAATTACAGACATCCAAACTATAAAAACATTTCTTTCTCATAATTTTCACGACAGCCTCGATACTGTCGGTGGTGGTAGAATTTTTTTTACCCACATTGTAATATAATCAACATATACCATATTGTACAGTTTCTCATGAGAATTGGATAATTGTACCATTGATTCAATGTCCCAATCATAGAAGAGTTATAAATTTTGTGACGTTATTTTCGGGCACATCATTATGTTTTCCAATTCTATGTGTCCTATAGAACAGATCATATATTTTTAAAATGTATATTGTGTCTCAATGGAGTGTGGTATATAAGAGTGAAATTTATAGTATTTTTTAATCGTTATCTCTAATCCATGGGACCCGCTATTATGAGATATATGAAAAAAAATCTATCAAACATTGAATTTCATTTTCAAGAATAAATTATCACTTTCATCTAGTAGAATAGAGTTTAAATAATAAAAAACATCTTAGAACATGTGGGTTACATTTTCAATTAATTAATCCACGTATCGATGTGAGAAGTGTGTATAGAGGGATCTAGTGGAAATAATAATTTGTATATAATTGGACAATGGTTGAGCATTCACATAAACCTAAAAGTGTGTCTCCTTTGGGGAGTAATTTTAGATTTCCATCTCTAAATCATCTTCAATATTATGTAGTTGGATTTTGTGAAGATTATGATCAATGAAATTCTCAGTCCCCTTTTTATCTTTTATGATGATATCAATTTTTTTCCATTTGGTTAAATTAAATAAAACATTGTTCGGAATCCATATTATTCAAAAGATATTTTAATGTTCCATGAGAAGTGTAGTAAAAAATTTGCAGAGCACATGATATGATTGAATATATTTAAAACTAAAAATAGATTCTAAAAACACTTTCTCTATTGTTTACAACTTAATTAATATTAATTTTGAGTGTGGATTGAATAATAAATTGGACAAAGTTTATTTCCAAAATAATCTCCTAAAAACTACCATGATGAATTCACTAACATCGCACATTAGTTCAAAGCCTTTGTCCATGATTGGAAATAGAATTATTGGAGTATCCCTGAGGATTTATTTTAAAGAATAAAGTGCCTAAATAAATTAATCAGTAATTTTAAATAAGATTCCCCAAAATGTGGTTGCTTCAATGGTTCAGATATTTTTGTAATTATTTTAACAAAGCAATTATAGATTATTGTGGGCCTAGAAAAATCGGTTTCCCTTTCATTTTTTTTGGGTTCATATAAGTGCTTTATTAATTTTATTTTTATTGGGAATAATCACATATCATGCTTTAAAATTCTATTCCTAAGTTTAATTCTTCCTTATGACATGAAATTGAATTTATCACAATTTAGTAGAAGATATTTCCGTCTAAAAAATTCAACACTGGTTCCAAATTTCACAAACTGAATTCAATGGATCTTTTATATACAAAAATAATAATCCAAGATGATTTCCAAAAAAACCTCAAACATATCATGATTGATATGGATCATCCCAAATTGAAAAGTTTCAAAAAAATTACACCAAATAAATTCCATCATTCAAAAGGTTAACGATCTAAAAGGATATGTGATGGTTTTAATTAAAAATTATACTTGGTCGATAGTGATTTGATTGTATCCTAAATATTCATTTTGGGAATAATAAAATTCGTAACAATAAATTATCTCAAGAATCGGATTCATGATTTGGCGTAGGAAGTATTATTATTAGGTTTTTGTATTGATTTTGGTATAATCGGCACACACTCCCCATACATTAATGGTACGACTTTGGATTAATTCATTTTCACTATTTTTTATCAATGATAAACCTCCATTATGTGGTAAAATGTGAAGTGGGGACTTGCAATAACTATCAGAAATAGAAAATATTATAATATCATTGAGAGGAATTAAAATGCACTTTTCAATTACATCATTCATTTGTTGCGATGAGTCACCTATGCTGTTAGTGTTTGGTCTTAAAGATATATTCCAGAAATATTATATTGGTGAAGATTGTGGGGATAATCCCGCTAATATCAGCCACACTACATGATATTGAATTTTTATACCTATTGTGGATATTGATCAATTTTACTTGCTGATACTGATATAACTCTATGGAAACGATTACTAGAATTTCATCTTTGGTTTCTTTTGAGCAGTAATTTGGTGTTCCCATAATATGATTAAATTCTAAATTCATTGGATGAACAATCAAGGGAGTGGTATAAAGAAAATTTTCCCTCAATGGAAGATAGATATATTTTTCCTCGTTATATTAACTACTATCATCTTCGTAAGGATAAACATTCTCCCTAACAAGTAAAATATCTGTGAAAATATATCATTCTCTTATCATAAAAATGTATTAACAAATTAATGTGTCTACACTTTACTTGGAATGATTTCTATATTGAAAAATGATTAAAATTAACAGACTCTAAAGATTATTTTACCAAATTCCAAATTGATTATATCATTTCTAGTTGAAAAGTTGGTCCGCATAAAATTATGGGGATATATATTTTTTTCTCCATATATATGATATGAAAACTATAAACATATGAATTTTTCCATTTTGACTAAAAAATCATTGATAAGGTTATAAGGATAAATGACTGATTAGTTAGCTATCATTAATTCATCACTCATCCTTTTTAGGTCTTCATGGCATACTAATTTAATACACTAATTTGATTGATATTTTAAATTACACCTAGATCAAATAACTATTTACCATAATTTCATGTTCATATTATATATGGGATAAGGAAATGAATGAGGTCTCTCATTTTTATAGGATCGTCCATTGAAATACAACATAATACTCTTAATTCTAGTAAAAAACTCTTTGGTACTCCATATATGTATTACTGGATATGTTTTTATATAATAATTTAGCATATGTTTGAATATGGGAAATGGATCCAGCAGAAGGGATTTCAAAAAGGAGTTTTTTGAACATATCAAAATAATATAATGGCCATATATCTTCACATGATTCATTATATATAGGAATGAAATAGGGGTATTTACGAGGGTGGTTCCATATAAGCTATTTATTTTATGAGATGATCATTTACATGGGATTCTTTACAGGGATCTGCTTCCAGGATCTGTTATTTACAATTTTTTGTGCCTACTCTCATAATTGATTTTGTTGATGATTGTCACATGTGATTTAGGTTCTTTGATAATTTTCTCATCACCCTTTCATGGATTTTGAATTTTCATTTGCTTTCCACAATTATTTATAACTTTCTTATCTTTTTCTCTATGGTGTATCTTAGTATTACCGAGAGTGTACATTGTAATTGATTAGATATGTTCTTAGTGATCTTCCATACATAGTGATCAGATTTAGGGAGATAAACCCTTTTATTTTTCATCATAGACTCTTATGTATTCATTCACTGTTCATGCATTTTAACAAATGTGGTGAGCATATTTTCTATTTTTCACTATTTTGGTGTAACAAACATAACTTCTGTTAATTACTTGTCATTTTTTAAATTAGTAAATTTCTTTTTAGAAAATGAATATATATAAAACAAATCAAATTATTTGACTATATTTAATATTTATAAGATCTATCAAATTTATATCATTGTTAAGCATCAAAACCATTGATAATATAGAAGTTTACTAATGATCATATGACTACTATATATAGTGGGGTTTGATAATGTCCAATTAAAACAAACAGAAGAAGAGATTCCATGACCTTTATGATTATTCCCTGTGAATCCCATGTATTATAGATTCCAAAGGAGATATCATCACATGGATTTTTCCACAACCATTCCAAAGAACAGTTTCAAATTGTTAATCATGAATAATCCTATTTTTAATATTATTTAAATCTAAATGATATCACTTCAAAAACCATGTACACTAAACCACTATATAAAAATCTGACCAAAACACAACATACCCTTTGATAATTTGATTGTGTAATAAAGGGTTTGTTTTATAGACTAAAATAAAATGATTTTTAATATGTCAATTTTTAATTAAAAAATAATTAATATATTTATCCTAGGGTTATTAAATTAAAATGATTAAAAAAATATTTTTATAAAATATGATTTCAATTCCATAAATTAGAAATTTTCTTTATTTGATCTATACAGTATCATTCAAGACCCTCTTTTAATGAATAAACTAATTTTTGAAATAAAATATATATTTATAAAATATTATTTTTATATTACATATATTAAATATAAATGATGATATAATTTTATGAAGCTAAATATAATTTTTAGAGGGGTCCAAAAACTATTATTGTCAAAAAATTATTGTTATTTAATAAATGTGGGTTTTTAATATAAATCTGTAAATTCTAATATACAGAGATTTTTTTAGATAAAATAAATATTATTTTTATGATAATCTCTTTAAAATTATCCTAGAGTGAATTTTTAATAATTTTTTGAGACAAAATAATATTTGGGTATAATTGAATTATTATATAAATATACATTGTGTATTATAAAATCATAATGACTAATAGGTGATGTAATATATTCCATAAAAATTATTCTAGACAACATATTTATTTATCCATTATTATTATGTGTTTTTAGGTTATATTATTAATTTTAAAATACATAATGAATACATACATATATATATATATATTATATTTTAAGGGTTTGAAATCAATTATTTATAATCCTGAGTCATGACCACTTCACCATGGGTGTTATATTATTCATCTACTTTAATATATTGTTGAATAACTGAAACCACTCCAATTTTGAAGAAACCATAGGAATCCCCATAGGATGGATTGTGGTTTTGAATACATCATCATATAGAGTTCAAAAAATTACACAATTGGCCTTTTAAATATATATGTTTTTCCAATCCATAATTGATTAATTCAATAAACTAATATGAATTAAATAGAGTTGTGTATAATATTTCTGACAGAATAATTGTCTCTAACCAAGGTAGTTTTACTATGGAGATATTTAAATATTATCAGGGTTCTGGGTCTCAACCCATCTTATTTTAAGACGTTATTTAAAAAAAAAATATAAAAAACACTAATTTTGGTAAATATATATATGATTTTAATCTCAATAAAATATTTATCATCCATAAACTTCAATGAAAACATATAATTGAGGGTTTAATCCTTCATTAAATTGATGAATGGGTAGATTGATGAATGACCTTGATGCGATGTTGAACCATTTATTCATTAGTGATCCTTCATTAATGGATGACACTTTATCAATTTTTTTCTTCAATATTTATATTTTAAAAATAATATTCTAATTTTTTATCAATTTCACTCATTATTTAATTTTTTTTATGAATTGTATTTATTATTTTTATATATCTATCCATTTTTTCATAATCAACAATGATTGTATGGTTGTAATTTTAATCACATGTCCCACACTTATCCCCTTCCTCAATGCATCCCTAGAATATATCAGTGCGACTAAAAACATTCGATTGAGAGATATGAAGAGTAAATTTATTTTTCAATACCATTTTCCATCCCTCTATATATTATCTAAGTTAACATATAAATATTTTATCCCTAACAATCGTAATATCTACTTTTTTTATGAAGATAATCTTAGGAATTTTTGGATTATTGGAATTTGACCATGTTTTAGATTCAAACATCATAGTAGGGATTAGTGATAGTTTGGGTAATATGTTTTACTCGTGGATGGATTGTTTGTGCAAAACAACTATTAATTCTTGTGGAGAATTGTGTGGAGGAACCATTTTGGGTCTACATGTATCTAAGAGATTGATATCAGTGTTCATTTATTCATGAAATATAGAAATTGAAACTATGAATGATCTAGGTTGTTGGGGTTTCTACAGTCTCAATCAGTGATCACAATACATATGTCCATTAAGAGATATGTCATGTCTGCTATTTTATCGTGTCTAGGATTTATAGAGTTGTTTTAAATACTACAATATGTGTGTTTGCAAAATATAAAACATGTGAGGATCAATAAAATGACATATAAACCTTAAGAGAACAGGTCTAACAACACCCTATCCAAAAAATATTTATAAACTAGGGGATAAACAATATTTTTTTGGTGACATCATTATAAAAATTTTGTGTATTTTTCTAACAATATTGTGAGTCACATATTCGTTGTCACATATAGAGGATTTATATGTTGGATTACCCACATATGTGAATTATATAATACACTCCTAGAATCTACCCAAGGATTACACATCATGTTGAGTATCAATACATTCATTATAAAAATACAACATCTTAATTTTATCAGTTTTCTCAATAGGGAATCATGATTGGTCGAATAAATAGTGAAAAATAGTACGTTTTTTACATTGATCATCTTTTTTGATCATTTTTTTCATTAGATAGAATATAAATTGTGGTTTGGAATGTTTTGATGTCATATCTATATAGAGATAATGAAACGTTTTTTTGGAGATTAATTAACATAATACACAGAGTTTATAATCCCCCATGTGTTTTTAATAGTCCTATATTAAGGTTTAGGAAAACAACTATGGATATATCTTAATAGTTTATGGTCACCCATATGACTAATGGAGTATATGTATTCCTTAGGTTATAGGGTGTGGTGCTATATCCATAGAGTTAGTGGTCCCCTATGGGTCTTGGTGTGCTGTAATAAAGGGTTTGATACTCACTAAATATATATTTATATCCTAGGATGAGGTGTGGTGTCCCAAAATAGATGGGGATAATTTTCAGATAAATAATGATATTTTGGCTTTTTAGTTTCTATTAGTTTTATGAAAAATCTGGAATTCATGGTTTCTTCAAGGACATGACATACATAAGGGTGGTCTCCATGGAGTTTTTTTGTTGGAATTGGTTATCTAAATATTATATATATATATTAATGACACATCTTGTCCTTTGTTTTTGGTTTTTATTTGTCATGTTTCATTACCCTCTATTGTATATTATAGTTGTCCGATTGTTTAATATTGTAATCACACCTGCACAAACCTTCATCCCCATATGATTTATACTATGAAAGTGATTTATAATTTAGTGATTTTTTAGAATATAAGGGGATATTAGATCTATTTATCTATGATTATTATATGTAATAGTATTTATTTGATATCTTACAGGGAGCCAACATACTGTGGTTGTGTTTCCCCATTTCTCATCGGTATGTCATCCGATGATATTATTTTGTTTTTTATGTAGTGTTATTTTAGTTTTAGGGTGCCTCATGTATACATATTTTTCCTATATTATGATTTTTTATTAATGTTATCATTAGGTTTTTTGTTAGGTTTCATTACATTGGATATTTGTTTTCCATATTAGGTTATTTTTTGTCTTTGTCTTTCCATGTGTAGGATGATTTTTTTTAAACTAATAATTAGACCCTAGATTATAGGAGGTAGGTATTTAAAGGATCACTCACCTATTCATCTATCCCTACTGGGGTCACAGTTTGATGAGTGATGTAAAAGTTGAATTAATTCTTATTAGTTTTTGAGATAGAGTTTGATGTCATGTGTTTTATGAGGATTGGTATGAGACTCTTATATAAATCTTGGCAAGTGGTCTTAATCTTGGTAATCATATCATGTATTCCAATTTTAGTGCTTGAAGATAATATGTCTAGTCACTATGATCCTCATAATCATTTTTATGGATCTAAAAACTATAGAATCATTTATAGTAAAAAATGATAGTACATGAAACATATAATATTAATGTTATTATATCATTTATATCCATATTTAACCAGCTAAAAAAATATGATTTAATAACTATGTGATAATCTTATTGAATATTTCCCACCACCTAATAAACATATATCATAGATTCATAGGCAAGGTCTTGCTTTGATCATTAACGTTCTACATACTCCTATCACAGACCATTTGACTAATGAGTCTTTGCTATGGGGAATCAAAAAAGTGTTTTATCCTCTCTATGAAAATAGTTATAATAATCCACCATTTGTTAGATTGAATAACCACTTCATTTAAGGAAATTATTATATTTTGATGAGAACAATATTTTTTATTGAGAAAAAAGGATACATCATGTAGGCTGATCACATTGCAAGTGTTTTAATACAAACATCATACTATATTTTCATGAAATCTCGATCCTCATGAATCTAATTATTGAAAGGATACAGTTCCCCACAAATTTAGCCTTGTTCAGAAAATATCTGACCATATTATCACTCATGCACCGATAATTATTTATGGTATGACTAATAATTGGTAAGCATTGACTACCTATACTCCTGACATGGACCCATTACCTAGGTCCCAGTTTGAGTGCATATTCACATAGGATAAATATTCAATAATATTGAATAATGTATGAGTACATAATCCACTCAACCTTAGGTATTCTATCATGAAAATTTTTGAGTATGCATTGATATTTACAAATTTTAACAATTAGTACATAGAAATTATTATGGTTTGAATTTCTTTGAGATCATGTTTGCTATTCAATACTCTATATGGTGATTTGAGTTTGTGAGTGTACCTCTATGAATACCCATCAATTCTATAGTTTCTTTACTATTCCTTATGATCCAGAGTTTCATCCAGGATATGAAACTATGGACCAGGGTATTTTCTGTTCTCCATGATTTACTATCATCATTAATAGTTGGCTGATGAAAACTACCTAAATCTCATCATTAGATACATTTATATTCCCAATCTTAGTCAATATGATCAATTGTATAGGGTCTTAATAGGGGTTTCATCATGATAGGAGATATGATTTTATATGATTATATAGGTAAAGTAAATATATCACATACTATTACCACAAATAGAGTATCTTAGTGTAGTTGAGTTGGTACAACTGATATACATTTCTTATAGAGTATATGTTGATATTAGTGTCTCAATTAAGATGATAGTGTGTCCCGTTATGAGGTAGTTTAGACAGAAGACTAGGTGGTGTGTCATTCATCACCCATGGTGTATTATTCATTTGTCCAATCCCACCACTACCTATAAGATTTTTTTAATGGTCATCATAATAGTGACCAAGGAAATGGGTATATGAATATGTTTGTGATGAATGATTAGGAGGGTAGGATATTGTTTTGGTTACAACTTGTGAATTTTATACACTGGAACATGTATTTATTGATGTTTCCGGATCCATAATTTGTATAATGTTTCATTATTTATGGATTTAGGGATAGTAGTATTGCCTCTATACTAACCATTTAAACTGGAGACACCTACTTTATTTTTTCATCCTCTCACCAACATTTTTCAATAGTGTTAACTAGTTTAATATAAGGAGGGGTTTTCATGGGAATTCATTTTGGAAGAGATGTGTACCCATGATGTCATATTTAGCTTCATTTGGTTATTTATAGCCCCATAATCACTGAACTACTTTCATTATGGATTGATTTGATATTGATAATATGGATCTAGTTTTTAAGTTATGAATGACTAGGATATCAACATGGAATGAGTTACGCCAAACTCCCATAAGACATAAGAAAATTTCCCACCAAATGGAAATCATTATAGTTCAAGTAATTAATTATTAATAGGGTTAGAATCCAATTATTTAAGAAGAGGAAATGAATTTTTTCCAAAGGAAAATATGATAAAATTAATATTTTTATAAAACTCACATTGTATTTAAATTAATTTAGTCCCCCATTTTTTATTTTATACTAAATTTACAGAAATCATGTTTTTATCAAAAATTCAGATTTAAATAATAAAATGGATTAAAAATATATTCTTTATTATTTTATATAACATTTTTATTATTACAATAAATAAAAAAAGTGGGACTTAAATGGTTATTTTAGGTGGATGTGGATTATTTCGAAAATTAAAAGTGTTTTTATGCTATAATGGATAATTATGGAAGTGTTATAGTTTTATTTTTTAAAAAATTCTCAAGTATTTATAATATTTCACGATTCTTATAATTATTCTTGTGAAGTGGCCAGTTTTTAGGAATTTTTTGACATTTATAACATTTTTTTAGAAATGCGATGAATGATTCATAAAATCCATTAACTCTTATGAAGGTAATAGAAGGAGGATCCTTTTAAGGATTATTTTCATAAATTTATTATTCATTCTTGGATTTTGATATTAGTTATAGGGAAATAGCCATAATACACCTTGAATAACGAGTGATCAAGGATAACCACCAAAGGTAACTATTCGATCGTCACCTTAGTGCTTGGAATAGTGATTATAGTGGCGGGAAACATAGGTAAGAAAATTTCTATCGATAGTTCTCCATGGACAAGGGTGTTTTGGTCTTAGTAAAAAATCCCCATGTAGGGAGACATGATAGATAGTAGGTGGTGGTCCCCTCGACTTTATTTTCAAATCTAGTCACATATTGCTGAGGTTGATATAGTGGATACCATACCATCACAATGCCAATATAGAAAAATTCAAGAGGGGTACTTTTCCCTTAATCATTTTTACTCCAAAATAATTAAATAGTGTTATCATAATCAACTTACATGAGCTAAAACATTAGTTATTATACTCATAGAGTGTCTTACCCGACTCATTTACAATATAAAAACCATTATAAAATTACTAGATATCATGTTGTCTAAATGTAAAGCCCTTGGACTTGCGTGTGGAAGATCACTGATGAAAATAGACTGTATATGGAAATAAATTATTCCACAATGCACTTTAAACATTATAATTGAAGCTATAAACTTCTATATTCTACATGTGAGATCCCCACACCACTATTAATCCGAGAACCACTACTGAATTCATTGAATGTAAATATTTATACCACTGTAATAAGGCAGTTCAATGTATGTAGAAGAACAAAATTTTATCCAAATATGTTGATCAACAGAAGTTAATTTCCAACATGAATAGTGATCATTGATAGGATTTATCCATGCAAGAAATGATAACTGAATATTCTATGATATATAGAGATCTGGAGAAGGAGGTAGTTGTAAACAAATCCACCATGAAGATTAATTTGAAAACATACATAAATGAATGAATTAAATAATTTTTATATTATATAAGTGTTGATATGTTCATCGAGAGATCTTATAAACACAAGCATGTCATGCTTTAAAGGTCCAAGAAAGTGAGAATTTGATTTATGATTTTAATGATACAACAAGAGGAAACATTATAACCACTAAAGTATCTTCACATGACTTGGTTTATGTCTAGAAAAGGATAAAAATTTAAGAAGTGGTTCGTTAGTCCATTAAGTAAGAGGATGATGGAACTTGTGGTATGTGTTTCTTCAGAGAATGTTTTTCTAGTGAGGAGTTCAACTAAAGTTTTTATAATTTATGAATAATTTTCTTTATATTTTATTCATAGGTAATTTTTTATTTTAATTTTATATTAGATTAGATAAAATTACTCATTTTCTCTCTCTATCTCTTTATTCTGTTTCTAACTCCCCTGCCACCCTGTCTTAATTTTTACACCATGATCTATCACACTCATGATAGCGAGTAACTATGTAAATGATTTTCCTTGTGTGAAATTTTCATATTAATCATAAATTCTCTCATTTAAATTATTCTGGTGTTTATTCTATTTATGGGGAGGCTGGAATAAGTGTTATTGGATTGTGCAGATATTTAACACAACCCTAGGGAAGTACTGTTAAACTAATTCTACTCTAAAAAACCCCCTTATATTCTCTTAAGAAACATATTATATATTGTAGTTGATTGTGTTTAGGAATGAAATGAAATTTTACAAATTCAGATCATGAAAGGTATCATTCTCTCAATTGAGTTATTTTCATCATTCTTGACCATTGGATAAGGTGATGTATAGTGTGAAAAATAGATCTCAAATGAATGTTAAACATAAAACTCAATAGTTGGAGTAATATTCTTATTATAATGAAATAAAATATAAAATGGAATTTAGAGTGTATGTAATAGTGAATCAATGAGCGTATTTTTTGAATTTTATCTGTCTAAGTTTCATATTGAGTCTTTATGGATTGTTATTGGTGAAGAGTTCTGATACAAACAGTTTGTCATTTTTTGAGTCATGATGTGATTTTTATTCATTGGGAAAGAAAATTGGGCATATCCTAGAGTCATTTAGATGTATGAGGTTAGTGGGTATCCAGTTTGGGAGATCAGAAAACAACATCCCCATGTGGTAATTCTATTAGTTATGTAATGATCAGAGATATGGACTGTAATGTGTTATCTAAGGGTCATGATGGTTTTGTTCGATTTGGTGGAAATTATTCAAGTAATTTGAGTTCATGTGAAGTAATGAGGTAGAAGCAAACAAGGAGTTACCTTCTTATCCAAAGATAACTAGAATTTTGGATAGATTTAAATGGGAGTATGAGGAAAAAATCACTTCAATAGAATTTTGAACTAGGTTACTCTAGATGCTTTATGTAACTCCCCGACCCCAGCTACCCGGAGTCGGTGCATTACTTCGTAACATTGGCATGATCACAAAAGATCAAGTCTCGAAAGACCGATTAGTTTAGTAGCCTTGGAAACACTAGATACATTCGTAAATGTTACATTACATCACAAATTGAAAAACTATAATAACATGGTCTTCATAGTCCACAATCATATCCTCTTCTGACAATCCCTGCAGGTCATTCATAAAATACTTCTTCACATCCTGGAAAATATTAAAACATTGAAAGGGGTGAGCTCAGATGCTCAGTAAGGATAACAATATTGCGGAAGCTTTCATAAATAAACATAAAAATTTAAGGCAATGTATAACTAAAAAAAAGCCTTTTAAACATGAACATCAACATAATATGGCAAAAGTAAAATGAGATAATGCCATTCACATCTTCACATGGATATTCTACTGGTCGAATAATCACATGCAATATCAATAACCACTTTCATAATGATGGAATGCATAATGCCAGACTATCATAACCACGTAGTCAAGGCCTCGTGCCAAGACCACACATAAGCTTTTGTCAAGGCCTCGTGCCAAGACACTAGTTTGTCTCATGAGACCT
This sequence comes from Viscum album, assembly GCA_963277665.1. Taxonomy (NCBI): domain Eukaryota; kingdom Viridiplantae; phylum Streptophyta; class Magnoliopsida; order Santalales; family Viscaceae; genus Viscum; species Viscum album. The sequence goes on from OY728127.1 coordinate 607,595,382, forward strand.
GCCGATGCATCAAAGAGCTATAGCGGGCTCCACCCGTCACTTATTAAGTCCAATGCATTCCTCATATGAATAGGTTTAAACATATCATAAACCATAACATAATCGTATCACATAAAACATGCATAAAGGAAACATAACATTTCCACATTTCAATCACAAGATATCAACACAAAACATAGATATAATAAAAATGCTTTCAAAACCATTTTCAATACCAAAATAAAAGAAAGTTAAAACATTGTATTTATTTTTCATTAAAAAAAGATGGCTTGTAGAGGAAGCCGAAACTCAAATAATGGTCACGGCGGCGGAGAAGTCGTTGTCGCCGCATAAGTACGGAAAGAAAAACATTCCCTTTTGTCGTTTAGAAAAACGCTTCGTATAAAAAGATTTCTTTTGAATAAACTTAAAAGTCAAAGGGGTTTATACACCGTATAAAAGAAAGTTTTGTATAAAACCAAATATGCCTCAATGAAAGGGGATTGAGACGAAGTCCTTAAAAAGATCATTTTTTTAAATATAGTACATCTATAATGTGTATTCACTATAAGTACACATAAATAATGTACAAATACAATATAAGAAATAATAATATCATGACATAATTTGAAAGTTGGAGATTAACCCAAAGAGTGAAAATTGGGTTAAGAAATTCCCTTACCTCGTGTCTGACTTGACTCAACCGTTCATTAACCTCCTGAATAATAAACTAGAGTTAATATATACCTTATTAAGAACCATTTTTAATTTCATTATCCTTTTTATATCCCTTATTTCAATGTTATGAACATTATTTAATTATTTAAGTTAATAACGGTCGTTTTGTCAATCTTTGGTACTTGAGTCAACAATAAACTTCTTATAATTACAAGTTGTTTATGTGGTAGAATATCCATTATCTCCAGAAATATATTCAGGATTTAGATGTAATATATATCATATATATCCAGTATATACATTCATTTATAATATTACGTATCATTTAGAGGTAAGAAATGAAATGCACCGTTCATGGAGACGGTAAGCCGTACGTACGCATGAACGCTACTTTAATTTCTATTTCATATTTAATGGAATGAAATCATAATGATATAAATGTATAATATAATTACAGTATAATATAGTGTATAATACCATTTACCCCATCCTTTATACATCCCACATATGGCATTAACGATTCAAATCACTTTGAGGGGGCGGTAGTCCGCACTTCCTAAAATGAAATTATCTCGTTTTACCCATAATGGAAATCATAAAGTATGCCATAAATGAGAAATACAGAAGCATAAGTAAAACATAAACATATTATATATCATATATAAAAATAGTGACATCTTAATGGCCACCTTTGAAGGTGTTATATGAGTGTTGAACAATCATCGTTTCGTGAGGCTGAAATTCGCCATCCACAGAAACCGTATGTTCTTTAACCATTAGATGTAGGTGTGTGTAAGTGTAGCTCGAATCCATCTTATAAAAACATCCTAGTATATTGAGGATACTGGTGTTGTTACAAAAGAAATAAATAAAAAGAGTTTAGGGGGTTGGAGAAGAAAAATAAAACAAAACAACATTAGAGAAGACATTACCTCAAAATCGGGTAACTCTATTTGATTTGAGCCAAAGGCTTCCTTGAGAATAGTTCTGCCCAAAGTGAGGCTTCTAGGAGTAATAGAGGGAAGTTGGGAGAGTATTTGGGCAGAGTTTGTCCAAGCCAAATGGCTTGAATGTGTAAATGAGGTGGGATAGGTGGAGGCCTTTTATAAGAGGAGAGGAGGGGCTCTTTTGGAAAGATTGAAATGTTACATTATAACACAGTGCTTTTCGGATTATAAAGGTCCCACACATATATACTTAGAGGATAAGGTGATAAGGGTTCGAAATCTCCTCATCTAATTGGCTTTGGACAAGTGTATGCCTTGGATTTTGCATTATCTTCCCATTTTATTTAAATCATTAAATAATGAGGTCATCGCTGCATCATCATGATGTCTTAAATAATTTAATTAATTTAATGTCTAAAAATTATAAAAAAAAATACTATGATGTAGGAAATCTTTTTATATTTATAATGAATATTTATAATCAAAATTTGGACTTGTGTAACCCCACTGAAAAACTGTTTTAGTAAAATAACTCATGTTTGTGTCAATTTAATTCTAACATTAAATAAATATATATTTATGTCATTTTCCAACTAAAGTGGCTCCATGGGGTCCCCAAGTTGACCCATGGGTTGTCTTGGTCGGCCATGACTCATCCAATAGGAGTAGGACAAGTTTCATGCTCATCGCATATTATTAAAACATTATTTGTAACTTAAACTACACTAATTACCTCTAATCGCGATTAAGAACTTAAAAGTTACTATTCACCAAAAAATTATTTTGATCTCATTGAACCACATTTTACTTCTTAATGAAAACCATGTATGTCGGATTTTTGAAAATCAAATCACAGAAGTGGTAATATTTCATTTAAACGAAAAATCAGTTATTTAACTACCACTTAGTTGTTTCACTATTCATCAAAAATTGAAGTTTTTCAGAACAAGGCCAAAATTTCACCCTAAGCTATAATTGATATTCCGAATTCGAAAATGATGTCTATTTTAAAAAATTCCAAACATATAAGTTGCATTAATTAATTTTATAATTAATTCCCGCTGTTACAACAAATAGCGTGTTTTTAAGAAGCAATTTATATCAAAAGATTGGAAATTGTTTATGTCCAATTTCAATGTTAAATTAATTCTAATGACCACCATTGGATAAAATGGTAAAAATATTTTCTAATTATACCTTAAAACCACTAAATAGTATAACTTATCACTATAAATTATTTTGATTAAAAAAGTTGTTTTAAGTATTTTTCACTATTCATAAAAATTTGGAAGTTCTCGGAAAATTACAAAAAATTCAACATAGGCTAATTTCAATATTAGGAATACAAAAATGAAGTCCATTTTGAAATATAAAATTTCTATAAATTTAAAAGGTGGTTATTAATATTCATAACGGCTACTTTGATTAGTTTCAGTGTGTTAGAACTCGAACTTGCGTACAATGCAAGCTATTGCATTATTGAAAGAGAGGCGTATCGTGGAAGCTCGGGGTGTTACACATTAAGGGGTAGTCAGGAAGGGGAAGATGATCCTCTCACAAATGACATTATTCTAGGTGGAAATGTGGTTGTTGGGGATGCAAATACTAGTGAAATGGGGGAATATATTCGGGATATGTAAAATGGTACATTCAATAAAACTTAGGTTGTTGATTGTAATTAAGATATATCTTCTTGTCATCCTATTTTTGATGACATGATGGGGTGTGTGTTTATTCATCTGAGGGACACTGAAAAATTGTTTGAGATTGTTCAACCTCATTTAAATGATGTCATTTCAAGACTCAATATGCATACATGGAGTGCTGGTGTCAGGTAAGAAGTTGTTCTGGTTCTGTGTGAAAATGATTTCCCTAAATAGAGGTTGGTCTAATTAGATTACATGAATGAAGATGTGTTTAATGAGTCAATATATGCAGATGAAGCAACTAGTGAGGATTATCAATGTATGGTCAGGGAAGACACTAAATTAAAACCCCAATTTATGTGATGTGGCATTGCGCTTCCAAAACATTCATTTATGCTTGCACGAGACCCAAGAGATGGGGATCATAAAATTGATATAAAAAAACATTAATTTTCATGAATATATTCAGAAACACCGAAGCTCATCACATGTTTTTGATAGATGGGGGAATGTTAATGATGATAAAAAAAATTGAATCATTAAAACCCAACAAATTCCCTAAGATATATAAAATATTCGTTAAAAGATATCCTTACACATGGTATGAAAAATGTGATTCCTAGTCGGGGATTTATCTCTTCTCCCCCAAAGGGAAGGTAAATGAAAGACTACTCCAATATTCCAAGGACAATGTCTACCTCGTCCTCTTGTAAGGTTCCATGAAGGATTGTATATGTGATTTATAAGATCTTTAACCAAGTTAATTATCCATCTGAATAGGAAGCTAGTGATGAATATGATTATGGGAATGACTTATCATATTGTGATTTATAGTCATGATTATTCTAGGCATGTGAAATCTGTCATCCTCATTCTCTTATCTTGTGTACATTTACATTCTTCTTAATAAATGGTCAAAATATTTTTCTTCTAATTGGAATTTTCTGGTATATGGAATACAATAGGTACATTAGTATCCAACCCTGAGGTCAAATATTTTTCACGATGACAACAATTATTCTATCAGTACTTTTATCTACATTATTAATTTACCTATCCTATATTGCATAATCAAAACCCCTTGGTTTTATTTCATTAAGAAAATAATGAATAAGAAATATAATAAAATGTTAAGTTGTATTGGGTGATTTTTTATAATGGATACTCAAGAGAGACAACCCTGGTTAACCTATATTTTGTATTAAGAAAATAGAATTAATATTTGTACCACATATTGTAATGTTATAATGTATATGATGATTTTATTAATACTTGATTATCTATTTTTGTATCATAATGAATATCATAACAACATAAATATCTTATATAACATATTTGATGGCCCCAAATAATAATAGGTATTTATTGGTTTAGTTAGAAGTTCTTTTGGGGAAATAATTCATCAAAATTTTTTGCATCCCCATATGTAAATGTCACAATTTTCCCCATGAAGTTATAAAATAGATCATAGTATTTATATTATCCACATAAACATGGGGTAGTGAATAATAAATACAATATTCCTTATATGAATGACATCATTGATTCGTTGAATGGATTGAGGTGTTTCTCAATTATTTTACTCAAGTATAGGTAACATTATGTTTGTGTTATGGATAATGAAATCCAAAAAAAATAGTTTTTAGGATACATTACATACATTATGAGTTACTATTGTTGTTGTTTAGAGTAATGAGCACTCGTGTTATGAATATTGGACTCAAGAACTAGATCATGTATACTTTATTGGATCGGTACATAATGTTCTTCATCTGGAAAATCCAAATTTACTATATTCCAATGAATGATCATTTCAAACATCTAAGGGTTGTCTTGGACATGCCAAAAGTGGATAAATTGGGTGGTAAAATATCAAAGTGATGATTTTCGACACAAAATATCCTATTAAAAAAGAATGTCAGCTCAAAGGGTGGACTACTAGTTGAACCAATTAACATTGAAGCTCTTATTTTTTTGGAATCTCCCAAGAGTGTGTTAATGGTTCATTATATTCATACACTAACTAAATGTTAAAAAAATTATTCCTAGTTTCATCAATATTATGGTTTCCATGACTAAAAATACCCAATAGTGATTACCTTTATATAATTTGAGTTATGATAATGTGAATTTTAGTAGCTAATTATAGGATTACTAATTTTATTATACTAAAATTATGAAAGGAAATTGTTGTGTATGTGGTATTTTTTGATTCCTCTAGAGATGGTATAAGATGTGTGATAATTCATAAGTAGGTATTGATTGCTTATGGGTTGGAGAAGCGGTGAAACCATGGAAAAAATAGTTTACCAATTACCTGAATATTTCAGTTTCATTTTTCAACTATAAAAAGTCGATAAAATACCTTATTTGAGATATATTAAATGTTTACATGAATATGTAGAGTTTTAGGAACATATTATCCCACTTAAATATTGACATGAGGTAGAAGTGGTGGATAGTGTTCTTTAAGAACATGATAGTTAGAGAATATGTACTATAGAAAAGGGAAATTTAGTGGATGATTTCCTTATAATAACCTACCTTAATCAATTTTTATTGAAAGAAACAAAGTAGATATCCTTGATATAGTTGATATTGGTGGATGTGGGACACATTAAGTTCCTTCAATGAAAAATTATTCACCCCACACATCTTCACATTGTAATGTTATTCCATATCGTATATATTGATTTCATATTTTTTATATTTATATATTCCAATGATATTCACTTGATATATTCTCTAAACACATTCAGTACATCATCCTCTTATAAAGGTGGATAAGGGTTCTAGTTGGATGATGTGATAAATTAATGTTAAATTTATATACGTCGTTCATAGAAGTGTATCCTAGAGTGAAAAATATGATATAATGTCATAAATATTTCTATTAGTGAACGTGAATGAAGAAGGCTGTTGTTGAATTTATTATTTATCTATATGATATTGTATGTTATGGCCTATAACTTGGTCTCATATAGTTCAATTATACCCCTTAAGTATTAAGATTCAAAGAGGGACAATATATCATTATATTCTATGATTAGACTTCTCTGTTCATTATATGGTCATGATGTTTACAAGGTAATTTTTCACTATGTAACCATGTTGACTCACATCCTTATGATATTAAATAATATTTTGATAGATAAATGAGGACTTCTATATATTTATAACTTCATTATATTCTATATAGTACACTCAATTAAATTTTTTGAATTATATTCTTAATTTATTTCATAGTTTTCATGGAAAAGTTTTAATGAATTCATGACATAGTTATGGTTGAGTAAAACATTAAACATATAGTGTAATTTATAGATAGTGGGGATTATTAATGTTCTAAAATAACTTTTATATGCATGTATTTTAAATTTATGTTGATTTCAATCAGATCAACTTCTATTGTTTGAGTTTTCATTGATCCAAACATATCACTTTATGAATAGGATGGAAACTTGTGTTCCCTCATATGAGATACCCATTATATATCCCTTTTCATGGATAGATATAAGTGATTAATCTATTATGGGACCAAATAATTTTTAGTTGGTGATAATGATTTTATAGGTAACCATTGAGTATATGTGAATACTTTAGACCCATTATAAGCAGTTCAGAAACCAAATATAGTGTCCATAGATGTTTCATGAGTGATAAAATGTGGTTCTGATGGACTCTCCGCAACAAATTTTTAAAATATTCATATTATTAATCAATAATTCTAGAAGGTTCATAATTAAACTGAAAATAATTTTTATGGAACATAGGGTTTCATACCACCATGTATTAACCCCATATTATTTCGTAGTGCATAAAATCATTCCTTTTCTATAGTTGAGGAGATATATTCATAAAAAATACACATTATCGACTGTGGAAACATGAAAGTAAAGATAAAACTACCTTGGTAGTATTCATAGTTTCCACTAACTATAGACTACATATGTGGTATTCTCATTCATAAAAAATTAAATTCACTATTTCATTGTTAAGATTACTATTTTTGATTATTTCTAATATTGCATTCTTATATGTTTCATAATAACCATTATAATTTGTATGAGAATGATTAATGAGAGGTGAAATTAAATGTTAACCCCACTTCCCCCTATTATATACCTTTTATTGAGCATCAAGCCTATGTTTTGAAGAAATAAATATTGTTCAAATGAATCACTAGAACAACGACCAATATTCATTAAAATATTTTTAGCTCCATATTGTATTTTCTATTATTTATTGAATGATATATAATATCCTTTATAGTGTATAGTGTTCTAATGAAGATGAAACTATTAAACAGTAAAAATGTAAAATGGTTAGGTATGATTTCATTTGAGTATCAAAATTGAATGGGTTGATAGTTGACATAATGGAATCTATTAAGGAAAGATATGTTGGTGTAGAAACCACTATTGTTAGTGGAAAAAAATGTGGTAGAACAATATTGGGTATTGTGATAATAATATTCATCTAAGATAATGAAAATCATTGATGAAATAATATAAGAATATTTCAGTGTCTTAGTATTATATTATTTTAATTATAAACCATATGATGTGTGGTCATTGTGGAAAATGTCATGTCTAGTATTGAATAATATCTAGGGTTTCTAGAGTTAAATTAAATTATCACAAGGTTAGTAGTTCTAAAATATACACGGTTTTATGGTCAAATTCAAAACATGGGTGGTATGAGAGTAAACACTGGATTATCTAATAAATTACACCTATCATGTATGACAAGGGACATACCATGTCAATGGAAGCCATGAATCTAAGACACCCTGATACACACCAATCCAACTCATGAATCAAACATTTCATGACTCCTGATGTTTATTTTTTTGTATGACTACTCAATGTAATGGAATGATATATGTTCTTAGTCACACAATTTTTAAGGCCTATATTCCATGTTTTGTTGATTTATATTCCTTTAATTAATACTTCATTTTATTTTTCCCTATTTTCTCACCCAATTTTCATAATTGTATAAATAAATAGTCTCCTATTAATATTTTTTCCCATATACCATGTTGTTGAAATATTATTCATAATATGAGAATATTTTTATTATTTTTTTGGAAATTTTAGGGACATATCTACAAAATGATAATGGAATTGTTAAGGTGAGGCATTTAGGATAAACATTGAGTAGCTACTAGTTTTTATGTCCTGTAATAGTGACCCATTAGGTATTAGGTAATCCACTAGAGAAATATTAATTAATGGAAGAATTACCATATATGGGAGAAGTATATTAGGTAATAATTCATTTTTATTGGTGAATTTATACATCCATTTGGTCTGTACACCTCTATATATTGGATTTTAGTCCTCTATATGGGCTTTTTTCCACTTAATTGATGGACATATAACTTAATGATTCATGATACCTCCCTTTAGCTACAGATAATTTGTTTTAAACTTAAAACATTTTGGTAGTTTGTGTGTTACTAATATTACTACATTTCATGTGTTGTTGGACTCTTCTAGGATATGCCATATAATTAGACTATCGACATGGGATTTTCATTATATCAATGGTTTTCTCAATCCATTATTAATTTTTTTAGTATCTTCTTCTAACCTCCCCTTACACCATTATATATTTGGGAGTCCAAAATTTAATTTTTATAGTCAATAATGTAATTTTCATCGTACTAACACATTATGTGTCTATGCATAATATTTTTATTTTAGAATATTTTTCAAAGCATATGGTTCTTTTTATTATAGTGATTATGGGATTTTTGTTAGTGATAGTTACATTTATAGATCATTCATAGTTCTTTTGTAAAGAGGAGGTCCTTCATCACTGTTCTCATAGGTATTTAATCCATTGATATTATTATTCAAATGTATTTTATTAAATTTTAGTGTTTTCCCATGTTGTGTTTTATTGTTTAAATGGAGTCCCGCGATTGCATATTGTATTGTACTTTTATAGTCAACATATTTATCATCAGGTTGTTAGTTATGTTTCTTTTATTAAGTTATATGTTTATTATATCTTGAATATATTTTTCTAATGCCTCTCATATTGGTGACATTCCTTCTTATTGTTGGTCATTTTTCATTTCTTATTATATGTGAGCATGAGGTGATACACATGCCCCATCAAATTTCCATGGTTGGGTATTAGGGTTTTAGGGAATGTAATATCAATCCCAAAAATATTAAGTCCGTATAACTACCTTAAAATATAGATATAAATATTTTCTCATGCAATCACACCTTATATAAAGATTCATACAGATTTCTAATTTACCATAAATCTCTCCTTTTGATTGTAATAATGGTTGTAACTTCCCTTGTTTGATGCCCTATTTTAAATACATATATAATTGGTTTTTACTTATAAAGTATGTTCATATATTATTATAAAATAAATAATATAATTTATATATGATTTATATATTATATGAATCAAACTAACATATCTTTTTTAATTCCTGGGGGACCATTAAAAAAATTTCTAGGAAACCATGTATCACATTTCATTGAATATTATATACCAATGACTTTTTCATCTTTTAAAATATAACACATTTATAATGGATAATAACTATAATATATATATATATAATAATTCCAACTCCTGAATCATATTTTCTGTTGAGAATAACTGATTATATAAATTACCCTATACAAAAAATTGGCAAATGAGAATTCTTTTTATGAAATACTTAATGAAATTTTATCGAATGTGGAGTAGGAATTTTATATGTTATAATGGAATGAATTTATTCAATGAAATGGGTGTAATATTGTCATTATTAATGGGAAATATTACCATTAGTTATAATATCAGTAAACACATTTCAAGATTTGAAATTACTATTATATAGTTGATATACGTAAAGTTAATTTTGATTAGAAAATATAAATGTTTTCATTATAAATAAATTATTCAATATAATAACTTATTTTCAATAGAATTAAATGATATATGTTCATTTCTGAAAATAACCTATATTATAAGGAAATTATTTTTATGAAATAGGTATTTTCATTATACTTATTACATTTAAATAATTATATCAGTTACATGAAATCATAAAAAATATTGAATTATTATTAAAATAAATAAATAACATTCAGAAAATAATTATGCAACAATAAGTATTAATAATTTAATAATTCAGGAAAAAAATATACATTATGTGTAAAAAATATGTAATTTTTTTATATAATTTAACATATCTTATGTATGAATAATAATAAAATTTAATCCTTATATACACATGTATGTTAATGAAAATTCATGCATTGATTATTAATTAGTGATAAAATCACTTAATGGCAAGAGAATAATAATTTGAATAATTGTTTTTACCCATGTAATGTTTTTTATATTTTAAATTAAATTATAAATCTTAATTAAATTTATTGAAACTATATAAAATACTTTTACATTAAACTAATAGTTAGAAATATTTATTTAATTAGAATAAATTCATATACTATTTAAAATAGTATTTAGAAAAATAGTTTTCCTAGTTATATCTATTTAATAAATAATATTAATAGAAATTATAAGCTAAATGTAAAAAATGCATTTCTAAATTTATAATTAACATTTTCTGTTTATTAATATTTCTATTTTTTTATAAACAAAAAAAATTACATAGGAAATATTTAGTTACAAATTGAATTGTATCTAAATTAATTTTGAAATTTTTTTATCAATATTATATTATTCATATCTATGTAAAATAGATTGATCTATTTTATATACTGATTCTGATATAATATATTTATATACTAACACTCATTTAATTAGTAAATGATAGGAAATATGAATAAAATAATTTTTATTTAATTCAAAATTTTTAATATGAATGTTAATTTGATAATATATAGATTTCTATTAGATAATCAATTTCAAAATTTAATAACAATATAATTAAATTATGTTAGAGGATTTTTCTTATATTTTTATTAAATGAATAATTTCAACGGTAAATAATTATTCAAGGAAAATGGTGTAACATGGATTGGTCAAATTTTCGACAATTAATATGATAAAAAATCTTTTTATAAGTACATTGGTGTGAAATTCATTCCAACATGTCTCACCTATATTACTGTAACTAAATCACGAAACTCCCAAAAGATACCACAATTACCCATCACTTAACTTAAGTGTTTAATGATAGATCTATCATTTCCACCCTTTAAAGTAGATCACATATGCACACTACAACCCAGAAATATAATTTGAATTCATCATGAATATCATTATATTTTTTATCTCTTAGATCCCAATTCCATTATTGTAATCCCATGTTACAATAATCTATCCCAAGTCCTCCATTTCTCTAAGTCCCCCTAAGGGAAAAAAAGAATTATATATGAGAACTATCTACTCCATATCATTTTCTTCTCTATTTTCAATCGACATCACCTCCAATAAAATTCCATAGTTAAATACCACATAATTAATATCCATTTAAATCATTACTAATTATATTTTAATGATCTTTGTGATGTAACTTGTTATTATCACTAAATTACATGAAACTAGATCGTCAATATTTCTATGTTTTAAAACCAATAATATTATTTCCATCAAATAAAAATGGGAATATATAAATTATTGAAGAAAAATGATTCTAGTGTCTCCAATAATATTGAAATGTATAAAATAATATTAATAAATGAGGTCCAACATCAACATTACAAATTTTTTTGGAAAAAAGAATTATTTGTAGATCCATAATTGTTTACTGTGAAAATATACAATGGATGATATCTTTCTTAACATACAACACTAAGCCTTATAATAATTTCCAAATAGTTTATAATTATTAGTATATAAATGTGATCATCACGATCTTTCCATTTATTTATGGTTGGAATTGTAATAACCAAATTATAAAATATTATTATAATGGTTTTATATAATTTATATGTATTTATTTTTTTCAAAATGATTTTTTATTAAAATTTATGTCCTTTAATTTTATGCTTTAATAATATATTTTCTTAAAAATTTTATTTTTAAGGAACTTTATGTGCATATATTATGATTAATTTTAACCATTTTTATTGATTTAATTTTAGTAAATGAATATTATTTTTGAAATCAGCATTTTAGAATTATTTTAATGTTAAATATTGTGATTTTTTTAAATATAGATTTTTAATTGAATAGTGAAAATAATGAATTTTGTATAAATATATTCTAATTTAATTAAATAAAGTACATTAACAAAACCATATATGTTTGAGTTTTTTCATAAATTAACATACTTATCCTTTAATAAAATGTTATCTTATTTGTAACATATGAATCGTAATTGTAGTAGATTATGATATATATTCATTTTTAGAGTTAAAAATTAATTCTTAAAAAAATAATTATCATTTTATTGTACACATTTATATGAAAATGGATTTATGCCCATAATTGAAATTTAATTATGATTAAAGGATTCCAAATTTAGATTAAGGAGCCTAAATTTTTACAAATACAACTCTTTTATTTATAGAAATTTGGAATAGTAACTATAATTAATATTTTTCAACTAGGTAAGGGTAAAATGAGTTAAAAAATGTTACTACTGCTAAATAATTAAACATAATATAGCTAAAACATGTATTCATTTTATTTAATAAGAGTGATTATAATATAAGAATCCAATATTTGAGAATTTTTTAATTTATTACCACTATCCTTTGATTAGAGAAGGTATATTACTTTATGTATTGTATATATTTGAAATGTCACCCATTTTATTATAATATTTAAAATAATTATTTTACTTTAATAAATTCAAGTTATGTTCAATTAAAAAAGGTTATATAAAATATAACTGAATTTTTTAATCATTTTAATTTATATTTAATTTTTATGGATGGAATAATCACCTTAAATTCTATTCAATATCTAAATCATTGTTATTCATAAAACAGATAAATAATGTAAAGGACTTTTCAAAAAATAAAATTAAAAAAATAATGAAAATTTATTTTTCCATGATTTTTTAGATTAATTTAAATGTTTTTTTTGTTTTAAAATATTATATTGTAATTCTATTATAATTTTTTGGATGGTCCCAAAAATTAGTTTTATGGTATATTATATAAACAGTATGTTATGTAATGAATTAAAATTTATAAAAAAGTTACCTTGGGGAAATTAAATGGTACATTCTATAGAGTAAAATGAATTGACTACATATGTGTAACATGTCCTCTTCCATTAACATTTTTTACTCATATAGGGTAAATTTTTTTGATATCATGATAATCTTCAAAAGGGGTAACCATGGTTTAAAACTAAGATATATGTGAGAAAAAATAACCTAAATATGTCCAAGTGTAATTTTAATAGATGATATATAGTAATAATCATTATATCATTGAAATAATAAAAACATTTACCACAATATCACGGAAATTAAATTATATTAATTTAGTACTATATGTTTTCCAAGGGTACCCCTCCCTTCACTTATAATATAAAACATCCTCTCATCTATTCATTATACATTTTTTCCCACCGGTTCATGAAATACCTACCCAAAAAATTCCCCAACAACACTTCACATGTTCTATAATCCTTGGATTGACATATAATGCAATCATATAGTGCATATTATGTAAGCCGAAGAGGCTATTAGAGGAGAATGTATAAGTCCTAACCAGCCTATTTCATGTTTATTTAATCTTATACCTTTTTACCATCATTATTAACCTTTGTGATCTAATAAAAGAATAATATTAAAAGTATATAAATTTTAATCTTATTATTTAAAACCATTTTAAAACCATTTTCATTCATTTGGGAAGTGGAAACATCGCTCATGGATATGTGTAGTTTACCAACTCGATGATGCAATGTCTTCAATTTTTCCTCGCAACCTATCAAGGATTTTTATTATGATATATTGAATTATTATATAGGATATTAATTAGATAATTTCCATTACATATAAATAATGTAAAATTTATTATCTTCCCATTTCTATGTATTGAAAACTTTTAATTTCTTTTCCATGTTTGTGTCTAGTAACACTTCTATGACATGATGTCATTTATTTTTCTTTTGCAAATTTCATGAATGGATATAAAATTATATTCAATTTATAATAAAATATTTCTTTTATAACATTTATTATATATATGAATGGAAAATGAACCCAATTACTATATTTAACCTACCCAATCCATTTAAACTTATATGATGAATGTTATCAAACCACTTGATGTGAACTGAATCAAATAAGTAATTACATATAACATAGATATGTGAAATATATGGAATAATAAACATGAAAATTGATAGTATATATGTAACTAATAATATTACTATAATTAGTCAAAAATATATAGTACTTATGTGATATGACATACTCAAGATAAGGGACAAGTTACCATAAAAACACGTTTTAAATGTTTTAAAGATTTAATTTCTAAATAATTTCCTCCACTTCCATATTATCAAATTAAATTTATGTATTTATTTATATTGAAATAAATAATATATAAAGGATATTTTATTTCCCTTTTACATTAATTTACATTATTTTAGATGAAATATTTTTATGTATTTTAAACAAAATTAGATCACTATATTTATAAATGGCCTAAAGAATGTTGTATCCTAACATATATGACACCATAGGGTCTAAATAATATATAAATATTACTATATGTTTTAATTTCTTTATAACCTTATATTACTTATTCTATGGGAAATTTTCCTTCCATTTTTTCTGGGTATAATAATATAAAAAATGGGGTTTTAAAAGGAAGTGATATATTAGTATCCGAAAACAAAAATCACATGGTTTAAAAAGTTTATTTTTAAGAGTTTTATGGTGGAAATAAAATATTTTAGGTGCTTCATGTATTTTATGGTCCTAATAATTTTTTTGATTATTTTGGATCCCAATATAACTCAATAATGTACGAGTAAATGATTATGTTCTCCTATGATTTTTTGTGGAATTAACTAATTGGATTATTTCATTTCTAATGGTTCAATTAATATTTATCACAAGGATCATACACAAGCTTTATATTAATTATGGTGTGTTTTCATGGAAATATTGTCATTTTAAAAGGTAAGATAATGGACTTTTATTTAAGGAAAGGATTACTCCCATTATTAGTAAAAAATGTATGTTTCTATTAAAACGTTTTCATGTTATATCATATTTATTTAGGAAGCATCATGATAATGGTATTGCCTTTATGTTCTATTATAATGTTCTTCATGAAAAAAATTTCCAGTATATTAGATTTCATATATAGTTAATTTATTAATTGAACACAGTGTTTCTTATGATAAAGTTTAAATCTCATATACGATCTCATGGTTTTCAAATTGAGTAAAATGTTTCTTTTCATATTTTTATTTGTCCATTACTATGTTTTTTCTTATAATACAACATTTTAAAATGTTTTTAAAAAAATTTAAGGATGATTAGAAACAAAAATGAAGTCATGATTAAAATCATGATGATTTTTCATGAAACATAAACAAGTTTAATTTGAAAAATACATTTTTTTGAATAAAAAATTTACATTGAGTGGAAGTTTATACATTAAAATTTATGGGTTTATTATATAAGAGTTGTGAAAAAATTCTCCAAAAATATAAAACATAAAGATCCTCAAAATGTAATTAAACAAATTCTTGAATTAATTCATTATTGTCTAATACATTAGGAAAAATTAAATATAGTTACTATCAAAGAAAATGTTTATAAAACATTATAGTCTAGGATGATTCCGATAATGATATTTTAATATTTATATATATCATTAGGGGTTATTAAGTCTAACTATAAGATAATATTCTAATCCTATGGAAAATAAATGATCCAATGATTTTATGAGAAATTGTATCAATCATTAGATAATAGAAACTAGATGTTGTTATATCATAAATTATCCTTGGAATAATATAATTTCATTTGGTAGATTAGTATTAACACAATAATCACCCAATACATGATGATTGGACCTAATATTGTGGACTAGGTTGGACACTCATGTGGGTCATTATAAGGTTATTTCACATGTTTTTAGTGAAATATTATGGTGTATTTGAGAACAGGTTTCTTCAATCGAAAGATGAACATAGATAAAATATGATAACCTTAAGTGGTTATATATTTAAAATAATATTTTCCCATTAAATACATCTAAAAATCATTTATCTTTACAACCTTATTCCTTCATGAAATTATTATTTTTTTACTCAAAAAAATTCCACAGGGTAAAATATATTCTCAATGGTTGAAGGAAAAAAACAATATAATCCTAATTTTTATTCATCAAAATTAATTTGAAATATTAATTGAAAAATAATGGGATTTATACCCATTATCAAATGCATATGTGTAATGACCTGACCAGTAAGGGCTACATAGCCAGTGAAGGACCATCTAGGCGGGTCCTAGTGGTTCAAGCCCTTATAGATTTGAATTAGTGGAATAATAATATAATATGGATACAAATAGTGTGAAAATTTTATTTCTTATCCCCTATAGAATAAATATTATAAAAATATAATATAAAATGAATATGAAAAAATTCACACCCACCGAGAAATTATTTTCCAACCTGAAAAGAATGAGTAGAAAATTGCTGAGATATCCCATGCCTGGATCTCCATGCCTCAACCACTATATGTTTTCTATGTACCCAAATATCCCTTTTATCATTTGAAATCACTACATATCTATTTATCATCTTCATATGATGTAAATCGTATGGAAAAATCCTATACAGGACATTGTATATACAAACGAATAATGATTCCCCAAAAACTACAGAGGAAAAATAAATGACATAATTAAAGTAGTCATATCTTTAAAAATCATGATGGAAGGCCCAAAATTATATATACATAATCATATATGAAAACCATATGAGATAGAAAGGGGATATCTCACTCATATATATGTACATGATGAGGATTGTGCATGTAACTCTTGATGTCCATCATTGATTCCTAGAATATCATGTATCTATTTAATTTAGAAATGATAAGTGCTTGGGACTCACCACTACATCTTATCCCGAGGGAACAAAATCTAAAAATGATTTAGGACCCATGACCTAGTACAACTTGGAGGAATTCCACTCGGTGGATAGAGGTTCTTCACCCACGTAGCGGAGTACATTCTCTAAATATGTTTAATGAATATGGGGGGCTCAACCCCCAATGTGAGAGGGGAGTAAAATACACATTAATAGGGGAAGTGTGACCACTGAAGGGTATACCATATCTATATATGATATACCTAGTATGGGGGACCCGTTCCTTGATGTGATAGGGGACTATTGTCCTCATCCGAACAATGTGTATGGAGGACCCATGCAATGGTGTTACAATGGATTACCATCTCCCTAAATAAAAGAAACATGATCAAATACGGGATTAGATTCCTTATAGATAGAATAATTATTATGGATGAATCATTCCCTAGATCATCTAGGGAGTACCATCTCAATGGATAGAGAACATGTTCTATCATAGGGGAGTTCCATATCTATAAATAGAATATACATATAGAGGACCTGCACCTTGGTGCGATAGTGGAGTACCATTTCTAAAGATATTGATCAAGCACCCCCATTTGGGCGTATCTTCTTTATATATAAACAGTTATTTTGTAGGACCCACAACCTAGTGTGACATAGTAGTACTATCTCCAATGATAGGGAACCTACACCTGCATAGGGAGTATCACCTCTAGCTATGAGAAGTATATAGATGACCAAAAACATGGTATAAAAGGTGTGTACCATCTCATTATGATCTATTTAATGATCATTCCAAATCACTACCATCATATTGAATTTACTAAGGAAGTATCCCACTCATAACATCCATCATCATATCTAAAAATCCACTATAAAGACTACCATCATTTTCTTTAGAGAAAAACACTGAATAATGGTTACTCTCAAACCCATATCTACATCCAAAGTAATGATACATGTGAGAAATAAGATATATGTGTAGTACACTAATTGTATAGGTGTCTACATAGCATGTGTCCCCACATTTTTACCTATATATTTATCATATATACATGGCTCAGAAACCATGTCACACTATATGGTGTGTATAGGTCATACATAGAGTGTCTTAGTGACTTTGGACCTTCCTAGGTTCTCCCACTCTTGCCTGTATATATAGACTTTTTCTCATTCACATGTTTGTGTACCTATCCATGTCTCTGCACATGTACTTATCCATTTCCAATAATGTGAACGAAGACCTATTTTTTTTCCATTCTTAAGATCATGTACTCCTATAGTACACATTTGGAAACAAGTAGTTGTTCACTGGCATGTTGGTTTACCACACAACATTTGATACTTTCCTCCAACTATAAACCTGGTCCATGGTGGTCATGGTACTATATAATATGTTTTCATATCATTACATGTTATGTTGTAGGGATTTCCATATAATATCAAGATCATCACACTGATTCTTGGTCTGAGGTTGCAACCATGATTCACTCGATTTGAACGTGTGAGACTTGTGGGGGAAGCCACCATTTGTTGGTAAATCATCTTCACAATCATCATTTTCACAACCTTCATGAATCTAGTGGTTTGAACGTTCTTGAACCCACCAACAGAAAATTTTAATCGTAACCCTAAATTTCCATAATGAAGAACATAGATAACAGTGGGGGATAATAACCATAACAAGGGTGATAAACATCAATGACCAAACATTCATGGAAAATGATTTCAATTCATGGAATCCATGGTAAAATCATTGAATATGAATGAATAAATTGAAAAAAATAAATTATTTTCATAATGGGATAATGTGATTTTTTAGAATATAATGAATCCAAAGCAGATATTCAAATATCTATTCTCTAATGTTTATTCAAGGTAGTAAACTATAATTGAAAATACCTGCCTTGATTTTGGGTTGATCCTTGGTGATGAATTTTTTCCCCACTGGTGGGTACAATTTTTTACATTCACTTAATTTCAACTCAGATATATATTATTATATTTCATGATCTCATTATATTATACCATTGAAGAACTCTCTAAATATACTCTCCTTGATACCGGTGTTATGTGGCTAAACTAGGTGAATTTCCATAAAAATATATTGAATGGTGAAATTTGGTTATTAATTTTAAATGAATGAAATTATTAATATATTATTTAACCTTGTAAATGTACTTTCCAACATCTACCTTACCCACCTCATTTACATTATAAAAAACAGTATAACAATACTATGGATCATTTTGTCTAAATGTAAATCCCTAGGACTTGTGTGTGGATGATCACTGATGCAAATGGAGCCTATATGGAAATAAATTATTCCACAATGCACAATCAACATTAAAATTGAAGCTAGAAACTTCTATATTCTACAATAGAGATCCCCACACCACTATTAATCCAAGAACCACTACTGAAATCATTGAATATAAATATTTATACCACTATAATAAGGCAGTTAAAAGTATGTAGAAAAAAAAATTTCAACCAAATATGTTGATCAACATAAGTTAATTTCCAACATGAATAGTGATCCTTGATAAGTGTTATCCATGTAAGGAATGATAACTGAATATTCAATGACATATAGAGATTTAGATAAGGAGGTTGTTGTAAACAAATTCACCATGAAGATGAATGTGAAAACATACATAAATGAATGAATTAACGAATTTTTATATTTTATAAGTGCTGATATGTTCATCGAGAGATCATAAAAACACAAGCATGTCATTCTTCGAAGGTCCAAAGAAAGTGATCATTTGATATATGATATTCATGATACAATAGGACGAAAAATTATAACCAATAAAAATCGTCACATGACTTGGTTTATTTTTAGAAAAGCATAAAAATTAAGAAGTGGTTCTTTAGTCCTATAATTAAGAGGATGATGGATCTTGTGATATGTGTTTCTTTAGAGAATGTTTTTATAGTGAGGAGTTCAACTAGAGTTTTTATAATTTCAGAATAATTTTTTTTCTATATTTTATTCTTAATTTATTTTGTAATTTTATTTTGTATTAGATTAAATAAAATTACTCAGTTTCTCTCTCTCTCTCTTTGTTCTGTTTCTAACTCCCCTGCCGCTCTGTTTTAATTTGTACACCATGATCTGTCACACTCATGATAGCGAGTAACTAAGTAAATGATTTTCCTTGTGTGAAATTTTCATAGTAATCCTAAATTCTATCATTTCAATTATTCTGCTGATTATTCTATTTATGGTGAGGATGTAATAAGTGTTATTGGTTTGTGCATAGATTTTACCCAACCCTAGGGGAGTACTATTAAACTAATTCTACTCTCTAGAAAAAAACAACCCCTTATATTCTCTTAAGAAACATATTATATATTTTAGTTGGTAGTGTTTAGGAATGAAATGAAATTTTACAAATTCAAGTCATGAAAGGTATCATTATCTCAATTGAGTTGTTTTCATCATTCTTGATCATTGTAGAAGTAGATGTATAGTGTGAAAAATAGATCTCAACTGAATGTTAAACATAAAACTCAATGTTTGGAGTAATAATCTTATTATAATGAAATAAAATATAAAATAAGATTTAGAGTGTATGTAATAGTGAATCACTGAGCGTATTTGTTTAATTTTATCTATTTATGTTTCATATTGAGTCTTTATGGATTTTTATTAGTGAAGAGTTCCGATATAAACATTTTGTCATTTTTTGAGTCATGATGTGATTTTTATTCATTGGGAAATAAAGTTGGGAATATCCTAGAGTTTTGTAGATGTATGAGGTTAGAGGGGGTCCAGTTTGGGTGATTAGAAAACTTCATCCCCATGTGGCAATTATATTAGATAGGTATTTTTTAGAGATATGGATTGTAATACGTTATGTAACAGTCAGGATGGTTTTTTTGATATGGTGGAAAGTATTCATGTAATTTGAGTTCAAGTGAAGTAATGGGGTAGAAGAAAACCAGGAGTTACCTTCTTATCCAAGGATAACTAGAATTTTTGATAGATTTAAATGGGACACTGGGAAAAAATCTCTTCAATAGAAATTGTGACCTAGGTTTCTCTAGTTTCTTTAAGGGGTAGTTAGGAAGGGGTAGATGATCCTCTCACAAATGTCATTATTCTAGGTAAAAATGTTTTTGTGGGGGATGCACATACTAGTTAAATGGGGGAATATATTCATGGTTTGTAAAATGGTACATTCAACAAAACATAGGTTGTTGAAGGGAATTAAGAAGTCTCTTCTTGTCATCCTGTTTTTGATGACATTCTGGGGTGTGTTTTTATTCAGTTGAGGGACACTGACACATTGTGTGAGATTTCTCACCCTAATTTAAATGATGTCATTTCAAGCCTCAATATGCATACGTAGAGTGCTGGTGTCAGGGAAGAAGTTTTTCGTTGTTCAGTGTGAAAATGTTGTCCCTAAGGAGGGGGGGGGGGTCTAATTAGATTACATGAATGAAGATGTGATTAATGAGGAAATATGTGATGATGAAGCCACTAATGAGGATTATCAATGTATGGTCTAGGAAGAAATAATTTAAAACCCCAATTTATGTGATGAGGCATTGTGCTTCCAAAACATTCAGTTATGCTGGTACGAGACCCAAGAGATAGGGATCATAAAATTGATATAAAAAACATAAATTTTCATGAATATATTCAGAAACACCAAATATCTTCACATGTTTTTGATAGAAGGGGAAATTTTAATGATGTTAAAAAAAATTGAATTCTAAAAACCCAACTAATTCCCTATGCTATATAAAATCATCGTTAAAAGATATCTTCACACATGGTATGAAAAATGTGATTCCTAGTTGGGGATTTATCTCTTCTCCCCCAAAGGGAAGATAGAGGAAAGACTACTCTAATCTTCCATGGACATTGTCTACCTGATCCTCTTGTAAGGTTACATTAAGGATTGTATATGTGATTTATAAGATCTTTAACCAAGTTATTTATCCATCTGAATAGGATGCTAGTGATGAATATGATTATGGGAATGACTTAACATATTGTGATTTATAGTCATGCTTATTCTAGGAATGGGAAATCTATCATCCTCATTCTCTTCTCTTGTGTACATTTACATTCTTCTTAATAAATGGTCAAAATATTTTTCTTTTAATTGGACTTTTCTGTTATATGGAATACAAAAGGTACATTAGTAGCCAAACCTGAGGTCAGATATTTTTCATGATGACAACAATTATTTTATCGGTATTTTTATCTATATTATTAATTTACCTATCCTATATTCCATAATCAAAACCCCTTTTTTATTTCTTTATGAAAATAATGAATAAAAAATATAATAAAATGTTATGTTGTATAAGGTGATTTATTTTATTGGATCCTTAAGAGAGACACCCCTCGTTAACCTATATATTGTATTAATAAAATAGAAATAATATTTTAACCATATATTGTAATGTTTGAATGTATATGATGATTTTATTAATACTTGATTATCTATTTTAGTATCATAATCAATATTAGAATAACATCAATATCTTATATAACATATTTGATGGCCCCAAATAATAATATGGAATTATTGGTTTAGTTAGTGGTTCTTTTGGGGAAATCATTCATCAAAAGTTTTGTATCCCCATATGTAAATCTCAAAACATTCCCCATGAAGTTATAAAATAGATCAATGTATTTATATTATCCAAATAAACTTGGGGTAGTGAATAATAAATACCATATTCCATGTATGAATGACTTCTTCGATTCGTTGAATGGATTGAGGTGTTTATCAATTATTCTACTCAGGTATATGTAACATTATCTTTGTGTTAAGGATTGTGAAATCCAAAACAAATAGTTTTTAGGATACATTTCATTCATTAGGAGTTACTATTGTAGTTTTTCAGTGTAATGAGGACCCATGTTATGAATATTGGACTCGAGAACTAGGTCATGTATCCTTTATTGGATCAGTACATAATGTTCTTCATCTGGAAAATCCAAATTTAGTGTATTCCAATGAGTGATATTTTCAAGCATCTAAGGGTTGTCTTGGACATGACAAATGTGAAGAAATTGGGTGGTATAATCTCAAAGTGATGATTTTGGACACAAAATGACCTAATCAAAAAGAATATCAGCTCAAAGGGTGGACTACTAGTTGGACCAATTAACATTGAAGCTCTTATGGTTTGGGAATCTCCCAAGAGTGCATTCATGGTTCATAATATTCATACACTAACTATATATTAAAATATTATTCCTAGATTCATCAATATTATGAATTCCATGACTAAAAATACAAAATAGTGATTACCTTTATATAATTTGAGTTATGCTAATGTGAATTTTAGTAGCTAAATTATAGGATTACTAATTTTATTATACAAAAATAGTGAAAGGAAATGGCTATGTATGTGGTATTTTTTGATTCCTCTAGAGATGGAATAAGATGTTTTAGGATTCATAAGTAGGTATTGATTTCTTATGGGTTTGAGAAGAAGTGAAACCATGGAAAAAATAGTTGACCAATTACCGGAACATTTCAGTTTCATTTTTCAACTAGAAAAATTCGATAAAATATCTTATTAGAGAGATATTCAACGTTTACATGAATAAGTAGAGTTTTAGAAACATATTCTCCCACTTACATCTTTACATGAGGTAGAAGTAGTGGATAGTGTTCCTTAAGAACATTATAGTAAGAGAATATGTACTACAGAAAAAGAAAACTTTAGAGGATGATTTCCTTAGTATAAACTCCCATAATAAATTTTTATAGGAAGAAACAAAGAAGCTATCCTTGATATAGTTGATCTTGGTGGATTTGGGACACATTAAATTCATTCAATGAAAAATTATTCACCTCACACATCTTCACATTGTAATGTTATTCTATATAGTATATATTGATTTCATATTTTTTATATTTATATATTCTAAATATATTCACTTGATATATTCTCTAAACACATTCAGTACATCATCCTATTATAAAGATAAATAAGGGTTATAGTTGGAAGATGTGATAAATTAATGGTAAATTTATATATGTCGTTCCTAGAAGTGTGTCCTACAGTGAAAAATTTGTTATAATGCAATAAATATTTCTATTAGGGAATGTGAATAAAGAAGGCCGTTGTTGAATTTATTCATTATCCCTATGATATTGTAGGTTATGGCCTATAACTTGGTCTCATCTAGTTAAATTACACCCCTTATGTTTTAATATTCAAATAGGGACAATATATCATAATATTCTATCATTAGACTTATTTGTTCATTATATGGTCATGATGTTTACAAGGTAATTTTTCACTAGGTAACCATGTTTACTCACATCCTCATGATATTGTAGAATATTTTGATAGATAAATGAGTACTTCTATATATGTATAACATAATTAGATTCCATATATTACAGTCAATTAAATTTTTTGAATTATATTCATCATTTATTTCATAGTTATCTTGGAAAAGTTTTAATGAATTCATGACATAGTTATGGTTGAATAAAACATTCAACATATAGTGTAATTTATAGATATAGGTGATAATTAATGCCTTAAAATACCTTTTATATGCTTGAATTCTCAATTTATGTTGATTTCAATCTGATCACCTACTAATGTTAGAGTTTTCATCGATCCAAACATATCACTTTACGAATAGGATGTAAAATTGTGTGCCCTTATATGAGATACACATTATATATCTGATTTCATGGATAGATATAAGTGATTCATCTATTATGGGGCTCAATAAAGTTTAGTTGGTGATAATGATTGTATAGGTAACCATTGAGTATATGTGAATATTTCAGAGCCATTATAAGCAGTTATAAAACCAAATAATGTGTCCATAGATGTTTCATGAGTGATAAAATGTGGTTCTGATGGAATCTCTGCAACAAAGATTTAAAATATTCATATTAGTAATCAAGAATTCTAGAAGGTTCATAATTTCATTGAAAATAATTTTTATGGAACATAGGGTTTCATACCACCATGTATTAACTCCATAGTATTTCTTAGTGCATAACATCATTCCTATGCTATAGTTGAGGAGAAATATTCATAAACAATACACATTATCGACTGTGGAAATATGAAGGTAAAGATAAAACTACCTTGGTAGTGTTCATATTTTCTACTATCTATAGACTACATATGTGGTATTCTCATTCATAACCTATTAAATTAACCATTTAATTGTTAAGATTACTATTTTTTGATTATTTCATATATTGAATTCTTATAGGTTTCATAATAACCATTATAATTGGTATGAGAATGATTAATGAGAGGTGAAATTAAATTTTAACCCCACTTCACCCTATTATATACTTTTTATTCATCATCAAACCTGTGGTTCAATGAAATCAATAGTGGTCAAAATAATCACTAGAACAACGACCAATATTAGTTTAAATATATTCATCTCCCTATTGTTTTTCCTTTTTTTAGTGAATTATATATAATATCCTTTACAGTTTATAATTTTCTAATGATGAAAAAACTATGAAATAGTCAAAAAGTAAAATGGTGAGGTAAGTTTTCATTTGAGTATTAAAATGGAATGGGTTGATAGTGGAGAAAATGGAATCTATTAAGGGATGATATGTTGGTTTAGAAACCTCTATTGTTGGTGGAAACAAATGTGGTTGAACTATCTTGGGTATTTTGATAATAATATTCATCTAGGATAATGAAAATCATTGAAGAAATAATATAGGAATATTTGGGTGTCTTAGTATTATATTATATTAATTATAATCCATATGATGTGTTGTCATTGAGGAAAATGTCATGTCTAGTATTGAATAATTTCTAGGGTTTCTAGAGTTAAATTAAATTATCACAAGGTTAGGAGTTCTAAAATATACACAGTTTTATGACCAAATTCAAAACATGGGTGGTATGAGAGTAAACATTGGATTTTCTAATAAATTACACCTTTCATGTATGACAAGGGACACACTATGTCAATGTAAGACATGAATCTAAGACACCCTAATACACACCAATCAAACTCATGAATCACACATTTCATGACTCCTGATGTTGAATTTTTTGAATGACTACTCACTATAATGGAATGATGTATGTTCTTAGTCACACAATTTTTAAGGCTTATATTCCATGTTTTGTTGATTTATATTCCTTTTATTATGACTTAATTTTATTTTTCCATATTTCTTCACCCAATTTTCAAAATTGTATAAATAAATAGTCTACTGTTAATATTTTTTCCCATATACCATGTTGTTGAATTATTATTTATAATATGTTAAAATTTTTATTATTATTTTGTTAATTTTAGAGACACCTCTATAAAAAGATAATGGAATTGTTAAGGTGAGGCATTTATGTTAAACATTAAGTAGCTACTCGTTTTTATGTCCCAGAATAGTGTCCCATTAGGGATGACGTAATCCACTAGATAAATATTCATTAACAGAAAATTTACCATATATGGAAGAGGTATTTTAGTTAATAATTCATGTGTATTGGTGAATTTATACATCCATGTGGTCGGTACACCTCTATATATTGGATTTTAGTCCTCTATGTAGGCTTGTTCCCACTTAACTGATGGACATATAACTTAATGATTCATGATACCTCCCTTTAGCTATAGATAAATTCATTTAAACTTAAATCATTTTTATAGTTTGGGTGTTACTAATACTACTACATTTCATGTGTTGTTGACCTCTACTAGGATATTCCATATAATTAGACTATCGACGTGGGATTTTCATTATATTAATGGTTTTATCAATCCATTATTAATTATTTTAGTATCTTATTCTAACCTCCCCTCAAACCATTATATATTTGGTAGTCCTAAACATTATTTTAATACTCAATAATGTAATTTTCATTAAACTAACACATGATGTATCTATGAATAATATTTTTAGTTTAGAAGATTTTTCAAAGAATATGGTTCTTGTTATTGTAGTGATTATAGGATTTTTGATTGGGATATTTACTTTTATAGATCATTCCTAGATCTTTTATAGAGAGGAGGTCCTTCTTCCTTGTTCTCATAGGTATTTCATCTATTGATATTATTATTGAAATGTATTTTATTTAATTTTAGTGTTTTCCCATGTTGTGTTGTATTTGTTAAATGGAGCCTCGTGATTTCATATTGTATTTTACTTTTATAGTCTACATATTTATCATCAGGTTGTTAGTTATGTTTCATTTATTAAGTTATATGTTTATTATATCATGAATATATTTTTCTAATGCCTCTCATATTTGTGACATGCCTTCTTGGTGATGGTCATTTTTGATTTCTTATTAGATGTGAGCGTGAGGTGATACACATGGCCTATCAATTACCATGGTTGGGTGTTAAGGTGTTAGGTAGTGTCATATCAATCCCAAAAACTTTATGTCCATATAACTAGCTCAAAATATAGATATAAATATTTTCTCATGTGATCAAACCTTATATAAGGATTCATACAGATTTATTATTTACCATAGATCTCTCATTTTGATTATAATATTGGTTGTAACATCCCTTGTTTGATGCCTTACATTAAATAACTATATTATTTTTTTGTACTTATAAATTATGTTTATATATTATTATAAAATAAATAATATAATTTCCATATGATTTATATATTATATGAATCAAACTAACATCTCTTTATTAATTCATGGGGGATAATTAAAATAAATGTCCATGAAACCATGTATCTCATTTCATTGAATATTATATAACAAGGACTTTTTCATCCTTTAAAATATAACACATTTAAAATGGATAATAACTATAATATATATATATATATAACAATTACAACTCCTGTTTCATATTTACTGTTGAGAATCACCGATCATATAAATTACCCTATACCAAAAAAAATCAGCAAAGGATAATACTTTTTAAGAAATACGTAATGAAATCTTATAGAATGAGGAGTAGGATTTTTTATGTTACAATGGAATGAATTTATTCAATTAAATGGGTGTAATATTGTCATTATTAAAGGGAATGATAACCATTAGTTATTATATCAGTAAACACATTTCACGATTTGAAATTACTAGTATATAGTTTATATACATAGTGTTACTTTTTATTAGAAAATATAATTGTTTTCATTATAAATAAATTATTCAACATAATAACTAATTTTCAATAGAATTAAATGATATAAGTTTATTTTTTAAAATACCATAGATTATAAAGAAATTATTTTTATGAAATATGAATTTTCATTAAATTTTTTACATTTAAATAATTATATCAATTACCCAAAATCATTAAAAATATGGAATTATTTTTAAAATTAATAAATTACTTTAAATAAATAATTATAGAACAATAAGTATTAATAATTTAATATTTCAATGAAAAAATATATATTATGTGTAAAAAATCAGTAATTTTTTATATAATATCAAATATCATATGTATGAATAATAATAAAAATTAATGATTATATACACATGAAAATTAATAAAAATTCATGCATTTATTATTAATTAGTGATAAAATAACTTAATTTCATGAAAAGAATAATTTTAATAAAGGTTTTTTCCCCTGTAATGTGTTTTATATTTTAAATTAAATTAATAATTTTAATGAAATGTATTGAAACTATATAAATTACATTTACATTGAACTAATAGTTAGAAATATTTATTTAATTAGGATAAATTCATATACTATTTAAAATAGTATTGTGAATAAAAATAGTTTTCCTAGTTCTATGAAATTTATAATTAATTTTAATACAAATTATAAGGTGAATGTAAAAAATGGATTTCTAAATTTATAATTAACATGTTCTGTTTATTTATATTTCTAGTTTTTATTTTATAAGTACAAAAAAATTACATAGGAAAAATTTAGTTACAAATGGAATGGTAAGTATATTATTTTTGAAATTTTTTTATCACTATTAATTATTATTCATATCTATGTAAAATATATTGATCTATATTAAATAATGATTCAGATATAATATATTTATATACTAACACTCATTTAATTAGTAAATTATAAGAAATATGAATAACATAATTTTTATTTAATTCATAAGTTTTAATATGAATGTTAATTTTCTCATATATAGAATTCTATTAGATAATATATTTCAAAATTTAATAACAATATAATTAAATTATGTTAGAGGATTTGTCTTATATTTGTATTAAAATAATAATTTCAATGGTAAATATTTAAACAAGGAAAATGGTGTAACATAGAGTGGGTTAACTTTTTGACAATTAATACATTAAAAACTCTTCTTATAAGTCCTTTTCTGTGAAATTCATTCCCACTTGTCTCACCTATATTACTGTAACTAAATCACGAATCTCCCAAAAGATTCCACAATTAACCCTCACTTAACTTATATATTTAATGGTAGATAAATCATTTCCACTCATTAAAGGAGATCACATATACACACTACAACCTAGTCAAATAATTTGAATTCATCGTGAATATCATGATATTTTTTCTCTCTTAGATCCCAATTCCATTATTGGAATCCCATGTTCACAATAATTTTTCCCAAGCCCTCCATTTCTCTAAGTCCCGCTAAAGGAATAAAAAATAATTCTATATGAGAACTATCCACTCCATATCATTTTTTCTCTATTTTTCATCGATATCACCTCCATTAAAATTCCATAGTAAAACACCACATAATTAATATACATTTAAATCATTAGTATTTGTATTGTAATGAAATAATCACTATCAATGTTATAGTCACCCATTAATTTTATAATGATCTTATTTGGTTCAATTTATCCACCAACAAAAATAATGATACATGTTTCTATCATTGGTAGTTATGAAATACTATTTAATTATAATATATTACATTAAAATTTTAATTATGTTGTGAATATGATTCTAGAAACGTAAAAAATCATGATCTGTATGAAGTAACTTGTTATTATCACCAAATTACAAGAAACTAGATCATCAATATTTCTATGTTCAAAACCAATTAATATTCCTTCCGTCAACTAAAAATGGGAATATATAAATTATTGAAGTAAAATGATTTTAGTGTCTTCAATAATATTTAAATGTATAACATTTTATTAATAAATGAGGGCCAACATCAACATTACAATTTTTTTTGGAAATAAGAATTATTTGTAGAACCACAATTTTTAACTGTAAAAATATAATATCAATGATATCTTTCTTAACTAACAACACTAGGCCTTATAATAATTTCCATATAGTTTATAATTATTAGTATATAAATGTGATCATCACAATATTTCCATTTAATTAGGGTTGGAATTGTATTAACCAAATTATAAAATATATTTATAATGGTTTTATATAATTTATATGTATTTATTTTTTTCTAAATGATTTTTTATTAAAAATTATGTGCTTTAATTTTATGCTTTAATAATATCTTTTCTTAAAAATGTTATTTTTAATGCACTTTATGTGCATATATTATAATTAATTTTAAACATTTTTATTGATTTAATTTTAGTAAATGAATATTATTTATGAAATCATAATTTGAGAATTATCATAATGGTAAATATTGTGATTTTTTTAAAATATAGATTTTTCAGTGAATAGTGAAAATAATGATTTTTGTATAAATATCTTCTAATATAATTAAATAAAGTACATTAACAAAACCATAGATGTTTGATTTTGTACATAAATTAACATATTTATCCTTTAATAAAATATTCTTTTATTAGTAACATATGAATCATAATTGTAGTAAATTTTGATATAACATCATTTTTCGAATTAAAAATTCATTTTTATAAAAATAATTATCATTTTATTTTACAAATTTATATTAAAATGAATTTATGAACATAATTTAAATTTATCCATGATTAAAGGATTCCAAATTTGGATTAAGTAGGCTAAATTTTTAACAATAAAACTCTTGTAATTATAAGAAATTTGGAATAATATCATTAGTTAATATTTTTTCAACTAGGTATGGGTAAAATGAGTTAAAAAATGTTAATACTGCTAAATAAGTCAACATTATCTAGCTAAAACATGTATTCATATTATTTTATAATAGTAATTATAATATAAGAATCTAATATTTGAGAATTTTGTAATTTATTACCACTATCCTTTGATTAGAGAAGGTATATTACTTTATGTATTGTATATATTTGAAATGTTAGTCATATTATTTTTATATTTAAAATAATTATTTGACATTAATAAATTCAAGTTATGTTCAATTATAAAAGGTTATAAAAAATATAAATGATTTATTTTTATCAATTTAATTTATATTAAATTTTTATGGATGGAATAATTACCATAAATTCTTACACAATATGTAAATCATGGTAATTAATAAAATAGAAAAATAATGTAAAGGACTTTACAAACCATTAAATTAAAATAATATAGAAAAAATATTTTTTCCATGATTTTTTATATTAATTTAACTATTTTGTTATGTTTCAAAATATTATATTGTAATTCTATTATAATGTTTTGGATGGTCCTGAAAATGAATTTTATGGTATATTATATAAAACAGTATGTTATGTAATGAATTAAAATTTATAAAAATATTACCTTGGGAAAATTAAATTGTAAATTCTCTAGAGTAAAATTAATTGTCTACATATGTGTAACACGTCCTCTTCCACTAACATTTTTGACTCATATAGGGTAAAAATTTCTGATATCATGGCAATCATCAAAAGGGGTAACAATGGTTTAAAACAAAGAGATATGTGAGAAAACATAAGCTAAGCATGTCCCAGTGTTATTTTAATAGATGATATATGGTAATAATAATCATATCATTGAAATAATAAAATTGTTTACCACAATATCATGGAAATTAAATAATATTAATTTAGTACTATATGTTGTCCAAGGGTACCTCACCCTTCACTTATAATATAAAACATCCTCTCATCTATTAATTAAACATTTTGATCCCATCGGTTCATGAAATACCTACCCGAAACAGTCCCGATCTACACTTTACATGTTCTATAAGCCTTCATCACACATAGAATCCAATCATATATTGGATATTATGTAAGCCGAAGAGGCTATTAGAGGAGAATGTATATTTCTTAACCTAACTATTTCATGTTTATTTAATCTTATACCTTTTTACAATCATCATTAACCTTTGTGATGTAAATAAATCATAATATTAAAAGTTTTTAAATTTTAATCTTATTATTTAAAGCCTTTTTAAACCCATTTTCAATCATCTGGGAAGTGGAAACATTGCTCGTGCATATGTGTAGTTTACCAACTCAATGAAGCAATGTCTTTAATTTTTCCACGAAACCTTTCAAGGATTGTTATTACGATATATTGAATTATTATATAGGATATTAATTTGATAATTACCATTATAGATAGATAATATATCATTTATTATCTTCCAATTTCTATCTATTGAAAAAAATTAATTTCTTTTGTGTGTTTGTGTCTAGTAACACTTCTATGACATGATGTAATTCATTTTTCATTTACATATTTCATGAATGGATATAAATTTTTATTCAATGTATAATAAACTATTTATTTCATAACATTTATTATATATATGAAGGTAAAATGAACCCAATTACTATAGTTAACCTACCCAATCCAGTTCAACTTATATGATGAATGTTATCAAACCATCTGATTTGAACTGAATCAAATAAGTAATGTCTACTATAATTATTCAAAAATATATAGTACTTATATGATATTACATACTCAAGATAAGGGACAAGTTACCATAAAACCACGATTTAAATGTTTTAAAGATTTAATTTCTAAATCATTTCCTCCATTTCCATATTATCAAAATAAATTTATTTATTTATTTATATTGAAATAAATAACATATAAAGTATGTTTTATTTCCTTTTTACATTAATTTATATTATTTTAGAAGAAATATTTTTATGTATTTTATACTAAATTAGTTCACTATATTTATAAATTGCCTAAGGAATGTTGTATTTAAAAAATATGATTCCATAGGGTCTAACAAATATAGTAAATATTACTATATGTTTTAATTTCTTTATAACCTTTTATTATTTATTCTATGGGAAATTTTTCATCCATTTTTTCTGGGTATAATAATTTAAAAAACGTGGTTTTAAAAGAAAATGATATATTAGTTTCCAGAAACAAAAATCACAAGGTTTAAAAAGTATATTTTTTAAGAGTTTTATGGTGTAAATAAAATATTTTAGGTGTTTCATGTATTTTATGGTCCTTATAATTTTTTTGTGATTATTTTGAATCCCAATATAACTCAATAATGCATGAGTAAATGATTATATTCTTCTATGATTTTTTGGTGGAATTAACTAATTGGATTATTTCATTTCTAAGGGTTCAATGAATATTCACCACTAGGATCATACACAACCATTATATTAATTATGGTGTGTTTTCATGGAAATATATTCATTTCAAAAGGAAATATAATGGCCTTTTATTTGAGGAAAGGATTACTCCCATTAATAGTAAAAAATGGAATGTTTTTATTTAAAGGTTTTCTTATTGTATCATATTTATTTAGGAACTATCATGATAATGAAATTACCTTTATGATCGATTATAATGTGCTTCTTGAAAAAAAATGCAGTATATTAGATTTCATATGTAGTTAATTTATTATTTGAACCCAATGTTTCTTATGATAAAGGTGAAATATCATATTCGATCTCATGGTTTTCAAATTGAGTATCATGTTTCATTTAATATTTTTATCTGTCCATTACTATGTTATTTCTTATAATTCGACATTTTCAAATGTTTTTAAAAACATTTTTGGGTGATTAGAAACATAAATTAAGTTGTGTTTAAAATCATGATGATTTTTCGTGAAACATAAACAAGTTTAATTTAAAAAATACAATTTGTTGAATAAAAATGGATATTGATTGGAAGTATCTATATTATAATTTATGGTTTTATTATGTAGGAGTTGTGAAAAAATTATCTAAAAATATAATACCTAATGATCCTCAAAATGTATGTAAACAAATTCTTGAATTAATTCATGATTGTCTAATACATTAGAAAAAATTACATATAGTTACTGTCAATGGAAATGTTTATAGAACATTATAGACTTGGATTATTCCTATAAAGATAGTTTAATATTTATATATACCATTAGGGGTTATTAAGTCTATGTATAAGATAATATTCTAATGTCTTGGAAAAAAATGATCCAATTGTTTTATGAGAAATTGTATTAATTGCAAGATAATAGAAACTAAACGTTTTTATATCATAAATTATCCTTGGAAAAATAAAATTTAATGGGGTAGATTAGTATTTACACAATAATAACCCAACACATGATGATTAGACCTAATATTGTGCACTAGGTTGGACACTCATGTGGGTCATTCTAGGGTTATTTCACATGTTTTTAGTGAAACATTATGGTGTATTTGAGTACAAGTTTGTTCAATAAAATGATGACCATGGATAAAATATGTTATCCTTAAGTGGTTATATATTTTATATAGTAGTTTTCCCATTAAAGACATCCAAAAATAATTTAGCTTTACAACCTTATTCCTTCGTGAACTTATTATTTATTAACTCAAAAAAATTCAGCATGGTAAAATATATTCTCAATGGTTGAAGGAAAAAAAATAGAATCCTAATTTATATTCATAAAAATTAACTTGGAATAATAATTGAAAATTATTCGGATTTATAAACATTATCAAATGCATAAGTATAATGAACTGAACCACTAAGGGCTGCATAGCCAGTGAAAGACCATCTAGGCGGGTCCTAGTGGTTCAAGCCCTTATGGATTGTAATTAGTGGAATAATAATATAATATAAAAACATATAGAGTGAAAAAAGTATTTATTATCCCATATGGAAGAAATATTATAAAAATTTAATTTAAATGAATATGAAAAAATTCACACCCACTGAGAAATTATTTTCCAACCTGAAAAGAATGAGTCGAAAATTGATGAGATATCCAATGTCCGGATCCCTATGCCTCAACCACAGTATGTTTTCTATGTACCCAAATATCCCTTTTATTATTTGAAATCACTATATATCTATTTATCATCTTCATATGATGTAAATATTATTGGAAACTCCCATGCATGACATTGTATATACAAATGAATAATGATTCCCCAAAAACTACAAAGGAAAAATAAATGACATAATTAAATTAGTCATATCTTTCAAAATCAAGAGGGAAAGCCCAAAATTATATATACATGATGATATATGAAAACCATTTGAGATAGAAAGGGGATATCACTCTCATATCTATGTACATGATGAGGATTATGCAAGTTACTCTAGATGTCCATCATTGATTACTAGTATATCATGTATCTATTTAATTAAGACATGATAAGGGCTTGGTACTCACCACTACTTCTTATCCCTAGGGAACAAAATCTATAAAATATTTAGGACCCATGCCCCAGTACAACTTGGAGGAATTCCACTTGGTGGATATAGGTTCTTCCCCCACATAGCGGAGTACGTTCTCTAAATATGTGTGATGAGTATGGGGGCTCAATGCCCCATGCGATAGGGGAGTAAAATACACGATGATAGAGGAATTGTGTCCACTTTTGGGTATACCATATCTATATATGATATACCTAGT
Source organism: Viscum album (assembly GCA_963277665.1). Lineage (NCBI taxonomy): Eukaryota > Viridiplantae > Streptophyta > Magnoliopsida > Santalales > Viscaceae > Viscum > Viscum album. The sequence continues at coordinate 607,631,258 of OY728127.1, forward strand.
ATGGGGGACCCCTTCCTTGATGTGACATGGGAGTATTGTCCCCATTCTAACAATGTGTATGGAGGACCCATGCAATAGTGTTACAATGGATTACCATCTCCCAAAATAGAAGACACGTGATCAAAGACAGGAGTATAATCCTTATAACTAGAATAATTAATATGGATGACTCATTCCATATATCATCTAGGGAGTACCATCTAAAAGGGTAGAGAACATGTTCTAGCATAGGGGAGTTGTATATCTATAAATATAAAATGCATATAGAGGACCCGCACCTTGGTGCGATATGGGAGTACCATCTCTATAGATATTGGTCATGCACCCCCATAGGTTAGTATATTCTTTATATATAAAGAGTTATTTTGTATGACCCACAACCTAGTGTGACATAGTAGTACCATCTCCAATGATTGGGAACCTACACCTGCAGAGGGGAGTATCGCCTCTAGTTATGAGAAGTATATAGATGACTAACACCTTTGTATAAAAGGGGGGTACCGTCTCATTATGATCTATTTAATGATCATTCCAAATCACTACCATCATCATGAATTTCCTAAGGAAGTATCCCACTCATAACATCCATCATCATATCTAAAAACCCACTATAAAGACTACCATCATTTTATTTAGAGAAAAACACTCAATAGTGGTTACTAGCAAACCGATATCTACATCCAAAGTAATGATAGATGATAGAAATAAGATATATGTGTAGTACACTAACTGTATAGGGGTCTACATAGAATGTGACCCCACATCGTTACCTAGCTATTTATCATATAGACATGGCTCAGAAACTATGTCACAATATATGGTGTGTATAGGTCATACATTGAGTGTCTTAGTGACTTCAGACCTTCCAAGGTTCTCCCAGTCTTGCCTATATATATAGACTTGTTCCGATTCACATGTTATTGTACCTATACATGTCCCTGCACATGTAGTTATCCATTTACAATAATGATTACCAAGACCAATATTTTTTTTCCATTTTCATGATCATGTACTCAAATAGTACACGTTGGGAAACAAGTAGTTGGTCACTAGAATGTTGGTTTACCAAACAACATTTGATACTTTCCTCCAACTATAAATCTGGGAAATAGTGGCCATGGTACTACATAATATGTTTTCATAACGTTACATGTTATGTTCTAGGGATTTCAATAGAATATCAAGATCTTCACACAAATTCTTGGTCTAAGGTTGCAACCATGATTCACTCCATTTTAACGTGTGAGACTGGTGGGGTAATCCTCCATCTGTTAGTAAATCATCTTCACAATCATCGTTTTCAAAACCTCCATGAATCTTGTGTTTTAAAAGCTATTGAACCCACCAAAATAAAAGTTGAATCGTAACCCTAAATTGACATAATGATGAACATAGATAACAATGTGGGAAAATAACCATAACAAGGGTGATAAACAACATTGACCAAGCATTATTGGAAAATTATTTCAATGCATGGAATCTATGGTTAAATCATTGAATATGAATGAATAAATTGAATAAAAGAAATTATTTTCATAATGGGATAATGTGATGTTTGGGAATATGAAGAATCCAAAAAAGATAATCAAATATCCATGGTCTAATGTTTATTCAAGGTAGTAATCTATAATTGAAAATACATGCCTTGATTTTGGGTTGATCCTTGGTGATGAATTCTTTCCCCACTAGTGGGTACGATTTTTTACATTCACTTAATTTCAATTCACATAGATATTATTATATTTCATGATCTCATTATATTAAACCAATGAAGAACTCTCTAAATATACTCTCCTTGATACCGGGGTTAAGTGGTTAACCTATGTGAATTACCATAAAAATATATTTAATGGTTAAATTTTGTAATGATTTTTAAATGAATGTATTTATTAATAAATTATTTAACCATATAGATGTACTTACCAACATCTTCCTTAACTAATCGTCCTCTACTATCCCACTTTAAGTCACTCAAATTGTAAACCCCACATTCTGAATTCAAATATGGACTAAATGTTTTTATCCAAGGCATTTTTCAGTAGATATTCGATTAGTAATTATAAATGTTTTGTGCATGATTTTAATATATTTAATATTTTTAATATAACATTTCCTAGCTCACTACTCCATCAAATATTTTTCCTTCTCAGCACCTATCTTTGAAAATATTTAATAATATATTTCAATTTCTTAGTAGGAATAAATTGAGTCCCAATATTAAATACATGAAAACCACCTTATTTGGTATCCCAATTATCTTTTATAATATAACATCAGGAATGACCATGGTATTCATTTGATTTTTTTGGAAATACAATAATCATATCATATATATATTAGAGAATACCCTAATGTACTTTATCATGGATTTTTTACATTGGATGAATTTGAATTTGAATTTATTACCCTATAATGTGCTAAAATAGTGGGTAAAAATTTGGAATATTATCAATTTTTTTTTTTAATTTATATTTTTTAAAAAATAATACTTAATTGTAAAATTAATGTCAAACCATTTCATAAAAAAATTTAGGAAAAAAGTTCCAGATGTTGTCTCAAAGATATGTAATCAAAACATAGTATAGTTAAAAATTTTCAATCCCCAACAAAAATCCATTTCAATTTTTATGAAATTATTTTAAATGAATAAATGGAGAAGAACATATAATTTTTTGAGTCATTAATAAAATGTATAGACTAGATATGGTAGATCACAGTTCATCAATCATTGGAATTTTTATTGGACTAAATGGTGATCTATATTTTAATGGTATGGGTTTTTAATGTGTGATGTTAGAAACATGAATTGAATTATATTGATTAATCCCTATAAATGATTCTTATTTTTTATTTTATTAAGGTTGTATAAAGATATAAGATATAAAATATTGGACACATGATTTCGATGAATGTTGAATGATTAAAAGTATCTATAAATAGGGTTTCATGATTTATGAGCTTGTGGTATTTTATATAATGTTGGATAACATTTAAATATTATACTATTTTTAAATTCAATAATACCCATAGAGGTTTCCTTAAATGTGAAATTTTTTGGAGTCATTTATTTAATTCAAATAACTATTTGTTATATTTATCTCTTTTGTATAACATGGGTGATAATACAAAATTTATTCAAAAAATAATAATTTTTTTTGATGATATAAGATTAAAGGTATTGATTAACATTAATTTTATTTCAACATTTAATGCTAATGTAATTTTTATTATTTGGGATAAATTGGATTTTACATTTTCTGAACAAATGATTTATCATATTGATGTCTATGGGATTATAATGTGATTTTTTGAAAATCTAATATAAATTTTATAGAAACATTAATATTTTTGGAACATAACATGATTAAGGTATATTTATATATTATGTGGATATTGGAGAATATTTAAAGAATAATGTATGAATTATCTTCTGGAAGAAAATATGATTTCATTTTACCATTAGGGATATTGTGGTTATTTATGGAAAGGATTATCATATTTTGGAGATTATTGTACTAGGTAATAAATCATATTAGTATATATATTTATTATTTACATGGAGATAATTGAGAATTTTATCATTATGGAATATAATATTAAATTATTCTAATTTTTGTTTTTCAATCTTGTTCAAGCATATTTTGATGTGTTTTAAGGATATATATTTATGGAATGTTTTATGTTTATAATTTTGTTTTATTTTTTGAGAAATTTTATATTAATATATCTTTATATTGATATTTTATAAATGTTTAATATTTTCATAAAAGTATAATAACTAATTTTATTTTGATTAATTTCTAAAAATAGGAGGATTGACTCATTATCATGTTGTGGATCTTCTGATTTCATTATGATTAATTTTATTTGATTATGGATGAAAAAAAGTTCATCTTGAATATGATTCTCATGGATTAAGATATGAGATAAAAGAGAAAAAAAACTTGAAGAATAATCAATGGATGTAATTGATCTTTTGGAATGGAATGAAATCAAATAAGTGTATTTTCTCATACCCTCTATATTAATAGTAAATCAATCACTAATACAAAAGAAAATTATTTTGAAATAAAATTGGATTCCTATTATCTTAATTTTTGAATAATTTATGGACTTATATATCTTATAGTGGTTTAAACATTTTTTTCACTGAATTTTTCATGATCATATTCTCTTTCACCCAATATTATTCATTGGATAATAATTTTATCCTCCAAGTTCATATATTCAATTCTAGTTAATGTTCTCCATATATGGGATCCTAATATGTGTTATTCCATGTGACCTTTATATTTCACTTTTACAATTTAGGAAAGGATATTTTATTATTTTTATTTATGATGTGTGTTTTCCACAATGGTATTTTTAAATATTAAATTTGTTTTCCTTTCATGCTCATTTTTTTTATCTACCATACCCTAGAATCTATTTTTTAAGTCAATCCTTTATATCATGAATGAGATAAAATTAAGAGGATTAAATTTTATACTATTTTATTATTTATTATATTTAAATTTAAATATAAAATAATATATGTTCTATAGATTTCATAATAAAAAACATGATCCTTTGGGAAAATTGTGGTATTCTATAAAAATATTAATATTTAAATGTCATTATTATAACCTAATAATTTAATTAAAGGAATGAGTTGGAATAAATAAATTATGATAAATATTTATAGATGTTTTTATTAAATAAAATTTTATTTAATAAATAATAATAAATAATTACTTAATTTCCATAAATTTCATTTTATGCTTCAAAAATATATTTTCTTCAAAAAATTGGTTTTTATTCATTATTATGCATAAATTATTAATATTTTATATAATTATTAGGAATTAATATAAATAAATATAATATTTTAAATAATTATATAAAAATTACATTAGGTTGAACTTTTCTGTTTTTTAGAAAATATTGATTTTTATATAAATTTTTAAAGTTTTCAATTTTTATAAAACTGTCAAAAAATTTCAATAAATTAATTAATTAGAAATCCATATTGTGTATTTAATTTTTAAATAAAGTAACCAAATTAAAGTAAATTATATATTATATAATTAATTAGATAGGAATATGTATTATAAATGGGTTTGGATTAAACTAATTTTTCGGCTTAAGAACATTTTTTCTAAAAATTGTTATTCTTGGAATTTTACATATTTATATTAAAATTTATTTCAAAAACTTATAGAAATTGAATCCTAAAAATTGATTACAAATTATAAATTAGTACTTTAAAATTTCATAAATATTTTCCTTATATTTTTTCATTATGATCAGTATTTATAGTGAATATTTACCGCCCCCACCCATTAAGGGAAAATCAGGTAAGACATGATTAAAATTATGAGACACTAATTTAAAATTACACTACCCATTTTACATAACATATTGTAAAATATGGTTTCAATCATAAATATCTATTATTAAAAATATTTGAAATTTCTTACTGCATTCTATTGTTTATTACATTTATATTATTTTTATGTAAATGTTAAATTCAAAAATGTCACTCTTCTAATTTTTCAATCTATAATACTTGGTGAAAATAATAAAACTAGTTTTTTTATATTAAAGATATTTATTTAAATTATGAAGGAAAATTTTTATCATGTTATTTTAGTTTAATTTAATAGTGTTGGAATAATTTTCTCAAATTCTTACGCAACACCGACACAATACTTTTTGATTTAATATAAAATATTGACACTATTATTAAAAAACATTATATATATAAATTTAGATGAATTAGATTATTATATGAGTTATTTAGATAAAAAATAAAATATTACTAATGTTTTGAAAATTTCTATTAAAAACTGAATTACTATCTTTATTTCCTTAAATTCTAAGAGTGTGAATAGACCAGAAAATGATATTAATGGTATATTATGTAATATATGATTACACATATTAATTTAAATTTCATAAATATATTTTCTTTTTCCAAATTAATGAGATATGGTCATGAATATATTCAATTGATGAATTATCTATCATTTTTCACCTTATAGTCTCAATTTTGACTCTTATATAGTAAAAAACCTTCATATCACAATAATAATATAAAGAGAAAACATGTTGTTAAACAATGTGATAAGTGTTAAAAAATCACCTTAAATATATATATATATATATATATATATATATATATATAAGTATTTTTATTAGTTTATATAAAATCGTAAAAATCATAGATTTGAGATATTTATATTTTTTCTCTTTATTTTGAAATTTAATTTTTATTAATTTTATAATTTATGTATTTCTAAGGGTGACCATCCCTTCCCTTATATAAGGGCCCACCCTCTCCTATATTCATTGTACCATTGAGTTGACTATTTTATCCATTATAACCTCAAAAAATTTCCCAAATTTAGTCCCCTAATCATATGTGTACTGGCATCAACATATTTCTAAACCAATAAAGATTATGGATTAATCCAAAGTGGTTATTAGATGTGAAGGTATAAGCAATAACCGACCTATTTTGTGTTTATATATTCTACTACCGTGTTCATATCTTCCTTAAATATTATTAAATAATAACATAGATTTCATATATATATATATATAAATTTTATATTTATTATATTATATCAAATTTTCTTCCCCTTTTCAATCCTATAGTCAATGAAAGCATTGCCCAATCATACATGTGAATTAAAACATTCCTGAAGCGATGTGTTTCGTTTTTCATAACCACCTCATAATGAGTGTAATTAATATGGATTGGATTATTATATATGATATTTTTAACATAATTATTATTAATGGAAAATTATATATGATCTATTATATTACACGTACATTGACAGGAAAATGATAATGTTTTTCCTATGTACGTTAGGACTATAACCTCTATAAAGAGATGTGATTTGTTTCTAAAATATTTCTTTAATGTATGGTTATAAAATTTTATTTAATGTACACAAACTAATGTTTTTGTGATTAATAATATATACATGATATAACAATGACACAATTTATCATATTCAATTTAACAAAGCCATTTTCGATTTATAAGCTGAATATTTTCAAAATTCTTAATATAATCATAATTGATTATATATTTAATCTTAACATGGATATAATTTAAATAATTGGAATAATAAAATTTAAATACATTATAAATTAGGTTTAAAATATATGAATTTTTGGTGTTAAATGACATTTTCTCTCTAATGGATAGAACCAATCATTTTTTTTCTGTTTAAGAAAATGTGATTTATAAATCATATATAATAATTCCAATTAAAAAATTGAAATACTATATAAAGATATATGAAAAATATAAATATTTTACATTTATATAAGAAAATTCATAAAATAATTTTAAGAATACATCCATGGAAGAGAAAGAGTTGAAAAATAAAACTTTAAGAAAATATTTGTTAAAATGAATGTCCATTAGAAAATTAACAACATTTAAATCATAAGTCTAATGAAAAATTAACATTACAAAACATTTTTTATTTAGATAATAATGGAATTCATCATATAAAATTTAAATTATTCTTTATATAGACATTATTAAAGAATATGGGTGTGTAATATCAAAATATTCACCATCTAATGTAAATTGAGATGAATCCATTACCTTGAGTACAAATCATCACATATGTGAATTATCTTCTTCCATAATAAATGTTTTTTTAATATATAAATTCATATGAAATTTTTATTATGTTTTATAACATTTATATCACATATTACCTTGTTATATAAGAATAATTAATCAATTATGTGAGCATCAGTTGTTTTGATAATATTAAAATTTTGTGTCAAAAATTAGTTTAGTATGTTTACTATGGTTTTAGAATTCATTTTATAAACATATCCAAATTATTAATATTTAAATAACTATAAATTTTATTCATCGTTTATTCTTTTGAAACCAATCATGACAAATTATTTATAAAAATGAAATGTTTTACAATCATGGATACGTTAGGTCATACATTTTTTTATAAAATTAATAAATGAAGCATAATATAATTAAAAACATAGTTACAAGAGTCAAAAAAAGAAAATTTACAAATGATCGAGTAACGTTTCCATTTTTAAAAATTACTATGGTATAAAAGTAAGTATTATTTTATCATATAAAATGATAATATTATCATAAATAAAAAATTATTTAATTAAATATTTTTATATATATCATCCATGTTATGTGGTGATTATAAAGTAATATCATCGCTTCATGGATGTGGTGGTCCACACGTATGCATTAATAATGTTATCATTTATTAATGAATGGAAATGTAAATGTAAATGATAAGTATTACATTTTATAGATGATTAATATGACATTAATGAAATATTTATTTCATATATATCAAATATATTCATTATTATTATCCTTATTAACTTCCATAGAACATTTTAGTGAAAAATGAATCGCATCACTTCGTGAGACAACACTCCACCATACACATGAGCGAATATATCATTTCCCCCACAAAATGAAAAGTAAGAAGGTATATACAATTTTATTATTGTGTAAGAATATTATTTTACTAATATATATTTATATATATTATAAATCAAAGACATTAAAAATCCATGTGTGGTGATGATGAAAAAATAATGACATCAGTTCACACATACAAGCTTGACATACACACAAATGCTGGATTACATTCCCATAATATGTAAGATGAGAATTAATTAGGTTATTAAATTAACATAATAAAATATATGAATATGTTAGATAATGGTATTAATATATCATAGTTAGTAAATATCACATTATGTATTTGGGGAATGAAATAATATAAAAATGATGGTTTAATAACAGTAACCCTTATTCGGACAACCTCCTTCTGTTTGCCCCAAAATACTTTATAGGATGGATTTTCGATAAAACCATGGGATTTAGTTAATGTTGATGGAATTAGATATATTATTAATTTTCCATCTTTGATGAAATAAATAGATTTTACGGAGTAATGGTTAGAGAGGAGAGGGTGTCTATTTATAAGTGAGGTGAGTGGCATACTAGAAATATTTCAGAAGAAAAAAAAATACCCACGATTTTTGTGAGATAAAAGGATTAAAATGGACCATTCATGATTATTAGAATTAATAATTTCAACAAATGGTTTTAAAATAGAATTTAGTAGATTTTTGAAGTCATTTTAAAACGTATAATTTTATTCTAACCCCCGGTAAATCATGTTTTACCTTAAACATACATTTTTTACATTATTTTCACTATTCATTTTGAAAAAAGTATGTTAATCCTGTTAAATAATATAAATAATGGTAATAAAAATTATTAAACCTATTTTCCGAAAATAATTTTACAGAATTTGAAAATTTTAATTTAAAATTAAACTCATATATGTGTTGAAAATGTATTTTTTCGAGAATATTATTTTTTGAGTATTAAAAGACTTTATACTCACTATATAATTAGTAATAATAATTTTCATAATTTCAGTTAATAATTATTTTTATAAAATATTAACATTTTATTTAAAAAATTCTTGATTAGATGTTTTTTTAATTTATTTAATATGTGAAACATTATTCACATTAAATTATTTTTTTAAATATTCCTTCTTTATAAAAAAACATGGTTCAAAATTAAAATATTAAGTTGAATAAACTATAATTAAATTTTTTAAATAACTATATGGGGAACCTATATTACATTAAATATTATTATAAACATTTGAAACGTGCAAATTAAGTAATTCCAAGAAACGAAATCACATTTTCAAATAATAAGGTTTTTTAACTATTCACTAAAGAATAAATATTATCTAAAAAATCCCATAACATAATCCTATGTTAATTTTGATATGAAAATTTCAAAAAATAAATTACATATTTTATAATTAAAATTCTATACTTTAGAATTTTTTTAATTTTAATAAAAATTTATAAAAAGAGAGTAATTAAGATAATTTCCTTTTTTATGTAAAAATTACATAATTTTTTTATAATAGTTATACACCTCTAAATCATAAAAAAATTATGAATAAAATTTTTTCTATCAACAAATGGGTGATTATATTTTTTTCGACCATGGAAACTGTATTTTTAAATTTTGGGTCCATTATATTCTTCCAAGACTTTTTAATGAAAATTTATTTATCCAATTTTTATATTAATTTTTGTTTGTAAAAATAAATTATAATGGAATGAGATATATCAATATATGAAAATGTTTTTCATATGTGATAAAAAGTATATTATTATATGTTTAATTATGTAAATGAAATATTTTATGTGTCTCATTTATGTTATTGCCATGTGAAATTTATTATGATGATGGATGAGCTTCATATAGCTCACCAATGCATTGGGTAACGACTATGTTCCCTACCAAATTATATTATAATTAAATAAGTCATTAAATTCATTTATATTGGCTATTGTAATGATTATTGTATGGTTTCTTGTAAGGTTCATATAAATATGATTTTCCAAGAAACCAATATTTATGTTTTATATTTTATAATGATTAATCGTTGAATTTTTTTCACATGGTTTGGTAATTATCTTTTTTAAAGGAATAACTAGGCCCTTTAATGGTACAAATGCTATGTTTTTTAGAAAATATTTTCAAGGGATCTATTTTTTTAAAATTCCCATGATTATGATTTTTCCTATATTTTTTATTAAAAAAATGATTTATTAAAAACTATGGGTATTAATTCGAATTTCTTGTTTTGGTTAATGATAATTTGAGCTAAACGTTTTTTTTGTTAAAGGAAACAACTCTTATATAATTTCATGTTTTGGTAATTAGATAACATGTTTGATTTAATATTTTTATATATCATGTATAAATATATTTTATTATCCTACATTTTCAAATGATTTTCATAGGATTTAAGGATCAGTAAGATCAATGATGAAGAAAAGTTAAAAAAATATTATTTTTCATAAAAAAAACTTTTTTATTATTAAAGTAATTTTTTTTAAAAAGATGATATGGATGGGAAGTTTATGTCTCGAAATTTTTGTGTTTATTATGTATGATTTACAACCAAATTCATTACTAAACTAAACCATCAAGATCCATGAACTGATAGAAAATTAATTAATGATTTAAAACATAATAGTTTGTATGTATTTGAGGTTGAGTCCTTAATGATGGTATTAAATTTAAGGGCTGGATAAATTTAATGGTTTGGATGATTCTGAGGAGGATATTTTATGATTTATAGAAAAAATTATTGGTAAATCTGTCCTTGTATTTGATAATATTCTAATTTTTTAGAAAATAAAACATTCTGTAGTTTTCCATGAAATTTCATCCCTGTCAAGAATATGGACAATACATGTCATTATATCACAAATAAAATTATGTTTAATAACAAAGAAATGGGTGAATTTATAATTTTCATGATCATTATAAAGTTCATAATGACTAGGCCTAAGACTGCACACCTTACAAGATGCTCCTATGGGGTATTCATAGGTGAATTCCCATGTCTTCCATAACCCATCAAGAATGATTTCAATATATGTTTATAGAATATAATTTTGACTATGGATAAACTAGGTTAAAACAATGATGTAATGACTTGAATATAGACTTAGAATAGTAAAAAAATTATAATTTTTATAGTTTTTAGTCAATTTATTTAAGGAAACTATTTTTTACTAAATACCAAACTTTATTTAGTGGGATAAATTTTGTTCTTCATTATATATGGGTAGAAATCAAACACTAACCCCATTTATGTTCTAGAGTATTCACATGAAATCATACTTTTAAAATCTTATGATTTATTCACCTTTACCAATATTTGACATAACAAAAAATTATATTATTATATATAACAATCCACTTATATACATAGTCATGATGAAGTTAATTGGAATAAATTGCAGTATCCTTCAAAAAATAAATATTTTATCATACAAATTTTCTGAAATACCATTAGTTATATTATTCAATTTTTAGAATATTTAGGACCCTAAAAATGATTTCTAATCATATAATCAACTATAATGGATTGTTTCTACTGAGAAACATATGTATTTGTACTGTTATCATATTTTTTTAATTTTTAATGGATAATTAGTTGAAAAATTCATGTAAAACCATATCGTAATGTATTATGGGAAACAAGTTTTAGATGAAGTCATGAAGATATATATTAAAAACAAATTATTGGGTTTTAATTTAAATCTATTTCAACATTCAATTTAATCAAAATTTAATTATTGTAAATGGTTAATGGAATTTGTGGAACGTAGAATGTTTTTATGAATTATAACAATATATGCACATAACAAGTTAAATAATGGGGAATCCCTCTATAATAATTCTCTTTCAATGATTGGGGATCTATATTTAGATTCTAGGAATAATTTAGGTATTCTTTTGTAAATAGCGATTGATGTACACTGTTTAATCATTATAAATTATTCATATTTTTTATTATAGGAATGATATATAACTATTAACTATGAAATATCAAGGATAATAAGTTATGAAAAATGTTTAATCATTAAAAATGAGTTCATATTTTTTTAAAGTGTTTTTATGGTGTGTTATTTTATTTAAGGGTTGATAAATTTTAGATTGGTCATAAGTTTAAATTAATTATTACCTTATGAGTTTTTATGTCATGAGAGTACTTTATAAGATATTTATTGAGTTATAGAGAATGTGTTATTTAAAATTAACTCATATGTTTAACTTTTTTTGTTGTGAAAATGATATTTTCAGAAAAAATATTTTATATTTTTTTTATATAAGATGATCGTTATGGAAAAACTTTTGAGTTAATATGGTCTCTAATTTCTAGGTAATTTAAGTAATTAGGGATAAAATGGTTATTACCATTTGGTAACATGTGATTTATTATATACATGACTATGGGAATAAATATTAATTTTTTTATTAAGTAGTTAATGTTATTTTTAAACAAATTCACTAAATTCGGATCTTAATATGATTATTATAAATAGAAATATGTCAATTCTATGTGATATTTTATTTGAGGAAAAGGGGTTGAATTATCATTGGATGAAAATATTATATTATTGTCTTATTATCTTGATTTAGGTTATTGATATAAAATATTATCATATTTTAGAGATAATTGGATTGTGACTTATTATTTTTGTTAAATGGTTTTTGACTGATTTTGAGATAATACAAAATTTGACCGTGCTAGATTATATAATCAAAACATTCAATTATTTTTTTAATCTATGTCATGAATATATTGAGGTTTATTAAGGTTAGATGTTTATGGAATGCAATAAGATTAATCAATTCTTGATGAGTTAATTTATATTAATATATCTTCAAATAATGTTTTATACATATTAGATAGTACCATATCATGATCTAAACATTTTTGTTTTTATTTTTGTCAAAACGAAAGAAGAAAAACTCTTTATCCTTTTGTGACTGTTATGATATGTTAAAACGTAATGTTAGTGTTTTATCCTTGAGAAAAATTATTCTTACATATTATTTTCTTGGAGAAGGATATTATATAGAAGTGAATAAACATTTTAATTAAAATTATTATGATAAAAATTAGGTTTTGGAAAAAAAATAAATCAAGCTCTAGTATTTTATCATGGTCACTATCATGATAATAAAAGCATGTCTCAATACTAGTATAAGGATTGCGAAATAAAAAATTTACCACATTACCTCAATTTATAAGGAATTTATGACCTTATCTATCCCCTATATATTTTGGGTTTTTTCATTAAATTTACACTTACCATGTTTTCCATCATACTAAATTATTCTTTGGATGTAGTTTTTTCTCATCCATGTCCATAATTTTTACATCCCACAGCTGTTATTCACAAATGTGAGCCTAATGATATATTATTCTAGGTGACCATCATATAACAATTTTAACTATTGAATATGAATTTTTATACACACATTTATGTTTTTTATTTTAAAAATGTAATTTTAAAATATTAGAGAGGTTTTACTATTCATGATTGTATGTTTTATTTCACTACATAGAATTTATTTTTAAAAAATTGTTTAAAAACTTTTTATCAAGAATGACATAAAATTGTGTGTAGAAAATTTCATTATGGGGGTTAGAATGCGAAACCATGGAAATATATTAAAAAATAATATTATGGTTGATTGATTATTTGACATGAATCATCGATAATTAAGTGAATTGAGACATACTACGAAAAAAATTAATCTTTAAATGTGGTCATTAAAACATAGACTATAAATTCACTATTTTAATAGGAATACATAAATTATGAAAAAATTATAATGTTTTTATATAATGAAAATTTATATATTAATCCACAGTTAATAACTAATAAATTATCATTATGTCATGTTAAGGTTTAATTATATGTTTTTCTACCAAAAATTAATTTTAATTCTCTTCTATGAGTACATTATAATTAATTTATTCAATTTTATAGAATTTATCTTATATTTTTTAATAAATTTTAAAATAAAATTTTCAAAATTAGATTAGGTTAAATGTTTGGGGTTATTATAAAATGATTTATTTTTCTATGAATAGGGAAAAATGCTGATTTTTTTATTTCTATCATTTATTTACATTCAATATATTAATTTAAAATAACCACTATATTTTTAATATGAAATTTTTGTAACATTAGTTTTATTTAAATAAATATACTATAATTATTTAAATAATAATTTTCATTATATTTTTTTTATAATTTCATATTAGGCTTAAATAAAAAATTTTCTACACATTCTTTTCGATTATGCTTTTTTAATTTATATAAAAATTTCATTTTTCCAATTATATAAATTGAATATTAATAAATGAATTAAATTTTGAGGATAATGTTGTTCAATTTTTTTTATTTTTTCCCTTTTAGTTTTGGTCATTATGAATAGTAATTGAAGAAAATATTTTTCACATCAATAATGGTAAAATGGGAAAATCATGATTAAAACAATGGAATATGGCTATAAAATCTCATTATCAATTGTTTTTATTTTATTTTATAAATTTTTTTCAACCATAACCATCCATGAATAAAATATTTTTCAACTTCAAGGAATTTTATATAGAATATAACATTTATATTATTTTATATAAATGATTTAAACAAAATATCACTTTATTGCCTTTAATATCGATAATATTTATGGATAATGATTAAAAAATTCATGTTTTGTTTTAAAAGGTTATTTTAATAATAAATTATTTTTTATCATGGTAAATTATTATTTTATTCTAGTGATGTAATATTTACCTTTAATTATTATATGATGACTATATTGGGGTTGTTTATATAATTTTAATATCAAATAATTTTTTTTATAAAAAAATTAAATGTAATAAAATATGGATTCATTATTTGTTATATTATTTTTACGATTAATGTTATATATTTTTTATGTCATAAAATTTTATATTTTAATTCCATTACTATTTCAAATCTTTAATATCATGTTATTTTAATAGTCATAAGAATAGATTTGATGATATATTTTGTTAAATAATATGTTATTTAGTGATATAAGAATATTTAAAAAATTCAAAATAAATTGGATATAATTAATGATATCAACCATTTTCACGGATAGTTCATTATTTATTTTATAGTGTCATTATTTACTCCTATAGATTAATAAACTTTGATATCATTGTTGTCATCAGAAAGCTTAAATGGGGCAAAAACTAATAGATATGGATGAAAACATCCCCTAAACTTATATAAATGTTACTAAAGGTCATGATATTCACTCATAATAGTAATTTATTTAAAATATGTCATATTTGACACTTTTTAACATTAATATTATGTCATAATAATTCAATATATTATGTGTTTCCTATGGTGTCCCTCTAATCAATTATAAACTAGAACAACTTCTCCTCTACTTACACATTATTTGTGCTCTAGTTTGGCCCAAACCTTTAAAAATATCACCCTAATATATCTCACCACATCCTATAGGTCATGGTCTCACTGAACTTAAACATCTATATGGATTAACGTTTAATTCAAATAGGTTTTATGAGTATAGGTTATGATCCCTATCCAACCTATTTCTAGTTTTTTATTATTCTACCTTATTCAATTATTATTTAACCATAAAAATAATATATATATAAATATATATTATCTAATAAAATTTTATTCTGACTATTTTACAAACCCTTTTCAACTCCTTTTTTATCCTATAAAAAAGAAAATATCACTTCTATGTATTTGTGGATTACCACATCCCATAAGAGATTTGTTTAATTTAATATCACTACCTAACAATTATAGTGCTTATTATGGGTTAAATAAATATATATAATATTTATAAAACAATTATTCTTTTTTTAGTATGAAATACAAAATTATCTTAACCTTCCATCAATTAAAAATGATAATGTGTTTCATGTGTATGGGTAGACTACCACCTCTAAGAAGATATGATATTTTTATTTCATTCATTCATTTCATGTAGAGTTATAAAATTTTATTTAATGTATAAATATATAAATTATTTCATGAGGATGTTTGTGGAGTCTATGAAATACTGTCCCTATTGACCATATACAACCTAGGAGAGAATTTTTATAATTTTATGTAGAATGCGATCAAAACATCTGATAAGAATTTAATCAATTAATTAAATAATTATAATAGGGATATAAAAATAATATAATATGACTACCAAAACTATATTAACCATAATTCTATGTCTATATTACAAAATTTTCACTACATACATGATATCACATCCAAAAGGATTAAATAGATTATAATCCTTGAAAAGATAGAAACCTATAAGTTTGTAATTTACTGTTGACAATAAAATAGGATACATAAAGAATTAATTGTTCTACATCCTTGAAATTCATTCAATGATTTCTTTATTATATCACAGGGAATGGATAATAAATAAGGGTGATGCAAAATTTATAGTAAGTACTGTGTACAATGGAATCTATAGAGAGTAAAAAAGGGTTAATTAGTAGGGAAATATAAATAAAACATAACACATTAAATGAAATCAATAACATTATCACAAAATGAATCCATGTATACTATAAATGTAAGAATCACATAGATAATATGAAATAAATTCTCAATGATTGGAATGCAAAATTTTGGATTTTATAATCATCGATTTCATGATATAATTACCATCAAATGTTTGTAAAAATATTTTTAATTGATTGTTTATGTATATACTGGACACCCATGTAATGGGGCTAGCCTACTTGTTTGTATAATGGGACGAGATGAAGCATCAACATACTTTTTATGATTTGGTCCCACCCATTACTAAATGTCCAATGCATTCCTTATATATTGAAGGATTAATTTAGTTCACAAAAATTAAGTCATATCTTCAAATAATTATATTGAAAAAAGAATACATAATATTAATATTTCCTTGGTCAAAAATAAAACTTTTAGTATAAGATGTAATACATATATATTTTATTTTGTTTGCACTATAACATCCAAGACTAGATTGACAAATAAGTAAATGAATCTAGTTAGTAACATGTCATCAAGTGTTCCTCCCAAAATGTTAGAGGGTGTTGATAAGAAGTGAGGGTCTAAAATTGTATGATGGGGATATTCTACCCTCACAATAAAAATTTATAATACATTTATAATTAAAGAGTAAACAATGAAGGAATATTGTAAAAGGAATAAAAAGTATAACACCTAGATGTAATAAAAACCAATAAGACAACATCAAAAATAATAAATATATCAATATATATTAACATATAACAATTTTAATTTCATTCCCATATTCCATACCAAATTGGGATATACAAGGGAAAAAATGTAATAAGCATATAAAACATACTATAAAAATTAGAAAAAGAACCAAAATATATCTCTAATATAATCACGAGAATAATATTGGTCCTTTGCTCTCATACTCCTTTCTAGAATAGAATATCATTTATCAGTAGTTAGAAACATTCCCTTACTCTTACTAAATAAATGAATTAATTCTGAGTACCAATCAGTGGCCTAAACATCATATATGAAAAGCTCAATAGGCCACCCAGAATGGTATCTAGAGCCATCTAGTCTATGAATATAAAATGATTATTTTATATGAGTAATAATTAAAGGTGTTATATGAATTAACCATGTTGGTTCAGGTCTCCCAAGTAACATAGATCTGATATGACCTATATCGACCTAAACATGAAGTGCCAATGAGTATTATAACCTTTCTATATTTTCTTGGGAAGGTTGAGACCCAGTATGTACCACATATGCATCTATATATAGTGATATTCATATAATGTTAAATAATTCTCAAGTAATTTAATTTTTTTAAAATATGTAATTCTAGGTTAAAATGTATGAAAAACATTTAATGAACATAATTATGTTAATTGAATTCAAATACATGTCATTTAATTATTTAGAAACCTATGAAATTCCATGAAACACCACAAATTAAACTCGTGAATCAATATAGGAATACTATAAGAAACCATCATCCTTGGAGTCCATCCATGGAATTCCACATTGGAACCAATGTATCACTCAACTAATTGAATTATTTCATTACCTCCTAATCCCATCAAAGTTATTTTACTAAGGGAACAAAGAATCACTTGTGTCATGGTACAATGCAATTTACCTTTGATCCCATCCATTATATAGGGAAATATGTATGAAATGTGGAATTAAAAAATACAACCATTTAGGGTCCCCATCCAAGGAATCCTATATTAGAATCCATGTGTCACACTCACCATATTTTAATTCATTCCTAATTTTTTTTTCTCGATCATCCCATATAATGAATTCCATGTTGAAACACCTATATTTCCATCATCATATCATGTTATGGGATCATGGGCTATTAGTAAACCAATTCTATTTTACAATTCACTAAATTGAATTTGTCTATTAAATTCATTATTATTAATGAAGAAATAATAATAAGAGAAAACAGACATACGAACATGGGCCTTTTGTTATCCTTTTCTTAATTCAAATTATATTTCATTCATTAGGGATAACTCAAAATACCTCAATTGGTGGTTTGATTTTATTACAAATCATAATGATCATATGACACCAAATAAGGAAAACGCTAAGCTGTAACTCATGTCTGGATATACATAATCCTATAGTGAGTTTAGAATTCTAGGAATTCCCTAAACAAAATTACATTCATTATTTTAATTAATTATTAATTTATGTGATGTTTCTCTAAAAATTGGTCTTGTGGACTGACATGGGAAAATAGAAACATCAATACATTTTGGGAGAAGAACTTGACCACCAACCTTATGCTGGTAGATGACTCTTCATCTAATATCATCATTGAATTCATGAAAAAAATTGAGATGTCAATGAAATTGGAAAATAACCTCAAATAGGAAATATTAGATATCATTGATTTATTATTCAATTCAGGGACATAAATGAAGAAAGGATTCAAGAGGACTGATAATTTTACTGATCTATATCCAACACAACTAATAGAAAGAACTTCTAAGATCAGTAGGAGAGGTTATCTAAAAGGGTTTAATGATGGGAAATGATCTATTAGATTTCTGGAATAAAAAAATTAGAATAATATTATAATGATGGAGGGGTAATGATTTATCATATACCAATTTTAATGGGTGCATGGTTTGGCCACATGGTTGGCCATACTATGTGCCAATTGGGCACCACCATAATCAAATTGGAACACCCCCTCACATTGAAATTAATAATGATTGAAAAATCATGCATATCCAGTGCATGATTACTTCCATATTTCTATACCCATTTAATGGGTTGGTTCAGTGTTCAAAAATCCATGTGAAACCATGTTTTTTAGTATTGAGATACCTATACCTTTCCACACAATTTAACATATTCCTTCATATGTGTTTTCAAACTATGAACCACCAATTTGGGGCTGAACATTTGATCTTCATGTTAACTAATAACCATGCCCCAACCATGTGACTCATATTGTTTTTCCAAAAAACAAAAGTTACAGGCTCCGAACAAACCCTAGACACCCCTAAACCCTCCCATAATCTCTCAAGAATATTCATTTAGATAGAAAATTAATGTTTAAAAAAAATTTGGAGATCTATAAATCATGATAAAATATAGCATCTTACAATATCATCTCTATAAAATAACATGTCTCTGACTTCCCTTTTAATGGCGGTCAATTAGAATCATAGAAAACTTTATCCACTATGTATGTACTTCATCCTATCACTCCTATGTCTCATCTAATAAATGTTCATGCTTCCATAAAACCCATACATGAGGAAGATATCTTCTACATAAATCATTTGATCTATGATCAGTGATACATGTCAGATACTCATCCAAATAAGAATAAACAACCTACTAAAACTCATCAAGATGATATTTATGATATGGGAATGAATGATAATGAGGTAAAAAATAAAAATAAAAGACCTCAAGTATAAACATGTATCTATGAGGGTGTTTTTTTAATAATCCACAGGTTCAACACTTTCATGATTCACAAAAGGTACAAAGAATCTATGTGATATATTTCTCTTCCACCTGATTTGTCAATGTCCCAGTCTAGGAGAAACTCGTAAAAACACATGATCACCGACCGTGAACTCAAGAGAGCATTAAAAGTGACTGAAATATTAATTATTTTTAGGCTAAACTATTTCCATATGCTTCCAAATAAGTTTTAAATTTTATGAGGTATCCTAAATGAGATAGGGTCCCAGTGGCTCTACCTCCCCTAATTATATCCATCCCAATGATGAACGTAACAACCTACTTTATAGGGCCTCATATGTGAAAATCTATATATTACCATGGAATATATTAGTATAAAAAACTCATAAATATAATGATATTTCTCCCAAGAAATTCCAAAATTAAGGATGCATTCTCATTGTATATTCACAAATAATTGTATCTTATGCATGGACAGATCATTGGTTTGAGGGAGATAGATTGTAATCATGAGAATATGTTAATAAAGATAAATATATAATAAATTCTAAAAACATAATGTAAAATGATCATTCATATATGAGATGATGGAATATGGAACTTCATTAAGGCATATGATATCCATTATATAAAACCTCCCTCGATAATCTTCAAAACCTTACCCAAAATATATAGTAAGTGGATAGAATTATTCAATTTTTTAATGATCACCCATACTTGGTAGATACCCAAAGGTAATATCACTAATACCATAAAATAATCCATTGTTATTTCATCCCATTTCCACTGAGGAATGGGTAATGAAAATAAAATTCCCATTGTTCAATTGTTTTCAACCTTCAACTGATGATAGGTGGAATATGATGTATCAAAACTGATGATATCCCTTTACATTCATAACCATAAATAAATCTAGAATATGTTATTGTACATCATAGTAAGATCAGGATATAATGCCTCTGATGAGGAATGAAAACCTCACATCAAATCCACTCTAGAAGCTTTTGAAATTCATACACACCCATGAGTGTTCAATATATCATCTAAATAAATTATTTTACATGGAGGATGGTCCTCACTTAAAAAACACTCACTTATGAATAATAAATTTGGATAAAAAATATTCCTTGAGGATACTCTTTCAATAAGCGAAGAGGCCATTAAAAAATGAAATTACCAACTTCCCATAATGGTTCTACTCCTCCATGTGATTACAAGAAATAAAATACCTTCAAATACCACTCTATAATACCATTTTGAATGACATGTTTCTATGTTTAGAGACTCTATATTTTTAATAAAACATTTCTTTTAGTGTTTTTATAAAAAATCTCAAAGATTAACTACTATGGTTTTTCAAGAGATCAGCAATTCTAATCATTAAATTGAGTTGGGTGAACTTATATTTGTTGCTTTTGTGGTCTGTGCATACAAAAAAATGGTCTCCTAACATGTAATTCTTCTATGAGAATAAATCATAAACCATGTCTACTAAATTTTCTTCATGAATGGTTAAATTATACTCAGGAGTTAAAAATATGAGATATATATTTATTGGGACACAATCATTCTCTATAAGAATGGATCCCAACGTGATTCCGGGTACATCAAAATAAACTCTATAGCTTCTTCCTTGATCAAGAAAAATTAGTATTGCTACTAATTTCAGTTAGTCATTCGGATCATTTTAGTCTTTCTCAAATGATTTTTTTTCTATATTAATTTCCTACCTTTTTTTTAAATCTAGTAAGAGATTTTTCAATTAATTGGAAATCCAGAATAAATTTTTTATACTATCCAACTAGCCCTATAAAAATCCATATAACCCAATTAATCTGAGGATTCTCTCATTAATATATATCTCTCAATAGATTTAGGTCCACTAATACTCATAAATCTGAGTTGATGAGATAAAAGAAGTGGAATTTCACATTCTGGAACTAATATTTTGTGATCTTATCATAGATGTTATATTCTTATAGTGTTCTAAAAACCATGTCATTATGATTGGAATAGTCAAGTAAATTATGTGAGTACACTAATATTTATTCAATAAAAAAACCCCAAATTATTACAATTATAGTTGAAATCACAAAATGTTTGTGCACAAAAAAGTGTGGTATTATTCATGATACTGAACTGAATAACCAAATAGTCATACAATCCATACCTATTATGGAAGGTTTTATGTGTTAAATATAATGGTTTTACACATACATGTTGTTATCCCAACCTCAAATAAATTTATAAAAAAACCTAAACTCTTCAATACTAGTCAAAAGTGGTCATATATATGAGTTTGCACAAACCCTTTCATAAAAATAAGCTAGTTCAATTTTTGATAATCTACAAAAAAACCTGAGGGCCCATCCACCTTAATTGAGAATAGAACAAGCAATATACATGGTATTGTACTTGGTTGGATAAATCCTATAGCATAAAAATTGTCCAAATACCATTTATGATAATATAGATAAGTATTATCTACCATGTGGAGAGTAATAGGTACTAGGGTTATTCAGGGAAATAGTTTAGTAGTAAAACTTACCTCTCTCTTTTGATGTAGCCTAGAAAAGTCTATAGGGGATACTTCGTTAAAATTATCCACTAGGGGAGGAAAAATAGTACATTTCATTCCCTAGCCCACCATCAAGATATAGGAATCCAGGCAATCACTCCCTCAAACCCACGCTGCATGAGTCCAGATAGACTAACATAAACCTCCCATTCACCTTTTGAATATATGTACGTCCCCTTGATGATTTTAGGGAAAAGATCCCATTATAGAAATCAACATGAGCATGTTAGGGAACCAACTATTCCATCCCAATAATAAATCTAAATACACCCATTTTTAGGACAAAAAGGATCCATAAGAAATGAATATCACATATAATAAGTGTTACACACAACATTACCGTACTCACTCAGATCAAATCACATGTTGGGTTTCTTATGTCATCACTACTTTGGAGTCATCTGTAAATGATCAAATATAGATAATAATTCATAATATTGACCATCCTCTATAGAGTAATAGAAAAATGATCAAATATAGAAAAAACTTCCTATAATCATGACTCATGAGACAAATCAACACCTTCCCAACAAAATGTAGGAGGTTGCTGATACTAGATTTCTAATTTCATCTCTACTATTGTATGGTCAAGTCACGAGGCTCCCTATATAGACTACACTAGTCAAATGAGACAATCTTGGGGCTACAGATCGATACTGCAATCAAGAATAGTATGTTGAATTGCATGTCTCGCTACAGGAGGTAACACTGGTGGATTTGGGCCCACCACCTCTAGTGCATGTTCTTCATCACCATCCTGGCGTATGACCTTTGGTGTTCGGGGAGTAATATTTATATAATTTCAAACACATTCCTCAAAAAATAATTTCATATGAGAAAATATCTCAATACGAATAAAAAATAATGTTCAAAATACTTATTATATATTTATCACAATCATTGAACACAAAAATCTAGGACTATGTGACATAGATGATCATAATGGTGTCATAAGAGACACTCCTACCATCCACTACTATGTTTATGTATGGATCATGGTATCATATAATGTCATGGATTCCAGTATATGGACAATAAATTGTATGTTATGGAGGAAAAATCCCTTGTTTGTTTCCACTAGAATCCATATTTAGTTGTTACCATTTCATTTTATAAAATAAAATTTATAAAAGATGATACTCTTTAATAAAAAAATATATCGTGATCCAGTTAGATGAGTCTCCATTGCAAATCCCATATTTTACAAGACATATATGTTGTCATTGGAATGTTATAAAACACCCAAAAAAAACAATCCATTTGGTATCATGATGTAGAAGGATGTATATGATTGTCTGATTAGAAGGACATCATACCAAATTTATAGAATTTCTATATATATATAAATTAAAATTTGAATTCATGTAATCAAAATCAACTAACATTTCATCCCCTATAAAAAATGGTTAATGGCTAAAACTTGGGATAAATTTTGATTTAATATTTCTCTATAAATATATATGGAAAACACTATCTTGGTTGATCTAGACAATATAATTAAAAAATTATTTATCTCATTCATCTTGAAAAATGTTTGTCATATCACAAAAATATTGACCAAGCACTGAAAAATGATATAGTAAATAAATATTATAATAAAAATATAGAATGATATATGTGTGGAATGTGAATATCTTCATGCCTATAATGATTCATAAGACAATACCTTCTAAACATGTTATCCATTTGTAAATGAAATCTAAAAAAATAAATATAATAAATGACACAAATCATATGCATCACTCGATGAAGAAATCTATACAATTATAATAGACAAAATATATGGAAATAAGTAACATCCCATGTAATTCAGATGTTTCACTCTCTGTGGGATTTCCACTCCAGAGAGTAGGATCATTAAAAATCTACGACACTTACTTGTCTCTCGTCTACCAACACAAAATAGTAATACAAAAAAATCTCATATTCAAATTATTACATCCCGAATCTGGTTCACTCCTAACAAAAAAACATGGTTGGTAATTTGTCCTAAAGTGCATCCCCCCTATATTCCAGATGGTTCAGAATAGTGAAAATTGTATATGATGGTTTGATGTGGAGACTATTCTCTCATAATCAATGTATATTGTAGTAGTATAATTAAATAGTAGAAACATAATCATATTAACTGAGATAACAGAAATAAAAAACCCAGATGAACAAGAAAGACAAGATCAAAAATAGTAATTAGCTCAATATTATGAAACATATGAAAAAATATTATTTCAATCCCATATGACATAAAAAAATGGAAAATAAAATGGAAATAGAACAACATTCATAAACACCATGCTATACAAAAAATGTGAAAAAGGACCAAAATCTCTCCCCACTAGCATCATGATTATAATGATGGTCCCCTTCTCCTATACATCATCATAATTATAAAAATAATCCATCTATAGAGAGTTGATTCCCATTTTTACTACCAACATTAAATAGTATTTATGAGTACCAATATCTGTCCTAATCATGGATTTATTAACTATTAGTAGGCCACCATCAGTGGTCTTAAGATATATATAGTCCTTGAATATATGATGATCAGTGTAGAATTTTATTATATAGTAGAAATAAATAATGAATCCAACCTACTCAACATTTACCGTGAAACACACATTTAATACTACATACTTTGGCCAATTATATAAATAAATCATAGTATGGTACCATTTATATTAATATTATGAAGGTTGGAAACCATGTTTTACCACCAATGCATTCATATAAGGTGATAGTCATATGAGGTTCTATATTTATTATAGAATTTATTGTTCATGAAAGAATTTATTCTCAGACATAATGTTTGTAAAATTTTCACCAAATCCAACTATTTTAGTTTACAAAGAATATGGAACATTTATTTATGGGGAAACATAACTTCAATCAACGTAATCCACAATGGGAACCTAGGAATCACTCAATGTATACTAAAATAGCCCATAAACCTAGGTTTCAATCCATGGTATACCACATAAGAACCCTGGTATCACTCATGATATGGTATAAATGCATTTCCTTCTAATTCAATCCAAGGTATTACATATAGGTAATTAGTTATTTTGGGTGGCATGGTTAAATTTCATTTCGATCTGATCTCACCCATATTATTAAACTTAGGGAACCCTATATCATTCATGTAATAACAAAAATACATCCCCAATGGGATCATAACCATGGTATCCTATATAAGAATCAATATATCACCACCAATTTAATCTAGAAAAATTATTATAAATTTAATTTATTATAATTAATTACCCCATCCAAGGAATTCTTTGTCGGAAATCTTGTATCACACTCGACGTGACATGGTTGATGGCCATGGGATAGTTATAAACCCGTACAATTTCACAATTCACATAATTCAATTTGGTCATTTAATTAATTAAAATAAATCATACTATATTCATAATAGAATAAGGGTATAGTAGTATATGATACCCTTTATCTAGTTATTTAATTAAAAATGAATTTTATTCACATCATTTAATGATAGACACATCAATTTGTGGTCCAATATAATTTTATAAAACCTATTTTATGGATATTTAATGTTGAAAAACACTAAGGATGGATTGGGTTGAGGATGAAATACTCTAATGATGAATTTAGGATTCTAGGAATTCCGTAAAACTAGCCATATCCATTCCGTTAATTAATTACACTTCAAGGAGAAATATTGTCAACGGTCTGATGAGCATCATGGTAGCTAATAATATAACTATAAAGGCACGTAGTATAAAAGAACTAGACCACCTACCTTATATAAGTATGGAACTCCTCATTAGTTTTGATTTTTGATTTGACATATAATGGGAGAAATCAAAGAAATATATATACAACCATGAACTGGGAAATGATATATCACAAGAATTTACCATTCCATGTGGTGATATAAAAATTGAAATGATTCAAGAGGATTTAATATCTTAGAAATGGATATCCAAAGTGGAAAACATGGAGTGATTTCAATTCCATATGGAGAGGCTATATCATATACTATCATGAGAGGATAAGTTAGTTGTAGCATATGAAAAAGAAATTATATGAAATTTGGGGATAAAAAAGGGGAATGATCTTATATGTAAGGATTTAAAAAAGTTTATCTTTATAAATTTTTTATGTGTGAAAAATTTGGCCATATTATTGGCCAAATAGTGTGTTAACCATGAACAACCACTGCTCAAGTGGAAGAACCCCTATCATGGTGAGGTGAATGATTTGAAAAGCATTGTGTATAATATTTATTTTCTCACTTCCAATTATCCATACCCCCTTAAATGGTTCAATTAATAGTTAAAAAACAATGTTCCAACCATGAATTTCAACTCTACAACATGCTTGTATCCTTTCCCAAAGTTGTAAGGCTCCCATAAATTATTTTCAAATCATTCTCCCCTCTTTGAGGATATATTTTTTTTTCATAATGTTACAACTAACCATGCACCAACCATGCACCTTAAACATTTTCCCTCCAAACTAGACCTACAAGTTCTATTAAATCCCATGATGTCCCTAAATAATTATTCAAACAATTGATAAGTTTCATATATATTAAAAGATTGGTTTATAATAAAATTTCAAAACTTTGAGCCTCATAAGAGAAATAAATATCTTATATGGGAAATAAGTATATTCATGATAAAAAAATTGTTACATAATATATATTTCATGTCTAATAAATTATTTTCTCAATAATATCAATGTTTTATGAGAATAATAATGACCTAAAAATTGATAATTTATCAATTCAAAAGAAATATAGGTTTTTAATGAATTCATTTATGTGGATGATTAATATATAGAATTAAATCATTAAATTTATTTTTTTAAACGATTTTTGTTCCTATAACCATGTATAACTTGTAGAAAAAAATTATCCTAAAATAGTTATGGTAGAAGGAATGACCTTTAACACTATATATTTTAAAAATAAAACATACCATTGGAATTTTTATAAATAAAGTATTAAATTAATATTTCATAAAACATTAGAATGATTACTTTTTGATATTATAAAATTTAACAGATAAAAAATTTATTTAAAATAATTTTAGTCATTAACAATCAATTTTGTTAAAAAAAATTGAATAGATGGATATACCAGAAAATTATACCCAATCAAAAAATATAATTAAAATCATATTTCTATTTAAATGTCTCTTTGTTTAATAAATTTTATATAGGGGAAATTTTGTATGAAAATAATAAATCTCCAGAAATAATAAAGGTATAATAAAATATTTGGAGTTTATGAAAATATATTATAATATTCCTTTAATTAAAGTAATAGAAATCCTAAAAAAATGAGATTGTAAAATAAATTCTTACTATCTTCATTATATTTAAATTGTTAAAAAATTGATATATTAAATATTAATCTCATCTTTTATCATAAATAATAAATATATATTCATGTTAAATAAATCAATTGATATGTACGTATAGGTAATAAAAATAAATAAGTTCCAAATATAAAATATAGACCAATAGAGTGGAAATTGGGATGAAATTTCTTACCTCATACTTCCATTATATTGAAAGGGATTTAACGTCTTTTATAATGGTTTTAATCTTGTTATTAATTTATAAAAGTACTATATTCACATTTATAATTTAATATATTATCCACTTATAACAACTTACCACTTGTTCATTAATAATAGTTTTTTATTACCATCGTTTTAGTTGTTAAGTGCTTTATTTTATCATGTATGTTTTTCCATGGATATTTCAATTAGTAATCATATGATATGATTTTATCATATATCAAATTATATTAATGTTATGAATTTCAAATATACTCATTGGATACATTTTTATAGTTAATCACGAATGTTGTCTAGGGAAAATGAATTTCATTTCTGTGTGGATATGGTAAACTATACATACACACGAGTGATGTTGTCACTTATATTATGGGTAAAGGGTATGAAACTAGATTATATAATTAATTTTAATAATAAATATTATATCATAATTATCCTATATATTCATTTTTCCTATAATTATTATTATTATTTTTATTATGTATTTTAAAACAAATCACATCAATTAGATAGTAGGATGTCTGTTGTACACAAGAGAAATAATTTTCATTTCCATTTGATTGATAAGGAGGTTGATAAATATAGTTACATTAACACAATAAAATATAATAATATGAGAGATAAATATTTTATTATACCTTAATTTTCATGAAATATTTTATGGTGGTAAAAATAATAAGTAAAAAAATAAAATATTACTAAAGATAACGACCATCTCTAGGAGAAACATCCATTGGATCTATTTTAATGAACAATAGGGTGGGTATTTTGGGAATAAAATACCATCTATATTGTATAAAATTATGTTTTGGAGAAATTTTGGTACGTTTTTGATGATTTAAATGGATCAAGTGGTCTAATAAATTTTGAGGATGAGGTTCCCTATTATTATGGAGGTGAGTTATACATAGGTAATATTTATTTATTTTAAAATATTATTAAGTTACAGTCATGAAAAAATATTTCCAAAATTAGTCAAATTAAAAGATGATAATAATAGTTCTGAATTCCTACTGACATTTTATTTTTAATCAATTCATAAAATCATTTTAACAATTATCTACTTAGATTAACCTCCCAATAAACCTCTTTTTAACATAACCATTGTAATTTTTTCCTATTTTTACAATTCAATATGAACCAAAATTTTATTGAAAATATTAAATTATATTGATTATTCCCATTCCAAATATAGAATCCATTTTATGAAATTTAATTCACATAAATGGCTGTATTTACATTAATGATAAACCCCCAAATGTGATGAAAAAAAGTTTACTAAAAAACATTTTCAAAAATTAGTTGACTTTTAATTGAATATATGACCTTCAATCAACATTATAGGGATTTAAATTAAATATATTTTGATATATAATCTATATATTTCAATAAAATAATTATTTAGTAATAAAAAATATTACGAATTAAATTTTAATGAAAATATTCATTTAAAAATGGGCTTCTAAAAAATAACACTTTTATGTCCATAAGATATTATCTTTATTTTTATTAAATTGATAATCATTACATGGTAAATTATAAATATTGTAATAATTTTTTATCAATAAAATGTGGAAGAGATAAAAAAAATATTTTTTTAATTGATAAAAATATTATATTTCAAAGGAAAATTTCCAAAATAATATTCTAAGATTATTTTTATCTAGTATATTGAAACTCAAAATTCATCGAATCAAATTTTATTTTTTAGGACATGAAATATTAAAATGTAAATTATATTATATATTTATTAAAATATAATTAAAAACTTACTATAATTTAATCTCATGTGTTACATTATTCTATTCATAAAAAATTAATACATAAACATTTATTGGATAGTACTTTATAAAAAATTAGAGTTATTACTGTTCAAAATGTCTACAAGTTCCAACATTACTGCCCCAATTTTATTATATTTTCAAAGTTCATTTAGTAGTTAAAATTTTGGTATTTTTCAACTCTTATTCACTTATTTAAATAATATTGATAGGCTATTCATAGTAATATAGATCATGATCCAATTATATTTCACCTGATATGGGTACATGGGATGGTTCTGGAATGTACTTATTTTACAATGAGATATGGAATAAAATATTAATCATAGTGAGGCTTAGTGGAATTTCAGATCAGTAATCCACATATCTAATTATTTAAAAAATATTAAAATGTTTGATGTTCTTAGGGTGTAGTTTTCTTTTCTTATTGAACATTATAACACCCTTCTCTGGAGATACATTAATGAGAAAATAATTTACCACATGAAATTAAAAATCCTTCTTTCAGTTATTGTCTCAACGCTTTTTAATTATTCAAGACACTTTAGTATGAGTCCAAATAGTCTTTAACAATATTTTTTCTCTACTAAAAAAGAATTGGTCCTTCATGTTTCCTTGAACCAAATGCATCCCATCATGTTGGAATACGAAATCTACTTGTGTATAATTCATCATATGTAGACGTTAAAATAATTGAATGGTTATTATTACTATGGTTAGAACATATAAGTGATAAATATTTAACCCACGTACGTTTAAATTATAATGAGTTAGAGGCAAATATTAATTCAAATGTTTTAATATTCCTTTCAGATTGTATATTATTTTGAGGGTGATATATAGTGATCTAATTACGTTCACTATTAATATCCATCAAATTAATTCTCTATAATTTCAATTTAACATACATATCGTAATAAAAAACAATTTAAATAGGTGCTCCATGATGTATTATAACATCATTTATATTGAGTTATGCATGGAGGTAAATTGGTAAATCTTATCCTATAGAGAGGAAATCTGTATATTTGGTAAGGTGTTAAAAAACTAGTACTAAATCAATAATTCTAGAATAAATTGGTTATAGAGTTAAAAATTCATAGTTATGTCAAATCATTTTCACATAGTAAAAAGTAGAGGTTTTATGACACATATATGATTTTGTCTCTGATCCTTCACCTTCTAAAAAACCAAAAATCCTGACAAATAATCCATAATTTCACACTTCATATTATCCTATAAAAGTTTTTTTTCGAATAAAAATACATATTAGTGATACCAAGGTGTATAAGGAATTTAAAACTACGAGATTCATCAAATTTATCCCCTTTTAGCTTATGTATAAATAAAACTATCATCCATTTTCCAAATTGTAGAAAACCATCTTCATATATGAATTTTATCAATTTCCCATCATTCATAATTTGAATTATATTTTAAAAAGAATCATTATTAGTCTAATAATATTTTAACCTTTTTAGAAATAATTGTTTTCCAATCATTTCAAAAGGACTGATGTTTCATGTACTTAATAACTCACATATCCATCATTTTTAAATCGATGAATATTGGATCCCAATTACTGCTTATTTGAGTTAAAAATCCATGGTATTCCGTTCTTATTGAATCATATCTCTTATTTTTCTTCACTATATAGTATTTTTCTACAAAAAATAATTATTGAGTGTCCTAAAAAAATTTGATTTTCTCCTGTTTTTATATTTATATAAAAAGACATATTTTAGTATTTTTCTATCAGTGTATATCTCACAAATTTCTCCATAAGGATAATTTCTCCATATCATTAAATAAAATATTTCAGGTGGAAATATAAGATCATGAGTGAGATATTTCTATTCATGAGTAAATTACTACAATGGTTTATAAGAAATAACTACATCAATATTCATATGGACACAACCACATAATTTTTTTATTCATAACTATATATCACAAATCCATCATATCCACACGATTGATTCAAAATTTGAGCATTGACCAATGTTCCCCTCATTTTTTCAAAATAAAAATCACATTCTTTTGTCAATATAAAATTAATACCTTCACATATAATATTGGTTAATGGGTCCGTAAATCAAGCAACATTTTAACCAAATGACCAATAATAACCTCTAAAACTAATGAAGCTATATAATACATTGATGTTCTATGATGTAGGTCATTAAATTCATTACATTCAACTAATAGGATTAATTGAGATTCTATCCATGGAGATATTATGGAAATGAAAATAAAATTTTTGAAGCTCAAATTCACACTTTCTAAATTTAACTTATTACACTTTTCCTTCATGATCCTAAAGAATAATACAAAATTTATCCTCATGGAAATTATTTCTTTTATAATATTCTATGATATCATCAACAAATAACACAAAAAATTATCAATGTATTTCTTTAATAATATATTCATCATATCTATTTAATATAGGGTTCATTAGTCAATCCCAATTGAATTGAAAAAACATCTCCTGTTAATACCTCATATAAAATGTTTTCATTGAAATATAATCCTTTTTTACTCACAATTAATGATACAAAAAAATTAGTTCAATATTTTAATATATTATTCTCCATGAAGTTAATTGAATAAGTCATAAATGTAAGGTAGGGGAAACATTATCATTGTAATAATATACTTCATTTCCCTAAAATAAATTTAGTGAATCATTGATTATTATTTCTTCTCAATAAGGAGAATATTGAATCACTAGGGTAAAACAAAAGTGAATATAAATCCCTATTTGTATGAATCCTATGGTTTATTATTTAATTCCACGAATTCTATAGTGGATACACTATAGAGAGTCATTGATATATGTTTTTTATTAGGGATAAACAGATGGAAAACTATTGTTCACACTCTAGTGGACGTCTATGAAATTGATTATAAAATACCATCATTATATTTCTACATAATTGTTTCATGATCAGTTTTAATATTAAAATTTCCACCCATAGATTATATTTCAACTTATTCCACAAAAATATCATTTAGAATACCTATAGGGGTGGATCTTGACATGACCCAGATGATCAGGTCTCTACACTAAAGATAAGGAATTTCACCTAATTATCATGGATCATAATTTCATTTTATTTGCAATTAATTTTATCATTAAATATTGATTACCAATTTATAAAAATAATTATATTAGATTAAACCATATATATCATAATATATCCTAGAAATATAGCATGTTTATGTGTAATATTGGGCAATGATTGAAGCATGCTTCTTGTAGTGATATTTCCATTACGAGTCTTTACTAAAACCTATATTATTGAGATGCATGAGATATATCTAATATTATTATCATACATGGAAGATATAAATGAGTGATATGATCTAGAATAAAATACAATAGTAGCTAAATTTTAGGGTATTATTAAATTAATTTACTCTATTAATATTTATTAACATCAACCAGAACTGTAGTGATTGAATAATCCTTTACTTATCCCCTCATAAACTTCTACTATATGTTCCCTTGATTATTGGGACATTGATTTGAATTATTTAATATTTAATTATAGTTGATTCATGGGATAGATATGGTTTATTTCATTACATTCAATCAATTATCATAATGTCCATTATATCTACACTTTTTAAAAACCCTCTTGCCCTTCATGAATATTTTTGAATGTTATAGTCCATAATATTCACATGATAAAAATTTAATCATAAATTTTATCTTCATTTATTAATTCCCTTTTTAATGGTGTTCATTAATACTATTCTTCGCATTATTTCTTAGAAATATATTAGATCTTTAAAATGAATTATCTATTTCGAGGGAAGAAAATACTATTTATTCATATGATGAAATTCTCTGAGAAATGTGTGTCATTCAACGGTTATTATAATACCTTCAAAGAAATTGTCAATATTTATTTTAAAATAGGAATTTAATCCATTTTATACCTATGTATTCTTTTAAAAGATCCCTTGTAATGTATAATTAGTTATACATACACGATTTTTAGGATAAGGGACTTTCTCTTCAATTCATTTCATTACTCAAGATGGAAATATATGTTATTTTTAAAAGGTTGGGGTCAAAGACTCATTTTATTATTTAAAGAAAAGACCTCTTTAGACTGGGTAGAGGGAGACCCATTACATATCCTGAAGGCCCAAGGCCAAGTGTCCTGAATAGAAGGCTTGAAAGACCATTTTTTTGGCCCAAAGAGGCCCTCGATGATGAATACTGCTATAGTACCCGGGATGCTCCAATACCTCCTACAGTACCACCGCCGCTACAATTACTGCTACAGTCCCTCCGCCGCTACAGTTCCTCCGCTACTCCAGTACTACTACAGTCCCTTTTATTATATTCTCAGTTAAGAAATATCTTCTCAGGGGACTTAATCAATTATTCTACTACCATTTTATTAATAATTTATTTAAAATATGTTGGCTCCTATTTCATGAAGTTATCCAATATTGGTATATAATTCCATTGAAATTTAGGTTACTCTATCTGTTCAAGGTTATTATCTATATGTTTGGTCAATTAAACAAATAGATCCATTCTATGCCTATCCCCTATCGAAATTTTATTGGTTTTCTCAGTTGGGAAATTTCTACATTATCTATGAGTGTTGATACAATTACTTATTGATAGTTACATTAATAAAAATGGTAAATATTGGATTTAATCAAAATATTATTAATTTTAAATCATAATATATAAATGTAAATCTTGTGTAAAACATAACATAAATTGAAAACGCATTTGTTCATAACATCATCATCACTGACACGGATTATTTGGAAATCTCATTAAACTGTACAATTATTTTCAAATCATTCATATTGGTCTGTAAATAAAATGTGATTTAACCATATCATATCCCCCAGATGTGAAATTTGGGTTGATAGTAAGGGCCCAACCCCATGCACCAGATTGAAGAAAAATATATCATCGACCAACTCTTGTATGAGTTTATTGTAATATATATTTCTATTCCAATACAATATCATCTTATAGTATCAGGATACTATCTGTATATATGATATACAAATAATATATATATTATCAAAAATTTTATGATACCATATTATTGTTAGAATATTATCAATGTCTTTTATAGGGTTATTTTTCCTAAATTATGTTTTCCTAAATCCAGTTCCCATTGATTCTATTAAAATTTTTCTCATAACAACTATAGAAACCCCAACACCAATAGCATGTATAAATCTTTTATATTATTACATTTTAAATATATATTATATATCATATTTTAAAGGAAGATTTATATTTATTGTACTGAAGAACAAGATAAATACATTCATCCCATTAATAAAATGAAATAAAATACAATACATCACTATAGTAAATATTATGCATAATTGAATCTTGATTAAAAATTTCATCATGATATCATAGAAAAATGAAAAAAAATTAATGGTGAGCTTAAATTCTCATCAAGTAATTCATAATGTGTAATCTATCAAAATTGAACAGGGCATAATCAGTATAGAAAAGAAAATAACACATGACATATGATATTTAATCAATAACATTAGAATGGAATGCCTTTAAGTATAATATCAATTCAATAATATCATAGATAAACATTATTGTATTCTAAATGAATTAAATTAATAATATTCGATGTATTAATCTTTTATATCATGATATCAATACAATAAATCCTTATCCTATGAATTTTAATTGATGTGTTTTTATACACAATAAACCCAATTAATATATCAAACCAACTGGTTTGTCTCATGAAAGTCGTTGATGCACCAAAGGGCTACCTATAATGAGAACCCTATATTCATTTCATATTCAATGAATTTTTCATATATTTAATGATATTTAGAATTTTTAAATAATATTCATATTAATAAATATCCAAATTGAGTGAATATTATAGAATATTAAGATTCCCTAGTAAATCAAACAACATTTCCATGAAAAAACATATGTATAAAAGGTATATAGTTTATGAAATAAGTATATATATGATACAAATTATAAGGATATTTATGATATATATAATTCACAATGATATGTGTTCACTAGAAATTGAATGCCTAAATAGTATGTTAATTATCAATAAAAATATTAAGAGGTTAATTCCTTAAAAATATAGGTTTCATAATAAATCCATTTATTTTAAATAATATAAGATAGTGGGAGAAAAAAATTTAAATATTTTTACTTATTATTTTTATTTTTTAAAACCATCCAAAAAAATTTAGAAGTAAATAAATATAATAAAATGTTTATTGTGGTGATAATTTTTTCTAATGTCGTATGTGTTAAAAAAGATATTATTTTTGGTTTTTTATAATGAATGAAAAAGATGGCCCTTCAAAAAACCATATAAAAAATTCATTTAAAATCATCTAAAGTGTGAAAAATAAATTAAAATTTATTTAATAATTTAGTTTACTAAATAAAAAAATCATTAAAATAATTTTGATAATTATGGACACATGAGAAAAGAATACAAGATCATAAAAAGAAAATTATGATAATATTTTCCATTAAAAATTTATATTCATTATTTAAGTTATAAATAATGTGGAATTTTTATGATACTATGGAAACATATTATATAATCATAGTATATGAAAATATATGTGTTCCTTGAATTATATATTTTATTATTCCATCAATGAATATAAGAGAAATCCAAAAAAACAATATTGTAAAATAAGTTATTACCTCTAGGGTGACATTTAAATTTTGACCCCTAAAAAGGGTAAACATAAATTGATACTATATTTATCATAAAAAATATATATTTATTTCAAATACATTATACGTTCTTTATATACACAACATAAAATAAATAGGTGGAAAATGCCAAAAATGTTTCAATGTCTTCTAAACTGAGACGAAACTCCTTACCTCACGCTTCCACATCAATGATTATGATTTAATATTTGGTAGAATTAATTTAAAATTGGAATGAATTTATAAAAGGACCATATTCATATTTATAATATCATATATTATCCAAATTAAATTTTTTTAACCATTTCTTAACAGTCATTCATTATTACCATTTTTATGGAGTTAACTCCTCCATTTTCTCTGGATTTTTTCATCATGAATTATCAAATTATAGTAAATATTGCATATTTTAATCACCTAGAAAATGATATTACTGTTAAAAAGTTTACATTTATTAATTACATGAATTTTTTAATTATTCATGAATGTTGGGAATGAAAAATTAATCACATTGCTTTATGTAGATGATGGGATGTACATACACATGACTGGAACAATCATTTTCCTATTGGATGGAAAATTCTAAAATAATACGTTATATTAAATTTACAAAGGAAATTTTATTTCTCAATTAACATATATATTCATTATTATTATCATTATCACTTTCAATGTTGGTGGTGATGGAAAAAAATTACAACGATTTACAAGGTAGTAATCTGCAAAAGATATGAGCAATGGTTTTGTTTCATATTTGATGTAGAAGGAGATGGATGCAGATAATTCTAGAAACATAATAAAATAATTATATTTTATATAATTTTTTATATTTTATTGATTTTTA
Source organism: Viscum album (assembly GCA_963277665.1). Classification (NCBI taxonomy): domain Eukaryota; kingdom Viridiplantae; phylum Streptophyta; class Magnoliopsida; order Santalales; family Viscaceae; genus Viscum; species Viscum album. The sequence continues at coordinate 607,669,146 of OY728127.1, forward strand.
GGGAAAATTTAATGTGGAAAAAGGAAATTAAAAAAGAAAGAGCTTGGTGATGAAGATTACCTTCGCATAGAGTAAACTCATTTGGTTCTCTTCTTATGTATTATAGGGTTTATTTTATAAGGAATAATGAAAACCTATATAATGTGTATAGTGGTGGTTTTTGGTGTTTTTCAGTTTTGGTCAAGATAAAATGCATAGTAGGTGTTAAAATGTTGGAAGATGATAAATTTTTTGATTCAGTTGAGTGGTAGACTGGCAATTTTTTACACTATTAAAATATTATTATGTCACATTATTGGTAATGAATCGTGAATATGACTCAAATAAAAATTAGATCCTGTAATTTAGAAATAAAATAAATCAGTTAGGTTTAATCATTTGTTTTTGTCTTTTTAACTCTTATCAATTTTGGTTGACACCCGAAAAACCTAGTTTAACATTAACCATGGTAACAGATTTGTGGAATGTTTACTATTCACTATGACCAAAAAATAAATTGACCATGATATCTAATATTATTTATTTTAATTATAAAAATAGATTAAATTTTTTCAAGTTATATTCACCTATGTGGATAAATATATTTTAAAAATAAACCAACATAATGTGATAAAAACCAATTTTTCAACAAATATATTTTCCAAGAATACGATTTCTTACATTAATTATATGACCCATTATAATCACTATATGGATTTAAATTAGTATATTTTAATAAATAATAAATCAATTTCTTTTAAATAATTCTTTAATATGGATCATATAGTATAATTATAAAGGAAATACAACATGCATTTAAAAACATTTTAATGAAAATTAACCATTTTACCTCCAAATTTTCAAGTCCTTGATTCTATGATATTGACAATAAATACAGTGTTATTTCCTAATATTATAACACATCATTATAAATAAAATTATGATTAGTTAAATATTATTTTTTAAATTACTCGTAATGTCTTATTTCAATGGGAAAATATTAAAATAACACATTATATGTTTCTTTTAGCTTAGTATGTTCAAAATTGATATTAATCATTGAATATTATGATTTTTTATAATTAAAAATGAAAATTTTCATTTTTTAATGGTTCTATTAATCTATAATATTCATTTACTATAATTGAATCATGGGTGTTATTAATAATATGTATAAAATTTTTGAGAATTTTTAATAGGAAATTAAAATATTAACATCATTTTATTATTCATGAAGATATAAAGTATTCGTGGCTTGTTGACTTTGAGGTAATGGTTAAATTATATTTATTTTTTTCAATAATTTATTATCATTTTATTTCTAAAACATTTTACTCTATTTACTTATTCTTAAAATCCCTTTATTTATATATTTATATTGACATAAATAATGTATAAATAAAATATCATATATCTTATTAATTTTACCAAAGTTTTTAAAAAGGAATAATTTTACATCATTCGCATTTGACGTATTGAGTTTATTTAAAAATTTAAAACAAATTATCTATCTTATGATAAATTGCATGAAAACATTTTTATGGAACCAAAATGGTTATTATAAATTTGGATTCCTTTGTAATTTTTTAGGATTAATTTGAAGACAAACCCTTCATCCCATAATTAAGGGTATTATTATTTTGTAAAATATCAGTTTAATGAAATGGGATGTATGAATATATAAAAATATATTTATTAAGTGTTAATGGGTATATTTATATGAGTTTGGTGAGGGAAAATTAATATATATTTTTGTTTTGTGTGTGTTATGGTCATCATATATTGTATATGATGATTGGTGAGCATTATATAGCCTTACAAAACAATGTTTAATGATTATGTTATCTTGAAGATTATATTGGAATTAACCAAGTCAGTTTTTTCATTTGTAAGGGTTATTAAAAGTTTTATTATACGGGTTTTATTATGATGGTTTTCCAAGGAATGGATGAGAATTTTTTATTCTTCCTAATGGTTTTTCATGTAAATATTTTGTTTTGATTTGGTAATTTAATGATATTTTGTTTAATTTAATTATTTATCCCTTTAATGGTAAAAGTGAATGTTATTTAGAAAAAAAATTCATGGGTTCTGTCGTTTAAAAAGAAATCGTCCAAATTATAATTCTTCATTTTCCTTTTCATTAGAAGTTATTTTTGAAAAAATCTATATATTTGTGATGATTTCTAGTTTATGTAAATTATTTTTTAAGTTCAATGATTATTATGTTAATGTAAAACTTCATACATGGTCTCAAGGTATTTGAAAGGATGGATGTGTCTCTTTTAATAGTTTAATATGTATCTCACTAATAATTATTTTTCATACAATTTTTTGAAATTATTTTCTTAAAATTTTTTTATATGTAGGAAAAATGATTATTTAATTTTAATGTTATAATGTTTTTTAGAAAAAAAACACACCACATTTTAAAAGTATTGATTTGAAAAAATAGTTACTGAGTGGAATTTTCAACATTATAAATTATGGGTTTATTATGGAAGACTAATGACTTAATTCATTAAAACTATAGGTAATTAAGTAACTCAAAATGTATTAAAATTAAAAATTTAATTAAATATAAAAATTATATAATGATTTTGGAAGGGTTATTTTCTTATAGAATACATCTAATGATGAAAATAAAATAATAACTGAGATATTTTCACTAAGTGATCACAAATGAAAACTATAAAAAGTAAAAGGCATGAATTAGATTCATAAATTTGTAATTTACATGGTAATTCTTATTATAAATTTTTTTAGAGGTCATCTAATCGAGGATATATCCATGGTAAGTATTTATTGTCTCAATCTTCCATTACATAGGATGTGTTTCATGTTTTTTACATGATTCCTTTTATATGGTGCAATTAATTATAATTGAAATTCCATTATAATTACTAAATTATCTTCCATAGGATTTACGGGTCTTTTTATAATTCCTCATTCAGATTATTTTCATTTATTCATCACTAATGTTTTATGTGTTTTTTGTGACTCAAAACATTTCCTCATGTTATAATCATTCATATTTGAATATGATCATTAAAGACTGGTATATTCTATCCTATGATAATATTATATTGTATTTTCTATTTCAATCTAATTAATTTACACTATATATATCTATGCATTTTTTTGAAGTAATTTTTTCATCATTAATATATGATGTTGTTTATAATAAGTCTCATCCTTTTTAATGGATTTTTATCCTCAATATTCTAGATATTTCATCCTATAAATAGTTTCAAATATAATTTTGAAATATAAATAAATTTCATCGTGAATAAATTTTATTTTTTTATATATTTCCAAAGTATTTTTTATATCTTTTTCATTGATATGGGGTTTTCCCAAAATTTCTATAAAAATTAACAAGAATATCATTTCAATTTCTTCTATTTGGTATCATCTATTTAAAATTTATAATCGTGGACATTATTTTTTTCAAGGATCTATTATTTGTCATTCATTAAATAAAATTCTTCCAATCCCAAGCATGAAAATTATTTTTTGAAAGTGACTCATAACTTCATTGTAGAGACCTGAATCTTGATGTACATGGACATGACATTACTTTTGTGGAATACTTAATACATAACAAAAACACACACCCACGGACTGTAATAGTTTAGTGTCTTTGGAAACTTGGAACGTAATCTTCTAATCTTGGTGAAAGATCTTCAACATATCCCATAAAGATCCCCCTTTTTTCTTACCTAAAACCTTTCTTTATATCCTGGGGAAAAGAAAAAAAAAAGGGTGAGCTCAAATTCTCAGTAAGGGTATGCATGTATAAAATAAAACATACCATATACATTTGAACATAAAAACATGAACATAATGTGTAAACATCAAAATCTTATAAAATGACATAAAACATGGAAGTATGTAAGGCATTGATCATAAAGAAACCTTAAGAATGATAAAATATCATGGGAATAAAACATTTAATTGTGGAATACATTAAGAACATGTAATTATTTCCATAGTATCCAAGGCATTGCTTCCAAGACCATCTTAGTGGACAATGTCCCATTCTGAATCGAGTTCACTCCTCGTTTCAGTCCTGTAACACTGAACCAGATTAACTTATCATTCCAGCCATGTCTATCTCATGAGATATAAAATCATTACCCAATGCATTGGAGGGAGATATAGGTCCCACCTATCTCATAATGAAATCATTTTTACTTGTGCCACAAAATAATCATACATCATTCATAAAAACCCAACGAAAAAATGGGTTTCATAAACATCATCCCATCATCACATAATCCATATAAAAGAAATGGATATGAATTACTAATAATAATAGTGAATCTATGTAAATCATATAGACTTTATACTTGAAACATACAAATATGAAATAATGTCATCTTAGATGGATAATGGTTTTGATAAAACCCTTGAAATGAATTCTTGAGGAAAATATCTGTTCTTCTTCAAAATCATTTTCTTTTCACCAAATGTCATGAAATTTAAAATGAAAAGTATTTTGTTGAAAATAGTCATGAAATATTTTGGAGGAATCTTCATGAAATTAAGGATTTATAAAACCGTAAAAATCCTTTCATGCCGTATAAGTTAAAAAAACATTCTCCTCGTACTTTTGTCGGAAAAGTCAAAAAGTACCTCGTAATGTAAAGAAAAGAAAGATTCCTTACATACCATGTAGTAAAAGTATAAAATTTGTAAAAAGGACTTTAAACATAATGAATAAACTTTTATAAAACATGGACATGGATGATAGAAATAACCCCAGTAAATACTTGCGAATAAGCAATCTCAGATAAAAATGAGATTTGCAAAATTATCCCTTAGCTTAGGACCGATTTGCTTCGTAAGTGTCCGAACCTACTTTATAATAATTTAAATAATGTTATTGACTTATTACATAATCATATTCATTGTTATGTTATCATATGTGGTTCACCTATGACTTTATATTACCCATTGTTTTGTAAATTCCATGTTAAAGAGTGTTTTTGTTAAAATCGTTTCATTTGTAGTCCGTGTTTTGACTTGAAATTATTCATATGATTACATAGATCATGATTAATTATTTCCAGAATATAAAGCATGATTTATATATAATATATATTCAGAATATACATATATATAATAGATCGATAAATGGAAATAAATACACCATTCATGGAGACGGTTGGTTGTACGTACGCATGAACGTTGTTTTCGTTTTTTATTGACTAGAATGGAATTAATTGGATGACATACATACATATATATATACATAAATACAGTATCATCATTATGTCATATATTTCATGTTTACTTATTATATATACTTTATAATCATTTATGAATGGTTAATCATTGAGAATGAATCTCATCGCGTCGTGGAGACGGTATTCCGTACGTACGCACGAGCGATTATATCGTTCCCATGATGGTGGAATTTTATTGGAGTATATGTATTCTATTACAGAATAAATATCAATTTACAATAATAATATATAGTTACTATTTACACCATTATACCCATCCAAGTAAGGTGGTTGTGGAAAATAGATTACACCACGGCGTGGAGACGGTATTCCGTACGCACGCACGCGCGGTGGTTTCGTTTTCCATTGGATGGATAGATGGTGAAATAGGGTTGTTTCATAAATATAATAACATATCATTATATGAGTGATACTGATGTTTTTACTTCATAATGAAACAACCTAAGAAGAAGTAGTGGAAGAATAAATAAAGGTGAAAGAATCGGTAACGGAAATTACCTCTTCTTTGAAGCGCCTCTTTGAGACCTCCTCTTAGGGCACTAAAATTGGTCTTTTAAGAAGACCAAGACCTCTAGAATGTTTCTAGGGAAGTGTACAAGTGAATTGGGCAGGGGTTGGCCGTGATTGAAGGATCAAATTTGTGTGACGTGGAGATGGAGGAGGTGCCCTTTTATAAGGGAGGAGAGGGGCACCTTTGGAATTATTAAAAATATTAATTTATAATAAATATAACACCACTTCAAAACCTCGAAAAGTGACTCATATCCGAATATTAGATGGGATAGGTTTTTAATCTCACCAAACAATCAAATTTAGACACGTTAGGAATTTATTTGAAATATTATCAACTTGATTTATCTTTATTTATTCAATTTAATTTTATTTATGGTAATAACATTCTAAATTTTAAATAATAACAAAAAAGTACTTATTTGTTGTGAATTGTCCATAATTGGATACTTCACAAAATTTTCTACCATATAAATTTAAATTTAGAATTTGTAAATATTTTTGTGATTTTTAAACAATTTTATAATATGTTATTTTTATAAAATAACAATAGTGTCAATTTTGACACTAATCATTTATTTGAATTTAAATAAAATATATACAGAAGAAATGTTCGAACTAAAATATTAAATAGATTCATAAAAGGTCATATGTACCTATTAAATTAGTGGATCACATTAAATATTTCATATAAGAGTTATTTTATTATTTTTAAAAACCATTCATTTGGTTTATCTCTTAATAAAATAATTACTACAAAAATTTTGTATAATTATTTAATATACTTATTTGTTGCATAAAAATTAAAAATAAATTCCTATGATGAAGATAAATCTATTAAATTTCACAATAATACATTTACTAGAATTTATCATCTTAAAATCACAATATTTAAATTGTTATATTTATTAAATTATGAAGGTGACAACTTTGGCATCATTTAAAATAAAATAATATAAGTGTCATAATTGACTTAATAAGGATCCAAATGGTCAAAAATTCGGCCAGTGGGTGAATAGGGTTCATATATACACTAATAATACGTTTTTGCAGATTTTTGGGCCTTTTGATATGTATTACTATTTTAATAAAAACTATATTATTGATTTTTCACTAAATAAATAATTTCTGCATCATTAATGTATCACTTTTAATGATAATTATTTAATCCCAAAAAATTCTAAATAAATTATCATGATGTATATAATAATATTATCTTTCTGGAGACTATTCATGTTTGAAGTTTTATGATGTTTATCTCTAAATTAAAATTATTATACTTATATGATTTAAGAGTGTCATGTTGTCACTTTCTTTGGGTTTAATAATAATTAAATTATTTTCATGGTCAAAAGTCCATAAAATGAATCTAATCCTACCCTTAGGTTATATGGGTCTACTTTTAGCCATCCAGTAGAATTTTAGCATGTGTTAGGGTAATTTTATAATATTATATTTACCCACAATTACCCGATTTACCTTTAACTATGGTAAATAAAATTTACCATTGTTACTATTCATAATTCCCAAAAATAAAAAGTATCACATTAACATAATTTGGACCCCCTGATTCCAAATTTGGAATCCATTTTTCCTAATTCAATACACCAAATTTTCAGAAATTAAATTAATATTAATCCGGTTGTCGAAAGAAAACGGGGTTTTCTTTAAAGCATTGCAAAAGATTTAATTGATTTAACCTATGAATTTAATGTAAAATCATTGATAATGACATAAATTATATTAAATGGTAAAAATATATTCTATTTATACTTTAAAATCATTCAAAATTATAATTTAACCATATAAATTATTGCGATTAAAAAAGTTGTTTTTAATTAAAATAGAGCGCATTTTTACTATTTATCAAAATATAAAAGTTACCAGAATAATATGAAAAATTTATCCAAAGTAAATTTTTATTTCATGATTCTAAAGAAGAATTTTATTTTTTCAAATTGAACTTATAAACATGTCAAAAACTAGATTTAATGTGGATGTGCCATCAAAAGGCGGCAAAACGGCATTTTTTGAAAAATACTTATTTTACCAGAAAACTTTATTTTGTTCTTATACCATGTTCTAGAAAATGTGTAAGATTAATAATAATGTTATAAAATTAAAATTTTAGTTAATACTATTCATAACGACTAGTTCATAATAATATTATAATAATATATCATTGTTTAGTAAAACCTGGTATTGCGTACAACACACGCTATCGAGGAAGGTCCCGATTGCGTGTAATGCAAGCCAAGTCAGGGTTGCGTGTAGTGCACGACTCCTTTGTTGTTGCGTATAACAGAATCCAACCATATTTTATTTATACATTGAATATATATATATATATACACTCAATATTGCGTAGAATAACTTCTTTAAAATAAACTTGAAATTGTCTATAACACGATCCAAGAATTGTGTTGCGTATACTGCAAACTAATACGGTGTTGCGTATAACTCAAGATAATCTTGGTGTATCATACAACAGAAGATATGAATGAAATTAAAAATAATGTATCTTATAAAATCTCGGGTTGTTATATTCTACCCCCCTTAAAATGAATTTCGCCCTCGAAATTTGTTGGGGTTATAAATCGTTTACTATTCATAGAAACACACATCGTAAAAAGAAATACCAAAAATGAAATTTCAAAAATATAGTATGAAATATAATTGTTACCCAAATTAACTCATCACTAGGTTTCCATATAGGAGAACATAGGTGAAAATATGGATATGGAAGAGAAATCTAACTATCATGTTCTGATAGAGAGTGGTAGAGAACATGTCTATGAAAAAGCCATCAATCACAGAGCCATATATTTGTGATGATCTAAGGTACCATCTGATTCATCAAATATAAGGGAACTAGGACAACATTTTTGGTTTTCTAGATCATTTCCCTAAACTTGATGAATTAAAACAAATACTTGCATAATTTTGGTACAATCTCACTGTTTTTCGTGAATTGAACAATTTCCACTTCATCCCTTATAGAAATGAAGTTGAATTTGTTATTCGTGATGTGTTATCAGATCATGTGGTAGAATGATGGGCCATTCCATCTCTTTCAAAAATAAGGTTAGAAAAAGTTATAAGTCTATCTTATGGTTAGATTAGTCATATATGGTACCAAAAAAGAACTTATACTTCATATATCATACCACTTAATAAATCAAAACTAGTTTCTACTAACCAGGGACTTCCTGTAGGCTAGTGGTAGGTGATAAAGGCGAGTCGCACTTCGGTTGTGGGTTCGATTCCCACAACCTTGTCTGACGCGATGGGTTGTCGCACGTCCTGTAGGTTTTCCTTTTTCTAAAACTATATTACTATAACATCCCATCAATAATATCAAAAAAAACTTCTATCCTTAAACAATACTAACTTATGTCCAACATAATCCATTCCAATCTTTAGGATTATCCATAATACTGCAGTCCACTCTCATAATATAGTGTAAATGATTACCAGAGATTTAATACCATTGATCCACATATATCATAAGATATGTCTTGTTGGTCACATTCAAAACATTCTAAGGCCTTAATTATGTAATCTCTTGAAAAATGAATACCCATTGAACCTTAGTGAAAACATGAATGCAGTTAAAAGTTAACTCTTTCCACATACCAAAAACCAAAAATTATATATACTCAAACCATGATATAAACTTTTCCTTATATCATTCATGAGCTCATGAATACTATCAAACATTTAATTTTCTCTTTATCCCTTCATTATGCGCATATCATCTACCTTCCAAAAATATCTGAATAACCTTTCATGGTTACTGGTACCATTAATCATATACTTTCAAAACATAAGTAAAGACAACAGTGTAACAATCCTTTGATGTCTCTTTATTCCATAGTACCATGAGATTACTTATACAATATTACACATGATAAACATGTAAACATTCCACTACCTTCTTGAACCATTGACCGAGCTTCAAAAATTCTTTCATCTCACATATCATTTGTAGTCTCTTCATCATCATCAACATAAATACTTCCCATACGACCGTACTGATTCTCTTCATGAGAATTTCCCTTATGGAATTGGTTTGCATAATTCCCATACATTCCACATTTAAAACATTTAACCATTTTTGATGTCATTGCAATATCATTATCCTCATCCATGGTGTTAACTAAAACTTTTCCTTTGCACTTACTGGCTTTATGTCCTTCTTTTCCACACCCAAAGTATCTTCCAGTTCCTTTGAAAAATTCTCCTTAATTCCTCTTCCCACATGATTTACATATGGGAAATTGAACTTTCTTTCCTCTATGATCATCATGGAACTCCATCTTTCTCTTATTAGCTGAGTCCAGAAACTTACCAAATTTGAGTTTATTGATCATATTATGAGACTGCTGATTCAGCATAATAATGATGTTTGGACTTCCAAATCCCATTTCATTTGGTTTCTCAGGAATAATATCATTCCATTGTCCATCATATCCTCCATTATCCTGAATCTTCTTGTTTCCAGCCATTTTCTACGACCCAAAAAGAATATTGTGAGAGGAAAAAATCATGCTAGGGAAAACAACATAGTAAAGGGGGAGTAGCCTCAATATTTAACATCTTAGGTTAAATTCTAAGATCGTTAGTGTAGTTCTTGGACTATATCATATATGTATACTTATCCTTAGGGACATCCCTAGACATATCTTAGAAATATCTCTAGGGATCTCACTAACGTTTTCGCATCCTAGTTTCCAAAGGTTGACTAAACATTTCCTCTGATACCAACTGTAGAGACCCGAATCTTGACATACATGGAAATTACATTTCTTTTGTGGAATACATAATACATAACAAAAACACACACATAAGGACCGTAATAGTTTAGTGTCTTTGGAAACATGGAACATAATCTTCTAATCTTGGTGAAAGATCTTCAACATCTCCCATAAGGATCTCCCTTTTTTCTTACTTAAAACATTTCTTTATATCCTGGGGAAAAGAAAACATAAAAAGGGTGAGCTCAAATTCTTAGTAAGGGTAATCATGTATCAAATAAAACATACCATATACATTTGACCTTAAAAACATGAACATAATGTTTAAACATCAAAAGCTTGTGAAATGACATAAAACATGGAATTACGTAAGGCATTGATCATAAAGAAACATTAAGAATGATAAAATATCATGGGAATAAAACTTGTAATTGTGACATCCATTAAGAACATGTAATTATTTCCATAGTAGCCAAGGCATTGCTACCAAGACCATCTTAGTGGACAAAGTCCCATTCTGAATCGAGTTCACTCCTCGTTTCAGTCCTGTAACACTGAACCAGATTAACTTACTGTTCCATCCATGTTTATCTCATGAGATATAAAATCTTTACCCAATGCATTGGAGGGAGATATAGGTCTCACCCATCTCATAATGAAATCATTCTTACTTGTTCCACAAAATAATCATACATAATTCATAATAACCCAACGAAAAAATGGGTTTCATAAACATCATCCTTTCATCACATAATACATATAAAAGAAATGGATATCATTTCATAATAAGAAAAGTGAATCTATGTAAATCATAGAGAATATATACTTGAAACATACAAATATGAAATAATGTCATCATAGATGGAAAATGGTTTTAATAAAACCCTTGAAATGAATTCTTGAGGAAAATATCTATTCTTCTTCAAAATCATTTTCTTTTCACAAAATGTCATGAAATTTAAAAAGAAAAGTATTTTTTTGAAAATAGTCATGAAATATTTTGGAGGAAGCTTCATGAAAATAAGGATTTATAAAACCGTAAAAATCCTTTCATGCCGTATATGTTAAAAAAACATTCTCCTCGTACTTTTGTCGGAAAAGTCAAAAAGTACCTCGTAATGTAATGAAAAGAAAGATTCCTTACATACCATGTAGTAAAGGTATAAAATTTGTCAAAAGGACTTTAAACATACATGAAAAAACATTTATAAAACATGGAAATGTATGATAGAAATACCCCCAGTAAATACTTGCGAATAAGCAATCTCAGATAAAAATGAGATTGGAAAAATTATCCCTTACCTTAGGTCCGATTTGCATCGTAAGTGTCCGAACCTCCTGTATAATGATTTAAATAATGTTATTGACTTATTAAATAATAATATTAATTGTTATGATATCATATGTGGTTCACTTATGACTTTATATTACACGTTGTTTTGTAAATTCCATGTTAAAGAGTGTTTTTGTTAAAATTGTTTCATTTGTCGTCCGTGTTTTGACTTGTAATTATTCATATGATTACATAGATCATGATTACTTAATTCCAGAATATAAAACATTATTTATATATAATATATATTCATAATATTCATATATATAATAGATCGATAAATGGAATGAAATACACCGTTCATGGAGACGGTTGGTCGTACGTACGCATGAACGTTGTTTTCGTTTCTTATTGAGTAGAATGGAATTAATTGGATGAAATACATATATATATATATATATACATAAATACAGTATCATCAGTATGTCATATATTTCATGTTTACTTATTATATATACTTTATAATCATTTATTAATGGTTAATCATTGAGAATGAATCTCATCTCGTCGTGGAGACGGTATTCCGTATGTACGCACAAGCGATGATATCGTTCCCATGATCGTGGAATTTTATTGGAGTGTATGTATACTATTAAAGAATCAATATAACATTCAAATAATCATATATAGTTACTATTTAAACCATTATACCCATCCAAGTAAGGTGGTGGTGGAAAATAGATTTCACCACGGCGTGGAGACGGTATTCCGTACGTACGCACGCGCGGTGGATTCGTTTTCCGTAGGATGGATAGATGGTGAAATTGGGTTGTTTCATACTTATAATAACATATAAGTATATGAGTGATATAGATGTTACTACTTCATAATGAAACAACCTATGAAGAAGTAGTGGAATAAGTAATAAAGGTGAAAGAATCGGTAACAGAAATTACCTCTTCTTTGAAGCGCCTTTTTGAGACCTCCTCTTAGGGTACTAAAATTGATCTTTGAAGAAGACCAAGACCTATAGAATGTTTCTAGGGAAGTGGAGAAGAGAATTGGGCAGGGGTTGGCCGTTATTGAAGGATCAAATTGGTGTGAGGTGGAGAGGGAGGAGGTTCCCTTTTATAAGGGAGGAGAGGGGCACCTTTGGAATTCTCAAAAATATTAATTTATAATAAATATAACCCCACATAAAAACCTCAAAAAATGACTCATATCTGAATATTATACGGGATAGGGTTTTAATCTCACCAACCAATCAAATTTAGACATGTTAGTAATTTATTTGAAACATTATCAACTAGATTTATCTTTATTTATTCAATTTAATTTTATTTATGGTAATAACATTCTAAATTTTAAATTATAACAAAAAATTACTTATTTGTTTAGAATTTTCCATAATTGGATAATTTACAACATTTTATACCTTATAAATTTAAATTTATAATTTTTAAATATATTTGTGATTTTTAAACAATTTTATAATATTTTATTTTTATAAAATAACAATAGTGTCAATTTTGACACTATTCATTTATTTGAATTTAAATAAAATATATACAGAATAAATGTTCAAAATAAAATCATTATTAGATTCATAAAAGGTCATATGTTCCTATAAAATTATTGTAGAACATTAAATAGTTTATATAAGATTTATTTTATTATTTTTAAAAACCATTTATTTGGTTTATCTCTTAATAAAATAATTACTACAACATTTTTGTATAATTATTTAATATACATATTTTTTGCATAAAAATTAAAAATAAAATCCTATAATTAAGATAAATCTATTAAATTTCACAATAATACTTTTACTCGAATTTATCATCTTAAAATCAGAATATATAAATTGTTATATTTATTAAATTATGAAGGTGACAACTTTGGCATCATTTAAAATAAAATAATATAAGTGTCATAATTTCCTTAATAAGGATCCAAATGGACAACAATTCGGCTAGTGGATGATTAGGGTTTATATATACACTAATAATAAGTTTTGTGCAGATTTTTGGGCCTTTTGATATGTATTACTATTTCAATAAAAACTATATTATTTATTTTTCACTAAATAAATAATTTCTGCATCATTAATGTATCACTATTAATGATAATTATTTAATCCCAAAAAATTCTAAATAAATTATCATGATGTAGATAATTATATTATATTTCTGGAGACTACTCATGTTTGATGTTTTATGATGTTTATCACTAAATTAAAATTATTATACTTATAAGATTTAAGAGAGTGACATGTTGTCACTTTCTTGGGTTTTAATAATAATTAAATTATTTTCATGGTCAAAAGTCCATAAAATGAATATAATCCTACCCTTAGGTTATATGGTTCTACTTTTATCCATCAAATAGAATTTTTTCATGTCTTAGGGTAATTTTATAATATTATATTTACCCTTAATTACCCGATTTACCTTTAACTATGGTAAATAAAATTTACCGTAGTTACTATTCATAATTCCCAAAAATAAAAAGTATCTTATTTACATAATTTGGACCCACTGATTCCAAATATGGTACCCATTTTTCCAAATTCAACACACAAAAGTTTCAGAAATTAAATTAAAATTAATCCCCTTGTCAAAAGAAAACGAGTTATTCTTTAAAACATTGCAAAAGATTGAATTGATTTAACCTACGAATTTAATGTAAAATCAATGCTAATGACATAAATTATATTAAATTGTAAAAATATATTATATTTATACTTTAAAACCATTCAATATTATAATTTAACCTTATAAATTATTGCGATGAAAAAAGTTGTTTTTAATTAAAATATAGCGTGTTTTTACTATTCATCAAAATATGAAAGTTACCAGAATAATATGAAAAATTTATCCAAATTAAATTTTTATTTCTTGATTCTAAAAAAGAATTTTATTTTATCAAATTAAACTTATAAACATTTCAAAACTAGATTTAATGTGGGTGTGCCATCACAAAGGCGACAAACTGCATTTTTTGAAAAATACTTATTTTACCCGAAAAATTTATTTTGTTCTTATACCATGTTCTAGAAAATGTTTAAGATTAATAATAATGTTATAAAATTAAAATTTTAGTTAATACTATTCATAACGTCTAGTTCATATTAATATTATAATAATATATTTTTGTTTAGTAAAACCTAGTATTGCGTACAACACACGCTATCGAGAAAGGTCGCTATTGCATGTAATGCAAGCCAAGTCAGGGTTGCTTGTAGTGCACGACTCCTTTGTTGTTGCGTATAACAGAATCCAACCATATTTTATTTATACATTGAATATATATATATATACACTCAATGTTGCGTAGAATAACTTCTATCAAATAAACTTGAAATTGTGTATAACACGATCCAAGAATTGTGATGCGTATACTGCAGGCTAATACGGTGTTGTGTATAGCGCAAGATAATCATGGTGTATCGTACAACAGAAGATATGAATGAAATTAGAGAGAATGTATCTTATAAAATATCGGGTTGATACATTCTACCCCCCTTAAAATGAATTTCTCCCTCGAAATTCGTCGGGGTTATAAATCGTTTACTATTCATAGAAACCCACATTGTAAGAAGAAATACCAAAAATGAACATTAAAAACTAAAGTTTGAAATATAAAGGTTACCCAAATTAACTCATCATTGGGTTTCTATATAGGAGAACATAGGTGAAAATATGGATATGAAAGAGAAATCTAACCATCATGTTCTGATAGAGAGTGGTAGAGAACATGGATATGAAAAAGCCATCAATCACAAAGACATAGATTTATGATGATCTAAGGTACCATCTGATTCATCGGATATAAGGGAACTAGGACAACATTTTTTGTTTTCTAGATCATTTCCCTAATATTGATGAATTAAAAGAAATACCTGCATAATTTTGGTACAATCTCACTGTTGTTCGTGAATTGAAAAATTTCCACTTCATCCCTTACAGAAATGAAGTTGAATTTGTTATTCGTGATGTGTTATCTCATCATGTGATAGAATGATGGGTCATTCCATATCTTTAAAACAAAAGGTTAGAAAAAGTTATAAGTCCATCTTATGGTTATATTAATCGTATATGGTTCCAAAAATGAACTTATACTTCATATATCATACCACTTAATAAAACGAAACTAGTTTCTACTAACCAGGAAATCCTGTAGGCCAGTGGTAGGTGATAAAGGCCAGTCGCACTTCGGTTGTGGGTTCAATTCCCACAGCCTTGTCCGACGCGATGGGTTGTCGCCCGTCCTGCAGGTTTTCCTTTTTCTAAAACTATATTACTATAACATCCTATCAATAATATCGAAAAAAACTTCTATCCTTAAACAATACTAACTTATGTCAACATAATCCATTCCAATCTTTAGGCTTATCCATAATACTGCAGTCCACTCTCATAATGTAGTGAAAATGATTACCAGAGATTTAATACCATCGTTGATCCCCATATATCATTAGATATGTATTTTTGGTCACATTCCAAGCATTCGAAAGCCTTAATCATGTATTCTCTTGAAAAATGAATACCCATTGAACCTTAGTGAAAACATGAATGCAGTTAAAAGTTAACTCTTTCCACATACCAAAATCCAAATGTTCTATATACTCAAACCATGATATAACCTTCTCCTTATATCAGTCATGAGCTCATGAATACTATCAATCATTTAATTTTCTCCTTATCCCTTCATTATGCGCATATCATCTACTTTCCTAAAATATCTGAATAACCTTTCATGGTTACTAGTACAATTAATCATATACTTTCAAAACATAAGGAATGAAAACAGTGTAACAATCCTTAGATATCTCTTTATTCCATAGTACCATGAGATTACTTACACAATATTAAACTTGATAAACATGTAATCATTCCACTGCCGTCTTAAACCATTGACTGAGCTTCAACAATTCTTTCATCGCACATATCATTTGTAGTCTCTTCATCTTCATCAAAATAAATACTTCCCATATGACTATATTGATTCTCTTCATGAGACATTACCTTAGAGAATTGGTTTGCATAATTCCCATTCATTCCACATTTAAAACATTTAACCATTGTTGATGTCGTAGCAATACCATTATCCTCATCCATGGTGTTAACTGAAACATTTCCTCTGCACTTACTAGATTTATGTCCTTATTTTCCACACCTAAAGAATCATCCAGTTCCTTTGAAACATTCTCCTTGATGCCTCTTCCCACATGATTTACATAGGGGAAATTGAACTTTCTTTCCTCGATGATCATCATGAAACTCCATCTTTCTCTTAATAGCTAAGTCCGAAAACTTACCAAATTTGTGTTTATTGATCATATTATGAGATTTCTGATCTTCATAATAATGATAATTGGACTTCCAAATCCCAATTAATTTGGTTTCTTAGGAATAATATCATTCCATTGTCCGTCATATCCTCCATTATCATGAATCTTCATTTTCCAGCCATTATCTAAAACCCAAAAAGAATAGTGTGAGAGGCAAAAATCATGCTAGGGAAAACAACATAGTAAAGGGGGATTAGCCTCAATATCTAACATCTTAGGTTAAATTATAAGATCATTACCGTAGTTCTAGGACTATATCCTATATGTATACTTATCCTTAGGGACATCCCTAGACATACCTTAGAAATATCTCTAGGGATCTCACTAACGTTTTCGCATCCTAGTTTCCAAAGGTTGACTAAACATTTCCTCTGATACCAACTGTAGAGCCCCAAAGATTGACGTACATGGACATTACATTACTTTTGCGAAATACTTAATACATAACAAAAACAGACACACAAGGACCGTAATAGTTTAGTGTCTTTGGAAACTTGGAACGCAATCTTCTAATATCGGTGAAAGATCTTCGACATCTCCCATAATGATATCCCTTTTTTTTCTTAACTAAAACCATTATTTATATCATGGGGAAAATAAAACATAAAAAGGGTGAGCTCAAATGCTCAGTAAGGGTAAGAATGTATAAAATAAAACATACCATATTCATTTGAACTTAAAAACATGAACATAATGTTTAAACATCAAAAGCTTGTGAAATGACATAAAAAATGGAAGTACGTAAGGCATTGATCATAAAGAAACATTAGTAATGATAAAATATCATGGGAATAAAACATATAATTGTGAAATCCATTAAGAACATGTAATGATTTCCATAGTAGCCAAGGCATTGCTACCAAGACCATCTTAGTGGACAAAGTCCCATTCTGAATCGAGTTCACTCCTCGTTTCAGTCCCGTAACACTGAACCAGATTAACTTAGCGTTCCATCCATGTCTATCTCATGAGATATAAAATCTTTACCCAATTAATTGGAGGGAGATATAGGTCTTACCCATCTCATAAAGAAATCATTCTTACTTGTTCCACAAAATAATCATACATCATTCATAATAACCCAACAAAAAAATGGGTTTCATAAACATCATCCCATCATCACATAATCCATATAAAAGAAATGGATATCATTTCATAATAAGAAAAGTGAATCTATTTAAATCATAGAGACTTTATACTTGAAACATACAAATATGAAATAATGTCATCTTAGATGGAAAATGGTTTTGATAAAACCCTTGAAATCAATTCTTGAGGAAAATATCTGTTCTTCTTCAAAATCATTTTCTTTTCACCAAATTTCATGAAATTTAAAAAGAAAAGGATTTTGTTGAAAATAGTCATGAAATATTTCAGAGGATTCTTCATGAAAATTAGGCTTTATAAACCAGTAAAAATCCTTTCATGCCGTATAAGTTAAAAAAACATTCTCCTCGTACTTTTGTCGGAAAAGTCAAAAAAGTACCTCGTAACATAAAGAAAAGAAATATTCCTTACATACCATGTAGTAAAGGTATAAAATTTGTAAAAAGGACTTTAAAAATACATGAAAAAACTTTTATAAAACATGGACATAGATGATAGAAATAACCCCAGTAAATACTTGTGAATAAGCAATGTCGGATAAAAATGAGATTTGCAAAATTATCCATTACCTTAGGTCCGATTTGCTTCGTAAGTGTCTGAACCTCCGGTATAATGATTGAAATAATGTTATTTACTTATTACATAATCATATTCATTGTTGTGATATCATATATGGTTCACTTATGACTTTATATTACCCGTTCTTTTGTAAATTCCATGTCAAAGAGTGTTTTGGTTAAAATCGTTTCATTTGTCGTCTCTGTTTTGAATTGTAATTATTCATATGATTACTTAGATAATTATTACATAATTACAGAATATAAAACATTATTTATATATAATATATATTCAGAATATACATATATATAATAGATCGATAAATGGAAAGAAATACACAGTTCAAGGAGACGGTTGGCTGTACGTACGCATGAACGATGTTTTCGTTTCCTTATTGAGTAGAATGGAATTAATAGGATGACATATATATATATATACATAAATCCAGTATCATTATTATGTCATATATTTAATTCTTACTTATTATATATACTTTATAATCATTTATGAATGGTTAATCATTGAGAATTAACCTCATCGCGTCGTGGAGACGGTATTCCATACGTACGCACGAGCGATGATATCATTCCCATGATCATGGAATTTTATTGGAGTGTAGGTATACTATTATAGAATCAATATCACTTTACAATAATCATATATAGTTACAATTTACACCATTATACCCATCCATGAAAGGTGGTGGTGGAAAATAGATTACACCATGGCATGGAGACGGTATTCCGTACGTACGCACGCGCGGTGGTTTCATTTTCCGTAGGATAAATAGATGGTGAAATAGGGTTGTTTCATACATATAATAACATATCATTATATGAGTGATACTGATGTTATTACTTCATAATGATGCAACCTAAGAATAAGTAGTGGAAGAAGAAATAAAGGTGAAAAAATCGGTAACAGAAATTACCTCTTCTTTGAAGCGCCTCTTTGAGACCTCCTCTTAAGGCACTAAAATTGGTCTTTGAAGAAGACCAAGACCTCTAGAATGTTTCTAGGGAAGTGGATAAGTGAGTTGGGAAGGGTTTGGACGAGATTTAAATCTCAAATTGGTGTGAGGTGGAGAGGGAGGAGGTTCCCTTTAATAAGGGAGGAGAGGGGCACCTTTGGAATTCTTAAAAATATTAATTTATAATAAATATAACCCCACTTAAAAACCTCCAAAAATGACTCATATACGAATATTAGATGGTATAGGGTTGTAATCTCACCAACCAATCAAATTTAGACATGTTAGGAATTTATTTGAAACATTATCAACTTGATTTATCTTTATTTATTCAATTTTATTTTATTTATGGTAATAACATTCTAAATTTTAAATTATAACAAAAAATTACTTATTTTTTGTGAATTTTCCATAATCGGATACTTTACTACATTTTATACCATATAAATATAAATTTATTATTTTTAAATATTTTTGTGATTTTTAAAATTTTTTATAATATGTTATTTTTATAAAATAACAATAGTGTCAATTTTGACACTATTCATTTATTTGAATTTAAATAGAATATATACAGAAATAATGTTCGAACTAAAATCTTTAATAGATTCATAAAAGGTCATATGTACCTATAAAATTAGTGGACCACATTAAATAGTTCATATAAGAGTGATTTTATTATTTTTAAAAACCATTCATTTGGTTTATCTCTTAATAAAATAATTACTACAACATTTTTGTATAATTATTTAATAAACTTATTTGTTGCATAAAAATTAAAAACAAAATCCTATGATGAAGATAAATCTAATAACTTTCAAAATAATACTTTTACTCTAATTTATCATCTTAAAATCAGAATATTTAAATTGTTATATTTATTAAATTATGAAGGTGACAACTTTGGCATCATTTAAAATAATATAATATAAGTTTCATTATTTCCTTAATAAGGATTAAAATGGACAACAATTAGGCCCGTGGATGATTAGGGTTTATATATACACTAATAATATGTTTTGTGAAGATTTTTGGGCCTTTTGATATGTATTACTATTTCAATAAAAAGTATATTATTGATTTTTCACTAAATAAATAATTTCTACATCATTAATGTATCACTATTAATGATAATTATTTAATCCCAAAATATTCTAAATAAATTATCGTGATGTAGATATTTATATTAGATTTCTGGAGACTATTCATGTTCGAAGTTTTATGATGTTTATCACTAAATTAAAATTATTATACTTAAAAGATTTAAGAGAGTGACATGTTGTCACTTTCAATTGTTTTAATAATAATTAAATTATTTTAATGGTCAAAAGTCCATAAAATGAATCTAATCCTACCCTTAGGTTATATGGGTCTACTTTTATCCATCCAATAGAATTTTGGCATGTGTTAGGGTAATTTTATAATGTTATATTTACCCTTAATTACCCGATATACCTTTAACTATGGTAAATAAAATTTACCGTAGTTACTATTCATAATTCCCAAAAATAAAAAGTATATTATTAAAATAATTTGGACCCACTGATTCCAAATATGGAATCCATTTTTCGAAATTCAATACACAAAAGTTGCAGAAATTAAATTAATATTAATCCCATTGTCCAAAGAAAACGGGTTTTTCTTTAAAACATTGCAAATGATTGAATTGATTTAACCTACGAATTTAATGTAAAATCTATTCTGATGACATAAATTATATTAAATGGTAAATATATATTCTATTTATACTTTAAAACCATTCAATAGTATAATTTAACCATATAAATTATTGCGATGAAAAAAGTTTTTAATTAAAATATAGCGTGTTTTTACTATTCATCAAAATATGAAAGTTACCAGAATAATATGAAAAATTTATCCAAAGTAAATTTTTATTTCTTGATTCCAAAGAAGAATTTTATTTTGTCAAATTGAACTTATAAACATGTCAAAACGAGATTTAAAGTGGGTGTTCCATTAAAAGGCGGAAAAACTGCATTTTTTGAAAAATACTTATTTTACCCGAAAAATTTATTTTGTTCTTATACCATGTTCTAGAAAATGTGTAAGATTAATAATAATGTTATAAAATTCAAATTTTAGTTTATACTATTCATAACGGCTAGTTCATAATAATATTATAATAATATATCATTGTTTAGTAAAACCTGGTTTTATGTACAACACACGCTATCGAGGAAGGTCACAATTGCGTGTAATGCAAGCCAAGTCAGGGTTGCGTGTAGTGCACGACTCCTTTGTTGTTGTATATAACAGAATCCAACCATATTTTATTTATAAATTGAATATATATATATATATATATATACACTCAATGTTGTGTAGAATAACTTCTATCAAATAAACTTGAAATTGTGTATAACACGATCCAAGAATTGTGTTGCGTATACTGCAGGCTAATACGGTGTTGCGTATAGTGCAAGATAATCTTGGTGTATCATACAACAGAAGATATGAATGAAATTAAAAAGAATAAATCTTATAAAATATCGGGTTGTTACATTCTACACCCCTTAAAATGTATTTCTCCCTTGAAATTCGTCTGGGTTATAAATCGTTTACTATTCATATAAACCCACATCGTAAAAAGAAATACCAAAAATGAACATTAAAAACTAAAGTATGAAATATAAAGGTTACCCAAATTAACTCATCATTGGGTTTCCATATAGGAGAACATATGTAAAAATATGGATATGGAAGAGAAATCTAACCATCATGTTCTGATAGAGAGTGGTAGAGAACATGGCTATGAAAAAGCCATCAATCACAAAGCCATAGATTTGTGATGATCTAAGGTACCGTCTGATTCATCCGATATTAGGGAACTAGGACAAGATTTTTGGTTTTCTAGATCATTTCCATAATGTTGATGAATTAAAATAAATACTTGCATAATTTTGGTACAATCTCACTATTGATCGTGAATTGAACAATTTCCACTTCATCCCTTACAGAAATGAAGTTTAATTTTTTATTCGTGATGTGTTATCAGGTCATGTGATAAAATGATGGGTCATTCCATCTCTTTCAAACAAAAGGTTAGAAAAAGTTATAAGTCCATCTTAAGGTCATATTAATCGTATATGGTTCCAAAAATGAACTTATACTTCATATATAATACCACTTAATAAAATAAAACTAGTTTCTACTAACCAGGGACTTCATGTAGGCCAGTGGTAGGTGATAAAGGCCAGTCGCACTTCGGTTGTGGGTTCGATTCCCACAGCCTTGTCTGATGCGATGGGTTGTCTCCCATCCTACAGGTTGCCCTTTTTCTAAAACTATATTACTATAACATCCCATAAATAATATCAAAAACAAACTTCTATCCTTAAACAATACTAACTTATTTCCAACATAATCCATTCCAATCTTTAGGATTATCCATAATACTGCAGTCCGCTCTCATAATATAGTGAAAATGATTACTAGATATTTAATACCATCGTTGATCCCCATATATCATAATATATGTCTTGTTGGTCACATTCCAAACATTCTAAGGCCTTATCCATGTATTCTATTGAAAAATGAATACCCATTGAACCTTTTTGAAAAAATTAATGCAGTTAAAAGTTAACTCATTCCACATAACAAAATCTAAAAATTTTATATACTCAAAACCCTGATATAACCTTCTCCTTATATCAGTCATGAGCTCATTAATACTATCAAACATTTAATTTTCTCATTATCCCTTCATTATGCGCATATCATCTACTTTCCCAAAATATCCGAATAACCTTTCATGGTTACTGGTACCATTAATCATATACTTTCAAAACATAAGGAACGAAAAAAGTGTAACAATCCTTAGATATCTGTTTATTCGATAGTACAATGAGATTACTTATACAATATTACCCGTGATAAACATGTAATCATTCAACTACCTTCTTAAACCATTGACTGAGCTTCAACAATTCTTTCATCTCACATATCATTTGTAGTCTCTTCATCATCATCAACATAAATACTTCCCATACGACCGTACTGATTCCCTTCATGAGACATTCCCCTAGGGAATTGGATTTCATAATGCCCATACATTCCACATTTAAAACATTTAACCATTGTTGATGTCGTAGCAATACCATTATCCTCATCCATGGTGTTAACTATAACTTTTCCTTTGCCCTTGCTGGCTTTATGCCCTTCTTTTCCACACCCAAAGCATCTTCTAGTTCCTTTGAAACATTTTCCTTGATGCCTCTTCCCACATGATTTACATAGGGGAAATTGAACTTTCTTTCCTCTATGATCATCATGAAACTCCATCTTTCTCTTATTAGATGAGTCCGAAAACTTACCAAATTTGAGTTTATTGATCATATTATGAGATCTTTGATTCGGCATAATAATGATGTTTGGACTTCCAAATCCCATTTCATTTGGTTTCTCAGGAAGAATATCATTCCACTGTCCGTCATATCCTCTATTATCGTGAATCTTCCTATTTCCAACCATTTTCTAAAACCCAAAGATAATAGTGTGAGAGGAAAAAATAATGCTTGGGAAAACAACATAGTAAAGGAGGATTACCCTCAATATCTAACATCTTAGGTTAAATTCTAAGATCGTTACCGTAGTTCTAGGACTATATCCTATATGTATACTTATCCTTAGTGACATACCTAGACTTACCTTAGAAATATCTCTAGGGATCTCACTAACGTTTTCGCATCCTAGTTTCCAAAGGTTGACTAAACCTTTCCTCTGATACCAACTGTAGAGACCCGAAGCTTAACGTACATGGACATTACATTACTTTTCCGGAATACTTAATACATAACAAAAACAGACACACAAGGACCATAATAGTTTAGTGTCTTTGGAAACATGGAATGTAATCTTCTAATCTTGGTGAAAGATCTTCAACATCTCCCATAAAGATATCCCTTTTTTTCTTACCTAAAACCTTTCTTTATATACTGGGGAAAATAAAACATAAAAAGGGTGAGCTCAAAAGCTCAGTAAGGGTAATCATGTATAAAATAAAACATACTATATACATTTGAACTTAAAATCATGAACATAATGTTTAAACATCAAAAGATTGTGAAATGACATAAAACATGGAAGCACGTAAGGAATTGATCATAAAGAAAAATTAAGAATGATAAAGTATCATGGGAATAAAACATGTAATTGTGGAATCCATTAAGAACATGAAATGATTTCCATAGTATCAAAGGCATTGCTGCCAAGACCATCTTAGTGGACAATGTCCCATTCTGAATCGAGTTCACTCCTCTTTTCAGTCCTGTAACACTGAACCAGATTAACTTACCGTTCCAGCCATGTCTATCTCATGAGATATAAAATCATTACGCAATGAATTGGACGGAGATATAGGTCCCACCCATATCATAATTAAATCATTCTTACTTGTGCCACAAAATAATCATACATCATTCATAATAACCCAACAAAAAAATGGGTTTCATAAACATCATCCCATCATCACATAATCCATATAAAAGAAATGGGTATCATTTCATAATAAGAAAAGTGAATCTATGTAAATCATAGAGACTTTATACTTGAAACATACAAATATGAAATAATGTCATCTTAGATGGAAAATGGTTTTCATAAAACCCTTGAAATCAATTCTTGAGGAAAATATCTGTTCTTCTTCAAAATCATTTTCTTTTCACCAAATGTCATGAAATTTAAAAAGAAAAGGATTTTGTTGAAAATAGTCATGAAATATTTCGGAGGAATCTTCATGAAAATTAGGCTTTATAAACCTGTAAAAATCCTTTCATGCCGTATATGTTAAAAAAACATTCTCCTCATACTTTTGTCGGAAAAGTCAAAAAAGTACCTCGTAAAAAAAAAAAAAAATATTCCTTACATACCATGTAGTAAAGGTATAAAATGTGTAAAAATGACTTTAAAAATACATGAAAAAACTTTTATAAAACATGGAAATGGATGATAAAAATAACCCCAGTAAATACTTGCGAAAAAGCAATCTCGGATAAAAATGATATTTGTAAAATTATCCCTTACCTTAGGTCCGATTTGCTTCGTAAGTCTCTGAACCTCCTGTATAATGATTTAAATAATGTTATTGACTAATTAAATAATAATATTCATTGTTATGATATCATATATGGTTCACTTATTACTTTATATTACCCCGTTCTTTTGTAAATTCCATGTTGAAGAGTGTTTTGGTTAAAATCGTTTGATTTGTCGTCCGTGTTTTGACTTGTAATTATTCATATGATTACTTAGATCATTATTACTTAATTCCAGAATTTAAAACATGATTTATATATAATATATATTCAGAATATACATATATATAATAGATCGATAAATGGAAAGAAATACACCGTTCATGGAGACAGTTGGCCATACGTACGCATGAACATTGTTTTCGTTTCTTTATTGAGTAGAATGGAATTAATTGGATGACATACATATATATATATACATAAATCCAATATCATTATTATGTCATGTATTTCATGATTACTTATTATATATACTTTATAATCATTTATGAATGGTTAATCATTGAGAATGAATCTCATCGCGTCGTGGAGACGGTATTCCGTACGTACGCACGAGCGATGATATCGTTCCCATGATCGTGGAATTTAATTGGAGTGTATGTATACTATTACAGAATCAATATCACTTTACAATAATCATATATAGTTACTATTTACACCATTATACCCATCCAAGTAAGGTGGTGGTGGAAAATAGATTACACCACGGCGTGGAGACGGTATTCCGTACGTACGCACGCGCGGGGGTTTCGTTTTCCGTAGGATGGATAGATTGGAAATAGGGTTTTTTCATAATTATAATAACATATAAGTAGATGAGTGATACTGTTATTATTACTTCATAATGAAAAAACCTAAGAAGAAGTAGTGGAAGAACAAATAAAGGTGAAAGAATCGGTAACGGAAATTACCTCTTCTTTGAAGCGCCTCTTTGAGACCTCCTCTTAGGGCACTAAAATTGGTCTTTGAATAAGACCAATACCTATAGAATGTTTCTAGGGAAGTGGATAAATGAATTGGGTACGGGTTGGCTGAGATTGAAGGCTCAAATTGGTGTGAGGTGGAGAGGGAGGAGGTTCCCTTTTATAAGGGAGGAGAGGGGCACATTTGGAATTCTTAAAAATATTAATTTATAATAAATATAACCCCACTTAAAATCCTCCAAAATGACTAATATCCGATTATTAGATGGGATAGGGTTGTAATATCACCAACCAATCAAATTTAGACATGTTAAGAATTTATTTGAAACATTATCAACATGATTTATCTTTATTTATTCAATTTAATTTTATTTATGGTAATAACATTCTAAATTTTAAATTATAACAAAAAATTACTTATTTGTTGTGAATTGTCCATAATTGGATACCTTAAAACATTTTCTACCATATAAATTTAAATTTATAATTTTTAAATATTTTTGTGATTTTTAAAAAAATTTATAATATGTTATTTTTATAAAATAACAATAGTGTCAATTTTGACACTATTCATTTATTTGAATTTAAATAAAATATATACAGAAGAAATGTTGAAAAGAAAGTATTTAATAGATTCATAAAAGGTCATATGTACCTATAAATGTAGTGGAGAACATTAAATAGTTCATATAAGAGTTATTTTATTATTTTTAAAAACCATTCATTTTGTTTATCTCTTAATAAAATAATTACTACAACATTTTTGTATAATTATTTAATAAACTTATTTGTTGCATAAAAATTAAAAACAAAATCCTATGATGAAGATAAATCTAATAACTTTCACAATAATACTTTTACTCTAATTTATCATCTTAAAATCAGAATATTTAAATTGTTATATTTA
This sequence comes from Viscum album, assembly GCA_963277665.1. Classification (NCBI taxonomy): domain Eukaryota; kingdom Viridiplantae; phylum Streptophyta; class Magnoliopsida; order Santalales; family Viscaceae; genus Viscum; species Viscum album. The sequence goes on from OY728127.1 coordinate 607,696,788, forward strand.
TTAAATTATGAAGGTGACAACTTTGGCATCATTTAAAATAATATAATATAAGTTTCTTTATTTCCTTAATAAGGAACCAAATGGACAACAATTATGCCCGTGGATGATTAGGGTTTATATATAAACTAATAATAAGTTTTTTGTTATATTTTTGGGCCATTTGATATGTATTACTATTTCAATAAAAACTATATTATTGATTTTTCACTAAATAAATAATTTATGCATCATTAATGTATCACTATTAATGGCAATTATTTAATCCCAAATAATTATAAATAAATTGTCATGATGTATATAATTATATTGGCTTTCTGGAGACTATTCATGTTCTATGTTTTATGATGTTTATCACTAAATTAAAATTATTGTACTTATAAGATTTAAGAGAGTGACATGTTGTCACTTTCATCGGTTTTAATAATAAATAAATTATTTTCATGGTAAAAAGTCAATAAAATGAATCAAATCCGACCCTTAAGTTATATGGGTCTAATTTTAGCCATCCAATAGAATTTTGGCATGTGTTAGGGTAATTTTATAATATTATATTTACCTTTAATTACCCGATTTACCTTTAACTATGGTAAATAAAATTTACCGTAGTTACTATTCATAATTCCCAAAAATAAAAAGTATCTTATTAACATAATTTGGGCCCAATGATTCCAAATATTGAATCCATTTTTCCAAATTCAATACACAAAAGTTGTAGAAATTAAATTAAAATTAATCTCGTTGTCAAAAGAAAAAAGGTTTTTCTTAAAAACATTGCAAAAGATTGAATTGATTTAACCTACAAATTTAATGTAAAATCAATGCTAATGACATAAATTATATTAAATGGTAAAAATATATTCTATTTATACTTTAAAACCATTCAATATTATAATTTAACCATATAAATTATTGCGATGAAAAAAGTTGTTTTTAAGTAAAATATAGCGGGTTTTTACTATTCATCAAAATATGAAAGTTACCAGAATAATATGAAAAATTTATCCAAAGTAAATTTTAATTTCTTGATTCCAAAAAAGAATTTTATTTTGTCAAATTGAACTTATAAACATGTAAAAAACTATATTTAATGTGGGTGTGCAATCAAATGGCGGCAAAACTGCATTTTTTTAAAAATACTTATTTTCCCCGAAAAATTTATTTTGTTCTTATACCATGTTCTAGAAAATGTGTAAGATTAATAATAATTTTATAAAATTCAAATTTTAGTTAATAATATTCATAACGTCTTGTTCATAATAATATTATAATAATATATCGTTGTTTAGTAAAACCTGGTATTGCGTACGAGACACGCTATCGAGGAAGGTCACGATTGTGTGTAATGTAAGCCAAGTCAGGGTTGCGTGTAGTGCACGACTCCTTTGTTGTTGCATATAACATAATCCAACCATATTTTATTTATACATTGAATATATATATATATATATATATACACTAAATGTTGCGTAGAATAACTTTTATCAAATAAACTTGAAATTGTGTATAACACGATCCAAGAATTGTGTTGCGTATACTGAAGGCTAATACGTTGTTGCATATAGTGCAAGATAATCTTGGTGTATCGTACAACAGATGATATGAATGAAATTAAAAAGAATGTATCTTATAAAATCTTGGGCTGTTATATTCATCTCTTTTAATATTATGTTAAAAATATTTCATAAAAAATCTTTTTGTGATTCTCATTACATTTAGATTGTAATTCATAATGTAATTATCAATTATTTCTTGTTTTCATGATAAATCATAATGAGTTATTATTTATAACTATTTTGTGATATTAAATGTTTTTATATTTCAATCTATTTAATGAAATTATCTTATTCAATACAATTTGAAAAAATTATGTAACCCATTTTAATTCTAAGGGATTTTGATCTAATATTTTTGACTGATTTATCCATGAATATGAATATGATATATAATTTTATGATTGGTGGGGTCCAATATATCCCGCCATAGAATTGGTTATTCATTTATATCTCTTGAGAAAATATATTATAATGATTATGAATAAATTTGTTTATATGAAAGTATATTGACATGTATTTAATTGTCAATGTTAAGCACATAATGCATTGGAAATTACTGTGATTATCTATGTTCATAAGTGGATGCATAGATATAATTTAATTTTTCTATATTCCCAATGTGATGATTTCTTATTTCTATACTTGTAACACATTTATAACATAGAGTATTATGTTAAGATCCATGAAAAATTATTATTATATATTTATTCTTAACTCTTATTCAATGGAATATTGTTGATCAGTTGTGGTTATATGTCCTCATCGCCTAATTTTGGGAAATATATTTTGGTATGATGATCTTTATAACATGGTATTACCCCAAATATAACATGGGTTCATATTATTATGATATATCCAATTATAAATACTTGATACATTTTCCCTTACTTTGTTTTTAAGCTCACCCCTTCATTTGCTTCTCATTTTACAATGAATTATATGAATTATTATGTCTTGGTTAATGTATTATGTAGTGATGTTTGTGGTATATATCAATGCAATAATTTGAAATGTGATGTTTATGTGTCTTGTCTCAAAAGGCACTAAACCATTTCATTCCCTGATAGTAATACATAATAATAAAAAATGGATAATATGTCATATAAATTCATTTTATGATCATGTTGTCTCAATTAGTATCAGAGTATGAATTATTTATTTTTTGGGATTAGTAATTGAAATATTTATTGAAAACCATGGGAGATACCTATATATATGAATACTTCCTAATAATTTCATACAGTAAAGAAAGTGGGTTACCAAGAAATAATATACAAATATAGATACAAGATTTATCATGTAGGCTCTATATTGGAATTACCTAGGGTTATAACAGTAAAATATTTTTATTATGTATTAGATATGTATTGTTCTGTGTGTTGGACCAAATTTAAATTTCTAGTGGAATTTTAGGTTTTACTTAGGGAATGGGTAATTAAGAATTTATGAAACTAGAGTAATTTTTAGAATGGTTGGATATCCAAAAATGCTTTTTTGGAGGTATTTTATCTTTCAATGGATGTATAATGAGTTTGGGAAAAAATAGTGGAGGAACAGACAACCATACTATTGAAAACAGATGTATTGAGTTTTACACATCATGTAAAACAATTAAATGGTGTATAAAGGATCATAGGTTGCTTTTGGGGGGATTCCAGATATAAAATACTAGTTTATTTCTCTGAGGAATACCCGACATGTATCTATTACACATAATGAAATAGTTACATGATGTGTAATAATTAACTATTGTGTAATATGAGGGAAGGCTTAAAAATGACTAAACATAGACTCAAACCATCATTTATTCACAAATATCAGAGAACCAACATAGGGGTTCCTACACCTCTCTCTAATAGTTCCTTGTATATCCTTAGTTAGGTGATCATTTTGAGTGAAATTGGATGCAATGAGACCTCCCAATAGGTTCTTTACTCCCCTTTCTCCCACTTTTTTTAAATCATTCCACCTTTTTTGTTGTTTTGTGGGTGATTTTTAACCTTTTTAAGATAATTTTATTGTATATTTTATTTCTCCCAAACCATCACAATTCATTCCTTGATATCAGACAATTATAGATTATTATAAATGATGTATATGGTCAATAACAATTTCCATTAATGTCTCACTATTTATAAATTGCACCATTTTTCAGGTACTAGAATTTCTATGTGATGCCTCCGAAAAATTAAATTATTCTTGTAGAACCAAATTCCCTAATTTTAGTAGACCTTATATTTTTAATCATAATTATTGATGGCTGTCGACTTCATGTATTAACCACCCTTATTGGTGTGATTCTTGAAGTCCTTTAATAAGTAAATTGTTTTCTAAAAACCCACTTGTTGATCTTTGTTGTCTTATAATGTGTAAAGAGTTGATTAATTAGTTTTATTAGGGTGTACCCCTCACCTATATTATGTTATAGGGACCAAAACAATGCCTTATGAATTGGAGAAATAATTTAATAAATGAATTTGATGATTCAAGTGTGGTATGTTAGTTATGATTGTCTATTTAATACCTCTTCCATGCATGGTGTCATCATCCAAGGGAATTCCATCGGGACCTTTTACTTTTATTTAATGCTTCAAAATCCCTATTATTAGAAAGGAGAATTTAATGATTTAAATTACATGTATGGTAATGAAATTCTAATTTAATAAAAATAGAAATGGTAAATGGTTCTATCATTCATAGTGTGCAATTTTCTAGTGATGTAGATTGCTTAAGTACATGTCCAACTTTACTTCTTTATACATGATTTATGTTGATGCATGCTTAAGGACAATGACATTCTTTTGTAGTTGAACAAAAACACATAAATTAAATGTGGAATAGCCTTATCATTACTCGGGTTTTGTTTATGGACCACCCTAAACATGCCCATAGCCTGTTAGGGATTATGTATACCATGGGTGGTCTATAGGTCTCATTTTAAATAAAATCCAAGGACAGACTCCTAGGCTACATGAGTTGTTATATTCCATGAGTGATAAATGGTATTCTAGGGATTGTCTCATAGTATGGATTATCAACCTCTAATTGAGTGATACTAGTTCCATAGGGGATATAACATGGTCGGTCTCTATGGAGAGATGGATACACCAGGAAACAAGTGATATTATATCTCATATGTTAGATACTAGGGACTTTCTCATGGGTTATTACCATCATTCCATGTTGGGAGTGATACATTGGATTCCATTACTGAGATTTTTTGTAAGGACTCTTACGGTCTTGGGTATTTAAAGGGACCTTGGAATGTTACATGTGATTCATTTTTTTGATAACATTTGATGGGATCATGGTACCTATTATTAAATTATCATGATTAATTTGATAAAAAAACTAATGAATGGATCATTATTTTATAGGGACACATCTTCAAAGACAAATCACATTCTTGTGTTTTGTCCATATCAATAAACTAGTTTTATAGAGACTTATTTTACTACACTCTTATCTCATATGTATAGTTTACTCCAATTTCATAGATAATCTAGATCAGGATGTATTAGGTATGGTTAGCCTGTAATCGTTGAGGAACAAGTATCTGAACCACATTTTTTTATTTTTTTATTCACCTATTAATTTTTATGATTGTAGATGATTATAATTTATATCCAGAAACATTATTATTCTTTATAATTCATTGGTAGTGGAATACTGATTATGAATCCCAACTTTCTTAGGCTTCCATTATACCTGGGTACCCAACAAGACATCATCTTTTTGTGTTCATTGGGTTATTCTTGTTCTACTAAGCATGTACCTATTATTTTAGAGAACATGATTGGGCTGCTACCGAAAAACCCTATAGTTCCACCATCAGATATTCTAATTATTTTTGTTTGTTAATGTGTTTTTTATAGAGGATATTTTATATTTATTTTTCCTTCTCTTAATATATAGAATCATCCTATCATTCATATAATTTTATATATCTGGATCTATAAATTTCATTTCAATAATTACATTTCTCTTCATGTATTATGACTTTATTTATGCTACTTCCAATATTTTATGATTTATTATTTTTCTCTTATACCCATGTGTTACTCCGATCATGAGGGTAAAGTCACCCCATACCAACTTGAGACCCTAGATACTATTTAGGAACCTTTGGCATACGAAGATGTACCCTTGAGTTTATGTGACTATTAGTCTATCTTCAGGTCCTATATTAAGATGGTTTGGGACATTACAATGTCGTGTCCAATCTTTTTTACCCTTTGTCTTACTGTTTTAAGCTATTAAATATGAAAATAGGAATGTTTCATAACTTGTTAAATAGTTGTGTCTTGCAATTATCAACCCATGAATGGGTAAACGTCCATATAGGAAGGTATGGGATAATTTTTGATGTTATTCACTATTATAATTGAATTTGAACTCACGTTGATTAACTAATGTACTTTCCATGGATTAAATATTTATTATTTTTTTGGTATTTTACCCTTGGAATAGTGTGGAAAGTGATTAACATTTCAGGCATAATTCTAGGCACATTGATATTCACATTCCATGCAAATTTTGTGCCCTGTAGATTACATTTCCATGAATATTGATATTTATTGATGTGCCTTGTGTGCGTTTATTAAAATTCTTAATATATTATTGGTTAGATATTTTAGTAAATTGCATATTTTTATAACATGTTTGGTAATTCATAATCATTATTGGATATACTAAATGATGTGTGATTTATTTTTTATGAAGCATGTATAAAATGTATCTGCGGTTTTAGTGTTATGATTATAAAGCTTATTTGTATACCATGTTTCAGTGTTTTCCCTGCTTATGTAGTATCTTTCTATGATTTATTCATGATTTTCGGATTATTTAGAATGTTCCATGTGTTCACAACATATGATTTCATATCCTTTTTTAATTTCGATGTAATTAGTGGTTAGATAAAAGTTCAAAATCAATTTATATGGTGTTTTCCTATATAAATTAATGGCGGAATTATATTTGACTAACCAAAAATGAAATTTTTGATCCATGATTCATTGTTTTTATGGGATGAAACATATTGGATTAAATTAAATGGGGGAAAATTTTAAATCTATAGTTTATGGGAACACTATAAATTTTGAAACAGTAAGCCATATAGTCAAGCCATTATTTATGAGTATTATATACCTAGAGATAGTTGTAAAAATATATAATTTGTTATATTTATAATTTAAATAAATTGGTATCTTATTCACGACATGATTGGCCTATCCCAAGTATTAAATCCATATATTGCTATTCTTACTCTATAAACACAGTAATGTTGTTTTAAAACATGATATTTACTGAATCTATTGGGACACTTGTAGTTTGAATTTCCTATAAAATGAAAAAGTTCTTAACCCCATGGGGATATGTTTATACTATATTGGTATTGTTATTTAATGTGCCATGACCCATTTATATGGTTTTTCATATAACAATATTTTAAAAGAATACCTGACCAGTACTCTCCATAACTAATAAAATACATTTCAACGAATTTAGATCAATTAATAGATGTGGTATTAGATAATTAAATTTCTAGTTATAAAATAAAATTTTTTCCTCTATAGATTGAAAATTAGATCTAATTGAATTAATATCAATTCTAAGATCTTTTGGATATAAAAATGGACATGAGTAATTTTCAAATTAAATTTCCTAAATATGATTGGATGTTAATTAAATAATTATTTTTTAAAAAGGTAGTCTAATATAACTAGCTTATGTTGCCTTGTGAATTGGGTATAATAATGTTATATGTAAAGTTATCCTTATAACATATAAATTATTATTTTGAATATAATTTTTTAATGTTTAATGAATATAATTGAATAATGGAAAGGACTAAAATTGAATACCATGAGGTTGTTTTTTGGCTATAACCACCTTGTATGGGTATTTCCAATGTTCTATGGGCTTTATTTATAATGGGATCATAAATGATGCATGTAGGGTTCTTCCAACCTTTGTGATAGGTGGTAAGGCCTAGTGACCATTGCACTTGTGAAATATTGGTAGGATAAATGATGTATGCTTTAGTAAGGGGTTAAAATGTGGAATGTAGTTCCCCTATAACAATAAATAAATTCTATTTCATTCATGACTTTTTTGATGTGAGGTACTATTTGGGTTTTGTTTTCTCATTTAGGACTATTAGTTTCTAAAAAATTAGATTTTTCCTTATAGGAGATTATTTAAGAATTTCTCCCTTATTATGAAAATGAGTATCATGAAATTCTTATATTCATCTAGATATACATACGAAGGGCATGGTCATCCTCTTAGTGGGTCATGTGAGCCCTCTTCTTTATGGATAGAGAAACAACATGCCATCAACCATATTATAGTTGTATGAAATAATATGAATATGGGATGATTATTTTTTTGGTTCATAAAATAATAGATTTAAAATTATTATAATCTTATGCATATTATCAAAGATTTATTGGTATTTTTAGTGAAAACACATGGTAGTATGTGTTGATACAAGTAGTACCTACCTAGATGATAAATTATATACCAATATTATAAATATTGTATAATTTTTGTAATTTTTTATCCCTTATTCATTTATTGTAGGTCATACATATTATATTTATATAGAAATTATAAGAAATATGGATCTCCCCAATACTCTGGGAGATGATGTAATATATTGGGTGCTGTGACACTACTGATCATTTTTTATTATCCTCTATGCCTAATGAAAATAGAATACGTTTGAAAAACTCGAAATAAATTTCATGTATACTTATAATGTAAATTTATTCTATCATTGAATTAAGAACCCAGTTTATTCCCTTAATTTTAACTCATACTTATGAATATTGGCAACATCTATAACCAATGTTTATTTTTTGATGGGGTGTCTGATGTTGGATGATTCCTCATTCCCAATAAAAGTAGGCTTGGCACTCCTCAAGAGGAGAGATCCATATAGAACATATTGAAATGAAATTACACAAAAGTATATGGAATAAATGAATAGAGGAACATATGGATTTATTTTATTATTATTTAAAATTCCCATGAGACATTTAAGATAGGAACATGAATGTCTTTGTGATCCAGCACAATGATGATATGGTTGGCAGTATTCAAAACCTTTGACAACACTATTAATCTGGGATGGAATTTGGGGGGTTAGAATAGAGTGATTTTTGGATGCCTTTGGTGGTGAAGGCATCATGATCATTTATTAATTCTTTATTGGTAGTCACAATCAGGCTTCATCTTAATGAAGCAACATGATATTTTTTGGCTATCCTCACACTGTGTATTTGGGGATGGTTGGTTTGAAACTGTACCAATAAATTTGTCATCAGGAAGTGGATGTTTATTGGGTACTTTTTGAAATCATTTATATCCTCTTAGTTTACTATTAATATAGATATGATCATTCTTCCCAGCTTGAAAGTATCCAAGGTACAATATGAGAATTTAATCATTATGCGGTGAAAAATTAAATTATTACTGGCATTGGTAAGTGAACTCCATGGGCGTTACACTTAAGATGCATGGTTGTAGATGCAGGGTTATCCCTGAGTGATATATAGTTTTCCGTATAGGAATAACATAGACAGACTTGTGAGAACCAATTGTTTTCACTTTCAATTTCACCTTTAGGAGGATTCCACATGGGGCTCAATCAGTGTTTAGTTACACAGACATCTTGGATGTGTAATAATGTCTCACTTGTAAATTTTGATGTATGGACTAACTTATATGAGCTCGTTGGACTCCAATCGATGATTCTGAGGTTACCTCGAACATCATTCAATCTAGGGTGTGGTTTTTGGAGGGTGATGATCCAAGTGTGAAATATTGGTTATAAAACTATGTACATGATATAAGTCATCATAAATTATGTAATTGTTTCCTTTAATCATCGCTGAATTTTGAGTCTGATTTTCAATGACTGTTCTCGATGAGTAATCATGTAACTTTGATAAAATGCTTCATGGTTGAGTTTGATGTGGCTCCCTCAAAAGATAATAATTTCTTGTAATATTGGCCAGCAGTAGCATAAATTTCAGTCCTTTTGTTTCATGAAAATGTTTAGTAACGATCCACATCATATGTGTCAACGGGGTGATGCTAGTCTAGTTAAATGTCTAATGAAAATTTTGATGAACATCTGGCCCGACCTAGATAATTGAGGTTAATTGGAAATTAATTATTTTATCCAGTTGAGAATCAGTACTTTTTAATATTTAGATAGCATAGTTTATTCTTGGGTAGGAAATTCCTATTGTTGAGTTATTATGGCATGTTCATTTTTCATCCATGGTAAAACCTATAGTGGGGAGAAACAAATGATTATTAATTAATGATATGATAATGTGATCATATCATGGGTTATAAATTCTCAAATTTTTGTAATGTTAAGGTTTCAATTCATGAATTTGAATGTTCAGTCATGTTTCTACACTTTATGTACTATGTGCATAAATGGATGCATGGTGGTGCATTGGATGATCGAAAGAAAACAGAGTTGTTTAAATGAAAATTATTTACCAATGTATTTTGAGTGTTGTATATTTTATTACATAAGGATTATTGGGGATGAGAAGTTTTAATGTTGGTATATTACAGCATCTCTCATTTTGTAATGAATGGAAATTTCTAATGGAATATATTGTTTCATTAGGGGCAATGTCATTTTGAATTTATAGAACAAGAGAACGGTTGTGAGGGTTCAAACATCCATTAATGATATTTTCAGAGGTGGTATATGGTTCAATGGATTTCCCATGGATTTGGGAAAACAATTTAGGAATAAAAAAAGGTCAAATTACTAAAAATAGATCATGTGTTATTTACACATATTTTAAATCAGTTATAGGATGCATTATGGTTCAGGGGCTGAGGCCCAGTGGATTAATAACATTCATGCTCAGAGGATTTCTCAAGTAATACAAGATATATATCAGTTAGAGGTCATGAAACTATTACATGACATTTTAATATTTAATGTTTTGTAATATGTGGGCATCAATGTTAAAAAAAATGGGTTAACTAGGGATCGCTCCCTCAATTCATCAGGTATAGGAGGGATCCCACTCATCAACACCTCCTCCCCTCTTCATGGCTTCCATGGATATCCCCTATTGGGTTTTATGTTAGAGAATATTCATATAAAATAGAATCCTCTTAGTATGTTATTTTCTCCCCATTCATCCTCATTCTATTTATCTCATCACTAATTAGGTTGTTTTGGTACATGCTAATTAACCCTATTTTCAGGGTGTTTTTATGATTATTTAATTTCTCTTGAAAAATATTGATTTTGGCCTCAATATTGGATGAGTAGATAATCCTACTAATGATAATGTTTTTCTATATTATTTTCTATTAATTAGTGATCTTTAATCAATTTCATCATTTCCACGCATACTGGTATTCCCATGAACACCTCTTCAAAATTAAATTATTTTTATAGAACCTAATACCCTATTTTTAATATCCCTTGTATATTTAATTACCATTATTGATTTTCATGGAAATCATTTTCTAAAAAACCTTATGTGTATGATCCTTAAATTAATTTAATCAGTAATTTTATTCAAATAAAACCCCTTATGTGTCATCATAAATGTAAAAACATGACTAATTATTTGGGGTAGGTTGTATCCCTCCACATTAATATCTCCTAGGGACCAAAACATATCCATCAAGGTTGGTATAATCTTTCATTAAATTAATTTTCTTATTGGAGTGTGTTATTTTTGATATCATTGCCTATTTAATTCCTTATACATGTATTGTGTTATCATCTATAGGAATTACACCAGACCCTTTTACATTTTTTCAATGATAATTATTCTTTAACATCAAAAATTATCACTTGATGTATTAATATAAATTTAATGGAATGGAATTCTTACTATTTAAAAATTGACATGGAAAATGGATGTGTCTTTATTGGTGAATATATGTCTAGTGATGTGGAATTATTAAGTGCATGGTCCACTATAATTCATTATATATGAGTTATATTGAGCCATGCATATGTACATGGGAATTATTTTCCAATTGAACTAGAACTTATAAATGAATTATCGTATACCTAGAGTGATACTCATGTTCCATTTATGGAATTCCATAGCTAAGCTCCTATGATCTTAGATATTATTTGATCCTTGGATGATACTTGGTTCTCATTATTTTATATTGTGAAGGATATGATCATAAGTTTCTTATGTAGTGATATTCCATGAAAAATACATTGTACTCTAGGGATGGGATCACCTTCAAGATTATATAACTCTTATTGATGTATGTTGGTTCTATATGGGAGACACCATTGATGAAATAAATCGTCAGAAGGATACACTTGGCCATGAATGATGCTCATTCCACAGTGTGTGACTCTAGGGATGTGGTTAGAGTTTATTTTCTTCACACTATAGAAAGAGTGATACATCGGATTTCATTTATGGGTCAATATCGATGAAGTCTTACTGTATTGTGTACTTATAATGCCCTAGAGTGATAGATGATATTCCTTTTTGTATCACATTGTATGGGATCAGGGTGCCTAATTTTAAATTCTAATGATTACTTTTATACTAAAAACTACGAACACATTGTTGTTATCCAGGGTCGTGTCCACCAATACAAATAACCTGATCCAGTTTGGTCCATATCATGATACTTAATTTAGGGAGAAATATTTTACTAAACCCATATGACTTATGTATTGTTTTCTCTTTGTTCATATATAATGTTTCGTAGGATGAAGTAGGTATGGCCATCCAGGTGTCCTTTAAGAACTTGATCAAGACATGAATATTTATTGGTGCGTTTATTTATCAACCTGTTTATTTTTATTCATATGCAAGATCATAAATTATATCAACAAAATGGATTATGATTTATAAATAATTTGTGGTTGCCTAATGAGTATATATTTACACCATTCTCAAGACTTTATTACACTAGAGTACCCATGAAAACCTCATGTTCACTTGTTCATTGTGTTCTGCATGTGTAGTTATGCTTCTACATGGGAGTTAGGAGAACGTGACATGGCCAATACTTAGAATGATTTTGGAGATCACTCTCAAGGAATTATATTCATTTTATTTATTAATGTATTTTATGATATGGCATGTCGTGTATTTATTTTTTCCTTATTGTACATTTTAACATCATCCTATCATTCATGCATTGTTATATATCTGGCTCTATCCGTTGAATTTCAGTTATAAAATTAATAAGCTGCGATTTTGTATCTATTTATACCTATTCCCCTATTAGTTGAAATATTATTTATCTTTAATACTTTTTTTTCTACTGTGATCATTGAGGGTATAGTCTCCCTATCAGACCATATTGAGACCCTCTCGGCTAGTCAAATCCAATAGAGGATGGGGAGGCATGCTTGAGTCCATGTTTCACCCGGTCTATTTATTGGTTCTATAGTAATTCAGGCGGTGATGTTACAAGCTCAATCATCTCTCAATGCATAACACATAGGATTTACTTCACACGTTTTTTGAAAATCCATACAGATAGTATTTATTTGATTAATTTTATTTTGATAAACAATTATGAAATATTTAGGTATACTATTATGATATATAATTATTTAGGTTAATAATCTAATAATATAATAAAAATTGATAAACAATACCAAAACCTAATTATTTATAAGTTAGTGAATACATGTAATTTATGAGTTAATTCTTATATGTTAATATTCAATCTTTTATACATTCATTAATTTATTTAATCTCATACCATAACATTCTTATATTTAATGTAATAGATAGATATGAGGAATCAAGTTAACAATTGGTATAATGTATTATACAGTGATTTTCCTAATAAACATAAAAATGGGATATGAGATATAAATTAAAATATTATAGATATTACTAATAAGAAAAAATGAAATATAGTTAATGACACGAGCATAAATGAATTTTAAAACACATCAAATAAATGGAAAATGATGTTTCATAGTGGGTCATTAGATAATAGTTGTATAGGAAAGAATGTTAAACATCTTATGTAAATAAATACATTTAAATAAAAATTATATTTCATTATTTTAAATAAATAATTATTGAATATATTAAATATTCACCAAAACTAGAGAACTGAAGACTTAATATCTTGTAGGATTGGCTATATAAATAACACATTTTACGACACACGTCCAAATTTCATTATAACTACTCAACTATAAAACACCTTCTTAACATCTTTCTTGTAACACCAAACTTCATATATTAGGGATAAACAACATATTAATGGGGTGAGATCATATGCATAGAAAGTGAAATATAATATGTTACCCATGATGATTATAAGCAATAGAAAGATAAGAATATGGTGATGATATCATAATCAAGATTCATGAACATAATATTAAGAAAATATAATAAGATATAACATGGAGAATAATAAATGATAAATCATAATATAATTATGTTTAAAAATTAATATGACATAAAAATGAGAATAGAAATCAAAAAAATTGGATGAAGAATAACAACATGTTTCCCTAAGTGAATCAGGCTTTATTTTCCTATTTACCATAGTTAATATGGTTTCAATCTCCTATTTCTAATTGTGAATATGGGTTAAATTACTTATTACCTTTGGTGGATCTAGAATAAAACTTCTGTCCCATTATCTCATGAGATATATTTATTTACCAAATGCATTGAGGGATTTATAAGGTCTGATAGTCAATTTATGAGAAAACAATAATATATTTTCCAAAAAATATCAATCATTCATCATATCCAAAAACCCATGGGATAAAATTGGTTTCATTCAGCATATCATATAGTATCCATGGAATGAAAATTTTATTCTAGAACATTTCAAGATTTTTTCTGTAAAATTATGTTCAATAATATAAATTGTTCATACTCACAACTCAATCACACTAAAAAATTACGTTATATGAAAATTTCGTGGGTGATTCAATAAAAATAACTCTCAATGAAATAAATAAATTAGAGATAAATAGAAAATGTTACCTAAATCATAAATGATTTTAAAAACAATTGTTTTATCTTTGTCTTAAACAATGTATTTACAATCACTTTTAAAAATCATTCTTTGAAATTTCATTTATTTGAAAGTAAAAAACAATAATTTCAAATATCAATATTTTGAAAAAAACTCAATAATGCAGCCATTAAAAGACTTCAATGTTTCAAAATGATAAATATAAATCATTTTAGATAATTTATTTTTGAAAAAATAATCATCAATATAGAATCCTTGAAAAAAGATAAAATAATTTTAAAATGTAATGTGTATGATTTGAAAAAACTTTTCACGAAGTAATTTTAATAATATATAGTTTATATGACATTAAATTCATCAAAAAAAAATTCAAATGGAAGATAAAACCATTTTTTTGAAAGCATAAAAGAAAATATTTTGAAACAACATTATTGAAAACCCAAATCATAATATAATTTATAAAAATTTATTTTTAATTGAGGAGATTGAAAATATGAAGGTAACATGAGAAGAAATATAATTTAGTATATTTATATAATGGATAACAATGGGAATGTTTTAAAATATAGACAAGGAGGGGATACTATTATCTAAGAAAATGAAAATTATTCTCAATAATGATATAAATTTTTTGGAGAGGAAATTCCTTATGATGGAATATTTTAATAAATTGAATAATTTTCCCTATATTAGGAAATGATGTACCACGAAATAAAGTTTACATTAGAGGAAATCAAACATGGAAGAAATAATATCAAGGAGAATCATTTTATCTCATTGAATAGAGTTGGATTATCAATAAACCTTATGAACTTTGAATCATTTTTACTGAATGAAATTTAAAGATACAATAACATGTGTATTTATAAACCCCCTTATTTATAAGACATGGTGAAACAAATTACTTATTTAGTAATTACTCCATATCAAATTTTTCATCGTGCACAATAACAAATACATATCAAAATATTAATTTGATTCAAAGAACACCCATAAATTAATTTTTGACTTTTACTAATGCTAATAAATCTAATATATAAAAACAATACCCCCATAATATCCTATTTCCAAAAAATAATTCATATATATAACCTATTATATATATTACATATAATTACTATATGTGTATATATTACATATTTTTTTATCTCTTTTCCTAATTGTATGTGAGTAATCAAGATCATTTTGAGCTAGTATCATAATAATGATGTTTATCATCATTATTACCCCATTAATCAAAATTCATATATCCAATACGTTACTATAATTTATGATTCATAATATTATATTATATCAAAATTTCATTCTATTATAATTTAATTCGTGGTTCCTGTAGTTGAGATTGGTGAAAAATATTTTTAGTGATCTATAAAAATGATTGATTGTATTTATTTATATTATATGTATAACATTTATTCATAAATATAAATTTTGTAATCCATGAAGATCAGTGGTAGTAAAAATGGATTTCATCACCTCCTTGGGAAGTTAGTACCCTCAACACATGAATGATAGTTTAATTATTCATAATTGAAAAAAGGAAATTTGGTCAGTACATATTTCCTTAAAATAATGAAATTCATTATAAAATCTATAATTAGGTAATTTTATAATAATTAGAAGATAATATTTGGAAATTAATTTTACAAAGGAATTGAATTTGGGAAAATGTTTTTTCATGTTGAAACATTTTCACATTCCTTGGAGGATTCCACAAAAAGGAGGCCTTGAGCCAATATCATGGGAATATTATCTCATGTAATAAAAGATTATTGTACTAAAAATATTGTGGATAGTATTTTAGGCTCAAAAAATTATTTAATAAGTCCTTAACAATTAGTGAGAAGATCGATTTATATGTTTTAAGAATCACATTTCTGTAATTTTAACTAGTTAATATAAATGGATCTTAGGTCAAACATGTCAATTGGTTCCATGTATAAATAATAAAGAAGTTCCAAATATGATGATGATGATGATAATACTTATGACATATAATTTTTCACTTGTTTTAGATATGTTTTTATTCTCTTTATTCTTTTAATTTTCAAATTTTTCATTTTTTATCATTTTAACTAATTTATAACAAAGTAATTTAATTTTAATGCCGAAAAATAACATTTAAATTATTTATAATTCTAAGAAATATTAAATCAATTTAATCTTGAAACATTTTTATATGTATGGAAAATAAATCCCAACATTAGTGTATATAATATTTAAATCCCCACTATTAGATAGAGAGTATATTTAAGCATAAAATTAATGTGTATAATAAAAGTAAAAATTAATTTTATTCCCGATATATAAATTGAATTATTATAAAAAAAATTAAAATCAATATGGAACTAAAATTATTAGAAAATTAATTTGAATTAATATGTAATTAAAATATTGGACTTAAAATAGCTTCTTATATTTAAAAATATTCTTTATATTGGAAAACATTGATTTTATATATTAAAAATTATATTTTGAAATATTTATATTTAATCTTTAATAAATATTTTTCATAAAAAATGTTTCATTCAATTTTAAGTAAAACTAACTTCTTGATATAGTCATAAATTCTATGTTTATAGTTAAATAATTATTTTCATTATTCCCCTAAAATAATTATAACATAAAAAATGAAAAAATTACACCTTAGGATAACATTGATATATGTAATTAAAAAAAGAATTTAATTTTGTGAAAAAAAATTATAAAAATTATAAATATATCATTTGAATAAATATTATATATGTAAAGGAAAACAAATTTTTAAAAAAATAATGTTTTTAAAAATAATGTTTTATTAATATTATATCATATATATTTTAAATTTAAATAATGTAATTATTTTAGCTCATTATATTTTTGACATATTTTTCGTAATAATCTTATAAATGTTATTGATTTAATTTATTAACACTTTAATAAATATTTGAGAACAAAAGATGAAATATTCATAATTATATATCCAATAAACGTAAGAAATTTTTTTAATTACTATCTATTTATTTACTAGTGATTTAATTAATCTAATAATTTCTTAATAATATTCAATAATCCTGTCTCATATCATTTTTTTAGTGTTTCTTCTTAATAAATCTATAGAAAAATATTTATTTAATGGAAAATAGTTTCTGAAATCACAATATATTACAATATATTCCAAGAATCTGAGATGAATAATCATGATAAATTACCCAATTTAACATGATGATTTATTTTTTTAGGAAAATGATTGAATCAGGAAACCAACTACTGATAAAAAAATGAGTTTTAGTCCACTAATAAAGGAAAATAAATTTGTTTTTGTGACCGCACAAAAAAATCAATGTCTTAAACTTTAGATGCTTGAAAATTATAAAAATAAATGCCTTAATCAATTTTATATTGGTGATAATAATAATACACAACCAATAATGATAGGATAATAGTCAGACAACCATTAAAATAACTTTTGTTGATGCAGCCCGTGATTATGAAGGGGTTAAAAGAATACTTATTCCCCACTATTGATCTAAAAATGTATTATCCTATTCTAGACCTAACCACTCATTTCACTACTAAAAAATGGGTTTATCTAGCAATAGGGTTTTCATAACACTTTCTAAAATGACTATTAAATACACTATTCATAGCACTAGAAAAAGCTTTGTACAAGGGAGCATTAACAGAGGAATTTTAACACTATTAAAGTTTTCCTTTGTCAGTGCTTGCAAAGAAGAGTTGATAAATTCCCATTTTCATAATATCTAAAAAATTGTTGATAAAAAGTTTAGTTAACAGTGCTTCTAACAAAGTAATGATATATGTTATATTTCATGAAAACTAATAATAACTGTATAAACCCTTAAAACACATAAAAATGATAAGAAGTCCTAAAATACCTAGAAAAACATTAACAATTGATTTGGGAGTCTTTTTCATCTCTAAAACCATTCACATTGAATCCTATAAAAACAGATAAAACCAAATGAGATTTAAACGATGTGATAATCAAAAGAATAGAAATTATGGAACACTAATTTTTTAAACCGCATGATATTTTAGTTGGGGTTCCCAAATTTATTAAAATTTAAATTCAAATAAGTTCTGATACAGATGTACATTCAGCATATATGACATATAAAATAAATGATTGCATTGATATCAATTCCATGGTAACCCATGGGAACCCATGATCACCTTTATCAAGGAAAATCATAGTTTATAGTTCATGTACCAAGAATTTTTTATATTAAATGGCCATTAAAACAACCATATCTTTTGTACTGGGTGTATGTATGGTCTATACCATATATTAAATAAATTATTTCTATGATCACTATACCTTGGTTATCGAATGGAACCCCTGAACAACAATTTTATGGGAGAAATAGCCGAGAAGGCCTCCAAAAAGGAATTTTTAACCTCATTGCCCATATTTGTTTTACATTCAATGGATTTTAATCCTCATTTAATGAATGTATTTTACCATTTTTCAATGGGAAATAAATTTACTCTTCTGACTTATATTCTTACTCATATTATAGATTTGAAATTTTAAATTTTTTACAATGATATTTTTTTATAATCAAATATATAACATTATATACATATTCTGTATATATTAACACATAAAAATTCATTTTTACAAAAAAATAATGAAAAATATTTACATATAAAATATATTTCTCAATGCATAAATCTTATATATATATATAAACTTTTGTCGAATTTAAAAAAATATAAATAAATATGTATTTAAATATATATATATATATATATAAACAGTCGTATTCATATATATATATATATATCATTTTATATAAAAACATATAAAAAACAACATATAAATAAATATATGGATAATAAATATAAAAAATTATATAGATATAACATAAAATGTAAACCCAAATAGTATAGGGGAGTGGAAAAGTTTTTGGTGTATAAGCTAGACGTTTAAGGTTCGAAACTTGACAAAGGGAGGGGTGCACCATGGGGAGTGATATTATCTAAAGTGATGATAAAGGGGTTGGGGAAGCACTAATAAGGGGGAGTGGGTGGGAAGCACTGATAATGGGGGGAGTGAAAAAAAAATATACCCTTTATCATTGGGGGCTTTATCAGTGCCTTTTAAGCACTATTAAATAGGTCTTTAATAGTAATAAAACAATTCCTAATAAAGGGGGCCTTCACCTGCACTAATAAATGATGATA
Source organism: Viscum album (assembly GCA_963277665.1). Taxonomy (NCBI): domain Eukaryota; kingdom Viridiplantae; phylum Streptophyta; class Magnoliopsida; order Santalales; family Viscaceae; genus Viscum; species Viscum album. The sequence continues at coordinate 607,716,527 of OY728127.1, forward strand.
AAATCCCCTTTATTAGTGGTTTTTTAGCACTATAAAATGGGCCATTTAATAGTACTTTTTATGTGTAGATAAAGATAACCCTTTATCATCGCATACATTTTTAACACCTCTATAGAGCTGATAAAGATCTTTTACTAGTGTTATTAAAGGACTATTTTATTGTAGTGTTTATATCATTATACATTTTGATGGGAATGAATTATCTATGAAAATGAATAGATATTAAACTATTAAACAAAATTAAATGTCGCATAATGGATATATCCCAATCGTTTAAAACTTTTATGGATTAGTTTTGTGGGAACATGATACATTATAATATTGTTATTATTAGTTTAATTGAATTTTATGTTATTTTAGAAAATATTAGTTCTTCCTGTAGTGTTTCCAAATTAATTTCATGTATAGGGAAATCACATTTTGTATACTAATTCAGACTCTACTAATCAATCAATTAATTGTTAACTATAAAATCCATGGGGGTATTACTTATTGTATATTGATCTTAATACCCAATAATGAGGTGTAATTTGATCAAATTTTTGGGAACAGACTCAATATTGGGTATATGCCTATTATGAATGACTAGAGGAGTTTTATTGTCTTACATAAGATACAGAAGTTTCGATTATTAGTTTCTTCTTATATAACATATAGTAACCATTTGTCTATGTCATTAGTGAGTAAGAATTAATATTTCTATGACATTATTTATTTGAATGTGTATAATATTAACCCATTTTTAGCATCCATTTCATGTACTTGAATTATATATCTATATTTATAAAGTTTGTTATTAAACACTTTCAAAAGAATTATTATTTTGGAAATAGTTCATATATTTTTTAATGAAAACAAACAAAATAAAATTTATTCACAGAGTGATATTATAGAAATGGTATATAAAAGAATGTATTGTATACCATGGAAGATTTTATCCTTAAAATTTTCTTAAATTAAATTGTGATAATAAATAGAATTTAATAATATCATTAATATTATATGATCTTTAAAATAATATTCATCCTTATGAATTATAATTAATATAACTAAACCTATAATGAAAATAGCATAATGAATGGAGAATTAATTATGATAATTTATTAATGAATATTTTTTAATTATTAGTATTCTTTGCTATGTTCGAATGACATTACATTATAATAGGTTATAGGGGTAATAAATCCATTATAAAATGATTAAATTTAGGATGTATAATACAAGTAAACGTTTTATTAGTTTGGGACTTCAAGTATAAAGATTATAAGTATAATGTTTATACATATAAAAAATATTTTCATTTTTATTCTAAATAATATTTTTAAAATGAAAAAATTTATTTTTAATATAATGAAATGATACTATTTCATATGAAAAAATACCATTTATTTTGAGGAATATTTTTTTAATTCATTTCATAATTTTGTTAATTTTATTAATTTTAAACAATTATGTCAATAAAATGTACTCATAAAATAAAATAAGTTATTATAAAAATTAATTAATAACATCCAAGAATAATTATGGAATAGGATGTCGTAATAATTTAATAATTCACTAGAAAAAATAGTGAAAACACGATTATTATTAGTTTTTTTATTTCATTTATTTCAACTATAATGTTTTTAAAATATATTGATTACATAAATAATAAAATAATCAAAAATTCTGTAATTTAGAATCAAATAATGATCAAATAACTTAATTTTAAAGAGAGAAATCTTTCAGACAATTGTTTTCATTTGTGTCATGGGTTTTTAATTTTAATTTGAACTGATCAATATAAAAAAATATTTTAATTATTTTTATTGATAATATATATAAAAAGTTAATAGTTATAAAATAAATATTACTAATATTGTAATAAAAATAAATTAATTTTACTCATAAAACACTTTTCCTAATGGAAAATAGTATTCATATGTCTTTTATTTTATAATTAATTTGTATCGTATTATTAAATATTATATTATAATAATGTTTTCATATATGGAATCAAAATCTTCAAATTTGGTAATATGAAAAAATTTATTTTATATAAATAATAATATGTTACTAATGTAAAAACATAGTATCCACAGTAAAGTAAAAGGGGTTACTTCAAGAGAAATTCTTTATGTGTTGTGTAATTATAATCCAAATAAAATAAAATTAACTATATTAAATTATTAATTATACATATTTATTGTATATATTAACATGATTTTAATTATTAAATGATATGAATTAATAATAAGATCACTTAATATTTAAATATTAATTTTTCAATAAAAACATATTTCTTATTAATGATATTTATTAGTTCAAAAATAAATTTATAATATTTTCGAATTATGTTATGTAAATTGATAGGAAATTTAGAATAATCATTTTGTAAATGTTTATTATGGTAAACATATATTTTTGGTAAAAAAATAATTACAATGGAAAATATTTAACCTTTATAAAAATGTGTAACTTAAAGAGGCTAAATATTTTGATAATTAAAATGATAATAACAGATTCTAGAATAATTTGGGTGGGTATTTAAGTAAATACCTAATGTACCTCTATAATTTTATTAAAAAACTCACCATTAACCGATGTGATTACTTCCTTACCCTTTAGATAACATATTATTTGAAGGAAGTGTCCTTTATTTATTTCTATTAAAGGAGTTAACAACCACTTACTCAATCAAAAACCTATTAACTGAATTTCTCTTGAATAAATTGAAAATATTAATATCCTAGGTCCATATTCCATGATTGGAATCCCTATTTCATAATAAGGTTTCCTAATTACACTATTTCCTAGATTCCTTCCCCTAGAAGAATAATACCTTCAATTTGAGTACAATCCACTCCCTAACAAATACATATGTGTATTTTTAGTGCACCTCTCCTTATATGAGGTACGTAATATTAATTAAATGTTAATAATATTAATATATACATTAAATGATGATATTATTATTTAAGAGTAACTTTCAAATTCATACTCACCAATAGATTATAACATGCTCAAATTATTATTGGTCCAATAACCTACATGAATGATGTTATAAATTTTTATCACGGATAAATATAGAAACATAATTCATATAAATATTTGATATTAAATAGTAATATAGGATATGAATATTGGTATGTTAATGTAATAAAAAATGAACTATATAAGAAAATGATCTGATTACATAGATTAATCCAGGAATGAATAACATAGAACTAATAAATTAGAGGCATCATTATTGTTACATAAAAATTATAAAATAACTAAAATTATTAATATCTAGTGATGAAAATAAACTATAATAAACTAATATATTTATTTTAAATTATCATGCATGATGTGTATAAAAAATAATATACATTAATAAGGTTATTAAATAATTATATAATATGTTTTCATTTATTTTACAAGAGTATATAGAATTTTTAACCATGTAGAAATCCAAGGGGATGTTTTTTATCTCAATTTATCATACCTCTGAACACGTTTAATGTTGTGTACCATATTTTGTTTTATATGGTGTACAAAAGACCCAATTGGATTATATGGTTTTAATTTAGCTTTCATTATTCTGGTTTTATATCCATTTTATAATCCCTACTTCATATTTCTTTAATCCATTAATTAAAAATTTTATAAGAGTTTTTATGATTCATCTATATTCTTTGACTCATAAGTATTCGACATTGACAATGGTTTTAAAGGATTTATTTATTCTATCATTTAACAAAATTATATTTCATTCCCTCCTTTTCTTGTAGAAAAATTAAATTTTATTTCATTGAAAACATCATCTATTATGGATTTATTTCATTAAAAAATATAATGTTGTTAATAATAATTAATATCCTTTGTAATGGATCTTTCACAATTTATCTTATTTCATTCCAAAAAGTAATTTCTCTCTTTTACTGATAAATAATGATGTATAATGTCATGACCCAAATTCAGCAAGATTAGCGAAGGGATAGTATAGTGTCACTCCCTTTCGTCCTCAATATGAAAATGAGATAATGACCCCCCCCCATTCCCACCTTTAGTTGGCCCCAAGCTAGAGAATAGCTCCAATGGCTGGAAATATCACCTTGTATGGAAGGAATTACCCTTTTTAGTTATCAAGAGATAAGATGGTATATCAAAACAACTCCAAAAACAAATGGGAAAAAAATTAAAAACAAAATTCATTCCCACATACATGGATAAAAGTTAAAACAACAAAAAGTACAAGAAAACTCTAAAGGAGAGTACCAAAAGAAAAAGAAAAGCAGTACTGGAAATTGTCCTAATGCCTAGGATACTATGGTCCAAAAAAATCTTCAAAGTCCTCTTGGAAATCTGAACGTAGTTTTATACATGTAGGGTGAGTATACAGGTATACATAGTAGAGAATCCAAATTAATTTGTGCACAAGTTGGGGGACATACTAATTTCTCTGTGACGAAAGCTTAAACTAAGGAACCTATTAATGAAACTAATCACCCAACCTCACTAAGGGACATGCCCCCCCAAAAAATTCAAGTCAGGTAAAGTAACAGTAATAGCACATAAATATTTTGGATACACCGCGCCACTTTCCAACTAGTTATTTAGAACATCATATGAATCATACCTCCCCCACAAATCCCACTGTAGTCCAACTGTAATCCCATACAATAACAATTTTGGCCATCCTAACCGCACATTTATACTGCCTTCAAACACATTGGAAACCACAAAAATACATCCCACCTACAAACAAATGGTCCAACAAACCTACACATCCTACCCATAGGCACCTAGGCCACAACAACCACCCTTCCTAACCACATACACATGGGCCTCATCCCAAAGACACATGGGAAACAACAACAATACCTCTTGCCTAAAAACACCTGGGTCTCATCCCAAATATACATGGGAAACAAACCAACCCACCCACACCTGGGCTAACACATTACAACACATCTGGCCTAAAGAGTATTAGGATATAATAAACCCCATACCATCACATCCTTCACAAATAACTCAGGCTCTCTAGGATAGGGAGAATAAAAGAGCTAATAACCACCCACTCATATTAATTTTGATAAAAACACCATGCCCCATGAAATGGGGGTGTTCAACACGAAGTCCTCAACATAGGTGGGGTGTATATAAGAAACATAAGAACAAAAATTTATACATATAAGTAATCAAGAACTCATCCCTACCTAACAGTCTTCAAACAAACAACCAGACTGCAAAAAACTAGTCTTGTTTCTAGCCCAAAATGCACAAATATAGAACAACCCCAACTAGACCACAACCCATTTCTGGATAATAGTTCCCCATTATAATCATTAACATTATCTATTTCATGTGATTAAATTTAAATATTCTATTACCACTGGGAAACTAACTGGAATAACCAAACCAACAAAGCATGAAAACCATGTAGTTTTCCTATTGCACAGTACCACCAAAACACGTTGCAGTCACAATGTTCATATTTTTTCTATAGATACAACACAACCAAGGGTAGTTTCTAATGCCTATAAGTTCATCTATTCCAAAATCCTCCCCAAACCATCGCTAAAACCGCATCCCCACTACTCATCCATTCCACACAAGCCACGAAAACAAAATCATAACAAACCACACATAAATACACCCACCATATTTGGGTAAATTCACATTCATCCAAAGTTGTTCCTTAATTCCATTTGCATAACCCTGGTGATCACACAAGGATTTTTATTCATCATGAATCTATTTAATTAACCTTGTTTATTTGATTAATTTTTCTACAATGTATAGTCATTCAATCACAAGAGCATCCAAAATACCGAGAGTCATTATTTCATAAGAAAGGACCACCAATGGTCATGATTTTTAGTGTACATGAGCCCATACAATTCACAACATAAAAAAGGTAAAATACAAAAACATCATCATCTTCCATACCCCTTCATTCATTAAAAGTCATTTTATTATCTTCATTAATGTTAGTTTCATCTATGTCCGAATAGAACATCATTATGCCCACCCCGCATGATGCACAATTTAGAGAGATGTGGGAAGAAACCCTTAACTGGATGATTAAGGATTGACGTTTTTCCCTTATGCCAAGAACTGGGGTCACATGATATGAAAATCCTAGAAGAAACAAAAATGGGGGATATTATACTGGCATGACTCATCTTTGGAAGTGGGAATCCAAGTGCATTGATGGAAATAATATAAACCAAGGATGAAGAGTTTCTCAGTGTGATTAAAGGATCGATCCTAGAGTTATGGGATATCTAATGTAAAAGTGAATGAAAATAGGATTTTTGGTTTGACTATGTGGTTGGGTGGTTGCACACATTTGAATTAATTTAAATTCTATAATTCCCTTAGAGATAGTTTGATAGACCATCGTGTGGCGGAGAGTTTATAGGTTACATTTAAACCCAGAATAATGTATAACATGGGTGTAACTGGAAATGCAGAAAATGGTGTGAAAATGATTAAAAGACCAATGGTTTTGGTAAGTCAAGGGTCTCCCCACTCTTAGGGTATTTAAGATATCCTTTACTAGCCTTAAAACTGTGTCAAACCACTTTTTAAAAGGTATTAAAACATAAAAGAGAAGTTACAGGTGGGAAATTGGAAAGGAAACCTGACACCCCACTAGTGAACCATTTGGGTGCAGCACCGATAGGTGACACCATGGCGACACCCTACCACTAACACTTACACCATCCTGACTCACTGATGGTTCCCAGGACACCCCAAACACCATAATTTGATAATGTAGTGGACCAAGATGTTTTGGGCCATTATATATATTCTACCATAATTATCATGCGTCAAATAATGACTTTTAAAAAGTATGTTTTATAACTTTTACATTAATGTGGGTTTTTCCCTAAAAAAATGTTGAAATAATAAAAAGTAATTTTATTTCACATTGGTAAATTTTTTATATTCCAATTCAAATTTTTTATCATGAGCATAGTTCGTTTTCAATATTCCATTTTTTGGTATTTGTTTCAAAAAAAATTCTTAGTATTTCTTTACATCACCATCTTGAAAATGGTTTTTTAAAATTCACTCAAAACATGAGATTATTTATGATAGTTTTAAAAAGATATGAATTTTATTTTTAGGATTTATAATCCATTTTACTCCTAATACCTAAATGATATATCTATTATGAGTAATTTCCATGATCAATATGTAAAATATCTTATGATATAGTTATTTTATGATATATATTATTTAATATCAACTAATATAATTCCAGACCTAATCTAATGAGATACCATCAAAAATTTTATATTACCCAATTTCATTGAATGGGTTTTCATGTAGCGATGTTTGATTGATTTCATCTGTCACATGGGAATGGATTATAATTATTTCATGGGTGGGGTCATATATAGACCACCAATTCATTATTCAATGGTTTATATTTCAGGATATAATTTTTTTACTTTCATATAAAGTTTTATTTTCAGAAGAAATTTTGTGGCCATTATTGTGGCTAGCCATGTGAACTAAATAATACATAGTGATGATTGAGAATAGATATTTTCAGAAGAAAATTAAAATATATGGTGGCCAATAGCTATGTTCTCCAGATAATACATGGAAATTATAGTAGTTATCTATGTTAAAAAGATAATATGTGTACATGATTCTAGTTTTCTATATTATCATTTCTATGTTATATTCATATAATATTTTACCTATATCATGATTATTATCTATTTATTCTAAACTCTCACACCATCATATGTGTATGATTATTTATTGTTGTATATCTTTCAATCATGGTTTATGGGCACCTCTAATGGTTCTATAATCATTTTAATCAGATATTTATCCAACACTCATGTTTTATCATGTTTTTACGATTCAACATATTATGATTACTTAATAAGTTTTCCATTAATTAGAATTTTAGATAAAAACTTATATTTATTCCCTTGAATCAAGAAAATTTATAATGGAATATTTTTATGATGATATTGTATGTACAAATTTTTACAAATGATAATGAATCAATTATGTCTAATTATATTTTTATGTAGTCATTTATAAAAGACATTAAACATTTGAGTTTTGGTATTATGAGAATACATGTGAGATTTAATGTGTAAATTATAATCATGATTTAAAAATAAATTAATGTCATGCATGATTCTGGTCAACATTACCAGTAACATCTAACTATATAAGTTCACATCCTGATAGGAGACTTACATTACTAATTATCGAATATACCTAGGTAGAAAAACCATTAATATCCAATATAATTTGTCCATCATTATCTAATTATGTATTGAATCTCATCTAATAGTGAGACCAGTGTATCTAAAAAAGTATTTTTCCAATGAACTATCCTTTTATAGAAAAATAGTGTAACCATTAATATCTTGCAGTAGGTAGTACTATAGTTGATAGTCTAAAAGGTGTAAAATATTTCCATGAAATAAAAATTTTATCTATATTGTTCTGACTAATATCAAGTGAAACACCCAGGATAATAGACTTTAAATACACATATTCTAGACCCTAGAACAATAATATGATGATATATAAAAAAATGTCACATTTATCATTATTGAAATAAAAAAAATTCCCAACCCAAGGTGATATATAATTGGTAGAACGTTAATGATGTCACCTTTAAACTAGGAACTATCGTCTAATAATATGACTCTATATATATCCTCTTTATTAATGATTCCCAAATAGCTGGTTCAATTCTATCTACACTATACCTCTGACTCATCAACACCAAAATCATAATAAAAATTATTAGGTAAATGGTAAAAATATGATAAAACACTCATCCATACAGTATCCTTGGGCCATAATCCACCACAACTCATATGAATAACTTCTGAACATAATAATTATTTTCAGACAGATAATACAATTAACTATTTCAAATTCATTAAAGATACTAATTCTCTTAGTCGGATCAACTATTATAGGCTCATACCTTCTCTCATTGATGACATTACTATTGTACTAAAATACATTAGGCCATAAATCATACATCCATTGAGTCTGATCCCATAATATAGACATATAATTAGACAGTCACATGATATTCTACCCTGAATAAAAAACACTCATAATCTAATAATATTCTTCCATTTCAATTTCATCAGTTCATCTATGTCTCACTGGTTTCCCCTTACACATTGAAAAATGAAAATAACAGTCATCACCAGCCTATATCACCTTGTAACCACTAAAGTGAATCAATAATTGGGAAATATCTTATTTTCACACTTTCAATGTAACTTACCAATTTTTCAACCCAGTAATCTTAGGGACATTCTCAATAACCAAAAATAATATTGAAGCATTTCACTCTAGAAAAAACTAATTGACTATATGGTTTCTACAATAATTATGTGTTATCCATACACATAGAACATTAATTTTTGTTAACGTCATTCGAGAAGACACATGATACATTTATAAGACACTACTATAATTAGTCAAGATAATATAACCTCTAGGTTTTTTATTACATTACATCTAATACTCATATATAAGAAATAAAAACATCAATGATTAGATAATAAGGACTACTACTCCGGGGAAACACTATATTCCTAAAAGTTACTTGTATTTTGAACTGATATGGAAACCCACCTCCCATTACATCATTGGTCAATTTCACTAACATAAAACTGAATAATAATCCTATGATAGAAAAAAAATCATATACGATACTATTAGGAAAAAATTACATTCAATTAGAGTTGTCCAATTAGAATTAATTATTACATCCATTTATAATGTCCTACCACCACAACCAAGATCATACAATCTATAACCACATTTACAAGTATCCAAACCATCACAATATCCAAATAATGAAACATACTAAATAAAGAATAAATTCTTAAAGTAATAAACACTTTTATTATAGTATAATAAATTCATAAGGTGAACACCCATAACTAAAATATTACATTTTATAGTGTTAAAAACTCTCAGTTTGTGATTATAATTATGAAAATAAAATATCAAAATTTATATTTAATATTAGTAACCTATTCCAATCACTTTAACAAAAACCCATGAAATAATTCAATCCATGAATAATAATTATTAAAACGATTTGAATCCTTGTGTGATCATCAATTCATGTAATCCTATTATGCCCTAAAAGGATTCCATATTACAACATTGTGATTCAAACATGAATTTGTTAAATTGTTATTAACTCATAAAAATAAACTCACTAAAATTTGAAGAGAAATAGGGGATTATATATCAGAGGGAAATGAGGAGTAATATCACCTCAAAATAACTACAGTATGATTTTGGATCAAACTGGATAAAAAATGGAATAATGATTTGTCTATGCATGAGGACCTAAGGGGTAAGATCACACCAAAATGGAATCCACTTACATACCCATAAAATAAAAAACCACTAGTGAAGTAAAATAAAAAAGAAAACCCATTCCCTGTTAAAAAAATGCCCAAGGGTTCCACTTGGGACCATATTAAATTCATCATATTTCAAGTGTCTCACCAAACACCAGGTGAAAGAACCCCTTTAATTTGGTATCCAAATAAGTGGGACACCCCCTTAGTTTACTCAATAAGGTACGTAGTGGTACCATACCTAGTACCTAGTGGTTAATTATCTTCCCCTCCATCATTTTTAATTTTCTAACTACCATATGTTATATTTGAAAACCCTACCACATGACCTTTCTCCACTAAAATTTTCAATTATATTACCTAAAATTTGTCACAGCCCCATTCCATATTTAATTTAGAAGTATTAAAGTTTTCTAATTTCTACATATATTGGATCTTTATTTTTATATTACCCAACCAATACGTGATATTGTGGGTAATTCCAAAAATTGTTATTTTCCTTGCTGTATGTATTAGTCAAAAAGGGTATAGAATTCCCCCAAAAAAATGTCAACCTAGATATTCTATGATGATATTTAGAAAGATGGATTTTGTGGTCTTCATATATTTTTTAAGGGGAATCAAATTATCTGTGACTAATGGGTGTTGGTGGATCGTAATACAATGAGACTTTTACTAATGAATCTCACACCATTTGATCCATATACTAGAGGACCATAAAGAAATAAGTTCCAATTAAAATTCCATAAGGTCTATATGTCTATGGATATTCCATTATTTAATCATGGGTATTGATCAATATAATTGAAATTATAAATATGTTTTACAATTAATCACATACATTTAAATCCTTATAGAAACCGTGATAACAAATGGTCATAGTATGGTAGTATACGGATGCACTCTTATCATATGTTGTGGAAAAGAAAATTTTATTTTCTTAATGAAGAATAGAGGATATCCAGAGTTTTGTCAGTAGATGATCTTCTGAATTTTTTCACTTGCTTATTCTAATTCACCTAAATTGTTTTTTATTATTTTATGAAAAATGATATTTTTTTGGTATTTGATTTTTATTCTCTATAAAACATAAATTACCATAAATATTATAATTTAAACTAAACAAAAATGAAATTATAAATAGACTGAGTTAATAAAAGATGAACTTTGTTTTAGGTTCAGTTATGGGTTTAATCATTAGTCTACATTATTTATTTTATTTTAGTTTGATAATCCAAACATGAAATGTCATAATGAATTACCATTATTTTTCTTTGGAAATTGTGGAATCTCTAAATTCCTAAAAAATATAAATTCCACCTCCTCTAGAAATCATGTTTTATGGCATTCCATGGTCAATGTTGGGGAATCATCCATGACATGGTTTTATTAATTTAATTTCCTTCAAGGATTATCTCAACCCCATCATGTGAAGAGGTACTAAATGAAGTGTTGGAATATAGATTAAAATAAATAATTGAATAAGATTGTGTTTTATGTTTTGGTGGGAAATCACTACACTAGAGAAATTATCCACACCCCTACTTAATAATCATATCTACCGTAAACATAAAAATAATGTTTAACAAAAACCAAGAACACCATTACCTCCCATAGGACATGACGCAGGTCAGACTCACATTATCGAGAGTAAGAGGTCACAATGATGGATATGTGTAGGATAAGAAGAAACAATAAATAAAAAAGAAAAATATAAATAGAGGGGAATAATATAAAATGATAATATAAATGAAATGAAATTAAAAAGAATAATAAATAAATATAACATATAATGGATGTTACTAGAAGTGAATATGAATAAAATGAAAAGAAGATGAATAAAATAAAATGAAAATTTAAGAATGGGGTGGATCACACATTGAGAAACAATACATGGATTTTATTTTAATAATAAAAAATCTAATTAAAATGAAATATAAAATAAAATAAATATATGAATAGAAAATAACGAAGTTGTCTAGAGTAATGGACCATGTCTTCTTCTCCATAAATGGTGCATAAATCTTCTTTAATGTGGAAAAACTCCCTTATATAATAAAAAATGGGTGCCATTTTTGGTAATTAAATTCTAGATCGTCCAAAATCACTCCTTAATATCTCCTCCATATTTTATCCATCGAAAGATATCTGGAAGTAGACTAATTTACTATCCTAGTTGGGTAAAGGTTTCTTATTTAATGTTATTAGAAAAAATATTTTTCATTTGAATAAAATATTTTACATTATTATGGATTTTTTAGGAAATGTTATGAATTATTAATGAAGAAAATAAATTCTGGCTACGTAGTATCTTGTAATTTATAATATTTGATTTTACAATACATTTAGGACCCTGAAATAGATATAAAAAGATGGGACAAAGTTATTAAAATTGGTCCTCCAGATTATTTCTTTATCTATGTATATTTTTATCTCAATTTAACAATCCTTTTATGAGATATGTGACCATCAATAAATATCTAGATCCTTCCATAGATTTTGAGGCTTTAGTTGTAGACAAATTTTAGGCCTCCAAATTTTTTATTCAACTCTTAGTCCAAAAAAGAATAAATGACCCAAAAGGTGTAATTATGTATAAAAAAATGTAATTTTCTAAACTAAATAAGTTAAAAAAATTAGGGAGAAATACTAATATAAATTAAAATATTTAAATTCAAAAAGCAGACCACTTTTTTAATTAAGACAAAAAAACAAAAAACTAAAAAAGATGATAATAAACTCAAATTTATATATTTAGAGGGTTTAAATCATTATAATTAATTTTAATTATGATTAAAATATTAAATATATAAATTTCCCTGCACAAATACCCAGCTTTTATTCAATCATAAAATCTAAAAAAAATTCAGATGGAATTAATGTTAGAAATACTCATATTGAATAGTGATAAAATCAATCCACTTTAAATGAAAGATAAAATATTAAAAAATCCACATAAAATATAAATTTAATTTATTATTTTTAAATAAATAAAAAAATTCATTAAATTTAATTTTCCCCATTGAAATTTTTTGGAACATCTCTTTTCATTCATTTCAGTTCCTCAATTCATTAATATTTAACATTCCAAATCTTGAGTTATCTCACTTTTCTATATTCTCCCTCATAATTCATGGTACTAATTCATTTGGATTTATAATAATATAATAAATACATGATCATAATCCATATTATTTGAGATAAACTAATTTCTATACTTTAGAAAGACAAAAGAAACATAAAATAATGTGGGAATTAATTAAATGATCGAATGAATCTCAAGATTTACATTAGTAGGTATTGATATTTAAATTTATAGTCTCAAAGTAGAGGATTCTATATTAGTATAGTGCATGATATTAAAAATTAAACCTCAATTTAAATCGTTGCTTCAAAGTAGAAACTCTCATTTCCCCCAAAAACACAATGTTAATCTTATAATCGTATATACAATAGTGAATGATTGGTGGACTCTTGAAATTTTTCTACATTTATATTATTTTTCCAAGATTTTTTTAATTTTTATATTTTATGAATTTTATAATTATATAAAATCTCACAGTTATCATAGAACCACATATTATATTAACCCTATATCTAGTCATGGTAATTTATTTACCCTTATAAAAGACCAATTCTTCAACTATGGGACCTTTTATTCGTTTTCTTTTATTTTTTTCAAGAGGGAAAAAGTGTATAATGTTTGAATAAAATGAATTCAATGCCCATTGTAGAACACCCACACTTTTTCCATACAATGAATTTCATCTCATTATTCATTAATCCTTTCTCTCAAAAACATAAATTTAAAAATATCACAAAAATACTTAATGTGTGGTGGAAATTAAAATAATGGATTTAAATATACCACATTCATAATAACACCAGTCATGAATTCTAAAATGTAAAAATGTATTGATTTAAAGGTGGTATTTTCATGATAAGGGATTTTCAAATGATGAATCAACATTTTTAAAGGTTTCTTTTGACATTAAATGTTTTGATAAGATCAAATTGAAGTTCGTGGTTGAAACTAATCCCAAGATCACTCAAGAAATATTCTCAAGAATAAACATGATGTACATGTTCTAGAAATATTTTCAAGAATTGAACTTTTTATGTAGGGAAATAAATCAAGGAATTATTAGTAATAAAAAATTCCATTCACATGAATATCTGTATTTTAATGCATGAGAAATGATTTAGGAATTTTATTTACATGAATCAATTAATGCCCAAAAATCATGAGTCTTCATTTTAATATACATTACTCACATTAATTCACCATTTTAATCAATGAATTTCATTAAAAATAAAATCTAAAACATGTAATCATATAATTCCTACTAGAATCATGTATTATATATTATAAAATTATATCATAAATCCAAATGTGTGATGAAATTTTATATTTTAAAGCTCACAATATGTTTTTGGATAAAAATTTGTGGTGTTTAGATGATTAAAATAAAAATAGAACTCTATTTCCCCTGATTCATAGTCATTTTTCTCCATTAAATGTGGGTTGCATCTTCCATCATGAACCTATAAAAGATAATTACTCACTTGAGCATAAGGATCGTGTAATTTAATATCAAAAAGGTAAGATAGTGTGGGATATATGTTTGGATAATACTATAAATGAAATTGAAATCTAAATTAATAGAATGAAATTATTAAGGTAAATCTTTATATTGTCTCCCAAGTTGAACCTTAATATTTATTGTTAATATAGGTAAGTACCAGTTATTAGGCAATGTATGACGGTGTATAAAGCTTCAATGATTTTAAATATCACATATGAGTTTTCCAAACATTTTCTTCGTCATTCTTAGTGTAGAATGACCCATAAACAAAGTATACCAGATCCCCCTATTTAATAATTAGTTATATCTTGAATTATAGGTGTATGATTATGTATGAATCATCCTCCTTCCTAGTTACTACTTTTTAAAACCTTCTCTTTCCCTTCCAATACTAACTTCATATGCGTTTTATGAATTGAATGATCATGGGATGAATAATAATGTATTTTTACATGAAAAAAATTGAATTTGTGATTTTAATAAGTAATTTCTCCCTTTAAATATAATAAATATTATCTTGATTTCCATGGGCTCAGCAATATACATTTACTCATAGTCTTCCTCAAATATATGTTCATTGAAATTAGGAATCTCAATTTTTTCTGCAATATGTAGATTCTCATTTCCTTCATCTTCCTATAATTCTTGTAATGAATTGACAAAATATGAAAATTCAAAACAATATGTAGTGAAACTCAAATTAGATTCAATAAAATAATAAATTGAATATTTCCATGAATTGTCATATCCCTATGTTTTTTTGGTTTAAGCACTACGTTAGTGGTAAATTTCACTTGATGTTGGATTTCTATAGATAGAGGTAGTTAGTCAGCTTCTTTTATCATTACATCAAATTCCACCACTAGGGAAGTGTCTTTCTTTAATGGTGTTGGCTTCTATTCATTACAAGGTATGGGTATATCAAGAAGATCCTCAAATTAATTCCGAAATTCATCCAAATCTTATTGATCTCCCACAAGTAACTCTTTAGGAAGGTCTCCCTCCATGTCCTCCTCAGGAAAACCAAGGAAAGAAAATAGATCATCTTATGGTTTAGGATTAGGTTTATCTAATTATTCTTGGAAATATGTTGTTATAAAATACACTTTTCCTTATATATCTCTCATAATTACTTCAAGATCATGGATATTATATTTTTTATTTAGTTTAATCACTTTTTTTATGAAATACTTTATGTGAAACCAAATCATAATATTTTTGGAGGAAATAAGGAGAACTCTTGTTGGGTTTTATCTATTTCTCTGTAAAATTCATAGATGTAATCTAAAAAAAATTAACTCTCTAGATAATCCTTCAAATAATATTTTCTTAATGGTCTCTTTGAGATAGTTGATGAATTAATTGAATTTTTCTCTATTGAAATTCGGATCTAGGGTCCCTTGATCTATCCATCCCATACAAAAACACATTCCTATATATATTATGTTTTTTAAACAATGTGTCACATTACTTATGAGAAATATTTAGTCTATGAAGAATAATTTTCAATTAATATATCTTGGAAATAATATTTATGGTTTTTTTAAATAAATTACATACAATAAAAAAATAATAGATTTTTTTTGATTTTAATGTAATAGGTGGATATTCAATGCAATGGGTACATTCACCACACACAGGAATTCTACTCATATATACCAAAAAAGTTAAAAATTATTATGAAAAATTCAAGAATGCCTCTACCACCCATAGGAAAACCTCATGTTACCCTCCCATTTTCGGGAGTAGGAGGAAAAAATTGTGGATATATTGAAGAGAAGGAGAAAAAAATAAAAAAATTAAAAAAATAAAATAGGGAGAGGAATGAATAATATAAAATAAGAAAATTCACTTAAATAAATTTAAATTAATAAAAATAAAATAAAATATATAGATAATGTTAAGATAAAAAGTGATTATGAAATAAAAATAAAAACAAGAAGAAGAAAACAAGATTATTATTGAATAAGGGGATGGGTCACACTTTGGGAAACTAAAAAAACAAGATCATATTTATATGAAATCATAAGAATATGATATTTATATCATTTAAAATTTGTGTGAATCAATAGCATGTTGATCAGATATTGGAATTTCTCCAATTGATCAATGGTTTCATTTTCCCCCAAGATGTAGAGATAAGTGAGAAATCATATTGGGGGGGGGGGAATATCTATAAACACACATTAATTGATATAAAATCATAAAAAATGATCAAGGACTTTTCTCGATCTATAATAATAAAATCTATAAAATTTATATGATCTTTTCATCTAGTGTGACTACAAATGTGGGTAATATTGTTTAATGTTATTTAAATGAAATATCTTTTATTATGCTTTTAAAAAAAGACCAAATCATGTGGATAATATAAAATTATAAGAGTATATTCCTTAAATAATAATTTATATATTTTAATCAACCCTGTATCAATCAAATTCCCATAATGGTCAGTACAATTAAAAGTTCATTTTTTTTATTTAATACCAATTTTTTAAAAATGTCAAAAACATGTGTGTAGACGTAGAAACTGACAAAAATTTATTTATTGATCTAATCTCTTAGTTCTATAATACTTATTTAATTTAAAGATATAGGATTCATTTTCATGTCGATTGGATACAAAAATGTCATGATATTTGGTCCTCAAATTTTGTGTTAAGTGGAAAATCATGTACAAGGACCCAATACTAATAAAATTCACTTTTATTAACATGAAATCATGGGATAATGGTATTTGAGAATTTATTGTTCTATAGGAATCAAAATTTCATCCATCAAATTCTTGGTTCACCCCGTATGGTAGCAAATAATAGGTAATGTTGTCTTGTGTTATTAAAATGACATATCATTCATCATTGGGGCTCAAAAACAAGAAACGGATTTTGGATTAACATGACAATATAGTCCAACATTACTCGGATCATTTTTCATCTATTAGAATCAACCTCTCATTATTTTAATCCCTATATTTTTTTTATAAAAAATTATCGTACATTTCCACATTTATTTCCATATAATAATGATGGGAGAATATTGTTTGTAGTGGTAAAAACTAATCAATCGAGCTTCAATTAACATGAAATTTTATGATATTGATCGTTCAGTTATTTAAAATTTTTAGGAATCATCTATACGTGGATCAGGGACCTAAATTTCATAGTTTGTTCAAAAGTGGTGTTTGTCCATTGGATATGGAGTAATGTTTCCAATCAAATATAAATGGTTAATATAACGACAAAACACATATGGATTGGAATGAAATCATGATAAAAAGATAAGAAAACCTTTTTTGACCAGTAGAAATCAATATTTCATCTATTTAATTCTCATTTAACCTTGTGTGATAGGTACATTATCTTATATAGCTAATGAGTGATCTTGTTCAAACAAGAATAGTTCACATTTTGAGTTTGTTTTGTGTGTGATAATGCATGTATGGACCTAATTAATGGTGAACTATGCAAGAGTTGAGAAAATATAGTGGAATCCCATGGTGACCTAGATTTGAAAATCATTCATATGGCTTCTGTATATGGGAAAATGATTAATCAAACCATCCAGTAGATGCTTCCCTCCAAATATTCCCACTGGATAATTGGTGCAAGCCTACGAGTTTTATCAGGTAATGCTACTTATTATAAGCATCGGGGGGGGAAATGACCTCATCCAATTATCTAACTTTAAATTTTTTGGACATGGTTTCTCCTTTTTCTATTCCATCTCATGGAATCTATTTATCCATGTGGGCGATTATAAACAAGTATAACTGGGGATGCGGGATGAACATGATGTTATGTTTTGGTTTCAAACTATGAACTAACCTAGTCCCTCAATGGTTTA
Source organism: Viscum album (assembly GCA_963277665.1). Classification (NCBI taxonomy): domain Eukaryota; kingdom Viridiplantae; phylum Streptophyta; class Magnoliopsida; order Santalales; family Viscaceae; genus Viscum; species Viscum album. The sequence continues at coordinate 607,735,308 of OY728127.1, forward strand.
TAGTCTATTATGAATGTTTTATGGTTTTTATGGAAGTAGAAATTATCTATGGAGTGTGTAACAACTCAACATCCAAATCAAATATCCATAAAAATGGTAGGTACTAAATTCCACAAACTACACTTACCTGTTGAGGTGATTGATAGACCGTGAAGAGTTGGGAGTCGCCACTGTTGTTGAATAACCAAGGAGTGTGAGCATATAAATATCATTTTTTCAATGCATATCATGGTGGTAGTAGAAAGAATTGAAATAATAATATTAATGGATTAATTGGGGAAATCTTCCATTTGAAATAAACATTCACATGGGTTAGTCAATCCTAAGAGATTGGGGAAGCCCTTCCGATAGTTTTCCTGCCACACGTGCATTGAAAGGGAATAATATTCAAATTTTTGAAATGGGATGTTGTAGTTGATGGAAACATTCAAGAGTTCAGATATGACACTAGTGTCCCTAGGAAGAGTTTTCTTTTATTTTAAAATTATTCCCACCCTAGAAATTTTTTATCTGGAGGTAGATTCTAGTGACAAGAGAAGAACAACATGTTTTATGGTGTTCCCATCACCATTGGTGGCCCTAGAAAATTGGTAGGTCTGGGTTCCTTCCATCCTCGATCATACTCATAACCAAATCAAGACACCAAGGTGAAGTGCCTCTGGTCAATAGTTTAATGTTGGAAGGGGATGTCAGCAAAATGGATCTATAACATCGAGAAAAGGATTGGATCAGAGGTATAAAATGATCGTTACCAATAACTATCTCATTATATGTCTGTAGATTTCTAGAGCTATACTCATATTCATAGTGGGTAAAAATATTATTTATATAGCATGTATTGGGAATGGAACCCTCAGGGGCCTTCCCAAGGCATTGAATAGTCACCTCATAAACGATATATAAAATGAGAATCCATCTATTTAATTACTAAAGAGAATTGTGATGGTCCTAGAGGATTCTCACACAATATGATTTCTACCTAGTCTTCTGAATGGGAAATTAAAGAAACTAAACCCAGTGTAGGTAAACTGTATGAGTAATTATGACTCTCTTAAGGTAACAAAATTCCTTAGTGTCTAATTTGTGGAATGAATGAATAAATTAAGGAAAATCCCACTATGGATATCTACTATCCAATGAGACCTCAACCAATGAAATACTCTTCAATGAATTAGTGAGTCTGAGTGTGGACATTCATGTTCGGATGCAAAAGATTTTGAACTATTCATGAGTAGAGATAATCTAGTGGAATCTCTAATGGAGACCCTAATAAATACTAATGTGAAAATTTTCCATATGATTAGGGTATAGGGGAAAAGTACTAATCGAACCATCTAGTATCTTGTTGCTTACTATGTATCCCATAGGATAGTAGGAGCAAGAATGTGTTTTCTATCAGGTAAATCAAATGATTATAAGTAATAGGGCTGTAACACCCTCAACCTATTCTATATCTTTAAATATATAAGATGGGGTGGATGAATTGTTATTCCCTCTCACGGAATCTATAGGTCCAAGTGGCCAATTATTTAAAAGAATAATTAGTGATGTAGGATGAACCCAATGTCTTGTTACAGTCCCAACAATTTTTTAACCTAGAAATGACAAAGGGTTTTTGATGATTAAGATAGTTACAAAGCATTCATAGAAGTTGAAATATTCTATAGAGTGTGTAACAACCAACCTTATGAATAATATAGCCCTAAAAAAGATGGAACTAAAGTAAATGACCTATACTTGGCCATTGATGATATTGATAGAACTCGACTACTATGTGAGTGTACTACATGCTGAAAAAACAAGGAGTGTGAGGTCGAATAGAGCATCTGTCATTGTAGAACGTTGATATAATAGAAAATATTAAAATGAGAAGATAGATAGAATCATGGCCCTTTTCCTCCTATATATCAGGGGTTCAGAACTCTACTTCCGCATGGGTGAACACTTCCTTATATTGGCTAAGGGGTTTTCATCATTCGGTATTCAAATTAAATATTTTCCAAATGTCCCACCAAATTATCCTCTAGATTATGTACACCAAAATTTTTCTAATGGTAGACTAATTTAATTATCGTATATGGGAATTATTTACTCTTGAATGTTGTTCAAAATTATATTGCACATATGAAAACCAAATTTCATTTTCATTGGACATGTTTACCATATTTTATGTCCAATTAACAATGAAATTATATTCTATCCATGAATAATATTTGAATTTCAAAAATTTGATTTTTATATGAATATATATCCTTTAAATTAGAAGAATCAAGTAGGGATATAGTTATAAAATTTGATCCTTTTGATTATATATTTCATCATGAATAAATTAATCTCCATTGGAAAATCCATTTTTGAGATATGGTCCCAACATGAAAAATATAGATATCATTTAACTGAATTTGTGGTTTCATCTGTATAAGTATTTTGTGCCTCCAAATATTGGATTCATATTTTGGTCCAGAAGAATAAAATGAATCCATAACCCTATTTAAACCTAAATTTTATTTTTCATCGATTAAATCAATTTATAAAAAGTTATCTCCAAAATACATAAATAAACACAAATAGTTACATTCCAAAATTTGGCCTCTTTTCCATCTATACCCAAAACAGACAAAAATCTAAAAATAATGCAAATCAACTAACAATGAAAAAAATTTAGTGTATAAATCATTGAAATAATTTATTAAAATTAGGAAAATGTTATCTCTATCAATTCCCCCACACTTAAACCATGATTTTTCATCAAGCATAAAATCTGAATAATGAATTTATAGGGAACAAATGTTATCAATATTAAAATTCCAAATAAATTAAATTAAATTAAACTAAATGTCAAATAAAATATTAAAAAATACACATAAAATATTAATTTCATGTCTAAATTTTTAATGAAACAAAAAATTCAATCATTTTACCCTTCCCCATTAAATATAACGGAACATATCCTTTCATTCATTTAAGATAATCAATTAATTATTATTAAACATTCCGAATCATAATCAGCTTCAATTTTTAATATTTTCACTCATTATTAATGATATTAATTGAAGTAATATTATTCTAATACCATGAATATGTAATTCCCCAACCCATGTTATGGGAATCAGTGCATTATTTTAATAAATTGGCATGGTTACATCGAATCAAGTCCTGAATGCCCGATTTGTTTTGCAGTATTGGAAAATAGATTACATAAATTGTCATTGAATTATACATTAGAAAATAAAACACAACATAAATGATCCTTTGTGAACAACATTAATCCCGTTGCTGAAACCTGCTTATCAATCATAATTCACTTCTTGGAATGCTAGGAAAATTAAAACATTGAATGGAGTGAGCTCAGATTCCCAGTAAGGATAACAATATAGTGGATACATTCCTAAATAATCATAAACATTTAAGGCAACGTATTAGACTAAAAATGGCAATTTTAAACATAAACATCAGCATAATATGGAAATTATAAAATCAAATAATACCCTTTACATATTCGTCTAGATATTCTATTAGTAGAACAATCACATGAAATATCAATATCCACTTTCATAATGAAGGAATGCATAATGCCAGACATATATGAAATGGAAAAGAGTGTTTATAGAGATGGTTGGTCGTACATATGCATAAACGATGTTTCCATTTTCATGTCATATTGAACAAAACTAAGTGAATAAGATATATGTAAGTACATAAATAAATAAATAAATATATATATCCAATAGAATAATTATTTCATATATTAAATTATTATTACTGATATATATTTTATAATCATCGTTGAATGGTGATTGTGGAAATGAATCTCATCACGTCGTGGAGACGGTAATCCATACGTACACATGATCGATAATATCATCATATTGATGGAGAAATAGTATGTAATTGGATGGTATATCATATATAAATAATCATTAACATGTTATATTTATTAGTTACAATATTTATACTCTTTATTATACGCATCCAAATAATGAAGTGTTTGAATAACAAACTATACCACAACGTAGAGATGGTAATCCGTATGTATACACGTATGGTGACATTGTCATTTATAGGATGGATAGAATAATAAATATGGTTGTAACATTTTTATAATTAAATCAAATTATATAGAAGTTACTAGATTTATTTTTTTATAATGGAAACAAAAAAAAATGACGATGTGGAAGAAGAAAAGAACTTGAAAGAGGTGATGAAATATTTACCTCCTCTTTGGGTTCTTCCATTGGATTTGGTCAAAAGGGCTCCTTAGGTTAGATTTCTGACCAAAGGAATGCCTCTAGGATGAAGGGTGTAAATTTGGGAGGTTATTTGGGCAGGGTTTTACATATCCAAGATTCATTAGATGTGTGAAATTAAGAGAAGGTAATGTTCCCTTTTATAAGATTTGTGAGAGTCACTTTAGGAAAAGCTAGAAAAATTATTTTATAATAAAATAAATTTCGGTTTCTAATGACTAAAAAATTAATTATTTAAATTCTAAGGTGGCGATGGGTTGGAAACCTCTCCACCAATATGTTTTAGACATGTTTTGGTCATCTTATTAACCATATATTTTAAATTTAACTCTTAGTTAAGTAGTTTGAAATTTACCATGTCTCTTTGTAATTTTATATTATATCGTTAATAATCCCTCTATAAACATCCAAGAGAACACCAATATGTTCATTAATAACATATATAATCTTATAAAGGCCTTTTTTTGAACCATAGATTTTATGAAATATTAAATCAACCAATAATATAGTACTTGTTTTAGAAACTCAATTATGTCAATTTAGACATTATTTAATAAATGATTTTTGTTAAAGTCCTAAAAAATTTATTACCTTGATATAAATATATATGTTCAATCCTAAAATTTTATATTAACCTACAAAATTCGTGTAAATCATTAAAAGTCTTAAATTACATTTATTTGGAAATTTATAATATCAATTATTTTAATATTTCATTTTTAAGGTAATTATTGCGTCTTCATTTTATCCTAAATAAATTATATTACTTAATGTTTAAAATTATAAATAAAATAAAATTATGTAGTAAATATTTCTATATTTATAATTAATATTTTTAGTCGAATTTATATTTTGCATAACCCAATATTAAAAATGGTTTAGTTATCAAATTTTTAATTTAATTATTTTAACTATTATTTAAATAAAATAATAATAAATGTCCTAATCTAATCCATGTGAACCAAAGAGGATAATATTATATTCCTATGGTTTTTTTGGTCTAAATATACTTATCCAGTAGAATTATGACAATTTTTAGGGTAATTATGATACCATTTTTACTCTTAATTACCCAATTTAATTTTAACCGTGGTAAATAAAAGTCACAAGTTACTATTCAAAAAATAATTATTTTCATCTTATTGAACCCCATTGTACTTACATATATTAACAAAGTCTCTTGGATTTTTTAAATTCAACTGACATAAGTGGTAAAATTACGTTTTTTTAAAAATTTTGAAATGCTCTTAGAAGTAGAGAAAAAGAAGGTAAAATTTTTGATAAAATTATATATATATAAACTTATTACAATATGAATCCAATTAATTACATTGAACATATATAGGTATTATGTACCTATTTTTTCATAAAATAAATTAAAATAAAATAACTAATAATTTAAATAAAATTTCGATTTAATATAATAAAGCATTGTTTTTCACCAATCATAAAAAATTGAATGTTTTTAGAAAAATACAAAAAATTTATTCTAAGGTAATTTTGAAATTATGAAATAAAAAATGAAGTATATTTTACAAAATTCAAAAAATAGAAGTATCATTTATTAATTTAAAATTAGTTCTCTTTTTCAAAACCAAAAAGTGGGTTTTTAAAAAGTAAAAATTATCAAAAGATTGACGCGTGTTTAGGGAAATTTAAATGTGAAATTACTTATAATTACCTATATTTTATTAAATGATAATAATATAATCTAATTATACTTCAAAAACTTCCAAATTCATAATTTAGCACTATAAATTAATCCAATTAAAAAAGTTGTTTTCAATTAAAACATAGTATTTTTCACTATACGTCAAAATATGAAAGTTATCAGAAAAGAACCAAAAATTTATCTAAACTAATTTTTTATGTCTCACTTCTAAATAAAATTTTTAATATCAGTAAATTGAATATATAAAAGTGTCCAATATTGGTTTTAAAAAGTATTTCCCATTAAAAGGCGGTAAAATTACATTTTTTTAAAAATACTTCATTTATCTAAAAAAATGAATTTGTTCTAATATTATTTCTAAGAAACGCATAATATGGATGTTAAAATTATATAGATTATATAATATTCAAAATTTAGTTAATACTATTCATCCCGACTTTTCGAACTGTGAGTGTGGTAAGTTGTGGTGTGCACAAACTCAGTGTTGCATGTAGTGCAAGGTATTGAATTAATTTAATGAGATAACGTACTATGAAATCATGGGGTGTTAAATTTTCCCCTAAATCAATAAGTTTCATCCTCTAAATTTGAAATTTTTACTCGATAATAAATGGTAAAAATAGATAAATACCATTGCGAAATCCCCACATTGGAAATTGGGTTAACAAAATTTATTCTTAATAAGAGGGAAATGGAAATGAAAATGTCACCACCAAATTATGATCTAGATTAAGAGAACATTGATCGTAATTAGAGATAAATAATTGGTGGAAAACATAAATATTTATAGGGAGTGATTGAGGTCTTCAATCACAAACATGTGTAAAATTCTGGGCCTCAAATCCATCAATCTGTGATGATGTAAAATATCATCAGTTCAATAAAACATATGGTATTAGGGTAACACGTTTTTGGTTTTGAGATCCATTCCCCAATTTTTAAGAATAAATTTATTCATATAATTATTGGAAAGAAATATATATATATATATATATATACATGACAAGTATAGTTTCATCCTTCAACAAATTTCTTCCACAAAATCATCTTTCACTTCAAAAGATAATAGAATTCAAAAATATTCTCTATATCCTGATCATACAACGTTCCAAAAATAATGAATTTATAATTCTTTTTTCATAATATTTAAAAAACTACATTATACAAACTATGAGATCACATGGGCTAGTGGGAGGTGATGCACCCTTGTCACTATTCTGTTGTGGGTTCAGGACTCACGGCCTTGCCGGACGCGACAGGTTGTCGTCCGACCTCCAGGTTGTCCTTTTTATTACAAAGCAAAAATAATATCAAGAAATTATTTAACCATAAAAATGGTATAAAATTTCAAACTTAATCTATTCCATCCTTTATACTTATCGAAAATACATCTTTCCAAACTCATAGTCCAAAATTTATAAGGACGGTAAACAAAATGAATATATTTTTTCCATGTAATAACATGTGAATAACTTCATAATGTATTCTTTTAAAACAAGGTAACATCATGAATTTTTATATAACCGTATTGATTACATTCATTCACCCTTATTCCTTGTAGAATATTGGATATACTATTTATATCCAAAAATGAGGTAAACTCAAACAATGATGGAATAAACAAACCATTAACCAATTCCAAGGATGTCAATAATTTCCAATATAATTTGTCCACATTAATCATCACTTATTCAAAAAGAAATAACTTAGTATCAAGACCATATTAATGTTTTGTATTTCCATCAACCAGGTATTTTACTAGAAGTTTAACTTTCCATTGAGTCACTTTTATTGGTTACACTAATCAGAAGCCCTTAATGAAATAGTACTACAGAACAATCCTTATATACACTATAATTATTATAACATGTAAATCATTAATATAATACTCAAATGATAGTATACATTAATAACGGCGTAGGAACTCTTAATCATTCATCTACATATTAGGTTGTATCCTAACTTGATTATTATTCAATATCATCATTTGGGGTATAGGCTGATGATTTGGACATTGATTCGCGTAGTGTCCCAACTCCTTGCTGATGAAGCATTGTGCATTTGAAACATTTTCTCACCCTTGTAATCACATAATTTGGTTCATTTTTCTCCATAATTATAAAAAACTCCAATTCCCTTCAAGAATTTACCAAGGCGATTCTTTCCATAGTTATCATATGTGGGAAAATACCTCCTTCCCTTATTCTCTATATGCATATTTCTCTCTTCAGTCTTTTTCTTCTCTGGCTTCCCATCAAATCCATATGGCTCACAAATTTATTTACTTATCTTATTAACACATGATATTTTTTCTTCATATGATGACAATACTTGAGATACTGTTTTCTTTCTAAATTTTCGCTTAATAAATTGAATGAAATGATCCTTCTTACTCTATGGATCATGCGTATTACTGGAGGTCTCATTTCATCTACTTGGATCCATTTCTAAAAAATGGCATACACGGTGTTAGTTTATGAATCACAATGCATATTTCCAAACATGTAAAACAGTTAACATATATTGAACGGTTCATGGATATAATCCATAATCATAAAAATGTTTCCTTTGAGGACGTATATACTCATAAACACTTCATTGTGGATTGTAAAGAAAACGAGAATTATCCTAAGCATATCCCAGAAGAGTGTCGTAACCAAGAGTTTATAGGGTCTGTTGTCATGTACTATTTCTCATTTGAGTCTAGCTCAAAGAGGTGTTTTTGGGTTTTAACCGAAGGTATATCTCTGCCAGATCCACCTCTACCCGATCATATCGAGAAAAGGATGTATTTCTGAGAAAACTCACAAAATCTATACAGTAGCAAAATTATATGAAGTTCTTCTATATTAATCCTCAAAGTCTATCATTGGGTAATGTTCCATAATCAGAGTTTTTCTAAATCTAGTTTCCAAGTTTATTTCTAAACATCCTATGATACCAACTATAATTCCCCGAATCCAGTTATGGGAGTCAGTGAATTATTTTAATACATTGAATGATTACAAGGAATCATGTCCTGAAAGACTGATCAGTTTAGCAGTCATGGAAAATATATTACATACAGGAACATTACATTACACATTAGAAAATAAAACATGACATAAATTATCCATTGAAAACACCATTATTCCTCTAGTATAACCCTGCTTATCAATCATAATACACTTCTTGGAATCCTAGTAAAATTAAAACATATAAATGAGTGATCTCAGATTCTCAGTAAGGATAACAATATAGCAAAAAAATTCCTAAATAAGCATAAACATTTAAGGAAATGTATTAGACTAAAACAAAATACATTTAAACATAAACATAAGCATAACATCAAAAAGATAAAATCAAATAATCCCATTTACTAATTCGAATAGATATTCTACTAGTCGAATAATTACATGCAATATCAATAGCCACATTCATAATGATGGAAGGCATAGTTCCAGACTTCATAACCACATAGTCAAGGCCTTGTGCCATAACTACAAAAAATATTTTGTCAAGGCCTTGTGCAAAGAAACTAGTTTGTGTCATGAGACCTACTGATGCATTAAGGAGCTATAAGGTGATCCACCTGTCACATAAAAAGTCCAATTCATTTCTCATATGGAACGGTTTAAACATAACCTAAACATTCATATTAAAACTAGAATACAAAATGTCAATAAATTATCCATAAACCATGAATGGTATAAAAATAACACATCCATAGACAAACATATCACAAAACATTTAATACAATAAATAATTTTTGTATCTTAATAAATCAACTTAAAACAATTTTAAAATACATCAAAAGATGTTTACAAAGATGAAAATTATTTGTAAAATTCTTTCAGAGAAATATCCCTTTTTCATAAAAACCATTAAAAGGCACACAATTTAAGAAAGAATACATTTAAATAATTTTTTGATTAAATGTGTCCCATAACACTTTCAATATTTTTAATTAATTTGACATTTTATAAACATTCATGTACGTATAAATAAATCATTAAACCAGTTTTTAAAACATGGACATTAATGAGAATGATTTAGAAGAATAAATATTTAAACCATTTAAAATGAATATCTAGTTAAAGGGTCCCTTCCATAAAACCTTAAAATATTCCTTTTGAAAATATTTTGTTGAAACATGGATGTGGATGATAGAGAGGTCCCAGTAGATACTCAAATAAAAACATCCTCGAATAATGAAGAGATTGTAGAATTAACCCATACCTTGCACTTTTCTTTAGTCGAGGGTACTTTTAACATCAATTATAAAGATTTTAGTTTGTTATTATATTATACAAGAACCATATTAATATTTATGATATCATAAATTATTCACTTATGAGTTTATACTACACATTTGATAAAAATATCCTTGTTAAATTAACATTTCAGGTTTTAATCGATTTTTTATCATAGGTGTTTTAACTTGTTACACTTGATTGTATCACATAGATCATGGTTTAAATACTTATTGAATATAAAACATGATTTATATATCATATATATATATAATATAAATATGTTTAATAGAGGTATATATGAAATGTAAAACACCGTATATAGAGATGGTAGGTCGTACGTACACATAAACGCAGTTTCTGTTTTCATATCATATTGAACGAAAATAAGGGAATATGATATATGTAAGTAAACACACACATATATATATATCTAGAGAAGAATTATTATTTCATATATTAACTACCTATTAATGGTATATATTTTATAATCATCATCGAATGGTGAACGTTGAAATGAATCTCATTGCGTCGTGGAGATGATAATCTGTAAGTATGCACGAGCGATAATATCATTATATTGATGGTGAAATTGTATGTAATTGGATGATATATCATATATAATAAATAATTATCATGTTATATTTATTATTAAATCATTTATACTCATTATTATTCCAATCCAAAAAATGATGTGTTTAAATAACAAACAATACTACGATGTGGAGATGGTAATCCGTACGCAAGCACGTATGGTGACTTTGTCATTTATTGGATGGATAGAATAATGAATATGGTCGTAAACTTTTTATAATAATATCGCAGTATATTGAAGATACTGGTTTTATTATTTTATAATTGAAAAAATAAAGAAAGAGGAAGTGTAGGAAGAAAAGAACTTGAAAATTGTGATGAAAGATTTACCTCTTCTTCAAGTTCTTCCTTTTGATTTGATCAAACGGGTCCCTTGGGTTGGAATTATGACCAAAAGAATTCCTCAAGGATTAATGAAAAAATGTTTTTATGATATTTTGGCAGGGGTTGGCAGAGTCAAAAGGCTATGGAGGTGTGAAATTAAGAGAAGGGGAAGTGACCTTTTATTAGAGAGGTGAAGGACACTTTTGGAAAAGCATGAAATATTATTTTATAATGAAATCATTTTAGGTTTCTAATCGATCTGAAAAGAATTATTTAAATTCTATGGTAGGGATGGGATGAAACAATCTCAAGAAATAGGGTTTATACAGATTTAGGTCATCATATTAACCTTATCTTTTAGATTTATCTCTTAGTTAAATAGTTTGACATTTACCATCTCTCTTTGTATTTTTATATTATATAGTTAATAAACATACTATAAACATAAAGGTGAACCCCAATAGGAATATAAATGACATATACAATATTATTAAGGACATTTGGCCGAACCTTATATTTTATAAATATTATATAAACGAATAATATATTATTTATTTTAAAAACACAATTATGTCAATTTTGACATTATTTAATAAATGATTTTTTTTAATTACTAAAAAATATATTACTTCGAAATAAATTCATATGTTCAATCCAAAAATTTTACATTAACCTATAAAATTAGTTTAATTCAGCAAAAGTCTCAAATTAAATTTATTTGATATTTATAATATCAGTTATTTTAATATTTCATTTTTAAGGTAATTACATCATCATCATTGTGTCATATTTGAATTAGATTATTTAAGGTCTAAAAATTATAAATAAAATATAATTATGTAGGAAATATATTTATCATTCTAATGAATATTTGTAGTCCAGTTTATATAATGTATAATCCAATATTAACAATGGTTTAGTTTTTAAACATTGGATTTAACTCTTTTAACTATTTTTTAAATACAATTGTAATAAATATCTTAATATAATCCAAGTGGACCAAAGATGATCATATTTTATTAATAAGGTAGTTTTTGGTCGAATTATACTTATGCAATAGAATTAGTACATGTGTTAGGGTAATTATGATATCATTTTTACCCTTAATTTCCCTCTTTACTTTTAACCGTGGTAAATCAAAGTCAAAAGTTACAATTATAAAAAAAAATATTCATCTTGTTGAAACACATTTTATATAAAATTATTAAACGTGTCTCTTGTATTTTTGAAAATTAACTCAAAGAAACCATAAAATTATGTTTTATACAAATTTGCAAATTCTTCGAGAGGTGGATAAAAGACGGTCAAATATTCGATAAAATAATATATGTATAAACTTATTATAAAATGACTCCAATGAATTATTCTGAACATAAATTGGTATTACGTATCTATTTTGACCTAAAAATTAAAAATAAATTAACTATTTATTTAAATAAAAAGTCGTTTTTATATAATAATGCAGTGTTATTCACTATTCATCAAAAATTGAAGGTTTAAAATTTTACCCTAAGCTAATTTTGATATTCCAAATTCAAAAATTAATTATCATTAACCAAATTAAAAATATATAAGTTTCATTTATTAATTTAAAATTAACTCCCATGGTCAAAACCAAAAAGTGGGTTTTTAAAGTATAAAAACTATCAAAAGATTGTCATGTGTTAATGCCAAATTTAAATGTGAAATTACTTATTATGAACTAAATTTTTTAAATGATTAAAATATAATCAAATTATAATTCCAAACCATTCAAATTCATAATTTAACTCTATAAATTATTTCGATTAAAAAAGTTGTTTTCAATTAAGACATAATATTTTTCACTATTCGTCAAAATATGCGAGTTTTCAGAAATTTACCAAAAATTTATCTAATCTAAATTTTTATGTCCCTATACTAATGAAAAATTTAATTGAATTAAATTTAACATATAAAAGTGTCAAATATTGGTTTTAAAAATGGTTCGCCATTAAAAGGAGGTAAAATATCATTTTTTTTAAAATACTTCTTTTATCTGAAAAAATAATTTTTTTCTTATATTATGTCTTAGAAACATATAATATGGAAGTTAAAATTATATAAATTAAATAAGATTCAAAATTCAGTTAACACTATTAATTCCCACTTTTTGAATCGATAGTGTTGTAATTTGTGGTGCGCTTGAACTTGGTGTTGCGTATAACAGAAGCTATTGAATTACTTTAAAGAGATAACACATTATGAAATCATGGGGTGTTACAAAATACATGCTCTATATCCATAATATTCTAAAAGAAACACATTCTCCACTTTGTAATGAAAAAAGACACATTATGACATTTAGGGGTTCATTAAATGATCAATTAACTTTGAGGCTTCATATAAAAAATTAAAGTTCAATGTAAATCTCTCATTCAAAGTATCAACACCCATTTCCCATAAAAATTCAAATAAAGGTTATGATAAAATATATAATGATGAATGATTTGTGCTTTCCCTTGTTGTTTTTCTACTGTTGTACTATTATTTCAATAAACTAATTCATTATTTTCTTTTTCAAAAGTTATTCTTAGAATAAAATTCATATCCACAACCTAACCACATATGATAATAATCATAACTCTAGTAACTATGATTTTGGGTTTCAAATAACACAACCGATTAATTATTTTTTTTTCATTTCATTCATTTAATCTTTTTTTCAACATGGTCAAAACGAAAGAGTAAAATGTATGAATCAAAAAAAACCATTTCAATACCCATAGTAGCACCACCAAGCTTTTTCTTACAATGTATTTCATCCAATTATTCATTACCCACTTCATCCTAAACATCACCTTAAAAAAATATGGAAATACAATGTGGGTTGGAATGTATAAAAATAGCTTGAAATGTGGGTCATTCCTAACATAGTCATTCATGGTTTCTATGCGATAAATAGTGATTGATGTAAGGTTAGTATTTATTACATAAGTATTATTCATGATATGAATCAATCATTTTAGATGTGTTTTTTCAAATAAATATTTTTGATATGTTCAAATTCATGTTATAGTATGTGGTATTTTCTAATTTAACTCATGAAATATGATCATAGTAAATATGAATTACTTAATATAGATATCCAATCGGGAATGGAAATTTTTATTTAGGGCAATCATTGACGGTATGATTAATAAGAAAAAATCAGTATACTTGAATCTCATAAATTCTGTTCCTGAAAAATGATTGGAAAAATTCATTTAAATGATTCATTTAATTTCATCAAATCATGAGTCTTTAATTTAATATCTACGGTTCACATTAATCATTTACCTTTTATTTTACTCATTCAATCTCATTGTCTTTGAATATAAAACATGGAATCACAATTCGAAAGTGACTCATTTATCATATATTAGTCAGGTAAATCATAAATCCCAATGAGGGCGTGTAATTTTTTTATTTAAAGCACAAAACATGTTGTTGGGAAAACAATATAGGCAGATTAACATATAAAAAAATAATGTAATATCAATGAACCATGAATCATAGTTTTTTCTATACTATTTTGAGGTGCCTTATACTATATTGAACATAAATAAAGGAATTACAGAATAAAGAACAAGGATAAATTAATTTTATCTCAAAAATATAAGAGGGACTATTTTGAATGATGTAATAATCCTAAGAACGAAATTTAAATATAAATTACATGAAATAAATTAGTAAGAAATATCTTTATATGATCCACCATATGTGCCTGGAATTTTTACATCCTCTCGAGGGAAGTACCAACTATTATACAAAACTAATGGTGGATGAATCACTTTTGATTTAAAACACCAAATGTTTCTTTTACCAGCTTGTGACCCTTCTTTCTTAGTGCGGAAAGATCCATGAATAAAGTATACCATATTCCCTTCATTCACAATTAGGTTTATATTTCATAGTAGGGGTCAGATGAAATAATTATCAACCTCCTTATTGGTTTCTACATTTCAATCCTCCACTTTCTCTTCCAGTGTTTGATTCACATAGGATTCATGACTTGAATGATCAAACAGAGAATACGATAAAATTTATACATGAAAAAAATATTTAAATTTTCAATATGTAATTTATCCCTTTAAATATGAAATGCCATTATCATTATTTCGTTATGGTATGATACTTTTATTTACTCATGGGCTTCTTAAGATATAAGTTCTTTGAAATTAAGGGTCCTTATATATTCATCAATATGTTTATTTTCATTCCCTTCATCTACCTTTATGTAATTGAAATAATTTACCAATTAGGAAAATTCAATATAATAAGAATTGATACACAATTCATATTAGAAAAAACATAAAATAAAGATTCTAATGATATTTTGTCTCTCATGGATTTTTTTGGTTCAATCACGGTGATAATGGTAAATGCCTCTTGAAGATTGATCTCAATGGATGGAGGTAGGATGTCGAGCTCCTATATCATTACATAAACTTCCACCACATTGGAGTTGTATTATATTATTGTTATAGTTCTTCTTCTTTGTATGATATGGGGTGCTCAAAAATTTCAGCACATTAGTTCAAAAATTCGACCTAATCTTGTTGAACTCCCACATGATTCATAGCTAGTAACTTTCCATCCTTTCCCTTCCCATTTAAATTGAGTAGTAAAAAATGTACCTGATTATAAGGGGTCATAACCACTTTTAAACACTTTAGTGGTGGTTATTCGGAACTACTGCTAATATGCCAGCTTAGTCTTGATAGAGGTGGCATTGAAGAATTTTTGGTAAACTAGTGTAAAATTTAGCGATTGTTCATTTATAGGTAGTTCAAACCCCATATAATTTCACAATATAGTGTCAATTTATAGGGGGTTTAACCCATTATAAACTTCTGATCAAAGTAATGGTGGTTTCCATCCGCAACTAATTGACTTCCATGAGCCTTTTTAGAGGCGGTTCTAAGAACCTCCACTAATTAATACTCATTTGGAGGGGTTTAAAGCCCCCCTATAAATGAATTGTATTAGTGTTGGTTCTTAGAACCACCTATAAAAAATATTTATTTTGATTTTTCAAATACCATCCCACCACCCTGTCTGGTTCACTCGCAGAAACCCTTCCCACTCGTTCTTTACCCACACCACCCCTCCTCATACAGTTCATTACCCCAACCCATGCTCCCTCCATTTCAAGTACCCCTTCATGCTCCCTCCGGTTTCAGTACCCCATACCTCACCCATGCTTCATGCCATCCAGTTCGAGTATGCCTCACCATGTGGCCCTCCCCTCCCATTCACCTTCAAACCCAGCGGCTCTACATTTATTTAAAATTGATGACAGTAGTATTTGAACCATGGACTAGCCGCATCAAAACGCAAGCATGTACTTCTAGGACAACTTGATTTTGATATTATATTTACACATCATTATATTTATATATATTAAAAAAATATTTAAATTACATATTAGTTCAATAAATATTTATATATATATATAATTATTTAAATTAATATATACGTTTTTCTATTATATATTTATGTATTTATATAATAATACTTTTATGTAGTGTTATATTTATACATTAATATAAAATATATATTGTATATATATATTTACATAATTTGTGTATATATTTTATAATTATATTTATGTTATGTATATACATGTATATTTATGTATTTATAAATATATTCATGTAAATTATTTATACACATAAATCCATATATATATATTTTTTACATGTTAATTTATATAATATATATATAAGTATATATTTGATATATGTATATAATTTCTCTAAAAATATTTTTATATAATGTATTTCAATACATATAATTTTTATTTTGTAAATTAGTATATAATTATTTGTATAAATTTTATTATATTATATATAATTAATGTTACATAAATACAATTTAAACAAATATATGTGTGTGTGTGTGTGTTAAATAAATTTATACAAATATTTATATAAAGTTATATGAAATACGATTTATAAAAATATTTATATATTGTATTTCAATTAATAAATATATTTATTATTAGGCACATTAATATATATGTATATCAATAAATATAAATGTATAATATTATGTACATTAATATATATGTATTTT
The DNA here is from genome assembly GCA_963277665.1 of Viscum album. Classification (NCBI taxonomy): domain Eukaryota; kingdom Viridiplantae; phylum Streptophyta; class Magnoliopsida; order Santalales; family Viscaceae; genus Viscum; species Viscum album. Next base: position 607,752,455 of record OY728127.1, read on the forward strand.
AATAAATATTGTTTTGTAATATTGTTTACATTAATATATATTTATTTGTATAATTTGTATATCATATAATATTAATTATATATAATATAAAATCATAAACATTTTAATAAAAAGTTTATTTAATATTATTTTAATTAAAATTATAATAACTCTAATATAGAGCTTTTATATGATTTAATTTATCAATAAATTATATTTATGTATACATTTTTATTTATGTGTTTATATAATATGTTTATGCTTTTATATTATGAATAATTAATATTATATGAAATTCAATTGATACAAATATATATATAAAGGTACAAAAAATTTTACAATTATTTTTTTTAAATATATAAATAAAATTATATACTATCATATAATTGGATATATATAATATAATTAAATGATATACTTATTTACTAAATTAATTTATAATTAATATAATATACTGAAATATATATATTATAATTATATAATATACATATATAATAAAATATCTCTAATATAATGTATATTTAATATAAATATTTAATATATATAATATAATATAATATATATTTATATTTTCATATAATTTTGTCTATATTAGATTTATTTTCTTACATATTATAATATAAATGTATTTTTATATAAATATTCAATAAAAATGCTTTTGATATAATATATGTATTATATAAATCAAAATATAAATTCATGGTATTTATAAAACCATATATAAATTTTAAATATTTGAATAAATATATTTATAATTACATTTATGTTGTGTATGCCAATATTTTGATATGTTTACATTTTTGTTTATATGTATAAGAATTTATTTATAGTATTCATATAATGTATTTATATATATGTGGGTGTTTATAATGCATTTAAAAAAATTATATAATCTATTTATGTAATATGTATTTATGTGTACACACACACACATGTACACCCACACATATATATTATAAAATTTTAATTTATATGAGATTTATTTTTCCAGAATAAATAAAAATTAAGAGGTGGTTAAAACCCCATCTAATCAGAGGGATTAACGGTGGTTCAAAAACCCCATATAATTTCTTGAATTAGTGGGGGTTGAAAACCCCCTCTATTGTCATAAATTAGAGGGGGTTCACAACCCCCTTTAATCTCTTAAATTAGAAAGGGTTCAAACCCCCTCTAATCTAAGGCATTAACGAAAGCTAATGAACCCCCTCTAATTTAAGAGATTAGAGGGGGTTGTGAAGCCCCTCTATTAACTTTTAAAAAAAATTATATATATATATAAATGAATATTAAAAATATAGTGACCTTAAAATAAAACCAAACATAATGGGCCACTAATTATGAAATTTTTAGTTGTTTTGACATAGCGGCCTAAAAATCCAATCAAATATTACAAATATAAAATTCTAAAATCTTATAGGGGGTTGTGAACCCCCTATAAATTTAATGATTAGGGGGGTCTTTGTTTAAACCCCTCAAAAATTATTTTATATGGGTTTCTAATAAACCATTCTAAAAAACAAATGCTAATATACAGTTTTTTGTAGTGACAGAAGACAATTATCTCATCTTAAGGTTCTGGATTTGGTTTATCTAATGATTCATTGAAATATTCAGTTATCCCATCCCTTTTTTATTATATGTCTTGCACCATTTATTCATGCTCTTTAATATCATATTTATGTTTTTGTTTGGATATTATTTCCATGAATTTTTCAAGGGGAAATTATTTAATCGTGTTGGGAGTAAAAAAGGAGAACTCTACTTGGGTGTTAGACACTTCTTGATGAAAGTTCATGATGTACTTCCTAAATTTAGTTAAATATCTACCAAATACTTCAACCAATGGTTTCTCGAGGGACTCTATAGGATGCTGGATGAGGACCCTGAATTCCTCCCCAATTCCAATTGGGTTTTGGTATCCACGGATATGTCTAGGCCATATTAAAATACTTCCTTCTATAGAACATGTTTGTTTAACCAAGGTTCCCATCACCAGTAAGAAATCATCAGTGTATATAGAATAATTGTTACTTGACCACATCATGTAATTTTTTTATGGATTTTAAAAAGAAAAAACATTTCCAAAATATCCTAATATAAAAAAGAATAGAATAACAATTTCACCCTATTTAAAAACACCAGTTTTGATGCACTCCTATCATAATGCATGGAAAAAAGAAAATTTTATTTTCTCAATGCAGCACGGAGTCTGAAAAGGGTAATCTCACATGGGGAGATTCTCAATTTGTTCATTCACATATTCAAAATAAAAATATATATTTATTTTTATTTTATTATTATTTTATGAAAAAATGATAAATATTTTTTGAGTTTTGATGTATATTTTTGAAAACTATTAAATGAAATAATATATGAAAATTTAATCTAAACTCACATGCAATGTAAAACAAATTTAAAAAATAAATTAAAGTCTTTTTTTTAGGTTTAGTTTGGGTTAAATAATTTTTATCCTTTACTAGTATTATTTTATTTTGATAATAAAAATAATAAATATGATAGTGAATTACAATTATTTTTATTTAAAAATTATAGAATTTTTGAAAGCCAATGAAAGATAAATTCCCCCACCTTCTGTAATCAAGGATGATGAACCACCTTGGATGAGGGTGTGCCATCTTCTAGGACCGATCTCTATCGATGTCATTTCATCACCTGATTCACTCAACTCTATCATGTGAATAGGTAGTCATAGAATAGGGGGAAATGATAAAAAAAGATATAAATAGATTGTGTTTCATGTTTGGGGGGATAGTCACAACCTCAGACCCACTCTAGGGACATTCTCCACACCCATGCATGTTACTTATATCTACCACAAACCTAATGTAAACATCATGAAAACTTAATGAATATCCTGAACTCCCCCAAGACATGCCTCATGTATTCCTCCCATTTTTTAGATTAAGAAGTCATAATGGTGCATAGATGGGAGTGAATATTAAAAATAAAATAAAATAAAATAGAAAAAATAGAGAGATAGAGATAGAATTATAAAATAAAATAATAAAAGAAATGAAATGAGATTAATAGGAATAAAAAATTAATATAATATATAAATAATGTAGAAAGAATATGATCAAATGAAAGAAAAATAAAATGAATAAAAAGAAAATATAATGAAGATTAATGAAGGGGGTGGATAAAATATTGATAAATAATTCCATGATTTTATTAAATAAAATAAATAAAAATTAAATATAATCTAAATAATAAATAAAAGATATGAAAAAATATATGGATTGAAGCATGGACTATAGAATCCCCTCCATCGGGGGTGTATAAATCTCCTTCATCATGGGTGAACTTTTTCTTGTATTGGTAAATGGGGTGACATCCTTTGGTATCCAAATTCACGATCTTTCAAATATCCCATTCAGATATCCTCCAAAATTTCTCTACCAAACTATTTTTCATGGTTGACACATTTGATGAAAAAATTTGGGACATTTCTATACAAAAATTTTTTTCAGAAATATTTTTTTCATTTGAATACAAATTTTTTGATTCATCTCAATTTTTTAAGAAAATTCATGTCCCTTTAACTTTGAAAAATTATTCTGTCTAGGATGAATCTTTTGAATTCTAAAATCCTATTTTCCCATGAAATTGTAGACTTGAAATAGACAAAATAATATAGGTCAATATTTATGAAAGTTTCTCTTGGTATGTTTATCTACTTCAATGAATAATTTTAGCTTCTATTAACAATCAATTAATGAGACATGGTCCAATCTTAAAAAATATCTAATTCATTACACAGTTTTTGAGGCATGATTTCTAATCATATATTCTCCCTCTGATGTTTGGATTCAGATATTCTTCCAGAATAATGAAATAAATCCCAAGAAGTATCTAGTACAAAAATTGAATTTAATAAATTAAATCAGTGTCTAAAAAGTTATGGATGATAAATTAAATTTAATAAAATTAGTTAAATTCCAAAATTTGGCCATTTTTTCAATTAATCCCAAAACAAACCAAAAAATTATAAATGATGAAAATGAATTAAAATTTATAAATTGGGAGGCTTTAAATCATTTATGTACATGTTAATAATGATGAAAATATAACATATATCGTACACATTCTATAGACTACATTTATAATGGAATTAGTTTAATATGTCAACAAAGGATTTATCCATTCCATGTTAAGGGAAGAAGATATCTATGACCCATTCATTGAAGGGAACTACATGATTAAAATCATTCCTATTGTAGTTTATATATTATTTCATTTTGGAATTTTATGAATTATAAATTAGTAAAATATTGTAATCACAATATTATGTGTCATGTTTGAAGAGATTTCAAAAGATAAAGGCATTATATTACATCGTAATATCCATATATAGGTTCTATATTTACTATAATATATACATTCTATATGGTTTCCTTGATTCATTTTATGAAATTGGTCATGATGTTAATATAAATTCACCTATTTAAATTGATATTGGGTCCAAACGTATTAAAAACTATATGTATAAAAATAATTAATTTATTTCTTTTGAATTTACTACTAAGAAAAAATTCAATTATGGCCATTGGATTAGTATTTGTTCAATTAAATAGCAAAATAAAAAAATTACCTCATAATATATTCACGTTTAGAATATGGGAACTGAATATTGACTATTTTTAAATTAATTATAATCTAGTGATTAAATAAATATTTATTCAATAGTTTGGTATATATATATATATTAGTATTTATGTAGTTACATGAATATTAAAATAAATTTATGTTTATGAATTTATTGACTGTAATATTTATTTATATATCAAATGATTAATTTTTCATTAAATAGATTTTTTATTTTACATAGTACAATTAAATTCTAGGGAATATTGATGGATTGAGTTTATGAAAGCATGGAAATGATATATTTATATAATAAAATTTAAATATATATCAAAATAATAAAATAAAAATGATATTAGACATTAAATTTCATGTAAATATTGATAATAATATAATTATTATTAGACATGTGGTATTATTTATGCTTAATGAATTGATTATGGTAAGTGTGAAATTTTTTATTGTTTGAAAAAATTACAATTAAATATATGTATCATATTCATAAGTGTGTAGTTGTTGATATAATGGAGGCACTCTCTAGATTTATCACAATCTCTTTTGGGATTCTTTCTCACCCTCAAAATAAATATATAGAATAAGATATATTATGATAATCAATGATTACTAATGTAAATCACTAGATATTATCATGGTGACAACAAATTATTCAAGAACTACATTATGAGAGTAATGGAGATTGTGAGGACACGTCTATACAAATCACTAAATGGATTCTACATAGTAATAAAAAATTTATCAAAAGTGATAATATAAATTGATCCATAATATTTACTCATATGATGTTATTATTATTTCAATTAATTATAAATTTAATTTTAATGATCCTATCATGATTATTATAAAGTGTTTGCATTAAATTCATGTGGTTTTATCCATTGATGTTGAAAAAATCCAAAATTTTGATCTCAGCTAAGAGTTCTGTTGTGCCTCAAAACCATGAAGTGGTATCTAAGTGGCCACCCTCAAAATTGAAGTTATTTATAATTTATTTTATCAATCTCAGGTATTTTTTTATAATATTTAATATACTGTTTTTATCATAATATTACATCCAAGATAACTTTTTCAAATTAATTTTGAAAGGTTATCATCGAGTCTAAAACACACTAAAAATCATTGAGGATCCTATTTAGTGGTTCCAAGGTCACTGAAACCAAGACATGGGTACACATATTGTAATGATAAACATTATTGTATGTATCCTTGGAAAACCACATAATTAGGGAGCCACATAAATTTTAGAACACCATGTGGTTTTTTACATGGAATAATGACTGATTTTGTATTGATGACCACTATGGTACATTGTTTGAATGAAGGTACATGGTGTGTAGATAGCTTGTAAATGCTATATAACACCACAAGAATAAATGCATGGTGAAATTAACAATCTTTAATTTTTTTATAATTATGTTCAATGTTTTGACTACAAATAGAGTAATACGATGTGATGTGGATACGTAAAAAGTTTCTAGATGTTTGACATATCACACTTGTCATCCCATGTGTGGTATATACAGAGGTTTTTAGCATATACTATTAGTCAACATGTGAAGTTATTAATGTAACACATGTTAACATAGAATATAACATTTTTTCAATTTCTTATTTCATGATTTTTTCCCTACTAGGTACATGAAGGGTAAAATTTGTCATGACGTGTCGGTGTACTGCTTAAAATTACAATTTTTTTTATGATTCTATTATAGTACTAGTATAAGTCATCGTACAAGTCATGTACAAATAGATGAGATGTTAGTTGAGCATTTATTTTATATTAATGTCATTCCATATTGTATTACATTTCATATAGAAAACATCACTTGTCCCATAATACAACATCTATTACATATCATGAAATGTATTATAGTAATACATTACACATAAGCAAGTTTTCCATGATATGTAGCATACACAATTCATCTCACATGACCTGATGAGTGATAATAAATGTTTGGAATGTATAAATTTCAATAAATGTAATTTAATATTATGTTGAAGGAACACAATGTGTGTCCCACATAGTACACACCATATAAATAAATTTTTTAAAAAAAATTTAATTTATTTAAAATAATACTTGATTTAATTCTTATGCCTCTAATACTAATATGACCGAATATAAATAAAAATAAACAAATTTATTTATTCATTAAAATTTATATTAATCATATGAATTGAAATAAATATGTTAAATAAGAAATTAATTTGTTATTTTATGTTCTATTTGATAATGAGATTAACATCCTATGTTTGCACTACATTTATTAATTTAATTTAATTTTTTTATTTCATCATTTTATGTGACAATTTTTTATTTAATTAAATATGATGATCGATTAATCATCTCATGAACCTTTATTTTGTACATAAATGTTTGACCGTTGATTATTTATTATAACCCTAAACCTCCAGTACAACTAAACAACAAGTGAGTAATCATTTTTTGAGTATGGAGTTCCTAGCTAGCGGAGGTGGTTCCAGAACCACCATAGGAATTTAACCCACTAAACATCGCTTATTTCTGATTTTTAAAATTAATTAAAAATAGGGAGGATTATAACAAATATTAAATGTATACTATTAACTTTGATTATTAATAATGAATAAAATAATTTACTTTCACCATTAGTGATTAAAAAACAATTGCTGAAATCTAATATATATATATATATATACATATTGTCTTTCAATATTATTTTTCATAAAAAATGATGTTGAAATTAAAATTAGATTTTGTTTTTAAATTAAAAAAATTTAAAAGTCGCTTTAAATATAGGTTAATTTTGAAAATTATTATATTTAAAAAAATATTATAAAATAAGATACCCATTCCTTGAAATTAAAAATCTAGTAGTATATAGAGTTCCGTAAAAAAATATGATAAAATTTTAATGAAAATATTTCTATAAAATCAATGTCAAATATTATACCTATAAAATTTTCTTATATATACATATTAAATATCCACATAAAATAATTTTCAAATATTCCTTAATGAAGGATTAATTCATCCATCGTATATAATGAAACATCACAGAAAATAAAAAAACATTTTAAATGTTATAAAATTACAATATATAATTTTTTATTAAAACATAATTGTTTCAATGAAACTCAACTTATGAAAATATATAGTTAGTCCATTCAAGACAATATCAATAACGAATTAAAAAAATTGATTAACCACATTCAATTCCAACTATTTTATGAGGAAATGATATTATAAAGAAAATTTTTGGAAATATGAAATAATATATCAATATATATGAGAAAACTATTATTACCTAATATAAATGTTGTCTGACTGTACTGACACATAATTAATTCCTTTTTACCACTTTATTGAGTAGTGGACTTTATTAAACACATTATAGGAGATTTTATATTTTCATAATTTAATTTCTAAAACATATATAAAAGGAAAAATATAAAATTAAATATATATATTTATATGATATAACCTAAAAACTCAAAAAATATATTAATAACATTCATGAACTACAATAATTAGGGTACATAAACAATATATGATGTATTTATATAGGACAAATACACATGGAATCGAATTTCTAATAAAATATAAACTGTTAAATATAAATGAAATTAAAATGAATATTAGTACGTAAATGAATAATTATTCCTACCAATGAAATAATTAATGAAACTCAAAAATAATCTATGTGTTATATAATCTTTATAGATATATTTAACTCTTGTTTCCCCTGTTTGGTATTTTATAATAGTGGAAATAAATTCATAATCCATAGAACCATAAAAAATGTTCTCTCATTCTATATACAATGTTAATTTTGATATAAAATAATATATATATAATATTTTATATAATGATAAGTGATTTTTACGTGAAGAAATAAAAAATTAAAATTGAAATTTACTTAAATGGAATACAGAATCATTGTAGGTATCACGACTTTCTCACAGAAGAGAAAATCCACAATGCCTTTTTTAAATATTCATAAAAAATTATCTTCGCATATATATCACCATAGATGAGAAATTCATAAAATTTTTAAAAGATAAAACAATTAAATTGAAATTTTCATATTTCTTGAGAAACCCAACAATTATCTAATATTTTGGATTCCCATAACAAGTGTTTCAATAATATCATTATTTTGATGATAAATAATCATATATATGATAAATATAAGAAAACATAATAAGTAATTTGAAATAAAAATTAAATAAAATTTTAAAATACAATACATGACTCATATATAAACTAATAAACAAGGATAACTAGCCATAGAAAAAAATTACACATACTCTTTCCAATTATGGCCACCTTTTTAGTAGATAATTACACTTGAGATGTTCAGTAAATAATATCATGTACCATTAATCTTACGTAGACATATTAAATAATAATATAATTTACATAATCTCTCAAGTGTTTTAATATTCCACACATTATAATATTTTAATTTGGATTCTTGGTATGTAAATTAGAGTATACAGTCCTTTATAAATGAAGTGGTGGATGATTTGGATAGGCAGGATGTGCTATGCTACATCTCAATCACAATTATTTCACATTTTTGTTATGCCTCTCTTGATTTTGTTTTTGAGTTGAAAAATTTATTTCTGTTAGCAACACCGCCACATTGTCTATTATACATCCTTGATGATACCATGATATTCTGTCATACACATAATGAGATGGTTCTTATACATCTTTTACATATAATGGAAATCTTTTAATGAATTTTTTAAATTTCACATTAGTGTATTTAATTTCAAATATACTGATAAAAGAAATATAATAATTAATATTTTAAAAAAATTATCAGCTAATCAGTTTAATTGATCATTAAAAAATATCATGTTTTTAAGTCATTTCATTTTCTATTTTTCAACATTCTTTTTTGGAGAGGTATTATTTAATTTAACCTCTTCAATGATACTACTAGATGTATCTTTTAATTAATTTATCTTTTTATCAATCCTTTTCTCCACTAGTAATGATTACTCTCTATCTCACAATGTATGATTGTGTAAATTTATCTAACGGATCTCTTAGTGAGATATTTTAGATGAATGTTAAATAAGAGTAAATGAAAATTTCATCAAATAATTAACCAATATTTTCCAATTTAATTTTCTTAATATCTATTATCATAGATGAATTTCATTATCCTCTTAGCATGTGATTAAATTATATTGTGTCTCTATATCTAAAAACCCATATTTGAGGAAACTATTTTCATTATATTTCTTCTTCAAAATAAAAAAGTATATCATTATTTATTTAGAATCCCTAAACATAAATTCTCTAAAAGACATAAAAAATTATCATCTATATTCATATCGATAAATTTAAATTTCAATAAAAATGAAATTGAGAAAATATTAGTCATATGAAATATATAATATGACTTCCATTTAATTTTTTTTGAGATTTTCTATTTCAATACATGACCCAACTACTCTTTCATGTCTTGGTTAGTGCCCCTATATTAAGGATATAATATCAGAAAATTACATCAACTCTCCATGGACATCAAATTCTTAAATTATATACACATATGCCTATGGGATTATAATTTTCATATAATTCATTAAAAATAACTTATTCTTTATATGAACATGTGATAATTTCTATAAACATGAAATCCCATGTATACTAACATTGGGAGTCCTCATATCATGAAAGGATTAAGACTTCACAATAGTAGTATCAATTGTTGTGTTTTAAATAATTTCATCAATATATGTTTTATTTCATACATTATTTTAATTATTTAAGATATATTAAAAAATATATGATACAATTCAATGTTAAATGTTCATATTCAGTTTTTTCTATAAAACCATGACCCTATGAATTTGATTGGAAAGAGATGATGTGCCACTATCATTATGTAAGATCTCTTAGACTCTGAATCATGTCAATAAATTCCACGAAATTCACTAAAAAGTGGGGGAATATTTTAAAAAAATTAACAGCATGAAACTTACATATGAAAATAAATACAAATTACATAAATAAATAATATTCAATGATATAAAACCATAATGAAATATCGTATCATAAAAAAACATAATCAAAGTCAGAATAGAAGAAAAAATAATTTAGTTTGTAATGAAATACAAAAGGCAATAAAACCTGGGTACTATAGTGGCACTAATAAAAACTCTAACACATTAATAACTCCCAAATATCCATGTAAAAAATCGGGTTCTAATGAAATATATTTTTGAAATAAATTTAATTTCATTGATAGGGTGATTTACATCAAACATGGAGTTATAATGAACCATGATATACTCTTAATATTATTATTTTTAAATGTCCATTGTAACAAAACAATTAAAACTAGAGGTATGAATATTAATAACCCAATTGTGATCATTAAGTACAATATTTATATATAATGGAAACATATTGATAAAAAGTATATAATTTATAGTAAATTCATTATATACTTCAAAAATAGCTTTACACAAAAAATATTATTATTTCTTTGTGTGAAAAACAAGTAAATATAATTATTTTGTATCTAAAAAATGTATTTGGAATATTAAAATTCATTTTTTAAATCTAAATGTCAAAATTATATTTGATTTAGTTTTGGAAAATTTTATAAAAATATTAATTTCTCTTGGAATATTAGAAAAATAATGTTTTTTATTTAAATATTTTTTTTGTATTAATTATTTTTAAAGGTAAACATCATTATAATATGGCTATAAAACTATGATTTTTTATATTATATGTTTATTAATCCAATTTAGCAGATAGAAATAAATTTCATATTAAAATTTGATATTAAAACTTTCTACACTTAATGAAACGTTTTTATTATATAACTGCTTTATCATCACATCTATGGGATTGATTTTAATTTATATTATTCCAATACTATTTATTTAAATTGTAAGAATAGATTATTTATTAGTAATTTTATAACATAATATTATATAATATAATCCAAAAATAAAGTTTCTTAAGGAATATTAAAAACTATGAAAATTATTTACTATGATTAAGGTTAAAATAGGTTTACCGGGAGGTTAAACTAAAAAGGTAAGGGTAAAACTGTCCTAAAAACATGTCCAATTCTAATTGGGTAGACATATTTTTTTATTATCACATATAAGTTTCTATAATTATATATTTTGTATCTTAAGGAAGGTTTAAATATGGGTATAATTTTATCTTTACTAAAAATCAATGTTTATCCTCCCCGACACTTATAATAGAGAACCCCCTATCCTCCCATCTTTACACTTCTAATGCCTTTTTGCCAAACAATTTTCTACTATGATTATTAATTCCTAAAACACATCCTAAATTATTTATTGTTACTATTAATTCCTCATATGAAATATTTTATTTGAAAACATAAGGAGGTTGGTGGAAAAACTGGAGGACTTAATGTGAATGAAGAATGTCAGCACTTGAGGTAAGAGATTTCTAGTCTCAATTTTATTTAATGGAGTTTTATTCCATATTACCCAGTGATATATTTAGTGTGATTTATATACTTCCCATTGTACAAGTTTTATCCTGAATATCATTCTTTTCCGGATATTTACTGTTTCAATTGATGTTTTTAATTCACAGTGCATATAATTCAATACTTACCAAAGTGGTATGATATTTCTAGTATATCTTTTATTTATAAGAGATATATGCCATAATCACCACTCATTACTATTTTTTGGGGTATATACTGACCCTTATACATTATATATCATGAATCTATTTTCTTAATTATGTTTAAATATTTAATTGATGTTATTCTTCAGTGGTTCTTATGATTGAAAATTTTACAATGTGATATGGTATTTTCATCTCACTTTTATTTATATATGACACATTCTATATTCACCAACAGTTTATTTTATGTTGTGTACATAATTTCCATGAATGAAATTTTCTATTATTATTATTATAATTATATGAATTTAAATATCATTATATTCTTTCTTTCATAGGGATTTTCATTCAAAAGTTACGGATATAGTTAAAATAATATGATACAATATTATTGTTTATCAGGAGTGTTTATTATTTAGTTTTGGAAGAAGACTTTTTTTAGTAAATATATAAAGAAAATCACTTATTTTAATATCCCTTTTTAATATATAGAAATTTATGTATTCAAAATTTTTTCCTCTAATTATGAAATAAATAGATGAAATGATTGTTTTTAATAAAAAAGGCTTTATTTCTCGGTTCGAAAGAAAATAATTTTTATTCCATATACCTATTTTATATGAATTATTTAATGTATACTTTAATTATTACTAAATAAATTATTATCATGATTGAGTTTTTATATAATGGTTTTAAATGAGTCTTATTTTCATATATCTTAATTGATATTTCTGAATTTGACTAAATATGTCGAAGGAAACATTGTCTGAACATTTCTAGCATGAACCAAATTTTCCCCTTTGACAACCAATAAATAATTATTATATTAATTAAATTATTTTCAAGGAACTTTTCATAGAAAATTTATTATTTAATATTTTATAATATTGTTTTATTTTGTAAAAATAATTTCAAAATAAGGAGGGAATTTTTCTCATTAATATTTTAATAATATTTTTATGGAATTTCATTTCATAATCATCAACCATTAGTGTTACATACGTTTTAATAGGGATATAATCTAATGCTGCCAAATTTATTATTTTTCTATATTTTTTATGTTTTCTATCATGATCAATTGATGATTATAAAACCCATTTCGTTTATAATGTTTATAATATGATGAAATGTTTATGAATCTTGTTACATTTCCATGAGTTATGATATGATAATATTTTTGGATCAAAAGGAAAATAAATTCATTGATTATGTGACTAGTGGGAACTATATATCCCTCCAATTCATTGGTAAAATATTTAAATCACAACATACAATTAGGGGAGATATGATGATGTTTCTGATCCACTATGGGAATAAGCTTGATGGGCTTGATCCGCATGGTGAAAGGAGTTAATGTGCTTGATCCACTATTATAAAAAGTAGATGCTTCATAATATGTTATGTTAAAAGAAACAAGTATGGATTTTTTATACACTATTAATTGTTGGTTTTAGTGGTAATCCTTGACAAATGAAAATGGTATCTATACTAATTATAGTTTATGATTTATTTATGATGATTTCTTACTCATATGATGAAAATCTTTAATGTGATAATTTTTTATATAATGACTCATGTTTATGATATTTTATTGATTGTTTATGATGCTTTTATGTTATGTTCATGATGTCATACCCTTATAATATTCTTATTCCTTCTTCATATTATTGATTAATATTTTCCATGTTTACCTTTATTGAGAAACTGATATCAGCCTTTCTTATGATTCCTTTTTTCAATTTATAATGTGTGTTTTAATTATTATTTCTCTATTAAGTGGAATATATTGTAATATATTAATGGGATATGTTTATGATCTTTCATGAAATAATAATACTATTTATATATTGTAAAATGATGTTAAAACATTATAATTTTAAAGAATTATTTGTGAAAATCATTGATTATTCGTCTAAAATTATATAATATTTAGTTATAAAAATTAAGGACCTTTATATTTATTATTATAGAAAATGTTTATCTAAACATTAGAATGAGGATGATAATAAAATAATGAGAACATTTTGGACAAGTCAAAGGATATCTCAATGTACAAATAAATATCATAGAATGTTGTTGAAGTATATAGAAAGTGGTTTATATGAAATTAAATTACTTTCTATTAAATACATTTGGATATGGATCTGGGATAATTTTACCTCGGATGAATAACTTTCAAAGGGTTACATTGGACTTTTACTAGATCATCGCATAGTGTAGGAAAAAGGACTTTCCGTACACATATTTTGAATCTCTCAGTGGATATGTTTTGGAATTTAGACACACGTCATGAAAAATCATGAATATTTTACTTAGATAATGATCATTAATAACCTAGGTAAAATATAATGTGTCATATAATAAAAATAACGGTTTATTATCCACCAAAATGGGATAATATTCATTTATTATATCTTCATATTCTTGTGTTTTAATTTCCATAATCATCAATTTTATTGCATTTTATAAATGGAACTTCTATTCTCATCACAATTTGAATTCATATTTAAAGTGGAAATTTGTGCACAATAAATAATCTATTTGTGTAATTAATTGCAATTTTTTTGAATATAATACTTTGGGATATGATTTATCACTTAATTTGGAATGTTTTATCATTTCGGATCGATGGATGAATCTCAATGTAAGATGAATATTTTTAGGAAGGAATGCATAAATTTTATTAATAAATCATAATGGGCCTAAGGCCTATCATACAAAAGTGGGACCAAAATCCAATCCCAATGAAGCTCAAATTTTAATTGTATAATTATAAAAATATGGGGATAATTTCAATAAATTGTGGGCAGAGATAATTATGTTGTTTTCTTAGAGATAAATTGAACCCAAGTTGGCATTTTAATTTTGTTAAAAGACACATGGACGAAGATATTTTCCTTCTAAAAACCATTCAGATTTTAATGTCATTTGTTAAAAATTTACATGTCGAAAAAGGGGGTGAATTTAGATGATAGTTGGCTATGAAATGTAAAATTTTGTTGAATTTATCACCATCCTTTTAACTCTCTCAATTAATGGGGATGTAATTTATTGATGGTGGGTCTACCGATGTCTCTCAATATTCTTATATATGGAGTTCGTGGTTAAGGCAATTAACATCAATTTTTTTATTTCTATTAAAGTATTTATATCCATTTTAATTTCCCACTTACAATTTTTTAATCACATATTTATTTTATCTATGTATGTTTTTCAATAAATTATTTTCATAATAATTTTTTTTTTCTTTATCACATATTCTATTAGTTTTATTCACATGTTTATACCATTGAATCAAGGTGTGAATTAATTAACACCAGTACTTTTGAATTCCTCACACAATATTGGAGTTTTCATTTTTCAAAATTTTTTTTGTTCTTTAACCCCACTTCTTTATGGCTATTTCCCACTTCCATTGATAAAATTGAAATAATTGAGGGACAAAATTTTATGGTTTCGTCCTAGGGAGATTCATGTGGTGTATTTTATATTCTTTTATGATCTTAAATTATTTAATCCATTCATTATTTTAATAGTTCCATTAATTGACTTATCTTCTTGCATTTCTTCACCATCTTTACGTACTACACATTATGAGTGCTAGTATAGTCCAAATCCATAGAGTGATCATTAAAGTTATCCTCTATGTGAATTGGTAATTAGAATTATTATTGTGTGTGGATAAAATTAGAGAATGATATCAGGGATTTATCTCATTGATTGGATACCCCTTAATCTATTTAATGGAAAATTCATAATAAATGAAATTCATCCAATTAAACCCTATGATAAATCCTAGTATCAACCCACTATCATCAATTTTTTAGTTCACATAATAGTTTTTTGTTCTTTAAATTATATCATTAGTTCCACAATTAAAATCAACCCAAAATATGGCCATTTTATAGCCAATTTGTCCATCAAATCATAGTGTCTATAGGTTTATTCTCCAGTCCCTATTAATTTAATAAACCAATTTGTACTAAAAATGAACGATTAAACCGTATAACATGGTTATATTTGGGGAATACATATATTAGAATTTCTTCTAGGGACGCATGTAATTTATCTTGGACACTCACATCTTTTCTTCTCCCTTATTTCTCGTTTCTTTTCCCTTTTCTTCACCCTAAATCATATTTTCATTCTACTCTAATGGAGAATCCACATAATTAACCCGCCATAATCCAAAGTTAGAATCAAATATATAATCAATGTATGGAATCACCGCGCTTTGGAAATTTCATTGATCAAACACTAAATGTATACCACACACCCGATGACATGTACAATATTTGTGCTGATGAACATTTAAAGAACAAATTTTTAGACCTCTCAAGGATGGTTTATGAGATAAAACTTAATTATTCCCATGATGTCGAATATCCTCTCCAACGTATGCACCATCTACATCTTTAAAAATTGAGTAAATAAATGGAGAAAATAAATTCTGGGGTATCATCAGTGAGGTCAGAATTAAAAAACATTAAAACATGTGAGGAACCCATCTCAACACTGAATATCCCATTATTAACCTTCTGTGATGTTTTATGTTTCCCAAAAAACTCTCATGAATTTACTGAAAAACCAACCTTTGGATATGGGATAACTAAATAAGTGTAAGGAAATTTTGATGGGTATTTAAATCAGGAAGAAATTAATTTTCTTGATTCACATGGGGAAAATTTGCCTTCATGGATTTAATGTATTGTATATTTATCTAATTATAATTTTTTAGAAACACCAATCACTAAAACACTCTATGAAATATCAAACTTCAATTATATACCCATTTACGAAAATCATCTATAGAATTTGGGGGTTTAAAATTCTATTCAAATGGAACCAATTTCATTAATCAATTTTGATAATGAAACTGAGTTCCATTCAATTCCCCACCTATTTCAATATGTGTTAGCCAACCCGAGCTCGAATTCCTGGTCTAAAAATCATATCTATAATATTATTTCCTAGGGGATTATAAAATATATTTTTCACCATTTCATTATCTATTGAATCAAATAATGAAAAAAATATGGATGTCATGGGATATAGTACAAAAGTTACTAGGAAAAACATTTTTGAAATACCATGGAAATTCACACTCATTATTGAACATGGGGTTACACATGAAACAAATTATAAAAAGTAATAAATATCAATCATTTATAAGTTGAGATGACTGGTGTGCTGAAAAATTTAAAGCTCGTGTTGGATAGGTTTGGGTCCAAGTTGAGCTAAATAAATTTAATTAAGATATTTCTTTGAGGGAACCCCTTTTTTGCATATTTTATGTGTTTTTTAATGGAATCTGTTGGGGTTTCCAAGGATAAATAATGTCTCTTTTGGATGATATTTAGGTGTTGTTTCATTTTTGAATTTCAAAATAAAACCCTTTCCTTATAATGGTCAATATCATCTATCAAACATCCCCATGGAGTCTACATGTGACATGAATCAAAAGTAATAAATTTTATATTGATCGGAAATAAATATAAAACTAGTTGATTTTTTTTTCATCACTTAATTTCAAATCACATCACTCCACTTTTTTCCAATTATATTATCTCTCTTTTCTACTCTATCAAAAATGAGGAGTGTTTCCTTCTAAGATGAAGGAGTAAAAATCTAGGATTTTGAAAAAAAATATTGGGATCTTATGATAAAAAAATCAATTAATAAAACACAATTTATTATCCTTCAATTCATTAATTTAAATTTTGAAACGTGAAAACTAAATTCAAAATTATTTTCAATTCCTTGATTATGAATTTAATGGATGTTTAATTTCATGAGCATTGTTTTTGGAACGTGGAATTGTCTGATGTGATTTTTAAATGTTTACATTTTCATCCCCTAAATCAATATGCCACAATGAACGTCTATTAGATCTTGGGTGTAAATTTGATTTGGTGGGTCCCTTTTATCATCGTATTAGGTTTTGGGTCACATTAATTTAATTTTATTTTCAAATAAATTGAAAAAATGACCACATAGTGAAATTATGGGTCAAAATGTGTGGAATCTGGCACTTGGGGATCATGACTCAATAGTTTTCTTACCTAGAGTTATGATTCATATCTCTATTTTAGAGTAAGTAATAGACATTATTTTTGGTGTCTGACACATGGGGATCATGACACCATATTTTTCATTCCCCGAGTTTGTATTTTCATATCTATTATGGTTCAAAAAAATTAAAATTGGATACTCATATTAAATTTTAATGTGATTCCCACCTAGCACATCTATTTGTTTCCCCTTAAATAAGAAAATAGTGCCTGTGTATTTTGAGATACACAACACAACATCTAGGTTAATTGAAATTGGATAAATTGGGATGATGAATTTTAAAAAAGGAATTGTCTTGGTCTTGGGATATTCTTGTGGACCTATATTGTATGAAATGTTGTTAAACGGTTCTATGATTGTTTGGAATGAATTTTTTAAGAAATGTATGTTAAAATTATTTCTTAAATGGAATTGAATTTCATATTTTTAAAATAGTTTTGGCTCAGGACTAGAAAAACTCGAGTTGGGGTGTTATTAACAACTAAAAGGGGATAATATTCATTTATTATATCTAAATATTCATGTGTTTCCAAGTCTATAAATTTCAATTTTAGTGTATTATAAAAATTGAACTTCAATTCTCATCACAAGTGCAGCTCATGTTCAAATTTCATGTTTGGGCTCAATAAATACTTTATTTTTGGAATTAATTCCATTAATTTCATGAATTTGATATTTTTGGATATGATTGATCAATGTTTTTGGAACATTTTATCTTTTATGATTAATGGATAAATATTAGAAGAACATAATGATTATTCAGAATGAATGCAGATGTTTTCTGGACAAAGAATAATGTACCTAAGGTCCATAAAACTAAATTTTGGACCAAAATCCAAGGCAAATGATTCTCAAAATTTAACTGTAGAAATATAAAATTATAGTTATCATTTCATTCAATTGTGGATAGAGCTACTTTTTATGTTTTTAGGGAAATAAACGGATCCCAAGTTGAGATTTAAATGTTGTTAGAGGTTACATAGAAGAAGATATATTCCTTATTCAACCCCTTTGGATTCGGTCAGCTTCAGTGACCAATTTACATGTCAAAAAGAGGGAAATATATGGACGATTTTTCTGGTCAACATTGAAATCTCAAATTCACTAGATTTTCACACCCTCAGTTTGAATCTCTCAATTATTTGCGTAGGAGTGTATTGATGGGAGGTCTACCTAAAGCTCTAAATATGCCAATATAAGGATATGGTGGTGAAGGGAATTGGAATCAATTTTTTTCCTTTTCTATCAAAGTCTTCCTTCCAATTATAATTTCCCATGTACATTTTCTAATCACATATTTATTTTTTTAAATGTTAGTTTCTATGAAATTTTATTTTCAAAATAAATGTTTTTCTTCTTAACTCATACTTATACGTTTCTTCACATGTTGATACTATTGAATCATGTTGTAAATTTATTCACCACAACACTTTCAAATTCCTCACTCAATGGTGGAGGGTTGATTTTCCTTAATGATTTTCTTCATCAATCCTGCTTCTTTAAGTCGAAGTCCCTCATGAATTTATAGAATAACATCAATTGAAGGATACCAGTTTCAGGTTTGGTCCTAGGTAGTTTCATGAGTTATATTGAATGTAATTTTATGATCTTAATTTATTTAATCTGTCCATTATATTAAGAGTTCTTGTCATTGAATTATCTACTTATTTTTCATTTCTAAATTTAATGACTACACATTTTGAGTGATATTATGATCCAATTCCTTGGAGTGATCATGAATGTGATCCTCTAAGTGAATAGGTTATTATCCCTTGTATTGTGTATGGAATAAATTGGAGAATGATATCATGGAGTTTTCTAATTTATTGGATACATCTTGAACAATTGAATGGAAAAATAATATGATATGCAATTCCTCGAATTCACCCCAATCAAAAACCAAGGATCATCCCATTGTCATTAATTTTTTATTTCACAAAATATTAATTTAAAAAAAAACTTAAATCATTAATTCTCCAATTAAAATCAACCCAAAATATGGCCACCTAATAGCCAAATCCCTCCATTAAATAATAGTGTCTATAGGTTTCTTCTTCATTCCATATAGATTTGATAATCCATGTTATAATACAAATGAATACTTAAACCATATATCTTGTGTAAATATTAGAATAACCAAGGGTTCATGATTAACTAAACCTATAAATTATTTTCCATGATTATGTGGCATCCCATTATTAATAGTGTTTATTAAACTAGGAATTTACGTTTCGTTACTTGCCTATAATCTAATGGAACCATGATAATGTTGAGTGTGGAAGATAATGAAATTATTTTCCTTCAGAGTAAGAAAGTTTTTTTGGAGTATGAATAAAAAATATAATTTCTATGCTCACACATATTTCTCAAGATGTGAATCACACATAATATCCCAATGAGAAAATGTGGAAACATTATTAAGTTTAGTACCTTATAATGAAATTTCCACATTATTTTTTTCTTTATGTTGAACCACTATTATATAATAAATGGTTCTGTATCACTAAAAATAAATATTTTTTTCTCTAGTGTTCATAACATGAAAAATAAATTATTCCTATTAAAAATTTTGGATGTGAAGAATATTAGTTTTATACTCTTATCAAGAACATGGTAGAATATGAAAAAATTAAATATATATAGTGGGATAATATTGATAGATTTTCTTTCAAAAGTTTATTTCTTTATATTCAGTATACAACAATAGAGAATCATTTCATTGAGCTACTGAAAAATGATGATGATTATCTTGGTACTTGTGTGGAAACTTTTTATAGAATTACAATGTAAACTTATGGTATTATCAATTAAAATGGAAGTATTGTACAAAATTTCTTTAATGGGGAAAACCTTCCCTCCAAAAGATTCCATATACAATAGAATTTCAAAGATATGAAGAAATCACACAATGGGAACTCACAGTAGATATAGAAATTGGATATTCCCACAATTCGCAAGGTTTTGTAAAAAAGATAAGATATATATAATGAAAAATTAAATACATATCATGGGTTAATGAAATTATAGACATATAAATTCCATATATATGGGATGAAACATCAAAGGAATCTTCTGGAATAGAAATGTGAGATGATTTGAATATGGAAGGGCATGTCATATTTCCTGTGAAAGTTGAATGGAAATTAATGGGTCAGTTAACAAAATAGAATAGGTAAGGTAGAACAGTACTTCACCACCCATGCTCCAATTATACAAAGGAAAGAGTAAAGGTATTATAATGACAAGTTATAAAATCCCAATGATAATTATAATGATATATTTCAAAAACCTATTAGGATAATTGGAAATGGTAAATATCATTTAATTACTATTTCGAATGAGGGGTATGATTACTGTGTGGTGAATGGTACAAGTAAAGAACACAATAGAACTTCTTATGTCTTATTTAACTCAAGAATAACCCACTCATTTAAATTTTAAGAATATTATAAGGGTATCTAAATTTCAATCAAAAGATTTAATGTTGGATTAGTAGTGAATACTCATAATGTCTCAATGTTCACATCTTACATCAATGATTCTACTCTTTGAGTTTTTTAATGTTGTCGACGACCACTAGATGAGCATCATAAAAATCATAATTGATGAAATATCTTAAAAGGGGTATTATTTTCATGGAAAATAATAGAAAGAAGAGGCTGAAAGATACAAAAGGATCACAAGAGCCTCTAAGGGACTCGTGGTCATGTGATCATGAAATGGTCAATCGAATTATCCACACATGCCTCATAAGCCACAATATTCCCCACATATCCACCATTGACAAACATTCCTACTCTTGAGAAATCTCCCAAAACAACCTATGGTCCCATGGGGATACTCGAATGAGTGCACACATGCCATGTGGGTTTCCATAGGCATGTGAAGGAAAAATCACCTAAAATCTATTGAAAATAATGAGGGATGATATTCATAGAGAGAGACCCCTAGTAGTCATGAGGCACATACGCTATATCAAAATTTTAATGAATAGAATTAATTGATGATATTCTATCCAATGCACATGATACCTTATCTTTTTAATGATATAAAATAGAGATTAATGAAAGAGGTGAGTGGTGTTCACGGTCATTGAATAGCATGTGACACACTGTAGGGCCTCGGAAACATGTCTTACTCAACCCACAGAAGCCCTTCGTCTTGTCAGGCACACCACACAAAAGTCCATGGGTGAGTCCATACAACTCTACAGTGCTCTAAGGACATAAGGATAGATCTTTACACTACATGATTTCACACCATAATATGACTCGTATTGGTAACATGAGACAATATCAATAAATCATGTAAAAATCCTAGATGGTACTCATATAAACTCACAAGATAAATGATATTGGTCACTTAAAACAATGAAATAAAAGAGGGAGGTGTTTCTTGGAACATGTGGTCACTGAATGAAATGAGATTCAGTAAGGAAGCCTCTTGTGTGGTCCCATAAGACCCCCAAAAACCCATCCATGACTCCTCAAGGTGCTTGAAATTCATTGAGAATCTCATGGATGCATTTCCAAAAGCACTTAGATATTGTGAAGGCCCTTGTAAATGTCAACATGAAAACATGTAATACCTTTAACACATCATAATTATCAAACTAGTCTTCATTAATCAGTGATAATCTAATAAAGGAAGAGTTTACAGAAGAGGCTTTTGATCCTTGAAAATATGGTGATGCACTCAGAGTGGTCCACAATAGAGACATACAATGCCGAGTGGCTCTAGACCCCATCACTGACTCCATCATAGACTCATGATATATATGCTACACAAAGAGCTCTAAGAACAAGTTGGAGACACCTATAAATCCCCCACCCTAAATTAAACAAAATCACCAACAAATATAGAAATGAAAATATTCATAAAAAATTATCAACCATCAATGTGAACTTCTCGAAGCAAACAATAACATGACCAGCCAGCCTTCTGTCATGTAATACACAGTCAATCTATCAGAGTGGTCATGCACTAGGTATAAATATGATCGTCTATCCAGTCATAGATTATGCGAAGGACTTATAGAACGGCATGTGAATAACGAACTACATATATTCTAGATCTCACAAGACTTGAACACACCAATACTGAATAAATCTATGGCCTTCATAATACAAGGGTGAGAGGTGAGATTAGAGGTGGAAGAAATTAGACAAAGATAGGCTTGCTGGCCCTCATGCACTTTGTGTGAGTCATCCAAAGATACTCAATAGAAATAGGTCATGTTGATCAGATCTTGAGAATCTCTTTCAGCATGATATCTAGGATATGTAATTCCCTCTTGACATGTCAGGGAAATTTATATGAATCCCATAGGGACACCACATTAATATCATGTACCCTATGGGATTATAACCTGATACTTTTGATTCCCTTTAGACACATTATCTGACCCATATAATGGAACTCAGTCATATCATTCAAGTATATTTCTTGAATCTGGGCATGACAACAATATCTCACGATACTCTCTGAAGCAATTCAATTTTGACTGAAGATTCCCTCTAGACGTGTTGGTCAGGTCTCATTGGGCCTACTAGGGATGTGATCCAAGACGAACAACATTCTTTGAACCATGTTGTTTTGACTCTTATGACACCCTTCATATGTGTCAAGATGAATCTTATGAATGACACTAGGGAAGGTCTATTTGGTCATGCGACACCCTCTGGACAAGCAGTCCATGTCATCATGGAATCCTAGGACTTGATTATATTTTTCTTTCCCTTGTCGTGCAACCCCAAATATAGGGTATCCTTAGTGAATAAGCCCCAAATCAAAGGGAACTATGATGACATTGATTCCTTCGATATTCAGGATACGTTTGACACATCTCCCCAAGGTCTCAGTTCTATATTGATCATCTAGGGTGATCCCATCATCCATGTTCTCTATCCATATCAATATTAATGATCACTTACTAACACCTATTTGTCACAACAAGCATGGATCACATAGGAATAGTGAATTTCAATGATCATGAAATCTTCAATATACCTCATAGGGTTACAAGGGAATCCCAATACTCGATAATAATAACTATCCTTAGAGTTTGATCTCCAACATAAACTGAACGATGATGAATATGATTACTTCCATACTCAGGATACGTAGGACTCCATATCAATGTCCGAGAACTATACCAAAATCCCTAGGAAGAGTTCTAACATAGAAGTCCCATATCTACACATTGTGAGTATTGATCATCTGCTACCCCTCATTTCTCAAAATGATCATAGTTCACGTGGGATTAGGTAGATTCAATGAACTATTCATTAGGTTCCCCGAATCTCCGTTAACCTGAGAAACCCCAATATATAATCTCGGATGAGTAGTGTGGTTTGAACATCCCTCACTTAAGAACATATACCTTGGTGTCTCCTTGAGACCTGACCTCAAATATTCGGTGTCCTAGAACAACCTTATATATTTTCTCCACACGATGCTAAATTTCATGGGATGAATGAACTATATGTTTTTTATTCTTGTAATAACAAGGATATTTTGGACACCTCATAATGGATCAATACCCACCTCAGAAAATGTATTTCCTCCATACGTGAGAAAACATTATAAATAGATTGGTTATATATCTTTAGATTATATAAGAAACATCCCATTAGATGAAAATTATGAAGATCCTCGATTAAATTCAAATGGATTTGCTAATGAGACCCCAATATTTTTCACATAAAAGGGAGATATGCAATAGTATTTTTGTTAGGGTATCACGTCCCATATTTGGATTAGGAAGAGACTCATAAACAAATCTTAAATCAATGAGAGAGAACCAATGTATGAATTAATTCCCCCCAAAAGGGTGTGATGTGCTTAAACACCCATACTCTAGACCAATGTGAGTCCCCAATAGTCGTTGGGCCTGAAAACCCATATGAACACTAAAAATTGGAATGTACGTCTATACATTACCATTGATTGGGAAACCATGGGGAGTTTCTAAAAAAAATGAAAATGGTGGCCCAATAAGTCGAACCAATTGCAAGCCAATTAAAATCCCCAAAGACAAATATTTTTTCCTGAAAATATTATTATTCTCCTCTTGTTGACATTTCATTATCATTAAAATGAATTGGTTTTCTCTTAATAAATCCCACTTCAATTTTATTTGGAATATAATACATGTTTGATTTGGTAATCCATCCTATGATCGTCTATTAGTGCGATGATATTTTTGTACATTTAATGGAGATCAGAACCAATATATGAGTCTTGATTCCTATTAATAAGGCTTTTATCCCATTAGGTTGGGGAGAAACTCATCATCAATTGTATTCCTATTGTATGGGGGTTATTTAGTTCTTTTTCAAAGAGTTTCCTAGTCTTCCTCAAAATTATTTCATTCTGTTTTATATATAACTCATACATGGTGCTACATTTATATCAAATACTCCCTACGGAATCGTCCCAAGAGAGATAGTGGAATTTAATAAGGGAATCAAAGAGAATCATGACAATTAATTAATTTTAACAAGTGCGTTAGCATGGGGTGAACATACTAATTTATTAGAAGTATGATAGACTGATGCAATATTATATCAATAATCTGGATCTGAATAGAATAAAAATCAATAAAATGTTTCATTTACCCCATATTAAAGAATTAATTTATCAACTATCTAGGGATCAAATATTCTCCATCAGAGAATTTAATTTTTTATATCATTAATTGAGGTTTAATAATGTGGATATACCAAATAAAATGATTGTGACAACCGGGTCCCGGTGACTGCACAGCCACCCCGCCTTAACATGGCCGTCGGGTCCTGGCCCACCGGGTACCCCCAGTTGCCCCGCAGACACGTGGGGCCCACCCCAGGGTCCCCCCACATGCCTGAATGGGTTATCTGACTAATGATAGTCCCCACAGGCCAACACTTGTCCTTTCCAGTGTGCTTTGTCCTCACTCACACACACCCTGGGAAACATCCCAGAGGGTCACCCATCCTGATCACTACTCCAGGACAAGCACGCTTAACTGTGGAGTTCTAATCAGATAGGCTCCCGAAAAGGAAGGTGCACCTTGTTGACATGAGTCATATCATTTAGTCATTTAACCCTTTATCATTTGGGGATGTTACAATCACCCCCCTCTTTAGAGCACAACGCCCTCGTTGTGGGCCCTACATCTCAACCCAGGCAGTGCACCGTGCACTTAAGGCTGAGTTCCTGCTCTGATACCAAATGTGACAACCGGGTCCCGGTGACTGCACAGCCACCCCGCCTTAACATGGCCGTCGGGTCCTGGCCCACCGGGTACCCCCAGTTGCCCCGCAGACACGTGGGGCCCACCCCAGGGTCCCCCCACATGCCTGAATGGGTTATCTGACTAATGATAGTCCCCACAGGACAACACTTGTCCTTTCCAGTGTGCTTTGTCCTCACTCACACACACCCTGGGAAACTTCCCAGAGGGTCACCCATCCTGATCACTACTCCAGGCCAAGCACGCTTAACTGTGGAGTTCTAATCAGATAGGCTCCCGAAAAGGAAGGTGTACCTTGTTGACATGAGTCATATCATTTAGTCATTTAACCCTTTATCATTTGGGGATGTTACAATGATCAATATAGGTAATAGACACTATTAAAATATAGTGATTCAATTGGGTATTAATAATTCACCCATTATCATCATGGATTTTTTGAATATAGTATTTATAGATTACCTTGATCATTTTGTGATAGTCTTTACATATAGTATACTTATCTATATAAATAGATAATAATAGAAAGATAGTAAATTTAAAATTCAACTAATGAAACAAAAGAAGGATAAATAGTATTCAATATATAGAAAGTGTGAATTTTGGAAACAAAATGTTTCATTCTTATTTCATATAATCTAAGGAACGGAAATTACAACGGATCATTCAATAAAAGAAGCTATTAGAATTTTATTTCACACCAACTATAGTGATTTATATCCAATGTTTTTATAGTTTGGATAGATATTATAGATACTTTATGGAAAATTTCTCTTTAATGTCAAATACACTAACCATGATTACATTTAAGGGATACAAGTTCCTTCATATAGTTAAATTTGAAGAAATATTCAAGTAATAAAAATGTAGGGTAGTAATTGCAATTATTCATACATTACCGTAAATTGTATAATGGGTTTTAATCTATATTTATTCATAAAATAATGGATTAGGATTATTTCTCAATAAAAATGATTTGGTGATACATTATTACTCATGAAAAGTGATGGTCTATGAGAAAAATTTTCCAATTCATGATTTGGAGTTAGTTTTTAGACTGATGATATAAAGGAATTATCTTTATAGAGATAAGTGTATTATATATAATGAAAATAACAATATAGAATATATATTCATATAGAAGGAATTGGATATTCACTTTAGAAGTTTCTTATAGCTGATAAAAGATTATGACTACGCAATAAATCACCACCCAATGAATCCAAACAATGTGGTCATTTCTCTAAGATGAAAGTATTATTCTAGAATATATATGATAAGGATCACAAATGATCAACTATTTCTAGATTTTCTAAATATATATCAAAATCATGAATTAATGGGGTTAATCATATCTTCATCAAATGAGGGATCAACTATCTATCGAGGAGGATATTATAGAGGGGTTGAAAATTGATTTAGAGATTCTGAATAATATTATATGTATTCTTAAATATAACATTCATTATTATGGATTGTTAAGGATTAGGAACCAATTATAAATTTTAACCATATTCTATTTGAAGAAGGAGGTATTAAAGTAATCTCATTGTTATTCATTTTATATTCACCATATAAGTAAAAATATGAATATATATATGAAAAAAAATCTAGTGGGATGAAATAATAGGATATATTGTAGATTTTATATCTTGGTTCTCAGTGTTTCTTCATGTTAAGGATGACAAAAAAATTCTAATGGGATGTTAAAAAAATTACACATATCAAAATAAAAATGGGGAAACATCGCCATGATGTTTATCATTGGGATCCAAAAAATATCTAAGGGGGAAAATGATATAGGGGCTATACTCAATCAACATACAATGTCAACAAAATTTATTACTATCCAATACTATTTTTCTCTAGATCACCTTATTGGGATTTTCAATAATGAACTGGTATTGTTGCATAGAGTACCACATTCTGTTGTATTCGATCGGGATAATAATTTCACCTAGTTATTCTCGGGATTTATTTATCATGAAGATAATATTATACTGAGTTTTTGTATGGTGTGTCATCATAATACTTATTTTATTTAACAGGGTGAAATTAAAACCATTTAATATATTCTTATATGATTTTCTATGGATTTTAATAGAGTTTGAGATCAATTCCTTCCTCTAGTTGACATTTCCTACCACAATAGATTTTACTCAAGCATTCAGAGGGCTCAATATGAAAACATCCATGTAAAAAAGTGTAGAACTCCAATGTTTTGGGGCTAAGTTAAAGAAATAAATATATTAGGACAAATTCTAGTTGATGAAATGGTAAATAATGTTAGATCTATTTAGTAATACATAAGGGATTCACACTATCGAATAAAAAGTTAATCATTTATGTGATAAGTAATTTGATGTTTTTAGAAGGTGTTTTTATGAATATCTCCATTGAAGAATGTTATGTTATTTATAATGAATGAAATTCCGAGACCTTGATATTTTATCCATTTTGATAATCATGATTAGGTTTGTGTTGTTTCATATCGATTATAGATTTCCCCAAACCTACCTAAATTCATGGATGTGTATACTGTATCTCTCATGATGAAGTACATTTCATATCTTTCATATGTACTGAACTAAATGGTCATAATACTGGATTATGATATTATATTTAAAATAAACCTACTAATATTTTTGATCATAGAGTTGATTTTATATAAAACAAGAGCACCCACTTCGTCATAATTTTTTGGTGAACCGATATGAGGATGCAATATGGGAATTAAGGGATATGATGAAAAAAATTATCCTCCTTTAGTATTATTGGATTGAAAAGTTTTTTAGTTGAAATTAAATTTAATGGTGGTAGAATGTAATTCCCCATGATTAAAAAAAACAAATTAATTAGAATTTTTTGATAGCATGTGTTACTCGCAACATTTTTTTAATGAACCATGATATATTAATGATATTATTATTTAAACATGACCATTATAACCTAGATGTTCAAATTGGATATATTAATATCTAAAAAATGAAAAAAAAAATTATAATGCTTCTATATTATAAATAAATATTGATTAATGGTTTCTTAATTACATTTAAAACATTTATATGCTATGAAAATAAAATTTTCTAAACAAATATTTCGTTTCATGAGAAAATATTAAATGATATTTTATCAAATTTGGAAAATTGTTTTGAAAAAAATAAATATCATTTTTTAAATATATAGGTCAAAACTAATTTCAATTTATTTTTTTATATCCTTCTGAAAATATGAATTTTTCCTTTGAAAATTAAAAAACAAATAAAATATTTTTTTAAAAACAACTATTATATTTTCTAAATTCAAAATATAAATTTAATTACAAGAAAAATAAATGGTAAAATTTTTTCAGGTATGTATATATTATTCTAATTTATATAATTGAAATAATTTTAAAACAAAATTTGAATATTAAAACATTCTACATTTATGAAAAAATTTCCTTCAAAAAACTGTAATGTTATTACATCGGTAAAATTAATTTAAAATTATCAAATGCCACTTATATGGGTTAAATTTTCGATAAAGTATTATATAATTTTAATTGTAATAATATATATTATATAGTAATATCATTTTTTTTATAGTGAATAGTGAAAATAGTGAAAATTAATTACCATGGTTATGGTTAAAATGGGTTTACTAGGAGTTTAAAATAAAAAATAAAAGGATAAAACGTCCAAAAAAATATTCCAAATTCCATTTTTATGACCATATTTTGACATTATTTCATATATGATTAAATAATTATCCATGTTGAGTCTCTTTGTAATTTTTAATATGTTGTTATACCATTTCAATTTTGAAAACTCCAATTGTGTCCTCTCCACCCACTTATACAACACAACCCCCTATCCTCCACCCTTCACAATTGTAAAACATTTTAGTTTTTCAAAGAGGTAAACAAATATATTCCATATATCCCTCCACAAATCATGGAGGTATTATTTTGATTTCAAATCCCTCCAAATATACCATTTTATGAAAAGTATAGAGGTTGTTTGATGAAGTGGTGGTTTGAATGAGTATGAATAAAGTTAATACTTATGGTAAGGTATTTGTAGTCATACTTTTATTACAATGAGTCTTATTCAATATTCCAAAATTTCATCTGAATTTAAAGTGTATATAATTAACCTTTTACATTTTATATCATGAATCTTAATCTTTTTATTTTATTTAATGTATTATTTTATTTTATTATTTCATGGTGCTCACGATTCAAAATTTACCGAAGTGGTAAGATATTTCTATTATCTACTTTATTTTTAGAAGAAGCATTCAATTTTAAAAACTCTATTATGTTATATGGTGTATATATTCACCTTTTCTAATATTATATATTTAATATCTTCCATTTTATGATATTTTATTCTTCATTTTATGTTATTCATTAATGGGGATTACGATTATAAAGTTTTTAAATTGGTGATTGATTTCCATATCACATTAATATATGCGAGACACAATACATTTTCATGAATTATTTCCATTATGTGGTGTATATAAGACCCATTAATATATTTTATTATCCCCATAATGAAATTTATAGGGATTTGTATATTCATCATAGGTTCATTCTTTCATGGATCTTACGGTTCAAAAGTTACAATAGTGGAAAACAATTTATATCACAATCTCATTATTTATCAGGATTGTCTACGATTATGTTTTTTATGATGAAATCATATGGTCTACCTCTTATAAATCAAATTTATTTTATTCTCCTCAAATTTTTAATAAATAATACTTTTCTAATTTCCCTCTAATTATGAATTGAAGTGGCTAAAAATAATTTTTTAAAAGAAAACATTATTTTAATTTTCGGTCGATAATCATTTTTAATTCATATCCATGTTTTATAAAAAATAAACAATTAATTTAATATTTTCTGACAAAATTTATAACATTATTTAATTTTTACTAGATGGTTTAAAATTAATCTTCTTTTTATTTTCTGAATGAGGTAGTTTTGTTGTTTTTTAAAAAAATAAGAGAGAAATATTTAATTTAACATGTATATCCTAAATATAATTTTATACCTTAAGGATCAATATTTTTTTATGATTCATTTATAAGATTTCATGGTTATTTTCAGGGAATTTTTTTCCTTACTATTTTGTAAATTTTATATTTTAGGGAATTGGTTTCAAAATGAAGATGATATTTTCCTCAAGAAAGATATAATGATTTTTTATGGAATTTATATTCATAAAACCCAGAAGTTCTTTTGTTTATAATGTTTTAATTGGGATATGATAAAATGGTTCCATAATTGTTTATTCAAATGTGGGGTTTATGTTTTTTAATATGTTGATGATTTAATTACGAAACCCATTCCAACCCCATGGGTTATAATATGAATATATGATTATGAAAAATGTTTTATTTTAACATGTTATGAAATGGTTAAAGCTATGTGATCTCATATTACATAAAATTATGGGTTATGTGATTTGTGGGACCAATATAACCCTCTAAAATATTTGACACATATTTATAAATCATGAGATTTTTATGGGAAATGATATGATATATTTGATCATCTATGGGAAATAGGATTATGTGGTTCATCCAAAATTGGAAAAAGTCAATGTGTTTGATCTACTATGGGAAAAAAGTGATGAGTCCTAATCCATTATTTTATGTTAAACTGGTATGTATTCCTAATACACTATGATTATATATTCTTGATAATAAAACATGACATATAAAATCGTTTCTATACATATGATGGTGCCACACATATATTATATGGACATATGTTTCATGATTTATTTGCAATGATTTATTAATATTATGATTAATGTATTCAAAATTAAAATGTTTTAATCTATAAGAAATGTTTATTATCATTAATAGATTGGGAATAAACCATATTGGTTATTTTTGTGATTTAATACCCTTATGTGTATCTTATTCCTTATTTTGATTGTAGATTGATATAGCTCATATTTACACTTTTCTAGAAACCAGGATCACCCTTTATTGTGTTTACTCTCCATAGGTTATAAATAATGGTTTAATTAGTGTATTTCTATGAGTTTCAATGAATGGGACGATATTTATGTTGTATTTTGCTGATAATTCATGAAATAAGAAGACTGTTATTCTAGACTACAAAGTCACTAAACTGTTATGGTCCTTAATCATTTTTTGTGATCCTCAATGAATAATCCTTTAAAAATATGAAATATTTATGTATGAAAATAATGGGTCACTATAATCTATCTCCAGCACTAATGACTACTTTATTAAGAAGAAACTCTTGTGAAATATAAAATCAATCCCTTTTCTATACCATTTAAAAAATGTGTCCAAATGATTGAATGTACATATACATGATATGAGTATAACTAAACAATATGAAAACCCCAATAGTCATTTCAAACATTCTACTGAAAAAATAATCTGGTTTATTTTTATCATTTATAAAAATGTATTGCAGAACACCATGTTGTTTAATTAATATAATAGTTTATATACAAATCAATTTATAAGAAAGTCAAGATTAGTTCAGTAAACATATAGTTCACATATGAGACATAAATATTTTCAAATCACTTGGAATATCAATTCATATTTCACAACCACTTTCAAACATTTATTCATGTCGAATTACATCTCCCATGATCATGAGAAAATATTTTTCATCCAACAATTCATCACTTAATGGTAATAATCAACCTAACTAGGACAAGTTAATGTGGACCTCAACATAAGTTCCAAGGAAAATGAAATAGAACCAAAGATATTAGGCCTAGTTCACACATCAAAACATGTTCATTATTATTAGAAAAAAATCATTTAATCAATTCATCAACCAAATTATGGTCATCCCCAACAACCCATTATTCATGAATTGTCCAATGAGTTCATAATCTAGGAAATTTTCAACAAGACAATTTTATTTCAATGATGAATGAAATTATATTATAAATAAAATTTCATTAAAATTATAGAGAATTGGGAATGAGGGGAAAACAAAATACCTAATATAAATTTGGCGGTATGTAACTTCACTTGATTTAATTTACAAAGTTTCATTATTTTTTTCTCTTTTGTTTCCTATATCATACACTTAAAATATAATCAATAACAAATTTTGATAGTAAAACATATCTAAAAATCACATAGTGAGATCCTAGAGTTTAAGGGGACTTTTCATGAGATAATTATAGTCAAAAGGAATTGGAAATAAAAGGGATAATAAAAATTGGATGAATTCTCAATGTGAATAGTAAGTTATCATCTTTAATCTTTGGAATAAAACTGTACACAAAAATTCACATATCTTTACCAAAAATCCCCCAAACCTAGTCATTTCATGAATATAATTCAAATAAAATTATAACAAATTATACACCTCATATATGTAAATTCACTTTGTGAATCCATTATTGTAGCCATATTCCATTTTCTTCTATCATTAATCCACAAAAAAAAATTACTATTCAACCCAATCATATAAAACATAAAAGTAATATTGTCAAATTGGGGCCCACATCAATCTATGGGTACTATATTCTCCTCACCATAATGTTTTCAATCCCTATAAAGTTGGGGATTATAATTTCCATTAAAATATATTTCTTATTGGTCCAATATGAATTACCCACATTCTTAAGTCTTTATGTGAATCTGACCTTACTTCTATAAGACCCATACTAAAGAAATATTTCTCCCTCACGAGGTATTTTCCTATCTACCATGTATCAATATTTGATCTTGAATAAACACCACATTTGTAACAACTATGCCATTATCCTAGAAAATCAAAATACTTGGATCAAGCTGGTACTTCTTCAATTAAGGGACTTGAGAAACTATATGGGTAAAATATAATCTTAATGGAAAAGATAAATGATTCTAACTGTTATTCATGTGTTATAAAATTAAAAGGGTCCCATATATTGAGGTTTTATTTTCCCTTACTTTCCAAAATAATGATGAACCAATCATAGTGACACATTTAGAAAATCATGTACACCAACCACAATAGATAAAATATGAAAAAATCATCTTCATATGATTTATATCAAATCTCGGTTATATATATACACTTCATGATCATATGAATCATTTTTTTAGTCTTGTGAACATTACTAGTACAAATTAATGAGGTGTCCCCTATTTTTAACTAGAAAATTTTATTTTGATAAGCTCATCAATACGATTCATCAAATTGAGACATTTTTATCATATCATAATACATGTTATGATATGATAAGTCCACTAATGAAAAATGATATTCCCATGATCCATTGTGGTTTGTAACATAATCATTAACATTCCTTCTAATATCTAAATCATACCTTCTAATGAATCATCCTTATAAGGATGATATTCAATGCTCGAAGAAAAGTTATTTCAATGATAATGTCTTAATGTGATTTATAAAATTAATGTAAAACAATGATATTTGTATGAGGTAATAAATAATGATAATCCATGAAACATAAAATCATCTAAAATATATAGATTTTCTATATCGTATATCATGTTGTACTCTCTAATTGAGAGGAAATGTTCGTACATGGTGATTTGATAACCAATTACCAAAAATGAATAATGTTTTCAATGTATTCATAGGAGACGTATGATAATTTTAATGGAAATATGGGTCCATTTCCAAATAGGTTTAGATTTAGATTCTATAATACCTTTTGGACATTAACACATAACCATAACCTATTGGAAAGTGATACATTTAATGAAATTAACCCTAATTTGTTTCATACCAATACAATAAAAATGGACTCACATTTCTTTCTCAATTTTATGAGTACTTGTATGAATAACCATTTTTTTGTAGTGATATGATGAAATATTTTTTTTCTAGAAACAATGAGGTAAATTTATTTGGTTATGGAAAAGACAACACATGTGTTCATCCTATTAATAATCTTATGATTTTTTCACTCCATTTAGGATTTTTCCAATGGTGATGTAGTTGAAATATTATTATTGATCCCCTTTGACTATGTTCATTAAATACAAAGAAATAGTGGGAAGGAAGAAAACTGTTTTTTCATTATTTTAGGCATAGTTATGTTGTATGTTAGTGATATTTCTCATCAACTACCATTATTCAGGATCCACTATAATCATTTCATTTCCAGACATCCATCTCAATGAACCAGCCACTATATTATATATCTAATGTATATACAATAGGTTTTAGTCAAATATATGGAGAATCCTCATCCAATGTCATTTGCATATATTTATGTCCCTCTAAGAGAATATCTATTTCATGATTTTATGACTAGTGAAGATTTTAAAATTCTCCACAAAAATAAATTGAGTAAAAATGGTTTTATGGGATGTTATAATACAAATAATTATTAGATATGTCATAGATATTTTTTTTGTTTTCAAAAAATCATTGGTCCATAATCTACAAGATTATCTCTCCTTAAAATAATGTAACCTAGTTCTACTATAGAAACATCCAAATATACCACAGAGCCCAGAGTAGTTTCTAGTATTATAAGGATATGTGTTGAAGTGAGATTTCAATTCTGTTCTTTAATGGAATTATAATAATATTTAGACCAGAAGAATAAATTCAGTTTAATTTTATAACATTTAGGGTAGAAAAAATCCAACAAAAATCTCAAATTAAATGATGTTAATAGAAACCTAAACCTACAAAATATTATATCTTGTAGATATTTTTGTGTGCATATCCAAAATGACTAAATCTATCTTCCTAGGGTCAACTGATATGGATTTTTTAGAAATTAAATAAATTAGGAAAAAGTATTATTATATCCATAAGTTTCAAATAAAAATTTTCCTTATTTTTAGTGATCATGAAATGTTCCCAATACAATATACATGTGCTCATAATTATAATTATTGGTTCACGTGTAACCCAAAATATTCAAAAAAAAAATAGAAAATATATATATATAATGATACCACTTAAAATAAAATTTTCAATGACCTTGAAATTTTAGAGGCCACTCATCAGACCAATGGGCAGGAGACTAAATTAATAATGATAATCTGAACTATGTAATGTTTTCCTCATAATATCTTCTTTTCTTCATCTGAGTTTCTAGTTACTCATTATAGGTCAATTATATTAAAACACTTGGATCCCCAAAATTTTTTCAATAGATCATTGATTCAAGAATGTGGAAATAGTTTATTTATCTTAATGTGATTCAATTTATGATAGTCAAAAAAACATATTATTTTTAAGTCTTCATTATGAATAGAATCAAAGAGGCCTAAGATGATGTATTTAATCTTTTAAAAACCATTGCCTCAAATTTTTTTAGTTGGTACTTTAGTTCTCCTACTCTATTGGAGTTAATATATTTGATCGAATAAAATTAGGGAATTTTTTTTGCAGTAGATCAATATAAAATTAAATTTCACATTCATGGTGTAGGCTAGAAAAATCATTAGGAAATATATCATTTTATCAGTCTACTATTGAAGGTGGGGTCTTATTTTCAATGTCATATGAATCTCCCAATTTATATTCTTCCATCTTACTATAAATAGTTTCATTTAATATCAATATAGATTATACACTTCTAGTATTCCAATCCTAATCCCCATTGAATAAAATAAGAGCTCCATCCAAAAATATAAAATTTACTTTTCATGTGTATAAATCATGGAAATATTTGAATTGGAAGAAGCATTGCATTCTAAATATTAAATTAAAAATTTTAATATCTAATCCAATAAAATCCCATGGATAATATATTTCATCTATGATAATGTTACAAAATATGATCTTTCATCCTCTATATTTCCAGTCACTATGAGGTGGGTTTATTCTCTTAATGTGATGGAATCATTTACACTTACAAACCCAATAGTTTAACCACACTATAATAAAACGATAATGTGATTAAAAAATATCAAATAGTATAATAATAATGGTGGAGTTTAGAAAAATAAATCATTGAAATAGTAAGGGGCATAGTTTCTCAGTAAATATAGTTTTTAATCTTTATATAACTATAAATAAGCTCCCATATAATATTATTTGATCCATTTTTTTAGTGTATTGTCTATAATAAATTTATTCCTAGATTCATCTTGGTTGATCCAATTATGAAGGAATGAATTATTTTGATGAGATCATCTCGATTAATAATGGGATATTTTACACTCGTTCAAGTCACCTATTCTCATTGACATTGAATATCTAAAGTAACATTTATTGAGAAGACATGTTTCTTCAAAGTTGTGAGAAAATCATGAAGATATATTATAATCATTTTTTATATATTGAAGAGAGATGCACAAAATTAACCTAATGCATTGTTATGACATGGTGGATAAGGCAATGATCAAGTAGATGAACCCCTTGGTATGTAATATTATAGGTTATATCTCCACCATTTTACATAATCCTTACACTGGTGTTATATCCTATACATGGATAGAAAAGGGTTTCAACACCACTAGTATTCCCTGAAATATATCTTTCTCCCGCTAGTTCCATATTGAAAATATCAGTAAAATCTATAATATATAATATTAATGATTTAGGGACAAAATCATGTCATAGAATATTCTTTAATATTCACACCTACAACCATTTCTATCTACTACCTCTAGTGAA
The DNA here is from genome assembly GCA_963277665.1 of Viscum album. Taxonomy (NCBI): domain Eukaryota; kingdom Viridiplantae; phylum Streptophyta; class Magnoliopsida; order Santalales; family Viscaceae; genus Viscum; species Viscum album. The sequence goes on from OY728127.1 coordinate 607,790,591, forward strand.
TAATAGTCCTTGTTCCCAAATCAGTAAGTATATTCAGTCACTAACATACTTAAATATGTTATCTGTATCTGTTTTATCCTCTTCACTTGATAGATTTTTTGAATATAAATATTTTTGTTGAATAACTAATGAATACCATCTCAAGTAATTCCCTATTATATCCTTCCAAGAATAGATAAGTCCAACCATTATAGTGGCATGTCATCTACCATGTAAACTACTATATGTTTTATTATCTAAGATGGAATTTTTTGTAAGATGAATATTATAATTGTATTTACTATCAACAATATTCTTCACCTAGGTGATAAATTTCACAAACATATCTATGTATTATAATTATAGGATTCCAATGACTGATTTATATATTTAATTTCTTCATCTTGATTTCAATTATTGATAGTTTCGAATTATTTTATAATACTCTAGATTAGTTTCTAGTTCACCAATGGTTCAGTAAGAACTACACTCTTTGTTTCACCCTCTTGTTGGTTTCTTGTTCTCCTAACTAGTGTAAATTAAATTATATAACTAAAAAAATTATACAATTAAATATTTAACTACATTAAAAATAAATTTTATAACCAATACATTTATAAAACACTCAAATTCATAAAATAATAGTGCCTAAATCATATAAACATGTGATTATGTTTTCCTAGAGGGAAGACTCTTTACTAATACATGATACTAAATTCTCATTGACTAAACAATCAACTATGATAATAATACATTCCTTGAATAATTTATTAACACTTTTTATTCCACATCACCCTTGTTAATGTTATACACCAATATTTTAGCTACATCATTATATGTAATACATTTCAGGTTCTTATGTGTTATATCGTATTTCTACCATATCAATTGGCAGGATGAACAAACTAATACAAATCGTACCAACCAATCCTTGACTATTTTCAGGGAATAGGTGAGGTGAAATTGATAATATATGATGTCCCATAGACACCATGTAATGGAAATAATGTCCAATGTATTTATTAAAATGAAGGGATATTTTTTCCCTTAAATAAAAAACATGTGACCCACAACAAACAATCTACATCGATTACTTAAATTAACATGATTCCTAATATAATTCATGAAAAAATTTAGTAGTATCATAAATTGATACCTAGAGTAAAAAAAATAAAAGAAAATGTAGTTTCCAATGAAAAACTAATTACTACACTACCTAATTACTATGGTGGTACTGATCCGGACTCCAACAAACAACATTATCCCATTAATAACCATGAGTAAAATATGAAATATTTCCCTTTCATATATCACATAAAATTTATACATATGCATACAATTTTAAATTAATTATGTGAGTATAAAACCCCAATAGGAAAACCCAAGATACTTTTCCCACATTCCATTAAGGCATGAATATATTCAGATCTCAATATATATAATATTTTTGTATTGATAAAAAATAAGATTACAAAATTTCATTATAAAGATAAAAAACATGAAAAAGTGAATTAAATTATAGTTCACCAAAAATGAAGTTCTCATATTTCCTAAAAATAAACCATTATAAATCTAGTGGAATATCAATTACATGTTCTCTAATATACCGACACACACCCATGAATCATAAATTAACTCTTCTATTCTCACAAGTAGATATCCATCCTATAATAAGTTGTTACATACTAATAATCATTTTCCCAAAGTATCCAGATGACAACGTCCCTCCAGAAAAGGACCAATGCACATTTACAGTTGAAAACCATACTATTCCATGTTTACACATCAAAATACTTTTCTTTAATTTTTGAAATATGGTTTTATTTTTTCACTAACCATGTCATGGGAAATACCCACAAACTATCATTCAATAAACAAAATGTTATGAAAAGATATTACAGAGTTTAAAAATGATAATTTCTTTTCAAATCTGAATGATATAATTTTATAAATCAAAGAAAATTCATTATGATATGGGATTTCATGTGTCATTGATGAAAAAAATTTAACCAAGAACGTAGTCTAGTGGGATTTACTGGGTTCATTCTCATGGATTCATGGGCGGGATCTCCATTTCTCCCAATCACTTACTTCATTTCATTTTGTCTCTATAAAGCCAAATTAAGAACAAATAGATACTCGGTTGTGTTTTTTTAAGAATTATAAAATTAAACAATTGAAATAAAATATCATAACATATATTAGAAGAGAAATTAAATTGTACTAACCTAAATCAAATAGGATATTATCATTATCCAATAATTATTCTCATCCAATGAACATGTCACAATCAGTCACTAGGTGCACATCTCATTAAAAACTGTGGTATTGAACATACAAGAAAAATGACCCCCTCTATATATATCCCCAACTTATCAAAAGTTTTAGATCATGAGTGTGACAAAAACATATAAAATATGTCACCTATCACTAATCATATTTTATTCACCCCATTTTCTACAAAACAATATTAATATGATGTGTAGACTAACAGTATTGAGGGGGGTGATTTGATAAATTGTTGAACAAAAAAACCAATGTGAACAAAAGATATGGAACATATATCCATGTCATCTCCTTTAACCATTTCTTTAGGGTTTAAAATTAAGATATAAATAGTTGAAAATTTTGGATTTTAGATTCACATGAAATTTTTCATATGGACCAAGACATGAGTTTTTCATATATATTCACAGAATTAAGATATCACAACAATGGAATGAATAAAGATAATAAAATATAATATAAATATAGGGATAATATAATGGTGCAACCCATTAATAATAAATTTTTATATTGCACTAAAATTTATAACGAAACAACATAAAACCTAGGTTGTAATTTATTAGGATCTGAATCTCCTAGAATTTGAGATGGGGAACATATTTAAACATATTTCCAAACATGTTACTTCTCTTCAATCAATTCAATTCTATGCAATGAGATTATCCTTCATCAGATTTATTACATTTTCATAAATTCAACAGTCACTACTGAGGGTCGTGATTGATTTTTTGAGAGGGTCTCTATCCTATTATTGAGCACATCCTTTATTAATAATATTCATCAAAAGATGTGTTTTTTACCATTATGTGTGTAGTATAAAGGCTATTTTCCAATATTAACATGATGAGATGACTATATGGCGCATGTTACATTGATATTTGATTAAAAGCATCATATAAGATTCAATGAAATGTGATTAGGCCACTTATGTTTGGTCTGGACATATTTAGATGTAATCATGAAGTGCTACATAGTATATTATTTAAGAAGACATTATGTTGAGATGGTGATTGTGGGGTTCACTAAACATCAAGGTTCAAGGAATCCTATGAACAAAATATCATCCATAAATGATGACAATGTTGAAACAAACTATTTTAGATGTGTGATTATGGTTTTTTGGTGGTTTCTTGTAGGTTCATGCTAGGAAAAATTAGTGGGAAAATACTTTTTTCACATTGTGTGCATTGATCATCAATTAGGAAGATTGTTTTTTAAAAAACAATATGAGGCCCACACAACCATAAGACTGGATGATGAAACACAGAGAATCAAGTAAACCCATTTTCCCTCATCTTAATTCATAATTCATCTAATCTCTATGTGGTTTGGTAAAAATTATTGTAACTGGTGTGTTTATTATGAGTGGTCCTGGATTTAATCTTGATTTGGTTTGATTAGGGATGTGTGAAAGTGAGTTACCATGGATAGATAAATAGTGTGATGTTTAATGATGACAATTTTTTAGAATTTTGAATATGACTAATAAGAGCCTCAATTGTCAGATGGTTTTCCAGTGAAGATAAGGATGTATTTTTCTTCTTTTTTGGACTTTATAGCAGCATGTGTTTAAGGGAGTACAAACATTATTTTTTATTCAAGAATCTCAGTAGGCACCCCATATACAACATCCTTATGCTTTACAACCATTTATTTGGAAATGATATTATACCCCTTCTATTATTTGAAATCTTACATAGGAATAAATGAATGAAAAGTGACTAGGAAATTCTTTATTAGGACATTCGTCTTCATGTTTTCCTTTGATTAATAAACATAGAAAAAAGCCTTTTTCCAATATCTCTGTAAAATGATATCATATTTACCATGGAATTGTGATTTCATTCATTCCCATAGTACTTATATTTGACTTTACCAAGCTTCAGTTTCATTAGGAGCATCATGTACATACTAACTCCATCATTTGAAGGGGGTTGATCATCTTCATTAGGCGATCTTCTTTAATCTGTAGAAATTTTACTTATGTTGATAAGCATAAAAAATAATTAATTTTTAGATACTATTTCTATCACATTCCACATCCATGGTTTTTATCCTTGGATATTGGTTCACTTCATCCCTATTAGATGTTGAGACTGAATATCTACGACAAAAAAATTTATGATGATTTTCAAAGATGTGGTTATGGGGATTCTTTAGAAGGGATGAATTATTGATGAATTATGTTTAGGTTGATATGGTATATTAGTGGAAGTATGTAATGATAGATATATATATTCATGGGAATGACAATGGATGAGGGCGTGGCATATTGAGATAGATCTCCAGGTATGGTTAGTTAAGGTTTTGTGGGATATTCTAATGGGAAACAGATATATTAAAATCCTAGAAAATAGAGGCATCATAGTTGCTTAGATTTTTATTTTTCATATATTATGATAAACATGATAGTGCCTTGTTGTATGTTGAATTGTTTATTTGGTCTATAGAAACTATTCATGTTGTAGTTTTTCATTCAACATTTCTCATGGAAGGTTATAGTTTCATCGTATGTTTGATACATTGACTATGGCGGTACCATCATATCATAAATTTTATGAAATTTCAAAATTGTTGGTTGAAAATATTTCCTACGGAATTTTTAAATTCATGATATCACCAATATTCTAAATATCACAATATTTATAATGTAAATTCAATTTTTTCTTGTAGTGAGTATTCTAACCATGCATCCAATATTATAAAAGAATCAAAATAATTAAATTATAGTGTATTTAAATTATTTTTTAAAAATTGTAAAAAATTAAAAGTTGTGGAGTTTTAACCATTAATAATTATTTTCAAAATTCTTAAAATAAACGTTTTTCTTCACTATTTAATTCATAAATTGAAAAAAAATATTAAATATAATTATTTATTCAATGTTATTGATTAATTAAAAATTATAAACACTATCAAATAGACATTTATTAAAATATATTTTTCGGTAAATTTTGGTGAAATTTCAATGAATAAGTTTAATTATATCGAAATTCAAATATCTCCTAAATCAAACATAATTAATTTATTCAACTCCCATGATATATCATTATTGAATTTCATTCATACAAATTTCAGAACAAAATAAAACATCCAAAATATTTTCATAGATTAATATTAATTAGTATTCTCATTTTTATATGGATTTATGTATACATTTACAAATTTTTATAACCCTAAATAGATTAAGTTTTTTTTCTTTTATTATGAAATCTAATAAATAAATCAAAACTGTTAAACTCATAAAATCTCAAAACAAACATTTTAAAAATGAGGGAACTCTTTCAGTTCAATCCATACAAAATTGCATCATGTATAATAAATTTATTTAGTTTTAGAGGTGTAAAATTGACCTATCTATATTATATTTAACCATCGATGTTCTTGGAAACCCCATTTTTTACCTACCTCATATGATGTTCAATTTAACTCTTTAATGAAGTTAAAAAATTAATTTATTTTTATACTCATCTATGGAATGTCATTATTTACCATAATTTTGGGAAAATCCTCATAACCCTACTTTGAGGATAATGACTACACAATAAATTATGAGTTATTTAAAAATTGTTTTTTGTCCTGAGTTTGTAGGGAAATTGTTGAAAATTATTGTTCAAGGGAATGATGATTTTTTTACGCATTAAATGAAATACAGAATATATCAAGTAATTCATGGAAAAAACCTTCATTCAACCACCTTACCATGATGTGATGGTCGGACCCCCTTATTCCTCTTCCTTTTTCATGAGTCCCATGGTTATGAAAATGAATCCAATAAATGTATCATCAATATTCTTATTTTTTTATTCTTTATATATGCATTTTTTCCAAGGAGAAATAGTTTTAAAGTATTTTAATAAATTTTGATTATATCCTTCTCTTGATTCAGTTCATGAATAACTCAAATTTTGAAAATTAATATTTTCAAACAAATTTCTGTATTTTCAATTTTTTTAGATCCCAGTTTCCAAGAGAATAGTAAGATAGAAATTGAATGAAGAGATAGTGAACGAAATCAATTTATCTCATTAAACAACCAAATAATGATGACTCATACCTCTCATAATCCAATTTACATCAAACTCTCCCAACATAAAAATATAGGAAATCATGTTTCCCCTATCCTGAAACACAATCCAATCACGAAAATTTATATAAAAATAAGGATATATACGGGGAAATTTGAATTTAATTGGGCCTTAATTCTTTATGGATATTCATGGTTATATAAGGGACTTAATATGATCAATAATTAAGGTAGTTGTCATGTATTTATAAGGGTCTTTGAAATAAAATTCATCAATCATTTTGAATATATCTCATGAATTTTAATGCTTCGAGAGAGAATAAAAAAGTTGTTTTGGTTTATATAAAATCACATGCTACTCTCAAGAAGTCAGGGTAACATAAAGATGATTCTAATGTGGATAAAAATATCATTATAATAGAATTAAAATTTTGGTTATTCATTAGTGGATTTGGATTCAACTTTTTAGTTAAAATTAATATAAAATTACTGAAAATCAATTCCATATACAACAAATATTCATCAAAAAATATTTTATATTTATGGCTTTGATAATACGATCAAGCTATTAAAAGACAATTGTAGTTCAATATTTACATTGAGTTCTCCATTCAGGTAAAATAATGTTATAAAAACACACATGAAATACTATTTAAAATTTGATATAGTTTTTAAAATATAACTAGTTTAATTTTGTTTTTGTAAAATAGATTCACTGAAATATGTCAAAAATTGAAAATATTATCCATCAAAGACATGAATTTCCTATCCCTCGCCTGAATATAATTTCAGCTATATATTCAATGAATTTTATAGAATTTATATTTTTGAATAGAAATTAAATAATGAATCCTGAAAAAATGAGTGTGATGATTAGAGAAAACATATATGTTGTTATTCCATTCATTTGTATAGAATAATGAGGGTCTAAATCCCCCTTTTGATTTGATTATAATGTTCTTAAAAAGAGTTCATGAGTTTTTTTCTACTATTTACCTATATAGAAAAAAATAACAATTTATAATATTATTCAAAATTCACAAAAGAACATGAAATAAATGTAAAATAAAAAAAAGGGAAAATAATTTTTTTATTCCATCCAATAGGGGTTTCATTTTAAATTTTCCACAGTTGGACAACATTTTGAGTCTCCCCAATCTGTAGGGAATTTAGGTCTGTGTAATAATAACTAAAACATTTAACATATTACACACTTCTTCTCATCCTCATTCATCTTTTGGAGGTCACTATTTAAAGTAATTATTATTGTGTTCCTCCCATTAATTTTGTAATATATCTTGATATTTTGTGTAGTAATTAGGTTGATTTACTCTTTTACATTACCAATATATTGTAAAACTATTTTTTTATATAATCATTTTTTTTATCAATACAAATCCCATAGTTTTCTGTGATTTTCTTCTACCATTATTTCATCAACAGAAATCACATCAAGTGTTGATTATTCTTTTACAACCAGACCTTATAGTAACAATTATGAATCTATAAGTCAATGACACAAAATATCATGATAGATTTCAACTTCTAAATTATTTCAATACCATGATTACAAATCATAACTATGTCATTACAATGTATCAACAACTAGTTTCTTATCATTATATTTGACCTCAAATTTTATAATTTCCCTATATAATGTTGAATGGAGAATGTATTCGTTTTTCTTAAATAAATATTGATAAAATTTTGAAGAGTATTCTAGTACCTTATTATTCTTCCTTCTTATTTTGTTATCATTGATGTTTTAATTTTATATTTTAGATCCCCAATGTTCACCCTAGATTCCTCTCTTTTATTTACATTTATATATCTTTATATTTGAGTAACTTATGTAGAAATAATTTTTTCATGGGTTAAAATTAAAAGAAAATGATATTCCAATTTTATTTTGATTTTTTAAAAAATGAAATCATAAAATATTTCAAAAATTAACACAGAAGAATCATTTGTGTACCTAAATTATTTAAAATAGAGATAGTGATTTGGGAGGTTGGAATAGGGCTCACATAACAATTTTATTAACTTATAATGAAGTATATATTGATTAACCAGGGTCATTCTCAGGGATTCATGGCTCTGTTCTTCACTTCAGTCAATAACTTATCATATATTTTTTGTTTCATGTAATTATAAATTAGGAACCAATAGTTATTGGGGTGTATTGATTTGTTAGTGTCATAATATGTTTATTGAAACAAAGTAGTGAAAGTTCCAAATAGTTTTTAGTTGAGAAACAAAACAATCCTATGTTTGATTATATATGGGGTTCCTTAATATCCAAAAACATTTCTCATCTAAAAAATATATAATTCTAGAACTCGCACTGTGAGATATAGTTCATGAACATCATTATTATATTTTTTCCTTAGTTACCAATAAATGTGACCAAATTTTAATAATCCAGATTATGAAAAATCTAATGGCAATCTAGGATCACTTACATACCCATGGAATATGTAGAATTAATTCCTATAGAAATAGGATACACTCTTGAATAAAAATTTTATATATAAATGAATTTTTCATATAAATATACATCAACTACCACTATGTTCTTCTCATATATTTTCATTCTTTGTAATGACATGGTTAAAACCATTCTCTATAACCTGGGGAAATGGAAATGGTATAAGGGTGAGCTGAAACACACAATAATGGTAAAACAGGCATTAATTGATCAATATAAATAGTGATCATAATATTATCATAACATTATAATATACTAATAATATTTAATGAGCATAACATTAGATAATTCGTAACTATAAAACCATGAAACATAAAATAGGATGCATGGACTAAATATTTACAAATGGAAAGAGTCATATTAATCAATAGTTAACATCGATACAATGTCGAAATTGATGAAAGTAATAATTATAAGATCATATAAAGAATAAAGAAAATTTATTTTTATCATGAAATAATATAATAATTTAAACCTTAATTGAACACTTACATATGGGGCAACATTACTTGGTTAATGTCCATATTATCTTAGGAGTGACCTTTAACTAATAAAATCTATTGTTTTTTAGGTGTTACTTATATACCAGAAATTCCTTCTTCGCTAAAAAGTTCATTAGAGAGATATATCATGATAAACCATCATCATGAGATATATAAGTATAAATAATGATCATAAAAAATTCCAAATATTCATAACATAAACATAACACATGAATTATTTCATTTTTAAACAATACAATAATAATTATTCTTTCATATATATATTATATAGTGAAAACAAATGAGATAAATGTAAATATCATTGAATCTATCATAATACATGTACAAAGATAATAATCATTCTATCACTAAAACTTATCATCATTGGAGCATGTGGGACATCAATGGTTATTTCTATTAATGATTTGAAATAAAATAAAAAGTTATTAAAAATATTCTTGAAGAACACACAATATTGACTTTGAAAAACATGTTTAAAAAATATATATTCATAAAATATGTTTAAAATACATTTCATTGAAAATTCAATTAGAAAAAAATAAATTTATCTTCTATAAATTAACATAAATTACGGTTGTAAAACACATTCATTTCGAAGTTATTAAAAATAAAAAATCAATTAAAAATTATTTAAATAGATTCAAAATTCACTACCATAGAAAACTATGAGGAATTTTCTTTTAAAAAAGATTAAAATAAAGTCAATGAATATGTAAAACAACATTTGGAAATAATTTATTTTTTTAAAGAGACATTTTGAAAACATTAATAAATAATCGATATGGAAGGGGATGATTCCTGATCTAAAACAAGATAGAGAATCATTATCACAGAAAAACTATTTCTTTATGACTATTTAATAAATTAGGGAGGAAATGGAAATGAAAAATTAACCAACATTCATTGCCCTAGTATATATAAAATATATGCTGTTCAATATATTATGATCATTTTATTTTCCCCATGGAATCTTGATTATAATAAATCTTTAATATAATGTAGATTTTAACCTAAAGACATTACTGTTTTGGTAACTTCTGGATTAAAATTAATTGAAGGAACGATTCTGGTATGTATATTAAAATCCAACTAATTTAATTAAGTAATATGATAAAATTACTTAATGGTAAATTTAGTACACCATAAACACAAATCCTACTGCAAGACAAGAATTATGTCTATGAAAATGAGACTTAGACAAGTTAAATCTTTAAAAAGGTGATAAATTTTATTTTAATAATTAATATAGGAAATAATAATGTGAAAATATTTAAATCCACTAAAATATGATGAAATAAATAATAAAATATTTTGAGATAATTTCACACCAAATCATTTCATAATAATGTCACTAAAGTATAGTTATAACCCATTGAATGGAAATTGTGTTAAGAAAACCCTTACCATTGGAAACCATTAAAATAAAATCCATTTGGGTAATTTAATTATTATTTTAACATAAAAATGAATTTATATGGACTCATGGTATAAAATTTAAAATTTGAATAATATACATTATATAAAATAAAATACATGCATAACATAAAATATTCTTAAATGAAGATAAATTGAGATGAAATCCAGTATGTAAAGTCTTGAGTGTCCTTGTATATCATTTAACTCTAATATAATAAAATATTATTAGTTATTTAACATATAATAAATTTTGCATGTTTATTTTACTATAATTAATAAAAAATCACTTAATATATTTACATATTTAGTTACATAATTTATGATGTCCAATTCAAGCATTATGAGGACATTTGGTCAAAATTTTCATAATGAATATTTTATATTGATGAAGGTCTGAGGGGTAATTTTTAAATAATATCTGGAATAATGATAATTATATAATAAGTATTTTTAAAAAATAATTATACTCTCCAAATTACCCATGATATTCAGTTATGAAAAATGAATTACATTACAACCATGTAAAAGGTAAGCATATGGTGCATATGAATAACATGTTCATTTTTCATAAATAATGAGGGAAAGTAAGTAGGTATAATTAGATATATATATATATATATAATTATTATTATATCATAAATATTATATTATATCTTTAAATAAATATATATATTTACCGTCCAGAAGATTTAGTGATGAGAAATTAATCACATTGCTTTGGGGAGGTGGTAATCTATACATACACATGAATGAATTTATAATGATTCCATTGATGTAATGGTATTAAAATAGAAGACATAGAACCTCTCAAAATTATAATAAATTTATTAATGTCATATATATACATTAAATCCATCATTAAAACCATCTACGATAGGCGGTGATGAAAAATTAATTAACTCAGTTCATGAGGTGGTAGGCCACTATTCAAGTGAAAGATGGATAAATTTCCCTCTTTATTAAAGAGGAGATAAATATATGTCATTACATTAACATAATTACTGATTATAATATATATGATACAAATTTAGTTATTTCATTATTGTTTGAGAATATTTGATTGTGTTAGAGGAAGAAATAAATTAAAAGAGTTCGAGGTGGATGATTACCTCTTTGTCGATAAACCACCTATAGATATATTCTTATAGACCCTCTTAATATTTCATTAAAAACATAATAACATCCTCATTATGGATAGAGAAGTATTTAATAGTATATTTTAGGGTTTTTTTAATATATTTGGATCAATGTGCTGTAATTAAGGGAAATGTGGGGTCACCTTTTATAAGAGAGCAAAGGGTCATTTTTTATATTCAAAAAGTAATATAATATAATAGGAGTCTAAATCATAAAAAAATATCCATATAAGGGCATGGATAAAAATATAAGTAGGTCCTGATCTTAATATAATCATAAAATAACATTTCTAAATGTCTATATATATTTTTTATCATTATCCTTTGGATTAATGATTCCGTTAACAACTTTTAACCTTGTCCATAGTAACTTATTTTTTGAAAAAAATTGATATAAAATTTATTTTATTTAACAATCAGCTCATAAATGGAATAGTTATGAAAAAAATGTTCATATATCATCCTAGTTATACTATTTAAATATTTAAATTATTTTAAAATAATTCAGTAAAATATATTTATCATAAAAAAATATATATGTCATTTAAAGATATATTTAGATTATTATAAATTGAAAAAAAAAATTAATGAAATGGAATTTTAATATAATACACATTCAAATAAAATTATATAATTAACATAAAATTTTTAATCATAATTAATATTTAATATAATATTTCTATGGTATTTAAATTAATCTACATTGAATTTCTATTACTCGCATAGGCACTATGTAAGTGTTGCGTAAGAATTTTAATAAATTATTTCATTACATAAAATTAATATTAAATTAAAAGCCCAAAATAATTTAATTATGATAAAAATTAATTTTATGAATAATTAACACATTAATTTTATCTTTATTGGAACATATACTTGGAATTTAAATGCAAGAGAGTGATATTTTCCTTTTTTCATTATAAAAATAATACAATTCATGTTCTAAGAAAAATATACCCAAAGTTACATAACATCAAATATTGGATTATGATGGTAAAACCATACTCATCTAATATATTAAAGTAAATTTTTATTGTCATATTATGTCCATATATAATCATTTTTAACTTTAATTAATGGATATACACTTACTGTAGTAAAAAATATTTAGTACAGTTACCATACATAATGATAAAAAAATAAAATTTACATATTTAAAAAATTTAAACATATTTATTACAATTTTCTGAAAATTTTTATTAAATTCACTTCATTGTAGTTTAATAATTTAATTTAAAATTAAACACATAAAATACGAGGATAAACTATTTTTCCTAAAAATGATTTATATGATATTAAATTATTATTTTTATTCCAATAATTTTTTTGGATAAGGATTGATAAAATGGAATTAATTAATTTATAAAACTAATCCAAACTATAATTTTTCTTTGTAAATACAAGAAATTAAAATTCAATTTTCAACAAAAATCTAGATTTTTCACTAATCATTGCAAAATCAAATGTTCAGAAATTTTTTAAAATTTCATCTTAAGATAATTGTGACGGCCTAAATTCAAATTTTAATTTTATTTGATAAATTTAAAATTATATAATTTCTAAATACTTATTTTCTATAAAACCATATAATTCATGAATATCCAATTTTGATGGAAGCATATCTGATTTCATTTGATTGAAAATTAACTAATATTTATATAATGGATATAAATCTATAAAATCAATTGAATAAATTGTTGTGAGACAATAAATTTTTTTCTCTTAACATCACCTTGGTTATTACACAAAAAAAGTCCAAAAAAGCACTGATTCTCTTCTCCATTTGAAGTTTGATACTGGACATAAAATAGATCTGTCCCTCTACATATCTAAACCCACCTACCACATATTGTGAGATTATGAATGTTTGAATACCATATATCATTTTACACCATCCACCCATCACCAATAATATTGTTCTCATCCATCAATACAAACAACTCCATTGAGGTGATTCACAAACCAAAACAAGGGAGGAAAATGATTTTGTAAATAAGAAAATACTACAGCTAATGGAATGAGTTTATGAGGACCATAAATCTGCTTTATTTGCATCCAACACTATATTAAGGGTGAATATTTATATATATAATTAATTGAAAATATGGGATTATGGATTCTCTTGAAATATATCCTAGGGTAAAATACTATATTTAGTCATTGATGATCATATAAGTGAGAGATCATTCTTATGTATCGAAAGAAGATGACAAAAAATAAGAATATACGGTGTAGAGAATATTGACAAACATGAATTATATAAATACTAATAGTATAAAAATGTATAATGATACCACCGAAAAACCAAATCTACCAAAGTGGGAGTCGAATCTCCTCTATCTGTAAAATGTGAATATATTTATAATCACGGAGGAATTTCATTCTCCTTCTCCATGAATCCTATGCTGAGAAAATAGATTATACTTACTTGGATGGGTTAAACAGGTATTGTATTAGGGGTCTTGATAATTTTCAATGATTGATTCATGTGAGATAATCAATTTACCATGATTGGCTCCTATTGCGTTGAGAATATTTGCCAGTGGGTATGTTTTTATACTTTGACAGTGTGGTGAAAGGAAGGGATTCCATGTATCACATAAGGATTTGGATATATGATTCACATTCCAGTAGTAAAGGCCTAAAAAATCTACTGCGTCCATCAAAATACACTTGGGCTGTTGTTTTTTGGAATAAATATACATAGATGTTGTCCTTGCCTTTGACATGGCATCTAGTTTATGTATATCATTATGGAGATCTGGTTCATGCGGGGTTGATTGAATATCAGGTTGAAAGGAAACCTGAAGACATGACATTTCCCATTAGTGGTGGATTTTTTATAATATACTTCATCAATATTGGCCTTTTACTATAATTTATGTGTTTCTTAGAGGTAACTTCTTATAAAAAAATAGTTGGAAATTCATAGATCGAATTTTTTTCATTGACCATTTATGGGAACTCTAGTGCAATGGAAAAATATGAGCCCATTAAAAACATTAAGATTTTGAAGGGAAAACACAACAACCCTAGAACATGGTTTTCATCATAATTATTTACACATAATTATTTATTAGTGGGGTGTGGTGAACATAAGCTAAACCTTTTTTCAAATTTTTATATTCACTCTCATTGGTCTTAATTTTTATTAATTATAGATTTGTGGAAATTATTTTCTATAGCCGGATAAATTATGTGATGTCTAATGGATATCAGGTTATGGTTTTCGATATATTGCTGGTAGTGGCAATACAAATGAAATTAGTAGGATAGTAAAGATATGTTTATAGTTTATGTCTTCATGTAGAGTTAGTAGCAGTGAGTTTACTATAGGAAATATAGCTTACTATTGGATATGGAATATCATTGAAGAACTCATATACCACATCCGTCAGCAAAATAACTAGAAAACTTATAGGGATAAAGGTCCCTATTAATTCCTAAAAACCAACATGGGGAACAAATGAAAATCCATTGATAGAAAAAATTCATCATCACCAGCATCATCTTTGAGTTATCTTGGGATCATAAAACTCAATGGAAATTCCCTAGTGAGGTATTTTCATAATATGATACCATCATTACCATGACCTCCAGATCATTATCTTTGCAGTAGTATCATTCTCTGACTTTATTCTCTTTGGGTTTCTCCAAGCACATTGATATTTTAATTACTGTATCATTTAGAGAGGATCGATCATCTTTTCTAAGTGAGATATCTTATTTAGTAAAACTTATATGAGAATATTAAAAACTAACTGGGAATTTATTTTTTAGTACTATTTATTACATCTTCATTTATATTGGTTTTAATCCTTGACGATTTCATTGATTCATCACCTTTTCTAGTAGTGTTCATAGAGTAGCTATAAACCAGGTGTGGATGTATTGTTGATATGAATTCATGAGACTACTAACGCCTATATTAAATATTTTTGTGGTAAGTTCAAGATAATTTCATTGATTGGTGGATGTTAGACACAATCCTTTAAACTTAACATTGTGGTTTATCATTTATAAGGCCACAAATAGCTATGATGTATCACCTGGATTATTTGGTTGAGGCGGTGAAGGGTTTGGTCACTTGAAATTGATCTTTTCGTAACATAGAGAATAGAATTTCTATTGTATATTAAAATTTTATCATATAGGTAGCATACAAATTCTGGTATTTCCATTATGTTGTTTGTAATGATTCATGTGATCACTTGAATGTATTCACATTGTATGATTCCATTCCTAATTTTTCTTGGTATATTACAGTTCCTCATTTATCTCAATACATTCACCATGAGAGGCTTTCTCAGTTCATTCCACAAAATTTTGAACACTGAATATTGAAAACTAAATGTGTTGTCACTTGAAATTTCTTAAGTTATAAGTTTTCAAATGGTTATACTCTTGTATATATGAATTGAATTTTAAGAAGAAGAAAGTATTATGACCATTCCCCTATTAAATTAAATGAAAAAAATATTAATCAAGTATTTATAAAAAATAAGTTCATATAAATGTAAATAATTACTAATAGAAAATTTTATATTATTAAAAATTATGTTTTTTGAGTTAAAAAAATCATTTTCCTTCTCTTTCATTTCATTCAAAGAATGAATAAAACATTAAAAATCAATATTTAATAAATTTAAGTATTTCATTCCAAATTAACAAAACTATCAAATGAATTTAATGAAATGGGTTGTTAATAGAAATTGATGTGAAGTTACAATGAATAAAAGTAAAAAATATTGAAATTTCAAACCCTCATAACATTAAATTATAGAGAATGTGGATTGAGGAAAAAATAATTACCTCAAATATGTTTCATAAGAGTAATTTTCAATGATATCATAGATCCAAACTATTTTTTCCTTTTATAATTTGTTTCTATGATCAAATTATTGAAGAATCCTTGATAATAGAGTTCAAAAGAATAATTTCACCACAAATCATCTAATGAATCTATAGAGAGTGAAGGGAAAGTTTATATGAAAAATAGAATCAAAGGGTGATGGAATTAAAAGGATTGGATAAAACTAGTGAATTTCATATTATGAATGGTGAATTCAAACCTTGAAACTTTTGAATTTCAACATATATCAAAATTCACTTTTTCCTACTAAACATCCCAATGTCATGTTCATGACTTGAATATAATTCATAGAAAATACCCTAAAATATTTCAAATCATGAATAATCATTCACAAAGTTATCCTATTCCTATAGAAAAATAATATCTTCAACTCTACATTATCTACTGAATATAACTGATGATCCAACCATGAATTCTAGGACATAAATGAAGTATCACAAAACTAGGACATACATATAATCTAGGGTAATGTAATGTATTTCATTTAAATTTATATACAATAAATTACTGAAATTATATTTAAAAAAATATTACTATAATTATATGTTTTTTAGAAATAAAAAAATGATTTTTCATTATGGGATAAAATTATATATATCATGTTAAATAATTTTATTGAGGACAAGTGCATAAAGGAAGATAATGAATGAAAATTAATAGTGGTACCGAAAAAATGATTTCTGGATTATTTATTTGATAATTGTGAAATATAAAATAATGAATATATATTATTTAAAAATTTAAGAAACAATCTACATCTATAGATTTAAATATTCATGTTATAAATTAGTGATTTTACTTGTTTAAGTTACATAATAAAAAATGATATTTAAATATTAAAAACATGTCATCAAATATGACAAAATAAAAAAAATATAAACACACACATATATATAATAGAATTTAAATAAAAAATAAAAACAGTTATAATGAAATTAAAATAAAAAATGAAATATATTAATTTATTTAACATATACAATAAAAAAATTAACAATAAATTCAAAGGATATTTTTAAATTAATAAAACTATAAATTTAACCAACATAACATTAATTTTTAATAAAAAATATTACCAATAACTAACCAAATATATATATAATACCTAACTTTTAATATTATTATAGAAAAACAATCAAAAATGGATTTAATAATCAATAAAAAAATGCTATTTAATTTCATAAGAATCCTAAATAAAATGACATCTAAAAATAAAAAATACTGGATATAATGGATATAATTTATTATTCATAAGAAATAGTGATATCAAGAATGATATATGATGATGATGTTACTAACTTATGTGAAATGTGGAAAAAAGGGATAGGGGAACCAGAATGTAGTGATAAAAAAGGAATCGTAATAAATGGGGATAAAAAGAGTGGTTATCAATGAAATATTATTATAGTGATACATAGAAATTTGGGTTTTATGTTAATTAGACTAGAAAAATAATGAGGGAGTCATGTCCCATGTGTGTGTTGCAATTTTAATTTAGTTTTATTGTTGTTATTACTAAAAACAAGGTCAACAAAAACATTTTTGTCTTGGTTTTCATTAAAAATAATTTTGAAATCTTGATCATAAGGAATTTTATGTTTGGTTATTAATTAAATGGAATTAAAATTCCAATCTCATATATAATCCATTCTACTAGTGAACTAATCTAACATGAATCCGTTGAAATTGGTACACTATACAATAGTGAAAATTTGAAAATTAAGCCAATAATATAATTAATGGGTTATTTTCCCTACTGTTGGGGTTACTTAAATGATTCATGAAAAATGAACTAAATACTAAAATATCATGATCATAATATGTATTTATATTAATTTATAAATTCTTAGTTATTTTTCATTTTTATTTTATTGTAGTTTATTGGATGGTTTAATGTGATAACATAAAGTTGATAAATTAAATATAATTCTTAAATAAAATTAAATAGAGGGTGTAAAATATATTTTATAATGTATAAATTAATTACCTATCTCACATAGAATAAATAAAAAATTTGGAAAGATAAAATATTTCATAAAATTACGTTTGATAAATTGTTTATATTTCGGGGTTAATAAATTATATATGATCATTATAATATTAAATGTCAAGTGATGAATTAAATAAAGAATAATTATGCATAATAAAAATTAAATTTCTCAATTAAAATATTATGTCATAAAACACCATCCATTATAGGATTTAACATGAAACCTAAATTAAAGTTTCAGAATGTGTTTTTTCTAAAGAAACATCAATTATTGCATACTCCTAACAAGGATAATTGGCTGAAATAACAAAATTGGTTTTAATGGTAATTACGATAGTCTAAATAATATAATTTATACGAACGAATTGAGGATGTATGAGTTTATGAATTTAATTATTGATTTTGTCCACACAATAGATCTAAGATCTACATTTTATTATAGTTGAAAAATAATTCCTTCCAAAATCAATTTTCAAAAATAGTTATGTCCACATTAAGGGTCATGAGAGGGGAAATTTTGACCTCTACCACAAAAATATCTGAATTAATGGATATTACAAATCCATTAGTTATTGATATTGGTATTTGAAAAAATGGTTGGATATATATATAAATTATTGAATAATTAATAATTAGTAATCATGATAAAGTACTATCATGTTAATTTTTTATATATATTATGGAATGTAACCCCCAAGAATAAATAGTATTTTTGATAGACAATGAAAATTTCTACATCAGCACAAAATCCAATGACTGATAGTGGAGCTTATGTATTTCAATATAATAAAAAATTTTGTATATAATATAATACCTGAAACCACATCAACCACCTCGGGGAGAAGGTATGAGTGAGAAGGATACTATATGAGTGACATATAGGATACTTCACCTATTTATTAAATCATATTATAATATTTTTCATAATAGGTGAAGATGAAATATGAGTACATAGAAGAATACAACATGACAACTCCCCATCAATAATTATAAAATGTTAAATAGTTATAAAAGATAATTGATATTGTCACTAAATTTTACATGTTAAAACTAGAATAAAAACACATATGTTGTGATCACATACTCATGATAATATTTTTTTATTTATTATTTGTAAATTTCTGGTGTCAATATGGATAATAAATTTCTTATTATTCCCTGATTATAATCCATACCACCAAGATTCCCTATAATTATTAATAATTATAAATTTAACTGTATGAATAATAAACTCATGAATAATTTGAAAATGGTTCTCCGTGTTTATATTGATTAGTGTAAATATTATTCTTTACCCCTTATAGAGAATGATGTGAGGAACATGGTTGAAAATCCAATGACAGGATCATTGTAAATGGTTCCTTAATAAAATATTCCAATGAAACAAAATACTCTAGGGGAGATCAGTGAATATGAGGCTATATTATTCACATGTGTTATGAAAAGAAAAATGGATAAGAAATGAAGTTAATTGAATAAGAAGTCAATATTTCATACAAATTTATGTTTATTCGTCATTGCATGTAATATTTCTACTAATCTTCTTAGGTATCTAGACCTAAATTTAATTTAAATATTTTTTTTCCCAAATATATATTCCATGGAAATCCGAAATTCAACATGAAATAAGGTGAATCATTATTTTTATGGTGGGACTTAAGTCATTCCTCAACTAAAGAAGGTCATCATTTCCATATTTCCATGTGGATTCATTCTTATAATGTAATATTTTGTATTTAGTGTTACCCAAGAATTTATGTTAGTATATTTTATTCTATATAATGAGATGGTATTTCTTATTATAAATGAAAACTTTTATGAGTTTCCAACATTTAATAATAGCCTAATGATACAATAAAAACATTTAAAATATCATAAATTAATGAGGAATATAAAATTTCAAAATCAAATAATATTATTTTTTCGGAATGTTAATTCCTAGTTATGAATACTAGTAGTAAATATCTATTATATAACTACTATGGGGTTTGAAGTAATTGTGGACTGGAATTATAGTTATTTGAAAAAAATAGTTTTACAGTATTGAAAAAAGATCCCTTTTATTGTAAAATATACTTTAGCTACAATGCACCTAAAATCAATTCAGTAAGAAAAACTTTAAATATTTTAATAGGAATTTATAGAAAAAATAATTTATAATATATGATTCCTAGAATGAGAATTTTGGAATGTAATGTGATGTAAAGGATTCTTTTGGTAATATTTATGTGATGTTATTAATGAGATGTTCCAAAAATATATCTACCAAAGATTCATAGGTCATTAAAATGTAGTGTAGAGTTATTCCAAAACTATCATTACCTTATACACATTATCATAATGAATTTATTAAAAGGAGGATCGATGGTGAGTCATATAATTATTATCATTATTTCATTACTCCAATAAATATATTCTATTCAAATAGTTTCTTTAACACTTAACCTTATTCCAACTATAAATGATGGATAAATTTCATAAAAAATAAAATAGGAATGAAAATCATTAGGTAATAGATTCATGTTCTTAGATTCGATCTATTTGATAAAGGTAAATTCATTGTATAAACCTAAATCATGGAAATATTGATTCATGGTTACTTATCCTAAGTTACATTGGATATAAAAATCCCTAATATAGAATAGTTTTAGTCTGCTGTCGGATTATATTTCTATAATAGGAATGGAAATATCTATTTTAGTTATTTAGAGAATGATACACTTAAATGAAGTCAAGAATCCTAATGTACATGGGTTACATTGGAATGTAAACATCATATTTGTTTAGGGGAACATTTTTTCAAGAGACACATACTTTACTAGAAAGACAAAACAAAAGAGAAAATGATTTCTTGTCACTAAGTTAAGTGATATATTATTTTATAAGGAATGAAGAATAATTATCCTATATCGATGTATTAAACAACACAAAGTCTAAAATAGGAATATTTAATGAACATAAAATGAATTCAATGTAACAAATTCATGAATTTTTTGTATACTTCTACCAAATGATATATATCATATTTTTGAGTATTCAAGAGGAAACATGACATAGATTATAAATAATAACTCATGTGAAATTTTCGTGCCCCAACCCAAGAATCCCATATATATTTTCCTCTTTGTTACCTTGCAATAAGATACATGGAATCACATCCCAAATGATGAAATAGATTATTAGTATTCATAAATGAGATAGATACATGATTCCCGTATTTTATTTAAAAAAAAATGATGAACAAAATTATTTTTCAGGAAAATATGTCACGGACCATCCCATAGGGCCCAAGACATGACTACCCCAAGTCTGCCTTCCATAAGCCAGGGGCTGGTGAGTAGCACCAAAAGGCATATCCCAAAAAGGGAAGGAATTTCCTTTAAACTTGTACACACACTTCCCATACTACATAAAGTAAAATTGAAACTGGGATGCAAAGAACATGTATGTCACACAAGGAAACAACCACACAAGTAACAGTGAAACTGAAATGAAAAAGTGGCCAAAATACAAACCCGATAGAAAAAGAAAGTACAATATATTGAATTACAAGCTCTAGAGATCTTCAAAAAGGATAATACCTATAGAGTAGGTACAAATAACTTCTAGATGTCTCTAAGGTTTAATGATTCTATAGATCTATCTCCGAGCACCACCTAGCCCTGGCTCTCCAAGATCCCAGTCAAAGGTGTCTATTGTCTGCACAAGACACAACATGTGCGGGCGAAGCCCATGTAGGGGTGAGGGTAAAAATGCATCGTAGGGACCCCAAGACAAAATCTGGCCTTGTCGAATTCAGAAAACGAAATCACAAAAGAATTCACAAATATTAGAGTCCCTAATGTCAGGCCGACATAGTTATAACATATAGTGTTGATATAAAAACCAATGGTTGCAAACACTGAACATCAATCACTATAATGGAACTCATCCCTGATGAGTCCTTTAGGCGAGATAGGTATCATTAACCTTTTCATTAGTAGATTAATGAATCCTAGTTGGGTATCTTATTCACGAAGCCTCACTGATAACTGAGTCAAAAAGCCTCACTAGGTAGCCAAGACATAGAGTCTCACTGATAGCTGAGTCTTGATGTTTCATTGGGTTGCTGAGTCATGATGTCTCGATGATTGCTGAGTCATTGAGTCTTGCTGGGTAGATGAGTCATGGAGTCACATTGGGAAGTTGAGTCATGGATTCTTTCTTATAGATGAGACACAATGTATCATTGGGTATCTGAGTCATGAAGTCTCGCTGATAGTTGAGTCATGGAGTCTTGTCGGGTAGTTCAGTCACAAAACCTTGTTGGGTTAACATCCATGAAATCTTTCATAGAGGATTTCAACACGACCACATCTTCATATGGGTCCCTATTCTAGAGACGACTCATTAATTGGATGCATGGTATGTGAGATACATCCCTTATTATAAATAGGGGTCAGTTGGGTCTAGTCAAAATCTGACTAGTTCAAACCGACCTACCAACCCGACTGAGGGTCCTACGTGACCTAATCCTATTTATCTGGACCATTGGCTTGGACTATTGGGCATGACTGTACACAGCCGAGGTTGGACATGGGTCAAGTATTCTTGATCACACAGTGACTTGAATTTATCTAGCTCAGCCCGCATAGGTGGGTCGGTCTCTTTTCCAAGCTCGGGTCATCGTGAAACCTAGTTTTATCCCATCGGTACAGTCCTCTAAAGAGGAACAAATTAAAAGTTTAGTTAGGCTGCTCGAGAGGGGTGATCTTCTAGCCTGGTTAGTCTTGTTGGGGCATGCACGACCTGGTAGTTATCCACCTCCCATTGTCATCATGTATCCCACATGGAGCGGGCCTCTCCTTCTATGTAGTGCAATGCTTGTGCGGCGTCCAGGCAGCCACTATGACCCTCCTCCACCGCGACGCGTGTCGGGTGCGATGCCTCCACTAGTGGGGCCAACATGGTTAATACACTTCATCTCAGACTCAAAATCGGTTAGTGACACCTCCCGCCTACATCCACCACCGTAGGCCTCTGCAACCAGTCACCAGCATCACTGTACTACTGGTGTTGTACTAGCAGCACCTTCTGTGGACCACCGGGTCCACTTCGGTCATCTGATCTCAAATCCTCCTGCACCATTGGGACTCTCTGGTCGCTTCAATTACTTCCATGGCCTCATATCCACCTAGAAGCCATTTTGAGGATGTGACCATGAAGAACACACAAGCAGAGGGGCTTGGGACTTGTTTGTTTCAGCCCACACCCTCTGCATTAGATGTTTAAAAACTGTGAAGCTTGGGATCGTAGTTCTCTCAAATAATCATAAATCCCGGTTCAAAAAACCCAAGGTAAACATCCTCCTGCAACAAAAAATGATTTTCATATCAAAATTTTTGTGGGTTGATCTAAATTAATTGTTTTGAAATATTAATGGAGAAAACATAAAACAGTTAAACACCGACTTGGTTTGAGGATCTGTTGCTAACAAGGTATAAAGCATCAAGTCGTCGTCAATCCTCACTCCATTAGAATTCATAGTCATTCATCGTCTCTTGAATCCATCCCATTGGTTTTTATTGATAGTGTTCATCATTAGAGAGAGAGGGAGTTAGAGTTTACACGTTCGTGAAATTAAATTCCACCAGTTGATTTTCCAACGTGTTATTTAAAGAAAACACGTCGTAGCATTTCTATTATGTTGCGACATTGCATTATTACTCTATTTAATTTACGAAGAAGAATAGTTATTAAACCTACCAAAAATGATCCATTATTATATTACTTTAATTTTCCTCGTTGCCACACCACATCGAGGTCATCCGCCACTCAATGGTGATAAAATATAGAAAATAAAATTTTAATTTATTTTAATATTTTTTGAAAATTCAAAAAAATTAACATTTTCATCTAAACCATTCCAGTTGATGATAAGTACATTCTACATGAATCTCGGCATTTCGATTTTAATGGTTCCCTTAGATTTTTTATCTGATCATTTGTTCAATAGTTAGAAAATTCCTCTTTTACGTTTACTAATGTGAACTTAAAGAATGTTTAAGATTCCATTCTGGCCCCACCGGGCCTTGGAATCATGTTCTATCAAAGAATGTGGTCTCGGAAAAATTCCATATAATTTAATAAAATACACAGAAATTATAGGACATTACATTCTCCCCAACATAGAGCTTTACGTCCCTGAAATCCAAATGGAGGCTAATCAAATCAAAGGGGGTACTGAGCACGAATCTGAGCCTCCAACTCCCATGCGATCCCCTGAAGAATCTTATGTTTTCACCAAATGTGCACTAGAGGAATTGACCATCCAAGAAGTTCCCACTCTGTTTTATCCTATATATTTATTGGGAACTCCACTAAGGTCTCCCCATCATCAATTTGTAGCTCTCCCCAGTCGATGACGTGTGATGGATCATGCATGAACCTCTTCAGATGTGACACGTGAAAACCATCATACAACTGGTGCATCTGTGAGAGAATAGTAAGGTTGTATGAAACCACACCCACCCTACTGAGAATCTAAAAATTTCCCAAAAACCTCATAGATAACATTCTACCCCACCCAAATCATGGAAATCCCAGTCAGGGTGAGACCTAAAGAAAATCATGGTCTCCCTCCTTAAAATCCATGAGTCTCCACCATTGTCAGAATATGATTTCTTCTTACTCTATGCTATCCTCATTCACTCCTGGATGATCAATACCTTCTCATTTGTAGCTCTTACCATCTCTAGTCCCATGAGGTCTGACTCCCCTAAGTCTTTCCAGCATAGAGGTGATCCACATGGATGCTTGTACCAGGCCTAAAATGGTTTCATGATACTAGTGGAGTGATAGCTGTTGTTGTATCCAAACTCCACTAACAGTAGTTTGTCCTCCCAACTCCATCCAAAATCAAGGATAGAATAATAAATCATGTCTTCAAAGGTCTATATGGTCCGCTCCATCTACCATCTGTCTGGGGATGAAAAGATGTGATCAAGCGTATCTGAGTCCCTAACGTCGCATTCAATCCCTTCCACAAGTGGGATTTAAATTTTTCAAACATGGTCTGATATGATATTCTAAGTCACTCTTTAAATCCTTACAATCACCTAGATGTAGATGCATCACATTCCCTCTACCGATCCCTCCTCCCAGATGGGTGGGAAGTGAGGCGACTTGTTGAGTTAGTCAATAATTACCCAAATAGAATTGTTTCCCCTGGTCGTTTGTGGTAACCCCATCACAAAATCCATGTAGATACCATCCCACTTCCATTACAGTACCTCAAGTGGATGTGTCAAGACTACTGCAATCTGATGTTCTCCTTTTACTTTCGGACAAGTAAGGCATCATGAAATTAACTCTGCGACCAATTTCTTCATGCATGGACACCATTATTGATGCTGTAGGTCCTAGTACATCTTCGCCACAAATGGATTTACCACCATGGGGGATGTATGGAACACCCTCAACACTTCCTTGTATAACATCGCTGGTATAATAGTGTGTCCTCTGAAAAGGATAGCGTAATCCCCACCTATCGAAAATTCATTAGGATCCTATCTTGATGATATATGAGCACTTCTGGCCACATAGTCAACATCCACATGTTTTGCGTCTCTAACTTGTTGTAATAGTGCAGGAGTGACTGTCATTAACCAATGGTAACCTGCTCTATCATCATCTATGAAGGATATTTGTATCGAAACTAGTTGGTATGACGCCTCACTCAGTATTTGTAAACCAAACCTCCTACTGAGCATGTATTCCACCACATTCCCCTTACTAAAAGTATATATTATCTCAAATTCATGGTCCTTGAGGGACTCCAGCCCTCGCCATTGTCTCATGTTTAGGCCCTTCTCTGAGAAGATAGACCTAAGACTCTTTTTATCAGAGTAAATGGTAAACCATTCAACCATCAAGTAGTTCCACCACATCTTCAAGTAAAAGACCACTATTTCTAACTCTATGTCATGGGTCTCATAGTTATTATCATGTTTCCTAAACTTCCATGATCCGTAGTTGATAACTGCTCACTCTTTCATTACAACACATCCCAGTCCGACCCATAATTCATCACAAAATATATATACTGAATTCCCTCTTATGGTAGTATCAATATGGGTTTTCTCTTTAGTCTCCACATCAACTCCTGGAATTTTTTTTGGCACCTCTGTGTCCATACAAATGTATTTTCCTTGTTTGGAAAATTTTACAAGGGTGCTACTACTCTAGAAATGTCAGGTATGAACCACCAGTAGTATCCAGCCAACCCTATAAAACACTGCACCTTAGTCACCCTCCAGGGTGTCTCCTATGAAATCATTTCCTCTGTATCCAGAACTGGCACTTCGACAGATTACCTTAATGTCGGTGCTCTCAGAGTGTATCTAGAACTATCTGCATGTGTGTAGCATGTTCCTCATCTGACATCGAGTACACCAAGATTTCATCAATTAAAAAAACCATGGAATGATCGAGTTAATGTTGGAAGATCCTATACATGAGTCACATGAACACTACTAGTGCATTTTTCACAACGAAGGGCATCACCAAGAACTCGTAGTGTCCATACCAGCACCTGAAGGTTGTCTTCGACATGTCCTCATCTTATACCCTATGCTGAGGATAGCCAGATCTAATGCCTATCTTCAAGAACCATATCTCTCCCTTAATATGATTAAAGATGCCATCAATCCTCGCCAATGGATACATATTCTTCACGGTCACCTGGTTCAGGAACCAGATGTCCACGCATTGCCTCAAGCTCCTGTTTTCCTTCTTGGAAAACAACACTGGGGATACCCATACTGAAACATTGGGCCTTACAAACCCCTTCTCCTATAATTCCTCAAGTTTTACCTTCAATTCACGAAGCTCTGTTGGATCCATCCAATATACCGGTGTGGATATCAATTCCTTCCTCAGGTGAAGATCAATCCATAATTCTACCTCTATATGAAGAGGTAGTCCTAGAAAATACTCAATAAATGAATCCTCATACTCTTCCAACACCAAAGGAAATATCACACTCTTCTCTTTCACCACACCGTGGGTGAGGCAAGCCAACTAGTGAGTGATCTTCTATACCCTCCTCTGAGAAGGTCCATCCTTTACTAAAGAAGTTTTCTTCTCACTAGTGAATGAAATGTTGGTCTCATCATCTACGACACACCACACTTTGTCCCTAATATTGTCGACCTAAGCATGGATTATAGATAACCAGTCCCTACCCAAGATTAAATCATAGGTCCTTGATGCTACAACTAGGAGAGCCCATCAGAATCTCTTGCTTCCTAGAGTAATCTCACACTGCCGGTACAACGTTATGATCATCGAATCCCCTCCCATAAAAGTATATATTCATAATGATTAAGTCTATCTCTCCATGGGAATATTTGAGCATCGGTCATGGTATGTGGAAAGGAATGATTGATTGGAACCTATGTATATAGGAACTCCATGTAAACTGGATTATACACAAATCATACATTTATTCATCTCTAGAGAACCACGGTCGTAGGCCTCCATCGCTTGAAGCTATCCCCACCCCTATCAACCTACTCTCGGAGATTGTGGTGGACCTCCTAGGGGTGGTGCTGGTAGCACCTCATATCTCCTCCCATCAGATACTACTCTGCCTGCTCCCCTTCCACATTTACCTCTCTGTGGAAAACCCTTTTTGACTCTATACCTTTACCTTGGTGGTCCCTCCACTGCCTTTTGATTTTTCGTATGGAGGGTCAGGTAATATTGAGCTATGTGCCCCCTTCTTACCGCACATGAAGAACTACTTATTCCCCTTTAGGTGGCCTCTACCCATGGGGCCTTGCACAACCGACTCAATATCACATGGACATCCCCTAGAGGTTCTGGTCTACATGGATCCCTGTGTCAGTTGTTAGTTACCAACTGGTGAGGACTCTTCTTCCCGTCGTCTGGTGGTAGCTCTCGCAGTCGGTGTAGGTTCTACCTGGAATTTCTCTACTAGAAGTGATCTCTCAAGCACCCTATCCTACATAGGGATACTGAGATATATCATCGATTCTCTGATCTCCCGTATAATCCCCTTATCAAAGGTTCGGTCCCTGAATAAAGGGACTCGCACCATATCAAAAGAGTGTCAGGAGAGGAATGTGAACCATGGAATGTAATCAACCATGGTCAGGTTGGCCTTCTGTAAGTGTATTAGCTCATATATGCATGCTGAGTGCAATGTCTCAGGGGCCTCCTCGTGCGTCTTTAGTGTCAAGGTCCAACATCTCCCTTATTCTCCCTATAGAAGGCTTGCAGCTAGAAACACCATCTAGTCTAAAGGTATCCTTCTCTTTTAGAAAACTCATGTCACCATCTCCAACCAATCTTCAACTTCCTGAGTATCTATCTCACCTAGAATCATTATAGTCCTCTACCTATGAAATACATGTAATGTGCTCAGTCGGTGTGCATCCCCTAATGGTAATTCTGGTAGCAACTACTGCTGGATGAGTGGTGGTGTCTTTGTTACACCTCCCAGGGGTGCCATCTCAGGATCGTGTCCCTACACAGATGCCTCGTCGCTCGGTGGACCATCATCGTGATCCTGTATTGAGATCCTAATTGGCTTTCTACTAGGAGGTATCTAAAGAGAAATCATGATTAACCATGGTTAGTAAATTATTCATGGTGATATGACTCTAACTTAAAGAGATTAATGAATAAACCTCTAAAGGCACAATAAATCTAGTTATTTAATGAACTGATTCCGAAAAGAAGAATTCGGGGTCCTGGATTATGGAAATGTTAGCCGTCGCACCAACACTGGACTCCCTGGATCTGACATTAGAACTCAAAACATTTATCACAATTTCCCAAATAAAACAACCAACACTCATCCTTTGAGATAGAACTGACCACCTATGATATAACTCTTTCTCGAACTGTCCCCCAGTGCTCGTGTTGTGACTTCCCCAAGCACGCCATCTATATTCTAGGGGCTGGAGAATAACACCAAAAGGCATATCCCAAAAAAGGGAAGGCATCTACTTTAAACCTGTATGCACAAAAAATCTATAATGTGGAATGTAAAACTGAAACTAGGATTCTAATAACAAGAATGTCAAATGAGAAAACAACCACACATGTAAAGGTGAAACTGAAAGGGGAAAGGGTCCAGAATACTAACCCAACTGAAATGGAAATTATAGTCAAAGGAAGTGAATGTTATAGAGGTCATCCACTATGGATCCAACCTTATTGTAATTTTTAGCTCAATGACAGATTTTGTTGAAGCGTACTATATTAGTAGATCCACCTCCAAGAACCACCTGCCCCTGGCTCTCCAAGATCCCAGTCAAAGCTGTCTATCATCTACACAAGACACAATAGGTGTGGGTAATGCATGTGCTAGGGTGAGAATAACAATACTCAGTAGGTACCCAGAGATAAACACAATCCTCAAAAAAATCCACAAATTAAATCACAAAATAATTCTCAAATATTAGATCCACTGATGTCAGCTCGAAGCGGGTATAACTTAATGTGTTGATAGAAAAATTAATGGTTGAAAAAACTGAAAGTCAATCTCTATAAAGGAACTCATCCCAGATGAATCCTTTAGTATATCTATTTCACCCATACTTATTTTGTAGTTAATTCATTAATCATCACTGCTTAGTTGAGTCATGGAGTCTCAATAATATCTAATTCACAAAGCCTCACTGTGTAGTTGAGTCATAGAGTTTCGCTAATAAATGAGTCACAAAGTCTCACTGGGTAGCTTTGTCACGACGTTTTTTTGAATGATGATTCATGGAGTCTCGCTAGGTAGCTTACTCATATATTCTCTGTTGGTAGTAGAGTCATAGATTCTCACTGATAGCTGAGTCACAGAGTCTTTCTATGTAGTTGAGTCACACAGTCTCCCTGATATCTTAGTCATGGATTATGCTTGGTAGTTGAGTCATGATGCCTCATGGAGTCAACATCCATGAAGTCTTATTTATAGGATTTCCTAAGGACAACCCTATCATGTGGGTCCCAACTCTAAAGACAACGTGTTAATCGGACACACGGTCTAGGATATACCTACCTTTTTTAAACAGTGGTCGGTTGCCTCAGATCCCTATTCGACTAGTTTGGACCAACCCGACAAACCTTACCCAGGTTCCTTTATGACCTCATCCTGTCATTCTATCCCAATTGGACTGGACCATTGGGACTCACTAGAACCAACCGAGGACGTTCATGGGTCTCGTACTGTTGGTCACCCAGTGACCCAAATTCATTAGGACAGGCCTGTAATGGCAAGCTGATATCTTTTCTGAGCTCGGGCCACTGTGTGGACTAGTTTTATCCAGTTTTCCCAATCCTCTGGCCCTACCCGGTCCGGTGGGCTGGCCGGTCTAGTTGGGGCACGTACATCCGTGCATATAGATTCCCCCTATGGTCAACACATGGCCCATGTAGAGTTGTCAACTCCTCGTATGCAGGGCCACGCTTATGTCGTGTCTAGCCAACCACTGCAACCGACGGGCTATGGCCCTCCTACATCATGGCGCGTGTTTGGCATGCCACCTCCACCTGTGTGGTTGGAATATCCCTAATGCATTTTGTCGCACGTGGCACTAGTTGGCGTCGTTTTTTTCCTCCATCACAATGGTGGTGTCATGCCGGTGGTGTCGCGCCAGCGGGCACCTTCCACTAGCCACTGAGTTAGCTCGGGTGGTCTGATTTCAAATCTTTATATTCCCTCAGGCCTCTCGGGTCACATCCATCACTAACACGACTCTAATCCACCTTTATTCTCTTTCGAGGATGTGACCATGAAAAATGAACAGGAAGATGGGATCACTCCTTGTTCGTGTAGCCTCGTGCCCTCCACATTAGAAGTATAAAAATAACGTAGGCATGGGATCATAGTTATATTGGATAATCATTTATCCTTGTGAAAAACCCCAATTTAAACACCCTCCCATAAGAACACACAATCCACAGATCAAACTGCTCATTGGTTGATCCACATTCATTGTTTTTGAATAAAAAGGGGGAAAATAAAAAACAATTAATCCCCTAATTGGTTTAAGGATCCATTGCTGATGAGGGATGAAGCTTCGAGCTGTTGTTGGCCCTCGCTCTATTATCATTTGTCAACATTTTTCATCTCTCAATTCCATCCTACTAGTATTCGTCAATAGCGTTCATCATCCTAGAGAGAGGGGGAGAGAGTTTCCATGTTCGTAACATACAATTCAAAAAAATTATTTTATATATGTTATTAAAAGAAAACATGTCCCAATGTTTCCGCTACACTGCGACATCACGTCGTTACACTGTATCATTTATGAAAAATCATAGTTTTCATGCATGAACAAAAATGATCCATTATTAATTCCCATTAATGTGCCTTGTTGTCACACCATAGAGTCTTCTCCTGCCACTCAATGGCGGGAAAAGAAAAAAAATAACCTTTAATGTTATTTTATAATTTTCTGAAAAGTCCAAAAAAAATTAACTTTTTCGTCAAACCATTGCTGATCGAAGTTATGGCCTTTCTAGGAGAATCCCAATGTTCCGAGATTAAAGGTTCCATTATATTTTCAATCGAAGCACTGGTTTGAAAGTTAGAAAAACACATTTATATGTTTACTTTAGTGAACTTAAAGAAAGTAAAAAATTCCATTCTAGACTCACCAGTCCTCAGAATCACATGTCGTCAAAGCGTATGGTCTCAGAATAATTCCATATAACTTCAATAAATTCAAAGAAATTATAGGATATCATTAAATTATTATTCCCTCTAGAATATTACTTGCATATTATTCTTAGTATTCTTCCAAGATTTCATTGAAAGGAAACAAAATCATGGTGAGAATAAATTCTAAGTAAGTTTTAAGTACAATATAATATATCTTGAATCAATAATTATCATCAATAAAGAAAGGTAAATAATAGAACATAGATTCGAGTTAACTAATTTTACTATCTTAACATGATAAGGCATTATCAATATGGAATGGAAAAAATTGAACTGACATTCCATTTAAATATCTGGACTCTCATGAATATATAAGGCATAATCAAAATAGTACGGTAAATTACTAATATCAATAGCTTGTTAATCATAAAACAAAAAATGGAAATGTATAAAAAAGATAATATTATTGATAAAATATCATGGATAATAATAATTGAGTAATTAATGATGTATATACTTAATTATTTAATTCCATGATCTCAGGCATCATGATATCTATACTATTAATAATATTCACAACATATTTTAAAACTGATATGTAGGTATAGACTAGAAACCTATTTAACTACGGTTATCCAACTTATTCATCTCATGAGAATGTTGATGAATTGATTTCCAATATATAACTGGTCCCCTCTAGTGTTGTCATGTCTAATACATTTCTCATATATTCAATTGTCTATTTAATTCGTGAAAAGTATTCATTATGTACAAATTTTTGTATCAAATAATGGATAAATATTAAGAATAATTTCCCTAGTCAATTATAGAAAATTAGAAGTAAAAAACTATATATATATAAGATATAAGGTTTTATTAGTATTTTAATCTATGATAGATAAAATTAATATTTGCCTAAAATTAACTTTTTAATGATAATATGAATATAAATATTCATAAAAAATACAATGAGTCAAAAAATTAATCAATAAAGAGAATATGAATACTTTTATTATTCAATGTTATTGTATAAATTCTATATAAATAATAAATATGTTAACAATACAATATTTCCACAATGTATCATATGTACAACAAAGGTTTATTGACAATGATGAATATAAATACAATTAAAATTTTGTTAAAGCAATCTTGAGGAAAGTAACCTTTTTAATATGAAATTATTTGTAAAAATTAATTTTCTCAAAATATTTTGATAACTAATTCATTTTAAAATACCCCTTTAAATAAATAATATCAAATTAAAAATTTTGACTAGTAATTATATCAATAAATTTTTCATACACATTATAGCATAGGTTCCTTTCACTTTCTGGTTAAAATATTAACGAGCCTTGTTTGGAAAACAAAATCAATATTCCTTCTCTAAATATTTTTTAAAAATAAAAATAGGGGTAAACATGTATTAAAAATATAATTTTCATAATGTTAAAAATAAATTTATAGAACATTTTTAGAAAACACCATTTTAGAATAAAAATTATTATCAACCAAAGAGGAAAAGATTGTTATATTTTCTGAAAAAAAAATTCTCAATAATTTTAAGTACCAAAAAGAGGAATAATATAATATATCCTTAAAGAATAATGAATAATTATATTCTAAGGAAATTAAATTTGTTTGTTATATTCTAATAAAAAGATTTCCTTTAATTGAAATTTATGTGTAAGCAATCTTGATTAAAATGAGATTTGGAAATAATCTCTTCGAAAGATCATTCCATTGAAATGAAAATGAATATAAGAATTAATTTTTTGTATCATATATATATCCAAATAAAAAAGCTGTCAATACTTCATAATATAGATAAAATTACTTACACATGTAATCATATAATTTCAATGAAAATGAATAAGTAATATGACCCAATGAAATGAATTTGAGATAGGAGATTATTTTCCACTTGGTAAAATTAATGCCAAATAACTACGGATTAAATATTCATAATTTAAATTTAAATACCATGAAATACTAATTAATCAACAAAATATATGTCATAGTCATTATATACACCATATAAAAGAAAATTAGGTGTATAACAATATAATATGCCTCAATGAAGGGTTAATGATATGATGTCCCTTACTACTTCGGTAACATTTGAGCCACAAAACTCATAAAAGAGAGATCATAAACTAGATATTTAAGTAAAGATTATTTTATTTTTAATAATAATAAAATAAATTCATGGAAAATATATACACCACATAAAATAAATTGTTCTTGAATATTGAATGTGTGTCACATTAGTAAAAAGTGAGTGGGAAATACCTTACCTCAAACTTATTTTTTTATGAACTTTAGCCACTTATATAGTGTTTTTTAAAATTTTATTAACTTATAGAAAACCCATATTAATATTTATGCCAATATTTATGTTTATTTTATAACATAATATCTCCTAATCATTAATAATATTTTGATATTTCTTTTGTTTTGAGTGACAGAATCCTTGTTTTCTCATGTATGCTTTATCATGAATGGTCATGTTTTTGAGAATATTATATATATTCATCGTATATATAATTATAATAAATTTTTAAATCACATTTTTTTATTACATAAAATTTTATAATAATTATTTATATTTGAACATGTGGAATGGATCACATTTCTTTATGGAGATAACAGGCCATATGTATGCATGAATTACATTATAATTTCTTTAACGAGTGAAAGGGTATGGACATGGGTGATATATTAATTAGAAAGAATAAATATTTTTTATATATCTCATATACACAACATAATTATCCTTATGAAATTCTATTTAAACATAACTGATGAACTAACCATATCACTCCGCAAGGTTGTAGTCTTCCATACACATGAGGGCATTATCTAAATTCCAACGACATAGAATGTAAGAATTTTTATTTGATATTATAATTTATAACTTATAAAAATATGATTAATATTATATATATATATATATGTTTGTATATTAAATCCCTCACTATATACAATTTTGAAATGTGGTGATGGAAAAAAAAAATTGGTTCATGAGGTGGTAGTCCATTGTGCACATGATCGATAATTTGGTTTCCAATTTGACGGGGGGGGGGAATTACTAAATTTTATTAAATTATCATAATATCATCTTAGTATATTTTAGATATTGGTTTTATTATTCTAGTTTCATTAAATAAAATTTTAAATAGGTTTATGAAAAATTAAAATAATAATTATCATTAAAGAATATTATTCTTTTTATGTATATTTATATAGGATTGAACGAAAAGCATCACTCAAATGGATATATGTTCTAAAAATGGATCGATGATATTAAGATGAGTTTAAGGGATTAAAATTGAACTTATTTTCAAAAATAAATGTATTTGGAGGTGTGTATAGGGGAGGATAGGGTGTGGCCTTTTATAAATGGGGGAGTGGAAAAAAAGTGTTTTTAGAAATAATCAATTACTCCAACATTTTTATCATGGAAAAAATCTGTAAAATCGGCCATTATAAAAACATGGACGTGATAGGGTTGAGATATGAATATTTAATTGGTTTTGGATGATTTTTAAGTCATTTTAAACATAATATTTTTAGTTTAACCCCCCTGTAAATCAGTTTTGATCACCAATGCGGTAAGTAATATTTAATGATTTACATTTCATAATGGTAAAATGTTAATTCAACCTTATATGATATTATAAAATATTATGAATGAAAAAATGTACTCAGTTATTACAAATTAAATTAACATAATTGGAAGAATCCAATTTCATATTATACATGTACATTTGATTAAAAGGAATGTTTCCAAACAGAAAATTAACATATGTGTATATGGTTTTAATATAAAATCTCAGTATGAAATTTCTTATAATAGCATAAATATGTTAAACTATTAAATAATTAAAATTCTTTTTTATACATGATTTAAATTATAATTTATTTCCATAAATTATTTTATAATAAATAGTGGTTTACAATAAAAATCTATATTTTCACTATACTTCAAAAATAAAACATTTTATAAATTCTCAAAACACCACCCTAATATAGTTTTTGATTGATGATTTATAAACTGGATTTAATTTCATCAAATAAAATTTAAATAAGTGTTAAATATAAATTTTAAATTATGTGTTCAAAATATAACTAAACAGTTTGAAAAATATAATTTTTCATAATAAATATCTTTTCCATTCAAATGGTTATTATTTTATTTATAATAAATCTATAAGTATAGTTTTCATAATTTATTTTATCATATTCGTACCTACCAATTTAGAGGCTAGGTTATAATTTTATACTATATTAAGGTTCATGTAGTCTCAGGGTAGGGTGTTCTGTAAATCTATCTTAGAGATTGTGTTTTTTAAAGGAATATATAATTATGTCTTGTGGTATTATATTATCCTATATGGTTTGGGTTGATATTATATTATTTTATTTGACCTAACATTATTATCTTCAAAAGCATGTTGTTACATTCTCCATGACATCATTATACTTTGTCCTCCAAATTTGATATTGATCTCTACAATAAAGGGTTTGACAATTGGAAATACCATCATTGTAAAACCCACAACATAAAATGGGATAACAAAAAATCCCATTAATATTGGGAAAGATAAATATTAAATATTATATGGGGTAATACATAACTAGTTTTCCAAATTAGATAACATATGTGGGACGTAAATATATTTACATTGATGAACAATTTAATTCTCTAATAATGATGTAGGGTTGTTGAGGTAATTAATCTTAAGAAAGTAAAGGATCAATTAAAAATTAACAACCATAATACTATAACTGTATTATGATTTAAATTGCCTTCTATTCACCCAATATGAAGGTAATATGAAAATATTATTTCATTATCCATTTCCTAAAGTGGATAAATTTTTTTACATTATAATAATATAATTATATATAATTAATAGATACATATGTATTTCATTTTCACAATTTTATCCTTAGACTGTTCTTCGATCAATTTCTACTTCATATCTTTCACTAAGAAATGGATTTCAGAAAATTAATTATTCAATCTTGAATCACCAAAACTATGTTTTAATGTTTGATATGATGTATAAAAGTGTGACCAGTATCTCCTCCTATTTCTACAAACATTCCAAAACCGATATGGTCAGAAAAAATTATTAATAAGTAGACCTCAACTGTAACACAACTGCTTAATCGTTAATATATAATAATCAATTAAATTCTGTAATAAAAATAAAATATTTAACAAAACATCACATATGATAGTATTAGTTTCCAAATAGGTATCATTTATTGGTTGTCGGTTTAAGCATCACATACTTTCCAAATACGATGGGTTTTCACCTAGTATGCAGTTTGTCCATTTTGTAAAACCATTTTAATATAATTTATAGAGTATTACTAAATTATGATGACCCAAATTACTAAAAAATAAATGTTATGATAAACCTTAAAGTTAAAATTTCCTTTAATATTATGTCCAACGAAATATTTATGAATTTTTCCTCAAATAACATTTTCATATACTAAAATAATGGGTTGTGATCCCATAAATGATTTCAAAAAATATCCTTATTCTTGTTTTATTCCCACGATATTTGTGAAAGGTGCGTTAATGAAATTGAACTTATGATCATTCTCAAAATATAACCCTGTTCTGGTATTCATAACTTATATAATTATTCAGAAATATATACATTAAAATTTAACACTATCCATATATATTTTATAATTATTATAACAATGATACCATTTGTGAAAATACTTTAATAATTTAACACTTGATTCAAAATTGATAAATAAATCAACTTTTTATTTCAACATAATTCTATCATTATTCAAGAGGATAAATTTATGAAGAGTTAATTGACTTAGATAATTTCATGTTTCCCCACATTAATGGAAAAATATAAAAATGAATCCCTATGAAAAATTTTATTTCCTATCATTATACTCTATATTTTTTCATCATCAATTAATTTCATTACTCCTTTTTTCTAAAAATAAAACCTTTTCTCATTCCATTGATGAACCTTCTTGGGATTATCTTTCCATGTTTATGACAATAAAGAAAATTGAGCATGCATTCTATTGTGATCCCTATTGCTTAATATCTTAGGGAACTCCATCCATCTCTTCCTCGATGAGTCTACAGGATGATTATTTTATAGGTTATTAATAGTTTTTCAAGACAAATGATTAGGCATAATAATTGTATCTTTAATTACATTTATCATACAATTTGGTTTCTCATCATCATAACATTGTTCATTATGTTCAATGTTAGCATGATTACTTTGACTTCCATCCACTGACTAAAACAAAAAACCATAAAATGAGAAACAATAATCAAAGTGGGAAAATTACATAATTATCTAAATGATTTCTAAATAATTTCACATTAATTTGATTCTAACACACCATATGTTCAACCTATGTCATTCATTTTCATCATCAATTGTAATTCATCAAAATGTATTGTAAAAAAATACGAATTAACCAAATCATAATCCACATAGAGTGTCAA
Source organism: Viscum album (assembly GCA_963277665.1). NCBI lineage: Eukaryota > Viridiplantae > Streptophyta > Magnoliopsida > Santalales > Viscaceae > Viscum > Viscum album. The sequence continues at coordinate 607,829,463 of OY728127.1, forward strand.
ACTATGAGCACAGTAAGATAGGTTTTCATATTCCTTGTAATGATAGAGTCAGGAATAACATGCATTTTAATGAGTTATTACACCTTGTCATATCTATACCAAAACCACACTCTCTTTTAATATCCTTATTGTGATGTATTTACAGGAAAACCACATGATATCTTCCTTAAAAAATAGTTTGTTTTTTTGTACTTATCCTCTAAGACTATTATAGGTTTTTTACAACTATTCGATGATTTGTTAAATTTAGTTCCTTAGGTTTATACTATGATTTATCCAGCAGTTGTAATGAACTAGGCCCATGTATAATGAAGTTGGGTTCTACTTTAAAAATTGTCATAATATACAAGGAATTTCAACCCAATGAATGAATAGTTTATTAGTCTTGGAAAACAATATATATAACTGATTCCAATATTTTATTTCAAAAAAATTAATACATATTTTTTATAGGAATAACATTATTCCATATATAATAATTATTTATATCATTGTTTGTACCCTTCTTGGATTTATGGTAAATGAAACAAAATATGTTTCATCCTTATTCCCCGTTATGTTTAAGTACATTGGATACTATCATAAATATATAAGTATAAGAAAAATTCAATGGTAAAAAACAAAACAAACATTTCATTTATGTAAATTGACTATCATGATTTTTTTTTCAAAATAAATATATAATAGTTTATAACATAAAAAAACTTCTACTTAAGAAACATGGCTATCAAGAATAGATAATGAATAATCAATATTGAATGGTAAATAACTAAAAACACAATCTATTTAATCGGCACACAAAGAATGAAAATGAATAAAGTGATAATATCATTGTGAAAATATAATAGGTAACACTAACAAAATTATAAATGTACTATATTATTAATTATTGGACATCATGATCTATGGAATCATGATACATCTACATTCAAGAACTTTTATGAGACTATATCTAACTACAAAGTCTTTATAAAACCAAATAAAATTTAACTAAGGCTATCCAACTAGATATTCTCATGATAATACTAATGCATCAAGTGGGTATGTATTACCATTCCCCATATATATTTTCAGGTCTAATACATTCCCCATATATTTAATGATCAATTTAATTCCTCACCAATATATCTTACCAATAAATTTCTATATCAAGTGAGGGATATAGATTAACAAAATTTCCCCAGTCAATCATGTAATTTTAAAGGTAAAACAATGTTTTTATAAATGATATATATTATCAGTAATAATTATATACATGATAAGTAATATAGATATTTTGGTGAAATATAATTTCAAATTAAAATATTAAAGTAAAATTTTCATGGGAAAGTTATTGATTAAAAACAGTTTTCATGAAACATAATTTCTATACTTTCAATGGTAAAACTGATAATAAAAAATAGAAATTATAATTATACTATAAATAAAACATATCCCTAGTGGATCATATTGAAAAAGGGTTAATTTCATTTATTAATATAAATAACATAAAAATACCATTAACACATTCTTGAGTTAGATATAAATTTTACATTTAAAATATTTTTAAAACTAAAATTTCCAATTAAATTTTTATAATAAATATCATTGAAAATAACATTTTAAAAATATAATTTAATTTAGAAACCCTATTATTATCATTATGTCTATAAATTTTATTATGTTGTATATTTATGAAAAAATATTATTTTCACTTTCTGGGTAAAATACAAATTGTCCTCATTTGGAAAATGACATAAATATTCCATTCCAAAAAATTCATAAAGATTAAAACATGGGTTTCAATGCCTTTAATAAATAATATTTATTATATAAAAATTTATTTCTAGAATGATATATGGAAAACATGGTTTTGGAATGAAAGTATTTTCCATTACAGAGAAAAATGATTTTTTTATTTTACATATTTTATTTGCTCAAAAAAAGTACCAAGGAGAGGAAAATGGTAATATTTCATTGAAATATTATTAATAATTAGATTATAATAAATTTAAATTGTTTTAGTAAAAAAAATATCAAATTATTTCCACTATTGTATATTCACGTATTAGCAATCCTCATTAAAATGAGATTGTGAAACAAACCATTACAAAATCGTAGCATTAAATTGTGAATTTATAAATGGATAAATTATTTAAATATAATGTATATCCATATAAAAAAATTGGGAATGAAACATAATATATTCAAAATAATTTACAAACATAATACTATAATTTCAATGGAAATGAAGAATGATATAATCCAATTAAAGGAAATTGAGTTATGACATTCATTTTCACCTGGTAACTTTTAATTACACACCCCTTGGATGAAATAATTTAAAATGAAATATAAAATACCATGAATTATAAAGTAATTATTATATTACATTTCCATAGAAATTTATATATACTATATAAAAAAATTATGTTCATAACAATATAACATTCCTTAATGAAGTAAAATCTAAACGAAGTCTCTTACCCCTTTGCTATCATTTGAAACGTAATCCCCATTAAAGAGAGATAAATAAAGTTATATTTAAATATAACTAATTTTCATTAGAATAATCATAAAATTAATTCATTGGATTTATATAAACCACATAAAATAATTAGGTATTTAATATGGCATGGCCTTAAAAGGTAAAAGTGAGACAAAAATCACTTAAATCATGATTTCTTTTAGTTTATTGCACTTTAAACACCTCCTTAGTTATTTTTGAAAAGTTTTTACCTCATAACATAACCTTACTAATATTTATAATATCATATGTTATCATTTTATATCATATTAACACCCATTTTTTATAATATATCATTATTACTATTATATTCTGTGTTAACTACCTTGATTTCACATGAATATTTTAGCATGAATGTTATGTTTTTTATGAATGTTTTATAGTTAAATTCTATATATAATTATATTAATTTTATAAATATAATTTTTTTCATAAGACTATATTTCATATTACTTCATGAAATTTGAACATGGATAATGGATCACATCGCTTCGTGGAGACTGTACGTTGTACGCCAGCACGAGAGACATTGTGATTTCTATACGAGTTGGAATTGTAAGGAATTATGTGATATAATTATTTTACATAATATAAATAATTTCATTAATGTAAAATATATTAATTAAAATAATTCATATTATATTCCATGTAAAACATATGCAAAAAAGGAATCATATCACTTCAAGAGGGAAAAATTGCTATATAGAGATGCAACGCTATCAAAATTTAAACAGCTTCAAAAGTAAGATATGATATGTGATACTATAATTTAATAATTATAATAATATATTAAATATTATATATATACATTAAATACTTCATTAAATACAATATTGATATTTTTTTATGGAAAACCAGTTACATCAATTCATGAGGCGGCAGTCTGTCACACACATGATCAATGACTTTGTTTCAAAATTGATAGATTGGAAGATTAATAAATGTTATTCCATTAATATAATAAAATATAGATTTATATGATATTATGTTATTATTATATGATCGGTATTGAATAATATTTTATTTAGGTGGAAGAATAATTAATTTGGAAACAATTGTTTATGAATCATACTACTTCTTTGGAAGACCTCTTTAGGTAATCACAAAAATCGTTAATACGATGGATTTATGATCAATAAAAAGGTTTTAGGATGTATTTAAGAGAGAAAAAAAGTTATTTTGGAATCTCATGGAAAATCCAAATGGATTTGGATGTGCTAATAGTGAAGGATAAGGGGTGGCCTATTAAATGTAAGGAAGGGCACACACAGAATTTTTTAAAAAATCAATTAAATTCATGCTTTTATCATGAAACAATCCAAATAAATGATTAAATTATATATATTAGAGGTTATAATGTCTAAATTTATCTTTAAAATTGGATTTGGACAAGTTTTAATGTCATTTTAAACATTTTCATTTTACTGTAACCCCTAGTAAATCATTTTTTACCTTAACAACAATAATTAATTTTTACATTGTTTACTATTCATAATGGTTCAAAATTATTCAAATATTAATATATAATATAAATTATTATTATTACACATGTGGAATTATTTTTTTCAAATTAAATTCACAGATTCTGTAGAATCTAATTTAATATTTTACCCATATAGGCACACAAAAAACTTGTTTCCAAAGAGAAAATATTCAAATGTGTTGAAGTTTTTAACTTAAAATTTCAATATAAATTTCATTGAACATAAATGAATTTTTTGAATTATAATATAATTGAAAATTTTTATTGTAAATATAATTTTAAAATTTTTTTTCTTGGAGTTTATTAAAAAGAAAGGGAAATTACAATAAAAATATGTATTTTTCATTATTCATTTAAAATTGAAACAATTCTGAAAAAATTCCGAAAACGTACCTTTTAATAATTTGTATTCAATTAATTAAAAAAATAAATTCAATTTTAACAATGAAATTTTATAAATGAGGAAAAAAATACATTCAAACATTATGATTAAATTTTTACTAAATGGCCTCTTTAAAACATATTGTTATTTAACAAACATTTATTTTTTTAAAAGATTACTATTTTATTTATAATAAATGGATAACCATAAGATTCATAATTTTGTTACACATATTTTTACCTTTCAATTTAATGTCTATATTATAATGGTATACTATATATAAGTTCATTAAGACCCTGTGACGCGTCTTCTAAATGCGATCAAATATATCAAATTTATTAAAAATGAAAAATATCCTAATATATCAAGGTGTTAAAATATCATCTATGCTTAATGTTTCAGGTCATATAATATTTTTAAACAAAACTTATTCAATTATAATATATAGGTGTTAAAAGAATGATTATTTTTCTATGTTTTCATGATTTGGAAAGGAAGTTACTATGAAAAGAAATTTTCTACGAAATACTATACTAAAATCCCTTAGAAATCACATATGATGACAAAATTTTATGATTAAAAAAATTGAAAAAGTATTTCCAGAATAATTTTCCCATTGGAATAATTTTATAGGATTTATATATGACCCAAAAAAAGGTTTCTATGATGGAAGGATTCAAATATAGTATAAGTGTTATATAAATTCATTAATTTGTTGATGGAATCATAGAGACCATTGAATATTCATTTGGACAATACATAAGAGAATATAGATTTATTAAAGATGAATGTATGCACTATGTCTAATGGAATTTACTCATATCACCATATATATCCATGTAAATTATGTTTCAAAAAAAATTTATATTTGTGTTAGAACTAATTTTAAAAAAATTACATGAGATATTTCTTTAAAAATTTCATAATTTAGAGTCCCATGTTATGATGAATAATATATACTGAAATAGATCATTGGAGATTCCTAGATGAGGTTACACTATATACATTGATAATTTTTTCAAAATAAAATATGTAATAATTCTGGAGAAAATTATATTATGGGTAACATTATAAAAATATATGAATAATGACATGTCATATCACAATAATGGATTATAATCATGAATAGAAATCATATGCCTGAGGAAAATAATATATCATGAATTCCATGATACATGAAGAAATTTTTAAATTTATTATTCATAATTCATTGTAAAAAAATATGAAACAAAATTAGGATAACTATATTATATAAAAGTTATAACTATCCAATAGAACCTAAGTTATTATGAAGGACAAAATCCTAGAAAATAGAGATGTGATAATTCAAGTTATAAAGGGGATAAGAAATAATCCTTATTGAAGATTAATTTTATGTAGTATTATAATTATTTTAAATAAAATAACAAGATTATCATACCGAATATAATGTAGACATTCCTATATATACATTGTACATAGTATTTTTCTATGCAGCTAAAAAGTAGTATAAAATACAACATGATTTTTTCTAGATCATTGATTTTAAAAAAAGTAAATTATTTCCATAATGTATATTGAAGAAATATTATGTAAATGTTATTAGTTAGTATGTAATGTGTATGATTTTAGATAAATTTTAATACTCAGGAGAATTATATAGTAGAATCTTTTATAACAACCAAGAACCTACACTATCAGATTCAGTGTTGAAACAAAAAAATATAGATTCTTGTATTTTATACCAATAATATAACCCAATTTAATCATCCAAAACATAGAAAATCATTATAGAATATTTTATCTCTTAGATAACCAATAACATTTTATAATAAATGTTTTATAGAATTAGGAAAAACTCTTATATAATAATACCCATTTCTTCAAGTGGGAAATTTTCCCACTATTCCCCACTTTTCTTATTTCACATTAATTCTTAAACATGTCCCATAGAATTATCCCCAAATGAATCATTTAAATTCATAATTAATTTGACAATAATATTCAATAACATTAATAAATAGAATATATAATAATGGTGAAAATGTTCACTCATTAAGGGTAATCATAAGAATTAAAAATTTAATGTCATTAGTATAAATATAGTGAGAAAAAATGTATCATGACATAATAAAAGTAAGTGAGCATAACAAATAGAATTAATATACATAAACCCCAATAATAAATCATGAGACCAGTAATAAATATTTAATATAATACAATATTCATATAAGTAAACAATAATTGGTTATGTGAAAACTATCCCATAGTATAGAATACATTAAAATTTCTAGAATGAAATGGAAAATTCCTATCTAAATTAAAATATCAAAATTTTATCATGGATTTTCCAAACTAGATAATTATCATATCTATTATGAGTAACCTATAATTTTTATATTCTTACATCTATTAGTAAAAACATACAATTATTTAACACCATCACCTCTTAAGGATGAACATGACTCAATCATCCCTTTAGAGTAAATTCTGTCCATTTAACTCCATATCAATACCAAATGAATTAGAGAGATATAAAAGACCCCTTTAATATATTGTACCATGTAAAATAAGTTTTTAGTTTAAATCCACATTCCCTATATCATAAAAAATATCAATGTAAAATATCATGAAACAAAACACATGTATTATTTCATTTTGTTAAAACAGTCGTATCATGATTTACCCTTAAAAAATGTGTTTCCTGAAAATCATATTAATACAATATCCTATACTGTTAATATAAATGATGTGAATGGTATAATAATATCATATCCCTAGTTAAGTATAGGAATCATTAATTTATATTTTCATATATGATAATACCATTGATAGAATATTTTAAATCAATAATGAATAATAGGGAAAATAACATTCTCCTTATATACAAATAAAAATTAAAAAAATCCAAATTATTTAGAAATGGATATTATTTGAAAATTATCATGGATAAAATTAATTAAAATATTTAACCAAATAAATTTTTTTCCACAGGGAAAATTTCTTCATTGCATAAATGTTATGAAATATTCTTTTCAAAAGTGACCAGAGAAAAAAACAATAAAAATTTTAATTTTTAGAAAATTATAAATTAAAGTAAAAGTTCACAAAAATTAAAATTATAGTATAATTTATTTATGTAAAATATAATTATTTATGCTAAATAATTAACATGGAGGAAGAGTTTGGTAAAATTATTTAAAACATTTAAACAAATGTTTTTAATGAAATGGCATTTATAGACTTTTAAAACCAAAAAAGTACCAAACCTTAAGTTTCATATGAACCATTTTATTCAAATAAATTAAACTACATTTACTTCGTATATTTAATTATAAAACACATCAAACTTATTTTATAAACTACACTGAGTTAAAAGTTCACTATATGAAACACTAACATAGCATATGTTGAATATAAAACAAATTTTCTATGAAACATCATTTAATTATTTTAATTATATTAAAAATACATTTATAACGTAGACATTAATCATTGTAATGTTTATATTAATATATATGTTTTAAATATTATTTATAATGGTTTCATATAAATATAACATATTGGTAATGATATATATATTTATTTGTAAATTTCTTATGTTTGGTAAAATACTATTTTATTAAAAACAACAAGATTTTATCTGCATTTGGAAAAAATAATAAAATTATTTGTTAAGAATATATAATATTAAATTTATATAATTAAAATAATTTTATAATCTATATTGTAAAAATTATCTTAGGTTGAATTTTTTGTATTTTTCTAAAATATTTCATTTTTGGATGTGAAAAATAGTAAATTTTAATTGAAAACATCATTTTCATTTAATTAATTTATATAGTTGAATTATATTTACATTTTTTTAATGTGTCACTATATTAATAATACAACCATTATTATTATTTATTTCAATTTAACTAATTTCAAATTAAAATTTGGTTTGAAAATTATTCTATCTTTTGAACATTTTCGCATTAAAAACACGTAATCTCATCACATTTACGAGAGTAATTTCAAATTATTTTCATCTAATTATGTGATTTTAATTTGAAAAAATGGAATACATGTTTTTAATAAGAATAATATATAATTTCAAATAAGTTCAACATAATATTTTACCAAAATTATTAGTGAAAATAGTTAAAATTAATTATAGTGATTAAGGTAAAAGAGTTTACATAATTATTACACATAGAATATAAGGTATAAAAATTACCCTAATCATTTTAAAAACAAATTTTATAGAAATAATTTGACCTTAAATATTATTGGATAAATATTCATGTGTTATAAAATCCTATTGGTTTGAATCAACATTGGGGAAACCCAATCATTTTAAAAATACCAAGTGTATCATTTTCCCCACCTATAAAAAATGGAACTCCCCACCTCACTTATTCAAACCTATAAAACACTTTGTGTCATCCATATCCTATAAATATATTTTCCCAAAATCCATCCATTCATCCTCCTGGCCTATATTTTGGCATAAATCTCACCATGGAAGTCCTTTCAAGAAAACTAAAAGGAGATACCCAAAGAATAAGTAACATCCTTCGATAAGAAAATTTATTTTATTTATTTCTACACCCCCTAAATTATTATTATTCTATGATTATATAATAAGCATATTATCTTCAATATAATTATATTTTTTTATTTTATGGTTGAAAAATATATTCATTCACAATCACATCAAATGGGATACACAATCATCGTTTGTCTGTATGGAAGGCAACCGCCTCACGAACGGATGTCATTAGTTATTTTATTACCAAGTATAAAGGTTATTCATAATGATTTATATAAAAATTTTAGATGATATATATGATATTTTTGATTTATTTATCTATAATTAATTTTTATATAAGAGTTACTTTTATGAAGTCCATTTTGAGGGAATATGATAACATCGTTTGTGGACGTGTGGAGTACTGCCACCTAAAAGTGATGTGATTACTTCACGCATTACATTGAATGTATTAAGGATTGTTTTAATAAAATTATTTTATAAATATTAAATAATTATTATAATAGAAATACAATATATATATATATATCTTATTTTATTTTCTTCTTTTATTTAATTCAAAAATAAAATAGAAATTTCGTTCATGCGTACGTATGGCCTACCGTCGTCATGAATGGTATATTTCATTTACAATTTATATCTTTTATATATTATTTTAAATAAATATGTAATGAATATATATGATATTTATATCATGGTTTTCGTTATATAGATGATGAAATCAGAATATAAGTTAGAGGATCAAAATTTTAACAAGTCAAACCATGTATGAAAAACAAATCAGTTATTACCTGAAATGTAATGTTTACATGGAAGTGTTAAAAAAGGAAATGAAAAGTCATAGGGAAATAATATATGTGATGATATAACTGAAAATATATTTGTAATACATGTGTAATAAATTATTTTCATCATATAGTAGTATTTTGGGAGTATGATGACAGTCAAGACATATGGTAAGGTGGTTTCTAGAATCTCTTTTATTTCTGTGATACTTATTCCTTATTCACCAATCATTCTCTTGGGTGGTTTATATACTATCCATGAATACATTATATGATCATTATAATAAATAATATAATTATTTACATATCAATTTTATAATCTCAATTTTATAGGGTTTTATGGTCCAAAAGATTTGAAATTAGTAAAAAAAATTGTCTTAATTTTCCTTCCTTGAGACACATGTTTTGTTACTTCCATTTTAAATTTTGTATAATGGAACTTTTTATTATAATAATATTTTAATCTTTATCTAATTCTATTCTTTTTTAGGGATTTTTATTTAATGTTTCCAATGTTTTAATAGTTTATTATTATAATCCCATCGTTTATCATGGAGTTTTATGATTATTCCACCAATGATAAAATATTCTGATCCATATCTCAGTTATTCTAATCACATTTATTATATTGTTTTTATTATTTATATCATCGTATAATTTTACACTTTTTACACAATTTATTACTTTTTATTCTTATGATTGTATTTTAATGAAAATCCTACATCATTTCTCTATTCGGACACAAATATAATTCCTTCGCAAATGTTGTTTTATAAAAAATAATTTGAAATTTTTTAAATGTTAATTAAGGTTATTTTCAATGAAAAAATATTTAAAATATTTTCATTGTTTTATTTTTAAATTTTAAAATCAATAATAAAAAATGGATTCCAAAAATTATTTATGTTTTAAGAATAATTATTCAATGAAAAAAAGATAATTTCCTTCAGAAATTTCTTCAAAATATATTTAAAAAATTATTTTCCATATTATATGAATTTTTTTGGTGTTACTCATGCCTTTCTTGGTATATTATTCAAGGTTACCATTCATATTCATTCTCTGAATGGTCCATGTTCTTATTAAATGATTTATATAAAAGTTGTTTCTATTCCACATGTTATATGCTTCTGAAACCTCCTTATTTTTACCATTTATTATTTAATGAAATGATTATAAACCCTCTATCTTTTAAATAGTTTATTATATGATAACATGTTTTGGATTCCCATTTTATTTCATGGGTTAAAATAAGATGAAAATTTATTATCTTGCGGAACAGATATATATGATTTCATCATGATTTGGGTGGGACCTATTTCTCCCTCCAATAGAGTAGGTATTAATTTATATCTTATTAGATATACATGGATGGATTAATTGGTGGAATGTTTTAAATAAATGATTTTTTTCACTAATATGGTCATGCGAGTGAACCATGACCACTAATTTGGTCATGGGAGTGAACTATGACTACTAAGATGGGTTGGAGAGTAAATTAATTCAACTAGTATTGTAATGGAATTATGCTTTGACAATAATTGAAATAATATTATTTTATATGGTTCCATCCACAATTCCATGTCTTATTCCTTTGTTTTTATTTCATTTTATACCCTATTGATTCTCTTTTGATTCGTGTATTTTTTACTACTACTATTTATACAATCAATCTTTTTTATGATCTTTGATAGGTAGTGTATGATATTATAATGTTATGATCTCGTACTCAGACCATTATGCTCAGGATTATGCATTCATATCTAAATTGTTCACCCTTACAGATTATTTCAGATCACCCTTTATTATGTTTCATTTCCTTTGGTAATAAAGATTTGTATTATGTATTATGTGTCTAAGAAGGCTTCTAGAAATTGAGAACCTAATGCATGATAATGCAGGTGACTTTTGTAATAGTGTTTATGTTTCCATGTTTCTAAAAAAACCAAAATAATTTTCTTTGGGCATTTGTTTTTTAATGTATTAAATGTTAGAAAATAGAAGTATTGTCTATATATGAGAAGTGAGGGTTGTTATCGTTGGTACCCCTAAAAATTTTAGTTAAACTTTAGAAACCAAGATGAAAAAATCATAGTGATATCCCTATGAACATATCTATGTGGATAAACCGGTGGATGATTCAAAGTATACCAAAATATCATGGAATATTTTATAAGGATAGAGTGAGTGGTTTTCTAGATTTAAATTTCTATTTAGATACAACAAATGGTTGGGATTCTGGTATAAATTTACATCAGGTTAAAAACCCCAAAAACCTAATATTTATCTAGACAAGATTATGAATTTGTGTAGGAAAATGGGCATTGTGGCGCACTGAGTTTGATACTCCTAAGGATTTTTTTTGGAAAATCACAAACTCTTCAGAAAAAAACATGTAGTATTTAAAAATATGTTTTCTATAAATGACCTATGATAAACCTATGGAGTTATAGTTTAACTGAGTTGTCATAATTTATATATCCTATATGTAATTCCATGATTATAAGGTTTCATATGAAGATTATTGTTTCTTACTTTATTTTTTTTAGTAAATTAAAAGAACTCCAAGGAACCATATAAATGGTGAGTGTGACAAAAAAATAATGGTTTGTTCTCCTTAGAATATTAATTATAGGGGATATAAAATGAAAAATATCATTTCTATTATCACCCAACATTCTCATCCAATTAATCAATCTAGACTTCCTAGAGAGAAAAAGTGGGAACAACATTCTATTGAGTCATTCATGAGGAAAAATAAAAATTCATTGGGTATTTTGATCCAATAGGTTCTAAAAATCGATTAGTACCGTTGAAATAATATTTTCTCTTCTCCAATTATTGGGAAAAGAAAAATTCAGTATAGCAATTTATCATTTAGAAAGTTAAATGGAATACGTGTGGACTTTAATTAACAATTTTAGGAAATAAGATTAAATTTAATCCATGGATTGGGATGATTTTAATAACTTATTTTTTAATAATTTCATTCCTCATATTCGTCATTCAATGATCGTGAAGGTGTCCTTAAGTTAAAGATAAGGGATGATGAATCTTTTGGTAGTTATGTTGATTATTTTACATGACATGTGAGGTACGATTCTGGTATTATCATGCCACATAAAATTAATTTTAATATATTATTTAGTGACTTAAATACAAGTATCTGAATGTAATTATTCGCTATAGGACTCAATAGCTAGGGTGATATATTTTATAGTCCAATAAATGTTGAAATTGAGTTTGGTTTTAAGTATCAATCTTAGGGATTTGAAAATAAATGTAAGAAGGAGTTCCACGGGAAATATAAAAACCATGGAGTTAATAAGATGACATTTATTTTATGTTCTATGTTTGGGAAGATTCATGGATAATTATACCCTAAGGGGTATAGTAAATTAATCAAGTGAGTAAGGGAATCTAATCGAGCATTTCATTTCATAAGTGATGGGAAGAATTCATCTAACAATTTGAATGGAGAGAAAGTTAAACATTATACACAAAAACCACTTAAGTTAATAAAGTGTAAAGATAATGTCAATTATGATAACTACTTCTTAAACCTAAATTTTAATTATGATGATTGAATTCACCAACCATTTATGTAACGCCCCGACCCCAGCTACCCAGAGTCGGTGCATTATTACATAACATTGGCATGATCATAAGAAAGATCAAATCTCGAAAGACTGATTGGTTTAGTAGCCTTGGAAAATGCCAGATATATTCATAAGTTTTACATTACATTATAAAATGAAAAACTAATACAACAACATAATGTATCAATAGACCACACTATTATCCCCTCATAAAATCCCTGCAGGTCATTCATAACTTACTTCTTCACATCCTGGGAAAAATAAAACATAAAAAAAAGGGGTGAGCTCAAATGCCCAGTAAGGATAACAATAAAGTGGAAACTTTCATAAATAAGAATAAACATTTAAGGCAGTGTATAACTAAAACAAAAGCCTTTTAAATACGAACTTTCAACATGGTATGGCATAAATAAAATGAAATAATGCCATTTACTTATTCACATGGATATTCTACTGAATGAATAATCACATGCAAAAATCAATAACCACTTTCATAATGTTGGAATGCATAATGCCAGACTATCATAACCACATAGCCAAGGCCTCGTGCCAAGACTACAAATAAGATTTTGTCAAGGCCTTGTGCCAAGACACTAGTTTGTCTCATGAGACCTACCGATGCATCGAGGAGCTATAGCGGGCTCCACCCGTGACTTATTAAGTCCAATGCATTCCCATATGAAAAGGTTTAAACATAACATAAACATTCGTATTAAAACTAGCATACGAAATGTCAATAATTTCACCATAAACTATGAATGGTATAAAAATAGCACATCCACAGTCAAACATATCACAAAAACTTCAATACAATATAGAAGTTTTGTATCATAATAAATCAACTTCAAATAATCTTAAAATCCATCAAAGGATGTTGACATAGATGAAATCAAAATTCTTTTTAAAGAAGTATCTCCTTTTATTTTGAAATCATTTAAGATCCATATAAAATAAAACATTTTCTTTGAAAATATTCTTATAAGCTTGTATGGAAAGCTTCGACGATTTTATAACGGCGGAAAATAACCGCACCCGCCGTATATGTTAAAAAAAACATTCTTACCTCAATTCAGTCGAAAAGGTTAAAAAGGACCTTGTTTTGAAAACGACGGAAAGATTCCTTTATAAACCTCTTATAAAAAGTCAAATAAGGGTATAAATGACTTTAACCCATATTCTTGTAAATAGTAAAAATGTTTTGAAATAAATTTCAAAGAAACATGGATGTGGATGATAAAGAGATCCCAGTAGATTATTACGTATAATACAACCTCGGATAATGAAGAGATTGTGAAATAACCCTTACCTTGTACTTTTCCTTGGTTGGGGTAGGTTAACCTCCTGTATAATGGTGAAATAATTTTTATTAAATTATACAAGAATCATATATATTAATATGATATCATATATGATCTTTTAACATTGATTTGTTAATAATATATTAGAATTATCGTCGTTTCGGGTGTTAACTTACTTGTTTTCTTTTATATATTTTGTTACGTAAGACATGCTTGTAAAGGATAGGTTGTATATTATTCATATCCAGAATGATATCAAGTCCTTAAACATTATTTTTAAATCATCAAATGATAATTATACTTGAATGGATACGATGGAGAATGAATCTCATCGCGTTCGTGGAGACGGTAGTCCGTACGTACGCACGAGCGACAATATCATTCTTTTGATATTAAAATAATATATAAATGGATGTTATATCATATATACAGAATCATTAACATGTTATATTTATTATTTACATGAGTTACACATCATTATTATACCCATCCAAATAATATTATATTGAATAACAATTACACCACGACGTGGAGACGGTAAGCCGTTCATACGCACGTATGGTGACATGTTATTCAAAGGGTGGATAAAATACTGAATATGGTTGTACCATATTTATAATAACATCACAGTATATGTAAGATACTGGAGTTATTATTTTATAATGGTAAGAAAAAAGGAAGAAGAAGTGGAAGAAGAAAGGAACTTAGAAAAGGGTGGTGAAATCATTACCTCTTCTTCGGGTTCTTCCTTTTGATTTGATCAAAAGGGGTCCTTAGGTTGGCTTTCTGATCAATCTAAGGCCTCTAGGTTGTAGTTAGGGATGTTGGGAGAGTATTTGGGCAGAGTTTTGCCGAACCAAAAGGCTTTGAAGGTGTGAAGAAATGAGAAGGAGGAGTGCCCTTTTTATAAGAGGGGTGAGGGGCACCTTTGGAAAAGCTAGAAATATTAATTTATAATAAATTCATATTCGGTTTATAATGGCTCCAAAGCTTATTATTCAAAGGTTAAGGTGGGGATAGGTCGAAACCCACTCAACCAATAGAATTTAGACAGGTTTGGGTACTTATATTAACCTTATCTTTAAGTATTAACTCTAAGTTAATTAGTTTCACTTTTACAATGTCTCTTTGTATTTTTATATAATATGGTTAATAAACTTACTATATACATCCAAGAGACCCCCAAGTGGTCCATTAATGATTAACCTATCATAATATTAGTCTCTTGGCCGAACCTTAGATTTTTAGGAATTTAATATCAATTAATAATATAATATTTGTTTTAAGAACTCTTTTATGTCAATTTTAACACTATTCAATAGTTGATTTTTGTGAAACTCATAACAGATTGATTACTTAGAAAAAAGTCAATTAAATCAATCCTAATATATCATATTATCCTATAAAATTAGTTTAATTCATTAAAAGTTTCATATTATATTTATTTGGGTATTTATAATATCAATTATTTTAATTTTTCACTATAATAGTAATTACTGCATCATCATTGTGTCATAAATAAAATAACTTATTTAATGTCTAAAAATTATAAAGAAAATATCATTATGTAGGAAATCGTTTTAGCTTTCTAATGAATATTTATAATCTAAAATACAACATATATAACCCTATGTAAAAATTGTTGTTCTAAAAGATATATGCTTGTGTCATTTTTGTATTCATTTTAACTAAATTAAAATAAAGTGTCATTATCACTTACAAGTGGATCCATGGGGTCCCAAAATCGACCCAAAGATGCCCATGGTCGACCATGTATCCACCAATAGGGTTAAGACACGTTTTAGGTTAATTTAGTATTATTATAATATTATTTTTTAACCCTTATTTACCGGATTTACCCTCAACCATGGTAAATAAAATATTTACCGCAGTAATTATTCAAAATGTCTAAAAATAAAAGTTACCCATTTACACAATTTGAACATCCTGATTCCAAATATGGAATCCATTTTCCTAAATTCAAAACACAGAAGTGGCAGAAATTAATTTAAAATTAATTCCCGCTGTCAAAACAAAAAGCGTGTTTTTAAGAGATAATAACTATCAAAAGATTGACACTTGTTTATGTTCGGTTTAATTGTAAAATTATGTCCAATGATAAACATTAAATTGAATGGTAAAAATATATTCTAAATATACTTTAAAACCACTCAAATTCATAATTTATCACTATTAATTATTTTGATTAAAAAAGTTGTTTTTAATTAAAATTTAGAAATTTTCACTATTCATCAAAATATGAAAGTTATCCGAAATGTACCAAAATTTCACCTTAGGCTAAATTCAATATTCCGAATCCAAAAATGAAGTCCATTTTCAAATATAAAATATATATAATTTCAAAAAGTAGGTATTACTATTCATAACGGCTAGTTTGATTAGTTATGGTGTGTTAGAACTCGGTGTTGCGTACAACACACGCTATCACATTATTCAAAGAGAAGCGTACCGTAGAAGCTTGGGGTGTTACATTCTCCCCTCCTTCAAATAATTGCGTCCTCGCAATTTCTAGGGTATTACTGCATAAAAAGACTCGGGTGGTTCTTCATCATAAGTTCCTCGGGTTCCCACGTTGCCTCTTCCATCTTATGATTTCTCCACAAAACTTTTACCAGACGCGTCATCTGGTTTCTCAGTACTTGTTCTCTTGTATCAAGAATCCTGACGGGCTCTTCACAATAAGACAGATCGGGTTCCAGTTCTAATTCCTCATAGGTGAGTACATGCGTCGGATCAGGCATGTATTTCCTCAATAGAGATACGTGGAACACATCGTGAACTTTGGAGAGACTTGGCGGCATTGCCAATCGGTAAGCTACAACCCCAATTCGTTCTAGAATTTCGAAAGGTCCGATGTACCTGGGACTCAATTTACCTTTCTTACCAAAACGTATGACTCCCTTCCACGGAGATACCTTCAGGAAAACATGATCACCGACTTGAAATTCTAAATCCTTCCTTCGATTATCGGCATAGCTCTTCTGCCTACTTTGAGCTGCTTTGATGTGATTTTGGATTACTTTCACCTTTTCCACCGTTTCCTCCACCAGTTCTGGGCCTACAAGTTTTCTTTCACCAACGTCATCCCAACAGGTTGGTGTACGACATCTCTTTCCGTATAACGCTTCATATGGTGCCATCTGAATACTCGAATGGAAGCTATTGTTATAGGAAAATTCTACTAGTGGTAAATATTGATCCCACATACCCTGAAAGTCAAGTGAGCAAGATCTCAACATGTCTTCTAAGGTTTGAATAGTCCGTTCTGATTTTCCGTCTGTCTGAGGGTGGTAAGCAGTGCTCAAATAAAGTTCAGTATCCAGGGATTTCTGAAGACTTTTCCAAAATCTTGAAGTAAAACGGGGATCACGATCAGAAACAATCGATAGGGGAACTCCATGAAGTCTCACAACTTCATTAATGTATAGTCTTGCTAGACGTTCCAGGGGTAGATCTTCTCTTATATCAAGAAAATGTGCTGACTTGGTAAGACGATCAACAATAACCCATATTGCATCGTTCCTTCTAGGAGTCTTTGGTAGCCCCATGACAAAGTCCATTGTAATATTGTCCCATTTCCACTCCGGTATGGGAAGAGGTTGCATGACTCCTCCAGGCTGTTTCCTTCCAGCTTTCACTTTTTGACAAACCATACATCTTGACACAAAATCAGCAATCTCCCTCTTCATATTGTCCCACCAAAAATGTTCCTTCAAATCTCTATACATTTTGGTGCTCCCAGGGTGTATAGAGAAATTGGAACTATGAGCGTCATCCAGCAATTCCCTTTTTAGATCAGGTATATTGGGAACACAAAGTCTCTTCCCGAATTTCAAAATCCCATCTTCATACACAAAGTCTCTCAATCTCCCATCATTCACAGCTTTAATCTTCTTCTGAAATTCTTCATCATCGGTCTGAGAACTCTTAATCCTTTCTAGTAAAGATGGTTTGGCAACCATTTGAAAAAGCATTGATGTTTCACCTTCCCTGGTTATTCCCATGTCCATCTTCTCTAGATCCATGAAAATTGGATCCCTTTCAATTCTCATCATGTTCAGAACTCCATGGTCTTTTCTTCTCAAAGCATCTGCTACTTTGTTTGCTTTCCCCTGGTGGTAGTGTATTGTGCAATCATAATCCTTGAGTAATTCAAGCCATCTCCTTTGCCTCATGTTGAGTTCTTTTTGTGAGAAAATATACTTCAAACTCTTGTGATCAGTATAAATCTCACATTTTTCACCATAGAGGTAGTGCCTCCATATCTTCAAAGCAAAGATCACAGCTGCTAACTCAAGATCATGAGTAGGATAGTTTTGTTCATGAATTTTCAACTGTCGTGATGCATAGGCAATAACTCTATCATTCTGCATAAGGACACAACCAAGTCCTTTCTTTGATGCATCACTATAAATAACGAACCCATCATTCCCCGATGGTAGAGTCAATATAGGAGCATTGACTAATCTTCTCTTCAGTTCTTCGAAACATTCTTCACACTCTTTTGTCCAAACAAATTTAACCCCTTTACGTGTGAGCTTCGTTAATGGGTTAGCCAATCGGGCAAAATTCTGGACGAAACGTCGATAATAACCTGCCAAACCAATAAAACTATGTACCTCAGTTATACTCGTAGGTGCTGGCCATTCTTGGATTGCCTTGGTCTTAGAAGGATCAACAGAGATTCCATCTTTAGAGACAATATGTCCAAGAAAAGAAATCTCATGAAGCCAGAATTCACACATGCTAAACATCCCATATAATTCATGCCTCCTCAGAGTCTTCAAGATAATGCGCAAGTGATTTTCATGATCTTCGTAGGTTTTGGAGTATACCAATATATCATCAATAAATACCACCACAAATTCATCGAGATACTCCTTGAAAACTCTATTCATCAGATCCATGAATACAGAGGGTGCATTAGTCAATCCAAACGGCATTACAGTAAACTCGTAATGCCCGTACCTGGTTCGAAATGCTGTCTTCGGAATGTCTTCCTTCTTCACACACAACTGATGGTATCCAGATCTAAGGTCAATCTTTGAAAAGTATTGAGCTCCATGCAGTTGGTCAAATAAATCATCAATACGAGGTAGGGGATACTTGTTCTTTATCGTTATAGCATTGATCTCCCTATAGTCGATACATAACCTCATAGATCCATCTTTCTTTTTAACAAAAAGAACAGGGGCTCCCCATGGAGAAACACTAGGGCGAATAAATCCCTTATTACTCAATTCCTCTAGTTGTTTCTTTAGTTCGACTAACTCTACAGTGGCCATTCTATAAGGGGTCTTCGATATAGGCCTTGATCCAGGAATCAAATCAATAGAAAACTAAACTTCTCGTTCTGGAGGATGTCCAGGTAAATCTTCTGGAAATACATCTACAAATTCTTTCACAACAGGTACATCCTCTATTTGAACATTCCTTTCCTCACCCGCAGTTATTTCATTCTCTTCCTCCCCAATAATTGAATTTAGTTGAGCTATTGAGGGTGGATCTAAATAAGAATTAGGTGGTGACGATTCTGCTCTAAAAATAAGGTGTTCCTTATCATTATCATCAAGAATCGTAACCTCTTTCTTCTTAAAATAAATCTTCGCATCATAGTCCGAAAGCCAGTCCATACCGAGGATTATATCAAACTCAATCATAGGTATGACGATGATATCAGCAGATAAAGAAAATTTATGTGCTCTAATGGGGACTGATTCACAAAACTTTGTTGCAACGATAATTCCCTTAGGAGTTATAACTGACAACTCCCTTATTAAATCAAATTGGATATATCTAATTTTCTTAGCAAACTGGGAAGATATGAATCAATGCGATGATCCAGAATCAAATAATGCATTTGCTAAACTTGAGGAAACTATTAAATTACCTGCCACCACGTCTTTCGGAGCTTCTACCTCAGCAGTAGTGATAGCATAAGCCTGGCCTTGATCCCTTGGCCTTTTCTGAGGTATGTTCTCCTGACGCTTAGGACATGCATTTGCATAATGCCCCATCTCCCTGCAATTGTAGCACTGAACGTTGGTAGCTTCCTTCTTCCCCTTGCAATCATGAGCTTGGTGGCCTTTTTCACCACACTTGTAACAGACTCCCATTCCCTTCAAGCAAGTACCAGGATGTTTCTTCCCGCATTTACCACAAGATGGATATTCAACCTTTCCCTTCTTCCCCTTATTTCCATTCCCAGATTGATCAGCATGTCTCTTCTTCTCTTGCTTTGCTTTAAAGTCATAAGACTTAGAGAATTCCTTTTCGGTCTTTATAGCACATGAGACAATGTCTTCGTACGATGAAAAGGATTGTGAGACTAATGCTCGACGGAGAAATGGTTTTAACCCATCAAAGAAACGATCAATATTACTTCTTGGGTTGCGAATATAATCACCAGCGTACCTCGCTAACCTTGTAAAGTTAGCCTCATACTTTGTGACATTCTCATCCTCCTTTTGTCTCAGACTCAGAAATTTCCTTTCCATATCTGCTCGATGGTCGCGAGGGAAGTATTTTTCTAAAAACAGCTCTTTGAACTCCCTCCATTCCATATTTGATACTTTATCATCTTCCTTTGTATTTTTAATCAATGACCACCATTGATCAGCATTTCCAGTGATGCGGTAAACTGCCATGATAACTTTTTCCCTTTCACTGCTCCCCAAAGCCTGAAATATTTTCTCTAGGGAATTTATCCATTGCTCAGCTACTAAGGGATTTGTACTCCCATTGAACTTTGGTGGTTGTTGCCTCATGAATCGATCTAACATTGATCCTCCATGCTGCGGATCAGGGTGCTCCATACGGGTAAGGTTATTATTCATAACCTGAGTAAGTTGTCCCAGTATGGTGATTAGCTGATCGGCACCAGTTGCATCACCAGCCCCACTATAATTATCCTGAGCAGGAGGGCAATCCCTACATGGAGTGCGTGCATTGATATTGTTTCCATTTCTTCCACTAGGTGCCATTTCTAAACAATGGCATAAACTAGATCAGTTTATGAATCAAAATACATAATCCTATACTTATAAAACACTTAACATAAATTGAACTATTTATGGATATAATCCATAATCATAAAAATGTTTTTTTTTGAGGAAGTATATACTCATAAAACCTTCATAATGATTTGTAAAGATAATGAGAGTTATCCTAAGCATATCCCCCGGGAGTGTCGTAACCAAGAGTGCAGCAAGGCCCGTTGTCGTGCACCAGTTCCCGTTCGAGTCTAGCTCAAAGCGGTGTTTTCGGGTTTTACCCCTAGGTACATCTGTGCCAGAGCCTCCTCTACCTGCTCGTATCCAGACAGGGATGTATTGCTCGGAAAACTCACAAAGTCTCTACAATACCAAAATTCTAGGAAGTTCTTCTATACTAATCCTCAAAGTTCATCTTAGGTCTATGTGCTCTAATCAGAGTTTATCTAAATCTAGCTTCCAAGGTTTGTACTAAACTTCCTCTGATACCAACTGTAACGCCCCGACCCCAGCTACCCAGAGTCGGTGCATTATTACATAACATTGGCATGATCATAAGAAAGATCAAATCTCGAAAGACCGATTGGTTTAGTAGCCTTGGAAAATGCCAGATATATTCATACGTTTTACATTACATTATAAAATGAAAAACTAATACAACAACATAATGTCTCAATAGACCACACTATTATCCCCTCATAAAATTCTTGCAGGTCATTCATAACTTACTTCTTCACATCCTGGGAAAAATAAAACATAAAAAAAAGGGGTGAGCTCAAATGCCCAGTAAGGATAACAATAAAGTGGAAACTTTCATAAATAAGAATAAACATTTAAGGCAATATATAACTAAAACAAAAGCCTTTTAAATACGAACTTTCAACATGGTATGGCATAAATAAAATGAAATAATGCCATTTACTTATTCACATGGATATTCAACTAAATGAATAATCACATGCAAAAATCAATAACCACTTTCATAATGTTGGAATGCATAATGCCAGACTATCATAACCACATAGCCAAGGCCTCGTGCCAAGACTACAAATAAGATTTTGTCAAGGCCTTGTGCCAAGACACTAGTTTGTCTCATGAGACCTACCGATGCATCGAGGAGCTATAGCGGGCTCCACCCGTCACTTATTAAGTCCAATGCATTCCCATATGAAAAGGTTTAAACATAACATAAACATTCGTATTAAAACTAGCATACGAAATGTCAATAATTTCACCATAAACTATGAATGGTATAAAAATAGCACATCCACAGTCAAACATATCACAAAAACTTCAATACAATATAGAAGTTTTGTATCATAATAAATCAACTTCAAATAATCTTAAAATCCATCAAAGGATGTTGACATAGATGAAATCATAATTCTTTTTAAAGAAGTATCTCCTTTTATTTTGAAATCATTTAAGATCCATATAAAATAAAACATTTTCTTTGAAAATATTCTTATAAGCTTTTATGGAAAGCTTCGACGATTTTATAACGGCGGAAAATAACCGCACCCGCCGTATAAGTTAAAAAAAACATTCTTACCTCAATTCAGTCGAAAAGGTTAAAAAGGACCTTGTTTTGAAAACGACGGAAAGATTCCTTTATAAACCTCTTATAAAAAGTCAAACAAGGGTATAAATGACTTTAACCCATATTCTTGTAAATAGTAAAAATGTTTTGAAATACATTTCAAAGAAACATGGATGTGGATGATAAAGAGATCCCAGTAGATTATTACGTATAATACAACCTCGGATAATGAAGAGATTGTGAAATAACCCTTACCTTGTACTTTTCCTTGGTTGGGGTAGGTTAACCTCCTGTATAATGGTGAAATAATTGTTATTAAATTATACAAGAATCATATATATTAATATGATATCATATATGATCTTTTAACATTGATTTGTTAATAATATCTTAGAATTATCGTCGTTTCGGGTGTTAACTTACTTGTTTTCTTTTATATATTTTGTTACGTAAGACATGTTTGTAAAGGATAGGTTGTATATTATTCATATCCAGAATGATATCAAGTCCTTAAACATTATTTTTAAATCATCAAATGATAATTATACTTGAATGGATACGATGGAGAATGAATCTCATCGCGTTCGTGGAGACGGTAGTCCGTACATACGCACGAGCGACAATATCATTCTTTTGATATTAAAATAATATATAAATGGATGGTATATCATATATATACAGAATCATTAACATGTTATATTTATTATTTACATGAGTTACACATCATTATTATACCCATCCAAATAATATTATATTGAATAACAATTACACCACGACGTGGAGACGGTAAGCCGTTCGTACGCACGTATGGTGACATGTTATTCAAAGGGTGGATAGAATACTGAATATGGTTGTACCATATTTATAATAACATCACAGTATATGTAAGATACTGGAGTTATTATTTTATAATGGTAAGAAAAAAGGAAGAAGAAGTGGAAGAAGAAAGGAACTTAGAAAAGGGTGGTGAAATCATTACCTATTCTTCGGGTTCTTCCTTTTGATTTGATCAAAAGGGCTCCTTAGGTTGGCTTTCTGATCAAACTAAGGCCTCTAGGTTGTAGTGAGGGATGGTGGGAGAGTATTTGGGCAGAGTTTGGCCGAACCAAAAAGCTTTGAAGGTGTGAATAAATGAGAAGGAGGAGTGCCCTTTTTATAAGAGGGGTGAGGGGCACCTTTGGAAAAGCTAGAAATATTAATTTATAATAAATTCATATTCGGTTTCTAATGGCTCCAAAGCTTATAATTCAAAGGTTAAGGTGGGGATAGGTCTAAAACCACTCAACCAATAGAATTTAGACAGGTTTGGGTACTTATATTAACCTTATCTTTAAGTATTAACTCTAAGTTAATTAATTTCACTTTTACAATGTCTCTTTGTATTTTTATATAATATGGTTAATAAACTTACTATATACATCCAAGCGACCCCCAAGTGGTCCATTAATGATTAACCTATCATAATATAAGTCTCTTAGCCGAACCTTAGATTTTTAGGAATTTAATATCAATTAATAATATAATATTTGTTTTAAGAACTCTTTTATGTCAATTTTAACACTATTCAATAGTTGATTTTTGTGAAACTCATAACAGATTGATTACGTAGAACAAAGTCAATTAAATCAATCCTAATATATCATATTATCCTATAAAATTAGTTTAATTCATTAAAAGTTTCATATTATATTTATTTTGGTATTTATAATATCAATTATTTTAATTTTTCACTATAATAGTAATTACTGCATCATTATTGTGTCATAAATAAAATAACTTATTTAATGTCTAACAATTATAAAGAAAATATCATTATGTAGGAAATCGTTTTAGCTTTCTAATGAATATTTATAATCTAAAATCCAACATATATAACCCTATGTAAAAATTGTTTTTCTAAAAGATATATGCTTGTGTCATTTTTGTATTCATTTTAACTAAATTAAAATAAAGTGTCATTATCTCTTACAAGTGGATCCATGGGGTCCCACAATCGACCCAAAGATGACCATGGTCGACCATGTATCAACCAATAGGGTTAAGACACGTTTTAGGGTAATTTAGTATTATTATAATATTATTTTTTAACCCTTATTTACCGGATTTACCCTCAACCATGGTAAATAAAATATTTACCGCAGTAATTATTCAAAATGTCTAAAAATAAAAGTTACCCATTTACACAATTTGAACATCCTGATTCCAAATATGGAATCCATTTTCCTAAATTCAAAACACAGAAGTGGCAGAAATTAATTTAAAATTAATTCCCGCTGTCAAAACAAAAAGCGTGTTTTTAAGAGATAATAACTATCAAAAGATTGACACTTGTTTATGTTGGGTTTAATTGTAAAATTATGTCCAATGATAAACATTAAATTGAATGGTAAAAATATATTCTAAATATACTTTAAAACCACTCAAATTCATAATTTATCACTATTAAGTATTTTGATTAAAAAAGTTGTTTTTAATTAAAATTTAGAAATTTTCACTATTCATCAAAATATGAAAGTTATCCGAAATGTACCAAAATTTCACCTTAGGCTAAATTCAATATTCCGAATCCAAAAATGAAGTCCATTTTCAAATATAAAATATATATAATTTCAAAAAGTAGGTATTACTATACATAACGGCTAGTTTGATTAGTTATGGTGTGTTAGAACTCGGTGTTGCGTACAACACCCGCTATCACATTATTCAAAGAGAAGCGTACCGTAGAAGCTTGGGGTGTTACAATTTAAGATGATAGAATGGGGAAATCTCTGGTGATCACTATTTTGTATGAGGGTTGAGATAAAGATGATGTTAAAGGTACATTTACTATCAACTCTAGAACAAATAATGATTTATTTGAATCTAAATATACACACCATTTCAAATCTTAAAAAAATTCACAGGGAATTTATATTTGAGACCAATGAATATATGGGGAGTTAATAGTTAAAACCCTAATAGTATGATGAAGAAATATCAAGTATATGATTCCTCTCTGGTTAATGTTTGTAAGAAAGTGCTTCCTAAAAATATTTTCATAATTCCAATGGTTTATTTAGATGTAACAATATGCATGGATTGAATTTCTCTACATAAATACCACATTAAATTTCAATCAAGTTGTGTTACATGTTATATTTTAAACACACCTTTTATTATCTATCATTGTGAAAATAAGTATGATCATCCTATGCAAATTTCATCTCGTATATTGGTATTCATTCTCGTTTGGATGTCGTTTTTTCTCAAATGTATGGGTATAATCATGACATTGAAGATATTCTAATTGTTTATAAATTTTTGGATTACTTTTGGAAGAGTTTACTAGCCTTCCACATAAAAATGAAGTTGAGTTCTTGATAGAACTCATACCTAGTTCCACACCAATTTTAATGACCACCTATAGAGTATCTCTGATTTCATTATAGGAATTGAAGAAGTAACTCTAAGAAAACATTGACATGGGATTCATTCAAACAAATATGTCTCATTAGGGAACACCTATATTTTTGGTGGAAAAGAAATAGGGGTCAATGTGACTCTATATATTTTTATCGGGGGTTGAAAGAGATCACGATCAGGAACAAGTATCATCTTCCATGTATTGATAAATTTTTTTACAAACTTCAAAATGATCAATACTATTCTATGATTGGACTTCATTCTTGATATCATCATTTGAGGGTCAAAAATAGGATATACCAAATATATAATTTTTTACATGTTATGGACACTATGAATATATTGTGATGACTTTTGGACTAACTAATTGCCCTATTGTCTTCATGGATTTGATGAAAAATGAATTTTGTAATTAACTTAATCAGTTTTTGGTAGTATTTATTGATGATATTTATATCTATTCAATGAACAAGGAATATCATTAAAACACCTTGAGCATTATAGTAAATACCCAAAGTAAACACTGTGTGGAATGTTTATAAAGGTTGAATTTTGGATACAAAAGGATCCATTTTTTGGTTATGTAATATCAAGAGAGAGTATATTAGTAGATTCATAAATGAAATATTCTATAGAATATTAGACTACACCAACCATGGTATAGGATATTCAAATTTTAATGGGTTTTTAGGATATTATTGATGATTTGTGATAATTTATCATAATTATCCAATCCTCTGGCCAAAATAACTCAAAATGGTTCTATGATCCATTAGATGGGTGAATGTGAGTGAAATTTCAAGGATCCCCATAGAATGTTATGTTAGGTCAGACTGGGTAATAGAAGATGGTCTAGAGGAGGGTGAATAGACCTGATTAAAAAAATAATCAAATAAATTGATTCATAAAATAATTTATCAATGTTCCTTATTAAGGTTAATTAGCAGCAGAAAAAGTAAATAACACAAGTATACTTTTTATAGTAGTTCAAAACAATGTGGGACTACTTATACACATATACCCCTATACTTGGTGAGGGATACATGTCCACTAAAAATGATATTTAAGTGGAATCATAACAGAATTACAAAATCCCTTTCTAGTGAAGGAATAACCACAACACTGTCTTTTTTGTGTAGAGTCACAACCCTAGAGTCACAACCCTTACAAAATGACTTCAGATAAAGGGAGTCACAACCCATACAGTATTTCATTTAGATATAGGGATTAAAAACCCCTTATAATCTGACAATAGAATCAGAGATTCACAGCCCATGAAAAAATAATAAAAAATAATTCATTGTGTGTAAAAATAGAAATAGAAAAATATAGTTTGTGAGAAATATGGGAATTAGTGTTACAAACTCAGAAACCGGACAAGATAAGATAAAAAATTAAAGTCCAGGTACTAGATCGTGAGATTTTTATTGGGACATCTCTTCAAGGAAATTTTATTTGATGTATAGTTAATTCATCACAAAAGCGAATGTCCATGTGATGAAGTAGAGTGTCTCAGGATGTTGCAAATGCACAACTAGTTCATAGTTCACAGCAATTTCCCTTTGAAAAACAAAGTCTCAAAAGTTTATCTTGTGTCATTGTGTATTGTTATTCTATTTTAAGCTAAAATAGTAAAGGATATATATATTTTTTGAATATATTTCTAGTATTTTCAATAGCTCCTCTTTTTTGGAAATTCTAAATAATTTGAGTCAAGATATTTCATACATAAATACATAAAAATCACAACATTGTAGCCCCATTATTCCTGTAGAATAAATCCTTAACAAAATAATTGAAAAATAATATAAATAATTCTTGTAATAATATATCAAAAATTATATTGTTCAGTTATCTAAAACACCAATTTAAATCCATTCAATCCACTTTAAATTTAGACAAAATAGTTTCTGAAAACTAGCAGTATAAATCAAAAGTAAATTCAAATATTTGATAATAAATAAACATGAAACCACCAACTTTTATAGACAAAAGTATTTCAAATAATTTATTTATTTTTACCTTTAAAAAATTGCATCAAAAATATCAAAAAAACATTGATCATAATCCTTATATTTAATGTGAATTTTTTCAGCACACAAAGCTTTTAAAATAATCCATATACATCAATTAAATTAATTTTCAGCATAAATGCATGTATATAATAGTAACATATGTAATTAAGAGTAACATGGCATAGACAATGAACAGTTATATAGTGTAGTGAATGAATAGTAACATAGTAATTCAAAACCATACTTTACTCTATAGAAAATGTAGGGTTGTCAAACCACACTTTTCACAATTATTAATGTTGGGTTTTCAAACCATACATTTCACTATTACGAAAGTATGGTTTCCGAACCATACTTTACACTATTGAAATGGTTGGGTCACCGAACCATACATTGCACTATTTTGAAATTATGGTTTCCATAAAATACATTGAATTATTTTGAAATTAGATTTATTCAATGATGCTTTTTAATATTTCATTTTTATGTTTGCTGATACTTTGTGAAAAAATGGTAATCGGAATTTATCAAATATTAGTGAATTTTTAAGGGCACTAAACAGTAGATTCAGAATTTGGTAAAAAATACTTTTGTGAAAATAAACATATTATATTTCCAAATGATAATAAATAAAATAAATCTAACATATAATAATCCAAATATAACTAAAATACATATAAAAAAGTATAATAGAAAAATAGAAATATGGAAAAATAAATAAAGAAATTCACACAATTTATTATCCATTCAAAATCCTATTTTACACTTCGATATAAACTAATAAAAAAATTAAAATGTTTTTTTTCTATAAAATAAAGATTAATTATAATTTGATATATGTAAATGTTTCAATAATATAAATAATGAATATTTTTAAAATCTATAATTGTAGAGTTTATAAACCTATAGCAAAAACATCATTGAATTTTTAGAGAAGTATAAAATCATTTTCTAACATCCTCATAAACTAATTACGTTTAAATAGATATCTTATCTATCCATCATGACACAAATGAAAAAAATCAAAACCCATTAGTTTAAGATATTCTCAAAATACATAAGAAAAGTAATCTCACAAAATATAGGAAGATTAATCAAGCAGAAGAGTGTGAAATTAATCAACCAAATTAAATCATGAACATGCACAAAAAAAATCACCCACTTTTTGTTTGATTATATAACCAGAACATTCAACAAAATTAAAAATATTTTCAAAAACATTTATATACAATTTATTTCTCCGTATTATATTACTCCCAATATTATTTATCCCCATTTTATTTATCTCCCATTTTTAAATAAAAAAAGGTGAAAATAAACTCCCTGAAGACAAATGCAATAATAAAAAGATAAAATTTTGACATAACAAGATCAAATTTAATTATTTTTCAAACTAAGAAGAGTCTAAATTCTTTGTTAAAATATCTTCTAGATGATTTTTTGAATGTATACTTTCTATTACAATGTAACCCTTGTTCATATGATCTCTAATAAAATGAAATTTGAGATCAATAATGTGTATTATAGATTTTTGTAAGTGGTTTTTAAAAAATGGTAATTATAGAATTATAATCATAATAAATAGGAAATTTATCGAGATAAACACCAAAATCCCATAAGAATTGCTTAATCCACAATATTTTGGCACAAATACTAATAGAAATGATATAATCAGCTTCTAAAGTAGATAAAAAATAGATTGTTTTTTCATAGATGATCAGAAAATCAATGTTTTCCTAGAAAATGACAGATACCTGATTAGCTTTTTTGGTCAATTATGCATCCTCTAAAATCTGAGTTATAATAATATGATAAACAAAAAAGTTATATTTTGGATAAAATAAACCAGAATCAACAGTTTTTTAATATATATAATTATTATTTTTGTATCTTAATGATGAATTTATATAAGATCTTTTTAAAATCTAGAACATAAACAAACATTTAAGATGATATCGAGTCTATATGTAGTTAAGTAAAGAAGGATACCTATCATGCCTCTATAAAATTTAATATTAATATATTTTCTTGACCCATCAAGATCTAATTTAAAATTCGTACCCATATGAGTTTTTATAGATTAAGAGGAATCAAGAAAAAATATTATAAACAACTCTTTTTCATACTTATATTGATTAATAAAAATTATAACTTTTCTTTTATTGATTTGAAGACCAAGAAAGAATTTAAATTCTCCTACTAAACTCATGTCAAATTAAAAAAAATCAAAGATGAAATCCTATTTTAGATTATTTCACAGGAGAACCCAAAAAATATATAATCAACAAAAATTGGAACAAATAAAATATCATCATAAGTTATTTTTATAAAAAAATGTAGGATCAACATTACATTTATTGAAATAATTATTTAACAATATCAAAGAAAGTCTTTCCAACTAATATAGATGTGCTTGTTTGAGATTATACAAATCATTAAAAAAAATTAAAACTTTGTTTGGAAATTTCTCACTTCCAAAACTAGGGGATTAAGAAACATAAACTTCATCAGTTATAAAACAATTTATAAAATCACATTTTAAATTTAATTGATATTATTTAATACCTTGAAAACATCCATAATCCAAAAAAATTATAATTTCCTCTTACATGGAAAGTAGTGAAAAATAATCTTAAAGGGATATTCCTTCATTAGAAGAGTATCCTCGAGCAATATGTATGTATTTTTTTTGGACTATTTGTCCATATTCATCCATCTAGTTTCTAAGTATCCACTTTGCTCAAACAACCTTTCTATCCTAATGAAATTCCACTAAATACAAAATATTATTTCTAAAAAACAGACTTAATTCATCTAACATAGAAAAAAATCAAGTTTCAATCATTCAAAGAATCATTATCTTTAAAATAATAGAATTGGAAATAAAAGAAGAATTGAAACAATAATTTAAAATAGAATTTATTTTTTTCACACCATAATCAGAATTACCCATTAAATTTTCAATAGGATGATCTTTGAGAATCATCCATGTTTTTGAATCCAGTTGTGCAGAATTAAGATACCACTCAATTTGTTTAATATTATTTTGTGGAATTTCTTCATGAAAAATAATGTCTCTGAACTCATCATCAATAACATTAGAAACAAAATTTATTTTTACATTATTTTCATAAAACATTACATGAACAGATTTTTCAATAACCATAGTTATTTTATTAAAAACTCTATACGAATTACTTTTATTAGAATAACCATGAAAAATGCATTTATCATTATTATCCTCAAATTTATCGAAATTATCCTTTGAAATTAAAATAATAACTTTACAACCCGAAACTCTAAAGTAACCAGTATTCGGATTTTTATTTTTAAATAATTAATAATGATTTTTCTATAGCAATGGTATAATAATAATTCCATATTAAACATGAAAAGAACAAAAAAAGTATCATCCCTAAAATATATAAGATAATTATATTCACATAACATAGTTCAATCCATTTAAATAAATGTTCTATTTTCCCGTTCTATAACACCATTTTGTTGTGGAGTTCTAAGAGATGAAAAATAATGAAAATATCCATTATGTACCCAAAATATTTTAAAATCTAATTTATAAAATTCAATATCTTTATCACTATGAATAGAAACAATCATTCAACCATTTCACATGGAAGTAACTTACAAAAAGTGGTAAATCTGTATAACCTATCATTTTTATGATCCAAAAAGTATACCCATATAAATCTTCTATATTCATTAATAATAACTAAGTTATATTTCATACCACCAACTTTAGAAATTTGAGTGAGACCAGATAAATCAATATGTACTAAATATAAATGGTTTATTAGTAATTATCTTATATATGTGTCTAAAATAAATTTGGTGTTGATTCTATTTCATGAAAGTATAAAAAACACGGAGTTCATATTTTTTCAAGGATGGTAGTTGTAACACATTTTCACGATATGAGAACTTATGAAACATTTTGAAATTGGCATTATGTAAATATGGATGCAAAAGGATGCAGTCATTATTTATATAATTCAAACACATTATATGTTTAATAGTTAGTTCATCAAAATCAATAGTATAAATATTATCTTTTTCATTAAAATAAAAAATTAAAGAATTTACTTTAAAAAAGTTATCATTTTTGATATTTAACATCTATTCCATCATCACCAAATTATTATATACTAATTAAATTATATTTCAAACTTTCAACATATAAAACCTTATAAATAAAAATGGAATTTTCAATACCAATTTTATCACAAAACCATTTACTTTTCCTTTAGAATTATCTCCAAAAGTAACAGTGCCTCAATCACATGTGTTGTAATTGGAAAACATTGATTGGTATTCTTTCATATAACTATTGTATCCATTTTCCATTTACAATATATTGTTCTTGAGACATATATGGAATTTTTCATAAAAATTCAATTACAAGACAATTTTTGTACCCATGATACTTTTGGTCCTATAGAAATTGTAATAAATTCTTTAGTTACCCATACAGAATTTAAACATTTATAGTAGGGAACAATAGATAATAAGGATTTAGAAATAATAGTATTTGTAAATTCTAGGGATTTTTTAAATATAAGAGAACAATCATTTTCATAGTGACCTGTAAAAACACATTTAAAACAAGTAACAGTTTAAGTACAATGATTTATACTTTTAAAAAAAATAGTTCTATACATTTGGGGTAATCTATTATCATAACCAAATCCATCTTTATTTTTATCTATTTTATCCAAATACATAATGTTATGATATTTTTTCACGACCATGAATAAAAGAAGATAAACTATATATAGACATTTAGCGTTCTTTTTCATGTTTTCGTTAAAATCATGAGCATATTTCAAATTTTCAAAAACTTTTGAATTATAAGTAGAATCTATATTCCTTAATTTTTCATTTTCATGTAACAATATTTTATTTCGAGAAATAACTTTCTAATTATTTTCCTTATGATTATTATATTAATCAACAGCATAAAAAATATCTTTTCATAATCTTTAAATTTCATTCTTTAATTAAAAAACATTGGGGTTTTTAGAATCACATTCTGAATCAGAATCTTCAAAATAATAACAATAATTACTAACCATATCTAGTGATTTGATGAATTAAATGTTAGAAATTTATTTTTCATTTCAATAGTTTTCACTGTAATCTGATTCTTCTATACAAATCCAGCTAGTGGTGAGAGCCATTTTTTCCTTATTTTTATATTTTTCATCATTCATTAGTTTTGTAAAATCATGTTTGATATTCCATTTCTTCATGAACCTATAACTAGTTACATATAAATAATTATAATTCATTCCACTTTCTTCTCTCCCTTATATTTTTCTTCTTGAAGGTATCTTTTAAACTAGTTCTTGAATCCTTTATTCTCCATTATTTTGTAACCTCCGGTCACGATATGAGCCATATATTCTATTTCACAATCCTATATTTGAATCTGATGATTTCGTATAGAAAACATTCATATATTTAAAATCTACCCCTTCTCTTTTTATTTTCTCCTCACCAGCTATGTTATTCAGTTTGAGTACACATTGGAGTAGTGATCTAATTAATTACTCATGTTTATAATTATTTAAATTCATGCTATAATCAATGGAAACCTTCCTGGAATTACATTTCATTTTTAATTCTTATATGACTCTTTCGATATGTACTAGTTTTTTTGGAGCTTCTCTAAGTGAATTCATTCTATTCAAAATGATTTTGAATCAGTGGAAAATTTGGTTTACTATTTTATCTTCACTAATCATGATGTCTTGATACTCAGCGCAGAGTATTCCATGTTTTTTATGGATTAGGTTTTTAGAGACAAGGAGAGTAACTTGTAGAATATTCCATATTTCATGAGTGGTCTTAAAAGCTGAAAAATGACTAAAAACACTTCTGTTAATATCACAATATAAAACATTAACAACATTTTTATTTAAAACATATGAAATATAATCATTTCTAGTATGCGTATATGGGTAAGCATCTGGTAGGGTATACTGTTTTGACATGATAACTAGTTATCAATGATCAAATATTTTATGTAAGCCTCCATTAGGGATCCCTATTATACATAGTCATTACAATCAAAGTGTACTGGCTCTTAGGGAATCCAAGAATCATTCAGGTTCAATCCTTCCAAATTATAAAATCATTATCCTTAGATTGTGAGGTCTATAGATATGTTATAATAATTAAAAAATCATAATCTATTGTGGTATTTTATAATTCCAATGTAAACAATTTTCTGATACAAATTGAAAAGAATCCGATGGGGATTAAGTGGTCTAATCAATTATAGAAAGTATTTCCCTCTATAAAAAATTGTTAGATCAGATATGGTAATGGAAGATGGTTTATAGTGGGGTGAATTAACCAAATTAGAAAAAATAATTAATTGATTAAAAATAATTTATCAAAGTTAAATATTAATTTTAATTAGCAGCATAAAAAACTAAATAACATAATAATGTTTTTTATAGTAGTTTAGTCCAAAGTGGGTATACTTATAATCTTATACCTCTCTACTCAGTTAGAGATATGTGTGAAGTAAGAAATAATTTTTCATTTGGAATCATAACCCGGTTACAAAATCCTTTTCTAGTGGAGGGATAACAATTACATAGTCTTTTGTATGGGGAGTCATAATCCATAAAACATGACTTTAGATAAAGGTAGTGATAACCTGAATAGTCTTGACATTAGATATAGGGATTCACAACCCTTAGATATTAAATTTCATATCCAAAAATCACAACCTAAGGAAAAAATAAAAAAATTCCTTTTATATATATAAAAAATAGAAATATAGTGTGCTAGAGAGTGATACGAAATTGTGTTACAGACTAAAAAACCAGAGAAGAGAAGATTAATAAGTAAAGAATAGGTATTGGTTCTTGAGATTTTTATTTTTACATCTCTTCAAGTATGTTGTAGTCAATGATAAATTAATTTTTCTTGTGAGAGAACATCTAGGTGATGCAATAGAGTGTCTCAAGATATTGCAAATGCAAAAAAATGATCGGATTTCGCAACACATTCCATTTGAAAAACAATGTATCGAAAATGTTATCACATGAAAATTTGTATTTGTATTCTATTTTATCCTATAATAGGGAAGTATATATACATATATATGTTAGATATCTTGTGGTTACAACATCTATTATTCCTTTGGATATTCAAAATAAATTGAGTTAATAGATTTTATAATTATCTCCATAAAAATCATTGTATCATTTCCTCTTTATTCTAGTTGAATAAATCTCTAATAGAATAATTAAAAATAATTTAAATAGTTCATCAAACCATATATCAAAAATATTAGTGTATAATGGTTTAAAACACAGGTTAAAGACTATTTAAACCATATTAAAATAATAAAATAAAGTTCATGAAAACTAGAATAAAAATTTAATGGTAAATTCAAATATTTGTAATTTAATAAATATAAAACCCCTGAATTTATTGGAAAATTTTGTTGAAATAATTTATAAATTTATCCATTTAAAATACATCAACAAAATCCCTAAAAACTATTTGATCATAGTCCTTTGATTTAATGTGAATTTTTCCAATTGAAAACACATTCCAAATAATCCATATATAAATACAGAAAATCAACATCAGCATAAAAGCACAGAATAAACAATAATGTATGGAAGTAGTAGTAAAATAGTGTAAGGGATAACAGTAACATAGCGTAAGTAATGAACAATAACGTAGCATATGAAATGAACAGTAACGTAGTGTACGGAATAACCAGTAACATAGTGTAGGGAATGAATAGTAACATAGCATAGGGAATGAACAGTAATGTAGAATTGGGATTGAATAGTAATGTAGCAGAGAGAATTAATAGTAACATAGCCTTGGGAATGAATAGTAATATAGTGGTTCAAAATAATACTTTTCACTGTAGAAAATGTAGTGTTTCTGAACCCTACATTTCATTGTTTCAAAATTAGGGTTACTGAACCATACTTTTCACAATTTCAAAAGTAGTGTTTTCAAACCATACATTGAACTATTATTAAAGTATGGATGTTGAACCATAATGTTCACTATTGAGAAATTAGCATTTCCAAAATAAACTTTGAACAATTCTGAATTTAGGATTGTCTAACCATACATTGCACTATTGTGAAAGTAGGGTTATCGATACTTTGTGAAAACTGGACAACATCCATTAACAAACTTCAATGAATTTTTATGGACTCTAAATAGCATATTAAGAATTTGATTGAAAATAATTATTTGAAAATTAAAATATTATATTTATAAATAATCAAAAATCAAATAACTCAGATTTCTACTGCTCCAAATATCAAAAATAAAGAATCAACAACATTCTGGAAAAATTGTTGTTCTAAAAAATCAATACAGAATTTAAAAAATTTATTCTCCATCTAAATGACATTTTTTTACTTCTATGTAATCTAATTAAAACAAAAAAAATGTGTTATTTCTATAAAATCATGCTTCCTAAAAAATATGAAATCTTTATAGGTTATTGTAAAATAAATACATAAACTTTTTCAAACTGAAAATTGTAGTGTTTTTAAAACTGCATTACAAACATCATTGAAATTTTACTGAACTATAAATTCATTTTCATACTTACTCAAAAACTAATTCAGATTAGATAAATTTCTTATCTATCCATCATTTCAATTATCACAGAAATCCAAACACTTTAGTTTATGATATAATCCCAATATAAGGGAAAATTAATCAAACAAAATATATGAAAAGTAATCAAACAAAAGAGTGGAAATGTAATCAATCAAATGAAAAAATGCACAAGAAAAATTAGAGTTTTTAGCACCCTTATTCTTACATTACCTTGTAGTAAATAAGGATTTCTTATATATAGTGATGCATCTATAAAGGGATTGGGATGTGGCATTTTTTAGAATAACATGGTTATAACCTTTTTCTAATGATAATTGAATATTTATGATGAAAATTATCCAAATCGGGATTTAGAGTTAGTTGTGGTAATCATTTCATTATATATTCAGAAAACTTATCTTTATAGAAAAATGTGTTATATATATACTGATAACAAAATATTTAAATATATATTCTCACAGAATGAGTTGAAAGTATACTGGAGAAGTTTTTCAAAGCTGATAAAGGATTATGGCAACTCAATATATCACCACCCTTAAGATTGTAAGCAAGTTGTACGATTCATTGAGTCGAATGGATCATACTATCTTATTCGTGATATGGATCAAAAGATATCCAATATTTTTTTATTTTCAATGGACTGACCTGGAAACCGTAAAGGAATAATAAAATACTATATTTCTCAATTTATTATTCAACCATCTATCCATGTGAATATTAAATAGGCGCATAATGACGATATAGAACTACAAAAAATAGAAATTTTATTATGTTTAACCTTGATAAGGATGGAATGATAATGTTCCGGGACAATTTATATATTTCTTGTAAACAATATTTGAAGTAGGATCTATTAGAGAAATATCATAGTTAATAATTCTATATTCATCGTGGAAGTATGAAGATGTATAGAGATCTGAATGAATACTTTTGGTGGGATTGAATAAAGAGAGATATTATAGAACTGGTATCTTTGTTCTTGGTATGTCCAAATGATAATCTTAAATGACAAAAGCATAAGGGTTTGTTTTATCAATTACCCATAAGAGAATTAAAATGTGAG
The DNA here is from genome assembly GCA_963277665.1 of Viscum album. Classification (NCBI taxonomy): domain Eukaryota; kingdom Viridiplantae; phylum Streptophyta; class Magnoliopsida; order Santalales; family Viscaceae; genus Viscum; species Viscum album. The sequence continues at coordinate 607,867,696 of OY728127.1, forward strand.
AAAATCACTTTGGATATTGTCATTAGTATCCCTAAAACCACTAAATGGAATAATTGTTTATGGATGGAAATAAATCATTGTACTAAGAAAGAACATTTCATAGCTATCAGAAAATATTTCTCACTGGATCATCATTCCATGATATACATCAATGAAGTGATAAGGTTTCATGGGGTACCAAGTTCCATTGTATCTAATTGAGATCTAATGTTTACCTTAGAGTTTCAGTGAAGCCTTTAGCAATCCCTATATACATAATTGAGTTTCACCGCATCTTATCATACTCATATTTATAGTCATTCTGAATTAATAGTTCAAACTCATGAGTATATGTTTAGATCTTGTTCGTTGTATTTCAAAGGCAGTTGGGATCGGAAAAATCCTGTATTTGAGTTTTATTAGAATAATATATTTCAGTCATGCATTGAGAACTCTCCGTATGAATACTTATATATAAATAACTATTGAGATCAAATGTGTTGGAATAATGTCGGAGAGTGAATTTTACTGGGACCTGAGATCAATAATGAAATGGCTGAGAAGAACAGAATCATTCAACAAAATATCAAACTAGATAAATGTTGAAAGAAATATTAAGTTAATAACCATAATAAATGTTCCATAAATTGAAGTTGGTGAGAAAGGGATTCTATAAATCTCTCCCTATAAGTATTTTATGATATTTTGGAATTTAAGGAAGTATAACACTTGCTATATCGGCCCCTTTAAATTTTTTGATCGTATCAAGACTATAGCCTATTATTTAAATCATCCAAAAAATCTCACTAAATTACAAGATGTGTTCTAGGTATCACTCATAAGGAAGTATATACCAGACTATTCACCAGTACTGAACTTAGAGGTCATTCCACTGGAGAATGACCTTTCTTATACAGAACCACTATGGGAAATTATGGATTTCAAATTGATTTTTCTACAAAAAAACCAATCAACTAGTGAATAATTTTTAGATAAACCAGATATTATAGGAATCTACATGGTAAATTGAGGACATTATAAAGAAGAATAATCCACATTTATTTTATATTATAATGATGAATTTTGATGGAAAAAGTCATTTTAAGAGGGGTTGAATGTAACACCCTGAGTTTTTTATGACCTTTTATTTTCCAATAAATTGAATTTCATTAGTTCTTTATTTTACATGATATACCAATTTTAAATTTAATCATATTATAAACCAATTTATTCTTCTAATATATGAAACATCGTCTTAGCTTATGTTACAATCAACTTTGAGTTTCTACGAAACAACGCTTCATAATTATAATTATATTAAATAAGATATATATAAAATATCCTTTAAAAACATTAATATTAATAGTAATAAATAATATTTAAATACGGTTTATGACGGTTTCATATAAAAAAACATATCAGTAATGAAATATATAATTTTTGGTAAAATCATTATGTTTTGAAAAATACTATTTTCTCACAAGAAAAAAATTTTATGTCATTCTAGGATAAATAATAAAATTAATTTTAGATAGTTATAAAATATTAAATTGATAAAATAAAAATCCTTTTCAAATCCATAATTTCAAAATTAGTATAGTGTGATTTTTTGGGAAATTGTTGAAATATTTCATTTCTGGATGAATATTGAAAAATAATGATTTTTAAATGAATTAATATTTTTCAATTAATTTATTTATATAGTAAAATTATATTTTAATTTGTTATTAAGATATTATTATATCATGTATACATAAATTAATACAACACAATTAATTGAAACAAATTTTATATATGAAATTGGATATAAAATCATTTCAACCATTTGAATTTTTTAATTTAAAATCGCATCATCTCGTCCCATATGTAGGAAAAATTTTAAATTAATTTAAGAAAATTATGTGATTATAATTTAAAATAATGTATTACAAAATTTTAATTAAAAAAATTTATAATTTATAATATGGAAAAAATAATTTTTTACCAAAATTATTGGTGAAATCAATTAAAATTAATCAAATTGATTAATGTAAAAACGAGTTTATTTAGTGACTTGACCTAGAATATATAGTCTAAAAATGACCCTACACGTTTCCATCACCCATTGTATTGTAATATTTATACCTTATCAATTAATTTTAATAAATTTTTCTTTTATAAAATATTCTTTGTTATAAAAAATGGTGGGATCATATAAATTCATTTCAAAAATGAAAAGTGGGTCATTTCCCAAACCTATAAAAAAGGAACTCACCCCCCCCCCCTCTATTATTCAAACATATCAATCCCTATGGATCATACAAACCCTAACCAAATCACATAAAAATTCCCTCTCGTTATCCAAGATTAAACATGTTGATTATAAATCCATCCAAGGATTCCAATTGTTGAAAACCAAAAGGAGTTACCCAAAGAAAAGGTAACATCCTTCAATAAGCACTTTGTATTCTTTCTTTCTCTACCCCATAAATTCTTATTTTTATATTATTAAATAATAAACTATGTATCCTAAATTTATTTATAATTCTTTATATTAGTTTTATTTCCAAAAAACATGCACAAACACTTCCATCAAATGGGATACACAATAATCCTTTGTAGGTATGGTTGATTACCCCCTCACAAACCAATATCATTTGTTCTTCTATTACCACAAATAAAGGTTGTAAAAAATGATGTAAATATTGTTTTTATATGATATATACAGTATTTATAATTTAAATATTCCTCTATAATTATTATGTAACACGTACATTCAAGCATTCCATTTTGTGGGAATAGGATAACATCTGTTGTGGATGGTTGGACTACACTCTCTTCAAAGTGATGTGATTCTTTCCCATTATAAATTGAATGCATTATAGATGGTTTTAATAAAAATATGTGATATATTTTAAATAATTATAATACTATTAATATTATATATATATATATATAATTTCATTTATATTTTTTTACAATAATTGAATGGAAATAAAGTTCATGTGTACATATGACATATCATCTCCAAGATTTTTGGATTTAATTTCCTATTTATAAATTTTCTAGACAATTATATATACATATATACTAACTAAATAAGATGATTTTTCATGTTTAACACACAATAGATGATGAAATTATGATTTAAGTAAGATGTCCAAAACTATAAAAAGTCAAAGCATGTTTGAAAAAAATGTGGTTATTACCGGAAATGTAACTTTATCATGGAAGTGTTCATAATAAGGTAATATAATGTCATATGAAAATAATATATTGTTATATATAACTTAATATATTTATTTAATATAGGTATAATAAATTTATAATAATTATGCATGAGGTTTTCATGAGTACGATGAGAGTCAATTCATAAGGTAGGGATATTTTTAGTCCCACTTTGTTTATTTGACTTAGGCCTTATTCACCAAAACATTTACTGTGTGTTGTATATACCTCCCATGAATGAATTCTATGATAATTTTCTATAAATTAATTTTAATTTACATATCAATTTTATAATCTTTATTTCATTTAGTTTTACGGTTCAAAAGTTACCAAATCAGTAAGATAATTTTGTCAGAATTTTCCCTCTAAGAGACACATGTTTTTTAAAATACCTCTATTCTTTTACAAGGATTCTATACTAACATATTACAGGTTATATATTTATTCTAATTCACTTTATCATATTTTATTCTTTATTTAAATTTATTCTTTCATGTTAGATTTTATTCAAATTTTCCAAAGTGGTAAGTGTTTATTGCTACAATCCCATCATTTATCAAGATTGTTTAGGATTATCTTTTCATTAATGAAATATTATAAACCAAGTATCCTGAATTATTATTAATTTACTTATCCCTTGGTTATTTATTATATCGTCGTGTAATAGTACTATGTTTACACTCTATGGTACTAATGATTATTATCATTTTTTAGAAGATCCAAAATTATTCATCTCATCGGTTAGAAATATATTTTCTTCCAAATCCTTGTTTTATAAAAAAATGAATAATATTTTCAAATGATATTTAATGGTTGTTTTCCAATAAAAATATTAAATTAATTTTAAATATTCCATTATAATTTTTCAATACTATTTAAAAAGGAAAATTAATTGAAAAAGGATTATTGTTTATAAAATACTTTTTCCACAAAAAAAAATATACTTCCCTTGTGATTTTTTTTAAAGTTATTTTCAAATTATTTTCCATAAAAGATTACATATTTTGGTGTTACTCATTCAATTATAGGAATATGATCTGAGGGTACCATTTATATTCTTTCTTCAAAGGTTTTATGCTCTGATATTATGATTTCTATGACACTTATTTCCCTTCCACAAGTTATATGATTATGAATCCTGATTCATTTCATGGGATATGATGTGATTAAATAATTAAGAATGATATCTCTTTGCCACATGTTATTATATTATGACATTTTTATGATAACCATTTTATTTAATGGGATATGACACGTTCATTTCTATCATCTTGTACCACATATATGTATGACTTCATTATGATATATTTGGGACATATATTCATATGAACCGTCCCTATGGGGGACAAATAATGACTCCCCATGTCCGCCTCCAATAGGCTAGGGTATAGTGACTAGAACCGAGTAGGCATATCACTAACATTGGAGGCATTTCCTGAGTACATGTACACACAGACACATATCCAAGGCCAAAAATGTTGAAATGTAGAAAAAAACTACTAAGGAACAAAATTCATGCATACAACTAAACCAATCCAATATAGTTCAATGTAAATTAAAGTACTACAAGTAAACTAGGTCAGAATATAATACCTCCAAAAACATGAGTATACAAACTAAAAAGTCTAAGCTGTGAGAAAAAATAGGTATTGGGACTGCTGGTCAAAGCCATAAGAACACCTCGGCCTGTAGGGAAATCAAAAAGTTTGGTATGATACCGGTCCACCCTAGACTTAATCAAAACGATAGTCATCCGCATAAGAAATGACACTTGTGGGAAAGCCAGTGCATGGGTGGGTATAACAATACCTAGTAAGAGACCCTGAAAACCATAAAGAAATACACAAAGTAAATGTAGAATCATCTCTACACTATATATGTCTACCAAACATATAACCATAGAATCAAATAAAAATATACTCAAAACCCAGACCCATAGTCTAGAGACAAGTAACACAACTGTATACCACCACAATGGATTCAGTTCCATGATTCCACGAAGTACTCGTCTGGGAGAACTCAATCTATGAGTCTGATAGCTCTTATATCATCTGTCTGAGAAGTAATGCCCGTCGGGAAAGTCCCGGAAATATAGATACACTCATTCTTGTATAACACACTCCAGAGTGGGGAAATATCATGATGCAGAGATGAGGGTCCCTGCTAGGGCCTTGGTAGATATCATGACTCATTTGGATTCACCTGATATATTGAGGATCGACATCCGGTAGGAATAGTCATGTTCATACCTGACTCTACCTAGGGTCATTAATGGATAGAAGATCTTTCTCCAGGCCTCTCAGAGGGATACCTAACTCTATCTTCTAATGTATTTATAATGTTATCATGTTCCTATAAATGGAAATGATACCTGAACTTCAGTGGAATGAGAAAATGGTGAATTAACCTAAACGAGCCTGTCCATGGTACGGTGGACAAGAGGATCAATCCATTTTCATGTATATACACATTCTGTATAAGGGTCACACGCCATGGGTCTCAACTCTTGGTATTACCCATGTGATCGGGAATAAGTCATAAGAACATGTCATATAGAAATGTAAGTACATTCCATGTAGTATGGACCACACACAGTGTCCGTGTAACTGGTTTTCCCTCTGTGTACTCGGTTGTGAGCTTGTACACTGTTTCAAACCATGTGGTCCATCCTATGTAACCGTTACACTAGGAAACTTGTGTAGCTGGCGCAGTCTGGCCATGTGGTGGAGTGCGTGACTATGTACCCACCCTGTGTCTATGTATCTTCTGAGGTACATTTTTATTCCTTGTAAGGACCAACATGTCGTGTGAAAATGGTCACATGCTGTGTTATTTCTTCTCATCACCCATAACTCCATCCACCACTAGGGGGTAATATGCCTTGTATCCCTAGAAGAACATCGTGTTAATCATCACATTCAGTGTGAAAAAACTATAATTTTCCACCAATAAAACAAAGAGTGTTATTTCGGATACACGTCATGTGTTTTGAAGATTTCCAGAATTACAGGTTCTTCGTCCGGTGCTTCGGGGATTCAGCAATATGTTGATCCAACCTCTCGATCATCATGATACTCGACGGTTGATTCCCCCCCGACATCCTAAAGTCTTATTCATTATTTCTAGGCCTCTAATATGCTGCAAAAACGTGTATCGATCCACCCGCGTGAAGAAATATTGAAGAAAAGTCTCTCTAGATACGAATGGATTCATCATATTCCATTTTCGTCACACCTCCACTAGGTCATTGCAATGTCGAATATCCAATTTGGGATCATTTCATTGAGAAAAGTATGTAAAATGATCTATTTTTCATCTCCCCATAAATAACTCAGAGAACACAAATAAAAGAGGAAGAAATCCAATAAACCAAATTTAGGAATGAACCACCACCGTCGTTCTTCATAGAATTGATCCTCTCATGTTAGAAGGATTAAATAGGTATAATCAAATAATAATCCAAAAATGATCACAAATTATATTACCAAATCAAAACCCAAAGAAACAAAAAATAATACCCTCCCACAAGAATGCACGATCCATGGATCAACCTGTCTGTGGGTTAATCTTCGTTCTTTGTTTAATCAAAGAATGAGGAAACAAAACAAAGGAACAAAACACATAACTCGATTCAGTTAAAGAACAATCATTATGTCACTTTCTTTGTTGAGGTTTCTTTGAATCCAAGATGTTTTGATCAATTGCGTCGTCGTCGTTTTTTGATGATTGTTCTCTCCAAGGCTCCAATAATTCTCTACATTTCCTCTCAATTTCCTTCCAACGACCAACATTCGATTGACCCATTAAAAGGACCGAACGAATTTCAGAAATCCATCACATTGAAACACTAATGAGTCAACATTGATATTTCTGAGTCATTATGGTGTGGCATTAATTATCAAAATATTTTCCCCATTATTGAGTTGCGGTGAATGATTCTAAATAAAAAAAAACTAATCTTTTCGAATTATTTTATTTCATTTTATTTTACTAAAAACATCTAAAAGTTTAATTTTTCCCTTGACCCACACCAATCATGGTTTAGCCCATTAGTAGGTAAAGTTTACATCCCAGATACAATAGTTCCCTCAGATTTTTAATCTGGGCATCCGTTTGGAAACTACCATAACCGCACAAACCCACCAACTCACATAACTTTAAGAAAGTTCAAACCACCATTCTAGGATCAACGGGCCTCATAATGACATGTAATCTCCATTCTTGTTCTCATAATAATTCAATATAATATTTAATAACAATACATGGAAAAATATAAGACATTACATTCTTCCCAACTTAGAAATTTTCATCCCCAAAAATTCAAAATAAGGCTACTAAAAAAGATGTGGGTATTGTGCACGAATATGAGCCACCCACTCCCAAGTGCTCTCCTAAAGATTCTCGTGCAGCTACTAGACGCACAAAAAGGGAATCAATTTCCCATGATGGATCCTCTCATGAAAATCCTCAATCTCTACCGGGTACTTAGAAAATGTCTCTCCCTCATCTATGTCCATCTCGCCCCAGTCGATGACATTCGATGGGTCATACATGTACCTCCTCAACAGCGACCCGTGGAAAACCTCATGTACCCAGTGCATCTACGGTGGTATAGAAATGTGGTACACCACATCATCAACTCTGTTTAGTATCTAGAAAGTTCCAATGAACCTCAAAGATATCTTTCCACCCCAAACAAATCTCTGTAGCCCTCTTTGAGGTGATACCCGAAAGAAGACATGATCTCCCTCCTCAAAATCTAGATGTATATGTTATCTATCAGCAAAAAATGTCTGCCAGTTCATTGCAGTCATCATCTGCTCCTAGATGATCTACAATTTCATAGTGGTAGCTCTCTCCAACTCAAGACCCATGAGTGATAACTCTCCTTGGTCATTCTAGCAAAGTGGTGAGCGGAAAGGTCTCCCATATAAAGTGTTGAACAGTGCCATACCAATGGTGGATTGATAGATGTTGTTGTATCAAAACTCTATAAGTGGTTAGTGGTCCTCCCAACTGTGACCATTGTCCATGATATAGGATGGAAACATATCATACAAATCATTAATGGATCTCTCAGTCTGACCATCTATCTGGGGATATAATGTCGCGCTCAAGCGTAGATAAGTCTTGAAAACCTCCTCCAATCTCTTCAACAATTGTGATGTGAAGTGGGGATCTCAAACCAAGAATATTTTTGAAGGGAAACCATGAATCCGAACTATCTCATGCATGTAGAGGCATCTCAGGCACTCTACAGAACTCTTCTCCCTGATAATTAGGAAGTGGGAAGACTGTGTGAGTCAGTCAATGATCACCAAAATGGAATTTTCCCCCTTGTATGTTTGTGTTGATCACATCATGAAGACCACTGATATTTCATCCCACTTCCAATCTATCACTTCCAGTGGGTGAGCTAACCCTACTAGAACCTGGTGCTCAGAATTCACCTTTTGGCACGTAAGGCACCAAGAAACAAACTTTTCTACTACCTTCTTCACAACTAACCACCAAAACCTTATTTAGAGATCCAGATATATCTTAATCATGCTATGGTGTACCGCCATAGGGGATGTATGAATCATTCTCAGTACCACCTCCCACAATTCCACTGGTACAACAGTGCATCCTCTAAAAACAACTAAGTGCTACCCACCTTGAGAATATATATCAGGATCATGTCCAATGGATAACTGAGAACATAATGCCTCATAGTTTACATCCCCTAGTTGTGCCTCCCTAACTCATTGTAGGAGGGTAGGGGTGAAACAAATTGACTAAAGTTAATTTTCATCCACTATTTCCATGAAAGATAACTGAAATGAGGCCAACTGCTCTGTCACCTCACTCAATAACTACGATCTCGATCTCCTGCAAAGTGAATCCTCCACATTGTTCCCCTTCCTAGGTGTATAGATAATCTCAAAATCGTAGTCCTGGAGACACTCTAGCCAATTCCATTATCTCATATTCAGATCCTTTTGTCTGAATATTTATTTTAGGCTCTTATGGTCAGAGATGACGATAAAACACTCCCCCAGAAGGTAGTGTCACCACATCTTCAATGCAGAGACATCCACTGCCAACTCAATATCATGGGTTGCATAGTTATACTCATGATATCTTAGCTGGTGAAAAACATAAGCAATCACCAATTATCCCTTCATTTGTACAGAACCAAGCCTAATCCCCAAAGCATCATAGAAAACTATGTACCCAACACCCTCCATTGGAAATATCAAGATCAGGGTCTTGTCAAAATCTGTTTCAATTTCTTGAAATCCTACATTGAATTCTCTGTCCACATGAAGGGTTCCCATTCCTGGTCAAGGCTATATTTGGTGCCGATGTCCAAGAAAAATCAATAATGATTCTCTGATAATATCCTGCCAACCCAGTGAAGCTCTCTACCTCAATTATTATCCGAGGTGGATCTCATGCTAACACTGCCTCCACCATTGCTGGGTCCACAACTACTCCATTGGTTATGATGACATGCCCCATAAATCAGACCACCTTAATCTAGAACTATAACTTTAAGTGATTCACATAATGTGGTTCTCTCAGAGTATGTCTAGAACTATCTGAAGGTGTCTCACATACTCCTCCTCTAACGACAAGTACAGAAGGATTTCGTTGATGAAGACCACTACGAACTGTTCCAAGTGTGGCAGGAAGAGCTGGTTCATAAGTCCCTTGAACACTTCCGGGGCGTTTAGGATTCTGAAAGTCATCACCTTGTACTCATAGTGACTATAGCAGCATCTATAATTCATCTTTGGTATATTCACATCTCGTACATGTAACTGGTGGTAACCTGATTGAAGGCCAACATTCGAGAACCAGTGTTCCCCTATTAGAAAATCTAAGAGGTATTCGATCCTCGGTAGTGTATACATGTTCTTCTCCATCACCTAGTTCAGGTGTTGGAAATCCACGGACAACCTAAAACTCCCATTTTCCTTCATAGAAAACAAAACTGGGGCCTCCCAGGGCAAAACGATGAGTCTTATAAAAACCCTTGCTCTTCAAATCCTCTAACTGCATCTTAAGCTCTCAATGCTCTGTGGGAGCCATCCGATACGCTGGAGAGGATATCAGTGCTATCCCAAGGTGTAATTTGAAGCACAATTTGATCTCCCAGTGAGGAGGTTTTCCTATAACATCTTTGGGAAATATGTCCTCATACAATTCCACTACTTCTAGGAATTGGAATCTCATAAAATCTACTACATTGAGGGAAATTCTAGCCAACTCACGAGTGATCGGCTACTCCCTCCTATGAATGAGCCTATTTTTTCTACATGGGTCTCCTTTTTACTGACCAAGGAAAACCTCGTCCCATCATTGTGGACACACTTCACTCTTCACCAAGAGCAATCAATCTATGCATGGACCTATGATATCCAATCCATACTGAGAATGACATCGTAATGCCTCGATACTTCCACCAAGAGGATCCAACTAAAACTCTCTCCTCCAAGGGTAAGATCACACTATTTATAAAGGGTTGTGATCATCGGGTCTCCTATATTAGGTGTATCCATGCGTAAGGGTCGATTCAACGGCTCAACAGGAATATCAAAGATTAGCACAAGACATGTGGCAAGGAAGGAATGATTGGAACCTGTGACTATATGTATAGAAGCTATGGTAGAGAACACACAAATCATTCCATGAATAATCTCTAGAGTCCTTGGTTCCTACGCCTCAACCGCATGCAGTTGTCCCCGCCCCTGTCTCCCAACTTCTTGATCCTAGTGTGGACCTCATAAGGGAGGTGGTGGAAGTATATCAATGAATATACCACCACCTACAGCTCTCCCTACTCCTCTTCCACATTTGCTACCAAGAGGGTCCGTCTACTCCACTCTCTGCCTCTTCCACGATGGTCTATCCACTGCCTCCCTGTCAATAGCTCGACAGGTATGAAAATCTCTAGCGAGATGTCCATTATTGTCGCATGAGTAGCATTGCCTCTCCCTAGGTTGACTAGATCCAGCCTGAGGTCCCTAGACTATCGATCCCCAATCCAGGGACCTTCTGTTATGTGTCCCATATCCTGATCCATGTGCCTAACATCATATCCCAACTGCCAATGTCTCTGCACCTGTTTGCCTACTGCTGACTTTCGTCAGTTGTCTCTGATCTACCATTAAGATCTCGATCACCAAATCCCACTCAAGCACTCTGTCAAAAGATGAAATACATAGAAGGATGTCACTAGATCAGATGTACCATTGCAAACATTGATCGAAGGTATGAAGTCTAAAGAATAGATCACTGGCCATATCCATCGAGTACCTGGAAAAGTTGGTGAACCTAGATGAATAGTCATCCACCATCAAACTTCCCAACTGGAGCTGAAGAAGGTCTTGAATGTGCACAACTATCTGAATGTTTCAGGTGTAGTAGAAGTATGGTTGGGATGATACACAACATTGATTTTTACATTGATCATTGATTATTCCAGGATCAATAAGAAGATAAACGCCAGTATCCAAGGAATATAATCAAAGATTTAGATAAATAAGAAGGACCCCGGAAACCTTAGAGATGATCTCGCACAAAATGTTTATAATTAATTTAATTAATTTCATAGATAAAAATAATACCTGTATCTTTGGTATTTTTTTTGTTGATGATGTTGATCGTCCCAAATTCAAGTCCGGATTATCTCATTGTGCTTGTAAGGATCCAAAATAGAATCTCTCTAGCGGTGATCCACATGTGCTCGAATGGCCTCCGTTCGACACCGCTCATTCTTCGGGTGCTAGTGTGGAGAAACAAGTGTCTTGTGTTGGTCGTTCTTTATTACTTGTTCTTCATCCTTATGGAACGTCTCTCGTTATTCAGAGGTAGGGAAGAGGATTCGAGAGAGAAATTGTTTGGCTCAACCATTCTCAATTCACCTAGCGTGTGGTGTGGTCTCTAGCACAATAGTTTTACATGCCTATTTATATACCTGGAATTTTTGTTTCAATATTTATTTTCATAGGAACAAATAAATACAATATTTATCTTAGATAAAACCCATGCACTTAAAAATAATACCACGTCATTATTTATGGTGCGCCAACTTACGCAAAACAGAATTATAAATAAAATTCCCCGTCTTAAAATAATAGTGGAGTTATTTTAATTTTTGCCAACTAGTTAAATAATAATGTACCATCTTGCAAATAATTATTTTACTATTGGGCCGACGATGGACCGCTCAAACTCCATTTCCATTTATTGAACACCCAAATAAATAAATAAATAATTTATTCTCTTAAATAAAAATTTTATTTACAAACTAAAAAATAATATTTATGAAATTTTATATAAAATAAATAAATATATTTTATTTAATTTTTGCGATCATTATAACTGGAATAACATTATTCCATAGTCTTGATAATATTATTTATTTCATTAATTAAATTCAAATAAAATTTAACCAAGACCACCAAAAACACTTAATGTGTGATGCTCTATGATTCATTCTCATTGTCATTAAGCGGCCTTGCCAAAAGTCCAAGACTACTATCCAGAAAATGGTCAAGGTATCCAAGATAAATAAAATAATGTCGCAACAATGAAATCCACATATGAATGCTCACTGTGTAATGTAATCCCATTGTCACAATATCTTATCATGCAGGTTTCATGATTGTGTCATCAACTTTGGTGCTTGATACGTCATTATTTGACTACCAGAAATAAACTCATCGTTACACCATGGACATAGAATTTGATGTGAAGGTTCTATTTCAATAAAAGGGATGAGATATCGACATCCATAAATGGAAGGGACAATTCCCTCCTCAACTTATCCATTAATATCATGTCACTCATGACGCACCCAACATATCATACATTCCACCATCATTCTACATGATGGATTTCATCAGTAAATCAATGTTCGTCAGTCATGACATGTATTAATGATAATCTTAATATCATAGGATCATTACACATGCTCTCATATAGAAATATCTGAGGACACCAAAACATGAGGAATTCCTACAAGCATGCCTATTCCCACAATCTGTTATCTTGGAGATTGCCAAGTGCGAACTTCATGAGAGGAAGGCTCATCTGTTTATGAGTACTCATACCCGACATTATGAATGCTTTGTGTCCCATAATATGATGTAATCCAGCAATAGAACTATATTTAAGAATATTATTATAGAATTTCAAGGTTATCATCATAGCGGGGAACATCCATGACCATATCAATGCAACAAATACTTTAAGAAATTATTACATCATAGTCATGCATAAAAATGAACAATATGTAATAATAAATTATATATCCATGTAATAAAAGTAAAACCAGATGTTTCTAGGACACTAACTCTTAAAAACTCCCAATTTAACTAGAGCCAACTGCCTACGACTTTCACTCTGCTAGACCTCACAAGATGATCATGTTTCTGCTGAGTCAAGTAGTCCTCCACATTGTCTTCTATAGAAATACTACTCACTACAACATCACCTCTCTGAGAAACATTCCTCAAGAGATGGTACTTCTAAAGTATGTGCTTCATCCATTTATGTGACCTTGTATATTTTTTGAGAGCCACTGTTGTAGTATTATCACAGTATAGTGTGATGAGATCATTACTTCTAGGTATCAGATCTATCTCATGAATGAAGAATCACATACAAAATGCTTCTTTAGCAGCCTCAGATTTTGCGATATACTTGGAAAATGATATAGAATATGTGACCACACACTTCTTTGAACTCTTCCAGCTCACTGATCCTCCATTCAAAGTGAATATGTATCCCTTTTGCAACTTTATGTCATCTTGATCAGTATGGAAACTAGAATCTGCATATCCTCTTATGACTAGTTTCTAATCTCCTCTATAAACATGGAACATATCCTTAGTACGCTTCAGATACTTTACGACAGTCTTGACTACCATCCAATGGCAGTCACCTAGGTGATCTTGATATCTGCCTACCACACTCAATGTGTAGGTGACATCCAGCTTAGTACATAACATGACATACATGACTAACAAAATTGCCGATGTGTATAAAGTATTTGACATTGTCTTTCATTCCTCATGTGTCTAAGGACACATTTTCATGGAATGATGAATGCCATGTGACATTGGAAACAATCCACTCTTGGATAGTTCCATACTGAATCAGTTCAGTATCTTATCAATGAATGTACTTTTACTTAGGCCCATCAATATCATTGATCTATCACGATGTGTCTTGATCCAAAGAATATAAACTGCCTCACCCAAGTATTTCATGCAGAAACATTTATTCAACCATGCCTTAAAAGATTGTATGACTAGTATCTAATTTCCAATAATTAATATGTCATCAACATATACTATTAGGAAAACTATTGCACTCCCAGTAAACCATTTGTAGACATAGGGGTCACATTCAATTATTATAAAACCAAATTCTTTTATGGCTTCATAAAAATTAATGTTCCATTACCCGGATGCCTGATTTAATCCATAAATGGATTTTTTTTCAACTTTCATACCTTATTGGAATCCTTTTGAGTCACAAACCCTACAAGTTGTGTCATGTATAAATCTTCCTAAAGGTTCCCATTAATGGATGTTGTTGTGACATCCATTCACCAAATATCTTAGTCAATGTAAGTCATAATAGAAATTTGAATTCTAATAGATTTCAGCATTGCAACAAATGAGAAGGTTTCATCGTAGTCAATTCCTTGACGCTGTTTAAAACCATTTTCAAGATGTCGTGCCTTATAGGTACTAAATTTTCCTTTAATGTCTAATTTCTTCTTGAATACCCATTTGAATCCAATAGGATTTACATCAACTGTAGGATCTAAAAAAAATCTAGACATGGTTTTGGTACATGAAATCCTTTTCATAATTCATGGATTCTTTCCACTTGGCATAGTTTGTGCCCCTTGAATCTTCCTTCTAGGTTAGAAGATCATTATTATCAACTAATAGAGTCACCATCCTTGGTAACTAGAAAATTGTAATGTTTCGGTTCTCTAATCTCTCATGTACTCCTACGCAGTTCTTGTGTCTCTGGAATAGATTCTTCTTCCATGGGGGATTTAGGAATCTATTCCTATACCAACTCTTGTGTACCTTTAGCCACGACTTCATCAAAGGCTATCTCACTCCCACTATCTCTTTTGGGGATGTTCTCCCTCTTATGGAATATGTCATGTCGAACCACTATAACCTTTTTGTCTAAGGGGTTTTATAGGTAATATCCCCTTGTTTCCTTGGGGTATCCTATAAAGGTACACATTGTGCCTTGGGGTGAGAGTTTTCTACCTAAGGAGGCTTTAACAAATTCTTCTCTACCCCACACTTGTAAATTCGATAACATGGCATTTCTTCAACTACAGAACTCATATGGAATACTAGTTATCGATTTATTTGGTAATTGGTATAGTATGTGTGTCGTTGTTTATAATGCATTTCCCCAAAAGGATAATGGAAGAATCGCATGACTCATCATTGATCTATCCATGTCAAATAGGGTGCGATTTATCCTTTCTCTCACACCATTCCACTAGGGTTTGTTTGGAGGAGTGAGTTGGGATAGGATCCCAAACTTCCAAAAGTAATCAATGAAGTCTTGATTAAGATATTCTACACCTCGGTCTAAGCGGAGTTTCATAATCTTCTTACGAATCTGGTACTAAACTTCATTCTTGTATTCCTTGAACTTATAAAAATAATCCAACTTATACCTCATTAAGTAGATATATCCATATCTACTAAAATCAGTAGTAAAAGTTACGAAGCATGAGAACCCTCCCCTTACATCAATAGAAATGGTATACACACATCGGTATGAACCAATTCAAGAAGTACTTTAGCCCTTTCACCTTTCCCACCAAATGAGGATTTGGTCGTTTTTTCTTGTAAACATGCATGACTAACGCCATGTGGATTTAGTTAAAAAGAATCTAAATTTCCATCTTCATGTAACTTTGTCAATCATTTCTTGTTTTCCTGACCTATCCTGTGATGCCAATGTTGGGTGTGGTATGAGTCATGTGAAGTATCACTGTTATTGATTTCTATTACTTGGTTTGTGTAAACCAACATTTAATTTCTATTGTATAAATGTTCCCTACCAAAACAAATGTTATCTTTTTAAATGAAGAAACATTCATTTCCAAACATGAAAAAAATTACATCTATATAAAATCTGGATATAGAAATAATGTTTTTAGTAACAAAAGGAACATAATAAAAACCCGTTAACACCAAGATCATCACAGTTGGAAACATGAGATGGTAGTCCCTGATAGCTACAACAACAAGTGTAGCTTCGTTGGCTACTCATAGATCTACCACCCCTTGATCAATATTCTTTAATATACTTGGTTCATGTATTTGGATACATATGTGAGCACTACAAGCTATATCTAATACACAATTTTTAGAAATTGATAAATTGCATTTTATAAAAAATGCACCTTAATCTTCCCCTTTCTTCCTAGGATGGGTGCAGTTCATCTTCCAGTTGCCCTTTTTTCCACATGTGAAAGATACGACCTCTTGTTCACTTGAATCCCCTTTGATCTTCCTTTTCTTGGAAGGCCGTGCAAATTTTTGGGATTCAAGATCTTCGCCTTCCATTTCCTCATATTCTCTATAAGGAAAGAAGGATTTTCGAGCTTCATATCTTTTACCACTTGTTGAATGAGGATAGGAAGATCAGATAGAGACTTCTCAATGTTGTTCATATTAAATTACATAATAAAGTTAGAGAAGATCTGAGGGAGTGATGTGAGAATGAGATTAGTGCCTAGTTCTTCAGGGAGTTTAAACCCTAGAACCTACAGGAACTCAATGTAGCCAATGATCTTGACTATATGAGGCCCATCTGGGGAACCTTCTCTACGCTTACTCTAAAAGAGTTCCTTGGATATCTCAAACCCTTCATGTCTTTCTCTCTCTTGGTAAAGACCACAACGGTTCTCAAGCATGCTGTCAGTATCCATTTTTTCATGAGATTTCATGAGCTCACTAGACATTGATGAATCATCAAACATTGAATGTTGACCACGTCGTTCGTATGTGTTTCATTGACCATGAAATCATTATCACTCGCCTCTTTGGTAGGTGGATTAGATAATTTTGACTCTAGCATGTAAGAATTACGTTCATGGAATAGGATAACATAAAGGTTTCTAAACCATTCCTAGAAGTTACTACTGGTGGGGGTGTAGTTTTTATCTAGATTTGATTATAGGGATAGTGTGGTTGATGAGTTTTTCATCATTATTCTATAATTAAAGGAGCTGATCATTAGTACGTTCTTGATGAAATTTTATAAGAAATAATAAATTTTATTAAGTCTCCCAATATTTTATCAATCCTAATATCCCTCACCATTGAACTTAGAATGTCATGTTTCCATGACATTCAAGGGTCAAGGATCCATATTACCATTCGCATAACCCCAAAAAGGTTTGGTAAAGCTGTTAGAAGGTATTTTGGAAGGTAGGTATTTCCCAACTCTTGGCTTGTAGCTCCTTGATATGTTGAATGGACTCCCCAATCTGGAAATCATGACATTGGATTTCCTCAACTCATGTCACCAATATTAAACCATGTATAGAATGGGATACTCCTCTTGATGTAATATGGTTACATCAACCTGAATCCTTTCATAAGGGATTCATGTATAAAAGTAAGTTTCCTAACAAGGGTTCTTCAAACACGTAGTTTTATTGAGTTTTCCCCTTAATCAAGTAATGGAAGTCTTGTTCTTAATTAATATTATATTTGATGGTTTTTTTATCCCTTATACATGAATTACTTATTATCATTATCACATGCTTGTTAATATTTATTGGGACTTACTAATGTGATTAACCATGTCTTGATCATATTTATGCATATGTCTGGTTTATTTTATTTCTATCTTGCATGCTTGTTTAATTCATTAATTATATGGTAGTGACAGCACATCCATAATGATAAATCATTTAACTAAAAAAATGAAATAAAGTAAATGGAATGATCATGAGCTTTTCTAATGGTTAGTTTATCTAGCGGTTGATAAACTAAACCTGACCTAGGGGGAAACACCTTGAACCTTTTGGGATCGTGATTATATCTTCCACCAGTCCACATCTATATCTTCTTGGATTGCTTTCATCTTGGCTCCAGCTTGAACCACCTCCAATAGCATGGTAGTTCCATCCATTACATATGCCTTTTTTAACTCACATGTAGGTGAGGGGTAAAACATGGTTTTACATAAAAGTAACCTTGGGAACGCTGGCCCTACATATTAATTAGGAGAAGACTTACAGACCAAAAAATTTAATTCAAATAAATAAATTAAAAGAAACCATTCACATAAAAAGGCCTTATCCTAGCTTAGGATCATCCATACTTGAAACGATATATATTCATAAATAATATGATAAATCAATTATTTAATCATTCTTATTTATGATAAATCATGCTCGAATCAATTAATAATCATCTTTAATTAATCAATCCTTTTATCTTAAACCCTTTTCTGAATTTTCTTGAGATTCTCATCCATAATAATTTTAGACAAATAAATTCAGTTAAAATAACCATTGTATGTAACTTGTACCTTGGAGGCAACCCGGTGAACATATTTTCATAACTACCCAATGAGTATAAATGAACCTTACACATATGTTAAATTAAACAAATATATATAAAACACCTATCATGTGTTTTTTCTTAGCTTTATTCCCTTACGATGGTATAGATCTCAAGGGTTTTTATAATATAATAATAAATTTTAATAAATTTGTGTAATTTGGATGAGTACAAGACGTGTAGTTCCAACTACAGGGATTGTATAATTTTTCATCATCTATCTGAAGTACAGACCCAGGGAAACGGTGTGTGAGTATAATTCGTAAATCATCGGAGTACATGGTGTGTCCAGTGGGCCCCACGCCATGTAGTAACTTGATACACGATCTCCATTTGGGCATTCCATGCATAGGGTACACGGTCCAACCCTAACTCGAAGGGACTACATGTCATTCCCATTGGGCCACATGATGTGTAATCTGGAAACCATTTGTGACATGTTCATGGAGAACACTCTGAGTTATTTAAGACATAGAAAGACTCCAACACAAGGCTTGGTTTGGCGGACCGGTCATATGCATTGGATATTGACTACATGGCATGTACTGCCGAATACACGCTGTGTGTTCTGGTGTTTTACAACTATGAAGCCCTGGAAAATCAGGATTAGATCCACTATTATATTTTAATCAAAATTAAATGAAAAGATAATTTTAGTAAGGTGAACATGAAATGAAAGTGGAGGAATAGATCTCGATATTTAGATTTGCAGAACGATTAACATGAATTAATAGAACTAAATAAATAAATACGTAATTCATCAAAAAATATTTAAATAATTATAAACTATGATGTAACCCCTTTAATACCACTTGAAGGTTCCAGGAGTAGCGGAAGCATGGTTGGGATGGTACCCAAAATTGATTTTTTCTATGATCAATTATTATTCCAGGATCAATACGATGATGAACCCCAGTCTCCATGGAATATAATCAAAGATTAAAATAAAGAAGAAATTGGCATGAAACCTTAGAGAGGATCTTGTGAATCATGTATATATTTAATTTAATTAATTTCTTAAAAAATTAATACATTTATCCTTGGTATTTTTCTTTTTTGATGATGTTGATCATATGGAATGACCCTTCCAAATTATCTCTTTGCGCTTGTAAGGATCCAACCAAGAATCCCTCCAATGGTGATCCACCCATGCTCTGATGGCCTCTGATTAACACTACTCATTCCCCAAGTGCTAGCATGGTGAAGTGTGTATATTGTGTCAATTTTTCATGATCACTTATTCTTTGGCCTTGAATAATGTGTCTCTTTATTGAGAGTGAGAGAAGAGGATTTGAGATAGAAATTGTTTGGATCACAAATTCTCAATTCACCAGGTGTGTGGTGTGGTCTCTAGCACAATTGGCGTACATGCCTATTTATATAACTGTAATCTTAGTTGCAATATTTAATTGAATGAGAATAGTAAAATACATTCAGGAACTTAGATAAAATCCATTCATTTAATAATAATACTACGTCATTATTTATAGTGTTCCAACTACACAAAAATGAATTATAAATAAAATTTCGTGTCATAAACAATAGCAGCGTTATTTTAATTAGGCCAACTAGATAAATAATTAATTATCATCTTGAAAATAATTATTTTTCTACCAGACTGGCCTTGGTTTTCTCAAACTCCACATCCATTTATTGAACACCCAAATAAATAAATAAAAAATTTATTCACTTAAATCAATATTTTATTAACAAACTAGTTAATATATATTTATTAAATGTTCAATTAAATAAATAAATATAGTTTATTTATTTATGTGATCATTATAACTAGAATAAAATTATTCCATGGTCATGAGAATAATATTTATTTTATTAATTAAATTCAAATATAATTTTACCAAGACCACCATAAACACTTACTATGTGACCCTCTAGGATTCTTTCTCATTCGCATTAAGCAGGCTTTCCAAAAGTCCAAGTGTATTTCCTAGAAACGGGTCAAGGTACACTAGAGAGAGAATGTGATGTCACATTAATGACATCCAAAAACGATCTCTCACTGTGTAATATAATCCCTTTGTCTTAATATCTCATCGAGTAGGTTTCATGATTGTTTCATCGACTTTTATGCTTGATACGTCATTCATTGACTACATGAAATAAACTCATCGTTACACCATGGCCATGAAATTTCGTGTGACAGTTCTATTTCAATCAAAGGGCCAAGATATAAACTTCCATAAATGGAAGGGACAAATCCTTCCTCAACATATCCATTAATAACATGTCATTCATGATGCACCTAATGTATCGTACTTCTCGCCAAATGTCTGTGTGACGGTTTTTGTCCATAAATCAAAGTGTGTTAGTCAAGACATGTATTAATGATATCTTAATGTATAAGGATAATTAAACATTCTCGCATATAGAAGTATCTAGTGACACCAAAACATGCATAATTTTTATTAGCATGTATATTCTCATAATCTCCTATCTGAAATATTACGAAATGAGAACTTCCCGAGAGGAAGTCTCATCTGCTTACGAGTACTCGCACCTAACAGTCTTCATTCTATGTGTCCCATCATAGTAGGTCATCCAACCACATAACTATATTCAATAATATTGTTATAGCATTCCAAGGTTCTCATAATAGCAGGGAACTTCCATGACCTTATCAATGAAACAAATACTATAGGACATTATTTCATCATAGTCATGCAGAATAATGAACAATTTTTAATAATACATTAAATATCCATATAATAAAAGTAAAACAAGTATGTTCTAGGAACCCATATCTTAAACTCTCAATGTAACCAGAGAGAACTCATGCCTAAAGAGTCTCTCAAACTTCATCCGCAAAAGAGTCTACTCATTTCGAGTCTATTTGGTCACACTCCACTACTATCATGTTGAACCCTGAAGAAGGATTGCTCCTAGGATCACCATCTGGTCATCTAATGTCCTCATGTGACAGAAAAATATAGTCACTAACTCATGCCATTCCTTAGCCACATGAGGGTTTGGCTTTCCTCAGAACCTTAGGTGCCTCTATCTCTGGAACTCATAGAGTGTTCTCAGCTTGCGTCCCTCATATGTCGGTACTCTAGATACCGTGGGCTTCTCCACTAGTGGTGGTATTTCAGTTTAACCACCTAGAGGTAATGCCTGGGGCACTAGTCCTTGTATCGAAGCCTCATCACTGAGGGGGTCATCCTCATGATCGCACTGTTTAATCCTAGTGGGAATTCGTCATGGAGGCATCTTGTAAGGAAGCAAGATGTACCATGGTTAACGAGTATATATGGATAGCTACCATAAAGGACATTGAAAAAACAAACCATTTTTATATGATTCATGTACCATTATTTTACTTCCCTACAACCATTATTTTAATGTATTGATTCTAATATCATGTTATCGAAGTCCTAGTGTGTTGATATGTCGGTCACTCGCACCAAAACTAGAGTCTCTGGACTAAAAGTGGAGATCGAAACACTTAACATTGTATCCCCCAAACCAATCTCATGCACTATTGGTCTTAAGGATGAACTGACCAACTTTGATGCCACTCTGTCATAACCTATCCCATTGGAGCCTGCGCCACGACTCCCCAAACTCACCTTCAATAGGCCAGGGGCTGGTGACCAGCTCCGAGTAAGTATATCACTAAAATTGGAGGCATTTCCTAAGTACATGTATACACACACATCTCCAAGTCCACAAATGAAAAAAAGTTGAAAAACCCACTAAGGAAAAAATGTATGCAAACAAAAAAACCAAACCAATAGAGTTCAATGGAATGTAATATACTTAATGTAAAGAGGTCTGGAATACAATCCAACCAAAAACAAGAGTCTATAAACAAAAAATTACAACCTGTATGAACAAAGAGGTATTGAGACTTCTATTCAAAATCATTAATACAACTCATCCTGTTGGGAACTATGAAAGCTCCGTCTGGTACTGGTCAACCCTAGAATATGTAAAATGGTTTCTCATCATCACAAGACATGACATGTGCGGGAAAATCCAGTGTATGGGTGAGTATAACAATACCCCGTAGGGGACCCTAAAAACTGTAAAGCAATACACAAGGTAAAGGTACAATCATATCTACACACTATGTTATACCAAACATATAACAAGAGAATCGCATCCTGATATACTAAAAACACAGGCCCATAGTCTAGAGACATGTCACACAATCACATAACCCCGCTAGGGATTCACTTCGAAGTTTCCAAAAAATCATCCAGGAGAAATCACTCCATGAGTCTGATAGCTCTGATGTCATCCATTCGAGGAGTACTATCTATTGGGGAAATCCATTAGATATATAAACACTCATTCTAGTAGAACACAATCCTAAGTAAGGAAATATCACAATACCCAGCTGAATATAACTGTCAGGGAATTGGTGTATATCATGACTCATCCAGATTCACTAGCTAAGTAGAGGATCGAAATCCTGTTGGAATATTCACATTGATACATGACTCTGCCTAAGGTCATGAATTGATAGAGGATCTCACTTCGGGCCTCTCGAAGGGATACCTGACTCTATCTCAGAATTTCTTGTTTATTGGATCATACTCCAAAAAATGGAAATGATACCTGACTTTAATGGAATGAGAAAAAGGGGAACTAACCCAAATGGTGCATGTCCAAGGTATGGGGGTCAAGAGGATCAAGCCATGTTCCAGTATATACATGGAATTTATAAGGATCACATGTCATGTCTCTCGACTTTGGGTACTACCTGTGTGAACCGGATCGAGTTAGAAGAACATGTAATGTAGAAAATTAAGTACATTGCATGTAGTACGGACTAGACATCATGTCCAAGTAACCAGGTTTCCCTCCATGTTTATGGTCTTATGCCCATAAACGGTTTAAAACCATGTGGTCCATCCCTTGTAATAGGTACATGGGGTAACCCACATAGCCAGCCTAGTTTGGCCCTATGGTAGAGTACATGACCGTTTACCCACCCCGTTTCTATGTATCATCCTAGATACACACCAATTGCATGTGAGGACCTACACTCCATGCGACAACGGTCACACGTCATACTAGTGCTTCTTGCAACACATAACTGTAGCCACAACACGGAGGGGGCCCAAACGTTGTGCCTCCCCGGAGGGGTGTCGTGTTCTTCATTATGGGTAGCGAGAAAACTGAAGTTTATGTTGCCGGTAACACATGGCATGTTCATTGGGATACACGTCATGTGTTCAGGAGATTTCCAAAATCGCAGGTTCTTCATCCAGTGCTTCGGGGATTCATCAATTCATCGATTAGGACGCTCGATCATCGTGATACTCGAATGTTGAGGTTGCCTCAACATCTTGAAGTCTTCTTCATTGTTTTCTGGCCTCTGATTGGCCCCAAAAATTTTTATTGAACCACCCACGTGAAGAATTCCCAAAGAACGGTGTCTCCCAATAATAGTTGATTCATCATCCACCATTGATGTTTCACCCCTACTAGGTCATTGCAATGTCAAATCGCCAATTTTTCATCATTACGTGAAAAAATGGATGTGTAACGATCCGTTGTTCATCTCCCCATGAAAAATGTGAGGAAATGAAGAAAAGAGAATGAAATATAGTAAACCAAACTGGGGAATGAAATTCTTTCGTCATTCGTCATGGCGTTGATCCTCTCCTTGTAGAAGGATTAAACGCGGTGTATCAAACAGTAATCCATCAATTATCACACATCATATTCTTGAATCAAACCCCAACGAAACAGAAAACAATACCCTTCTCAAGAATGCATGATATGCTAATCAACCAAATTTTTGGTTGATCCATGTTCATTGTTTAATAAACGAACTAGGAAACAAAACAATGCAACAGAACTCCTACCACTATTCGGTTGAAGAACGATTGTTTTTTCATGTTCATTGTTGATGATTCTTCGAATATGAGATGTGTTGATTGATCGTGTCGTCATCATTCATTATAGAGAGTTCTCTCTAAGGCTCCAATAACTCTCCAGAGTTCCTCACAATTTTCTTTCTATGACCAACATTCAATTATCCCATTAAAAGGAGGGAATGTGTTTCATCATTCCAACACGTTGTGGCATTAATGAGTCAGTGTTACTATTTCTATGTCATTATGGCATGACATTAATTATCGAAACAACTTACCAATAATTTCTTTCTAGCAAGTGTTTCAAAATATAATAAAATAAACTTTTTGATTTATTTCATTTCATTTTATATTATTTTGCTAAAAATTTCATGAAATATACTTTTTCCCTCGACCCATGTTGGTCGATGTTAGACCCATTTTTAGGTAAGGCCATCATCCCAGACGCAATGGTGCCCTCAGATTTTGAATACAGGCATCCCTTTGGAAACTGCCACAACTGCACACACTCACCAACGAACATAACTTAAATAAAGTTCAAACCACCATTCTGGGATCTCTAGGCCTGGGAAAGACTTTCCATCTCCATGTTTGGTCTTGTAATAATTCCATATAATATTTCAAAATAATGCATGGAAAAATATAAGACATTAAATATATCTACCTCAAATGAATTGGGTAATGATTTTTATATATGGAGATAGAAATTTTTGGAATGGGGAGTGAAATATATTATATAATGGAATTTTTCCACTATCATGGCCTTTGGAGTAAACCTTGACTACTATGATGGTGATTGATGTCAAACATGACTACTATGATGGTTTAGGGAGTGAACCCATTCCACTATGATGTCCATGTAATTAATCCATTACAAATATGGAAATCAATTTTTATGTTTCTACATCTTCAAAATTTACATCACTTATTCATTTCTTTTTATTTCAAGGATTATAATCTTCATTCACTTATGGTTCATGTTTTATGAACTACAACTATTTATTCCTTGTCTCTTGATTGTATTCATTGATAAGAAGGGTATGATCGTTTAATGTTATGATGTTTTTATAATACCCTTATGCTCATGATTATTCTTACATATCTATCTTGTATACCCTAATTGAGCATCTGTTATAACCCATTATTATGTATCATTTCCCCATGATTTAAATATATGTATTATGTATCTAATATGGTTGATAGTCATATAGAAACTATTGGAAGAAAATTTAGAACACTGATGTATAAGTTTTTATTTTTCTATGTTTCCAAAGGATCTAAACTAATACGATGTGTGGGTGTGTGTTTGTGTAATTTATTAAATGTTCCAAAGAAGGGATGTAATGTCTATTTATGATAATAGAGAGTCTCAATAAAAATAAATTTAAATAAATAAAAAATAAGTTAAATAAAATATAATGAGTATAAAATTAGTCATCATATAATATTTCAATAGTCATTATATACACTACATTAATGAATATATGAATATAAATCATAACAAGTCTGAAATAAGGACGTCTGAAATTAGAACCCTTGATCTCAGGTAATACTTGAATCAAATATCCATTTAATGAAGTATGTTAACATTATTCTTTAAATCCCATAATTTATGTGAAATAATATTTGAAAACACATTCTTAGGTAAGTAAGTAAACAATAAAAAACATGGTGTATTTCCAGAATAATGTCTTAATGAATTGAAATTGAGGCCACGAATACCAATTCATCATCTATAACATTTGAATCCATATATTATGAAATAATTATCATTAAATAAACCTTAAATATCATTATAAATGGTTAATTTAGGATCTAATATATCAAAAATAATCATATACTCCTACTAAAATGATGTTTCTGTATAATATTAAACATGTCTCAAATAAACAATATTAAGAAAAATAATCGTTACAAATATTGTATCACTGATACATGAATTAATTTTTGATGTGAATATGTTTAAAAATTGTAAAACCAAATAAAAAAATTGGATATTCAGTGTAATATAATTTGAGTTCAGTTCACAAATAATCATAACATAATAGTGTCAATGAATATGTGTTATACCCTAATGAATGGAAGTTGAGTTAAGATAACTCTTACTTTAAGTTTTAGAATTCTATATAAGTCTACTACATTCATATATAATAATTATATATTATTTATTTACTTTTTTAACAACCATTGGTTTTTTTATTCCATTTTTATTAAACATTTTATTTCATTTATTAAAATTAAATATTTAATTTCATGATTGGTTATGTCCACATCGTGTGTTTTGAGGACGTTCGTTACATAAATGAAATATTTATGTGGTTGGTTAACTAGGATTATAAAGGGATAATTTTTCCATCATATAGAAAATAATAAACGTGAAATTATTATAATTCTATTGATCTTTTACTATTTTATATTCCTACATGCAAGGTGTATGTAAAAAACCAATCACATTTCTTTGTGGTGGTGGTAATCTACATGAACACATGAGTGCCAATATCATTTTTATCATGTACAAGGGTAAAAAGGAAATTAATATAATATATTTCTAGAATCATTATAATTTACTAAATATCATATATATTTATTATATCAATATTATAATAATCCTTTTAAGGAGGTGGTGAGAAAAGAAACAAATATCTTTGTGGAGCTGGTAGTCCATATGTACACATGACCAGTGATTTAATTGCCTATAACAGTGAAAATGAGTTGAATATGGTGATAATATTAACATAATAACATATCTGTATATGTTTTATGCTGGTGTTATTATATTTTAATGGGTACATATAAATTTATGGAGCTAAAATAAGGTGTAAAATAAAATAGGTCGATCAAAATGATTACATCATCTTTGAGGGACCTCCATTGGATTTATTCATATTCACTATAGGTATTGTATTTTGAAGATACCAGAACTGATAGATCATTTATATGTTTTTTATAATATTCCTTATTTTGTGATTTGGATTATATAAGTGGCCCATGGTGGTGTATTTTATAGAGGATAAGTAGTGTCATTTTATTATAAAGAGTAGGATACACAAAGAATTACTCAAATTATTTAAAAATAATAAATTGTATTTCATGTGAATTTTTCACCTTGTGAAATAAATTAATAATATATGATATGATAGCTTTGACATAGTTTTATCCAATAATTTTTTTATAGGTTTATAATGAATTTTAATCCTCATTTTTCAGTTTAACCCATTAATTAACCATTTTTAATAACAACCATTGTAAAAAAATTTCAATACAAAAGTGTTATAAATTTACTTATAAGGTTAAAATTTTCTCAAAAAAAATATTCAGATAATATTTTATAACTTATCGCATTCACCTTGTCCCTTTTAAATAATTTTATTTTTTTAAATCATTTAATATATATTATTTATTTAATAATACACTTATAGTCATTTTTGTATTTATCATCTTTTATAATCTCTTATAAATTCTTTTATCCTTCCACTACGGGAAAAAGGGGTTTTTACGACGGGTTATTTGCGACGGGAATAAATCCCGTCGCAAATAACCACTTCTTTGCAACGGGGAAATCTCACCCGTCGCAAAAGGCTTGGCGCTTAAAGCGCGCCAAAACGTGGGAAAGTTACTTGCGATGGGTGGTTACCACCCGTCGCAAATAACCGGCGGCGGTAAATACTATTTGCGATGGGAATATACCCCCCATCGCAAATAGTATGTCGGCAGGTTAAAATTTGCGACGGGTCCCGTCGCAAATACTACTATTTGCGACGGGTCCCGTCGCAAGTAATACTATTTGCGACGGGTATCCTGTCGCAAATACTCCCGTCGCAAATAATCTAACCTATAAATACCCCCACCCGTTTTTTCCATTCATTCTCAACTTCTCTCAAAACTCTATTTTTAGAGTTCACAGTTTCTTAAGTTTAATTTTTATTTCTATATTTGATATTGATGTCTTCAACAGTTATCAGAGATCAACCTCATATCAATTATAAAGGTATTTATTTTCTTTTTAATTTAATATTTAATTTAAATTTTTTATTAGTTTTATTTATTTTTAATTAGTTGTAATTTAATTGTGTTTATATTGTTTGGTTATTTAATAAATTTAAATTATTAGTAATAATTGTTCATAGTTAATGGTAATTAGCAGTAATTAAAAATAATTAGAAATAATTAATAATAAAAAGGAATAATTAATAATAAATAGGAATAAACCTCCCCCATGCGCGCATTAACCTTTACAACTAATCCATTTCATTTTTTATACATTTAATGATCTATCTATATATATATAGTTATATTTATCCGTATATTAATATAGATTTATATTAATATAAATATATTTGGTTATATAAATAAATATATATATATTTATTCGTATATTAATATATATTTATTATATATATATATATATATATATATATGTAGTTATAAGTTTTTATTCGTATATTTATTTGTATATTAATTAATATATATTTATAAGCTTAGTTATAAATAAATTTATAAAATATGGGTTTTTATGTATATGTATAAATAAATAAATAAATAAATAAATACCTATATACAATAGATACACACAAACACACACACACACATATATATGTATTGTTATGAATGAATACATAGGAATGAGGGGGTGAAAATCCACCGAGAATGTTAAAACGGCTATAACATCTAATCTGTAATTCCGTTACAACTCCACAACCAGTCAAATCGAAGAACATGAAACGATCTTCGATAAGATATGCGGTACATGCCAAATGGACATCCGGATCGGATGTTATAGCCATTTGAATGTTTAAACGCCCATAAATTCTAATCTAGAAGTCCGTTTCAGCTCCATAATCAGTCAAATAGAAGAACATGAAACAATCCTCGATATGATATATGGTAGAGGTTTATCGGACATCGGGAGCAGAAGTTATAGCTGTTTAAACGGTGAAAAGCTGGGGTACACCGACTAAAAACGCAGTTTTGGAGGCCTTCTGGGCCTTTTTTTCCCTTGAAACAACCTTGTACGGGTTCCACCAATACATAGCTGTGTAGAGCTGGTCGCAGGCTTCGATTTGATATATTGTGGAGCTCAAACGGAGTCCAGGATCAAAAGTTATGGCCTTTTGAAGTTTGGGTTTCATTTTTAACTTATTTTCCATCTTTCATTAATTTTTTTATTTTTTTTATATTCAATGAGTTATTAAATGACTATTAATTGATGAAAATTACATAATTACTAATTAAAAATATTTTTTAATTTATTTTATAATCCTCTTTTACTGAACATCTTATACATTCATATTTGATTTTCATTCTTCCTTTCTAAAACATATATAAAAAATAAATATTATATTTATATCAATATAAATAGGTTTATTGATTTATATAATAATAAATAAATTTTTTATTTTATTTTTTTTATTATTATTTGCGACGGGAATATATTTCTGTCGCAAATACTGATTTGCGACGGGCCCGTCGCAAATACCCGCATCGAAGCAACCATTTCTTAAATGTTGTTCCTTTACGGTATAACTGTTTTTGGAAATTATACTAATTTAAAAAATAAAAAAATAATATAATTGATAAAAAAAAAAATTAATTCATCATTGAAACTTATTTTTATTCAGTTTGTGTATTTATTCACATGTATTTCATGAAATCTTATATCATATGTTATTCTGAATTTTACCTACTTGTATAATCATTTCACACATATTTTGGATAATTTTCTTATTATATAACAATGAAATTCATTACTAGAATACAATATAATAAATTACATATCAAATTAATTAATAATTTATTGAAAATAATACTTACATATCAAATGTTTTCTTTGGGATATAATATTTTAATTTTCAAATATTGCATAGATATTATGTCAACACGAAACATGATTTACATATTTATGAAGAAATATATTCTAATTTATTTTTCATGAATTATTTTTTATGTTATTTGATTTATTTTTCATAAATTATTAATTCTAATTTTTTCGTAAATTTTTATATCATATTTATGTCTTCGTGATATCTTTAATGATATTGTGTATAAAAAAATATGAATTTCTTTACCATTCATCAAAAAAATAACTTCATAAAAAAAATAAAAATTAACTTTATGATATATTTACATTTTTTCAATTAAAAAATAAATTTAATTTGATATAATTCAATTACAATAAGTGGTATAATTTAATAATATATAATATAACTATAAAATTCAATGAAAAATGGTTTTCAATAAAAATGGATTTTAAAGTATAAAAATATTTATCTACCAAAAATAAGAATAATGCAAATTTCAATTAAATTGTTAGATTAGTTTAAATTTAAATTAATTATTTAAATTTTTATATAATTTAAATACACAATGGATAATTTTAAATTCCTGAAATGAAGTAAAATATTTTTAATATTTTTTTTTCATTATTCACAGAAAAATAAATCTTTTTAGAAAAATACCAAAATTAAACCCTAAGAAAATTTTCCTATTTTTATTTAAAAAGAGATATAATTTCTTCCTAAATATTTTTTAAAAGTGGAATAAATTATATATAATATTCTCTCATAAAAAGCAACAATAAAAATTTTTTTATGATAACATATTTTTGAAGTAAAATTTGAATCAAATGAAAATTGATTGATTCTGCATGAGAATGAATCAATAAATTTTTATTTAGTTTTACCATTTTATGTATTATTTAAAATTGTATTAATCATAATCATATATTCATATTGAACAATTTTTTTTCATTGTCCTATTAAATAAGAATATTTTGTGGCCTATTTAATCTTTTTTTTGTCGTATTCACTATCATGTATAAAGTCTTTTTAAAATCTAAGAAGGATAAATTATCCCACATTAATAAATTTCACTCTGAAAATTATAACTCCCACTTGTTAATCAAGCGTCTAACATTTGAAAAAAAACATTTTTTAAAATGAAAATAGTAAAAATGGTCATTAAAATAATACTTTCAATATAGGGAAAGGAAATTTTGATTTTCATATATAATAACCCATAACAAGGTTTCAAACTATTAGAAAATTATTGTGATGTGAAAATATGGTCATGTATTGAAAAAATATCTTCCAAATAATGACATAAAATGATAGAGAACATTGATCCCTATAAACTGAATGATCATGAAAATTTCAATAACCATAAAACCATAAACCAATGATGTGTAGAAAGGCCATCAATTCCACAAAAATGAAGGAAAAATGATAAATTTTTTTTTTCAAGATCCTTTTCCTAGATGTGATGAATTTCTTTACCATATAGACTATTAACAGAAAGAAATATACTTAAATGATTTTAATCAAATCAATAAATGTAATTTTATCGCTTTTTCATGATTCAATGAGTTTCCTACTTTATCTCATCTTTTATGCTAAATTTCTTGTATGAATATTTAATCTCTAATTTATTATAGTAAACATCTAATTAACCACGTGAAATATAAAAGCATGAAATTATTTTCTTACATTTATTAAAAAACGAAAACTTTTATCACATGGTATGATAATAGCCAAAATAAATAAATTGTCATATGAAAAAATGCTACAGTAATCTATAAAATCCAAAAAATATTACCAAAAACTAAAATTAATCCCTTATTTTAAAATAATTCTTTGTATCCCATGTAACCTCTATAAGAACCTATTATCCTTCTATTGTAATCTTATATCATTCAGATTACTTATCGAAAATTCAGTAACATTCTTCCAAAAAAAATCATCCTGTGAAATTACATGATTCACCTAAAGGGTTACTTTTAATTCTACCAGATAAAACATCTAAAACAATTACATTCAATATTGTACAATACCAATAATTAAAGTCCTTAAAAGGTGTATCAATTACTTTGGAATTATAATCAAACATAAACTCATAAACTAATGATGGTATCCAAAAATATTTAGTTAACCTCTCATGAAAATATCAAAGTCTCAAAAGTTATCTAATTCATGTTATGATGCCAAAAATAATCACCTTGAACCCATAATATCATATTCTATACTAAAAAAATAATACGTACATTTTCGGTTTTGATACAAATAATCATGAATCAATGTCAGTCATTAAAATCATATAACATTATTGTAAAATATTGGATCACATATATACCATTGGACCTTTTGGGATTTTTGTTTTACAAAATTGGGATAATATATTAAATAATATACCCATGTCCTCAAATCTGAATATACTCCATTATTCACCACTTATCGTGTTTCATGTTACACCTTAAACAATTTCTATGAAATTCATCATGCATGAAACCATTCTGGATATAATTAATTTCACATAAATAATAATAATATGTAAAAATTGAAAACATGATATGGGTAAACTTCAATATGAATTATGGGTAAACATAAGAATTAAAAATTAAATTTCATTTTTTAAATAAGTTGGGAATAAGGGTATAATTAAATAATCATTGTGCATGAGAATAACATAAGATAAATCACACAAATAAAACATGGATCATAGATCATGAGACATTGGGTAAATATTTAACATAGAAAAAAATTCATATATGTCAATAATCATGAGCCACATGAATATGATCTATGAGTAAAGGATCCATTAAAACTGATAGAATTTGGTCAAGAAATTGTGTATATATTTTGGAACATCAAATATTCATCATAGAATCAAATATTTTGTAATACACCGACCATATTTACCTAGAGTATATGCATTATTACATAAAATTTTCATGATCCAGGGAATAATGTCCCGAAATACCGACCAGTTTAGTATCCTTGGAAGTACTAGATACATTAATATGTTCTACATTACATGATGAATTGATAAGGCAACATTGTGTCTCCATTGAATACACTCATATCCCTTAGCCTATCCCTATAGTTCAGTCATTATATACTTCTTCAGATTAAAGAAAAAATAAAATAGAAGACATGAGTGATCTCATATGCAGAGTAAGGATAACAATATAGCGGAAACATTAATAAATAATCATAAAAATTCAAGGAAATGTATAAGACTAAAAAAACTGCTTTTTAAAATTATACTTAATAATAAAATGGAAAATATAAATCAAATAATTCCATTTACTTATTCACAAGGATATTATAATATTCTAATAAACACATGTAATATCAATTGCTAATTTAAAAATGATGTAATACATAATTTTGTATATCATAACCACATTGTCAAAGCCTCATGCCAAGACTAAAAATAAGATTTTTTTCAAATCCTTGTTCCAAGACACTAGTATGTCTCATGAGACCTATATATTCATCGAGGGGATATTTTTGGCTCCACCCACCACTTACTAAGTCCAATGCATTATTCATATGAAAATATTGAAAAATAATATAAACATTCGTATTAAAACTACCTTACGAAATTTTAATACTATAACCATAAACCATGAATGGAATATAAATAACACATCCATAGTAAAAAAGTCACAAAATATTCAATAGAATATGGAAGATTGTATCATAATAAATCAACTTCAAACAGGTGTAAAATCGATAAAAGGATGTTGACATAGATGAAATCAAAACTATTTTAGAGAAATATATCTTCCTATTTTGAAATCATTTAATAGTCAGATAATTATAAAAGAAAACATTTATTTTGAAGATAATCTTATAATATTGTAATGGAATCTTTTAAGGTGTTATAATGGTGTAAAATAGTCACACCTTCTGTATAAGATAAAAAACATTCTTACCTCAATTTTTCGAAAAGGTTATAATGTACCTTGTTTAAAAAGTGATGAAAATATTCCGTTAAAAACATTTTATAAAAATTAAAAACTGGGTATAAATTTATATAACCCATAATCTAGTAAATATTAAAATTGTTTTGAAATACATATTTATGAAACATGGTTGTGGTTGATTAAGATTTCCCAGTAGATACTAACGTATAAACATCCTCAGATAATAAATAGATCGTAAAATTAACCCTTTCCTTGTACTTTTCTTTGGTAAAGGGTACATTAACCTCCTGTATATTAGATTAATAATTTTAATTAAATTATACAAGAAACACATACATAAATATGACATCATATATGATCTTTTAATATTTCTGTGTTAATAATATTTTAGTAGTATCATTATTTCGGGTGTTAACTTATTTATTTTCCTTTATATGCTTTGTTACATAAGTCATGTATGTTTTGGATATGATGTATTTTATTCATATATATAATGATAATATGTTCTTAAAAATTATTTTTAATTATAAAATGAAAATTATTTTTGAATGGTTATGATGGGGAATGAATCTCATTGTGTTTGTGGAGACGGTAATCCGTACGTACGCACGAACGACAATACACTTATATTGATGGAAAAATCGTATGTAATTGGATGGTATATCATATATAAAGAATAATTACCATGTTATATTAATTATTTACATCAATTATACTCATTATTATACCCATATAAATTATGAAGTGTTGAATAAAAAACTACACCATGGCGTGGAGACGGTATGTCGTACACACGCATGTATGGTGACTTTATCATTCATAGGATGGATAGAATAATGAATATTTTTGAATGATATTTATAATAACATAAAATTATGTATAAGTTACTGGATTTTTTTTATGGAAACAACAAAGAAATAAAATGCAGAATAAGTAAAGAACTTTGAAAGATGTGATGAAATTATTACCTCTTCTTCGGGTGCATCCTTTTGATTTGATCAAAAGAGATCCATAGGTCAGATTTCTGATAATAGTAACCCCTCTATGTTTATGTGAGAGTAGTTGGTAAGATATTTTAGTTGGATTTGGATTAGATAAATGTCCATGGAGGTGTTATTTTGAGAGAAGGGTAAGTACCCTTTTATAAGTGAGTTGAGGGTCACTTTAGGAAAATATTGAAATATTATTTTAATATACACACATATTCGGTTTATAATAGATCCAAAAGGATTTATTTCAAGTATAAGGTGGTTCTATGTATAATGCCTCTCGTCCAATAGGTTTTATATATGTTTATGTCAAAACATTAACCTTATCTTTTAGATTTACCAATTAGTTAAGTAGTTTAACTTTTACCTTTTATTCTTGTATTGTTTTAATAAATGGTTAATAAACATACAATAAAAAGCCAAGAGAACCCCAAGTAGTTCATTATTGACATATATAACCTTATCTAAGTCTTTTGACAAATCCATATACTTCTTTATATTATACTAATACTAAAATAGTATTTGTTTTAAAAACTCATTTAGGTCAATATTGACACTATTTAGTATTTGGTTTTTGTGAAAGTCATCTAAACTTGATTAGATCGATAAAAATAAATTTACTAAATTCTAATTTTTCATATTAACCTGAAAATTAGTGTAATTCCTCAAAATTATCAATTTAAATTTATTTGTATACTTCTAATTTCAATTATTTTAATCATTCATTAATAATGTAATTACTGCATCATCATTGTGTCATAAATAAATCTAATTATTTAATTTCTAAAAATTATAAATAAAATTCCATTATGTAGGGAAGATTTTTAACTTTATAACGAAAATATATAATTTAATTCATCTCATATATAACCCTATATTAAAAATGTCTTAGTTAAGAAAATTGTAATTTAAAACTCTTTAAATAAAATAATAATACATGTCTCAATCTAATCCAAGTGGATCAAAGAGGATAATATTTTATTCCTAAAATTTATTTTGGTTTAAAAACACTTATCCAATATAATTATGACATGATTTAGGGTAATAATAATAACATTTTTAGCTTTAATTACCCTATTTAATTTTAACAACGGTAAATAAAATTCAAAAGATACTATTCACCAAAAATTATTTTTCATCCTATTAAACCACAATTTACTTACTAATATCAATAGTGTCTCTCAGTTTTTTGAAATTCAATTTATATAAGTGGTAAATTTATGTTTTAAGAAAATTAGAAAATGTGCTAGAAGGTGGGTAAAAGACGTTAAAATGTTCTATAAAATTTTAACATCAATTTTTATTATAAAATGATTTTAATGAATTAAGTTAAACTTATATAGGTATTATGTATATATTTTGATCTAAAATAAATTTAAATAAGATAAATAGTTATTTAAATAAAAAGTAGGTGTTAAAAAATAACACAGTGTTTTTCATTATTCATCAAAAATTTAAAAGTTCTCAAAAAAATACCAAAAAATCACCCTAATATAATTTTGATATTCAGAATCCAAAAATGAAGTCCATTTTGAAAAATAAAATTTATTAAATTTAAAAAAGTATGTATTTAAATTCATTACGGAATGTTTGATTGTTCTTGGTGTGCAAGAACTCATTATTGCGTACAACGCATGCTATTGCATTATTCAAAGAGAAACATATCGTGGAAGATTGGTGTGTTACATTCTTCCCTCCTTCAAATAATTTCATCCTAAAAATTTATAGAATACTACTACATGAAATGATTCAGGTGGTTATTTATCATATGTTCATCAGGTTCCCATGTTGCCTCTTCCACCTTATGGTTTCTCCATATAACTTTTACAAGATGAGTCTTCTAGTTTCTTAATACTTTTTCTCAAGTATAAAAAATATTGACAGCTCTTCACCATAAGACAAATCATTTTCCAGTTCTATTTCTTCATAGGTGAGTACATGAATTGGGTCAGACATGTAATTTCTCAACAGTGATATGTGGAACACGTCATTAACTTTAAAGATAATTGGAGGCATTACCCAACAGTAAGCTAAAACTACAATTATTTCTAGAATTTAGAAAGGTCCAATTTACCTAGGATTTAATTTATCATTCTTATCGAATCTTATAACACCCTTACATTGAGATGCCTTCAAGAAAACATGATCTCTTAGTTGAAATTCGAAATCCTTCCTTTGGAAATAAATATAGTTCTTTTTTCTACTTTGAGGTTATTTGATTTGGGATTGGATGGTCTTTACCTTTTCCATTGTTTCCTCAACATGTAATGGGCCTTCGAGTTTTCTTTCACCAACAACATCCCAACAAGTTGGTGTGCAGCATATCTTTCCATATAACACTTCATATGGTTCTATATGAATACTTGAATGGAAGCTATTGTTATTAGGAAATTCTACCAGAGGTAAATATTGATACCACATACCTTGAAAGTAATGTGATCAAGATCTCAAAATGTCTTATAAGGTTTGAATAGTCTTTTCTAATTTTCCATTAGTTTGAGGGTGTTAGGAAGTGCTCAAAAAATATTCAGTATCCAAATATTTCTGAAGGCTTTTCCAGAATCATTATGTAAAACGAGGGTCACAATCAGAAACAATCGATAGAGGTACACCATGAAGTCTTACAACGTCATTAATATGTAGTCTTCCTAAACATACAAGTTTTTAATATTCTATTATAGAAAGAAAATGTGCTAACTTGGTACGATGATAAACAATGACCCATATTGAATCATTCCTTCTATGAGTCTTTGGTAGCCACATGAAAAATTCCATCATAATATCATCCCATTTCCAATCAGGTAGGGGAAGAGGTTGCATGACCCCTCTAGGATATTGTCTTCTTGACTTCACTTGTTAACAAAACAAACATCTTGGAACATAATCAGTAATATCTCTCTTCATGATTCCCACGAAAAATGTTCCTTCAAATATATATACATTTTTGTGCTTCCAGGGTGTATAGGGAAATTGGAGTTATGAGAATCATCCAACAATTCCCTTTTTAGATCAGGTATATGAAGAACACAATGTCACTTCAAAAATTCAAAATTACATCTTCATATAAAATGTCAATCAATCTCCCATCATTCACAGCTGTAATTGTTTTTGAAACTCCACATCATCAGTATGAGAACATTTTATTATTTCTAGTAAATATGGTTTGGAAACTATTGGAAAAATTATTGATGGTTCACATTCCATGATTATTACCATTTCCATCTTTATTGGATCCATGAACACAAGATCTCTTTCAACTATCATCCTATTCAAAATTCCATGATATGTTCTACTCAAAGAATCTTCCACCTTATTTTCCTTTCCTGGGTGGTAGTGTATAGTGAAATTATAATCCTTGAGTTGTTCAAGCCATCATCTTTGACTCATCCTGAGTTCGTTCTATGAAGAAATATACTTAAAACTCTTTTTATCAGTATATATATCACATTATTTCACCTTAGATATAATGTATCCATATCTTCAAAGAAAATATTATAGTTGCATACTCAAGATATTGAGTGGGATAGTTTGGTTCATGAATTTTAATTTGTCATGATGCATAGAAATAACTATATCATTATGCATAAGGACACAACTAAGTCCTTTCTACGAAGCATCACAATAAATAAAAAACCCATCAATACCTGATGGTGGAGTCCCGATAGGAGTATTGACTAATCTCTTCATTAGTTCTTCAAAAACAAATTCACAGTCTTTTTTTTCAAACAAATTTAACCATTTTATGTGCTATCTTGGTTAATGGGTTAGCCAATCGGGAAAAATTCTAGACGAAATGATGATAATAACCTGCTAAACTAATAAAACGTTGTACCTCAGTTATACTTGTCGGTGATGGAAATTCTTTGATTTCCTTGGTCTTTGAAGGATCGATGGAGATTCCATCCTTTGAGACCATATGTCCAAGAAAATATATCTCTTGAAGCCATAATTCACACTTACTAATCTTCCCATACAATTCATTTCTTCTAGGACTCTTTAAAATATTGCACAAGTGACTTTCATGATCATCAGAGATTTTTACGTAAACCAATATATCATTAATTAATAACACTACAAATTCCTATATATATTCCTTGAAAACTCTATTCATTAAATCCATAAAGAAATAGGGTGCATTGTCAGTCCAAAAGGCATTACTGTAAACTCGTAATGCCTATACCTAGTATGAAATGTTGTCTTCAAAATGTTTTTTTTATTCACACACTACTAATGATATCCAAATCGAAGTTAAATCTTTGAAAAATATTGAGCTCCAGGAATTTGATCGCATAAATCATCAATTCATTGTAGGGGATACTTTTTCCTTATTGTTATAGCATTGATCTCCCTATAGTCAATGCGGAACCTCATAGTTACATTATTCATCTTAACAAAAACAATATGCACTCCCCGTGGAGAAGCACTAGGGAGAATAAATCCTTTCTTACTCAATTAATCTAGTTGTTTTTTAGTTCCACTAATTCCATGGTGGACATTCTATAAGGGGTCATCGATATAGGGCTTGAACCTAGAATTAAATCAATGGAAAACTCAATTTATCATTCTAGAGGAAGTCGAGGTAAATCTTCTGGAATCACATCAAAATATTATTTCTCAATAGGCACGTCATCTATTTGAACATTACTTTCCACACCCAATGTTATTTCACTCTCTTTCTCCCCAATAATTGAATTTAAAAGATCTACTGGGAGTGAATATAGACAAGAATTAGATGGTGATGCTTCTTCTCTAAAGATAAGGTACTCTTTATCATCATCGAAAATTTAAACCTCCTTCTTACAATAAATTTTCGTATAATTTTCTAAAATACAACCCCTAATGAGGATTATATCTAATTCAATCATGGGTTTGATGATGATATCAGCATATTAAGAATGTTTATATTATTTATTGGGAACTGATTCACAAAACATTGTCTCAATGATAATTCCCTTACGAGTTTTGATTGGAAACTCCCTTATCAATTCAAATTGGAAATATCTATTTTTCTTAGCAAATAGGGAATATATGAAAAAATTTGATGATCTAGAATCAAATAAAGTGTTAGAAAAATTTTAGGATAGCATTAAATAACCACATAATTTGGAGCTTCAACCTCAGTGGTAGTGATTTCATAAGCTTGGACTTTCTCCCTTCGCCTTTTCTTAGGATTGTTTCCTTGCCGCTTAAGAAATTCATTTTCATAATGCCCCATTTCTCAACCAGTGTAGAATTCCAATTTAATCACCTCTTTCTTTCCCTTGCAACAAAGATCTTGGTGGAATTTTTCAGCACACTTGTAAGAGTATCCCATTCCCTTTAGGAAAGTACCGAGGTGTTTATTCCAACATTTACTATAGGATGGAAATTTATCTTTTCCCTTATTCCCCTTATTTCCATTTCCAGAGAGTTTAATAGATCTCTTCTTCTCTTACTTTTCTATAATGTCATAAGAATTAGGGAATTCATTTTCTCTCTTGATAGAACATGAGACAATATCTTCATATGATGAGACGGATTGTGAGACAAATGCTCGAAGGAGAAATGGTTTTAACCCATCAAAGAATTGATCAATCTCACTCCTTGTGTTACGTATATAATCTATATCATTCCTTGTTAACCTTGTAATGTTATCCTAAATCATTGAGACATTCTCATCCTTCTTCTGCCTCAGATTTAGAAATTGACTTTTAATATCCTCTTGATGGTCACGAGGAAAGTATTTTTCTATGAAAAGATCTTTATACTCCCTCGATTCCATATTTGATGCTTCTTCATCTTCCACTTAGTTTTGAATTAATGAAAACCATTGATCTGCATCTCCAGTGAGGTGATAAACTGCGATGAAAACATTTTCTGTTTCGATACTCCCAAAAGCATGAAATATTTTCTCTAAGGAACTTATAAATTTCTCAGGTAAAAATTGATTTCTAGTCCAATTGAATGTTGGTTGTTGTTGCCTCATGAATTGGCCCAACATTGATCCTCCGTGTTTTGGATCAGGGTGCTCCACATAGGTAAAGTTATTATTCATTACCAGAGTGAGTTATTACATCATGGTTGTAATTTATTCATCATTGGTTGCATCACCAGATCCACTATAATTATATTGAGTAGGAGGGTAATCCCTATATGTATTATGAGTGTTGATATGGTTTCCATTCCTTCCACTGGGTTCAATTTCTAAAAATGTCATACACTAGATTTTTTTATGAATTTCAATACAAAATTACAAACTAGTAAAATACCTAACATAAATTGAACGGTTTTTGAATTTAATCCATAATCAAATAAAATTTTTTAATTGAGGATGTATTTTTAATGAAAATGTGAATTATCGTAAGCATATCCCCTAAGAGTATTGAAATCAAGAGTAAAACAAGGCTCGTTGTTGTGTACCAAGACATCCGGGGTCAAGCCCGAAACTCCTTGTCAGAGTTTTCACTCATTGGTACATATATGCTAGAGTCGCATATACCTACTCATATCCAGACAGTGATGTATTGCATGGAATATTCACAAAATCTCTATATTACCAATATTCTAGGAATTTTTCTATACAAATCCTAAAAGCATATCATAGGGTAATGTTCTATAATAAGAGTTTTTCTAAATATAGATTCCAAGGATAGTACTAATGTTTCTATGAAACCAACTGTAATGCCCAGACCCCAGTTACCCAGAGTTGGTACATTATTATATAACATTGGCATGATACAAGGAATCATGTCTTCAAAGACTAAATATTTTATTATCCTTGGAAGTACTCGATGCATAAATTAGTTTTACATTACAATATGAATTGAAAAAGAAACACTGTGTCTCCATATAATACACTCATATCCATTATCCTATCCCTACAGGTAAGTCATAAAGTACTTCTTCACATCCTGAAAAAAAATAAAACATAATAAAGGGGTGACCTTAGATGCTCAGTAAGGATAATTATATTGTGGAATATTTCATAAATAAGCATAATCATTAAATACAATTTTAAATAATAAAACACAAGCCTTTTAAAATTAAACATTAGAATAAAATGGAAAAGATAAATCATATAATTCTATTTACATATTCACAAGGATATTCTACAAGTCGAATAATCAATGCAATATCAATATCTAATTTTATAACTATGGAATGCATAATGTCGGAAATCATAACCCCATAGTCAAGGCCATGTTCCAATACCAAAAATATGATATTCTCAATGCCTTGTGACATGAAACTTTTTTGTCTCATGTGACCTATTGATTCCTCGAGGATCTATAACGGGCTCATCCCATCACTTGCTACGTCCAATGCATTCCTCATATAAAAAGGATGAAACGTAAAATAAACATTCATATTTAAACTGGGATACGATATGTTAATAATTTAACTATAAACCATGAATGGTATAAAAACAACACATCCACAATCAAACATACCAAAAAACATTCAATACAGTATTGAATATTTCTTCATAATAAATCAACATCAAACAAGTCTAAAATCCATCAAAAGATGTTGACACAGATGAAATGAAAACTATTTCAGATAAATATATCTTTCTATATTGAAATCATTATATAGTCACATAATTATAAAAGAAAAAATTTATTTTGAAAATAATCTTATAAACATGTAAGGGGAGATTCAAAGGTTTTATAATGGTGTAAAATATATGCACCTGTCGTATAAGTTAAAATACAGTCTTACCTCAATTTTTCGAAAACGAAAAAAAGTTCCTTGTTTGGAAAGTGACCATAATATTTCTTTAAAAACATTATATAAAATGAAAAAAATGTTATAAATGACATTAACCCATAATATAGTAAATATTAATTTTTTTTTGAAATACAGTTTTAAGAAACATGGTTGTGGATGATAAAGAAGTCCCAGTACATAACAACGTATAAAAAACCTCGGATAATAAAGAGATTGTAAAATTAACCCTTACCTTGTACTTTTCCATGGTTGAGGGTATGTTAACCACCTGTATAATAGTTGAATCATTGTCATTAAATTATAAAATAACCACTTAAAGAAATATGATTTCATATAATGTATTCTAACATTTCTTTGTTAATAATATTTTAGTAGTATCATTGTTTTAGGTGTTAACTAATTCATTTTCCTATATATGTTCTGTTATGTAAGTAATGTTTGTTATGTATAGGATGTATTTTTTTCATATCGAGAATGATATTATGTTATTTAACATTATTCTTAATCATAAAACGAAAATTATTCTTGAATTGTTACGATGGGGAATGAATCTCATCACGTTCGTGGAGACGGTAATCCATACGTATGCACAAGCGACAATACCATTCTACTGATTGTGAAATTGTATGTAATTGGAT
This sequence comes from Viscum album, assembly GCA_963277665.1. Lineage (NCBI taxonomy): Eukaryota > Viridiplantae > Streptophyta > Magnoliopsida > Santalales > Viscaceae > Viscum > Viscum album. The sequence continues at coordinate 607,911,391 of OY728127.1, forward strand.
GGTATATAATATATAAATAATCATAAAAAATTTATATTTATTATTTAAATCAATTATAATCATGATCATACACTTCAAAATGATGAATTGTATAATAACAAACTACACCATGATGTGGAGACAGTAAGATGTACGTACGCATGTATGGTGACTTTATCATTCATAGGATGGATGGATTAATGAATATAGTTGTACAATATTTATAATTACATTGAATTATGTAGAAGTTATAGGATTTATTATTTTTGTATGGAAACAAAAAATAAAGTGGATGTGGAAGATGAAAATAACTTTGAAAGAGGTGATTAAATTATTACCTCTTCTTCAGGTCTTCCTTTTGATTTGATCAGAAGGGATACTTATGTAAGCATTCAGCTCAAATTAAGGCCTATAGGTTGAATTTATGGTATTTGGGAAGGAATTTGAGCTAGGTTTGGAGGACCCAAATGGATTTGGAGGTGTTATTTTGAGATAAGGGGAAGTACCATTTTATAAGAGGGGTGATGATCACTTCAGAAAAATCATGAAATGTTAATTTATTATACAATCATTTCGGTTTATAATGGCTCCAAGAGGATTTATTTCAACAATAAAATGGTTATATGACAAAAACCTCCCAACCAATAGGTTTTAGATTAATTTAGGTCACCATATTAACATTATATTTTAGATTTAACTGTTAGTTAAATAGATTAACTTTTACCATGTACTCTTGTATTATTATAATAAATAGATAATAAAATTACATTAAAAAGAAAATATAACCCCAAGTGGTTAATTATTGATATATATATAAAACATTATATAAGTCCTTTGGCTGAACCTTATATTTTTAAAATTATTATATCAATTAATAATTAAATATTTGTTTTAAAAACTCATTTATGCCAATTTTGACACTATTTAGTATTTGGTTTTTGTGAAAGTCATCAAGACATGATTACATAGAAAGAAATTAATAAAATAAATCCTAATATGTAATATTAACCTATAAAATTATTGTAATTCATCAAAAGTATCAATTAGAATTTATTTGGATATTTATAATATCAATTATTTTAATCATTCATTAATAAGGTAATTACAACATCATCATTGGGTAATGAATAAATTTAAATATTTAAGGTATAAAAATTATAAATAAAATACCATTATGTATAAAATAACTTTATCTTTCTAATGAATATTTATAATCAAATGTATCTTATGTATAACCCTATATTAAAAAAAATTAGTTCTGAAAATATGAATTTAACACTTTTAACTCTTCTTTAATTAAAATAATTATAGATGTCCTAATCTAATCCAAGTGGATCAAAGAGGATAGTATTTTATTAATATGGTTGATTTTGGTTTAAAACCACTTATCTAGTAGAATTAGGACATGTGTTAGGGTAATTATAATATCATTTTAACCTTTAGTTACCTTTTTTCTTTTAAGTATGGTAAATAAAACTCAAAAATTACGATTCATAAATATTATTTTCATCCTATTTAACAAGATTATAATTACTGAAGTCAACCATGTCTCTCAAATTTTTTAAATTCAATTCACAGAGGTGGTAAAATTACATTTTATGCAAATTTGCAAATGTTCCTAGAAGGTGGGTAAAAGACGTTAAAATGTTCAATAAAATTTTATACTTCTAATTTTATTATAAAATGATTCCGACGAATTAAATTGAACATATATAGGTATTATGTATCTATTTTGACGTAAAATAATATTAAATAAAATAAACAATTATTTCAATAAAAAGTAGGTTTTAAACTATAATGTAGTGTTTTTAAATATTCATCAAAAATTAAATGTTCTAAAAAAATACCCAAAATTAACCCTAATCTAATTTTGATATTACTAATGAAAAATTGAAGTCCATTTTGAAAAATAAAATTTATAAAATTTTCAAAAGTGGGTATTAATATTCATAATGGCTAGTTTGATTGGATGTGGGGTCCTAGAACTCGAAATTGCATACAATGCAAGCTATTGCATTATTCAAAGAGAAACGTATCATAGAAGCTTGGGGTGTTACATATTTGGATTAATTAGACATATCCATGGAGTAACCTAAAGCCAATAAAATCCAAAAAATAGGGGTTACATAAAATCAATTAACATCATCATTCCTTAGGGGTGACACAACTCGATCGTCTCTTAGGAGTAAATTTCATGTAACTAACTTATTATCATATCCTAATACACTATTATTAAATGAAAAACCCAACCATCATATATTATGTAAGATCCAAAAGAATATGTGTTCAATCACTAATAATATTTTCATAAATAATTCCCATGTACCATATCATGAAATAAAACACATGGATTCATTCATTTTAATAAAACTATTATAGGTTTTTTTACATGTGAAAATGAAATAGTAATCCTAAAAATATCAATAAAACATCATCATATCCCATTAATAGAAAAGAAGTGAATGGTACAATAATATCATATAAACTAGTGATGCATAGGAATCATTAAATTATGTTTACATATATGAAAATACTGATAAATAAAATTTAAAATGTTTCATGGAAAAAATGGACCACACTATTTACATTGGTAAATTTTAAATATAAAAATTTCGAAAATATTAATAAATGTTTTTTTGTTAAAAATAATTAGGGATAAAAAAATTGAAGAATCAATATAAATAATAGTTATGTTGGTCTGAAAATCCATTCATATCACAAATTTGAAATATTAATATTATATTGAGAACTGTATAAAGAGATTCCAAAGTGACATATTTAGAAAATATTAACAAATTACTTATTCAAATCCATCTTAATTGAGGTCATCAATAATATAAAAAAAATTTGAAAATTATTTAATTTTAGAAAAGAACATTCATAAAATAATATTATGAACATGAAGGAATTTTTGGGTTTTTCAAAACAAAATTGGGATGCATCCTCTTTTTATTATGAAATAAAATACTAATTTTTAATCTAGCTAGAGGGAAAACCTTTAAAAATTCGAAATATCCAAAACCAGGGGGCTATGAACTAGGCTAGTGCAATGCAGTTCCCATATCATACATCCTATGTCACTAGGCTTGTGTCACGGCTTTCCCATATCCGGCCAACATTGGTGCATGAATCATAAATCCCCATGAAAATTGTTGAGATTCAAACCCTAGTCTTTAGGATATAGTATTATGGGGTGTACTAATTATTCACCACATTAACTTTATGAAGGTATTGTTTGGTTAAAATCCTTTAAAACTATTAATAAATGTTTTTAAAGAAAACCCACATACGGCATTTTAAAATAAAAAACACTATGAAAAATAGAACATGAGAATAAGTATAACATACCATGAGTATAAAGAGAGTTGTGATGTAATTTTTCAATAGTTATTATCTAGAACATATTAATTAATATAGGAAAATCAATCAAAATATGTTTTAATGAAGGAACGTTGAAACACAAAACCCTTGAAACATGGTTAATGCTTGATTCAAATATCCATTAAATGAAATATCATGACATAATGATACAAAACATATAATTTATAGAATTGAATATGTGAACAAATATTCATGGGGATTTATTTTAAATTTAAAAAATAAAAAATAGTGTATAAAATGAATAATGTATCAAAGAAATGAAATCCAGACCAAAAAAACCATGAATATTTGACAACACATGAATCAATATCTCATGAAAAGTATAAAATTTAATGTACATTAAATATCATGATAATAGATTCTTCCACAATATAATATCTAAACATTAACTACATAAACCTTATAATGTATATAGGTTCATAATAAGAAATATATATCAACGAAACAATATTGATATGAACAATCATTAAAATATCATATTACAAATGTATGAATTAATCATTAATGTGAGCACGTGTGAATGTTTTAAAATAACAAAAAACAAGTGAAAATTAGAAATAATATAATCACATGTCATTTAGGAATAATCATGGAATGGAAAATTCAACTAATAAGTGTAATAATCCAATTAAATGAAATTTATATTTGAAACCCCATTCATTAAATTCAAACCTAGTTGGTATGTCCATTAAATTTATATATAATATAGTTATATTAATTATTTAAATATTAAATAACGTTTTCCATGATAATTATGTTGTAATTAAAACATTAATTTCATTTATTACAATTACATATTTAATTATGTAATTGGTTAAGCCTATATCATGTGTGTTGAGGACATTCTCTCTATGATTTAAAAATTATTTCCGGAGGTTGAACATGGAAAATATGTCCTTAATAAATAAATAATTCATTAATAATAATCATATAATTGTCATTTCTATAAATAAAATATAATTTTATAATCACCCGTGAATGAGGAACATGAAATAATAATAAAATCTCCTCATGGAGGAGGTATTCCACATGTACGACTGGGAAACATTATCATTTTCAATGATTTACAGGGTAAGAAGGTATGTAAATTAATTTATTTTTGGAAACATAATTATTTCATTAATGTCATATATATTTATCAAATAAATTATAATTATTAAACTTTTGGTGTGGTGATGAAAAATCAAACACATAACTTCATGGAGGAGGTTTTCCGCATGTACCGAGAAAATATGATTTCATTCCCAATATCATGGAAAATTATGTGAATAATTATCTTCCAGTAACAAAATAAAAACTCATTAAATTTAATTTATTTATGATTTATATTTTAATGATTATTATATAATTGAAGGATGTAACATAATATGTAAAATGAAAGTGATCAGTTGAAGAGATAACCTCCTATTTGAATGACGTCATTTTGATTTTTATTAAGGACCCTTGGATGGCCATTTGAATAAACCTATGTAAATTAATCTATTATGTCTAAGATATATTTTACTAGGTTTTGGTCAACAATTTGACAAAATGATGTGTGATGTATAGGTGTGAGGTGGTTCCATTTTATATTGAATTAATAGAATCATTTGAAATTACATAAAATAACTATATATAATATTTTCTTTTAAAGTTAGAGTAGACCCAAATTTCTGAACATTTTATGATAGGATATAGAATGTCTTAAATCCTTTCAACCTATTAAAATTTAAAAATAATTTTTATGGAATTTTAAGACATATCATTTTATTTTACCCCTCTATTAACTGATTATAACCTTAACTATGGTAACAAATCTTTCAATAATAATAATTCTAAATTTAAATTTATCTAAATAAGTGGATACCATATGTTCAATGGATTACATTGTTTACTACATAAAATGATCCTTTCCCACATACATGTTATTTGGAATTTCTAAATAATTTAATGATATTTTTTGGACATTAGGTACACCTAAATTCCTTATTACTATTTTCATCATTTCTAATCACATATAATATAGCTTATACTTTATAAATATATTTAAAATTCATGGAATACCTACAATCCTAGAGATATAAAAGAATATATTGTTTTTAAAATTATAAACTTAATTTTTATTTTGTTTTCTTAAACGTTGCGCCATTGCAACATAAATATTTTAGACAATTATAAAAATATTGAAAATTAAAAAAAATCATCAACATAATAATAATAATTTATTTTACATCATAATTAAAATTAATTTTCATTAAATATTTTAATTTAGTCACATCTATTCCCTGAGAACATATTTAATATGTTATTCTGACTTTTCTCCCACTGCATAAGCATTACAGTTGAATATGGGTGTGTTTATTTTTATATAACTTCATTATTCACAACAATCAACCAATATAAATAATGAAACATCTTATCTATTAATACATTCAAGAAAATAATTATTCCTTGTCAAATATTATCTTTATGAAACAAAATTTGACTCATCCAATGTCATGCAAGCATTGTGTCCATATTAAAAATGATTTTTATATTTATCATGAAATAGTTTATAATGTATAATTTTTGAATTATTTATATATGATATTTTTACTAAACATTCCTATATAAGTCCTTTATTTGTATCAGAACATTTTATATCATATTTATGTCTTTGAGATATCAGTAAAAGAAAACATTTTTCAAAATAAAATTATTATTTTATGAATCACATCAAATTAAACTTCTTCATAAAAAATAAAAAATTAATCCACGAATATGTTTTTATTTTATTGGTCTAAAAATGATTCTATTTTTATCAAATTAAATTCCTCTAAGTGTCATATTACATCTAAAATAAACCATAAAAACAAAATGAAAAATAGTTTTCCATACAAATGTATTTTTTATATTAAAAATATTTTTAAGCCAAACATATTCATAATGATAATTTCAATTCAATTAATTATATTATTTTTAATATAAACAAATTAATGAAATATTAAAACCAATTCGAAACAAAATGGAATATTCTCAATACATGGAATGAAATGATAGTTCACAATAAATTTTGTATTTTTACTATTCACTAAAAAACGATGTTTTCTAATAAATTCATATAATTCACCATAATATAATTTTTATATATTGGTTTCCAAGATTATATCGATTTTCCAAAAAAATATCAAAGTTTTAGAAATTAATAATAATATTAACACAAAAAATAGTATTTTTTAGAAAACATATTTTTGAAGCACAAAATGAAATTACTAAAATTTAATTTCTTATTTACAATTAATTATTGAGAAAATCATTATTTTTTATTTCCAATATATATATATATATATATCATAATTTTGTTACTTATTTTCATATATTTCATTTCAATTTCAATTCTATAATGATTATATATAAATAATACTATTGTGTGGTTCGTCAAAGCTTGGTGTTATGTGTCGTATACGCTATCGAACATAGTGTTTGAATAAAAAATTAGGCTGTTACAGTTATTCTAAATCAGGTGATGTATTATTAAGAATAGAATCTGTGGAAAAATATTGAAATTCCATATCCAAACCTCCATGGAACCATTGTTATCGATTTTTAGCTATAATGTTAAGAAATGTTATCTATTGGTTCTTGTCTAAGTTGGAGTCTATCTGAGTTCGTTCCCTAGAGAAAAATTAATTTTAACTTGTGATTAAAACTAATTTAACATATGTCTTAAATCAATATGATTTTTCATCTTCATAAGTATAATGTGACAATTTCCATGTATTATTTAACACATCGAATGGTCATACTAGTTCCCCTATATAATGAGTAACTAGTGATGCAATGAACAAATTAGTAGTCAAATATCCTATTATCTAGAAAACATATATCTAAAATGATAGCGGTGATCTTTAATTACAATTTTCTATAGGTTCATAATAAATTGAGACTCTTTCTCATGATTTTCACACTTAGTAATCCCAATCTAGGTATGTCATGAGGAAAGGAACACCAATAAGAATTCCACATTATTATGTTTCTTTTAATATTTTAATATCAAAACAAGGGTAGTGGTCATTACATATGAATTTAGTATTAATTTTAATTATGAATCATATATTTTTATTTATAGACAAAATCGGTGACAACATATCATAATGTCCTGAAAGAATATTCTTTTTATGTCATAAGTGATATGGAATTAATTAAATAATTAAATAAAAGATTTATCCACTACCAATTAATAGACGAAGATATATTTCTCCCTTTATTTGAAAAATAAATATCTGATGAAATTATTTGAAGTGGTATTTATATACATGATCATTTAGGAATGTCAAATAAATAAAAATAATGAATATATAGTAATGTGACAAGTATGAATCCTAATTATTTAGATATAAAAAGATGAAGGGATTATATTATACTGAATAAATAATATATATTTTTTTTTATTATATATATTCCCATAATTATATAGGGTTTATATTATTTATATTTATAATTTACACTTGTACATTAGGTATGTTTACTTATTTCCACTGAGAAATGAGCATAGAGGGCCGATCATTAAGTTTATACAGAATCTCATTAAATTTGATTAAAATATTATCCATTATAGATACCCAAATGTTTTATACATAAATACTAAACCATATTAGATAAATATTATAATCATAATATTGTGATCTATGCTATAATATTTTATGTTTAGTGTATTAATAATTTTTTTTTAAAAAACCACATGTTAATAAGAGGTCTACATTATATCCCAATATGTTCTACATAACTAGAACCCTTATAAAAAATATCATACCTAAAAATGTATTCATAACATAGGGAATGTAAAAATAAGAATTGGTGATATTAGATTCTTAGTAAGGGAAACAAATAGATATCAACAATCACTTAAGAAAAACATTATAAAATGGTATGCGAACATGACTTTTTCATTTTAAATCCATACACACCATAGAATTGATCATAATATTATGTCATCCAATAAAACATGAATGTTAATGTGTAATGAATCATAATGGAATGAATAAAAATGATCTTTTATATCATAACGTCGACATAATACATAATTTTTTTGCATACACAAACAAATAGAAAATAATTTTCTTACTCGATGGTCATTGTAAACACTATTACAATTGATTTGATTTACTCGACATTTTATCATATCTATAGTACTGGTTACCTCCAAATACTTTAATAGTAGATATATTCCTTTACTTAATTATGTTTAATACCAATTACTGTATTTATTATCTCCTGATATATCCTTCGTTAACCAATGCATTGGAGATCTATATAATTTATAGTCCACCCATCATTTAGTGAAAATCATGAATATTTGATCTATATATCATAAAACAATAATAATATAATACTCAAGAAATATAAATTGGTTTTATAATCATTTAAAAATTATATCCTATAATAACCAATGAAAAAATGATTATTTAAAGAGTTCATAATAACTTAATTAACTCAGGAAAACATAAAAATCATAGAATAATACATAAATCATCATTATCACAAGTCATAAAATGAATGGAAATTGATAGTGTCATAGAATCATATCCTTATTAATGAATAAGAAACATCAAAGGATGAAATCATAGATGAAAATTCATTTAAAAGATCACTAGAACATTTCTTGAGGGGAAAACAATTTTCACATTATTATAACTAATTTAAAATATGATAATTTACCAAATATTAAGGAATATAGTTTTTATTGAAATTGAATTTGGAAACATGTAATGTAAGATTAAAAACTATGAATAGTAATTTTAGTTATATTTTTTCATTTTTTGTTTGTTAAAATTATGATAATTTTACATTTTTGGTGAATGGAAAAAAGAAAATCCTTTAGAAAATGAAAATAATAACCCTTTAAAACCATTTTGTAAAAACCCAATAATCGGTCATAATTTATTTAAAAATAGTATAATAATATAAAAATATTCTTTAAATCATTAATCAAAAACATGGACATGGATGAAAAAAAAATTTCCATAGAAGATTCAAATAATATTGTTTTTCATTAAAACATTTTTCTTGTATCATGAGTTCCTAAATAGAGGAAAATGAAAATAAATATTGTAATTCCTTAAATAAATACAATATAATTAAATTAATGTTATTCATGGATGATATTTCAAAAAAATTATTCATAGGAAATGTAATAATAATAATTCATTTAAAACAATGAGATTGTAACATAATTCTCTTCCACTTTGGTAACATTCGAACCAAAACCTTATGATAGATATTGCCCTATATAGATATTAATATCCCAAAAAATCATTGTAATAATTATATAATAAATTCGTGCATAGTATATAGACCACATAAATAAAACTCCTTGGCCATAAAAATTATATAATATTTATTTAGGTAAATAATTAGACTTTATTTCACATTGAGTAGAATTTCATGTTTATAGTTTTAGGGATTTAGGCTATAACAATTACATAATAGACCTAGATCTTACATTTCGGTAGTTAAAATATGTATCCACTTTTTCCACCAAATTAAACACCTTAGAAAAAACATGACTACTTTTTCTTGATAAAAATATTCTTGAGTTCTTCCTTTCTCATGTCCTTACTTATACCCTATGGAAGACATTTAAAAACTTTGGATGGGAATAAAAGGGTATGTAATAAATGAAAGAGTTAGTTCATGAATATTTAAAACCCATGAAATTTTTTTTCACAAACTTTTTCTTTTCTACAATAGAACATAAACTATTAAGCTTACATCATGTAATTGTAATATTCTTACAAAACATCATAGAAATCCTAAAACATAATGGTAACTTGTGACATCTATATCATACTTAGATTTTATCATTCAAATCTACATATGGAGTAACCTTAGTGGTTATGTTAGTAATACCCATCATAGTACATTCCCAAAATAACATGGGATAAACCTTAATGTCTACCTCAATCACGTTACCCAATGCATTAGAGTGCAATAATGGGCTCACCCGCCCTCGGTTTATCATGGAACCACCTATATGCATAAAAAATTCCCAATAAAAATAATATAATAATAAAACATAAAACCATCTTAATGTAAAAATATCATTTCCACATTTATATTCACAATTTATCATTTTAATAATTTGACATAATCAATCCAATTTAAAATATCACATTTAAAACATTTAAAAAGAATATTTTTAATCAAAGTGTCCCATACAAATTTGAAAATTTTGAATGAATTAACTTTTTAAAACATTAATTTCTATATAAATAAATCCTTTAAAACATTTTGAAAACATGTGCATTAATGAGAAATATTTAGAAGAGTAAATAATTAAAACATTTAAAATTGTGTTTGGTTAAAGAGTCCCTTACAACATGATAAATACTGTAATAAAAATAATTAAAGAATAAAATTAAAAAAACATATAATATTATGATAATAAGGAGATTTGTGATATAACATGTCAAAATTTATTATATACAACACATAAAATTGAATCAGTTCATAACAGAAAATAAGTCTGAAAGGAATATAAATTATGATGAAAACCCTTACAAAGATCATATCCTTAAATTAATGATAAATTAGTGACATCATTATGTGTGAATCATATAAATAAAACCAATATAAGTTGATAGTAAGTGTAAAAAAATCACATGTCATTCAGACATATTGTTGGAAAAACAAAACCAATGACATGGATTCTTATCTCAATGAAAGTATATTGAGATAATATTCCCCTTATAGTGTTCATATAAATGACGTAAGAATTTATCAATGGGATTATTATGTGTAATAATAATATATCCACACAAATTAATGTGTAAGATAAAACAAAAATATATAAAAAGTTATTCCGTATACAATTTCGGCATAATATAATCAATGAAGTATGTATAAAACCAAATAAGTGGAAATTAAGTTTAGAAATTCTCTTACCTCGAGTCTGACTTGTCTCATTTCTTATCTATATTCATGAATTATAAAAATAAGTTATTTTCTAATTACATTAGAAACTTTTTCATGTTTATTATTAATTTAATATTACAAATTATCATTTTATGGCAATTATATAATTACTTTAGATTATATCGGACGTTTTGTCAATGTTCGATACATGAGTAAAAAATGAACTTGTTATAATTAAAAATTGTACATGTTCTCAAGTTATATTATCTCTAGAATTGAATTCTTGATTTAAATATCATATATATCTAGTATATATTTATTTATAATAATCATGAATATTTTTATATGTGAAATGAAATGCAACGTTCATGGAGACATTAGGCCATACGTACGTATAAACATTACTTTCATTTCTTTATCACAGTAAATGAATGAAAAATAAATGATACAATGGTATATTATAATTATTTTATAATATTTTTGTTATATATGTTACATAATTTCATTAACACCATCATTTATGCATTACATGTATGGAATATATGAGTCATATCACATTCAGGAGTGGTAGTCTATACTTACTCAAATGAAATTATCGTATTTACACATTATTGAAAGAATAAGGGTATGTTGTAAATAAAAATTAAATAAGAATAGAAAAAATAAAAATATAATAAATATCTTAAAAAATAAAATTCCATCATTATGGTCACCTTGATAGGTGGTATAAGAAAATTGAACAATCATCGTTTTGTGAGGCAGTAGTTCGCTATACACAAAAACATAATATTTTATATCCATTAGATGGTGGTGTGTGTAAGTGGAGGTAGAAACCTTATCATAACAAAATCCTATAATATTTATGATACTTTTTTTATTTAATCATAGAATAAGAGAAGTATATGAAGTATAAAAGGAAAATATGAATGGATATTGAGAAAAGACGTTACCTCTAAATCTAGTAACTCTTTTTGATTTTAGCCAAATGGATTTATTGAATTGACTTCATCCCATGGTACGGATTATAAGTGTAATGGAGGTATTTTGGGACCTTATTTGAGTAGAATTTCTATGAGACAATGGGATTTAAATATGTGATTAAGTGGCTAGAGGTGGTGGCATTTTATAAGAGAAAGGAGGGGCGCTTTAGGAATGTCTTGAAATGTTATTTTATTATAAATTGATTTTTGAATTATAATAGATCTGAAGAGATTTATTTCTAGGATAAGATTATTATGGATAAAATTACTCTAAATAAGTGGTTTCTATACCAGTTTAGTTCCCAAATGTAACCTTATGTTTTGGCTTTAACCCTTAGTTAAATAAATTAACTTTTAAAATGTCTTCTTGTATTTTTACACTATATGGTTAATATGACAACTATAAAATTTCAAGAAAACCTTAAGTAGATCATTAATTACATTTTTAACATTATATAATTTAAATGGAGAATTATTATATTTTTATGAAAATAATATCACTTAATAAAATAGTATTTGTTTTAAAAACTCATTTATATCAATTTTGACATTATTTATTAATTGATTTTTGTTAAAGTCATAACAAATTGATTCATTTGAAAAAACTAAATTAACCCAAATATAGGATGTCATGATATTCCAAAAAAAATTATGTCATCAAAATTTTAAATTATATTTATTCTAATATTTATAATATCATTTATTTGAATCTTTAATTAATAAGGTAATCACTACATCATCATTATGACATAAATAAATAAATTTAATTAATTTATAATAATTATAAATAATATACCATCATTTAAGAAATATTTTTAGATTTATAATGACTATTTATAGTCAAATATATCTATTATATAACCCTATATTAAAATTGGTTTACTAAAAAGATACATGTTTATGTTATACTTCTCTTTACATTAAATTAATTATTATAACATATCATTATCACACCCATGTGGTTACCATATTCCAAAACTGAGGCATAAAGATTTTTATGGTTTCTCATGACTCATACAATAATATTATTACATGTGTTATTGTATTTTCAAATTATTATAATACTATTTTTACCCCTATTTGCCTAATTTACCCTTTAATCATGGAAAGTAAAACAAATTAATGAAGTTAATATTTATAATGTCCAAAAATAAAAAGTTTCTATTTACATAATTTGATCCTTCTGATTCCAAATTCATAACACATAAGTTTCATTAATTAAATTCAAATTAATTCCTATTAAAAAAACCAAAAAGTGGGGTTTTATGAAGTAAAAACTATCCATGATTAACATGTGTTTATGTTCGATTTAAAGGAGGAATTAATTCCAATGGACAACATTAGATTAAATTATAAAAAAATAATCTAATTAAAATTCAAAAAAAAAAATTAATATTACTATATAAATAAATGAGATGAAATGGCAGTTTTGAATTAAAATGCATTATTTTTCAATATTCCTTAAAAATTAATTTTATTATTAAAATACCAAAATTCATAAAAAGTAAATATTTATGTACCAATTATATATAAGAAGTTTATTTTGTCAAATATAACATATAAAACTGAAAAAACTATATTTAAAAAGGGTTCGGCATCAAAAGGCAGTAAACTGACCTTTTAAAAATATTAGAGTATTTTTTGCTTAAAATTTGATTCATTCTAATTTTAAGACTCTAATTTTTTTTGGATAATTGTAAAAACTTTTAAAAATAATTTATAATAATATTTTAGTTTGTTCTATTCATTCTCTCTAAAAAAATTGGTGGGCTTTAACTACCATTTAAAATAATAATAATAGTATTGATTTTTTTTGTACAACTCTGTTTTGCATGCAACATAAGATTTTAGAGAAACCCATTTTTGAATGCTGAGTATGCTATAGAACAAGAGATACCCTTTAATTTAAAATTAATATATTATTCATAAATATTAATATATATATAAATTTATTATTCTAATATTTATAAGGTTGTTACAGCCTTCCCCCTTTTAGAAATTGTGTCCTCAAAATTTTAAAATTTGTCTCGGAAAATTCACAAAAAATCCCATATAAGAAAGAAGATTCAATAAAACTATCACTATAAAAGAATTAAAGAGAAGTGAAAAGGTCAATTGAGATAACACATACTAGCATTCCATATAGGAAATCATGGATATGGAAGAAAAAATAACCATCTTGTTCTAATGTAGAGGGATAGAAAAAATGATCATGAGAAAGTAAACAGTTAGAAAACCACAAACTTGTTGTAACACCCCAAGCATCCACGGTATATTTCTCTTTGAATAATAATATAGCTTTCTTTGTACACAACTTTTATATTATAACACACCACAACCAATCAAAGTAGCCATTATGAATAGTAATACCGACTTTTTTAAAATTTTATAAATTTTATATTTCAAAATGTACATAATTTTTTGATTAGGAATATCGAATTTAGCCTCGGTTGAATTTTTGGTATTTTTATATAAAACATTCAAATTTTGATAAATATTGAAAAATACTAAACATTAATTAAAAACAAATTTTTTAATCCAAATAATTTATAGGGATAAATTATATTGTTGAGAGGTTTTAAAGTATAATTATAATGTATTTTTACCATTTAATACAATATTGGAAATTGGATGTTATTTCACATTTAAACTATACATATTCAATTGACAATCTTTTGATATTTATTATTTCTTAAAAAAACATGCTCTTGGTTTTGAGAACGGGAATTAATTTTAAATTAATTTCTGAAACTTCTGTGTTTTGAATTTAGAAAAATAGATTCCATATTAAAAATCAGAAGTTCCATATTTTTTAAATAGGTATCTTCTATTTTTAGACATTTTGAATAATTAATTCGGTAAATATTTTATTTTCTAGGGTTAAAGGTTAAATCTGGTAAATATGGGTAAAAATTAATATTATAATAATATTAAATTACCCTAACACATGTCCTAACCATATTTGATGATACATGTCAGACCACGGGCATCTTTGGGTCGATTTTGGGACCCCATGGAGACACTTTTAATTGATAATGACACTTTATATTAATTATGTTAAAGTAAATACAAAAATTACATAAGCATATATCTTTAAGTAAAACATTTTTTACATAGAGTTATACATGTTATCTCTTATACTATAAATATTCATTATAAATATATAAATATTTCCTACATAATGTTATTTTAGTTATAATTTTTAGACATTGAATATATAAATTTATTTATGACAAAATGATAATGCAGTATTTTTCTTTATTATTGAAATAATCATGTAATAGTATTATAAATGTTAAAATAAATATAATTTGAAACTTTTGATGACATACAATAATTTTATAGGTTAATATTACATGTTATGATTTTTAAATGAATTTATTTCAAATTAATAATGTTTTTAGGACTTTAACAAAAATAAATTTTTAAATAGTGTCCAAGTTGACATTAAATACTTTTTAAAACAAATATTATATTATTAATTGATATTATATTCATAAAAATATAAGGTTCAGCCAAAAGAATTATATAATGATAGGTTAATCATTAATGAACCACTTGGTGTTCTCTTTGAAGTATACAGTATGTTTATTAACTATATAATATAAAAATACAAATAGACATGGTAAATGTAAAACTATTTAACTAAGAGTTAAATCTAAAAGTTAAGGTTAATATAGTGACAAAAACCTGTATAAAACCTATTGGTTGAGTGGTTTTAGACCCATACCCACCTTATCCATTAAATAATCTACTAATTAACAATTACAAATAGAAAATAATTTTATTATAAAATAATATTTATAGCTTTTCATAAGGTGCCCCTTACCCCTCTTATAAAAGGGAACTCCCCCTTGTCTCTAATTAACACCATAAAATCCATTTGACTTGGCCAACACCTTCCCAAATATTCTCTAAACTTCCCTCACTTAATCCTAGAGGCCCTCCTTGGGTCATAAATCCAACGTAAGGAGCCCTTTTGATCAAATCAAAATAACGAACCCGACGAAGAGGTAATAATTTCACCACCATCTTTCAAGTTCTTTTCTTCTTCCACTTAATTGTTTTTACTTATAAAATAATAACACCAGTGTCTTCTATATAATGTGATTTCATTAGAAATATGGTATATACATCTTCATTATTATATACATCATTTGAATGACATGTCACCATACGTGCGTACATACGGATTACCGTCTCCACGTCGTGGAGTAATTATTGTTCAATACATTATTATTTGAATGGGTATAATAATGATGTTTAATTCAATTAAATAATAAATATAACATGATAATTATTCTGTATAATTTATATAACATCGAATTATATATTATTTTAATATCTAAATAATCATATTGTCACTCGTGCGAACGTATGGATTACCGTCTCCACGAACGCGATGAGATTCATTCTCAATCGAATCCATTCAAGAATAAATTTCATTTCATGTATAAAAATAATTTTTAGAGACAAGATATAATTATGTATATGAATATGATACATCCCATCCATAACAGATATGGCTCACATAAAAAAAATATAAAGGAAAATGAATCCATTAACACCCGAAACGATGATAATACTAAGATATTATTAACAAATCAATATTAAATGATCATATATGATATCATATTAATGTATATAATTAACTTATAATTGAATAAAAATTATATCACCATTATACAGGTGTTTAACCTACCCTCGACCAAGGGAAAATTACAAAGTAATGTGTTTCTTATCTAACTTTTAATTCTGTGAGATTTCTGTTGTTCACCACTTATTTTTTGCATGTGGTGTGTGTACTGCACATGATTATATTCATTGGGTAATATAGTTTAATTTATATATATTTACATCATCATTTTATGATCCTTCTTTCATGGTTTTGTGTTTCGTATGTAACCAAATCGATTAGGGAATTTGAAATTTCAATTTCCACTCATTCGGCTTTACGCATACTTCATTTATTATTTTACTCCAAGATTATGTGTGGAATCACTATTCTTCTTCTTATGACATAATTTACACTCCCCTTTCTGTGTATATACTTTTTACAAACATAATAACCCCATTGATAAATTCTCAAGTCATCGATATGAACTTCATAAGAGTAATTTTAACTCAATCTCCATTTGTTGAGTTAAATATCCAATTTATTGGAGTTGGATTTACATGAATAAGTGAATGTCCTATGATTTATTTACACTGAATATCCAATCATATTGAGTGTATTTATATTTGTCACCCAGAAATATGTCATTGATTTATTCTTAACCTAAGGATACAGTCTTTAAAAGATATTTCATCTCAATTTTCATTCCCTTGAGACATCTTTGTTGTTATACACAAAATCACTTTTATATGGTGTATATAATATAGATTGACATAGAATATCATGAATCCCTTTATAATCATGATATTACAATGTTTTTATTACCTCAATTATTTGTGTTCATGTGTCTCTATTTTGGTTAGGAACTCTAACTAAAATATAATTTTAAAATGATTTAACGAGTTATTATTCTAAATATTCATCATTAATTTCCATGTTTTAAAAATATTTTTAAGGATTTATTTACATGGACATTAATGTTTTCGAATCAAAATTCCTTTTAAAATTTTCAATGTGGTATGGGAAGATTTGATTTAAAAATCTATTTTAAAATGGATTATTGACAAATAGTGTGACTTTTAAATGATTTCAAGAAAATGGGGGATATTTCTCTCTAATAGTTTTGATGATTATTTTAATCTATGTCAATATCCTTCATTATTCTTGATTGAGGATAATATAATACAATTAAATATGACATATTGTGTCGAATGCATTATGTTTGAATGTGGATGTGCTATTTTTATACCATTCATGGTTTGTGGATAATGTATTGACATTTCGTATGCTAGCTTTAATATGAATGTTTATGTTATGTTTCAAACATTTCATATGAGGAATTCATTGGACTTATTAAGTGATGGGTGGAGCTCGCTATAGCTCCTCGATGAATCAGTAGGTCTCATAAGAAAAACTAGTGTCTTGGCACAAAGCCTTAACAAAATCATATTAGTAGTATTGGCACAAGGCCTTGACTATGTGGTTATGAAAGTATGGCATGATGCATTCCATCATTATGAAAGTGGCTATTGTTATTTCATGTGAATTATTCTACTAGTAGAATATCCATGTGAATTAGTAAATGGAATTATATGATTTTATCTTTTCCATATTATGCTCAAGTTCATGTTTAAAAGACTTTTTTCTAGTCTTATACACTTCCTTAATTTTTTATGTTTATTTATGAAAGTTAATTCTATATTGTTATCCTTAATGAGCATCTGAGCTCACCCCTTTCTATGTTTTATTTTTTCCCAGGATGCAAAGAATTATATTATGAATGACCTCTCGGGATTGTCTATGGGATCACATTTTAGTCTATGGAGACAATGTTGTTGTATTTTTCCATTTTATGATGTATCGTGATCCTTATGAATGTATCTAGTACATCCATGTATACTAAGATATTCAGTCTTTCGAGATGTGATCTTTTATGATCATACTAATGATACGTAATTATGCACCAACTCTGGGGTTAGGGCGTTACAGTTGGTATCAGAGGATGTTTTTTCCAAAACATGGAAACTAGATTTAGAT
This sequence comes from Viscum album, assembly GCA_963277665.1. Classification (NCBI taxonomy): domain Eukaryota; kingdom Viridiplantae; phylum Streptophyta; class Magnoliopsida; order Santalales; family Viscaceae; genus Viscum; species Viscum album. The sequence goes on from OY728127.1 coordinate 607,930,255, forward strand.
AAACTCTAATTATAGAACATATCCCTAAGATAGACTTTGAAGATTAGTATAGATGAACATCCTAGAATTTTGGTATTTTATAGATTCTGTGAGTTTTCCGAAAAATACATCCCTATCTGGATACAAGCAGCTAGAGGTGGCTCTGGCATAGATGTACGTAAGGGTAAAACCAGAAAACACCGCTTTGAGCTAGACTTGAATGGGAACTAGTGCATGACAACGGGCCTTGTTACCCTCCTGGTTACGACACTCCCAGAGGATATGCTTAAGATAATTTAAATTTTCATTACAAACCGATTTTAATTATATTAATATAAGAAGAGAATAAATGACCTTGGTTAATCCTAAGGTGTTTCAAAGTGAGAATATGGTGTCATGGTATTCTGTAAATGATTTTATGACTACTGATACACACACAATGCTTTCGAGTTTTAGTCAATGGCTGGATTCCATTGAAGTCATAGTAACATTGAGAATGATGTAAAAGGTGGGAACAATGGTGGAAATGAGAAACAAAATCGAATGTTGATAGGTGTAAAAGATATTGTGATCATTCCAAATCAGTTTTCCAAAAATATGATCAACAACATATATATTAACCAACTTCCAGACTCAACAAAGAAGATAATCGTGATGAATGATAAGATCTCCATCAGTGGAGACCATGGAGAAAAGATTCCTCAATTTCTATCATGTAGGAAATGTTGAAGGAGACTCCTAGGAAAGTATATCAATGGAAAAAAGAAATGCTTTACGTGGAGGAAAGAAGGAGATAAAGTGAACAATTGCCGAGGAAAAATTAAGAGTAATATGGATGAAATTAAATATGGTCCCAAGAATCCATTTACAGTCCTTTGTCGTAAATGTAGGGGACCTATCTAATACCCGAGTTAATGCCCTATTCTATAGGATATTTTATTGGTCAAAGAAGAATCTATGTGGAAATAAATGGTTGGAAAAATGTTTAAAAGTATTAGTGTTCCTTGTTGATGGGATTACTTAGGAATAATTTTCCCTTGTATTTGTAACCTTGCATTTTACCATTTGAGAATTATATTTGAGGAAGACTTATCTTTTCTATTGTGGATATAGTTATAAAAGACCATATGATTTTATATGATCATTGGGTTTGAGGAAATTAGAAGTTATTTTATTTTGGGATAAAAATGAAAGGTATGAGATAAAATTAGTGGTTAAATTATGTTATGGTTATTTTGAGGAATTTATCTCATTTTGGTAATGTTATAAAATATTGGTTTTGAAAAAGGGCAACACACAGACCATCTGAAAACCCTTCACGTCGGAAGAAGCTGTGGTTATCAAACCCACAACCAAAGTGTGACTCAGATTTATCATCTACCACTTGACTACGTGAAGTCCCTGGTTTGTGTGACTAATTATTTATAGTTAAATGATTTTATTTATCAATAATAAGATGATTTGGGATCTAATGTCTTATCAAATGAATACCATTAGTATATAAAAATGATTTGGTGATTAAGTGATAAATTTTATTTTCTGAGATGTTCGCTTTATTGGGAACATAATATGCCCAAGGAAAATAGAATACAATGGAATTTCATTTGAGGATTAATGGTGGATTTTTATCTATGCTTTTATTGTGGATTTATAGTGATTTGGGTTATTTATGGAATTGATTAACCTATAACAGAGAGATATGTGATTAGGTTAATTAATTTTAAGTATGTGACTTTAAGAGTAGTTGATTTCATTAGGAGATACAATTTAATGTGGAAGACTACAGAACCGAATTCATCTAAGATTTGGGTTTCAATATTATTTTTGATTATATTGAAGGATTTTAAGGAAATTTTTTTATTAAATGGTATTTATTTAACATTGGGGTATTGTTGGTTTAATTTTAGAAATTATGATTAGTGTTTATTTTTAATATAGAATATTCTTTTGGGGTATCATCAGATCATATACTAACTATTTCTGTTTTGATTAATCTCTAAAGATATGGTAAATATATATTTTATCCTTCATGGATAATGTGACTCCATAGAAGTTTATTCTATCTCTTCCAGTGTGACCAAGTCTTCTTTAATACACGTCGTTTAAAAAATGAGTTAGTGGTAGAAATTTATTAACGAATGAAACTATACTTAAAAAGTAAGTATATCTCTTTATATTCTTAGTCAATATCATAAATTAATTCCTCATCTTTCTGTAATGTAAATTAAAACACAAAAAAATTTCCCATTCACTTTTCCTGCTGAGAGACTAATGACCGTTTGTCTCATCAGAAGTTTTTCGTTTTCTTGTTGTTAACATTCTCCTCATCATGTTTTCTATCCCTCTCTATCAAGACATGACATTTAGTTTTTCATCCATATACATGTTTTCCTACATGTAATCCTAGTATGGGTTATCTTGGGTGACCTTTTTTCTTCTCTTTCGTTCTATTAAAGTGATAGTTTTATTAACTCTTAATCCGATGTGGGACTTTCCATTATATTCTCATGCCAAATTTTAAAAATTGTGAGGACACAATTTGTTTAAGGAGGGGAGAATGTAACACCCCCAATATTTCATGGTACGTTTCCCTTTGAATAATGCTATAGCTTGCATTGTACACAACTTTGAGATTCTAACACACCACGACTAATCAAAGTAGCTGTTATGAATAGTAACACCCACTTTTTGAAATTTTATAAATTTTATCTTTCAAAATAGACTTCATTTTTGGATTCTGAATATAGAAATTATCCTAGGGTTAATTTTTGGTATTTTTTTAGAAAACATTAAAATTTTTATGAATAGAGAAAAATACAAAACATTAATTAAAAAAACTTGTTTAATGCAAATAATTTATCGTGAAAAATTATAATACTGAGAGGTTTTAAAGTATAATTAGAATATATTTTTTACCATTTATTCCAATATTGTAAATTTTATGTAATTTCACATTTAAACTAGACATAAGAAAGTGTTAGTATTTTGACAGTTATTCATCCAAAATATTTTTTTCTTCAAAATAAACATCTTTTAAAAGGTTGGTGGAACATAGATTATTCACAATTCACATTCCAAAGATTGACAATAGGAATTAATTTTAAATTAATTTCTGCCACTTCTATGTTTTGAATTTAGAAAAATAGATTCCATATTTAGAATCAGGAGGTCCAAAATGTGTAAAGAGGTAACTTTTATTTTTAGACATTTTGAATAATTACTTCGGTAAATATTTTATTTACCATGGTTAAATGGTAAATATGGTAAATAAGGGTAATAAATAATACTATAATTATATTAAATTTTCCTAACACGTGTCCTAACCCTATTGGATGATACAATTACGAACATGGGAATCTTTGGGTCGATTTTGGGAGCCCATTGAGCCACTTGTAAGTAATAATTAAACTTTATATTAATTAAGTTAAAGTAAATACAAAATAGAAAAAAGCATATATCTTTTAGAAAATCGATTTTTACATCGGGATATACATGTTATCTCTTTGAAAAAAAAAATCATTAGAAAGATAAAACGATTTTCTATATAATGATATTTTATTTATTATTTTTAGACATTGAATAAATAAATTTATTTATGACATAATGATGATGTAGTATTTTCTTTATTAATTAACGAATCAAGTTAATGGTATTATAAATGATAAAATAAATGTAATTTGAACTTTTTGATGACATCCATGAATTTTATAGGTAAATATTACATGTTAGTATTTATTATATGAATTTATTTCTAATTAATAATTTTTATAGGTCTTCAACAAAAATAAATTATTAAATAGTGTCAAAAATGATATAAAAGAGTTTTTAAAACAAATATTATATTATTAATTGATATTCTATTCCTGAAAATATAAGGATCGGCTTAATGAATTATATAATTATAGGTGCATCGTTAATGAACCACTTGTGGTTCTCTTGAATGTATATATTATGCTTATCAACTATATAATTTAAAAATACAAAGAGACATGGTAAATGTCAAACTTTTTAACTATGAGTTAAATCTAAATTTAAGGTTAATATAGTGACCCAAACCAGTCTAAAACCTATTAGATGAGTGTTTTTAGATAAATCCTCAACTTATACTTCAAATAATTAACTTTTGAGCAATTAAAAACCTAAAATAATTTTATTATAAATATTATTTCTAGCTTTTCCTAAGGTGCCCCTCACCTCTCTTATAAAAGGGAACTCTCCCTTCTCTAAAATTATCACCATCAAAGCCTTTTAGCTCAGCCGACCCCTGCCCAATTACCCTATAAACTTCCCTCACTTCATCCTATGGTCCCTACTTTTGTCATAAATCCAACATAAGGAGCCCTTTTGATCAAATCAAACAGAAGAACCCGAAGAATAGGTAATTATTTCACAACCCTCTTTAATCTTCTTTTATTATTCCACTTCTTCATTATTTTTTATTTCCATTCTAAAATAATAACTTTAGTAACTTCTATGTACTGTGATTTAATTATAATATGGTACACCCATCGTTATTATTCTATCCATCCTTTGAATGACATGTCACCATACGTGCGTATGTACAGATTACTATCTCCACGTTGTGGTGTAATTTTTTTTCAATACTTTATTATTTCGATGGGTATAATAATGATGTTTAATTCATGTAAATAATAAATAAAACTTGATAATTATTCTGTATATATGATATACCATCCAATTATATATTATTTTAATATCAAAAGAATGATATTGTCGCTCGTGCGTATGTACGGATTACTGTCTCCACGAACGAGATAAAAATTTATTCCCCATACTATCCATTCAAGACTAAATTTCATTTTATGATTAAAAATAATGTTTAGAGACATGATATCATTCTTAATATTAATAATATACATCCCATATATAACAAATATGGCTCACATAACAATGAATATAAAGGAAAACAAATCCGTTAACAACCGAAACGACGATAATACTAAGATATTATTAAAAAATCAATGTTAATTGATCATATACGATATGATATTAATGTATATTATTATTTTATAGTTAAATAAAAATTATTTCACCATTATAGAGGAGGTTAAGCTACCCTCGACCAAGGGAAAATTACAATGTAAGGGTTTTCTTATCTCACTTTTAATTCTGTGAGATTTCCATTGTTCACCACTTATTTATTGCATGAGGCGTGTGTACTACCCATGATAGTATTCATTTTTTAATATAATTTAATTTGTGGATATTTACATCATCATTGTATGATCCTTCTTTCATGTGTGTATGTTTCGTAAGTTACCAAATCGATTAGGGAATTTGAAATTTCTATTTTCACACATTCGTCTTTACACTAACTTCATTTATTATTTTACTCCAAGATTATGTGTGGAATCACTATTTATATGATTATGTCATAATTTACACTCCCCTTTCTGAGGATATAATTTTAATACACATAATCACTCCATTTATAAATTCTTAATTCATCGATATGAACTTCATAATAGTAATTTTAACTCAATCTCCATTTGTTTAGTTAAATATCCAATTTATTGGAGTTGATTTTACAAGAATATGTGTGAATGTCCTCTGATTTATTTACACTAAATATCCAATCATATTGAGTGTATTTATATTTTTCACACATAATTATGTTATTGATTTATCCTTAACCTAGTATTACAGTCATTATAAGATATTTCATCTCAATTTTCATTCCATTGAGACAACTTTGATGTTATACACCAAATCACTTTTATATGGTGTATATAATGTACTTTGACATAGTATATCATGATTAAATTTATTCTCATGATATTAAAATGTTTTTATTACCTAAATTATTTTTTTCTAGTTCCTATATTTTGGTTTGGAACTCTAACTAAAATATCATTTTAAAATGTTTTAAAGATTTATTATTATAAATCATTCTCATTAATTTCCATGATTTAAAAATGGTTTTAATGATTTATTTATATTGAAATTAAAATTTTCAATTCAAAATTCCTTTTAAAAATTTCAATGTGGTATGAGACCCTTTGATTAAAATTTCCATTTTTAAATGGCTTCTTGGAAAATAGTGTGACTTTTAAATGATTTCAAGAAAAAGGGGATATTTCCCTCTAATAATTTTGATGATTATTTTCATATATGTCAATATCCTTAATGATTCTCGACTAAGGTTAATCTGATACAATAAAATATTCCATATTGAATCAAATGAGTTATTTTTGACTTTGGATGTGCTATTTTTATACCATTCATGGTTTTTGGATAATGTATTGAAATTTCATTTTCTAGTTTTAATACGAATTTTTATGTTATGTTTCATTCTTTTCATATAAGGACTACATTAGACCTAGTAAGTGATGGGTGGTGCCCCCTATAGCTACTCGATGCATCGGTAGGTCTCATGAGACAACCTATTGTCTTCTCATAAGGCCTAGAAAAAATATTATTTGTAGTCTTTTCACAAGGCCTTGACTATGTGGTTATGAAAGCCTTTCATGATCAAATCCATCATTATGAAATTGGCTATTGATATTTCATGTGATTATTCAACTAGTATAATATCCATGTGAAAAAGAAAATGGCATTATATGATTTTATATTTTCTATATTATGCTGAAGTTCATGTTTAAAAGTCTTTTGTTCTAGTCTTATACACTGCCTTAAATGTTTATTCTTATTTAGGAAAGTTTCTGCTATAATGTTATCCTTACTGAGCATTTGAGGTCAGCCCTTTCTATGCTTTATTTTTTCCCGGATGAAAAGAGGTATATTATTACTGACCACTAGGGATAGTCTATGAGATCTTAGTGTTGTCTATGGAGACAATGTTGTTGTAGTTTTCCATTTTATGATGTAATGTAAACCTTATGAATGTCTCTTATACTTCCAAGGCTACCAAAATAATTAATCTTTCGAGACATGATCTTTTATGATCATTCCAATGATACGTAATAATGCATCGACTCTAGGGTCAGGGCGTTTCAGTTGGTATCATAGGAAGGTTAGTAGAAACCTTGTAAACTAGATTTAGATAAATTCTGATTAGAGCACATAGCCCTAAGATTGACATTGAGGATTAGTAAAGAAGAACTTCCTAGAATTTTGGTATTGTATAGAGTTTGTGAGTTTTTCAAGAAATACATCTCTGTCTGGATACGATCATGTATTGGGGGCTCTACACAGATGTACCTAGGTGTAAAACCCAAAAACACCGCTTTGAGCTAGACTCGAATGGGAACTGGTGCACGATAACAGGACTTACTGCACTCTAGGTTACGACACTCCTAGGGGAAATGCTTAGGATAATTTACATTATCTTTACAAACCGATTTGAAGTATTTTAATATATGATGAGAATAAATGACCTTCGTTAACACTAAGGTGTTTCAAATAGAGAATATTGTGTCATTACATTCTCTAAATGCTTTTATGACTACTGATACTCAAACAATGCTTTCTGGTTTTAGTCAAGGGCTGGATTCCAAGGAAGTCATAGTAACTTTGAGAATGATGTATAGGGTGGGAATGGTGGAGGAAATGATAAAAAAAATGGAATGTTGATAGTCATAAAAGATATCGTGATAATGCTAAATCAATTTTCCAAAAATATGATCTACAACATATATATTAACCAACTCTCGAACACAACAAAGAAGAGAAAGCTGATGAATGATAAGAGCTTCACCAGTGGAGACCATGGAGAAATGAATCCTCAATTTACATCATGTAGGAAATGTTGAAGGAGACACCCAGGAAAGTGTCTCAATGGAACAAATAAATTATTTATGTGCGGGAAAGAAGGACATAAAGTGAATAATTGCTGAGGAAAAATGAAGAGTATTATGGAAGAAAATAAATATTGTCCCAAGAATACATTTACAGTCATTTTCCGTAAATGTTGGGGACCTAGCCCTTACCCAAGTGAATTCCATATTCTATAAGATATTTTATTGGTGAAAGAAGAATATATGTGTATATAAATGGTTGGAGATATGTTTAAAAGTAGTATTAATCCTTGTTGATGGGATTACATAGGAATAATTTTCTCTTGTATTTGTAACCCTGTAGTTTTCCATGTGAGACTTTTATTTGAGGAAGAATTATCTTTTCTCTGGTTTATATAGTAAGAAATATCGATTTGGTTTTATATGATCATTGGGTTTTAGGTAATTACAAGTTATTATATTTTGGGATGAAAATGCAAGGTATGAGATAAAATTTGTGGTTAAATAATGTTATGGTTATTTTGAGGAATTTAACTCATTTTGTAATGTTATAAAATATTTTTTTTGAAAAAAGGACAACACACAGACCGTGTGACAACCCATCGCGTCAGAAAAAGCTATGGGAATCAAACCCACATCCAAATTGCGATTGGGTTTCATCTCCTACCAATGGACTATGTGAAGTCCCTTGTTAGTGTGACTAATTATTTTTATTTAAATGGTTTTATTGATCAATAATAAGTTGATTTTGGATCTTATGTCTTATCAAATTAATACCCCTAGTATAGGAAAATGAATTTGTGATTAAGTGATAAATGTTATTTTGGAAGATGTTCACTTTGTTGGAACCACAATATGACCATTGAAAATAGAATACCTTGAGATTTCATTTTAGGAGTAATGGTTGATTTTTATCTATGTTTTATTGTTGATTTATAGTGATTTAGGTTTATTATGGAAATGATTAACCTATAATAGAGAATAAGTGATTAGGTTAATTACATTTAAGAATGTGACTTTAAGAGTAGTTGATTTCATTTGGAGATACAATTTAACGTGGAAGACTACATAACCAAATTATTTAATGTTTTGGGTTTCAATATTATTTTTGATTATATTGAAGGATTTTAAGAACAATTTATTATTTAATGGTATTTATTTAAATTTTTGGTATTGTTTGTTTAATTTTAGAAATTAAGATTAGTGATTCCCTCTCTAAGGGAATATCCTTTTGGGGGATCATCAGATCTTATACAAACCATTTTGGTTTTGGTTAATCTCTAAAGAAAACCTAAATATATATTTTATCCTTCATGGATCATGTGATTCTATAGAAGATTATTCTAACACTTCTTCTTTGACCAAGTCTTCTTGAATACTAATCTTTTAAAAAACGAGTTAGTGGTAGAAATTTATTAATGAATGAAAATCTACTTAAAACAAAAAAAATGTTGTCAGTTTACTTTTCCTACTCAGAGACTAATGACCGTTTGTCCCATCACAATTTTGTGGTTTTCTGTAAAGACCCGGAAATTTTAAGGAAATTTTTTATTTATTTCTTTGGTATTTCACGAGTACGCAGTTTCTGACGGGACCTGATTCTGCGGCCCAATGTGCTCAGAATCAATTTCTGAAGTTTAGATCGGGTACATTCAGTGAACGAACAAGTGCGGTTTTCTAACTTTTCAACCGGTGCTTGAAATCGAAATCCGAGGGCACTGATGAAACCGCAGTCCTGGTAATTGCGTAAGAGTACTTTTCTGGGATTTGTTTGCTCGGAAGGAGATGTTAAAATGTGGGGAATAAAAATAAAAATTGTTATACAATTTTTTTTATATTTCTTACCGGTGGTTTAAGTGTTGTGGAAAAGGAGGATGTCAGGAAGTTGGAGTGGGGCCCACATGAGCCCCCACCTCCTTCAGTTTTCCCAACAACCCATTAAACTCCCTCTAGCAATTATTTGGGTAACACACCAGCACCCCCTTCTAATTACATGTCAACTCTCGCAATTAATTTGACTATTAATGGCTCTTCAATTAATTTAATTAATTGAATGGGATCTTTTTAATTTCAAATTAATGTTGAAATGTGTGCGTGTGAATAAAATAACACATTGTCTTATCTTATTGTTGGATGATCTGTTGTGTGTAATAGTGGAGAGAACTCTCACGGTCTTGAAGAACTTCATCTTCTCCGCGAAGAACATCGATTCTATGATGAAGAACTCCTTCACCGCAAGGGGAGATCACCGTGCTATATTCTCTCCTCTCCGTAGCCGGTGAGAGACGCATTTTCTGGAGAACAATGACGTGATTCATCCTTCATTGTGCGAACACTTACGATGCATACAGAGCCTCGTTCTGCGATTCCCTCTTCCGCAACATCTTTTTCCGCGACGAACCTCGTTCGACGACTTCTTCGAGGTAGGGGTTTGAAATTGTTCATGAATATTCATTGTCTTCCAACATCAAATTCTTTACTTGGTTGATATTGAATTAACGGGAGGCGGCCAGACCGCATGAACATGGCCAACCCTCCTACCCCTTTCTTTTTGTGTTCATGGCCGCTTGAACGAAGGCGACGCGGTGCAACGGCACCGCGCGGAAATAAGGAGGAACGCGGAGAATAAGCGTTGCGTTGTCGCGTCACGCCCTTGAGGCCGAAAAAGTTTTCGGTCGGAGTGGGGCCACAGCGGAAGGGCATGAAACCATCACGTCGTTCTAGAAAACCATGGAGGGCCGCGGCCGGAGTGGTCCGTGCTCATGCGGCGAGCGATGCCCTCACTGAGCCGACCGTCTGCCTAGGCCGAACCGGCCGCACCGGGCCAGGCCGCCCACGCCGGGCCGCACCCTAATTGGCTGTACCTAGACCCGGGTCGGGTCGACATGGTTCGGGCAGACCCAGGGGGTCTCGGGCCAGGTCGGTCCGGGCCCAAAACCCCCTAAAAACAGACAGGTTAGTTCAAACGCACGTAACATGGGCTACAGACCTCTGATCGATGCACTGTCAGTTGTGATGTGATCCTTGGATAGAGACGGTCATGTTGGTATATTACACTCAAGGTTTTGGAGAACTTTGGGTATGGCCAGGTTGGTTCGACCACCAAACAAACCGTGCCCTCGGAGCTGTAACGCCTATAACTTGAGCTCTGAACGACCGATTGACATGTCGTCGACATTGTTGGATTTCTCTTAGTGAGACAGACCTTTTGACTTACTCTGCTCGAGGTTTAGACACAGTTGGAGTACGGGCGGGTTGGTTTTGACTTAAAAACCAACCGGGCCCCTAAGATTAAAATGCCAATAACTATCAGACCGGGCGTCCGATTGACGCGTCAGCTGTCGTGTTGAGTTCCTATCGACAAGACAGAACATTGGGGTACATCAACTTTGGACTACGTGTCATGTGTTGTATCAAACCCTGGCTCGTGTAGAGGACCCTCCCAGAAACGAGCATGTTGTGTGCGGGAACCCTAGAGATGGTTGCGACAACCACTGCACTGAAATCCTCTGTGGGTTCTGCAGCGACGAAGACTACACTGAAATCATCTATGGGTTCTGCGGTGATGATGAATGTACTAGAATCTTCTGTGGGTTATATGGTGAATACTTTCGTTCCGAAATCCACCGTGGGTTCGACGACGAGGAAAAATGTACTGGAATCCTCTGTGGGTTCGATGACAAGGACAACGGTACTAGAATCCTCCTTAGGTTTGACGGTGAATACTCTCATACTGGAATCCTCCGTGGGTATGACGACGATGACAACCGTTCTGGAATCCTTCGTGTGTTCGGCGGTGACGACTACTGTACTTGTATCTGACATGGGTCCAACAGTATTGACCTCTGTTGTAGTATACTACATGGGTCCGACAGAGTAGCTAGACTATTCTCCTACGTGGGTATGGCAGCTTAGTTGGTCTAGTATCCTATGTGGGTCCCAGCTAGATGAATCAGTAACTACACCTGATCATATAATTTTGCTTTAGAAATGATTTATACATGTGTGAGATGAGTCTTGATTTTCAATCTTTATCATTGATTGACTTACTTTCATGTGAGGACTAGGTTGTACTTTCCTGTGTGCACTGGGTTGTACTTTCATTTGTGGAATGGGATGTACTTTCCTGTGTGGACTGGGTTGTACTTTCCGGTGTGGACTGGGTTGTACATGAGCTCCTGAGTTGGAGCTGAACTGGAATAGATGAATTACGTATATATATGGGCATATACCTAAGTAGAGTTGGTTGTTTCTTCGTGATTGTATCTTTCCATTATGGAATATCCATTGTGGATTCTAGGACACCTTTGGGGGTCTCGGGGTCCCTATTGAGTAGTGTATACTCTCCCCTACACGGGCTATTCCTACACAACGTTGTGTTGGATGCAGACGACAGACATCGCTGATCGTGGTTGAGGCTTGTAGAGCAAGTCGGTACCTGGACACGGACCACTAGGTAGGACGTACACGGAGCGGACGGCTCGAACCAAGTAGCTGAGGAGGCTATTTGTACCCACCCTTTAGGTGGGATTTCTAGTGGATGGCTCGACGTTGCTACTTTACTTTTCAGTTACTGTACTTTCATTCCAGTTGTACTTTACTTTCAGTTTGGGTTTGTATTCTAGCCCACCTACTTTTCTGCACTTACTATTGTACCCAGTTTTTAATTATTTTTTACTTCTGCTGGATTACTCTCTAGTGTTTTCTTACTTGTAAGGGTAATTCCTTCCCTTTTTTTCGGGATTTACACCTTTGTGCTAGTCGCCAGCCTCTGGCCTATAGAAGGCGGGCATGGGGTAGTCATGGAACGAGTTCTGAGGACGGTTCGTGACAAATTGGTATCAGAGGAGTTCGGTTCTACCGCAGAAAGTAGGACTCTGATCATTCATCTATGTGGAGAAATAGTGTTAAGGGTATTGAGTGTGGTTATCCATCAAGGGAGGCCAGTGTTGGTGCGTCGGCCGACGTATCCATACACCAGTACCCTGACTTCTGATTTCCGACTCAGTGCACAAAAACACTGATTGCATTTCGTTTCAAAAGTTTTCGTTGTGATTACATTGTGTCAGCTCACCAGCTATACAGTTTTGAAAATGGCGCACCTATTCCTTTCTAGGATGGCCACACAACGGCCTCCAGCTAGGGTCCGAGCTTTGTGCGAGACGACAGCCCACCGAGCGATGAGGCCTCGGTGTAGAGCCATTTTTCAACAGAGGCACCGACAGTACCTCTACCCACCGAGCCACCGATGCCACCAGCCCTAGCTGCTGAGAGTGCACGTCACCTTAGTGCACTACACGAGTTTCAGAATCAGATACCGCCCAGGTTCCATAGGGAGTCGGACCCTCTGGTAGCCAAGGATTGGCTGGAGGTTGTAGTTCGAGTTTTCAGGTTAGTGGAGACAGTAGGTGACCTCATGGTGATCCTTGCAGTGAGAATCCTTCATGCGGCAGCATGCAGATGGTGGAGCCTGATGCTCCAGGTGCACGACAAGGCATCTCTCCTCTAGAGGAACTTTGAGAGCCACTACCGCTCAGAGTTCGTCCCAGCCACCCTACATGTGGTGCACATTCAGAAGTTACTACAGTTTCGGCAGAGTAACATGACTGTGGCCCAGTACTCGGTGAAGTCTACTGATTTGTTGCTCTACTCCACAGATATTTTACGGGACCCATTCTACAGGCCCAAACCTTCAAGTAGGGACTGAGGCATGATATCAGCGTTTCTATGATCTCCCTCAACATTCTGATGCAGGAAGGGGTGTTTGAGAAAGCCCTTCTAGTGGAGATCATTCTCGCTGAGCAGTCACCAGCGGCGGGACCCTCTGTAGGACGACCCGTAGCGACGTCTTCTGTAGATGGAAGTAGACAGATGAAGCGGAGGTCTAAATGGGACAGACTATCAGACGAGCAATCTCAAGAAGCAGATTCGTTTGTGCGGGGAACACGAAGGAGAGCCAGCTACACGAGGAGTAGGCAGTGCTACACATGCGGCGGGTAGGGTCACATGGCTCGAGACTGCCTGACTTGTCCTGCTAATGACCAGCATACAGTAGAGGGACCTCCCAGGAAGAGGTTCGACCATGGCGGTCTGTATGGAGCAAGAGGACAATGCAGAGGAGCGGGCCGAGTAGCGGGTGGTGGGAAACGCTTTGAGGCCCCACCACCACCACCACCAGGAAGACCACCCCGACCGCAGGGAACTGGTGGACAAGGGAGAGTTCAGCTACAGACAGCTGAGGCTTACGACCATAAAGCTCTGGGAGCAGATTGACAGGAGCGGTACTAGCTCCCGATATGTGGACTTTTTTCATGTTGCTTCATGCTTTTTTTTATGATATGTGTCATTGTACCTTGAGCTGCAGTAATAAAAGACACTTGTTCTTGTGACATTTTGTTCCCTGTCCTTTTTATGTTGTTGATACTAAGTGGTTCTGGTTTAAAACTGTTGACTTGACCCTCACTTTGAGATACCTACTAGAGTAGACCCAATGACCACACACTGATGCCAATAGTGTGACTCAACACTTGGAGGCGAGATTAATGGTTGGATCTCTTGGTATTAGCATCAAGGCCTTACGACTTCATCCTTGGTATGCATTATTATCATCCATATTGGGATTTACTGTATTAGGAAAAGAACATGGTTCATCCAGGGGATGAGACCAGATTTATCATATCAGCAAAGAAGAAATCATAGCAGCACTTGTAGTTATAGAGATGGTCCAAGTCATCCATTAGTGGATGAGGACAGCTCAGAGCCGACAAAATACTTATGCTGATAGGCGGTGGAGACCACTAAAGTTCGAGGATGGAGACCACATTTTCCAACGGGTCTCACCACGACGTAGATTAGGGAGTTTTGGCTTGGACAGAAAGTTATATCCATGCTTCATTAGACCCTTCTAGGTCCTCAATATGGTAGGTGAGGAGGTTTACCGCTTGACCTATCCACCTCAGTTGCACCAGGTGCACGACGACTTCCACGTATATCAACTGACGAGATACATGATTGACCTGAAGCATATCATCGACCTTGGGGAGCTGGACATTGGTGATGGGGTGACTTTTGTAGAGGTCCCGGTGGAGATCGAGGATCGATAGGAGTGGGTCCAACGTGGACAGTAGATTCCTCTAATGCGCATCTGGGGGCATCACGGGAACCTCCAGGAGATTACATGGGAGAGGAAGGCTCAGTTGAGTGCTCAGTACCACTTTTTTTTTCCTAGATTGTGTTTTAGCTTTACGGAGATGTAAAGCCCTGAGGAGGGAGTAATGTAAAGACATGGAAATTTCAATGAAATTTTTTATTTATTTCTTTGATATTTTACGAGTATGCAGCTCTTGATGGAACCTGATTCTGAGGCCTGGTGTGCCCGGAATCAATTTTCGAAGTTTAGCTCGGGTACATTCAGTGAAGGAACGAGTGAGTTTTTCTAAATTTTGAACCAGTGCTCGGAATCGAAATCCGAGGGCACCGATGAAACTGCAGTGCCGATAATTGCTTAAGATTACCTTTTTCTGGGTTGCGTTTTCTCGGAATGAGATGTTAAAATGTGGGGAATAAAAATAAAAATTGTTTTACAATTTTATTTTTATTTCATACCGCTGGTTTAAGTGTTATGGGAAACGAGGATGTGAGGAAGTTGGAGTGGGGCCCACAACAGCCCCTACCTCCTTCAGTTTTCCCAACACCCCATTAAACCCCCTCTAGTAATTATTTGGGTAACAAACTTGCACCCCGTTTTAATTCCACGTCAACTCTCGCAATTAATTGGACTGTTAAAGGCTCTTCAATTAATATAATTAATTGAATGGGATCCTTTGAATTTAAAATTTATGATGGAATGTGTGTCTGTGAATAAAATAATACAATGTATTATTTTATTGTTGGTTGATTCGTTGTGTGGAATAGAGGAGAGAAATCGCACAGTCTTAAAGAACATCAACTTCTTCGTGTAGAACGCCAAGTCTATGACGAAGAACTTCGTCGCCGCAAGGGGAGATCACCGTGCCATCTTCTCTCCTCTCCATAGCTGGTGAGAGACACATTTTCCATAGAACGGTGACATGATGCATCCTTCATCGGGCGAACACCGACGATGCATACAGAGCCTCATTCCACAACACCGTCTTCCACAACGTCTTTTTCCGCGACGAACCACGTTCGATGACTTGTTCTAGGTAGGGGTTTGATTTTGTTCATGAATATTCATTGCCATCCAACGTCAAATTCTTTAGCTTCCTGATATTGAATTAACGGGAGGGGGTCGGACCACACGAAAACGTCTAACCCTCCTCCCCCTTTGTTGTTGTATTCGTTACGGCATGGACGAAGGTGGCGCGGTGCAACAGCACTGCGCAGAAACAAGGAGGAACTCGGCGAAGAAGCGCAGCGCTGTCACATCGCACCATTGAGGCCGAAAGAGGTCGCGGTTTGAGTGGGGCCGTGGCGAAATGGCACGGCGCCGTCGCGCCGTGCTGGAAAACCATGGAGGGCCGCGACAGGAGCGGGCCGCGGCAGGAGCGGGCCGCGGCGGAGGGGCGTGGCACCGTCGCGCCGCACCTTTCGGACCAAGGGCGCGGCCATTGGCCACGGAGGAGAAGGGAGCGGTGGCTGGAACCGCCGGCCGCTATCCCATTGAGGGGGGGACCAACTGGTCCCGCGTGGTACACTGGCCGACCATTACGTCCGGCTAGATCTGGAAACCGGGGGTTTGACCCCAGGTCAACGCGGCAGGGCGGACCTCCCACGGGTCCGCCGTTTGGTACGAATGGGTGGAAGCTCCCCCCTTCCATGCTCATGCGGCACGCAATGCCCTCGTCGAGCCGAAAGCCTTCCCAGGTCGGACCGGCCGCACCGGGCCAGGCCGCCCGCACTAGGTCGGGCCGCCCGCACCGGGACGGGCCGCCCACGCCGGGTCAAGCCGCCCACGTTGCGGTGGGCCGTGCCGGCCGCGCCGGGCCAAAACTTGATGGGCCGGACCTGGACCCGTGTCGGGTCACCCGGTTCGGGTTGACCCAGGGGGTCTCGGGCCGGGTCGGTCCAGGCCCCAAACCGCCTAAAAACGGACAAGTTCGTTCAAACGCCCGTAACATGGGATACGGACCTCCGATCGACGCACCGTCAGTTGTGATGAGATCCTTAGATAGAGACGGTCGTTTTGGTATATTACACTCAGGGTTATGGAGAACTTTGTGTATGGCCGGGATGGTTCGAACACGAAACCAACCTGGCCCTCAGAGCGGAAACGCCAATAACTTGAGCTCCTCACGACCGATTGACGTGCCATAGAATTTGTTGGATTCCTCTTAGTGAGACGGACCTTTTGGATTGCTCCGCTCAAGGTTTGGACACAGTTGGAGTATGGTCGGGTTGGTTTTGAATTAAAAATCTACCAGGACCCTGAGAAGAAAATTCCAATAACTCTCAGTCCGGGTGACCGATTGACGTGTCGTCTGTCGTGTTGAGTTCCTATCGATGAGACGGAACTTTGTGATACATCAACTCCAAACTATGTGTCAGTTGATGTATCAACCCCCTGTCTCATGGAGTGGACCCTCCCGGAAACGAGCATGTTTTGTGCGGGAACCCTAGAGCTAGCTGCGACAACGACTACACTGAAATCCTATGTGGGTTCGGCAGCGACGACGACTGCACTGGAATCCTCCATGGGTTCGGCAGTGACGATGACTATACTGGAATCTTCTGTGGGTTCGACGGTGAAGACTTTCATTCTGGAATACTTCGTGGGTTCGAAGACGATTAAAACCGTACTGGAATCCTCCATGGGTTCGACGGTGAAAACTTTCGTACTAGAATCCACGTGGATTTTACGACAAGGACAACCGTACTGGAATCCTCTGTGGGTTCGACGGTGAAGACTTTCGTACTAAAATCCTCTGGGGGATCGACGACGACGACAACCATAGTGGAATCCTCCGTTGGTTCGGTGATGATGACTATTGTACTTGTATCCGACGTGGGTCCGACAGTAATGACATATATAGTAGTATCATACGTGGGTCTGATAGAGTAGCTAGACTAGTATCCTACGTGGGTCTGACAGCTTAGCTAGTCTACTATCCTATGTGGGTCCCAGCTAGATGAATCAGTAACTACATATGATCATCTCATTTTTCTTTACAAATGATGTATACCTGTGTGAGCTGAGTCTTGATTTTAAATCTTTATCATTGATTGACATACTTTCCTATGTGGACTAGGTTGTACTTTCCTATGTGGACTGGTTTGTATGTTCATGTGTGGACTGGGATGTACTTTCCTGTGTGGACTGGGTTGTACATTCCATTGTGGACTGGGTTGTACTTGAGCTCGTGAGTTAGTGTTGAACTGGAATAGATGAATTAGTTGTATGTACGGGCATATACCTAAGTAGAGTTGGTTGTTACTTCTTGATTGTATCTTTCCATTGTGGATTATCCTTTGTGGATTCTGGGAGATCTTCGAGGGCCTCGAGGACCCTACTGAGTAGCGTATACTCACCCCTGCACGGGCTATGCCAAAACTATGTTGTGTTGGATACAGACGAAGGACATCATTGATCGTGGTTGAGGCTTGTGGAGCAAGTCAGTACCTGGAGACTGACCACTGGGCAGGACATACACGGAGCGGACGGCTGGACCCAAGGAGCTGAGGAGGCTATTTGTACCCACCCTTTAGGTGGGATTTCAAATGGACGACTCGATGTTGCTACTTTACTTTTTAGTTAGTCTACTTTCTTTCCAGTTGTACTTTACTTTCAGTTTGGGTTTGTATTCTGGCCCACCTACTTTTCCACACTTACTATTGTACCCAGTTTTTACTTTTTGTATACTTTTGCTGGCTGACTCTATTTTTTTTTTACATGTAAAGGCAATGACTTCCCTTTTATGGGGATTTACACCATGGTTCTAGTCACCAGCCTCTGACCTATGGATGGCGGGCATGGGGTAGTTACGGCATGGGTCCTGAGGACGGGTCGTGACCAATTGGTATAAGAGGAGTTTGGTTCAACCGCAGAACTCAGGACACTGATTTTTCTTCTATGTGAAGCAATAGTGTTACGAATATTTGAGTGTGGTTATCCGTCCAGGGATTCCAGTGTTGCTACGGCGGCCGACGTATCCATACACCAGGACCCTGACATCTGATTTCCGACTCATTACATGAAAACACTAATTGCACGTATGTTTCAAAAGTTCTCTTTCTGATTACTTTGTGTCAGCTCACTAGGTATATTGTTTTGACCATGGAACACCTGTTCCTTTTCAGGATGGAAACACGATGGCATCCAGCTATGGTCTGAGCTTTATGCGAGACGACAGCCCACCGAGCGATGAGGCCTCGGTGGAGGGAACTTTTTCAGTGGAGGCACGAGCGGTACCTCTAGACGTCGAACCACCGAAGCCACCAGCCCCAGCCACTGAGAGTGAATGTCACCTTAGTGAACTACATGAGTTTCAGTGTCAGAGACCACCTAGGTTCCGTGGGATGATGGACCCTCAGGCAGCCGAGGATTGGCTGGAGGCTGTAGTTCGAGTTTTTAGGTTAGTGGGGACAGTAGGTGACCTCATGGTGATCCTTACAGCGAGCATCCTACACGCGGCAGCAGGAAGATGGTGGGGCCTGATGCTCTAGGTGCACGACGAGGCATCTCTCCTCTGGACGAACTTTGAGAGACTCTTCCGCTTAGAGTTCGACCCAACCACCCTACATGCGGTGCGCATTCAAGAGTTACTACAGCTTCGACAGGGCAACATCACTGTGGCCCAGTACTCAGCGAGGTTTACTGGTCTCTCACGCTACTCCAGAGATATTTTACGGGACCCATTCTTCTAGGCCCAGACCTTCAAGTAGAAATTGAGGCTTAAGAGCAGGGCTTCGATGATCTCCTACAACATTCCGACGCAGGCACGGGTGTTGGAGAAATACCTTCTAGGGGATATTTTTCTCTTCGAGCAGTCACCAGCGGCGGGACCCTCTACAAGGCGACCCATAGTGAAGTCTTATGTAGCTGGCAGTAGACAGATGATGTAGAGGTCCAAATAGGCCAGACCATAAGAAGACTAGTCTCAAGATGAAGATTCGGTTGTGTGGGGAACACGAAGAAGAGCCAGCTACATGAGGAGAAGAAAGTGCTACTCATGCGGCGGGCATGGTCACATGGCTTGAGACTACCCGAATCATCCTGCTAATGACCAGCAGGCAGTAGAGGGACCTCCCAGGCAGAGATTCGGCCATGGCGCTCTGCAAGGAGTAGGCGGACGAGGCCAAGGAGCTGGTCGAGCAGTAGGTGGTGGGCAATGCATTGAGGCCCCACCACCACCACCACCAGGAAGTCCACCCCGACCGCAGGGAACAGGTGGACATGGGAGAGGTCAGCTACATGTAGATGAGTCTTACAAACATGAAGCTCTGGGAGATGATGGACAGGAGCGGGACTAGCTCAGGAAATGCAGACATTTGCTCATATTTCTTCTATATTTGTTGATGTTATGTGTCATTGTACCGTGAGATGTAGTAATAAAAGACATTGTTCTTGTGAAGCTTTGTTCCCAGTCCTTTATATGTAGTTGATACTAAGAGGTCCCGGTTTAAAACTATTGACTTGACCCTCACTTTGAGATACCTACTTGAGGAGACCCAGTGACCACACATTGATACCGATAGTGTGACTCAACCCTTGGAGGTGAGAGTAACAGTTGGATATCTTGATATTAGCGTCGAGGCCTTACGACGTCATCCTTGGTATGGATTAGTATCATCCATATCAGGATTCACAGTATTAGGTAATGAACATGGTTCATCCAGGGGATGAGACCAGATTTCTCTTATCGGAAAAGAAGAAATCTTAGCAGCTCTTGTAGGACCAGAGAAGGTCCAAGTCATCCAGGAGTGTGTGAGGATAGCTTAGAGACAACATAATACTTATTCTGATAGGAGTTAGAGAACACTAGAGTTCAAGGATGGCGACCACATTTTCCAACGGGTCACACCTCAACATGGATTATAGAGTATTGGCCAGGATGGAAAGTTATCTCCATGCTTCATCAGACCCTTCTAGGTCCTCAACAGGGTTGGAGAGGAGGTTTACCTCTTGACTCATCCACCTCAATTCCACAAGGTGCACGACGACTTCCACGTATATCAACTGAGGAGATACATGCTTGACCGGACGCATATCATCGACCATGGGGTACTGGACATTGGCGATGGGGTGACTTTTGTGGAGGTCCTGGTGGAGATCTAGGATCGATAGGACCGGGTCCTATGTGGATGGTTGATTCCTCTAGTGTGCATCTGGTGGCAGCACGGGAACCTCCAGGAGAGCACATGGGAGCAGAAGGGTCATTTGTGTGCTCAGTACCACTTTTTTTCCCTAGTTTTTGTTTTATCTTTACAGGGATGTAATGCCCTAAGGAGGGAGTAATGTAAAGACCTGGAAATTTGAAGGAAATTCTTATTTAATTTTTTGGGATTTTACGAGTGCGCAGTTTCTGATGGCACTTGTTTCCGGGGACCAATGTGCCCGGAATCAATTTCCAATGTTTAGCTTCGGTACGTTCAGTGAACGAACGAGTGGGTTTTTCTAACATTTGAACCAGTGCTCGGAATCCAAATCTGAGGGCACTGATGAAACCGCAGTGCCGGTAATTTCTTAAGAGTACCCTTTTCTTGGATTCGTTTTCCCGGAAGGAGATGTTAAAATGTGGGGAATAAAAATAAAAATTGTCATACAATTTTAATTTTATTTCCTACCGGTGGTTTAAGTGTTATAGGAAAGGAGGATGTGAGGATGTTGGATTGGGGCCCACACGAGCCCCCACCTCCTTCAGTTTTCCCAACACCCCATTAAACCCCCTCTAGTAATTATTTGGGTAACACACCTGCACCCCCTTTTAATGACAAGTCAACTATAGCAATTAATTGGACTTTTAAAGGCGCTTCAATTAATTTAATTAATTGAATGGGATATTTTGAATTTCAAATTAATGTTGGAATGTGTTCATGTGAATAAAATAAGACAATGTCCTATTTTATTGTTGGTTGATTCATTGTGTGGAATAGAGGAGAGAAGTCTCATTGTCTTGATGAACTTCATCTTCTTCGCGAAGAACGCCGAGTCTATGATGAAGAACTCCATCACCGAAAGGGTAGATCACCATTCCATCTTCTCTCCTCTCCATAGCCGGTGAGAGACACCTTTTTCGGAGAACGACGACGGGCTGCATCCTTTATCGGGAAAACACTGACGATGCATACGGAGCCTCGTTCCGCGACGTCGTCTTCCGCAATGTATTTTTCCATGACGAACCTCGTTCGACGAATTCTTCGAGGTAGGGGTTTGATTTTGTTCATGAATATTCATTTTCGTCCAATGTAAAATTCATTATCCACTTGATATTTAATTAACAGGAGAGGGTAAGACTGCACGAACACGGACAACCCTCCTCCACCTTTGATTTTGTATTCATTGCGGCTTGAATGAAGGTGGCGCGGTGCAACGGCCCCGCGCGGAAACAAGGAGTAACTCGCTGAAGATTTGTGGCGCTGTCACATCGCGCCATTGAGGCTGAAAGAGGTCGCGGCCGGAGTGGGGCCGTGCAGAAGGTCACGACGCCTTTGCACCGTTCCGGAAAACCATGGAGGTCCGCGGTCGGAGCGGGCCACCGCGGTGGGGCGAGGCGTCGTCGCTTCGCGCCGGTTGGACCATGGTCGCGGCCTTTCGCCGTGGCGGTGAAGGGATCATCGGATAGAACCACCGGTTGCTGGCCCATTGAGAGCGCGACCAACCGGTCCCGCATGGTACACTGGTCGGCCTTTTCGACCGGCCAGACCAAGAAAATCGGGGGTTTGACCCCCGGTCAACGCGGCAGGGAAGACCCCCCACGGGTCCGCCGTTCGGTATGAAGTGGTGGAGGCTCTCCCCTTCCACGCTCATGCTCCGCTCAACGCCCTCGCCGAGCCGACCGGCTGCCCAGGCCGGGCCGGCCGCACCGGGTCGGGCCGCCCGCGCTGGGTCGGGCGGCCTACGCTGGGACGGGCCACACGCGCAGGGTCGGGCCTCCCGCGTCGGTGCGGGCCACGTCGGGCCACACTGAGCCACGCCCGGATGGGCTGGACATGGACTCGAGTCGGGTCGACCAGGTTCGGGCCGACCTATGGGGTCTCGGGCCGGGTCGGTCCGGGCCCAAAACGCACTAAAAACGGATAGGTTCGTTCAAGCGCATGTAACATGGCATACCGACCTTCAATCGACACACCATCAGTTGTGATGCGATCCATGGATAGAGATGGTCATTTTGGTATATTACACTCAAGGTTTCATAGAACTTTGTGTATGTCCAGGTTGGTTCGAACACGAAACCAACCGGGCCCTCAGAGTGGAAATGCCAATAACCTGAGCTCCAGACGACCGATTGACGTGTCGTCGACTTTGTTGGATTCCTCTTAGTGAGACAGACGTTTTGGCTTACTCCGATCGAGTTTTGGATGCAGTTGGAGTACATTCGGGTTGGTTTTGACTAAAAACCAACCGGTCCCCTGAGATAAAAATTCCAATAACTCTCAAACAGGGCGTCCGATTGACACATCGTCTGTCGTGTTGAGTTCTATCAACGTGACAGAACTTTGGGATACATCAAATATGGACTACATGTCTGTTGATGTATCAACCCCCTGGCTCATGGAGCTGACCCTCCCGGAAACGAGCATGCTGTGTGCGGGACCCCTAGAGCTAGCTGCAACAACGACAGCACTGAAATCCTCTGTGGGTTCGGCAGCGACAATGACTGCACTGAAATCCTCCGTGGGTTTGGCAGTGACGACAACAGTACTTGAATCTTCCGTGGGTTCGATGGTGAAGACTTTCGTTCTTGAAACCTCTGTGGTTTTGACGACGATGAAAATCATACTGTAATCCTCTGTGGGTTCGACAGTGAAGACTTTTGTACTGGAATCCACCGTGGGTTCGATGACAAGGAAAAACGTACTGGAATCCTCCGTGGGTTCGACAGTGAAGAATTTCGTACCAGAATCCTCTGGGGTTCGATGAGGATGACAACCGTACTAAAATCCTCCATGGGTACGATGGTGAAGACTATTGTAATTGTATCCGACGTGGGTCTGACAATATTCACCTCTGTTGTAGTATCCTACATGGGTCCGACAGAGTAGCTGGACTAGTATCCTATGTGGGTCTGACAGCATAGCTGGTCTAGTATCCTACGTGGGTCCCAACTAGATGAATCGGTAACTACATCTGATCATCTCATTTTTCATTAAAAATGATGTATACCTGTGTGAGATGAGTCTTGATTTTCAATATTTATCCTTGATTTACTTACCTTCTTATGTGGACTAGGTTGTACTTTCCTGTGTGGACTGGGTTGTACTTTCTTGTGTGGACTGGGTTATACATTCTTGTGTGGACTGGGTTTTGCTTTCCGGTGAGGACTGGGTTGTACATGAGCTCGTGATTTGGATATGAACTGGAATAGATGAATTAGGTATATGTATGGGCATATACATTATTAGAGTTGGTTGTTACTTCATGATTGTATATTTCCATTGTGGATTATCCTTTGTGGATTCCGGGAGTCCTTCGGGGGTCTCGGGGTCCCTACTGAGTAGCGTATACTCACCCCTGCACTAGCTATGCCCGTACTACGTTGTGTTGGATGCAGACGACGGACATCGCTGATCGTTGTTGAGGCTTGTGGAGAAAGTTAGTACATGGAGATGGACCACTAGGCAGGACGTACACGGAGCGGAAGGCTGGACCCAAGGAGCTGAGGAGGCTATTATTACCCACCATTTTGTTGGGATTTCCTGTGGACGACTCGATGATGCTTCTTTACTTTTCATTTACTGTACTTTCTTTCCAGTTGTACTTTACTTTCAGTTTGGGTTTGTATTTTGGCCCACCGACTTTTCCGTACTTACTGTTCTTCTCTGTTTTTACATATTGTTTACTTCTGCTGGCTTACTCTGTGGAGTTTGTTTACTTGTAAAGTCAATGCCTTCCATTTTTGTCAAGATTTATGCCTTGGTTCTAGTCACCATCCCTTGGCCTATGGATGGAAGGCTTAGGTTAGTCACAGAACGGGTCCGGAGGATGGGTCGTGAACAATTGGTATCAGATGAGTTCGGTTCTACCGGAGAACTCAAGACTCTAATCTTTCTTCTATGTGAAGAAATAGTTTCGAGGGTATTGAGTGTGTTTATCTGTCCAGGAAGTCCAGTGTTGGTGCGGCAGCTGACGTATCCATAAACTAGGACCCTGACTACTGATTTCCGACATAGTGCCCAAAAACACTGATTGCATGTGTGTTTCAAAATATTTCTTTGTGATTACTTTGTGTCAGCTCACCAAGTATACTTTTTTCACCATGGCGCACCTGTTCCTTTTCAGGATGGCCACATGATGGCGGCCAGCTTGGGTCCATGCTTTGTGCGAGACGACAACCCTCCAAGCGATGAGGCCTCGGTGTAGGTCCCTTTTTCAGTGGAGGCACATGCGGTACCTCTACCCGCCAAGCCACCGATGCCACCAGCCCTAGCTACTGAGAGTACAGGTCGCCTTAGTGCACTAAAAGAGTTTCAGCATCAGAGACTGCCCAGGTTCCGCGGGGAGACGGACCCTTAGGCAGCCGGGGATTGGATGGAGGCTGTAGTTTGAGTTTTCATGTTAGTGGGGACACTAGGTGACCTCATGGTGATCCTTGCAGCGAGCATCCTACACGCGGCAGCATGCAGATGGTGGAGCCTAATGCTCCAGGTGCACAATGAGGCATCTATCCTCTGGAAGAACTTTGAGAGCCTCTTCCGCTCAGTGTTCATCTCAGCCACCCTCCGTGCGGTGCACATTCAAGAGATACTACAGCTTCGGCAGGGAATCATGACCGTGGCCCAGTACTCAGAGAGGTTTACTGATCTCTTGCGCTACTCCACAGATATGTTACGAGAACCATTCATTCGGGCCCAGACATTCAAGCAGGGACTGAGGCATGAGATCATGGATTCTATGATCTCCCTCAACATTCCGACGCATGCAGGGGTGTTGGAGAAATCCCTTCTAGTGGAGAGTTTTCTCGCCAAGCAGTCACCGGCGGCAGGACCCTCCGCAGGACGACCTGTTGCGAAGTCTTCTGTAGCTAGAAGTAGAAAGATGATGCAGAGGCCCAAACAGTCCAGACCATCAGACGAGCAATCTCAAGATGCAGATTCAGCTATGCGGGGAACACGAAGGAGAGCCAGCAACATGAGGAGAAGGAAGTGATATGCATGCGGCGGGCAGGGTCACATGGCTCAAGACTGTCTGACTTGTCCTGCTAATGAGGAGCAGGTAGTAGAGGGAACTCCCAGGGAGAGGTTCGACCCTGGCGGTATGCAGGGATCAGGCGGACGTGGAAGAGGAGATGGTCGAGCAGCGGGTGGTGGGCAATGCTTTGAGGCCCCACCACCACCACCACCAGGAAGACCACCCCGACCGCAGGAAACAGGTTGATAGGGGAGAGCTCAGCTATAGGAAGCTGAGGCTTACGACCATGAAGCTTTGGGAGAAGATGTACAGGAGAGAGACTAGCTCAAGACATGTGGACTTTTGTTCATGTTGCTTCTAGCTTTGCTGATGTTATGTGTCTTTGTACCTTGAGCTGTAGTAATAAAAGACACTTGTTCTTGTGACGTTTTGTTCCCTGTACTTTT
This sequence comes from Viscum album, assembly GCA_963277665.1. Classification (NCBI taxonomy): domain Eukaryota; kingdom Viridiplantae; phylum Streptophyta; class Magnoliopsida; order Santalales; family Viscaceae; genus Viscum; species Viscum album. Next base: position 607,956,663 of record OY728127.1, read on the forward strand.
TATGTAGTTGATACTAAGAGGTTCTGGTCTAAAACTGTTGACTTGACCCTCACATTGAGATACCTACTAGAGAAGACCCAGTGACGACACACTGATTCTGGCAGTGTGACTCAACCCTTGGAGGTGAGTGAAATGGATGGATCTCTTGGTATTAGCATCGAGGCCTTAAGACATCATCCTTGGTATGGATTAGTATCATCCATATCGAGATTGACTGTATTTGGCAAAGAACATGGTTCATCCAGGGGATGAGACCGTATTTCTCATATCGGAAAAAAAGAAATCTTAGCATCTCTTGTAGGACCAGAGAAGTTCCAAGTCATCCAGGAGTGGATGAGGACAGCTCAGAGTCGACAAAATACTTATGTTGAAAGGAGGTGGAGACCACTAGAGTTCGAGGATGGTGACCACATTTTCCAACAGGTCTCACCTAGACATGGATTATGGTGTTTTTCCCATGATGACATGTTATCTTCATGCATCATTAGACCCTTCTAGGTCCTCAACAGCGCAGGTGAGGAGGTTTACCTCTTGACCCATCCACCTCAGTTGCACCAGGTTCATGATTACTTCCGTGTATATTAACTGAGGAGATACATGCTTGACCCAATGCATATCATCGACCATGTGGAGCTGGACATTGGAGATGGGGTGAATTTTGTGGAGGCCCCAGTGGAGATCGAGGATTGATAGGAGCGGATCCTATGTGGACGGTCGATTCCTCTTGTGCGCATCTGGTGGCAGCATGAGAACCTCCAGGAGAGCACATGGGAGCGGAAGGCTCAGTTGCGTGCTTAGTACCACTTTTGTTTCCCTAGTTTGTGTTTTAGCTTTACGGGGATGTAAAGCCCTGAGGAGGGAGTAATTTGAAGACCCATAAATTTCAAGGAAATTTTCTTTTTATTTCTTTGAGATTTTAATAGTATGAAGTTTCTGACGGCACTTGATTTTGAGGCCCGGTGTGCCCGGAATCAATTTCTGAAGTTTAGCTCAGGTATATTCAGTGAACGAACGAGCGGGTTTTTCTAAAATTTGAACCAGTGCTCCGAATCAAAATCTGAGGGCACCGATCAAACCGCAGAGCCAGCAATTGCTTAAGAGTACCTATTTCTGGTTTGTGTTTTCTCAGAAGGAGATGTTAAAATTTGGGGAATAAAAATAAAAATTGTTTTACAATTTTATTTTTATTTCGTACCGGTGGTTTAAGTGTTATGGGAAAGGAGGATGTGAGGAAGTTGGAGTAGGGCCTACAAGATCCCCCACCTCATTTAGTTTTCCCAACACCCCATTAAGCCCCCTCTAGTAATTATTTGGGTAACACACCCGTACCCCCCTTTTAATGACAAGTCAAATCTCACAATTAATTGGACTGTTAAAGGATCTTCAATTAATTTAACTAATTGAAAGGGATATTTTGAATTTCAAATTAATGTTGGCATGTGTGCATGTGAATAAAATAAGACAATGTCGTATTTTATTGTTAGTTGATTCGTTGTGTGCAATAGAGGAGAGAACTCTCGCGGTCTTGAAGAACATAATCTTTTTCGCAAAGAACGCCGAGTCTATGACGAAGAACTCTGTCACCGTAAAGGGAGATCATCGTGTTTTCTTCTCTCCGCTCCGCAGCCAGTGAGAGTCTCATTTTCTGGAGAACGATGATTCACCACATCGTTAATCTGTCCAACACCGACGATGCTTACGGAGACTCATTCCGCGACGCCGTCTTCCACAACGTCTTTTTCCGCGATGAACCTCGTTCGACAACTTCTTCGAGGTAGGGGTTTGATTGTGTTCATTAATATTCCTTTCCTTCCAACGTCAAATTATTTATCTGCTTGATATTGAATTAACGGGAGGGGGATAGACTTCACGAACACAGATGACCCTCCTCCCCCTTTGCTGTTGTATTCATTGCGGCTCGAACGAAGGTGGCGCAGTGCAATGGCACCGCATGGAAACAAGGAGGAACACTGCGAAGAACCGTGGCGTAATCACATCACGCCATTGAGGCAGTGGCCGGAGCGGGGCTGTAGCAGAAGGGCGCAGCACCATCGCGCTGGGTCGGAAAAACATGGAGGGTCGTGGCCGGAGTGGGTCGCGCCGGCGCAGGGAGCGGCAACCGGAACCGCCAGCCGACGACGCATGGAGGGAGGGACCAACCGGTCCCGCGTGGTACACTGTCCGGCCATTACTACCGGCCAGATCCGGAAAACCAGGGGTTTGACCCCCTGTCAATGAGGTAAGGAGGGCCCCCTTGGGTCCGCCGTTCTGTCCGAAGGGGTGGCGGCTCTCCCCTTCTGCGCTCACGTGGTGTGAGGCGCCCTCGCCAGGCTGACTGACTGCCCAGGCCGGACTGGCCACACCGGGCCGGGCCACCCTCACCGGGCCGGGATGCTCGTGTCGGGCCGGTCCGCACCCTGATGTGCCGGACCGGGACCCGGTTCGGGTCGACCTAGGGCGTCTCGGGCCATGTCGGTCAGGGCCCAAAACCCCTAAAAACGGACATGTTCATTCAAACGCCCGTAACATGGGCTACGGACCTCCGATCGACGGGCCGTCAGTTGCGATGCAATCATTCAATCGAATCGGTCATTTCAATATATTACACTTAGGGTTTAGGAGAACTTTGGGTATGGACGGGTTGGTTCGAACAAGAAACCAACCGACCCTTGGGGTGGAAACGCTTATAACTTAAACTCTGGATGTTCGATTGATGTGTCATCGACATTGTTGGATTACTCTTAGTGAGACGGACATTTTGGCTTACTCTGCTCATGGTTATGATATATTTGGACTACAGTCGGGTTGGTTTTGACTTAAAAACTAATCGGGCCCCTGAGACGAAAACGCAAATAACTCTCAGACCGAGCGTCCGATTGACGCGCTATCTGTCGTGTTGAGTTCCTATCGATGAGATGGAACTTTTGGATACATCAAATCCAGACTACGTCTCAGTTGATGTGTCAACCCCCTTGGATCGTGGAGCGGACACTCCCGAAAATGATCATGCCGTGTGCGGGAACCCTAGAACTGGCTGCAATGACGACTGCACTGAAATCCTCTGTGGGTTTGGCAGCGACGATGACTCCACTGAAATCCTCTGTGGGTTCGGTAGTGATGACGATTGTATTGGAATTCTCCATGGGTTCAAAGGTGAACACATTCGTACTAGAATTCTCCGTGGGTTCGACGATGATGACAACCGTATTGGAATCCTCTATGGGTTCGACGGTGAAGACTTTCGTACTGGAATCCTTTGTGGGTTCGACGACGATTAAAACAGTACTGGAATCCTCCGTGGGTTCGACGGTGAAGACTTTTGTACTGGAATCATCCATGGGTTCGATGACGACGACAACCATACTGGAATCCTTCATGGGTTCGGTGGTGATGACTACTATAATTGTATCATACGTGGGTCTGACAGTATTGTCCTCTGTTGTAGTATCTTACGTGTGTCCAATAGAGTAGCTGGACTAGCATCCTCTGTTGGACTGACAGCTTAGCTAGTCTAGTATGCTATGTGGGTCCCAGCTAGATGAATCAGTAAATACATCTGATCATATCCTTTTTCTTAACAGATGATGTATACCTGTGTGAGCTGAGTCTTGATTTTCAATCTTTATCATTGATTGACATACTTTCCTGTGTGGACTGGGTTGTTCTTTCATGTGTGGACTTGGTTGTACTTTCATGTGTGGATTGGGTTGTACTTTCCTGTGTGGATTGGCTTTTACATTCTAGTGTGGTCTGGGTTGTACTTGAGCTCGTGAGTTGGAGCTAAACTGGAATAGATGACTTAGGTATATGTATGGGCATAGACCTAAGTAGATTTGTTTGTTACTTATTGACTGTATCATTCCTTTGTAGATTATCCTTTGTGGACTCTGGGAGACCTTCGGGGGTCTCGGGGTCCCTACTGAGTTGCGTATACTCACCCCTGCATGGGATATGCCCGCACTACATTGTGTTGGATGCAGATGACGGACATCGCTGATCGTGGTTGAGGCTTGTGGAGCAAGTCAGTACCTGGAGGCGGACCACTGGGCAGGACGTACACGGAGCAGACGACTAGACCCGAGGACCTGAGGAGGCAATCTGTACTCACCCTTCAGGTGGGATTTCTAGTGGACGACTAGACGTTGCTGCTTTACTTTTCAGTTGTTGTACATTCCTTCCAGTTGTACTTTACTTTTAGTTTGTGTTTGTATTCTGGCCCACCTACTTTTCCGCACTTAATATTGTACCCATTTTTTACTTAGTGTTTACTTCTGCTAGCTTACTCTGTGGTGTTTGTTTACTTGTAAAGGCAATTTCTTCCCTTTTTGTTGGGATTTATGCCTTGTTGCTAATCGCCAACCCCAGGCCTATTAGAGGCGGGCTATGGGTAGTCACGACATGGGTCCTGAGGACGGGTCGTGACATTTTCTTATTGTTAAATTTTTCATGATCATGTTTTCTATCCCTCTTAATCATAAATTGACACTTAGTTTATATTTCATTTTCATTTTTTCCTATATGGAATCCTAGTATGGTTTATCTTGGGTGACCTTTGTACTTCTCTTTCTTCCTTTTACAGTGATAGTTTTATTGACACTTTTTTCGATGTGGGACTTTCCATTTTATTCCCATGCCCAATTATAAAAATTACGAGCATGCAATTTATTGAATGAGGGGAGAATGTAACACTCCAATCTTCCACAGTGCGTTTCCCTTTGAATAATGCAATAGCTTGCATTGTACGTAACTTCGAGATTCTAACACACCACGACCAATCAAAATAGCCGTTATGAATAGTAATACCCAGGTTTTAAAATTTTATAAATTTTATTATTCAAGATGGTCTTAATTTCTGGATTTAGAGTATTTAAATTATCCTAGGGTGAATTTTTGGTATTTTTTTAGAAAACATTCAAATTTTTATGAATAGTGAAAAATACTAAACATTAATAAAAAAAAACTTTTTTAATCCAAATAATATATAGTGATAAATTATACTATTGAGAGGTTTTAAAGAATAATTAGAATATATTTTTACCATTTAATCAAATATTTGAAATAGGGTGTAATTTCACATTTAAACTAGACATAAGAAAGTGTCAATTTTTTTATAGTTATTATTTTATAAAAATCACGATCTTTATTTTGACAAAGGGAATTAATTGTAAATTAATTTCTTCCACTTATGTGTTTTGAATTTAAAAAAATGGATTCAATATTTAAAATCAGTAGGTCCAACTTTTGTAAATAGGTAACTTTTATTTTTATACATTTTGAATAATTATTTCGGTAAATATTTTATTTACCTTGGTTAAAGGGTAAATCCGGTAAATAAGGGAAACAAAATAAAATTATAATAATATTAAATTACCTTAACATGTTTCTTAACCCTATTTTAAAATACATGTCCGTCCATGGTCATCTTTGGGTCGAATATGGGACCCCATGGCGCCACTTTTAAGTTATAATGACACTTTATATTAATTATGTTAAAGTAAATACAAAAATGGCATAAGCATATATCTTTTACTAAAACAATTTTTACATAGGGTTATACATGTTATCTATTTGACTATAAATATTAATTATAAATTTAAAAATATTTCCTACGTAATTTTATTTTATTTATACTTTTTAGACATTTAATAATTTAATTTATTTATGACACTATGCTAATGAAATATTTTCTTTATTAATGAAAGAATCAAGAAAATTGTATTATATATGTAAAAATAAATAAAATTTGAATGTTTTGATGACATAAAAGAATTTTATAGGTTAATATGACAATTTATGATTGCTTAAATGAATTTATTTCAAATTAATAATGTTTTTAGGACTTTAGAAAAAATCAATTATTAAATAGTGTGAAAATTGACATAAATGAGTTTTTAAAACAAATTCTATATTATTAATTGATATTCTATTATTAAAAATATATGGATAAGCCAAAGGACTTATATAATGATATTTTCATCATTAACGAACAACTTTCTGTTCTTTTGGAAGTATATAGTATTTTTATCAACTATATAATATAAAAATACAAAGAGACAAGGTAAATGTCAAACTATTTTACTAATTGTTAAATATAAAATTTAAGGTTAATATAGTGACCCAAACCTATCTAAAACCAATTGGTTGAGTGGTTTTTGACCCATAACCACCTTAGACTTTATATAATTCACTTTGTATCCATTATAAACCGAAAACAATTTTATTATAACATAATATTTCTAGATTTTCGTAAGGTGCCCCTCACCCCTATTATAAAAGGGAACCCCCCCCACCCCCGTCTCTCAAATTCTAACATTAAATGCCTTTTGGATTGGACAAAACCTGATAAAATATCCTATCATCTTCCCTCCCTTCATCCTAGAGTCCATACTTTGTTCATAAACCCAACTTAAGGAGACCTTTTGATCAAATCGAATGGAAGAACCCGAAGAAGAGGTAATAATTTCACCACCGACTTTCAAGTTCTTTTCTTCTTCCACTTCTTCTTTCATTTTTATTTCCATTCTAAAATAAAAAATCTGGTATATTCTATATACTTTGATGTTATTATAGATATGGTACATCCTTATTCATTATTCTATCCATCCATTGAATGACATGTCACCATACGTGCATACGTACGGATTACCGTCTCCACATCGTTGTGTAATTGTTATTCAATACATTATTATTTGGATGGTTATAATAATAATGTTTAATTAATGTAAATTATAAATATAACATGATAATTATTCTGTATATATGATATACCATCCAATTATATATATTTTTAATATCAAATAAATGATATTTTCGCTCGTTCGTACGTATGGATTACCGTCTCCACGAACGCGATGAGATTCATTACCCAACATATCAATTGAATACTTAATTTCAATTGATGATTAAAAATAATGTTTAGAGACATGATATAATTCTGTATATGAATAAGATACATCCCATCCATAACAAATATGGCTCACATAATAAATAATATAAAGGAAAACGAATCCATTAACACCCGAAACGATGATAATAATAATATATTATTAACAAATCAATGCTAAAAGATCATACATGATATAATATTAATGTATATGATTATTTTATAATTCAATAAAAATAATTTCACCTTTATTCCGAATTTTAACTTAACCCCGACCAAGGGAAAAGTACAAAGTAAGGGGTATTTTATCTCACTATTAATTTTTTGAATTTCCAGTGTTCACCACTTATTTATTTCATGTGGTGTGTGTAATACACATGATTATATTCATTGTGTAATATAATTTAATTTATGGATATTTTCATCATCATTTTATGATCCTTATTTCATGGGTTTATGTTTCGTAAGTTGCCAAATTGATTAGGGAATTTGAAATTTCAACTTCCACTCATTTGGATTTACGCATACTTCATTTATTATTTTACTCCAAGATTATGTGTGGAATGACTATTCATATTCTTATGTCATAATTTCCACTCCCCTTTCTATGGATATAATTTTGATACACATAATAACTACATTGAGAAATTCTCATGTCATCGATATGAACTTCATACGAGTAATTTTAACTCAATATCCATTTGTTGAGTTAAATATCCAATTTATTGGTGTTGTTTTAACTAGAATATGTGTCAATGTACACTGATTTATTTACACTGAATATCCAATAATATTGAGTGTATTTATATTTTTCACACATAATTATGTCATTGATTTATCCTTAACCTAAGGATACGGTCTTTATAAGAGATTTCATCTCAATTTGTATTCCATTAAGACATCGTTGTTGTTATACACAAAATCACTTTCATATGGTGTATATAATGTACTTTGACATAGTATGTCATTAATCCCTTTATTATTATGATATTACAATGTTTTTATAACCACAATTGTTTTTATACAATTGTCTCTCTTTTGGTTAGGAACACTATCTAAAATATATTTTTAAAATCTTATAATGATTTATTATTCTAAATCTCTCTCATTAATGTCCATGTTTTAAAATTGGTTTTAATGATTTTTTTATATAGACATTAATGTTTTCAAATAGAAATTCCTTTTAAATGTTTCAATGTGGTATGGGACACATTGATTCAAAAATCTATTTTTAAATGGCTTCTTGAAAAAAAGTGTGACTTTTAAATGATTTATAGAAAAAGGGGGATATTTCTCTCTAATAGTTTTGATGATTATTGTCATCTATGTCAATATCCTACATTGTTCTTGATTGAGATTAATCTAATACAATACAATCTTCCATATTATATCTAATGAGTTGTGTTTGACTGTGGATGTGCTATTTTTATACCATTAATGGTTTGTGGATAATGTATTGAAATTCTGTATGCTATTTTTAATATGAATATTTATGTTATTTTTCAAAATTTCATATGAGGAATGAATTGGACTTAGTAAGTGATGGGTGGAGCCCACTATAGCTCCTCGATGCATCAGTAAGTCTCATGAGGAAATCTAGTGTCTTAGCACAAGGCCTTGACGAAATCTTATTTTTAGTCTTGGCATAGGGCATTGACTATGTGGTTATGAATGTCTAGAAATATGAATTCCATCATTATAAAAGTGGATATTGATATTTCATTTGATTATTCGACTAGTAGAATATCCATGTCAATTAGTAAATGGCATTATTTGATTTTATCTTTTCCATATTATGCTGATGTTAATGTTTAAAGGGATTTTGTTCTAGTCTTATACACTATCTTAAATGATTATTTTTATTTATTAATTTTTCTAGTATAATGTTATCCATTCTGAGCATCTGAGCTCACCACTTTCTAGGTTTTATTTTTCCTGGGATGCAAAGAAGTATATTATAACTAACCTCCCGGGATAGTCTATGGGATCTCAGTGTTTCATATGGAGACAATGTTGTTGTAGTTTTCAATTTTAAGATGTAATGTAAACCTTATGAATGTATCTAGTACATCCAAGGATACTAAACTAATTGTTCTTTCAAGACTTGGTCTTTTATGATCATTCTAATTATATGTAATAATGCACTGACTCTAGGGTCAGGGCGTTACACTTCTTGATAGGTTAAATGGTCTTTGATTTCCAAGTATGAAATGTATATGGAAAATGTTTTTATTTTAAGGTCATTTTCATGATGTTGAGGGAATATATTTATACTTAGAATAAAAACATAAGGATATTTATGTACATGAAAAGTGTAGTTTTATCCTTTAATCAAATTCCACCAGAAAATAATATTTTTCCCCAAAATAAATGTGTATTCTAAGTGAATCAACTTATTAATACACAAAATATTAACTAGTTCTTTCTCCTATTTTAAGACATTAACTAAAACCAAAATGGTTAGTACAAGATCATATAAACCCAAAAAATATTAATCCTTTATATGGAGACAAACTACATTTAATCTCCAAAATTTAATAGTAATACCCAAAGTTCAACATTGACCATTCAACAAAACCATGTCCTTAAAATTCTTCAAAATAATCAAACTATGATTGAAAACCAAAACTCAGAAGAGTTTGATAACATAGCCTTCCAATATAAATTTAAACATGTATCTCCAAAATAAAATCGATCACTCTTAATGTCTCATAGTAAAAATTAATTCACCTAATCACAAATTATCCATGAAAAGTTAATCATTTCATTAGATAAACTAATTCCCATAATTCCAAAACTAAATTATAGATTCATATAAAATGTAATTTATCCATTAATCCATTAAAATCCCAGAGTGTTCTATTTACCTTAATCATATAATGTTCATATAACAATCAATGTCTTCTAAAATATCATTTGTCATGTAATCCCAAAATCATTTTCCAATACTAAGGATATCTATTTGATATAATATATGTCTCCTAAATCAACTTATTCTTAATCCATAAAATAATTCAACTATAATGAATAATTCATACTAACCAGGGAAATCACATAGTCCAGTGGTTGGTGATGAAGGCATGTCTCACTTTAGTTGTGGGTTCGATTCCTGTAGCCTTATCTGACATAATGGGGAGTCACGTGGTCTATGTGTTGAACTTTTTCAAAAACATTATAATTATTATAACATTAAAAAATAAGATAAAATCTTCAAAAATAACCATAACATGTATTATCCTATAATTTTATTCAATACATTTCATTTTCCATCCCCAAAGGTACTTAATCATGACTACCTCAAAAATATATGTCTCCCAAAATATGATTAATTACCTTGAAATTTCATAACATAATCCTCAAAAGGGGTTTCTAATAAATTGAACTTATGATCAAACTTACAATTATAAACCCATGATGATATCCATAACTCTTAAGAAAAAATCCTAATCTATAATGTTTTCTAAACCATCCTCAATTACCAACTATAAGGCCTCTGCCAAAAACATTACATAATCTTGAGTTAAGTCAATAATTTAACATTTTTTCACATTGAGGATATTTTCAAGTTTATAGTTTTAGATAATTTTTCCATAACTATAATTTAATATACCCAAACATTTCATGTGGATAGTTACACCTAGTATCCAGTTTTTATACTAAAGGAAACCCTTTAAACAAAACATGATTTCTTTTTCTTGATAAAAAACTTCATGACTTCTTCCTTTCTCTTGACCGTCCTTATAATCTATGTAAAAAATTATAAAAACATGTAATGACAGTGAATATCATAGTAAGAATTGTAAAATAAGGAATAAAACAATTAGTCCAAGATTATTTAAAACCCATGAACAATATTTCAAAAAATAATACCTTTTACCCATAAAACATAAACTATTTATCAGACATCATGTAATCATAATATTCCTACAAAACATCATGTTAATAATAAAATATAGAGGTAACATGTGGAATCCATATCATACATACATTGCAGCTTCCATAGATACATAGGGAGTAACATTCATGGTTATGTTCAGAATACTTATCACAGTATATTCACTAAACCTCTTATGAGAAACCTTAACATTTACCTTTTCCACATAACCCAATGCATTGGAGAGATAAGATGGGCTCACCCACCATCGGTTTATCATGGAACCACCTATATACATAAATAATTCCCAAGAACTATAACAAAATCGTAATACATAAAAAATATTAAATGAAAAATATCTTTTCCACATTTTCATTCACAATATATAATTTTAAGATATTGACATAATCAATCCAATTTTAAAAACAAATTTAAAACATTTAAAAAGAAGATTTTTGAGTCAAATTTTCCCATACCACTTTTAAAAATTTAAACGAATTAAAATATTTAAAATTAATTTCCATATAAATAAATCCTTAAATTTTTTTTGAAAACATGGAAATTAATGAGAAATATTTAGAAGAATAAATAATTAAAACACATAAATTGGTGTTTAGATAAAGATTCTTTTACCACTTGAGAAATACGTGATTAAAAATAATTAAAGAATAACATTAAAAAAAGAATATAATATCATTAGAATAATGATATTGATGACATAATATGTCAAAGGGTGGTATATACACCATATAAAAGTTAATTTGTGCATAACAACCAATAATTCTCAATGGAATGTAAATTGAGATGAAATCCCTTAAAAAGATCGTACCCTCAGATTAAGGAAAAATCAATAAAATAATTGTGTGGGAAAAACGTAAATACACCCAATATAATTGGATATTTTGTGTAAAACAATCATAGGTCATTCACACATATTCTTGGAAAAACAAAACCAAGGACATGGATATTTAACTCAATGAAATGAGATTTGGTTAAGATTTCCTTTACAATGATCGTATAAATTACATAAGAATTTATCAATGGGCCATGATGTGTTACAATAGTATATCCATGAAAAGGAAATTGTAGATTACAACATAAATAAATAAAATGTTCTTCCAAAAATAATTTGTGCATAATATAATCAACAAAGTATGTGTAAAACTGAATAAGTGGAAATTGAGTTCAGAAATTCCCTTACCTCGAGTCCGACGTGTCTCATTCATTCTTTATATTCCTAAATAATAAACATAGATTAATTTATACTTTATTTATATACTTTTTAAAGTTTATTATTAATTTTATATTACTTATTACCATGTTATTTCAATAATTTAATTACTTCAGTTCATATAGGACGTTTTGTCGATGTTTGGCACATGAGTCAAAAAAGAACTTGTTATAATTACCAATCGTCCATGTGGTCAAAAGTAAATAATCTACTAAATATTATTCATGTTTTAAATATCATATATATAAATTATATATGTATTTATAAAAATACATATTATTTGGAGATAATAAATTAAATGCACCGTTCATGGAGATGGTAGGTCATACGTACGTATGAACGCTACTTTCATTTCTTTGTCATATTAAAGAAATGAAAAATAAATAATACATTGGTATATTGTAATTATATTATAATATATATGTTATATATGTTAAATAAGTTAATTAACTCCATCCTTTATATGTTCCATGTATGTAATGAATGAGTCATATCACTTTGAGGGGGCACTAGTCCACACTATCTCAAATGAAATTACTGTATTTAATCATTATGGAAAGCAAGAATGTATGTTGTAAATAAAAATTACAGAAGAATATATACAATATAAATATAATATATATCCTATATAAAAATATTTCCATCATTATGTCCACCAGGAGAGGTGGTATTAGAAAATTGAACTATCATCGTTTCGTGAGGTATTAGATCGTCGTACACAGAAACAATTTGGTCTATATCCATTAGATGAAAGTCTATATAAGTGTAGGTAAAACCCCTAGCATAAAAAATCATATAAGATATATTATAGTAGTAATGTTATTTTATCATATAGAAATAGGATTATTGGGATTGGATAATGAAAATAAGGAAAGGATCTTTAGAGAAGGTGTTACCAATAAATCGGGTAAATCTTTTTTATTTGAGACAAAAGTCATTCTTGAATTTATTTATTTACAAGGTATGGATTATATATATAGGGGAGGGTTTTTTGGAGATTAATTGAGAAACATATGTATGAACCAAGGGGCTTGATAGGAGTGATTATGTGGGTAGGTGTGGTGACCTTTTATAAGAGGGAGGAGGGGAACTTTAGGAAAGTCTTGAAATATCATTTTATTATATATTAATTTTAAAATTATAATAGCTCAAAAGTGATATATTTAGAGTATAAGATGGCTATGGGTATATATAATCTCATCCTATAGTTTTTAGATAATTTTATCTCACATATATAACCATATCATTCAGATTTAACCCATAGTTAAATAAATTAACTCTTACAATTTATTCTTATATTTTTACACTATATGGTTCATATAGTAACTATAAATATTCCAAGAGAACCTAAAGTAAATCATTAATACCATTTATAAAATTATATAATATATTAGAATGATTGTTATATTTTTATGAATATTATATCATTTTATAAAATAGTAATTGTTTTAAAACTCATTGATGTCGATTTTGACTCTATTTAGTTATTGATTTTTTCAAAGTCATAAAACATAATTAATTTTAAAAAACTACATAAACTAAAATATATAATTTCCTCATAATGAAAAAAATTATTTAATGAAATCAGACATTCCATATGATTTTTTTAATATTTATAATATCATTTATTTGAATCATTAATTGAAAAGGTAATCATATCATCATCACTATGTCATAAATAAATTTATTTATTTAATTTATAACAATTATAAATAAAATACCATGATTTATGATATATTTTTATATTCATATTGACTATTTATAGTGAAATATATCAGTTATATAACCCTACATTAATGTTTCTTTAGTAAAATGATACATGTTTATGTTATATTTCTCTTTCCTTTAAATTAATTATTATAACATGTCATTATCACACCCAAGTGGTTCCCAAATACCATATTTTCGGCCTAAGAAATTTTTTTGGTCTCTCATGACATATCCCATAATATTTGGAAACGTGTGAGGGTATTTTTATATTATTATAATATTTTTTTACACTTATTTACCTAATTTACCCTTTAACCGTGGTAATTAAAAATAATTAGAGAAGTTTCTATTCATAATGTCCAAAAATAAAAGGTACCTATTTACATAATTTGGAACATATAATTAAAAATATGGAATCATTTTTTCCAAATTTAAAACATTTAATTTTCATTAATTAATTTAAAATTAATTCCCATTTTCAAAACTAGAAAGCGGGTTTTTATGAACTAAAAAACTATCAAAATATTAACATGTGTTTATGTTTCATTTGAAGGGGAAATTGCTTCAAATGAAAAAAATAATTGATTAAATTATAAATGAAATAATACAATTACATATTAAAACCAATTAAAAATTTAATATAACTATATAAATAAATTAGACGAAAATGATGTTCTGAATTAAAATGCAGTATTTTTCACTAATAATTAAAATTTTATTTTATCATAAAAATAAAAAAATTAAACCAAAGTAAATTTTGGTGGCACTAATATAAATAAGAAGTTTATTTTTTCTAATATAAAATTTAAATGTGAAAAAAATATATTTAAAACTGGTATTCCATTAAAAGGTTGTAAGATGACCTTTTAAAAATATTAAAATCTTTTATGCATAAAATTTGATTAATTCTCATTTTAAGCCTCTAAAAATTTATTGGATAAATATAAATAGATTTAAAAAAATTAAGAATATTATAGTTAGTAATATTCGTTCCCTCACAAGAAATATCATGTCATTAACTACCATTTAAAATGATTATAATATTATTGTATTATTTTTCAATATAACTTAGTATTGTGTCCAATGTAAGATTTCAGAGAAACCCATTGTAACGTGCTGAGTACGGTATCTGAAAATTCATCCCCTTAAATTAAAAATCAATATCTTATTCATAAATATTAATTTATATGAAAATGTATTATTCTATGATTAAATAGGATGTTACAATAAAAGAAACTAGAGGGTAATATGTCACGTGTCTCATAGAAATTAAAATTGAACGAGAGTACCTAATCTCAAGTTTCAATTTAATCAAATGAACTACATCCAAGATTATAATAAATATAAATTTATTATTATTTTATAAAATAGTTATTTACACAATAAAAATCATTTTAAATCCACTTATAACATCTCATCACCCATTTATTAATAATTTCTTTTTAAAATCATGTATTACTGGTTATAACAATTTATTTTTTCTTGAGAATATTAGTTTGGTAGTAATGGTAGTTATACCTTGATAATTTTTCAAAAATATAAATAATGTTATGAAATATTTAAAAATAATATTTATTTATTTATTTATTTATAATAACCCATAAATAGTAGAGATAGATAAATGTATTTCAATGTTCATTTAGATGGTATGTAGTACATATACCTGAATTCTATTTTCAATTTTCGATGGATGGAATAAAATTAATATAAATAATAATTATCCTTTTAGAATTCATAATAATTAATATATATCATATATTATTTTAAATCTTTCCTTATTAGAATTCATGTAAAGAGGAAATGAACAGAAATCAGATTGCATTACAGTTGTGGTAGGCCACAGGTACTCATGCGTGATGTTATCATCTTGAGAAGGATATAAGGTATAAATGACATTATAATTAAAAATGAATAATTATTTCCTAATTATAATATATAAATATTATACCTATTACAGTAACTATCTGTGAATTACGGTGATGGATAATAAATTGTGTCTCTATATCGAGGTAGTAGTACCCATAAACGCACGAGCAATACATTTACTTCCCATTTGATGAGAAAAAGGGTTAATAAATGTGGTTCTATTATCATAATATTATTTTTTTATATTAAATATATTTATTTTATTATTTTAAAATGATTACCATAGATTTACAGTAGGTATAAGAATAAATACATTGAACGTGAACGATTATGATGATTAAATTTTCATCAGTATTCATCTTATTGATCGTTTATTGTGGACCCTCGGAATAGAATTCTATTAAGATAAAAACATTTAATTCATAGATATATAAGTTTATTTTATATTTAGTTAGGTTTTGGTAAATCTATGTGGCATAAAGTGGTGAAATAAAGATAAATGAGGGGTTTCGATTTATAAGTGAGGCATATGACACACATGAAATTTCATATATTATTAAAATATAATAATGTTATACTCATGGAAAAAACTTATAAATCTCCATATTTTTTAATATGAATAATTTTAAGGATTATATGTCTATATAAAATAGTATTTATACATGTTTATTTGGGAAACATACCCTTATCTTTTTGTTTACCCCCCCCCCCCCATAAAACAGTATTCACCTTATCCACAGTAATGGATATTTACTATTTTTTATATTCTTTATAAAAAATTACATTGACATTATCATATAATATTAATTATTATAATTATAAATATTTAATACATTTTATAAAATTAAATTTATATATTTTTATGAATTTAATTTTAAATTACTCTTAGAAAAGACAACAAAATGCCTCTTTCTAAAAACCAATTTAATTCATATAAATCTTTTTAAACAATTGAACCCATATAAAATTGATTAAAAGTAAAATAATTGAATTATAAATAAAATATATAATTTAATTTTACCTTTATTTCATTTAAAAAATTTAATCCTTAAAAATCATGAAAGAAATACACAGTTTTAAATAATAATGAATATATTCACTATTAATATAGATGTAAAAATTTAAAAAAAAATAGAATAATTTAACTCTATGGTGATTTTGGAATATTAATTTCAAAATTAATATTAATATTTTTCAAATACATTATCTAAATGTGTGAAAAAAATAATTCTATTATTTTCTTAAAAAGACAATAATTTTTTTTTTAAAATGTATTTCTGAAGCACATAAAGACATTACTAAAAATCGAGTACGTATTTATCGATATATTTTCATAATATAAAACCATTATATTTAAATTTTAAAATGGATTTATTTATATTCACTCTATTTATATAGTACTTATGTCGTATATATCCACAATATTATGGTTTATTTAGAGTCTGGTTTGTATATCTCACATGTTATTGATGAAATTAAATAAATTTGAAGATATATATATCAATTAATATCAGGGTGCCATATTTAATCCCCATTAAATTGAATTTTGACCTCATAATTGCATCACACCACTACATAAAATGGTGATATCCCTATTTCAACCCATATTTAGGTTCCTATGTATCTTAATCGAATTTTTGATTCCTCCAAAAAACATTAACTAGGTGAGTAGACTTGTTCTTTTCACTTTATCCCTATGATTCAATACTTCTATCGATTGTTTAGTATATAAATGATCATGATATAGTGTTATAACCACCAAGTTTAGTACATGTGATGGATCATGTATGTAATCTCTTATGAGAGATATATGATCAACATCATGGACATTATGAATGTTCGGTGGAAGTACTTAGCGAAAAGATTCCGTCCATACTCAATGAATAATCTCAATGTGCCAAATATACATTGGGCTCAAAATTCATTTTTATGAATCATATAACCTCCATCCTTGGATAAATTAATTAGAATACCCCCCCACTAATTTTTAAATCCATATTTGACTAAAAAAATTATCTTAACTTTTATATTAACTTTGAGATGCAATGATGTGAGGTTGAATATCTCTAACATTATATTTCATTGACTTTGCTAAATTTGGTACTAAACGATTCCTTTCTCTATCTTGATCCCAAAACATTATATTATAAAACATATATCCAAATATGTATTCATAAGGTCTTTATAAATTATTTAGTGAAAGAAATTGTTACAATATAATTTTATTAGAAGAAGATGTTAATCCCAAATTCATTGAAATTCATATAATATGATCTAAACATATCCTCTAGGGATTTAAAGGTTTGCTCAGACTGAAAGTATATATAAGGATATTATGAAGTACCAAAACACAACTCAGAATACAATTCTTTTTGAATATATCCCCCAAACATCATTGAAAATTGTGGATCCTAATTTGATAAATTAGAATATGATCCTGAATGAAATAATGAAAATTATATAATGTATATTATAGAAAGATGATTCATAAAAAATATACTCTCTAATAATAATGAATTTTTATAACTTCATAAGGAGTTCATCTATAACCCCATTATAATTATGGCCATTAGAATTTTTGGGGAGTCTGATGACATAATCTGCTGTTATATTTTACTAATCTCCATTACTATGTAAGAAATTGTAATAACATCCTCGTTGAAAAATGTCTCTCTATCCTAATGATATTATATAACAAACACTACTATATAGACTCTATAATATGTATACTAATTTTTTCCCCTTATAAGTACTCCTTCAGAACATTATATGTCTTCATACCTCCTTGAATAACAGAAAATCATGGACAATGAGATTTATCCAATATATCTTTTATCAAATTTGGTGTGGATTAGAAGCATACATGGTTCCAAAAACTTTTCATTATATAACAATCATGTATTAACTAAAGAACAATTCTTACCTTCTTTTGAAACTCTATGTCTTCGATCTGTTAAAAAGTAATCACTACATTGATAGATGATTGAACACTCAATTGATCAATATATAATTTTTCACCTTCCATATTGTTTTCTATAGGAATCATTTGAATATATATAAAAAAATATATATATTTTTATCCTAATCATAGATATTCTAGCATGATCATTTTGATTTAAAGAATCATTCTCCTTATTCATATTCTAATAGTGGTAATGTACTGAACAACCATAATCAATAATCAACTCCAACTAACATATTTGGCACATATTCAAATAAGTTTTATTGGATATATAATTTCCCTTTATTAATCAATATATATTTATCACCTTTTAAATAAAGATAATATCTCCATATATTTAATGGAGAAAATCATTTCCACTAACTCCAAACCATGATTTGGATAATTTATCTAATAAAGATTAAATTTTCAAGAGGCATAATCTATGACAACATAATTCAACATGAGTTCCCACACCATTCACCTCTTCAATGCATCACTGTAGATCACAAACCCTTAACCACTATAGGGTAGTGTAAGCATAGTTTTCCTAACATCCCTTATCTTCATCTTCATGAAAGTTTCTCAACATTTATCATTTAAGATAAATATAGATCTCATTATGGTCAACTTGTTTAATGGATTAGATTGACATGATGAAAAATTTATAAAACATTGATAATATCCTAATAAACCATGAAAACTAGAGATATTAGTCGAATTTGTTGGTGAAAGATATTTTTTGATAACATCATTATATGATGGACATGCCAATATAATATCCATTGAGATTAATTGACACAAAAAGGAATATTTTTTATCTTGTATTCACATCAAGTAAATTTTTCTTAAAACTTGTCATTTCATGGGTTATTCTACACATTTATCTTGTTTTTTTCATCCTATTATTTAAATTTATAATATATATATTAATATCATTTATTAAGACTACAAGAAACTAATCAATGTAATCTCTAATGACTCTACTCATTATATCCATGATGATAGAGGGAAAATTTGTAATACCAAATTGAATCTCTATAAATTCAAAGTGTTGATAACTCATAATGAAGTGTGTATTGGGTATGTCATCAATTTTAAACCTAAAATAATAGAATCTATAACAAATATTGTGAAGGCACTTTTCTTTATTACACATTAATTAATGATTTATTACATAATATTACACATAATAAATCTTAGAATATTGATAAGTCTAAAGAATTTTTCAATTAGTTAAATTGCATAACAACGAAAAATATGGAATACATCTCTATTATTTTAAACCTACTTATCATTATCATATTCATCCATCACACATAAAACTTCATGGGATAACCTAGAGGAATACATAATAATGTGGGGAGCTATAAAGTCTGGTAATGGAATAAACATTGCATAACATGAAGAATGTATAACATAACATATAACAGTAAATTTAAAGTTAAATAAAAAATGGTTATAAAAAGTAAAAAGACTAATGAGTCATGATAAATCATGATAACAAAAAGGCCACCTATAAATGTGTAAATAAATTTATACCTGGAATCATAAACATAATTATAGGTTAACCTATATGAAATAATGACGAAAAAATTATTATGGTGGATTATGTTCACTCCCTAATCCAGTTCATGTCATCTAATGAGACAAAAACATTTCTCAAATAATTTTATCTCTATATAATTTATGACACACCAATCAATTTAATTTCATTCACATGAATAAGTGTGTCTAATATATCATACAACATAGAATCATTTATCCTCAAATTTAATTCCAAGATCAAGGATTTTGGAACAAATAAATGTTATATGATAAAAAAATAATTTTAGGTGAATAATGTTGAACACCCTTGATAAGAAGTGAGTATAGGTATTCTATAAATAATTATTTTTCTTATAAAATTGTGGTGAAATTTCGAAAGCATAACTAGCGAACAACAATGTTCTTGGGAGGGTTTAATGAGAGTTAAAGGAGCCCCTATTCACATTTAAATCATAAGGAATGTAATGGGGATGTAGAATAACTTTTACCTACAATTTAAATTTTATAGAAAAGGGACAAGATAAAGAAGACACATGAAGAAATATAAAGAGGAGAGGATCCCTTGCATTGAGAGGGTGATTGTAAATCATTGGCAGGAGCTTCATAAGATCTTGTTGAACCTTTTAAGAACTATAGATCGGGGGATATAGTAAGGAAGTGATACATGTTTTTTGAGTGAAGGAAAATGTGTTCTTGTGTGGTTTTATTTAGGGAAATAGAGTGGAGTTCTTTATTATTACACAAACATATGTTTTTCACTCATTATAATAATGAAATCCCTGTTACAATACTAGAAATGTTTTTTCAAGGTTTTATATCAAATATGAGGGGTTTTTATTATTTTATAATGTCGAGGGATGTAATTATGTAAATATTACCCAATGTGATGTGGAAGTGAGTCTTGTTATTAATGAAATGGTTTTGAAATAATTAAATATAATATTTTTCTGGAGGATTCATAATCGATTTATAAAATTAATCAATTTACCTCAAAAATTACAATATTTTAATTGGATAACATATATTTGGGAAATAATACCCATTTTAGAATTTATTACATCACCATTGGTGTATTTTATGTCAGAACACACACCATATATTTTTTTGTATTTAATTTTTTCTTAAAAGTTTGTTTGTCTTTGAAAAAAATAAAAAATACCCATCATATAAATTTGAAGATATTATTAAAAAATAATCTTTATTTTATGAATTTGTTTTCTAAATATGTGAATTTTCACTTGTAAAATAAGAGTATGTATTTATTAATAAATACTATGTTTTTCAAAAATAGTAGTTTTCAAACCCTTATTATAATTTCATTTTAATGAATATAAATTATATAATCATTTAAATTTAATAAACATTATTTAATAGTACAATTTTTTTAAAATATCATATATTTGAAAATTTTATTTATTTATCAAATGGAGTGTCTTATTTGAAATTATATATTTCCTAAAAATATAATTAGTGTTTTATTGAATAATAATAAAAAAAATTTATAAATTAATAAACATTAATAAGTAAATATAACCATTATTATAAGGAAAATCCAATATACCTAATCATATTTTTAGTGTCTTCAAGCATATCTCTTTATTACACCAGCAGACTCCCTAAGGATAAGGTTCCTGAAGATGATACATTAATTTGATGGTTCAATATTCATGGTTTGTGATGTGATCTCAATGAGCTTGAATTTATCCCATAAAAGTATTTCTTTGTGCATTTGTTATTAGATATAATATTGGTCATGGTTAAGGGAAAATCCTGGAGATTCTAATTACTATAGATTTTATGATTAATGGGATTCATATGGTACATTTGTACTGGTTGAGGCCGTAACTTTCTTTCCCTATGTGAATCGGATTTATTGAAAACATATATTTATACTAATCATATGTTCATTGATCTACTACTATATTATCATTTGTTAAGATACATTATGGTCTATTTAATCCAATTGTATATAATAAAACCAAGGAAGTTAATTTGTTTTCTATAACCATAATATATAATAGGGAATTAAATTCAACCATAAGGGAATTTTATTTAAAATTTTCATCCAAAAAAATACTCCCCTGTACATAAATTTCACACATGAAATTTTCATTTCACACAATAAAACATATGAGTGTAACTATATTTCATAACATCCTCTAGTTCACACAATTCATTTTCAAACTTTTGGTTTCTAAATAGCACTTTGACCAGGTGCATTATCGTATTTGGTAGAATATTTTCAATATGATCTCTAATCTTCATCGCTTGATCCTCGTATGAAATGTCATTCTCCATAAATACAAACATTATATTTTGAATATGTCAGGAGTCTGGTAAGTATTTCCTATAGTGGGGTACATGGAACAGATCCTGTACTGGTTATATGTTTGGTGTGAATTCTAGTAGATAGGACACTACTACAATTAAATCAATGTTCTCAAATGGACTTATTCATTGTGGAATAAGAATTCCATTATTCTCAAATCACATGACTTCAATATATAAAGATATATGAAGTAATAACTAAACTCCAACCTCAAACTCCAAATCTCATCGATGATTATCATCATAGCTCTTTTTTTGATTCTGCGAAGCCTCGATGTGATATTGAATGGTCATGTCCTTTTCAGCAATTTCATTGACCATTTTAGGACCTATAAGTTTACATTCCCCAACATCATCCTTGATTTTATGTGTTCTTCACCTCTCCCCATAATGGTCACTATATGGATCCATTTATACTCTTGAGTGGAAATAATTATTTTATGAGAACTTGACCAGAGGAATAAGTTGATTCCATTCATCTTTGAAGTCAATCAAGATTTATTTTAATGTTTCCTAATGTTTTTTGATTTTCCACTTAGATTGTACATAAGATTGAGTTAGATAAGACATGATAAATTTCAACCAATATTTGGAGCATGTTGGAGACTCTTCAATATCATATATGTAAATCATTGGTCTCAATCAGATACAATCGATAGTGGTGTTCCTTGACGACCCACAATTTATATAATGTTTATCCATGAAAGTTGATTGAGTGATAAGTCCTCCCAAATTGAAAGGTATTTAGAAGTCATTATATGAATATCCACCACAAACAATAAAGAATTAGTTCCTCATGACATCTTCAGAAAACCTGTGAAAAAATAATTGGTTAGGTTTTCCCATTCCCATGTAGGTATGTGTAATGGTTTCATCATCCCCATGTATTTTTTCCTTTCAGAATTCACTTGTTGACATATAGAAAACCTTGATGTATATCTGTGATCTCATTCTTCATATTTTCCAACCAATAGTGCTCTCTAAGACCAGGATACATATTTATACTCCCTATATGGATGTGAAACAACCATATCAGTGTAAGATAACTGAGAGGGGAGGAGTGGATCAGTGATCCCCTTACTCTGAAATTTTCGTTATATGATTTCCCCCTGTTATTTTTATTTCAACCATTGTGGATAGTTAAGGCCTCAATCCACTCTTTAACCTTAAATAAAATGATGATGAAAAACAATGTCACAGAACATAAGGACTAACAAGGTTTAGTACAAAGACATACTCCTTAGAATGTTGGTTATTCTCCCAATCACTATTTATATAATTTATCTGAAGACACTTACAAATAGTAATAATAAAAACTCCCCAATTACATGCATGTTATACCCCCCCCCCCCCACATCAACTCTTCTTTTCAATTTGATGTAACCCCAGCAACACCTTCTTCTTCCAGAAACTAGTTCTACCCCCCAACTTCAACGTCTTTTTTAAGATGGGTTGTTCCACATCAGGAAGATTTTATGATATTCCTCCATGAGATTGTAGGATCTGACATTCTCATATACCTATTCATGTAACTTCAACTATCTCTGATTGAATCTGTTGGTATTTATCAATGTTTCTGATCACCAGTAATGATCATCTTCCTTGGTGCAAAAAATTCTTGGGCTAAGAACTATTCCTTCTAACTAATGTCTTGGCCTCGCATAATTCACATTCATATCATGCATAGATTACATGGAATTCAATCACCTAAATATTTAGTTCATTACACACAGACACTGTTTGTTTCATTTTGTGTAACACCCCTAGATTTTATGAAATTGATTCTATTTATTTTCATTGATGTCTTGTGTTTTACACTACACAAAGATTATCTTTCTCTATATGAAACGCTGTATTAGTTTGTAGTATATGAAACAATATTTTTGGCTTGTGGGGAACACAAATTCAAATTCTATTGATAGAATTCATTTCACACAACAATTATTAGAGTTTTTTTTCAATGTATTAATGAACTATTCTTGTATTATGTTTTAATCAACACCAAATGAATCTTTCACTACATGCAATGCTGACATGTCTTTCATGACCATCCTCAATAGCTTGCACGGTACACAATAACGAGTTTCACTATACAATGATATATTTTTAAAATATTATATAAACTAGTCATTGTGAATATTATTAACCACATTTTGAATTTTATCTAACATTTAAAATCATCTTACACATGATATTAGAACAAAATCAATTTTTTAGATAAAATAAGTATTTTTAAAAAAATGCAGTTTTACCGCCTTTTGATGGCGCAACCATTTTAAATCTAGTTATTGGTAATTTTATAAGTTATATTTGACAATATAAACTTCTTATTTGGAAGCAGGACATAAAAAATAACTTTGGAAATTTTTTTGATAATTTTCAGAAAAGTTTCATATTTTGATGAATAGTGAAAATACGCTAAATTTTTATTGAAATTTTTTTTTTCATCAAAATAATTTATATGGATAAAACATATAATTGAAAGGTTTTAAGGTATAAATAGAATATAGTTTTTATATTTTAAGACAATTTAATTAATTTTCATTAATTTTACATTGAATTCTTATGTAAAGACATTTCAATATTTTGCAATGTCTTAGACAAAAACACGTTTTTTTTCATGAACGGGATTAATTTTAAATTAATTTCTGAAACTTCTGTGTTTTTAATTTTGATAAATGGATTCCATATTTGGAATCAAAAGGTTCAAATTTTCTAATTAGTTATTTTTTATTTTTTGACAATATGAATAGTAACTTCAGTAATTATTTTATTTACAATGGTTAAAGTGTAAATCTGTTAAATAAGCATAAAAAATAATATTAAAATAATATAAAACTAACCTAAAACATGCCATAATACTATTAAATGAGGTATTGATAACCATTTTCATCTTTGGGTCTATTTTCGAACCATATGGATTCACTTGGATGTGAAAATGACAAGTTAAAAGAATTAATTTAAAGTAAAGATAATTATAACCAAAATATATATCTTTTACTAAATCTATTTTAATATAGGGTTATATAAATGATATCTTTTCTAATAAATAGTAATTGGAAATATATTATTATATCATACATCATGGTAGTTTATTTATAATTTTTATAGATTATATATATCGTTTTTTATGACACAAATATGATGTAGTGATTACAGCATTAATGAAAGATTCAAATAAATGAATTTATAAATATTAAAACAATTATAATTTGGTTATTTTGAATTCATACAAGAATTTTATGGATAAAATTTACGTATCATATTTTATTTAATTCCTTAATTTCTAAGGAATAATGTATTTATGAATTTTTAAATATTCATGTATGAATAGTGTCCAAAATTGACACAATTCATAATTTAAAACATAAAATAGTTTATTAAATGATATTAAATTCCTAAAAATATAATATTCTTAAAAATGGTTAATATATGTCCAAATATTTCATAACTAACATTTTTAGGGTCATTTGAGATGATATTGTAATTATGTTATCCTACAATGTGTAAATAACATGATATCTTGGTAAAATTAAAAAGGGTAAAATAAGGGTAAAACCAAAAGGATAAGGATAAAAATATATTTAAAACATTTCAAAAGATTATTTTAGGATATGCATTAGAACCCAAATCATATTATCATATAGTAAAATAAGTTTTGGACAATTTTTATTTGGAATTTAATTTATAATAAATTTATATTTTGAAGAGTTTCCTAAGGTGCCCCTCTCCGCTGTTATAAAAGGGTTCCTCCTCCGTCTCCTGTTCACTCCATTTTGAGTCACCAATATCTCCCAAAACCTGACCATTTATCTTCTAAACTTCTCTAGTAACAATATAGATGTGTTTTTCTTCTCTAAAGACCAACTCTATTTCCCTAAGAGTAAATTTAAAGGACGCATGGTGAGGAAGAGATAATCTCTTCTACCAATTCCTTCAAATTTATTTCTTCTTTTACTTCCTCTTATTTAGTTTTTTATTTATAAAGTTATTAAATAAGTATTTATAATATAAATATAAGTTATTATAAATATTAAACATCCTTATTTGACCTTCTACCAATCCTATAAAAAACGAAATCACCGTGAATGCGTACGTATGGATTACTGTCTCAATGTCACGGTGTAAACAGTTTTTCTCCACCCCATTACATGAATGGGTATAATGGTAGAAATAATAAAAATATATGATTATTATAACATGATACTATTTATCAAATAGTATACACCATACACATAAATAGAATTCAAAAATTATGGGAACAATATCATCGCTCGTTTGTACGTACGACTTACCGTCACCACGACGCCATGAGGTTCATTATCCACTTTAACCATTAAAGAATGGTTATAAAGTATATATAATAAATAATCATGAAATATATGACATAATAATGCTACTGGATTTTTGTGTATATATATATCATTTACTTACTTCCATCCAATTCAATACGGAAATGAAAACAGTGTTCATGCGTATGTACGACCTACCATCTCCATAAACGGTGTATTCAATTTTAGTTATCTATATTACATATATATATATATAATGAATATAATATATATATATATATATAAATCAATCAAACACGTACGATAAATGAAATGATTATTACCCAAAATTTTGCTTTAACATGGAATTGACAAATTAATGAGTAATATAAAGTCATAAGTGAGTCATATACGATATCATAAATATTATCATGTTTCTTTTGGAAGTTAATTATATTTTTAAACCCGCTATATATATGTTTTGGAAACATACGGAAGAAATCAAACCTCTTGTAAAGAATAATTTTGAGATCTCATTTTTATTCGATAGTGTTTATACATAAATATTTACTAGGGTTATATTTATCATCCATGACCATGTTTTCTAAAAAAATTGTAAAATATTTATTATTCTTACATGTATGTTTAAATTAATTTATACCACCTTTTACTTGTACTAAATGGTATGGAAGGAATCTTTCATTTTTACCATACATGGTACTTTTGGACTTTTCTGACAAAAGTGTGAGGAGAATGTTTATTTTCTTAACTTATACAGAATGAACATGTTTTACATCTTCATAATGCCTTATTTCCATTAATCTTCTTATACACACTTAAAAGTGTATTTTCAACTAAATTATTTTCTTATAAAATTTCTTGAAATTTTGAGAATAGAAAACGTTTTTGAAAAAGAAAGGATATTTTCCTCATGATGTAAGTTCAAGGGTTTTATTAAAATTATTTTCCATATAAGATGACATAGGGTTAGGTTTCTATTACTATTATTACATTGATTTGATTGTTTTTATGATGGATTTATTTTTATAAAATCCATTGATTTAATAGGGATTTTGATAGAATGATGTTTAAGAAACCTATTTTATTACATGGGTTATGATATGATGAACGATTTATGTTTTCGTGGCACATGTAAGAATGATTTAATTATGAGATGGGTTGGGTCGATATCTCCCACCAATGAATTTGGTAAAAATTTATAGCTCACAAGATAGACCTGACTGGAACGGAAGGTACATCAAGTTCAATAATACCTGGCTGGAACAGCAAGTAAACCATGTTTAGTAATAGACTTTTCCACTGTAATGGTCTTGGAAACAATGTATTGGCTACTATGTAAATCAAATTATGTGATTAATGGTTTTACACAATTACATGTTTTATTACTATGTTATTTTATCATGATTAATATTCCATTATGATCAATGCCTTACCTACTGCCAAGATTTATTTTGTGACTCAAGATTTTTATGTTTAAACATTATGTTCATGTTTTTACGTTCAAATGTATATGGTTTGTTTTATTTTCTCCATTTTAACCATAATGAGCATTTTACCTCACCCTTTTTATGTTTTGTTTTCCCCATGATATAAATAAATGTTTTAAGAAGGAAAACATAAGGGGAATATCTTTGTAGGATATGTTGAAGATCTTTCACAATGATTAGAAGATTATCTTCTAATTTTTCAAATACAATAAACTAATATGGTCTTTGGGAATCAATTTTTTGTCATGTATTATGTATTCCACAAATGTAATGTAATTTCCATATATCTCAAGCTTAGGTATCTATATTCGGTATCAAAGTGAGGTTTTAGTTAACCTATGGAAACTAGGATGCGAAAACTTTAGTGGGATCCCTAGTGATATTTTAAAGGTATGTTTAGGGATGTTAATAAGGTCATGTATAAGTATAGGATACTATCCTAAAATTATTTTAACAATCATGAATAACAATGAATTAAACCTATGAATTTAGAGACTGATGGCACTGCCCCTAGACTATGTTATTTACCTAGTAATATTTTTGCCACACACGTTTTTTTGTCTGTTTTAGTCAAAAGAGGGTACCATAAGAAATTGGGTAAACATTGAATCTTATAAAAAATTTGTGACTATAAGAATAAAATTTGTGTAATGACTAGAGTGAATGATATAATGATTATGTCGAATCAGTCATTGTAGTATATGATTAACAAGTTGAACATTAGTTGTATTCCATAGTCATCAAATAAGATGAATATAGACATTCGTGCATGTTCCCATGTTGGGAAACATATAGGAAAGAAGATTAAGATTCAAAAATATCAAGAAGAAGGGTAGAGGAACCTTGAAGAATACCTCAAATGGACAAAAAGATGTTATCTTTGTGGGAAAAAGGGTCACATAGGGACAAAGTATTTTGGAGTTCAATGTCTCGTCTGTGGAAAACCTGGGCATTACCCAAATCAATGCCCATAAATAAGGATATACTTCTATGACATGGAAGGAATTATTCCATTTCTACCATTAAATTAGAAGGATTGAAATATTTATGTATTATAATCCAATAACGATGAATGGTTAATTATATATAAGTTATCAATTTATGTTTTTCACTATGAATTTTCATTAATATGTTAAATAGTTATAATGGATAAGATAAGTGATTTTATGAAAAGGTGATATTCCTAAGAATAATAGGATTAAAATAACAATAATCCTCAATATATGTATTATGTTTAGATAATTATATTTGTATAAAGATATGATGGATGATATTAGATACATTGGAACTGGTTAAGGATTTGTTGAAATGTCGGTTATGTTGTCACCGATGAAGTATACAACTTTTCGTGACTTATTGAATATATCCAATAAGATTTGGAATTAGGAAACATGCATGTTTTCAATAAGGATATATAATAATTTATGTTATTACCATGACTCAAGATAATTCATGACGAAGTCATTCCAATGTTTGGAAATGTACCAACAAGATATATCTTATGATATAAGGGGGATGAACGATGGTCTTCACATGATTGTTATATGACCTTTATGGTAATTTATTTCTTTGTAGTGTAGGATTGGACAGATGAATATTGGATAAGCATAAATGTTGCAATGGATTAACTTGGATATCAGATAGTGTTGTTTAAGGCCATACATTTTATTATATTATTTTTGGAATTTTATAATAGTATAGATTTAGAAAAAGGACAACCCGTAGGATGGACGACAACCCGTCGTGTCGGGAAGTTTGTATGAATTGAACCCACACCCAAATTGTGAGAGGACTTTATCACCTACCGTTGTCTTATAGGAAGTCCCTTGTATGTAGAAATTAGTTTTATTTTATTATGTGGTATGATAGATGACGTATAATTCCATTTTAGGAACCATGTACGATTAATCTCACCATATATGGACTTATGTATATTTAATAATTTGTGCTAACCTTTTTTTGATAGAGATAGATGGAATGAAATATCATTATATTACATGATCTAATAACACATCTAGAATGACCAATTCAACTTCATTTGATTAAATAAGAGTTGAAGTGGAAATTTTTTAGGGAATGATCAACGGTATTTAGATCAAGTAAGTATTTCTTCTAAAGCAAAAAATATTCAAATTTAATGAATGGATATTGAAAACCAAAAATGTTGTCCTTGTCCCATATTATCAGATGATTTAAATGGTCCCTTAAATAATTATAAATTTACGGCTTTCTGGTACTTAACTTTCTACAACCCTTATTATCTATCACTATCCATCAGAACATGATGGTTAGATTTCTCTTCCATATCCATGTTTTCACTACCACATGTGTCCTCCTATGTGGAAACCCAATAATGAGTTTCTTTTTGTAATAATTACATTTTTATCTTTCCTTTTTAAAATTATGTCTTAGTATAACTTTTAATGATGTGAGTTTCTATGGAAGAAACTTTCATGGAGAAAACAATTTATAACCCTAGGGAATTTCAAAGGCAAAATTAATTTTAAGGGGGGTAGAATGTAACACCTAAAGATTTTGTGAGATATATTCTTTTTAATTTAATTTATTTCTTCCGTTGTACACCACACAAATATTATCTTGCGATATATGCAACATTATATTAGTTTGCAGTATATGCAACACTATTCATGGCTTGTGTTGCACACAATTTTAAGTTCTTTTGATATAATTAATTTCACATAAAAATGAGTAACGATTTTGTTCAATTTATAAATGAAATAAACTTGGATTATGTTATACGCAACACAGAATTAATATTTCACTGCATGAAACACTGAAATGGCTTATACAACCTTCCATAGTAGCTTCTGTGGTACGCATTACCGAGTATCACAAAAAAATGATATATTATTTAAATATTTTATAAAATATCTTTTATTAATACTATTAACCACATTTTGAATTTTATATAACATTATAAATCATCTTACACATGATATAGGAGAAAAATCAATTTTTTATTTAATAGAAGTATTTTTCCAAAAAATGATGTTTTACCAACTTTTGATGGAGCACCCATTTTAAATCAGGTTTTATACACTTTTATAAGTTATATTTGACAATATAAACTTCTTATTCTGAATCAGGACAAAAAATTTTACATTGAATAATTTTTTGATATTTTTCTAATAACTTTCATATTTTGAAAAATAGTGAAAATACACTAAATTTTAATTGAAAAAAAATTCTTCATAATAATTTATATGGCTAAAATATATTATTTAATGGTTTAAATGTATAAAAATAAAATATTTTTATATTTTAAGACAATGTAATTCATTTTCTTTAATTTTACATTGAATTCATAATTAAAACATTTCAATTAAAATATTTTAGCCATAATAATTATTTTATGGGTGGAATTGAAATATTATATTATATTTAATTCCTTATTTTTTAAGGAATAATGTTTTTATGAATTTTTAAAAATTCTGATATGAATAGAGTCCAAAATTGGCACAATTCATAACTTAAAACATAAAACAGTTTATTAAATGATTTTAAATCACAAATATATATGATTCAAAAAAATGGTTAATATAAGCCCAAATATGTCATAAATAACTTTTTTGGGTAATTTTACATGATATGGTAATTAAATTAATCGATAATGTCTAAATAACATGACATTATGGTAAGATTAAAAAGGATAAAATAAGGGCTAAACAAAAAATCTAAGGATAAAAAAATATTTAAAACAAGTCAAATAATTATTGGATGATGGGTATTCAAACCAGAATCATCTTATCTTCTAATTGAATAATTTTTTGACGTTTTTTTTTTCTGAAATTGAATTTATAAGAAATTAATATTTTTAAAGTGCCCCTCTTTTCTCTTATAAAAGGGCATCTCCTCCCTCTCCACTTTACTCCATTTTGAGACTTCAATATCTTCCAAACCCTAACCATTTCTCTTCTCAACATCCGTAATAAAATTATAGAGGTGGTGCTGTTCTCAAAAGATCAACTCTAGTACCCTAAGAGAAATTTTAAAGGAGGCACGTCGAGGAAGAGGTAATCTCTTTACCGATTCATTGAAATTTATTTCTTCTTCTATTTACACTAATTTTGTTGTTTAAATATACAGTTATTAAATATGTGTCAATAATATACTGATATTTTATTATAAATATGAATCAACCATACTTCACCTTATATCCACCCTACGAATAACAAAATCATCGCGTGTGGGTACGTATAGATTACCATCTCTACCACATGTTGTAATATGTTATTCACCACCACGTTACATGGATGAGTATATTGGTGGAAATAATAACTATATATGATTATTATAACATGATACTAATTATTAGATATTATATACCATCCATGTCAATACCATTCAACAATTATGGGAATAATATCATCGCTTTTGCATACATACGGCTTACCGTCTCCACAATGTGATGTGGTTCATTCTCCATCTTAACCATTCAAGAATGATTATAAAGTTTACATAATAATTAGCCATGAAATATATGACATAATATTTCTACTGGATTTATATATATATATATATGTCCTTTACTTCAAACTAATTCAATCAGAAAACGATAACAGCGCCCATTCGTATGTACGACCTAGCATAACCATGAATGGTGTATTCTATTTCATTTATCTATATATTATATATAAATATATAAATATATATTGAATATATAATATATATATAAATAATTTTTGACATTTTGGAAGTAATTAAATCATGATCTTATTAATCAAATAAATAATAACATGTTAAAACACGTACGATAAATTAAACGATTATAACCCAAAACATTGCTTTAACATTGAGTTGACAAATGAACGAGTAATGTAAAGTGATGAGTGAATCATATATGATATCATAAAGATTATTATGGATCTTTTATAAGTTAATAATATGTTAAAACCCACTATATAGGAGTTTCTGACAGATACGAGTGAAATTGGACCTAAGGTAAGGGATAATTTTTCAATCGCATTTCTATCTAAGATTACTTATATGTAAGTATTTATTAGAGTTATATTTATCATCCATGTCCATGTTTTCAAAAAATGTTTTCATAAAATTATTATTATTTTCCCATGTATGATTAATGTCTTTTTTACCCCATTTTGACTTTTACTATGTGGTATGGAAGAAATCATTCTTTTGTTTACCATAGGAGCTATTTTTTTTGACTTTTCTTTCTAAAGTATGGGGAGAATGTTTATTTTTTTTAACTTATACGTAATAAATGAGTTTTTTCATCTTCATAATGCCTAATTTCTAGAATTCTTATTCTACACACTTACAAGTGTATTTTCAACAAAATTAATTTCTTTTAAAATTGCACGACATTTTGAGAAAAGAAAACATGTTTGAAAAATAAAGGATATTTTCATCAAGAAGTAAGTTCATGTTTTTTATCAAAATTATTTTCCATCTAAGATTAGATAGGGTTATGTTTATATCCGTATTATTACATTTATTTGATTTTTTATGATTGATTTATTTTTATGAAATCCATTTATTTTATTTGGATTTTAATAGAATGATGTGAAAGAATCCAATTTTATTTTATGTGTTATGCTTTGATGAATGATTTATGTTTTTGTGGAACATGTATGAATGGTTTCATTATGAAATGGGTGTGGCCTATATCTCCCACCAATGCATTTGGTAAATATTTATATCTCATGAGATATATATGACTAGAACGACAGGTAAATTCCGTTTAGTAATACATGGACGGAACGGCAAGTATACCCGGTTTAGGAATGGACTTTGTCCACTATGATGGTCTTGGAAAAAATTCCTTGGCTACTATTGAAATAATATTTTCTGATTGATGGTTTTCCAAAATTCCATGTTTTATTCCCATGCTATTTTATCATGATTGATGTTCCTTTATGAGTTATTCCTTACATACTACCACGATTTATTTCATGTCTCAATATTTTTATGTTTAAACGTTATGTTCATTTTTTACATAAAAATGTACATGGTTTGTTTTATTTTTTCCATGTTTACCATTAATGAGCATTTTAGCTCACCCTTTTTATGTTTTCCTTTCCTCGGGATATAAAGAAAGGTTTTAGGTAGTAAAACACAATGGGAATATCATTATGGGAGATGTTCAAGACCTTTCACCATTATTTGAAGAATATGTTCCGAGTTTCCAAAGACACTAAACTAATATGGTCTTTGGGAGTCTTTTTTTTCATGTATTTCATATTATGAAAATTTTATGTAATGATCATGTATGTAAAGCTAGGGTCTCTACAATTGGTATCAGATGAATGAATTAGTTAAACGTTGGAAACTAGGATGCGAAAACTTTAGTGACATCCCTAGTGATATTTTAAAGGTATTTCTATGGATGTCCCTAAGGATAAGTATAAGTATATTCTATTTTCCTAAATTTATTGTAAAGATCATGAATAACCTGGATTTAAACCTAATATGTTAGAGATTTAAATACACCACCTTGACTAGATTGTTTTCCTGTTATGATTTTTTCCTCTCACACTTTTTTTTGTTTTTTAAATGGACGAAACTATATGGAATTGGGTAAACATTGAATCAGATAAACAAATTGGTGTCTGTGAAAAATAAAATTGTGTAATGAATATAGTGAATGATATTGTGATTATGAATAATCAGACATCACAGTATATGATTAAAATGTGAACTTTTGTGGTATTCCTATGCCATAAAATAAAAGGATGATGGAATTTCATGCATGTTCCAATGGTGAGGAACATAGAGGAAATAGGATTAAAATTTATACATATCAAGATGAATGGAAGAAGAACCTTGAGGAATAACTCAAGTGGAGTGGGGGATGTTATCTTTGTGTGAAAAGCGGTCATAGAGTGATGTATTGTAATGGAGTTCAATGCCACGTCTATGGAAAACATAGGCATTACCAAACATAGTGCCATGATATAAGGATTTACTTCTATGTCAAGGAAGGAATTATTCCATTCCTACCATTAATTAGAATAATTGAATTATTTATGAATTTGAATCCATAAATGATGAATGGATAATTATATAAGAATTATCAGTTTAAGTTTTTCGCAAGTGATTTTCAAGAATATGTTGAATAGTTAAATTAGATAAGAATAATGATTTAATTAAAAGGTCATATTCCAAATAATCACATAATTAAGGGAAGGATAACCCTTAATATGAGAATGTTGTTATGATAATGATATTTGTGTAAAGTTATGTTTGATGATTTGAGTTACCTAGGAACTAGTGAATGATTTGTTGAAATGTGGGTTATGTTGTCATGGATGAAGTATACAACATTTCAGGACTTAAGGAATATATCCAATAAGTTATGTTATAATGAAACATGAATTTTTTCAATAAGGATATATGGTAATTTTGGTTATTACCATGACTCAATATAATTCATGATGAAGTCATTCAAATGTTTGGAATGTGAAAAACAAGATAAATATTTTGATATATGGGGTATGAACGATGGTATTCGCATGATTTTTATATGACCTTTCTGGAAATTGATTTATTTGTACTATGAGATTGGATATAAGTATTTTTGATAAACCTAAAGGTTGTAATGGATTACATTGGAGATAATATAGTATTTTTTATGGCCAAAACTTTTTTATAATATTTCTGAAATGTTTTAATAGTGTAGTTTTAGAAAACGTTCCACCTAAAGAACAGGTGACATTCTGTCACGCTGGACAAGTCTATAGGAATTGAACCCTCAACTAAAGAGAGACATACCTTTATCACCTACCACTGGCCTATTAGAATTTTCTAGTTAGTAGAAATCAGTTTTATTTTATTGTGTTGTACGATAGACGAAGTATAAGTCCATTTTTGGAACCATATATTTTTAATCTCACCATATATGGCCTTATGTATATTTAATAACTTGTCCTACCCTTTTTCTGATAGGTACCAATGGAATGAACTATTATTCTATCTCATGATCTGCTAACACTTCAAGAATGACAAATTCAACTTCATTTCATTAAATAGGTGTTGAAGTGAAAATTGTTCAGGGAACGATCAACAATATTTAAATCATGTATATATTTCTTCTAATGAAAAAATCCCTCAACTTCAGGGAAAGGATCATGAAAACCAAAATTGTTTTCCTATTACCTTAATAACTGGTGAATCAAATAGTGCCCTAAATCATCACAAATTTATGAATTTCCAGTAGTTAAAGTTCTCCAACCCTTATTATCTATCACTATCCCTTAGAACATGAAGGTTTTATTTCTCTTCTATATCTTTTTTTTCACTTCCCACATATGTTCTCATATGTGGAAACCCAGTGATGAGTTACTTCGGGCAACCGTTACATTTCTATCATTTATTTTTAACATGATGTCTTATTTTCCCATTTAGGGATGTGGGTTTTCATGAAAGAATAATTCATAGTGAAAACCATTTATAACCCCGATGAATTTCACGGGAAAAAATAATTTTAAGAGGGTATAATGTAACACCCTGAGATTTTAAGAGATATATTATTTTTAATTTCATTGATTTATTTTTTTTTACACTACACTAAGATTATCATGTGCTATATACAAGACTGTATTAGTTTGTAGTATATGAAACACTATTCTTGGCTTGTGTTGCACAAAATTTCAAATTATTTTGATAGAATTCATTTCACACAACAATGAGTATTTTGTTTTTTCAATTTATACATGAACTAAGCTTGGATTATTTTATACACAACACCAGAGGAAGCTTTAAATCCTTGCAATATTGAAATGGATTGCACGACCTTCATCGATAACTTGTGTAGAACGCAATACCGAGTTTCACTAAACAACGATATAATATTAAAATATTAAATGAACTATCTATTATGAATATTATTATCCACATTTTTATATAATATTTTAAATTATCCTACACATGATATGAGAACATAATAAATATTTCGGATAAAATAAGTATTTTTCAAAAAAAATGCAGTTTTACAGCCTTTTGATGGCGCACCCATTTTAAATATAATTTTTTACACTTTTATAAGTTATATTTGATTAGATAAATTTATTATTTGGAATCAGGACATTAAAAATTTACATTGGATAAATGTTTGATATTTTTCTGATAACTTTCATATTTGGATGAATAGTGATAATACGCTAAAATTTAATTGAAAATAACTTTTTTCATAAAAATAAGTATAATGGTGAAAATATATTATTAAATGATTTTAACGAATAAATGGATTATATTTATATATTTTGAGAAAATTTAATTCATTTTAAGTAATTTTACATTGAAATCATAAGTAAATACATGTCAATATTTTGCATTGTTTTAAAAAACCCATTTTTTCAACAATGGGATTAATTTTAAATTAATTACTACAACTTCTGTGTTTTGAATTTGGAAAATTTTATTCCATATTTGGGATCATAAGGTTCAAATTTTGTAAATAAGTAATTTTTAATTTTGGATATTATAAATAATATCTTAAGTAATTATTTTATTTACCATGGTTAATGGGTAAATCTGGTAAATAATGGTAAACAATAAAATTATAATAATATTCAATTACCCTAACACATGTACAAATCCTATCCGATGAAATATTTCTGACGATGGGCATATTTGGGTCTATTTTTGGACTCCATGAATTCACTTGGATGTAAAAATGACAATTTATAAGAATTAATTTAAAGTAATGATAATTATAACTTAAACATAAATCATTTACTAAATCTATTTTAATATAGTTTTATATAACATATTTCATGATTATAAATTTTCATTGTAAATCTAAAAGGATTTCATAAATCATGGTTTTTTATTTATATTTTTTATAGATTATATAAATAGTTTTTTAGGAAACAAATATTATGTACTGATTACCTCATTAATGAAAGATTCAAATAAATGAATTTAAAAATATTAAAACTTATATAATTTGGTTATTTTAATGTCATACACTAATTTTATGGATGAAATTGACATATTATATTTGATTTAATTCCTTATTTTTGAATTAGGAAAGTTTTTATGAATTTTTAAAAATTCATATATGAATAGTGTCCAAAATCGACACAATTCATAACATAAAACATAAAACATTTTATTAAATGATATTAAATTCATAAAAACAAAGAGTATAAAAAATGGTTAATATAAGTACAAATATTTTTTATTTAAATTTTATGGGTTTTTACATGATATGGTAATTACATTAACCCACAATGTGTAAATAACATGATATTATGGAAAGATCAAAAAGCGTAAAATAAGGATAAAACCAAAAGGATAAGGATAAAAAAATAATCAAAACATGTAAAAAAATTATTTTATTTTGGTTATTCAACAAAAATCATATTATGTTATATTAAAATAATTGTTAGATGAATTTAGTTCAAAATTTAATTTATAATAAATTAATATTTTGAGGAGTTTCCTAAGGTGCCCATCTCCTCTATTATAAAAGGGAATGTCATGCCTCCCATACTCACACCATTTTTGGCCCTTCAATATCATCCAATACGATTCCATTTAAATTCTAGACATCCCTAGTAACATTTTTGAGATTTTGGTCTTCTCAAAAGATCTACTCTAGTGTCGTAAGTGAAATTTTAAATGAAGCATGTTGAGGAAGAGGAAACCTCTTCTACCTATTCATTAAAATTTATATCTTCTTTTACTTACTCTTATTTAGTTATTTCATTATAAATTAATAAAAAAAGTATCAATAATATACTGACATTTTATTATAAATATAAAACATCCCTATTTCACCTTCTATCCATTCTACCAAAACCAAAATCATCACGTGTGCGTACATATGGATTACCGTCTCCACGCCGTGGTGTAATATGTTTCTCACCACCACCTTACATTGATGTGTATAATGGGGGAAATAATAACTATATATGATTATTAAATCATGATACTAATTTTCATATATTATACACCATCCACTTCAATTCCATTCTTCAATTATGGGAACGATATTATCGCTCGTGCATACGTACGGCTTACCGTCTCCACGACGCGATGAGGTTCATTCTCAAAGATAACCATTCAAGAATGATTCTAAATTTTATATAAAAATTAATCGATAAATATATGCCATAATAATTCTACTGTATTTATATATTTATATAAATATTTATGTCATTTACTTACTTCCATCCAATTCAATAAGAAAAAGATAACAACGTTCATGCATATGTAAGACATACCGTCTCTATAAATAGTGTATTCCATTTCATTTATCTATATATTTTATATATTTTTATATACATAATATATAAGATATATTTAAATCATTTCTCACATTCTATAAGAATGTAAATCAAGATCTATGTAATAAAATGAATAATATCAAGTTCAAACATGTACGATAAATTAAATGATTATTACCCAAAACGTTGCTTTAACATGGAACTGAAAAATGAACGGGTAATATAAAGTCATAAGGGAATCATTTATGATATTATAAAGATTATTATGGTTCTTTTTCAGGTTAATAATATGGTTAAACTAACTATATATATGTTTTAGACACATAAAAAAGAAATCGGGCATATGGTATTGGATAATTTTTCAATATCATTTTTATCTGATATTACTTATATGTAAGTATTTTCTAGGGTTATTTTTATCATCCATGTACATGTTCTCTAAACATGTTTTCGTAAAATGTTTAATATTCTTCCATGTATTTTTAATGTCACTTTCATCCCCTTTTGTCTTTTACTATGTGGTATGGAAAGAATCTTTCTTTTGTATACCATACGATGTACTTTTTGACAATTTTATAAAAGTATGAGGAGAATGTTTATTTTTTTTAACTTATACAGAATGAAAAAGTTTTTACATCTTCATAATGAATTATTTCTATGAATATTATCTTACATTATTACATGTTTATTTTTGACAGAATTCTTTTCTTTTAAAATTTCATGACATTTTGAGAAAAAGAAACGTTTTTGAAAAAGAAAGTATATTTTCCTCATGAAGTAAGTTCAAGTGTTTTATCAAAATTATTTTCTATATAAGATGACATAGGGTTATGTTTATATACCTATTATTAAATTTATTTTATTGTGATTATTATGGATTCATTTTTATGAAATCCATTTATTTTATATGGATTGTAATGGAATGATGTTTATGAAACCCATTTTATTTTATGGGTTATGCTATGATGAATGATTTTTGTTTTTGTGGAACATGTAAGAATGATTTCATTATGAGATTAGTGGGACATATATCTATCCTCTAATGCATTAGTTAACGATTTATATCTCATGAAATAGACATGATTGGAACAACATGTAAATTTGGTTCAATAATACGTGGTTGTAACGACATGTAAACCCGGTTCATGAATGGAATTTTTCCACTATGATGGTCTTGGAAACAATGTCTTGTATACTATGGAAATAATATTTTGTGTTCAATGTTTTTCCAGAATTACATGTTTTATTCAGATTCTATTTTATCATGATTAATGTTCCTTTATAATTTATTCCTTACGTACTGGAAATATATATTTCCTGACTCAATATTTTTTTGTTTGAACTTTATGTTCATGTTATTGCGTTCAAATCTATATGGTTTGTTTTATTTTCTCCATGTTTACCCTTAATAATCATTTTAGCTCACCCTTTTTATGTTTTCATTTCCCCGGGATATAAAGAAAGATGTGAGGTAGGAAAACAAAAGGGTAATATTTTTATGGGATATATAAAAGATCTTTCACCAGGATTAGAAGATTATGTTCCGAGTTTCCAAAGACAATAAACATATACGGTCATTAGTAACCTATTTTTTTTCCGGTGTTAAGTATTACACAAAAGTAATGTAATATCCATGTTCATGAAGCTTTGATATCTAAATTTGGTATCAAATCAATGTTTTATTTAACATTTGTAAACTAGGATGCGAAAACTTTACTGAGATCCATAGAAAAATCTTTAAGTTATGTCTTGGGATGAACCGAATGTTAAGTACAAGTATAGGATATGGTCCTAAAATTATGGTAACGATCATGAATAACCTTGAATTGATCCTATGATATTATATATTGAATTTAATCCATATTGAATATGTTTTTTTCCTAGTATGATTTTTCCTCTCACACTTTTTTATGTTTAGTCAATGGAGGGAACCATAAGGAATTGGGTAAACATTGAATCTGATGAATAATTTAGTGACTAAGAAATTAAATTGTGTAATGAATAGATTGAATGATTTTGTGATTATGCAGAATTAGTCATTGTTGTTTATGATTAACAAGGTGAGATTTTGTGGTATTAATAAGTCATCAAATAATAGGATGATAGACATTCCTCCATGTTCTCATGGTGAGGAACATAGATGAAAAAAGATTAAGATTCCTATATATCAAGAAAAGGGGAAGAAGAACCTTGAAGAATACCTAAAATAGAGGGGAAAATGATATATATGTGGGAAAAATGGTCATAGATTGATGAATATTTATGGAGTTCTATGTCTCGTCTGTGTAAAACGTTAGCATTACCCAACTCAATGCCCATACATGATGATATACTTTTATGAAAAGTAAGGACATAATCGATGGATACCATTAAAGTAGAAGGATTGAATTATTTTTTATTTTAATCCACAAATGATGAATGGTGAATTATATAAGTATTATCCATTTATGTTTTTCTCTAAGGATTTTCAAGAATATGATGAATAGTTATAATGGATAAGAAAAGCGATTTAATAAAAAGGTCGTATTCTTAAGAAACAACTGATTATGGGAAGGATAACCCTTAATATGAACATGATGTTGAGATAATGATATTTTTACAATGATATGTTTGACAATTTTAGTTACCTTGTAACTGGTTAAGGATTTGTTTAAATGTGGGTTATATTTTCATGGATGAAGTATACAACATTTTTGGACTTAAGGAATATATCCAATAAATTATGTAATAATGAAACATTCATTTATTCAATAAGGATATATAGTAATTTAGATTATTACCATGAATCAATAGAATTCATGATGAAGTCATTCAAATGATTGGAATATGACCAACAGGATATATCTTATGATATATGGGGGATGAAAGATTGTATTCACATGATTCTTATATAACCTTTTTGGTAATTGATTTCACTATACTATGAGATTGGATAGAAGTACTTGAGATAAGCCTAAAGGTTTGATTGGATAATGTTGAACATCAACTTTAGGGAAAGGATATTGATGTTCAAAAATGTTATCCTAATACCTTATTATCTGATGAATTAGATGGTCCCTTAAATCATCGCAGATTTATGGATTTCTAGTATTTAACTTTCTCCAATGCTTATTATCTATCACTATCGATCGTAACTTGATGGTTAGATTTTTGTTCCTTATACATGTTTTCACATCCCACCTATGTTCTCATATGTGGAAACCCAGTTATGAGTTACATTTGATAACTGTTACATTTCTATCTTTCTTTTTTAAAATGATGTCTTGGTATCCCTTTTAATTATGTGGGTTTCCATGAAAGAAACATTCATGTTGAAAACCATTTATAACATCGATGAATTTCCAGGGAGAAATTAATTTTAATTGTGGTAGATTGTAACACCTATAGATTTTATGAGATGTATTATTTTTAATTTCATTTATGTATTGTGTTGTAAACTAAACTAATATTATCTTTCTCTATATGCAACCCCGTATAAGTTTGGAGTACATGATACACTATTCTTGGCTTGTGGGCCACAAAATTTCATGTTATATTAATAGAATTCATTACAAAAAACAATGAGTATATAGTTTTTTCTATTTATAAATTAACTAATCTTGGATTATGTTATACACAACACCACATGAGTCTTTCACTACACGCAACACTGACATGGCTTGCACGACCTTCCTCAATAGTTTGCGTGGTACATAATACTGAGTTTAACTAAACAACGATATATAAATTAAATATTATATAAACTAACTGTTCTGAATAGTATCATTCAAATTTTGAATTTTAAATAACATTATAATTCATATAACACATTATATGAGAACAAAATCATTTTTTCGATAAAAGAAGTATTTTTCCAAAAAAAATTCCATTTTACCACCTTTTGATGGAGCACCCATTTTAAATCTAGTTTTTTCCAATTTTATAAGTTATATTTGACAATATAAACTTTTTATTTATAATGAGGACATATAATTTTACTTTGGATAAATTTTTTATATTTTCTGATAACTTTCATATTATGATGAATAGATATAATACACTAAATTTTAATGGAAAACAACTATTTTCATCAAATTAATTTTTATGGTTAAAATAAATTAGTTAATAGTTTTGAAGTATAAATGGATTATATTTATTTATTTTACGACAATTTAAATAATTTTTAATAATTTTTCATTGAATTCATGAGTAAAAAATTTTCAAAATTTTCCATTTTTTTAATCAAAAACCTGTTTTTTTACAACGAGATTAATTTTAAATTTATTACTACGTAATCACTGTTTTAAATTTGGAAAAACGGATTCCATAATTTGAATCATAAGGTAAAAAAATTTTATGTACTGATTTTTTTATTTTTGGACATTATGAATAGTAACTTCAGTAATTATTTTATTTACTGGGGTTAAAGGGTAAATCTGGTAAATAAGGATAAAAGTAATTTTATAATAACATTAAACAACCTAAACGTGTTCCCTAATCCTATTAGATGAGATATTTCTGACCATGGTCATCCTTGTGTCGATTTTGGGACCCCATGGATTGATATGGATGTGAAAATGACAATTAATAAGAAGTAATTTAACGAAAATATAATTATAACCTAAACATATATCTTTTACTAAATCTATTTTAATATAGAGTTATATAACAGATATATATGATTATAAACAGTAATTGGAAATCTAAAAATATTTCATACATCATGGTAGTCTATTTATATTTTTTATATATTATATAAATAACTTTTTAGGAAACAAATAAGATGTAGTGATTACCTCATTAATGAAAGATTCAAATAAACGAGTTTATAAATATTAAAACAAATAAAATTTTGTTATTTTGATGTCATACATGAATTTTATAGATTACATTGACATATTATATTTTATATAATGCCTTATTTTCTAAGGAATAATTTTTTATGATTTTTTAAAAAGTCATGTATGAATAGTATCCAAAATTGACACAATTCATAACATAATGCATAAAACAGTTTATTAAATGATATTAAATTCCTAAAAATCCATGATTCATTAAAATGATTTATATAAGTCAAAATATGTCATAAATTACTTTTTGGGGGTCGTTTGACATGATATGGAAATTACATTA
Organism: Viscum album; assembly: GCA_963277665.1. NCBI lineage: Eukaryota > Viridiplantae > Streptophyta > Magnoliopsida > Santalales > Viscaceae > Viscum > Viscum album. Next base: position 608,001,148 of record OY728127.1, read on the forward strand.
ACCAACAATGTGTAAACAACATGATATCATGGTATGATTAAAAAGGGTAAAATAAGGGTAAAACCAAAACGATATGGACAAAAAAATATTCAAAACTTGTCAAAAATTATTTTATGGTGGTTATTAGAATCAAAATAATATTATCTTATAATTAAATAAGTTTTTTACGATTTTTAGTGGAAATTAAATTTATAATAAATTAATATTTTTGTAGAGTTTCCAAAAGTGCCCCTATCCTCTCTTATTAAAGGGCGCCTTTTTCCTCTACTCTTCCCAATATTTTAGGCCATAAATATCGAAAAACCCTCCACATTTCTCTTATAAACTTCTCTAGTAACATTCTAGATATTCTGGTATTCTCAATAGATCAACTCTAGTGCCCTAAAAGAAATTTTGAAGGAAGCATGTCGAGGAAGAGGTAATCTCTTCTACCGATTCTTTCAAATTTATTTCTTCTTATACTTAATATTATTTACTTATTTCATTATAGAGTAATAAAAATAGTATCAAAAATATACTAATATGTTATTATAAATATGAAACGACCCTATTTCACCATCTATCCATCCTACGAAAAACAAAAACATCGCGCATGCGTATGTACGGATTACCGTCTCCATGCTGTGGTGTAATCTGTTTTTCACCACCACCTTACATGGAAGGGTATAATGGTGGAAATAATAACTATATATGATTATTATAACATGATACTAATTCTTAGATATTATACAACATCTACTTCAATACCATTCAACAATTATGGTAATGTTATCATCGCTCGTGCATACGTACGTCTTACCATCGCCACGACGCGATGAGGTTCATCATCCATGTCAAAAATTCACAAATAATTATTAACTATATATAATAAATAATAATTAAATATATGAAATGATAATGCCAATGGATTTATATATATGTATATATGTCATTTACATACTTCCGTCCAATTCAATATGGAAACGATAACAGCGTTCATGGGTATGCACGGCCTACCGTCTCCATGAATGATTTATTCCATTTCATTTATCTATATTATATATATATATACTGAATATATAGGATATGTTCAGATAATATTTTACATTCTGTAAGTATGTAAATATTTATCTATGTAATCAAATTAATAATAACAAGTTCATACATATATGATAAATTAAACGATTATTACCCAAAAAATTGCGTTAACATGGAATTGACACATGAACGGGTAATATATTGTCATTAGTGAATAATATATGATACCATAAAGATTATAATGGTTCTTTTACAAGTTAATAATATGTTTAAACCCACTATATAGGTGTTTCAGACACATATGGAAGAAATCAGACCTAAGGTAACAGATAATTTTGAAATCTCATATTTATCTGAGATTTTTTATATGCAAGTATTTACTAGGTTTATATTTATCATCCATGTCCATGTTTTTGAAAATTGATTTCATAATTTTTTTACTATTCTTCCATGTATTTTAAAGTCATTTTAAACTCCCTTTTTGGCTTTTACTACGTGATTTGGAAGGAATCGTTATTTTATTTTACATACGTGTTACTTTTTGTCATTTATGACAAAAGTGGGAGGAGAGTTTTTATTTTTATTAATTTATACATCATGAATGAGTTCATACATCTTCATAATGAGGTTTTTCCATGAATCTTCTTCTACATGCTTACAATTGTATTTTCATTTGAATTATTTTCTTTTAAAATCGCATGACATTTTATGAAAAGAAAACATTTTTGAAAAAGAATGGATATTTTCTTCAAGATGTAAGTTCAAGTGTTTTATAAAAATTATTTTCCATCTAAGATGACATTGGTTTATTCTTCTATCCCTATTAATAAATTTACTTGATTTTGTTTATGATGGATTTATTTTTATGAAATCCATTTATTTTATATATATTTTAATGGAACGATGTGTAAGAAACCAATAATATTTTATGGGTTATGATATGATGGATGATTTCTATTTTTGTGGAATATGTAATAATGATTTCATTATGAGATGGGTGGGACATATATCTACCTCCAATAAATTGGTTAAAGATTTATCTCTCATGATATAGACATTAATGGAATGACATGTAAATTAGGTTCAGTAAAACATGGCTGGAATGGAAAGTAAACCCGGTTTAGTAATGGACTTTGTCCAATATGATAGTCTTGGAAACCATTCGTTTAATACTATAGAAATCATATTTTGTGATTAATGTTTTTACATAATTACATGTATTATTCCCATGCTATTTTTTCATGATTAATATTCCTTTTTAATATATGCCTTATGAACTACTATGATTTATTTCCTGACTCAATATTTAACTGTGTGAACTTTATGTAAATGTTTTTACATTCAAATGTATATGGTTTGTTTTAATTTCTCCATGTTTACCATTAATAAGCTTTTGAGATCACCCTTTTTATGTTTTAATTTCCCCAGGATATAAAGAAAGGTTTTAGTTAGGAAAACAAAAGCGGGAGATCTTTATAGGAGATGTTGAAGAACTTTCACCTTAATTAGAAGATTATGTTCTGAGTTTCCAAAGACACTAAACTAATACAGTCTTTGGTCATCTGTTTTTTTTCATGTATTTAGTATTCTGCAAAATTAATGTAATTCCCATGTATGTCAAGCTTGTGTCTCTACATTTTGTGCTCATTATATGTGTGTTTTTCATGTGAATGAAACTACTTTCATGTTATCCAAAATGGATATAGTCCCTCGGTTTGTTCATATAATTGGTTCCAAAATACCGTGTATGTTTACACAATCTTTTGGATATCCCAACATTAACCAAGATGTCTTTGAGTTACATATGTGTCACATAAACTAGGGAGGTTCAATGCAATGTCCCCAAATGGGGTCAAAAACCAACGCTTCACAAATATTCTCAAGAGTGAAAAGAACAGGTTGAGAACTCAATGGATAATTCTTATACACCTAAGGCATACTTTCCTTATTCAAGAAAGAGATGCATGGAATTCTTCTACCTTTTTTGAATAGTGGGTTACACGATACACTATTTCTTTGTGAATGACAGATCTCTCAATATCAGGAACACCAAACCATCTTTCGAGGAATCTTTATTTGTAGACAATGATCACATATATTTTCACTACCAATAATCCGAATTTTCTGCCTCTTCCATGAATCATTAAAACTCTCAGAAAATATGTTTTTTTTGTAGAATATCATCAAATGCACAAGTTTAATAGTACCCATTCAACCTTAATCAGCATTTCATGGATTTTTTTGTGAGCCTAAGACTCTCCTTTGTAGTTTCATCCTCACCTAAATGACATGTACTAAATATCTTATACTGATAAATCTTGTGATGATCAGATTCATGCACCGAGAATCCTTTACAACTCCATTTTCTTCATCCATGTTTGATCTTCTTTGCTTGGGGGAATTCATGAAAATTTAATTGCATGCCATATCTATTGATATTGAGAGGAGTATAATGAAGTTTATTAGATTGTCAATGGGGGATAGAATCTCAATCATGGTGGTGTGGTTGTGTCCCCGACATATCGGTATGTGTTGGGTTGTTGATGGTAGAAGATGATGCAAGGGATTAATCATATTTCTTGGGATGAATAAATCGAATGAATTGATCAATTCGATTGCACAAATAATAAAATATTTGATCAGATGGTTTTGAAATTTATAGGGCTAAAGTAAACTGTAAAAACATTTTTCCACATCAAAAAATGTCATGGTTTCTCCATTATTTATAATACTCATCATGTTACTAGTGTCTTAGAAATCTCTTCCTGCTCCTGGTACTTCCCTGTACCATTCTATGGGCGCGCTCTATGCCCAAACTCTCTTTGGTACCTTGGCTCAAACTACGCACAACCTCGACCCCATTCACTCCTACGTTCTTACACAAGGCTTGATGCATGTCTCTGGAGGGATTTTGTTGGCTTTCATCCCCTCGGTTCGGTCTACCTTGTGTCTTACATGCTTCCTTTGTTTATGGCTTGGTGTTCATCATAGTGGGATGACCTTAAATTTTAATTAAATCCCATATAAACACTTTGTTAAAAACCCATGTGTATATAATTAAATGCAACATGAAGGGAATAACCACATCAAATTATCTATCTCCAATAAAAACCTCATATTCTAAACATTCATCCTCTTTGATGTAAAATAAAATTCACCTTTGACATAAATAATTTGAACTTAGAAATAGTTCAGAAATCATATGATTAAATAGAATGAATTTACAAGCATGACATCCAATTTAATTTCATGATCCCATAAGGACACTATAACCATTATTAATTAATACATCCACTTAAAAAACATATTGACATATGATTGATAACAAATGAAATCAGTAAGCTAAAAAATATCCCCCTTTTATATTTTTCAATATCTCATAGGCACACTCTGTAAGAGTCAATATGCATGCCATGTTTTTTATTCTCCCCATTATTGGAAATAAAATGAAAATAGTAGGAGGGGATGTATCAAAACATGTTCTACATCCTTTAAATAATATCTTCAGAAATATTTGTGAGATAGGAATGATATCACATGGTTCACATAGCAAAGACCCTTTAGTTTATCAACTCTAAGTATACTTCCGTTGACCCGGTGTATAAAATAAGGGATATATAAACAATGTTTTTAATATTGTGTATAAACAAGAATGCATGTGAAATCATTCTCACAATGTATCAATTCATATCCAAGGGGTTGAAAATTATTAGATTTATTAATAAATGGAAAAAACATTCTCATAGTTTAATATACAATTCCCCCCCATAAGGGATACATCCATATCCTTAAATATCAAACAAATTATTAAGAAATCAGGTATATAATTGGAAAATATGGGGGAACTTCTCTTATTCTTTAGGATATTGAGAAGTCTGAACATGATGTTTTATCCTTAGATTAAAAATCCTTTGTGTTGGAATTTCCTTGGTGAAAATATCGGCAACCTGATCTTTAATAAAATTTTATTCTAAGTGGATATCTGCACTATCAACATTTTCATTCATAAAATGTTATCTGATATTAATATACATGGATATTGAATTTTGTATATGATTTATATATAATCCAATTTGAATTTTATTCTCACATAAAATATTTAGTGGTTTCTCAGTTTCAATTTTTAAATCTGCAAGCTACACTTACATCCAAATCATATGTGTACATGCAAGTGTAGGTGCCCCTAGTCTACCTCAGTTGGGATCAGTGTTACTAGATTATAATTCTTTTTATACTAACTGATACATACTTCTCCCAAGAATATGGGTCCACCTTGTGTATATCTCTTTTTTGTACAATCAGTTGTGCAATCTACAACTGTAAACCGAATAAACTTTGTGTCTGCACTATGTTGGTATAAAATCCCATAGTTCAGAGTTCCTTTCACATATATCAAAATTATTTTAGCTTCTAATAAGTGAGACTCTTTCGAATCACTCTTAAATCTGGCACATAGAGTCACTGCATAAGTTATATTTTTTTTTAAACCTGCAAATCACTTTTTTTGGATTTTTAAAAAGCCGGTTTGAGGGTTATCCGGTTCCCGATACAGCCGCACCCAAAACCATCATCCAAAATTCAAATTCAACAAAACTGCCTCGAACTTCACCCTATGCACAGCTCATCACCTCGTAACTCGTACCCCCATCACGTCGAAGCTCGAACCAGTCATCAGAGCCCCGCAATCATCTCACCGGTCGCCGGTGAGACCATCGGAAAATCGTCGTCGGAACCTCCTTCGCAGCACCATCCGACCACCGTCATCACAAACTTACGAAAATCTCAGGAGCCCGAAACAGGCGCTCCTCGTCGATGTCAACAAACAGGGCCGAACAACGTCGACGCACAACCGAGAAGGACCCAGAGCGCTCCAGAGAGTATGCCGGTGAAGACCTCTCTTACACCCGTAGATCCGACCATCAGTGCCGTCAAACGTCACCACCGGAGCAAATCCAGCAAGGCCAATCACCGGGAAGCATTAACCGGGGAGAAAAAACCAAGCAACCAACAAAGATCACACATACCAAAATCAAGAAGCAAACCTTCAAACCCAACGAGTTAAAAACCTCCAATACTCAGAACCGGAGGAAGCAGGGATCCGCTGCAAGCAGAGGAAACCCATCGCCGCCGTCCTTTGCGACCTCGAGGTCCGCCGCAAAACCATCCGCCAAACCCGAGAGCCGGGCCAAGACCTCAGACGTATGGATCTGGAATTTCCATCTCGGACTGACACCACGCCGCCAACGAAACCCTAAACAGAGAAAGGAATCGAGAGAGGCGATGGAGAGCGGGAGAGACGATGAGAACCATGAACCCACTGGATTTGAGGAACCGCCAGACTCGCCGAGAAAACGGAAGGCCGCCACGAAACCCTAGGGAAGGAGACGGCGACGGGGAGAGCGCCTGAAGCCGCTGTGCCTTTTACGGGCCCATCAAGAAAAAAAATCGCTGCATAAGTTATATCTATCCTTGATGTATTGAGATAATGTAGGCTTCCAATGATTCTTATGAATTCTCTCATATTAACATTGTTTCCATTTTAATCCATGCATAATTTAGTTCCAACTGAAATGGGTTTTGAAACCACCTTTTAAATATCCATTACAAAATATTTCACCAATTTCCTCACATACTTATCATGTTATAGAAATATGGAATTTGGTTTTTGTTAAGCCTAAAATCACATAAAATATGTCATCTGACCAAGCATGGAATTCTAAGAATTTCTCATCATTTGATCAGAATATTCTTCAAATAGAGCTTCCTTGACATGAGAAGATATAATTTCATCCACATATATAATAATTATGACACTACCATTGTCCATTTATATGAAATGAAGGTTATTGTCAACATTACCATTGAAAAACATCATATACCTTAAACATCCATATATTTTGGTGTACCATGCTCTATGGGCCTAATTTATAATGTACATAGATTTTATCAACCTGTATACCATGCTTCCATCCTTTTCTAAAACATAACTATCTGGTTATTCGATATATACCTCTTTATAGAGATCTCTATTTTGAAATCAAGATTTCACATCCTTTTGATAATCATTTTAATGCTTGTGTACTTCAAATACAAAGATAAATTTAATTATTTCCAGCCCTGCTACTGGTGCAATGGTTTACTCAAAGTAAATTACATCCATTTGTGAATATCCTTTATATACTATCATGACATTTTTTCTTGGAAATCCACCTTTATCATTAAAATTATTTCTAAAAACCCACTTGGTTCTAATAAAATTTTTATTTTTGGGTCTTTATAATATATCCCATGTGTTGTTCTTCACAATTTGATCAATATTCTCATGTATAGATTTTATCCATTCCACCTTATCAACTACTTCTCACACTATATAAGGTTGATCTTGAGAAATAAGTGCAGTTTGATCTTCAATAGTCAATATTCTTCTTGTTTTCACTATAGATTATTGATTAGTAATGATATTTTCTATCTCAAATTGTTTCTTTAATTAGTTGTTCCATTTATTATTAATTAAATTATCTTCTTCTTCTTCTCCAGTATATTTAAAATTAATAGAAACATTGTTTTGTTATGTCCTAGTAACTTCATCATTCTTCTGTTCTATTACTATACCATTTTCAACCAAATATTTTGAATATTCATTATAATTAATATCTAATTTGATATTGTTTTCAATGATTATGAAATCACAAAAATCAATATTATTTTTCATCCTTTTGTTACAACATCGATATCCTTTACCATCAGATATGTTTCCTAGGAAAATTCCTTCCTCTGCCTTATCCTAAAATTTTCCAAAATTAATTTTCATAATCATTATGATGTAGGGACTTCTATAAACAATAATGTATTTAACAATTGTAGGAAGGAATTGTACCGCAATTCCTTCCTCAAGATGTTGTGTCTGGATACCATAGTTTAACCCATTTCAACAATGTTTCTCTTATTTATTTCACTTATCCCATTTTGTTATGGATTATATGGTGTGATTTATTGAATCATGATTTCATGTTTGAAAATATAGATTTCAAAATCACAACAATTATACTCATGACCATTATATGATCTCAATTTCATGATATAGAGACCCATCTCCTTCTAAACTTGTCTTCTAATTTTTTTAATATTTTAATTGCCTCTGGCTTGTGCTTGGTTACATTTCCCACGCATGTGTAGCCATAAATTATTGTTATGAAATACAGATCACCCCTTATAGACTTTTGTCTCATTGGCCCACATATATCAGTTTCTATATGTTCAAGGGGCCTAGTAGATAGGATATCCACCCCTTTTTTGATCTTTGGGTAAATTTTCCTTTCTCACATGTTTCACAAAATTCATCCCTTTCCCTTATGAACATGGGAATATCTCCCATAATGTCATACATTAGGATTTTGAAAATGATCCTTTGACCAAGAGGTACATGTATTCTATGCCTGAAGTTTTTCTATCCTTAGAACTCAAATTATAAGAATTAATAGAATCACCTATTTGCAATTGATCATTCATGGTCCTTTTTCCATGAGTGATGATTCTTCCATAATTTGAGCTCTTGATGATACATGAATCCTTTTTGAACAGAAAATAATGTCCATCATCAAAAAGTTATCTTAATCTAAGAAATTTTTTATTTTACCCATCAAAAAATAACACATTATCAGACATCAGATTTTTGGTGTAAATATTTTCTTTTCCAAATCTGTTGATTTTTAGTGAGCCATTGTTTCAAAAGATCGTGTCTCCTTAATGATTATCAATGTGGCTCAAAAAAGTTTTTATCACCAATCATGTGTGATGATCATCCACTATAATGAATTCATGCCTTAGTTTTACTACTATATTTCAAAGAAACTTTCACAAAACATTAATTTTTGCCATTTATTTTCTAAACACTCTAACCATTAAAGGCATTGAATGTTTGTTGTGGTAGAATAAACATTCCCTTTTTATATTTATGGACTTACTAATCACATCTTCCATAGATATCATCTAAATAGTCCAATTTGTTATAATTTGGAAAATCAGATGAATTTTTAATGATTACATTCCTACATTGTATTTCTCTTCTGTTTTCTAAACACCTCCCCCTTAGTTCAGGTATTATTTTCTAGTATAGACATATTATACGAACACAAATATTCCTTGTGACCAAAAACTATTCAATATCTATAGTATCCTCTAAACCATGATATTCAAAAACTGATAGGATCCTTGTCTTTAATATTTTAATTTATTTTTTCCCATAAATTTATTTTCTCATTATACTATGGAAACAAATCTTTTTTGATAATTTCCATTTTATTTTAGATTAAAAAAATATATCTCACTATAATTTGTGATACAAACTTGTCTTAGATTTATTTTTGGACTTTCATTGTTATATATAACAGATTTATTTTGAGATTTGATGATTTTTTATTAACCTTCTTATTTGATCACATCATTTCACTAATGTGTGATGATTATTCATTGACATCAACAGCCTTATTGAAATATTATCTGATCTTTTTCATTCTTTTCATTACATCATGGAATTTATAATGACTCAATGAATATTCTTATTCTTTACAGTAATTACTTTCCTCATGGTATTTAAACGTATTTTTGATTTTAACTACCTTCATTTTGTGTCTTTTGATATCTTCTATATAAGAAATTTCTTTTATTTCACATCATTCCTTTTCCTTAGTTAAAATTTATGTTTCATTCAATAAAAGAAACTTTCCATTCTTTAGATTTTTGTTTTTCTCAATATAGGCTTCTAATTAATTCTTTAAAATGTGTTCTAGATCTATATATTTACATTCATCATCTCCAATACTGTATGTATCAAACCCTATTTTTATATGATCCAAGAACATAGTTTCATCTTCTGATTAGCTTTCTGATGTAGAGTCTACATCCTCTTCTTTCATCACATATCATTTTCATTCACCTTGAAATTACTTTTACATTCTTCAAATACCTTGACTAAATATTTTTATTTTCTACCCCATTTCATCTTCTGTTTTGTTTCTTCATATATCTTGGGAGAAACATGGCTTTTCTTATACCCATTTATAAAAATGTGTCCAATTTCATTAATTTTGTAATATCTTTGTGGTAGTTTTCCTTCACCCTTGAACTTCCCATTCCTAAATATCCTTCATATAAGAGAAATGATTCTTTTATATTCATCCTACTTATATTCAATATCAGATTCAATTGATTCTGAATGTTTATCATATCTATTTTTGAGTTTTATCATGGCCTCAAAATCATCATCATATTTGATATTCTTCTTGAAAAATGTGATATTTCTCATTTCATATGAAATGAAAATGTTATAAAACTCTTCAATATAATAATCATCTATATATTCAAAAGATGATACCTTATAATAAAACCTTTTTGGAAAATTTCAAATCAGTTTTTTGACAATAGTTGAATTGTCCAACTTTACTCCAAAGACAGAAATTTTACAAAAAGATTAGTTGAATCTTCATATATAGTCATCAATGTTCTCTTCTTCACCAATCTTGATAACTTTTAATTTTCTCCTCCAATATGAAATTTGGATTCCTTGACTTTCATGTTTCCTTCATAACTTCTTTCCAATTTGACCCAAATTTCATTGGCATTTTTGAGTCCCATAACTTATATCTATGTATTTTATGGTAGATTCATCAAATTTTTGTTTTGTGATTTATCACTGGCATATATATTTCATTTATCAGTGAAAGTTAAAATATCTTCATCCAATATATTATGGAATATATCAATAGTTTTGTCTCTAACATTAAGGCCAAGAGATAGAAGATAGGGTAACATCCTATTATTCCAACTGTGATAATTCTTTCTATTGAAAGTAGGAACACCCCTAATATTGAGAGGGTTTAGATTATCCATCTTCAAAACCGTAGTAGATCCTTAAAAAGGTAACCTGAACTTTAATACCAATTGAAATACACATATCCTTATAAGATCACTAAGAGAGGAGGGTGAATTAGTGATCCCCTTTCTCTAAAATTTGCATTTTATAAATAGCACCATTTTATTTTCAATTCAAACAATGTTGATGGTTAAAGCCTTGATCCACTTCTTTACCTTACTTAAAATTATTTTGTAAAATAAATTCACATAACACAAGGATTTATAAGTTTTATTACTAAGACATCCGCCTTGTTGTGTTTTTTATTCTCCAAAAAAAGATTAATTATTTTATCAGAATATGATTAAAAATAGTAGTTGGTTAAACTCTCTAATTACAAGATAGTTATACCCCCAACATTAATTCATCTTTTTTAGTTATATGTAACCCAAAATGCACATTCTTCTTCTAGAAACTTGATATAACCCCCAACTTCAACTTCTTTTTTTAGATGTCTCGATCCACTTCAAGATGATTTGATGATCTTCATGTTCAAGCTTGTAGGATCTGACTTTCTCATGTACCAGTTCAGGTAACTTCAACAATATCTGATTGAATCAATTGGTCTTGATCAATTATTATGATCACCTGTAATGATCATTCTCCTCATTGAAACAAATTCTCAGGCTATGAATTATTACTTCTGACTGATTTCTGGGCCACACTTAATTCATGTTCATATCATGCATGGATTTCATGACATCCAATCTCCTCTTTCCTTAGTTCTAAGAGAAGATATTGTTTTTTATGTTTGGGTTCAATATATGTGTGATTTTTATGTGCATTCAACTACTTGTGTGATAACACGAATTGTTATAGGTATATTCATGCTCAAGTCCTTGGTTCCAAAATAAATTGTTTGTTTACAATAAATTTCATATTTCCACACATTAACCAAGAAGGATTCACATTTTAGATTCGCTGCGCAAACTAGATAGGTTCAATACACTATACCCAAATGGTTTCATGAACTAGTTAATAACGAAGCATCTCAAGAATTCAAAACACATGTTGATCTCTCATATGAGACATATATTTCAAATTATGAATTGATTCCTCATGAAAGAATTAGTTTCATGGAAGACTTCTATCTTTCACAAACATTGGGTTACATGATTCTATATTTCTTTGCGAACAAGAGCTCTCTCAATATCAGAAACACCAAACCCTCGGTCGAGGGATCTTTCTTTTTAGGCAAGGATCACAAGAATTTTCACATCCTTTGATCCGCTATCTTGGAATCATTCAACCTCTTAAAAAACATGTCATGTTGTGGAATATCATCAAATGCCTAAATCATTTGGGACCCTTTCAAACATTCACCGCATTTTAGGGCATTTTTATTCTGTGAGCCAGAGACTCTCTGTTGTGGTGTCATCCTCATATTCATGACATATAGCATGTATCTTATGTGGAAAATATTGACTTGATTAGAGTCATGAACCATGAAGACTCTGCAACTTTGTTTCCTTCATCCATGTTCAATCTTTTTTGTTTAATTGCATGCAAAAAATTATAATTGCACATTAGATCTTGTGGAATTTGGACAACCCTAATGTAGTGGATTAGATCATCAATAGTGAATGGAATCAGATCATGGAGGTGTGGCAGCCTATCTGGTGTTCTAGTATGTGTCTGGTGGTCGGAGGTAGAAGATGACGCATGGGCTCGATCGGACGACCCTGGATGAATAACATGAACGACATGATAAATTGGATGTCTGAGATAAAAAATGATCATATTGGATGGTTGTGAAATTTTTAGTGCAAAAATTTCCTATAAAAACTTGTTTTCACAGTGAATTGCATCACATTTTCCCTATGGTTTATAATACTCAATGTTTTGTTAGAATATCATAAATCTCTTCCTCATCCCAGTATCACCCTGTACCATTATGCATGCATTCTCTACGCCTATCCTCTCTATGGGACCTTGTCCCAAAATATGCATGTGCTTGACCTTATGCGCTACTACCATATTACACAAGGATCACCGCATTCCAGCTGTAGGCCAACCATGTCTTACTTCCCATCAATGCAGTTGACCAAGTGTCCCACATGGTTCCATCAGTTGAGGCAAGATGGCGAACATAGTTGGCTAGCCATTAATTTTAAAAAAACCCCATAAAAACACTTTGTTAAAACCAAATTATAAATAATTAAATGCCACATTATGTGAATGTAAATTTAAAATTATCTCTCTCCAATAAAATCCTAGTCTTTCAATCATTTTTCCACTTTGATGTAACCAATCTGTCGCCTTTGACCCAGGTAATTTGATGGTAGAACCAGTTATGTAATCATCTAATTAAATATGGAGAACGTCGATGAATGACATCCAATGTTATTTCGTGATCCCATTAGGTCACTCCTAGTAGAATAACTTCAACTATTCAATTAAAAAAGTACCTATTGAAATATCATTCACAATAATGAAATCACTCGTCTCAACAGGATGTAAAAGTTTGAACTATGTTCATCATCCAATATCTCCTTCTTTACCTCAGGATTTAATGACGCACAGAGCCATGACCAAAATTGTATAACTCCTCTATTAACACTTATCTCTATGGATTTATATTTTCTTATAGATTCCACTTTCTTCTGAATTCCCACATAATCCATTTGAGAATCCTTATCCTCTCTAGAAGGGGTGTTTGAGAAATCATTTTTGAAAGGATTAATGATGTTTCTACCTTTATGATTATGTTTTCTATCATTTTCATGTCTATTAATGTCTAATCACACTGAATTATCATAGATGCTAAAATTTATAGATAATTTCTACTTAGAGAAAGATTCACTTTATTCCCTTTCCCATGTTGGTAATGTATTCATAATTCATATTCCTTAATCTACTCTAACCATAATATCTATTGTATATTTATCTCTTTCTATGTGAGTATATACTTGAAGATCTTTTGATCTGTATATATTTAACACTTCTTACCAAAGATCTATTTCCACATTATTTTCATTGTAAATATCAATACATCCAACTATAGATCATGAAATGGGTTTTTTATTCATGGTAATTCAACTTCCGTGAATAATTTTCTATCACATCAACATTAATCTTTAACAAATAGCCCAATCCCTTCGTCTAATAAATTTTTTTAAACCATGAAAAGATGACCACAAATGGTTAGCATATGAACAAGTGTAGTGATAAGAACCTTTTTCAAATCCATGAATATCACCTCAAAATCCTCCTCTAAAATAAACATAACTCCCTCCTGAGTTAGTTTCGTTATAGTGTCTCACAATCGTGATACATTTCACAAAAATTGATGATAGTGCATATCTAATACAAGGAATCTATTAATTTTAGACAAAAATGTCAGCCTCATCAAACCTTCATACTATTAATCCTTTGATGGATCCATAAATATCCCATTTCATGTGACAATATTCCCCAAGGGTGAGACTTCCTTCCACCTGAATTCACATCTATGGTAATTTTTTTCAAATATTCTTCTTTCGTATGGTATTTAGCATGGTTTTATTATCCTCCTAATTCTCGACCTTCCATTTGGATTATATTTGAATATTTTCAATAAATACAACCAAAAAATAGTTCAGGTTATATATGAAGACTCTATTCATCATGTCCAGAAAGCTATATGTAAAATTAGTGAGTCTGAATGGAATTACTATGAAATCATAGTACATGTACCTTGTACAAAAAGTATCCTTGGGGATATCCTCATTCATCAACCATACATGATAATACATCGATAGAATATCCACCTTGTAAAATTATTGGGCTCCGTGTGTCTAACTAAAAAAGTCATAAATCTATGGTATAGGATTATGGTTCTTTATTATGATATTTTTTATCTCAGGATAATCAATTCAAAGGGGTGATTAACCCAACATTATTTATGATGAAGAGAACCGGTGCACCATATAGTGAAGAACATGGGTGTATAAATCCTTTATCAAGATTCTATCGTAGTTTATTCTTTCGATAATCAATATTAACTAGATCCATTCTATATAGAGTCCATGATATTGGAAATGACTTAGGTATAAAATTGTTTGAAAATTCAAACTCTCAACTATGAGAAAAATGATACAATTCTTAGGAAACAAATCTGTTTATTCCCTTAAAAATAAAATGTATTAGGGTAATATTTTTTCCATAGAATAAATCATTTTAGCTATATATTCTTTATCATAGGATAATAATATCCATGCTTGATATATTAGTGATAAATAATAATCATCCACCTCCTTTCACATTTGTAGAATCAGATGATGATTTTTAATAAGTAGAGTGATTTCCTTTTCATATCAATTTTTTTTCTTAATGCAAGGAATGACAACCCATAACAATAATTCTATCATGTCCCCTTAAAGGAAGTATCACAAGGTTATCTAGGAAGATTAACCCACACATTTTGACATGGTAGGATTTGTATAATTTGTATTTAATAATTTCCCCATTTTCTGTTTTCATTGATAGCTCTAGTTCCATGGTTCGTGGTGGTGTTTCAATAGTTCTACAAAAAATTCATGACATGAAAGAATTCATAGAACCAGAATAAAAAATGTATGTTAAATATTCTTGAATTATTAACTAGTGTACCTATCACCACTTGGTTTTTGGGATACACCTCAGTAGTTGTGATGGAATTATATCATTATTTCTTCCTTAGAGGTAGTTGGTTGTTTCTAAAATCCATTGGATCAGTCCTTTGGTTTATCAATTTCCCGTGTTCTATGAATTTGAAAAAATGGAAAATGTTATCCGGGTTCACTGGATCATTATTTCCCTCTATCACATTAATGGGTTTCTACCATCCTAAATATATATCCAGGTTTCCATCCTTCCATCACCTAAATCATTTCCTCATCCCCCCTTATGATATTTCAGCAGTGCTTCATTACACATTTGTTACGAATAGGATGTCAAAATTTCTTAACACCATTAGATTTCATCATCATATAATCATTAATTAACTCCACATTCGGCTTCATATCTGCATAATACCCCTGAGATACACTTATATCTATTTTGAAATTGATGGATAATTAGAAAATTTCCTCAAATCTATCATACTCTTGAATAGCTAGGGATTTTCATATAGTTGGTTTTATCACACCATAGAAGAAATAAAATTATACTTTGGGGGTAATGATAAAGACATAGGAATATCATGAATGTCTTTTAATTTTTCCTTATACACCCTAATGGATTCATAATCTATTTGGTTGAGAGAATGGAAATTAATTCTGATTTCATGTTGGAGAGTGTGGGTAAAATACTCATAGAAAAACATTTTCTGGAATTGAATCCACCAAATCTCTTGGATATATTCATCAAGAATAATATTATTGATAAATATCCACCACTGATCATCTTAACACTCTATATGATATACAACCATTATAAAATTTCTGTTTCTCAAAAAATTGAAATATGAAAACAATATTCTTAATTTAGATGATCCATTGTTATAAAATAAAGGGAATATATGATCCATGGAATTTTGGAGGCCTCTATCCTATAAAGTTATCAGTTTACACTTCTTCTTTCGATGATGAATTGAGGCCATAAACTTGATCCATGTTTCTATTCATAACCTAATTTTTTGAGATATCTTCATCACAATGTTCACGATTCTTTCTCTAATAGGGTTAGGAAACTCATTTGGGTTGTAACACCCATATGTTTTTAGGAAATATTTTTTTAAATAATTTTTATTCTTTAGTAGCATTCTTTCCATGAAACTATGAGTTTAAAAAAACCTAGTGATTCCATTATTATAGAACTTCCATTATAGCCTAGTCATTAGGTTAGCAAGAATAATTATATCTATCTTATGAAAACGCATCGTGAAATCCTTGGTTATCAATTATTCATTAAAAATATAAATCAGTTAGTTATTTTTATTTTTTAGTTAATTATTTTTTTTAATGAAACAAAATATTTTTGATCTTCATAAAATTGATATTTTAGTCATATGGAATGAATAAAACCCAATTTTATGTATAAAAACCATTTTTTATTTTTTTATTTTTTATATTTTTACACCTTTGAATGAAAAAACCCATTTTACGTTAATATTTTTACACATTAATAAATTCTATATGACAACTAAAACATTTTATTTTGTGGTGGGATAGAAAAATTTACTTTGGATAAATATCTGATATTTTTTGATAACATTCTTGTTTTGATAAACATTAAAAATATGCTAAATTTTAATTAAATACTACTTTTTCATCGAGATAATTTATATGGTTAAATTATAATATTTAATTGTTTTAAAGTATAAATGGAATATATTTTTATCATTCAATATAATTTATGTCATTAGAATTAATTTTACATTGAATTTATAGGTAAAAACATTTTAATCTTTTGCAATGTTTTACTATTGAAACCTATATTTCATTAACAAGATTTATTTTATACTAATTAATTCCTCTTATTTATTTTGAATTTTTTAAAAATGGATTCCATATTTGGAATTATTAGATATAAATTATGTTAATAGGATACTTTTATTTTTGGAAATTGTGAATAGTAAGTTGGGTATTTATTTTTATTACCATGTATAAAGATAAATCATGTAATTATGGGCAAAAATAATATTATAAAATTATCTTAACAACTTCAAAAAATCCTATTTGAAGACAAAATTAGACCATTATAATCTATTTTTATAAATGGAATCACTTTATGGCCACTTACATATGAATATGACATGAATGTAATAAAAACTAATGAATGTGACAAAATGTCACAATCTCATTTTATATAAGTATATTAATTTTAATATATAGATAACTAGGAGATAATATAAACTATAAATATTATATGGAAATAAAATATAGTAAACTACATCAATTAAATTTATTTATATCTTTTAGAGAATAAATAATTACCATTAATGATGACACAATAGTGATGTAAAAAGTATTTTATTAATAGAAATATCAAATCTATGGTTTTAAAAATATGAAAATAAATAACATATAAACTAATTTATTTGATACCATAATTTCTAGGTTACTATGGAATGTTATATTTGTATTAAATATTTTGTTTCTAATTTATCATCTTTTTTAAATTTATTTAAAGTCAAATAAATTAATTGTTTCAATATTGACACTATTAACATTTTATAAAAATAACATTTTATTAAATAGTTTAAAAATCATAAAAAAGATTAGAAATTAAAAATTGATAATTATAAGGTCTAAAAATTCATAAAATATCAATTTATGGTCAATTAACACCATATAAGTAAATATTAATAACCTTTATATATTTTGAATACTATTACAATAATAAAAAGTAAATAGAATAACTATGTGTTAATTAAAACAATAATTATTAAATTCATATAAAAACCTGTCCAAAATTTATTTATTGATGAGATTACAACACCATATCATCTTATATACTATATTGGGACTTTTTGGAGGATTTTAAGTGGTTTTTTATTTTATTATAAGTTAATCATTTTTGAGGTTTCCAAAAGTGCCCCTCAGCTAAATTATAAAAGGGCCCCTCCTCCTTCACATCATCAATTCATTTTGAGCCATCAACCTAGGAAACCCCTAAAATTTTCCATTATCAACTTACCTCTTTTCATTATAGAGGTTATTTTATTTTTCAAAGACTAACTCTAGTGTCCTAAAAAGAAAATTAAAGTAGACAATGAAGAAGAGGTAATCTCTTCTACCAATTCATTCAAAATTATTTATTCTTATACATCTTATTCATTAGTGTTTTCATTATGAAGTAATAAAATAAGTATCACTCATATAATGATATTTTATTATAAATATGAAACAACCTTATTTCACCTTCTATCCATCCTATGAAAAATGACACCATCGCGTGTGCGTACGTACGGCTTACCGTCTACACACTGTGGTGTAATCTCTTTTTCACCACCACCATACATGGATGGGTATAATGGTGTAAATAATTACTATATATTATTATTATAAAGTTATTATTTATGAGATATTATACACCATCCATTTCAATATCCTTCAAAAATTATAGCAACGATATGGTTCCTCGTGTGTATGTACGGCTAACCCTCTCCATGGTGCGATGTGGTTTGTTCTACATAATCTTAATTAAAGAATGATTTTTTAAATTAATTGGATGAATAAATATGATATTTATTATACTAATAAAATTATTTAAATTATATTACTATAACCTAAAAATAGAAATAATAACTTATTTGATAAAACATGCATAAGAACATAAAGTAGTTAATACATGAATAACAAGAAACAATGGAATGTTGCAAACATACAGATGAAAATATAATCATAAATTTTATCATAAAAATTATTATGATTATGTAATAAATCAATAACATTATTTAAATATTTATAAATGATGTTTGAATACATATGAATCATATTCGACCTAAGGTAAGGGATTACTTTTCAAATCCTGTTGTTATCCGAGATTTTTTACTAGTAAGTAGTTATTGAGGTATAATTATCATCCACATCCATGTTTCCTAGATATTTATTTAATAATATTATTTATATCCTTCTAAAATTGTTAAAATTCATGTTTACCCATTGGTAATATTTTTTTAAATGGTACGAATGGAATCTTTTGTCGTTTTCGGTATGAGGTGCTTTTTGAATTTTCCAGCAAAAGTACGAGATGAATGTTTTTTTAACTTATACCAAATGAACATAATTTAATGATATAATAATTCCTTATTTTCTGGAAGATTCCCCTGCAATATTACATGTTTATTATCAGATAAATTTATTTCTTCAAAAAAAAATTAGTCATTTTGAAAAGGAAAACATTTTTGAAAAAGAAAGTATATTTTCCTCATGAATTAATTTCAAGTGTTTTCTAAAAATTATTTTTCCATAAAAGGTGAAACTATTTAAATAGAGTTATATTTATAACCCTATTATTAGTATTATTTTATTGTTTTTATGATGTAATGTAATTTATTAATCATTTTTTTATATCAATTATTAATGAATGATGTTTAAGAATCCCATTTGATTTCACAGTTTATGCTATGGTGAATGTTTTTATTATTTTGTGGAACATGTAATAATGGTTTCATTATGAGATGTGTGGGACCTATATATCCCTTTAATGGATTTTATAAAGATTTATATCTCATAAAATGGACATGAATGGAATGGAAAGTAAATTTTGTTCAGTAATATAGGGCGGGAATGAGGAGTGAACTTAGTTCATAATAGTGTTTGTGCACTATGATGGTCTTGGAATTGAGCCTTGACTGATATGAAATGATTTTCTATGATTATGTATTTATGAAACAAAATTTCATGTCTTATTTTATGATTATTTGGATTACATTTCACTTTTATGATTTCTCCCATGACATGATATTATGATCTTTTATATACAAGATATGATTTTTAAATGTTATGCTCATTTAAATATGATATGAATGATATTTACTTTGTTTAGAATTAATGATCATTTTATTTCACCATTTAATATGTTTCTTTTTATCCAGGTCATGAAGTAGGGTATTATGTATGATATTTAAAGAAGGATTCTAGTTATAATGAAATAAATAGAAGACAATGTAGATGTTTTATGAACTAGTGGTTTATGTTTCCTAGTTTCTAAATACATTATACCTATGTGATCCTATTAATGTTTTTTTATATTTTGTAATGAATATACTTAAATTATGAAATAATATCAATGTATGTAATGTTCGGGTCATTATAGTTGGTATCAGATCAAATGTATAGTTATCCTTTGGAAACTAGGATGGGAGAACCTTAGTAATAACCCTAACGATATGTCTAAGTATAGGATATAATCATATCATAGTGATTTAGATTTGTTCATGAATAACCTTGGACAAAACATAAAGTCTCAAAAATTGAAATTTTATTCTTGATAATGTAGTTTCCTATTATGATTAATGTTTCTCACACTATGCTTCTTGGTTTTACTAAATTGATGGAACCTGAAAGAATAATGTTAATGGTGAATGTGATGGGAAATGAAATTATTGTCCCATTGAGAAACCAAATGTTATGGGAGTTTTAATGAAATATATTATATCCATACTCACACAACTTTATGAATATATGAATCACAAAGGACATCCAAATGAGAAAAATAGGGAGAAACATTCTGTTGAATCCTTCATGAGCCAGTGTCCACCTTCATTCAGTGGGTCTTCTAATCCATTAGTGGTTGAATAATGGATCAGTACCACTGAAAAGATATTTTCAGTTATACAATGTTCTGAATATGATAAGTTCATCATAGTAGTATATAGTTTTGAAGATGAATATTATCAATGGTGGAATATTATAAGGAATATGAGGCAAAGAGATGAAATTGAGTCCATTGAATGGGATGAGTTCAAGAACTTATTTTTCAAGAAGTACATTCCTCATATTATTCAAACAGAGATGGAGAAGGAGTCCCTTGAACATAATAAAAAGGATTATATATTTTTTGGTTCCTATGATGTAAATTTCACAATAAATTCACAGTACGCATCTAGGATTATTATCCAACCTGAGAGTAAGATTGATTTATTCTTTAGTGGCTTAAAACCAAGTCTCTGAAGGGAATTATCCATATGAGACATTAATAGCTATGAGGAAATATTTTGATATGATCTCATGTTTTAGATTGATATTAGAGTAATCCAGAAGTCATATGGTATTAATAAGAAAAGAAAAATTGAATTCAAAGGAAAATTTGAAGACCACACTAAAAACAATGAGTTTTACCTTAATGTAAAAGTGTGGTAAGATGCATGGAGGGTAATTTATTAAAGGAAATAATAAATTTATGTTTGGAAAAGATGGTCATCAGGAAATTTAATTCTAAAATGATGGGAAAAAATATATCTAATGATGCAAAAAAATTAAAATGCTACACATAATTCACCTCTTAAATTAAAATATTACAAGTGAAATGAAATGGGGAATTATATCATAAAATTCCATAATCCATGGGTTATTGATGATGATCAAATTCAACAAAATATTAAGGACAAAGACAATATGAAGTCACATGAGATCTCTATCAGTGAGAGAGAGTGTGATAATGAAGAGGTGAAAGTTACACTTACCATCCACTCTAAAGTAGAAATTTTTCTATTTGATTCTTGATCGAACAAATTTTTTATTTTTGAATAATTTTATAAGGGATTCACCATATTACCTCAACCATTAAATGTTGAGTTAGTTGTGACAGCTCTCAATGGAAGAAAAATCACATCAAAATTTTATAATTCTTCTTTAGTTGATGTTTGTGGGAAAGTTATTCCTTTAAATATTGTGATCCTTCCTATATTGCAATTTGATGTGATTATTGGCATGGACTGGATTTCTTTATATGGAGCTCATATCAATTGGGAAGGAAGGGATGTCACATTTCATATTCCAAATCAATCTATGATCATCTATTTATGCAAGGATGAATATAACCTTCCAGTATAAATTTCATCCATATTATGGATATTAATTCCTATAAATAAAATTTATTTATCTCAAATGGTTAGAGAAAACCTCATGATTAGAAATACACCAATTGTATGAGTTTTTGAGGATGTATTTCTAGAATAATTTCCATGTATTCCTCCAAATTGTGAATTTGGGTTTCGAATAGAACTCATACCGGGTGCTATTCTTATTTCAAAGACACCATATAGAATGCCCCCAATTGAGTTGTAGAAAATAAAGAAGAAAATCAAAGAGATTCCTGGTAAAGGATTCATATTCCCTAGTGTGTCACATTATGGAGCACTTATTCTATTTGTTAAGAAGAAATATGGAGCAATGATATTCTGCATTGATTATCAAGAACATAAAAAGATCATTATAAAGAAAAAATATCCCCTTCCATGCATTGATGAATCATTTAACCAACTACGCAGAGCTCAATACTTTTCCAAGATAGATTTTAATTTAGGATATCATCAATTAATGGTCAAAAAGGAGTATATACCAAAGGTGGGATTTTATACAAGGTATGGAAATATGAATTTATAGTTATGCCTTTGGTTTTACTAATTCCCCCTCTATCATCATATATCTAAGGAATATAGTCTTTAAATACTATCTTGATATGTTTGTGGTATTCTTCATAGAATATATTCTTATCTATTCAACAAGCAATGAAGAACATGAATATCACTTGAGAATTGTACTGAACACCCTGAGAAAGGAGAATCATTATGCCAAATTTAACATGTTTGAATTTTGGATTCAGAAAGTTTCATTTTTGGGTCACATAATATGAAGAGAGGTTATATCTATAGATCTAGTAATAGTAGAGGTAATTAAATGATGTTCAAGACAAATAATAGTAACTGAGATATGATGTTTTCTTGTTTTGGTTGGATATTATCAATGTTTTCGGAATGAATTTTCATGATTATCTAATCCACTCACCATGTTTACTCAGAAAGGAGTTTTTTTTAGAAGGAGGAATGTGATGATAATTTCAAAGAGATAAAAATAAGGTTATCATGTGCACTTGTGCTCATACTTCCTTGTAGTGTAAAAAGGTTTGTAATCTATAGTGATACATCCATGAATGGGATGAGGTGTGTTCTCATGAAAAATGATATTGTGATAGATTATACCACAAAGTAGTTTAAAATACATGAGAAGAGTTACCCAACTCATGATTTGAGTTGGATTTGGTAATATTTTCATTAAAGATACAGATGTATTAATGTTTATAATGAAAGGTGTGATATTTATATTGATTATAAAAGTTTAAAGTATATATTTCTACAAAAAGGAGATAAATATGTTCCAAATAAGATGTTTAGATTTGACTAAAGATTATTATTGCTCAATACATTACCACCTTGGAAAATAAAATAAGTTGTAGGATGCATTAAGTCGATAAGGCCATGCAACCCTATTCATGATGAGGATCACAAAAGATCCAATATTTATGGATTTGAAAAGGATGGATCTAGAAATTTTAAATGATGTGCAGAATATTATCTTTCTCAAATTAATGTCCAACCATTAATACAAGTCAATATTAAGGAGGCATAGAATAAAGATGTAGAGATACAAAAGAAGGTGAGAGATGTTGCTAAATTCAACCTTGATTGTGATGAAATAATAAGGTTCCAGAATCAGGTTTATAATTCTAGAGAAGTCTTTATCATGCTATGGATATAGAGGTAGGTTTCAACACTTCTTATCTTCCTTAGACAAACGTTCACTCTAAGAGGAAAATTCAAACTCTGGAAGATATGTTGAGAGATTTTTCTATGGATTTCAAAGGTGGTTGGGATCAAAACCTACCATTGGTGTCATTTTCATACTATTATAGCTTTCAATATAGTATTCATATAGATCCTTATAAACCCTCTATGTAAAGAAGTGCAGAAATCCAACTTACTGGGATGAATTTGGGGAAAGAAAGCTATTAGGAACAAATCTAGTTGATGAAATGGAATGAAAGGTCATATCTATTCAAAAACACATAAGAGCATCTTAGAGTCAACAAAAAAGTTTTTCTTACAACGGAATAGAAGACCTAGAGTTTGAACTGGGTGATAAGGTGTTCTTACAAATATTTACATAGAAAAGAGTAATGAGATTTGTAAAGAAGGGAAAGTGGAGCCCTATTTATATCAGTCCTTTTAAAATTATGGATCGTGTTGGGAAGGTATATTACCGATTGGAACTTCCACCAAATCTCTCCCAATTTCAAGATTTTTTTTATGCATCTCTCATAAGAATGTACATACCCGATCTTTCAGGTGTACTAAGCTCAGAAGTCATATTGTTGGAGCAAGATATTTCTTATGAAGAACAACTGATTGAGATTATGGATCATAGTGAAAAAGTTCTAAAAAACAAGACCACTCTCTTGGTGGAACACCCTAAGATTTCAGGGTACGTTTCTCTTTGAATAATACAATAGTCTGTGATGTACGCCACACCGAGTTCAAGCACACCACGAACTATAAACTAGAGATTTAAAAAAGTTGTTATGAATAGTAATAACCACATTTTGAATTTTTTATATATCCCATATAATTTTAACATTCATCTTTTGTATTTCATAGACATAATATAATGAGAAATTCAATTTTTCAGATAAAATATGTATTTTAAAAAAATGAATTTTTCCACCATTTAATGTAAAGACCTTTTTAAATCCAGTATTCGACACTTATATATATATAATTTGATGAAATTAAATTCTTCTTTATAATCAGGGCATAAAAATTTAGTTTGGATAAATTTTTAGTGTTTTTCTAATAACATTTATATTTTGATAAATAGTGAAGGAAACTAAATTTTAATTGAAAATAAATTATTTAATACAAATAATTAATACTGTTAAATAATACATTTGAATGATTTCTAAGTATAATTAGATTATATTTTTTTCATTAAATGAAATTTAGTTCATTAAAAGTTATTTCACATTTAAATTTGACATAAACACATGTCAATCTTTTAATAGTTTTTAAAAACCCGTTTTTTGGTTTTGACAACTTGAATAAATTTTTTTATTAATTAATAAAACATCTATTTATGGAATTTGGTAAAATAGAATTAATTTATGAATTTAGAATATCAAAATTATCTTTGGGTGAATTTTTGGTAATTTTCTGAAAACATTCAATTTTTGATGAATAGTGAAAAGCCATACGTTATTATTTAAAACCAACCTTTAAATTAATTAATAATTTATTTTATATATATTTATTTTAAGTCACACTAGATTTATAATACTTTTATATGTTCAGTGTAATTCATTAGAGTCATTTTATAAAAAAAATTATATGTATAAAATTTTATTAAACTTTTTAACGTCTTTTACCCACATTCTAGGCACATTTAAAAATTTGCATAAAAAATAATTTTACCACTTTTGTGAATTGAATTTCAAAAATATGAGAGAAAAAATTGACATCAGTAAATAAAATTTGGATCTATATGATAAAAATAATTTTTGGTGAATACTAACAGTTGACTTTTATTTACCAGAGTTAAAAGTAAATAGGGTAATTGAAAGAAAAAGTGATATTATAATTACCCTAACACATATCCTAATTCTATTAGATAACTGTATTTCGACCCAAACCAACCTTAAAAAAATATGATCCTTTTGGTCCAATTTTATTATATTTGGACGTTTATTATTATTTTATTTGAAGAAGAGTTAAAAGTGTTAAATTCAATGTTTAATAAATAAATCATTTTTAATATAAGGTTATATATAATATAAATTCGACTATATATATTCATTATAAATATAAAAATATTTCCTACATGATGCATTTTATTTATAATATTTAGATATTAAATAATTAAATTTATTTATGACACAATGATGATGTAGTAATTACTTTATCAATGATAGATTAAAAAAAACGATGTTATAAATATAAAAAAATGTTAATTGATGATTCTGATGCCATCCACGAATTTTCTAGGTTAATGTGACATTTTAGGATTGATTAAATAATTTTTTTAAGTGATAATATTGTTATGTTTTTAACAAAAACAAAATACCAAAAAGTGTCAAAATTTACATAAATGAGTTTTTAAAAAAGTATTATATTATTAATTGATAAAATATTTCTAAAAATATAAGGTTCATCCAAAGGACTTAGATAAGGTTATACATATCATTAATGAACCACTTGGGGTTCTCTTGGAATTTTATAGTAGGTTTATTAATCATTTCATATAATAATACAAGAGGACATGGTAAATGTTAAACTATTTAACTAAGAGTTAGATATAAAATATAGGGATAATTTGGTGACCTAAACCTATATAAAACATATTGGATGAGAGTATTTCATCCCATCCGCACTTTATCTATGAAATAAATCAATTTTTAGCAATTGGAAACTGAAAATCATTATATAATAAAATGAGATTTCAAACATTTTCTAAAGTGACCATCACCTCTCTTATAAAAGGGTACTTCCCCTTCTCTCAAAATCACTCCTCCAAATCCATTTGTGTCCTCCAACCCCTACTCAAATCACCTCCCAACTTCCCTCACTTTAATAAAGAGTCCTTCCCTTGAGAATAAATTCAACCTATGTAGCCCTTTTGTTCATATCGAAAGGAAGCACCAAAAGAAGAGGTAATTATTTTATCATCTCTTTCAATGTTATTTTCTTCTTCCACTTTCCCTTTCTTTGTTATTTCCATTCCAAAATATTAACTCCAGTACATTCTAAATAATGTGATTTTAATATAAATATGGTACAAACATACTCATTATTATATCCATCCTAGGAATGATAATGTCACCATGTGTGCGTACGTACGGGTTTTTGTTTCCACATCGTAGCGTAATTTCATATTCAACACTATATTATATGGATGGATATAATGATGAGTAATATGGATATAAATAATAAAAAACCTGATAATTTCTCGGTATAATTAATATACCATCCAATTCCACATCATGTAATCATTAATGAAATGATATCGTCACTCATGAGTATGTATGGATTACAGTATCCACGATGTGATGAGATTCATTTCCACGATCACCATTCAACGTTGATTATAAAAATATATATTATCAATAAGTATTTAATATATGACATAATAATGATGTTATATATATATATGTATTTATGTATGTATGTATGTATGTATGTATGTATTTATTTATGTATGCATATATGTATGAATGTATGTATGTACTTACATATATATTATTCACTCACTTCTGTTAAATACAATATGAAAACAGATTCAACATTTATGCGTACATACGGTCTACGGTCTCCATAAATGGTGTTTTCCATTTCTAATATCGATCTATTACAAATATTTATATTCTAAATATATATTATATATAAATCATGATTTATATTTTTGATGTATTTAAATCATGATCTAAATGATACGATAAAGAATAAAAGGATAAAACATGTATGATAAAGAAAGTGAATGTTACCTAAAATGTTAATTTAACAAGGAAATCATTATTAAATGGGTTGTATAAATTAACAAATGAATCATGTATGGCATAATAAAAATATATATGGTTCTGGTATAATTTAATGACATACTATGGTCATTATACCAGAGGATAAACAAACTCTTGACTAAAGGAAAGTTCAAGGTAAGGGATAATTACTCAATCTCATAATTATCTAGGATTTTTTTGGGTAAGTATTTTCTTGGAAATATTTATTAACTATTTCCATGTTTCATAAAATAATTTTCAAAATTATTCTTTTAAGGGACTCTTTAACTAAAACGTCATTTTAAATGGTTTAAATATTTATTCTTTTAAATCTTTCTCATTAAAGTCCATGTTTTCAAAATGGTTTTAAGGATTTATTTATATGGACATGATTGTTTTAAAATGTTAATTCCTTTCAAAAGTTTCAAAGTGGTATGGGACACTTTGATTCAAATATCTCTTTAAAATTACTTCCTTTATAAATGTGTTACTTTTAATTGATTTCACAGAAATGGGATATTTCTCTAAAAAAGTTTAACTTATCATTTTCAACTATGTCAACATCCTTTATTGGATATTATTCTTGATTGAGATTGATATCTTATAATAAAATATTCCATGTTTTATTGAATGATTTGTGATATGTTTGAATGTGGATGTGTTATTTTTATACCATTCATGTTTTATGGTTAACGTATTGACATTTCGTATGCTAGTTTTAATACGAATGTTTATATTATGTTTCAACATTTTCATATGAGAAATGCAGTTGACTAAGTAAGTGATGGTTGGAGCCGGCTATTTCTCCAAGATGCAACAGTAGGACTCAAGAGACAAATTAGTGTCTTCGCACAAGGCCTTGACAAAAAATTAATTTGTAGTAGTGGCACTAGTCCATTACAAGGTTGTAATGATGTCTAACGTTAGACATTCCCTCATTATGTAATTAATTATTACATATAATTACTAAACTAGTAGAATATCCATGTTCATGTTTATATGGTAATGTTTGATTAATTTTCTCCATATTATGATCATGATTATGTTTAAAAAGATGATGTTTTTATTACACATCTTTCTTAAATGTTTATAGCTTTCGATAAATTATTTACCCTTATTGAGTATCTAAGCTCACCCATTTCTTATGTTTTGTTTTCCCAGGATTACAAGAACTGTATTATGTTTGATATGTAGCGTTATGCTAGGGGAATAATGTTATTCTCAATGGATTATTTTTGTTGTGTTTTATTTTTGAATGTTTGATTTAATGTTCTTGTATGTAATCTATTTTCCATGACTACTAACCTAATCGGTCCTTCAGGACATGATTTCTTGTAATCATGCCAATGTATTAATATAATGCACTGGATTTGAGCTTCTGGGGTTGGGGTGATATAGTTCGGATCATAGGATGTTTAGTACAAACATTGGAATCTAGATTTAGAAAAACCCTTAGTAGAAATCATTACCCTAATATAGACATTGAGGATTTGTATAGAATAAATTCTTAGAATTTTGGTAATAAAGATATTTTTTATGTTTTCCATGAAATGATTCCCTGTCTGGATGTGAGCCGGTAGATGCGGCTCTGGCAAAGATGTAGCTAGGAGTGAAAACATTGACAATGAGTTTCAGGCTTGACCAGGGTTATCCTGGAACACGACAACGGGCCTTGATGTACACTTAGTAAAGACACTCATGGGGGATAAGCTTAGGATAATTCATATTATCTTCTAAATCCATTATGAAGGATATAGGAGTAAAAAATTCTTCAAATAAATCATTTTTATGAATATAGATTACATTCATAATCTTTTCAATTTACATAAGGTATTTTACAAGTATAGAATTATGCATTGTGATTCATAAACTAACCTAGTGTATGCCACTTTTTAGAAATGGTGCCCAGTAGATGGAATGAGAACTCCAGCAATAATCATGATCCAGATAGTAAGAAGGATCATATCTTACAAGGTATTAAGCCAACATTTAGAAGGGAAATAGTCTCATGCGTATTCTCATCATTTGAATAAATATTATAATGTTTTAATAAGATAACAAAATAAATCTCCGAGTCCTATGGCTTTGAAGGGAATCAAAAGAAGAAGAAAATGGTATAGAGAAAGATAGATAAAGGGAAGAGGGGAATGAAGTATTTTCTTATATGTGAAAAATATGGAATGAATCACCATGGTAAATTCTTGAAGGTAATGGGAGTTTGTTAAAAGTTTGGAGGAAAAGGACACCATGTACATGATTACAAGGGTAAGAAAAAGGTTTCAAATATACAATGCTTCATCTGCATGGAGTTGGGACACTATGTGAATCAATGTCCGAATCATCAGAGTATGCCCCAAATGATGCTATTGGATAATAATCATGTTATGATACAACCACAGATAAAGAGGATTGACTAGTTTTCTTATGATGTTATTAAATAATTATATAATTTGAGTGTTGTATCAACAGTGTACTAGTTATATGAATTATGTAAATAAATAAGGATTGTGCTGTAGTAATATTTCATTGAGGATTTGAGATTATATGTTTCTAAGGAAACTGACCCAATAGCAAGTTAATATTTTTGGAAAATACATGGTTGAATGAAAGATAAAACTTAATATAGTTCTGATATTGAGGTACTGATTTTGGATAATGATATGACTAATTTGGATAAATTATATTCGATATTTTTGACTAATTTGAAACTAAATAATTTTTTGTTTATTACATTATTGTTGGAGTTTACAAAAAATTTGGATACATGGAGTATATCCAGTATTCTATAAGCAATAAGGGATAATGAATGTAATCAATAAGGTATTATGGTAATTTAGGGTGTCACTGTGTTTTAATATAATACAAGATAATGTTCTTCACATGGTAATACGTGGAAAAAAAATCTTCATTGTGTTTACCATCCTTATAAATTTTGGACTATGAGTTTGGACAAAAGTACTTTTGATAATTATAAAGTTTAGAATGGATTAAGTTTGACATTGGATACTATTTTTATGGTTAAATCATTTCTTAAGATTATTTTTGGATTTTTATAAAAAGGACAACCCAAAGATCGGGCGAAAACCCATCTTGTCTGATAATGGCACGAGACTTGAACCTGCAGTCAAAAGGTGAAAAGGGTTCATCACCTACCACTATCCTACGTGATGTACTGGTTTTTATAATTTAGTTCATTTTTAATGGGCTGAAAGATGAATTATAAATTCATTTTTTTAAACCCTATACGATTAAGATAAATAGAATATTTTTTAGTTCTATTATCTTTTGAGAGAAAGATGAGTTTGTTGTAGAAATTAGTTAATAGATGGAACTATACTTGTCATGTATTCTTTTTTTACTTATTCAATGAAGAAATTAATTCATAACCACTAGGTAAAGTATCATAAAATAAAAAATGTGTTATCCTAATACCCTATTTTTTGTTGAACCGATGATATTTTAAATCATCATAGATTTATGGATTTGAGGTCATCAATTTTCATGTCACTTTTTTGTGATTGATGACCTCAATAAATACCAATAAGTATTTAAATTTTTACTCTAACTATAATTTCAACCAATTTTCTCTTATTCAAGATCATAATTTGGTGGTGGCATTTTCATTTCCCTTTCCCTCTTCATAAGAATAAAATTTAGGAACCCTATTTCCGATGTGGGTTTCCCACAAAGGTATTTTCTATTTTTTAAACCTTTTATTTTTGAATAACAATTTCAAATTATGAGGACTCAATTTATTGATTGTGGTAATAATGTTACACACAATGCATCTACGATACGTTTCCTTTTAAACAATATAATAGCGCGCGATGTACGAAACACCGAGTACAAGCGCACCATGATCTATCAAATACCCATTTAAAAGTGGTTATGGATAGTAATAACCACATTTTGAATTTAATATATATACCATATAATATTGAAATTCATATTTTGTGTTCCTTGGACATTATATAAGGACAAATTCAATTTTTCAGATAAAAGATGTATTTTTCAAAAATGCAGTTTTTCCACCTTTTAATGGTGAACCCTTTTTAAATACAATATTTGACACATTTATATATTAAATTTGATGAAATTAAATTCTTATTAATAATTGTGACATAAAAGTTTAGTTTGGATAAATTTCATGTGTTTTTCTAATAACTTTCATATATTGATCCATAGTGAAAGTTACTAAATTTTAATTGAAAACAAATATTTTAATTCAAAATATTTATAGTGTTAAATTATACATTTGAATTCGTTTGAAGTATAATTATATTATATTTTTATGATTTAATACAATATAGGTCATTATATGTAATTTATTTTTTAAATTTTACATAAACACATGTCATTATTTTGATTCTTCTAAATTTTTAAAAACCTGCTTTTTGGTTTTAAGAATGGGAATTAATTTTAAATTTATTAATTCCACTTAATTGTTTTGGATTTTGTAAAATATAATTCATTTTAGAATTCAGAATATCGAAATTATCTTACAGTTAAATTTTGGTATTTTTCTGAAAACATTCAATATTTTGATGAATTGTGAAAAAAAGTACTTTATGGTTTAAAACTGACATTTTATTTAAATATTTTTTTTATTTTATATAAATTTAATTTAAGTAAAAATATATTTATGATATGTATATAAGTCCAATTTAATTCACTGGTTTCATTTTTTAATAAAATTATATGTATAAATTTTTATTGAACATTTAAACATCTTTTACCCACCTTCTAGGCACATCACAAATTTGCTTCAAACATCATTTTACAACATCTGAAAATTGAATTTCAAAAATATGAGGGACATGGTTGACATCAGAAAATAAAATTTGGATCAATAATATGAAAATAAATTTTGGGTAATCGAATCATTTGACTTTTATTCACCACGGATAAAAGTAAATAGGGTATTTAAAGGTCCAAATGATATTATAATTACACTAACACATGTCCTAATTTAATTAGATAAGTTTATTTCAACTAAAACCAACCATATGAATAAAATATTATCCTTTTGGTCTACTTGGATTGTATTATGACATTTATTATCATATTATTTAAATTAGAGTTAAAAGTGTTAAATTCAAAGATTAATAACCAATCCATTTTTAATATTGGATTATACAAAAGATAAATTTGACTATAAATATTAATTATAAATATAATAATATTTAATACATAATGGTATTTTATTTATAATTTTTATGGTGTAAATAATTAAATTTATATTTGACACAATGATGATGCAGTAATTACTTTATCAATGAAAGATTAAAATAATTTATAATATAAATATAAAAAATGTAAATTGGAACTTTTGATGCTATCCATAAATTTTCTAGGTTAATATAACCCGTTAGGGTTGATTAAAGAAAATTGATGAGATAATGTTTTTATTATATTAACAGAAACAAAATACAAAAGTGTCAAGATTGAAAAAAACGAGTTCTTTAAAAAATATTATATTATTAATTGATATAATATTTCTAAAAATATAAGGATCGTCCAAAAAAATTTTATAAGGTTATATATATCAATAATGACACACTTGGGGTTATCTAGGATTTTTATGGTCAGTTTATTAACCATTTATTATAATAATAAAAGAGGACATGGTAAAAGATAAATTATTTAACTAAGAGTTAAATCTAAAATAAAGGATTAATAGGGTGACCTAAAATTGACTAAAACCTTTTGAATGAGAGGATTTAGACCCATACACACCATATCTTTGAATAAAACCATTTGGAGAAATTAGAAATAGAAAATAATTTTATAATAATATTATATTTCAATCTTTTTCTAAAGTGGCCCTCACATCTATTATAAAAGGTTACTTCCCCTTCTCTCAAAATAAAACCTCCAAATCCATTTGGCTCGGACAAAACCTACCTAAATCACCTCCCAAATTCCATCACTTCAACAATGAATCCTTCCCTTGAACAAAAATCCAACACAAGTAGGTCGTTTGTTGAAATCAATAGGAAGCACCCAAATAAGAGGTAATTATTTTATAACCACTTTCAAAGTTCTTTTGTTCTTCCACTTACCCATTCATTTTTATTTCCAAACCAAAAAAATAAATCAATTACCTTCTAAATACAATGATTTTATTATATATAGGGTACAGACATACTAATTATTCTATCCATCCTATTAATGGTAATGTCACCATGTGTGCATACTTACGGCTTACCATCTTCATGTAGTGGTGTAATTTGTTATTCAATACTATGTTATATGGATGGCTATGGTTATGAGTAATATGTATAAAAATAATGAAGATTACATGCTAATTTCTCTGTATAATTAATATACCATCCAATTCCCCACCTTTAAATCATTAAGGAAATGATATTTTCGCTTGTGTGTATGTATGGCTTACCGTCTCCACGACACGATGAGATTCATTTCCAAGTTCACCATTCAACGATGATTATAAAAATATATAATATTAATAAGTCTGTAATATATGACATAATAACGATACTGGATATATATATATATGTATGTATTTATATATTTATGTATGTATGTATGTATGTATGTATGTATGTATTTATGTACTTACATATATCTTATTCACTTAATTCCATTAAAATCAATATGAAAACAGAAACAATGTTTATGCATACGTAGGGCCTACCATCTCCATAAACTGTATTTTCCATTTCATATATCTATCTATTGTACATATTTTTATTCTAAATATATATTATACATAAATAATGTTTTATATTCAGAATGTATTTTAATCATGATCTAAATGATACGATCAACAATAAAAAGTTACAACACGTACAATAATAAAAATAAATTATTTCATGAAATGTTAATTTAACATGGAAATCATTATTAAATGGGTAGTCTAAAGTCATTATTTAATCATGTATGAAATAATAAATATGAATATGGTTCTGGTTCTGGTATAATTTAATAACATACTATGGTCATTAGACAAGTTGTTAAACATACCCTCGAGAAAAGGAAAGTTCATGGTAATGGTTAATTCCCCAAAATTTTTATTATCCAAGATTGTTTTTGTGTAATTATTTTCTTGTACATATTTATTATCTATGTCCATGTTTCATAAAATAAATTTCAAAATTATTTTTTATTGGACTCTATAACTAAAACATCATTTTAAATGTATTTAATATTTATTATTTTAAATCATTCTCATTTATGTCCATGTTTTCAAAATGGTTTCAATGATTTATTTATATAGACATTATTATTTTAAAATTTTAATTCCTTTCAAAAGTTTCAATGTGTAATGGGATAGCATGATTCAAAAATCTATGTTAAATTACTTCCTTTATAAATGTGTTACTTTTAAACGATTTCACAAAAAGAGATATTTCTCTCAAAAAAATTTATTGGTCATTTTAAACTATGTTAACATCCTATACTAAATATTATTCTTGATCAAGGTTGATTAATTATAATAAAATCTTCCATATTGTATTGAATGAGTTATGATATTTTTGACTATTGATGTGCTATTTTTATACCATTCATGGTTAATGGTTAAAGTATTAACATTTCATATACCAGTTTTAATAAGAATTTATGTGTTATGTTTCGACATTTTCATATGAGGAATGTAGTGGAATAAGTAAGTGATAGGTAGAGTATGCTATATATCATTGATGCATTGATAGGGATCATTAGACAAATTAGTGTCTTGACAGAAGGCCCTGAAAAAAAATTATTTGTAGTTTTGGAATGTGACCATGACTATGTGGTAATGATGTCTGGAGTAAGGTATTCTCTCATTATGAAATTAATTATTAAATGTGATTATTCTACTATTAGAATATCCATGTGCATGATTATTTGGAAATGTTTGATTTAGTTTCATTATATATATTCATGTTTTTGTTTAAAAGGTTGATATTTTTATTACACATCTTGCCTTAAAAG
The DNA here is from genome assembly GCA_963277665.1 of Viscum album. Taxonomy (NCBI): domain Eukaryota; kingdom Viridiplantae; phylum Streptophyta; class Magnoliopsida; order Santalales; family Viscaceae; genus Viscum; species Viscum album. The sequence goes on from OY728127.1 coordinate 608,036,963, forward strand.
TTAATAGCTTGCACTAAATTATTTACTCTTACAGAGCATCTAAGCTCACCCATTTCTTATGTTTTGTTTTCCCAGGATTCCATGAAGTGTATTATGTTTGATATGCAAGGATAAGATAGAGGAATAATGGTTTTATAAATAGATTATTTATTTGTGTTTTATGTTTGAATGTGTAACGTAACATTCTTGTATGTAATCTATTTTCCAAGACTACTAAACTAATTAGTCTTTCGTGAAATGATTTCTTGTAATCATGCCAATGTATTAAAATAATGCATCGGTTCCATGCTTTTGGGGTCGGGGCGTTATAGTTTGTATTAGACAAAGTTATGTAAAAACCTTGGAAACTATATTTAGAAAACCTCTTATTATAGATCATTACCCTAAGATATAATTTGAGGATTAGTATAGAAGAACTTCCTAGAATTTGGGTAATATAGAGATTTTGTGAGTTTTCCATGCAATACATCTATGTCTGGATACGAGTAGGTAGAGGCTTATCTGGCATAGATGTACCTAGGAGTTAAAACTCTGACAATGAGTTTCAAACATTACTCATGGTGTCCTGTTATGTGACAATGGGCCTTACTGCACTCTTGGTTAAAACACTCTCGGGGGATATGCCTAGGATAATTCAGATTTTCATTATAATACATTATGAATGCTTTATGAGTAAATACTTCTTCAAAAAACATTTTTTATGATTATTGATTATATTCAAAATCTTTTCAATTTATGTTCGGTTTTTTACATTTCTGGAATTATGAATTGTGATTTATAAACAACTCTATTGTATTCCATTGTTTAGAAATAGTGCCTAGAAGATGGAATGAGAACTCCAGCAATATGCATGATCCAAAGAGTAAGAAGGATCGTATCTTTCATGGTATTAAGCTGTCATTTTGAAGGGAAATAGTTTCCCGTGTATTCTCATCATTTGAAGAAATAGTATCATGTGTTAATAAGATAAGTAACGAACTATATGAGTCATATGGATTTGAAAGGAAGCAATATAAGAAATGGATGGTAGAGATAAAGATAGAAAAAGGGAATAGAGGAAAGAAGGTTTTTCCCATATGTGATAATTGTTGAAAGAATCACCTTGGTAAATGATTAAAGGGGATGCGAGTTTGTTATAAGTATGGAGAAAAAGGACACCATTTACATGATTATAAGGGTAAGAAAAAGGATTCAAATGTACAAATCTTCATCTGTAAGGAGGTGGGACACTATGTGAATCACTAAAGCCCCTCCCCTGTCTCATTGGCATGAGGAGGCGGTGAGGGTTACTTGGCCTTAAAAAAAGTTCCAAAGGCGCCAAAGGCTACAAATAAATACAGAGGGCTTCGAGAACAAATTGGGGAACGATTTTCCCTAAAGACAAAACTAACCAACAAACCATAAACTATATGAGTCATGTCAAGAGACCCAACCAAACCATCCACTAATAACCAAGTTGTTTCACAAAACTATCCAGTCCCAAAACAAGTAGACATGTCCACAACACATCAGAGTACAAGCAGAAACTGATCAACCAAACACTATAAGCCATGACACCACCACAACTCCACACCAATCTCCAAGATCCAAGCTCCACCATAACCTCATAAAGCTCCACTAAAGGAGGGAGATGCTTTCCCTTTTCCCATGTCATGGTACATGACATCTTCAAGGACACCTACGTGCCAAAGTAGGGGGTGAGTAATAAAACTCAGTAGATTTTCCCAAATTTCTTCCCTACAAATTCCACTAGGATAAAACTGATAGAACATTTATATAAATCAATATATATAAAATAATCACAATTGAAAACATTACCATAAAAACACATCCTTACCAGGTCATCTCACCCAATCCAAGTAACCAATGTAAAACCAAAAAAACATGCCCCAATCCATTTCATCATTACAAACTTGCACAACAATTCCAAATTGTAAAGAAATGCACAACAAACAATCAAAACGGTGGGACTTCTGCCCAACTTGTTCACCCATTCACAAAAAATCTATCAATACCGTAGGACTTCCCCCCAACTCGTTCACCCATTAACAACAAAGCAATCAAAATGGTGGGACCTCTACCCAACTCGTACACTCATTCACTAGTAGCAGAACATCTGACCACTACCCACATACTGGTTCTTCCGACCACTATCCATCACCCGTTTATAGTGGGACTTCCCTCCCACTTCAATACAATATTACAACACAACATTTCAACCAAGCATAAAACCCATCAAGGTCACAACAACATGCAATAAACAAATTTCCATTGCATGACAATCCCCTTCACTAAAATCACCCATTTATTAAAAATAATTTTCCATGCCAAAACCCCATTTCAATAAAACAACCTCTTTATTGAAAACCATTTCCCATCAACTATTTTCCAAATCAATCTCAACCGCCCATTTCAAAATCTCAATTTTAAAATCCACAAAAATAACATTTCACCATGGAATCCCCTTTTTCCCAAAAACCTTCAAATGGACCCTTCGACAAAATGCACCTCAATCTGGTGAAATCGACCCTTCACCCACATACCTCTTAGGGTTTGGCGAAATCGACCCTTCACCCAAACACACCTCAATCTGGTAGAATGCCTCCTCTAAACTTCCTTAAAACCCTTTCCCAACTACAATGGGCCCAAACGTTAGCATCTTAGGCCAAAAAACCCTAGATATACACAAAACAAGTGTAGATATAGAAAAACATGAAGGAGGGAAGATCAGATCTAGAGGAAAACACAAAGGAACCATGGGAGAAGACTTACCCAGGAGAAATCACCTTCAAAACCTCTTGAATACTCTTTAAAACCCTTCCAAAATGAGTGGACGAGACCTTATAGCCCCATAGAACTGAAAATCCAGAGTGATGATCGAGTGGGAGGAAGAGAGGAGTGAAATGAGGAAGTCCCGAGTGAGCTTGGGTTTTATAAGCCTAATTTTAAGTGGTTGCACGGTTATCCCACATGGTTTGGAAAACTGTGTGCTAACCGTGAGCATGCCACTGCCTCGAGAGCCAGGGTCTGCATGGGTTCCTCGCACGGTTTGGAAAACCGTGCGCAGGCCGTGTGAAGCCCACTGTCTCCCTTACACGGTTCCTGAAACATCCACATGGTTTAAACTAGCCGTGCTCAAACCGTGCACCCCTTTAAAAGCCACCAAACTCATCCAAAACCATTTAAAACTCTTCCATACTCTTCCCAACTCATCATATGCACCTTAAACACATAAAATCATAAAAAAAGTCTACATACCTCAAACTGGAGGTGCTACATTCTCCCCACCATTGTACTTTTTGTCTATAGAAAGTAATGAACTCGCTCTTTGCCGAAAGAGCTCGGGTCACTACTCGACCATCTCTTTCTCCCACTCCCAATTCTCCGCTTGAATCTGACCATACTAGCACAAAGAACACTAAACTGATGCTTTTACCATGCAAGACATTCTCTTGCCTATCCACAACCTGTATTGGCACGTGCACCAACGAAGCATCTGGTTCTAGCTCAACATGATCCCATCGAATCACATGGTCACGATCCGGAGGATACTTTTTCAACTACGACACATGAAACACATTGTGCATTGCACTAAACTGTGGTGGAAAATCCAAAAGATAATACACCTCACCAACCCGCTCATGAATTTAAAAAGGCCCAATATACCTTGGAGATAACTATCCCAGATTCCCAAACTGATGATGTCCCAACCTCGGAGATATCCTCAAGAACACATGATCACTCATCTCGAACAAATACAGTCGTCGATGATGATCTGCATACGATTTCGGAGGACTCTGAGCTGTCTCCATTCTCTAATTGATCAACTTGATCTTCTCCATCATCTCCTTGACATGGCTTGGTCCTACCATCAAGGACTCGCCCGTTTCCTCAAAACATAGTGGAGAACGACATTGCCACCCATAAAATTCTTCAAATGGATCCATCTGTATGGATGCCTGATAATAGTAATTCTATGAGAACTCAACCATCGACAAGTCCTCCTCCCACGAGCCACCAAAATCCATAACACAAGCCCGTAACATTTCCTCCATAGATTGTATCATCCTCTCGAATTGACCATCCGTCTTAGGGTGATACGTTGTACTCATGGTCAATTGTGTCCCAAGGGATAGATTTAAGGATTTATAGAAACGAGATGTAATCCTTGGATCTCTATCGGATATGATCGAAACTGGAACAGCATGGCTCTTTACCACCTCCCATATATAGATTTTCGACAGATCCTCCACCATATGAGATTCATGAATTGGAATGAAATGGTCTGACTTCGTTATCCGACCCACTATCACCGAAATTTCATCATTATTCCTGACTATTCTTGGGAGATGTGTGACAAAATCTATCGCTATCTGCTCCCACAGCCAAAGAGGGATTGGTAAAGACTGCAGCATTACTGCTGGCTTCTAGTGCTCTGCCTTGACTTGCTAACAAGTCAATCATCTCGAAACAAACTCACCCACCCCTCTTTTCATACCAACCCACCAGAACCGTGCTTTCAACGATTTATACATTTTCTGAATTCCAGGATGAATAGCCCACCTCGAATGATGGTACTCCCTATGAAGGTCCCCATGACAATCCACCGGTACAACTATCTGATTACGAAAATATAAAACTAATTCTTTAATCAGTTTCCAATCCTCAATGGACTCCCCACCATTGAGTTTCGACCCCATGGTCACACAATCAGTATCAGATATCTGTGCCTCTCTAACCAGGCCATCCAAGTTAGGAATCAACGATACCGGAAAGAAGAATGCTCTATCGCCCTGGTCTTCACATTACAACCACATATCTGCTATAACTGACATCAACTACCACTGGTCTGATGCCTTTTTCACTACCTGAGCATATGATTTCATACTCAATGCATCCGCGACCGAATTTCCCTTACCCGGTGTGTAAATTAAGTCAAAATAAAACATTTGGAGATATTTCATCTATATACATTGCCTCAAGTTCAGATCCCTTTGTGAGAAAATGTGCTTCAAACTCTTATGATCAGTGTAGACCATGAACTTCTCACCGAAGAGATAATGACGCCACCCTTTCAACGCATGGACCATTGCTGGGAATTCCAAATCATGAGTTGGGTAGTTTCTCTCATGAACTCTCATCTTTCATGAGCCATACATAACCACATGATTCTCTTGCAAGAGAACACACCCCAAACCTGATCCTAATGCATCACAATACACCACATACCCTTTTCCTGGTTCTGGAAAAACCATGATTGGTGATGCTGTAAGATGAACAGTTAGCTCTTCTAAACACTGGTAACACTATTCATTACACTAGAATGGAACATTCTTTCTTCTCAAAGATGTCATCGGTGAAGCCAAACATGAAAAATCACGAAACAAACGCCGATAATACACTGCTAGACCAAGAAAACTCCATATCTCAAACACACTCTTTGGCGGATTCCATGAGATAACAGCCTCTATATTCTCCAGATCCACAGAACCACCCCTTTCAGAAATTACATGGACATAAAATGAACTTATTGTATCCAAAAGTCACACTTTGACAACTTTTCATACAACCTATTATCCCTCAAGATCCCTAGAACTATCGCCATGTGCTGCTCATGATCCACCCTTGTCTTGGAATACACCAGAATATTGTCTATAAACACTACCACAAATGAATGAAGATATTTCTGAAATATATTATTCATCAATTCCATAAACAGTGCTCGCACATTCGTCAGACCAAAGGGAATAACCACGTATTTATAATTTCGATATCTACTTGTGGAAGATGTTTTGGGAATATCCTCCTTTCTCACCCGCAATTGATGATATCCTGACCTCAGGTCGATCTTGGAGAACCACTACTGGTGCCAAAAAACCCATTGCACCATGACTTTCATGCCTCTCTCCTCTAAAGAGATGTCTAATGCCATATTGTGTCATAAAATCCATTTTCTACACATCACAATCGATGTGAGTATTAAACTCCACCAACTAATCCATTCCCAGGATTACATCATACTCATCCCTCTCAAGCACTGAGAAATTTCACATTAGCTCAACCTCTCCCAAAACGATACAACATGCAATACACAAGAAGGCTCGACATTATATTTGACCCAGAGGAGTTCGGAGTTTCAAAAACAAAGGCATCATCTACATATTTAAACAAGGAAAAAAAAGAACACTACGAGAAGCAAGAAAAGAATGGGAAGTAGCTGTATCAAACAAAGCTTGCATCAATAAGGAATTTAAAAGAACCATACCTCTCACTGTGGATGGTCCCGTTTGATCATCCACTACAACATTCTTATCTCCAAATATATTTGTTCTTTTCATGTTCTACTCTTTATTACCTAGCAGAAAATTCCCTTGGTGAGGAGTGTCGTGAACACCCGGCCTCGGAGCACTACGACAATACCGCTGAAGATGCCCCATCTGCTTGCAGTTATGCAATTCTCGAGGTTGTGCCTTACAATACCGTTTCAAGTGGCCTACAGAACCACACTGAAAGCATCATGGCTTACATTTGGGTCTCAAAATAAGTTTTAACAAACTAATGGTCTGATTTTGATGTACTCTATGTCGTTGAAAAAAAGGTTGTTGTCTTGTTGTTTCTCTCAATGTTGGGATACAAACCTCCTCTTGTGAGGACAACCGTGCTTCCAATATCTGCATTTCATACCGTGATATATATCACAATAGGTGTATCTAATTTCTGTCTTGATTGAAATGTTTGAAAATATTGAACGATGCTTTGGGCCAACTCCTGGTTCACCTGGGGCTCATGTGGTACCAAATTTTTTGTAGCATCCTCCGATTGGTATCTACGATGTCTACCTGGTTCCATTTCTATAAATAGGAAACAAACTAACATGAGTCTCACTCCCATAGACAATATGAATTCTCATGTCCAATCTCATTACACAACACTATCACAATGAGGCTTTCCACCCTTCTATAGTTACCATGTTTCACTATTTGTGAAAAATAACCATTTTCAAAATACCAAATTTATTCACAGTATAATTTCATACATTTGAAAACCCATTTCTCAATTCATCCCATAAATCATTATGCCCAATGAAATATACATCCTTGTGGGAAGTCATTTCTACCATGCATGCCCTGCTTATCTCATTGGATACACCCACGACAATACGATATCCAATGCCTATATGTGTCTCCAAAACACATATGTACCCAACTCCCTGGTAACTTGAATTTCATCATAAAAGGGTTAGTTACGTCATTTTATACTATAAATTCCATGTTCTGACATTCCTACATCGTACTACCATCTCGAATTAAGAAATGTTCCACAACGAATGTCGACACCACATCCTAGAATCAACTTCAAAGGACTAAACAAACGGATACCACTTGTAACGCCCTGCCCCAACCTCATTGGCTTGAGGATACGGTGAGGGTTACATACCCTTAAGTGATGTTCCCAAGACACCAAAGGCTGGCAATAAATTCTGAGGGCTTCGAGAACAATTTGGGGAACGATTTTCACTTAAGAAAAAACCAACCAAAAAACCAAAAACTATATGATGCATGTCAAGAGACCCTACAAAACCACACACTATCAACCAAGTTGTTTCACAAAACAACCCAGACACAAAACACGGAGACATGTCCACAACACATCAGAGTACAAGCGGAAACTGAACAACCAAACACCACAATCCATGACACAACCACAACTCCACACCAAGCTCCAACCTCCAAGCTCCACCACGACCTCACAAAGCTTGACAAAAGGTGGGATATGCTTTCCCTTTTCCCATGTCACAGTACACGACATCTGCAAGGACACCAACGTGCCAAAGCAGGGAATGAGTACTGAAACTTAGTAGGTTTTCCCCAACGAATTCCTGACACATGCCAATATGATAAAACTGTTAGCACATTTATATAAAACAATAAATATAAAATAATCACAATTGCAAACATTACTATACCAACACATCCTTACCAAATCATCTCACCCAAACCATGTAAACAAGGGAAAACCAAACAAACATGCCCCAAGACATTTCATCATTACACACTTGCACAACAATTCCAACTTGTAATGGAATGCACAAAAAACAATCAATATGGTGGGACTTCCGCCCAACTCGTTCACCCAATCACCACAAAGCAATAAAAAAGGTGGGACTTTCGCCCAACTTTTTCACCCATTCACAATAAAGAAATAAAAAAGGTGGGAATTCTGCCCCATTTGTTCACCCATTCATAAAAAGCAATCAAAATGGTGGGACTTCCGCCGAACTCGTTCACCCATTCCTGAGTAGCCGCACGTCCGACCACTACCCACATAGTGGTTCATCCGACCACTATCCATCACACATTTATAGTTGGACTTATCACCCACTTCAATACAACATTTCAACACAACATTTCAACCAAGAATAGAACCCATGAAGGTCACAACAACATGAAATCAACCAATTTCCCTTGCATAACAATCCCCTTTACTAAAATCACCCATTTATTAAAAATAATTTTCCATTCCAAAACAACATTTCAATAAAACAACCTCTTTATTGAAAACCATTTTCCTTCAACCATTTTCCAAATAAATCTCAACCACTCAAAATATCTATTTTAAAATCCACAACAATAACATTTCACCATGGAACCACCTTTTCCTGAAAACCCCCAAATGGATTTTTTTACCAAAATCACACATCATCACACAATTAATTTCAATCACAACAAATAAATTGTAACATGTAACCACAAGTTAAAACCGAGTGGAGTCAGGAGAGAAGTCACATACCTCTGAAGGTTTGGCAAAATCGACCCTTCTCCCAAACACACCTCAATCCGGTAGAATGCCTCCTCGAAACATCCTTAGAAACCCTTTCCCAACATCAACAGGCCCAAAAATTAGCATCATAGCCAAAACAACCCTAGATCTACACACAAAAAGTGTAGATCTAGAAAACCAGGAAAGAGGGAAGAGCAGATCTAGAGGAAAACACAAAGGAACAATGGGAGAACACTTACCCGAGAGAAATATCATTCAAACCCTCTTGAATACTATTTAAAACCCTTCCAAAATGAGTGGGAGAGCACTTCTAGCCCCTGATAACCGAAAATCCCGAGTGAGGCTCAAGTGGGAGGAAGAGAGAAATGAAATGAGGCAATACTGTGTGAGCCTCGGTTTTATAACCCTAATTTTAAGTGGCCGCACGGTTAGCCCACACGGTTTGGAAAACTGTGCGCTAACCGTGTGCACGCCACTGCCTCAAGAGCCATGGTCCACATGGGTTCTTCACATGGTTGGGAAAACCGTGTGCATGTTGTGCAAAGCCCACTGCCTCCATTGCATGGTTACTGAAACATCCGCACAGTTTACACTAACTGTGCTCAAACCGTGCACCCCATTAAAAGCCTCAATATTCATCCAAAACCATTCCAAACTCTCCCAATCTTCTCCCAACACATCCCTTGATCATTAAACACATAAAAAGCATAAAAAAGGATACATACCACAAACTGGGGGTGCTACAGAATCAATAAAATGTTAAACGTTTTGTAAAATACATGGTTGAAGGAAAGATAAACCTTAATATGGTTCTGATTATGAGGTAGTGATTTTGTAATAAGATATGATTAATTTGGATAAATTATATTTGATATTCTGGACTACTTTGAAAGTAATTAATTTTTTGTTTGTTCCATTATTGTTTTAGTTTACTACATTTTAGGACATAAGGAGTGTATCACATATTTTATAATGAATAAAGGAGAATTAATATAATTATTAAGGTTTTATGGTAATTTAGGGTGTTATCGTGTTTTAAAAAAATAAATGATGAAGGTATTCACATGTTATTACGTGGGGAAAAAATATATTATTGTGTTTACCATCCTTATAAATTTTAGATTTTGTGTTTGGACAGAAGTGTTTTGGATAATTCTAAAGGTTAGAATTGATTATGTTTGAAATAGCATGCTATTATTAAGTTTAAATAATTTCATAAGATTATTTTTTGATTGTTATAAAAAGGATAACCTGGAGGTCAGGTGACAACCTGTCGCGTCTGGAAAGGTCGTGAGACTTGAACCCGCAACCAATGGGTGACAAGGGTGAATCACCTAACACTAGAATATGCGATTTCATAGTTTGTATAATGTAGAATTTTTTAAATGGTCTGATAGATGAATTATAAATTCCTTTTTTTGGAACCCTATACGATTAGGATAAATAGAATGTTTTTGAGTTCTATTATCTTTTGATTAAAATATTAGTTTGTGGTAGAAATTAGTTAACAGATGGAACTCTACTTGTAAAGTATTATTTTTTTACTTATTCTATGAAGAAATAAATTATTAACCTTTAGAGAAAGAATATTAAAACCAAAAAAGTGTTATCCTAATACCCTATGTTTTTTAGAACTGATGATATTTTAAATCATCATAGATTTATGGTTTTGAGTCCCTCAATATTCCATTCACTTGTTTGTGATTGATGACTTTAATCACTCCCTATAAATATTTATGTTTTCCCTCCAATTATAATTTCAACCAATGTACTCCTATTTTAAATCTAAATTTTTTGGTGACTTTTTCATTTCCATTTCCCTCTTCTTAAGAATAAATTTTATTAACCCTATTTCCGATGTGGGTTTTCCACAAATGGATTTTCTATTTTTTAACCATTTATTTTCATAAAACAATTTAAAATTGTGAGGACACAATTTATTGAAGGAGGGATAAATTTAACACCCCATGATTCCATGGTACGTTTCTCTTTGAATAATACAATAGCGTGCGATGTATGCAACACTGAGTTCAAGGGCACCACGACCTATCAAACTAGTCGTTTAAAAAGTGGTTATGAATCTTAACAACCACATTTTTAATATTATATTTATAATATATAATTTTTACATTCATATATTGTGTTTTTTATAAATAATATAAAAACAAATTCAATTATTTAGATAAAAGAAGTATTTTTCTAAAATGAGTTTTCTGCATTTTAATGGAGAACTCTTTTTAAATCCAATATTTGGAACTTATATATATATAATTTTATTAAATTAAATTCTTCTTTATAATTGGGACATAAAAAATTTAGTTTGGATAAATGTTTATTGTTTTTTCGATAACTTTCATATTTTGTTCAATAGGGAAAGATACTAAATTTTAATTCAAAACAACTTTTTTAATTAAAATAATTTATAGTGTTAAATTATACATTTAAATGGTTTTGTAGTATAATTATATTATATTTTTTCATTTAATACAATTTAGGTCATTATAAATAATTTCACATTTAAATTTGACATAAACACGTGTCAATATTTTGATTATTTTTACTTTTTAAAAACCGGATTTTTGGTTTTGACAATGGTTATTTATTTTAAATTAATTAATGAAACTACTATGTATTGAATTTTTTAAAATAGAATTCATTTTTTAATTCAGAAATTAATATTAGCATAGGGTGATTTTTTGGTATTTTTCTAAAAACATTCAATTTTTGATGAATGGTGAAAAACATTGTGTTATTGTTTAAAATTGACTTTTTAATTAAATAATATCATATTTTATTTAAATTTATATTAAGTAAAAATAGATATATATTACCTATATATGTTCAATTTAATACATTGGAGTCGTTTTATAATAAAATATTATGTATAAAAGTTTATTTATCTTTTTTAACATCTTTTAACCACCTTCTAGGAACATTTCCAAATTTGTGAAAAATATATTTTTACCGATTATGTGAATTGATTTTTACAAATATGAAAGACACAGTTGACATCAGTAAGTAAAATTTGGTTCAATGAGATGAAAATAATTTTTATTGAATAGTAAATTTTGACTTTCATTTACCAAGGTTAAAAGTAAATAGGGTAATTAAAGGTAAAAAAGATATTATAATAACCTAACACATGTCCTAATTCTATTAGATAAGTTTATTTTGACAAAAAAACCGTAGGAATTACATATGATCCTTTTGGTGTACTTGGATTAGATTTGGACATTTATTATTATTTTATTTAACGAATTGTTAAAAGTGTTAAATTCAAAAGTTAATAACTAAACCATTTTTAATATAAGGTTATACATAAGATAACTTTGACTATAAATATTAATTTGAAAGATAAATATATTTCCTACATACTGTCATTTTAATTATAATTTATAGTGATTAAATAATTACATTTATTTATGACATAATGACGAGGTAGTAATTACTTTATTAATGAAAGATTAAAATAATTGATATTATAATTATAAAAATAAATGTAAATTGAGGATTTTGATTCCATAAACTAATTTTCTTGGTTAATATGAGATTTTAGGATTTATTAAATTATTTTTTGATGTGATAATGTTTTTATGACTTTAATAAAAAGAAAATACCAAATAGAGTCAAAATTGACATAAATGAATTTTTAAAACAAATATTATATTACCAATTGATATAATTTTTATAAAATTCTAAGGTTCCGATAATGGACATAGATAAGGTTATATATATCATTAATGATATACTAGGAGTTGTATTGGATTATTATGGTTTGTTTATTAACCACTTGTGATAATAACACAAGAGGACATGGTAAAAGTTAAACTACTTAACTAATAGTTAAATCTATAAGATAGGGTTAATATGGTGACTTAAACTTGTCTAAAATAAATAGTTTGAAGGTATTTAGACCCATACACACCTTAAAATCGAAATAAATAAATTTTTATCGATTATAAACCGAATATAATTTTATAATAAAATAATATTTCAAACATTTCATATAGTGACCCTCACCTCTCTTATAAAAGGGTACTTATCCTTCTCTCAAAATCACACCTCCAAAGACAGGTGGCTCGGCCAACCCCTGCCCAAATCTCATTAAAAAATCCCTCAATTCATCCAAGAGGCCTTCCCATGATCTTAAAGCCATCTTAAGTCTCCCTTTTGTTCAAATCAAAAGAAAACGCCCAAAGAAGAGGTAATTATTTTATCACCTATTTCAAAGTTCTTTTCTTCTTCAACTTTATCGTCCTTTGTTATTTCCATACCAAAATAATAACTCCAGTACCTTCTATATTTTGTGATTCCGTACTCATTATTCTATCAATTCTATGAATGATAATTTCACCATGCGTCCGTACGTACGGCTTACCATCTCCACACCGTAGTGTAATTTGTTTTCCACACTATGTTATATGGATGGATATAATTATGAATTATATATATATATAATGAAAATAACATGATAATTTCCCTTTATAATTAATATAACACTCAATTATACACCTTTTAATCATTAACAAAATGATATCTTTTCTTTTTTGTACGTACAACTTACTGTATCCATGACGCGTTGTGATTCATTTCCACTTCACTACTCAGCGATGATTATAAAAATATATATTACTAATAAGTATGTAATATATGAAATAATAATGATATTGGAGATATATATATATATCTGTATATGTATATGTATATGTATATTTATATATTTATGTAATTACATATATATTATTCACTTACATCTGTTCAATACGATATGAAAATGGAAACAACATTTATGCGTACATACGGCCTACCGTCTCCATAAACTGTGTTTTCCATATCTTATATATATATATATTGTACATATTTATATTTGAAATATATATTATATATAAATCATGTTTTATTTTTTGGTATTATTTAAATTGGGATCTATATGATACGGTCAAGAATAAAAAGATAAAACACGCACGATAAATAAAGTGATTATTACCCAAAATCATACTTTAACATTGAAATCGTTGTTAAATGGTAGTATAAAGTCATAAATGAATCATGTATGATATAATAAATATTTATATGATTCTGGTATAATTTATTAACATAATATGGTCATTATAAAGGAGGTTAAACGTACCCTCTACCAAAGGAAAGTGCAAGGTAAGGGCTAATTATTCAATCTTATTATTATCCGAGATTATTTTTGTGTAAATATTTTCTACGATATATTTATTATACATGTCCATGATTCATAAAATACATTTAAAAATTATTAATTTAAGGTACTCTTTAACTAAAAAATCCTTTTAAATGATTGAAATGTTTATTCTTCTAAATCATTCTCACTAATGTCCATGTTTTCAAAATGGTTTTAAAGATTTATTTATATAGAAATGATTTCTTTAGAATGTAAATTCCATTAAAATGTTTCAATGTGGTATGGGACACATTGATTAAGAAATTTATTTTAAATATCTTCCTTTATAAATGTGTTACTTTTAATTGATTTAAAAAAAGGATATTTCTCTCAAAAAGTTTTACTGGTCATTTTTAACTATATCAACATCCTCTGCTGGATATTATTTTTGATTGAGGTTGATTTATTATAATACACTATTCCATATTGTATAAAATAAGTTATGATATGCTTGACTGTGGATTTTCTATTTTTTTTACATTAATTTTTTAGGGTGAAAGTATTGACATTTCATATCCTATTTTGAATATGATTGTTTATGTTATGTTTCAACATTTTCATATGAGGAATGTAGTGGACTATGTAAGTGACGGGTAGAGCCCACTATAGCTCCTCAATAAATCGGTAGGTATCATGAGAAAAATTAGTGTCTTGGGATAAGGCATTGACAAAAATTGTATTCATATTATTTGCACGAGGCCTTGAATATGTTGTTATGATGTCTGGTGTTAGGAATTCCCTCATTATGAAATTAATTATTAAATGTGATTATTCGACTAGTAGAATACCCATGTACATGTTAATATGGTAATTGTTGATATATATTCTCTATATTATGTTCATGTTTATGTTTTAAAGGATGATGTTTTTATTACACATCATTCCTTAAATGTTTATATCTGTTGCTAAATTATATACCCTTACTGATCATCTGAGGTCACCCCTTTCCTATGTTTTGTTTTCCCAGGATTCCAAAAATTTAATTATGTTTGATAAGTTGGGTTAAGCTAGGAGAATAATGGCGTTCTCAATGGATTATTTATGATGTGTTTTATGATAGAATGTGTAATGTAACATTCCTATATGTAATCTATTTTCCAAGAATACTAACCTGATCGGTCATTCCAGACATTATTTCTTGTAATAATGTCAGTGTATTAAAATAATGCACTGGCTACGGGCTTCTAGTTTTGGGGAATTACAATTGGTTAAAGTTATATTGAGGAACCACCAATTTGAATAAGCTACATGGGAACTTGAGGATATGATGAGGGAGAGGTATCCTCCTCTGTTAGTTTCTAGGTTATGAATTTCGAGGGTGAAATTTAGTTTAAGGGTGTAGATTGTAATGACCGAATGTTTTTATGAAATATTTTATTTAAATAATTTTTATTATTCTGTATTTTTCTTTTCACACAATCATGAGTTTAAATGAACTTAAAGATTCCCTTATTATAAAGTTGTCCTTATAGCCTATATACTAGGTTTGTGAGAATATTTATAACTAACTTATCAAAATGCATTTGGAATTCATTATCGATAAATTATTTTCTAAAAAAAAAAATCAATTAGATATTTTTATTTTTGAGAAAATTACTTTCGGTAATGAAATAAAATATATTTTATCCTCATCTAATGAATATTTTAGTCATAGGGTATGAAAACAAAATCCTATTTTATTTATAAAAACATATTATTAATTTTTTTATTTTTTTTATTTTTACACCATTGAATGGAAAACCCATTTTAAATTAATATTTTTACACATTAATAATTTCTATAAAAAATATTTTATCTTTAAATGCTATATAAAAAATTAATTTGAATAAATTTCTGATATTTTCTGGATAGCTTTCAAGTTTTGATGAATAGTAAAAATAAACTAAATATTAATTACAAACAAAATTTTCATCGAGATGATTTTTATAGTTAAATAATAATATTTAATGGGTTTTATGTATAAACAGAATATATTTTTATCATTTAATATAATTTATGTCATTAGAATTAATTTTACATTGAATTCATATGTCAAAACATTTCAATCTTTTTGTAATGTTTTAACTTTTAAAACTCGTTTTTCAACAACATGATTCATTTTAAAATAATTACTGGAAATTATGTGTTTTGAATATTTAAAAATGGGTTCCATATTGGGAATCAGTAAGTCCAAATTATGTTAATAGGATACTTTTATTTTTTGGAATTATGAATAGTAACATTGGTAGTTATTTTTATTAGCATGGTTAAAGGTAAATAATGTAATTAAGGGTACATATAATATTATCAAATTACCATAAAACCTATAAAAATATTATTGTATGACTAAATTATACCCTTATCATATATTTTTTAGAAATGGAATCTCTTTATGGCTCCATACCTATGAATATGATATTAATGTAATAAAAACTAATGTATGTGACAAAATGTCACAATCTAATTTTATATAAGTATATTTATATTAATATATGGATAACTAGGAGATAATATCTACTATAGATACTATCATGAAATCCAAAATAATTATCTACATAATATAAATTTATATATAATTTTTAGAGATTAAAAATTTACCATTAATGTTGACATAATAGTGGTGTTGAAATTATTTTGGTGATAGAAATATCACATAAATTGTTTTAAAAATATTAAAATAAATAATATATGAACTAATTAATGTGATAAACTAATTTTATAGGTAACTATGACATGTTAGGAGTGTATTAAATATTTTATTTCGAATTTATATATTATGTGAATTTTATTTAAAGTAAAATAAATGAATAGTATCAAAATTGACACTATAGACATTTTATAAAAATAACATATTATTAAATTATTTAAAAATCATAAAAAATCTAAATATTACAAAGGGATAAATATATGGTCTAAAATTCCATAAAATATCCATTTATGGTCAATTAACATCAAATAATTAAATATTCACAAGCTTTAAATATTTAGAATATTATTACCACATTAAAAATTAAATAGAATAACTTAGTGAAAATTAAAATAATAATTCTTAATTGATATAAAACTTGTCTAAAATTTATTTATTGATAATATTACAACCCTATATCATCTCATATTAAAAGTTTTTACTTTTAGGAGTATTTTAAATGTGGTTTGATTTTGTTAGAAATTAATAGATTTGATGTTTCCAAAATTACCCTTCACCTGAATTATAAAGAGGCACCTCCTCCCTTACCGCGTCAATTAATTTTGAGCCTTAATTCTCAGCCACAGCCTTCCATATTTCCTTCTCAACTTCCCAATTTTTATTCTCAATGTTTTGGAATTTTTCAAAGAAATACTCTAGTGCCCTAAGTGAAAATTTAAAGGAGGCACTAAGGAATAGGTAATCTCTTCTAAGGATTGTTTCAAATTTATTTCTTCTTCTAATTACTCTTAATTAGTTGTTTTATTATAAATTAATTACATATGTATCACTCATATACTTATATGTTATAATAAATATTAAATAACTCTATTTCACTTTCTATCAATCTTATGAAAAATGAAATCACCGTGCGTGTGTACATACGGCTTACCATCTTCACACTGTGGTGTAATATGTTTTTCACCCCCACCTTACATGGATGGGTATAATGGTGGAATAATAACTATATATTACTATTATAACATGATACTACTTATGAGATAATATACATAGTAAAAATCAACAACATTAAACAATTATGGTAATGATATCGTCGCTCGTGCGTACATATGGCTTACCGTTTCCACAGTGCGATGTGATTCGTTATACATAATATTCATTAAAGAATAATTTAAAATATTGATTTAATGAATAAATTTGATATATATTTTACTAATATAATTATATAAATTAAGTTTCTATATCCTAATAATATTATTAACAACTTATCCAACAAAACATGCATAAGAACATAAAGCAGTTAATACCCGAATAACGAGTAACAAGGAAATGTTACTAACGGATAAAAAATATGATCATAAAATTTATTATAAAAATGAATAGGATTATTTAATAAATATATTACATTATTTATATCATTATATAGTATTTTCATATACATAAAATGTATATCGGACCTAAGGTAAGGGATAACTTTGCAAATATCATTTTTATCTGAGATTATTTATTTGTAAGTAGTTACTAGGGTATACTTATCATCCACATCCATGATTCCTAAATATATAATTAAAATTATTATTTATATCCATATATAATTTTTAAAAGTCAATTTTACCCATTTTTAAATTTTTACTAAATGGTAAGAATGGAATATTTTTTTCATTTTCAGTACAAGATACTTTTTTGACTTTTTCGGCAAAAGTAAGAGAAGAATGGTTTTTTAACTTGTACGCAATGAACAAATTTTTACACTTTCATAATGCCTTATTTTCATGAATATTACCATATAATATTACAAGGTTATATTCACATAAAATTATTTCTTCTAATGTTTTGTGTTATTTTGAGAAAGGAAATTTTTTTTGAATAAGAGAGGATATTTTCATCAGGAATTAATTTCAAGTGTTTTCTCAAAATTATTTTCTATATATGGTGAAACTCTTTAAATATGGTTATATTTTTAACCCTGTTATCAATTTGATTTTATTTTTTTTATTATTTAATGTTATTTAATAAATCATTTTGTTTTATATCAATTATGATTGAATGATTTCTAAGAAACCCATTTGATTTCATGGGTTATGATATGGTTAATGTTTGTATGTTTTTGTAGAACACATAAGAATTTTTTCATTATGAGATGGGTGGGACCAATATCTACCCCCAATTAATTGTTTAATTATTTATATCTCAATATATTCACAAGACTAGAATGGCCTGTAAATCTAGATTAGTAATACAGGGTTGGAAGGAGTGATCTCGGTTCAGAAATATACATTGTATGCTAAGATGGACGTGGAAATGAGTCTTGAATAATATGAGATGATTTTATATGATTATGTGTGTACGGAACAAAATTTCATGTCTTATATTATGATTAATATGATTACATTGAAATTTTATGATTTATCCCATGACATGATATTATGATCTTTTATCTGTAGGATACGATTTTCAAATGTTATGTTCCTATGAAAATGATATGATTGATATTTCCTTCATTTACCCATACTGAGAATTTTAGGTCACCCTTTCTTAGGATTATTTTCCCTAGGTCATGATCGAGGTTATTAAGTATGATAATCTAAAAATGATTCTAGTTATGATTAAATAAATTGGAGACAATGTAGATGTTTTATGAACAAGTTATTTATGTCTCACAGTTTCTAAAGACACTATACCTATACGTTACTTTTTGTTTTTTGTTATATGTTGTAATGAATACACTTAAATTATAAAGTAATATTAATGTATGTAAAGTATGGGTGATTATAGGGTTAGTCATCCCATTTCCCATCACACTGGTTGTTTGCTCAGTTGCTTCTATTTCGAGGAATTATCTAGAATAGAGGGAAAATTAGGGATGATTATTTTTAAAATATTAAATTTATAAATTTGAATCCAATTACATTAAAGTGATAACTAGTAAATGAAATTTATTACCTAACTAATGAATTTTTATGAATGAATATATCTTATCCCTTATGTATTATCTAACATAGAAAATTATTAGCATTTTTTCCTTAATAATCGTTTGTAATGAGCATTCAACTAATAAATGAGTATCTACTGGGAGTGTTAAACCAAGTGTGTAGTAATCCTCATTGTCATGCATTAGTCCCTTATCATGTTTATACCAATGAATTATTTTTATGGTTTACCACTAGGCACATATGTGCCAGAGATACATCCCATTATATTATCCACAAAGGGATTCATTTTCATCTAAAACACTTACTTTATATATTATAAAAAAATTAGGGATATCATATTGTGTTAAGTACTATCCTTAAATGTTTCCATATAGTTTTCTTGTATTAGTCCCAAAAATCACTAAACATTAATTTAATACCAACTATGACAACCCTTTTAATTATTACGCATAAATTCATAATTTATTACATAATATTACAAATAATAAAAGATGGAATATCAATAAATCCAGTGTATTTGGGGATAAATTAAATTACATAACAAATTAAAACAGAGAATACATCATGATTATATGAAACATCCTTAACATGATCCTATTATTCCATCATATGTAAAACTGCATGAGATAACCTATGGACCTACATATGAAATTGGTGGTCTATACATCCTAGTAAGGGAATAAATATTTAATAACATGAATATTGTAATACATATTATAAAATAAGAAATTAAATGGTACATAAAAAGGTTGAAAAACATGAACATGAACAAGGAGGCATGATAAATCATGATAACATAAAGGCAACATGGAAATTTGTAAACAACATTTAAAATCGAATAAAAATCATAGGTCAATGAAAAACACAAAGGTATAATGATGGGAAATAAAATTATATATATTTGGTTCATTTGGAAATACATTGCATGATTTATCATGAGACTAAAAAATTACCCAATGCATTGGAGCACTATATAATTTTGGGCACCCCAATCACTTTCATTTCATTCACATAAACATGTGTTCCACATAGATCATAAAAAATTGAATCTTTTATTATAAAATTTAATTTGAAGATAAAGTATTTTGGATTAAACTCATTTAAATACCCAATCAAATATATATAAGTTCATTATGGTTAAAACCCTTCCTTTTAAATGGGTATATGTTTTAACTAAAAAATCGTTTTCCATTGAAAGTCACATTGAAATTTCAGTAGCATAATGGGAGATATAAATGTTCACAGGAGGGTCTAGTGAGAGTTAACTAGATCTCTCATAATTTATACATGATAACTACTATAATTGGGGTTTTGAATAACATGTCCCAACTTTTGGACTTGGAGATAAAATAATAAGATAATGAAGATACATGAATTAATAGGATATTAAAATGATCTATTACCTTGAGAGGGTGACAATAAATTCTATAGAGGAGATTCTTGAGAGCTTGGGGCCCCTTGGGAGGAATCTATAGAGGGTAGTTCAGATTATGTATTTTCATCAAGGATTTTTTATTATGTGAAATTTGATATTTTGTGAGTTTATATAGGAAAACATTGGGGAGTTTGGTATTTTTCCCAAACCTAGGATTTGGACTCTATATAAAAAAGTAATCAGAACCAAAAACCATCATAGAATTTTTTTTATGATTCGTACCAATGGGGAGTGGTTTTAATTATTTGAAAATTATAATGTATGATCTTATAAAAATACAACCCATTATGATTAGGAAGTTATACATGTTTCTTAAATAATTTAATTTAAAATCGTAAAATATAACATATGTTTTGGAGGATACAAAAAGGATATATAAAATTAACCAAATAACCACAAAATCACTTCATATTAAAATATAAATATATATTTGTTTTCACAGATACACATTATATAATTTATTACATCATATAATGGGTATTATTATGTCATAATACACATCATATATTTTTCCAGTATTTAATTTTTTCATGAAAATTGAACTCTATTAGAATATTATGAAAAAATCGTCTTTTTATAATTTCAAAGTTATGGTTCCAATAATTTTATTTATTTTTTCAAAATAATATTCTAAATTTGTCAATTTTCACTATTAAATTAAGAAACAATATTTATTGAGAAATGACGGGTTTTTTGTTTGATAATAATAGTGTTAAAACCCATATAAAAATTACATTAGACTTTATAAAAATTATATGATAGTTTATATTTAATAAAAAATATTTAATAAAAATAAATTTAAAATATAATTTATTTCCAAAAATAATTAATTTATCAAAAGGAATGTCTTAACTAAAATTACATATTACCTAAAAATGTACATTCTATTTTTTTCAAATGAAAATAAAAATGAGTTATAAGTAATAGTAATAACAAATAAATATAACCATTATTCAATTGAACATACAATAGTCTTATTCATATTATTATTTTCATTATAGATATCCCATTATTAGCCAAGATAACTTTCTATGGGTAAGGTGTGTGATTATTAGACATTCGGGTGGTGTTTTGGAGTACATGGTTTAGTCCAATATCTATATTAGTTTAAAATTCTCTTGTAAATGGTTTCACTCATGCATAAGTTTCCAGATATCAACTTTTTCTTGGTCTAGGTAAAATTATAGTGATGTTAGCTATGATAAATGGAATTCATATGGTATGATCCTACTCGTGAAGGACATCACATCCTTTGTCTATGTCTATTTTATATTTCAGAACCCTATGTTTATATTAATCATACAATCACTATTAAAATACTATATTATAAAAGGGTAATATTCTTAATGGTTTTTTAAATTAGATAGGAGATAATAAAAACAAGGAAGTTCAGGTGTTTTCTATAACCATCATATATAATAGGGAATTTAATTAAACCCTAAATGGAATATTATTTAAAAGTTAAAGTAATCATATAGGTCAATTTTTGGAAAATTATTTATCTCTTCAAAATTGATAAAATATCATAAATACTGTGATGAGGATAATTATTCTTGAATGTGATCTGGTTTAGTTCAAAAAAATCTATGAAAAGTCACATTTATCATTCATTCATCTTAAAAATATATATGAACCTTATAGTGACATGCATGTCCAAATGAAGCTATTATTGAGATTCTTCGTGAGTTATTACATTAATTCATGGAACCCAGTAGGGTCCATTATATAAAGAGTATTTCATATAGTTATAGATCCAATTATGAGTTCTATTGAAAAATAATCTTCAAGCTTTCAGGGAGGAGTATGTATCTCTTCTAGAAATACCTCAATAATCATTCATAAAATAAGATTAACGTTGATGTTGTGTTTCTCCACAACCATATAAGAAAAAATTAAATATTTAATAGGAATAAAGACCCATAAAATAAACGTAATTTTCATTATAAAATCAATTTTATTTTCACACTAATATGTGATCATATTGTTTTGGAAAATGAAACATTACATCCCTTCTTCGGTAGTTGATGTGGTATTTATGTAAAAAATCCAATACATTCCTAAAATAAAATCAAAATCTGATTTAATAATATTTTCATAAGGAATATTCATAAAAACTTCATCATGGTAAATTCCCTTCCTTGTTCTAGGATATATCATTTAGTAGAGGTCACTGACTCAAATAATGCATTGGTTCCTCACATTAATGAAAATAATCTATAAATGGTTACCTTGGAGTAAATTTATTTTTTCCCATCAAAGTCATTATGTTTAATGAAAAAATCATTTCTCTATGACCCCCTTATCCAAACATAAAAAAATTTCATATTCAATTTAGGCATTCTATTTGGTGTCTCTGTCTATATTTTTTATATGATGTTATTCGAGCTTTATTTCCACCATGGTCTCACCAACTCAATATCTCAATGAACTCATATATTCTTTTTATTTGTGAGTTCAAATTTTGGTTAATGTATAAGATATTAATAATTTGTTCGAATAATTGATAAGTAATAATTACAATAACCTTTGCTTCATTCATCATCCAATTTTTTTTACTCATTGTCATCACATTGACCGTAAAATTTAGTGTTTACATGATTCCTTTGACTTAAAACAATTGACTAAAACTATAATTCATAGTCTTATAATGAATAATCATTTAGAAAAACCACATATTCCTAAAAAATAAGTTTTAGAATGTCTAAATCACATAACATTTTTTCAATCTATGACACCATAATTTTAAACTAGTTCATTCCAAGAAATCATCTATTAAAATACTTCATAATAATATTGAAATAATATTGGATTTAACCAAAGAATATACTATAGGAGTTCTAAATTTGGTTCAGAGTAAATGAACATGAACCATGAACCAGAATAATGGTCAAGATATACATGACAAACTATTATTAGATTTAAAACCCCTAGATACAGATGTTCTAAAACCATGTCCTCCAGTATTATCCAGAAAGGAATGTTTTTATAGGAAAACCACAATATTTTCATTACCATAACTTATGTGGTTATCCAATTCATAGGATTATCCTATGTATTCTTAATAATTTTTTTTCATCCTATTTTCCTAATGAAATTAATCCTTCATAAGATAAAAACTACAACGACACATTCTTTTCATATGTAAATTTTATACCTTTTTATATAAATATTCAATAGATAATAATTTTAGTCACAACAAAATCATATATTTTGAGTGTCTTTGGAAACATTGACACATAAAAAACATGTTCATAAGATATATATATCAACCCCCACAATGTTGTTCAAAACTTCATCCTTTATTTGAAATATCAAACAAAAAATATTTCTTCCTAACCTGGTGAAAGGAAAAAAAAGAGGGGTTGGGCTCAGATTCCAGGTAAGGGTAAATAAATTATACATCATTGATTATTTATGAAAAACATTATTATATGGGTATGATAACATGATTTTCCCATTTGAAAACAATAATAAGCACTTCACGGATAATAATTTTGATCCACGACATAAATATTCATAGTTGAAAAGACAGAAATCATAATGGCATCAATGATCCATGGAAATGAGATCAACTCATTAAAATGAGGCATTGTTTTTTGAAATATAAATAAGTATAAAAAATAATTTCCTTTTTTAAGAATCACTACCAATACTATCATAATGGAATGGGTTTACTCCCAATCACATTATATCCATAATAAAGGTTCACTCCCCACACTATCATAGTTGATAGTGTTGCTAACTAAAATTGGTTCAATCCCTATTCTAATCCTTATTGTCTTAGGAGATATCAATCTTTACCAAACAAATTAACTGGATATATAATTCCAAGAAAACTGATCACGTAATAAACTTCATACACATGTTTATGAGATATTTTTAAAACATGAATCATATAATAACTCATGTAAAGAAAACATTTTTGTAAACATTTCATCACTAAATATCCTTTTGAAAATAAAAGATAATTATAAATGTTATATTCTATCTTCATTAACCGGTGGTAAATAAATAGGGTTAATTGAACCATCCTTGAATCATCATATTTATAATTCATCCAAATAATGAATGTGGGTGGTATTATTTGATCACATAAATTATAAATTTTAAGTAACATCAAATGAGGTTATCATAGATAAAAATTACATAACAAATCCTAGGATAATTTCATGAGAAAGTTACCCTTTTCCTTAGAAATAAATAATTTAAAATCCAAAAAATTTCATAAATATTAAGTATTTTTTTTCAAAATGAACCAATGAATATTATAAATAAATCATAAAATCATTGGGTATTCATGATGGTAGGAAATTTAGTGCATGTTTTTTATGATAAAACATTGAATCATTTAACATATTTTGTAAAAATTCAAAATTAACTCTTTGAGAAAAAAAACAAAAATAAATTTAATTAATTTTGTAAATAATTATGTATTTTAAAAATATATATAAATAATTATATAATAATAAAATTAAATTCATGAAATAATTTTCAAAAAAACATGGATGCGGAAGAAAAATGATATTTTGACTGATGAGATAAATAATGATGCTTTTCCATAATAATATTATTTAATAATATTGAGTTCATAATGATAGTAAAATTAAAGAAAAAATTAAATATATAGAAATAAAAATAGGGGAAAAATTAATGGTATGTTTGAGGTTTATTTCATAACATTTACTCACCAAAAAAATAATAAAAATAATCTTTATAAATAATCAAATGTAAAGATAAATCTATAACCACATTGGTAACATTTGAATGAAATACTCATAGAAATAGAAACATATATAGATATAAATATCCCTATAATATGTATGATATGATTCATGAAATACATCCATGATATGTATAAACACCACATAAAAGAAACAAGTCAGGAATGTGGCATTTTTCACATAGGAATATAAATGAGATCAAGAAACATTATGTTTGTGTTTGACATATATTTAATTCAATATATACCCAAGATTAATAAATTTTATCACATTATAATTCTATAAAAATTAATTTAAACACATATAATTTTTTGGAATGTACTCTCTTGAAAAAACTCTAAATCTTTTTAATTTTCATGTTTGAAAATACAATTTTTTGTTTTAGAAATGAAATTATTTAAAGTATGATTTAGGAATATTTTACATGATTAAAATTTATTTATTCAATGTTAATAGCTTTGACTAATGAATTTTGGATATTTTTAAACCGTTATAGAAATAGTTTGCATACCCTATATTTTTAGTAGGAATGTATGGTTATCAAACCCTAAATTTAGTGAAAACATATGGATCAGAAAATATACACTATTGTAAAAGTATGGATCATGAAGCATAGTTTTGAGAAGAAAACAAATATTTTTGAAGCTAACATAATGGTCAAATAAACAAATGATTTTAAGTTAACCATACTTTAAATGTTAACCCTGTGATTGAATTGTCCAACTGTAATGTTTAAATTCAAGATATTTATTTAGCTTTCTGCAACGATCATGGAAGGATTATTTATTCCCTTTTAAATAGACTAATAGAATGATACAAAGGATCTTGTATAATCATTAATTCTTTCTTATTTATATAGTATGTTACAACATTCTATGAACTTTTCAAATTCAAATAATCCATATTTATCATGAGATATTTTTGAACCCATTTTACGAAAATAAAATAGATTTCTCATGTTAATTATTAAGAGCTATATCATATCGAAAATTCGCATCATTAAAAATTAATGATTATATTATTATGAAGAGATACACTTTGGAGGAATATATGTTACAATCATGTATTGATTAATTGTTTTCCTATTGTTGTTGTTTCAATTTTTCTCTTTATTTATTCCACAAAGAACATTTGAAACCATGAAATATTTTAAGTAGTTCTTTCTTGAGGAAAATTATATAAAAATAAGAAGATCCATTATCTATTAGTTTTTTCACAACTAGGAGATAAATAAATTTCTCTACCAAATAAATTAATCTTTATTTCATAGAGTATCATTTGATCTTTCTCATTCATGGTGGAGTATCAGCTTCTCATTCTAAGTAAGTGATATTTAGGTTCCTTGTGAAAGAACAAAAGTCCTTGTAAAAGACTTTTTTTAATGGTGTCAACTGCCGACACTCAGTTGTGGATGTATTGTGATAAGAGGACCCACTTATTGAAAATCACCATGCTCATTGTGAGAGAATTAGTGGAGTGTAATAATTGGTATTTGTGTCAAGGAACACTATGAAATTGATGTGTTACCCATCTCTATTTTTCTAAAACATTACATTCTAAAATATAATAACACTACATATATTGACAACATTCAGAGAGCGATAAAATTTGATACTGATAATGATTTATAAAAATACACAATTCAACACACCCCTCTTGTGAATATTCATATTATTATGACCTAAAAATTTCTATAAGGGGTGTTCGTTTTGATGATGTCTGATAACCTATAGAATTATTTAGTAAAAGTTATTTATGAAGCTAAATATCAATTACTAAACATAAAGAATGAATGTCCATGATCTGTGCACCTTATTTTAGTGGTTATATTTATGGATTCCAGAATACATGAATGATTATTTATTTAAGTAATATTGGTTTCAATTTTACTCGAATATTGTAAAAACATATGAAATCCCTAAAGAATAAAAAAATGGGGTCCTGCTAATGATACTATTTATGATATCTATTCATGATCCATTAATTTTATTATATGTATACTTGGTCTAGATGTACTTAATAGTGTCACTCAATTTTATTCATCCTTTGATGTAGAGAAAAAAATAATTGTTTACTATGAAAGAAGTGTAAATACTAGTAAGTTAAGATATAACATTATAATGCTAAATTTATACTCATTTAAAATGTATGATGGTGAAAGAATCACTTAGATGAATGGATGATTGAATACAATAGTCAAATATGTCGATGCCTTCAGATATCTAATTAAACAAGAAGATCAAAATTTAAGTGTTCTGAGGGTCTTTCCCTCTAAATAAAATGGTATATCTACTACAATCAGAAAAATCCACTAAAATCATTGAAATAACAATGAATGAGTTGATCGGCACACTAATGATGCAAGAAGATGAAATGTCTTGAACCAGTCCATGTCAACCTTGAACCAATCGCCCAAGTCAATTTGTGGAAAGGCTCGAGAGGCATTCCCGGTCCTCCTAGGATAGCGACAAGTTCCATGGCATTAATAGAGAGAAAGTGAGACTGATTTCACCCAATGAAAATATATAAAGTAGTGGAATAAAAAGGTAGAACAATGCACAGTAAAAAATTACATGGAAAAGAAAGAAAAACCAACAAAACACACTAACCTGACCATGACCAAAACTCTCCTTGACCTCAGAGTTACTCTCCAACCAATAACCAACTCTTTATCATAGAGAACATGATAGATTTAAACCTATAACAAAAAACTAAAAATAGGACAATACTATAGTCATAATTATTCAAAAATAGTAGGCATGCCCATCAATCAATTCCCAAAGAACCACCATTGAATAAATAATTTTACTGATTTCATGTTTGAACTACATTATATTAAATATGAGTTCTCATGAAAACTTTTATTTCCAAAGAAAGTAACAGTTCATTGACCTTTTAAAGTTAAAAAAATTTAATGTTTTAAGGAAAAAATATGCATTAAATTTTAAATACATTTTCATGAACAATTTAAAATCCAAATTTATGTTTTTAAAAAATTGGAAAACCATACACCCACAAAACACACAATAAGGGAAATGTAAAAGTAGCACATAGGGGGGGGGGATGCAACCAAACTAAGAACCACAATCATTCCCCACATACCAATAAGTTCCAAAGAAAACATGGGTTGAACTTAGAAGCTAGTGAACAATCTATATCGTACTATAAATGTGACTCATCCTGAGGACATTCCCTACTCAATGACATCATAACGCCCTAACGCCCGACTGTCGCCCTACCTGGACTAGTCGAGGGTCCCAATCCCAAAGTAATAATAATAAAATATTAGCCCATTTTATGGGAAATTAGCTAGTGGATAATCTAAACTAGTTCATCAATTGTTCATAGAAAATCCACTTACTATGTCATGTTCCCATGTAGAGTTCAAATGAAAAGTAGGGTTAAGCAATAGTGTCAATCATGTAACCACTCACGATGCCTGGACATCACACACAACAACCCACATAATCGACATACACAACCAGATCACCCCTGAATCCCTACAAAGAGAGTTTTCAAATTAATTTATTTTATTAAATTTCAAAATGAGCTTTAATTGACCTATGAACACCAAACTATTTTTAGAAGAGCCAACGCATACCAACTCACTTCAAATGAATCAATGAAAAACCACTTTCAATATCATAACCATTTGAGACCCCTTTTACGAAATCTATTTTAGTAACACAAACACATTATACACCCAAGACATTCAGAAAAACACAATTTATAAACAATTTCCAATCAGGAAATTTAATGAACACTTGGTATGAACATTTTATGGGAAACAAATTTTAGATAATTCAATCATAAGAGGGATCAACTATATTTCAAAACTAAAATTATTTCTAAAAATAATTCCATAATATTATTTACCATTTTTTATAAAATAATGAAATTATAAGAAATTAATAAATTATAAATATAATGGTAAGTGCAGTGGGGGACCTACCTCAATTCATATCTAGATCAGTACCACATGCCACATCTCACACTGGTGCATAAGCACGCATAATCTGATGACCGTAGTTTCATAGATTTTCCTTGAGAACACGCTGCAGTAATTTCAAAAGAACTAATAACACTCAAACACAAACATCAAATAATTCAAAAGAATAATCAACTCAAAACTCTCCACGACACTGGTGCAGGTGAATCAGAATGAGTCCAAACTGATCACTGTTAGCGGTGTGCAATCATCGCGAACACAATTGTGAACTAAGCATGGGGCTGGCCATGTCAACTAATGGGGAAAGGGTCGGTGTGAGTTTCAATCGATCCTAGGGGTCGAGTGATAATAATAAATGGGCATTGGCACTAGTACGGAGGATTGTTGGCCGTAAAAGAGGCTGGTAGGGGGGTCGCGGCCGAAAAAGTGGCCGGCAGGGGTGGAGGGCCGCCGGTAGAGGAGACGTCGGCTGAAACGATAGGCTTTGGTCGAAGGTTGTGAGGCCAGAGGGTGTGGGGTCGCTCAAGGCAGGCAACAGGCTAACGAAAGAAATAAAGGACGGAGGTGGCCTCCTTGTGCAGGGTGGCTGGACGATGCATGGATGGAGGGGCAAGGTCGGTGTGGGGCTAACGGCCGAAGGGTACATGGACGGTGTTCACTGATAGGAGTGGGTTTGGAGGACGTAAGTCACTTCGGTAGCATGGGTGTACAATGAGGGGGAGCTGTAGGTTTGAGAAGGAGGGGGTCGGGGCGCATCCGGGGGTGCGATGCAGCCAAAGGAGAGGCACGTTGGAAGCCGCAGCCTGTACATGGAAGGTGAGAGAAGAATCGCGGCCAGTGTAGAGTAAACAGGCAGTGGCTAGAGGGGTAGGTAGCAAGGCAGGTATGCTGCTGGGAGGGTGGCGCACAGTCGTGGATGGGAGAGGAAGGCGTTGGACGGACATGAGGTCCCAATTGGGAGGGGCTCGCATGGACCAGGTCCTAAGGGGGGGATAGTGGAGTGAGAGGGTGAGAGGAAGGATGAAGAGGGGTTGTAAAAAACCCTAATCAGAAGGGACACAATAATAATAATAACAATAATAATGCCTTATTAATAATAATATTAATAAGAATAATAATAATATCAATAAAAATATAAATAAAAAATATTCATTTCACTTTAATAATAATGATGAAATTATTAACAATAAGAAAACATTTAAATAGCAAAATAAATTATGAAATTTACACATTTTAAGATTTTCAAAGGCAGGAGGATCGTACAATAGTCAGATAGAGGCCTTGCGGGATTCCCAAAATGTGCTCTACCCGTGAACCTAACGATTTCAACTATAAAACATGCACTTTTTAACAAAACTCTACAGTCTTGTTCAGGATTCAACCTGAACCTCGATAAAAAATTTAAAATCCCAAGAAAATAATTGAAAAGAGAATAAACACTGGTTGGGTTGTGACAATTCTCCCAACCATTATAAGGACTCGGGGATACTACATTACATAATCTTTTATTTAGTAAAGATATCACTTCCGTTCACTTTGATGATATATTCATATTTATAGCTTTAGTGATTTCGAACATAAAATATTTATAACATTAGACATTATTACAAAGTGGATACTATAAAATAGAATTTATTTCCTCCAAAATATAAAACATTTCAAATGAAACATGATTTCTTTGACAATTATTCAAACATTTAAGTTGAATTTCTTCTTTTTCATACTCATCCTTATAACCTATGAAAATAATTTAAAAAATTGGAGGAGAAAAAAATCTCAGGAAGGGAAATAATAAATGTTATGTCCAAGAATACTTGTAACATATGAAAAACAATTTAAAATAAATACTTGTCACCCATATATACTTACTTTTTGTAAAATTAGATTTTCATAAGATACCCAAAAATCATAAGGACATGAATGGAACAATAATGGTATCTTTGGTAATTACTTAAATTTTCTTGTAACCCTCTCGACTACCTTGTAATTTGTAACCCTCACGGCTACCTTAAAATATGTGTAAACATAATAGTTACACTTGGAGTAACCATACGGTCGACCTCCAACATACACACACCAAATGCATCGGAGGGAAATATAGGTCCCAACCTTCATTATAAAAAATTGCCAAGAATCAGAACAAAATCAGGCAACATGAATAATTTCATAAAAACATTGGCTTTGAAATTTCGTAAAATAGATTTTTAAAAGAGTATTTTAAAAGAAAATCCCCTTGTAAATATCATAAAATTGAAGAGAGACATAATATAGTGTATGGAATATTTATATACACTGTAAATACACAAAATTATGTATCATATAAATATAACCCATCACACAAACAATTTCAATACCACATAAATAATAAAATAGATGGTTAACCCAAATAATGGAAATTGGGTAAAGAATTCCCTTACCTTAGGCTTGTCTTACTTAAAACATGTTAAAAAATACTTTATATTGGTTAAAATAGTGTTATTAGTATCATAAATAAGATATAAATCTTTATAATAACCTATATGATCATCTCATTAAATCATTTCACCCTTTAATTGTTAGTATTTTGTTCCATGCACTGTTTTTGTGTGAGTTCTTTACATGATTTCCATGATTGGTTCATGTTGGTTCTTCTTATCAATTAGAAGTGATACTACAGAATTGGAGTGGAGTGGTATTACATATTTTTATAATCCATAAATTATACCATTTATCAATATTAATCTTGAAATGAAGATTATTCATAAGCTACATGATTAATGATGTTTTTTTAGATCATTTTAGTTGTTCTTTGATAATAATGATCTCATTTTTATTTATAAATTAAAAATATGTATAAAAAAGAATTCAAGAACCATGGATGAAACATAATACATATATTATAACCTGGTTCAACCATAAAAATGGTTTTATGAGCAGCCTTTAATGAATTAAAGAAAATTGAAATCACATCATCCACGATGTCTGTAATTCGACACATTACGAATAATGATTTTAATTCCTTGAATAAGTGGGGGAGGATATGAAGATTGATGATGAATTTTTCATGATCATGATAACATCCATAATAGTCAAGATTCAGTAGCCTTAATGCTTCTTGGATAAGAGGAGGTGATAACAGAAGAATAAAATAAAAGAATTCAAAATAAAAAAAGAGTTGATAAATCCCTCATGAAATTTTGGCAGCCTAACAACGTCGCATAAAATTTCATAAAATATTTTGGTTAGAGAAAAGGGGAATATGATCATTCATACAAAATATGTGTAGTAAGTGGAATATGGAATGGAAAATCCCAACACATGAAAAGGGGAATGATAAATATCAACAAAAAATTAAATAAAAGAACGAAAATAAAAGAGGATGTTTACCTCTTGATCTCTTCTCATTGAGATCCTTCTTAAGGCTGTTGGTTTTGTCCTTTTGGTGAGAATAGTAGATCCAAGACATGGGGAAGATCCTTGGGATGAGTGTTGGGAAGAAATTAGGCAAGGAAAAGGCTTGATAGGTGTCGGTGTAAGAGGGGAATGAGGTTAGTATTTATAGCGGTGGTGAGGGGGGTATTTTTCATTATTTTAATCATTGTTATAACATTTTTGCTCAAAACTGTGAATAATCTTAATTCATGTCACCCAAAATATTAATAATGGCATGTGAGTTTGAACCAAGTTGGATTACATCACTTATGATGTCATAAATAGTGTATTTAACTAATAATTTGAATATACAGTATTTTACAGTATTTCATCATTCATCAAAAATTCAAGAATTTCAGAAAATTCCAAAAAATTTACCCTTACCATTTTTCAACATGTATAATTCCAAAATAAAATCCATTTTTTTAAAATAATTTTCTTAATATAATTAATATAATTTTTATATAAAATCATATTTAATTCAAAAATCAATCATTTAAAAACTATAAGTGCTTTTATATCACATTGAAAAATTTACTAGGATGTCATTATCTTAAAGACTTTAGAAAATAAAATATTAATATAATTTACAATTCATTACAGGCATATTATTATTAATATTACTATTCATAAAGGTATATTACTATTCACCAAAAGTCAAGTGGGTTCCAAAAGACTCCAAATAACTTGGTGAACACATTTTTAGATGACTATTTTTTTAAATTTAAAACATAGAAGTGAATAAATTATTTTTAAAGGCTAGCTATAAATATCTACATAAAACATTATTTCATTAATTTCAAATTATTTTTAAAACCATGGGATGTTACATTATCCCCACCTTCTGGAAATTTAATCCTCGCAATTTTATTTACTTATTAAATAATTGAGTGTACCTTTCTTTCATAGCATTTCCAAAATACCATGTTTCTTCTTCTACCATGTTGTTTCTCATTAAAACCTTTACCTAGTGGATTACCTAATTCAGCAATACCTGTAACACCCCGAGATTTTAGGAAAAAAATTAATTTTAATTTCATTAATGTCTTGTGTTGTACGCTATACCAAAATGAGCTTGCACAACAAGAATCCATGACTTGCCTTGCATTACACGCAATCACGACCTTCCTCGATAGCGTGTGTAGTATTCAATACTGAGTTTCACTAAACGAGATATTATTATAATATTATTATGAACTAGCCGTTATGAATAGTAACACCCACTTTTTGAAATTTTATAAATTTTATCTTTCAAAATGGACTACATTTTTGGATTCGAAATAATGAAATTAGCTTAGGGTGAAATTTTGGTAATTTTCGGATTACATTCATTTTTTGATGAATAGTGAAAATTACGAAATTTTAATTAAAAACAACCATTTTAATCGAAATAATTAATAGTGATAAATTATACATTTCAATGGTTTTAAAGTATATTTATAATATATTTTTACAATTTAATACAATGTAGTTCATTGGATGTAATTTTACATTTAAACCAGACATAAACAACTGTCAATCTTTTGATAGTTATTTTCTCTTAAGAACACGCTATTTGTTTTGACGACGAGAATTGATTTTTAAATTAATTAATGCAACTGATATGTTTTTAATTTGGTAAAATAGAAATAATTTTTGGTTTCATAATATAAAATATAGATTAGGCCTAATTTTTGGTATTTTTCTGGAAACTTTCATTTTTTGATGAATAGTGAAACCACTAAGTGGTAGTTAAAAAAATGAATTTTTCATAAAACATAATTTTACCGCTTCTGTGAGTGGAATTTAAAAAACTCGAGAGACACGGTAATATCAAGGACTAAAATTTGGTTCAATGAGATGAAAATAATTTTTGGTGAATAGTAATTGTTTACATTTTTTTACCACGGTTAAAAGTAAATAGGGTAATTAAGGGTAAAAATGATATTATTATTACCCTAACAAATGTACTAATTATATTGGATAAATGTAATTCGACCAATAAAACCTTAGGAATAAAATATGACCATTTATTCCCACTTGTATTAGATTAGGACATTTATTATTAATTTATTTAAAGAAGGGTTAAAATAGTTAAAATCAACGTTTAATAAGTAATTAATTTTTAATATAGGGTTATACATCATATAAATTCGACTAAAAATATTCATTAGAATTCTAATAATATTTCCTACATAATTATATTTTATTTGTAATTTTTTAAAATTAAATAATTTAATTTATTTATGACACAATGATGATGCAGTAATTATCTTATTAAAGAAATATTGACATAATTGATGTTATAAATACCCAAATAAATATAATTTGAGACTTTTTATGAATTAAAATAATTTTATAGGTTCATATGACTTGTTAGTATTGATTTAATTAACAGTTTTTGAATTAATCATTCTGTTATGATTTTCACAAAAATCAATTACTAAATAGTGTCAAAATTGACATAAAATAGTTTTTAACACAAAAATTAAATTATTAATTGTTATTTTATTCCTAAAAATCTATGGTTCGTCCAAATGAATTAGATAAGGTTATATATATTAATAATAAACAACTTGGGGTTCGTTTGGCTTTTTATAGTAAGTTTATTAACCTTATAGTGTAAGAACACAAAAAGACACGGTAAAAGTAAAATTATTTAACTTAAAGTTAAATCTAAATGATAAGGTTAAAATAGGAACCAAAACTTGTCTAAATTATATTGGATGAGATGATTTCGACCCATCCCCACCTTATCTTCAAAAAAAAATCAATTTGGAGCTATTTAAAACCGTATATGACTTTACAATAAAATAATATTTTTTGTTTTTTCCAAAGGTCCCCCTCTCCTCCCTTATAAAAGGGCACCTCCTCCCTCTCTTCCTCACACAAATTTGAGCCTTCAAGCTCGGACAACCCCTGCCAAATTCTCTTCTCCACCTCCCTAGAAACATCTTAGAGGTCCTGGTCTTCTTCAAAGACCAATTTTAGTGTCCTAAAAGGAGGTCTCAAAGAGGTGCTTCAAAGAAGAGGAGGTTCTGACACATACAAAGCAAATCGGACCTAAGGTAAGGGAAATATCACAATCTCATTTTTATCCGACATTGTTTATACTTTGGTATTTACTGGGGTGTATTTTATCATCCACATCCATGTTTCCTCGATATGTAATATTATTTCCATCCACGTACAATTTTTTAAATCCAATTTTACCCTTTGGTGAGTTTTTAGTAAAAGATATGAAAGGAATCTTTTGTCGTTTTTCGTACAAGGTACTTTTTAACTTTTCCGACAAAATTACGAGAAGAATTTTTTTTAACTTATACGGCATTAATGGATTTTTAAAACATTTTTTCCAAGAAGCTTCCTTTACAAATTTTCCAGTTTAATTTTAATCAACTTCTTTTAGTTTAGAATTGTATGATATGTTAAGAAAGAAAAGTGTTTTTGAAGTATAAAGGATATATTCCTCAAGAATGGAGGTCAAGTGTTTTATCAACATTATTTTCCATCTAAGATAATAAAGGGTTCTGTTTATATCCCTATTATTACATTTATTTGATTATGTTGTGATGAAATTATTTTTATGAATTCCATTATATTATATGAATTGTTTTATGATGCCATGATGTTTGAGATTCCCATTTTTATTACATGGGTTATGCTATGATGTATGGTTTATGATTTTGTGGCACACATAAGAATGGTATATTTGTGAGATGGGTGGGACCTATATCTCCCTCCAATTCATTTGGTAAATATTTTATATCTCATGAGATAGACATGGCTGGACCGGCAGGGAAATCCGGTTCATTGACACAGGACTGAAATGAGGAATGAACTCGGTTCAGAAATGGACTTTGTCCTCTAAGATAGTCTTAGAAATGAGTCTTGACTAATAATAAATGATTATCTATGATTATGTGTGTATTCCACAATGTTTCATGTTTTATATTATGATTTTTGGGATTACATTTCACTACTATGATTTATCCCATGTTATTAAATTATGATCTCTTTTGAAGGTTAAGATTCCCAAAATGTTATGTTCTTATGAATATTATGTGATTAATATTTCTTTTGTTTACCTTTACTGAGAATTTGAGCTCACCCTTTTTATGTTTTATTTTCTCCCATGATTAAAATAAAGGTTTCAGGTATGGAAACAAAAAGTGTAAGATCTTTATGGGAGATATTGAAGATCTTTCACCACGATTAGAAGATTACATTCCATGTTTCCAAAGACACTAAACTATTACGGTCCTTTTTTGTCTGATTTTGTTAAGTATTATATATTCTGAAAAAGTAATGTAATATCTATGTACGTCAATCTTCGGGTCTCTACAGTTGGTATCAGAGGAATGGTTTAGTCAACCTTTGGAAACTAGGATGTGAGAACTTTAGTGAGATCCCTAGAGATATTTATAAGGTATTTATAGGGATGTCCCTAACTTTATGTATAAGTATAGGTTATAGTCATATAATTACGGTAACGATCATAGAATTACTCCTAACATGTTAGATATTTAAGGTACTCCCCCTTTATTGTGTTGTTTTCCCTAGCATTATTTTTGCCTCTCACACTATTCTTTTTGGGTTTTAGACGATGGCTGGAACCCGAAGGAACCATGTTGATAAATGCAATGGACAATGAAATGATTGTCCTCCTGAACAAACAAATATTATGGGAGATGGATTGAAAAATCTTATTAATATACTTACACAAGATATAAATTATTCTGGACTTCAAAATGAGTAGAGAAGGGAACAATATTCTATTGAGTCCTTCATGAGGAAACGTCCACCTTCTTTCAGTGGGTATTCTGATCCACTTGTTGCTGAACAATGGATCAGTACCACTGAAAAGATATTTTCAGTTCTTAAATGTTCTGAACATGATAAAGTCATATTAACAGTATATCGTTTTGATGGTGAAGCTGATCAATGGTGGAATCTTATCAAGAATACGAGTAAAAGAGATGAAATTGAGTCTTTAGAATGGGACGAGTTCAAGAACTTATTTTTCAATAAGTACATCCCTTGTATTATCCTAACAAAGATGGAGAAGGAGTTTCTTAAACTAAAGCAAAAGGATGATGAATCTGTTGGTACCTATGAAGCAAATTTTACAAGACTTGCAAGGTATGCTTCTGGTATTATTATCCAACCTGAGAGTAAGATCGTTCGATTCTTCAGTGTCTTAAAACCAAATCTTCGAAGGGCATTAGCTATAAGAGACTTCAGTAGCTATAAAGAAATTCTTCGGTGTGCTATCAAGGTAGAACTGGAAGTTGGTGTTACTTATCCATCTCATAGTTTTGACAAGAAACAAAAGATGAAGATAAATGATAAATCTCATAATAATGGTGAAAAGAATATGAATGTTTCCTTATGATCAATGTGTGGAAATAAGAATGGTGGAGATTGTCTTTAAGGTACTAGAAAATGTTTTGAGTTTGGAAAAGAATTTCATCGAGTAGCTTAGTGTCGAAGTAATGGAAAAAGGGTTTCTAATGATGTGAATAAAGAATATACTGCAGAGAACGCACCACCAACACTTCAATGCTTCAAATGCAAGGAAATGGGGCATTATGCTAATAAATGCCCTAATCCATGGGTTAGGGATGATCGACATGAGCAAGCACATAAGGAAAAGGACAAAGGGAAGTCACATGCGATCACTATTGGCGATGTTGAATATGAAAATGATGTGGTGGAATGATTAAGTGTTTATGTAATGTGATTCCAAGATAATGTTGTCTATAGTATCGTGGAATATTGGAATATTTATGTATTGGTCTATTGTGGTATTCAATAATTTTATGGTACCAGTATCCATGGAAAGTCATTGAGATATATTTGGAAAAAAATGATGATATGCACATAATGAAGGGAAAACGAGAAAATGAAATGTTTGACAGTAATCACGAGATCATGACTGATATAATGAAATAGTTATGTCATGGTTCGAGGTTTTGGTATGTGAAAAGAGTTAACTTTTGACAGCACTCATGTTTTCACTAAGATTCAATGGGTATTAGTTTTTTTCAAGAGACTACATGATTAAGGCTTTCGAATGTTTGGAAAGTGACCAACAAGACATATCTCATGATATATGGGGATCAATGATGGTATTAACATGCTAGTTGTATGAACTCTTTGGTAATCGTTTTCACTATATTATGCGTTTGGACAGCCGTATTTTGGATAAGCCTAAAGAATTGAATGGATTATGTTTGATATAAGTTATTATTGTTTAAGGATAGATGTTTTTTAGATATTATTTATGGGATGTTATAGTAATGTAGTTTTAGAAAAAGGACAACCTGCAGGATGGGAGACATCCCATCGCGTCAGACAAGACTGTGGGAATCGAACCGACAACCGAAGTACGATTGGCCTTTATCACCTCCCACTGGCCTACAGGAAGTCCCTGTTTAGTATAAACTAGTTTTACTATATTAAGCAGTATGATATATGAATTATAAGTCTATTTTAGAAACCATTTATGATTAATCTCTCTATAGATGGACTTATATATTTTTTTGATAACTTTTCTAACCTTTTGTTTGAGACAGATGGAATGACCCATCATTCTATAACATGATCTGCTAACATATCACGAATGACAAATTCAACTTCATTTCTTTAAGTGATGAAGTGGAAATTTTCTAAAGAACAACCAACGGTGAGACTGTACCAAAATCACGAAAGTATTTCTTCTAATTCCAATTTCATCAACTTTGGGGAAATGATCTTGAAAACAAAAAATGTTGTCCTAGAGCTCTTATATCCGATGAATCAGATGGTACCTTAGATGGTCACAAATTTATGGCTTTGTGATTGTTGGCTTTTTCATAGGCATGTTCTCTATCACTCTCCATCATAACTTGATGGTTAGATTTTTCTTCTGTATCCATATTTTCACCTATGTTCTCATACATGGAAACCCAGTGATGAGATAATTTGGGTAACCATTACGTTTCATACATTAGTTTTAAAGCCATGTTTTGGTATTCCTTTTTACGTTGTGGGTTTCTATTAAAGAAACTTTCAAGTAGTAAACCATTTATAACCCCGGCGAATTTCGAGGGCGAAATTCATTTTAAGGAGGGTAGAATGTAACACCCCGAGATTTTATGAAAAATATTCTTTTTAATTTCATTAATGTCTTGTGTTGTATGCTACACCAAAATGATCTTGCACAACACTCATTCTTGACTTGCCTAGCATTACACGCAATCACGACCTTCCTCGATAGCGTGTGTAGTACGCAATACCGAGTTTCACTAAACGAGATATTATTATAATATTATTATGAACTAGCCGTTATGAATAGTAATACCCACTTTTTGAAATTTTATAAATTTTATCATTCAAAATGGAATTTATTTTTGTATTCGTAATATCGAAATTAGATTATGGTGAAATTTTGGTACTTTTCGGATAACTTTCATTTTCTGATTAATAGTGAAAATTACTAAATTTTAATTAAAAACAACCTTTTTAATCGAAATAATTAATAGTGATAAAAAATTAATTTGAGTGGTTTTAAATTATATTTAGAATATATTTTTACAATTTAATACAATGTTGGTCATTGGATGTAATTTCACATTTAAACCAGACATAAACAAGTGTCAATCTTTTGATAGTTATTATATCTTAACAACACGCTATTTGTTTTGACGACGAGAATTAATTTTTAAAATAATTAATGCAACTGATATGTTTTAAATTTGGAAAAATAGACATATTTTTTGAGTTCATAATATAAAATATATCTTAGGCCTAATTTTTGGTATTTTTTTGGAAACTTTCATTTTTTTGATGAATAGTGAAACCACTAAGTGGTAGTTAAGAAAATGAATTTTTCGTAAAACATAAATTTACCTCTTCTGTGAGTGGAATTTAAAAAATCCGAGAGACAACGTTAATATCAAGGACTAAAATGTGGTTCAATGATATGAAAATAATTTTTGGTGAATAATAGCTTTTTACTTTTTTTACCACGGTTAAAAGTAAATAGGGTAATTAAGGGTAAAAATGATATTATTATTATCCTAACACATGTACTAATTCTATTGGATAAGTGTCATTCGACCAAAGACATCCTTAGGAATAAAACATGACCATTTAGGCCCACTTGGATTAGATTAGGACATTTATTATTAATTTATTTAAATAAGGGTTTAAATAGTTAAAATCAACGTTTAATAAGTAAATAACATTTAATATAGGGTTATACATCAGATAAATTTGATTAAAAATATTCATTAGAAAGCTAATAATATTTCCTAGATAATGATATTTTATTTGTAATTTTTAGACATTATATAATTTATTTTATTTTTGACACAATGATGATGCAGTAATTATCTTATTAATGAAATATTGACATAATTGATGTTATAAATACCCAAATAAATATAATTTGAGAATTTTTAGGAATTTCAATAATTTTATAGGTTAATATGAAATGTTAGTATTTATTTAATTAACTTTTTCGAATTAATAATTCTGTTATGATTTTCACAAAAATCAATTACTAAATAGTGTCAAAATTGACATAAAATAGTTTTTAAAACAAATATTATATTACTAATTGTTATTTTATTCCTAAAAATCTAAGGTTCTTCCAAATGACTTAGATAAGGTTATATATATTAATAATAAACAACTTGGGGTTCGTTTGGCTTTTTATAGTATGTTTATTAACCTTATAGTGTAAGAACACAAAAAGACACGATAAAAGTAAAATTATTTAACATAAAGTTAAATCTAAATGATAAGGTTAAAATAGGAACCTAAAATTGTCTAAATTATATTGTATGAGAGGATTTCGACCCATCCCCACCTTAGCTTAAAAATAAATCAATTTGGAGCTATTTAAAACCGAATATGACTTCATAATAAAATAATATTTTTAAATTTTCCAAAGGTGCCCCTCTCCTCCCTTATAAAAGGGCACCTCGTCCCTCTCTTCCTAACACAACATTGAGCCTTCAAGCTTGGACAACCCCTGCCAAATTATCTTCTCCACTTCCCTAGAAACATCGTAGAGGTCCTGGTATTCTTCAATGACCAATTTTGGTTCCCTAAAAGGAGGTCTCAAAGAGGCGCTTCAAAGAAGAGGAGGTTCGGACACTTTCGAAGCAAATTGGACGTAAGGGAAATATCACAATCTCATTTTTATCCGAGATTGTTTATACGTTGGTATTTACTAGGGTTTATTTTATCATCCACATCCATGTTTCCTCAATATGTAATATTATTTCCATCCACCTACAATGGTTTAAATATATTTTAACCCTTCGGTGAGTTTTTAGTAAAAGATATGAAAGTAATATTTTGTTGTTTTTCGTACGAGGTACTTTTTGACTTTTCTGAAAAAAGTACGAGAAGAATTTTTTTTCAACTTATACGGAAAGAATGGATTTTTAAAATATTTTTTCCAAGAATCTTCCTTTACAAATTTTCAAGTTTAATTTTAATCAACTTCTTTTACTTTAGAATTGTATTACATGTTAAGAAAGGAAAAGTGTTTTTGAAGTATAAAGGATATTTTCCTCAAGAATGGAGTTCAAGTGTTTTATAAAAATTATTTTCCATCTATGATAATAAAGGGTTCTATTTCTATCCCTATTATTAAATTGATTTAATTATGTTGTGATGGAATTATTTTTATGAATTCCTTTATCTTATATGAATTGTTTTATGATGTCATGATGTTTAAGATTCCCATTTTTATTAAATGGGTTATGCTATGATGAATTGTTTATGATTTTGTGTCAAACATAATAATGGTATCATTATGAGATTGGTGGGACCTATATCTCCCTCCAATGCATTGGGTAAAGATTTTATATCTCATGAGATAGACATGGATGGAACGACAGGTTAAACCGGTTCAGTGAAACAAGACTGAAACGAGGAATGAACTCAGTTCAGAAATGGAATTTATCCACTAAGATAGTATTGGAAATGAGTCTTGACTAATAAGAAATTATTATCTATGATTATGTGTGTATTCCACAATGTTTCATGTTTTATGTTATGATTATTGGGATTACATTTCACTACTATGATTTATCCCATGTTATGAAATTATGATCTCTTTTGCAGGTTAAAATTTCCAAAATGTTATGTTGTTATGAATATGATGTGATTGATATATTTTTTGTTTAACCTTACGGAGAATTTGAGCTCACATTTTTTATGATTTATTTTCCCCTCAGAATAAAATAAAGGTTTTAGTTAAGGAAACAAAAAGTGTACGATCTTTATGGGAGATGTTGAAGATCTTTCACTACGATTAGAAGATTACGTTCCATGTTTCAAAAGACAGTAAACAATTACGGTCCTTGTGTGTTGGATTTTTTTAATTATTATGTATTCCGCAAAAGTAATGTAATATCTATTTATGTCAATCTTCGGGTCTCTACAATACCTATTCCCTTCGATCAAAAATATGATCAGGTTTCTCTTCATAAGAAAGGTTCTCTTCCAGCTAAACTTCTTTTGGGATCATGACATGTGATGAATCTGGAACATACATCCTAAACCTAAAAACATGAAAAACATTGTGTACCTGAGACAAAATCAGAGGCAAATCTATGTGGTATGCAACTGCTCTATCATTCTCCTACATTTCAAAAGTACTGATTAACCATGGAATTAGCTTCCCTTTCTAATCGAAATTTATCACAATTTTCCAATGAGAGATGTTATGGAAAACATAGACACCTACCTCGAAGGAGAAGCCTTTCCTTATATTATCTATATATATTTTATGTCTACTCTACGCTATCATCATGTGTTTCTAGAAAATCTTCACTTTCTCAAACACATCCTCTACTAATTCTAGTCCCATCAACTTCCTTTCCTAGACTTCATCCCAAAAATATGGAGTTCGACACTGCTTCCCATACAATGCATCAAAAATTTCCATATGTATACTGGAATGAAAACTATTATTATAAGAAAACTCAACTAAAGAAATATGTTGATCCCAACTTTCCTGGTAGTCCATTGAACAATCTCAATGCATATCCTCCTATATTTGAATTGTTCGTTCTGACTACCCATCAGATTGAGGATGAAAAGACGTACTAAAATTTAATTCTGTTCCCAATGACTTATGAAGCTCCTTACAAATGTTAGAAGTGAACCTGGGATCCCAAACAGATACAATGGAAAGAGAAACTCCTTGTATCCTGAAACTCACTTTGAGGTACAGTCAAGAATGATAATTTAAAG
Organism: Viscum album; assembly: GCA_963277665.1. Classification (NCBI taxonomy): domain Eukaryota; kingdom Viridiplantae; phylum Streptophyta; class Magnoliopsida; order Santalales; family Viscaceae; genus Viscum; species Viscum album. Next base: position 608,081,248 of record OY728127.1, read on the forward strand.
ACATTGTATCTCTAATAGAAAGAAAATGTGCAGATTTGTCCAGCCAATCAACAATAACCCAATATGTGTTTTCCCTTAAAAATTCTTTGGTAGTCCCACCCTGAAGTATATAAATACATTCTATCATTTCCACTCTGGAATTTTCAAAGGCTGAAGCATCACCGTCGGTAACTGCCACTCTTCATTAACCTATTTACATGTCAAAAATTTCATGATAAAATCAGCAATATCTCATTTCATTCCATCCCACCAATAATACTCTTGACGGAATTTTTACTTCTTAGTACTGCCAAGATGAACTAAAAATGGAGGAATTAGAGCTTCACACAACAATTCCTTCTTCAACAGGGAATAACAAGGCACACACTACCTTTTACAAAATCTTAAAATACCGTCTTTATCAAGGTTAATTTCTGGATAACTACCCATTTTAAATAATTGTCCCTTTTTTATGTAGCTCATAGTATTCCTTTTGTGCTTTCTTAACTTTGTCTGAAAACAATGACTGCACTAAACTCTGAGAAAAAATAGAGATATTCCCCACAAAAATAACTTCTAAGCCAAAATTCATCAAATCAGTAATCAAGGGATCATGTTCCAAATGTAACATGGTTAATGATGAAAGATGTTTTCCACTAAAGGAATCCATCACTTTGTTTTTTATGGTAATTGATCATGAAATCATAAACCTTTATCAGTTCAATCCATCTTCTCTACCTCATGTTAACTTCCTTCTGAGTGAAATATACTTCTAAATTTTATCATTAGTATATATTTGACATTTGGATCCAAATAAATGATGCCTCCCAATTTTCAAATAAAAATCCATAGATAACAATTCCAAATAATTTGTGAGATAATTTAACTTATGATGTTTATGTTTTCTTGAATCATAATAAATTACATGATTATTCTTCATAAAAACAGAACCATGTCCCCTCAAAGAAGCATCACTGTAGATGCAAAACACCCCATTTCGAGAAGGAAATACCAAAGATAGAGCATTCAACACAATCTCTTCTTAAGTTATTGAAAATAATAATCAAATTATTCTATCCAAATTAACATAACTCCATTTATGTTAACATATTTATCAGGCATGAAAACTGTGTAAATTTCTTAACATAACGTTGGTAATAACCTGCTAATCCAAAAAAACTACGAATCTCTGTAACATTTGTAGGTCTTTTCCATTCATCAACTGCTTTTGTTTTTTAATGATAAACTATTATTCCATCCATATTTACAATGTTCAGAAGAAAATAAATTTTTTGCAACCAAAAATTACACTTGTGGAATTTTCCATGAAGTTTATTTTCCTATCATATTTGTCAAAAACCCCTTATATTTTTTTCTTGCTCCTCTTTATATTTGAAAAATACTAGAATTTCTTCAGTATAGATAGCCACAAACATATCCAAGAACTGATGAAATATTCAATTCATAAGATTCATGAATACATCAGGTGAATTACATAACCCAAACTGCATAACAAAAAATTCATTCCCATATCTAGTATGAAAGGCTATTTTTGGGATGTCATCCTCCATCACCTTCAAATGATGGTATCAGGATCTCAATTCAATCTTGGAAAAGTACTGAGGTCCCTGGAGCTAATCAAAAAATTCATTGATATGAGGAAAAAGATACTTGTTTTTAACATTGATGTTATTCAAAGCACTATAATCAATGAAACGTCTCAGGGAACCATATTTTTTTAACAAACAAAACAAGATCACCATATGGTGAAGTGATAGGATGAATGAAGCCTTTATTAAGAAAATCCTTCAACTGATTTTTCAATTCAATAAGTTCTATCTGAGCCATATGTTATGGGGGTTTTGAAATTGGATTAGTATCAGGAACTAAGTCCATTGTGAATTCGACTTCTCAATCTGGTATGACACCCGATAACTCGTCAGGAAAAAACATCATGGTATTCGTTTACCACTCTAACATAATTAATCTGAATAGTTCCCTTGTTTCAACAATATGAGCAAGATATCATTCATTTCGATATTTCAATTATTTCATAGCTTTATGATATATTACCAATTGCATGGGTTCATTCATGTATACAAACTGAAACTGTTTCTGAAAAACAACTTCTTTAGCTCTACAATCAATATTAGTATGATAATCATAAATCCAATTCATTCCCATAATAATATCTAACTAGAATAAGGTTAAAACAACATGTTTTTCAGGTAAAGTCTTTGCATAGATAACAATATAAAGATTCTTATAATTCCACTTCACTATAATATACCCCTTGGTGTTTTAACAACAATTTCTGGTCTCATTTGTTGACGTGATATTTCCAATTTACCAAAATAATTCTCAAAGATGAAGGAATGTGTAGAACCCACATCAAACAAAACATTTGAAAAATATGAGTAAAAAACAAAGTACATGATACAACTTCATTAGATGTCTTGGCATCTACTGACGTCATCACAAAAGTTCTCACAACACCATTCTGCTTATAGTTTGGCTTCTTTATATCATTTGTATCTCTCTTTGGGAAGACATTTGCATAGTGACTCATCTCACCAAATTTTAAGAACTTTATAGTTTTTTTTAGGATTAGTCTTATGACCATTTTCTTAACAATATTGGGCTATATGTCCAAACTTACCCCATTTAAAACGCTTCCCAGTTTTGCTACGCTATTCCCAAGTGTGCTTCTTGCCAAAATTTTCACAAACTTGAAACTAGATTTTTTTACCAGCAAATTTATTTTTTTGATTATTACCCATCACATTTCATCTAGGCCTCTTCTTCTCCTTGTTTCCAAAATGCATGTGATCATCAGAAAAATCCATCTCTACCCTCTTAGTACATTGGACAAGTTTCTCATAACTTTTGAATTCACAATATGCCAACACCCTTAGATACTATGGTTTCAGTTCTATGTAAAAGTAATTGATTTTTCTATCAAGATCCAAAATAAGATTTGGAGAATACCTTGCCAGTTGGGTAATGTTTGCTTCATACACAACCACCGAATCCTCATCCTTTTAATTAAATTCATGTAATATCTTATCCATCCTAAGTCTCACCACCTTAGGAAATTATTTTTCAATGAAAATGCTTTTAAATTCATCCCAATCTAAGGTATAATAAAACTATCTATACCAGATATTCCTTACCATTTACCACCATGAATCTGCTTCAACTTCAAAATTATAAATGGAAAGACTTACCTTTTGATTGTCTGAACATCCCATAACATTGAATATCTTTTCAAGGGATTTAATCAATCATTCGGATTCTTGTAGGTCAAAATATCTATTGAAAGAAAGAGTTTTTTTATCATAAAATGTTCCACTATTCACATATTCTGTTTCGGTACGTATAGTTGTTCTCTTGTATGGATACCACCACCATTTATTTTCGGCGTTAGCTGAGCCATTACAATCACAAACTGCTCGATTCCAATCCCAACCATTCTGGGCTGTAGATTCTGAATGATATCATTTTTGTGGTGCATATCCTCTTTTTCTTCCTTGTTTCTTCTACGGACAACCATTCTAAACAAACATATATTAGACAATGCAACATGGAAATATTTAAATTCTATAACATTTCAAATCAATCATAGAGTAAAAAAACATTTATGGTAATATACTAACATCATCTTAACCCCTAATGTTATATAAACCATCCGTTGCTACCAAATATAAGTACATGTCTTTATTACATTACATAATCTTGAATTTAGTAAATAAATCACTTCCTTTCGCATTGAGGATCTATTCACGTTTAGAGCATAATAGATTTGGGACATTAAAAATTTATAACATTACACATTATTACAAAGTGGATACCATGAAAATAGTATTCATTTCTTCCAAAATATAAAACATTTCAAATGAAACATGATTTCATTGACTATTATTCAAACTATTAACTAGACTTCCCTCTTTGTCTTACTCATCCTTATAACCTATGATAATCATTTAAAACTTGGGATGAGCACAAAAATTTCATTAAGGGATATACATAAATGGAAAGTCCATGAATACTTGTAACATATGAAAACATTTTCAAAAGGAATACTTTTCACCCATATATAATTACTTTCTGTAAAATGATATTTCCATAAGATCCCCACAAAAAACAAGAACATGAAGGGAACTATAAGGGATTATTGGGGAATTACTTACATAATCCGGTAACCCTCTCGGATACCTTATAATTTGTAACCCTCACTGCTACCTAAAAATTCTTGTAACCATCGAAGTTACACTTAGAGTATCCTTACGGTCGTCTTCCAACATACACATACCCAATGCATTGAAGGGAAATATAGGTCCCACCCTTCATCATAAATAATTACCAATAACTAGAACACAATCATAAAGCATGAATAATTTCATAAAAACATTTCCTTTTAAATTTCGTAAAACATATCTTTAAAAGAGGATTTTAAAAGAAAAGCCCCTTATAAATATCATACAACTGAAGACAGACTTAATAGAGTGGATGGAATATGTATATAAATTTTAAATTATAAAATTTAAACAGAATAGAAATAAAACCCATCACAAATAAAATTTTAACACCACATAAATAATGAGGTAGATAGTTAAACCAAAGAATGGAAATCGGGTTAAAAATTCCCATACCTCAGGCCTTTCTTACATCAAAAATTTGTAAACCTCCTTTATAATGGTTAAAAAAAAGTGTTATTAATATCTTAAAAAAACATATCTATATTAATAATAACTTATATTATAATTTCAGTATATCATTTCACCCATTAATTGTTAGTATTTTTTTCCTTGCACTGTTTTTGGGGGAGTTCTTTACATGATTTCCATGATTGGTTCATGATGGTTGTTCTTATCAATTGGAAGTGAAACTCCAAAATAGGAATGGAGTGGTATTTACATATTTCCATAATCCATTAATTATACCATTTACCAATTTTAATTCTGAAATTAATATGATTCATAAGTTAAAACATTAATGATGTTTGTTTGGATCATTTTAGTGGTTCTTTGATAATAACGACCTCATTTTTTTATAAATTAAAACCATGTGTATAAAATAATTACAGAACCAGGGATAAGGCATAATACTTATATTATAACCTGTTTCAACAATAAAAATGGTTTCCTTAGTAGAATTTAATGAATTAAAGTAAATTTAAATCACATCGTCCATGATGTCAATTATTCGAAACATCACGGACAATGTTTTTAATTCCTTGAATAAGTGGGTGGGGGGGAATAAGATTGATAATGAATATTCCATGAACATGAGAACATCTAGAATATAACGTATTCTAGAACATTCATTCCTCTTGGATAAGAGGGTGTGAGGAATGAAGATGAAAATAAATGAACTCAAAGAGTTGAGAAGTCCCTTCTGAAATTCTGGAAAACAAACGGCGTCACTTGAAATTTCATAAAACATTTTGATGATAGAAAAGGGGTCTCTCATCATTATTACAAAATATGGAAAGTAACAGGAATATGGAATGGTATATCCTAAAATAATCCAATGGAAATGAAAAATAATAACATAAAATTAAATAAAAGAAAGAAAGAAAAAGAGGATGGTTACCTCTTGATCTCTTCTCATTGAGATCCTTTTAAGGCCTCTGTTTTGGCCTTTTGGTTAGACTAGTAGCTCTATAATGTGGGAAAGAGCCTTTGGATGAGTTTAAGGGAGAAATTAGGTGAGGCTCAAGGCTTTAGAACTGTGGGAGGAAGAGGGTAATGAGGGTGATATTAATATTGGAGGAGAGGGGGTATTTTTCATTATTGTAATAATTATTATTATATTTTTTCTCAAGACTATGAATAATATTAATTCATGTGACCCAAATTATTAATAATGGAATTTTTGTTTGATCTAAGTGGGTTTAAATCTCTTATGCTGTCAAAAATAGTCTATTTAACTGATAATATGAATATATGGTATTTTACTGTATTTCAATATTCATCAAAAATTCAAGAATTTCAAAAAAAACACAAATATTCACCCTTACCATTTTTCAATGTGTATAATTCAAAAATGATGTCCATTTTTCGAAAATAAATTTGTAAATATCATTTAATTAATTTTTAAATAAAGTCATAACTAATTCAAAAAATAATAATTTAAAAACTATAACTGCTTTTATATCACATTGAAAAAGTAATCGATATGTCATTATCTTAAATAATTAAGAATATAAAATATTAATAAAATTTATTATTTATTAGGGTCATATTACTATTCATATGGGTAGGTTGTTATTTACCAAAAATCAAGTTGGTTCCATTAGACTCCAAATAAATTACTTAATGCAATTGTAGATGACCGTTTTTCAAAATTCAAAACATAGAAGTGGAAAAATTATTTTTAAATACTTGTTATAAATATCTACATCAAAACAATGTTTCATGCTTTTAAAATTATTTTTAAAACCATGGGTTGTCAACCAAAATTATTTCCACCCGTGGAATGCTACATTAAGATTAAGACTCAATGATAAATCTTCTTAAGTGTCACCCACCCCCAAACATTTTAGCGCCTCCAGTTGTTTGATCCAAACAGACACCGAAATCCCATAACACGCAACACATCCTTAATACACGATCACCTTAACCATCACTAAGAAAAACTTGAACCATCCATTTCAACAATGGAATTAACCTGAAACAAATTATATGTTTATTCCTATAAACATATTTCAATGGAATCATTGGGTGTACTCTAATCCCAACGTTTACACAAGATTAAAAACATAGGATTTGGAGGTTCTATACGAGACCACCCACCACTAAATGATACATGAATAGAAACTCTGATACTGACACGGGGAGGCCCGACCAGACTCCCCATCATAACGATTGGGCTAACACTATGTTACCTTAGGTGTAGCTCTATGAGACCCACTATGGGTCTCCCAACCATAAGAAATAATGAGATTAACTGAACATAAATGTTCCCACACAGACCAAAAACCCTCACCAAGAGGGGTGTGGGATAGAAGGGCCTAACTAATAGAGAATCAACATGACCTCCATCACTATATCAACAGTGCCACACCCTTGGAAAACAAAAACCATTCCATTCTAAGGACAAGGATTAAACCAATGCCCTTTTACACCGTTGGGGTTCTCCTAAATATGTCCCAGCTTCACTTTGGGACCTATGGCAAGAGCTCAGATGATTGAATAACCTCTTTTCTCATAGTTAGGATTTTGAAATTCCCAAATATAACAAATGAACCAGAATTTTACCAAACAAACTTCAATTAAAACAATGTTTTCAAAGAAGTTCAATGATAACCATTATTACAAATAAATGAAAAGAAACACCATAGAATTCTATAAGATATGACCACTAAATCTAGGGAATATAACAAAGAGAAACCCCCAAACTAGTACCATACATAGTCCTACTCTTTCTCGTAGTTATAGGTGACCATCGACGAGCTAGGTCTTGCTTCATCATGCTTCTTGTAAACGCCTCAGTAGAACCACTACAAGTGACCTAAGTGCACACAAGTGTGGCAGGGTTTTGGAACACTGACGCATGTTGGCTTCTTGTGACCCTACGTACCATGTTGGTGATAGATCATGACATTAGGCTCTGAAGAATTTGACTAGTGGTCTATAGTCATTTTAATTCCCCTACTAGTACCACCCGCATTTGTCCGCTTTCCATTATTCATATCGCTCTCCTATACACTGCTTCACAATTCCAGAGGAGGATTCACTATACCCAGCCCTCCTCCTAACTTAGCTTCAGCAAGGAAGGGTTGTCTCACATCATCCATGAAGGCAGTTAAGTTGGGATATACCATTTTTTACTGTAGCTCAAGATGATGCTCGAGCTAAAAATGACAAGATTTCATGGGATGATTTCCAACATACCAAGGTTCATACTGATCTATGACCAATAAATGAAGAAATAATTCCAACACTGATCCAACACTTTTTCGATGACCACACAACTACATCCTCTTCCTTACATTCAGACCATGGCGAAATACTATTGGATGAAAAATGAGTTGAAGAAATCCCAAGTGAGATCTTTCTAAGGCTTTCTTCGAGACACATACTTCCACCATATCCAGGTTGGACCTTCAAGCATAAAGGTACTCAATTACACCTTCCACTACTCAAGAGATGCATGAAAATAGATGTTCCTGTCAATATTCCACAACAACTCCCCCACATCGAGTGGATCTACATGTCCATAAAAGAGAGGAGGGTTCAATTCCCAAAACATGAGGATGTAGTCTATGGGCTGATCAAATGGATGATTTGATAAAGGTGCACCACCCGAAGCTACACTATAGGAATTCAGTATGCCTTTGTTGGGGGGGGGGGGGGGGGAACATGAAGGAATAAGGAAACAAAGAACATAATAAAAACATGGATATTTTCATTTTGAATTAAGCTGTTCACAATCACCAAAATAAAAAATTACAAATAGTTTTCAGAATTAAAGAATACCAAAATGATCCACAAGGGGAAACTAGTGCTGATGGGTGACTCAGACATATGGTTGGTGGCCATATGCTAGTCATGCTACTGTTATGAAGAGAAATCTAGGGAAATGACACCGACACCACATAGATTTCAAAGCCTTGTGATATCACGAGGCTACTTTCCCAATTCCATTTTCATTTCCCAATATTAAAAAATTCAAAGGAACAAAAAAGACAAGAAAAACTCAGACATCCCATGGTAACCTAAGGTTCAGAATGAGCAAGGGTTCATGATGTCATTCCCATCCCTATACCTCAAGTCCCAACAATTCTACTTTCACTAGAATGAAAACCCCAAATAATGATGGGGGCTCTAAAGAACATAGTCTACTGAAGAGATGACCTCCTATAATACCATTTTTTCATGAACCATCCTGGATCGACCTTGAATCGGTCACATAATCTGATCTTTGGAAAGGCCTGAAAGGTATTCCTCATCCTCTCGAGCTAGAGACAATGTGCCAATTCATCAATAGGGATTAAAAGGGAATTATTTTTCCCAATTAAAATATATAAATAAGTGGAAAAAAAGTTAGAACAATGCACAGTAGAAAAATGACAAAGAAAACAACGAATAACCAACAACACATACAAACATGACCTTGACCAAAACTCCTTGTGACCCCAAGAGTCACACTCCATCCAACAACTAACTCTCACCCATGGAGAACAATCTCGAGTCGAACCTCCCACAAAAACTAAAAACAGGAAAACCGTAAAGACCTGGAAATTTCAAGGAATTTTCTTGATAAATAATTTGGAATTTTACGAGTATGTAGCTTCTGACGGTGCTTGATTCCGAGGACCAATGTTACCAGAATCGATTTCTGAAGTTTAGCTCGGGTACATTCAGTGAACGAATGAGCGGGTTTTTATATCTTTTGAACTGGTGCTCGGAATTAAAATCTATGGGAACTGATGAACTCACAACGCCGGTAATTTCATAACGTGATCCTTACCATAGTTGTGTTCTCAATGGAGGAGAAGATATTATTTGGGGTTTATTTAAGAAGTAAATAAAAATTTCCAGAACAATTTTTATTTTATAAGGAGGTTATTCCCTCCTATGGGTAGTTAAGGATGGGTCCCACAACCACCTAACTACCGAAGTGTGGACGTTAGAGAGGTGGGGCTCACATTGGCCCCAACCATTTAATTTTCTTTAAAATCTTTAAAAACCACTAATTAAATTTGAAACCCCCCATTAAATGCCAATATCTCCACCTCACTCCATTTATTCATGTCAACACACAATTTAATGAGGATCTTTCCCCTTTCCCCCCATTTTATTTAATTTCCAACACGTTTAATAAATAGGTACATTCCCTCTCCCTTCCTTAATTGATGTTCAACACATTTTTTTAATGTGGTGACTTGAATTTTTGAAAGTTACTTTGCTTGTGAAATAAAATAATAGGAGGAGCCTATTTTTTTTGGGGGAGAGCCTTAATTGTATGAAGGAATATCGAGAGAACTCTTGATGTTTTGGAAGAAATCCGGCCTCTGACAAAGAACGATGAAGAACGATGAAGAACTCCAGTTCCTTGAAGAACAACGACACACCACCAATTCTATTCTCTTCGAAGAGAGAAGGAGACGCCACTTCCTCCTCGGTGCACTCCGATGTTGCCTATGAACCCTTTCCTCATGACGCCTTCCACCGCAACAACGATGTTCGTCATCATTTATTGAGGTAGGGGAATTGTATATTTTTCTTATTTATGTTTATTACTCTCGAAAATGATGTTTATTTCTTGAGTAATGCTTGAACCACTAACGTGGTGCGTACGAATTAACAAACAAGTCCGGACTCACCACTTGTTTTTTCTTGATGTGCGGAATATTTGGCGACGACAAAGCGGGACCACAATAGAGATTAGAGTCCTTCGCAATGATGTACGAGTCCCAAGACGACCGCAGGCACTGTTGAAATCCAGAACAGACCACTGGAATGACTCTGATGGCCCGCAAAAGCCCTCGGCGGCACGGGTCGCCGATGTCGGCCAGCCGCCTAGAGGGGGCGGCGCCCCGGCGCGCCACCGGTCGCGACGACGGGAGAAAGATCCCTTGGCCGCGCGGGATCTGGGGAAAACTGTGGCTCCATCCTGGTGTCGCGCCCATGGGACATGGGAGCCCCCCGCCCCCCTCGCTTGTCTAGCTGGCTGAGCCAGCAACCCCGGCCGGGCCGAGGTGGGTCATGCGGACCGGGACGCGTCGGCCGTGCCGGGCCCAGACCTCCCACTTCGGACCATTTTTCAGTCTTTTGCCCATAACATGAGCTACGAACCTCCGCTCAACACCCAATCAGTTGTTTAGGAATCCTTGGATCGAGATGGTCATTTTGGTATATTACACATGAGGTGTCGGCAAAGTTTGGGTATGACTATCTTGGTTCGAACCCGAAACCAACCGGGCCCTTGGAGCGGAAACACATATAACATAAGGACCGGACGTATGTTTTACATGCCATCAGCTGTGTTGAATTACTCATGATGAGAAAGTCCTCTTAGATTACTCCACTTGAGGATTGGATGCAGTTGGAGTATGGTCAGGTTGGTTTTACTTTAAAAACCAACCGGGCCCCTCGAACGGAAAAGCCAATAACTCTTAGACCGGGAGTCTGATTGATGCACCGTCTGTCGCGTTTGGATTCTTTTGTCCGGACGAAACATTGGGATACATCAACTATGGAATTCGCGACAATTGATGTATCAACTCTTTTACTCGAGGAGCGGACCCTCCCGGAATCGAGAATTCTGTGTGCGGGAACCCTAGAGCTGGTTGCGACTGTGACGACTGTACTTGGATCCTCTATGGGTTCGATAGTGATGACGATTGTACATGGATCCTCCTTGGGTTCGAAAAAAATTACTACTGTTCCAATATCCTATGTGGGTCTGACAGTATGACCTCTGTACTTGTATGCTGAGTGGTTCTGGTAGAGTAGCTGGCCTTGTATCTTGTGTGGGTCTGATAGCTTAGATGGTCTTGTATCCTATGTGGGTTCGATAACATAGATAAATAAGTGTCTTAATCTGATCATATCTATCTCTATAAAAAAGTTGTATACGAATGTGAGATGACTCTTGATTTTCAATCATTATCATCGATGTGATTTACTTGCTTTCCTGTTTGGATTGGTCTGTGCTTTCCTGTGTGGACTAGGTTGTGTTTTCCTGTGTAAACTGGGTTGTGCTTGGGTTTGAGGGTTTTAGCCGTTTTGTAATTGATGACTTAGGTATATGTATGGGAATATACCTAAGTAATGTCGTATGATACTTCATGATTGTATCTTTCCGTTGTGGTTTATCCTTCATGGATTCTGAGAGACCTTCAGGGGTCTCGGGATCCCTACTGAGTATCATATACTCACCCATGCACGGGTTATTCCTGCACTACGTTTTGATGGATGTAGACGATGGACAACACTGATCGAGATGGAGGCTTGTGGAGATGGGCGGTACTTGGAGGTAGACCACTTGGCGGGATGTACATGGAGCGGACGGCCAGACCCGAGGAGCTGAGGAGACTTTCTATACCCACCCTTCAGGTGGGATTTTCTGAGGATGACTCGATGTTGCTGTTTTACTTACTGCTATTGTACTTTCCTTTCAGTTGTACGGTAGATTCAATTGGGTTTGTATACTGGCCCATTAACTTTCCATCACTTACCTTGTACTCAGTTTTACATATGTATTACTCCAAGTTCGGATTCTGTTGTGTTTTTTTGATTACTATATAAAAAGGCAATGCCTTCCCTTTTATCGGGATTTACGGCTTTGGTGGTAGTCTCCATCCCATGACCTATGGAAGGCGGTCTTGGGGTAGTCACGACACGGGTCCTGAGGACGGGTCGTGAAAATTTGGTATTAGAGGAATTCAGTTATACCGCAGAACTCATGACTCTGATTTTCTATTTCTGTGAAGAAATAGTGTTAAGAGTATTGAGTGTGGTTTTATGTCCAGGGAGCCTAGTGTTGGTGCGGCAGTGACGTATCCATAAACCCAGACCCTGACCTCTGATTTCCAACTCAGTTCTCAAAAACTCTGATTGCGTGTGTGTTTCCTTTTAAAAAATTTATCTATGATTACTTTGTGTCACCTCACAAGGTATACTGTTTGACCATGACACACCTGTTTCTTTTCGGGATGGCCCCACGAAGGCAGCCAGCCGGGGATCTTAGTTACGTGCGGGATGGCAGCCCACCGAGCAACGAGGCCTCGATGCAGCGCCCCATTACAACATAGGCATCAGCGGTACCACTACCTATTAAGACACCAATGCTACCAGCCCCAACGGCGGAGAGTGCATGCCGCCTGAGCTTGTTGCACGAGTTCCATCGATAGAGGCCGATCATCTTCCGTGGAGAGACGGATCCTCAGGTAGCCGAGGATTGGCTGGAGGCTATCATCAGAGTCTTTAGATTGGTAGGGACACCAGAAGACCTTATGGTGATCCTTGTCGTGAGTCTCCTACACGTAGCAGCAGTTAGATGGTGGAGCCTGATGCTCCTGGTGCATGAAGAGGCATCTATACTTTGGATGTACTTTGATAGCCTCTTCCGCTCGGAGTTTGTTGAAGCCACCCTCCATGTGGTGCGCATCCAAGAGTTACTACAGTTGCGGCAGGGAATCATGACAGTATCCCAGTACTCGGCGAGGTTTACCGACCTCTCGCACCACTTCTCAGACATGGTACGAGACCCATTCTTCCAGGACCAGACCTTTGAGCAGGGAATAAGACATGGGATTGAGGATTTGATGATCTCCCTCAACATCCCGACACAAGAGGGGGTGCTTGAGAGAGCCCTACTAGTATAGAGTTTTCTCACTGATCAGTCACCAGCAGCGAGACCCTCCACAGGATGACATGTAGTGGAGTCTTCTGCAGCCAGCAGTAGACAGTTGATGCAAAGGTCCAAGAGGACCAGGATATCAGATGAGTGATCTTAGGATACAGGTTTGGGTATGCGGGGCAAACGAAACAGAGCCAACCATATGAGGAGCAGGCATTACTATGCATGAAGTGGCTAGGTTCACCTGGCTCTGGAATGCCCGGCCTGCCATGCAGGTGATCAGCAGTTGGTAGAGGGACCTTCCAGGTAGAGGTTCGACCGTGGTGGTCCGTCGGGAGCAGGAAGACGTGGCAGAGGGGCTGGCCAAGCAATAGTTGGTGTAGGACGTTTCGAGGCCCTACCACCACCACCCCCAAGAGGACCACCCCGAACACAGGGAACAGATTGAAAGGGGAGAGCTCAGCTTCATGCTTCTGAGGCCTATGACCATAGAGCTTCGGGAGCAGACGGGCAGGAGCAGGACTAGCTCCATGCATGGTTACTTTTGATCATGACGCTTCTATCTTTGTTAATGTCAGTGTTTGTAGATTCTTTGTGTCCTTGTACATTGAGCTATAGTAATAAAAGACACTTGTTCTTGTGACGTTGAATCCTTTCCCTTTTTATGTGGTTGATACAGAGAGGTTCCAGTTAAAACCGTTGAATTGGACCTCACTTTTTAGATTCCTACTGGAGGAGTCCTAGTGACCACACACTACTGCCGACAGTGTTACTCGACCCTTAGAGGTGAGAGTAACGGTTGGATCTCTTGGTATTAGTGTCGGGGCCTTACGATGTCGTCCAGGGCATGAAATAGTACCATTCATGTCAAGATTGACTGTATTAGGCATTGAACATGTTACATCCAGGGGATTAGATCAGATTTCTCTTTTCAGAAATGGATAACTCTTATCCACTCTTGTAGGATGTAAGAAAAAAAGGGTGTATTCGAGTTCTTTGCAATGGCTAGTCACACCCATGGTTCATTGAGAGAACGGTTTACGGTCTAATATAATATCAAAAGTCTCAGGTGTGTCTTATCATAGAAGGAGTAGTACCTGAGATGGTATTGTTGACTTGAGTTCCATGGGGACTTTGAATTTGAGATAGTCTATACTCCTAGGAAGGGGTAGGCTGTAGCAGAGTTTGTTTCGGGATGCCTCACTTGTAAAAAAGTGATGGTGGAGCACCAAGTACCAGCAGACATGGTACAGCCATTGGCAATCCCAGAGTGGATGTGGGACGGAATATCCATGGATTTCGTAACGGGGCTTCCACGTACTTCTAGAGGGAACGAATCTATATGGGTGATTGTTGACCGACTCAGTATGTCGGCACACTTCCGACCAATCAGGGAGAAGGGCTCAGTAGAGAGCCCATGATGCCTCTATGTCCAGGAGATTGTACAACTTCATGGTGTGCCATCATCTATCGTCTCTGATCGAGACACTCACTTTACTTCTTAGTTGTGTAAGGGGTTTCAGGAGGCTTTTGGGACACATCTATGCCTGAGCACTACCTTTCATCCTCAGACGGAAGGCCTGACGGAGAGGACCATTCAGGCACTCGAGGACATGCTCCGTGCATGTGTCCTTGACTATGGTCGTAGCTGGGAGGATCACCTACCCTTGGTGGAGTTTGCGTACAACAACTGCTAACACTCCACCATATGGATGGAACCTTACGAGGCACTGTACAGCTGACCATGTAGATCACCTATGTGCTGGACTGACCCGGGGGAGTCGGCACTTATAGGACTAGAGATGGTTCAGGCTATGACGGAGAAGGTGCAGATCATCCAGGACCGGATGAGGACTGCACAGAGCATACATAAGTCCTATGATGATCGGAGACGGAGTCCACTAGAGTTCGAGGATAGCGACCACATTTTCTTATGGTTCTCACCTCGGTGTGAGTTGCAGAGATTTGCCCGGGGTGGAAAGTTATCTCCGCCCTTCATCGGGCCTTTTCAGGTACACAGCAGAGTAGGAGAGATGGATAACTGCCTTGACCATCCACCTCAGTTTCACTGGGTGCACGATGTCTTCCACCTATCTCAACTGAGGAGATACGTACACGACCCGACGCATATCATCGACCACGGGGAGCTAGACATCGATGACGGGGAAACTTTTTCAGCGGTCCTGGTGGAGATCGAGGATCGATAGGAGTGGGTCCTACATGGATGATTGATTTATATGGTGTGCATTTCTTGACAGCTCGGGAACCTCCAAGAGATCACATGGGAGTTGGAGGCTCGGATTCATGCTCAGTACCCTCATTTGTTCCCCAAGTTTATGTTGTAGCTTTAAGGGGATGCAAATCCCTGATGTGGGAGTAATGTAACAACCCGGAAATTCCAAGGAATTTTTTTTGAAAAATGCTTTGCAATTTTATGACTCTATAGCTTTTGACGGCGCTTGATTCTGAGGCCCGGTGTGCCTAGAATCAATTTTCGAAGTTTAGCTTGGATACGTTCAGTAAACAAATAAGCATGGTTTTCTATCTTTTGAACCGGTGCTCAGAATTAAAATCTTAGGGCACCAATGAACTCACAATGCCGATAATTGCATAACATAATCCTTACTGTACTTTTGTTCACAATGGAGGAGAATATATTTTTTGGGGGTTTATTTAAGTTGTTAATAATTATTGTCGGAAAATTTTTTATTTTATAAGGAGGTTATTCTCTCCCATGGGTTGTTAAGGGTGGATCCCATAGCCACCTAACTACCCAAGTGTGGATGTTAGAGAGGTGCTGCTCACATGAGCCCCAACCATTTAATTTCTTGTAAACTCATTAAAAACCCCTCATTAAATTGGAAACCCCCCCATTAAATGCCAATCTCTCCACCTCACTCCATTAATTCATGTCAACCCAAAATTTAATTAGGATATTTCCACTTTTCCCCTTTTTTATTTAATTTCCAACGCGTTTAATAAATGGGGACCTTCCATCTCTCTTCCTTAATTGATTTTCAACACGTTTTTTAATGTGGTGACTTGAATTTTTGGAAGATACTTTGCGTGTGGATTAAAATAATAGGAGCCTATTATTTTATTTTTGGGGAGAGCCTTCATTGTGTGAAGGAAGATCGAGATAACTCTTGAGGTTTTGGAAGAATACCGGCCTCCGATGATGAACGATGAAGAATGACGAAGAACGCATATTCCTCAAAGAAAAACCATGTGCCACCAATTCTCTTCTCCGCGACAAGAGTAGGAGACGCCGCTTCACCCTCAGCATACTCCGAATTCGCATACGAACCATTTCCTCACGAAGCCGTCCACCACAACACTGACGTTCGTCATTGTTTTTTGAGGTAGGGTGATTTTATATTTTTTGTATTTATTTTTATTACTCTCGAACATGGAATTTATTTCTTGAATAATGTTGGAACCACTAACGTGGTGCATACAGATTAACAAACATGTTCGGACTCACCGTTAGTTTGTTCTTGATGTGCGGAATATTTGGTGATGATGAACCTTCATAGTGATGTATGAGTCCTAAGATGACTGCAGGCGTAGTCGGAGTCGATAACGGAACACAGGAATGACTCCGGTGACCCGCGGAAGCCCCCGGTGGCATGGGATCTGAGGAAAACCACGGTGCCATCCTGGCACCCTGTCCGCAAGAGAGGGGGGATGCACCCCCGCTCGGCCAGCGGGACGGGGCACCAACCCCGGCCGGGCCAGGGAGGGTCACTCAGACCGAGCAGTACCTGCTGGTCCGCACCACGCCGTGCCAGACCAGGCCGGGCCATTCCCTGCCGGGCAGGAACCGGACCCGGGTGGGGTAGGATCGGGTCGGGCCGGGCCCAGACCCCCAGATCAGACTGTTTTCGGTCTTTTTCCCATAACGTGAGCTACAGACCTCTGATCGACACATCGTTAGTTGTGTAGGAATCAATGGATTGAGACAGTCATTTCATTATATTACACTCGAGGTTTTGGCAAAGTTTCAGTATGACCGGGTTGGTTCGAACCTGAAACCAACTGGGACATTGGAGCGGAAACACTTATATCCTAAGGACCAGATGTCTGTTTGATGTTTCGTCAACTACGTTGAATTCCCCATAATGCGACGGTACATTTTTATTTACACCTCTTGAGGTTTGGATGCAACTAGAGTATGGTCGGGTTGGTTCTAGCTTAAAGACCAACCGGACCTCGAGAACGGAAAAGCCAATAACTCTCAAACCGGGCGTCTGATTGACGCACCGTCTGTCACGTTTGGTTTATTTTGTCAAGATGTAACTTTGGTATACATAAACTCTTGAAATCATGACAGTTGATGTATCTACTCTTTTACTCAAGGAGCGGACCCTCTAGTAATTGATCATGATGTGTGTGGGAACCCTAGAGCTGGCTGCGACTGTGACGACTGTACTTAGATCCTCTGTGGGTTCGGCAGCAATGAAAAATGTACTTGGATCCTTTGTGGGTTAGACAACGATGAATACTATTCTTCTATCCTATGTGGATCTGGCAGTATGGCCTATTTAATTGTATCCAGAGTGGATCCGGCGAAGTAGCTAGTCTTCTATCCTGTGTGGGTCAGACAACTTAGCAGGTCTTGTATCCTTTGTGGGTCCGACAACATTAATGAATCAGTGGATTTATCTGATCATCTCTATCGCTATACGAAAGTTTTATACCTGAGTGAGTTGAGTCTTTATTTTCAATCATTATAATCAATGTGATTGACTTTCATTCCTGTGTGGATTGGGTTGTGCTTTCCTGTGTGGACTGGGTTGTGTTTTCCAGTGTGGACTGGGTTTTGCTTGGGCTCGAGAGTTGGAGCCATTTTTTAATTGATGACTTAGGTATATGTATGGTCATATACCTATGTAATGTTAGTTGATACTTCGTGATTGTATCTTTACTTTGTGGTTTATCCTTCATGGATTCTGAGAGACCTTCGGGGGTCTCGGGGTCCCTACTGAGTTTCATATACTCACCCATGCACGGGTTATGCCCGCACTACATTGTGATGGATGCAGACGATGGACATCACTGATCGAGGTGGAGGCTTGTGGATCTAGGCGGTACTCGGAGGTGGACCACTTGGTGGGATGTACACGGAGTGAACGGCCAGAACCGAGGAGCTAAAGAGACTATCTGTACCCACCCTTCAGGTGGGATTTTCGGAGGATGACTCAATGTTGACGTTTTACTTACTGTTGTTGTACTTTCCCTTCAGTTGTACTATAATTTCAGTTGGGTTTGTATACTAGCCCATTTACATTTCAGCAGTTACCTTATACCATGTTTTACTTAGTGCTTACTTCACTTTCGTACTCTGTTGTGTTTTTTTACTATATAAAAATGAAATGCCTTCCCTTTTATCAGGATTTACGCCTTTGGTGCTAGTCGCCAGCCCCTGGCCTATGGAAGGTGGGATTGTGGTAGTAATGGAATGGGTCCCGAGGATGGGTCATGACAAAAACATTGTATGCTTGAGTATTAAAACTCCATAGGCTTTCCCAAAAATCTATTCCCAAAGAACCACAATTAAATAAATAATTTTACTAATTTCAAGTTTGAGCTACATTATATAAAATATAACATTTCACGACTGCATTCATTTCTAAAGCATGTAACAGTCCATTACCCATTTTAATTTAAAGCATGTTTAAGGTTTGATGGAAAAATTATTCATTACATATTAATGAATTTTTCGTGAATAATTTAAAATCCAAATTTTATTTATTAAACAAGAGGAAAAACATACACACACACAACACATGATAAGGGTAATAGAAATTTGGCACACGGGGGACTAGCAACAAAACTAAGAACCACAATTGTCTTCCATATACCAATAGGTGCCAAAGAAGACATGGGTCGAACTTAGGAGCTCCGGAACAGTCCAGAACGTACTATACATGTGACTCAACCTAAAGGCATGCCCTACTCAATGATGTTATAATTCCCTAATGCCTAACTATCTCCCTACCTAACCTGGTCGAGGGGCCTAATCCCACAATAATAATAATAATAATAGAGTATCCACTATTATGGGACACTAGCCACTGCATAATCTAAAATAATGTAAAAATCGTTCATAGAAAATTTACTTACTATGCTAGGTTATCATGTAGAGTACAAATGAAAAGAAGGTGTGAGAAAGTTTCAATCAAGTAACCAATCATGATGTATGAACATGAAACACAAAAACAAACACAATCGATGTACGCAATGAGATCACCACCTAATCACTCAAAATAGAGTTTCCAAAATAATTTATTTTATTAAAGTGCCAAGTGGGATTTCACTTACCACTAAGCACCAACCTATTTTCAGAATAACCAACACATGAAAACTCACATCCAAACAATCAAAGAAACACCACATTCAATCTCAAAACATTTTGAAACCCCTTTTAAGAAATCCATTTTAGAAACTCGAACACATTTTCAACCCATTCCATTGAAAAAAGATCAAAATTTACTTACAAAGGACAACCAGGAAATTTCATAAACACTTGGTGTGTACAATTAATAGAAAAAAAATTTAGATAATTCAAGCACAAGGGGGAACTACTATATTTCATAGAAAAAATATTTCTAAAACTAATTACTTAATATTATTAAAAATTTATTTAAAAAAATGAAATTCCACGAAATTTATAATTTCTAAATATAATGGTAAGTACTGTGGGGGAACTACCTCAATTCACATCTTGATCACAACCAACTGACACGTCTCACACAGGCCACAAGAATGCACAAGAGGATGACCACAGTGTCACATATTTTCCTTGCCAACATGCTATAGAAATCAAAAACCAACTAATAACACAGTAACAATAAATTAAAATAATCCAAAAGAATAAAATATACAAAACTCACCTCAACACTGGTGCATGTAAATCAGAATGAGTCCAAACCGCTCACCTTCAGTGATGGAAATTATTCGTGCACACAATTTCGAACTAACCATGTGACTGGAAGTGCGAACGAACTGGGTAGGGGTCGACACGGGGTGTGCTCGGTCAACTAGATCTTGAAATAGTCAGAATGGGGTGGAAGCACTGGTAGGGAGTATCACTAGCTGGAAAAGAGGTCAGCAGGGGGGGTCGCTGGCTAGAAAAGTGTCGAGAAGGGGAGGAGGACAGCCAGTAGGGGAGGCATCAGCTGAAAAGGGAGGCAGAGGTTCGGGGTGTGTGGCCAGAGGGTGTGTGGTAGCCCAACGTGAATGGAAGGCTGGTGATGCCAAGAAAAGAGGGCGGCGACCTACTCGTGCGAGGTGGCTGGACGACGCATGGCTGGAGGGGAATGGACGGTTTAGTGCTAGTGACCAGAGGGTGCATGGAATGCGATTTTCGGTAGGAGGCGGGTCAAAGGATGGAGTTAGCGCTGGTAGTAGGGGTGAACAATAAGGGCTTGTTGCAGTTTCGATTAAGAGGATGTTAGGGCACATCCAGGGGTGCACTGCAGGTAGAGGGGAGGTGTGATGGAGGACATGGCTGGTACAGGGATGGGGAGTCAGGCGTTGCGGCCAGTGCAGTGGTAGGGGCAGCAGCCAGAGGCGGAGGCGGCAATGCGAGTGCGCGGTTGGGAGGGTGTCATGCTGGCAAGGCCGGGAGAGGAAGGCATCAACCGAATAGGAGGTGTCAGCTGGGGGGGCTCACACAGACCGAGTTGCAAGGGGGCTGGCGACACAAGAGGGTGCGAGGATGGAGGGGTAGGGGTTGCAGTAAACCCTAATCAAAAGGGATAAAAAATAATAATAAAAATAAAATAAAATAAATAATAATAATAATAATAAAGAATTATTAATAATAATTCTAATAAAAATATTGATAATAATAATAGTGATAAAAATATAAATAACAAAAATATTCATTTTTCTTTAATAATAATGATGAAATTATTATCATTAAAAAAAATTAAATAAAAGAATAAATTATGAAATGATGTCATTTTAAATTTTTCGAAGACAGTCAGATTGAGAAATTTCAAGGGCAAAGTCGCATGGGATTCCTAAAACGCACTTCGCCCATGTGCCCAATGAGATCAACAAAAAAATTCATACGTTTTGACAAAGTTGAACAATATCATTCAGGATTCAACCCGAACCTCAACAAAAAAATTTAAAAGACAATGAAAATAATTGAAATGACCAAAAACATGGGTCGGGGTGTGACATGAAACGCAATCTGAGTATGAATATCACATGATAATATAAAGGGATAATACAACTCTTAAAGATACTAATAAAAAATTTGAAAAGTAAAAATATTGGATGTAATATTCTCAAATGATTCGTAATGATTAGACCACTAAATGAAACTGGATCATCTAGAAAATGGAATCAGCAAATTTTATAAGAATAGAAATGGCTTTAAAATTCCATTAATTATGTTTAGAAATAAGGAAAAGTATTTGAATATGTATCATGATATGAATTAATTAAAATAGGATATATCATTACTCATTTACAATAACTAAAAGAAGAGGAAATAATAGTGTAAAATAAAGAATGGAAGTAGCAGATAAGAAGTTTCAGATAAAAAGTGATTATAATCAAAAATATAAAAAATCTATGTAGGGAAACTAGAGTGTCTCTAATGACACTAGTTTTATGTTTAAATATATATAATAAATAGATCTAACCAATCTGAAATAAACTATTTTCTTTATAGAAAAAAATTGAAATATGATGTACAATTGTATAACTCATCTCCTTCTAATTCTAAAAAATGATTTAATAGTAAATTAGCTAAATAATATTCAATGATTGAAAAAAAGTATGAATAAATATTAAAATTAAACAAATATTTAAAAAATATTCATACTTTTTTTAAATAAAAAATTTACATGATAAAACATCAAATGGAATTAAAAAAATCAGAAAATCTATCTCAAACAGCACTATTTCTGAAAACATAATTAAAGATTTATATGCTTATGTAAAATCATTCATAACTGCTACTAGTATATTAGATAAGGTGGAATAATATTTAATTTATATTCTCAGTAAAATGTTCACAAAAAGATAAATATAAAAAATCAATAAACATGGAAAATTAAATTATATAGATATTATTTTTTGTAAAATGTTCTAAGATTAACAACATATCTAGAGTCTCTTTTTTATTGTGGAACAAAAGTCCATTATTCTCATAAATTTTGTTTAATAAATCCATAAATAATATTAATATAATGGATTTTGTTTCAAGAAATATTTATATAGGTAGTCATATATAATGTTGAAAAATTAGGCAGATTTTGGAATCCTAGATCTTCTCATGCTAACATAGTAGGACATAATAATATTAGGGTAGAAAAATAATATTTTATTGAACTATCATGTAGGAAAAAGGAAACATGGGAAAATGTATTATGGTATATGGATATTGTCTTCTCAAAAAAACATTAGTGGAGACTCTTATAATTATCATGCCTTAGAAAAAACAGATTGAGGCCTGATTACCTTAATCGATAATGAAAAAGAAAAAATATTTGGAGTTGGATTAGTTGGAGATCAAAAATAAATTTTGATCAAAAAAGTAATACATGTTAGGGAATTGAAGTATAATATGATAAGTATCACTCAACTCTGTGTTTCTGGATTTTGTTTATATTTCTCTAATTATCCCTAATTTATTTTTAAAGAAAAACTACTTATGTTTAGGGGAAGAATAACTAAACATGTTTATACATTGGAACTTAATTACTTGTGTGAACTAAAAGTGATGTATTCAACAACTAAGAAAATGAATCCCAGATTGGGAATTGGTGACTTGGACACAATAAGGTATTTAATTTTTTAAATTTATATAAGAGACACATAGATTCTGATTTTCAAATTATTAAATTTGATAAAGATAGATTTTGTGATTCATTCCATATATAAAAGAAACACAATTCATCCTTAAAACCTATTAACGTGGATTATACATCCAAAAAACTATAACTTATCCAAGTTGATTTTTTTTCTATCAAGAGTACAAATCATGGATGGAAGATCTTTTGTTTTTTTTTGTTGATTATTCTTCTAGATTTACTAGTTTTTTATTTCTATAACATAAAACTGATTTTTTCTCTGTTATTATATTCATTTTCAAAATTATTGAATAGGAGAAATATTTTAAAATATTTTCATTAAGATGTTATCATGGTGGAGAATTTGAGAATAAAAAATTTAATATTTTTATTAAACCTTGTCATTTTTCACACCCTTTATACTCTAATAATTCATCAACAAAATGAAATTGTAAAAAGAAGAAATATGACTATTAAATAAATGGAATGAAAAATGTTTAATGAATATAATCATCATACCTATTATTGGTTAAAATATGTTATAAAATCTATTGATAAGATGAAAATAATTTTAATAAGAATGTTTATTAAATTGAAACCCAATGAACCATAGAATAATATAAAAACAATGGTCATGCACATTAAATTATTTGGATGCAAAGTGAATATATTGAATAAAAAGAAAAATATTTATAAATTTGATCCAAATGATGATGAATGAATGTTTTTAGGAAATAATTTTACATCAAATTCATATATATTTTATAATAGAATGCCAAAAAATTGAATAATATGTCCATATGAAACTTGATGAATGTGATACTTTTGTTCCTAGAAAAAATCAACTAGATGAAGTTATTAATTCATTAAATAATGTATACCTTGAATATCCTAAAAATGTTTTTTATAATAAATGAGAAAAAAATGATATTCAATCTGGTTAATAAGAACATGAAATTGGTGACCCCAAAAGTGCCTTACCTAGACAACCTTGAACCTTAAAGGGGAATCCATCCGAAAAAGTAATAGGAAATATAGAAATAATATTTACTATAATAATATGTATATACAATCTAGCAGAATTATTATTTTTTCCTATATAAATTAGTACCTAAAAATATAGAGGAAAAATTAGAAGATTAAATTTGGATAATATCCATGAAATATGAGCGTAAACAGTTTAGAAAGAATGATATTTTTCAATTGATTAATAAGAAATACAATTATCTAGTCATAAGAGCCAAATGGGATTTTATTAATAAGAAATAAGACCAATATATAATTTCTAAAAATGAATATGAATTATTAACTAAGGGATATAATTAGTGTAATGGAATATCTTATGTTGAAACCTCCACACCTATATCCATATTTTAAGCTTTTAGAATTCTCCTAGATTATCCATCATATATAAATTTTAAATTATATCATATAAATGTAAAATCATATTTTATAAATGTATATTTAGTGGATGAATTTTATATTCCACAACACCTATGTTTTTAAAATACTCATCTAACAAATTATATTTTCAATCATACTAAATATCTTTATGGCCTAAAATAAGCACCAAATTCATAGTATGAAATATTAAGTTCTTCTCTAATAAAAAATAGATTTTCTGTATAAATAGAAGATCCTACTCTCATTAATAATTTTTTTGTTCTAATTTTTTATTTTTACATATTTATATAGATGATATTATCTTTGGTCCATTGACGTTATATTTGGATCAAATAAAAATGTTATATGTAATGCTTTTTTAAAAAATATGCAAAATAAATTGGAATTTGTATGATGTGAGAATTGAATTTATTTAATGGTTTTCAAATCTATGGAAAATATTATAATTCTTAAATGAAAGTAAAATAATTTCATGACTTATTAAAAAATATTGGTCTAGAAAAGAGTAAAACTTATTCATCTCCCATATATACCAATATAAAACATTATTTGGATAAAGCTGGAAAACTAGTTGAAAACAAGTTATATTGAGGTATGAATGGTTGTTTTCTATATATTACTACTAATAAACCATTAATTATGTTTTATTTCTATAATTGTTCAATATTTATATAAATTCCAAAATAATCACATCTTACTACTATTAATAGAATATTTTTATATTTGGAAGGAAATATTTTTCAATCATAAATTTAACAAAAAACAACTGATTTTAAATTAATATCATTTTTATATGCTAGTTTTGTAGGTTGTAGATTATATAGAATGAGTACCTCATCAAACTATTAATTTTTTGGGAATCCATTTGTTTTTGGATCAAGTGTTAAATAAAACTCAGTTTCTTTTCCAATAGCTGAGTCATAAAATATATATGCTAACTATTGTTGTGCACAAGATTTATCGATGAATCACACACTAATGGACGTTGGAATCAATTTTGATAATATTATTAATTTATATGATAATAACAGTTAAATTTATATTTCAATAAATATATTTATCCACTCAAAAACTATGAATATTATAATATGTAACAATTTTCTAAGAGAACATATTCTAAAAAATATATATCCTTGGAATTTTTTAAAACATAATATAAATTTGTAGGAATTTTTAACAAACAACGTACCATTTCCAGTTATTAATTTGTTACGGGGGAGTTTTTTTGTTTAATTTTACATAAAATTTTGATTACTTCTTAATTTAAATTAGTTTTACCTATTTTTTATACCATATGATTAGTTATTGATTATTTATTTTCAATTTTTTAAATGTATTATTGACTGATTCCTATTTTTGAAAGTGTGTCATTTTAAAATAAAAATTTAAAATGATTTCTTAGAATATTTAGTAACATGAAACCGAATTGATGTCAACAAAAAATATCATAAACTATCTAACTCCCTATCACTCTCTCCTTATCTCTCTCCCTCTCCTACCCTCAATCTATTACCCTTTCACCCTTCTGAACTCTCAATTTCCCTACCAAACCCTAAAATATTAACATAAATCCTTTATATATATATATTTAATGTTACTAGTAAAGAGGATCGAAGAATGTGGACCAAGAGGATATAAACACAATAAAACTTCATGAGCCTATATAAGAGTCCTTTAATGGAATGATTTCAACATTGAGTTCATATTTCATATGAATTTAATATTAATTTAATCTTTATATTTTTTAGGTTTAGAGTTTCTTTTTAATTTTGAAAATATAGAGTGTGTTTTTCCTAATTAAAAAAAGAGTTTTATACGAAAATAAATTTTAAATTTGCTGATATAGAGAACATCCTCTCGTCAAAGGTAAACAATAATTATTTTTCTGTCTCTTCACTAGAAATAGCCCATAATTTTCATTATCTTCATGATTTTTTTTACAATAATATTAGGTCAATTGGAGACGGTAGGGATAAATCTAATGATTTTTTGTCCTTTCTTTTTTGTTCCCCTGATAAGAAAGATGCTTTTAAAAGATCATAAACTTAACCATAAGGTATTTTTCAAGTTTATTCATTGTGAAATGGTTTTGATGATTTCCGAATTAGATAGAATTATCATTCTATATATAAATCATGTTTTTTCTGTTAGTTGACAAGAAGGTAACTTTTTTTTAGATATATTCTGAGGTATTTTCATCATTGAGAACAAAAAGAGGCTAGAATGTTATTTTTTCCATATGGAAGGATTATTTATATGATTCTATATAATAATAATAAGATCTACTTTATTCATTTGGATTTTAGATTTCATCATAAAATTATTATATCTACTAGAAACTTAATATATATCTTTTATTTTGGATCACCAAGAAAGAAAAGCCGATTCTTGTTTGTGGTGATGATCAACAAGTATTTGGCACTCATTACCAAGGGGAGAAGGGTACTCAGATTTCATCTGGGTTAATAAAGCTTCGTGGTGGGGAATTTGATGGGTTAATTATAGTGGTTGTTTTTAATAGAACATAAAATAGAATCTATGATTATGTTTCTGATCCACGTTCTATATGATATGAAAATAATTTTTCTGATGAAACATCGGAACAAGAAAATAGTTATACTCTTTTATGAAGTCTTAGATAAATATTATAACTTTATTTTGAAGCACATGAAGCTATAGTAGCAAAATTTTAAAAGGTTGTGCTTATTGGTTTTAAAAACTACATCTGCAGAAAACCCAACTTAAAATTTATTTGAACTTGAGGATCATGCAAAAGATCAGGTTGAAAATAATTCTCAATATGATGAGAAAGTGAAATAATATCTGGTTGAAACTACAAAAATAATTGAGAATCATTCTGTTTCTATTGATATAGAATCTTTATAAAATTATTCAAGTAAATTAGGTGAGAAAACATATGTTCATATATGATTTTAAATCTCATCTAGTGAGAAGGATGAATCTAAGACCCTTAGCATAGTATAATTTGGACAACAATATCATATTAAAGTATAAGAATCTTAATATTATATAAATTATAAAATTGGAAATTTGGTTTGAATATATTATCAAATGAAAAAAATACAATGAGACCTTACAAAGTGATATTAAAATTATTAAAAAATAATTATAATATTTTAAAATATTAATAATTCCACCAGAGGAGTTTTAATCAGTACAAGATCATCTACATAATTGAAGAGTGAATTCTTTACCAAGATGATATTTTAAAGAATTTTAATGAGTATTTTCTCATAAATTTGGGATTCTAATGGAATATTATGTGTTAAAGTCATATTTTTATGAACTAAATAAAAACCTAGGAACTCAATTTGAATCAATAAGAAGCAGATCAAGTAAAATGAGGGCTTCTACTTTAAGTCATCCATCTTCAACAGATTTAATAAGATGTATTGAATCTACTATTATGGTTATATATACAATAAAATATCAGATTTATAGTCTTAATTGTGATAGTGTTCCACTTCAAATATTGTTTTAAAATTATAAAGATATTTTTGAAAGGATAACATCTCATGCTCCAGGAATTACAAGCCCTCAAAATCAATTATGTGGGCTGCTGAAATTGTTTTAGAGTATGCATATACTTTCTAGAGGTTTTTAAATTTCAATTAAGTTGAAAATTTAAAAAATGGAAGAGGTGACAAAAATTATGATGAAAAATTCTGATAATATGTTTAATCAAAATTCTAATGTAATGGTGATAGAGCTCAAGGATGATCATTATGATTTTATGGATTCATTCAAATCTGAATCCACCTTAGAACTTGAACATTCACCCTCATCAAATCCTAATTTTTATATTTTGAGGTATATATCTGTTGTGTTCATAAAAATACATTTAGTGAAATTATTTTAGGAATTATAACTTTTAATATTAATTTCTTGTTATTTTTTCATATCTCTTTACTAAACAGTAATCATTCGTTTTCCGTAACATAACAAAAAATTTATAGATAATTATTTTCAACAATAATTATTTTATATACAATGTTTTTATACTATATTTTTTATATAACAACAATGGGGATATTATTTTTGTAAAAAATTATTTATTTGAGTATATTATACTTAAAAAACATGGACAATAAAAGAAATTTAGAAAATAAAATATATAAAATAAATATCATTAGTTTTTTCAAGATAACCTTTTTATAACAGCATTGTTTCATCCATAGTTTATAAATCATTATATGAGAGCTATAATTTCTTTTATATCTCGTTATGTCTCTATATTATTAATGATTAAATTTAATATATTTTCTATGATTTTTTGATATATTGGTTTTGGGATCATCAAAAATGGGGAGATTGTTAGGTATGTGCTATCTCAACAATACTATATGAATCAGGTGGATTTTTTTCTCACAAATACCCTTGTTTGTTTTACTAATAAAACTACCTTAATTATTTTTCAATATTATTTACAATGTTAAATTTACCATTTTTATGGGTTAATGATTTTATATAAACAGATATAGATGTATTTTTAATTAGTATGGAAGCACCGTTTATACCCTAAATTTGTAAGCGGAATGTATGGTTTTTAGGCGTATATTTGGGGAAAATTTATGAATTGGATACCGTACATTTTTGTAAATGTGTGGATCCATAACCATAGTTTCGAGAAGAAACTTTACATTTTTCAATATAACATATGTCTCAACAACCCTTATTTTTTAATTTAATCGTACATTATCGACCATACATTCATTGTTAACCCTAAATGTTTCCTAATCAAGTACTTTGTTTAAAATCAAGATATTTTCTGAAATTTTTGAAATGGAATTAATGATATTATTTAATATCTTTTATTCATTCATAATGGTCAATTAAATTTATCATGATCAACATATTAAAATTTTCTTATTTCTATGGTTTGTTAATACTTTTTTTGAACGTTTTGAATTGAAATAATCACTATTTAACATGATATATTTTTTAATATATTTAAGTAAATAGATTTTATCTGTTTAAATAACAAGAGTTATATTATTGAAAAGATGGGTACCATTTTGAATGAACCTCTCTATATTTCAGAATGGTTACACTATGGAAAAAATACATGTAGTGATCATTTTTTGTTTCCCTATTTTCATATTTTTTTACTCTTATTGTTATATTTCTATATTTCATGAAGATAATTTTCAATGTGGATATCATCAAAGATTTTCATAATTTAAGACTCGTATCTATGAACCATAAGATCTATTATCTATGTGTTGAGACCAGAACTATTGGATAAATTTGATTCTCAATCAAATCAATTAATTATGACTTCATATAGGGTCATTTACTCATAGTCATTCATGGTGGAGTGTCAGATACTCATTATAAATGGTGGATATTTCAGTTCCCAATGAAATAACCAGAATTACTGGTAAAATTCTTATTATAATGGTGTCAACTTCCTACACTATGTTGCAGAGGTCTTCTAATAAGAGGGAATATTTTTTAAAAATCACCATTTTCGCCAAGAAAGCATTTCTAGAGTGGGATAGGGATTCTTTGTACCATGAACCACCATAAAAACTAATGAGTTATTATTCTATGTTTTCCCACTACATAAGTTTCTTAAATAAGAAAATGTTGCATATCTTTAATACATACATTACGAGATAAAATTTTAATAAATTAAATATTTTAAAATTAACAAACTTCACCCCCACACCAACTTGTGTATATTAATATTATTAATAAATAAAAATAATCTCATATATTATCCTCTTATTAAATTTCAACATCCATTTTTTAATAATTTCTTATTAAATCATCTTTTCCAGGTTCTAATTGTTTTACATTTCATGAATATTTATCATCGGTAGTTCTTATTATTATACTATGATCATAGATATATTATTTCAATAATGTTAATAATGATTAATATATCATATATATTCATTATATCTATATATTCATTCAACAAGGATAGATACAGAAAAAATAATTACACCCTTCAAGGGGAATGATGGAGGTACATACACATGATCGTTGTTTTAAATTTTCAATGAATGTAATGGAAGAATGTTTAATAATAATTAACATTTAAAGAATAATTATTATAACTTTAATACCATATATATTTATTAATCCTTCACTTTCTACCATCCATGTTAATAAGAAATGGAAGATGAATCACATCACTTTTTGGATGTGGTAGTCCACATGTACACAAGAGAGATTTTATCATCCTGCTAAGGTAAGAAGGTATATATGATATTATAATTATAAAAGTATAATTATAACATAAATTCCATATATATCATTAAAATCATCATAATAACCATTTAAGAAAATGGTGATGGAAAATAAATTATATTGCTACGTGAAGATGGTAGTCAATACCTCTGCACAAATGATACTTTCTCTACCCATTCGATGGAAAAAAGGGTTAATAAATTAGGTTATGTGATAATAATAATAAACATTCACTATATTAATTATAATAATGTTATCATTTTATGATTAATACAATATATTTATGGGAGGTACAAGAATAAATAAATTGAAATTGGAAGGTTTAGATGATAACCTCATCTTTGTTTTTCTTTGTTTAGATCCTATATTAAGGACCCTTTGAATGGGATTTTTGGAAAAACATCAATTATAATTAAATATAGGGAATTTAATAAGATAAATATTAAAGGTTAATTCCTCGTTTGTTTCTCAAAGTGGTGTAAATAAGAGAATGTAGGGGTGACCAATGATATGTTGGGGAGGGGACATACTTGAAATTTCAAAAATGAATAAAACATAATAAATTCATACATAATAAAAATGCATCCAAATGGATAAATATTAAAATTATATAAATAATAATTTATGTATATGTCCCTAAAATATGGTTTTGGAATTTTTAATTTGAAAACGTACCCTTATATCTTGGTTTAACCCCTAGATAAACCCATTTTAACATCAACCACATCAATGATTTGTTACTATTTTTACAATTAATTATGAATAAAACGTATATAGAACTTATTATATAAGATTAATTATTATAATTCAAAAATTTGAATCTATTTTATCAAAATCAATTCATTGTACTGGAATACATTATTGTAAAAATAAACCTGATGAAAAGAAATGTCAAAAAAATGTTTTCTGAAGTATAAAACGTTTTTATACAAATATAGAAAATAAAATTGATTACAATGAACCTAATTGGATTATTAATAAAATAAATTAACTAAATTTACATGGAAATTATTTTTATAAAATTATTATTTTTAAATTCTTTAAATGAAAATACTATTTTCAATAAAAAACATTATTTTTCACGATTCGATGGAAAATCAGTCTTCTCTAAAAATTCTAAAAACATTTCATCTAATGTATTATTGACATTATTATTTAAAAAATGATTTTCATTTTTTCAAGTATATATTCTATAACTACATAAATTATTTATATTATTTTCAAAAAAAAATTAAAAACATTTTTAAGGAAAAATATATTTTTGAAGTATATAAAAGATTTTATAATATACTAATTAATTTATTGTTGATATATTTTCCTTACCATAAATTTTTTTGACTAATTACAATGAATTTCATATTGTTATTCACTCCAAAAATATAATGGCTAGGTTATAACCATAAAACATATTATGGTTCATTTTGACATGAGTATGAATTTATCAAAAGCTATCAATGAAATTGAAGTTATATATTGATAAAGATATCACAAATTCTTAGGGAGTTATATTAAGAATAAATTTAATGATAGAAATCAATATTTTAATTTATTCGTGTAAATGGTGAACATATAAATTCAATCATGACATATTCTATTTTGGAATATTTGAATTTAATTTTACCCCTTATTTAATTATTCACTAGGTAATAAATATTTATTTATTTGTTCACTACATTAGTGAATAAATTAAAAATAATATTTAGTCGGTTATATTAATATTATAACAAATATTTATTCTGAATTTTATTTAATATAATATTTATTTATTTAACAAATTTATTGTATTTATTAATTAATATCAATTATTATTTATGGATTGGTAAATTATATTAGATGGTTAATGGGATGATTTAATTACGTGATTGAAATTATATATTTTATTATTTTTATTTAAATGATTAATATTTTTTTATTTTATAAATGATGTTTGATATTACATGTAATGGAAAAAAGGATAATTATAATATTATTTGAATTAGATTTTTAATTTGGAAAAATAATATAATAATGGACTTTGTGAAATAAATAATTATTTATCCCTAGGTATATATATTATAATATATCACATTCACATGTATGGGTTTTTTGTACAAAAATGAGTCTCTAAGGAATACCATCAACACATAGACAAATTTTTCTTCCATTCTCCCACTAATGAATAATATAAAATTAGAGATAATGTTTTGAAAAATTAATAATTGTTTAAAGCACTAGATACAATTATACTGGAATACAAAAATTAAATGACACCATCTGGATATTCAGGTAGAATTTTTTTATTACTAATTAAGGAATCCTTGTTTGAATTATCCATTAAATCAAACAATAAAACAATAGAGGAAATGGAAAATGGTCAAGTGGAATACCACATAGGAGGTTATTATTATTTTAATTAAATAAAAATTGAATGTGCAATATCATATATAGATGATTTTTGGGTATGATTCTCATGTTCTTTATAGTTTATACATTGATATAAATGATAAAAACATTGTGCACTCACCTGATGCTTAAACTATGCCCTAAAAACATCATACACATGACATGAGACTCTATCTATTATTATCATTTTTTGGACCCTTCAATGATAAGAAAACATCTCCAAACCCAAGATGTCATAGTATTTCATCAATCAAATCTCTAACTAGGAATGTTATCAAATTTAATTTGATACTATATTATCAAGATCAAAACTTACATAATGATATTTCTGCTCACTTAAATCATGAAGAACTGTTGAATTCAGAATCCAACAAAAAACCTAATCCACCATGGTTCGAGGTATGTAGTACTATTCATTTTCATTACTCACTATATCTTCACCAAAAATAAGGGACATACTCAATATATACAAAGTATATTCTCCCCACTAATACATTTCCTTTATCAGTAGTTCATATGAACCAACCTTCTTTAATTTATTATCTCCTAGAAAATACCACTCAGAAGACATGATCATATCATTCTGAATGACCCATAAAATCATCACCTTTCTAGGTCATGTAACAATGTTTTTTTCTTTGCTACCACTATACAATTCCCATAATAATCCATTACTATAAAACTAGTTTTTAGTGAATATACATCATGGTCACCGGCCTCACTCACTTCCACACAACTCATACTTTCTAACATGCTTTATAATCCAACCCATATCAACAATAGTTTCATTAAATCATCAATTCCCTACTCTTTGTGGCATGGACACACTCAATTTATTATTAAAAATTCTAATCGAAAATACCAATTATTGATTAAAAAAAATGTTAATCTCACCAAATATTATATTAATCATGGGAAATAAATTACAACTCATATATCTGATTGACAATGTTTAACTACAGTTATCCAGATCCCTTTTTCATTTCATTATTATACAATATTAAACTCAACTCTCAGAATTGTAATAGATTGGTCTATTAGTACTTATAGATTAATTACGATGAAATCATTCCTAAATCATATGATCATGCTCATGGTTAAAATAACATCATTAGAAAAACTCCTTAATCTATATTTATTAAAATACGGATTATAATACCTCTATAATTCCATATCATCCTTGATTACACCCCAATATTCATAAAAAATAAATTCTTTTTGTATCCAATGACCTACCAAAATTGAATTTGGGAATTAAATGAGTCATTGAAAATATTACGATCTCACCTCTATTGATAGTATTCATCATTATCTCGGAAAATGTCTCACATGATATCTATGTCCTATAATTTTAAACATTCTCTAACATCACCATCTCATTGTGTCTAGGACATAAAAATCCTTATAAAAATTACATTGAGTAACAAAATCATTAATTCCCATAGTATGATATTATCTTATACATCCCTTGAAAAGTATAGGGTTTTCCTCATTTTCTATCACATAATATTCTTTAAAACATGCACACCCTTGTGATACCCTACCACATAGCTCAACTCAATCCATTAAGAGTCATATTTAATCATTACAATTCCAATACTCTCAGTCAAAAAGTAAATCATGCAATCAATTTTTATTTGTCATGTCACATATAATGTACCTATTGTGATTGTATTTACATTCATATCTAATATAATAAAAAAGGATTTTCCAACCACTCGATCACACATTAACTTCATATTACACTTATCACCAAAAGCATCAGCCAAGGCTAATTTTCTTTATGAACATCCCCATTCATGGTATGATCCTATTCTATTGAGCTTTTCTAAAATACATTACACAAATTAATTATAATTAGAAAAGTGATATGATATCCTACTAACATACCTAACATGATAATTTATTAAGTAATATATACTCATCTCTATGATTCACTTTCCGTTGTATATATCCTATATCACTGTAAGTCATAGATCATAATGAAAACATACCAATTTTTTCTCAAATAGTATAATGAGATTTATTTTCCATCACATCAATCCTAGGGAAGTCATCAATATAATGAATACCATTACTAAAACTACCCACTCTAGGGTTTTAATAACATCCTTGTGAAACATGGTGCTATCATTATTCATCGATTTGTATCATGAGATTCATTACAATATGGTTTTGTACACTATATAACCCCCAATACATAAATTAGAAAACCATCCAACTATTATTTTATATTAATTAATTAGAAAATATTCTTTACTAAATTAAAACCAATTTCTTAATCATATATGATATTACACATGACATATAAACATACATTCTATGTATTATTAATGAACATGTAACCGTTTCCCAAAAAGGCCAGGAAAAAAACATTAATTGTAATGATAAAAAACATAATATATAAAAATCAACTCAACTATTACAAGGAAATGATAGAAAACAAAAATAACTATTTATCAATTTCTATTTTGAACTATACATGGAAAACTTAAAAATGTTGGGCTCTGAGTTCCATATGGCCTCAAGTGATCCTCCTTATATAAAAGAGGCTTCTAACTAGTGGCACTAGTGGTGAGAGTATGATTGTACTATTTGGTGGGATTATACACTCATTATTATTGAACTAAATTTTAATGAATAATGTAAGGATAACTAAAAATAAATAATATTGTAAATTAATGGATTTATAGTGGAATGAATACAGTAGAAAAAATCATATTCTATTCCCAAAAAAATTACACTGATGCTTCCCATACAGTAATGAATCAATAAAGTATTTCCAAATGGAAGATCCAATATTGTAAACACTAATTAAACCAAAAT
The DNA here is from genome assembly GCA_963277665.1 of Viscum album. Lineage (NCBI taxonomy): Eukaryota > Viridiplantae > Streptophyta > Magnoliopsida > Santalales > Viscaceae > Viscum > Viscum album. Next base: position 608,117,187 of record OY728127.1, read on the forward strand.
TCAAGACTGAACCCCTTCCCATGAATTTCCCTCAATCCAAACTCCATAAACTAGTTGATATCCTATATCTCACTCACCTATACTAGGCTATGTTCCTTGACTAGTATATTTACTATAAGTTCTACAAATTCATTGAGGTTCACATGCATAGTGTGATCATATCACACCACTCATGATGTCTCTAGAAATAACCTTTTTATAAGTTCACTCATGTAGTAAATGATTTTATATCTATAAACACTCTCATGAATTCCCATTTGAAACCATTAGGTACAATATAAACTACCATAGTAGTTGAATTAAACCAACTTGAGTTAATATAAAAAATGTGATGATTTTTCACATTATCTAGTTGTAATTAGTGGTTGAATGATTTACCACATCATAATGAACATGTTTATCCCTACGATATTCTATCTTGAAAAGAGGCTCAATATTATGATATTTACCTAGAGTAGGATATCCCATCATGTTAGTAGGAACAACACTAATAGAATATACTCCCTTGTTATCACCTCGTAATAAAAGTTACAATACTGATAGCATGTAAACCTTTGAATTCCCCTCCAAGCATTTTTAATAGAGCATTGATCATCATATAACCATATGAATAAATGCCCTAAATAGTTGAAACATTGTATTTATCAACATCATTCAATATAAAAAAGAACCCTATATAGTTTTCCTAGATAATAAATTATCAATTATTCCTATATAATGAAATTTGCCAATAGGTGTAATTGTATCACTAAGAGGGAGGGGTGAATCAGTTATAATATTTTTCTTTTATGTTTTGTTTCAATTGAAACATCCTTTGCCTCTGGTTAAGGATTTTAATTCCCTACCGAAAAAAAATCCAACACACATCCATAAGAATAAAATTATTTACAAGGTGTAGTATTAAATAAGAATAGATAGGACCTTGGTATGTATTGGAAATGATCCAATACCATACAATCAACTAGAAATCAATCATTCGATTACAATGAGTAGGATATACACATACTCTCATGTAGCACTATGAAAAAATCCCACTAGTGTGTGTAAACCCTCTTGGCACAAATTGTGTAATTCAACTGTTATGTAACAACTCATGTTACATGAGCTTCTTTTCAAGTCAACAAATGTTTTCAATTGAAATACAATTTTTCAATTCCTTACCCAAATGAAAGGTAAGAAAATCTTGTAATTTGTTAGGAAAAATTATTTCCAATTTTCTTGGGTATGATTTTCTGAGTATGATTCCTCTGAGTAAGATTCTACCTAATTCAATTCTTCATATTCTAATTTTATAAGATAATTAAATATAAATTAATTGGATGCACTTCAAATCAGAATACAATTCCTCCTTAATCCTAGAAACCCAATTTGGAAATCTTGAAGCCAATTAATCTAGCTTTATACAATGATCAGTCGAATACAATTGATATGATGAATATGATGATCCACATAACATGAAAACCACTGAGTAGGATTAACATCTTAATATATTGTTACGATCTTTTCTCTTCTTTCACTTCTCTATAAAAACACTTCAACAAAAGATCAGTATGAATACTTCTTTCTCTAATATGAATATTGGAGATTCTCTCTCTACTACGTTAAATAGTACTTTGTCATCAGTCATGTAAAGTTTACTTTTATTCTATTATAGGTCACCCAAAATTGGTTTGGGAGGGAATCCCAAAAACATTTCCCACAACAAAATTCACCCAAACTTGATTTTCTCCTGAAAGCTAGGTGAAATTATGACTTTTAAATTCTTTTTTATTATTTTCGATACTTATTGAATCTTCACATCTTCTTGTCCATAATCCCATTTCAATTGTCAATTTGATTTCAATTATGGATACCAATTTCAATTCCCACATCCAATTTCAATTTTTGACTCTGATTTTTCCTAATCGGATTTCATTAATACAAGATCTGTATCAATTGAAAATAAATATATGAACAAATGGATAAAATTATGATTTGCTGAATATGATTCTTAGAACCAATTAGAATGAAAATATTTCAATTGAATATAAAACCACTCATAGAAAAACAACCCTATACCAACAGTTTGGACAATCGTGGCCATGTAAGCCATAGTGATATGTCTATACCAATGGTTTTCAAAACCGTTGGTATAATTAATATGAAATATCTATACCAGTGGTTCCATAAATATTTTGGTATATGCATTTCAAAAAAAGAAGCATTCAGTTTGTTTTGATTCCAGTACCTTCTGTTTATGATTGAACAATGTAACCACTAACCTAACATGACATTTGTGAACATAATTTCATAAATATATATATGTATTATAATAAATATTTTAAATTTTCATTTATTGAATGTTCTCTGAAATAAGATTCCATAAAAAATACTTGTAACTATACCAACGGTTCTGAAAACCATTGGTATAGATCTATACCAACGGTTTTGAGAACCGTGGGTATAGATTCTTTGATTTTGGGACCTATACCAATTTTTTTGGGAAAACCGTTTATATAGGAGGACCTATAAAAATAGTTGGGGGAAAATCGTAGGTATAAGGACTCTATTATGGACCTATAACACCAGTTTGGCCAAAACCGTTGGCATAGGTCCATATAAGTGACCTATACCAACGATTTTCCCCAAACCGTGTGTATAGGTCCCCCCTATACTAATTATTTGTCCAAAACCGTTGGTATATGTCCAAATTAGTGTCCTATACCAATGGGTTTGGCCAAACTATTGGTATAGGTCTATATAAGTGAACTTTACCAACGTTTTTCCCAAAACTGTCGGTACAGATCTTATTTCCAGTAGTGAACTCCCCCTTGACAATTCATTCAGAAATATCATAATCCTTTATTCTTGACCCACTAGAGATTTAAATAATCATCATCTACTCTTCTATTAACCAAATTGGAATCCTACAAACTAATTTTTCGATTTTGAAATGGTTGACTACATTGTCTATATCATTTTATTATTATCTTCTCTTGACCCACTTGAAACACCACTAAAAAGAATAGAACATTTAAATCAATTAAACATCCAACTCAACCTAAAAATGATATGCAGATTACGATCTATTCTGGGTACTATTTTCCTGAGTACTATCATTTCTATATACGATCATATCTGGGTATGATCATTTTCGGATAAGATCATTTTTGGGTACAAAAAGTTTTTATATAATTTGATGGAAAACAGGATCATACAATAAATTAGAACCACAACATCAATCAACACCACCTATTCAATCATCACCACCTCTATAATAATCACAACCTCGTTAATATGAACCTCCTTTTAAATCAGCACACCTTTTTAAATCAGAACCACCTCTTCGATTGGAAGATTCTCTTAAATTGGTATCACTTCTTCAATGATTACCCGTTTTTCAATCAACACCACATTTTCAATCAGTACTGTAATACCCCAACCTTCCATGCTACGTTTCCCTTTGAATAATGCAATAACGTGCATTGTACGCAACTTCGAGATTCTAACACACCACAACCAATCAAACTAGCCGTTATGAATAGTAATGCCTACTTTTTGAAATTTTTTAAATTTTATCTTTCAAAATTGACTTCATTTTTGGATTCGTAATATCAAATTTATATTAGGGTTAAATTTTGGTACTTTTCGGATAACTTTCATATTTTGATGAATAGTGAAAATTACTAAATTTTAATTAAAAAAATTTCTTAATCGAAATAATTAATAGTGATAAATTATTAATTTGAGTGGTTTTAAAGTATATTTAGAATATATTTTTATCATTTAATACAATTTTAGTCATTGGATGAGATTTCACATTTAAACCGGACATAAACAAGTGTCAATCTTTTGATAGTTATTATCTCTTAAAAACACGCTATTTGTTTTGACGACGGGAATTAATTTTTAAATAAATTAATTAAATTGATATGTTTTTAATTTGGTAAAATAGAAATCATTTTTTAATTCATAATATAAAATATATCTTAGGCCTAATTTTTGGTATTTTTCTGGAAACTTTCATTTTTTGATGAATAGTGAAACCACTAAGTGGTAGTTAAAAAACTAAAGTTTTCATAAAATGTAATTTTACCGCTTCTATGAGTAGAATTTATAAAATACAAGAGAAATGGTTAATATCAAGGAGTAAAATGTGGTTCATTGAGATGAAAATAGTTTTTGGTGAATGGTAACTTTTTACTTTTATTTACCACGGTTAAAAGTAGATAGGGTAATTAAGGGTACAAATGATATTAATATTACCCTAACACATGTCCTAATTATATTGGACAATTTTATCTCGACCACAAACAACATTAGGAATATAATATTATCATTTAGGTCCACTTGGATTAGATTAGGACATTTATTATTATTTAATTCAAAGAAGAGTAAAAAGAGTTAAAATCAATGTTTATTTACTAAAACATTTTTAATATAGGGTTACACATAAGATAAATTCGATTATAAATATTCATTAGAAATCTAAAAATATTTCCTACATAATGATATTTTATTTATACTTTTTAGACATTAAATAGTTTAATTTATTTGTGACACAATGATGATGCAATAATTACCATAATAGTGAACAATTAAAATAATCGATATTATAAATACCTAAATAAATATAATTGGAGACTTTTATTGAATTAAAAGAATTTTATAGGTTACTATGACATATGTGGAATGATTTAATTGACTTTTTTCGAAGTAATAATTCTCTTATGAGTTTCAAAAAAATCAATTATTGAATAGTGTCAAAATTGACATAAAAGTGTTTTAAAAACAAATATTATATTATTAATTGATATTAAATTACTAAAAATATAAGGTTCATCCAAGAGAATAATATCATGATATTTGTATCATTGATCGACCACTTGGGTGTCTCTTGGATGTATATAGTAAGATTATTAACCATATAATATAAAAATACAAAGAGACATTGTAAAAGTGAATCTAATTAACTAAGAGTTAATACTTAAAGATAAGGTTAATATAATGACCCAAACCTGTATAAATTCTATGGGTTGAGTGGTTTTCGACCTATACCCACCTTACCCATTAGATAATCCACTTTGGAGCCACTAGAAACCGAATATGAATTTATTATAAAATAATATTTTTAGCTTTTCCAAAGGTGCCTCTCACCCCTCTTATAAAAGGGCACTCCCCCTTCTCACTAATTCACACATTCGAAGCCTTTTGTCTCGGCCAAAACCTGCCCAAATACTCTATCAACTTCCCTCACTACAACCTCGAGGCCTTATTTTGATCAGAAATACAACCTATGGATCCCTTTTGGTCAAATTAAAAGGAAGAACCTGAAGAAGAGGTAATGTTTTTACCACCATTTTTCAAATTCATTTCTTCTTCAACTTCTTATTTATTTGTTTTTCCCTTTCTAAAATAATTAATCCAGTATATACTATATACTATAATATAATTATAAATATGGTATAGCCATATTCATTATTCTATCCATCCTTTGAATGACATGTCACCATACGTGCGTACGTACGGCTTACCGTCTCCACGTCATGGTGTAATTGTCATTCAATAAATTATTATTTGGATGGGTATAATAATGATGTGTAATTCATGTAAATAATAAATATAACATGATAATTATTCTGTATATATGATATACCATCCAATTATATATTATTTTAACATCAAAATATTGATATTGTTGCTCGTGCGTACGTACAGACTACCATCTCCACGAAAGCGATGAGATTCATTCTCCATCGTATCCATTAAAGTATAATAATCATTTTATGATTTAAAAATAATATTTAAATACATGATATAATTCTGAATATGAATAATATACAACCTATCCATAATAAACACAGCTTACATAACAATGAATATAAAGGAAAACGATTAAGTTAACACTCGAAATGACGATATTACTAAGATATTATTAACAAATCAATGATTAAAGATAATATATGATATCATATTAATGTAAATGATTATTTTATAATTCAATAAAAATTATTTCTCCATTATAAAGGAGGTTAACCTACCTTTGACCAAGGATAAATTACAAAGTAAGGGGTTTCTTATCTCACTTTTAATTCCGTTAGAATTCCATTATTCACCACTAATTTATTACATGTGGTGTGTGTACTGCCGAAGGTTGTATTCATTGTGTAATATATATTAGTTAATTTATATTTACATAATCATTGTATGATCCTTATTTAATGGTTGTATGTTTTTTATGTTACCAAATCAATAAGGGAATTTGGAATTTCAATTTCCACTCATTCGGCTTTACATATACTTCATTGATTATTTTACTCCAAGATTATGTGTGGAATAACAATTCATTTGATTATTTCATAATTTCCACTCCACTATCTGTGGATATAATTTTTATACACATAATCACTCCATTGAAAAATTCTCAAGTCATTGGTATGAACTTGATAAGAGTAATTTTTACTCAATCTAGATTTGTTGAGATAAACATCCAATTCATTGGTGTTGTTTTTACAAGAATATGTGTGAATGTCCTTTGATTGTTTTACACTGAATATCCAATCATATTTAGTGTATTTATATTTGTCACACATAACTATGTCGTTGATTTATCCTTAACCTAAGGATACGACCTTTATGAGATATTTCAACTCAATTTACATTCCATTGAGACTTCTTTGTTGTTATACACCAATTCACTTATATGTGGTGTATATACTGTACTTTGACATATTATATCATGAATCCCTTTATTCTCATGATATTACAATATTTTGATTACCTCAATTATTTTTATTCAAGTTTATCTCTTTTGGTTAGAAACTCTAACTAAAATACCATTTTTAAATGTTTTAAAGACGTATTCTTCTAAATCATTCTCATCAACGTACATGTTTTAAAAATGGTTTTAAGGATTTATTTATATGGACATTAACGTTTTAAAATTAAAACTCCTTTTAAAAGTTTCTAAGTGGTATGGGACACATTGATTCAAATATCTATTTTTTAATGGCTTCTTGATAAATAGTGTGACTTTTAAATGATTTCAAGAAAAAGGGGGATATTTCTCTCAAATAGTTTTGATGAATATTTTCATCTATGTAAATATCCTTCATTATTCTCTATTGAGGATAATATGATACAATAAAATCTTCCATATTGTATCGAATGAGTTATGTTTGACTGTGGATGTGCTATTTTTATTCCATTCATGGTTTGTGGATAAAGTATTGACATTTCGTATTCTAGTCTTAATACAAATGTTTATGTTATGTTTAAAACTTTTAATATGTGGAATGCATTGGAATTAGTAAGTGACGGGTGGAGCCCGCTATTGCTCCTCGATGCATCAATAGGACTCATGAGAAAAACAAGTGTCTTGGAACATGTCCTTAGCAAAATCTTATTTGTAGTCTTGGCACGAGGCCTTGTCTATGTGGTTATGATAGTCTAGAATTATGCATTCCATCATTATAAAAGTGGTTATTGATATTTCATGTGATTTTTCGACTAGTAAAATATCCATGTGAATACGAAAATGGAATTATTTCATTTTATATTTTCCATATTATGCTGAAGTTCAAGTTTAAAAATCTTTTTTTAAGTTATAAATTTCTTTAAGTGTTTATTCTTATCTATTAAAGATTTTTCTCTATTGTTATCCTTACTGAGCATCTGAGCTCTCCCCTTTCAAAGTTTTATTTTTCCCAGGACATGAAGAAGTAATTTATGAATGACCTCCAGGGATATTATGAGGGCATATAAAGACAAGATGTTGTTGTATTTTTTTTACCTTATGATGTAATGTAAGACTTAGTAATATATCTAGTGTTTCAAAGACTACTAAACTAATCGGTCTTTCGAGACATGATCCTTTGTGATCATGCCAATGTTTTGTAATAATGCAAAGACTCTGGGTGTCTAGGGTCGGGGCGTTACAGTTGGTATCAGAGAAAGTTTAGTACAAACCTTGGATGCTAGATTTAGATAAAATCTGATTAGAGAACAAAGACCTAAAATGATCTTTGAGGATTTGTATAGAAAAACTTCCTAGAATAATGGTATTGTAGAGATTTTGTGAGTTTTCGAGAAATACATCCCTGTCTTGATACGAGCAGGTAGAGGCGGCTCTGGAACCGATGTACCTCGGGGTAAAAACCAAAAACACCGCTTTGAGCTAGACTCGAACGAGAAATGCTGCACGACAACGGGCCTTGTTGTACTCTTGGTTACGACACTCCCAGGGGATATGAATAGGATAATTTAAATTTTCTTTACTAACTAATTTGAAGTATTATATATATAAGATGAGAGTAAATGATCTTGGTTAATCCTAATGTGTTTCAAATTGAGAATATGGAGATATGTTAATCTATAAATGATTTTATGACTACTGTTACTCACACAATGCTCTCTGGTTTTAGTCAACGGACGGATTCCAAGGAAGTCATAGTCTTTTTGAGAATGATGTAAAAGGTGGGAACGGTGGTGGAAATGAGAAACAAAATGGAATATTGATAGGCATAAAATATACCATCTTTATGCCAAATAAATTTTCCAAAAATATGATCAACAATATATATATTAACCAATTCCCAGACTCAACAAAGAAGGGAAAGGTGATAAATGATAAGAGCTCCAATTGTGGAGACCATGGAGAAAGGAATCCTCAATTTCCATCATGCAGTAAATGTGGAAGGAGACTCACAAGAATGTGTCTCAATGGGACAATGAAATTCTTTACGTGCGGGAAGGAAGGAAATAAAGTGATGAATTGCTGACGAAAAATGAAGAGTACTATGGAAGAGGATAAAAATGTCCCCATGAGTCCATTTACAGTCATTTGACATAAATGTAGGGGACCTGGCCATTACCCGAGTGAATGCCCTATTCTGTAAGATATTTACTTGGTTATAGAAGAATCTATGTGGAAATAAATGGTTTGAGAAATGTTTAAAAAGTATTAGTTATCCTTGTTGATGGTTTTACTTTGGAATAATTGTCTCTTGTATTTTTAACCCAGCAGTTTTCGATGTGAGAATGATATTTGAGGAAAAATTATCTTTTCACTTGTGAATATAGTTATAAATAACCATTTGGTTTTATATGATCGTTGTGTTTGAGGAAATTATAAGTTATTATAATTTCGGATTAAAATTAAAGGTATGAGATAAGATTTGTGGTTAAATTATGTTATGGTTATTTTGAGGAATTTATCACATTTTGGTAATGTTATAAAATATAGTTTTTTAAAAAGGACAACACGCAGACCGTGTGAAAACCCGTCGCGTCAGACAAAGCTATGGGAATCAAACCCACAACCAAAGTGTGATTGGTATTTATAGCCTACCACTGGACTACGTGAAGTCCCTGGTTAGTGTGACTATTATTTTTAGTTAAATGATTTTACTGATAATTAATAATTTTTTTGGGATCTTATGTCTTATCAAATGCATACACATAGTATAGTAAAATGATTTGTTAATTAAGTGATAAATGTTATTTTGGAAGTTTTTTGCTTTGTTTTATGGAAAATAGAATAGTATGGGATTTCATTTGAGGAGTAATGGTGGATTTTTATCTATGTTTTTATTGTAGATTTATAATTATTTGGATTGTTTATGGAAATGATTATGTTAATTACATTTAATTATGTGACTTTAAGAGTAATTAATGTCATTTGGAGATACAATTTAACGCCGAAGACTACATTCTTAAAAGTTTTGAGTTTTAATATTAGTTTGGATTATATTGAAGGATTTTAAAGACAATTGATTATTTAATGGTATTTATTTAACTTTGGTGTATTGATGGTTTAATTTTAGAAATTTAGATTAGTGTTTTTTTCTCTAATGTAATATCCATTTGGGGGGTCATCAGATATTATACTAACCATTTTGGTTTTGATTAATCTATAAAGACAAGGTAAATATATAGCTTATCCTACGTGGATCATGTATTTCTATAGGAGTTTATTCTAGCTCTTCCATTGTGACCAAGTCTTCGTGAATACTCAATGTTCAAAAAAATTGAGTTAGTTGTAAAAAGTTATTAAAGAATGAATCTCTACTTAAAATTTTAGTATATCTCTTTTTGTTCTTAGTCAATATCATAAATCAATTCCTCGTCCTTATGTAATGTAACTTAAAACAAAAAAATGTTGTCCATTTACTTTTCCTACTGGGGGACTAAGGACCGTTTGTCCCAAAACAAGTTTGTGATTTTATTATTGTTAACTTTCTCCTGATCATGTTTTCTATCCCTCTCCATCAGAACTGAACACTTAGTTTATTGTCTATATCCATGTTTTCCTAAATGGAATCCTAGTATGGGTTATCTTGGGTGACCTTTATACCTCTCTTCCTTTCTTTTAAAGTGATAGTTTTATTGAATCTTTTTCTAATGTGGGACATTCCATTATATTCTCAATCCCAATTTTAAAAAAAATTGTGAGGACACAATTTATTGAAGGAGGGGAGAATGTAACACCCCAAGCTTCCACAATACATTTCCCTTTGAATAATGCAATGACGTGCATTGTACGCAACTTCGAGATTCTAACACACCACAACCAATAAAACTAGCCGTTATGAATAGTAATACCTACTTTTTGAAATTTTATAAATTTTATCGTTTGAAATGGACTTCAGTTTTGGATTCGTAATATCGAAATTAGATTATGGTGAAATTTTGGTACTTTTCGGATAACATTCATATTTTGATGAATATTGAAAATTACTAAATTTTAATTAAAATTTTTTTTTTAAAAGAAGTAATTAATAGTTATAAGTTTTTAATTTGAGTGGTTTTAAATTATATTTAGAATATATTTTTACCATTTAATAGAATGTTAGTCATTGGATGAGATTTCACATTTAAACTAGACATAAACATGTGTCAATCTTTTGATATTTTTTATCTCTTAAAAACACGCTATTTGTTTTGACGACGGGAATTAATTTTTAAAATAATTAATGCAACTAATATGTTTTTATTTTGGTAAAATAGACATAATTTTTGAATTCATAATATCAAATGTATCTTAGGCCTAATTTTCAGAATTTTTCTGGAAACTTTCATTTTTTGATAAATAGTGAAACCACAAAGTGGTAGTTAAAAAACTGAATTGTTCATAAAACTTAATTTTACCACTTCTGTGAGTTGTATTTAGAAAATCCTAGAGACATGGTTAAAATCAAGGAGTAAAATTTGGTTCATTGAGATGAAAATAATTTTTGGTGAATAATAACTTTTTACTTTTATTTACCACGGTTAAATATAAATAGGGAAATTAAGGGTAAAAACGATATTAATATTACCCTAACACATGTCCTAATTCTATTGGACAAGTGTATCTCGACCAAAAAAAATATTAGGAATAAAATATTATCATTTAGGTCCACTTGGATTAGATTAGGACATTTATTATCATTTAATTCAAAGAAGAGTTAAAAGAGTTAAAATCAATGTTTATTTACTAAAACATTTTTATTATAAGGTTACAAATAAGATAAATTCTATTATAAATATTAATTATAAGGATAAAAATATTTCCTACATAATGATATTTTATTTATAATTTTTAGACATTAAATAATTTAATTTATTTATAACACAATGATGATGAAGTACTTTCCATAATAGTGAAAAATTAAAATAATTGATATTATAAATACCCAAATAAATATAATTGGAGACTTTTATTGAATTAAACTAATTTTATAGGTTACTATGACATATTAGTATTGATTTAATTCACTTTTTTCAAATTAATCATTCTTTTATGAGTTTCAGAAAAATCAATTATTGAATAGTGTCAAAATTGACATAAAAGTGTTTTTAAAAATAATATTATATTATTAATTGATATTAAATTCCAAAAAATCTAAGGTTAGGACAAAAGACTTATATCATGATAGGTGTATCATTAATGTACCACTTGGGTGTCTCTTGGATGTATATAGTATGTTCATTAACCATATAATATAAAAATACAGAGAGACATTGTAAAAGTGAATCTAATTAACTAAGAGTTAATACTTCATGATAAGGTTAATATAATGACCCAAACCTGTATAACTTCTATTGGTTGAGTGGTTTTTGACCTATCCCCACCTTAACCTATGAATAATCGACTTTTGAGCCATTAGAATCCGATTATTAATTGATTATAAAATAATATTTTTTTTCATTTCCAAAGGTGCCCCTCACCCCTCTTATAAAAGGGAACTCCCCCTTCTCACTAATTCACACATTCAAAGCCTTTTGGTTCGGCCAAAACCTGACCAAATACTCTCTAAACTTCCCTAAGTACATACTAGAGGCCTTATTTTGATCCTAACGCCAACTTAAGGCACCCTTTTGATCAAATCAAAAGGAAGAACCCGAAGAAGAGGTAATGTTTTTACCACCCTTTTTCAAATTCTTTTCTTTTTCAAATTCTTCTTTCGTTGTTATTCCCATTATAAAATAATGAATCCAGTATCTCCTATATACTATAATATTATTATAAATATGGTACAACCATATTCATTATTCTATCCATCTTTTGAATGACATGTCACCATACGTGTGTACGTACGACTTACCGTCTCCACGTCGTGGTGTAATTGTCATTCAATAAATTATTATTTGGATGGGTATAATAATTATGTGTAATTAATGTAAATAATAAATATAACATGATAATTATTCTGTATATATGATATACCATCCAATTATATATTATTTTAACATCAAAAGAATGATATTGTCGCTCGTGCGTACGTACGGACTACCGTCTCCACGAAAGCGATGAGATTCATTCTGCATCGTATCCATTCAATTATAATTATCATCTGATGATTTAAAAAAAATGTTTAAGGACTTGATATAATTATTAATAGGAATAAGATACAAAATATACATAAAAAAATCATCTTACGTAACAAAGAATATAAAGGAAAACGAGTAAGTTAACACCTGAAATGACGATAATACTAAGATATTATTAACAAATCAATGTTAAAAGATCATATATGATATCATAATAATGTAAATGATTATTTTATAATTCAATAAAAATTATTTCACGATTATAAAGGAGGTTAACCTACCGTCGACCAAGGAAAAAGTTCAATGTAAGGGGTTTCTTATCTCACTTCTAATTTCGTGAGAATTCCATTGTTCACCACTAATTTATTACATGTGGTGTGTGCACTGCCCATGTTTTTATTCATTGTGTAATATACATTATTTCATGTATATTTACATCATCATTGTATGATCCTTCCCTCATGGGTGTATGTTTTGTATGTTACCAAATCAATAAGGGAATTTTGAATTTCAATTTCCACTCATTCGGCTTTACGCATACATCATTGATTATTTTACTCCAAGATTATGTGTGGAATCACTATTCATTTGATTATGTCATAATTTACACTCCACTTTCTGTGGATATAATTTTTATACACATAATAACTCCATTGATAAATTCTGAAGTCATCGGTATGAACATGATAAGAGTAATTTTTACTCAATCAAGATTTGTTGAGATAAACTTCCAATTCATTGGTGTTGTTTTTACAAGAATATGTGTGAATGTCCTTTGATTGTTTTACACTGAATATCCAATCATATTTAGTGTATTTATATGTGTCACACATAACTATGTCGTTGATTAATCCTTAACCTATGGATACATCCTTAATGAGATATTTCATCTCAATTTACATTCCATTGAGACTTCTTTGTTGTTATACACCAAATCACTTTTATGTGGTGAATATAATGTACTTTTACATAGTATATCATGAATCCCTTTATTCTAATTATATTACAATGTTTTGATTACCTCAATTATTTGTATTCAAGTATCTCTCTTTTGGTTAGAAACTCTAACTAAAATACCATTTTTAAATGTTTTAAAGACTTATTCTTCTAAATCATTCTCATCAATGTCCATGTTTTAAAAATGGTTTTATGGATTTATTTATATGGACATTAATGTTTTAAAATTAAAACTCCATTTAGAATTTTCAAAGTGGTTTGGGACACTTTGATTCAAAAATATATTTTTAAATGGCTTCTTGACAAATAGTGTGACTTTTAAATGATTTCAAGAAAAGGGGGATATTTCTCTCAAATAGTTTTGATGATTATTTTCATCTATGTCAATATCCTTCATTATTCTCGATTGAGGTTAATATGATACAATAAAATCTTCCATATTGTATCGAATGAGTTATGTTTGACTGTGGATGTTTTATTTTTATACCATTCATGGTTTGTGGATAAAGTATTGAGATTTCTTATGCTATTTTTAATATGAATGTTTATGTTATGTTTAAAACTTTTCATATGGGGAATGCATTGGACTTAGTAAGTGACGGGTTGAGCCCGCTATAGCTCCTCGATGCATCGGTAGGTCTCATGAGACAAACTACTATCTTGGCACAAGGGCTTGGCAAAATCTTATTTGTAGTCTTGGCATGAGGCCTTGTCTATGTGGTTATGATAGTCTGGCATTATGCATTCCATCATTATGAAAGTGGTTATTGATATTGCATGTGATTGTTCGACTAGTAGAATATCCATGTGAATAAGAAAATGGCATTATTTCATTTTATCTTTTCCATATTATGATGATGTTCATGTTTAAAAGGCTTTTGTTTTAGTTATAAATTTCTTTAAGTGTTTATGCTTATCTATGAAAGCTTCTGCTATATTGTTTTACTTACTGAACATCTGAGCTCACCCCTTTCAATGTTTTATTTTTTCCAGGATGTGAAGAAGTAATTTATGAATGTGCTGCATGGATAGTATAAGGGGATATGAAGACAATATGTTGTTGTATTTTTTTTACCTTATGATGTAATGTAAGACTTACTAATATATCTAGTGTTTCCAAGACTGCTAAACTAATCAGTCTTTTGATACTTGATCCTTTATGATCATGCCAATTTTATGTAATAATGCAATGACTCTGGGTATCTAGGGTCAGGGCGTTACAAGTCCAACTATTTAAAGGAGAATCACCTTTTAAAATGAAACCAAATTTCCATTCACACCACCAATCATCCATCAATCTTGCATCAAAAGTTCTCAATTCAACTAATGATTTATAAGAAATAAGAATCAACAAGGCATCATCACAATTAATTCTTCATAGTCACATAGACTTCAATTTAAAACATCAAATTCATTCACATCAGTTCCAGTGTGAATTTGATGACATTTACTTCCAGCAAGATGTATCCACTTCCATTCTGGACATGAGTTGAGTCCAATCAAAACATCTTCTCTTCATTATGTTGGAAATTCATAGTGAGTATGATTCTTTTGAAAACATGAGTCTGATTCTTTTCCAAACATGGATATGATTATTTTGAAAATGCAGATATGATTCTTTTGAAAACAATCTTCAATATGATTTTTTCTATAATAAATGTGACTTGATTTTTGAAAAAAAACCTTGAAAAAAAGACAATACTTGAATAAAAAACGTCATCATCTACATGGTCCTAACAATATCCCCATTTCGATTATTTTTTCAACGAAGTTTCATAAATTACTTAACTTTGTATCCTCATGCAATGGATTACATATCAATAATTCTTAACCTACGCTAGCTAACTCATTATAGGAAATAGTAATCATTAATATAAAAGCCATCAGGTTTAAAATAAGTGATTATGACAACATATGCATATTTATTCCTCATCTCTTCTTTAACCTTCCTATAGTACAAAACAATTCCTTCTAAAAACTAATCTGACAAATCGATAGAATAGCTCATTCAAAAAATGATATTGAAATCACATCTTACCAAAAAATATTTATTTTATGAAATAGATTTATGAAACAGTACAATTATCCCCCTTGAAAATAAAATCCAAATGTAAGATGAGAGAGGGGATAGAAACACATACCTTATCCTTGAAGAGGAAGAGGTTGGACACCCATGTTCATCCTCAATTTAAAAATTATTATCTCAGTAATGGTTTTTTGAATATTTCAGCGACTTGTTCCAATGTTGAAACATATTACATGTTCAATTTATTCTTCTCTACATTATCTTTGATGAAATGATATTTAATATCAATATGTTTTTAAATAGAATGTTCAACTAGATTCCTGGTGATATTGATTGTGCTTTTATTGTCACAACCCCAGTGTAAGGGTAACATTACTTTAACAAGTAGATCTTTTAATTGAGTTTTCATCCAAAATAGTTGAGTAGTGTCCTGAGTGGTATAAACAAACTCATCTTTGGCCATACTGAGAGTTACTAAATTATTTTTATTTGAATTCCTACTAAAAAAATTCTTTCCCATATTGAATACTCCACGAGATGGGGATATTCTATCATCAACATTTCCTACACAAGCTTCATCTGAATACTGAAACAAATAAATACTATCTGAGGTTCAATACTTGATTTAGAATTCCATTGTGCCTATAATGTATCTGAAAATTGTTTTTCCATCAATAAGATGTGATTATTTTAGATTACTCTAAAATATTTCACATAAGGAAACAATATACACAATGATAGGTCTTAAGGCGGTCAAATAAAATAGGCTTCCAATCAACTTCTGATACTCTTTCCAATAAAAGTTTTTTCTATATAGGTCAATAATTCGTTTTTCCCACTAAAATCATAGTGAAAATAGGTTTTTAGTTTTCCATACCGAACCTCTTGAGAATTTATTTAGCGTACGTATCTTGGGAGAGAAAAATGTATTTTTATTTTACATGATTTTTATCACAATAATGCATTTAATTTCCCCTAGAATGGACATTTTAATTACATTCTTCATTTCTTCATCAAGTCATTCCCTACTTCTTTCATCATTCCAATCAATGATAATATCATCATATTAAAAAATATATAATTAAGAAATAATCTTGAGTTTCTATGATATATAGATTTATATCCACTGTTCCTTTCTTGAAATTCATCATCCTTGAAAAAGTATCCAATTTGGAATACCATGCCCTTGGATCTTGTTTAAGACCATAAAAATCCTTTTTCATTTTTTGCACATAACATTCATCTTTCCCAAGAAAAATCCACAAGGGTTTTCAATATAAACCTCCTCAACTATATCACCATTCATTAATGTGAATTTTATATCCATTTGAATGATCTTATAGCCTTATTGTGCAGAAATAGCATGAAAGATTATAATGTTGTCACATATTTCCACCAGAGAAAAGATTTTTATAAAATCAATACCTTTAATTTCTGAATACCCATTTCAAACCAAAATTAATTTGTTTCTTAGAACTTCACCTTCTTTATTCAGCTTCTTCCAATAAACCTATTTTATTCCAATGATGTTTTTTCAGACTTGGGAATGATTTCCCATGTATTTTTTTCAATATGATCCAATTCATTATTCATGGCTTGAAACCATTTCAGATGCTCAAAATCTTCTTTCGCATCATTCAGTTCCACTTTTGAATAAAAAGAAGTATGTCTATTGGAATTTGTTATTCTTCTGGTTTGAACATTTTGCTGTTGATCACAAATTATATAATTTGATTCCGCTTGTTTCCTCATCCATGAGCATGATTTTCAATTGTATTCCTCATCACTAGAAATAGTTGACTCTATTTCTTCTTCTTGGTAAAGAATAAAATTATATGTATCCTTATCAAACTTATTTCTTTCAACTTTATTAACATCCTTATCTTCTTGTGCATGTTTCTATTTCACAGATCATTTAATTACATTTGCATTAATTGAATTAATTTTTTTTTCTTTTTTGAAGCATTTATAACCTCTTTCTTCCGATTAATATCCAAGAAGTATTCCATATCCACCATTTTACTCAAACTTCCCATAGTTTTGACCGTTCTTCATTATAATGCATGGACTCCTGAAATCCCTCAAGAGTTTTAAAGATGTATTTTTTCCATAAAAAAATTTAAATGATGTCATGCATAATTGAGGTCTATATAAATAATAGTTCTGAATATAAACAAAAGTACTCATGGCTTGCCTCCAAAAGGATTGAGAATGTCCATGTTCAAATAACATCATTCTTCTAATTTCCACCAATCATCTTTTATTTCGTTGTACAAACCCATTTTTTAGGAGTATATGGTGAACTATACTCATGCTATATTCCATGCTTTTAAATATAGTCATCACCCTCTTTACTTCTATACTCACCACCATTATATATTCGAAACTTTTTCACTGAATAATCACATTCCTTTTCTAGTTTTCATCTGAAATTTTTAAATATTTTCAAAGAATCTAATTTATGTTTCATTTACATGACACATGTAATCCAAGTAAAATTATCAATTAAATTAATGAAGTAATTATCTCCATTAATTTATTTTTTTATCATTGGATCATATATATATTTTAATGAATCAGCTCCATGGTTTATTTTGAAAAAATTTCAACTTTCATTTGTAAAACTGTTGTAATCATTCCTTTTTTCAGATAGTGAAACACCAATATCTTCTTCTTGGAAAATTAAGAATGTCTCAAACATTGTCTCTTTTGGATAACATTCTCATGTTTCTCTAACACGTATGTCCAATCATTTTATTCCACAACTGATTCTCCTCAACCAATCTCATGTAAAAATAGTTTTTTATTTCACCAAACTAAAACAAATTCCGTTTTGTATGTTGGAATCTTATAACAATCTTCCCATATTCATCTATCATTATAAAAAACCCAACTTACGTAACGATAACTTCTTTACCCTCATCAAAAAAAATTTAAACACTCAGGAAATTGTGTTTCATCCCATCAACATATAATGTTTTTTTGTATTCCAAATTTTTTTCCAATGATGTTTGAACCAAAACCTTTTATTTATAGGGATTAATCATTGCAAAATGACGGTCAGAATAGCCTGAAGGCCTTCATTTTTTATATTTTTTTGATAATCGATCTCTCAAGGGGTGAGGTGGGACCCTTATAAGGCCTGACGACTTCGAGACAATTACATAACTTGTAGGTCTTAGAGGAATCAGCCAGACAATACAACTTGGAACATATCCTCCCCAACATATGTCATGATATTAGCACTCCACCTTCACAGGGCTGGTTGGCTAGTTGCCCTATGAAAAGGTACACAGGCCTAGTATCAATGGAAATATCATACCCTTTCATTAATCCAATTCTGGTTAGTTCTTCTTTAATGAATGTGTCTACCCTGAATCCTCCTTTAAATCCATTTCCCTTAAATTCAAATGGGTATATCAGCATTTCATGAGGCCCGAAGGCCTTGTGGTGGCCCAAAGGCCTCAATGTGTCCCTAAGGCCTTGATAATAAACTGGCATGAAGGCCTTGGATGGTCTGGAAGCCCTGTAGGACCCGAGGACCAAACATGTGGCCCAAAGGCCCAGATGGATGAATAGTTCCGGTTGCTACAGTACCAAATAGTACTAGCTACAGTACCTGCTATAGTACTACTACAGTTACCCAGAAATATGCCTCTACCCGAATTTTATCTCAGGTCTCTTGAATTCACCTAGTGAGTCCTCACCAACTAGGCTTAGGCTCATGTGCCATTGAAAAATGTCACTGTTCCTTCTTTAAAATATTTTACATTATTCAAAAACTTCATATCTCATACTATATAAAAATAAAACCCACTATAGATTATCCATGGTCATTCTTCATTTTACATTCAATTTCGTTTCAACAATAAAATCCTTTTATTATTTGTTTTCTTTCATCACCATAATCTTACGAGAATTAAGAATATTTATCTAAGCCGATAAAAATACAAGACATCCTTTTGAATGTTTTCTTGGTTGATAAAATCTTTCAGAAATATTTTCCAGTGGTTGGAACCTATTTTTAGTCTTTACGTCATTTTTTTAGATTTCTTCACAACAACATTCTCAGACATCTTATTTTGTGGGAGTTGACTCTCACTCAAGCTCTCTAGTTCATAATCAGTGGGATAGTAGATGTTTTTTGGATGAACCAACACATACTATCCATGTCTATAAATCCCCCACAATAATAGAAATGCCCATAGAAGAAGTATATTCCTCTAAAACTTTATACTAGTCAAAATTATGAGTATTTTTTTCAGTCACCTTATTATCATTTTCAATCATATTTTTTTACTTCTTTTCATATTGATTAGAATCCTAAGTATTTGAAACTTTTCTAGATCCAGATAAAAAAAATTCAGACTTAGTACATTTTGTAACATCTGAGTTCCATAATCTGGCCACAAAAATAATATTCCATATATTCTTCTTTCTAGAAACAAATACATTCTTCTTCTCACCCTTTTAAGGTAACTTTTTTTAAATCTTATCAGATTTCTGATCTTAAGAACATTCACCAACATCATAGATATTATTTTGGAAAATATTAATTTTATCTTCAACATTAATAAAATTTGTGGAAAAGTTATAACACTTTTTCTTTTGCCTTCAATTTGACCTCAAGATGCTCATTATGATTATTTTATTCTTTAAGAAACTTCTTAAAAACATCAACCTCTTTACTAAGATTTTCTTTCTCATAAACAAAAAATTCTTGTCTTCTTTATCATTTATCATCCAACTTTTTGTTTTTCTTTTTGTGTATTCTAATCTTTCTCATACATTCTTTCAACTCTTCTTTGAAATGTTGTTCATGTAGAGTTCCTTCTTCTTCAGAACTACTATTGATTTCCTCATAATTCATTATTACTATAAAATTATTTTCAATTCCATACTCAACTGATTTTTTAGATTCATCATTATTTTATTTATCATTATCATCTTTAGATCAGAATCTACTTTTTTTATTTAAATAACTTCTTTTATTTGTTTATGGAATTTTCTTTTTCTTTGTCATCATTTTTCTTCCATGACATTTTTGTATTTCATTCTTCTTTATCACTATCCTCTTTATTATTTCTTCGAGAAAAATTATCCCCAATGTGACTAAATCATCCATATTAAAACATTTAAAGGGAAGTTTCCCTTTTTTTCCTTGTACTTGTTTTCACATTTATAGAAAATAGCAGCAAAATATCTTTGAGATTTTTTACATACCTCATTTTCAAAGTTTGAATCCCCATCTTATTCATCGAAAATAATATTTTGTTACTTTTCTTTCATTTCATTTTTGAAAGAAATTTATCTATCATATTTTTTTATTCATATATTTCTCTCTTCTAATTTCATAATTAACAATAGTGATATGAAAATCATTAAGATATTATGTTTCAGGATCTTTTTCTTTCAATGAAGAAACTTTTTAATTAAATTTATCAGGTAGGATTCTCAATATATTTTCAAAAACTGTAGTTTCATCCATATTTTCACTAATAAATTTGATAGTACTCACTATATCATTCACATAGGTAAAGAAACCCCCAACATATTCATTCTCACCCATCTTTAAGTCTTCATATTTCAATCTCCATATTTGATATTTTTCCGTCTTGACTTTTGTACTCCCTTCGTATATGTTTTTCAATTTCTCCCTTATACCATTGGTTGTGGAAACAAATTTCACTCTTAAAAATTAACATTCATAAAGTGATTAAAATATAGCATTCATATCCCTTCAATAATTATTATGATACATCTTTTCAACAGATGTAAGTATTGATTTATCACTAAAGGGTGGAATCCCAAATGATTCGGCTTCAAGAACATCAAAACTGATAAAAATAAGATAAGAAAATATTCTATACGTACAAATATGATAATTCTTTCCACAAATGACTAGAATACCTTTATTATTATCACATTTCAATTTCTACATTAGCAAAAAATAGTGAAGGTAACCACCCTCTCATAACAATTGAAAGTGACCAGTTAGAATAATTGTAACACTAAGTTGGGAGGGGTGAATTAGTGATACTCCCTCTATTTTATGTTTCCATTCATTTGAAATAACATTCAACTCCTTTTAAAGATTACAATTCTCTACTGAAAACAAATCCAATACACATCTAAAGGATGAAAATGATTTACACGCTTCACTATTCAATAAGAATATCGATGTCCTTAGTATGGTTTAGAAATGATTCAATATAATAAAATCCACTAGAAAAAAATCGTTGGATTAAAATGAGTAGGATATACCCTTAAAATCACTTAGAACATTGAAACAATCCCACTAGTGTGTGTGAACCCTATTAGCACAAATAGGGTAATACAATTTTTATGTAACAGCTCATGTTACCTATGATTCTTTTCAATTCCGAAAATATATTCAATTTTAATAAAATTCTTGAACTGCATACCTAGATGAAGTGTAAGAACTTCCTAGACATTTTTATGAATGACTGGGTCTAATTTTCCTAGTTCTTATTTTCTCAATTAGATTCCTCTGAGTATGATTCTCCATAATACAATTCTTCCTAGCCCATTTCTCTAATAGAATTCAATAGTAATGAATCAGTACTACATCAATTCAGAATAAAATTCTTCCTTAGTTTATGAAACACAATATGGAAATCCCAAAGATGATTAATCATGTCCAATATGATGATCATCCAAATACAATTGATCAACTGAATATGGTGATCCAGTGAATATAATAATGATGGTGTACAATCATCAATTAATACAATGTTACGATCTTGTCTCTTCATTCACTTCTCTACCAAAAACACTTCATCAAAAGATCAATATGAAAACTTCCACATATCACTAGAAACTAATAGTGTCTATCTCTAATATTTTGAATTTTTATTCATCCTCAGTCATGTATAGTGTATATTTTTCCTTTTAAAGGTGACCCGAAACAGTCTTGGGTGCGAAACCCAAAAACATTTCCTCTCACCTAAATTCACCCAAATGGAAATTTATTCTGAAATTTTAGTGAAATTATGACTTCATCAATTCTTTTTTATTCTTCTCAAGACACCTAAAATCCTCAAATTTTCTTCTCTAGCATAACATTAATTTTTTTGTCCAATTTAAATTTCTAAGACTGATTTAAATTGTTGAGTCTGATTTCAATTTCTAAGTATGAATTTACTTATGATTACTTTAATAAAAATTTGTGTATCAATTGAAAATAAATGTATGAATAAATGGACACCATTTTTATTTTCTAAATATGATTTTCAAAATCTACTAGAATCGAAATCTTTCATTTTAATGTATAGATCTCCCTTTATAATTTATTCAACATTCTCTTTCTCCTATTTTTCTTTACCCACTTGAGATTCAAAACATCATCTTCTCATCTTCTCTTGACCTAGTCAAATACCTAGAAATTAATTAAACCCTTTTGAAGTAGTTAACTACAATTTTTATCTAATTTTATCTTTCTCTTATATTGACCCACTTGAAATACCACATCAAATGATAAAAAAAATTAAATCAATCAAACATCCAAATAATCATGTATATGATATGAAAAGTATGATCTTTTTTGGGTATTATTGTCTTGAGTATGATCATTTCTAGATACAATCATTCCATGGTAAAAACTCTTCTGGATATGATATTCTCTAGGTATGAAAGTATTTTATATCTTCCAATGGAAAACAATATGTTACAGTAAATTGTCACCACCTCTTCAATCGGTACCTCCTTTTAAATCTGCACCACTTTTTCTATTATCACCACCTCTCCATTCAAAACATCCATTTAAATTGGCACCCCTTTTTCAAAAGGTTCTGCCTCTTCAATCGAAACCTTCTCTTCAATTGGCATCACTTCTCCATTCATACAATTTTTTCTATTAGCACAACATTTTTAATTTTTACAAACTTTCAAAATAGCATCACCTTTTTAAAATGGCACCACCTTTCCTTTCACTCCCCTATTATTCCATAAAGATTATATTACAAGTCTTCAATTCATCTTATGAATTATATAAAATAAGAATCAGAAAAGAATCATCACAAATAATTCTTCATTTTCAAAGAGACTCTAATTTAAAACATATGCTTCATTCACATTGGTTCCAGAGCGAATATGATGGCTTTTACTTACAGCAAGATGTATTTACTTTCATTTCAGACCTGAGTTGAGTCTATTCAAAACCATTACATCCCAAAACACTTCATCTAATTATGATTAACATTCACTGTGAGTAATATTCGTTTGAAAAAAATTTATTCTTTTCAAAACATGGATCTAATTTTTTGAAAACACGGATCTGTTTATTTTAAAAACAATCCTCAATATGATTTTTCCATAATCAATGTGAATTGATTTCCAAAAACATTCCTTGAAGACAAAAGAAAAAATATAAATATAAAACACCTTCATCATCACCTTGTTTCTAAAAAATAATGAATCCCTAATAGTATAGAAAAATAAATAAATAATCTAGTCATATAGAGCGCTACCCCTAATAACCAAAATAGTTTTTGATTCCTTTCAAAAAAATTTATAAAATGATGTATAGAAAATATCCAAATACAAAGTCAAATTTTGATAAAATATGCATTTATAATAGAAGGAATATTTTATTCCCTAATTGGGTGACCATATAAGAGTCATATGATCGGGTTAAACAATCCCATAACCCGTTAAGGGACATATAATAATATAACCCAATCCATTCACGCCAAGCCTCAAATCAAGGAAACATGGGATATCTATGATATGGACTTCATGAGATCATTGATAATCACTAAATACTATGGATACATGATCAAATAACATCAAATGAATCATATAACAACATCTATTCATGATAGGAACATAATTTAGTCATTGTTCTTTCACCCCCCCCCCAGTAGTCATCATATCACCCCATGAAAAATTAATCATGTTATCAACTCTTGGGAATGTCAGATTATGATGGGAATATCTCATACCTATTGTATATCATTTGATGCACTTGGGATATGTCATTGGATACATGAGACATTGTCACACATGGTTTAGAGGCGTGGCCAAATTTAGGTTTAAAATCTTCCACCCTCATGGAACTGTATATATGGCTCATCCACCTTGTGAAGAAACAATAATATAGGTTCCAAATGACTATAAAATCCCCCTAAACACTGAATTTGATGAGGATTTTTATGATTGGATGAATAGATAATAAACTACTTGAATGGGATTTGAGGAAAATCTTGCGACTTCAACGAATACTAGTTTGAAAACCCTAGTGAGAACCTTATATTTTTTAAGAATGTGCGACCTTTCACATAGAGATCAAAACCATTTTGTTTGACATGGATGTGTCTCATGATGACCCCTTAGTCACATGATCCCGTAATGATGTATTGTTAATAAAATTTCATGACAATATCTAGGTCTTGTGGCATTTTCATGTGATCACTTTACCAAATACATATTATTTGAACACTTGAAACCTTCACATCAGGTGTTCTTATGACCCCATATCCCGCATGTAATCACATTACACTATACCTTTCTTACGGTCACCCAACTCCCAATATTTCCAACCCTCATTTTTCATCCTCATCTTCTTCTCCCATATGGGTATCCACAAAGTTGTAAGTCCCTAATTTTCCAATGATATCTAAACTAGTAAGGAAATAATCCTTATGAGTTTAATAATATTTATTACACATCATCCAGACATGAATTTTTCAACTATAAGGACTCAAATTCTTATTATAAGCATGATACACTGGTTTCCTTTTTTTGGTGCGAGCTCTATATCCAATAAATTTCCACTGACCCTTTCAACTAAAAATATTCACTATGAAGTCCATGATACACCCATATATATTTTGACCAAAAAATAATCATTATGAAGACACAAATCCCCTCACATAGAGCTATATCAACCTTGAGACTCATCCCTATATTTCTTTAAGGTAATCCTCAGTGTGTGTTCCCAATACAATACAAAAAATCCAACACTGTGATTTATAGTGTTTGAAAACCAATTATCTCGTGTTCTATACACTGAGAATGGATCATGTGGATTTAGATATCTACAATGATCATATTTTTAAAATGATATAAATACCCTCATTATAGACATCCTCAATAAATGTTGGTCCCATATGTATTTTATTTTCCATCAATGGATCATACTCCCAGAGAAACATATTCAGGATGTATCATACAGATAAACCTGGCATAACCAACAATTTATTCATCTTTAATGACATAGATTTTTTTAATATTAGAATTATGTAGACACTTTTTCCTACCATTACATGATACATAGTTCTAAGAACCTGGTTCTTATTCTTGAGGTACAAGTTTCTTATTTTACATTTTCCTTATGTGTTTTTGAGAAAACAAAGGAAATGGGGAAAATCCTTAAAATTGTGGGTACACACCGTGTACTTTTCCACACGCCATGTACTTTAGCTGTGTTGGATTAGTATACAAGGTGTGTAGGCCTGTCGATGATGAAGGGTGTAAAAATTTACTACATGTCATGAACATAGTATATACATGCTATGTAATCAGTCAGTAGGTGAATAAGTATAGTGGTGGGGGTAGCAACCAGTGGAACGATAGTACATGTCATGTACTCAAAAATACACGCTGTGTAATCAAGTTAACTAATGAACAGGGAGGCGGTGGAATGTAGCCTCCAGAGGAACAGTTAAAAAATGGAAAGTACACGTTGTGTACATGAGAGTACATTCCATTTAGTTATGTTTTTTTCTTAAAACAGGAAGTAGCCTCCTCTTTCGAAATAGGAACCCTAGAACACCCGAGATCCACGGGAGAGAAGTCCGGAACTTGGAGGAGCTCCTTACCGAACACTGGGACTCTGATACCTTCATAGTCGATCTCTTTTGAACCACGTTGGTGAGTTCTTCTCTCTTCCTAAACCTCTCCTTCCAATTCTTTCCCTATGCAATGTTATTTAGGTTTGAACGCCTAATTGTTTATCCCAGGTCTACATCGTTCTTGGTTGATTTGGGAGGTGTCGTTCACGTATATTGATCAGAGGAGATTGATGTAGGTAGTATGGTGTTTATTTCCAAATGTTGAGTTGTTTTTGTGTACCATTTTGAAATGTGCCCATGTTTGTGGTGTCTTATGGCTGAGTCCTTGACTGATTAAATACTTAGGATTTCATAGGGAATCATCTCATTATCTATAAACTGTTGTTTGGGATCGCTGCTTTGATCCAGGGCCACCACGAGGGTGTGTTTCCCTTGTTTATCAATTTTTTCAGGATACCAGTGGGTATTCCCTGATTATAGAATGATTTGAGTTTTCTTGAGATAAAATTTATATAAATTGATTGCTTATGTGTTGGGCTCAGCCCGGTTAGTTGCTTATCCTGAGGGTAGTGTTTTGTTTAGCCTGTGCGAAATGGTTTGATTAACCTGAGGGAAACGTTTCTGATTCTTGAGGGCTGTGTTGTTTAGCCTGAGGGTAAGGTTTTGTTTTTCCTGAGGGCAACGGTTCTTATGCCTGAGGGAAATATTCTTTATTCCTAAGGGAAATCACCTGAGGGTTTCGTTTCTGTTTAGTTTAATTGAAATATTCTATTTAGCCTAAGGAAAATGTTCTGTTGAGACTGAGGGAAACAATTCTTACGTCTGAGGAAAATTTTTTCTTTAAATATTCCATGGGTTGATTAATTATGTTATACCTGCCATGATAAAGCATATCCTCGGTATTGTTTTACCTTCTACTTGTTAGATATCATATTTTAGTTTTTGTTGTGGCATTGTATAAGGGATTGTCGGTTGAGGTCAGGTCTCGGGAACATATAATAAAATTACATTGAATTGTTAAATAATAATTAAATGGTAATGGAACTAGTAGGAGTAGCTTCTTTTGAATACTTCCTAGCTAACTGAATTTCACTATTCCACATTGATGTTTCCCATTTTCACAGACAGTTCGGAATGGGCCTTTGGTGGTTTCCTACTGGGATTTATTTCTCACACCTTGTTTGGGTCATGTCTTGGGCCCAAACAGATTATATTTCAAAAGGTGTTGATATGGTAAAGAGTCCCTATACAGGAACTTGATTGTTGTAGAGGAGTAGAAGAGCATGGGACAGAGCTGAGGCTTGTGATGCTACCGAGTTCCTACTACATTGTTTTTCTTTGCATTGTTGTGCTTGTACATTGTACTGTGTTGTTTTAGATTGCATTGTATCATGTTTTGGATACTTTCATAGACTTAGGGACATATTACATTATCATATATATATGATTGTTATCATCCTTTACTTCTATACTATTGTCCATTCCAGCTAGTTATTGATTACTGCTTTCGCTTTTGGTATGTCATATTTTGTTCTTCTGCACTACCATTTGACAAATGAGGGCATAGTTTACCCACTATCAGACATAGGCCCCTTCTTCTAGTCAGCAGCCTCTAGTGTTTGGGTAAATGTGCTTGAGGTCATGTGACCAACCGGGTCCGGGGCACCCATTGTGTGGCACCTGGATCTAGGACATTACAATGTGGTATCAACCGATTTTTTTTCATTACTTACTATTTGATGCCTATAGCCACGGATATGATGGAATATGTACCTGGTAATAAGATTTTCCTGAGAATAGCTAACCCATGTACTGGGAAAAACCAATCTACCACATTTAATATAAATTTTTCTATTTTTCAATTTTTTTGTTGATTTTATTTTCGCAGTTGGGTGACGCACTTGTGGTGTGCTGTTCATATTTTTATAATTTGGATCCATTTAGTTGCAACCCGATGGGATAAGGGTATTCCATCTCATTTATCATTTAGGCACATGTTACAATCACATGTCCTGCATAGTTTCCATGCCATGTAGGTTCATTAGAAATTTCATGTTGTTGTGATGGATGTTGTGCCAGAAAATGCATGTTGTTGTGATAGATTCCATGATAAAATAATTTCTATTTGATAGGGTATTATTATGTAATGTTTTTTGAATGAACACCAAAATGTTGTTCTTGAGGAGTATGGGCCCTCATCAACCAGAATTTGGTGGATCATCGACTTGTTTACTTTGATATGACATGTATAAGATTCCATGCTTTGGTTCGGGGGGATTATGGGCCCTCTCAGATCGGAATTTGGATCTTTGGTGTTTGTTCACTCGTTTTCTGGACTCCAGAGTTGTTTCTGAGGTTAATTGTCTAGAAAAACCCAAAATACAGACAATGTAATTTTGATTATACACTGTTTACTCTTCGGTTCGGGATGAAATTAAAATTTTCTAATCATACACAATGTACCTTATGTACACACCGTGTTTTTCATAACTGTGTCATAGGCTATGTAGGGAAAAAACACCGGATTCGGAAAATGCTAGAGGGAACATGCCATGTACCAGTTGTAAATCTTCTGTCATGTTGACCTTGTATCAACCCTGTGACTAAAAACATGAACGTATAAATCTTTGCTTAAACATGACGTGTAGTGTGATCCATGTATCCAGTCATGTCTCGAACAACATGGGTTGGTGAAGCTCATCTAGTACATGTTGTGTACCTTTAGGACATGTCGTGTAGTCTTTTCCTGTAAGATACTGTGTAGACATGGCCATGTGGCTGGAGAAATGGGGTGTTGTACACGCCGTGTGCTGGTGTAACACGTCGTGTAGTGTTAGCCGAGTAGTCGGTCATGACACTAACAACATGGACAATTGGAATCTAAGTCGTACACGCCGTGTCCATCCGGAACACGTCGTGTAGTGTGAGCTGTATACCCAGCCCTATCATGAACAACACGGGCCAGTGATGCTCGTCTATTAAACGCTGTGTAGACCTTGTACATGTCGTGTAGTCTCATTCAATAGAGATTCATGTGGCTAAGCTTTGTATAAGGACTGGGGTAGGGGAAGAAAATTCAAGTACACGTCGTGTGTGTAGATAACACGCCGTGTGTTTGGGGTGTTACACAACCAGTTCTGGCCGAAGTACACGCCCGTGTGAATTACATAAAGGAACATTCTGTGTTGTTATTATACACTCCATGTAGTCTTGTTTTATAAATATTGAATGTTTTCTTTCCCATGTTCCCTTCTTACTCTTCCAGTTCTTAAACCTTGATGATCTTAATATAAGGTGTCTTTTTGACCTTGTAGAGTCATTCCACTGAGATGACCATGAGTTTTTTGACAAGAGAGTGGCGATGATTATACTCCAGAGATGGTAGGCCATGTGATACTGATGGATCCTCCAACAGTGGCATATGTGGCACCAGCCGTTATATTTGACGCAGGTGCGGATGCACAGTTCTGTGAAGGCTTCAAGCAGTGTATGGAGACCTTCTAGGGAGCACCATCGGTTGCCACATCTATGGCAGAGCTAACACGTTTATTCCAGTAGAAACATCCACCTATGATTTCAAGGAATGGTGGGCCATAGGTTGCGAAATCATGGCTGGGTTCTATGCAGATGATTTTCGAGCATCTGGAGAAGTCTCCAGGGAGGAGGGTCAATCTCGCTACATACATGCTACGTGATTTCACCAAGAGATGGTAGGATGTTACCACACAATCTAAGTATCACTTAGAAGTGGCGTGGGAGGATTTTCATGTATTATTCTATGACTTTTTCTTTTCAGAGATGCTAAGGGAAGACCTAACTTGAGATTTTAAGAATCTGTAGTAGGTTGCCATGTCAGTGATGGATTATTCTGTCTGCTTCACCGAGCTATAGTGTTTTTCACCTGTTCTAGTGGGTGATGTGATGTTGAGGGCTAGAATCTTTGAGGATGGTCTTCAATATGACATCTATGTGCTGATTAATGTTTTAAAGTTTCCTACAGTGAATGATATTGTGAACCAGACATTGATTACTAAGAAGAACCTGCAGAAAGCTAGTGGTGCAGGCCAGGGTGGTTCGGTACTAGTTTCTGGTACTATTTCTACCAGTAACAGGAATAGGAGGACATATTTCTCTCACGGTGGAAGTACTAGCCAGAAGAATTCTTTGGGTGGCCCAACGATGTGTTACCAATGTAGTAAAGAGGGACACAAGAGACCTCAATGTCCACATGACCCAGTGGAATTCTTCAGGTGGCATG
Source organism: Viscum album (assembly GCA_963277665.1). Classification (NCBI taxonomy): domain Eukaryota; kingdom Viridiplantae; phylum Streptophyta; class Magnoliopsida; order Santalales; family Viscaceae; genus Viscum; species Viscum album. Next base: position 608,148,034 of record OY728127.1, read on the forward strand.
GAGATGTGTTACCAATGTAGCCAGAAGAATTATTTTGTGAATTCAGAATATCAAATTTATCTTAGGGTGGATTTTTGGTATTTTTCTTAAAACATTCAATTTTTGATGAATAGTGAAAAACACTGCGTTATTGTTTAAAACCAACTTTTTATGTAACACCCCAAACCCAATTTACCTAGAGTCAGTGCATTATTAAATAAAATTGGCATGATACAAGGAATAATTTCTAGAAAGGCCGATCATTTTAGTAGCCTTGGAAGTATTAGATACATTCATATGTTTTACATTACATCACTAAATAAAAACATCAACAACTTTTTTTCCCCTTTTGAACACACTTATATCCTTAGATTATCCTTAAAGGACAACCATAAAATACATCTTCACATCTTGGTAAAAATAAAACATTGAAATGGGTGAGCTCAGATGCTAAATAAAGATAACAATATAGCAGAAACTTTCATAAATAAGCATAAACATTTTATGCTATGTATAAGACTAAAACAAAAGACTTATAAACATAAACTTCAGAATAATATGGAAAAGATAAAATAAAATAATTCCATTTACATATTCACATGGATATTATTCTAGTAAAATAATGACATTCAATATCAATATCCACATTCATAATGATGGAATGCATAATGCCAGACTTCATAACCACATTTTCAAGGCCTTGTTCCAAGACTACAAATAAGATTTTGTCAAGGCCTTGTGTCAAGACACTAGTTTGTCTCATGAGACCTACTAATGCATCGAGGAGTTATACCAGGATCCACCTGTCACTTACTGAGTCCATCTTATTCCCCATATGAAAAGGATTGAACATTAAATAAACATTCGTATTAAAACTAGCATACAAAATGTCGATACTTTATCCATAAACCATGAATGCTGTAAAAATAAAACATCCACAGTAAAAAATATCACAAAACCTTCAATACAAATAGCGATTTGTATCATAATAAATAAACTTTAAACAAGTTTAAAATTCATCAAACGATGTTGACATAGATGAAATGAAAAATATTTGAAATAAATACCTCTTTCTATTTTGAAATCATATAAAAGTCACATAATTATAAAAGAAAAAATATATTTTGAAAATATTCTTATAATACTGTATGGAAATATTTGATGATGATATAATGGTGGAAAATAGCCACACACTCAATATAAGTTTAAAAAAGGCATTCTTACCTTAATTTAGCTGAAAAGGTCATAAAGTACATTGTTTGGTAAATGACGAAAATATTCCTTTCAAAACATTTTATAAAAAGTCAAACAAGGGTATAACTGACTTTAATCAATATTCTAGTAAATAGTAAAAATATTTTGAAATATATTTTTATGAAAAATAGATGTGAATGATAAAGAGGTCTCAGTAAAAAAACTTACGTAAAAACAACCTCGGATAATAAAGAGATTGTGAGATTAACCCTTACCCTTTAATTTTCCTTGGTAGAGGGTACATTATCATCATGTATAATGGTTAAATAAGTGTTATTAAATTATACAATAACTATATACTTAAATATGATATAATATATTACCCTCTAATATTGCATTGTTAATAATATTTTAGTAGTATTATCATTTTGGGGGTTAACGGGTCCATTTTTCTTTATATGTTCAGTTACATAGACCATGTTTTTTATGAATATGATTTATTTTATTCATATCCAGAATGATATTATGTTCTTTATTCATTATTTTTAATCATAAAATGAATTTTTTTTGAATGATTACGATGGGGAATGAATCTCAATGCGTTCGTGGAGACAGTAATCTGTACGTACGCACGAGCGACATTATCATTATATTGATGGTGAAATTGTATCTAATTGGATGTTATATCATATATAAAGAATAATTAACATGTCATATTTATCATTTACATCATTTATACACATTATTATATCCATCTAAATAATGATGTGTTTTAATAACAAACTACACTACGACATGGAGATGGTAAGCCGTACGTACGCACGTATGCTGAATTTTTCATTCATATGATTGATAGAATAATAAATATGGTTGTAAAAATTTTATAATAACATCACATTATATATAATATACTGGATTTATTATTTTAGAATGGAATCAACAAAGAAATAGGATGTGGAAGAAGAAAAGAACTTGAAAGAGGGTGGTGAAATTATTATCTCTTCTTCGGGTGTTTCCTTTTGAGTTGATCAGAAGGGCTCCATAGGATGGCTTTCTTATCAAATTAGGGAACCTAGGTTGAGTTGAGGGAAGTTGGGAGAATATTTGTGTGGGTTTTGGCCAAGTCAAATGGCTTTTGAGGTGTAAAATTAAGAGAAGGGGAAGTACCATTTTATAATAGAGGTGAGGGTCACTTTAGGAAAATATTGAAATATTATTTTATAATAAAATATTTTTCAGTTTCTAATGGTTCAAAAATAATTTATTTAGAGGTGAAGGTAGGTATTGGACGACGACCTTTCAACCAATAGGTTTTATAATAGTTTAGGTCACAATATTATCCTTGTCTTTTAGATTTAACTCTTAGTTAAATAGTTTGACATTTACCATGTCTCTTTGTATTTTTATATTATATGGTTAATGAACATACTATAACAAGAAAAAAGAACCCCAAGTGGTTCATTATAAATATATATAACCTTATCTAAGTACTTTTTCCGAATCTTCGATTTTTAGCAATATTATATCAACCAATAATATAGTATTTGATTTAAAAATTCATTTATGTCAATTTTGAAAATATTTTGTTTTTTGTTTTTGTGAAAGTCATAACAACCTTATCACTTCGAACAAAAAATATATAATCAACCCAAAAATTTAATATTAATCTATAAAATTAATTTAATTCATCAAAAGTTTGAATTTACATTTATTTGTATATTTATAATATCAATTATTTTATTATTTTAATTAATAAGGTAATTACTGCATCCTCATCGTGTCATTAATAAATTAAATTATTTAATGTCTAAAAAATATAAATATAATACCATTATGTATAAAATATTTTTATATTTCTAATGAATATTAATAGTTGAATATATATAGTGTGTAACCCTATATAAAAAATGGTTTAGTTATTAAACGTTGAATTTAACACTTTTAAGTCTTCTTTAATGAAAGTAATAATAAATGTCTTATCCTAATAAAAGTGGACCAAATAGAATCATATTTTATTAATAAGGTAGTTTCTGGTTGAATTAAACATATCCAATAAAATTAAGACATGTGTTAGGGTAATTATAGTATCATTTTATCCCTTAATTACCCTATTTAGTTTTAACTACGGTAAATAAAAGTCAAAAGTTACTATTCACCAAAAATTATTTTTCTCATATTGAACCACAATTTACATATTTATGTCAAACATGTATCCAAGATTTTTTAAATTCAACTCAAAGAAGTGGTAATATTATGTTGTATTCAAATTTTTAAATGCTCATAGAAGGTGGGTAAAAAACATTAAAAAGTTTAATAAAATTTTAAACGTCTAATTTTATTATAAAATGGCTTAAAGGAATTAAATTGAACTTATATAGGTATTATAAATCTATTTTTACTTAAAAAAATTTATATAAAATAAATAATTATTTAAATAAAAAGTAGGTTTTAAATAATAACCTAGTGTTTTTCACTATTCATCAAAAATTAAAAGTTTTCAGAAAAATATAAAAAATTTAATCTAAGATAATTTTGATATTATAAATTCAAAAATTACGTCTATTTTACCAAATTAAAAAAATAGAAGTTGCATTTATTAATTTAAAATTAATTTCCGTTGTCAATACCAAAAGATGGGTTTTTAAAAATCTAAAAACTATCAAAAGATTTACATGTGTTTATGTCAAATTTAAATGTGAAATTAATTATAATTACCTACATTGTATTAAATGATAAAAATGTAATCTAGTTATTCTTCAAAACCATTCAAATTCATAATTTCACACTATAAATTATTTCGATTAAAAAAGATGTTTGCAATTAAAAAATAGAATTTTTCAGTATTTATCAAAATATGAATGTTATCATAAAAGTACAAAAAATATTTCCAAACTAAATTTTTATGTCCCACTTCTAAATAAGAAGTTTATTTTGTCTAATTTTATATATGTGTAAGGTGTTGCATTTAAAAAAAATCACCATTAGTAGGCGGTAAAATTGCATTTTTGAAAAATACTTCCTTTATCTGAAAATTTGAAATTTTTCTTTATATTATCACTATGAAACACATTATATGGATGTTAAAATTATATAGAGTATATAAGATTAAAAATATAGTTAATACTATTCATAACCTATTTTTGAACGCCTAGTTTGTTAAGTTGTTGTGTGTTCAAACTCGGTGTCGCGTATAACGCAAGCTATTGAATTACATTAATGAGATAACGTACTATAAAATCTTGGGGTGTTACAATTTATTTTAATAATTATTTATTTTATTTATATTTATTTTAAGTCAAAATAGATATATAATACCTATATAAGTTCACTGCAATTCATTGGAATCATTTTATAATAAAATTCAATGTTCAAAATTTTATGGCACTTTTTACCGTCTTTTACCCACCTACAAGGCGAATTTGAAAATTTTTATAAAACATAATTTTAGAGCTTCTGTGTGTTGAATTTAAAAAAATCTGAGAGAAATGGTTGATATCAAAAAGTAAAATGTGGTTCAATAAGATGAAAATAATTTTTTATGAATAGTATCTTCTGACTTTTATTTATCATAGTTAAAAGTAAATAGGGTAATTAAAGGTAAAAAAGCTATTATAATTACCCTAACACATGTCCTAATTCTATTGGATAAATGTAATTCGAACAAAAACAACCTTAGGAATAAAATATGATCATTTTTCTCCACATGGATTAGATTAGGATATTTATTATTATTTTATTTAAAGAAGAGTTAAAAGTGTTAAATTCTCAATTAAATATCTAACCATTATTAATATTGTGTTATAATTAAGATAAATTAGACTATAAATATTCATTATAAAGATAAAAATATTTCCTACATGATGGTATTTAATTTATAAATTTTCAAGAATAAATAAATAAATTTATTTTTTACATAATGATGATGCAGTAATTACATTCATAATGAAATATTGAAGTATTTTATATTATAAATATTAAAATATATTTAATTTAAATTTTTTGATTCCATATAATAATTTTATAGTTTATTATTACATTTTATGGTTGATTATATAAATTTTTCTCACAGTGATAAGGTTTCTAGGACTTTCACAAAAACAAAATACCAAAAAGTGTCAAAATTCACTTAAATTAGTTTTTTAAACAAATACTATATTATTGGTTTATATAAAATTCCTAAAATTATAATGATAATAAAAATGGATTAAATAATATTATATATGTCATTTATTAACCACTTGAGGTTTTCCTGGAAGTTTAGAGTATGCTTATTGACCATATTGTGTTAGAATACAAGTAGGCATGGTAAAAGTTAAACTATTTAACTACGAGATAAATCTAAAAGATAAGGTTAAAATGGTAACCTAAACTTGTATAAATCCTATTGGTTGGGATTATTTTTACACATAACCACCTAAGTCTCAGAATAAATTTATTTGGAGCCATTATAAACCGAATATGATTGTATAATAAATTAATCTTTTAATCTTTTCATAAAGTGACCCTCACCCATCTTATAAAAAATCACTTCCCCTTATCTCAAAATCAAACCTCCAAAGACATTTTAATCAGACAAACCCTTCCCAAATATCCTCAATATTTTCCTCACCGAAACCTAGAGTCCTTACATTGATCATAAAACCAACCGATGGAGTCCTTTTGATCAACTCAAAAGTAAACACCTGAAGAAGAGGTAATGATTTCACCACACTCTTTAAAGTTCTTTTCTTCTTCCACTTCCTATATTTTTGTTTCAGTACCAATATAATAACTCCAGTAAATCCTACATATTTTTATGTTATTATAAATATGGTACAACCATATTAAATATTCTATCCATCCTATAAATGACAACGTCACCATACTTGTGTACGTACGGCTTACAGTCTCCACGCTGCGGTGTAGTTTGTTATTCAAACACTTAATTATTTTAATGGGTATAATAATAAGTATAACTGATGTAAATAATATGTATAACATGTTAATTATTCTTTATATATGATATACCATCCAATTTTAAAATATTTATCCATCAATATAATGATATTGTCACTCATGCGTACGTAAGTATTACTATCTCCATAAATGTGATGAGATTCATTCCCCATCGTAATCATTCAATAATAATTTTCATTTTTGGAATAAAAATAATTTTTAAGAACATAATATCATTTTGGATATGAATCAAATACATACTATCCATAACAAACATGACTTACATAAACAAGCATATAAAAGAAAATAGATCAGTTAACACCTGAAACTATGATACTACTAAAATATTATTTAAAAAGAAATATTGGAAGATCATATTTGATATCATATTAATGTATATGATTCTATTATAATTTAATAAAAATTATTTAACTATTATATGAGTGTTTAACGTACCCTCAACCAAGAAAAATTACAATGTAAGGGTTAATTCCCCAATCTCATTGTTATCTGAGATTGTTTATATATAAGTATTTTCTGGGACATATTTATTATCCATATCCATGTTTCATAAAAGACATATAAAAATGACTCTTTTAAATTACTATTTAACTAAATATAATTTCAAATTCTTTAAATATTTATTCTTCTAAATATTTCTCATTAATGTCTATGTTTTCAAAATGGTTTGAAGGATTTATTTATATGGACATGAGTGTTTTAAAATTTAAATTCCTTTCAAAAGTTTCAAAGTGGTATGGGAAATATTGATTCAAAAATTCATTTCAAATTTCTTGCATTCTAAATTGTGTGACAATTAAATGACTTAATGAAAAAGTGATATTTCTCTCTAATATTTTTACTAATCAGTTTCAAATATGTCAACATCCTTTATAGTATATTATTCTTGATTGGGGATGATTTATTATGATAAAAATCATCCATATTGTATTGATGGTTTTGTGAAATGTTAGACTGTGGATGTGTTCTTTTTATATCATTCATAGATTATGGATAATGTATTGACATATCTAATGCTAGTTTTAATTTGAATGTTTATGTCATGTTCAAAAATTTTCATATGAGGAATGCATTGGATTTATTAAGTGATGGTTGGATCCTGATATAGCTCCTCGATGCATTAGTAGGTCTCATGAGACAAACTACTGTCTTGGAACAAGGCCTTGACAAAATCTTGTTTATAGTATTAGCACGAGTCCTTGACTATGTGGTTCTGATGTACGTAATTATGCATTCCATCATTATGAAAGTGGCTATTGATTTTTTATATTATTATTAGACAAGTATAATATCCATGGAAATAATTAAATGGAATTATTTGATTTGTATTGGCCATATTATGTAGATTTTCATGTTTAAAAGGCTTATGTTTTAGTCTTATACATTGCCTTAAATGTTTATTCTTATTTATGAATGTTTGTCTCATATTGTTATCATTACTGATCATCTGAGCTCACCCCTTTCTTGTTTTTTATTTTCTCAGGATTCAAAGAAGTGTATTATGATAAACAATCATGGTTAATCCATGAGATTAATGGAATTCTCAAATGATAATTTATGTTGTGTTTTATTTTTTTATATGTAATTTAACGTACATGTATCTAATCTATTTCCAAGACTGCTAAACCAATCGGTATTTTGGGAATTGATTTCTTTTAATCATTCCAATGTTGTGTAATAATGGACAAACATTGGGTTACTAGGGTTGTGGAATTACCCTAAATAAGGATACTTCACCATTAATGGAATATATAAATGTGATGTTGATTTTTGATAGGTGATATTGGAAAAATTATAATTGAAATTGACTTATGTATTCACCAACCTTCTTGGAGAATGTGATCACTAGATATTTTTTTATCAAGAATGAATAATTTCAAGATAACTAGATAACCTGAATGATAGTTGATCCAGATCATGCAATTCATAGAGCACAAATTATTCAGTTATTCGTAGCTCTAGCACCCCCTCCAAAATACCAAATGACACCACCAAACTCATCCTCTAAAGGCAGGAGTAATCATAAAAACCTGAATAATGAATGAGAAGAAGATTCTCATTTGAATCCAAAACTAGCACTACACCTCGTCTATTTAATTCTATCATAATTCATATAATGGGAACCATCCAATAAAATAGAATCATTATAATACAATTGATACAATTTTCTCCTTTTAATTACATACACATTGCGGCCCCCTTCATTGATGATAAATATAAAAATGATCCTGAGTTCCTCAAATGAGTCTGGGGATCTGGAGGTTAAGGGTGTAGAAGACGAGGGAACAATGGAAGACACATTCATTTCCATGCCTAAACTCCTAGAAACATCCCCACATAATCTATATACATGGTGGAGACCAATAGGAAATATCATCATCCAACCTAACAGTAATATTGAGACACCCTAGAGTCCCCCAAGAGTATTGAAAACCTTGATATTCTTTATGACCAATAGCTGGGTGTGGAATAGTCTGACCATCCTTGATGAATGAGTATATCATGTCAACCAACTCTGTTAATTTAATGAACAAACTCAACAAATTTCCAATAACTAGGTCTATCTACATCAACTAGTAAAATTCATAATACACATGCCAAGGTGCAACCTCATATTAGGATGTATAAGCCTCTTGTATAAAAGTACAATATTTTGTAATAATTGGTAGATTCCTTGGAAAATATCTCAATCATGGATTCCCAATATCTGTCGAAAGAGATCATGAGGGTTCTTGTTGAGGCCTTATGTAGTCCCTAGGATTTAAATTTATAATTCCCTACAACCTAAATATATTAATTAGATATCATGATAGTATAATTCCATGCCCTCATATAATTCATAAAGAAAATTGGAAAAATAAATTCAATCAAATTGTATACCGCTACATGTTTTGGGTATTCAGAACAATGTCAATATTCAATAGGTGTTGGTGGAAAATAGATCAATTATTAATTTGATCCTTATTTTAACTCTTCTGTGCTTATGATATAGAGAGGCTTATTTTTCTCCCATGAATATTACCATTCAAGGGTATGATAGGGGTGAAAAAAATCCCTCATAAATGTCATCATCAAATCCCAATTATGTAACCTTGTCTCTAAGGAAGATTTCATGGTAATCCATTAGGATGAAAGATATAATTTTCTCAACAGAATACCAAATATTTATATCCAGTCAGAGGTTCTATCAATATTCAATCAATTCCTATGTTACCCCATTAATAGAATAGGTAGAATTTTGGGAAGTGATAGAACAACTTTTGAATCTTGTAAGTCATAGTATACTGAGGTTGTTTTATATATGAATGAAGGTAATAAATAGATTATAGATGTAGACATGATAGTTTCAACATCTAATGGATTGGGAATCTCCCCAATAAGCATATGGATCCTAATCAATAATGAGTATGTGTTTCATATAAACCTGATAAAGTTAGTAGATTAAGAACTAGTGGGACACTATAAACTGAAAGCTTCTCTATCCAGTTTCAATGAAATTACTGTCATTATTGTTAAATCGACACTACTAAAAGGTAGTAAAATCAATTCCCTATCATGATTAGAAATATATTATATATCGTTGAATTTTATTGAAAATTCCCCTAAGATGGCACTTTCCATTAATGTCATCAATTCTTAAACTAGAAACCTAATATACCTCATTAGAGATATAGATGATCAAGTAATACATATTAGGAATGAAGAGAAATCTATAAAATATGATATGGTAGAAGAAGAGGATGACCTCAGAGACACCCTACAACATTTGATAAAGATGCCTCTATAGCCATTGCTAAGCTATGGTATATAATTTTGGGAATATAAGTGGACCTAAAACCTATGTCAATCAGGGATTCCATACTCATGAAATATATATATATATAAATATATATATATATATCATTCTTGAAGAATCAATATTTTTCATGTGCCTCTAATTTTATAGAGATTCTATGATTTCACCATGATGTGGCTACCTATGAGTTGGACCAACTAGATAGAAATAGAGGATCTAAATAGCCTATCAACAATATAAACAGATCATATTATTTAGAAATGGAATCTGAATTTTGAAATCTTATTTAATACAACTTTATTTTATAGGTTCAAAATTACCATATTTAATAAATTAAAAAAATATCCTCACAAAAAATTTAAAAAAAGTAAATCATTGATACAAAATAATTTAATAAAAATTTGGTAATATAAAAAAACACATTCTTGAAAACAATTTTAAGACACATGTATATTGAAAAAATGGTTTTATGACTGAAAGATGAGAAATATGGATAGATTTTATTTACAAACATTTTTTGATTCATTTTGAGTTCTGAAGAGAAAAAAATGGAATAAAAACTCCAAAATTATTAAAATGAACCTTATATAATATATATTAATGTGTTTAGTCATATAATTATCCTATCATCTCATCAGTGTAATGAAAAGCATAAAAAAATCCTAATTAATAATGTGATTATAACATAAATCTATTATTTTGGTAACATTTAAATTTTACAACCAATGAAATAATAACATTAAAAGAATATTTACATACCATGAACATAAGAAAAATAATGATATAAAATTTCAAAGTGTATGTATATAAACCTCATAAAATAGGATAGGTTTAAAATATAACATATGTCTCAAATATGATTATTTTCAATGATAAACACTTAACATTTCAGTAATCTCTGAACCCCAAACACATGAAATAAAGAACAATTTATATATTTTAAAATGATATTAATATTCATTATAATTTTAATAAAATACTTCCATGGTATGTGTATACACTACACAATCGACACATTTTTTTAATATGACATATTTCTCATAGAAATTAAAGTGAGATGAGAAATATTTATCTCAATTTTTAATTTCTATGAAAGAATTATAACCTCATGTATAAATTTTTTAGATTTCTTAAAATAAATCTTTTATTAACATATTCTATTATATATGTTCCACTTATAAAATTTCAACCCTTTTTAGTTAATTATTCCTTATTAAAATCATCTTTTTGTTGTTAATAATTCTATTTTTCTTGTAAGGATTTGTTTGGCATTTCCGGTACATATATATTCATCATAGTTCCATAATCTTCATAAAGGTAAAAATGACACAAATTTAGTAAATATTCATTATATAAATATTTTCATTCATCTATATAAGTTATATATAGAATAATGATTTACACCATACATAGTGATGTTATGTCATACATAATCATGAACACTATCTTCATTTTCAAATGAACTTTTATAAAGAAAGATAAAATATATTTTAAAATTATAGAAGAATAATTATTTATTATATATCATATATAATAATTTATTATATCATATTAATTAACCATGAATTATAGTGATGGAATATGAAATATATTTCTATATAGATGCGGAAATCCACACATATGCACAAGTGATACTTACACATCCCTAGTGATGGAATAAGGTGGATAATGGTGGTTCCAAAATCATAATAAAATTTCAATATATTTATGATACTTGAGATATTATTTAATGATTAATAAAAAAATTTGGTAGTAATAAGGATAAATACATTGAAAGAGGTTGGATAACACATTTACCTCTCCATGGAAAGACATATTTTAGTTCTTAACGAACATAGAAAGGTATTTTACAAATAAAATAAACTCTAAATCATGGATAAAGTTGTTTTTTTAAAACATATATATGGGTTTTGGGACATTTTAGGCTAATCTTTGTGTAAAGAAGAGAAGGGAAGTGAATCCTTTTATAAGTGATAAGGGGAACTGTTATAATTTTTCGGAATAATAAAATATTATCGAGTCCCATTAATGGAAATATTGTAAAAAAATTTATTAATATGAAATTAAATATGTTATAGGATATATTTATTCTCATCCAATAGGATTTAAACATTTTTCGGTAATATAAACCCTTATCACATTAGATAAACCCCAATTAATCCTTTTAATGTTTTACTATGGTAACACATTTCTTAATAACAAATTGCTATAAATATACTATCAAGGAAAACATTAGCTCCCCAAAAGTCAAGGAATGATTTCATAGACCATTTACCCTAAAAATTGTAAGATTTCAATATTTATATGATTTTTGAGAAATTTAAATAAAATATTTAACATCAATTACTATTAAAGTCGTTTTAAGAACTATTCATTTATTTTGAATCTAAAAACATCAAGATAGAAACAAAATTCCAATATGTTCTATTTTACAGTTAATAATAAATAATTATTAAATATGAAATTATTTTGGAACCATTATTCATTCATATACATTACTTTCAATGTTTTTAAAATTATTTACTTATATTTTTCCACTACTTTCACAAGAACTCTATAATTGTTGTATAATATTTTATGTTAGATATGTAAACACTAAAAAATTAGAAGTAAATTATAATCATAAAAATAATTTATTTATGGTAAAAATAACATTTAATATTCATTAAAAATATATTTTTTCCCTATATGAACATATAACCAATATTTAAATGTAATAGAGTGACATTCAATATTTTTCATTACTTAAAAAATTATAAATGTCATTATCGAAGTAAAATAACACCCAAATAACAAATATTAGATTATAGGATGGATATGAGTGAATTAATCTCATCCAATGAAATAAATTCAGGTTATTATTGATTTTCACACCTTATCTCATAGTTTTAACCAAAATTTACCAATTTACCTTTATAAAGATAAAAAATATTTTCCAGGTTTATTATTCATAATGAACAAAATAAAAAACGGAACTATATAAAATATATAAACCCCCTAAATTAAAATATAGTATTAGTTTTTAATATACTCAGTCTCTAGATGTTGAAGAAATAAATTTTATTATAATTGCATAAAATGCAATGAAAAACTCTTTTTAGATAAATTCATTTTTAAGCCTAAAAATTAACTTATATAAAAATCACGATCATTGATGATATATATGGATCTAATTATTTTATTATAAATAAATTGAATCCAATTTGAATTTTAATTTAAAATTAAATGACTCAATTAAAATATAGTATAATTTTTAAATTTGACATTTTTCACATTTCTGTAAAAAAATAAATCTTTTCAAATAAACTACAAATATTTAATCAAAAGTTATTTTTGGTATGATGATTATAAAAATTATTTTCATGTTATAAAATAAAATTACAAAAAATGTAAAATTTTATAAATGTATTTTTAAAGTAATCTCTCAATGTAATAATTGTTAATTCAATACATAGGTTATAACAATCACATTTAAAGAATAATATTTCTACAGTATATCACAATTCTCATAATTATTGGTGTTGCGTGTTTGGAACAATGTTGATATTATTAATATTTTAAACTAATTTTTAATTGGGTTACATTATTTGAACATAAATAAAATATATCCTCCTAATTTTATCTCATTCATGAAAGATTCAGTATTTGAGAATTCCTTTTCTGAAAAAAAATACATTATAAAAATGAATAAATAAAATTAATTTCAAAAGGGGAAGTGACAAACACACATGTTAACTAACATAGCTTAGAATAGGGTTCCCTAACAATGAGAAATTTTTTGATAATTCAATATATATAAATTGAGGATAAAAATAGAATCTAAGGACCAATTAATAGTGATAGGGAACATGGTTATAATAATGTTAGTGACCAAAAAATAATAAATCAACGAGGGTTTATGAATATATATTTATTAGAAATGAAGGTAATTAGTTAAAAATTTTATTTTAAGATCCTTTTCATAATTTTGAGGGATTTTTTCTATCTTGATAGAGAACATGAGAAAATATAGGTACATAATTTCTTCAAACCAATAATTTTGAATTCACCATTTTTCTATGCTTTGATAAATTTATAGTTCTATTTATATCTAACATGAAGTAATTAATATTTAAGATAAATTTTTCATCATAAAATAACTAAAATTAATATCTAAAATATCATAAGATCTATATTGACATGTCATTCCGTCAATCTCTAAATACATAATAAATTTAAATAATTAACAAAAGATTTTTAATTCTAATAAATATAATATGTTAATCTCTAAATCATAAAAAATAATTCCCAATGTTAGACTTAATAAATTCTATAAATAAATAACCATAATAATCTTCTAAAATATGTATGACCAAATTTAGAACACAAAAATAAAATATATTTTATCACATCTTTTTTTGTGAGAACAAATAAAACAATTATCCCAAAAAACATGATGATTCTCAAAATTTCACATATTATACATGTGAGTACCTTTGTCATATAATCTCATAATATATTTTCATAACTAGAATCACATTAAAATATAAATAAAATCTTATCTGTTTCCATAAATTAGGAAATTAATTATACCTCAAAAAATGTTCACTTTAATTGTATAATCTTCCCAATATAGTTCACTTCTTCAACAAAAAAATTAATCACTTAGTCACCAAATCACTCTCCAACCCTATTGTTATCAATATTATTAAAAATATGTCCCCACAAATTAATAAACATTATATACAAATTAATCTTATTTACCTGAACATTAATGATCACATTAACTATAAAAATTATCAATGAGGTTAAAATTATATCCAAAACAATCAAATAATTATTACTTAAATAACATTTTATCTAAAATTCTAGTAAACCAAAGGCTTATGTTCCCAAAACATTCTCCAAAAATATCATTATTCATCTTAAACTCTCATTATATGAATTATCAAAAGGGTTATCTCAACCATTATAATTAATATAAACCATAAACTTTTTAACCCAATAGACTATATCTTTATCCGATATAACTATAGAATATCAAAGGGTTCTATTATTTTAACTAACTAATTATATTTATTGGTTCATAATGAAAATGTGAATTAACATAGGCATGTCCCATAGTATTGTTTAACCAAGTGTGCTGTCTTGGGGCTACACATCATGTACTGGTGATAATTGAATTTACACCCAATATACCCTATATGACATTAAACAGCTATGAGTGGCCAATTATTCAAATCTAATTTCTCCAAAACAATAGAAATTGATCCATATATAATTATTTTGTACATTGTTTTATCATGCCTTAGAGAATTTTCACCCCTTTTTCCTCTCCTATGATCTTGATCTATGTATGGAATCATCTTTTAAAAGATCTATGTTGGTGATATGATTACCATATCTATGGGATACATAATTACATTTATGTACAATAAAATAGACTCATACTCCATCCTCATAATTGTAATATGATCATTCCAGCATCTTATGTATGAGATAAATCTACACTAAAGATTTTGACATGGGTCCTCTATTTTATTCACATGTGCTAAAAATAAAATTAACTTTTCCCAACATATGAGTAAAATCTGTATATAAAATTATTTACCCTAAGAACTATATGTTTATTTGTTCCTATTATCATAGGATATGTAGTGAATTTGAGATCCCCAAATCCTTGGCCCATCTGAAATGTCTACAATAATAATTTCTTTTTTTTATTACCAGCATATGAGACAAATCAATATTGGAGACAATTATAACTTCATGAAAGAAATGTGGCTCCATTCTTGTCTATACAGGACATGTAATGTCACTTAAATCCATGATCCATCACCCCCTTGTAATATGAAAAATAAATTATGTCTCCCTTCTTGAGTGACTGATCTGTGTAGTCAAATTTCTATACAATAATTATACATTCCATAATTCCTAGAAATTCAGAATCTCTATTGATGGATGTGTATATTTTACATTTCCAAACTGTAGGTTTTTCACTATCATACCCTTTTATAGTTCATCATATATATTAAAATTTGTCACCCTTGTTTGGTTGAATTTTTTTAAAGGTTCCCAAACTAGTGAATGTATTTCCCACAATAAAATATCTCATCTTTCACACCATTCATAGGCCATACACCAAACAATTGTTGGTAAATTTTATCTTAAGGAATCAAATGACCACTTCCCATACATATAAGTAAGATTTGTGTTGGTTATATTTTTTCAATAACTATCTGTTTCTTTATACATATTTATAAAATCATATGCAGTGATAGTAGGAATTTTTATCCCTGTCCTAACCACAATATGTAAAATAATAGTTCCCTATTTCTTTCCTTATATTCCATTTAGATCAATATCGGAGATCATGACATAATTTTTGGAACCATTGATGTAATCATCATGAAAATAATTTATTATTATATCCACTTTTCACCTTTCTATTCTAGACCCTGTAGCTTCATTGAAAGGGAATAGGCTAACATAAAACCAATTCTTGTTTCGCTTGTATAGTAATCAAATCTATTTAGGAGACTAAAGCACTGTATATGGTTTGATCCCTATTATCACAAGATATGTAGTTATTATTAGATCTCTTATCCTATGAATAACTATAAATTTCTAAATAATACCTCATCCAACATTACTATTTGAAACATTACAGCAATACTTCACTTCCCCAATGACCATGTACATAGCTATGACTTATTTCTATTCCCTCTAAAATATAATAATCTATATAGAGAAATCCTTGACGATATTTGATATGGAATTATTAAAAATTCTACTCTCACAACATATGAATTTGACATGTATAGGTTAAAACTTATGAACTACATGTGGGTTTATTCCTTTCACTACAATATTTATAGTTAACCCCATATATTCATTCATGGCCCTAACCACATGTTTAAAAAATACCCCCTCTTCATATGATCTTGGTATATATAAATATATTTTTTGAGAGAAATGGATTTTCCTTGATTCTTCCCCTTATAAGATGCATATAGACACCTTTATAGGTCTATCGAAAAAATTATAAATTCCCCCAACTCATATTGGTTCCCAATAAAACATCTCACCCTTAATATTGGATTTTAATTTTTCAAATCACTAATATGGGTTGATTTTACCTCAGGCTCAAATAAGATCTATGAAAAAAATAAAAACTTGAAAAGGGCCTCCTATTATTTCATATACTAAGATTCAAATATATTAGATTAAAATATTTACTGGTTTATGACTTATAAGTGGTATAATCAATTACCAAAAATATATGGGTATATAACCACATCTCAAGGAATTTATTAATATTTAATGAAAAATATTAAAATTAAGGTTGATAATAGAATAACATAGAAGGAAATGTCTGGATCCATGAAGTTTATTGCAAGGATGGGAACCTGGTGTAATAAAATTTGTTTAGAATGATTACTTTAGTGTGGGGAAAAATATATATTGAAAATCAGGTTAACACGACATCCTAACATGTGTAATATTATAATGTGGTATCATTTGGTCTCCACAAATAATATTTTATGGTAATATTATATTTATATTTTTTTGATTAACCTCATGAGCCATGGGGATTGATAATAAGTTATAGATCCTCATATAAAGTGGTATGATTTTTATTTTATATTAAAGGGGGGTAGGAATTATCATTAATCAATTAATTTTTTCTTCTCTAGGAGGGGGGAGTATGAAAAATTAGGATGAATTAAAGATTAATTAGATTCATGATGGTAATTTTATGAAATCCAAATTAATGGATTATTCGAATCCTAGTGGTGAATTTAATGTTATTGATTTTTTGGAATAAAATTTTATGATGTTGGGATCGATTTCATGGGTTTGGTATTATTCTATCAATATTCTAGAAAGGATATCTAAAGTTATCTATAAGAGGAAAAAAATTATTCTGGGAGAAAATCATGAATGTGAAGTTGTGGATGTTCTAAAGATATTTAAAAGTGAAAATTATGAATATTACACATTTATAAAATAATGGAAGAAGATATATTGTTTTTGACGGTATGAGATAACGATGTTGAAAATAACAACCATGCTATTTTAAATGTTATAAGGAGTTCATAAATTTTAACGGTCTTAGGACGATTCCACTATGAATTTAAAGGATTAATAATGTGATAAAAGAAGATTTTATGAATTTTAAATTCTTATGCATAGTTATTTTGAATGATAAATAATATTTAAAAAATATAAAAGAATGAAAAAAAGAAAAAATAATTATATGATATGCAATTTCATTCAGTAGTTGTATAAGATATTTTCGTTGGAGTTTATTGAAAAAAGGTATTATTATTTAACTGTATAATAAGATATTTAAGGAAGTGTGTAAGATATTTTCCAAGAAAATATTTCAAAAATACATTGAGAATATTCCTTTTATATGTAAATGAATGATATTACAACAATAAATTTATAAGGTTGATTCATATAAGTCACTGATAAAAAGCATGAAGAATTTTTAAAAGGAAAAACTCCCTAGATGGGAAAGGTAAAACTATCAAAAATTTCATTTATATAACATCCCACATACACTAATGTACCTTTAGTGGATGATCTAATCCTACCATAACATGATGGTCTGACTTCACTTGTTGACAAGTGAGGCACTAATAAATGAACTCTACCAATTCCTTCTTCATCCTTGGAAACCAGAACTGATGTCATTGATCCTATAACATATTTTCCACTCATAGATGTACCACCAAAGGGTATGTGTGGAACTCCCTTAGAACCTCTTCTTATAACTTCACTGGTAAACTGGTATGCCCTCTGAAAAGGATGACGTGCTCCCCACCAATCAAATATCCCTCGAGGACTTTCCCTATGGATAACTGAGCACGTTGGGTCTCACAGTTGATATCCTTTAGTTGTTCCTCCCTCACATTCTGCAATAGTGGAGAGGTGCAAACCATCACATAAAGACAAACTACTCCATCAGCATCTATCAAGGATATCTGCATCGGGGCTAACTTCTCTGACACCTCACTCAACAATTGCAACATGGATCACTTGCTAAGTGTGTCTTCCACCACATTACCCTTCTTAGAAGTAATGAATATATTGAATACATAATCCTGGAGAAACTCTTGGCACTACCACCAGCACATGTACATCTCCTTATGGTAGAATATATACCTACGACTCATCTGGTTAGAGTAAATGGTAAACCGCTCACCAATCAGGTAGTTTCACCACATATTTAAAGAAAAGACCACCATTGTTAACTCATGGGCATGGTTTGCATAGTTATTCTCATGTTGATTCAAATTTTGTGAACCATAGGCAACTATCACTTTCACCGGAATCAGGACACAACCCAGTCTTTCCCCTAATGCATCGTAGAACACTACATACCCAATACCCTGCTTTAGGAGTCTAAATATGGGGGAACTCGTCAGTTTCTGCCTCAACTCCTGGAAACTCTGCTGGAACTTCTTTATCCTCCCAAAGTTCTATCCCTAAAATGTTAAAGATGATAAGGGTGGTGATACCTTGTAAAATTCAATCAGAAATCTCCCATAGTATCCATCCAAACCTAGGAAACGTTTCACCTTGTTCATGATCTGGGGTGGCTCCCAAGAAAGCATCACCTCTATCTTCATCAGATCCACTACAACTCCATCATATTATATGACGTTTCCATGAAAATAAAATTTTGAATCTATAACTGAAACTTCATGAGATTATCATATATTCATTTATCTCAAAGTGTATCTAGGACCATCGTCAGGTGTGTCGGGTGATCCACCTCGGACACCGAGTACACCAGGAAGTTGTCAATGATGACAATGATTAATTGGTCAAGGAAAGGATGTAAGATCCTATCCATGAGTCTCATGAACACTACAAGGGAATTGGTCACATAAAATGGAATCACCAAGAACTCATAGTGGTCATACAGTTATCTAAAGGTTCTATTTGATACATCCTCATCCTGTACATGAAGTTGATGATAGCCAGACATGAGGTCTATATTCGAGAACCACCTAACTCCCTTAAGTTGGTCGAAGCGGTCATCAATTAACAACAGTGGATATTTTTTCTTCATGATCACCAGATTCAAGCACCAGTAATCCACAAATAGTCTTAGGATTGCATCTACATTTTTTTAAAATAGAATCGGGGCCACCCAAGGTGGAGCATTGGACCTCATTAAGCCCTTCCTCTGTAGGTCATTTAGTGTTACCCTAAACTCATGTAGCTCCAGGGGAGACATCTGATATGTCGGTGTGGATATCGGGGTCGTTCAGGGGTACAAGTCAATATAGAAGTCAACCTACCTGCAAGGAGGTAATCCTAGAGCATCCTCAGGGAAGATTTAGTCGTACTCATCCACCAATACAGGAAATTTAATAATCCTCTCATCCACCACATTGAGGCGAAGGATATACAACTATAGAGTGATTCGTTACACCCTCCTTTGAGGAAGTTGTTCAGTCTCTTCAAGCATTACCTTTTCACTGGTAACAGAAAACCTGGTCACATCCCTTCAGAAACATAGCACTATGTTCCTAAAATAGTCAATATGAGCATGGATTGTGGATAACTAGTACGTACTCAGATTTACCTCGTAAGGCCTCTCCGCCGCTATTAGGAGATCCTAGCTAAATCTTTTCCCATTGAGAGAAATCTCTCTCTATTGGCACTAGTCTGTGATCGTTGAAACCCCTCCTGTAAGAGTCTCTAAGTGTAAGGATCAAGAAAACGGCTCCACCGGAATCTTCGAGCTATGAACAAGGTTTGTGGAATGGAAAAAGTGACTAGAACAAATGTTTATAAAAAAAATATCTACGGTATAGAAGACATAGATCAAAATTATAATCATCTCTAGAGCATCGAGATCATATGACACTATCACTTGAAGCTGGGTCCACCCCTATCCACCGGATCCCGTAGCCCATGGCGGACCACCTGGGGGTGGTGGTGGTATTACTTAAAACCTCCACCCACTGCATGCCACACTCCATTCTCCCCTTCCGCATATGCCACCCCACAGACCAACCTGCTCAACTCTCTGCCTATGCCTTGGCGGTCCCTCAAGCGTCTACTGATCTTCCATGCGGCGAATTGGATAATCACAAGCCATGTTTTTATGGGATCAAAATATAGATGTAAATGTACATGAGATGGAATACTAAAAGATGGTGTGAATTGTAGGCTTAAAAAATATTTAAACTCTTAAGAAGAAACATAGTTTAAAGAAATTAAACTAATACAATTCATAAGGAATATAATAAAACAAAATGAATGATTGAACTGATCAAAGACCATTGGAAAAAATATGATACCACATGTTATTAAAAACATTTGTACTTGGATTGAATATAGTGATCAGAGTACAAAAAATGTGAATGATTCTACCATGTAACATATAAAATATATTAATTCAATGTAATGTGAATGAATGTATTGTAATTAAAAAAATTAAAATAGAAAATAATACGAATAGAAAGAGGGAAAATATGATTCCCTTTCTATTACATATAGCAGTGGAAAAGTAAAGGGTATTACAATTCTTTTATCCCCAGGTGTATGGTATCCTTTCACCTAGAAAAAAAGGTATGTCTTACCACCACCCAGTTAAGCCCTCGATATGATGATCGGCATGTCTTTTTTCCTATCCACATAATCCCTTGATTAAGAATGTAGTTGGCACGTATTTCTTTCAAATACAAGAAAGCCATCAATACAATTATTGGATGCACTGTCTTCATATCCTCGTAATACCTCGATCATTATCAAAATGATTGGTCTCACAAGGTAAGACAAAGAACTCATTGAAATACAATAACTAGGAACACGTCATTCATGTCTTGTATCTTCTAGTATTTTCATATGAAGTAAGAGATAGGTTACACCATCTCTCTCTATAATCACAATAGTTTGTCGTATATATTCAATCATCCAAGTATTTTTTCTATTGTTAAAATGACCTCTTATTTATAAGCCTCCTGTACAATGGTCATATTTGATTTCACCAGTCTTATTTCTCCAGAAATATCAAAGGGACATTGACACCTAGCCTTAAATTGGTAAAAACTAAATAGAATACACGAAATCATTTTGATTAGTATATAACTAACTCCACGACATCATTTCAGTTAGAAAATAATAAGTGCAGAAGTATGAAAGAATTAGTATGATGAATATATAAATCATGAGTAAAAGGATAATGTGAAACATGTATGCGGTATTATAGTAAGACATGAGTACATTGAAATACATGAGTATGATTGATATGATTCATAACATGGGTACAATACAAAATATGAATATGATAAATAATATGGTTACAATGAAAAACATGGATACAATACATAACATGGTTACGATGCATAATACAGTTATGATACATAACATGGTTACAATGGGTAATGTGATTACAATTAATAATAGTACATGTGGTTACGTTGAAAAACATCATATGCGGTTACGATGAAAAAAACAAATGTGGTTACGATGAAAAAATAGCATATGTGGTTAAAAACAACAGATGTGGTTATGATGAAAAACAACATATTTTGTTACAATGAAAAAAACATATGTGGTTATGATGAAAAACAACATATGTGGTTACAATGAAAAATAAGATGTAATTTGTGATTTCCAAAAAAAAGATTAATGGGAAATTAAAAACACATTTTGACTCAACAATCTCCCCCTTTTTGAAAATCAAAAAACAAAAAAAAAACAGTAAAGTCTTATCTCCCCCAATGTTTAGTGACTCATCTGAAAGTGATAGTGAATACGACTAATTCCACATTAGGATAAAATTATCTCTAAATATTTTATTATATTTACTTCAACTCTTCTTATGAGTCCACCTCAAATAAAGTATTCACCTTTTTTACTTTTATTGGTAAAAAATAATTTGTACAAATAAATTTCTTCTTTTCCAAATTATTCTACCAATTTGTGATTTTGAAAATGAATAAGGGAAAAAATTATTTTCCAACAAGGAGTTAGAGAAACAATGTATTCAAAACAATATAAATTATTTGAATTTAATATGTTTTTATTACAACAAATGATTAAAAAAATTGATTCTTTCTCCTTCTGTTTTTTCAAGAGTTTGAAGATAGAGAGCTTAATCTTCTTGAACTCTTTTCTATACTCCATAAATTTTTCAAGAGATTATTACTAAGCAATCAGCTTCTCATCATATTCTTCAATAATCCTTTTTTTTAGACTTTATTCAATAATTTGATTGATTTCTTCTTGTCACTTGAGCCTCACTTATTGGAAATTATAGTACTATATTATGAATATATAGGACATTTCTAATATTACAACTCTATTAGATAGAAAAATAATATCAGTACATCCATTTTACAATTTCACCTTTATATGTTCAATCTCTTCAGACGATATTCCTTTTGAGGTACTTAGTATTTGAAAGGATTCTAATTGTTCATTCAAATTAGTGAATTTTTTTTGTTAGAATGAATTGAGATCATTTACGCACTTCACCAAGTCATCAATCTTGTCCAGATGGTAATTTAGATTATCATAAACATTTTATGACCACATAAAAACTTTTTTAAATTCTTTTCAATACTCAGAAACACACTATTTGAATGCTTTAAAGTCATCTTCAAGTTTCAAAAACCATTCTATCATAATCTTGATAGAATCTGTTCTTTTATTAAGAATATTTGCAATGATATCTATCCTGAATTCAATTTTTGAAATGAAAGGGAAAGTATTTTCCAATATGTTCATGTATTGTTTAATATATTGAATTCCCTTCATTGTGATTGTCCTTTAAGAATATGTATCTTCATTGTATTCTGGAAGATCTCCAAAATGATTTTCAATGCTGATAAATTCAGCTGGCTGATTTCGATTCCTATTGGATTATTTTTCTTCTTCTTTATCTAATATTTGAATAACTTTCCTGGAAGTATTATTTTGAGAATCTTGTTTTGATGATTGAGGATCAGGAGATGGAAACATAAATTATGGGGATTCTAAGGATTCTCCTGAATGGGTTTTCTTATTTGAAACTTCATTTTCATCCACTTATTCTTGTTCTTATTCTTCTTATTCTTCATCACCTTCTTCTTCTTCTTCTTCTTCACTTTCTAGATTGATAATTTCTGATGTTGAGCATTTTGTTTCTTATTTTTATTTACCTTTCTCTACTAGATTCAGTTGGGTTTTAATACCTGGTTCCACTACTTGAAATTTAGGCTATAGCCACGGATCTGTAGCTACGGTTTTATCGGTCCGTGGCTATATCTTGTTTATAGCCACGTTTAATGGGATGGTCATGTCTATATGTTTCCTCCTCAAACCCTTTTATCCCACGACCCCCTCCTGCCTCGTGATTCATCCTCCTCACGATTTATCCTCCCCACGATCTCCTCCTCGCCGCGCCCTCCTCCTCACCGCGAACCTCATCCCCGATGCCTCCTCAATGTGCCCTCCTCATTGCCGCAACACTCCTCCCTGACGCCTCCTCACCATGACCTCCTCATCGCCATGACCCTCCTCACTGATACCTCCTCATCGCGACCCTCCTCGTAGAAACCGCTCTTCCGACACCTCCTCACCGCGACCCTCCTCCCTGAATCCTCCTTGCCGCGACCCTCCTCCTCACCATGACCCTCCTCCCCGACGCCTCTCTTCTGACGCTGAGTTCGACACCCCTAGCAACCCTAAAAAACCTTGACCCCTACTCACCATGACCTTCCTCACCCCGACCCTCCTCCAGCAAAGCTGATCCGAGCTGCCTCCCCTCCTCCTCCATTCCAGATGGTTCTCCCCCACAACCAGAGGTAATCCCATGTCTTCATCACCATCCACCATTCTTTACCCTCCATTATTTTGATTCAATATAACTACTTATTGGTGCTTTAATTCCTGATTTTGGGGTGTGCTACTGGTTATAATCATACTCACCCTTACGTGGGTTCATCTTGAACATATAATGTATTATGAAAATCGTTGTTTTAATGGAGATTTAGGAAGACATAGTGTAAGTGGTGTGTATTAGTTCTTGGTGGACGTGGTGTTTAGACTGTTTTTAGAATAGAGGCCCCATGATTAGACTGTATTATCTATTTTGGTTAGATTAGACCTACATACTAGTTATTGGGCTTATATTTTTTCCTCTTTACATTGATTAAGTGATTTATACTTTGTTTTTGGATGTTATAGGTATTTCATGCATTTAAAAATATAAGTTTTTTACTCATCCAAATTAATCTATTGTGCTTGGAAATATGTGTGAAAATATATAGGTTCATTAGTTTATGTTCTCCCATATATTTAATATGACTACTCAGGGATAGTCACCAGTACCTGGCCAATTACATGTGGTTTTTAGGTGGCACACTCAACTTACCATCAGCAAAGTGGGGAATAGAGATTCATATCATTTCAGAGTGGTATGAGAGCGTAATTTTTCATAGGATAGAGTTTAGAGATATTATAGTTGTGAGAATTGGTTTTATATTTAAGGAAATTGTGTTAAATTTTATTAGGATTGGCTCTCAGGTCAATGACATTAATTACACCACAAGCCCACCTCTAATTGGTTAGGGGTTAGTGACCATCCCTAAGTAGGCATAACACACACATGGTTTTCCCTACCCTAAGGTACCTGCACACATGAAAAGAATAAAGAGGAAAATAAAATCCTTCAAAAACAGATAAAAGAGACTAACTTGTTATGAGGGAGGGGACTACTGACAGATGCAACAACCTAGCATGAACCATGGTCTGTCTTGATCACTATCTTCTATCTGCTCTTGGCCCTCCTAGGATTTCTTAAAAAGGAATATTTTCTACATAATACATGAAAAGTATGGTCAGATCCCATGTAGTGTTTAGTATAACAATGATCAATAGGACACCCTAAAATCACTAAACAATAGGCATTTAGAGATTAGTTATCTCATCATCACATATACACATCCTTAAAAATATGAGACATATCAATAGGAACAATAAACTATATATACCCCTAACATAAAACAGGCCTCAATGGAATATTAACAATTATTTTACCCATATGATTCTACTCAAGGATACAATTTAACACTCTTCTGGTTGCAATCACAATATGATCTATGCATTCACTGATGGTGCATGCCTATGAGGTCATGCTCATTAGACCTCACCATATATGTACTCAATGTAACTCTGAAGATCTCAATACATAGATAGGGGATCTCTTCAAGGGTATCTGTGGTATACCATACCATACCTAGAATATACCAATATGTATGGGATTGTACACAAAAATTATATGGTAATAATGATTCCACAAACCCCACCTAGGGGAATAGAATAAATTATAGAGGATCACACTCTGGGTCACACAGAGGGATTCCCAAACTCTATCTGAAATAAATCCCACAGAAGAGATCACAATCCTATTATTAGGATGTAAAACCAAAATTTACCTTCATGGGGATGACCAAGGGAAACACACACAAGTAAATATATTCCATTGTTGTATCTCATCTTCATATAAATATTATTCCTTCCAGTTATATAATCTCAATATTCTAACAATAATGTAAAAAAATATTATTTCTTCTAGTTAGTATTCTCATCTTCTTACCATTGTAATTATCATCCAATTATTTAATATTAATGCTTAGTATATGAGATGGTTTATATTTTTAAAATATCTCCAAATTTCAATAAATCTATGTATAATTAATACAAAACATCACAACTTATTATAAATAAACCCAAACACTTTTGGGAATTGATCATTATTATCTCTTAGATTTCATATAAACAATTTTTACTATAATAAATCTTCATTCCTGGAACTTATTTCTGAATATTCGTGAATATTTATAATTTAAAACATTTATGAATTCCCTCTCTCAGCCTCTTTAATTCAATAATGTTTTAAATTGCATTTAGCTGACTTTTTAATTATGATTTTTTATATTTAAATGAAATTCTTGAGTAATTGTTATGATAATTGTTTAGTTTGATAAAAAAGTCATGGTTATATTCTTGTTTGGGATTTTAAGAATACTTAATTGAATTATAAAACCATTTTTCACTCCTTTGACCACATTGATTACGCTTGTAATAGGTGGTCTTCCTGTTTTCAATATACAAGAGGCTAGACTTTTCAGAACATCATAATGAATATAACAATCATTTAAAAAGGTCTTATTATCCTCTAATTTATTTTTACTTTGAATGGTATTAATTTTTTTCAATCTTTATCCTGACTTGCAGCAATCAAACTGGGTTACCACAAGAGCATTATGTTTCTATAGAAAAATGCAATAAACTAGAGATATAATTATTCACAGGAAATAGGTATGTTGTTGTTTAATTTTTATTTTTTTTTCTTTATAACATTGGCCACTTAGGATTTTATTTCTTTCTACCGATGGAGGGTTTTTATATTCTGTGAAGGGGGCCAGATGGGGCAGCTACACAGTTTTCTTTGCAAGGGAGGGAGATCGGGGTAGTGGAGAGATTAATTTATGTGTTTCATATTTTTTCTTAATACTACTTTTTTTTGTTTTCTTTTCCTTCAGCGTGGACATCCGACGTATATATGAGTCAATCCAAAATACTACCACTGCACCACCCATGCCTTTTGGATTTACATGTTTAGTTTAATTTCACTTAGCCTTTCTGAGCCCAGTCATTGGCCACAATTTGAAATTGATTCAAAGAGTATGAGTGGGTGTGAAGGGGGTGATGGTGAGTGTTGTGGGAAACTAAATCTAATAAAAATGAAATATAAATTGAACAAATGAATAATTAGGGAATCCATAGATACCCCTA
Source organism: Viscum album (assembly GCA_963277665.1). Lineage (NCBI taxonomy): Eukaryota > Viridiplantae > Streptophyta > Magnoliopsida > Santalales > Viscaceae > Viscum > Viscum album. The sequence continues at coordinate 608,175,752 of OY728127.1, forward strand.
TAGGGTTTCATAAAATGGGGTCGTTGTGTGTCTTGATTTTTATTTTGGTTAACCTGAAATTGTTTTTGAGAAAATAAAAATCCTGAACTAGATTAAACATTAGTTTATAGTATTAAAACATTTGTAAAAATAATTGCTGGTATGTGAATTATATGATTAGAAATTTAAACAAGTTTTATTTATTTGAAGTTCTATTTATAAAAAGAATTTAAAAGTTACTAACGACAAAAATAATGTTTCTCTAGAACAACATGTAGACAATATTCGAACATGAAGATGGAAGAATTATGGATTTTCATTCCATTATTATGATCTTACACTCAATAAATTTCATGTTATATAACTTCACCAGATGAATGTGTCCACAAAATGGTGGTGTCAGCTTTAGGGTGCTCAAAACCTTATTTAATTTTCTTTTTCTCTATTATCTTAATTAAAACATTTGATATCTAAATCATTAGCAACCTAAATCATTCAATAATGATTATCCCCTTGGAATTCCAAAAACCAGAATTATACCCTTTTATTTTCCCCTTTCATAGAAATTAGTATAATGTGTATAAAATTCCAAAAAAATACTCGTCTAATTGGTAATGACATCCATGCCACATATCCATCATACAAACCAGAGGCATGTTTTTTTATAGAGGAGAAGATACTATAATCCCATGCACCATTTCCTAAAATTGTGGTACTGGTATCCTTATTACCAATGGTTAACTTATTCAAACTAGTAAAAATTGACTAAGATGTTATTAGGTTGTGATTTATACATTTTTAACCAAACTATTTAGGTGGATTAAAATACCCTATATGTCATAAATTTTTTCATCATACCCATTTTCGAAGAAGGATTATTTCATCTGAATATTGAACCATTTCTCATCTCGGAATTAATTTTCAATGAAGAAATAAATTCATGAGTTGAGATACTCTTCTTTCTATCCTAATTTCCTTGAGTTGATAAGCTATGTTTTGATGCCTAAATCTTTTGATTTGATATATTTCTCTTAGAAAATTAAAATCCTTGAGTTGAGATTCTTCTCTTGGAAAATTCCCCTCAGATACTTGGTCCTCATGCATTAAATTAAACTATATAACACAATGGTTCATCCAATAGGGACATAAACCAATTAGATTTGTTTTTTCGATATGATGTAGTTACCTTATGTATGATTTATATCTTCATAATAGTTCCTAGTATATGGGTTTACCAGTTCATGTTCGGTCTTCCCCATTAACTATTCACTAGGAAAGAACCATTTTATTTCATCTAGTGAACAATACTAATATGCATAGAGACTTCATTATTTAGAATTATATGTGTCATTATTTCAATTCATATTGGATACATAGTGAATTATGGACCACCTATCATGGTCCCATCCATAGTACCTCATTTTTACAGAATATTTGGCATTGATACTTTTACCAATTCATTCCATGTTTTAAATATTGTTCATACACTAGGACCCTTTGAATGAACCCAAATATTATATCCTAAACAAAACCATGGATATTTTTTGGTTATTATCCAATATCAGAATAAAATTCCCCTTATTACGAACTCAATCTGGAATGATTCATGTTCTCATAGGATGTGTAGTTAAATATATATTCCTAAACCCTTAGCTGATTCCTGGTACTACCATCCATCCACACCTTTGAAACATAATTAGGGTCATTCCATTAGAATGGGACAAGCATACTGAATAGGAATTGATGGGTTTTCTCAACTGTCATGACTGCCTCACCTATGATCCTTACTCTTCTATTTCCTTTAATTACATAAATGATTAATCTGAGAATTTTGTCAACATATTATAACATTTATCATTTAGAGAGTTCTTCATTGTTTCCCATATTGACATGGATATTTTCTATGAGATATACACATTGTAGTTTTTTAGTGAATTCCATTGTGTTCAGGTGAGGTGGCCTCCAATCCTTAACATTGATTGTATGGGGGGGCTATCCGGGGATGCATGGGGGGCTGTCCGGGGGCACAGGGAGGGGGGGGGGGGTTGTCCTGGGTTCGGTGTAGGGGGGAAGGGGGGTTGCATGGGGTCTTCCCGGGGGTGCACGTGGGGGTTGTCTAGGGGTGCGGGGGGGGGGGGGGGGGGGGCTGTCCAGGGGTGCACGAGGGGATGTTCGGGGGGCCCGGGGGGCTGTCCGGGTGTGCACGTGGGGTTGTCTGGTGGTGTAAGGGGGGCTGTCCGAGGGTGCATGGGGGGCTATCTGTGGGTGCACGGGGGACTGTCTGAGGGGCACGGGGGCTGTTCAGGGGTGCACGGGGGGCTGTCTGGTGGTGCACGGGGGGGGGGGGGGGGGGGTTTGTCCAGGGGTGCAGGGGGGGGGTGTCTGGGGTTCTGTGTAGGGGGAAGGGGGGCTGCATGGGGGATGTTTGTGGGTGCACGTGGGGGCTCTTTGGGGGTGCACAGTGGGCTGTCCAGGGGTGCATGGGGGGCTGTCTGGGGGTGCACGGGGGGCTTTCTCGGGGGGGGGGGGGGGGCACGGAGGGCTGTCCGGGGGGGCACGAGGGGATGTCCGCGGTTCTGTGTAGGGGGAAGGGGGGCTGCATGGGGTCTGTCCAAGGGTGCACATGGGGGATGTCCAGGGGTGCATGAGGGGTTGCTCGGGGGTGCACGAGAGTCTGTTTGGGGGTGCACGGGGGGCTGTCTGGGGGTGCATGGTGGGCTATCCGGGGGGAACGGGGGGGGGGGGGGGGGCTGTCCGGGGGTTGTCCGGGGGGGCACAGGGGGCTCTCGGGTGGTTGTTCAGGGGGTGGGGGCTGTTTGGGGGTGCACAATGGGGGGGGATGTCTGGGGGTGCAGGGTGGGTGTCCAGGGGTGCAGGGGGGGCTGTCCAGGGTTCAGTGCCGGGAGGAAGGGGGGCTGCATGGGGTCTGTCCAGGGGGGACTAAAGGGGTGTGTCTGAGGGTTTGTGCAGGTTGGAAAGGGGCTGCATTGGGAGTGGTGGGGGTTTAGAAGGGAGGTCTGCAGGGGTCTATAGGGCAGTGGGGAGGAGGGAAGGGGGGTGACCAATTTAATTTTCTTTAACTATATTATGTACATATTACTAAATGATTAATCAAAACAACTTCGTTGTGGTCGAAAAACCACCCAAATTAACCCAAAAAATCATCATTTAATTTTTATCTAATGATTCATTCACATGGAGTATCATATAATTTATTATAAGATCATTTAAACTTCCAGAATATCATTAATAAATTGAAATAACATTTCTTCATTTTTATCCATGTTCTATATGAAAATTCATTTAAGAATACAAGTGAACCACTCAAGAAAACCATAAAAATGAACATTCCTGAACAATGTTATTAAACCCTATAACTCATCAAAATTCCCATAAAAGAAAATAATGAAACTGGGCCAGGACAACATGTCGCTGTCACGCCGCCGTCATGTCGCAGTCACGCTGCAGTCACGCCGCTGTCACGCTGTGGTAATGCCATGATTTATCCCTGCTCCTACCAAATCCAGCCCACACCACCCCCTTTCACCTTCATTTCATCCCACTACCACTAACATTCCAGCCCGCAACAGCCCCCACTGCCACCTTTGAATCAACCCCCCCTAACACATGCAACCATCCCCCTTCCACCAGCATTGCATCCTTCTCCTACTCCATTTCTCATAGCTAGAAGATGCTGCCCTGTGGATGTCGCTACACCGTGCCAACACGCTGCGGTGACGCCACGGTCACGCTGTGGTAATGCCACGGTCATGCCGCGATCACGCGGCAGTCACACCGTGGTCATGCTATGGTCACGCCGTGATCACACCACGGTCATGCCATAGTAATTCCGTGATTTGGCCCTTCCCCAGCCACATCAAGCCCACACTACCCCCCTTCCACCTTTATTTTAGTCCGCTGCCACCAACATTCTAGCCCGCAACAGCCCCCCTGCCAACTTCGAATCAGCCCACACCATTCCCCCAGCACCTGCAACCAACCCCCTTCCACCAGCATTCCAGCCTTCTCCCGCTCCATTCGCTCCTGGCCGGAAGATGCTGCATCGCGGATGTCGCTGGACCGAGCCAACACACCGCGGTCACGCCGCGGTAATGTTGTGATTTGGCCATGTTCCAGCCACAGCCAACCCACATCAGCCCCCTTCCACCTAAATTTGTATTCTCCTTGGAAAAGTCATCCATTATGCTATTTCATGCCTCTATTTTCACATACAAGCAAGGCTTGTTTTCATGAATCTATGTTTTTCTCCATCTTCCATTATAGACAAATCCAATCTTAGTCAACACAAAAATTAGGAAAGACCATTAAACTCTTTTATTAGCCTTTTCATGTCATATTTCCATGGAATAATTCATTTTAAATATTTATTTTATGTTTTCATATATTGAAAATTTCATGGGCCAATATGGCATTATCATATATGAGTCTCTTAATAACAATGGAAATTTGATTTTCAGAAACAATAGAGGGAAGCAATGGCCGTAGTTGATTCACTGGAATTTAGGAGGATATAAGTAAAATTATATAGGATGATGAGTATTAAATTATTGACCAATGATGTTTTTTTATTTTTTATTTTTTGAATAAGGGTTATAAGAGTTTCATTGATCGAGTGAAATTAGTCATTTCCCACCCAATGAACATATATGAGACCCGAAACATTCATTACAATAATTTCCAGAACATCTTGAAAAAAGGGAATGGAAACCATCATAGACTAGTGCTTCCATTGAATGGTTATGGTTAATTTCATTAGGATCTCATCATCTATAATATCTGACATAATCGACTTATTAAACTCCTCTAAAACAACTAGTATGAGTCGTTCTTTATATTAGGGGATATGTGAGACTACCCAACTATACAAAGGTCATGGAAAATGAGAAAAATATTATGACACATATCATTATTATTTGATATAGAACATCCATCAGAATCAGTAAGGAAAAATATGTGGTTATCTCTGTAATGTTCAGAGGCCTTTTGGTGGAAATAGAGGGTGGTTGCATCAACATCTTTCATATAAGCATCCCTCGCTCTCTAAGACCAGAATGTCTCCATTGTTTTGAGGGTAACATCGAGTTCTGCTTCTATTTAATAAATACATGAAACTCCACTAACTATGGGGGATTGTGAAATAAGATAATTTATTCTATTATCAATCTAATCACATTGAATATCTGGATGGAGATATTTTGTGTGACTATATTGTTTGTGTTTAGCGGCCCACTGATAATTATTATTTTTAACATAATTGTCTTCCCTCGACCACCCTAAGTAGACCACATCTACATAGTCTCCTCCCTCACCAAGAAGACTTCAAATCTGTAGCGGTGCAGACTTCGGGGTTAACTTTACTGTACCGCTTTTGACAAAGCCAGTCGTTGTTCACTATAGAGGTGCAGACTTCAGGGTCAACATTGCAGGGGGTTTACTGTGGGATGGGGGGAAGTGCAGTGGGCATGGGGGATGTGCAGGGGCAGGGGGTGTGCTAGGGGTTGGGTATGTGTGCAGGGGGGGTGCAGTGGGCTGGGGGGGTTCAGTGGGCAGTGGGCAGGGGGCAGGGGTGTGTGCAGTGGGATGTGGGGGAAGTGAAGTGGGTAGGGGGAGTGCAGGGGGCAATGCTGGGGAAGGGGGAAAGGGGGCTGTTTTGTAATGGAATGGGGGGACATATAGCCATGGTTTAAAATCCTGGCAATAGGCCTATAGCCATAGTGTAAAACCATGGAAAAAGGCTTATATCCACGGTTTAAAACCATGGCTATATCTATTTCCAGACATAGGATTCTGACAGGGTTTGAAAACCATGGAAATAGGTTGTTGCCAGGGTTCGAACCGTGGCTATAGGGATATAGCCACGGTTCAAACCGTGGATATAGGGCTATAGCCACGGTATGAAACCGTGTCTATAGGATTTACCCGATAGCCAGGCCAATACCAACCACGGTTTATGAAACCGTGGCTATAACCTATAGCCACGGTTTTTGGGCCTATAGCCACGGTTTTTGGGCCTATAGCCACGGTTCCAAACCATGGATATAACATTATTTTGTAGTAGTCTTCCCCCATGACTATTCCAGTTTTGGCATCCTCAGCTATATTAAGAGAACTACCATTACCAATAGCTTGATCCTTTCCCTTCTTAATTATCTTTTTCTTTTCTTCTTCTTTTAAGGATACTTCAGTTCTTATTTTTTGAGCTTGGGATTTAGTAGGGTCTAATCCAAATTTTGGATAACCTTCTTTCCATTACACCTTCTTCTTCCTCCATTCTATCACAAACTCATATGATATTATTTTTTTTCAGTGAATTATTTTGGGTTGTATCTTTAGATAACTTTCTTTTAGTTGATTTTTTTTGGATGGATTCTAAATTGTTTCACACCCTTCTACTATTTATTTTTCTTTATTAGCTTCTAGATCCTTTTTGAATATCTTGGATTTTGGGTGGAATTGTAACTTGAGTCTCCTGATATAATCCTTACTAATAAGAGGCTCCTTGAATTTTTTTGGATCTGGTTTAATTGATACATTTCACAAACTCAAGAATTATTTCAAAAACATTTTTCAGATAGTAGTAAACATGATCAGTTGAGACTTGATTTCTACATATTAAAGTTTCATGAAGGTTAATAAAATAAAACCCATAAGATTTAACCTTATCATATTTACTATGTAGTAAAGAACATAGACATCCTCTACTTTTAGAGTTTCTTTATCACCCTCACTCAGTACTAGGAAACATTTCGTTCAAAGGGAAATTAGATTATCATCAGCTGATAGATGATTTACCTTCCTCTTAACATCATGAATATCAAAAATAGATTCCTCTACTTTACTTTTATCAAAATTCCAATCTAGTTCTAGTAATTTTTTGGAAGGGAAAAGAGCATCTCCCTCAGATGAAACTCCCAAGAGAAAATCTTCTTGTTTAATTGAGGTTGTGTATTTCATGGCATAAATCAAAAACGAAACATTGAGTCCATCATCTATCTCTATTGTATTCTAGAACTGTATCACTTCTTTATAAAACACAAAATCTTCATCTGATTCATGAAATTCAATACAAATGGATTCCCATCCATCAAAGTTTATTACCCTTTTAAAGGAATAATCATAAGTCTCATAAAAAATCTTGAGAAACTAGCCTTTCACCTCAACAGGTCATAGAAGAGTAATATTTTGGAGACATTTTATTCAGAGATGAATCATTTAACTCAAAAATGAAATACTTGAAAAAATGTCAAACTCTGAGGTTTTATTGGTTAGGAAAGCTGAGGACTTCTATATTTAGGAAAACTGAGGTGATTTCTGATTAAGAACCATACTTTCTATTTATAGGGAATCATAAATTTGGTGAAATTCTAAAGACTTTTGACGTTGGATGGTTAATGGGATTCTTTTAAAAATGAATTTTCTTCATGATTTTAGATAAAAAAGATCCAATAGTTGAGAATGAGTTTTAACTCTTGAGGTTTTCATTAATAGAAAATGTATACAGGATGAAGAAAATTAAAATAAAACCAATTTGAAATATAATGGAAAATATAAGGTTTTAAAATGTATACCTATCAGAGTCTCCTGATAGATATATTAGTTTCAGTATATATTTATTATGATAACAATAATAGAAAAAATTAATTCATAAAATCATATGATACCGATAAAAATACAAAAAACGATACAATCGTAAAACCTGTAAAATTGTAATATTGATAAAAACGTGAAACTAATAATCATGAAACTGTTAAAAATGAAACCGATAATCATGAAACATATAAACCTGAAACTGATAATCATAAAACTAATAATCATTAAATCGATAAAAATGAAACCAATAAACATGAAACTGATAAAAATTGAAATCGATAAAATGTAAAACCAATAAAACATGAAACCAATAAAAAACATGAATCCAATAAAATTTAAAACCAATAAAACATGAAATCAATAAAAATACAGGAAACTGATAAAACATTTATTCTCACACATTGGAATGGAGTAACTTGATGTAAGGATATTGTTTTAATAGAAAGTAGATGTGAATGATTATATTATAGTAATCATTCCTAGCTTTTTTAATGTATTCAAATCTATTGGAAGTTAATAGTTTTGTGATAATGTCAGCTAGTTGTTCTTACACTCTGATGAATTTTAAAATAAAATCTTGTTTTAGTGTGTGGTATCTAAGAAATTGATGCCTAATATCTTTGTATTTTTTATGTCAGTGATGTACATGGTTTCTACTTAGAGGATTGGAACTAGTATTATCACATATTACTTGAGTTTCGGAAAAAATCATGCCATGGTTTGTGAGTGTGTGTTTCATCCACAATACTTGATCACAAAAATTTCTAGCTGCTATATATTCAGCTTCAATAGTGGAATGATCTACTGAATGTTGTTTTTTTCAAGACCAAGAAAATAATGAATCTCTTATTAAATGAAATGTTCTAGATGTTCTTTTTCTATCCATTCTATGACCACCAAAGTCTGCATCTGAAATGATTTCAAAATAAAATCATTTCCAGATGAATAAAATAGTCTTAAATCCATGGTTACCTTTAAGTAGTGAAAAATTCTTTTCACTACTTTTAAATGAGATTCTGTTGGATTATATTGATATCTATAACATGATCATACTGAAAACATTATGTCTGGACGACTAGCTGTTAAGTATAACAAAATTCTTATAAAACCTCTAAAATATGGTTGATCTACCAATTTCATGGCCTCATCAATATTAAGATAATTTTAGGAACTTATTTGAGTGTTATAATTTTAGTGTAGTCATATCCACACTTTTTAAGAAGAAATTTTGTATACTTATGTTGAGATATATAAGTTCTTTCTAGTTTTTCAGAGATCTAAAAACCTAACAAGAATGTTAGCTCACCCATAATTCTCATTTCAAACTCAGATTTCATGTTATTTTTAAAATAATCAGTTAGGTATAACTAATTTGATCTGAATATAATGTCATCATCATAGATTTGAACAGTTAAAATATTTTTTTCCATTTTAATAAAAATATTTGGATCTATAGTTCTTTTAGCATAATTATTTTGTAAAATAAATTTTGTAATCCTATCATACCAAGCTCTATGGAATTTCATAAGGATATATAATTCTTTTTTAAGTTTAAAAAACAAGATGTAACACCTCAATATTCCACGGTACGTTTCTATTTGATTAATACAGTAGCTTGTGTTGTACGCAACCTCGAGTTCTAACAAACCTCGACCAATCAAAGTAGCAGTTATGAATAGTAATACCTAATTTTTGAAATTTTATAAACTCTATCTCTCAAAATGGACTTCATTTTTGGATTCAGAATATTGAAATTATCATAGGGTGAAATTTTGGTACTTTTCGGATAACTTTCATATTTTGATGAATAAGGAAAATTACTAAATTTTAATTCAAAGAAACTTTTTTAATTGAAATATTTAATATTGATAAATTATGAATTTGAGTGGTTTTAAAATATATTTAGAATTTATTTTTACCATTTAATTAAATTTTTGTCATTGGACATAATTTCACAAATAACTGGACATAAACAAGTATCAATCTTTTGATAGTTATTATATCTTAAAAACACATTTTTTGTTTTGACAGCGGGAATTAATTTTAAATTAATTTCTTCCACTTCTGTGTTTTGAATTTGGAAAAATGGATTCCATTTTTGGAATCAGGATTTCAAAATTGTGTAAATAGGTAACTTTTATTTTTATTCAATTTGAATAATTACTTCGGTAAATATTTTATTTTCCATGGTTAAAGGGTAAATCCGGTAAATAAGGGTTAAAAAATAATATTATAATAATACTAAATTATCCTAAAATGTGTCCTAAACATATTGGTGGATACATGTCTAACCATGGGCACATTTGGGTCGATTGTGGGACCCCATGGAGCCACTTGTAGGTGATAGGGACAGTTTATATTAATTAAGTTAAAATAAATACAAAATTGACATAAGCATATATCTTTAAGAAAAATATTTCTTACATAGGGTTATAAATGTTGTATTTTTTATTATAAATATTAATTTGAAATATAAAAATATTTCCTACATAATGATATTTTATTTATAATTTTTAGACAATAAATAATTTTATTTATTTATAACACAATGATGATGCAGTAATTACCATAATAGTGAAAAATTAAAATAATTGATATTATAAATACCCAAATAAATATAATTTGAGACTTTTTATGAATTAAACTAATTTTATAGTATAATATAACATGTTAGGAATTATGTAATAAACTTTTTTCGAAGTAATCATTCTGTTATGATTTTTACAAAAATCAATTATTGAATAGTGTCAAAATTGACATAAAAGAGTTTTTAAAAATAATATTTTATTATTAATTTATATTAAATTCTTAAAAATCTACGGTTCGGTCAAAAGACTTATATCATGATATTTGTATCATTAATAGACCACTTGGGGGTCGCTTGGATGTATATACTATGTTTATTAACCATCTAATATAAAAATACAAAGAGACATTGAAAAAGTGAAACTAATTAACTAGGAGTTAGTACTTAAAGATAAGGTTAATATAGTAACCCAAACCAGTCTAAATACTATTTTTTGAGGGATTTTAGACTTATCCCCTCCATAAAAATTAAATAATCCACTTTGGAGCCATTAGAAACCGAATATGACTTTATTATAAAATAATATTTCTAGCTTTTCCAAAGGTACCCCTCACCCCTCTTATAAAAGGGAACTCCTCCTTCTCATTACATCACACCTTAAAAGCCTTTTGGGTCATCCAAACCCTGCCCATATACTATCTCAACATCCCTCACTACAACCAAGAGGCCTTAGTTTGATCAGAAAGCCAACCTAAAGAGCCCTTTTGATCAAATAAAAAGGAAGAACCCGAAGAAGAGGTAATGTTTTTACCACCAATTTTCAAATTCTTTTCCTCTTCAACTTCATCTGTCTTTGTTATTACAATTCTAAAATAATGTATCCATTATATCCTATATACTATAATATTATTATAAATATGGTACAACCATATTCAGTATTCTATCCATCCTTTGATTGACATGTCACCATACGTGTGTACGTACGGCTTATCGTCACCATGTCGTCGTGTAACTATCATTTAATAAAATATTATTTGGATGGGTATAATAATGATGTGTAATTAATGTAAATAATAAATATAACATGATAATTATTCTGTCTATATGATATACCATCCAATTATATATTATTTTAACATCAAAAGAATGATATTGTCGCTCGTGCGTACGTACGGACTACCGTCTCCACGAAAGCGATGAGATTCATTCCCCATCGTATCCATTCAAGTATAATTATCATTTGATGATTTAAAAATAATGTTTAAAGATTTGATATAATTCTGAATACAAATAAGATACAACCTATCCATAATAAACACGACGTACCTAACAATGAATATAAAGGAAAACGAGTAAGTTAACACCCGAAATGATGATAATACTAAGATATTATTAACAAATCGGTGATAAAAGATAATATATGATATCATATTAATGTAAATGACTCTTTTATAATTCAATAACAATTATTTCACTATTATACAGGAGTTTAACCTACCTTCGACCAAGGAAAAAGTACAAAGTAAGGTGTTTCTTATCTCACTTTTAATTCCGTGAGAATTCCATTGTTCAACACTTATTTATTGCATGTGGTGGGTGTACTACCCCTGATTGTATTCATTGTGTAATATACTTTAATTTATGGAAATTTAAATAAACATTTTATTATCCTTCTTTCATGGGTGTATGTTTCGTATGTTACCAAATCGATAAGGGAATTTGAAATTTCAATTTCCATTTATTAGGCTTTACACAAACTTCATTGATTATTTTAGTCTGAGATTATGTGTGGAATCACTATTCATTTGCTCATGTCATAATTTCCACTCCCCTATTCTGTGGATATACTTTTTATACACATAATCACTCCATTGATAATTTCTCAAGTCATAGATATGAATTTGATAAGTGTAATTTTAAATCACTGTCTATTTGTTGAGTTAAACATCCAATTCATTGCTGTTGTTTTTAAAATATTATGTGTGAATGTCCTTTGATTGTTTTACACTGAATATCCAATCACATTTAGTGTATTTATATTTTTCACACAAAACAATGTCGTTGATTTATCCTTAACCTAAGGGTACGACCTTTATGAGATATTTCATCTCAATTTACATTCCATTGAGACTTCTTTGTTGATGTACACCAAATCACTTTTATGTGGTGTATATAATGCACTTTTACCTAGTATATCATGAATCCATTTATTCTCATGATATTACAATATTTTGATTACCTCAATTATCTGTATTCAAGTTTCTCTCTTTTTCTTAGAAACTCTAACTAAAATACCATTTTTAATTGTTTTAATGAATTATTCTACTAAATCTTCTCATTAATGTCCATGTTTTAAAAAATGGTTTTAAGGATTTATTTATATAGACATTAATGTTTTAAAATTAAAACTCCTTTCAACAGTTTCAAAGTGGTATGGGACACTTTGATTCAAAAATCTATTTTTAAACGGCTTCTTGACAAATAATGTGACTTTTAAATGTTTTCAAGAAAAGGGGGATATTTCTCTAAAATAGTTTTGATGGTCATTTTCATCTATGTCAATATTATTCATTATTATCGACTGAGGTTAATATGATACAATAAAATCTTCCATATTGTATCGAATGAGTTATGTTTGACTGTGGATGTGCTATTTTTCAACCATTCATGGTTTGTGGTTAAAGTATTGACATTTCGTATTCTAGTTTTAATATGAATGTTTATGTTATGTTTAAACATTTTCATATGAGGAATGCATTGGACTTAGTAAGTGAAGGGTGGAGCCCGCTATAGCTCCTCGATGCATCGGTAGGTCTCATGAGACATACTACTGTCTTGGCATAAGGCCTTGGCGAAATCTTATTTGTATTCTTGGCACGAGGCCTTGGCTATGTGGTTATGATAGTCTGGTATTATGCATTCCATCATTATGAAAGTGGTTATTGATATTGAATTTGATTGTTTTACTAGTAGAATATCCATGTGAATAAGTAAATGGAATTATTTCATTTTATCTTTTCAATAATATGCTGATGTTCAAGTTTCAAAGGATTTTGTTTTAGTTATAAATTTCTTTAAGTGTTTATGATTATCTATGAAAGCTTCTGCTATATTGTGATCCTTACTGAGCATCTGATCTCACCCCTTTCAATGTTTTATTTTTCCCCAGATGTGAGGATGTAATTTTGAATGACCTGCAAGGATAGTATTAGGGGATATGAAGACAAGATTTTGTTGTAGTTTTTTTACCATATGATGTAATATAAGACTTATGAATATATCTAGTGTTTTTAGGACTACTAAACTAATCAGTCTTTTGAGACATGATCCTTTGTGATCATGCCAATGTTATGTAATAATGCACCGACTCTGGGTATCTAGGGTCGGGGCGTTATAGTTGGTATCATAGGATATTTAGTACAAAACTTGGAATCTAGATTTAGATAAACTCTGATTAGAGGACGTAGACCTAAAATGAACATTGAGGATTGGTATAGAAGAACTTCCTAGAATTTTGGTATTGTAGAGATTTTGTGATTTTTCTGAGCAATACATCCATGTCTGGATACGAGCAGGTAGAGGTGGCTCTGGAACAGATGTACCTAGGGGTAAAACCCGAAAACACCACATTGAGCTAGACTCGAATGGGAATTGTTGCACGACAACGGGTCTTGCTGCACTCTTGGTTACAACACTCCCTTGGGATATCATTAGCATAATTTACATTTTCTTTACAAACAAATTTGTATTATTATATTTATAATATGGGAGTAAATGACCTTGGTTAATCCTAATGTGTTTCAAATTGAGAATACGGTGACATGTTAATCTCTAAATGATTTTATGAATATTGTTACTCACACAATGCTTTCTGGTTTTAGTGAATTTCTGGATTCCAAGGAAGTCATAGTGACTTTTATAATGATGTATAAGGTGGGAACGGTGGTGGAAATGAGAAACAACATGGAATGTTGATAGGAGTAAAATATATCGTCTTTATGCAAAATAAATATTCCAAAACTTTGATCAAAATATATATAATAACTGATTCCCGGACTCAACAATGAAGAGAAAGGTGATGAATGATAAGATATCCAGTAGTGGAGACCATGGAGAAAGAAATCCAAAATTTCCATCATGTAGGAAATGTGGAAGGAGACATCAGGAAAGTGTCTCAATGGGAAAAAGAAACTCTTTACTTGCGGGAAGGAAGGATATAAAGTGAATAATTGACAATGAAAAATGAAGAGTACTATGAAAGAAGATAAAAATGGTCCCAAGAATCCATTAAAAGTCATTTTCCGTAAATGTAGGGGACCTGGCCATTACCTGAGTGAATGCCCTATTCTATAGGATATTTTCTTGGACAAAGAAGAAGCTATGTGGAAATAAATGGTTGGAGAAATGTTTAAAAATTATTAGTGCACCTTGTTTATGTGTTTACATTGGAATAATTTTCTCTTGTATTTTTATCCCTACATTTTTCCATGTGAGAATGATATTTTATGAAGAATTATCTTTTCTCCTGTGGATATAGTTATAAATAACCATTTTGTTTTATATGATCATTGGGTTTGAGGCAATTACAAGTTATTATAATTTGGGATGAAAATGCAAGGTATGAGATAACATTTGTGGTTTAATTATGTTATGGTTATTTTGAGGAATTTATCTCTTTTTTGTAATGTTGTAAAATATAGTTTTTGAAAAAGGACAACACGTAGACCGTGTGACAACCCGTCGCGTCGGACAAAGCCGTGGGAATCGAACCCACATCCAAAGTGCGATTGGGATTTATCACCTACCACTGGACTACGTGAAGTCCCTGGTTAATGTGAATATTATTCTTAGTTAAATGATTTTATTGATCAATAATAATTTGATTTGGGATCTTATTTCATATCAAGTGAATACACTTAGTATAGGAAAATGATTTTGTGATTAAGCGATAAATGTTATTTTGGAAGATGTTCATTTTTTTGGGGACACTATATTCCCAAGGAAAATAGAATACTATGGGATTTCATTTGAGGAGTAATGGTGTATTTTTATCTATGATTTTATTGTGGATTTATAGTGATATGGGTTATTTATGGAAATTATTAACCGATAATAGAGAATATGTGATTAGGTTAATTACTTTTAAGTATGTGACTTTAAGATTAATTGATTCCATTTAGAGATACCACTTAACATGGAAGACTGCATAACCAAATTCTTCTATGTTTTGAGTTTCAATATTATTTTGGATTTTATTAATGGAATTTGAGGACACTTATTTTTTGAATTCAATTTATTTAACTTGGGGGTATTGTTGGTTTAATTTTACACATTAAGATTAGTATTTCATTATCTAATGGATTATCCTATTGGGGGATCACCATATCTTACAGTAACCATTTTGGATTTGATTAATCTCTAAAGACAAGTTAAATATATAGCTTATCCATCGTGGATCATGTGATTCTATAAGATGTTTATTCTATATCTTTGAGTGTGACCAAGTCTTCATGAATACTCATCGTTTAAAAATGATTTAGTAGTAGGAATTTATTAAAGAACGAAACATTACAAAAAAAAGTATTACTCTTTATGTTTTTAGTCAATCTCAGAAATTAATTCTTCATCTTTATGTAATGTATCTTAAAAAAAATTATAAAAATGTTGTCAATTTACTTTTCCTACTGCGAAACTAATGACCGTTTGTCCCATCACATGTTTCCGGTTTTCTTATTGTTAAATTTCTCCTAATCATGTTTTCTATCCCTCTCCATCAGAACTTGACACTTATTTTATCATCCATACCCATATTTTTCTACATGGAATACTAGTATAGGTTATCTCGGGTAACCTTTGTACTTCTCTTTCTTTATTTTAAAGTGATAGTTTTATATAATCTTTTTATGATGTGGGAATTTCCATTATATTCCAATGCACAATTTTAAAAATTTTGAGGATGAAATTTATTGAAGGAGGGAAGAATGTAACACCCCAATCTTCCACGGTACGCTTCTCATTGATTAATATAGTAGCGTGTCTTGTACGCAACATCGAGTTCTAACAATCCCTGACCAATCAAAGTAGCTGTAATGAATAGTAATACATACTTTTTGAAATTTTATAAATTCTATCTCTCAAAATGGACATCATTTTTTGATTTGGAATATCGAAATTATCATAGGGTGAAATTTTAATAATTTTCGGATAACTTTTATATTTTGATGATTAGTGAACATTACTAAATTTTAATTAAAAGAAACTTTTTTAATAGAAATAATTAGTATTTATAAATTGTGAATTTGAGTAGTTTTAAAGTATATTTAGAATATATTTTTACCATTTAATTCAATGTTTGTCATTGGACATAATTTCACAAATAACTGGACATAAACAAGTACCAATCTTTTGATAGTTATTATATCTTAAAAACAAGTTTTTTGTTTTGACAGCGGGAATTAATTTTAAATTAATTTCTGCCACTTTTATGTTTTCAATTTTAAAAAAGGATTCCATTTTTGGAATCAGTATGTTCAAATTTTTTAAATAGGTAACTTTTATTTTTAGAATTTTTGAATAATTACTTCGGTAAATATTTTATTTACCATGGTTAAAGGGTAAATCCTGTAAATAAGGGTTAAAAAATATTATAATAATACTAAATTATCCTTAAATGTGTCATAACCTTATTTGTGGGTACATTTCCGACCATGGGCATCTTTAGGGAAATTTCGGGACCCCATGGAGCCACTTGTAGGTGATAGGGACACTTTATATTAATTATGTTAAAATAAATACAAAAATGATAAAAGCATATATCTTTCAGAAAAACATTTTTTACATAGGGTTATATATGTTGGAATTTTGATTATAAATATTACATATAATGATAAAAGGATTTCCTACGTAATGATATTTTATTTGTAATTTTTAGACAAAAATAATTTAATTTATTTATGACACAATGATGATGAAGTAATTACCATAATAATAAAAAATTAAAATAATTGATATTATAAATACCCAAATAAATATAATTTGAGACTTTTTATGAATTAAACTAATTTTTTAGTTTAATATGACATGTTAGAAATGAGTTAAATAACTTATTTAGAAGTAATAATTCTATTATGATTTTTACAAAAATCAATTATTGAATAGTGTCAAAATTGACATAAAAGAGTTTTTAAAACAAATATTATTTATTTATTTATATTAAATTATTAAAAATATAAGGTTTGGCCAAGAGACTTATATCATGATATTTTTATCCTTAATGGATCACTTGGGGGTATCTTGGATGTATATAGTAATTTTATTAACCATATAATATAAAAATACAAAGAGACATTGTAAAAGTGAAACTAATTAACTAAGAGTTAATACTTAAAGATATGATTAATATAGTAACCCAAACCTGTCTAAATCCTATTTTTTGGGGGATTTTCGACTTATAACTACCATATCCTTTAAATAATCCAATTTGGAGACATTATAAACCGAATATTAATTTATTATAAAATAATATTTCTAGCTTTTCCAAAGGTGCCCCTCACCCCTCTTATAAAAGGGCACTCATCCTTCTCATTATTTCACACCTTCAAAGCCTTTTTTTCGGCTAAACCCTGACCAAATTATCTCTCAACTTCCCTCACTACAACCTAGAGGCCTTAGTTTGATCAGAAAGCCAACCTATGGAGCCCTTTTGATCAAATCAAAAGGATGAACCCGAAGAAGAGGTAATGTTTTTACCACCCTTTTTCAAATAATTTTCTTCTTCAAATTCTTCTTTCATTGTTATTCCCATTATAAAATAATTAATCCAGTATATACTATATACTATAATATTATTATAAATAACGTACAACCATATTCAGTATTCTATCCATCCTTTAAATGACATGTCACCATACGTGGGTACGTACGGTTTACCGTCTCCACGTCGTGGTGTAATTGTCATTCAATAAATTATTATTTGAATGGGTATAATAATGTGTTTAATTCATGTAAATAATAAATATAACATGATAATTATTCTTTATATATGATATACCATCCAATTATATATTATTTAAACATCAAAAGAATGATATTGTCGCTCTTGCGTACGTACGGACTACCATCTCCACGAAAGCGATGAGATTCATTCTCCATCGTATCCATTCTAGTATAATTATCATTTTATGATTTAAAAATAATGTTTATGGACTTGATATAATTCTGGATATGAATAAGATACAACCTATCCATAACAAACACGACTTACCTAACAATGAATATAAAGGAAAACGAGTAAGTTAACACCTGAAATGACAATAATACTCAGATATTATTTACAAATCAATTATAAAAGACCATATATGATATCATATTAATGTAAATTATTCTTGTATAATTCAATAACAATTATTTAACCATTATACAGGAGGTTAACCTACCGTCGACCAAGGAAAAATTACAAAGTAAGGGGTTTCTTATCTCACATTTAATTTCGTGAGAATTCCATTGTTCACCATGTATTTATTGCTTGTGGTGTGTGTACTGCCCATGATTTTATTCATTGTGTAATATACATTAATTTATGGATATTTGAATCATAATTGTAATATCCTTCTTTCATTGGTGTATGATTCGTAAGGTACCAAATCGAT
This sequence comes from Viscum album, assembly GCA_963277665.1. Classification (NCBI taxonomy): domain Eukaryota; kingdom Viridiplantae; phylum Streptophyta; class Magnoliopsida; order Santalales; family Viscaceae; genus Viscum; species Viscum album. The sequence goes on from OY728127.1 coordinate 608,194,517, forward strand.
AAGGGAATTTGAAATTTCAATTTCCATTTATTCAACTTTACGCAAACTTCATTGATTATTTTACTCTGAGATTATGTGTGGAATCACAATTCATTTGCTTATGTCATAATTTCCACTCCACTTTTCTGTGGATATACTTTTGATAGACATAATCACTCCATTTATAATTTCTCAAGTCATCGATATGAATTTCATAAGAGTAATTTTAACTCATTCTCCACTTGTTGAGTTAAACATCCAATTCATTAGTGTTGTTTTTACAAGATTATGTGTGAATGTCCTTTGATTGTTTTAAACTGAATATCTAATCATATTTACTATATTTATATTTCTCACACATAACTATGTCGTTGATTTATCCTTAACCTAAGGGTAAAACCTTTTTGAGAGATTTCATCTCAATTTACATTCTATTGAGAATTCTTTGTTGATATACACCAAATCACTTTTATGTTGTGTATATAATGTAATTTGACATAGTATATCATGAATCCCTTTATTCTCATGATATTAAAATTCTTTGATTACCTCAATTATTTGTATTCAAGTTTCTCTCTTTTGGTTAGAAACTCTAACTAAAATACTATTTTTAAATGTTTTAAAGACTTATTCTTCTAAATCTTTCTCATTATTGTCCATGTTTTAAAAAATGGTTTTAAGGATTTATTTATATGGACATTAAAGTTTTAAAATTAAAACTCCTTTTAAATTTTTCAAAGTGGTATGGGACACTTTGATTCAAAAATCTATTTTTGAACGGCTTCTTGATAAATAGTGTGACTTTTAAATGTTTTCATGAAAAGGGGGATATTTCTCTCAAAAAGATTTGATGGATATTTTCATCTATGTCAATATTATTCATTATTATAGATTGAGGTTAATATGATACAATACAATCTTCCATATTGTATCGAATGAGTTATGTTTGACTGTGGATGTGCTATTTTTATACCATTCATGGTTTGTGGTTAAAGTATTGACATTTCGTATGCTAGTTTTAATAAGAATGTTTATGTTATGTTTAAACACGTTCATATGAGGAATGCATTGGACTTATTAAGTGATTGTTGGAGCCCTCTATAGATCCTTGATGCATTGGTAGGTCTCATGAGACAACCTAGTGTCTTTGCACAAGGCCTTGGAAAAATATTATTTGTAGATGTGGCATGAGGCCTTGGATATGTGGTTATGATAGTATGGCATTATGCATTCCGTCATTATATAAGTGTTTATTGATATTTCATGTGATTGTTCGACTATTAGAATATGCATTTGAATAAATAAATGACATTATTTCATTTTATCTTTTCCATATTATGCTGAAGTTCAAGTATAAAAGGCTTTTGTTTTAGTTATAAATTGCTTTAAGTGTTTATGCTTATCTATGAAAGCTTCTGCTATATTTTTATCCTTACTAAGCTCCCGAGCTCACCCCTTTCAATGTTTTATTTTTCCCAGGATGTGAAGAAGTAATTTATGAATGAATTGTAAGGATAGTATGAGGGGATATGAAGATAAGATGTTGTTGTAGTTTTTTTACCTTATGATGTCATGTAAGACTTATGAATATATCTATTGTTTCTAAGACTACTAAACTAATCGGTCTTTCGAGACTTGATCCTTTGTGATCATGCCAATGTTATGTAATAATGCACCGACTCTGGTTATCTAGGGTTAGGGCGTTACACATGATCAAGATGTTTTAATTCAACAAAACTAGGAGGTTATCGACAAAATCATCTTCTTGAACATATCCATTAAGAAATGCACATTTTATGTCCATTTAAAAAATATAGATGTTAAGGAATGCTGAATAGGAAAATATAATATGAATAGATTCAATTATATCTAACAAAGTATAGGTTTCTTCATATTCTATTCCATCTTGTTGATTATATCCTTTAGCAACAAGTCCTCCTTTATTTATTATAATGACTCCATTTTCATCACATTTTTTTCTAAAAACCCATATTACTCCAATTATAGTTGTTTCTTTAGGTCTTTAAACTAATGTCATGACTTTATTTTTTATAAATTCATTTAGTTCATCATTCATTTATTTAATCCAATACTCATCACATATGGCCTCATTAAAAGTTTTATGTTAAAATTGGGATAGAAAGGAAAGTTGTTCTATTTCATTTCTCAAGGAATTTCTAGTCCTCACAGGTTGATTCACATCACCAATGATATTATCTCTAGGATGATTCATAATAAACAATTGATTTGGGTTTTGTAAAATCATTTCATCAAAATAAGGTAGAAATTATTTTAGGGTAAATATTTTAGAAATATTTTCATTATTATTTCCCTTATAGAAAGAACTTTCGATCAAAGGTTGATAATCAGTTCGTGAAATGACATATATTGATATCGGTAGGGGTTGTTTAAAAACAAAAGGATCAGTTTCATCAAAAATAAAATAACAATTTCATCAATACTAAAAGATTTTTTTGAACACTGTAAGACATAGATGTTGTGGATTAACCTAAAGGATTCCTTCATCAAATTTGGGTGAAAATTTATGTAAGTTATCTTTATTATTCAATATGAATACTTTGCATCCAAATACTCTAATGTAAGAAACATTAGGTTTTTCACCAGTCCATAATTCATACGATTTGTTATTTTGAAAATTTCTAGTTAAAGAATGATTTATAGTATAACATGAAGTACTTACAGCTTCAGCCCAGAACTGCTTAGAAATTGAGTATTCACTCAACATGGTTCTTGTAATTTCTTGAAGAATATGATTTCCTCTTTCAACAACACCATTTTTCTGAGAGGCTCATGGAGTAGAAAATTTGTGAGTAATACATTTTTTACTAAAAAAATATTTGAAATCCAAATTTGGGAATTTTCCACCATGATCACTTTGAATGGTTATTATTGGTAGTTTTTTCTCATTTTTTACATGGGATCTAACTATAATGCATTATTAGGTGAAACATCACTAATTGATTTAAATCTATTTTTATGTTTATTTCTATTTTTACAAGGGTCACATACTTTTGAAGAATCAATCCTAAGATCTGATAGATCGTTAACAAGTCTTTTAATTGTGAGTTTTTAGTGGTTACTATGGTTATAGTATCTTAACATTCTATTCCATGACCTATATCGGTCTTTCATTTCACTTATGCAAGGTAAGTCTTGGATCCTAAGGTCTTCTAACTTAAGTGTGTTTGCATTATCATACCTATAGTAAGAGAGAATTAATTCATCCTTGGAATTATGAACTAAACATTTATAATTACTAAAATTGAAAAAGGTAACCATTATCACATAATTTACTTATATTTATATGGTTGTGCTTAAGACCTTTAACAAAAAAATGATATTAAAACATTTCCTAAAATAACAATATTAACTATACCAATGATATTTCATTGAGAATTATCTTTGAATGTTACTCTTCCAACTTTAATTTCAATGATCTTTTCAAAGAAATATTTATTTCCAGTCATATGTTGGGAACATACACTATCCATGTAGAAAATATTTTTATTTTTGGTGCACTTTTAGTTTTCTTGAAAATGAAACAGTTTGATTTTCAGAACCTAAACTTGTTTGATTGTGGAAATGTTAAATAAATGAGCTTTAGGTATCCACATTTGTTTTGAAAAGTGAGATTTATAAAATGATAAATAGTGGGTTTTATTAAAGGAATAGTTTCTTTCTCAATGTCCACCACTCTAACACGTAGTGAAAAATGGGGAACTTTTAGTAAAGAAATAGTTTTGTCTTAAAATATGTTTTAAGCAAGAATAACCTATTCTAGAATTATTTCATAGAGGAAGAATTTGAGAATACATATTTTCAATGTTTTTTACTATAAGTAAAGCATGAAAAAAGTTTCTTAAGAGAAAAAAATAATATTTTTTTCTAATGACTAAACCTTCATTCTCAAAAGAAATTGTTGTGCAATTATTTTTTCTTTCAAAAAACTTTTTCTCTAAAACATGTTTTACTAAATCCTAAGAATGTTTATCCTTCTTAGAATTATTTCCCATAAGGTTTTTTGATATATCTCTTAAATAATGTTTTTTCAAATAAATCTCTTTTAAAAGATCTTATACTTATTTTGTAAGGATAGATATTTTAGAATTTTTCTTTTCAACCTTTTTCATGAGTTTGTAATTCTCATTTTTATGTAGTTCGTAAATTCTTGATACTAATTCAAAAGAAGGTAAATTATCCTCTACTAAGGAAGTTTATTCATCTGAAGAGTAATAATATTTCTCATCAGGGTATTTGACATTTAATGATAAATTTTTATGATATTATTCATTGTGTACCTTAGCCATGAGACAATGATTTTCAATATGTAGTCTGGCTTGAAGTCCAATATTCTTCTGACCAGAAGATTCATTTTCAGAAGATTCTTCTGAAGAGTCACCACCACTAGAACTACAAGTATAATTATTCTACAATACATTATTAGTCTTATACATATAATACTTTTTCTTTTTCCCTTCATAATGATTATCCTTTCAGTATTTCCCTTTATGAAAAGGATAATATGGTTTAATATGTGCTGATCTTTTTCATTCATAACATGTTACTTCTGAGTCTTTCTTGCCCTTTCTATCTTTCTTTTTGAATCTATACTAAAAACATTTCTTTCCCAAAATCTTATACATTATTTTAAAATTATTGGCTAGTTCATTCCTTGAATGATCACTTTTCACTAGATTCAGATATAACAACATATTTATTGGAATTATATCTTCTTACCCTTTCTGGTGTCTTGAATTTAGATGTAGTAGTAAAAGATACACTTCCATTTCCAATCTTCTTATTATTGAAATCTATATCTCTTTTCATTCATGTTTTATGTTGTAATAGGGTACCAAATAATTCATCAAGAGTGATTTGAGTAACATTCATGTTCTCATAAATAGCTTTCAATTTTGATTCCCACTCGTTGGGCATGATTTCTGTAATCTTGTCCACAAGTATCTCATCGTCATGTACTTTTTATCCCATATATTGGAGATATCTGACGATATTCATTAATTCTTTTTGAATATTTCATACTAATTATCCATATGGAAAAACAAAACCACGATATTCACCTCAGAGCATGGCCCTTTTTATTTCTATAAATTAGATGTACCAAAATGTGTGACTTCTAGTTTCTTCCAGATATAGTTGATTTCTTCACATGATGATATCTACCTATATATATTCATAGTCGTATAACATATAAAAGTATTGGGTACCTTGTAATTTAGTTGATATTCTGGTTTCTCTTAGTTAGTGAATGTTCTAACTTCCGTTTCAGGAATTTTATAATCTACAGTGAGCATCACAAAATTATCTACTCCAGTATTAATAACAAATGTCTTCATTCGATCTCTCCATTACCCATAATCATTCCTATAAAAAATAGGTGGTCTAGTGGGGTTTATATTATCAATTGATCCAATATTAATTCCTTCCATCTTATAAAAAAACACTTTTACGGTCAACACATTAGTGTAGTAAGTAATTATAAACAAAGAGTATATAATAATATAATTGTCTTACAGAACGAAATAAATCAAGTAAAACAATATGTGAAAACCATGATATGATACAAATTATAGGATTGAAATATAGATGTAAATGTATTTGAGATGGTACAATACAAGAAGGGGTGAATTTTAGGTTTATAAATATTGTATTTAAAATCATAAAAAACATATTTAAATAGATTTTAAACTAATATAATTCAAAAATCCTCTTATGAAACAAAACGAATGATCAAACTGGTCTTGGATCCGTTGGAAATAATATGATACCATAGGTTATTAAAAACAATTTTATTTGGATTAAATACAATAATCAATGTATAAAAAATGTGAATGATTCAACAATATAGTATATAGAATTTATTAATTCAATATAATTTGAATTAATTTATTGTAATTAAAACAATTACAATAGAAAAAAATATGAATAGAAAGAGGAAATAAAATGATTCCTTTTCTATTAAAAATAGAAGTGGAAATGTAAAGGGTATTACAATTCTTTTCTCCCAATGAGTTGGGTATCCTTTCACCTTGGATAAAAAAGTCTGCCTTACCACTACCCGGGCAAGCACCCAATATGATGATAAGCACTTCATTCTTCATATCCACGAAATCTCTCGATTAAGAAGGTAATCGGAACCTCTATCTTTAAAATACTTGAAATCCCTCAATACAATGATCGAAAGCACAATATTCCTATCTGCGAAATCCTTCGATCGTTATCACAATGATCAGTCAGACAAGGAAAAACAAAGTACATGTGGAAATACAAGAACTAGGAAAAAGTTGTTCGCATCTTGTATCTTTAAGGATTTATGCACAAATCAAGAGAGAGGATACATTATCTCCCTCTAGAATCCAAATAGTGTGTCTTGTATGATCAATCCTCGAAGTCTTTTTTTTCTCTGGTACAAATGACCTCCTATTTATAGAACTCTTTTCCAACATTCATATTTGATTTGAATGGTCATATTTCTTTGGAAAATGCTTAGGGACTTGGACACCTGGAATTAAAATTTTCCAAAAAATAGAAAACATGACATCATTTTGATTAGTATATAATTAACTCCATGACATCATTTTGGTTAGAAAACAATAAATACATATGTATGAAGGATTTAGTATGATGAATATATAATGCATGAGTAAATGGATAATGTGAAACATGTATGCAGTATTATAGTAAGACATGAGTACAATGAAATACATGAGTAAAATGGGTGTGATGCATGACCTGGGTACAATACATAATATGAATACGATACATAACATGGTTACATTGCATAACATGGATGTGATACATAACATGGTTACAATGTATAATATGGGTACAATACATAACATGCTTATGATGTGTAACGTGATTACGATGTATAACATTATTATGTTTCATAATAATACATTTGGTTATGATATAAAATATCATATGTTTTTACGATGAAAAACAAAATATTTGGTTATGATGAAAAACAACATATGTGGTTATGATGAAAAACAATATATGCAGTTATGATGAAAAACTACATATGTGGTTATAATGAAAAATAGAAAATGTGGTCATGATTAATCACAACATATGTGCTTATGATGAAAAACAAAATATGTGGTAATGATGAAAAACAAGAAGTAATTTGGAATTTCCAAAACAAAATAATAAATGGGAAAGTAAAAAACACATTTTGACTCATTAGTTCCCCTAACTGATGCATGAGTACCACACCCTTCTCTTATGATGACTCCCTCTACCCTGGGAGACTCGTACCATCAACCATGTGTCTTGCGGTCTTCCCATGTAAGGAATTACCTTCTTGGGTCCTAGTATTTTTTGTATTCTACCCATTGTCTAATACTACACAACCAGGTTTCTATTGGTAACTCCTACTGTTGGGGCCTTCTCTACCAGGAAGGTCTCCACAAGTACATCTCGCTCTTTCACCCAGCCTGACTAGAGAAGATAAGAGCCAACATAGACGCCCGGATCTCCCAGTGTATCTCCTTCTCAAAATCCCGATCCATGATGAATGGGTCACTCAACATGTCTATGGAGTAGTGAGAAAGATCCTTGAATCTCACTGAGTACTATTCTCCAAACTAGCTACCCAGATGTATGTGTAGTGGCTCTTATATATGCATAGTGCATAATGTTACTGGAAGGAACTCCTCCCTGATGAGGCACTCAAAGGCTATCCAAGTGAGGGTCACCTCATTATGTGTTTGGATCGTCACGCTCCTCCATATCCACGCCAAGCCCAAAAGAAGGCTCACAGCTAAAACTGCAATCTAGTCGAGAGGCATCCTCAATAGACAGAAGACTCATGTGACCACCTCAAGCCAATCCTTACCCACATATGGGTCATTATATCCTTTGAACCTGGGTGGTATCCACCTATGGAACTCACGTAATACAGTGTTCCTATGTGCATCCTCTATTGGTAGTGATAGTAGAAATTTATTACTGATGGGTTGTGGTAAAACTAGAGCACCACCCGGTAGGGATAGCTCTGGTACTAGTCCCAGTACTGAAGCCTCGTCACTAGGAATAATTTCCTCGCGGTCATAAAATGGAATCCTAATTTGTTGTCTACGTGGTGGTATCCTGAAATAGATTAAGATGAACCACAGTCAATAAAGTGTTCATATTGAGCTGACACAAGAATGAAAAGAGGACACACTCAAATCATATATGATTCATGTACCATTTTTTTCCTTACAACTAGTTTTTTCAAGTTCTATGTCGGATATTAGGTTTCCTTGAGTCCTGCTATATGGATACGCCAGCCACCACACCAAAACTGGAGTCCTTGGCCTGAAAAACGAACTCAAAACACTTATCATTATTTCCCCAAACTAATCTCACAGACTCTCAGTCCCAATGAGGAACCAAACCCCTCTAATACCACTCTTTCATGACCTATCCCGGTGGGTCCCATTCCACGACATTATCAAACCATCCACCAATTGTACAAGGGCTAGAGACTAGTTCCATGTAGTAATATCTCAAAAATGGGTGGAATTATATTTAAATCTATATGCAAAAACACAACTGAAATACCATAAATGTTGAAAATTAAACACTGAGTAAACCATGCATGCCACTAACAGAACCACTAAGAGTAACAATACAATATTGAAATTAAAGGGGAAAGTATACAAGCCCAAAAAAAGAAAATTGGAAAAAAAAAGTGAGTACACAAGTCACTGGGAACTCTTCTGTAGAAAACTATACCTCAAGGTTAAGTGAAAGGTAGCTATCTAATGACATAAGAGTATGCCTCGCCTGTCTAATATCACTGGGAACCATCTAGCACTGGACCACCTAGTTATCTATTAAAGTGTCGGTCTTATGCACAAAACATGACATGTGTGGGAAAATACCTAGTATGGGTGAGTAAAAAAATACTCAGTAAGAAACCCCAAATCCAAAAAGGAAAGATCACAAAGTAAAGAACCCAAAGGAATGTACACTTGAAGTATTTTCAGCTCACATAGGAGTAAATATGAAGTATTAAAAGTAATACTATCATATGTAATCATCGAACAACCAGTAATCTCGAGTCACTTAGACCCTCTAAGTAAATTAGAACCACTGAGTCACTTAGACCCACTGATTCACTTAGACCCAATGATTCACTTAGACCCAGTGAGTCACTTAGAGCCTCCATTTCACATATACCCGCTAAGTCAATTAGACCTGCTGAGTCACATAGACTCATAGTCATGGTCTTCTTGTCATAGCCAGCAACATGATTTCTACTCATTGCATGCTTATTCTGGGAGAACTTACTCATCAATCCAAAGTTTTTACGTCTACATCCATGAAAACCCACTTAGAGTACATCAAATGTAACACCTCTTCATGAGGGTCCCAACTCCACAAATAGATCATCAATCGAATGTACAATTTGAATATTAGGGGATATTAAGTGAAAAGGGGTAGGTTTGGTTATGGGTCTGGTCCGACCTAGTAGGACGGACCCGGCCCAGCCCGATGTCGGCCCTCCTTCCTAGCCCATCCCAATGAAGTGGGATGACTTGTCTATTTTGAATGGGTTGGTAATCACATCCTCTCCTAGTCAATGCAACAGGAAGTTGGTCTGCCACCTCCCCCCACATGGTCCCACCAACTGCATGCCAACACAGACTCGTGGATGTGGTTCGGGCCATTTTTCATGATGCAGCACCATTAAGACCCCTTAACTCTATACCACCGCAGCCCGCTTAGTCGCGGTCTCTGCTCGCCGCCCGTGACTATTTTTGCAGGATCCTCCGCCAATGACATTTTAGTGGGAGGCCTACACCACCACCACAGACCACCTGCTCGTGGCCTTCTGCCACTTTCACGGACCTCATGGTCGCAGCCTTCCCCACATGGCGCTTAAATCTCCCATATCCTCCTTTTTTGGGATGATACGCTATCATGGTCCTTTATGGACCTCAGATTTTCATCACTACTGTCATATAGCTGGTGTCTTGGATCATGGCTCCATGAAGAATAGGAAGAACAAAATATTTCCAAAAATAGATGGATCTGGGCCTTGTTTATGTGGGCTCTGACCCACCTGCATTAGAATTGAAATTGGGGGGGGGAGATTACAATTCCAATCATGGATCACATCAAAACATGGATGACCCCGATTCAAATTTCTATAATCTAAACCACCCCACATACGTGATCGATCTGCGGGTCAACCTGTTCTTGGGTGGGTCTACATTCATCGCCCATACCAATGAATCCGGAAAGGAAGAATTCACACATAAATAAACCACTACCTATGATTGGAATCATTTTTGGAAAATCACAGAGCCTCACCATCGTCATTTTTCGATCCCCAATCTACAAACTCTTGCCATTGGAAAAATCCTTCAATGCAAAGGGGGAATTCGTTGTCATTAGTGATTCGTCATTCATCACTACTTTTCATTCACTAACTAATTTCATCCAAAGCATCAGGGAAGACTTCAAGATCCTCCTCTGATCCCAAATCTTTGTTAATCAATTAAACGAATGAAATGAATTTTACTGTTTCTGTTACACTGAGTCACCGAGTCGCTATGCTATTTAGTTTATGAAATGAAATAGCTAACTTGATGTTGCATTGCAGTGAATCATTTTTGAATAAAATAAAAAAAATTATGTTTATTTTAGTTTTCATGAATATATCTAAAAATTAACTTTTACCCCCAACCCATGCCAGTCGAGGTTAGATCCCTCCTAAGTAAAATTCATCATTCTAGACACAACGGTGCCCAGGAATTTTTAATCTAAGAAACTATTTGGAATTTTCCAAAACCGCACATGCGTGCTAATTTTAATAAACTAATAAAAATTTTAAACATTTATTATGGGAACTTGGGTCTCAAAATCATATCTGGTATCTAGACATGGTTTTGAATTAATCTGTATAATTTAAAAAATTACATTGAAAGTATAGGACATTACATCATGAAAAAATTATTAAAAGAAAATTTAATATATCACCCACCTCTGCATGCTTCCACTACACCTAGAACAATAAAGTTGTATCAATGTGGTCATGTTTAAATTTATAATTATTTTTATCATTATGATCTATGAACAATTTTTTTACATTTTTATTACATGTTATTCGTTATTTAGTCCTATTTTTTAATATTTTATAGACATAATAATCATGTTCATTCAGTGTTTCATTTTCTTAAAAGTTCAAGAAGAAATAAAGAGTGATCGAAGATTACATCAGGAAGATCCAAATCATTGGATGTAAAAATGGGCTACATGGTGTGCAACTAGAGTACACATTATATAGCCATGTGTATTGTATCTTGATGTGCCAATCAATTAATTATATGTTGTTCTTTTACTGCACATCACGTGTTGACCAGGACAAATTGGCACTCAGTAAGTGGATATTGGGTGTGTAGTTGGCATGTACAAATCATGTAGCCTTGTCGAGTTAACACGTCAAATCCCCAAGTGTGTTACTTGGATATACAACAACCAAGATACATGGAGTGTAGCTATATTTACATGTCATGTAGGCTCCCAATAATAGAGAAAATTAAAATTACATTTATTTTAAAAATTGCATCATTAACACATTATTTTATTTATTGGAACACCATTTTGTGTTTGACAATTTAATAATTTTTTTAATGAATTTAAAATTATAAAAAAAAATTAAATTAATATGTCATTATTGGTTATTCTATTTTTTCATTGAATTCCATTACTGATGAGTATCTCCAAATAATATCACATGATCATTAAGATGAAATGGAATTAATTAATAATTTAATTAATTAATGAAATAAAATTTATCTTAAATAATAAAAGAAAAAATAAATAAATAAATACTACCCATTTATTTTTTGGATTCATTTCATATGTAACGATTAATGAGAATGTTCAGGAACTGATTATGTGTTGGATGTTTTAATTAAATTTATTACGATGGTTTGAAATTATTTAATATTAAATTAATAGATTTCAAGTGAGTCATCCCTCCTTTAATTATTATGTAGGACCAACGTGTCCAAGAATATCTATGTAACACCCTTTAAACAATCCTTTGGTTCCCCTCACCTGTGTGTGAGTAATAAATATTTGTAATTAATGGAGAATCCCAAGGCACATGGAGGTGGTTCAAGATTGAACCATAATGATTCTAAATCAAGTGATACATAGGTGGATAGGTGGAATGCTGTAAATCATACCTAGACTAGCTGTAGGAATTATTTCCCCAAGGTAAAAGGGTGATTCATTGTCCCTTAATTAAATCAAATTTTAGATAATTCTCATGAATGAGTCATCTAATTAATTATTATTTTCAATCTATGTAATTATTTATTTTATATATCTAAGGTCGCGATAACATATATAAATGAATTAATGTGATAATACAAAATTTTAATAAATTGTTTATGTATTAGTGTTTTATCTAATATGGTTAATTAATTAACATCAACTTAATATTAACAGAATGTGCAAAGGGTAAAACAAGATAAAATTTATTCATAATAAATTAAAATCCATCAATAAAATTTTATTTTAGACTAAGACTTCAATTAATTGATTGGAAATGAAACCATAGAATTAAGTGTAGTACATAGCCAAAGTGTGGACACATACGTTTATTGAGGAGTTCTTATGAGAGTTTTGGGTTGATTTAACTGAAATTTTATTGAATTTATTATCTAAAGTCTCTTTAATACAAACTTGGAGGAATGTTCTTAGGAAGTCCAAGTAATGATTTCAGGATAGGGGAATCCAATCAATAGGTCATGGAGTAGAAAATCTATAGTTTCAAATTCCACCTACCAAAATACTTTATTATGGATTTCATGGCCAATTTCTGGATGAATAAGAAAACTAATGGTGATCCTTTCCACTATAATGTTATAGTAACAAAACATTTAGAGTTCAATTGTAATGTCTCTTGAGACTTGATAAAATAGTTGGATATTTAATAAATTAATAAATAAAAACATTTATTTAATTATAACTCACCTATTTTGTAATCAAGAAAAGTAATAATAATATTATCTTTCTAATTTCAGAATGAAATGGAAAGTTCGTCATCCACATTATCCTTACTATCAATATTAGAGAAATATAGCCTCCTAACTATCAGTAACTTATTGGGGTGGTTTATACACCTTTGGTTTATGTTATGCCATGAAATGAAATATTACATACTAGAATCCTCAATTCCAGATCCACCTACTAACGAAAAAAGTGATGACAAATTGATTTTCTATATAAAAAATTTGATAGATGTGGGATAAATCTAGTGTTTGATGCTTTAATTGGTGTCGAGTCAACTAATGATGGCCCACAAAAACATGGACGTGTATAGCATACATTATCACCTCTATGTTATTTAATAGGAGATATATAGAAAAGAATAGTTGGATATTTTCAAGTGTATATTTCAATGAAAGAATAGAGAGGTTTCCCCAGATGGGCTTCACGTAGACAAGATCATTGGCTACGTTGAGCTCTAAGAGGTTCTAGGGTTTAAACTACATGATGAACTAGGCACTGACCACATTCTAGCATCAATCCCTCTGAACATAGCCAGTTTTGTTGTGAATTTTAATATGATCAGCATTGAGAAGTCTCTACCAGATCTTCTTACTCATCTTCTCTATGTATATAAGGATATGTAGTGTGAAAATCCTTCCATCCTTAAGTTAAACAAATGAAAAGGGAAAGATTTTATATTTAAACCCAAATCTTATTCACAACCTTCCATGAAGAGGAAGATCATGGAGAACAAAACGGAATATGATGTTATCTATTTCACATGTGGTAGAAGGTCCACTAGAATAAAATCACCCAAACAAAGAAGAAGGGGAAGCATCAAGTGGATTTCTTGTCGATTGTTATTTATCTATTTCTAAAAATTGGGTATTATATATAGCTTATGGTACTCACATATGTATTCAAATAAAGGAACCAAGTAACTTATGTATGATTTATCGAGTAGAGGTAGATCTTCGAGCAGCCAATATATCTAAGCATGCTGTTATAACTACCAGGGAATACCACCTTAGGTTTCCAACCCGAATGATCTTAGTTCATAAGGGTTGTTATGATTGTCCATCACTTATCAGAAACATTATTTATGTATCCAGATTTGATATATATGAAATTATTTTCAAATTTTAGGATAAATTTCACTTATTTTATAAAGATATCATTTTTTATGGTAAGGGGAATTTAAATAACTTTCAGTGTGTGTTGGATTACACGAACCAAATAATGGAAATCGATAATGAAGCTACTTCACATGACACATACTGGACCCATATTTGGCATCACCAGCTAGGTCAGGTAAATGAATGGTGATTGACTAAATTACATCAATATGGATATTTATATTCTTTTTAACAATGACCATATTGTGTATATAACGCATGTTTATAATGACAAATAAACAATGCCTCATTTAGTGGGAATGGTGAAAGGGATAATGATATTCTTGAATTAGTTCATATCGATGTGTGTAGACCATTTCATATTGAAGAAAGGTGTTGGTACTCATACATCCTAACCATTAATTATTTTTTTGTAAGATATGGATATCATTACACAATGAGGTATAAGTCATGTTTTTTTTGACAAATTCAAGGAATTCAAGGATGAAGTTAAGATCCATCATGGTAAAAAGATTAAGAAACTAAACTCAGACTATGTGGGAGAGTATCTTAATCCAGAGCTAATTTATTATCTATTGGAGTTTGGTATTTTATCTCAACTCACTCCCCCCAATATGCCTCAGTGAAATGGTGTATGTGAAAGTAGGAACCACACCATATTGTACATGGTGATATTAATGATGACTTATGCGAGTCTTCTATTATAATTTTGGTGATAAGTGTTACAAATAGCTGCATAAATACTAATATGAGTGACAACTAAAGAAAAATATAGTATACTATAAAAATTATGGAATGTAACGAAACCCATGTTTTCTCACTTGCATGTGTGAGGTGTGAAAAATTTATTAAGTAATCGTCAGGAAACAAGATTTCACCATGAGGCACAATGTGTAACTTTATAGTATATCCCAAAAAAACAAAGGGATGCTACCAATACAATCTTTTAGACAAAAAGGTTATGGTTGATTGACATCCCACATTTCATAAGGAGGATAATATCTATAAAAGAGATATTGCAGGTGAGATAGACTTATATGATGTCCTAGATCAATATACACATGATTTGGAACATGAAAAAATTCCATAAAACCTCATGGAATAAGAAATATTTTGAGAGACAAAATTACTAGGTAGGAGTACTAGAGAGGTTAGTAATGTTGAATTTTATTTTTTTTAGTCACTGAAGATGTTGAATCATTAATAGTTGATACTAAAAATCTTCTAACATATAATGAAGTAGTATGTGGAACAGATGTTTCCTAGTTGAAATAATCCATTATTTCTGAAATGGATTCCACGTACCAAAACCATGTCTAGATTTGGGTAGACCTTCCAGTAAATGTAAACCCCATTGGATTCAAATGGGTATTCATGAACAAATAGGAGATGGATGGAAAAGTCAGTACCAATAAGGTATGACTTCTTACAAAAGGTTATAAACAACATAGAGGCATTGAAAATGAAAAAACATTTTCACTAGTTGCATTGTTGAAATCCATCATAATTATACATTCCATTTCATTTTTCAATGATAATGATATTTGTAAAATTGATGTCAAAATTGAATTCATTAATATAAAAATTTAGGAGGTTGTCTATATGAAAAATCCCAAAGGGTTTGTAAATCCAAAGGATGCCAACAGGGTATGCAAGTTGAAAAGATCCATTTGTGGATTAAAGTAATCATCCAGGTCATGGAACATTCATTTCGATGACACTACAATGGAATTTTCTTTCATAAAGAAAAAATGAGATATTTGTATCTATAAATAGTTAAATATGAGTGAAGTTGTTTTCTTAATAGTAAATTTTGATGAATTATAACTAATTGGAAACGAAATACCAGTTTTACAGTCTCTTGTGGAATGGTTTAATAAATTCTCCTCTATGTAAGACTTCATCAAGGTATCATATATTATTAGGATCCAAATACAAAGTGATAGATACAATATGATGATCGGCCCATGTAAATGTACATACATTTAAAATATACTGAAGAGATTCATTATGGAACAATCCAAGAGTTTATTTTATTTCATCATCAAATGGAATTCATATTTCTAGTAAAATGTGTCCTCAGACACATGAGGAATGAAACATAATGACCAGGATTCCATATACATCAGCGGTTGGGTCAGTCCTATTTGATATGATATGTACTAGGATATATGTCACATACACATTAGGAGTAGTAGATTTTTATCAAGCTGATCCATGTTACCTCCATTGGATGACACTCAAGACTATCCTTATGTATATGAGGCGTACTATGGATATGTTCTTGGTTAATAGAGGAGATGTGGAACTATTCATCCAAGGATATCCATATTCCAATTTCCAAAATAATCATGGTGAAATGAAGTCCAAAAAGGGATACATATTCACTTAGAATAGAGGTGTTATGAGATGGAAGAGCGCAATGTAGGTTGTAGTTGTAGATTATATCGTAGAGACCGAGTATATTGTGGATTTTTCGGTATCTAAAGAATCATTATAGATGCACAACTTCATCTTAGAGATTGATTTTGTACCTAGTAGTAACGATATTATCACACTATTTTGTTAGAGTATGGTGGTAGTGTCTCATTCAAAAGATCTTAGGTCACATTAGTTGATGAAGCGCATAATTTAGAAGTATTTTCACTTGATGAATTTTTATCATAGAGGAGAAGTTGTAGTGATTAGTATTTCTATTGAAGAAATCACAGGGGACTTGACTAAAGCCTTGACTTTGTAGAAACATGACTATCATTTGAGGCCTATCGGAATAAAGTTCATATGCAGTTGGTTCTAGTCAATGTTTTACTTTGTTCGAGTAGGTTATTATATGAATTAAATATAAATAAAACTTATTATTACAGATTGTTTTAGGTTTTTCATGACTCTGATATAATATTTTTCTAGTGAATGTGTTACATTGATATGGTCATAATAGTTCCCCAATATTATCAAAACCATGATGTGTTATGATGATATTCTCAAATAATGTTTTGTGGTTGGACAACATATTATGATGGGACACATAGTACATAGATTCTCAAGTGTGAGTACCCTTATGCAGATGAGGCATCTTGTCATGAATTTCAAACTTGGTAATCTCCAAGATTGTAGATTATGAGAATAGACCCACTAATAGAATTTTTTCATGTGTTGGTGTCATCAAATACTCCTATCTATGAGTGTCTGTGATGGTCCATATACATTAATAATCTTCTAAATGCATGTTTCACATGAATACATAGAATAATTTTTAAATCCAAGATGATAAGAGTTCATGGAAAAGTTTGATATGTGGGGTTCTTCACGAGTTACATGTCATTAATGAATAAGTCGAGGAAGGATTTTTCCATTTCATATGTATAGAAGACGATATTTCAACCCTTTAATTACCGTAGAATCATTGTATTAAAATCCATAGACATGGTGTAATGATGGGTTTATTTCAGACCGTCAATGAAAGACATATCAATCATATAGGTTAGGGACACAGTTATGAAACCTTCGTGATGGGATATTTTGAAAAAGGGATTATATTACACTGTGAGAATTTGTATGTGGTTTTAAACATTCGGACATTAGGTTCTTTCTCTTGAGTTCTGTGACCTATTGCTAGACAATAATCTTTGACTTTAGGCAAGACCACCTAATTCCAACAAGAAAGAATCCTTTATGGTCACACACTATGTTTTTCTATTGATCTCAATAAAATTCTATTTCAGATTAATTAATAGAATAAATATTATTCTAAATTTCAATGAAAAATCTTATTCAAGTTATATTGATTTCACAAATTAAATAAATATTTATTCTCTAGCATGTGAATAAAACATTCATTTTAATTAAAAAATATTTCAATTAATATTTATTCTCTAGATTTTGAATAAAATATTTATTTATTAAA
Organism: Viscum album; assembly: GCA_963277665.1. Classification (NCBI taxonomy): domain Eukaryota; kingdom Viridiplantae; phylum Streptophyta; class Magnoliopsida; order Santalales; family Viscaceae; genus Viscum; species Viscum album. The sequence continues at coordinate 608,212,577 of OY728127.1, forward strand.
AAATATGTATTTGGTTGTTAAATAAATTCTAGAGGAGTCAAAATGGATCAATATTGAATCTAGTGACAAATAATAATTAACAAGACCATTACATAATATTTATTATTTCACAAGTAAGACCATTCCACAAAATAAAAATAATAATATAATTTTTTAGAACATGGTTTAATAATGGTAATGAATGTTTTTAATTTATTTTATGAAATCAAATGATATTTTAACATTTATCCCAACTATATAAATAGGAGGTTATGTCAATAATGGTATATACCCAAAAATTTAGAATAGAGAATAGTTATGTACATTGAATTATCTCTAAACTCCTCTTTCTATCTCCCTCTCAAGAAAAAAAGTGAAAGATGGATTTTTTCAAGGATGATGAATGAACGATCATGAATGAAAAACATAAGACATTCGAATCACCACACCAGCACTCATAGATCAAGTGTTGTTTCTCATAGATCATTGGATCACATATGGATCACCTATAGAGGGATTCTATCCATTGATACTAAAATCACAACAATGTTATTCCAAAAGGATGTTTTTTAATGATCAAATTTCACCAAAAAAGAAAGTTCATGACGTAGGGTATTTATTTATTCAAATATTAAATAAAATATTTATAAATTTTACATGAATGTTCCATTCTATTTGTTTTGAGAAATGATTATTAAAAAAATATTAATATAAAACCAACCTATGTACGCTTTTTCATCACTCAAAACGATCACATAATGGTGTTCATGTGGGGACTAAAATGTCCCAATTAAAAATAAGGAGACCATAAATGGTCATGTTGAAGGTTCATAAAAATTGATTGTGAGAAGTATTTCCAAGGGTTCATGGAGAAGAACTATTTCATGGAGGAAGTGTCACATAATGGTGTGTAAGTCAAATAAATTTACCAAATTGCTTCATCATGATGTATTTTATGGGTAAAATCACTGAAAACTGAATGATAGTGATTAAAAACTATAAAAAAATATGACACTCCATGGAACTACCCATGGTTATAGGAGTATGAGTTTAATGGTTCAGAAAGAACTAATGATTATGGTAAAATAGTTGTGGTCACAAGAAGAAGATACTGGGTCCTCATGATTTCTATGTTTGACAATCTAAAATTTTGGGAAGGAAATTAGGGGCCCAATGGATTAATCTAACTTTCATTTGAAGATTAATATTAGACCAATGTGGACATATATTTTTGAATCATCAAATATCTTCAAAAAGGGAAATAGAATTTATATATATTCAATTAGAAAGTTGATTTTTGAGAAATATGGAATATTGGAGATATATTTGTCAATAAAAATTTCATTACGTTATGATGAAGATGTTTTCTTGATTTACATATCCAATATTTTGCGTTGGAGGAATTCTAGATGGTAAGATAAAGTGATGATTTAGTACTCTATAGTGGTCCCTCAAAAGAAGAAGGAGGTGTAGGTTTTATAACATCTCTTGTGATGATGATGAAATATTAAATGGTGACATTTATATTAGTCTATTTGATTTTAAGTTTCAATAAAAAGGGATCTTATATACACTGAGGGAATCTAAAATATTTTTGATACTATTTTTTGTTTTCCTTGTTTCTAAAATAATTTTCCTTTCATCAAGTAATGATAAATGGGAGAGGAGTCTGGGATTTTTTCCTTATAATGGAATGGTCCATCAAAAAATATTATATGGTTAATGACTCAAGGAATATGATAAATCTAGCAAAAAATAATTATTTTATTGATTCATGGTTCATGAACATATGAATGATTGAATACTCCTTGGATTAGCATAGTGCGAGTAGAAAAAGTAAAAAAAAATTCTTCTATGACTAAAAAAATGGAATGAAAAACTCTATGAGATGGTATAAAACCCTGTCTAACATTACCCTAATGGGAATTATTTATTACCATAGGCTATTAAAATGTTCTTGGGAATTATATAATACACTTTGGGATTGCTTTATCCTTTGATAAAAATATAAAATAAACCATTAGAAAAAATTGATAAAACATCCAACCATAGAATAAGAGGTAATCATCCAAACTAGGATATAAAAATGGAATAAATATAAAGATAAATAAGATATATATTATAATAATAGGTTGAAATCATAATAAATCATTTGAAAAAATAGAAAAAGAATGGAAACCAAACCTGAACAACTCTCACACCACAACTAGTGACCCCTTGTCTCCCATTACAACCTATTTTCCATCCATCAAATGACATGAAGTATTGAGAATGAATCTGTATTGAAAAACTATAAAATTAAATTTGTATACATGAGAAAAAATATTAATAAGCCACCATCAGTTGATACTATGAAAATATCATAGTCATATAGTTCAAAAAGTTCTTGTTTGAACATAATATTAGAAATTGGTTTTTATCATTATTTATAAAACAACTATAATAACATGCCACATACACATTTACAAACAACAAAAAATTTATAAACTAAAAAAATTATTCTTTTGTAATTTTAATAAAACATTTCAAAATATGGATTGAGGACCTTCAAAACTATATAAATAACGTCATAATACTATTTATCCCATTTTCTAAACATTTCCAGAAAACTTTTATTTCCAATAACAACCTCAAGGGAAAAATATTTCTTAAACACATTTAAAAATTAAAATATAATTTCCCCTTTTCAAATCATATTATTAAAGCATTTAAAAAACTTTAAAAATTAAACCAAATCTCCCAGAAGGTGATAAAAAATCACACATAGGAATAATGGAAAAAATGATATAAAATCCAAGAAAATACTAAAATGGTGAAATATAATAAATGGATTGTAAGAATAAAAACATAGAAATAAAGTGGATCCCATAAAGTCTCTAAATATAGATGTATGTATCATGGGAAAATCCTAAGACACGTGTATCTAGATCCTTAAATTAAAATAAGGAACGTAGGATGTAACTAACAAACCAATAAATTCCTAATAATCCTATAACACCACCAGGTCTCTATCATGATCTAGGGCTCAGAAGAATCCTTGATCCATTCTACTATATCTTAGAAATGTGGATAATCCTATTATATCACTACGTCAATCCATGCCCATATCATAGGTAGTTAACTTTAAACTAAGAATTTACTTATTTATATCTTTTCTACTCTCCTAGTACTCTTATGACATTTCAATAGTGTAAATGGGAAATATAAATCCAAAAAATAAATATAAAATATATTAAAACATTAAAAAACCTCACTTTTTACACCCTCTCATGAAATAACCCCTTCCACATCCATAAATAATCATTAATAAATTCCTAAAAAATCAAAATATCCAATAAGGGGTTAATGTGCACAATACAAATAATAAACACACAATTATCAAATGAGGGTCACACACATTTTTAATAAAACATCACAGAATGTCTTGCCATGGATTTCAAAATGATTTTTGGAAATCCCATCCATTTTCAATAAAATTCAAAACCAAATTTCAAATGTACATTGAAATCCATTTATCAATCTACATTAGAAATACACTTTTTAAAACAAATAATTTATAAAAATAATTACTAAAAAAATAATCCATTTCATTTAAAAATAAATTGTTTATATAAACCTTTTCCCCAAATTGTTTTTTAAAAAACATTTGAATCCACTACCAGACCAAACTGTCTCTGATAAATTTAATTTATGATGTTTAATACCATTAATTTTTAAAAAAATTCCTTTAAATGTAACACCCAAGATTTTGTGAATTATTATTATTTTGGATGAATTTATACTTTTGGATATTTTGAATTTCATGAAACGTTGAAGGTAGTTTGTTTTATATTAAATAATTATGTTTGTCTTGTGTTATAGGAAATAATGACATTCCTCTATGACTTATGTAATGCACAAGACTGAGGTTTACCGAACAATAATATATTATTAAAATATGATAATTTAATATAACAGGATAAAACATTGAAGTTAAATTAATGTTATTAATACTATTGACTAATTTATGATTATATATGGTTTACACAATATAATATGAATTAACAGGTTACCAATTAATATGAAATTTGATTTAATATAAAAGGAAATATTATTATGGTCACAAAGAATTTATGACCTAATAAATAAAATTTTTATTTTTGTATTTCAATGTAATAATTCAAACATTCCTCTAAAATGGATTGAACATTGTATATGTTACACGTAATAATGACTTGGCATATAATTCATGCAACACTGATTTTCTAGAAAACATTTTTTATATTTATATTTAAATGATATAATTATAACATATCCATTAAACATATATATAGGAATTTTAATAACTACTTTTAAAATATTTTTTATAATTTCTTATATAAATCAAAAATATTTATAATGAAATATATGATTTATGGTAAATTAGTTTTATGTTTAAAAATACCGTTTTCTCGAATGAACTGTTTTTATTGTCCTTATATGAAAAAAATAAAACAAATTTTAGACAAATTGATAACTTGAATTTGATTAAATAAGAAAAAATTGTTTTCATAATGTATAAATTAGCCTAGGGTGAATTTATTTTTATTTTTATGAGAAATATCAATTATTTATGAGTACTGAAAAATACAAGTTTTTTGTTAAAAACATTCATTTTCGTGAATTAGTTATAAATGTTAAATGATATTATAAGTTTTTATATATTCACACAGATCAATATTAAATATATTAATAAAATTTAGTTCATTATAATTAATTTCACTTTAATATTGAATGTAAAAACTTACTACAGTTTTTATGTTATTTATACTTTAAAACCCTGTTATTTCATCCTGTCAACAAGATTTTCATTAATATTTTTTTTCCCAATTTTGTTAATTGAATTTTGAAAATCCTAAATAAATCATTTATTCAATATAATATTTATTGTCTAATAATACCAAGTAATTGTTTTACCAAATTGTTTAGTAAATGTTATTAAAAATAATCACAACAATTAAGGCCAAATTAAGTTTAATTAAGGACTAGTCCTTAAAATTAAGGGCCCAATTACCTAGAAACTTGTCCAACACCCACTTTATATCTTTATTTCTTCATTAAACCACCCTTTTTTATTTTTGGTAGATTTTTTATGACTTTTTATAGGGCATAACATTTGTTCACCTAACTTGTTTTTAAAAATTCCAAGTGTGTTTTTTTCCTTCCCTATAAAAGGCCCCCACATCTAACCATTCCTCATACCTCTAAAACATATTAATATGAAAAAATACTTGCTAAATAAACTTCCAAAAATTCCTCCATTCCTCCTTGAAGCCTCTATTTTCTCATAAATTCGTCCAAGGATGTCTTTTGGTACAAACCAAAAGAAGTTACCCGATTAAGAGGTAATGCCTTCTCTCAAGTGTTTTGTTTGATTTTCCTTCTCCACCCCTCCACTTTATTTCTTAAATGATTTTATATCAACACCAATATCATAAATATATTGATATGTATTTATGATAAGGGTTATACCTACACTTACACACACCTCCATCTAATGGGTAACATCTATATTGTTTCTGTGTACAGCGAACTACTAGCTAACAAAATAATGATTGTTCATTTTTCCATTACCACCTATCATGGGGTCCATTATGATGGAAAATATATTTATATATGTTTTATATAATATTTATTTTTTATTTAAGCTTATTTATTCCTTTTTACAACATATACCTTTTTAACTTTTCTTTTGGTGTTAATATTAATATCTCGTTTGAGGAAGTGTGAACTACTTCCCCCTCAAAGCGATGTGATTAATTCATAGACTACATGGAATGTGTTAAGGATGGAATTTCTGAAATTATAAGAAATATGTAAAATTATAATTCTACATTAAATATTTTATATACATATACATTTGCATCTCATTTTCTTTCTTTCTTTAAGTACGACAATAAAAATGAAAAAAGAGTTAATGCGTACTTATGGATTAACATCTCCATGAATGGTGTATTTTATTTCTGACATCTATATTCTATAGATTATTATACCATACATTTAATGGATATACATGATATTTATATCTTTTTTTACATTCTTTAATCATGATATATGTATAAGAACCAAAAATGTAACAAATTAAGACACATGCGAAGAATAAATCAAATATTACCTCAAGTGAAAACATAACCTATGATATTTAACAAGAGGGTAACATAATTATAAAATAAAACCGCCTATGGAATTATATTTATGAATATTATTCAGTAAAATATGCATAATAAACTTTTATTTATTATATATGAAGCTTGTACGAGTATGAAGAGAGTCAATACACAAGGTAAAAGGATTTCATCTCACTTTTAATTTCCGTGAGATACATGTTATGTTCACCACAACTTCTTTTTGTGTAGTGTATGTAATTACCATGATTTTATTTTGCGTATCTTATACATAAAATTACAAGTATTCACATTTTTATTTTATGATCATTCTATCATGGGGTTTATGTTTCAAAAGATACCAATTCGTTAAAATAGTTTTGTCTTGATTTTCCTTCTTTTAGACTCATGTTTTTTATACACCTAAACTCTTTATTTGAGGTGTATATTTTTCCATTTTACATATCATGAACCTATATATTTTCATGATATTCTATTTTTCATGTATGGTTATTTGTGGAGAGTATAATCATACATCGCCATGTTATAAGATTTTATTGAGACAGCCTCATCTCTTTTTAGAGTATATTTATGTTTATGATTCCTTTGATGAAATCTTTTGATCCATATCTTAAGATAATTCATGAGTTTTCTTCTCTTATGTTTTTTCAGAAAATCTCCATGTATTAATACCATTCTACCACTATTTATAACTAAAGGTAATGTTTTATGTAAAATCAAACAGTCTATTTCTTTGGTCGGAAATCAATTTTATTCAAAAGCCATGTTTTAAAAAAATGTTTTCAAAATATACTTGAAGATTATTTTCAAGGAAATATGATTTTAAAAATATTTTCAAATCATCCCTTATTGGTTTTCAAAAAAATAAAATAAAATGTTTTAGAAAATTTTTTCGAGCTTCTTTTTAAATTTTTTAATAAAAATGGATTTCAAAATGTTTTCATGATTCATCTAATATTTTCCATCAAAAATGTGTTTCAAAACGTTTTAAACCATCTTTTATAAGTTTTGATGAAAAAATATTTTTAAAAAAATTTGAAACTTCGTTCATATGTTTTAAATTTAAAAATGTTTTCAAAACATTTTAAATATTTCTTTTAAGTTTCCAATTTTTTTTCAAAGGAAAATGTTTTTAAATTTTTTTTATGCTTATTTTACTTGTTTTCAAAAAAAATGTTTTAAAAATGATGTCAAATCTTCTTTATAATATTTCGAGGTATTTTCTATGAAAAGGATTTTCAAATGGTTTTATTTATTTAAAAATAATTTTTCAAAAAAGAAATTATATTTTCCACAAGAAATGATGTTGAATGATATTTCAAAATTATTTTCCATCTAATATGACCTCATTTGATGTTACTCATTCCCATTAAGAAAATGATCTAAAGGTTTCACTCATATTATTTCTATGAATGGGTTACGCTTAATGTCATGGTCATTATAAAATCTATTTCTCTTTTACTAGTTATTTTTTTATGAGCTTCGTTTCTCTTTCATGGGTTATGATTTTGATTAAATTTCTATGAAACCTATATCTTTTTTCACAGGTTATGATATGTTTACATGTTTATGATACCCATTTAATTTCATGGGTTAACATGTGATTACTTATGATTTTATGGCACATGTATATATAATTTCATTATAAGACAGGTGGGACCTACATCTCCCTCCAACGTATTAGTTAAAGATTTATATCTCATGAGATAGAAAGGGATGGAATTAGGGTTTTCTCAATTTAGTAATACAAGGCTAGAATGAGGGTTTACTCGGTTCAGTAATACATGGTTTGAATGAGGGTTCACTCCGTTATGTAATACAGGGCTGGAAAGAGAGTTTACTCGGTTTAGTAATACAAGGCTAGAATGAGGTTTCACTTTATTTAGTAATATAGGGATGCTATGAGGGTTTACACAGTTCAGTAATGTACTTTGTCGACTATGATGGTCTTAGAAGTGATACCCTTGATACGAAGGAAATCATATTATATGCTTATGTGTGTGCCATTACTCCATGATTTATTCATATGTTATGCTTTAATGGATTATGTCCTATATTTCATTATGATTGATTTCTTATTATGTACCATGATTCATGTTTACGATCTTTGATATGTAGGGTATGATCTTCTAATGTTTTGATTATGTTCTCAGACACTTTATGCTACTAATTATTCTTACATATCTCCCTTGTATTCCCATAGTTATCCTTTGAGCTCACCCCTTTCTTAATTTATTTTCCCCATGTTATGAACATTGTTTTTAGTAGGAACTAAAAAATGTGGAGATATTTATAGGTTATGTTGATGATATTTCACCCAGATATAGGATTTTGTTTCCATGTTTCTAAAGATGCTAAACTATTATGGTCCCCAAGAATGTATTTTTTTTATTTTACTGTATATTAATCAAAAATGATGTAATAGAAATGTATTTCAACACTAGTTTTTTATAGTTGGTTTGAAAAGAATGTTTTAGTCAAACTCTGAAAACTAGGATGAGAAAATTTTAGTTAGATTCCTATTATATTACCATGGATATTTCTAAGGATGTCTCTATGGATAAGTATAATGATGTGTTAAAATTTTGGAAAATGTTCGTGAATTTTTGTAAATGACAAAGTAAGTGGTTTTTTCTAAAATCTTTCATGTCTGGGTACTACAAGTGGATGCAACTCTGGAAGAGATATACCTAGGATTAAAAATCCAGACAGTATGTTCTGATCCTCACATAGATTAATCAAAAACCTGACAATAGGCCTTGAAACATACCTAGTTTGACACTCCCAAGGGATATTCTTTGGTAAATTAATAACTCTTTACAAACCATCATGATTGATTTAAATAGAATATTACTCTAAATGGCATTGGATAAACCTAAGGTGCCATATATTAAAGAAGTTGGATCCATCATCTTGACATTCTATAAGTACTTTTTCATGATTTTATGATATCTCACTATGATAAATGTTTCTCTAACTATGCTTTATTGTTTTATTCAATTGTGAGAATTATAAGAAACATGGTTAACATATAATGTTACATATGTGGAAAATATGGGTATTATGAGAATTGATTTCACAAGTGGAAATCTCATAAAGATAATAAAGAAGGTGGCACTGGTATTTTTATATCTCTAAAGATAAAGAGACAACAAACGATATGTGAATGGTATGTGATGATCTTCTAGTATTGTTTATATTAATCATAAGATCCATGATTATATTGAGGATCAGGAAAAGGTAATAAGACAAGTTTGATTGTGGGATCTCTCTATATGGCGGTCGGGCGATGCCCTAGCTCTAATGGTGGCCACGGCGGCCCTTCCCCCGCTGGGGGAGGGGCCTCATCTTCATGTTCGTGGCTATAGCCCTCATGTTTATCGGCATGGGGGTGGCCTTCGGTCTCCTTTAGATGAGTGCCTCTATCTCTTACCAAGCATGAAGGTAACTTCAAAGGACCCATAGATCTTCAATGGTAAACCATTGGTTCTGATCTCTACGCAGAAATTCTTCGAAGCCTCTTCGTTGTTATCTAAGGCTCTGGTGCCGAAGTTCATTCGGCGACGGCCCTCTGTGGAGATGTTCGACTGGTTCGTGAATGAGGAATGTGGTTTAAGAAGTCATGCGGTCGTCAGGCTACTGGGGCCGTGGAAAATCCTCATCTTCTTTGCTGATGAGGATGATTTGGCACGGGCCTGTTCCAGATCTAGCAGATCCATTCGAGGTTTCCACATCCATATCCTTCACTGGTCATTTGACCTACATATGAATCGCGGTCCGTCTTCCTCGGATATTTTTCTTCAACTACCTAGTTTACCACTACCCTTCTAGAACTCGGGTCTTCTTCGATCAATTGGAAATTCCGTCGGCCATTTCCTGTGCACTAATTGGCAGACTGTTTCTTTTAAGCATCCCATCATGGCACACATATGTGTCTAAATGGACCTTGCACGGCCCTTGCCAAAGGTGGTGAGGATTGTGGTTGAGGGAGAATACAGGTATGTTTAACCCATCGTATATAAATCATGGACATGTTTATGTTTCTTTTTCTCTCGACTGGGACACTGCCATAATGATTGCCGTAAAAATGAAATGCAAGAGGGTCTGGTTGAACCTCCTAAAATGGATGAAGGGCCCCTAGTTCTGGTTGATCTCGATGAAGCTTGATCTTCCCGAGCATCTGTTTCAGATCCTGGTGGGTGCGAACAAGGGTGCATGGAGGTCTCTGATTCGGGTATTCCCCCCACACAGTCCTCCCTAGTTGACATTGTGTGGGATGTCCAGGAGCATGTGACTCCAACCTCGTTTGGTTAGGAGCTCCACCGGACTGGCATTCCCTATACGAAGGCACCTATGGTGTTGGGGATGGGAGGTCTTGTTGGCTCAGTGATGAAGGCTTCCCCAAGAGAATCAGGGCCCATGGGTTCAACTGTTTATGACCAGCTGAGACAGGATCTGGGCATTATCCCAGTGTCTAGTGGTACGGGGTTCTTTTTGCAGGAGAGTGGGGTTGGGGAAGTGGGGAGGAGCCCCCACCTGGAGGCTACTTCAGCCTGGCATCTGGACTGCCCCAATTTATCTAGTGGTGTGGCTGCATGCTTGGAGGTGGCTGCTCTGGGTGAAGTTTGGCATATTCAAAGTGAGGGATGGGAGGAACCAAGTAGTCATCTTCAGTACATGGGCTGAGGATATGAACAGCCCAGAGTTTCAGAGGTCCCTGAGAATGTGGTACATCGCATCCCTTCCTATGCTGATACGGTGATGTTTGGTAGAAGGGATGCACGCTCTCTTAATCGGTTCGTTTTATTGGAAGATGCAGGCCAATATGTGGTTTAGGAAGGGGGAGAACAAGAGACTGCTCCTGGGGAGGATAGAGAGTCAGACTCTGATTCTTCCGCTGAACCAAAGGAAAGGGAACTGGCTAAAGAGTTTATCATATTCTCCTCCAAGAAAGTTAAGAATACAATAATTTACTCAGAAGGGATCATTAATCACTCGCAGAGGCTATGGAAGAAAAAGGACTACTCCTTCTTGCCTAGCCCACCTATCACTAGATCCTCCAGTAAAGGTAAAATCCCTCATAAGGCTCCCAAGCATGTGGGGATATATCCTACGGATCTTGAACCACCTGTAAGGGATCCACCTGCCACAGATATGGCGAATGGATTTAAGGAGTCATCAGCACTTTATTCCCATCCAAGTGGGAAAGCTTTGATGGAATGTGACGAGTGGGTGGATATCCTCGATTGCAATTAAGGCTTCTCAGACAAGGGAATGGAGGTCATCACCACGCAGGTGGAGTATGACAGGTTGGTTAGGAGGTGGTTCTAGGCCATCCTCGCTGAGGAAAAGCGTGTCTGGGCCAATAAAAAAATTGTCATTTTAGGGTGTGGTTTTAACGGGCACAAGATCACTGTGGAAGAGCTCATCCAAACTTGTTACATGATGGTTAACAACTATTAATAAACCCTCAATGATGATGTTTGGGATGCGAAGGATGCTGGCTTCCAATGAACTCTTTTCATAGGGAATGTTTCTAGAAGGCTTAAATTTCAATTCATTGATTTCGCTATTTCGCTTCATGATGTTTGAATTCTATGTAAGGACTAGTTTCTCACTTTTCCCAAATGTGTTTTCAATAATCAAAAAATATATTTGGATGGATTGAGGTTGAGGAACCTTAATACATTATTCATAATTCATATTTTTTGTGAAGATGTATTAATGAATATTTTTATGAAGACTAAGTAATGATTTATGAATAAATTAGAAACATTAAAGTGTTTATTTTTTATGAATCATGAAATATATAAGTAGTTTTACTATACATTTTCATTAATGACTGAAAATGAAATTTTCAATGGTGATGAAGTCATATAAAAGTGAGTTCATAGAAATGTGATATTTTGATTATAGTAAGGTAACCCTAAATTAATGCATGATGTCAATATAATGATGTTTGGATAAATATATACTGGATATGAATAAGTAAATAGGATAGTACAGATTACCCTAGAACTGATTATTGACAAAGTGTTCTTTGACATCAATTATGAGGTTTAAGAATTCTTGGATTTAAGGAATACATTTAATAATCATGGTAAGAAGGAATCATTCATGTTTTCCAAAATGATTTTCGATAACTAATGTTGTTACCATGTTTCATAGGAATATACGTTGAGGGTGTAAACAATTTGGGAATGTGACAACTAAGTGGTACATTTAATATTTAAGGGATCAATTAAAAGATGATTTCATAAAATTCATTCCAAAAAAATTAATTTTCGTATTTTTGAAGGACTATAAGGTTAACCATTTTTGGAAATTTTAAGTTAAACTTCATATGATGTCATCAAGATTAAAGTTGTTCCTCTCTATATGAAGATTTATACATATTAGAAAGCCTATTCATACAAAATAGTGTTGATTGTAAAGAAAGATAGATGGGCTGACTTTTCAATGTTCTCATTGATCAGTTAGTAATCTAGTTATGAAAAAGTCAACTTCCTTTTTATAGAAAGTGTTGAAGTTGATCAACGAACAATAAAGGGTCACGTTGTCCTGATATCATGAAAGTTTATCTTTTAATGAAAATTATTCAACTTTATGAAAATGACCTCAAAAAAAAATTATCCTAGTACCTTTGATTCCGATGAATTAGATGGTCCTTTAGTTCATTATAAATTTATGGCTTTTTTGTCACCTTCTCCTGACTTTGTCCTCTATCACTCTCCATCGGAACTTGACAGTTATATTTTTCTTCCATGTCCATGTTTCCACTTTCATCCTATGTTCTCCTATGATAAAGCCTAGATATATATTACATTCAGTAACCATTATGGTCCCAACATTCCTTTTAGAAGGGATTTTTTATTATTAATTTTTTTGATGTGGATTTTCTATGAATGATACTTTCAAGTATTAAACCATTGATAACTCATATTAATTTTGAGGGAAAAATTAATTTAATGGGGGGTAGAATGTAACACCATGATATTTTTTGAATTATTAATTTTTTAATTAATTTTTTCTTTTTGATATTTTTAATTTCATACAACTTTGAAGAAAGTTTATTTTATATTAAATCATAATTTTTGGCTTGCGATATAGGCAACAATGACTTTCTTTGATGACATGGGTAACATGAAATACTAAGAATTACTGAACAATAATATACTATTAAAATATTATTATTTAATATAATTAGATAAAACCATGCTATTAAATTAGAGTTTATGAATATTATTAAATAATTTATGAAAATATATGCATTATATAATATAATATGAATTCATTGGTTAGCAATTAATATGAAAATAGAATTAATATAAAAAAATTATTAATGTAACACCCCAATCTTCTACGGTACATTTCCCTTTGAATAATGTCATAGCGTGTGTTGTACGCAACATCGAGTTCTAACACACACCACAACCGATCAAACTAGCCGTTATGAATAGTAATACCTAATTTTTGAAATTATATAAATTTTATATTTCAAAATAGGATTCATTTTTGTATTCAGAGTATCGAATTTAGCCTAGGGTGAAATTTTGGTACTTTTCGGATAACTTTAATATTTTGATGAATAGTGAAAGTTACTAAATTTTAATTAAAAACAACTTTTTAAATCAAAATAATTAATAGTAATAAATTATGAATTTGATTGGTTTTAAAGTATATTTAAAATATATTTTTATCATTTAATACAATGTTGGTCATTGGACATAATTTCACAATTTAAACAAACATAAACAATTATCAATCTTTTGATAGTTATTATATCCTAAAAACACGCTTTTTGTTTTAACAGCGGGAATTAATTTTAAATTAATTTCTCCAACTTCTGTGTTTTGAATTTGGAAAAATGGATTCCATAATTGGAATAATTATGTTCATATTCTGTGAATAGGTAACTTTTATTTTTAGACATTTTGAATAATTACTACGGCAAATATTTAATTTACCATGGTTAAGGGTAAATCCGGTAAATAAGGATTAAAAAATAATATTATAATAATATTAAATTACCCCAAAACATGTCCTAACCTTATTGGTGGATACATTACCGACCATGGGCATCTTTGGGTCTATTTTGGGACCTCATGGAGCCACTTGTAGGTGATAGGGACACTTTATTTTAATTAAGTTAAAATAAGTACAAAAATGACATAAGCATATATCTTTTAGGAAAAAATTTTTTACATAGGTTTATATATGTTTTATATTCGACTATAAATATTCATTATAAATCTAAAATTATTTCCTAAATAATTATATTTTATATATAATTTTTAGACAATAAATAATTTAATTTATTCATGACACAATGATAATGCAGTAATTATCTAATTAATGAAAAATTATAATAATTGATATTATAAATACACAATAAAAATATTTCGAGACTTTTTATGAATTAAACTAATTTTCTAGGTTCATATGACATGTTAGGAACTATTTAATTAACTTTTTTCTAAGTAATAATTTTGTTATGATTTTGAAAAAAATCAATTATTTAATCGTGCCAAAATTGACATAAATGAGTTTTCAAACCAAATATTATATTAGTAATTGATATTAAATTACTAAAAATATATGGTTCGGCCCAGAGACTTGTATAATTATATGTGTATCATTAATGGACCACTTGTGGGTCTCTTGGATGTATATGGTAAGTTTATTAACCATATAATATAAAAATACAAAGAGGCATTGTAAAAGTGAAACTAATTAACTAAGAGTCAATACTAAATGATAAGGTTAATATAATAAACCAGACCTGTCTAAATTCTATTGGATGAGTGGTTTTCGACCTATCCCCACCTTAACATTTAAATAATCAACTTTGGAGCCATTATAAACCGAATATGTATTTATTATAAATTAATATTTCTAGCTTTTCCAAAGGTGCCTCTCACCCCTCTTATAAAAGGGCACTCCCCCATCTCATTACTTAACACCTTAAAAGCCTTTTGGTACGGCCAAACCCTGCCCAAATACTCTCTAAACATCCCTCACTACATCCTAGATGCCTTAGTTTGATCATAAATCCAATCTAAGGAGCCATTTTTATCAAATCAAAATGAATAAACCGAAGAAGAGGTAATGATTTCACCACACTTTTTCAAGTTCTTTTCTTCTTCCACTTCTTCTTACTTTGTTGTTACCATTATAAAATAATAAATCCAGTATCATATATATACTGTGATGATATTATAAATATGGTACAACCATATTCACTATTCTATCCATCCTTTGAATAACATGTCACCATACGTGCGTACGTACGGCTTACCGTCTCCACGTCGTGGTGTAATTTTTATTCAATAAATTATTATTTGGATGGGTATAATAATGATGTGTAACTCATTTAAATAATAAATATAACATGATAATGATTATTTATGTATGATATACCATCCAATTATATATTATTTTAATATCAACATAAAGATATTTTCACTCGTGTGTACGTACAGACTACAGTCTCCACGAACGCGATGAGATTCATTCTCCATCGTATCCATTCAATTATGATTCTCATTTGATGATTAATAATAGTATCTAAGGACTTTATATCATTCTGGATATGATTAAGATACAACCTATCCATTACAAACATGGCTAACATAACAAAACATATAAAATAAAACGAGTAAGTTAACACCCGAAACGATGATAATTCTATGATATTATTAACAAAGCAATGTTAAAAGATCATATATGATATCATATTAATGTATATGCTTATTGTATAATTTAATAACAATTATTTCACCATTATACAATAGGTTAACCTACCCCAACCAAGTAAAAGTACAAGGTAAGTGTTTATTTCACAATCTCTTCATTATCTGAGGTTGTTTATACGTAATAATCTACTGGGATTTCTTTATCATCCACATCCATGATTCTTAAAAATGTATTTCAAAAAAAATTTCTATATACTATGATATGGGTTAAAGTCATTTATACCCTTGTTTGACTTTTTATTAGAGGTTTATAAAAGAATCTCTCTGTGGTTTTTCAAATAAGGTGCTTTTTAACCTTTTCGACAGAATTAATGTAGAAATGTTTTTTTAACTTCTACGGAGAGTGCGGCTATTTTTCGTCGTTATAAAATCATTTAAGCTTCCCTTACAAGCTTATAAGAATATTTTCAAAGAAAATGTTTCATATTATAAATATATGACTCTTAAATGATTTCAAAATAGAAAGAGATATTTCTATAAAAAGTGTTTTTATTTTATCTATGTCAACATCCTTTGATGGATTTTACACTTATTTGAAGTTGATTTATTATGATAAAAAACCACTATATTGTATTGAAGGTTTTTTGATATGTTTTACTGTGGATGTGTTATTTTTATACCATTCATAGTTTATGGATGAAGTATTTACATTTCTTATGCTAGTTTTAATACGAATGTTTATGTTATGTTTAAACCATTTCATATGGGAATGCATTGGACTTAATATGTGACGAGTGGAGCCAGATATAACACCTCGATGCATCGGTAGGTCTCATGAGACAAACTAGTGTCTTGGCACAAGGCCTTGACAAAATCTTATTTTTAGTCTTGGCACGAGGCCTTGGCTATGTGGTTATGATAGTCTGGCATTATGCATTCCACCATTATCAAAGTGGTTATTGATATTGCATGTGATTATTCGATTACTAGAATAGCCATGTGAATAACTAAATGGAATTGTTTCATTTTACGTTTTCCATACTATGTTGAAGTTCAAGTTTAAAAGTCTTTTTTTCATTTCTACATTGCCTTAAATGTTTATTCTTATTTATGAAATTTTCTGCTATATTGTTATCCTTACTGGGCATTTGAGCTCACCTCTTTTCTATGTTTTATTTTTCCCATGACGTGAAGAAGTAAATTATGAATGACCTGCAGGGATATTATGAGGGGATAATAGTGTGGACTATGGAGACAATATGTTTTTGTAGTAGTTTTTCACTTTATGATGTAATGTAAAACTTTATGAATATATCTGGTGTTTCTAAGGCTATTAAACCAATCGGTCTTTCGAGATTTGATCTTTCTTGTGATCATGACAATGTTATGTAATAATGCACCGACTCTGGATAACTGGGGGCGGTGCGTTATAGTTGGTATCAAAGGAAGTTTATTACAAACCTTGGATGCTAGATTTAGATAAACTCTGATTAGAGAACAACGATTTAAGATTAACTTTGAGAATTAGTATAGAATAAATTCCTAAAATTTTGGTATTGTAGAGATTTTGTGAGTTTTCCGATAAATACATCCCTTTCTGGATACGAGTAGGTAGAGGTGGCTCTGGCACAGATGTACCTAGGGGTAAAACCCAAAAACACCGCTTTGAGCTAGAATCGAATGAGAACTGGTGCACGACAACGGGCCTTGCTGCACTCTTGGTTACGACACTCCTGGGGGATATTCTTAAGATAACTCTCATTTTCGTTAAAAATCATTATGAAAGGTTTAAGAGTATATACATCCTCAAAGAAAACATTTTTATGATTATGGATTATATCAATAAATTGTTCAATTTATGTTAAGTGTTTTATAAGTACGGAATTATGCATTTTGATTCATAAATTGATCTAGTTTATGACATTGTTTAGAAATGGAGCCTAGTGGAAGAAATGGAAACCATATCAATGCATTCACTCCATGTAGGGATTTACCTCCTGCTCAAGAAAATTATAGTAGAGATGGTGATGCAACTGGTGCCGATCAACTAATCACCATACTGGGACAACTCACTCAGGTTATGAAGAATAACCTTACGCGTATGGAGCACCCTGATCCACAACGTGGAGGATCAATGTTAGATCGCTTCCCGAGGAAAAAACCACCAACGTTCAATGGGAGTACAAATCCCTTTGTAGCTGAGCAATGAATAAATTCCCTAGATAAAATATTTCTTTCTTTGGGGAGTAGTGAAAGGGAAAAAGTTATCATGGCAGTTTACCGCCTCACTGGAGATGCTGATCAAAGGTGGTCATTGATTAAAAATATGAAGGATGATGATGAAGTATCAAATATGTAATGGAGGGAGTTCTAAGATCTGTTTTTAGAAAAATACTTTCCTCGTGACCATCGAGCAGATATGGAAAGGCAATTTCTGAGTCTGAGACAAAAGGAGGATGAGAATGTCACAACGTATGAGGATAACTTTACAAGGATAGAAAGGTACGCTGGAGATTATATACGTAACCCAAGAAGTATTATTGATAATTTCTTTGATGGGTTAAAACCATTTATTCGTCGAGAATTAGTCTCACAATCCTCACCGTCATATGAATACATTGTCTCATGTGCTATCAAGATCGAAAAGGAATTCTCTAAGTCTTATGAATTTAATGAAAAGAAAGAGAAGAAAAGATCTTCTGATCAATCTAGGAATGGAAATAAGGCGAAGAAGGGAAAGGTTGAATATCCATCCTGTGGTAAATGTGGGAAGAAACACCCTGGTACTTGCTTGAAGGGAACAGGATTCTGTTACAAGTGTGGTGAAAAAGGCCACCAAGCTCGTGATTACAAAGGGAAAAAGGAATCTACCAATGTTCAGTGCTAAAATTTTAGGGAGACGGGACATTATGCAAATTAATGTCCTATGCATTACGATAACTTACCTCAGAAAAGGCCAAGGAACCATGGCCAATATTTTTCTATCACTACTGCTAAGGTAGAAGCTCCAAAAGACGTTGTGGCATGTAATTTAATGGTTTCCTCAAGTTTAGAAAATGCATTATTTGATTCTCGATCATCGAATTGTTTCATATCTTCCCATTTTGCTACGAAAATTAGATATTTCCAATTTGATTTAACAAGGGAGTTGTCAGTTAAAACTCATAAGGGAAGTATCATTGCAACATTGTTTTGTGAATCCGTCCCCATTAGAGTACATAAATGTTGTTTATCTGCTGATCTCATCGTCATAGCTATGATTGAGTTTGATATAATCTCAGTATGTATTGGCTTTCAGATTATTATGCGATGATTTATTTAAAGAAGAAATAGGTTATGATTTTTGATGATGATGATAAGGAACACCTTATATTTAGAGCAGAATCGTCACCACCTAATTCTTATCTAGATCCACCCCCAGTAGCTCAACAAAATTCAATTATTGGGGAGGAATAGAATGAAATGACTATGGGTGAGGAAAGGAATGTTCAAATTGAGGATGTACCTGTTGTGAATGAATATGTAGATGTATTTCCAGATGATTTACCTGCACATAATCTAGAACGAGAAGTTGAGTTTTCCATTGATTTAATTCCTGGATCAGGGCCTATATAGAAGACCCCTTATAGAAAGGCCACTGTGGAATTAGTCGAACTAAAGAAAAAACTAGAGGAATTGAGTAATAAGATATTTATTCACACTAGTGTTTTTCCATGGGGAGCCCCTCTTCTTTTTGTTAGAATGAAAGATGGATCTATGTGGTTATGTATCGACTATAGGGAGATCAATGCTATAAAAATAAAGAAAAAGTATCCCCCACCACGCATTGATGATTTATTTTACCAACTGAATATAGCTCAATACTTTTCAAAGATTGACATTTGATCTGGATACCATCATTTGTGTGTGAAGAAGGAAGACATTCCAAAGACAGCATTTCAAACCAGGTACGGGCATTACAAGTTTACAGTAATGCCTTTTGGATTGACTAATTCACCCTCTGTATTCATGGATCTTATGAATTGAGTTTTCAAGGAATATCTCGATGAATTTGTGGTGGTATTTAATGATTATATCTTGGTATACTCTAAAAGCTACAAATATCATGAAAGTCACTTGCGCATTATCGTGAAGACTCTGAGAAGACATGAATTATATGGTAAGTTTAGAAAGTGTGAATTCTCGCTTCAGGAGATTTCTATTCTTGGCCATATTGTCTCTAAAGATGGAATATCTGTTGATTCTTCTAAGACCAAGGCAATCTAAGAATGGCCAGCACCTAAGAGTATAACTGAGGTATGCAGTTTTATTGGTTTGACAGGTTATTATCGACGTTTCGTCCAGAATTTTGCTCGATTGGAAAACCCATTAACGAAGCTCACACGTAAAGGGGTTAAATTAGTTTGGACCAAAGAGTGTGAAATATGTTTCAAAGAACTGATGAGAAGATTCTTCAATTCTCCTATATTGACTCTACCATCAGGGAATGATGGGTTTGTTATTTATAGTGATGCATCGAAGAAAGGACTTGGTTGTGTCCTTATGTAGAATGATAGGGTTAGTGCCTATGCATCACGACAGTTGAAAATTAATGATAAAAACTATCCTACTCATGATCTCGAGTTTGCAGCTGTGATCTTTGCTTTGAAGATATGGAGGAACTACCTCTATGGTGAAAAATGTGAGATTTATACTGATCACAATAGTTTGATGTATATTTTCTCACAAAAAGAACTCAACATGAGGAAAAGGAGATGGATTGAATTACTCAAGGATTATGATTGTATGATACACTACCACCCGGGGAAGGAAAACAAGGTGGCAGATGCTTTGAGCAGAAAATACCATGGTGTTTTGAACAATATGTGAGTTGAAAGGGATCCAATTTTCATGGATCTAGTGAATTTGGACATGGGAATAACCAGGGAAGGTGAAACATCAATGCTTTTTCAAATGGTTTCCAAACCATATATACTAGAAAGAATTAATATTTCTCAGACCAATGATGAAGAATTGAAAAAGAAGATTAAAGCTATGAATGATGGGAGATTGAGAGACTTTGTGTATGAAGATGGAATTTTGAAATTTGGGAAGAGACTTTGTGTTCCCGGTATACCTGATCTAAAAAGGGAATTGCTGGATGATGATCATAGTTCCAATTTCTCTATACACCCTGCGAGCACCAAAATGTATAGATATTTGAAGGAACATTTTTGGTGGGACAACATGAAGAGGGAGATTGCTGATTTTGTCTCAAGATGTATGGTTTGTCAACAAGTGAAAGATGGAAGGCAACAGCCAGGAGGAGTCATGCAACCTCTTCCTATACCGGAGTGGAAATGGGACAATATTACGATGGACTTTGTCATGGGGCTACTAAAGACTCCAAGAAGGAATGATGCAATATGGGTTATTGTTGATCGTCTTACCAAGTCAGCACATTTTATTGTTATAAGAGAAGATCTACCACTAGAACGTCTAGCAAGACTATATATTAATGTAGTTCTGAGACTTCATGGAGTACCCCTATCGATTTTTTCTGATCGTGATCCCCGTTTTGCTTCGAGATTATGGAAAATTCATCAGAAAGCCTTCGATACTGAACATCATTTGAGCACTACCTACCACCCTTAGACAGAAAGACAATCAGAATGGACTATTCAAACCTTAGAAGACATGTTGAGATCTTTCTCACTTGACTTTCAGGGATTGTGGGATCAATATTTACCTTTGGTAAAATTTTCCTATAACAATAGCATCTATTCGAGTATTCAGATGGCACCATATGAAGCGTTATACGGAAAGATATGTCGCACAACAACCTGTTGGGATGAAATTGGTGAACGAAAATGTGTAGGTCCAGAACTGGTGGAGGAAACAATGGAAAAGGTGAAGGTAATCCAAAATCACATCAAAGCAGCTCAAAGTAGGCAGAAGAGCTATGCCAATAATCGAAGGAAGGATTTAGAATTTTAATTCGGTGATCATGTTTTCCTGAAGGTATCTCCATAGATGGGAGTCATACCTTTTGTTAAGAAAGGTAAATTGAGTCCCAGGTACATTAGACCTTTCGAAATTCTAGAACGAATTGGGGCTGTAGCTTACCGATTGGCAATGCCGCCAAGTCTCTCCAAAGTTCACAATGTGTTCCACGTATCTCTATTGAGGAAATACAAGCCTGACCCAACACATGTACTCACCTATGAGGAATTAGAACTGAAAAACGATCTGTCTTATTGCGAAGAGCCCGTCATAATTCTTGATATGAGAGAACAAGTGCTACGAAACCGGACGATGCGTCTGGTAAAAGTTTTTTGGAGAAACCATAAGATGGAAGAGGCAACGTGGGAACCCGAGAAACTTATGATGAAGAACCACCCAAGTCTTTTCATAAGGTAGTATTCTAGAAATTTTGAGGATGAAATTATTTGATGGAGGGGAGAATGTAACACCCCAAGCTTCTACGGTACGTTTCGCTCTGAATAATGTAATAGCGTGTGTTGTGCACAACATCGAGTTCTAACACACACCACAACTGATCAAACTAGCCGTTATGAATAGTAATACCTAATTTTTGAAAGTATATATATTTTATATTTCAAAATGGACTTCATTTTTGGATTCGTAGTATCGAATTTAGCATAAGGTAAAATTATGGTACTTTTTGGATAAATTAAATATTTTGATGAATAGAGAAAATTACTAAATTTTAATTAAAAACATCTTTTTTAATAAAAATAATTAATAGTGGTAAATTTTGAATTTGAGTGGTTTTAAAGTATATTTAGAATATATTTTTACCATTTAATACAATTTTGGTCATCGGACATAATTTCACAATTAAACCGAACATAAACAAGTATCAATCTTTTGATAGTTATTATATTTTAAAAACACGCTTTTTATTTTAACAGTGGGAATTAATTTTAAATTAATTTCTGCCACTTCTGTGATTTGAATTTGAAAAAATGGATTCCACATTTGGAATCATTATGTTCATATTGTGTAAATAGGTAACTTTTATTTTTAGAGATTTTGAATAATTACTGCGGTAAATATTTTATTTACCATGGTTAAGGGTAAATCCGGTAAATGTGGGTTAAAAAAATATGATAATAATACTAAATTTTATAAAACGTGTCCTAACATTATTGGTGGATACATGTCCGACCATTGGCATATTTGGGTCGATTTTGGGACCCCATGGTGCCACTTGTAGGTGATAGTGACACATTATATTAAATAAGTTAAAATAAGTACAAAAATGACAAAAGCATATATCTTTTAGAAAAATAATTTTTACCTTGGGTTATATATGTTTGATTTTCGACTATAAATATTCATTAGAAATATAAAACAATTTACTACATATTGATATTTTATTTATAATTTTTAGACATTAAATAGTTTAATTTATTTATGAAACAATGATGATGCAGTAATTACCTAATTAGTGAATAATTAGAATAATTGATATTATAAATACCCAAATAAATATATTTTGAGACTTTTGATGAATTAACTAATTTTATAGGTTAATATGACATGTTAGGAATGATTTAATTTACTTTTTTTTTGAAGTAATCATTCTTTTATGATTTTAAAAAATAAATTATTTAATAGTTTCAAAATTGACATAAAAGAGTTATTAAAAACAATATTATATTATTAATTGATATTAATTTCCTAAAAATCTAATATTCGTCCAAGCGACTTATATCATGATAGGTGTATCATTAATGGACCACTTGGGGGTCTCTTGGATGTATATTGTATGTTTATTAACCATATAATAAAAAAATACAAAGAGACATTGTAAAAGTGAAACTAATTAACTAAGAGTAAATACTTAAAGATAAGGTAAATATAATGACCCAAACCTGTCTAAATTATATTTGTCGAGTATTTTTCGACCCATCGCAACATTAAACTTTAAATAATCATCATTGAAGCAATTAGAAACCGAATATGAATTTATTATAAATTAATATTTCTAACTTTCCAAAGGTGCCCCTCACCCCTCTTATAAAAGGGAACTCCCCCTTCTCATTAATTCACACCTTAAAAGACTTTTTGTTCGGCCAACCCCTACCCACATACTATCTCAACATCCCTAACTACAACCTAGAGTCCTTAGTTTGATCAGAAAGTCATGCTAAGGAGCCCTTTTGATCCAATCAAAAGGAAGAACCTGAAAACGAGGTAATGATTTCACCACCCTTTTTCATGTTCCTTTCTTCTTCCACTTCTTATTCATTTGATGTTACCATTATTAAATAATAAATCCAGTATCATATATATACTGTGATGTTATTATAAATATGGAACAACCATATTCACTATTCTATACATCCATTGAATAACATGGCACCGTACGTGCATACGTACGACTTACCGTCTCCACGTCGCGGTGTAATTGTTATTCAATAAATTATTATTTGGATGGGTATTATAATGATGTGTAACTCATGTAAATAATAAATATAACATGATAATTATTCTTTATGAAAGATATATCATCCAATTATATATTGTTTTAATATCAAAAGAATCATATTGTCGCACGTGCGTACGTACAGACTACCATCTCCACGAACGCGATGAGATTCATTCTCCATCGTATCCATTCAAGTATAATTATCATTTGATGATTAATAATAGTATCTAAGGACTTGATAAAATTCTGTATATGATTAAGATACAACCTATCCATTACAAACATGGCTTACGTAACAAAAAATATAAAATAAAACGAGTAAGTTAACACCTGAAACGATGATAATTCTAAGATATTATTAACAAAGAAATGTTAAAAGATCATATATGATATCATATTAATGTATATGATTATTGAATAATTTAATAACGATTATTTCACCATTATATAAGAGGTTAACCTACCCCAAACAATGAAAAGTAAAAGTTAAGGTTTTATTTCGCAATCTCTTCATTATCCG
The DNA here is from genome assembly GCA_963277665.1 of Viscum album. NCBI lineage: Eukaryota > Viridiplantae > Streptophyta > Magnoliopsida > Santalales > Viscaceae > Viscum > Viscum album. The sequence goes on from OY728127.1 coordinate 608,237,351, forward strand.
AGTTGTTTATACATAATAATCTACTGAGATTTCTTTATCATCCACATCCATGTTTCTTAAAAATTTATTTAAAAACATTTTTACTATATACTATGATATGGGTTAAATCCATTTATACCCTTGTTTGACTTTTTATAAGAGGTTTATAAAATAATCTTTCCTTCTTTTTTCGAACAAGGTTCTTTTTAACCTTTTCGACAGAATTAAGGTAAGAATGTTTTTTTAACTTATACAGCGGGTGCGGCTATTTTCCACCGTTATAAATTTGTTGAATCTTCCCTAAAAAGATTATAAGAATATTTTAAAAGAAAATGTTTTATTTTATAAATATATTACTCTTAAATGATTTCCAAATAGAAAGATATATTTCTCTAAAAAAAGTTTTGCTTTCATCTATGTCAACATCCTTTGATGGATTTTACGCTTATTTGAAGTTGATTTATTATGATACAAAACTTCTATATTGTATTGAAGGTTTTGTGATATGTTTGACTGTGGATGTGTTATTTTTGTACCATTCATAGTTTATAGATGACGTATTTACATTTCATATGCTAGTTTTAATATGAATGATTATGTTATGTTTAAACCTTTTCATATGGGAATGCATTGGACTTAATATGTGACAGGTGGAGCCCACTATAGCTCCTTGATGAATCTGTAGTTCTCATGAAACAAACTAGTGTCTTGGAACAAGGCCTTGAAAAAATCTTATTTGTAGTCTTGGTACGAGGCCTTGGCTATCTGGTTATGATAGTCTGGAATTATGCATTCCATCGTTATGAAAGTGGTTATTGATATTTCATGTGATTATTCGATTAGTAGAATATCCATGTGAATAAGTAAATGGAATTATTTCATTTTACTTTTTCCATACTATGTTGAAGTTAAAGTTTAAAAGGATTTTGTTTTAGTTATAGATTTCCTTAAATGTTTATTCCTATTTATGAAAGTTTCCACTATATTGTTATCCTTACTGGGCATTTGAGCTCACCCCTTTTCTATGTTTTATTTTTCCTAGGATGTGAAGAAGTAAATTATGAATGACCTGCAGGGATATTATGAGGGGATAATAGTGTTGACTATGGAGACAATATGTTGTTGTGTACTAGTTTTTCACTTTATGATGTAATGTAAAACATTATCAATATATATAGTGTTTCCAAGGCTACTAAACCAATCGGTCTTTCGAGATTTGATCTTTTTTGTGATCATGCCATTGTTATGTAATAATGCACTGACTCTGGGTAACTGGGGTCGGGGCGTTACAATTATAATGGTCACATAGATGGTTTATCACAAGAAATTAAATTTTCATTTATGTCTTGGAATACACTAATTCCAACATTCCTTTCACATGGAGTCAACTTGGTGTATGTCTCACGCAATAATGACTTGGCGTACAATGCACACAACACTGAGTTTCTATGAAACATCTTTTTTTAAATAATCAGTTAATGGGATTATTTTAACCAAGACATTAAAAATAGTTATAGTAATAGTAATAACTAATTTTATAATATTTATTATAATTTTTTATATAAATAAAATATATTGATAATGAAATATATTATTTGTTGGTAAATTACTTTTATGTTTGAAAATATCATTTTGTCGAATGAATCGCTTTAAATATCCTTCCATAAAAAATAATAAAATTAATTTTAGAAAAATTTTGAAATTTAATCTGATATGATTTTCTAAATTTTTGAATTCAGAACATCAAAATTAGTCTAGGTTGAATTTTTGGGATTTTTCTGAGAGATATCAATTTTGATGAATAGTGAAAATACTACTTTTGTGTTGAAAAATGTCATTTTGATTAAGTAATTATTAATGTTAAATGATATTATAAATTTTTTATCAGGTCAAGTAAGATCAATATAACATCTATTAAAACAATTTATATTATTATAATCAATTTCACTTTAATATAGAATATAAAAACATACAAATGTTTTGAACATCTTTCTACAATAAAAACCCAAGATTTCGTCTTATTTTCATGATTATCAACAATTTTAATTTTTTTACATTTTGAATTAAAATTTTAAAGTGGAATATACACCATTTTATTCTTTATAATATTTTTATTCTAGCAAATACAATATAATTTTTTACCAAAATGATTAATAAAAGTGATTAAAATTAATCAGAGTGATTAATGTCAAATCAAAATTAATTAGGGACTAAACCTTAAAATTAAGGGCCCAAATAACCTAGAAAAATTTCCAAATACCAATTTTCTACCCATATATCATCCATAGACACTAAATTATTGTCTTTTGTTGGTTTTTTATGAATTTTGATAGGTAATAACATGTGTTCACCTAACTTGTTTCAAAAAAATCAAACTGAATCCTTTTCCTTCCCAATAAACCACAACCACCTCTCCTCACTCCTCACACCTCTACAAAATCTTATGTTCAGACAATACCTTCTCTATCCACTTCCCAACAATACTCTCTTCCTCTTTTAATCCTACCTTTTGTCAGAAAGTCTTCCAAGGAAGGATTTTGGCTCAAACCAAATGGTGTTACCCTAAAAAGAGGTAACACATTCTCTCAAGTCTTTTCTTTTATTTTCCTAATCCACCCTTCCAATTTATTTATTTTCATGATTTTATAGAAACACCGGTATCATTAATATACTAGTATTTTTATGCTGTGTTTTCTACCTACACTTACATACACCACTATCTAATGGGTAATGAATATATTTTTTTGTGTACGGAGAACTATTGCCTCATGAAATGATGATTGTTCATTTTTCCTTTACCGCCTATCTTGGTGGCCATTATGATGAAAACTATGTTTATATATGTCATATATTATATTTATTATGTCTTCCATATTCCATATTTCTTTTTTAGAACCCATAATTCTTTACATTTCGTTTGGGGTTAATACGATAATCTTGTTTGAGGAAGTGTGGACTACCGCCTCATCAAAGTGATGTGATCATTCACATACTACATGGAATGTTTTGAGGAAGGGTTTAATGAATGAATATAATATATATAAAATTATAATTCTACTGTAATGATGTTATATAAATATACACTTATATATCATTTCCATTATTTCTTTCAATACGCCAACAAAAACAGAAACAACGTTCATGCATAGGTATGGCTTACCGTCTCCATGAACGGTGTAGTCCATTTCATAATTCTATATTCTACCACTTCATTGAAGGAATCAGGGGGGTGAAGGAGATCACATGAGATCCTTCAATAGAGAACCTCCACAGGGATGACATAGGAAATACAAGGATGGCCGGAAGAAGTGACTCATATGGAACACTGAGAAGAATATCATTCATCAAGGGGCCAACCATCAAACAATTCAGGGTTCAAATCCTGCACAACCCTATAGAGAGACCAGTTGAAGAGCTGAAAAAGAATACATGAACTGATTTGACCACTATATGGGGAGAAGGATCCACCCTAGATAATTTAGCTTCCCATGATAGAGGATGATGCTACATTGTTTTTGATTAATGGTATTTATTAAATAAGAGAATGATAATTATACAAGTTATTAAAAATAGTAATATTGAATATTTTATAATCATAATGTATTGATGCATAAAATTGGAATAGGAGTTGAAAAAATAACAACACACCATTAAAATACGTAAAAAACCAAGAATACATAAAATAAATTTTCTAATGATCTAAAAAAACATCCACTGATCATATTAACATGATCCATAGTACATGATTCAGTTTTCAAAAACACGTATAACAAGTGTTATATAGTATAAGTAGAAGAAAATAATAACTAAGGGAAAAGAAATTGATCCATTGATCCTAAAATCCCCATATGATTCTTAGTTCCATAATTCTATGTATATCTTCAAAATCCTATTATATTAAACCCTATTACATTGAATGCATGAAAGATACCATGTATCAATATTGACTATTGAAAGGAACTATTTTAATCAAAGTTACAATGTTCATGCTCATGCAAGGAGGACGAGATATAGAACTCACTATAACTCTAAAACCCCAAAATGAACTATCATTAAGTTCCTCCTCATGCAGTGAGCCCCTACCCCAATTCTATCCACAACAGTTGAAAAAGAACAAAGCAGCAACACAGCTCGCAAGTGATCATGACAAATGTGATTTTTTCCATGGTTTGATGAGAATGATGATTATGAGATATAATATTACCTAGTAATGCGGCGACTCCTGGGGAATCAATTTCCACACACCCAAACCACTTTTGTACAATAGAGATGCTCTCATCGTGGTCTGGAAGGAATTGCTCAACCATTTTTGCTCTGATCTTCCTTCCATCACTTTTCCCTATTTTGAGTGGAGTATGGGGCCCTCCTAGCATAATGTTCCACCACTTCTGCTCTCCTCTTCCTTCCATATCTTCTCCGTGTTTTGAGTGGAATATGGGGCCCTCCTAGCGGCATGAAAAAAAGGCTTTAGGTCACAAAGATGAAGGAGATTTAAGTTAAGTTTGTCTGTTTTAGGTGTAGTTTTTTCTAGGCTATCTGTGACGATCAATGGGGTTAAACCAGATTCCCCTGAGAGCTCTATTTGAGTACAACGTGAAATTCACCTAGGATAAATCCATAGATTTCAAATAATTGAATGAAGTTTTATTAAAATTAGGTTGTTTGACATTCTGTTTTTGGTATGCCATATGTGTAGATCATTGGGGTTGGGCCAGATCCCAATTAGTGACTGTTAGGGAACAAATAGAAAATCATCTGGGAAAAAACCCATAAAAGGTCAAATCGTTGAATAAGATTTGGGTAAAATATAGTTGTTTTAGGTACCGTTTTCCATAACCAATATGGATACAGTTATGCATAAGAAATATTTTAAAACACTCTGTATGATCAATTAGGAAATAATTGTACAAACAATCTGGAAAAAAGAGATAGTTTGGAAGAATGTAAAAATAACAAATTGTGAACAAAAAAGGCATTATTTTAGAAAATAAGGTTGATTTTTTCTCAAATAGAATATAATTTTAACAGTTTTTGTTGTGTACTTCAAAGAGATAGTATCATACAAATCCTAGTTACTAAAAGATTACATGTCCTTGTTAGTAAAAGTATTATAGTAGTCGTTTGATTCATTTTTGTAGTGGATCCCACGTTTTGGATGTTGGGTTGACAGTGTTGTGGATCCCTGCAGCAGTTAGTATGGTGGGGGGGTGGCTTTGATTTTTTTTGTATACAGTGGATAGTCATATTTAAAAATAATTGAAACTTTTAGAACCAAAATAAAAAAATTAAAGGAGATGCGTTAGATGTTACCTCTAAAAGTTGAGAAATATTCTAAAATTCTGAATTTTTTTGTTTCATTGGACCGGAAGTAAGAAATACAAGTCAATTTAATCTTGTAAGTAATATCAAAATATACATAGTATAATGAATTTGAATAATTAACTGAATGGGGTTTTTTCTAAGCTCATATGTATGTTTTTATATGAACTCAAATAGATGAGTAGAGGTGGAGAGGCAATTCCTGGACTTATCCAGCTCTAATGTTACTAGGACTGTGGAGGCTGATGTGGAGATCTAAGGTTGAATTCTATAACTAATCTGGTAGGTTCATTCAATATTCTCTTACAAAATGGCATCCAATTATAAGAAATTCTAAACATCATCAAAGGAAAACAAACTAAATGGTTCCAAATTAAAAATATACTCCTTAATAACACATAAATTTATGGTGCGCCTTTGTCTCAACAAATTGAATTCAAAAAACAACATCAATTTGATTGCTTACGTAAATACCCTCATCGACTTCAATATTTATGCTACATCAATATTCATACCATATATAGACTAATATAACAGCCTAAACAATATACCCATAGAAATTATCATTACTATATAGTCATAATTCATGTAATACATGAATAATTATATGCAACAGGGATGCCAATAATTTTTTCTTAAGAAAACGCAGAACCAACGGTTGGCCAAAAAAACGAATTCCAATCAGACATGGGTAAAATCTCTCCTTTAAATTTTAATTCAAAACTCTTAAAATAGATAAGGGAGTGTTTGGGGGAATGGTGAGATGCGCTTGAATCATGGATAGCAAATTACTTGTACAAATAAAAGATGGGGAATAGGGAGACCAAGAATACTCACCTCATATAAAATGATTCAAACACAATAGTGGGATTTGGATTCAAAGTATATTTTATAAAATCACCATAGTTTGGAGAGGGATACGGGGAGGAAGTGAAGATTTGAAGAATGGTGGCGGCAGTAGCCTAGGTTTTTTTAAAAATAACTTACTGATGTATAGGAATCATCTAATGGATTTTTTAGCTGCAATAGATGGTTGAAAATTTTTCATGAAAATACTCCAACCCGTATACAAGATCAACAATAATTATCACCCTTTGCATCTAGTCAAGCACAAGTCCAGTCTGTGCTCCATACACCCCCTTATTACAACGGAGGATGTTATGCAGTGACACCATGGGAGAAAATTCATAATCCAACAGACAAAGATTCTCCCTCTAAAAAAACAATTGGTTAAAAAAAGAATTTAAACCAACCTAAATAAAGATAATAAAAATGAAATATAGAAATTTTAATAAACCTATTGTGATACAATAATAGCCATAAAATATTGTGGGTTGGTTAAAATTAAAAGTTTAAAACATCCTAAATGAACCTGTGAAAGGAACCTGTGATTGAGTGGATATTATGCCTACAGACTGGATGGAGCTGTCCATCTTCCACATGAATATGTAGATGGTACTTCCATAATGATCATATCCTTGCATATGTTGTTTTCATTGATCTCACTATTCAGCTTCTTTTGGTATAAGAGAAGCCTTTCTGATAGAAACAGAAATGGTGTGAGGGAATGTATGGAATGTAATTCACATTGTGACAAATTAAACAAGTGATATTAACATGGTATTTTTTTTACAATGTGAATTATTTATCCAATTATTGTGAAAAACGTAAACCAATAAGATACCTCACGTTGAGTATTGTTTCATCAAATAATTCACATTGTGACATATTAAAACATTAAGATGATTTCTAGTGTTTTTTTCAGCTAATACATCATATAATATCACACTGTATAAAAAAAACCCCAGTAATCATATTATATGTATACCAATAATAATATAAAATCACATTGTTTAAAAACAAACTATAGTTAAATATCATCAAAAAATTTTACATAGATATGATAAAAAGAAAACAATTAGAGGAAAATATAGTACATAAAATCATTATATGGGATATTAAAAAACAAAATAAAAATCCTCTTATTTTAAAGGTATATAGACATGATAAAAACAGACTAATTTTTATCAATAGTACCTCTATGAAGTACAATATTAATTTTAATGTGGGAAAATAGTCTAAAAAGCTGGGAGGTGAAGGGTGAAAACCAAAAAAATTGAGAAGGATATAATAGTAGAGATAGGGGAAATTTACTCACCATAAAAGGAGTTTATAGATCTTTTTATCAAAAAATATTAGGAATTATTGAGTGGACTAAGTTTAGAATGCCATTAAATTTTATAGGGAGGACATGGAATGTACTAACATATAGTAATGGATGTTTCCCACCTAACCATAACATTCCAATTGATCCTCGAAAATGTTTCTTGTGAGGGGTACATGTTTAACCTCCACAATTCTATCCTAAATTTCATTATGTAAAACCGAGATCTCTTTTAAATTAGGTAAAAAAATAAAGGAATAAAAACATAAAAAACAAATAATATGGTATTTTGGGGATTTATTTTAATGATATTACTACTAGGTAAGTGATGTTTTGAAAAAATAAGTACATAGGTAGACCATATGTTTAGTAGAGTTGTAAAAATATATATAGATATAATGAAATATTTAATAAAAAAACTCTTGTTTTCACTCATATCAGCATTCAAAATAACTCTTTCAAAGTACTTGATTTAATATAGATAATTAATATACCAATATGTGATTTGGGAATTATAATCCTTCATAGTTTGGAATGTATAAAAATCTAAGATCACCATATTGAACATTAAACTGTTGTAGTTCTTTTTGTTTTACCTGTGCATGGTTTAATAAATATTTCTTAATGATTCCACCATGTCACTAATCATATGACAATTAGGATCTGAGGTAGATAGTAGATGCACTTATAAGATAAATATGTTTCTTTAGGTCACCAGAATATCAAATTTCAGAAAAAAAAATTCATTCTTCTTAAAATGAGATGAATGTTTAAGTTTTAATGTCAGGAGGGTAAATAATTACAAATAATAGGTTATCCTAGAATCATGTATACTATTTCAGTGTTGAAAATCCATAAAAACGACTTTAGTGAAAATCAACTGAAAAAATTCAAATGGATTTATTTTACATATAAGGGACTATACCCATCATGAGTGTTTTGGTTTGAAAAATTTCCATTATTCATATTTTGAGTGTATCGCAAACTCAAATAAATACATTAAAGATTAACTAGATGGAGCTCTTCCTATCTACTTTGTGTAATATTTATTAAATTTTTCTCAATTCCCCTAACCCATCACCGATTTTGTGATAATCATGTTTTGATATAAATAATATATGTGGTATAATGATAAATTTTTTTCTTTGTAATGTCACCAAAATAAAAAATTTTAGTAGAACAAATCATCATTTTTATAGATGGGATGTGTAAGTATTAAAAGGTACCTTAGAAGATTAGGTTACTAAGAAAGTAACTCTACTTATTTTGTGCTTAAAATAAATAATAAATGGATTGAAATATGTAAAAGCATGAGTCATGCTTACCTTGTTGAAGTGGCAGGTGATGAATCTTATAGATTATTTTCGTGAGTCACGATAGATACTGAAATTATCATGGAATATGTTAGATGATGAATAGCTCAGTTGTACAACCTAAATATTGTTCATAATATAAGAGTGACATCATACTTATAGAATGAAAAATGAGTTTTTCTGAAGGCATCCAGATATCACTTTCACTTTCTTGATCATGCAAAAACTTTTTTTTGAGATGAATATTTTTGAGGCACTGTAGAAGAATAAGTTAAAAATGACTAATTTGTGTTTATATATAATGTAGTAAGAAGTATATGGCTTTATAGAGGAAAATATAAATATAACTAACCATTGATAGGTAAAGGTTTTAAAGGAATTTGTGTTACTCCATATGTGATTCCATTGGTAGACATTGGTTCCCTTATTGGATTACATCATTATAAAATTTTCAATTGATGATGACACTGTTATTATTATAGTTTTAAGTTATCCAAGTACTTAAATAATGATAAAAAATAAAACAATTTGAACTGAACATAATAGAAAACTCACAAAATATTTTCCATTCCATCATTATTTGTCACTTTTGAAACCATGCATCTCTAGAGTATGACATGAGAGCGTAAATGAATCTAAAATTTTTGTATACATTTACACATAAAATCATCAATAAATCTAACAATGTTGTGATAGTCCCATCGCAATCCGTTACCAACTTCATCTGAAACCACACTTTCTAATGAAATTTTTTTTCTTCAATTCGATCTGATCTCCTGAAATAAATAGAAGCCACAAAATGAATATTAGACAAAGTAAAAAAATCCCATTAAGTTCACATCATAGAAAAAGTGAATAAAAAATCCATTATGTATTTAAACATAATACCAGGAAGAAAAAAGAAACATAATTAATCTCATACCTAAAGTGAGAAGATGTTGCGAGAGGGAATAAGAGATGTAGGAAGTGATTCATGAAGTTAAAAGTGAATCCCTGGTTTAGAGGTAATAGTGGTGGTAGTGCAGCTTCATGATTTTGTTTGAAAATATGGTGCGAGGATAAATGTTTTTGCTGGAGGAGAAGAAGATAGAGAGAATGGTATGGGAGGAATAAAAAACCGTCATTTGGGGGAGGAATAGTAGACATATGGATCCGTAGCTGAAGAATTTCTTCTATAGGTTTGCTGGAGGAGAAATAGTCTGTGGGATCCAGAAGTGAGGATGGTCGAGATGAATGTTGCAGGAGGAGATGCTGAAAGCGAAACCCTATTTTAGTTTAAATACAAGATGCGGCTTGGTTTAGTGATTTGGTTGAGGAATATGGAAGGTGGGGAAATGGTTTTTGGTGACATGGCCATGTACTTTGGTGGCACATAAGATGGAGAAATCTATCTTTAGTATATATAATTGATTTGAAAATACAAGGACACCTGAAACACATTCTTGGAGGGTCAAAGAAATCAATTTCCATTCAAACCATCCTAGTTAATTACATATTTATTAATTATATCCCTAATTACTAGAGGGATTATTGTGATTTTGGATTCCATATAACAAGTCTTTAGGTATAAATTTAAATGGAATCTCTTAAAAAGAGGTAAATTTATTAAAATTTAGTGTTTTTTTATTTCATCTTCCACCTTCTTCATATCAATATCGACAATAATAATATAATAAAAATAGTATACCCTATATAATGAGATGTTATTATATATTTTTAATAGCCTGATCCATCTCCACTTCCATAAAATGAGAAAAAAATCATTATTTGTGTGTTTGGTGAACTACCACCTTGTGAACCGATGTGATCGTTTTCCATCATAACATTTCAAGGATGGATATACCTATCGACTTAACATATGTATCTGAAATTTATTAAATAATTATACGTTTTTAATTATGATAACAATATTTTTATCAATTTCCATTCCATGGGGGATATGATAATGCTGCTTATGTGTATGGTAGTCTACAACCTCATGAAGAAATGTGAATTATTTTTCACTTACACGTTATATGTAAGGTAGAAAGGTCAATATTAATAAATATATGTGATATTTACGGATTAAAATACTTCAATAAAGTTAATATAACTTCTAATTTCTTACATTTCTATCCTCTTAAAAACAATAATGTCACTTGTGCATATGTGTGGTCTACCGCCCTCGCGTAGCGATGTGAAATGTTTTTGAATAAATGGCCCGAATGCCTTCATTTTATATTATTTTTTATAATACACCTTTCAAGGGGTGAGGTGGAACCCCTATAAGGAACGAAGTCATAGAGATAATTACATAACCCATATGTTATAGAGGAAATAACCCATATAAGACAACTTGGTACTGCTCCTCCCCAGCACATGTCATGATATCAGGAAAAAATGGGAACATCATTCATTTGTATGTATGAATTATCCTCTCCAGGAATGTGGTATTCCATTTTCCATATTAAACCTCTAAAGATTAGTAGAAATAGATAGAAAATGAATATATATGATATTTATATCATTTTTATCATTCTAGATATGACAGAAGCATGATCAAAGTAGAAGGACTAAAAATATCAAATCAAAACATACATGAAAAAATGTTTTTATTACTAAAAATAACGATATTAATACTGAATTGTCAATGAAGGTGTGATAAAAGATCATAAGTAAATAATATATGGTATGGGATATATGATTATGGATATATAATAAATTTATAATTAATATATATTTATTATAAGGTAGTTTTGGAAACATACTAAGGAATTTAAACCTGAGGTAAGGGTTTCTTGTCTCACTTTTACTATCGTGAGACAAATTCCATATTCACTAATGTTTTAATTTGGTGGTGTATATACTCCCATGTTTTATTTTTAATATAATTAATCAATTTTACTTCATGTTATTTAATGTGTAATTTGAATTTATTCCTGTCATTGGGGATTATAATTCAAGCATTACCAAAATGGTAAGGGTATACTTTACAATCTCATCCTTATTTGGGATTTTTTATTCTCAAGACTCTATTGGGGGAATTATTTTTTATTTATTAAGCTTAAAATAATTTTTTCTTCTCTGGTTATTCATGAACATTTCTAGGTTATGGTACCATTTTCCCTCTCTTGGGTACATAAATTAATTGTTAAGGCGCTTTTACCAAAATCTTACTTTATTTCACTCTTTAGTGGGAAATCATTCTTTCTTCCAAAACCATGTTCTCTAAAATTGTTTTCAAGAATGTTTTTTTATTTATCAAAATGATTTTTTAAAGATATAAATTCCCATGATTAACTTTTTACAATTTTTTAAAAGAATCATCATGTCAATTTCTGAATTTTTTTATATAGATTTTATGGGAAATGGGAAAGGAATCTTTGTTTAATAATTTATGGCATGTACATAAATTCCTCAATAGTGATAAAATTTCCTTTTTAAAGAATAAATTTAAAATTTGAATGGTTATTTTGAAAAATAAAAAAATACAAAATATTTTTTGAACTTTTAATTTTGAAAACATTTTAAAGTAAAAATTTTATATTCATTAAGATTTTTTAATGAAATATTTATGGAATTTCTACACATGAATGAAATATACCATTTATTGTACATATTTTACTCTAGGTATATGATATAGTTATAATATCATTATTATTTATCATGAATTTTATGGTCAGTTTGAATTGGGATGTACGAATTTGATACCATTAAAATTACTCTGCATGGTTTATGATTATGTTAATTGATTGGGGTAATTATTACTCTTTCATATGCTACTTTTTAAATATAAAAGTTTCTTTTAATTATTTATAACCCCATTTATATTATGAATTCATTGGGATTATTATGTGATTGGTAGGGACTCCTAGATCCCCTCGATGAATCAATAGGTCGTATGCGACAAACTACCGCAGGTTTTTGGTTGAGACCTTTCCCATTTATTTAAGATGTATTGGCATGAGTATTTGATAGTATGGTCATGATCTACGTCATTATGAATTCCATCATGATGAGATTAGTAATTTAGGTTCCATGGGATTATTATATTATTTTCAATATCCATGGTTACATTTGATGATCCTGTGATTATATATATGTCATTATTTATTCACTATTTATTTCTTCCATGTTGTGCTCAAGAATGTTATTGAACAACATGTGTTTCAGTGGATTACCTTTCCATGCTGATTATTTTTATTTATTCATGATATCTTTCATGTTATTTTCAACCATAAAAAGAATTTATGTTCACCCCTTTATTATTTTTTATATTCTATAGTATACCAAGAAGTGTTTTATGATTGATTTTTATGAATATATCACCCTAAGATTTTAAAAGAGAAACCTCATTTTCGATTGAATGGATAACACACAAAAAGAAGAATAAGAAATAATATGACACACCATGAAACTAAAATATAATTATTTTAAATTAATTTCAACATACATGATATCTTACAATGCATACAACACCAGGTAAAAATGAGACATTCCACTCTATTAAAATACAATTATTTATATAGAGCATTATAACCTAACCATTAAGATGATGGGAATGAATATTGGTAAATGAAATATGAAAATTATATGGTTTACAAATTTAAAAAATAAATTCAATGCCTATCCAATTATTACAAATATTATATGAATAATTAGAATGAAAAATATACGTTTTCTGAAAAATTGTATTTTTCTAAATGACGTGTAGCCACTCTTTGCGCACAAAATTTAATTGTAATTTTTACAAAAGTTTTAAAATATATTTAAAAAATTAAAATCTATTTTTTAAATCTATAAGTAAAAATTAACTTTTGGTTAAGTTTTTATAATTTTATGAAAAGATTTGTTTTTTATCGAATAGTGAAAATATTGATATTTATTGAAAACTGATGTTTAGTTTATATTATTTACAAACTTAATTTTAATTTTAAATTTTTTATAAAGTAAAAATTGTTATTTTATATTAAAATTTAATTAATTTATCCAAATTTAATAAATTTTTAATTTAATTTTGTTATTGAAATATTTTATACTTGTGAGAATTTTCTCATGGGAAAACCGCTCTTTCATTGTGTTAGTAGTGTAATTTTAAATTGAATTATACCATTAATATGAATTGAATTTGGAAAATTGGTTTCCATATTTGGAATAATAATAATTTTTATTTTATACTTATTCCTTATTAATTTTTTACCATAATTAATAGTGAAAATAGTAAATATTAATTACCATGGTTTAGGTAAAATATGTTTACCAGGGGTTTAAACTAAGATGATAAGTATTATGAATGACAGAAAACATGTCCAACAACAAATTTTATGGAAATATTTAGAACTTTTAATTATTCATTTTGGAGGCCTGTTTCATGAAAAAAATGTGGGTATCACTTTATCTTTTAAAAAAGTCTATTTGGTTTGTCTCCCCCACTTATAAAAGGACACCCACTCACCTACCCTATTCACACTAAAATACCATTACAATAATTCAATAACTAAAAAAATAAGTTTCTTAATATTCTGTTCACATCCTAGTTGAATTATTTTGATTAGGAATCCCTCCTAGGATGACTTTAGTTATAAACCAAAGGAGGCTCTCTAAAGAAGATATAAAATTATTACACATGTGTATTTGATTTAATTATTCTTCCACCGCCATAAAAACATATACAAATATCAAAATATAATAAAATGGTATATAATATAAAATTATATATTATTTTGTTAGTTTTATAACCCATATCCATCTTGACATCCATGAAATGTGAATCCCAATTTCTGATCATGTGTACGCCAAACTATTGCCTCACGAAATCGATGTAATTTGTTTTCCATCATCGCCTTTCAAAGATGGATAAAATTATGGATTTAACATATGTACATTATATTTATGAATTTTTTATAATTATTGAATTATTATTTCACATATACCATCTTAGCAAATTATATGGGGGATAAGATTACATTACTCATGTGTATGACATACTACCACTTCCTGAAGTGATGTGATTCGTTTTTCGAATATTATTTACATGTATGGTAGTAAGTTTAATGTTAATGAATATATGGTATATTTATAATATAATAATACTTAGTTAAATATATTGTCACATATAAATTTTTACCTTTCAATCCATTGTAAAAAATAATGTCGCTTCTGTGTATGTGTTGGCTACTACCTCTATGTAGAGATGTGAAATGGTTTTCATTTTATTTTTAAATGGATAGAAACAATTAATTATTATATTTATATAAATAATAAAAATAGAAATAATAATTATTTTGGAATGATGAATTAAAATATATTTTTCATTCTCCCCATCCATCACGAAAAACTGAAATATCGTTCATGCATAAGTATGAGCTAACATATCCATGAATGGTGTAATCCATTTTCTATCTCTAAAATTAAAATATTAATTTAGATTAATATGTGATGAATATATATTATATTTATATCTTGTTTAAAATTCTATATATTATGTAACCATGATCAAAATAAAAGGATCACAATTACCAAACAAATACATGAATAAAAACTGAAGCAATTATCTCCCAAAATAGCTATTTTAACAACGAATTGTTAATATAAAGGTGATAAAAGACTATAAATATATCATATATGGTATAATATATATTATTATGGTTATTTAATATGTGTATAATAAAATTATATTAATTATACAAGAGGTTTATACATATACAAAGGTTGTTGAACCTGAGGTTATGGTTTCATGTGTCACATTTACTTTCATGAGACATACACCATATTCAACACTAATTCCATTGTATAGTGTATATAATATCCATGTTTAAATGTTATATCATGAAAATATTTCCCTTAATGGTATTTTATTTTTCATTTAAATGTATTTATTTCATGGATATTACGATTTGCATGTTAACAAATTTGTAATGGTTTACTATACAATCTACTCATTAATCTAGATTATTTTTGTGAAAGTCTCCATTAGGGAAATTATTTTATATTTATATCATTAAATAAAAAAATATTATTATCCAATGTTTATTAATGAATTATTTCATGTAATAAGACTATTTTTTAGACATTGGTACTTAAAATAATTGAGAAAATTTTTCTACTAAATTCATACATTATTTCAACTTTGGTTGAAAATGTTTTTTCATCAAATTCAAGGTTTTATAAAAATCTTTTTAGAAATTCTTTAAAAAATTTAAAAATAACTTATTAATGAATTTTTTTTGCATATTTTTACTTTTTGAAAAAAAAATTGAATTCAATCTTCAAATCATTTTCAAGATAAGGCCCATTTAGATTAAAATAAACATGAAAAGAGTTATTGGTTTAATGTTTATGTTATGAAAAAAAATATCCATCATCATTCACACTCAAGGTTTTAAATCATATTTTACAACATTTAAACAATAATTTTAAATGAAAATTATTTTCAAAATGCATTTTACCATTTTTCTAAAAAGTAATTTTGAATGTTAAAAGGGTTCTTTCCTTAAGAATGTTTTTATGATATTTTATGGTATTTCTATTCATCGACAACAACTACCCTTATTATATATATGATCTGCCTACAGATATGATATATTTATATCATCAAAATTATCTCTTTATATGGTTTATGATCAATTTTAAGGAGATTATAAAAATTTATTTCCATTCACTATATTATTATGGATTGTTTATTATTATGTTTATTTGACTGTTGTAAGTATTAAAATCTGTTATGTTAGTTTTTCAGTATGAATACATATGTATATTATGTTTAACTAATTTCATATGAGGAATATATTATACATAGTATGTGATAAGTGGGGAACAATTATAGTTATCCCCTTGATTCATTCACATGTCTCATTAGACAAATCTGTTGGCCAAATATGATGGGTTTGTACCCATATATTTAAACATTCTTGTCAAAGAAATTCATAGTATATTCCATATGTTTGAAATTATACATTCCCGAATTATGAGATCAGTTATTGATGTCCATGTGATTATTCAATTATTTAGTATAACTAAGGAAAGGTTTCAAGATTATGTGACTATTTAAATGACTTTATTTGATCATTATATATTTAGAACAAATTATTATTTATTTATTGATTAAATGGAATTTTATTTAGTTATTGAAATTTCCATATTTATTATTCATATTTATTCATGATATCTATTTCTGTAAGTTTACCCTTACTAAGAATTTGAGATCACTAATTTATTATGTTTTATTATCCCCAAGATACCAAGAATTATATTTTGAATGATATCCAAGGATATGCTATGAGTAATTATGGTGCTCTTAAAGAAGAAAATCGATGTATTTGATTTTTTTGAATATGTGAATTTAAAGTATGCATCTAATTTACCAAGAAAACTAAATTATTCAATCCTAAAAGATGTGATTATTTATAAATTATGATAATATAATAAATTAACCACCAACATTGGGTCAGTATAGTTGAGATGTTTACATTTTGTTTCAAAGGAAATTTCATAGAAACTTTTTGAAACAAGATTTTAGAAAACATAGATTAAAAAACATAACCCTACAATTTTAATTAAGGGTATTTATGTCTATATGATAAAACCCTAAATTTATGGAAGGGTTGATATTATATGGTTTTCCTAAAAAATCATTCTTATTTGGATACTACAAGTGGACTTGACTTTAAAAAAAGATTTACCCAAGTGAAATAACTCAGAAAAACCCATGTTGAGCTTGACTTGAGTGTCACCTAGTACATGAAAATTGGATTTACTATGAATTTTTTTGACACTATTAGGGGATATGATTTTGTTAATTTTAATTTTATTTTCAAACCATAATGAATTAATTGAAAATATTTTTATGACATTAAAAACCATCCCCAATAAACCCTGACTATGATTATGATATTATCAATGCATAAATTTTTCAATTTACATTATAAAATTCCATAGTATTGGGATTATTAATTATGTTTCATAATTTTATGATCTAATTTAATATATTACATTATTTATAAGTGGTTCATAGTAGATGGAATGAGAACCATATCAGTGCATGTACCCCATACTGGGATTTCACTCCAGGGAAAGTTAATGAAGCTAGAGATGGAGATCTAGTTAGATGTTAAGAATGTATAACCATATTAGGGTTATTGAATCAAGATATTATTAATAAGAATTCCCATATGAAGTAGATTACTAGCCCACTATGTGGTTAACAATGTTTGGAATATTCATCCATTAAAACCCCACTCGTTAAATGGGACTACAAATCCATTATTTGTTGAAAAATGTATTCATTCCTTAGAGAATATGTTTCTATCTTTGGGAAAATGATGGGAATCATGTTTTTATGGAATTTTATTTTCTAGAAATTTATTGGGGTAAATGGTTGTAAGTGATTGAAAACAGTAATAATGAATAATAAATAGCCAACATGGAATGGAAGGATTTTAAAATACTCTTCTTTGAAATGTATCTTCCTCAAGAGAAATAAGATTATATGGATATAAATTTACTCAATGTAATAAAAAGGCAAGATTAAAATGTTTTTATGTATGATTACAAATTTACAAGGTTATAAAATAATGATACAGACTATGTATATAATTCAATGAGCAATATTGAACGTTTCATTGATGGCCTTAATCTAATTCATTGAAGGGAACTAATGTCCAAAACATTATCAATATATGAGTATATTGTTTTATGTAACATAAATATAGAGGAAGAATTATTACATTATAATGGATTCAAATGGAAGAAATAGATGAATGTTATAGTATAGAATATGAAAGTTAAAGAAATGAAGAGAAAAAAGGATTCTATCCAAAGTGATAATTGTGGATGGAAATATCCGGGTACTTTCTTGAAGGAAATGGGATATTGATACAAGTTTGGAGAGAAATACCACCATTTTGTTAATTTCAAGGAAAATAAGAAAGATTCCAATGTTAAATTATTAATCTATACGTATATTGGTAACTATGAAAACAAAACCACAAGAATAAATGGAATATACCCTAGAACAATCTATGGGATCATGTTCAAACATGTGTTATTACAATATAAAAAGGGGAATGATTAATATTTTTGTGTTTGGATTAAAAAATTATGATATATGAGTATTGTTATCAATGATATTCTTGTAAAATTAATTGGTAAATATAAAAGTATTTTACTAAAGTGTTTTTTATTTAAGGATTTAAGATCATATGTTGAATAGTATCATTGACCACAAAACATCATACAGTGGAATGTTGTACTTCATATAGAAAACATGATTGATGGAATATAACCTTTAATATGTGTAATATATTGAGATAATAATGATAAAGATATGAGTATGAGATTGTATTGGTTAAATTTAAATTGTTTTGTTATTTGATGGTTAATGTTATCATTGATGTAGTTTACAACATGTTTGGATTTATGGAATGTATTATATAAAGTGAGATTTTATTTTTGAAGGAATGCATTTTAATCATTATTTTTTTATGGTTATTAAGTTATTCTCATATTTGGAATATTAAATTAAGACTTACTTTATATTATATAGGTAATATAATGTTAATTTAGTGACATTACATCTAAATTTTTAGACGTTGAATTTTGTAAGATGTGTTTTCAATGAGTATTATTGTTGGCCAATTATGAAATTTATTGTGTTTAATTTTTTTGGTTACTATTTATGATTTTGAGATTAATGTATTATATATGATAAATTTTTATAACAATGTTTGTTTTATTACTTATAATATGAACAATTTGTAACTATTTTATGGATCATATTATTAGATAAAAAATAATTTAAATGATTCACTCATAACAAATCAACATGGATATTCATTTATTGGAGTAAGAAATGAAGTACAAACAAATAATGAAATTATGATTAAAAATAAAATAAGTACATTTTCTAATTTTATCTATCACGATAGTAAAATAATTCATCAAATTTATGAAAAGTATTTTGAAATAAAAATGATATTATATTGGATTCATATTTAGTGAATCAAATGGTATTTTAACTCATCAAAGGATTATTGTTTTTATGTACTTAACCATACATTGATCACTCAATTTCTTATGATCAATTATCTCTCTCACTCGCTGTCATTATTTACAATTTTATTATATTTTTTTATCACCACTTCCCACTAATGGAGTCTTTATTTGAAACCTATTTATGTGTTATTCTAGATTACCTTTGTATATTACTTTCTCTCATATCAAGATGGTTTTTTTTGTTAACAATGATTAGGTTGTGGGTTTCCAACAAAGAGATTTTACAATTTCATCCCCTTAATTTCTAAGACAAAGATTAAATGGGGAGGATGAAATATATTTATGGGGTTAGAATCTTAGGTCTAGAGATTTGAAAAGAGGAAAATAATGTTTGAGGGTGTGGATGAAACACAAAACCAATCTCAGATGATAATTTAAAACCTAGATACTTTAAAATATAGTTTGTTTTAAATAAATTCAATCTCTTTGATACCTTGTGATGCATGAAACACCCAGTTAAAATGAAACGTGATACTCTATTAAAATATTATTATTTGAACATGACCATTATAACTAAACCATTAAGTTTGTAAGTTTTAATAGTAATAAATAAATTATGAAAATTATCTGGTTTATTCATAAATAAAATAATTTTAACAGATTTCTATTTATTAAAAAAAATTAAGAAACATTTGAAAGTAAATTTTTTTTTAAAATATATCTTTCTAAAAGACAGTTCTATCACAGATTATACAAATAATTTAAAAGTATATTTAACAATTTTAATAAAATATTTATGAAAATATGAAATCCATTTTTTAAATATAATTGTCAAAATTAAATTTGGGTGTATTTTTGACAATGTTATTAAGATATTAATTTTTAATGAATAGTGAAAATAGTGTTTTTATTGGGAAATCCATTATCATTTAATTTATTTACAATGTTAAATTATATTATAAAAAATTTTAATGTAAAATTAGTTCAATTATATTAAAATTTATCTAATTTAAGTCCTTTTATTCAATTTCATATTAATTTTTTATATTAAAACATTCTATACTTATGAGAATATCCTCTTTGGAAAACTTGTATTTTGCGTTGTTAGAGGTTTAATTTTAAATTTAATTCTTCCAAAACAATAAGTTGAATTTGAAAAAATATACTCCATATTTGTAGTCATGATCTATTATATTATCTAAAAAGTTCGACATAATTATTTACCATAATTAATAGTGAAAAAATTAAAGATAAATTACTGGTATTAAGCTAAAAAGTATTAAGGGTTAAAATAATTTGATAATTGTTATAAATGATTTATAACATGTACAAAATACATTTTCTAGACATATTTAGACCATATAACCTCTATTTTTTTATAATTTCTCATTTTGGGGGATTTTGGAATGAGAAAAATATGGGTAGCACTTTATCATTTCCACAATTCCATATGAATCCTCTCCCCTACATAATAAAGGCCACCCCATATCCTGGACTATTTATTGCTCCAAAATCATTTAGTTCATTCCAGATCTACCCAATTCCCTTCCATTGTTTTCTACTCATATATTAGAGGGTTTATTTTAGTAAGGAATCCCTCCAAGGAAGACTTTATGTATAGAACTATATAGGCTCTCCAAAGAATTGGTAAAATTGTTATATGTGCATATTTGTTATAATTCTTCGTTCGCCACCATAAAATATTATTCACCTAATATTTTTTATAATACAAGTTTATAATATATATTGAGATTTTATTTCATTAATAGAATAACCCATCTCTATCTCCGCTTCAATCAAATGGGAATAAAAACCCTCGATCAGGTGTACGGTGGAAACCCACCATGAAAACTGATATAATTCGTCTACCATCACCAACATTAAAGGATAGATATAATGATGTATTTAACATATGTATAATGACCAGAACTATTATGATTAAAATTCCCTTTTTTAAATAAATATGTTTTGGTTATTAAAAACACATGAACTTATATTTTTTATTATATCCAATTTGATTTAAATTATAGTTAAGTATCATTACCATTGATAATATAGTCATTGAATAGTGGGAACATGACTAATATAACTATAGGGGTTTCAAAAAAAATCCATTTTAAATGGATAAAGGAAGTGATGGTTTCAACTAGTAGGATTATACCCTATAAAGCCCATTTATTGGATCTTCTGAGGGAGATAGCATTTTTGGGCTTTCCCCTAGACCAAGCCCAATCTGTGATCCTATAAATTAAGCATAAGAAAAACTGTTTATAGGAGAAGTTCAAGCTTGTCGAGATCACAACCCAAACCATGTTCGTCAAACGACCCCATAAAATACCAACCATCACATAGATTAATCTTAGGGAATATAATTTTTTCATTAAAGGGATACGTATCAGGACCCTAGAAATAGGAATATGTACATTATTTTTTTATAAACTAATGAATACATTTTTCATTATATTATTGTTAATTTGAAAATGATTTTTAAATCACAATTAGTACTTTTAGTTGGTATTAAAATTAAATTAAGGAATATATTTTTAGGAATTAATGGATTTTTGATAAAAATATTATGTTAATAAAAAATTTCTATTATTTTATTTTTATTAGATAAAAATGATCATATAATTTTTATGTAGTCAAATGTTATTTTTATTAGGATTTGAAAACTGTTATTGTCAAAAAAACCCTAAATTTTGAATAATTGTTGGTTCTTTTTTAAAAGTAAAAAATTCATATATTTATAAAAATATTTCGATAAAATGCATATCATTTTTTGAATCAGGATGTTGAAATTATACAATGTGATATTTTTTATAATTTTATGAGATAGTTGAATTTTCAGGTAAAAAGTAAATAGTGTATATATATAATTTGTATTTTATGGAATCAAAGTGACCACAAAGTTATGTAATATGTTATATAAATGTGATCCATAACCAAATATATTTTGTCCTTTAATATAATGTTATTTTAATTTTATTATATTTATTTTTTAAATCCATTTTGAATCCTCCATGGATTATAAGATATTATGGGATTTTAAGATCATTTCTTTAAGAGTGTGACTAACCTCCATATCAGTGAAGTTAATATTTTAATATGTTTATAAATTATTTATATAAAATAATGTATACCAAAACCATTTGGAAGGAACCCTATGCAAAAACCATGGGATGGTTTCTATTTTTGTTTATAATATTATATAGAGTCCAAAACCTGATTAATAAAGAAATCCCCATCATTAAATATATAACACCACAAAATATCCAATTTATAATCACAAAAAATCATTGGATAAATACCAAAATCTGACATATACTCCCTATATTCATCCCAAGGAACCCTTAGGCTCTCAAAAAATCCCCTCCCAATCCATTGGAGTCACACATTCATGTAAGGGTTCTTTCCTTTCCCCATTTCATCAAGTTTCGTTATTATGATAAGTGTTTTTTCCAATTTATTAGGATGTGAAATTGATTTACATGTCCATATTTCATTACATTTAATATTCATTGATGATAGACCCATTTTTCTCTTGTTAACCCATTTTAGTAATTTTTATGTGACATCATTATGCTGTCGAAGTTGAACCACAATTTTCCATTCCAAAAAAATTTGTATAGTGAATACCATACAAATTTTATATCATGGATATTCACCTATATAAATATATGAAAATTTTATTGGGGACATACATTTATTTATTCCACACTCCTTGATCGTGGAAAAAAATTATGGTGGTGAATGAATCAATTTTGATTGATCTTTGTGGCACACTTAAGATAGAGAATGAAATGAAAGAGACTGGTGAACCTAAAATTATATAGTTCTCTATTGTATTGGGTAATGTTTAGTATCATAATAACTCATGTTGGGATAGGGGTGTACCTTATTACTTTATAAGACTTTTTTCTACCATGAATTCTTGGCAGTTAATCCTTGACCTACATTTATCATTCAGTTTTTTTTGTTTCCACATTTCCCATGTTATGATTATCATGATATATCATACTATATTATTCATGTTCCTTTTATTATCCGTTGATTTTCCTATTTTATAACTTATATTATCTTCTTCATGTCATTCGTTGTTTATTCCCTTACTGGGCTTTATAAACTGACAGAAAATTAACTTTTTTATTATGAAAACACTTATAAGGAAAAAAGTGAGAAACTGTAATATCCAACCTTTACAGATAACCCAAATCAAGACTACAGGATCATCCCCTTCCTAGTGAATATAGCAAGACGAACAGCCTTCACCGTCACATGACCACTCGGCTAGCTATCCCGTACAGATTTTCACGGGCCTGGTACCGATGGCATAGCCATACCCTATCAAACATCAAAATCAAAATGATATGAAAGGAGAAAGCTTACTTCTATGTACCTCATCTGAAGCAGACCCACATATTCTGTTGGTTACAAACACATACAAAATTCAAGAGAAAACCAAAAAGTATCTTCAACAATGAACATAAATCTAATGAAATTAACTTCATTCTATCAACCACTCCATGCATTATATCACAAATAAGCACTATAATTTCATCCTCAAGAGCTTTTTCTAGACATTGTAAATTACGATTTCTTCATCTTGAGTCCTGCATAACTCAACAGGGGCTTAGTAGTAGGGACATGTCAAAAGTCGCAGAATCATCCAAAAAATAGTAAAATCACACATAAATAAAAAAACCACAATCAATTGAATGATGTTCACAACACTAATCATTCTAGACCCTGCAGAAAACCCGATCACAGATGAAATTCCATGTAAAAAACCCATAGTCCCCAAGACGAAACATGAATAGGAGCAACCAAATCCAAAATAAAACAATAAAGGTAATAAATGAATATCATGAAACATCAAAAAATTTCTAGACACCAGAACTCTATAGATCAGCTAAAATTCACCACCGAAGAATAGAGAAGTCACATCACCTCCATCCATAATGGCCTCAGGGACCACAAATGACCATCCGATGCCAAAATTGGTGAAAAGGATGCAACCTACAGTTGCAAAGGCTGGATCATGGACGCTAGACAATCACCATGCAACCAGATGAAACCCTATCCAATGGATATGGAATGGAGCAAGAAGATTTCGGAAATGATGAGAAAATCCAGAATAGTTGATTCCCTAAGAAAATACATCCTTGTTTGGGAACTACAAGCGGATGTGGTTCTGGAACATATGTACCTAGAAGTAACAACTCTGACAAGATATTCTGGGCCTAACTCAGGATAATCTGGTACACGAAAATGGTCCTTACATTACACCTGATTTAACACTCCCATTTTATAAGCATTAGGATGTTCAGAAGCTTATTATGAACCATAATTAAAGTACTAAAAATTTTCACAAAAATATATTTTAGGGAATAGATCATGAATAACATAGATTGATGCCTAGAAATTCATATGTTAAGGAAATAAAAATAATTTATAAGTTATCATTTTATTTCCTTTGGATTACTATTCATGAGTTCAATATTTTAAAATAATCATCCATAATTTCCCTTTATTATAGCTTATGGGAATTAATAGGTGGAATCATGTTAACAACTAATGTGAATGACGATGTAATGAATGCACCCAAGGAGATTCCCAACCCAATGGGAGTCGGTATCACTAACTATGTCATGATACCCTCTCAGGTAACAAAAACTTTTAATAGAAACATGGATCAATAAGAAAACTCAAACCCCCTATGAGAAAACAAGAATCAATGGAGGTCTTCATTAAACAAAGGGAACCTACAATTAGTGGATCATCTGATCCCTTGATCATGGAGAAATGGATCAACTCCATCGAAAAAATATTCTCCATACATCAATGTTCCAAAAAAGAGAAGGTTATTCTAGATATTTATCACATGGAAGGTGAATATAATCATTGGTGGAAATTGATGAAGAATAAAAATCTTGAGGAAGAGATCATAGTAATTGAGTGGAAGTAATTATAGAAACTGTTTGCAATAAATATTTACCAAGCACCCACTTTCTTAAAAATAAATAGATTTCAATGCACCCAAGAAAGAAGATGATGAATCTATTGTGGAATACGAGGCAAACATCACAATAATTGGATGATATGCATATGGTTTTATCATTACCCCTGAATGAAAGGACATATGCTTCTTTGGTGGGATAAAACCTAATCTACAAAAATCCATGATGATCCGTGACTTTGATAGCTATGAAAAAAATTTCAGATGTACCCTAAATTTCAAAATGGATATTGCTTAATGTTAGGGGTTTATTGTGGATAAGAAGTTGAAAGTTGTTTTTAATTTTAGTTTTCCAATGGTTAAATCCAATGGTGAAATGAAATTTAGAATCCTTCTTGTCAAATATGTGGAAAGAAGAACACCATAAACATCCTAAGTAGAGAAATGAAATTTTTTAGGTGTGGAAGATAAGAGAACCAAGATAATGATTTTTGACAGGAGAACCCCACCAATGTGATAGAAGAAAAGAATGCTCTGATAAACTCCCAACACGTTTTTCATTACATCAAATTGATGTAACCAGGTATCTTTGTGAACAATTGCACTATTCCAAGAGTTTTCGGAGGAAACCAATAACTTCTAATGAAGTAAGGATGATCATTTTCCATCACTAATTCCTAGGTGAATTCCTAAAACAATGTGGTAATAGTTACACAAGTTATTCATTCAACAATAGTGAACATACTTTTTGATGATTGTTCTACACATTCTCTCATATAAATGAAGATTAGTAGAACTATTTATTCACCACCCCAAAGAATGGATGTAAATATGTTGATGAAATGGGAAATTGGGGAAATTATTGAATCCCATGTATACAACTCATCCCCTCTCACAATATTTAGACTGAAATTCCTACTGAACCATGACATACTTTATTTGGTTGAATATCATTTTATTCTGGGCATGGATTGGATTTCCCTATATAGAGCCAAAATAAATTTCAATAAGAAGAAAATGAATCTCTATATAGAGAATCAACCTCTGATTTTATAAAAGTGAAAGAAGAAGGAGGAATCTTATTCAACACCATCATTCCAATCATGTATATTACTACCCTGTGAGAAAGAGTATCTTTCTCAACTGATTGATTATAAGGAAAGGATCATCCTAAAAGACATTCTTATTTGGTGGAAATTCACTGATTTGTTTCAGAGGAATTGCTTGGTCTTCCTCCTAGAAGGTAGGTTGAATTTTCAATCGAGCTTAAACCTTGATAATTTAAAAATTCCAAGACTCTGTATAGGATGGATGTTGTGGAACATGAGGTGATAAAGAAACAACTACAGGATAATATGAATAAATGGTTTATAATCTCATGTTCTTAACCATGGGGTGTACCAATCCTCTTCATCTAGAAGAAAGACGGATCAATGTGCCTTTTCATTTATTATCATGAGCTCAATAATATCTCAACAAACAAAAAGATACATTTTCCACAAAATGATGAATTATTCGATCAACAATGTGGAGAATGATAATTATTCAAGGTGGATCTATAGCCAGGATATTACCAAGTTAGTGTGAAGAAGGAGGATATCACTAAGACTGCTTTTTAAACAAGGTACATGTACTATTAATTTACAGTGATACCATTCAGACTCACTAATTCCCCACCAATCATCCCAGATTTGATGAATAGATTCTTTTGAGATTATATAAAAAAATGGTTTTAGTCTTTATAGAAGATATAATAATATACTCTAAAACCATAGATAAGTATGAGGAATATATGATCACTATTCTAAAGACCTTACAAAAGTATAAGATCATTGGAAAGTGAAAAAAAATTGTGAATTCTGTTTGAAGGAAGTTTCTTTGTTGGGTCATATCATTACAAGAAATGGGTTATGTGTGGATCATTCAAAGAAAAAAGAAGTTAAAGGATGGATGAGGCCATCATCCACGATAGATATCCATATCTTCCTTGGGTTAGCAAGATATTATCACCAATTTGTGATCAATTTATCATGATTTTCAAACCCTCTTACCAAGATAACTCAGAAGGGATTCTAGTTTTTTTGGAATGATAAATGTAAGGAACTATTTATAATGTTGAAAAAGAGGATTATCACTACACCGGTGATCACACTACCTCTAAGTGGGGAACATTTTGTAATTTTTAGTGATTATTTGAATAAGGTATTGGGATGTGTGTTGATGAAAAAGACCAAATTAATTTCCATCACCAAAATATAGGTGAAAATTAATGAGAAAAACAATCCCACACATGTTTTGGATTTGGAAGCTATGATATTTTTGTTGAAAATATGGTGGACTTATCTCTATGGGGATAAATGTGAGATATATACTGATCGTAAGAGTCTTATATATATTTTCACAAAGAAAGTGATTAATATGTTCCATAGAAGATGGTAAGATCTCATTAAGGATTATAAATGATCATTACACTACCATACTGGTAATGAAAATATAGTGGAATATTTTCTAAGTAGAAAAGAACTAGAAATTATATCCTTGATGATAATTTAAAATGGTACAATATTTGTGGATTTGAATAGGATGGACATAAGAATCAAAAATAAATGAACATAATCAATCCATTCATAAATTTTTTCTCAACCGTATCTTTTGTAAAGGTTAAAGGATGATCAAAAAGGTGAAGTGGGAATTTCGTATAGAATGGAAACTATAAGGAAATGGATATTCATGGAGTTTAAAGTTAATGAAGAAGTAATTGTGATATTTGGGTCAAGACTATGTGTTCCATCAAATATTGTGCTAAATAAGGAACTATTGTATTATTCACATAGATAAAATTTCTTAATTCACCCATGAAACACAAAGATGTATTGAGATCTCTAAGAAAACTATTGATTTGACCGCATAAAGAAAGAGATCACGTAATATACATCAATGTGACTGGTATGTTAGTAAGTGAAATATAAAAGGTATAATTCTAAGGGTATGATGTAACCATTACCCATACCAACATTGAAATGGGAAAACATTACCTTCTACTTTGTCAGCAGACATCCGAAGACATTCACAGGAAATAATTCTTTATAGGTTGTTGTGTATCATCTTACAAAGATCTAAAACTTAAATGTGATTCAAGTGGATTTATCACTAGATCAAATCACACATGTATACATTAGAGATGTGTGAAGGTTTCATGGAGTACCACTTTTGATTATATCTGATTGCGGCCCAAGATACACCTCTATGTTCTGGAAAAGTTATCATCATAATCTAAACACTAAGATGAATTTCAGTACAACCTATTATCCTCAAACTAATGGAAAATATGAGATGACTATTCAGACACAAGAATACATGTGGAAAGAATGTTTTATGGACATCGAAGGTGGATGAGACCATCATTTTCCTTTGGTTGAGTTCTCTTATAACAATAATTTCAACTGGACCATCCAAATGGATCCCTATGAAGACCATTATGTGAAGAGGTGTAAAACACCGACATGTTGGGATGAATTTAATGAATGAAATCTTATAGGTCCTAAAATGGTTGTGGAAATAAGGGATAATGTTAAAAAGATTCAGTAGCACATCAATGTTTCTCAGAGTCTACATAGGATCTATACTGAAAATCGTCTATGAGACATAGAGTTTGATGTTGGAGGCATGGTGTTCCTCCATATATCTCTATAGAAGAAATTGATGAGATTTGGGAATAAGGGAAAGCATATTCAAATGTACATTATCCCTTTTTAGATCCTTCATAGTATAAGAGTAGTGGCCTATCAACTAGCACTCCAACCAGAAATGTCTTAAGTACATGATGTATTCTATGTGTCCCTATTGAGAAAGTACATACCATACCCCTCAGAAGTATTAAATAATAGGTCATACCATTGGATAGTGATCTTTCCTATGAAGTGTAACAAGTGAAGATCATATATCGTAACGAAAAAGTTGTGTGAAATAAGTAAATTCCCCTCGTTAAAGTTTTCTGGAGAAACAAAAAGTTTGAAGAAGAAATATTGGAACTAGAGGAGGTGATGAAGTATAGTTAGACTCATCAATTTTATTGTGGGAAAATAAATTTTTTGGCAAAAATATCTAAAGGGGGGAAGATTTTATGGACTTAAACTGTTATGAATAAAACTCCCCCTTTTGTTTTAATCAAATGTCTTATAGATATAAAAAACACATGCACTTATTTTGTTTTATCATATACAATTGGATTTTAATGACCATTAATTATCATAACCATTGATTCTATTATTGTTGAACAGTGATTACATAACTAGTATAAATATAGTGTTTTAAAAAAATCCATTTTAAATAGAAAAAAAAGTGAAGGACTAAAGTAGTAGTATTGTACCTTATGAAGCCCATTTATTTGATCTTCTGTGGGATATATAACTTATAAGATTTTCCATAGACCAATCCGAAACCAATATACAAAAATTTAAGCATGATTGAATCCCTTTATACGATAAGTTCAAGCTCATCAAGATCATGACCCAAACCATGTTCGTGGAATGGCCCCATTAATTCCCCACCATCGTGTACATTAATCTTGTGGAACATTATGGTGTATTAAAGGGAAATGTATCATGAAACTAGCAATATGAATATGAATATTATTTTTATAAATTAATGAATATAATTTCATCCAATTATTGTTAATTGTAAATGATTTTTAAATCACAACTAGTATATTTGGTTAGTATTCAAATTCAATTATGAAATCTATTTTTACAAATTAATGTATTTTTCAAATAAATAAAATTTTAATAAGATTTTATTATTAAATTAATTTTAGTAAATATAAATTAATATATAATTTTTATGATGTCCAATGTAATTTTTATTAGGATTTGATAAAATTTGTTTTCAAGAAACCCATTATTTCCAATTAACATTAGTTCGTTTTTTAAAAGTTAAATTCACATATTTATAAAATTATTTGAATAAAATGAATATTATTTTAGGAATTAGGATGTCTAAATTATTTAATTCTAATTTCTTCATAATATTCTGAGACAATCAAATTTTCAGGTAAAAATTAAATATCATATAAATATACATTGTTTTTTATAACATCACAATGACCCAAAAGTTATGTAATAAGTAATATAAATTGGACACATGGACAAATATATGTTTTAAATTTAAAATAATAAGATTTTATGTTTATTTGATTCATTTTGCAAAGAAATTATGAATCATCCAAATCTTATAATATATTTTATGATTTTAAAATCATTTTTTAAGAGTGTGACTCACCTCCACATCACCAATGGTAATATTTTAATAATTTTTTACCCTGTATTTTTAAAATAATTTAAATCAATACCATTTTGTATAAACCATGTAAAAAACCATCTGTTGGTTTGTGGTGTTGAAAATTTTATTATGCAGAGTCCAAAACCTAAATAGTAAAGAAATCACCCTCCATTATTATATAATGCCACCCACGACCCCATTTCTATTCACTAAAAATAATTTGATCAGAACCAAACTCTGACCTATATTATCAATATTCCTTCCAAGGTGCCCCAAGATCTAAAGAATCCCCTCACAAGCCTTTGGAGTTACACATTCATAAAAGGGTTTTTATCTTTCCCATATTTCTTCAAGTTTCATTGTTATGTTACACATCATTTTTCTAATTCCTTTTATTGGGACATGTATTTAAATGTCCATGTTAATATAAATTTAATATTAGAATTATGATATACCCTTTCTCTCTTATCATCCCATTTTGGAATTTTTATGTCTTGCTGGTATGCTTCCAAAATTGCACCACGATTTTTCATTCCAAAAAAATTGGGTACTAAATACCATACCCATTTTCTATCATGGGTGTTCACCTTTATACACATATAATTCTTTGATAGGGTAAATAAATTAATTTATTCCACACTAAATTATCTTGGAATAAATTATGATGCTAAATGAAGCCATGCTAATTGATCTATGAGGCACACATTATCATGAGAATGAAATATAGGTGATGGGTGACCCCATAATTATATAGTGACCAAATGCATTGGGTAATGTTTAGTATCATGATATGTGATGTTGGAATAGGGGTTTACCTAATACCTTTATTGGAATTTTTCACCATGAAGTCTTTGTGTTTTATCGTTGACCAATGTTTACGATGCTATGTTTTAAGATGTTCCTACATTTCCTATGTTATGATTATCATGCTATATTATACCTTATTATTCATGTTACTTTTAGGGTTTGCTGATATGCCTATTTTATATCATATATTTTCTTCTTCATGTTATTCCTTTTTTATTACCTTAATAGACATTATAGGTCACCCCTTTCTTAAGTTTGTCCTTAGGTTATCCCATGCAGTGTTATGTACAAAGAACCTTTTGGTCATGTTAATGAATTTTCAAATTATGATGTTGTTTATCATGTTTTATGTTGTTATGTAAATACCTCAATGTCAATAGACATATCTATATTTTTGGTTGTATTGAATGGAATTTATGTATTAAATCACATATTAATGTATAGTAAAGAGTAGGTTTGTTATAATATGTGTAATATATTTACGAAATTTATATACATGTAGAATTATTTTATCACTTATTACTTATTACTTTCCATTCCAGGGGGATATGTTAACCTTTCTTGATTGTACAACGAACTACCTTCTTATGAATTGATGTGGTTCATTTTTCACATACAATTTACATGAAAGGTTTTAAGGATAATGTTAATAAATATATGTGATATTTTTCATCAAAAAATACTTCTATAAATATAATTTCACATCAAACTTAATACCTTAAAATCTATTGGAAAACAATTACATCACTCAATCATACATGTGGACTACAACCTCCACACAGGGATGTGAAATTTTTTTCATTTTATTTTTACAAGGATGGTAATAAAGATGTATTTGATTAATATAAATTATATATATATAAAATAATAATGACTCATTACTTATGAACTAAAAATTATTTTCTTGTATACCATCCATCAAGAATAAAGGAAAATGGGTTCAAGCGTATGTATGACCTACCGTCTATAGGAATGGTGTAATCAATTTCTTATATCAAACATGAATCTATTAATATATATATATATATAATTAATATATATAATATTTATATCATGGTTAATATTATAGAGATAGTCTAACCATGATCCCATAAAAAAGTCCTAAATTATTGATCTAAAACATATATGTAAAACAAAGCGATTATCACTTCTAGTAGTAAAGTCTTTTTAAAATGTTAATAATATTGTTGTAAAAGACCAAAATTAAATAATATATGGAATGATATATATGAGTACGGTTATGTAATATATTTATAATAAACATATATTTATTATATAAGTGGTTCAGACATATACGAATGAAGTCAAACCTCAGGTATGGTTTTTTATCACACTTTTAATTTCATGAGACATACATAATAGTCACCACATATTCCATTTTGTGGTGCATATACTACCCATTTTGAAATGTTGTATAAAGAATATATTTATAAATATGTTATTTAATTTTTAATCTTTTTTAGTTATTTCAAGGGGATTAGGATTTAGATGTTACCAAATTGGTACAGTTTTATTTCACAACGTCATCATTATTCGAGAGTATTTTTCATTAATTCAATTATAGGGGAATTATGTGATATTTAATTCCTTAATTCCATAAATATTCTTCTTTCCTAGTTATTAATCGACATTTTCAATTAATTTTACTATTCTTTCACTAAATAATAATTAAAAATTTTCAGAAAATGTTTTTAATAAAATATTACTATATTTATCCCTTCAGTCGAAAATCATTTTTTATCAAAATCCATTTTTCTAAAAAAATTTATTTTTTTAAATTTTAAAAATGATTTATTAATTATATTTTTCATGTCTTTAATTTTTTCAATAAAAATTTATGGGAATATTCAGGTCATTTTCAAAACCTGGAGCATATTTCTTTAACAAAAACTATGAAAGTAATATTTATTTTGCATTTAAAACATGAATGAAATTTTCTAACATCGTGGACAATCAATATTTAAAGATTATATTACATGTTTTAAGTGTTGATTTTAAATTGAATTTATTTTAAAAATATTTTGAAATCATTTTGTTTCAAAAGGTTACTTTCAAAGTGAAATGCATATTTTCCTCAAGAACGTTTTTTGTTAAATTTTTATTTTATTTCTCTTCATCAATGACATATACTATTTATTGAACTTATGATCCACCAAGGATATGTGTTATTGATATCACCCTTATTAATTCTTTGCATTTTTTTATGATCAAATTTTTTGAGAATGTACAGTTTTATTACACATCACAATGTTATTCAAGATGGATTATGATTATGTTTATTTGATTTGGGTAAGTAATAAAAATATCTATGTATTTTTCAAATATGAATATTTATATTGATTATGTTTTACCCCTTTCATATGATGAGTCTATTGAACATAGTAAGTGATGGTGTGGGACCTAGTTAATGATATCACCTTTATATATTGATAGGTCTCGTGACAATTATTAGTTTAGTAAATTAGCCAGGTTTATATAAATTGATTTAAAATGTCTTGTGAATGGTCTTGAAAGTATGTTTTAGATATTTATAATTATGAATTCCTTCATTATGAGAGTATTTATTGATTTCAATGTGATTATTTGATTATTTAGAATATCTATAGATATGTTTCAGGAATATGTAATTATTTATATGAATTTATTTGACCTTCATTTATTTCATCCATATTATATTGATTATATTGATTAAATGGCATGTTTTTCAGTTATTTACATACCCATGATGATTATTCATATTTATTCATGATAGCTTCCATTATACTCTTTCCCTTACTAAGCATCTGATATCACCCCTTTTTTATGTTTTATTTTCCCCAATATACTAGGATGTGTTTTGTGATTGATATATAAGGCTATACTATATGTAATAATGATATTATCAATGAAACACTTTCTATATTTTATATTTTAAAATGTAACTTGAATTTCTTGTATGAGTGCAGTTTTCCATGACTACTAAGAAATTTTTTCTTTAGGATGTGATTACTTATATCTTATTCTATAGAAATAATGCAACTAATGACTCTAGGCTACTATGGTTAGGTACTTTACAAGGGATATTCTAAGGTAAACTATTTCATTCACAAACAAATGATTTATGTATTTTATGTTTTCAATTTTATTTAAAATTTCACGTATGTATCTATTTTAACAATATTACAAAGTTATTTAGTTCATTGGGATGTTATTCATTGTAACGTATTTCAATGTAATAATATAACCACTAATATTGAGTTATTATTGTTTGATTCTTTAATGTTGTTACCAAATAAATTATAGTTGAAATATTTGGAACTACATCTAGGAAAGAATATATTATAGATTATATGAATATGTTTAACATTGAGGATATGTAAAGAATAACATACTATAGTTTTTATGAGGAATATATTTTTTGTTTTATTCTTGAAATACATCCCTATCTGGATACTATATGTATTCATGGTTCTGAAAAATATGTACTTAGGGGAAATAACACAGAAAAAGGAATGTCAGTCTTCACTCAATCATTACATGGTATATTGAAATGATCATTACTACACACCTATTTTGAAACATTTGGGGGATTTGTTTGGGTTAATTCACATTTTCTTTACAAATCATTTTTATGTGTTTGAAAATATTTTTATGATTTTAAAAATTTTGAAAATAAATCCTAGTTATGACTATGATATTATCCATTCATGAATTTTTAAATTTATGTTAAGTGTTTAACTAGTTATGAGATTATAAATTATGTTTTATAATGTTATTTTCTAATCCAGTGAAGTCCATTATATATAAATAGTATCTATAAGAAGGATTGAAAACTATATCAATGCACTTACCCAATTATGGGATTGATTTTCTAGGAATCATAATGAAGGTTGAGTTGGAACTATTGATGGAATTGATCAAGTTATGACAATATCACGGAAGTTTATTCAGGTTATGAGTAATAACCATTCACATATGGAACTACCAACCAATCCACCACACTGTGTGAAAATGAAATACCACTTCATTAATTAGTATCCTCTATTATTAAATTGTATTACAAATCCAATTTTACCAGAGAAATGGATAATTTTATTAGTGATGACATTTATCTATTTCAGAAGTAATGAAATAGAGAAGGTTTAAATTGTAGATAAACATATCTCAAGTGATGAAGATCAATGGTTGTCAATGTTTCAATATAATAAGGATGTAGAGGAAATAAAAAACATGGAAGGGAAGTATATTAAGGTACTATTCATGGAAATGTATTATACTCGTGATAAATGACTGGATATGGTTAGAAAATTCCTATGTCAATAAAAAAAGGAAGATGATAATGTTTCTTTATAAGAATCCAACATTTCAAGGTTAGAAAGGCATATTGTAGGTTATGTATATAATATAATGAAAAAGTTTGATTGTTTATTTGATGGTTTTATGAATCTTTTTCAAAGGCAACTTTTCTCACTAAATTTCACATCATATAAGGACAGAGTATCATGAGGTATAAAGATAGAGAATGAAATATCAATTCCTTTTATATTTTAAGGAAATTTGGATGCAAAGAGGATGGATGATAAGAATATAGATATAGTTATGAATGTAATGATAGATTTTCTCCTTATGTTAATTGCGGAAGGAAACACTATAATAATTGATTAAAGGAAATTGGAGTTTACTTATTTTATAAGGATAAATGCAGTTTGGTGCATGATATCAAGTGAAAGAACAAAACTATCAATGTTTAATATTAAAACTATATGAGGAAGGAGAACTATGAAAATTAATTCCCAATACCTCAAAAGAAAATAACTTAGAATAATCCAAGGGACCAAGGACAATCTTATGTTATCGATACTAATTATGTGGAAGGATTAAATATCTTGTGTCTTATTATTTAAGAATTATTTTGATTAAGTATTTTTTTTAATAATATTCATGTTATGATAATTAATAAATTTATTGGTATTTTACTAAAATACATTTTCATCATGAAATAGAGTGAAAATTTTGAATGGTGTCGATGACTAGAAAAAGTGATTCAATGGAAAGTTGAAAATTTTGGAGAACACAGGTCTGGGGTAGGATAACCCTTAAAATGTGCCCTATGTTGAGATAATAATTAAAAAGAGTTTATTATAAAGTTATTGAAAACCTAGAATGTTTATCATACCTTTTATTTTAAGGTAATTTTGGATTATAAAAAATTGGAAAATTTATAGGGTTTATATTAAAAGTGTTTTGTACAATGGAAAACTCACATGACAGGTGACACCCCATCAAAATTGGAAATGTTGTGGTGATTGAAACCATATCTGAAGGGGGATAAAAATACCGCAGCTACCAATGGCCTACATAATGTTCTGGTTGCTATATCATTGTTTTTAGATAAACTATTTCATAAATAAATATTAATTTTTATCCAGTGGTGTTACTATTGTTGTTTAGAGATTAGTGTAAAATATCAGATATCATGTTCGAACCATTTTCTTTATTTAAAATATCAATTAATATAAGTAGTGAATTTAAAATATTTTATGGATTTTACAATCTGTTAAAATTTAATTTTATTTCATCAAGCATAAAAAGTGATTTTTTGGATATTTATTTCATAGCGTAAGTGATAAAATGGAACTTGAACAAAGCATAACCAAATGATAAAATTTTTCTTCTGATATAGAAATAATTCAGGTAATTATATTTCATTATATTCCTATATAGTAAAATAATTCATCAACATTGGGAAAAGAATATTCAAATTCAAATGTTATAATATTACCTCCATATTATATGAATCAAATTGACTTATAAATCATAAAAATTTAATGGTTTTAGGTCTTTATCTTCTAATTGATCATTTACATTTTTATGATCAATGATCACTATCACTCTATATAATTATTTATATTTTCTTCCATGTCCACATTTCATTTCCCTCCAATGTTCACATACATGGAAACCATGTTATGAGTTATTTTATATGACCTTTGTACTTCCCCTCTTAAATTATATTGAGGATGTTTTATTAACCCATTTTATGATATTGGTCATGAAAATTGGTAATTTAATATTTATATTCATTAATTTAAGATATCATGATTAAATAATGCGGACCCAATTTATTTATGGGGGAATTATGTAAAACCATGAGATTTTAACAAATAAATATCATGTTAAATAGAAAATATGGGACAAAACAATATTATTAGAAAATTATTTAACACATTGAGTCTCTATGATACATATATTATTAATTAAATTCAATATCTTTGATATTTTATGTTGAACACAACTTTGGGATTAAAAGAAATTTTATACTTTTTTAAAATATTATTATTTAAAAATGACTAATATTATTTATCCTTTAGGTTAGTGGGTATCAGTAAGACAAACTAAATTATAAAAATAATTTATTTTTCTAATGAATAAAATAAATTCAATGGCTATATATAGATTATAAATGAAATAACAATCATTTAAAATAAAATAAAATATTTTCTGAAAAAAACTATATTTAAAAAAATCATTATGTCGTGCTTTACGTACATAATTTAAAATTAAAATTTTAACACATTTAAAATAATTATTTGAAATAATAAACTTAATTCATGAAATCTACATTTCAACATTATCTTTTGGTTAATTTTTCATATTTTTTTAAAAGATTACTTTTTTTATGAATAATGAATAATATTTATATTTATTTAAAACTACATTTTCATTTTAGTTATTTAAAATGTTATTTCATATTTCAAATTAGATTAAGAGTAAATCAAGTTCAATAATATTAAAATCTATCTATTTTTTTCACTATAATAAATTTCATATATATTTCTGATATATAAATATTTCTAAACTATAATTTCTAGAAATTATATGTAATTTTTTTTATTATATGGGATTATTCTGATACCAGGAAATGAGATAGCGTGATATTTCGAGGCACAATGTTCGTGGAATGGACCGTCGAAAAATGATATATTTTAAATCATGCACATGAGTAGTTTTACTGAAGAAATAGGAATATCTCTTAAACCAATACCTAAATTAGAAATTTAAGGGCGTCGTTGCATTCAAGTTGGCTGGTTTACCCTAGGTGTGACTTAAGTTTAATCACTATGAGCCTCTAGTGAGAAAACCGGAAAATGGAATACACTAAAATTATATAATTAAATAACATTATTTTACTTTTCAAATCCTTACAACTCATGAATAGTGACTCAGACTGAAAATTCAAGACCACTTTTGAGCTCATGAGGTTGTACCTTCCTTAGGTAGAGTCTAACATTGGCCAGCGCGGGCCAATATTGGAATATAGTTTTTGTCTCTAAATAAAATAATTCACTAAGGGTTATTTTATTTTAAAATCCTTATAACTTATAAATAGTAACTTTAATTGAAAATTTTAGGGTATTGTTGAGTTCTTGAGGGTGTGCTTCCCTTAGAAAAAGACTAACATTGGACAGTGGAGGCCGGTTGTGAAAGTTGGTTTTTGGGACGTAATTATAAATAAAATAATTTAAATAAAAATTATTTTATTTTTGAATCCTCATAACTCATAAATGGTAAATCGGATTAAAAATATGACACCATCATTGAGTTCGTAATGATATTTTAACATTAAGAAGAACATAACCTTGACTGGCACAACTTGAAGGAAAAAAGATAATTTTCAGATGTTTTAAGGAAAAATAAATAAACAAAAAATGTTTATTTAATTCAAATTGATTCACTGCAATGTAGAGACAGGCTGACAATTTCATTGCATAAATGAAGTTATGTAAAGATGTGGCAACTCAAAATAACAAAAACACTATTTCATAAATTAAATAGTGTAATTGCGGTGACTCACCGTAACAAAAACACTGTAACACATTTCCTCCATTTAAGGGAATAACAAGAATTAGATATGGGAGCTGGATCACACAAATTACATTGAATTTCCAGAGTATAACTGTTGATGAATGATGAATGATGATCAACAACAACTTTTAGCACTCCTCCTCTTCTTCAAGTCATGTCTCCCTTGATGACAGATCGAGGAATTTCTCAGACATATCAACTCCAGAGATGAAGTCTTCTCCGATCAAACCTATTCTCTATGTAGGGGTTTAAAACTCTATGATTATTGTTCCCCTGTTCTTCCCTTCTAAATGAAGAATGCAGAGAAAATAACTAACTAGTTGATCCACATATGATTTCTTATTATATTATTGGGAATAAATATTACTAGTTTATGTGGGGGATTAGAAATATTACTGATTGAATAAGGCTTCATGACCCCACTGACAAGAACAGATCTAGCCCAAAATGAAAAAATGAAAAAAAAATTTATTGAGTATTATTTGTGATTCTAATTCTCTCTCTCTCTTATTATTCTTCATCGATGGACCACGAGGTCACGTTAGGTTTTTTGGGAGGTTTTGAGTGTTGTCGGTCCCCCGAAGCGACAACAAGGAATTATTTTGTCCACAACAATAAAGGTGGTGACCTAAGGATTGTAATGGTGCTTTCAAAATGGATATCGTACCACCACACCGTTAGTGGAGACCCACAGAAGGATGGATGCTGGCAGCGCACAATGATGCTGAAGGTGGTGCGCGATGGCATAACCACCCGGTAGTGGAGGCCACCAGCTCGACGACAGACGATGGTAGGGACCCATGATAGTGATGCCATGGGTTATGACGGGGGCCGCAGTAGATCAGGGGTGACATGGTGCAGTGCCAAATTTCCAAGTTGTGGAACGTGGTCGAAACACCACGTGCGGAGGACCTAGCCAGCCCTAGGTTGGCCTTGTGGAATATGAGGTCATGGATTAGGGGAATGTGACATGATGTTGTGGTGGAGGGTGACGCAGCTTGATGCAACTATGGAGGGGGATATGAGTCCATTGATCTACGTCGGTGAAGTAGGGACATGGCACCTATGGCATCATGGGTGGATCATAATGGCCCACCCAACAGGCTGGGTTGGGGCAGCAGGCCAGACCCAGTATTGGGCCAGGCTGGTGGAGTGAACCGTGGCAATGGGGAGCTCGAGATGGAGGATAACCAGCCCACCATTATGGGCTGGTCCAGATGGAAAACTGGGCCACTGGGTGGACTGGTGGGGTAGTACCAGTCTATCGAAGTCAGACCGGGCCAGAGAATGTAGACTGGGTCCCTGGGAAACTCAGTGGGCTGGACCCATGACTGAACCGGGCAAGGCTATCAAGGCCCAATGGGCCTGGCCAATAGGCCTGGCTGGACCGGTTAAGCCCAAACCTCACCAGTTCTCGTCAGGTTGGCCAAAATGGGTTGGATCATATGGGACCCCTGGGTTGGGTTGGTTGGGTCAGTTTGACCATGTCGGATGGGCCTAGATGCAACCCACCCCTCTTTACTAAAACACCAAGATCTTTTAGACCGGTGTCTAATTGACCCAACGTCTGCGGCGTTGGGACCCTTGCGACCAGAAGGTCCCTTGGATATATTCTAAGTGGGTTTTTATGGAAATAGAGATATGATTAGTGGCTTGAGGATTCGATTCTCCTAGAATCAAGCATGCTACGAGATGCAACCCTACGGTTGTCTATGACACGAACGATATGACAAGTGGACCTCAGTGGTCCAGTAGTGGAGCACACCTCAGTGGTAAAAGAGACGAGCGGTGCTCAGTGGTCTAGAATATGAGTGGAACTCAGTGGTCCAATAGACGAGCGGACCTCAGTGGACCAGTAGATGAGCGGACCTCAGTGGTACAACAGGCGAGAAGACGTCAATGGTCAAGTAGACAAGCTGAGCTCAGTGGTCCTACAGATGAACGGATATCTGTGGTCTAGTAGAGGAGCATAACTTAGTGGTCCAGTAGCTGAGTAGCGCTCAGTGGTCCAATATTTTAGAGGACCTGAGTGGTCTAGTAGTCGAGAAAACCTTAGTGGCTCATTAGTGATGATTCTCTCAATAATACAAGATGATTCAGCTTTACAATTGAAAATCATAATTTTATACATTGAATTATACTTGGTGTGCGTTGTCTTTGATGTTTGGTATTTTATATTAGGTATTTCTATGTGGTCTTGCTTTTTTATCTTTAACATGGGTTTTTGTGGTCCCTTTTTAGTATTTTGTTACACACCC
The DNA here is from genome assembly GCA_963277665.1 of Viscum album. Taxonomy (NCBI): domain Eukaryota; kingdom Viridiplantae; phylum Streptophyta; class Magnoliopsida; order Santalales; family Viscaceae; genus Viscum; species Viscum album. The sequence continues at coordinate 608,279,240 of OY728127.1, forward strand.
TTGCATATGCTTCGCCTGCACGTGCCGTGTCTTGTACAGGTGATCGACGATTTTATGGAGTCCTCGGTGGTTCAGGTCTATGTGGTTTTTAATGAGACGGGATGGAAAAGGTCACTACTATGACTACATGTAGCTACCCTTCATCTACACATTAGTTAGGGTCTTTAGTGGATGGACCATTGTAGTTTTACTTTCCTTTGTGGTTTTGGACTTGTATTTCTTCCCATTTGTACTTTCAGTTTGTATTGTACTCATTGTAGTTTTCTCAGGGACAGTTGTTGTTAACATTGTGTTTAATTTCTGTAGTTTTATCTTTGTGCGTGTGTATAGGTTTAAAATAAAGTACTTTCCATTTTTGGTATATGCATATTCAGTGCAAGTCGCTATCCCCTGGATGATGGAAGGAGGGTTTGGGGTAGTCACGACATGGGCCTTGGGGGACGTGTCATGAAAAAGAGGTATCATAGGGGGTCGGTTCTACGAGAAGATCTAAGAGTATAAATTTTTTATGGGAAAAATGTGTTAAGTGTCTTGAGATTTGATTTCAGTTCAGGGAGTCTAGTGTTGGTGCGATGACCAACAAATACATACACCTGGACCTTGACTTCTGCTTCTTGACTCCATACATGAAAACACAAGTTGCATGTGTCTTTGAGTGTTTTACCATGATCTTTTTGAGTCAGATTCAGATCACCAAGTATAATCTGTTGACTTTGGTTCATCTTGATTACTTTTAGGATGCCTCTATGTAGATAGTTATCGATGATTATAGTGTGTGACCATGAGGATGGTCCATAGAGTGATGAGGATTTGGTACATGGACTTTTTCCCAATATAGTATCTTTGGGTGGTGTCCTAGTGAAACCACATCCCATTGGTCAGCAGTTACTACAGAAACTACTGTAAGAGAATTCTCTTAGGCTCAGTTACATACAGGAGTTCTAGAGACAGATATCTCCTAGGTTTATGTGAAATATAGTCCCTTAAGTCATTGAGGATTGGCTGGACGCAGTGATGCAATTCTTCTACTTAGTGAGGATGCCACTTGAACAAATGGTGGCTCTGTCCATGATCCATTTTCAAGTCATAATAGGGTGATGGTAGAGTTTGACCATAATGATTCATTAGGAGGTGACACTCACCTAGTCTGACCTCGAGCGACTTTTCACGAAGGAGTTATTCCCCACGACCATGTGAAATTTACACATACATGTGTTTCTTTACATACAACACAGTATCCTGTCACTGGTTTAGTACTCTGTGAGGTTCTCATACCTCTCCCCTTACTCTATGAATATCGTGCAAGACCCTTTCATCTGGTCCCATTCCTTTGAGCAGATACTCTAATGGGATATCACAGAATTGATGATTTCCCTCAGCATCCCTATGCAAGATGGGGTGTTGGAGTAAGATCAACTAGTATATATATTATTTTCCGATCAGGAACCAAGGTTGGGAGATACCACCGGGAGAAGGGTGGTCGAGTCATCTATGATGGGTAGCCGATAGATAATACAGAGTCCCAAATGGTCCAGACCATTAGGAGGATGACCCCAGGAAATAGGGTTCATGGTGTGAGGCTGCTAAGGAAGAGAGAGTAATAAAGGGAGCAGAGTATGCTATGCATGCATTGGTTAGGGGAACATGGCTCGAGATATCCCGAATCTCCATGGAGAGGACTAAAATAATGTTGAGGGACTTTCGAGGCAATGATAGAGACAAGAACAAGGTCGTCCTCCAGGTGGAAGACGTGACAGGGGAGTAGGAAGAGCAGAAGGAGGTGGTAGTAGGTACAAGGCACTACCACCACCACCCCCAAGATGTACGCCATGAGCTATATGAGAAGGTGGAAAGGGGCGGGCTTAGCTTCAGGTCGTCGATCCCTACGGTCTTGACGTCCCGGAGATGATATGTGGTATGATCTGTGTCTTCTCCACATTACTTGAAGTTCATATATACACAGGTTAAAGTCACTCTTTTCTTTCCATAGACCTTGTTCGTTGTTTGGTGATCCTGATCGATCTGTTTTCTCGATCCTTAGGAGTACAGACTACTAAATTAAGGGATTCAATGATCAGACACTGGTTCCATTAGTTTGAGCTTACTCTTAGAGGCAAGGGATTCGGCTGTGATCCCCTAGTAGCGGTCTCTTAGCCTTACGATGACATTTTGGGTATGGACTGGTTATCCACAATCCATGATCAGATTGACTATTTTAGGCATAGAGTGCAGTGTACCCATTGATATGGGACTAGCTTTCCTTCACTAGAGAGAAGGGATCTCGTACAGTGTGGGATGGACTCACACATAGGTAGGTGCAACTGGCCACTCATCTATTGGATAGAATGTCCTTCGGTGTAGTGGATGAGATGAGTCCATAGTTTTCTATAGTGGTGGATGAGTATAGGACGTCTTTCCGTAGGATGTTCCAGGACTATATCCTCTCAGAGAATTAGACTTTGTAATTGATATTTACCCTAGGACGACACCGATATCTGCACCTACATATCGGATGGCTCATGTAGAGATCCGGGAGCTCAGGGTACAGTTGGAGGACTTGTAGAGGAAGGGGTTCATAAGGAATAGTGTTTTACCATGGGCCTCCCTAGTGTTTTTTTCCATGAAGGCAGAGAAATGCTTGAGGTTATGTGTGGACTTCCAACTCCTTAACCAGGTGACCATTAATAACAAGTATCCTCTACCGAGGATTCATGACCTCTTCGATTATATAATTAGAGCGAGATGGTTCTTGAAGGTAGTCCTTAGATCAGGCTATCACAAGATTTGAGTACAAGATGAGGACATCTCAAAGATTGCTTTCAGATGTCACTATGACCACTACAAGTACATAGTGATTCCATTTGGCATGAATAATCCTCCATTATTGTTCAGGGGACTCATGAACAAGATCTTCCAACTGTACTTAGACCGGTTTGTTGCGACCCTCATTGATGAAACTTAGTGTATTCAGCATTGAATGAGGAGCATTTTATACACATGAGGATGATTCTGGATAGACTCTGAGAGAACCAGCTTTATGAAAATCTCTCGAAGTGTGAGTTCTATATACGAAAGGTCCACTTCATGGAACATGTTATCTCAGAGGCTATACTTGAATTGGATCCAGTGAATATTGACATGGTGATTTATTGGGAGAGACCTAGGAGTATTACCCAGGTGTAGAGTATCATTATATTGGTTGGGTACTATCTTAGGTTTTGACCAGACTTCTCCTGAGTGGCAGTAACCATGAAAACATTGATAAAGAATGGAGAACCCTTCATTTGGAATGAAAGTTTCTAGTAAAGCTTTTAGTAGCTGAGGTATAGCTTTTCAAGTGCTCTTATCTTGAGGATTCCAGAGGAGGACACCGACTACATGGTGGAAGATTCTCTCAGTAGAAGATCATGTTCCAATATAATGAACGAGGCCTTAGAGCACATATCCTCTCTTTAGGTATCCTTTGTGGATAGAGAGGATACAACTTTTCTTTAGTCAATATTAGTTTCACCTACACACATATAGCAAGTAAGGGAGGAACAACTCAGAGATGCCAGCTACGAAACTGCACATGCCCAGATGTCCATAGGGAATGACCCTGATGGATGTTCCAAATGTGGGGATAAAATCAACCTTTTTAGGGGATGCACCATTGAACCTGTGACGTTACAAGAGGAGGTATTGAGGGAGTTCCATACATCCCCTTTGGCGGTGCATCCGGGTGTGGAGAAGATATACCAAGACCACTGACATCAGTACTGATGGTTGGGGATAAAGAAGGCAGTGGCATAGTTTGTTTCTAGATGCCTCATTGTTACTAAGTGAATGCTGAGCACTAGGTTCCAGTAGGTTTGACACAACCCCTTGAGCTACCGGAGTGGAAGTGGGATGGGATAACGATGGAATTTGTGACGATCTTAGCATATATGTCCAAGGGGCACAATAACATCTGGGTGATCGTAGACAGACTCACCAAGTCAGTGCACTTCCTACCCATTCGAGAGGAGGGTTCAGTAGAGAGCTTGAGATGCCTCTATGTGCAGAAGATAGTTCGGCTCCATGGACTCCCATCTATGATAGTCTTAGATCATGATGCATGATTTACATCTTGATTATAGAAGAGATTACATGATGTTTTTGGGAGTTAGTTGTGCTAGAGATAAACCTTTCACCCATATATATATGGTCATATGGACAAGACCATACAAACCTTGGAGGGAAAGCTTCGTGCTTGAGTTTGTTTTTTGGTCATAGTTGGGAGGACCACATACCAATATTGGAGTTTTCTTACAACAATAGCTACCACTCCACCATCAGAATGATACTATTTGTCGCACTGTATGGATGACCATACATGCCACCATTATACTGTACAGACCTAGGGTAGTCAGCAATCATGGGTCCATAGATGGTATCGGCTACCACATAGAAGGTGAAGGTCATCCGAGAGTGGAAGAATACTAAAAATATCCGACAATAGTCCTATGATGATAGGCAATGGAAACCCTTGGAGTTCAAAGATGGGGACCACGTATTCCTATGAGTCTCTCCATGATGAGGGATATAAATATTTTTTTAGGGTGACAAGTTATATCTGAGATTCATTAAACCTTTCTTGAAATAACATAGAGTGGGTGAGGTGGTGTACCTATTGTCTCTACTACCGAAGTTAGAGAGGTAGAACAACGTCTTACACGTATCCTAGTTGAAGAGGTATGTGCATGACCCTTCTCACGTCATCGACCATGGTGAGATGGAGATTGAAGACGGTGTGACATTTATAGAGTACCCAGTGGATATAGAGGATCGATATGAGAGAATACTTCATGGATGGTCTATAACAATGTTTCATATTCATTGGTATAATGAGAATATACAGGAGATCATGTGAGAGTGGGAGGGTTAGATTCATGTTCAGTACCCTCATTTGTTTTCTTAGCCCTTATTTTGTCTTACAAGGATGTAAATCCCTTAAGGTGGCGGTAATGTAATGTACTAGAATTATATTATTTTTTTCAATTTTTTTTCATGGGATTATTTTGAGACCAGGTAATGAGATGACATGCGATTCCGAGGGCCGGTTTTCCCATAATGACCCGTCAAAAAATGTTATGTTTTAAATAGTGCACATAAGCGATTTTAATCAAAAAGTGGAACAGCTATTAAATGGGTGCCTAGAATAGAAATACGAGAGCACTGTTATGTTATGGATGGTGTTATTAACTTAAGAACGACTTTTGTTTAGTCGGTGTGGGCCTTCATTGAGAAAACCTAATAGTGGAATAACTATAAATAAAATAAATAAATAAAATTATTTTATTTTTCAAATCCTTATAACACATGAATGGTGACGTAGATTGAAAATCAAAGACCACCATTTATCTCCTGAGGTTTTTCTTTCCTTAGGAAGAGCCTAACATTGGTGACACAATCCCATAGAGGAATGTAGTTATTTGTTGTAATTAAAAAAACTAAATAAGGATTATTATGTTTTCAAATACTTATAACTCATAAAAATAACATGGATTGGAAATCTGATAGTATCATTGAGCTCATGAAGGTGTGTTTCCCTTAGACGAAGCCTAACATCAGTCGGTGCGGGCCGGTTGTGAAATTTTTTTGTTTGTACGTAACCCTAAATAAAATAATTTAAATTTAAAGTATTTTATTTTTAAATCCTTATAACTCCCAAATGGTAAGTCAAATTATAAATATAAGACCACTATTGAGTTTGTAATTTGATTTTCTCCTTAATCCTGAATTAACCTTGACCAGCATGGGTCGGGAGAAAAAGTGAATTTTTGGACATTCTAAGGAAAAATAAAATAAACATAAAATTCTTATTTAATTCAAATTGTTTTGATGCAATGTAGAGACAAGACAACTGTTTCTTTCCATAAATGAATCCACATAACGACATTGCAATTAAAAATAATAGAAACATTGTTTCATAAATGAAACAGTGTAACGATGATGACTCAAAATAAAAAAAATGATGCAACACATTTTCTCCATTTAATAGAATAACAAAAAATTGGAGATGGGAGAATGATATCGTAAATCACTATGAATATTTGGAAGTTCACCAATGATGAACGAAGAAAAAATATTGCTAAAAAAATTGAGCACTCTCTGTCCTCTTAGAGAGATATTTTCCTCAATGACAGATCAAAGACTTTTATGGATGGATAACCTCAAACGATGACACCTTCCTCTGATCAAACCTATTCTCCAAGTAGGTGTTTAAATCTATGTGATTATTATTCAACTGTTCTTCCCTTCTAAATGAATAATTCTGATTAACTTACTAACTATTTGATCTGCATATCATTTATTCTTGTGGGACTTGGAATAAATATTGTCAGATGATGTTGCGGATTAAAAATATTAGTGATGGAATTATACTTTATGACCCCGCTAATAAGAACTAATCCCATCCAAAATGAACAAAAGTCGATATTATTCATTGGGTGTTCTTTTTGAACCCCCCTCTCTCATATTTTCCTTCACAGACAGACCAATGAGGCCATGTTAGGTATTTCCATGAGGTACAGAGCACGATCGGACCCCCAGAGCGATGACAAGGCAGTCTTGAGGCCGTAACGATAAAGGCAGTGAGACAAAGATCACAATAGTTCTTTCAAAATGGAAATCATACCACCACATGAAAATTGGTGACCCGTGGAAGCATGTGACAAAATCGATGGTGGTGTGCGATGGCGTGGGCTCCCGGAAGTAGAGGCATCCGGCTCGACGGCAGGCAATAGTAGGGACCTACAGCAGTGTGCCTGTAGGTCGAAACAAGGGCTGCGACCAGGGCAGGTTGCAGTGGAGTAGGGGTGACATGGCATAATGTCAACAAGTGGTGGCATGCGGTCAACAGACCACGTGCGGAGGACTATGTTGGCCACAGGTCGGCCGTGTGGCATTGGAGGCCATGGATTGATGTCGGGGCAGAGGGTGATGTGGCGCCCATCACATTCAAAGTGGATCAGACCGGCCCACCTAGTGAGATTGGTTTGAGCAGTAGTCTGTACCTGGCATCGTGCTGGGATTGTAATGTGAATTGGGCTTCTGGGGAGCCTGGGTTGGAGGAGAATCAGCCGGCTATTACCGGTCAGGCCAGATGGAAAATTGAGCCACTGGATGGACCAGTGGGGTTATACAGGAGAATACGGACTCGGTCACTAGGTGACCCAGTGGGATGAACCCATGGCCGAACCTGCATGGGTTTAGTAAGGTCCAATGGGCTAGGGTGGACCGATTTGGCCCATACCCAACTGGGTCGGGTTGACCATACTAGGTCAGGTAATATAAGACCCTGGGATGGGTTGATCGGGGCGGTCCATCCATGTTAGACCAAGCCCGGATGCAACCCGTCCCTATTTAGTAAAATGCCAATATCTTTCAGATCATGCGTCTGATTGGCGTGTCGTCTATGACATTGGGACCCTTGCGACGAGACAGTCCCATGAGTATATTCTAACTGAGTTTTCATGGATGTTGAGTTACTACCAATGGTTTGAGGAGTAGATTCTTTCCGAATCAATAATGCTATGAATTAGGATCCTACAACCGGCTGTGACTTGAAGGATATGAAGAGTGGAACTCAGTGGTCCAATAACAGATCATACCTCAATAGTCCAATAGACGTGTAGAACTCAGTGATTTATTCTCGCTCAAATTTACCCACGAGATGAAGTTAAAACGGTACTTGTAGTTTAGCTTGGGTTATCGAATCCTCGGAGACCTAAGAAGAAACCTATAGACACGTACATTCTATGGACTGTTTTCGGCTATGAAGTGTCCAACTTGGATTGATTTTAGATGAGTTTAGAGGATTTGTAACAGATTTAATTGAATTCAATTTAAATGAATGATTTGATCCTAGGTTATCGCTCGGGGTAGATTGCACGTATTTCCTTTTCAAAGATTTCAATTTCTTATATTTGAGATGTGTTCATTTAAGAAGATAAAACAACATCATGACTTACTGGTTCAATGCCTACACCCTTTAATACTAATATCCAATACACTTGAAGGATCAACTTTTTGTGCACTTCAAGGTAAAGGTTTGTATTAGTACATGGAGTGTGTGGCCTTAAATTCAACAAGGACGATGGAGTTTAAAAATCATCAAAAAAATCTCAATTTAGGAAGTGATTATACATTAATGGGGTGATAAATAACATCCAATCCCACCCCTTGATACTCCCTTGATTCAACCCATAAGTGGGTTACCCATCCATTGATTCTATGGTTTCAATACATGCGGGATGTATACTCATGAGGGAGGACATGGAGAAGTAAAGAAAACAACAAAAATAAAATGATCACTCCACCGTTGTGTGAATAGTTTCACAAGATTTGGTGTGAATAAATTTACACCCTGAGGAAACGGTATCAAAGTGAGATGTATAAAAATAGAATAAGAGGAGAAGAATAACTTTTATTAAGAAACTAAAGTGAATTGAACAACTTACAAGTGAAAGACAAATTTGAGACAACAAAATCACAGCATAACATTAAAATTGATCTACGCACCAAAAATGAAAAACTCCTTCACCAACACTGCCTTAAATAGGAATTTTGGGAGACTTGGGTCGAGATTCCAACAGTAAAAAGGATCCAACTTGAGTATGGTATGCCTAGGGTTGTGGAAAGTAAGGGAGAGGAGACTTTTCCACCCCTGACCCGAGGTGGCAGCCAGCTTGCTTCAACCGAACAGATGCGCTTGTAAGTCTTTTTATATGGCTGAATCAGAGTGGGACATAGAATAATAAAACTGATCCCCAGATGTCTTATAACCCCCTATAAAATTTGGGCCCGTTTGGAGTTTTGGATTCCGATATATGATCATATTAGTGGGCTGTTTTTCTGGGCCACATAATCTGGCCAATAATTTTATCTCTAAATTGGGCCGACTAAATGGACACCATGGAGGCCGAATTAGCATTGGATCCTGAAGAGTTATTTGTTCCTATACATGTCTTATATCATCTCACGAATGTTGGGGTTAATTAGGCCTATATGGTGGGCCCCACAGCCTCATCAGTGGGATGGTGTCCAATCAGCCTTCTCCAGAATTGTTTCCTTTCATTGCCAAATATCTCAATCATCCTCCATGAATTCTCCATTCATCCCTGAATCCAACATGTTCATATTTTAGAGTAGATAAATTTAAAAAAATATAAAATTAAAATATTTATAATTATATTCCTTAAAATCAGATGATTCATTGGGTACTTTAATAGATGTTAAAAAATGTACCACATAATAGTGCATTTTAAGAAGGTATTACAATCATAATGTGATATGATGTTCAAAGTGTAAAATGCCCTAAAATTGTGTTTATGAACAATAATGAAAATAAATATTATATATATTTCCAATGAATATTAGCCTCATTTAGTGGCTAATCACACCCCCCAACTTGAGTTTTACTAGTCCCGAGCAAAATATATCTCAACAATATGAAATTCGAATTCCCTTTTCGAAAAAACATTTTAATACACAATGATCACCAAAAAACATTATACCAATCAATCATGAAACCCATAAAAATATTTTAATACAAGATAGTTTCATAAGAAGATACCAATACCAAGCCCATTCATTTGTTCAAATTCATTCCCATATTTCATCCAATATCAATTACGTATGAGGATATGTTGTGCATCACAATAGACATGGGGGTTCATCTTTATTCAAGAGGGAAATTATGGAAGCACTAGGTGGAATCAAATTTCAATATTAAGATGAGTATTAAATTTTTTTTGTATAATTTTTTTTTGTTTTTTTTGTTTTTGCAATTTTTCCATGGTAACTGAAGTTGCACTCAAAAGGGTCAACCCATGTAGAGAGACTTTGCCAATGACTCCCAGACTCAAAGACCATAGGGCACCATGTGAAGCCCACATACTCGGGCATCATCTAGAGTAAACTCAGCCAAAAACAAATTCAAATTTCCAAAAATAGAGATAAAATTACTAACTCTGGGCCAGACAACTATGAAGTCATGATCCCCAAGTGGCGAAAGCCATGCATTAGGTCATTTCATTGCTCTACGAGGAATTTTTTTTATAATATGTTTTGAATACTAATATAAATCTAAAATGATCACCAAACCTATGCTATATAATTAGGGGACCCCATGAACTCAAACTAATACCCCACTATCCAAAGGATGTGCATTGTGATCTTTTTTTTTGGATGAAAATATAAATGATAAAATAGCACATTGGATAGCCACACTTTACAAAATCTATGCTCATGAAATTATACAAGGATTAAAATCAGTATTAGGGTATGCTAAATTATTTGATATTCAGTTTCAAAGTGTGCAATCTGTATTACCATGTTCAAAGTTAAAGGAATTTTTCCTTCCATTTTCACAATTTTTTTTCAAATCATTTACCATTTCATTGACACAAAATCATTTATTATTTTATCTCCCCCCCAATGTAAAATAACATTGTCCCTAGTGTTTAAAGAAAATAATATTTAGAAGGGGGTAGAGGTAGAAAATGAAAGTTAAAAAAGGAAATTGAAAAGGAGGGTCATGGAATGAAGTCACCTAGTGGTTGAAGTTGAAATTCTTGTTTCTTCCTTTCAATCCTTTGATATCCTTGTCACTTGCAGAGTTCCTTAGTAGAAAAGTGAAAAAAACAAAAAAAACAAAAAAAACAATATATATATATATTTTTATAATAAAGGAAGTAAAATATACATATATATATACAAATTATAGAATAAGGAAGCACAAGACGCCGTAGGTCAGTGGTATGTGTGCGCCCCTGTCTCCATTTGGTCCCGGGTTTGAATCCCCGAGGATTTGCCGGTTGTGACGGGGTTTTCCCCACGACCTACGATGTGTAATTTTTTTATTATTATATTTTTATTTTTGTATTTTTATTTTTATTTTTTTTAACCTACAAACACATAAAAATAATGTAAATTAAACTGATGATACATTGTCTTCTTTTTAAATTTCTGGGTAAGGTATTACTCAAGGATCACACCATCTGACACAGTTGAATATGGTGCTCCCCTTTCGTACCCATCCATACTCATTATAGAATAACAGGTCAACAATTTATTATTTTTTATTTCGAAATATCAAAATGTCTCATTAACCCTATTTAAAATATAAATTTGATTAAAACAACGAAATTATTGGAAAAATGAATACCATGAGTTTCCTCCAATTCAGCGCTTTGTTTAACATCGTTAGCCTGACATAGACCCTAAATATATTAATTTTTCCCTGGTTCATTGGTTGGCTAAGTAAACTCAACCTCTATTTCCTATTTATTGAATGATTCAATGAATGGTTATAACCTTTGACCATTGACCTTAAAAATGTAACCACTTGTGGGATCTTGAATCTCTACTGGCCCATGGGGGTACACATGATGCACTATGAAAGGTCCTGACCATCTAGACCTTAACTTTCCTGGGTGTAAATGAAGTTTTGAACTATACAAGAGCACATGTTTTCCTGGTTCAAAATGTTTGACCTTGATATTCCTAGATTGGTAGGCTTGAACTCTAGCTTTATTGATCCTTGAATTTTCATAAGCCTCCATCCGTAGTTCCTCCAGTTCGTTGAGATCTAATCTTCTTTTTTGTTCCAGCCAATTAGAGGTCATAATCCATTTTGTTAATTGCCCAAAAGGCCTTATGCTCAATTTCAACAGGTAAATGGCATGCTTTTCCATAAACCAACCCATATGGGGACATTCCTAAAATGGTTTTATATGTGGTTCGATAGGCCCAAAGAGCATCTAAGTGTTTCTCATACCAATCTTTCCTAGAGGGGTTGGCAGTTTTTTAAAGAATTTTATTAATCTCCCTATTCGCTAACTCATCTTGAACATTGGTTTGAGGATGGTATGCAGTGGACACTTTATGAGAAATACCATACTTTGACATGAGTGAAGAGAATGGGCGGTAGTGAGTGGAATTTGATTCCTTTTTGTGATGGACCCTACTTGTTGACACCTAGGACAACTTTGACAAAATGTGTAAGAGTCCCTTGAGAGGGTTGGCCAGAAGAGACCACATTGAAGAATCTTGGAAGATATTTCTTAGAGGAAAAGTGACCTCCACATGCCTAACTATGACAGAATTTAAGGATGGAGTCTTGTTCAGATTCTGGGACACACTCCTAATGACATGGTCAGGGAAGAACTTATAGAGGTATGGATCATCAAACACATAGTTTCTAACATCAGAAAGGAACTTACATCGAGCTTGAGTCCCTATGATTTTTGGAATGACTCATGTAACTATGAAATTGGCTATGTCGGCATACCAAGGGTAGTCACTCATAGAGTGTAGATGTTCCTCAGGAAATGAATCTGACACAGAAAGGTGATTTGAGTTGTCTTTGAATTCCATCCTAGATAGGTGATCAGCTACAACATTTTCAATGCCCTTTTTATCCTTGATTTTGAGGTAAAATTATTGTAAGAGAAGGACCCACCTAATCAGTCTAGCCTTAGCATCTTGTTTTTGGAAGTGGTATTTTAGTGCAAGAATGGTCTGTGAACACAATGATGGGGGATCCTATGAGGTAAGACCTAAACTTCTATAAAGCAAAAACAATAGAAAGTAACTCCTTTTCAGTAGTGGTGTAGTTGATTTGGTCATCATTTAAGTATTTTCTTGCATAAGCAATGACATAAGGAGTTTTATCACAACGTTTTCCTAACACAGCTCCAACAGCAAAGTCACTGGCATCACACATAAGTTCGAAAAAAAGGTTCCAATTTGGAGATTTCATGATGGGGGGAGAGATGAGAGAGGATTTGAGGGTTGAGAATTAACCCTCACAACTTTTTTTCCAATCAAATGGAGCATCCATTACTTGTAGAGCACAAATGGGACGAGAGATTGAACTAAAGTCCTTGATGAATCTTCTATAGAAACCAAAATGTCCTAAGAAAGACCTTACTTCCTTGACATTTTTGGGTGATGGATGGTGACGAATGATGTCATCCTTGGCTTTATCAACTTCAATCCCCCTACCATAGACCAGATGGCCTAGAACTAGTCCCTCTTTAACCATGAAATCACATTTTTCCCAGTTTAGGACTAGATTCTTTTCATCACATCTTGACAAGACTCTCTCTACATTTCTCATACATCCCTCAAATGTATCCCCAAACACAGAGAATTCATCCATGAAGACCTCTAGAAAATCCCCTACCATGTCTGAGAAGATTCCCATCATGCACCGCTGGAAGGTTCCATGGGCATTGCATAACCCGAAGGGAATGCGTTTGATGGAAAAGGTACCTAAAGGACATGTGAATGTAGTCTTCCCTTGATCCTCTAGAGAGACCTCAATTTGATTGTACCCTGAGTACCCATCTCAGAAATATTAGAAGGCATGACCTGCCACTCTCTCAAGTAGATGGTCAATGAATGGTAAGGGGAAATGGTCCTTCTTGGTGAATGAGTTTATCTTCTTATAGTCAATGCAGACCCTCCATCCACTACTCACCCTTATTGGAAGAATCACTCCATCCTCATTGGTTATCACTGTGATTCCAGCCTTTTTTGGAACCACTTGGATTGGGCTCACCCATTCACTCTTTGATATGGGATATATGATACCAAATTTTGACAATTTCAGAAGTTCTTTTCTTACTACCTCTATGAGATTATGATTGAGTCATCTTTGAGGTTGACGACATGTCTTTGAATTAGACTCCAAAACAATCCTATGAGTCCCGATAAGTGGGCTAATCCCAGGAATATCAGAAAGGGTCCAACCAACGACTTTCTTATGCTTCCTAAGGAAATCTAGAAGCATCATCTCATGATTGGATTCAAGAGAAGATGAAATGACAATTGGGTGTGTTTGATTGTCCCCTAGGACGACATACTTTAGTGAAATAGGAAGTTCCTTCAATTCAAGATCAGGTTGGTTTATAATTTCAGCAGAAGATTGGGACATTGGATCAAGATCAATTTTGTTTCCTAATGTTTTAGATAGGATTGATTCCCTACATGTAGAAGTTTCAGCTACTAGATTGGCCTGATTAGACATAGGGAAGGATGTTCGAGAGGTCTCCATGTAAGTGGTTTACTGAATTGTTTCACTGATTATTGGACCTACGAATTCATCATAAGAGAAATTTGAAAATGATTCAAGCCAAGGAGATAAACTTCCTTCATGTGAACAAAGAAAATAAATCTCATCATTACTTAAACATTCATCAAATATTCCTTGATGTTCAATAGATTCATTATCAATGCTTCTTATCATGTTTTCTTAATGAAAGTCCTCTTCATCCCCTATTTGTGAGCTTTCATTATAGATGTTCAAGTCTAGACTCATGTTCCCAAAGGTGATGGTCATGTTTCCATTTCAAACTCGAAAAAACAGATTTCATTGTTGCAAGGTAAAGACGACCAAGGATGATTGGGGTTTTTTCCTTATTTCATAAGTTTGGGTGGTTGTCAAGGACATTGAAATCAGCAGGGTAGATGGAGTTTCAACATTTACCAGAACATCCTTAAAAATCCCCTTTGGAACCCTTATTCTATGATCAACAAGCTGAAGTGTGACAGATGTGGGTTGAAGCTCTTCTAGGCCTAACTAGCAGTTCACAACATATGGGATGATATTTACACTAGCACCTAGGTCACACAAGGCCTTTACAACTTTGCTCTCTCATAGTTCAACATTGATTTAAGGGAAACTCGGGTCTTTCAACTTAGGAGGAATGGTCCCTTGAATGGTGGTACTCACATTAGCAGCCAAAAGGACTTGGTTTTTATGTGAAAATTGTATTTTAAAAGTGAAAAAGTTTTTAAGGTACTTTGATTAGGCTGGTATGGTTTGGATGGCATCAAGAAGGGGAATGTTCAACTTGACTTGTGACAAGATTTCCCTCAATGTTTCACTCAGTTTAGGCTTGGGTTTCCCCCTCATGCATTGAGGAAATAGTGCATGTAGTGGGGTTGTTTGTTGAAGAGTTGTTTCATTCACATTGTTATCAGTTTCCTCAGTTTTATCTTGTGGTTCATTTGAATTTTCATCCAAGTTCGAATCTTTATGTGGGTTCTGAATTAGTTTTTCCGTGTTCCCAATTGATTTCCCACTTCATAGAATAGTCACAGACTTAAGTTGGTCATGAGTTATTTGAGCACAACTTGACTCTCCCCTTGAAGTTGAGGATGTCACCGCTTGAGTAGGCATGGGTGCCTTTCCAGTTGTGTTGGTTTGAAGTAATTGTTTTAGGGAAGAGACTTCTGAGTTCATCCACTCCATTTTTTTTCACAGTTGGTCTAGTAGGATTTGTGGAACAGTTTGGGTGGGAGCATGAGTAGGTTGGTTTATCCCAAGGGGATATTTTGGAGGTGGTATGGTTTGTTGAAAATGGACTGGTGGTAGTTGGTCTTGGATAGGTTGGGTCTGGAACTGGTTATGGGTTTGGTAGTTCTGATGGGGGTAAATATTTTTTCCCTGTGGTTGGCTAGGTTATTGGTTATCATTCTAGCGGAAGCCTGGTTGGTCGTTATACCTAGGATTGAAGTTGTTTTGGTATTGAGGCTTTTGAAAGTTCAAGGAATTTACTTCCACTGGGGGTCCTCCTAAAAGAACATCCTTGATGGATGGAATGGTTGGGCAGTTGTCTGTCTTATGGTCATGTTTGTCACAAATTGTGCAAACAGGGTCAACAGTTTGGATTTCATGGACTTTCCTAGGGTCTATCTCTTCAACCTTCCTAGAGAGTGCTGCGAGTTTAGCCCTAAGGCTTTCCACTTCTCTATGTGTATGAATTCTAGTAGTTCATTGTGGATTTTTAGAATAAGGTGAAGTTCCCCATGTTTGATTTTGTTCAGAAGGGATTTCTAGATACTCATAAGCGTCATTTGGGGCTTTGTTTTTAAAGTTTCCACTACACATTAGGTCAATGAATTGTTTGTTCCCCGGATCCAAAGATTCAGAAGAAATTCTCACTTTCTCAGGAATAGAAAAACCATGATGTGGAACCATGTTTAGAGTGTCTTTGAACCTCTCCCATGTTTCATAGAATGAAACTCCAATTTTTTCAAAAACGTTTTGGATTCTCTTTTTAAGTGCAATTGTTTTATGGTGGTGAAAGTATTTTTTGTATAATTCTCTCTCTAGTTGGTACCAAGAGTTGATGGATGATGGTCTCAAATTTTTTAGCCAATTTTTTTATCTATCCTTAAATGAAAAAGGAAATATCCTCATCTTAGCTGATTCTAGTTGATGTGGGGGACACATGGTTTCTACAATGTCATTGAACTCCTTAATGTGAAGGTAGGGCATCTCGGACTCCATTCCAAGGAATGTGGGAAGATGGTTTAGGACATGGGGTTTGCAGATGTAGTTGTCATCTCCTAGGGAATTGTGTCTAATGCATGGGGGGCATTGGTCCAAGAAGTTGTGAGGTATTCATTCATGGTTTGATCGACCGTATTCCCCAAGTTTGGGGCAGCCTCATTTGGGTTTCCATTTTGGTTCCCACTCGGGTTTATGAATTGGTTTCTTTGATGACCTTCTATTGAAATGGGCTCAATTTTTGACTCAAGGATTTTAGGAATATTATGAACTAATGGAAAGAGTTCCCTTGGAGTACTTGACTCCCCAACCCCAGGATTATCAACCCTAACTAGGCGGTTCGATTGATCGCTGGTGTAGGTGGACATGCGCCAAAAGAAAAAAACAAGAAAGGGACAAGATAAGAGAATTTTGATGAGAAGAGAAGAAATGGGGGAGAATAGAATGGGTGTTTAGATGACTTACTTGGGTCCCTGGAAACAGTTCCAAAATTTGATTCTCGCTCAAATATACCCAAGAGAAGAAGGTAAAACGGTCCTTGTAGTTTAGCTTGGGTTATCGAATCCTCAGAGACCTAAGAAGAAACCTATAGACACGTACATTCTATGGACATTTTTCGGCTATGCAATGGCCATCATGGATTGATTTTATTTGATTTTAGAGGATATATAACAGATTTATGTGAATTCAATTTAAAAGAATGAGTTGATCCTAGGTTATCGCTTGGGGTGGATTGGACATATTTCCTTTTCAAATATTTCAATTTCTTATATTTGAGATGTGTTCTTTTAAGAAGATAAAACAACATCATCACATACTGGTTCAATGCCTACACCCTTTAATACTAATCCCCTATACCCTTGAAGGATCAATGTTTCAGCACTTCAAGGTAATGGTTCGTATTAGCACATGGAGTGTGAGTCCTTAAATTCAACAAGGACGATTGAGTTTAAAAATCATCAAATAAAAATCTCAATTTAAGAATTGATTATACATTAATGGGGTGATAAATAACATCCAATCCTGCCCTTTTCTACTCCCTTGGATCAAACCATAAGTCGGTTATCCCTATATTGATTCTATGGTTTGACTAGAAGTTGAAAGTAGACTCATGAGGGAGGGCATGGAGAAGTAAATAAAACAACAAAAATAAAATGATCACTCCACCGTTGTGTGAATAATTTCACAAGATTTGGTGTGAATAAATTCACACCATGAGAAAATGGTATCAAAGTGAGATGTATAATAGAATAATAAGAGGATAAGAAAACTTTTATTAAGAAACTAAAGTGAATTGAACAACTTACAATTGAAATACAAATTTGAGACAACAAAATCGCAGCATAACATTACAATTGAACCAAGCACCAAAAATTAAAAACTCCTTCACCAACATAGCCTTAAATAGGAATTTTGGGAGCCTTTGTTAGAGCCTCCTATAGTACAAAGGATCCCACTTGAGTATGGTAGGCCTAGGGTGGTGGAAAGTAAGAGAGAAGAGACATTTCCCCCCTTGACCCGAGGTGGTAGCCAGCTTTCTTCCACCGAACAGACGCGCTTTGAAGTCATTATAAATGGCAAAATCAGAGTGGTAAATAGATGAATAAAATGGATCCCAGGATTTCTTATAACCTCTTGTAAAATTTGGGCCCATTTGGATATGTGGATTCCGAGATAAGTTCATATTAGTGGGCTATTTTTCTGGGCCGCAAAATCTGGCCCAGAATTTTATCTCTATCTTGTGCCGCCTAAATGAACACCATGGAGGCCGACTTAGCATTGTATCCTGCAGAGGGATTTGTTCCTATACATGTATTCTATCATCCAACGAAATTTGGGGTTAATTGGGCCTGTATTTTGGGCCCCACAGTCTCATTAGTGGTCTGGTGTCCAATCTGCCTTCTCCAGAATTGCTTCCTTTCATTGTCAAAGGTCTCCATCATCCTTTACGAATGATCCATTGGTGCCTGAATCAAACATGTTCATATTTAAGTGAAGATCAATTTACAAAAATATCAAATTAAAATATGTATAATTAGATTTCGTAAAATCAGATGAATCATTGGGTACTTTAAATGATGTTAAAAAATGTTCCACATAATAGTGAAATTTAAGAAGGTATTAGAATCATAATGTGAAATGATGTTCAAAGTATAAAATGCACTAAAATTTTGTTTATGGATAATAAAGAAAATGAATATTATATATATTACCAATTAATATTAGCCTCATTTTGTGGATAATCAGTGATCCAGTATACAAGCTTACCTTAGTGGTCCAGTAGGCAAGCATACCTAAGTGGTATAGCGGATGAGTGGACCTCATTGGATTAAAAGACAAGAAGAAATCAGTGGTCCAACATATTAGCGAAACTCAGTGGGCCAGAAAATGAGCCGACATCAGTGGTCTAATAAACAGGTTGACCTCAGTTGTCCAATAGCCAAGTAGACCTCAGTGTTCAAATAGCTGAGGGATCTCAGTGGTCCAATAGCTGAGCATACCTCATTGGATCATCAAAGATGATTCCCTCAGTAGTACAAGACGATTCAACTTTATGACTGAAAATCTTACTTTCTATAAATTGAGTTATACCTGGTATGTGACGTCTTTGCTGTGTTGTCTTTACTTTATGGTCTTTTTATGTGGTCTTGCTTTGTGATATTTCCTTTGTGGTTTGGGTTCCCTACTAATTATTCTATTACTCACCACACAACAAGCTTCAACATTACATGTCATGTCTCATGCAGGTGATTGAAACATCGACGGAGACCTTGGTGGTCCCGAACCAGGTGGTGCATAGTGAGATGGGAGGGATGGGCATACTACTATTACTAAAAGAAGCTACCATTCACCTACCCTTCAGTTGGTGTCCCATGCGGATGGACCATGGGATTTTTATATTCCTTTTTGGTTTTGGGCACATATTTTGGACCCTTTGTAATTTCAATTTGTATAGTACTTTCTTTAGTTTTCTCAGTGCTAGTTGCGGTTTACATTGTGTTTACTTTCCACAGTTTGAGCTTTGTTCGTATGTACATGTTTAATGGAAAATTCCTTCCCTTTTTGGGATATGCCTTTTAGGTGCTAGTCTCCAGCCTCTGCCCTATGGATGTTAGGCTTTGGGTAGTCATGGTATTGGCCTCAGGGGACGGTTAATGACATAATCTTTTGAATTTTTTTCTTATAAGAATCTATTTTTTGACACTTTTTTTGGATTAATTTTAAATTTAATGTTTCAACATCTATAGAAAACATACAGAAAAATTGAATCTATATTTTAAATAAAAATAAATAATATTATAAAATAATTTACACAAAAATTTTTATTCTTAATCATTTGTTAAAATAGTAAAAATTAAATACCATGGTTGTAACCTGTCAGTTCCAGGTAACACCCAAAGGTTCCCCATACCCGGTTGGTCACAAGGCCTCAAGAAAATTTCCCCAAACACCAGAGGATTCTAACCATTAGATAGGTCCTTGGGTGTGATCGTGGGGAAAATATTCCCTCATTGGAAGTGAATGCTAATCAGAATTACAATAATAAATAGTAGCAGAAGCAACAAAACCATACAACAAGTAAGAAGTGGAAGACTGAATGTTAATCAACAACTGGAGCACATATACAAATAATGAATGTCACATATTTCTAGGAAATCATCCAAAAAATCACAATGATGGAATACAACATTAAATAAATGTACAAAAGAAACAAAAAAAATCCAGTAGCATCGCAAGCCTCAGTTTGGTCCCATGCTCCCTAACTCCTCAACAATCAAGTACCTGATGTGGAAGGATGATTTCCATTATCTATACCTACAACAATATAATATGTTTTAGTCCAGAAGCATGACCCCAAATAGGGTGTAAGATGAATCCCAATAGGAAACCACCACAAAATCTGTGCCTAACTGTCAGTGAGTATATATAGTAAGTGATATTGGAATTTTAGCAATGAAACTATGAGTATAAAAAAATAACCAAACCCCATTGTTTCCATTTACAATGATTAGAATTTAATGTTCATCAGTTAATCAAGTATCATAATAGGTATCTTAGAAGACTTCCTAACAGGACTGAATCCATGCTTGGGATTTGTCTTGGAAGAGGCATCACAAACATTAAACATTTAAAATAAACCCTCTGTGTAGCTCACACGTTCCAACCCCTCTAGATAAGAAATGAAATAAAAAGGAAAAGAAAATCTATGTAAACACTCACTGTCTATTCCCCCTATGTTAATTCTTGAATAACTATAGACTCTCTCAGGAAGCACTCAATGTCAATTCTCCATGTGGTATCATAACGTAAACAATAGACACTCTGAGGGATCATCCACCATCAATCCCCTATGTGGTATCATAGCATGAAAAATAATAGACAC
The DNA here is from genome assembly GCA_963277665.1 of Viscum album. NCBI lineage: Eukaryota > Viridiplantae > Streptophyta > Magnoliopsida > Santalales > Viscaceae > Viscum > Viscum album. The sequence continues at coordinate 608,299,951 of OY728127.1, forward strand.
TCTATGGAAGCACTCAATGTCAATTACCCTTGTGCAGTACGATAAAAACGGCTTTTACACATGGTTCAAAACCATGGGTATAGCCTATACCCACGGTTTTGGGAACCATGGTCATTGGTGGAAACTGTATAGGTCCCCAGGCTATACCGATGGTTTTCCAAAACCAAGGGTATACCTGTTCTGCCACTGTGTCAAAGCATCATTCACAATTTCTATACTATCAAAGTCTTTTACCAACGGTTTGAAAACCGTGGGTATAAATCCTAAAAGAATGCGGATGGTGGGATTCAATCCCGCAACCTCTTCGCTGTAAACACCACATCTTAGAACTTATATATCATCACATATGTGTGTGTGTGCGTATATATATATATATTGTTAAATATAGTTATTTCAACCATGGGTATAGAGGGAATAATCGTGGTTATAGGACTCCCGCCAAAATAAAATTCCTCCCCGCCTGAAAAAAAAATTCTCGTGCACACACGGGAAACATATACCCATGGGTTTTCATAACTGTGGGAATATTCATTTTAGCCCAGAACTATCCCCATGGGGATATGTCCATTTTCTAGTAGTGGTGGTCTAACTACACCAGGTTTTTACAGCCCTGTGCAATTAAGTCACGCATAAACGATGTTAAGAAGCCCAACGTAATCTCAACTACTACCTGGATAAAAAATTTCAATGCATATCACCAGAATTTAATAATAAAATAAGGGAGTCAATTACATCCTATCAAGCAAGGATAGAAAGGCAAGGAAAAGAGGTCTGCATCATAGGCCACCTGAACCAAACATCCCTAATCATTCAAACAAGGAAAATCACCCCATGGGGTTTTCCTTAAAAATGTAATTACACATAACATCACAGCAATCTACACTTAAATTTAGCAGTCAATATATGGCTGATAAAATAGAGTTCAATTTCCTTAACCCGAAATACCCGAAACAAGGGTAATTAGTACTTTGGAATATAATAATCAAATACAAGCAACAAAAGGGAACAAACAACCTACCTCGACATTATATAATCGATATAGTTAAAACTCAACCTTTGAATACCTAGTACTACATAGATCAGTGGGATTCCAATGCATCCACCAGAGTTCGTTTCGGAGAACAGACAATGGATCAGTGGCTCAGAGAAGAATCGTCTCTCTCGGGAACTCCTGGATGAGATGAGGTTAGAAGAGGACATTTATAGGGATTAGACACGACCCAGGTCCATTTAATCAAATAAAAGGAAAATTACACAGCATGTTCATTTAATGTGCACGTCGTGTACATACCTTGATCGGCCCCCTCTTTAGGCGGTCTCCAAGTCACCTCACACGGCCTTGTCGTGGCCGTTACATAGCCAATACACGTTTACCCACAGCAAATTTGTATACAACGTGTTCTCCCAAGTATATGACATGTACATCTAAAATTTCCAAAAACTAACTTTTATCTAAAAAATTCCCAAAATCAGGATTCATACCTAAAATGAAGATTTGGGTTCTTACAAACTTCCTCCCTTAAAGAAATTTGTCCCTGAATATCCCTAACAAGGTGGCAAAGAAGAATCCTCAAATAACTCTGGGCACTGAAAGAAGAGATGAGGTTAGAAGAATACCTTTATGGGGATTAGACGCGACCCCAGTATGTTTAATCAAATTAAAGAAAATGTAAACGACATGTTCATTTAATGTACATGCCCTGTACATGCCTCGAATATCCCCTACCTTAGGCGGTCTCCATGTCACCTCACACGACCATATCTCAGCCATTACATGGATACCTGTGGCAACCTGGTAAATGAAATTTACTCCCAAGTACACAGCATGTACTTCTAAAATTTCCAAAACTCCCCTTTTTCCCCAAAAAACCCGAAATAAAGATCCATATCTGGGATGAAGATCTGGGTTCTTAGAATGGTTATGGTAAAAAAGTGCTTATCTAGGCTTAATCTAAGACAATAATTCCTAAAAATAAACTAATGCTTGTCCAAAACCCATTTAATGCCTATATTTATACCATATGTCCTCTAAATTTCTATCATATCCCATTTTCAATCTTATGGGATGGTAAAAACATGGGTATCACTTTACCTTTTCAAAAGTTCTTTGGGTGTGCTCTCCCCCAAATTTAAAAGGCCGCCATATATCCTAGCCTCTTCACACTTCAAAAACCTTTTATTTTAGTCAATCCCAACTCAAATATTTTACTTACATCAATCCCCACATTTTAGAGTCAATATTTTCCATTTTAACTACTCTTAAGAATGATTTATATATAAACCTAAATAGGTCCTTAGAAGAAATGGTAAAATTATTAAACGTGCGTGTTTGTTTTACTTATTATTTCACCACATTCAAATCATAATGAACTATGATGATATTAAATAAATATCCAATATAAACTAAGATATTATTATGTAAATGCAATAACTTGTATCCATCTCCACTTCAATCAAATGGAAAATGAAACCGTCTATCTTGTGTTTGACGAACTACTACTACGTGAACTAATGTAATTCGTTTGTTATCACAAGCATTAAATTATAAGTATATTGATTTATTTAAAATATATATATATGATATTTAAGAAATAATTGTACTTTTTGAATTTTTATATGACATATAACATCTCACTTTCCATTCCATGGGGAATACAATATCATCGCTCTTGTGTATGGAAGACTATCACCTCATGAAGCAATGTGGTAAAGTTTTCTCTTAACCTTTAAATGAAAGGTATTAAGGATTAAATTAACGAATATGTAAAAAATTTCCGAGCTAAAAATACTTTTGTAAATATAATGCCTCACCTAAATTCTTACCATCCAATACATTATAAATCAATAACATCGCCTGTTCATACATTTGGAATTCCACCTCCACGCAGTGATGTGAAATGTTTTTAATTTTTGTAAATTTATGGTAATAAGTATGTATTTAATTAATATTTACTCTAAATATAGAACAATAATAAATCAATAAAACTGACATAATTTTTATTTTTCTTTTATTCCATTCATTGAGAAAAAATGGAAACATCGTTCATTTGTACGTTCGACCTACCTTTTCCATGAGCAGTGTAATCCATTTAATATATATAAATTTTATATATTATATTAAATACTTATATAATGAATATATAAGATAGATATATCCAGATTAACATTCTGATGATGAAGGAACCATGATCAATGTATAAACACCACACATACTAAATCAACGCATACATGAAAAACAAAGTTGTTGTTAACAGAAACAATGATTTTAAAAAAAATTGATTATGATTGTGTGATAAAAAGACCATAAGTAAATCATATATGGTATGGGATATATGAATAAGATTATCTAATATATTAATAATATACATATATTTATTATACTAGATGTTCGTATAGATACAAATTAATTCGATCCTGAGGCTCGTCTCACATTTACTTATATGAAACATATTCCATATTCTTCACTTATTTCTTTGTCCACTGTATATAATACTGATTTTAATATGTTATATCATGAATAAATTTCAATTCATGGGATTTAATATTTCATTTTATGTTATTCCTTTCATGGGTCTTATGATTCACACATCACCAAAATGGTAAGACACTACGGAAAAAATGGTTATTTGCAATGGGTCAAGGGCCCGTCATAAATAACCTGTCGAAAGGGATTATTTGTGACGGGGTAATCTGCCCATCGCAAATAACCACTATTTTCTATGGGCACCTACCGCCCGTCGCAAAAGGTTTGGTGAAAACTATGCACTAAACCGCGGATAATGTTATTTGCGACAGGTTCCTATTCGCATCACAAATAAATGACGACAATTTTTAGTATTTGCGACAGGTTGCCTACCCGTCGCAGATACGTTGTCGAAAACTACTATTTGTGATGGGGCCCATCGTAAATATGTTTTTAACTGCCCACTATAATTAATGCAGGCCGAGGAATTTATGATTGGAACCTTCGCAAATACCCTCATCGCAAATAATCTAACATATACATACCCCTATCCATTTTTCCTCTCACTTCATTCTTTACTTAGCTTCTCTCTCTATCTCTACTAAAAAAGTTTCTTCTATAATTTTCCAGAGTTTAAACATTTAAATCAAACCATTATCCGTGACTTTAGTACTCCAAAATCTTCAGTTTCAACGTATTTATGTATTTTTGAATTATTTAGTCAATTTATTTTATTTTCAGTTATTAACAAGTTTTGTTAATTAGATGTAAATTAATTAAATTCGAATTAAATATTTCTTTTCAATATTTATTTTTATGATTATTTATATATAAGTGTTAATTAGCAATAAATTGAAATATACTGTAATAATTTTAAATAATTTCTAATAATTAGTAATAACTAATATTAATTAGTAATAACTATTTATAAAATGTTTTAATTAATAATAATTAGAAGGAATTATTAATAATTTGTAATAATTAGAAATAATTAGTAATAATTAGGAATAATTTTTAATAATTAGAAATTATTGGTAATAATTAGTAATAACCTGAAATAATTTGTAATAATTATAAATAATTTGTAATAATTAGAAATAATTTGTAACAATCAGGAATAATTTTTACTAATTCTGAATAATAAGTAATAAATTTTAATAATAAGGATTAATTAAAAATAAATTCTAATAATTAGAAAGAAATTTTAATAATTAGAAATAAATTTTAATAATTAGGAATAAATAGTAATAATTAGGACTAAAAAGTAATAAATAGTAATAAATAGTAATAAATAGTAACAATTATTAATAATTAGTAATAATTAGCAATAATTAGTAATAAATAAAATCAAATAGAAATAAATAGTAATAAATAGTAATAAATCGTAATAAATAGTAATAAATAGTAGTAAATAGTAATAAATAGTGATAAATCGTATTAAATAGTAATAATTAGTAATAAATATTAATAATCAGCAATAATTAGTAATAAATAATAACAATTAGTAATAAATAGTAATAAATAGTAATAATTAGTAGTAACTAGTAATAACCCGCAATAACTAACAATAATTTGCAATAATTAGCAATAATTAGCAATAATTAGGAATATTAGTAAAAATTAGGAATAATTAGGAATAATTAGGAATAATTATAAATAAATATAAATAAATAGAAATAAATATTAATAAATAGTATTAAATTGTGATAATGAGTAATAATTAGAAATATTTAGTAATAATTAGTAATAATTAGTAAAAATTAGTAAAAATTAGTTATTAATAGTAATAAATAGTAATAATTAGTAATAATTAGTAATAATTAGTAATAAATAGTAATAAATAGTAATAAATAGAAATAATTAGTAATAATTAGTAATAAATTATAATAATTTGTAATAATTGCAAATAATTTTTAATAATTAGTAATAACTAGTACTTAATAGTTATAAATAGTAATAAATAGTAATAATTAGTAATAAATATTACTAATTAGTAACAATTAGTTATTATTTGTAATAATTTGTAATAATTTGTAATAATTAATAATAATTTGTAATAATTAGACATAATTAGAAATAATAAGAAATAATTAGAAATAATTAGTAATAATTAAAAATAATTATTAATAAATAGTAATAATTATGATTAATTAGAAATATTTAGTATTAATTATGATTTATTAATAATAAATATTAATAAATCATAATAAATTCAAGTAAATTGATAAACTGGCACAATTTCTAGTGGATTTGGGGCATTCCTTTTGATTGATGCCTCAACTCCTTACAACTTTTTCCACTGAAATCAATATGAAAAATCTGCTCGAACATACATTAGAGCAGATTTATCATAATTATTTATGTCGGAGAATGTTGGATGGAGGTGAGTCATCGGGCAAAATAGATACCGCCAATCTGTTTGAAATTGTGTAGCCGATAATTATGCATAATTAGTAAAAAATACCTGTAATTAATAATAATTAGTGGCAATTAGTACAAAGTTTTATAAATGAGTTTATATTGGTATAATAGTTTTAAAAATAGTATAAATATCTATAAAATAATATAAATTATTATAAATTTGAATAAAATTGAATTTAATTGTCCTCTCTTTTTTGAATAGTTTTTATCTTATATATAATTATTCGAAATAACTAATTATTTCATATTTTAAAGAAAAATATGGATCGAGGAAGTCGAAAATAGTCATTATTAGATGAACTTTCATTGATAACTCAATGAAATAATTGAAACAGTTCTGGTTTAAATCCTGTATATATTGAGGGAGTTCAATCTTTCTTTTCACTTGCATCATCGAAACCAAAATTTGTTTTAGAAGGGAAAATTAAGTGTACTTGAAAGAAATGTGCTCTGAGGATGTATGACACATTTGAAAACAATTGAGCTCATTTATTTCATTCTAGTATTCTACCAGATTACATTTTTTAGTATCAACACGGAGAACATAATTCCAGAGAAGATATTAATAATTTGTTTTCAGATCCAGCATTGTTTCAAATTTTAGTACATGATATGGCAGGTCTATCTGTTTAACAAACTGAAACACAGGATAATGTTGATTTAACTCCTTAGTTGGATCTATCTCATTTATATGATTTGTTGAGGTCCTCTGAGGATGCCTTATATCCTAGTTGCAAGATAAGAATGTTTTGAGAAGTTTCTAAATTTATGACCATTAAATTAGAAAAAGGAATATCAAATTGTTGTTTTGATTAGATATTATATTTGTTTAAAACACTTCTAACTGAAAGAAATGAGTTTCTTGAAAAATTTTATGAGAGAAAGATAATAGTTCGTAATCTGGGTCTTGGTTATCAAAATTTTCTTGCATGTTCAAATAACTAAATCTTATATTTTGGTGAAAATGAGTAGTTGGATAGTTGTCCTACATGTGGAAAATCAAGGTATAAAGAAGCGTAACCATGGAAGATTGTATTTTTTCCTATAAAAAAATTGAGATATTTCCTGCTCACTCCCATATTGCAATGTTTATTTATGTCTCAAAACTTAGCATCATTGATTTTATGGAAAAAATCAACATTTCAACCCATAAAAGATTAAATAATCCCTCTAATGTTGATTCATGGAATCATTTTGACCAAGTTCATTTGACATTATATTCAGAAGCCTGAAATGAGCGATTGGGTATTTCTACTGACATTTTCTATCTTTTCTGTTCTTACAGTATTTATTATTCATGTTTTATTGTCTTTATAACTATTTATACTTTACCTCCATGGGTTTTTATGAAGGAGACATATATCTTTTGACCTTATAAATTCCAGTTCATATGAAAAAGAATATCTATGTTTTTTTGAAACCATTATTTGATGAGTTGAATTCAATATAGAGTAATGGTGTTAGTACATATGATGTTATTGTGGAACAAAACATCCTACTAAAAGCTGCATTGATGTGGAAAATTAGCAACTTCCCATCATATGGAATGTTATCTGGATGGAGTACACATGGTCTAAAATCCTGTCTGTACTATATGAGTTACAACAAAGTGTTTATGCTCATCAATAGAAATAAACCTTGTTTTTTTACTATCATCGCAAATTTATTCCAACCGATCATACTTTTCAAAAAAACAAATATCATTTTAGAAAAGAAATAGTTGAAAAATATGGTCCTCAAATAATGATCTTAGGTACAGAGTTGAAATCAATTGTCTCTTCATTACCTACCATCACATTTAGACCAACAATAAATCAGCAAAAAAATTTATGGGTTTGAAAAAGAGCATAATTGGACCAAATAGAGCATTTTTTGGGATTTTCTATATTGGTCTGATTTTTTGGTCATTCACATGATGGATATGATGTATATTGAGAAAAATTATTTTGATAATTTATTTCCTATATTTTTGGATACTCCAAGAAAGACCAAATATAATGTAAAGTATGATTTGATGTTGCCCAAATTTGTAAGCGACCATAAATTGAACTGTTTGAAAATGTCTGATCATAGAATTTAATGAAGCCAACAACAGCTTATACATTTTCCAAAGAGTGTCACTTATTATTTTTTCAGTGTATTAATGATTTGAGACTTACAGATGGTTATTCTTCCAATTAGGACAGATGTGTCAGAAACGATCATATTACTAGATTGAAAAGTATTTAATGTCATGTTTTAATGGATGTAATTCTAACAATTGGAATAATATGTTTGTTAAATCCTATGATTTGGGATGCACATACAGACATATAATATTTTTTTTAGACTTTTTTTCATCAACAATAGACTATGATTCCATAAGAAAACTGTAAGAAGGTGTCGTTTTAATTTAATGTAAACTAGAAAATATCATCCCGCCAGGTTTTTTTGACTCAATAGAACATTTTATAGTACATTTTCCTCGTGAAAAAAATATAGAGTTCCGGTACAATTTTGATGGATGTACCCATTTTATAGATGCATGATGAAATTGAAAAAAGTACGTAACAAAGAATCAGTTGAAGGCTCAATTATAAAATCAAATTTACAAGATGAAATTTCATTTTTTTGATCACATTACTTACAATCTGAATATCCATCAAAACACAAATGCATGAGCCATAATGAGAAAAATGTTGATGATGACATGGGTAATTAATTATCAGTTTTCAATCAATCCAATCATGGATTCAGTGGAATTCATGAACAAAGGATTTTAGATGATGAACATCACAGAGCTAATACATATATTCTACTCAACTTAATGAAATTAAACCATTTTTACTATATGTTCTCCTATCAATTATTCTATAATTTTTATCAAAATCCATTAATCTTATTTTATTTTTAGGTTATATTATAATTATGTCAAGAAAATAGTTTCCACAAATTACAGCAGCTGATCTTGAAGAACAACATCAATTTTTTCTCTACTGGTTTCAAAATCTGGAAACATAAATTATTTTTCATTTCACATAAAAAATCAATTTAATACTTGATATAGTGATAATTTTTTACAAATTTTCAGGTATCTCAACATGTTGATAAAATTGATAATCGATTAAATGTATTGAGTAACCCACCATAAAAAATGGTTAAATATTATAATGAATATTTGGTAAATAGTTATCGATTCCATATACATTCATATGGGGAATCAAAAAATAATAATGAATAGTGGTGTTTTCTTGAGAGTATGACATCATAGGAAAACTAAAGTTTAATTTTTTGACATGTTGGATGAAATCATTGAACCGTGTTATCTGGGATAACATTTCATAACAATGTTTAATTGTTAGTGGTTTGATATGGAGAGAGGCTTGAATGTTCATCTAATCCTTGGAACTATTGATATTAAATATAAAAGTCTTGTTGAAGTAAATGAACCATTTTTATTAGCTCATCAGTAACATCAAAATTATTATGAAAATTACTTTCCTATTTAAAGAGATTTGGGTGATTTGTGGAGCATAATAAAAATTAAATCTCAAGAGAATCAGTTTAATGAAAGTGAATGTGGTTCAACTGAAGTTCAAGGAATTAAAATTTTTCAAGAGACTACTCCAAATCCATATTTTTCAAAAAGAGACACGAATATCATTGATGATACCCCATAGTTAAGGGATGATGGTGACGATGATGTTAGTGATGTTACAACTGAATTTGAAATAACAAGAGATGATGAAGTTGAAACTAATATGGTAATTTGATTATACTATGGAGAAAAATGAAGACATTGACATCCAAATCTATAAATATGTGGATGAATATGGACATTGACACTGTAAAATACTATTTATAATCATATATAATATATATCAATATATAATAGTTGTTTTCAACTGTTTTCTAACAATAATTATTTCATGTTTCAAATGGATGATTATATGTATCGTATGTTACAAGTGGTTGATCTACCTTTATACGAGTAGGAGGTCAGATACACTAACCCTCAAACTGTTGGATATTTATGGGGCACCAGAAGAGGACGTGATCTAACCCGACTAATGTTTCCCGACCCTATGCCCAAGAAACATATACATATTGGGTTTGATCCACACATGAAAATGTATATTTACCTGGGAAGTTTAGTTAATTTTCATTAATTTATTTATATACTAATTGTTTGATTAATTATTATTTTTTTCACATATTTACACATATAGAGCTTGGATAGTGGATCACTATATTGCACATTTATTTTTCATATGCATGGGCATCATGGGATCAGATTCCCGTCGATGTTCTACAGTGCGTGTTTGGGAATTGGATGTTACGTAAATAAATAATATTTATTTTTAAATTAATTTAATTAATAACATGATATAATATATTATTTTTAGGTTTTATAGTATCCCATTGAGGAGAGCATGCGTGAGTCTGTTTTGAAGTAATGGAATGGAGCTATTCATACATGTTTCACTCAGTTTTTGCACAATTTGAAAAATAAAGCAACGGATAAAGAAAGAGATCAATAGTTTGATGAGACATGTTGTGTACTCTAACATGATTAAACTTCATCTTAGGTTTGGGATTGATAATGTTCACACTTTTTGAGCAGGAGGTTTCAGAGTATATCATTAGTAGGTCAATAAAAACAGAGGAGATAGGAGGAGACACATCCACCTGGTAGTCACACATTTAGTATGCATTGGGAGAATATGGTAAGTACATTTTATAAATATTGTATATAACATTAAATGTAAATGATTTATTTTATATTCATATAGGCAGTCATACATATTGATAATAGAGTCAACGATGTTTATAGGAGGATGTACTATGATACAACCACTGGGGAGAATATAGGTGCTTGCCATAGTCAGATTGTGGTCAGTATATGTTTTTTGAGTATTAAATTTAACGACAAATAATATTTTAACTATTTATATTTAAATTTCATTGAAGGAGTCTAATGAGGCCATGATATCTCAAATAGATGTTGGGAGTCAAGCTGAGACTGATGGATAGACTAGTGCTCCCCGATTTGAAGAGGAAACATGGATAGAAGCGACCTAGTATGGCTTTGAGAAAGGCCGAATTTTTGGTATTGGCTATCGAGTGACCCCAAGGGGTTTTTATGGCACATATGCGATGTTGGAATCCATCTCAAGATGGGATTTCAATGTGTTATCATCGTCTCAGACACAATATCACGAGCAGCTATGAGCTCAGAGTGAGCTTATAGAGACTATGTGTAGGGGAAGGAGGAGATGCGTCAGCAGCAACAATGATAGAAGGAAGAGTTCCTCTGACAGAAGTAGTAGTAGATGCAGGATGAGATGCATCGATGGCAGGAGGAGGAGGATCATGAGCAGATGGAGTGCATGTGACGTCTTAATCACAGTTTAGGGATGAAGTTTCCTCCACCATCTCCTTTAGTTCCTCCAAACACCCCACCCCCTGATCAGTGATGTATTTATATTTTATGATGAAACATTTGAATATATATTTTTATAATATTAACTATTTAATGTTTTAAATAGTATGTTTTATATTGTCTTGAAAATAACACTTTTTTATTAATTTAATTTTTTATTGCATATATTATTTTATTAACTAATATATTATTATATTATTGTGAATAATAATGTTCTTATTATATTACTAATATTATTATTTCATTAATATTAATAATAATATTATTATATTAATTTAATATTTTAGAATTAATTTCATTTTGTGAATATTAATATTATTTTTTTATTAATATTAATATTATATTATATTATTTATTTTGTAAATAAATTTATTATATTAATATTAATATTATAATTTTATTTAAATTAATATTATATTATATTAATATCATATTATTGTTAATATTAATTTAATTATTAATATATTTTATTGTATATTTTTTAACTACTTCTGACGGTCCATCACAAATACTTATTGTGACGGTCCGTTGCAAATACTAATTATGATGGTCTGTCACAAAAGTTGATTTGTATTTATATTTTGAATGTAATTGAGATAGACCATCATAATTACTAATTGTGATGGAACGTCACATATGATTAAAAACCGGGAAACTCTTTATGATGGCCTATTGGTTCATCTTAAATAGATTCTTAAAAAATCACCCAACATTTTTTACGGCGGTTCTACTGCCCATCACAAATAATCAATATTTTCGATGGTCCATCACAAAAATTGATATTTGCGATGTCATTTTCCGCCATGGGACCCCGTCGTAAAAGACTATTTGCGACAAGCGCCCGTCCCAAATAACCCGTCACAATAATCCAATTTTCCATTGGTGAGGGTGTATTTCGGAATCTCATCAATATTCAGAACTTTGTATGGTTATGTATCCCTTGGGTAAATTATTAAATATTTCTTAAAAAAATATTTTATTCTCCTCTTTTATTCATGATCATTTTTAACTAATACTACATTTTTCCCTTTATTAGTTACTTAAAAATATTGTGATTTTTATAATGAAATATAACTTTATTTGTCCCTTTTCTTGAATATAATATTTTCATACAAAACAATATTATATAAAAAATAAAAATATGTTTTTAACATTTAAAAAATATTTATTAAATAAAATTTTACACATGTTTGAATTTTTACAAACAAAATTACACATACTATTCATTTCCTTCTCAAAATAAGGATGTATATATTTTACTGAAAATAAGAAAGGAATATTTGTTTTTGTGTGTACAACATGTATAGAATTAATATCATTATTACCAATCACTGTTTTAATTATTTCATTATGAGTTCAAAGGTTATTGTCAAAATATTTGTGAACATTTATTTTTAAAATGAATTTCAATGTGAAATTGTTTTCCCTCAAGAATGTTTTTAATAACATTTTTATGGTATTTCTATTTTCAAATGACATCAAACCTATATTTTAATTATTCTCCCCTATGGATATATGGAAATAATACTATCCTAAATATTTATTTTGATGGTTGATGATCATTTTAACTATGGATGATCCATTTTGATGGAATTCAAATTAATCAGGATGGTTAGTGATTATGTTTATTAATTGGAGTAGTTGTTAGCATTTCATATGCTTGTTTTTGAATAAGAATGTTTATGTTTATTATGTTTAACCTCTTCCATATAAATAATTTATTGTACAAAATATGTGTTGGGATTGGCATGCTATAGCACCTAGATGTTTCGATAGGTCTCATGAGACAAAATAACTATGTATTTTGGCTAAGGCATCACCCATTTATTATTACGTCTTAGCATAAGGCCTTGATAGTATGGTTATAATGTCTCTAGCTTTTCATTCCATCATTACGAGATTAGTTTTTTTGTTACATGTGATTATTTGATTATTTTAAATATCCCTGGATAATTATCAAGTGCATGTGATTATTTATATGGAATTATTTGATCATCATTTAATCATTCCATAGTATTTCCAATTAATTGATTGAATGGAATGTGATTTAGTTATTTACCTTTTATGATTTTTTATTCTTATTTATTCATGATAACTTATGTTATACTCATACCCTTACTGAGTATCTGAGCTCATCCCTTTCTTATGAATTCTTTTCCCTAGGATACAAGGATGTATTTTATGATTGATATGTAGAGATATGCTAAGGATATATATAGTGTTCTAAAAAAACACTTTGTGTATATTATATTTTCAATTTCAATATTAATTTTAAGTATTTTTCTTGTTTACTAAGCCTACTACACTATTATGTCCTTTGGAATGTGATTCCTTATGTCTTATGTGATTATCAAAATTTAACCCCCAATTATGGGCTACATTGGTTTGGGACCTTACATTAATTAATTACTCAATATAGAATAAATGCTTTTTATGGAATACATTATAAAAGTTTATTTATAATGTTAAATAAATATCTATATTATTATCATGAAAATTGAAAACTAATATATTTCATTTAATGTATTAAAATAATATGATACTTATATTAAACTAAAGTGTTTATATGTAGTGATGGTAACCAAGAATATAATTCTAGATAGTTCCACATTCCCTATTGTAGTGGAATTCAAATACAAAGTCACATTATTAATAGATAATTTTTATGAACTTATTTAATTTTTTAAATACATTTAACTCTAATTTTTCTATTATAAATCTAATAAAAAAGTTAATTTTGGAATTTTAAATAATAAACTACTAACCATGGATATAATAAATCAAATCTTTTGTTATACCTTAAAAATAAACTCTTTAAATGAATGGTTAAATTTAAATTTAAATAGATTAAATAATTATATGAAATATACTAAAATTTATAATATATAACATTAAATTTCATGATTAAGGGAATAAATAAATAATAAATTTAAATATGATATATAATGAAAATTTTATAAAGTATGATTATAAATAATTTATACATCATTTTAAAAATTATGGAAATTCCAAAAAATGTAAATACAAACACATTTAATTTACTTATAAAATAGGAAGACAAAATTTTCTTATTTAAAATGTTTTATTATGAACTCCACTAGGGTTTCGTCCCTCAATCGTATATTCCTTTCATGGTTGGGCTCTCATCTCTCCGGCTAGGGTTTCGTCCCTCAATCGTAGGTCGACCCTCATTGTCTTGGAATATCGAGAGGAATTCATCCACTCTTGGGCTAGATGTCCCTGATCCTTCGGTTGCTGGAGGTTCTTTCTTTCCCGTTGGTCCATGGAGGTCCACCAGGATCAGAATCATTGATTGCTACAGTCGAGTTATCCTTACCAGGCCTTCCCGTTCCCTTCTTGTGTGCAAAGTTTCTGGAATTGATTGGAAACTCCATCAAAAAGTTTCTCTGTACGGATGATCGGAATCTCTCCCTCCAGAGTTCGACGTCTGCTCGAATTTTTGTGGCGATGGACATATCTTATCCCCCACCATCCAAGATCCATCTTAGTTTTAGGGAGATCCTGTATTGAAGACATGCTATTTTGTTCTCGGCGGTGCCCCAGTTCTGCTCTGCCTGTCATTTGGTTGGCCAGGCGGTTCATGAGTGCAGGAGATCGTAGGCTTCCAGGAGGTCCTCTTAGGTGGTGTCCAGCATCCACCCTTCTGGCGAGCGTGTTACCTGGGTGTAGTGGGATGTGCCCCCCTTGGCCCCTGGCCTGAACCCTTCCCCCCTCACCCCTATGCTTTACACATATCCTGGTTTGACCTCTCCAGTGGCCCCTAGGCTCCCATCCCCACTCCCTCCTCCTCAACCCTTAATTACCTCTTCCCCTCTCCTGGCTCCATCCAGCCATTTCTCTCTCCCAATCCCTCGGCCAGACCCCCTCATACCCCCCACTTCCATGCCAAGCATTAGTTCCCTGCATCCCTCAAGGACTCCCGCCTTTAGATTACTCTCCCCCTCTGCCTTTTTTGGTAGTTCCAGTTGTCTTGTGAAAGGGAAATCTATTCTCTTCTGTGATCCCCCTTGGTCCCCCCCAAAACCCATGCTTCTAAACTCCCCTTCCTCCGTTTATCCCAGACCAATTGCTTCAGTGCACTAGCACACGCCCCCACCACTCCCCCTACCTCCTTCCAGGGCCCATCTCTGGGTCCCCTCCAATGTCTGGTCCTCTTCAATACCCCCCGCCCAGCCCCCTTCTCTACCCTCCGCCTTGAGTGGGTCAGTACCCATGACTGCTTCTTTTCCCCTTGTCTTGGAAGTCTCCTCTGCTTCCCCCATTACCCCCTCTGGCAGGATGTGTACCGGTTCAGTGGAAAAATACCTTCTCCTCTCTTCAAGGGAGCTCCAACGTAGACCAACTCCTCGGGTCAAGACCGAGAGCCTTATTCTTTAATGTTGTCACTGATTTTCTGGAATGCTAGGAGACTAGAAGCCCGTGTCAAGACAGACTTTCTATCCAATGAGGTGGCTAGGAGTAATGCATGCATTTTGGTTATCCTTGAGCCGAAGGCGAACTATTATAGAATTGGAGAGTGTGATAAAAGAGTAGGGATGCAGTTCTGTTTTCATAGTGATCTATAAAATCATCATATCTATATTTTTTTGAAAGCCTCTATTCTAGTGGACATTCTGGAAAGTTCTGACCACCATCTCTTGGTCAAGGTGGACTCGAGACGGTGTATATGATTCTTCTACTTTGTCTATTCTAAATGAGAGGCGTAGATCCGTTAGAAGTTTTGGTTGGATCTTAGTTCTTCCAATCCTAGGGACGAACCCTGGATGGTTGGGGGTGATTTTCAATCCATCTTGGACCCATCAGAAAAGAATGGGGGGAGCTCCCTCCCTCGGAGCGATAGGGACCTCTTCTCATCCATTGTGGACCAGGAGGGGCTTCTTGATTTGGGTTTTTCTAGCAACAGATTCACGTGGTGAAACAATCATAGAGGATTCAGCAAGACATGGTGCAGATTAGACCACTTCTTTGGGAACCTTAGTGCTATTACTGACTTCCCCAACATGGAGGTTATGAAATTGACCCGAACACTCTCGGATCACACCCCACTTCTTTTCCACCTTAGGTTGTCTTCTCCCGGGGGAAAGGATTATTTTTCAGCAAATGTTGGACACCTCTCCCAGACATTAATGAGCTCGTCTATTCCTCTTTGGTGGAACCCTGTGTGGGGGGGCCCTGGACTCACCTCCATAACAAACTTCAACACCTAATGTGTGCTATCAGAGGCTGGTTGGATTCCCCCAATACCGTGCAGCCCGTTATGGAGGCCTTGAATAGAGAGATCAAGAGGGATGAGGCTTGCCTGGAAGTCCTCTATAATGAGGGAATTTTTTCCTCTCTGTGTTACAAGAAGCAACAATTTAGTGAGGATTTTTTGGAGTAGGAAAGGTGCCTTCATGAGAATTCCCGGGCCTCCTGGCTCAAGGAAGGAGACCGCAACATGACCTATTTACATGCTTGAATTATGGAGAAGCATCGAAGGAATACTTATAATATTAATCATGATGATGGGTCCTTTACTAGTGACTTGGACGTCATCAGCGGTATGTTTGGCCCATATTTTACCTCCTTCATGTGTAAAAATAATCCCCAATGGCAGAATGGGTATCCCCAGGAATAGACCAATCATCTCTGCTCAATCCCAAAGGTGGTCTCCACTCACAGAGATGAGACCCTCGGACAATCTCCAGAGGAGAAGGAAGTCTGGGACATAGTTACCTCTCTAAATTAGGAGAGTTCCCTCAGACCAGATTGGTTTTCAGGATCCTTCTTTTTTATTGCTTGGAGTATCATCAATTAGGAGCTTGTCAGTTCCATTCGGGACTTCTTCAATAGAGGTGGGCTATCGCGGGCTTCCATTTCTACTACCCTTGTTCATATTCCCATGGTTAGTGACCCCACTACCATAGTGAAATATCGGCCTATCAGCATGTGCAACTTCACATTAAAGGTTCTGGTGATCCTCATCAACAGAAGAATTTCCCAGTTTATCCATAGTTGGATTGCGAAGGAACAACATGCCTCCATATAGGGGAGGTCCATTCAGGGGGCAATGGCTATTGTATAAGAGATAATTGGTGAGATAAACATGTTGGTCTGAGGGTCCCACATCACAATCAAGGATGACATGGAAATGGCCTACAACCGATTGTAATGTGGGTTCATCATCTGTGCCATAAGATGCTTGTGTTTTTTGAATGTGTTATTAACCTCCTATTTCTATACTATAGCTCATTGTGGCTCAACCTAGTTTTTATGGGGAGGCAATGCAGATTAATGAAGACAATTAGATGACTCAGTCAAGGCGACCCTCTTTCTCCTAGAATCTTCATTCTGGTGCAGGAGGTCCTGAGAAAGTTCATGGCCTCCTCTACCCAAAATGGCCATATCCTTCCTTATCACTACTGGGGACATGTCCCGATAGTGTATTTCCTTCTCTTTGTAGATGACATGGTCTTCTTCATCAATTTGTGCAGCACCTCCATCAGGGGATTTATCAGTATCATGGATGAATATGATTTATAGAGTGGTAAAATGTTGAACAGGTATAAAAGCGGGGTTTACTTGCCCTCTTCATGCCCAGCCAAGAGAAAGGACAACATTGTCTCCACACTGGGAATTAGGAGTAAAAACATCCATATGCTCTACCTCAGATCTCACATTTCCTCGAACAGGATTCAGGATTTTTTTTATGTTTTGGTCGGCTGAATTACCAACCACATCCTCAATTGGAAGAATAGGTTCCTGTCCATTGGAGGAAGGATCACCCTAATCAATTTTGACCTTTCTCTGATTCCTATGCACGTTCTCTCCACCATCAAGGCCCCTAATTCTACCATTGTCAAGATTGAGAAGATCATGAATGGATTTGTTTGGGATAGCCTAGGGGAGGGGATATGCCGGTGGTCCTTGTGGAATAATATTTCCAAGCTAGTGGAGTTGGGAGGCACTGTGGTCAGAGATGTGGGCTAGGCCATGTATTTCCTCCAGGGGTAGGATCGCATGGGAGGTTATTGTGGGAAACTCTTTATGGAGCCAACTGATTCGAGGGAATTATGGCTTCAGTCTCCAAGAGAATGGTAAATAACATTCAAGCCTCTGGAGCTCTCTTTAGATTTATCTCCCCATGCTTCTGTGCCACTCTTAGTGGGTCCTCGGTCGGGGGGATCCCAACTTCAGGTAGTCTGATTGGGGGGGCGGCCTGCTAGACTCCCCTGGATGCCATGCACCAAACATTTCCTTCTTGGAAGCTAGTTCTCACCCTTCCTTCATCTAGGTGGTCCTATATCTCTCTCGAAATTCCTTCTTTGGCATCATCAGCTTGGATGGCCACCCAGATAGTTTCATCTTCCATGGCTCCCCCATCGAGAAGTTCTCGGCTAAATCCTATCGCCATTGTACGTCTTCCCAGTCTATGAGCGACCATTGGGGGAGGCTTCTTTGGTGAAAATCCATCCCAATTATATTCTACTTCCTTCTTTGGAGAATCAGAAATTAGGCTCTCTCTTCGAACCCGATGATTAAAAGGAAAGGCGTCTAGTTTTCCTCCAAATGCGCCTGCTGTTTGATTCCCTCCGAGGAATCCATACTGCACCTCTTCTTCCAAAGTGAGTGGGCCGTGAAGATCTGGAGCGAGCTTGGGGAGTTCCCTCTACTTCCTAGCACCATGGATTCCCCAGAGGCATTCTTATTGAGCTGGTTAGCAGCTTCATGGATATCAACCACGTGGTTGTGGCCCGTGAAACCCTTTTGCAGGCAGGCTGCTGCTGCATATGGTAGGTGTGTAACCAATCATGTCATGGGACTTGATGCTCCACTCTATCATTGATGGTCAGAGCCAAGTGCCTCACCTCAGAGCTGATTGGCCTCCTCCCCCATCATGATGCAGCACCTTCTCTTTACCACTTCTCCTCCAGGACTGCTTCTCTGGACCGTAACTGCCCCAGGAAGCGGGGACGATGGGTCCGCTGGATGCGCCAATTTGAGTCCTAAAACTCAATATTGATGGAGCCTTCAGCTCTGGCACCATGAGCGGTGGCGGTGTGGTCAAAGACATATTGGGATCAGTTATCTTCTCCTTCAACGACTTATTTGGACCAGTGAACTCCATTAAAGTGAAGGCGTGGATTCTACTCAGCGACCTCTCTCTTTGTCGATCTAGAAACCTTCCCCTGTCCTCTGTTGAAACGGACATCAGTATTGTGTGGAGCTCTCTCACCGAAACCTCCTCCTCGCCCTAGAATATCACTTATCTGATCTGTTAGTGCAAGGTTCTCCTATCCGGTGACATGGATATTCTTCATATGTGGCATGAGGGAAACCATGTGGATGACTTCTTGACACCCTTTACCTCCCTGGAATGCACCCTTGTAGAGTTTTTCTCCCTTGGATCCCTTCCCCATTGTGGGGTGGCCCATGATATCAGCGATTCTCTTGGCCTCCACTTGTTCAGGCCATCTTGAGTTGTACTGATCATGTTTCGACTTTTTGAAATAAAATAATATTTATTTGTGGTGAATAATATGAATGATGTGGGGAAATAATTCCAAATATAAATTTTATGGGACTATTCATGAAGAAGTTCTACCAAGAGACTATTATTATGTTATATGTCTATGATTTATTTAACAATTTGTAATTATATATAATGGTTGTTACGTATTCCTCAATATTCATGGAATTTATAAATGGGAGTACAATAATTATGATTACCTAAGGGATAAATAGATTCACCATGTATTTTCAGATGGAAATTCATGCTTGATTGATTTCCCAATTCTATTCCACAAACATGGAGGTCCAAAAGAGGGACATTTTTGTGGATAACATTGTTGGTGTTTGGTGATAGTGGTTATATGTTATTTATAACAACAATTTTGATGGATAATTTGGTTTCCCATTTATGAATCATTTTTCCCAAAATCGTAAAGCATGGGATATTAGTTATGATGGGTATGTTTCAGGGATTATTAGCCAGAGGTTAGTAGGGGATGTAACACCCTAACCCTGGATACCCAGAGTCGGTGCATTATTACATAACATTGGCATGATCATAAGAAATATCATGTATCGAAAGACCAATTAGTTTAGTAGCCTTGGAAACACTAGATATATTCATAAAGTTTTCATTGTATCAATAAGTGAAAAACTACAACAACATATTGTCTTCATATCCCCTCATACTATCCCTACAGATAATTCATAAAATACTTGTTCACATCCTGGGAAAAATAAAACATTGAAAGAGGTGAGCTCAGATGCTCAGTAAGGATAACAATATAAAGGAAACTTTCATAAATAAACAAAAAAATTTAAGGCAATGTATAACTAAAAAAAAGGATTTTAAACATGAACTTCAGCATAATATGGCACGAATAAAATGAAATAATTCCATTTAATTATTCAAATAGATATTCTACTAGTCGAATAATCACAAGAAAATATTAATAACCACTTTCATAATGACGGAATGCATAATTCCAAACTATAATAACCACATAGCCAAGGCCTTGTGCCAAGACTACAAATAATATTTTGTCAAGGCCTCATGCCAAGACAGTAGTTTGTCTCATGAGACCTACCGATGCATCGAGGAGTTATAACGGGCTCCACCCATCACTTACTAAGTCCAATGCATTCCTCATATGAAATTTTTTAAAAATAACATAAACATTCGTATTAAAACTAGCATATGAAATGTCAATACTTTATCCACAAACCATGAACGTTATAAAAATAGAACATCCACAATCAAACATAACTCATTCGATACAATATGGAAGATTGTATTGTATAATAATAACCTCAATCGAGAATGATGAAGGATTTTTACATAGATGAAAATAATCATTAAAAAATTTAGCGTGAAATATTCCCCTTTTTCTTGAAATCATTTAAAAGTCACACTATTTATCAAGAATCCATTTAAAATAGATTTTAATATCAAAGTGTCCCATACCAATTTGAAACTTTTAAAAGGAATTTTGATTTGAAAACATTAATGTCCATATAAATAAATCTTCAAAACCATTTTTAAAACACAGACATTAATGAGAATGATTTAGAATAATAAATCCTTAAAACATTTTAAAATGTCATTTTAGTCAGAGTTCCTAACCAAAAGAGAGACACATGAATAAAAATAATGGAGGAAATAAAAACATTGTAATATCATGATAATAGAGGTATTCATGATATATTATGTCAAAGTACATTATATACACCATATAAAAGTGATTTGGGGTATAATAACAAAGGATTCTCAATGGAATGTAAATTGAGATGAAATATCTCATAAAGGCCATATCCTTTGGTTAAGGATAAATCAAAGACATAATTATTAGTGAAAAATATAAATACACTCAATATGATTGGATATTCAGTATAAAATAATCAAAGTACATTCACACATATTCTTGTAAAAACAACACAAATGAATTGGATGTTTAACTCAACAAATCTGGATTGAGTAAAAATTACTCTTATCAAGTTCATACCGATGACCTGATAATTTATAAATGGAGTGATTATGTGTTTCAAAAGTATATCGATAGAAAGGGGACTGGAATTTATGACATAATCAAATGAATAGTGATTCTACACATAATCTTGGAGTAAAGTAATCAATGATGTATGGGTAAAGCTAAATGAGTTGAAATTGAAATTTCAAATTCCCTTATTGATTTGGTAACATAAAAAACATACACCCATGAAAGAAGTATGATACAATGATGATGTAAATATAAATGAATTAAAGTATATTACACAATGAATACAAAAATGGGCAGTACACACACCACATGTAATAAATAAGTGGTGAACAATGGAATTCTCACGGAATTAAAAGTGAGATAAGAAACCCCTTACTTTGTACGTTTTCCTTGGTCGACGGTAGGTTAACCTCTTATATAATGTTGAAATAATTTTTATTGAATTATAAAAGAATCATTTACATTAATATGATATCATATATGATCTTGTAACATTGATTTGTTAATAATATCTAAGTATTTCCGTCATTTCGGATGTTAACTTACTCGTTTTCCTTTATATTCTTTATTACATAAGCCATGCTTGTTATAGAGAGGTTGTATCTTATTCATATACATAATTATATCAAGTCCTTAAACATTATTTTTAATCATCAAATGAGAATTATACTTGAATGGATACGATGGTGAATGAATCTCATCGCGTTCGTGGAAAAGGTAGTCTGTACGTACGCACGAGCGACAATATCATTCTTTTGATGTTAAAATAATATATAATTGGATGGTATATCATATAGAAAGAACAATTATCATGTTATATTTATTATTTGCTAGAATTACACATCATTATTATACCCATCCAAATAATAATTTTTTTAATCACAATTACACCACGACGTGGAGACGGTAAGCCGTACGTACGCACGTATGGTAACATGCTATTCAAAGGATAAATAGAATACTGAATATGGTTGTGCAATATTTTTAATAACATCACAGTATATAGAAGATACTGGTGTTATAATTTTAGAATAGAAATAACAAAGAAATAAGAATTTGTATAAGGAAGGAACTTGAAAGAGGGTGGTGAAAAAATTACCTCTTCTCCGGGTTCTTCCTTTTGATTTGACCAAAAGGGCTCCTTAGGTTGGCTTTCTGATCAAACTATGGCCTCTAGGTTGTAGTGAGGGAAGTTGAGAGAGTATTTTGGGAGGGTTTTTACGATCCAAAAGGCTTTTAATGTGTGAATTAGTGAGAAGGGGGTGTTCCCTTTTATAAGAGGTGTGAGGGGCACCTTTGGAAAAGCTAAAAATTTTATTTTATAATAAATTAATATTCTTTTTCTAATGGCTCCAAAGTGGATTATTTAAAGGATAAGGTAGGGATGGGTCGAAAATAACTCAAAAAATACAATTTAGACAGGTTTGGGTAATTATATTAACCTTATCATTAAGTATTAACTCTTAGTTAATTAGTTTCACTTTTACAATGTCTCTTAGTATTTTTATATTATATGGTTAATAAACATACTATATACATCCAAGAGACCCCCAAGTGGTCCATTAATGATACACCTATCATGATATAAGTCTCTTGGATGAACAATAGATTTTTAGGAATTGAATATTAATTAATAATATAATATTTTTTTAAAAAAATCCTTTATGTCAATTTTGACACTATTGGATATTTTGTTTTTGATAAATTCATAACATCATTATTACTTAGAAAATAATTTATATAATCAATCCTAATATGTCATATTAACCATGAAAAATAGTTTAATTCCTATAAAGTTTCAAATTACATTTATTTTGATATTTATAATGTCAATTATTTTAATATATCATTAATTACGTAATTACTACATCACCATTATGCCACAAATAAATTAAATTATTTAATGTATAAAAATTATAAATAGAAAAAAATTATGTTGGAAATATTTTTATCTTTCTAATTAATATTTACAATCGAATTTATCTTATTTATTACCCTATATTAAAAATTTTATAGTAAATAAACATTGATTTTAACTCTTTTAACTCTTCTTTGAATTAAAAATTAATAAATGTCCTAATCTAATACAAGTGGACCTAAATGACAATATTTTACATATAAGGTTGTTTTGGGTCGAGATACACTTGTCCAATAGAATTAGGACATGTGTTAGGGTAATATTAATATCATTTTTACTCTTAATTACCCTATTTACTTTTAACCGTGGTATGTAAAAGTAAAAAGTTACTATTCACCAAAAATTGTTTTCATCTCATTGAACCAAATTTTACTCTTTGATATTAACCGTGTCTCTCAGATTTTTGAAATTTCACTCACAGAAGTGGTAAAATTGAGTTTTATGAAAAATTCAGTTTTTTAACTACCACTTAGTTGTTTCATTAATCATCAAAAAATGAAAGTTTCCAGAAAAATACAAAAAACTAGGCCAAAGATATTTTTGATATTATGAATTAAAAAATGATGTCTATTTTACCAAAATCAAAACATATCAGTTTCATTAATTAATTTAAAAATTAATTCCCGTCGTTAAAACAAATAGCGTGTTTTTAAGAGATAATAACTATCAGAAGATTGACAGTTGTTTATGTGTGGTTTAAATGTGAAATTACATCCAATGACCAAAATTGTATTTAATGGTAAAAATAAATTCTAAATATACTTTAAAACCACTCAAATTTATAATTTATCACTACTAATTATTTATATTAAAAAAGTTGTTTTTAATTAAAATTTAGTAATTTTCACTATTCATCAAAATATGAAAGTTATCCGAAAAGAACCAAAATTTCACCCTAATCTAATTTCGATATTACGAATCCAATACTGAAGTCCATTTAGAATGATAAATTGTATAAAATTTCAAAATGTAGGCATTCCTATTCATAACGGCTAGTTTGATTAGTTGTGGTGTGTTAGAATCTCGAAGTTGCGTACAATGCACGCCATTTCATTATTAAAAGGGAAACGTACCGTGGAAGCATGGGGTGTTACATTCTCACATCCTTCAATAAATTGCATCCTCACAATTTTTTTAAAATTGGGCTTCAGAATATAATGGAAACTCCCACATCGAAAAAAGAGTCAATAAAACTATCACTTTAAAAGAAAGGAAGAGAGGTATAAAGGTCACCCAAGATAACCCATACTAGGATTCCATGTAGGAAAACATTGATATGGACGATAAACTAAGTGTTAAGTTATCATGGAGAGGGATAGAAAACATGATCAGGAGAATGTTAACAATAACAAAATCACCAACTTGTACTGGGACAAATGGCCATTTGTTTCCCAGTAGGAAAAGTAAACGGACATCATTTTTTGTTTTAAGTTACATTACATAAGGGTGAGGAATTAATTTATGATATTGACTAAGAACATAAAGAGATATACTTACTTTTTAATTAGAGTTTCATTCTTTAATTATTTATAACCACTAACTCATTTTTCTTTGAACAATGAGTATTCAAGAAGACTTGGTCACAATGGAAGAGCTAGAATAAACTTCTATAGATATAAATGATCCACGTAGGATAAACGGTATATTTACCTTTTCTTTAGAGATTAATCAAAACCAAAATGGTTAGTATAATATCTGATGATCCCCCAAATGGATATTCCATTAGAGAAAAAAAACACTAATCTTAATTTCTAAAATTAAACCATCAATACCCCAAAGTTTTATAAATACCATTCAATAGTCAATTGTCATTAAAATCCTTCAATATAATCCAAACTAATATTGAAACCCAAAACATATAATAATTTAGTCTTCCACATTAAATTGTATCTACAAATGACATTAATTACTCTTAAATTCAAATACATAAAAGTAATTAACCTAATCATTTCCATAAATAACCCAAATCACTATAAATACACAATAAAAACCTAGATAAAAATTCACCGTTACTCCTCAAATGAAATCCCATACTTTTCAATTTTAGTTGGGCATATAGTGTTAACAACAAAGCGAACAACTTCCAAAATAACATTTATCACTTAATCACCAAATCATTTTCCTATACTAGGGGTATTCATTTGATAAGACATAAGATCCCAAATCAAATTATTATTGATCAATAAAATCATTTAACTAAAAATAATATTCACTAACCAAGGACTTCACGTAGTCCAGTGGTAGGTGATAAATCCCAATCGCACTTTGGTTGTGGGTTCGATTCCCACATCTTTGTCTGACGCGATGGGTTGTCACACGGTCTGCGTGTTGTCCTTTTTCAAAAACTATATTTTATAACATTACCAGAATGAGAAAAATTCCTCAAAATAACCATAACATAATTTTACCACAAATCTTATCTCATACCATGCATTTTCATCCCAAATTATAATAACTTATAATTGCCTCAAACTCAACGATCATATAAAACCAAATGGTTATTTATAATTATATCCACAAGAGAAAAGATAATTCTTCCTCAAATATCATTCTCACGTGGAAAACTGCAGGGTTAAAAATACAAGAGAAAATTATTCCAAAGAAAACCCATCAACAAGGAGCACTAATACATTTTAAACATTTCTCCAACCATTTATTTCCACATAGCTTCTTCTTTGACCAAGAAAATATCCTATAGAATAGGGAATTCACTCAGGTAATGGCCAGGTCCCCTACATTTACGGCAAATGACTGTAAATGGATTCTTGGGACCATTTTTATCTTCTTCCATAGTACTCTTCTTTTTTCTTTAGCAATTCATCACATTATGTCCTTCCATCATGCATGTAAAGCATTTCTTTGTCCCATTAAGACACATTCTTGGGTGTCTCCTTCCACATTACTACGTGATGGAAATTGAGGATTCCTTTCTCCATGGTCTCCACTGCTGGAGCTCTTATCATTCATCACCTTTCTCTTCTTTGTTGAGTCCGAGAATTTGTTAATATATATATTTTTTATCATATTTTTGGAAAATTGATTTGGAATAAATACGATATCTTTTACTCCTATCAACATTCTATTTGGTTTCTCATTTCCACCACCGTTCCCACCTTGTACATCATTCTCAAAGTCACTAGGACTTCCTTGGATTCCATCCATTGACTAAAACCAGAATGAATTGTGTGAGAAACAGTAGTCATAAAATCATTTAGAGATTAACATGTAACCATATTCTCAATTTGAAACACTTTAGGATTAACCAAGGTCATTTACTCTCATCTTATATATATAATACTTCAAATCAGTTTTTAAAGAAAATATAAATTATCCTAAGCATATCCCTCAGGAGTGTCGTTACCAAGAGTGCAGCAAGGCTCATTATCATGCACTAGTTCCCGTTCGAGTCTATCTCAATGTAGTGTTTTTGGGTCTTACCCGTAGGAACATTTGTGCCAGAGCCGCCTCTACCTGCTCGTATCCAGACAGGGATGTATTGCTCGGAAAACTCACAAAATCACTACAATACCAAAATACTAGGAAGTTGTTCTATACTAATCCGCAAAGTTCATCTTCGGTCTACGTGCTCTAATCAGAGTTTATCTAAATCTAGCATCCAATGTTTGTACTAAACTTCCTCTGATACCAACTATAACACCCCGACCCTAGATACCCAGAGTCGGTGCATTATTACATAACATTGGCATGATCACAAGAAAGATCATGTCTCGAAAGACCGATTAGTTTAGTAGCCTTGGAATCACTATATATATTCATAAAGTTTACATTACATCAATAAGTAAAAAACTACAACAACATATTTTCTTCATATCCCCTCATTCAATCCATGCAGGTAATTAATAAAATACTTCATCACATCCAGGGAAAAATAAAACATTGAAAGAGGTGATCTGAGATGCTCAGTAAGGATAACAATATACTGGAGACTTTCATAAATAAGAATAAAAATTTAAGTCAATGTATAACTAAAACAAAAGCCTTTTAAACTTGAACTTCAGTATAATATGACAAGGATAAAATTAAATAATTCCATTTACTTATTCACATGGATATTCTACTGGTCGAATAATCACAATAAAATATTAATAACCACTTTCATAATGACAGAATGCATAATGCCAGACTATCATAACTATATATCCAAGGCCTCGTGCCAAGAATACAAATAAGATTTTGTCAAGGCCTCATGTCAAGACACTAGTTTGTCTCATGAGACCTACCAATGCATCAAGTAGCTATAGCGGGCTCCACCCATCACATACTAAGTCCAATTCATTCCTTATATGAAAAGTTTTAAACATAACATAAACATTCGTAGTAAAAATATCATATGAAATGTCAATACTTTATCCACAAACCATGAATGTTATAAAAATAGCACATCCACAGTCAAACATAAATTATTCGATACAATATGGAAGATTGTATTGTATCATAATAACCTCAATCGAGAATAATTAAGGATATTGACATAGATGAAAATAATCATCAAAACAATTAGATTGAAATATCCCCCTTTTTCTTCAAATCACTTAAAAGTCACACTATTTGTCAAGAATCAATTTAAAATATATTTTAGAATCAAAGTGTCCCATACCACATTGAAACTTTTAGAAGGAATTTTGATTTGAAATCTTTAATTTCCATTTAAATAAATCCTTAAAACCATTTTTAAAACATGGACATTAATGAGAACTATTTAGAATAATCAATCTTTAAAACATTTTAAAATGTTATTTTAGTTAGAGTTACTAACCAAAAGGGAGACACTTGAATAAAAATAATTGAGGAAATAAAAACTTTGTAATATCATGAGAATAAATGGATTCATGATATATTATGTCAAAGTACATTATATACACCATATAAAAGTGATTTGGTGTATAACAATAAAGTAGTCTCAATTGAATGTAAATTGAGATGAAATCTCTCATAATGGCCATATCCTTAGGTTAAGCATAAATCAATGACATAATTATTAGTGAAAAATATAAATACACTCAATATGATTGGATATTCAGTGTAAAATAATCAATGTAAATTCACACATATTCTTGTAAAAACAACACCCATGAATTGGATGTTTAACTCAACAAATCGAGATTGAGTAAAAATTACTCTTATCAAGTTCATACCGATGACCTGATAATTTATAAATGGAGTGATTATGTGTATCAAAAGTATATACATAGAAACTGGAGTGGAATTTATGACATAATCAAATTAATAGTGATTCTATGCATAATCTTGGAGTAATGTAATCAATGAAGTATGGGTAAAGCCGAATGAGTGGAAATTGCAAATTCAAATTCCCTTATTGATTTGGTAAAATAGAAAACATACACCCATCAAAGAAGTATCGTACAATGATGATGTACATATACATGAATTTATGTATATTACACAATTAATACAATCATGGGCAGTACACACACCACATGTAATAAATAAGTGGTGAACAATGGAATTCTCACAGAATTAAAAGTGAGATAAGAAACCCCTTAATTTGTACTTTTTCCTTGGTCGATGGTAGGTTTACCTCCTTTATAATGGTGAAATAATTTTTATTTAATTATACAAGAATCATTTACATTAATATGATATCATATATGATCTTTTAACATTGATTGGTTAATAATATCTTAGTATTATCGTCATTTCAGGTGTTAACTTACTCGTTTTCCATTATATTCTTTGTTACATAAGCCGTGTTTGTTATGGATAGGTTGTATCTTATTCATATCCAGAATTATATCAAGTCCTTAAAGATTATTTTTAATCATCAAATGAGAATTATACTTAAATGGATATGATGGAGAATGAATCTCATCACGTTCGTGGAGACGGTAGTCCGTACGTACGCAAGAGCGACAATATCATTATTTTGATGTTAAAATAATATATAATTGGATGGTATATCATATAGAAAGAATAATAATTATGTTATATTTATTATTTACATGAATTAAAAATCATTATTATACCCATCCAAATAATATTTTATTGAATTACAATTACACCACGACGAGGAAACGGTAAGCCGTATGTACGCACGTATGGTGACATGCCATTCAAAGGATGGATAGAATACTGAATATGGTTGTACCACATTTATAATAAAATCACAGTATTTAGAAGATACTGGAGTTATTATTTTAGAATATAAATAAAAATTAAATAAGAAGTTGAAGAAGAATGGAACTTGAAAGAGTGTGGTGAAAACATTACCTCTTTTTCAAGTTCTTCCTTTTGATTTGATCAAAAGGGCTCCTTAGGATGGCTTTCTGATCAAACTATGGCCTCTAGGTTGTATTGAGGGATGTTTAGAGAGTATTTTGGTAGGTTTTGGATGAGCCAAAATGCTTTGAATGTGTTAATTAGTGAAATGGGGGTTTTCCCTTTTATAAGAGGGGTGATGGGTACCTTTGGAAAAGCAAATATTTTTATTTTATAATAATTTAATATTCGTTTTCTAATGGCTCCAAAGTGGATTATTTAAAGTTTAAGGTGGGGATGGGTCGAAAACGACTCAACCAATATAATTTAGACAGGGTTGGGTCATTATATTAACCTTATCTTTAAGTATTAACTCTTAGTTTATTAGTTTCACTTTTACAATGTCTCTTTGTATTTTTATATTATATAGTTAATAAACATACTATATACATCCATGAGACCCCCAAGTGGTACATTAATGATACACCTATCATTATATATGTCTATTGGCCGAAAAATAGATTTTTAGGAATTGAATATAAATTAATAATATAATATTTGTTTTAAAAACTCCTTTTTGTCAATTTTGACACTATCGGGTATTTTGTTTTTGATAAATTCATAACAACATTATTACATCAAACACAATTTATATAATCAATCCTAATATGTCATATTAACCAATAAAATTAGTTTAAATCCTATAAAGTTTCAAATTACATTTATTTTCATATTTATAATATCAAGTATTTTAATATTTCAATAAATAGGTAATTACTACATCACCATTATGTCATAAATAAATTAAATTATTTAATTTCTCAAAATTATAAATAAAAAAAAATTATGTAGTAAATCGCTTTATCTTTCTAATTAATATTTATAATCAAATTTATCTTATGTATATCCCGATATTAAAAATGTTTTAGTAAATAAACATTGATTTTAACTCTTTTAACTGTTCTTTGAATTAAATAATAATGAACGTCCTAATCTAATACAAGTGGACATAAATGATAATATTTTACTCCTAAGGTTGTTTTTGGTCGAGATACACTTGTCCAATAGAATTAGGGAATGTTTTAGGGTAATATTAAAATCATTTTTACCCTTAATTACCCTATTTACTTTTAACCGTGGTAAATAAAAGTAAAAAGATACTATTCACCAAAAATTATTTTCATCTCATTGAACCACATTTTACTCTTTGATATTAACCGTGTCTCTTAGATTTTCGAAATTACACTAACAGAAGTGGTATAATTAAGTTTTATGAAAAATTCAGTTTTTTAACCACCACTTAGTTGTTTCAGTATTCATCAAAAAATGAAAGTTTCCAGAAAAATACCAAAAAATAGGCCTAAGCTATATTTGATATTATGAATTCAAAAATGATGTCTATTTTACCAAATTCAAAACATATCATTTGCATTAATTAATTTAAAAATTAATTCCCATCGTCAAAACAGATAGCGTGTTTTTAAGAGATAATAACTATCAAAAGATTGACACTTGTTTATGTCTGGTTTAAATGTGAAATTACATCTAATGAAAAACATTGAATTAAATGGTAAAAATATATTCTAAATATACTTTATAACCACTCAAATTAATAATTTATCACTATTAATAATTTTTATTATAAATTTGTTTTTAATTATAATTTAGTAATTTTAACTATTCATCAAACTATGAATGTTATCCGAAAAGTACCAAAATTTCACCCTAAGTTAATTTCGATATTAAGAATCTAAAACTGAATTCCATTTCGAAAGATAAAATTTATAAAATTTCAAAAAGTAGGAATTACTATTCATAACGTCTAGTTTGATTGGTTGTTGTGTGTTAGAATCTCGAAGATGCGTACAATGCACGCCATTGCATTATTCAAAGGGAAACGTACCGTGGAAGCTTGGGGTGTTACATGGGATCTATTAAAATCGTTGCCATTAAATGTTACACATGTGGTGTCCAAGAAATATATTATAAAAATTCATATATGAGAATTCATTGAGTGGATCCAATATTTAATTTTTTAATGGACATCCACATAAATATCAATAGAATGATGGTGGGTCTTAGGGAGGAAGACACAATACAGTGGTAAAATGAGAAGGTTACAATGGTGTTGATGGTGGGGATAGATGTGGTTGACACTTTATCCCATACATACTATCTTCACTTGATACATTTCATTTATAAATTACAATTGGTCTTCTAGTATAGGTATCTATATTTTTAAATCATATAAAGCATTATTGCAAGGATAGATTTGACCAAAATACACAGAATATAGTATGTGGTATAATGTGTGTCTACTATACCTTATTACTTATCCTCGTTGACACTATATCAATATAATCAATTTTTTTTATATACATTAATCAATAGATAAAGATTATATTAATTCCCATTGAACTATAAATAAGATTTCAGACCCCCAACTATGGTACATTTCGTTTTATTTTTTATTTTTCTTTAATGTATTATGACTTTCATTATAACCATTTCACAAGATATTTGATAATTATAGAACTAATACCATATTATGTTGTTCTATAGATAAAATTATTACACCAGGTTCAATCATTATTTGAATATTATATATAATGAAAAATGTATGTTTGATTCAACAGATCTTATTTCATTTTCAATAGTGAGAGAGGATCTCAATATGGTATATCACAATCATAGTGTATGAAAATACATCTTATCACATATCAACTCATGATCCTATCAATTTTAGTAATTGATATTTTGGGGTAGGACCATCCATAATTATAATATAATTATATTTGAATCTTCTAGGATTAAATTTTTGGGATTCCTCATTTATGATAGATATACTTGTCCAAAGATATTTCATTGGGAATATTATGGTTATACCATATCTAACATTTCAATTTTTTATTAATTTTTTTATAAATTTACTCTGAAAAATTATACTCATAAATAAAGAATCAATTTATTTTAATCTATTTTTAATTATATAATCCTAGGATTATTATAAATAATTGTAAACCACAAAATGAAGGGACAATTTTTTTTAATTACCTATTTATATATTATCTTGAAAGAATTATAATATGATTTTTTTTATTTTCATATTTTTCTAAAAAAATAACAACTCAACTATAAAATTCAATTAATAATATTGTATTCAATAATTATCAGACATATACTCTATCTTAAATAATCATAATTTAATTCCACGAATAATAATTATTTATCAAAATTATTTTATAATTTTTTTAATGAAAACTTGATTACTTTTAAACATATAGTTTTAAATTACCCAATAACTCATATTTATAATTTTATTTTCATTTAATAATTTTTATAATAATTAATTCATTATAATATAATGTTTTTTACATTTGTTGTTGTTATATAATTTTATCATATAACTGAAAAAACAAACATAATAATTTTAAATGTCATATGTGAATTTTTATTTATCATAAAGGAAAATTAAATATTTAAATATTGTTTTTACAGTAATATAGTATTTTAAGAGTTATTTATCATTTTAAATATTATATCATTTAATGTTTGAATTTATTTTATCATATTATTTTTTCATATTAAGATCCATTAAAATTTTGTCCTTAATTTAATAATTAGGATATTTTAATCTAAAATAAAATAATAATATATTTTTTATTTAAATTAGAAAATATATTTATCATATATATATATATATATATATTATTAAAACAAACATTAAATTTTGTAAATTTTTCAATTAGTGAAGAAATTTTCATAGTGGTATAAGATTGTAACTATAATATAACATGTAATTCAAAAAATAGCTATTTTAATAAAAATTTATTTAAAAGAAAATATTTTCATAACTATAGGTTGAATTTATAAATTTAGAGACAATTTCATAATAAACTTGTCTATATTTCCATAGCGTGAATTTTAATCCTTTTTTTGGAAAAGTATAATATTCAAAGAATAGGGAAAATACAGTTTTTATAAATACCATATATTTTTGATTCATTACATTGAATGAAATAGTTACAAGATTCTCTTCTGTTTTTTGTGTGATTTAATAGAAATAATATGTATATTCATATGCATGTATATATAATTAAAAAACAACATTTATCCTAAAATGAATTATCATTATTCAATGTCATGAGATTAAATAATTTTTTTTCATTATTTAATTCAATAACATGCCTTTCCCTTTGGAAAATAAACCCCTCTTGTTTTTCCATTTATCCTCACAACCAAAAACTTTTCCATTTTTTATATGTAAATAAATAACTTTTTATAATCTGTGATACAAATCCTTGAACTCATTTTGGATGTAAAAATATTGCCTCTAGATACTTTAGACTTAA
This sequence comes from Viscum album, assembly GCA_963277665.1. Classification (NCBI taxonomy): domain Eukaryota; kingdom Viridiplantae; phylum Streptophyta; class Magnoliopsida; order Santalales; family Viscaceae; genus Viscum; species Viscum album. The sequence continues at coordinate 608,334,272 of OY728127.1, forward strand.
TCCAAAGAAGGGGACTCATAGTTTAATATAAGAGTTATTGGGTCTCTCCATTCATTTCTTATCCGGGATAATTTTATTTTTGAATTCTTTTAAAATTACTATAAAATTTATTCAATGATTATATTTTCATACTAGTAATATCCCTTGGATCTATTTTTTATTTTATGTTTTCCATTTTCTACCATTAAAACCATTTCATAAGATATTACTATATTAAATTAAGGATTTCAAAGCCCATGTCTTCTAATTTAAATTTTCATATTACCCCTTATATAAAATAAATAATAATGAATGTAACTTAAAATATATAAATTTTAATACTGTAATTTTTTTATTAATATCAAATAAATAATTAATTTTTCTACTATGAAATGATGTTACAAACATAATTCACGCTATAAAGTTTTACACCACTTATGTGAATAATGCTATTTTATTTTTAAATTATGAATTTCTTGGATATTATTAAAAATAAATTACATGAATAAATATTATATTAATATTCAGTTATGGTTAAACTTATAATTTTGGGATGATAAATTTTTCATGATTAAAAATATATTAAATGGATTTCACTTCATTTTAACCTTCTAACTGTGGAATTTCTGAAATTCTTGTTAATTTATAAACATTCAATAGAATATGTTAAATTATTGAACTCTTGAACCTATATAATAACATAAACCAAATACCATAATACTTTTTAAAGATTATTGAGATAATTTATTATATATACCGTTACTCCAGTTGCCCGAATATGGTGTGTGATTTATTACATTTACATATGAAACAAGTAATATAATCCCGAAGGACCAATTAGTTTAGTATTTTTGGTAAACTAGATATATAATTGAAATTCACAATACATTTAAAACATGGAATACCAAAAAAAATTCTTTGAGAATGAAACTGTTCCACATTGCATATCCTTTCATATCAATCAAAAAATACTTCCAGGTATCCTGGGGAAAATAATACATAAGAAATGGATGAGATCAGATTCTTAGTAAGGGTAAGCATGTAGTGGAAGTTATTTATAAATAATTCATAATAAATAGGGAATGATAAATAACTAAATTACAATCCATTTAATAATTAACGTGAGCGTAATGTGATAGGAATAAATGATGATAAAATAATTCCATATAAAGACTCACATGAGCATGATACTTAATCATGAATATTCAACCTAATTGAATAATCAATTGGAATATCAACAACAAAATTCATAATGATGGAATTCGTAATGTTGGACATCTAAAAACTTCTATCAAGGATTGTTCAAAGACATCTTATACCATCGAGGATTGTTCTGAAATAACTAATACCATCTAAATTTGTGTTAATAAATCTATATAAATTGGTAATTACTTGTCCAAAACAACATCTAGTTTCTCCCATTTGACCTACCAATATGTCAAGTGGCTATAGTTTCCCCCACTAATTACTTAAAATGTGTATTAAATTACTCAAATGAAAATGGTGAATCATAATAAACATAAAAATTCTTATTTAAACTATAATATGGAAATTACATTATTTTTTTAACTAATAATAGTATACATAAACCATTTGGAGTAAAATGAATGTTATATACATAGTAAATCCATAGTAAAACAAATTATAAACATAATGAGAAATAATAAGGATGGTATCATTAGTGTATATGACCATTAAAGAATAATAAGAAACATATAATTCATTACTAGATATAAAATTATTTTGAAATACCTCTTAGAACATATCTTGAAGAAAATAATATTTCATTGAAAATAACACTTTTTTATTTTAAAAAATTAAAATTTGTAAAATATTATCTCAATCATTTTATTTGAATAAAATTTACAAAATATGAATTTCCAAAATAGTAGTGAAAAAATTATTTAAAAATAACCCCATTAACATGAAAAATATGATTCTAATAAATGACGGTCATGATGGTAGTTAATTCGTTACATTTCATATAAGTTAAAAAGAACATTCCTTTTTTGACCCGTAAAAGGTTAGAAAATTGCCTCATCTATAAAACAACAAGAACATTCATTTCAGAGCATTTTTTTCCCAAATTATAATATAGGTTTATTTTTAATTAATAAGTAATTTGGAGTGCTGTATGATAATTATTAAAAATTTAAAGAAAATATGATTTTGGAAGAAAAAGGATTTTCTACCAAAGAGACAAATAAAATATGATTATCATAAAAAATTTATTAATCATTATATATACCAAATCGAAGGAAATGGTTCTATTTATTCAAATAGTTCATTAATAACCAAACTATATTAAAAAATAATTAGTTTATTATAGAAATAAATAATAATTCCCCAAAGGGATACTTAAAAATATAATCCCAAAAATGATGAGATTGTTAAATAAACCATTACCACTTTGGTAACATTTGTGTCATCAACAACATGAATGAAATAAAATTAAATGAAACATTAAATACTCTAAAGATAAAAATTCTAGATATATCCTAAAAATGGGAAGTATATACCCCACATAAAATAAATAAGTGGTGAATATGTCGTATGACTCACGAAAGTAAAAGAGAGTCAAGAAACCCTTACCCCGTGATAATCTTTGGTTGAATGTAAATTTACCTCATGTATAGTTATTTTAATAATGTTATTATCTTATGATATAACTATAATAATATTTATAATACCATATAATATTCTTTTATAACATATTGTCACATTTTCATTAATAATCTTTAATTATTATCAATTTTTAGGAGTTAATTTTATTGGTTTCTCATGCATATTTTTTCATGAAAGATCTATCTATTTCACATATAATATGGTTCCATGATATCCAAAATAATAATAAATTATTAATTAGAATCTTTGGGAATCAATTATATTTTTAAACCCAATAATTAAATATGGGTATGAAAAATAAACCTTGTTACAATCATAGAGTTAATAGTCCATACCTACACATTAATAACATTTCAATTTTTCGATGAACATTATAGAAAGAAGATAAATAATATTTAATATTATTACAATGATAATTAAATAATATATTCTATATTATTTCTTTAAATTTACTTAAATATATAATTTATTTTTTGTGTCTATGAAAGAGTGTCACATCACTTTGTGGAGGCGGTAGTCAACCCTTACATGAATGATGTTATCGTTTTGCAGTGAGAAAAATTAAATGATATATTATATATTATGAATAATAAATATTTCATGAATATCATAACAATTCCATTTATATAATATATATTAATTAAAATCTTCCTTATTACCTTTAGGGTCATATGTTAGTGAAAAATGATTCACAATACTTCACGAGGTGGTGGTCCACCATACACACAAGCAATGTTGTCATATACCATGTAGAATGAGAATAAAAAAGGTATATATGATACAATTTATATGGAGATATATTTAAATTATAAATACCATATATATAATTTTTATACTTCATTATACCCATCCTTAAAAGGTCATAATGGAAACACGAATAAGATTGGTACACGTGATGGTTTTCCACCGTACATAGGAATGATGATTTCATAACCCATTTGATAGATGTGTGGATGATTGTAGATTATTAAATTATTAATAAAAATTATTTTTATAATTGATATACTATGTTTATTATATTTATAATATTAAATAATAATTTATGGATTTGAGGTTGAAACTAAATAATACACTCATTTAATGACGTTATCTCTTCATCAGGTAACATCCATAGGTTTTCCCCAAAGGCTACCAATGCTGGATTTCTTCTGAAACTGATAATTCTAGTATTATGGAAGGGATGTGGGGTAATTTTTTGGTTTGGTATTGAATAACCCAATTTTTTAGTTTAAAGAACAGTGGATATGGGGGTGGCCTTTTTTATGTGAGGTGATTTGTACACTTTTCATTTTTGTATAGAAAAAGGTGTACCCACATATTTCACAATCCAAAAGGTCCCAAAATGGAGTATTATGGGAAATTTTAAATTATAGGGTAGAAATATGTCAAGTAAATAGATTTATACAAGATTTTAGGTCAACTAGTCCATTATATTTTTAGTTTAACCACTTTTGATACATATTTACCTTACCTATGATAATTAATTTTTACTGTTTTCACTATTTATTTTGTTCAAACATTTACCTAAACTTATTAGAAAATATGAATTATTATGATTCTAAATATATAATAAATTCATCCAAATTCCATTCACATAATTGGAAAATTTTAATTATGAATTAATCCCACAAACATGATGTGAAACCGGGGTTTCAAAGAAAAAATGATCAAAGCATTAAAATGTTTTTATATCAAAATTCAATATTAGAATGATTCCAATGAACTAAATTTAATAAATAGATATATAATTTAACTAATTATAATTTAAAATCAATTAAAAATATAATTTAACATTGTAATAAATTCAAACCAAATTACAACTTTAAATTAAAATTCAGTATTTTTTCACTATATATAAAAAAATGACACATTTCAAAAAAATACCTAAATTTAACCTTAATAAAATATTTATATTCAGATTAAAAAAATTAAGTCAATTTATTAATATAAAATTTAATTTTTTTATAAAAAATAATTTTATATTTTGTGCAAAAAGCACAACTAAAATATCTTTTAGAAAAAATATAGAATTTCAGAAAACAATTCTTTTATCTTTAAAATGATTCATATTTTATATCTAAAAAATAGATAACCATAATTTTCAAAATTTTGATATTACTATTTATACCTAACAACATAATGACTATTTTATAAAATTATAGTATATTATGTTTTATTTTGACTTTTGGTTTTGTGTTTCACAAGCTATTGAATAGATTAAATTTATTTATAAAGAAATATTTCATAAATTCTCAGGTGTTATCAATTATTATAATATTGATGTTGTGTGTCACACATGTAATAGAGAAAATTTTATTATTCTAAAATATCATGATGTTTCAATCTCCCAATCTTATATAAATTATGTCCTTACAATTTTAACTTTATCTCAATAATTAAGCTTCTAAAATTTGGAAATACCATTATTGAAAAACCCATATAGTAAAAGGGTTAACAAAAATTAATCTTAATAAAATTGAAAAATAAATGTTAATTTCATATGTAATAACTCATAACTAGGTTTGAAAGTAGTATAGTATAGGTTTCGGAATGAAAAATAACATGGAATAAAAATATAAATAATTATAGATTGTGAGAGAGGTCATTTCTCACAAAAAGTGAATCATCAAATGAATGTTAAGGACCAAAACCCCATAAATCTATGATTATATAAAAGACCATATGATTTATAAGATATTTAGGTAATATGATAATATTTTTTTCATGATCGATTTCAAAAATTTGAGAAATTACTTTTCTATTTAATATTATATGGAAATATTCTTACTTGATATATATTTATTTCATAAGCACAATATCATCATTTAGATGTTTTTTGATCTATTTCCAATTCCTCAGCTACTCAAAGAAATGAATTTCCAAAAATTATTTTTTATTCCTTAAGAACTAAAATTAAAATTTAATGGATCTTAATATCTATAATAGAATTAAAATCCATTTCTTTAATATCTAGTTTTTATCATGATAAATTTTTTAGAACAGGTTTTCCAATTTAATTTAAATCTCTATATGGGTATGTAATACAATAATATCTTAAATTTCATCAAAAGTTAAAATTAAACCATTTCTTAAATGGTTAAACATATTTCTCGTCTAAAAAATTAATATAAATAACATTACAAGGATGGATGTTGAATTTACAAAAATAAACTAATCATTAATCAGTTCCAAGTTAGTTAGTACAATCCAACATAATTTATCTATATCAGTCATCTCATTATACCAACATAATTATCTTAATATGATTAACATATTAATGTTCATATTTCCTTAATCACGTGTTTTCCAAAAGTTTCAACTTTCCACTGGATCATTTTTCCTTAGTAATCAGTATCATTCAACATATGCTTTCAAATCCTAAATGAAACATTAATTTACTACAATGCTTATATATTTCATAATTATAATGACCAATTTATCATTTATAAAATACTCAAATGTCATAATTATTTAATTAAAACATTAAAAACATTAGTCATTCCACTTAGTCTGTGTGGTTATCATAAGCTTTATAATGATAAATTTGATTATTTTGAGGTGTATTTATTTTATTCTTGGGGAATTCATTTTCATAGCGCCCCAAATCCATAGAATGTAAGACTTTCACAATTTATTATTATCCCTTTCAAATAAAATCAAGTTCATGGTGGTATTTCTCTACCCTCTTTTAGAAAACATCGATTCCCTTTAATCATTTAATAGGGTATTTCTTAACAGAATTATAACATGTGGGGAAATCCTTCTTTACATTTTCCTCTTTATCCATATTTTAATATATTGTTATATTAGTATCTATCATTAATTTGAATCCTTAATACTTTGAGAATTCATTATCTGTCTTGTAATCACAAGAAAAAATGTTCTCATATGATAACAATTTTTAAAAGAATATTTTCCTTTAGAGGATTGGCATAATTCCATTAACAAAATGATGATTATTTATATTTTGATTATATACCAAGTTTAAAACATTCTTAGATAACCTTGTAATGTAAGAATCATACATAGAAACATTTTCTTGTTCTTTATATCCTATAATCAAAAACATTCTCTTTCAATATCCGATCATTTCTTAAGAGGGAAATATTTTTGAAAGAAGATTTACATCAAATCCGTCCACTCCAAGATTTTAATTTCCTCCTCATACTTAGTGTTTTGAATTAGAAAGACCATTTATTTTAATCTCTTGATAGATGATAAATTTATATACAAACATTATCACATTCAATGCATCCCATAGTGAGAAGAATCTTCTCTAAGGAACATATCCATTACTCATTTAAAAATAGATTTTTAGTCCCACTGAATTATAGAGGTTGCTAACTCATGACTCATGATATAATTTTTACACCACATGGTGGACAAGTAGTCTTCTCCATACAGAAAATGATATTATTCAAAACATGAGACAAGTTCTGCAATATAGTTAAAATTATATCATTCCCAAATATAAATCTATCTCTAGATTCATTGTCTTTCCCGGGAGGGAATTATCTACATGGAGTACATGCATTGATATGGTTTTATATACTTATATTAGGTTCTACTTATATCTAATTTAGTAGAATATATTTTATCATAACATTATGAAACATAATATATCACCCCAAAACTAGTGAAACACTCAACAAAAATTAAAAAATCGGTGTGTGGAAAATCTAATAATCATCAACATGATTTCTTTAGGGATAAATTTATTTTCAAATCCTCTATAATGGATTGTAAAGAAATTATGAATTATCCTAAGCATAACTCCATGGGCTGTAAAACCAAGTGTTCCATATGGCCCTTTCCCATACACCTGGTGATGATTAGGTTAACCCCAATGTGTTATTTTTTGAGTTATTACCCCTAGGTACATCCATTCTAGAACCGAGTAAGATATAATATCTATATAGGGATGTATTTTCTAGGGGAAACCATATAATAACATCCTTACAAAAACATTAGGATATTATTCAATAATATTCATCAAATTCTTTCATAGGGTTATGAAACGAAATAAATGTTTTCCAAAATCTATTTCTGAAGGTATCTATTAAACTTCATATGATACCAGATATAGATACCCCAACTTTATTATCCAAAAGACAGTGTATACTTTGTTACATTGGTATACTATAAAAGGAATCTTATCATGAAATATTGAATAATTTCGTTGCCTTGGTAAGCTATATACATGTTTTAAAATCATAAATCATTTCAAAATAAAAATTAAATAAATTGGTTTCTTTGATAATTCCGATATTCCAATTATCATATCCATCGAAATCAATCAAAAAATACTTCCTTGTATCTTGGGGTAAATTTGAAAAAATAAAGGGTTTATCTCAGATGCTCATTAAGGGTAAGCATATAGTGAAAGATATGAATAAATATAGAATAATCATTTTAGAAAGGTAAATTAATGAAACACAATCCATTTAATCAATAACATTAGAATAATATAGAATGAATAAATGATGATGAATAATTACATATAAATAATCATATGATTATTAAACATAACAATGTATATTCTAACTAATCAAATAATTATATGGATTAAAAAACTAAATTCATTATGATGGAATTCATAATGATGGTCATCTAAAACATTCAATCAAGGTTCGACAAAAGACATATAATATCAACATAGATTTTGATAAAACATCTAATACCATTAAGGATTGATCTGTGAAATCTATATAAATGGGTAAGTCCAAAACCATAACTATATAAATTTTGTCTCATTAGACCAACAAATTTATTGAGGGGCTTTAGCATGCCCAATCCATCACATAAAAGTTCCAATGCTTACCTCATTTGAATTATTTGAAAAAAATGAAGACAAAAATTAATATTAAACTATAAGATTATTTAAATACATTCCCCAATTGATAAACATAATCATAATCCATCCATAGTAAAATAAATGATATCAACACAGTACATCTCTTGTCTAACTGATCATAAACCATCAAGAAAAATGTTAAAGATTATATTATTTGATTATATCACAATTAAACACTAATTATCATCAACTAATGTATTCATAGATGTTAAAATGATTTTGAAATACTAATTGAATCATTTTTTGATGAAAATATCCATTTATTAAAAAATAATAAATTTTATTTCAAAATTGTAAACTTCATTACATATTTTCAAAATACTTCTATTGAAAATCTCTATTAAAAATAATGAATTTATAAAATTTTAGTCATAAAAATATCATTAAAAAGAACTTTTTAAACAACCAATGGAAGATTGAATGAATTAATGGGCATGACATTGGTTAATTTCATACATTTCATATAAGATAAAGAGAAAATTCCATTCTCAATATAAAAAGGATAAAAATGTTCCTCACCCAAAAAATGACAAGAAGATTCCTTTAATCCCATTTTTGAAAAATCACACATGGGTAAAAAATTTATATATTAAATCATTTGGATAGTATTGAAAAGATTTGATTTTTTTTAGAAAACAAGCTTTTGAAAAAATGGATTTTCGAACGAATATATAAATAAATTCAGATTATTATAAATACATTTCTTAATCAGTTTAGGTACCAATGATAAGAAAATGTTAAAATAAATTGAAATATTACACGAATAATTATAGTAAAATAAAATATATTAATTTTTTTATATAAATATCATATAATTATCCCAAGGAATATATGAAGAAAAATAATCCAGAAAAATAATGAGATTGTGATATAAATCCTAACCATTATTGAAACATTTGTATTATAAGAACACTGGATTAAATTACATTAAATGAACTATTAAATTTTATTATTATAAATTAATTAATTATATAACATAATAAAAGTACATTATACACACCATAAAAAATAAATAAGTGGAGAATATGGGGTTTGTCTCACAATGGTAAAAGTTAGACGTGAAACCCTTACCTCACGCTTCCATTTAGTTGAATATATTATAAAATAATGTATTGTGGTTTTAATAATTTTATTATAATATTCTAGCCTAATATTAATATTTATAATATCAAACATTATCCTTTTATAACATTCTATCAACTATTAATTAATAATCATTTGTTTTTCTCACTGTTTCATGTGTTAATTATCTTATTTGTTCATGCGTGTTCTGTCACAAATGATCTGATTCATAATGATATTATATATCAAAATGTTCTCCATAATAATATTCATGAAATAATTCTCATATATATTCAAAAATTATTATTTTAAAACTATTCATGAATGATGGTTATTGAAAAAAAAACTATGTTATAATCACTAAGAAGGTATGTCATACACACACATTTGTAACGTTTCAATTATTCATTGATCATTATGAAAAAACATATAAAATATTTTATCTCTATATAATGATCATAACATAATATTTATAGTATAGTTAATATTTAAATATATTTATATATATCATCCATGTTTTGTGGTGATGAAAGCGAGTCACATTGTTTCTTGAAGGCTGTTGTACACACATACATGAACGATGTTATCCTTTTTCAATGTAAAAAATAATATGATATATTATCATTTATTAATGATATATATGTAATTTATTTAATTATTTTTTAAATTATATCATATATATTCATTAAAATTTTCATTATTACCTTCCATGGATATCATTACAAAAAAACTTATCACATTGCTTCATAAGGCGGCAGTTCATCGTACACATGAGAAATGTTATCATATCCACTATTGAATGGAATTTAAAAATATTATATACTATTAAATGAATATATGTATATAATGTTAAAAATATCATAAATATACTTTACATACCTCATCATACTCAACCCATATAAGTGGTAATGGAAGAACGAATAACATTGGTTTGTGAGGCGGTGGACCGCCGTACACATGAATGGTGATATTGTAACCCATTTTATAGACGTGGTAATGGTTGAAGGTAATTAAATTATTATTATAAAATATAATTATATATGGGATAATGAAGTTAATATAGAATAAGGGTTTATAAATAATATAATGTAATTATGGATGATATAAAATAAAACGCTCATTGAAGAACTTTACCTCTAATTTAGGTAACTTCATCAGTTTGGAAAAAAATATATCCATGGATGGATTTTTTACCAAAATAATGACTCTATAATTAGATAATGAAGGTTTAGAAATTATTTTGGACATTATTGGATGGTCCAAAAGGGATTTATTGTGCGAATAATAGTCGATAGGTTGGTCATTTATAAACCAGATATGTAGAGCACTTATAATTATTCAAAAGATGAACTTGTAGCCATGGTATTCACATTCACAAATGGTAAAAAATGGATTCTACACAATAATTATAAATTATATTCAATAAATATGGTAATAAAATATATTTTATAGAAATTTTTAGGTTAATAATACCCTTACCTTTTTAGTTTAATAATTTAGAAAATAAATATTTACCTTAACAGTGGTAAATAATTTTTTATGTTTTCATCATTAATTTTTATAAAAAAAAGGAAACCTTTTTAGTATAATTAAATTATTCTCATTCCAAATATGTAATTTTATTTCCAACTTCCATTCATAGATGTTAAAATTTTAATTTAGACTTAATCCCACATACAAGATGAGAAAACGGTAATTCAATTTTTTATTGAAATGTTTAAAATATTTTTATATAAAATATCATCATGAAAATGATTGTAATGAACTAATTGGATTAATATATTAATATTTGAATTAAATTTAATTTTTAAAAATTAAAATAATATATTAACTTGAAAATAGATTATAGAAAAGGCAGTTTTCAATTCAAATTTAGTATTATTTACTATTAATTGAAAAATGAAACAGTTCATATAAATCAAAAAAATCACCCTAAGATAATTTTTATATTATGATTTAAAAAATTATACTTATTTTTTATATAAATTTTATGAATTTGGTAAAAATTAATTTAAAATTAATTTTGAAAAGTGAGACTAAAAAATGTTTTTGAAAAAACACACTTTTCTAGAAAAATTATATTTTCCTTTTAAATGATTAATATTTTTTTATTCTAATAAATATATAACAATAATTTTCATAATATATTTATTAATATAAATAACGACCAAATTAATGACTAGGTTATAATGGTATACTATATTATCAGTCATTTCAACATGAGTTTTCATCTTTTATAATCTATCAAGGAGATTAAATTTATTTATAAATAATCATATTGTAATTTATAGGTGTTATATTGTTTTATAAGAATAGTGTTGAATTCAATAAACACAATAAAAAATTTATTCTTTTAAATGTTTGGTTTGTTACATACTGCCCACCTTAAATAAATTATCTCCTCACAATTAAAATTGATCCCAATAATCTTGGGATTGACATTTGGAAATAAATTTTTGAAAACCCCACACAGTAAATGGATCAAAAAAACAACCTCTTGATATGAGGGAAAGGGAAGTATGAAGTCCTTCAGGAATAAAAAATAACTCTTTTTTTAATTACGTGAATATATGTGGGAAATGAAAACAAGGACATTGAAGAAAATCATAAATTGAATTATGGAGTGATAGAGTTAATTCCTCATAAGAAATTGAATCATCAATGTAATGTTAACAACCTCAAAAAAATAATACTATAATGATTTAAAATACCATATGATTAATTAAATATGAAGTTAGTAGTATAACATTATTGTTTTAAGATCATTTTCCAATAGTTAAGGAAATATTTTACTTTGTAATATTATAAACAAATAAACATTCTTAGTATGTCTCTATTTCATTATCACAATTTCATCTTTTGGTTGTGCTTCAATAAATTTCATATTCATCACTTAATCAAAGAAATGAATATCTAAAAATGAATTTATTTTGTATGAAGCACTAAAATTAACTTTAAATGTTTTTTAATATATATTATCGAATGATATGTCCTTACTTCAGTCTCTGGTTATTATTATCAAAAAATTCCTAGCAGAGGTTATCTAATATGAATGAATTTAAATGTGGTGAAGTAATACATCATTCATTTAAACCTATTCCAAATTTAAGCATTATCCATTTCATAAATGGTTCACCTTATAGACCATCCAAATTATGTGATTACTAACAATATATAGAGAGTCTGTATATTTCGAAAATGAACTTATCACGAATAAATTCAAAGTTAGTTAGTACTATCCAATTTACTTTATCCATAACAATTATCTCATTATCCTAAAATCATTATCCAAACATTATAGTTCTATTACTGGTTCTCTTTCCCTCAATTATGAATTTCCATGTTTTTCAATATTCCATTGAATAATTTTCCTTGGTCATCAGTATAGTTCAACATAAAATTTCAAATCCTTAATGAAAAACAATTGAAGTAAAATCCTTATACGTTTTATAATTCATATAATTAGGATATCATTGATAAAATTCTCAGATGACATAATTATTAAATAAAAATAAAAGAATATTCGAAATTGCACAACATATATTGTAATTGAATAATCTTGAACATGACCCATTAACATCCTTTAAGGTATATTCCTATGAAACATGTAAAATTAACCATTTTAGAGGCCCATATACTTAAAGTATAATAATTTAACATTGTATGATTCTTTATTTACCTTCTAATCATGACAATTGTGGCCTTTATCTCAATACATGAAACAAACACCCATTCCATTTTAGCATGTACCATGGGTAGTTATTTTTATAATAAAAATGGTTTTATGGTGTGATTAAGAGTGTAGAGAGAGTGGCCATTTATAACTGAGGTGAGTGTCACACTTGTAATTTTTGAGAAGAAAAAGGTGTACCAATATTTTTCTTATGCTAAAATTGTAGAAATGAAGTATTAGTGATCCAAATGATTTATAGATTCTAAATATATCTTCAAAAATATATTTTATATTGATACAGGTCAATTTGGCCATTATATTTTTAGTTTATCCCAAATAAATTCATTTTTACCTTAACTACGACAAATTATTTTTAAAATTTTCATGATTAATTTTAGTAAAAAATTATGTTGAATTTATTAGACAAAAAAAATTATTATAATTAAAAATTTGGAATCCAATTTTTAAAATTCCATTCCTAGAATTGGAATGAATTTAATTTTGAATTAATACTGTAGACGTGAATGGAAAGTAGGTTTTTAAAGAGAAAACATTCAATAGATTAAAATGTTTTTATATAAAAAAAACATGAAAATGATTACAATAAACAAAAGTGGATTAGTTGACATATATTTAATATTTTTTTTACTTTAAAACAAATTTAAAATATAATCCAACTTTTTAAATAATTAAAATTAAAATGCATTTTTCTATTAAAATTCAATATTTTTTATTATCCATTGAAAAATGAAAAATTTCATAAAAATACATTAATTAACACAAATATATTTTGGAAATAATTATATCAGGATTAATATTATTTTTTCTTATAAAATTTATAAATGTAGTAAAAATTAATTTTAAAATTTTGATGTAAGGAGATACTATATAATCTCTTAGAAATAAATTAAATTTTTTATAACAAATTCTTTTTATTTTAAATTATTATTATTTTACTTCTAATAAATATATAACCATAATTTTCATTTTTTAGACTATAATTTTTAAAACCACAAAAATAATGGACATGATATAATTGTACACTAAACTATGGTTCATTTTGACTCAAGGATGCATGTTTCCAATGCTATCGAAGAGATTAAATTCAGTTAAAATGAAATATTTCCGAAATGATTAGTTGTTATACTTTATTCTAATCTTGGTTTTTCCTATCATACAATGTATATAAGATAATTTTTTCCTTTTAAAATACCTTGGTGCTATATTATCCCTACCTTAAATAAATTGTGTCCAAATAAATTAAACATGTTCCCATTAATCAAGGGTTTAACATTTGGAAATAAAATTGTTGAAAGACACACATCATAAAGGGATAACATAATATCTTCTAAATAAGAGATAAAAGGATATAAATAGTTCATATGGAAGAACACATAACTAGGTTTCTACGTTGGAGAACGTTGTTGGGAAATGAACACATGGATATGTAAGACATGCATAAATAATTATAGACTGTGATAGAGTTTATTGATCACAAAAAATTGATTGATCATTGGAAAGTTAAGGCCCTAAAAACCATAAATATTTGAGGATATAAAAGTCCATATGATTATATTGATATGAAGTTAGTATGATTTTTTTGTTATAATATCCTTTTCCAAAATATGATTAACTATTTTATAGGCTATGATTATAAATAAATGTAATCACTCCATGTGTTTCTATTTTATAATAATAATTTCATCCTTTGGTTGTGCATCAATAAATTTAAATTTCACCATTTAATCTATAAAATGTATATCAAAAAATTATTTTTATTCCTGAAGCACAAAAATTCACTTTTAATGAATAATAATATCTATAATAGAATGATAAGTCATTCATTTTCTATCTAGTTATTATTTTGATAAAATTGTTAGCACATGTTATCCAATTTGAATGAATATATATATATAAGTAATTAATTAATCTCTAAAACCTAATTCAATGTTCATCATAAACCATTTCAAAAATGGTTAACCTTATGGACCTTCAAAAATATTTATACCATTAATTTATAAATAAGGTCACTGAATTTCCAAAATAAACTTATCATTATTCAATAAAAAATAATTTAGTACTATCCAATTTATATTATCCATATCAATCATATATTTTTCCCATAATAATTATATCATCATGAGAAACATATTTAGGGTAATAATTTAATCAATCGTGTGTTTTCCATGAAGTTCAACTTTTCATTAAATCATTTTTTATAGTCATATGTACCATTCAACATACTCTTTGACATCTTTAATGAAAATGTAATATAATACAATCCCTATACATTTCATAATTCTAATAACCAATATATCACTAATAAAGTAATCAAATGACATAATTATTCAATCTAAATGTATGTAGAATAATCATTCCACTTTATATATGATAATAGAATAATCTTGAACATGATCTATTAGATTATTTTTAGCTATATTCCATTGACACATGGTAAATTCATTTTAATAGTGCCCCATATCCTTACAATTGAATCATTTTACATTGTAAGATTCTTTCTTACACCTATATTAATGATCATAGAGGCTCTCTCTCATTACATGTAGAAAACACCCACACCCTGTTAGTAATTACCAGGGTGTTTCTTTCTACAATTATCACATGAGGGAAAATACTTAATTCCCTGTTTCCTTTTAATAGCCACTTCATCTATCATAACCTTCTTCTATTTCATCCCTCCAATGCCATAATACATAGAAGACAAATTATATATATTGTTAGCACAAGATATTGTATCCTTGTATGATGAGAAATTTTAAGACACTTGTTCACATTAGAGGATTGGATTAATCCAATCAACATGATAGTCAATCATAATATTGGTATTACATGAATAATCTAAAACATTCCTTGATAACCTTGTAATGTTAACTTCATTCAAAGAAAAATTTTCCTCTTTATTCTATCTTTGACTAGATAAATTTATTTCCATATACGCTCATTGATCAAGAGGAAAATATTTTCCCATGAATATTACCCTATAATCATTAAACATAAAACTTGTTATTTCCTCCTGGTCCTTATTATTTGGAATCAATAAAAACCATTTATCTGAAGATCCTAAATGACGATAAACTTCAATAACAACATTATCATTTTCACTACTTCCTAAATTGAGAAATATATTTTCTAAAAAAATATATCCTTTTATCACCTAAAATGTATAATTAGTCCCATTGAATGATTGAAGTAGCAGATGATTTAAGTGATATAACATTTTTACACTACATGGTGGATCAGCTGGATTCTCTATACTAGAAATGTTATTACTCAAAACCTGAAAAATATACCCCAATATGGTTATAATTTGATCAATTATACCAATATATTTAGTTCCAACATCATTATCTTTACTTGGAGGAAAATACATACATGGAGTATGTGGTTTAATAAAGTGCTCATTCCTTATGTTATGAGACATTTCTAAACAATGGAATACACTATTTTAGATCATGAAATTATGAATCAAAATGTTAAATCCTAAAACTAGTAAAATATGAAACATAAAATAAAAAATTAATGATTAACTAATCTCATAATCATAGAGTTCATTTCATTGTGGAAACCATTATTTTCAAATCGTTAATAATTATTTCTAAAGAAAATGTTCATTATACTATGGATATCCCCATTTAGTGTAAAAATATTTGCATAGGAAGGCATGTTTTCATGCACTATGTGAGGATCAGGTCATGCCTAATAAACCATTTTTATATTTATAACCAATAGAAACATATATTCCAAAATAACATCCACTTATAGTATTCAGATAGGGATGTATATATTTGAAAATACAACATAATATATTACTTATCAAAACATTATAATGTTCTTATATACTTATGCTCAAATTATATCATAGGTTTATGATTCCAAATCTTTGTTTTCCTAAATCTAGTTCCCAAGGTTTCTACTAAAAATCAGCTGATATGAATTGTATAGAACCCAACCCCAGTAGCCCAAAGCCTACATATAATTTTTATACTGGAGAAATATACAAGGAATCACATCCCGAAGGACCAAATAGTATAATGGTCTTGGTAAACATTATACATACATTAAATTAACATTACATTTTAAATCATAAAATACAAAAAAAAATATTTTAGAATTAATTTATTCCATTTATCATATCCTTGTATATAAATCAAAAAATAATTCATGGTATCCTAGGGAAAATATATTATAATAAATGGGTGAGATCAGATTTATAGTAAGGTTAAGAATATTGTGGATTCCAGGAATGAATTAAGAATAATAAATATCACAATGTAAATAACTAAAACACGTTATATTTAATTGATAATGTGAGCATAATATCGTAGGAATAAATGAAGATCAAATAATTCTATATAAATAATCACACGATCATGAAACATAACCATGGATATTGTCAAAATACTTTTCATTTAAAATATATTTTATAAAATATTAATTTCTAAAATATTATAGAAAATTTTTAATATTAAAATAACTATTTACACTTTAAAATAAATCTTAAATAAAATTATGTTCATGACATTGTTTAATTCCATATATTTCTAATATGTTAAAAAAGAACATTTACTTTTCATTGTAAAATTTTTGAAAAATTACTCATCTAGAAAATGACAAGAATATTCCTTATAATATAATTTTTAAAAGTAAAACACGGGTAAAAATTTCATTAATGAATCATTTATACATTTAAAAATCATTTTTGAAAATAATTTTTGAAATCATGTTTTTGGAAGAAAAATGATTTCCGGCCGAAGAGAGAAAAAAGAAAGATTATCATAAAAACACTTTATTAATAATTTTAAGTACCAAATAGAGGATAATGGTACTATTACATTAAATATTTTATTAATAAACTTTTTATAAAAAATATAATTATTTTATGATATAAATATCAAATAATTCCCCAAAGGGAGACTTAAAATACAATCTGGAAACATGATGAGATTTTTTAAAAAACTCTTAACACTGTGGTAACATTTGTGTGATAATAACCCTGAATAAAATAAAATTAACTAAAATATTAAATACCATGAGGAGAAATGAATTTTTGATATAACATATAAAAATTTTATTTTATACACCACACAAAGTTAATAAGTGGTGAATATGACATATGTATCAAAAACTAAAAGTGAGATGAGAAAGCCTTACCTCACCCATACTCTTCGTTAAATGTACTTTAAAATCCTACATAGTGTTTTAAACTTGTTATTAACTTATTAAAATACTATATTAATATTTATGATTTCATATATGATAATTTTAGGACATCTTATCACAATTTTGTAAATAATTATTCATTGTTCTCATTATTTCATGTTTTAATTATTTTGTTTTCCCATGTGTATTTTTTCTTCAAAGATACAATTATTTAAAATACTATATATTGTCACAATATAATTAGAATAATAATAATGAAACTATTATCATATTTTAATGTCAATTATATTTTTAATACCAATCATTAAATATGGTTATGAAAAATTAACTATGTTACAATCATGGAGATGGTAGGTCATAAGTACACACGAGTAACGTTTCTATATTTCAATGATAATTATAGAAATAAGTAAAGTAATATATTAAATTTATATAATTATTAATATATCATATATAACATGTTATTTCTTTAAATATACTTATATATTTCATCCATGTGTTGTGGTGATGAAATAGAGTCACACTGCTTCTTGAACGAGGTAGTCAACACGTACATGAAAAATGTTATATATTTTGAGTGAAATAAAAATAAAATGATATATTATATATTCATAAGGATAAAAATATTCCATTAATATAATAATTATTAAATTTATATCACATATAGTCTATTATATCATCCTTATTACCTTATATGTAATGAGTTAGTGAAAAATGTATCACATTGCTTCGTGAGGCAGTATTTCGACATACACACGAGCAATGTTATCATATACCCTATAGAATTGAAAGTAAAAAATTATTACATGATATAATGGATCCATATATATTAATATATTATAAATAACACACACATATATATATATACTTTATAACCATCATCATATCTCATCGTGAGATGTGGTAATGGAAAAACAAAGGAAATCGGTTCATGATGTGGTAGTCCACCGTAAACATAATTGATGGTTTTGTAACCCATTTAATGGAAATTAGGATTTATTTAGGTCATTAAATTATACTAATTACATAAAATTTTTGTAAAATAGTTAGGTTTATATATAATCATGGTTTAATAATAATTTATCATAGTGGAGAAATTAATTAAATTTTATTTCTCATTAATGAACATTGCCTCTTCTTTATGTAACAACATTAGGTTTTAACAAAACCCATATATGGTTGTATTTATTTTTAAAATAAGTCTTATAGAATGATTTTATAGGTTTTTTGAAATTATTTTGTCAAATATTTTCCCATCCAAATGGGTGCGAAGTTGTAATGAAGATTAGAGAGTGGGTGGACTTTTATATGTGAGGTGAGTCGAACACTTGTAGTTTTTTGAATGAAAAATGTGTAACCCCAATATTTAATATTTAAAAAGGGTTAAAAATAAATTATAATAGATACTTATACCTGATAGGGTCAAAATATGTTGATCAAAGAGAATTTATACATGTTTGTTGGTCCATTTAACCCTTCTTGTTTTAGTTCAACTCCTAATAAATGAATTTTTTCCTTAACTTTGGTAATTATGTTTTATTATTTTCACACTTCTGGTTGGTAAAAAATTATGTTAAACATGTTAGAAATAATTATTACTATGATTCCAAATATGTAATCCATATTTTTAAATTCCATTAAATAAGTGGAAAAATTAATTTAAAATTAATTACATTTATGTGATGATAAATCAGGGTTTTAAAGAGAAAATGTTCAATTTTTGTTTTTAACAAATTTATATCAAAATTAAATTTGAAAATTATTTTAATGCACTAAATTGAATTAATATGTAAAGTTAACACTAATTAAAATTTTAATTTTAATTATTAATTAATTTTAAATAATATGCAGTTTTCAATTAAAATTAAATATTTTTAACCATTCAATGAAAAATGTAACATTTTAGAAAAATTCTAAAAAATCATGCTAATATAATATTATATTATTATTTAGAAAATTTTATTTATATATTTATAATAATTTTATAAATTTGGTATAAATTAATTTTATATAATATGTGCATAGCAAGACCAAACCATCTTTTAGAAAAATATTTTTTTTTCAGAAAACAATTCTTCTTCTTTAAAGGGATTATTATTAAATTATAATAAATTAATTTCAATAAATTTCATAATTTCGTTGTTACTATTCATACATATAACACCCCAAACATTTAATGGTATGTTTCTCTTAAATACTTCATATTCATTAGATATCATATATTAAATGAAGCACTAAATCTCAGTGAAACAGTACTTGGTTATTTATAGGAGAAAGTCATAACCTAGACATTAATCTTAAATTTTCCACTTCTGTGTTTTGAATTTCAAAAAACTGACATACATGGTTGCTATCAGGGTGATATTTGGAGTCTGATAAAATCAAGATAATTTTCAATTAATAGTAACATACCCTTATGAATAGTAGAATACCATTATTAATATTAAACTAGCCTTATGAATAGTAATACAACCATTATGAATGGTAACTTCACCCATGAATGTGTAAATAATATTTAGGCACCTTGAAAATGAAGATGAATATTTTAAGTGTTGGTATTTTTTGATTAAATAATGATTTTAATTAAAAATTAAATTTATGATATTTATAAAATTATTTTCTGAAAATGGAGTTCATTTTTGGATTCTACCTTTCGAACAATTGTTATGGTTAATTATTGGGATTTTTCTGAAATACATGAATTTTTGGTGAATTGTAAAATACATTAATTTACCATATAAATACATTTTAATTTAAATTAACTACTCCTAGTATCATGAGTTATTTAATCACTAAAATCACAAACTAATATTAACTTATTACTATTCTCGTTCATATAATCCTCACTACTAGTTGTCTTATGGAGAAATGATAAAATAATGAATATAATATTAAGAAAACCCTCCTACTCTCCACTATATAAACCACCCCTCACACCCTCATTTATTCACACCTATCAAGCATCAAGACATACCTAAATTATACTCCCATATCTCCCCAAGCTCCTCCCCAACGTTTAACATCCCTTGGTATCCTCAAAAGTCTAAATCATCTCCCCTAAATAGGCTCTCAAAGGAAGATAGAGTCAAGAGGTAAATTATTCTTTTCAATTCTTTAGTTTTCTTTTCATGTTCCTTTGTTATATTTTCTATTATTACCTATTTTCGTCAAAATATTATGAAAAATATATTACCTTATATGTATTGTAATTTTTTTTGTGATAATGGAATATTTCATCATCATCTCTCTTTTCCCCTCCTCTTACAGTAAAAATGAAAATACCATCTAAGATGTGTTAATTTATCACATTCAAGGATGAAAGATTTTCAATTTCTATTACTATCTTCCAAAATGGTCATGAAAATTTTTAATGGTTGAACCAGACCATAAAATATTTATTTTAACTTATTAAATGTTCAAAAATGCTTACACCCATATAATATAAAATAATATTACAAAACCAGTTCATTATACACAAAACCACCATGTAAAACCAAGCAATTATCATAAACTTTTAACTAAAGATTCATCATCATGGTATATAACCCAACATCATTCTATTATCATTTATATATATTTAATTTCACTAATAATTTATATTAAAAATTCCAAATGTTTAAAAAAAATTTAAATGAACTTCCATTCATGAAAACAAGTAAACCAATCATGAAAACCATGTATGAAAATGCTTCCAAAACAGTAAAATGTAAAGTCTTAAAACAATTAAATGTTAATAAATGAACCAAATAAGGTTATAATAAATAAATTTCATGTAGATGTGGTTATGGAATTATTAATTAATGTAGTAAAATTGGATTATTCAGGTCCTTAAGATTAATCGAGAACACCTTCAGGCATAAGGTAAGGGACATCTTAACTCAATTTCAATTCATTGAGTTAAACATCTTTGTCACTGGTTATATTTTTTTTCAAGGAAATGTGTGAATGGACTCTAATTTTTTATACTATATATACACATATATTGTTTGGGTTTATATTTTTCACACATAATTATGTCATTGATTCATCCTCACTCTAATGATATGATCATTGTAAGTGGTTTCATACCTCACTTTTAGTTTTGTGAGATTTCCATTGATCGCCACTCATTCCTTATATGTGGTGTATTTTTTTCATAAATTTGATATATATTATCATTATTATATTAATATTCATGGTATAATGTCATTAATGTGGTGTTTATTATGTTTTCATCATACGAATCAATTTATTACCACATGGTAAGGGACTTTCTCTCAATTTCCATTTCATTGAGACTTACTTGTTATTGTGAACCTAATCCTTATTATGTGGTGTATCCATTTTCCCATTTGATTTCATTTTTCAATTGAAATTGTAAATATATTATATAGCCATATTCTAGTTTCACAGATATGATTATTGTTTTAATCTGTATACCCTTTTACGTATAGTGTTTATTTTGAATGTTGTTTTAACTATAGAAATATTGATGAATATGTGGGCTCTAATCTATAGAGAAATTGAGAAGGAACATTTTACATGTATTAAATTTATTTATAAATATTTATTTGGAATTTCAGTGATGGGAGGGGCCCACTATATCCCCTCGATGCAACTATAGGTCTCATGAGACAAATTAGTTGGTGACAAACCCTTCGAGTTTGTTTCCAAAAATATGATGGGTTTCTACCCACAGATTTAAATAATTTCAATCGTATAGTGGTATCGTGTGCCAGATATATGTTATACAATTAATAATAATATATATTTATTCATTTTCAGTTATTACTATCCATGAGGTTTTCACTATGAAAAAATATATGGATTCAATTTCATAATCAGTTTATTGATGGAATGTGTTTTTCATTTATTGATTATGCCAATTTTTTTATGATTCAATTATTATTGATTCATGATTACACTATTTATAAGCCTTACTAATCATTTTATATCTCCCATTTTATTCTTATACCTTTAATATGTTATGAAGAGGAGATCATTTATTGAGTTATCGTAGATTCATTTTTTTAGTTTGTGTTATCTATTCCATTTTGATACCTTTACAAATGTAATATGATTTATATTTATATATCTAGTTTCTTCAAGACTACTAAACTGATTGTTCCTTCAGGATTTCATTCCTTTTATTCATGCTAACGTAATATGTAATGCACTAGCTACAGGTTTCTAGGGTCGGGGCGTTACAGTTGAAATCATTGGAAGTTTAAGAGAAAACATAGAAACTATATTTAGAAAAATTAGATTAGGGAAAAAACGTCTAAGATTGTCTTTGAGGACAAACATACAAGAACATCCTAGTATTTTGCTATGGAATAGATTATGTGAATCATTCTAACAAATACATGCTTGTCTAGATACAACAAGTGAACGTAGTTCTGGCACATATGTACCTAAGAGTGAAAAATATGACAATGATTCTTGGGCATGACCCTAGGTATCCTGGTACATGACAATGGGCCTTTCTGCAAACTTGGTTTGAAACTCCTAGGGGATATTCTTAGGATCATTCAAATTTCCATTAAAAACCATTGTGATGGTTTTAAAAGTAAATAGAAACAATGTTTAAGACTATGAGAAAAGTCATGCATAAATTTTCATTTTATGTTATGTGTTTTCTAGTTAGGAATTATCAATAATGACCTAATTTAGTGTTCACAATTGTTTAGTGATGGTTCCTTAAAGATGGAGGGGAATCAATAACCACAGAAAATGTAGGGATTGCCCTACTGAGAAAGTCAACATAGCCAAAATTGGATCAGATCAGATCAGAAACATATTGGGACAACTTACTCATGTTGGGATGAATAACCATGCTACACCTATACTGGATCGTTTCATACAGTAGAATCCCCCATCTTTTGGTGGGACTACTAATATGGTTGTAGCTGAGTAATGGATCAAGTCCTTGGAGAAGATATTTATGCCATTATGATGTAATAAAAATGAAAAGGCAGTATTGGTAGTGTGTTACCTCAAGGGTGATGCGAATCAATGGTGGTCCTTGATCCAGAATACCATGAAGGAATAAGAAATAAAATATATAGAATGGAGAAATTGTAAGGAAATATTCTTTGAAAAATATTTCCCTCGTGAACAACGAACTAAAATGAAGAGGAAATTGCTTAGCCTAATGTAAAGGGAAGAAGAGAGTGTTATGGAGTATGTGGCTACCATTACAAGATTAGATAGGTATGCTATATATTATGTACGTGATTTAGAAGACATGATTGATCATTCCTTTAATGTTCTTAAGCCACGTCTTCAAAGGGCACTAGCTTCTCAATCATTTTCATTGTATTATATAATTGTATTAAGGGCCATCAAAATAGAGAAGGAATTTTATAGATCAAATTTGTTTATGGGAAACCATTATAAGATGCGGAATTCTAAAAACCATGGACAATATGAAGTTCCAGTGAGAAAGGTAATAATGAAATTTCCACTATATGAGAACTGTGGAAATAATCATCATGGTAAATGCATGAAAGGTACAAGAGTTTTCTATAAGTGTGGAGAAAAGGGACATCGATCTAATGAATGAAAGGGTAAAAGAAAAGTAAAATATGTTTAATGAAACAATTGTAGAGAGATGGGACACTATTCAGATGAGTTTCCTAAGAACCAAGGAAACTCTCCTTGGAAAAGGCCACAAGAGAAAGTGAAAGGTTCGGAGATTACAACCATAAAGGTTGAAGTTCCCAATGATGTTTTGGTGGGTAGTTAAATTGTATCCTCAAACATATCCAATTCATTATTAGATTCTATATCATCTCATTCATTTATATCATCCCAATTTTCTACTAAAATCCGACATGTCCAATTTGATTTAATAAATGAGTTGTTAGTCAAAACTCATAGGGGATGTATCATTTCAACAAAGTTGTTTCGATAAGTCCCCCTCATGACACATAAATGTGCTTCAGTTTTTAACCTTATTATCATTCCAATTATTGAATTTTATATAATTCTCGATATGAATTGGCTGTCAAATTATGATGCGAAGATATATTACAAGAAAGAAGTTATAATTTTTGATAATTGTGTAGAATCTCCTGTCTTTATATAAGAAACCTCACCATTTTATTCTTATCTAAATCCACCCCCAGTAGCTCAATTGAATGGAATTATTGGGGAGGAATAGAACACAATATCTATGGGTGAGGAAAGAAATATTCAAATTGAGGATGTCCATATTGTGTAAGAATACATTGATATATTTCCAAAGGATTTACCTTAACATCCTCAAGAGCAGAAAGTAGAGTTCTCTATTAATTTAATTCTAGGTAAAAGACCTATATCAAATACTCCCTATGGAATAGCCACTATAGAATTAGTGGAGATAAAGAAAAAACTAGAGGAATTGTGTGAAAAGGGATTTATTATACCAAGTGTTTCTCCATGGGGAGCCCCTATCCTCTTTGTCAAGAAGAAATATGGATCGATGTGGCTATGCACTGATTATAGAGAAATCAACACTATTACAATAAGGAATAAGTATCCTCTACCATGGATTGATGATTTATTTGATCAACTTCAAAGAGACCAATATTTTTCAAATATTGACCTTCGATCTAGATATCATTAGATGTGTGTGAGGAAGGAAGATAATCCAAAGACAACATTTCGAACAGGGTATGGGCATTACAAGTTTACAATAACACCTTTTCGACTGACTAATGTACCCTATATTTTCATGGATCTAATGAATAGAGTTTTCAAGTAATATCTTGATGAATTTTTGTGATATTTAACATTGATATATTCATATACTCCAAAATCTCTGGAGGTGATGGGAATCACTTATAGATTATGCTGAAATCTCATAGAAGACATTAATTATATGGAAATTTTATCAAGTGTGAATTTTGGATTCAATAAATTTATTTTCGTAGATATATTTTCTCTAAGGATAAAATCTTAGTTGGTCCTACGAAGAAAATGGAAATCTAAGAATAAACCACACCAATGAACATAACTAAGGTACATAATTTTTTTGGGTTAGCAGGTTACTATTGATGTTTCATTTAGACTTCTCCCTATTGGATAAACCACTAACCAAGATCACATGTAAAGGTATTAAGTTTATATGGAGTGAAGAATGTGAAGAATTATTTGAATAATTGAACAGAATACTTGTCGATGCTCTAATTTTGACTCTTCTATTTAGAAATGATGGATTTGTGATATATAATGATGTATCTAAGAATGGAGTGGATTATGTCCTTATGGAAAATGATAAAATTATTTATTATGCATCAATGAAGTTGAGAAATCATGATAAAATTTATCATACTCATGATCTTGAGTAAGAATCCATATTCCTTGCTTTGAAATTATGGAGACATTATCTCTATGGTGAAAGATGTGAGATATAAACATATCACAAGAGTTTGAAATATATTTTTACATATAAAGAAGTCAACATGAGAAAAAGGAGATGGATCATGTTACTCAAATACTGTTATTGATCAATACACTACCACCTAATAAAGGAAAATAAGGTGGAAGATGCATTATCCAGGAAATATCATGGACTTACGACCCAAATGAGGATTGAGAAAGATCCTATATTTATGGATCTACTAAAGATGGATATGTGAATTGTTATAGAAGGGGAAAAATATTTCCTCTTTCAAATGATTTCTAAACCATATTTTATAGATAAGATAAAAGTATTTCATTCTGATGATAAGAATCTACAATGGAAAATTAATGCTCTTAAGAATGGAAGATTGGAAGACTTTGTGTATGTGGATATAGTTCTGAAATTTGGGAAGAGGTGATGCATTCCATTAGTACATGTGCTAAATTAGGAACTGTTATATGATTCTCATATATCAAATTTCCCTATACACCCTGGTAGAACTAATATGTATAGTGATCTAAAAGAACATTTTTGGTGGGATAACATTAAGGGAGAACTTTCTTTCAATGTGTCAAGGTGTCTAGTTTTACAAGAAGTGAAGGCTGAGAGAAAACATCCTAGAGGTATCAGGAAACCTCTAACTATTCCTATATTGATGTTGGATGACATTACGATGGATTTTTTCACAGGACTACCAAGAACACCTTGAAGGAATGATGCAATATGGTAATTGTTAATCGTCTCACACAATCATCACATTTCCTTGATATAAGAGAGGATTTACAACTTGAGCACCTAACATGATATTATATTAATGATGTTGTTAGACTTCATGGTGCACCTCTATTGTTTTCTTCCGATCGAAATCTCTATTTTACATCAAAATTTTGGAAAATCCTCTATAAGGATTTAGATACTATGCTTTATATGCATATTTCTTATCATACCCAAACCGACAGATAGTCTTCAAGGACTATTCAAACACTAGAAGCCATGCAGAGATCGTGGTCTCTTGACTTTCATGGTATGTGGGATGAATTTTAGTCTTTTGGAGGGATTTTACTATAATAAAAGTTTACATTAAAGCATTCAAATGGCATCATATGATGCATTATATGGTAAGAGGTGGTACACTCCATCTTGTTGGGATGAAGTTAGAAAGGGAAAACATATAGGCCCATAACATATTTAAGAGACAACAATAAAGGTAAGAAAATTCAGTGCTATATTAAAAAATCCCATAGTAGGAAAAATAGTTATGTTGACAAATAGATAAAGGATTTGTAATTTCAAATAGGGGATCATGTCTTTCTAAATGTATAGTAATGGAAGGGTGTCTTATGGTTCTATTAGAAAGGGACACTTAGCCCTAGGTACCTCAGACTATTCGAAATTCTAGAAAGAATTGGAGCTTTAGATTATTGTTTAGCAATGAGACCAAGTCTCTTTAAAGTTCATAATGTGTTCCACATTTTATTTTTAATGAAATAAATTCCAGATGCAATTTCTGTACTCACCTATGAAGAAATAGAGCTGGAACCCGATTTTTCATACTGTGAAGAGCCTACCAAGATTCTTGATAGAAGGGAGAATGTATTGAGAAATCAGATAAATAAAATAGTAAAGGTTATTTAGAGAAACCATAAAATGGAGGAAGAAATGTGGGAACCTATGGTTGTTATGTAGAAGATCCACCCACATCAATTTGATGGGATTTATACAAAAAAATTTAGGATGAAATTTCCAAAGGTGGGAATACTATAACCCCTCAATCATTTTAGGGCATGTTTATCTTAAATACTATCTTTTCATTAGATAGCTTATATTTCATTAATCACTAAGTCTATAGGAATCAAAACATGGTTATTTTTAGGGGAAATTATTAAACTGGACATTAAACATAAGTTTTCTACTTTTTTGTTTTAAATTTGGAAAAACAGACTTACACGGTTGTGATCAGGGTGATATTTAGAGTCTGGGAAAATCAAGATAATTTTCATTGAATAGGAACTTACAATTATTAATATTAACATATTCTTATGAATATCAAACTACCCTTATGAATAGTAATTTGACCCTTATGAATGGAAACCATAACCATGAATGTGTAAATAAAACATAGGCACCTTAAAAATGAAGATGAATATTTTAAGTGTTGGTATTTTTTGATTAAATAATAATTTATATTCAAAATTAAATTTAAAATATTTATAAAATTATATTTGAAAAATGGATTTAATTTTTGTATTATACATATTGAAAAATGGTTAGGGTGATTGTTTTTTGTATTTTTCTAAAATACATGAATTTTCAGTGAATAGTAAAATACTTTATTTTACTATATAAATACATTATAATTTAAATTAACTATTACTAGCATCATGAGTAATGTAAGCAAGAAAATCATGAAACCACATGATCTTATTTCTATCATTGGTCATCTAATATTCACTATTTCTTATCTTGTGTAAAAATAATAAATTAATGAATATAATATTAAGAAAACCCTCCCCTCTCCACTATATAAACCACCCTCAAACCCACATTTCATTACTCCTATCAAGCTTCTATCCTTGACTAAATTCGTCCCAAATATCGCCCTAAGCCCTTCCCCCACATCCAAATTCCCTTGGTCTCCTAAAAATACCAAATTCTCTCCCCTAAAAAGGCTCTCAAAGGAAAATATATTCAAGACGTAAATTCCACTTTTCAATTATTTTGTTTTCTTTTCAAGGTCCATTGTTATATTTTCCATTCTCACCTATTCTCATCCAAATGTTTTGAAAAATAAATTAACTTATATTTAATAGAATGTTTTTATGATAATTTAATTTTTTTTCAGGATCTCTCTTTTCCCTTCTTATAATAAAAATAAAAATACCATCCGAGATGTATTAATTTATCACATTCAAGGACAAATGATTTTCAATTTCTAATATTATTTTAAATACTGGTCATGAAATATTTTTAATGGTTGAACTGGATCATAATATATTTATTTTACCTTATTCAATGTTCTGAAATACTTATACCCTCATAATATAAAATAACAATACAAAACGAGGTCATTATGCACAAAACCACCAAGTTAATCCAAACATTTGTCATTATCTTTTAACTAATGAGTCATCCTCATGGTATATAACCCAAAATAATTATAGGATAATTTATATCTATGTAATGTCACTTATAATTTATATTAATAATTCTTTATGTTTAACCACTTTTCAAATGAACTTCCATTCATGAAAACAAGTAAACTGATCATGAAAACCAAGGAAGAAAGTGCTTCCTAAACAATAAAATTAAACCTCTTAAACCCATAGAAAAGGTAATCAATGAACCTAATAAGGTTATAATAAATAAATTTAATGTATATTAGGTTATATAATTATTAATTAATGAAGATAAATTTGATTATTCAGGTCATTAAGATCAATTGAGAATACCTTCTGGCATAAGGTTTGTGATATCTTAACTCAACTTCAATGCATTGAGTTAAACATCATTCTCATTGGTTATAATTTTTTCAGGGATATGTGTGAATGGAATATGATTGTTTTATACTATCTATACACTTTTATTGTGTGTATTTATATTTGTCACACATAATTATTTCATTGATTTTTCCTCACTCAAAAGATATGATCATGGTAAGGGATTTGTTATCTCACTTTTAATTTCGTGGGATTTCCATTATTCGCCACTGATTTCATGCGTGTGGTGTATTTTTTACCACCATTTGATATATATTATCATTTTATCTTTATATTCATGGTATTATGTGATTAATTTTTTGGTTGTTATGTTTTGATCATACGAATCAATTGATTACAATGTGGTAAGGGACTTTGTCTCAATTTCCATTTCATTGAGACTTACTTGGTATTGTTCACCTAATTGTTCTTATGTGGTGCATCCACTACCCATTTGAGATCATTTTTCATTTTAAATTTTTAATATATTATATATCCATATTATGTTTTCATGGATATAGTTATTGAATTATTCTATATACCCTTTTACATACGGTGTTTATATGGAAAGTTGTTTTAACTATGGAAATATTGGTGAATCAGTGTCCTCTAATCTATACGAATATTAAGGAGGCCTATTATACATGTATTAAATATATATATATATATAATTATTTGGACTTTAAGTGATGATAGAGGCCTTCTATAGCCTCATGATGCATTGATAGGTCTCATGAGACAAATCAGCTGGCGAAAAACACTTCGAGTTTGTTTCAAAAAATCAGATGGGTTTCTACCCATAGACTTAAACCGTTTCAATGCTATTATGGTATCATGTCCTAGATACATGACATCCAATTAATAATAATATATCTTTATTAATTTTTAGTTAATACTATCCATGAGGTTTTCAGTATGATAAAATCAATTGATTCAGTTTCATTCTCAGTTTGTTAATGGCGTGTATTTTTCATTTATTGACTATGCAAATTTGTTTATAATTCAGTTATTTCTGATTCATGCTTTCGCTATTTGTAACACATATTGAGTATTTGAGAGCACCCCTTACATTTTTTTTACCTTCAACGGGTTATGAGGAGGAGACAATTTATTGAGTTCTTGTGGATGTAGTTTATTAGTTTTTGTTATGTATTGTATTTTGATACCTTTCCAAATGTAATATGACTTACATGTATGTATATAGTTTCTTTGAGACTACTAAATTGATCATTACTTTGGGATTTAATTCCTTTTATTCATTCTGATGTAATAAATAATTCACAAGCTCTGTGCTTATAGGGTCGGGGACTTACAATACCTTCCATATTAATGGAATATTTATAATGGTATGATATGATGTGGTTAATTTCAACTCATGGTTGTGTGTTTCTCATTCTACCAACGATAATAAATTTATTAAAAAAGAAAATTTTCATGATGTCTCGAGGGTTATCTTTTCATCTATTCGTAGTGGTTCTTTTCCTAGAATCTATCAAAATACATTTCATTTTTTAACCATGGGGTATTACATGTAAAGAATCCATCATCCATTATCATTATATTGAATCAATTTTAGAATTATGAACCCAACAATATAAAAAAATCTAACAGAAGAAAAATTAATCCAATAAATGAGTATTAAATGATAATAATTTAATAAAATAATTATAATAATAATAATGTCTTAATAAGAATTAATTTTTAATCAGGTAAATAATTAATAAAATTTTATTATTCATAATGTTAAGGACATATGAATTGAGTTTGGACTCGAGGAACAATGTTTTCTTCTTATTCAAAATGAATTATATATATATATATATTACTTCCTAATATTATGTATTATCTTCTATGAACCATATAAAAGGTATTTAAAGTTTTAATTACTAATATTACCATTCATATTTAGTAATATTATCTCTTTTTCTTTTTAAAAAATTTATTTTTCATATCTTATATAGTTTTATTGGTTATATCCCACTCACTAAATTTTTATGGTTATGTTTTCTAGAAATCACTATGTATTTCTATGTTCCTCATTTATCCATCTCATATTATTAATTTATATTAATTATTATTTTTAATTATTTTCTTGCTGATAATAGATTCTTTATGGTGACAATCCAATTATTTCAGTACATAAAACATTACAATGTTTTTAGGGATCATTTTCCAAGTATTATTATTCTACCAATGTTTCTTCTACATTAATTACATTTCAATTTTAGTAGAATTATTATTATTATTTTATTAAAATAATTTTTCAAATTTTTTTTATCATATTTTGAAATTTATATTTCATTGAATCTTAATTATCAATTTTTAGAAACTTCATGAGACGTTCTGAAAACCCTTTACATGATTTATCTTATATTTTCTACTATATTCTTATCAATATTATTTTTCAAAGAAAATATGTCATGACCCATCCCCTGAGGCCTGTTCCATGACTACCTCATGCCCTCTTTCCATAGGCCAGGGGCTAGTGACATGCACCAGAAAGGCATATCCAAAAAAGGGAAGGCATTTTCTTTAAACGTGTATACACACAGACATGTAATACTTCACAAATCAAACCAAAAAAGGAAAGAAATATAGTACAACCACCACAAAGTACCACCACTGAGAGTAAAAGTGTAAACTAAAAGTAAAGGGGCTAGAATACAATCCCAACTAAAAGGAAAGTACAACAAAAGAAGTACATGATCTAGTGGTCATCTTCCAAGGATCCTACCTAATGGGTAGGTACAAATATCTATTAGTTGTCACTGCAACACACCACATCTATCGATCCACCTCTGTGCACTATCTAGCCCTGGCTCCCAAATGTTCCTGTCAAAGTTGTCTGTCATCTGCACAAGACATAATATTTGTCGGCGGAGCCCATTTAGGGGTGAGTATAACAATACTAAGTAGGGATCAAAAGACCAACTTGGGTCTCCCAAAAATCCAAAAAGGAAAACACCACAATATAAAATACCACAGAGGTAATACCACCAAGAAAGATCTCAAACACATAACACAAAGTAAAAGACATTTCTCACACCAGATATAAGTTAAGTACAAAAGTAAACATTATTAGTCATAAAGATAGATCATTTTATTCTATTAAGAGGCTCTACTATTGACCCACATAGGGTTTCTAGGAGATTATCCACACATTGTTTATAGGATATGATCCACATATGGTCTCTAGGTGCTAACCCACATAATGTCACTAAGTGATGACACACATAGGGTCGTTAGGTGATGACCCACACAGGATTTCTCAGTGTCGACCCACACATGATCGATAGGTGCTGAACCACACATGATCTCTATGTATTTACCCACATAGGGTCTCTAGGGGCTGGCTCACATAGGGCCACCAGGTGTTGACCCACATAGGATAGCTAGTCATTCCTCACATCACAACCAGCCACCTGATTCCTGCACTTAGTAATATTGATTTCCGGAGAGTCTACTTCTCAAGACATCGGTCATACCTCAACCCCAATAAGATCCTCATAGATTAACCCAGAGGAACATCTCTTTATACAGGTCCTAACACAATAAATATTGCATCAATCAGATGCCCATTCTGTAAGATATGTGTATTTTTATTAAAGGGACCTTGTTGAATTCGAGTCTGATCCAACTAATCCATACACAAAACTCCACCAAACTCATGTATAATGTATCCAAAGTTCCACCTCATCTCAAGGGTTCCAACTCCACTAAAGAAAATTCAATCGGACACCCGATTTGAGAGATACATGTGTTTTAGTGAAACGGGGGATGGTTGGGTATGAGTCATATCCAACGCAGTCGGACCAACTTGACCTGATTCGGATCTATTCTGGCCTAGGCTTGGCCTGAGAATGAAGGTTCGGCCCACTGCAGTGGGCCGGTTAACCTATCTGGATGTGGAATATCCACATGCAGTCATCAACACATGCGGCTGGTTTCACCGGCCATGCTCTCTACATGAGCTGCGAACCAAGCCTACCGGTTGACCTGCTCAACACAACACCAACATGGAACTACAACCACAGTGGATGTGAACTCCTTATCTTGTCCGAGAAGAACATATGCTGTATGAAACCTACATGCAGCACTAGTAGGTGCCGCCGCAGTGCGCCATTGGACGCACCGCCTCCCTCCACCCTCAGCCACTACTATAGGCCAACGATGATATTGGTGTGCCGACAGTCTCTTCTGCGGGCCTCCAATGCTCATCTAGTGGTCCATTTCATGATCCTTATACTCCTACGGGATTTTAAGGATACCACCTTCATTGATACGGTGTCAAACTCACCTTTACACGATCTCGAGAATTTTTCCCTGAAGAATGCACATGTGAAGGGGTCAGTCCATGTTCATGTCGGCCCATTCCCTCTACATTATATGTTTCAAAAAATTGACAGGTCAAGGGATTATAGTTCAATCAATATAAGTGATAATTTAATCCTAGATAATGAAATCCCAAAATAAGTCACCCTCCCTGTAGAATGCATGATCTGCTGATCAACCTATTCGTGGGTTGATCTGTATTAGTCATTTTCAGAAAAGAAGGGGGAAACATTATGTAGATAAAATCCCTAACTTATTTGACTTTCATTTTTGTAGAATCCCATCCTTGAGGGTTCAAGTGGTTGATGTCTTCCTTCACTACCCATCTTTCTTCTTTGAGGTATGTCGAAGTCGATGGCGTTCCACCGGCATTCGTCATTTTTTCGATGTAGAGGAATCTCACTAGAGGTTAATTAGTGATTTTCCTGTAGTTTTAATTACCATATCTCCAACACATTAATTTAATAAAATGAAACATGTCGCAAAATTTCTGTTATGTTGCGATATTTTGTAATTACGATGTTTCATTTATGAAACATCGTAGTCGTTATTATTAAACAACTATCCATTTAGGGGATTCCTTAATTGCATCTCATCATCACCTCATCACCTCATAATAGTGTCGTTGTCTTCTTATTAATGGTGTGAAATAAAATAAAATAACATTTTACTGTTATTTTATTATTTTTCCAAAAAGTCCCAAAAAATAAATTTTCTATCTATCACTTTCTGGTTGATGGTAAGAGTAATGGCTCAAACCCTCCTGGCCTATTACGTTACCAAAATAATGCCCCACCAAAATAGTGGCACCATAATGGTGGCACCGTGATGGTGGCACAGTGTCCTCACCCATCCCTCCATTTTCGTTTTCCAGTCTCGCTCCCACAACGTTATTTTTTTGACTTAAATAAATTATTTTACCCTTTCAAGGGAAATTGAAGCCCATAATTAATTCCTAAAAATCCTGAGAAACCTCCCTGATAAAGGATATTAAATAAAAACTTAATGCTAGGGTGTTTAACTGCTAAACCTTGTGGGAAACCATGATCCAATATTCCAGGCGTTCAATATTCCCATATACAGTAACAATGGGATCTTATCTATATATCACACGGGAAGTTATTTTTCCTCTTCTTCCTTTAGCTGGATTCGTTCTTACCCCTTGTGCGCATGGAGTCCTTTCTTCCTATGGCTTGTGTTGTGCCTCTTCTGGAGCTTTCTGCTCCCCTTGGAGTCCACTGACTTCGTCCCCTG
Organism: Viscum album; assembly: GCA_963277665.1. Classification (NCBI taxonomy): domain Eukaryota; kingdom Viridiplantae; phylum Streptophyta; class Magnoliopsida; order Santalales; family Viscaceae; genus Viscum; species Viscum album. The sequence continues at coordinate 608,370,076 of OY728127.1, forward strand.
CAAGCCGCGTATCCCCTGTTCTTTGTGCGTGGAGAAAAACATTGATCCTTGATCAATCATGTAGGGATTTTTCCTTCACCTCTCCTTTCTGTGTATCATGCGGGGTGGGTACTCCTATGTCTCTATGGGAACTGATGAAACCAAACTTAATGAAGATAATGAACGGGCCATTAAAGAATGAAGGGGGGGGGATGAACGATGTTCTTCTTGTAAAGACCTGTAAAATTCCAAGGATTTTTTTTAATTTTTTCGGGATTTTAAAAATATGCATTATCTGACGGCACCTGATTCCAAGTCCCGGTGTTCCCGGAATTAATTTCCAAATTTTAGCTCGAGTACGTTCAGTGAACGAATGAGCGGGTTTTTCTAACATTTGAACTGGTGCTCGGAATCGAAATCTGAGGGCACCGTTGAAACCGCAACGCCGATATTTGATTAAGAAGAACTTTTCCAGAGTTGCGTTTGCTCGGGAAGAGTTGTTTAATTTTTGTAGATTAAGACTACAGAGAAATAAAATTGTGTTACTAATTTTATTTCTTTTATGTGGTTAAATCTTAAGGATGGAGGTTGGGTGGAAATAACCACCCATGTGAGGTTAATAGTGAGGTGGGTCCCACACGATCCCCCTCCTCTACAAATCCCCTAAACCACCACATTAATGTTAGAAACCTCCCCCTTATGTTTTTGACCTTATATATCTCTCTTTAATTGAATGCCAACACACCCATTCAATTAATTGAATCTTGTTAATTAATTTAATGAGGTTTTTGAATTTTAAAATTGTTGGAAAGTGTGGATAACTTAAGACAAAGTCTTAATTTTTTTTTGTTGGTTCGTTGTGTGGAGTATGGGGAGAAAATAATCATGGTCTCAAAGGACATTGTCCTCCATGATGAATAACATGAAGAACATCAAGACCTCAACGAATAACGTCGTCACCGCAATGGAAGACCACCATGTCATCTTGTCTCCTCTCCGTAGCCGGTGAGAGATGCCTTTTTCCAGAGAATGACGACATGCCGTTTTCTTCATCGGCTGAACACCGATGATGTGTATGGAGCCACACAACGCGATGTCGCTTTCCTCTACGCTCATCGATCATCAACTCGTTATCGAGGTAGGGGTTTGAGTTCAAATATTATGGATTAAATTTGGGCTTTCTTGACGAATATTTTTTATTATTTTTAGGCTACCTGTTATCATTATAACGGGAGGAGGTAGGACCGCATGAACACGGCCGACCCTCCTCCCTCATTGTTGTTGTTATTTTTGCAGTATGAACAAAGGAAACGCGGTGCAACGACACTGTGCGGGAACATGGGGAATCACGATGAAGAAGCACGGTAGCGTCACGCCGCGCCGTTGAGGCTGAACGAACCCACGACCGGAGTCGGGCCGCCGCGAAGGGGCACGGCGTCGTCGCACCATGCGAAAGAACCACAAAGACCCTGCAGCCGGAGTGGGGCTGCGGCGGAGGGGCGCGGCGCCTTCGCGCCTCCCCGGTCGGACCAAGGTCGCGACGGAGCAGGAAGCGGCGTCCGGAATCACCGGCCGCCGGCACATCGGAGGTGCGGGGCCGCGGGGTCCTGCGGTGGCGGCACCGGCCATCCAGCCGGGCAGGCCGTTCGGATATGGTCGGGGGTCGTAACCCCCAGCTGAAAAAAATAACAGCCCCACGTGGCGGACACCGTTTCAAAACAGGGGGGCAGCGTGCCCCCCTTTCGCGACAGCTCGGCCATCACCGAGCTGGCCATGCGGGTCGCGCCCGCGCCAGGCCAGCTGGCCATCGAGGCCGGGCTGGGCCGCGCTGCGCCAGCCAGGCCGGGCCACACCCACCGGGTCAAGCCGCACCCACCAGACCGGGACGTGCCCTATCGGGCCGACCCAAAGGGGTCTTGGGCCGGGTTGGTCCGGGCCCAAAAACCACAAAAAACCGGACATCTCGTTTAAATGCCCGTATCATGGCTACGGACCTCCGATCGATGCACCGTCAATTGCGATGTGATCCTTGGATTGAGATGGTCATTTAGGTATATTAAAATCATGGTTTTGGAGAACATTGGGTACGGTCGGGTTGGTTTGATCACAAAACCAACCGGGCCCTCTGAGCGGAAACGCTTATAACTTGAGCATTGGACGTCCGATTGTTGTGCCATTGCCTTTTTGGATTCCTCTTAGTTAGATGGACCTTTTGGCTTACTCTGCTCGAGGTTTGGATGCACTTGGAGTGTGGTCGGGTTGGTTTTGACTTAAAAACCAACCAGGCCCCTGGATCGACAAAGCAAATAACTCTCAGACTGGCCGTCTGATTGATGCGTCGTCTATCACGTTGAGTTCCCTATGTCGAGACGGAACTTTAGGATACATCAACTTCGGACTACGTGACAGTTGATGTATCGACCCCTAGGCTCATGGAGTGGACCCTACCAGAAATGAGCATGTTGTGTGCGGGAACCCTAGAGCTGGCTGCGACTGTGACGACGATGACGACTACACTAGAATCCTCCATGGGTTCGGAAGTGACGACGACTGCACTGAAATACTCCGTGTGTTCGGCAGCGATGAAGACCATACTGAAATCCTTTGTGGGTTCGACGGTGATGACTACTGTTCTTGTATCCAACGTGGTTCTGGAAGTATTATAGTTCTTGTTTCCTACGTGCGTCTGACAGTATTTGACCTCTGTTGTAGTATCCTACGTGGGTCCGACAGAGTAGCTGGACTTGTATCCTACATGGGTCCGACAACTTAGCTGGTTTAGTATCCTACGTGTGTCCCAGCTTAGATGAATCAGTGGCTACATCTGATAATCTCTATCACATTAAGAAGAAGTATACCTGTGTGAGATGAGTCTTGAATTTCAATCATTATCTTCTATATGAATGACTTTCTTTCCTATGTGGATTGTGTTGTTCTTTCCTGTGTGAATTGGGTTGTACTATCCTATGTGGACGTGATTGAACATGGGCTCAGATGTCGGAGTCTAACTGGAATTGATGACATAGGTATATGTATGGGCATATACCTAAGTAGTGTTGGATGTTATTTCGTGATTGTATATTTCCATTGTGTATTATCCATTGTGGATTCTGGGAGACCTCCAGGGGTCTCAGGGTCCCTACTATGTAACGTATACTCACCCCGACATGGGATATGCCTGCACTACGTTGTGCTGGATGCAGACGACGGACATCGCTGATCGTGGTTGAGTCTTGTGGAGCAGGTCAGTACCTGGAGGTGGACCATTGGGCGGGACGTACATGGAGAGGATGGCTGGACCCGAGGAGATGAGGAGGCTATCTGTACCCACCCATTAGGTGGGACTTCCAGGGGACGGCTCGACGTTGCTTCTTTACTTTCAGTTGCTGTATTTCTTTCCAGTTGTACATTAGTTTCAGTTTGGGTTTGTATTCTGTCCCATTTACTTTATGCACTTACTTTTGTACCCAGTTTTGCTTAGTGTTTACTTCTACTGGCTTACTCTGTGGTGTTTTTTTACATTATAAAGGCAATTCATTCCCCTTTGTCAGGATTTATGCCTTTGGTGCTTGTCGCCAGCACCTGGCCTATGGGAGGCGGACTTGGGGTACTCACAGCACGGGCCCCGAGGACGAGTCGTGACAAATTAGTATCAGAGGAGTTCGGTTCGACCATAGAACTCAGGACTCTGATCATTCTTCTATGTGAAGAAATAGTGTTAAGGGTATTGAGTGTGGTTATCAGTCCAAGGAGTCCAGTGTTGGTGCAGCAGCTGACGTATCTATACACCAGGACCCTGACTTCGGATTTCAGACTCAATGCATGAAAGCATTGATTTCATGTGTGTTTCAAAGGTTTTCTTTGTGATTACATTGTTTCAACTCACCAGGTATACTATTTTGTCTGTGGCGCACCTGCTTCATTTTACGATGGCCCCACGATGGCAACCAGATAGAGTTCCAAGCTTTGTGCGAGACGACAGCCCACCGAGCGACGAGGTTCAGAGCAGGGCCCTTTTACAGCGGGGGCACCGGAGGTACCTCTACCCACCGAGCCACCGATGCCACCAGCCCAGCCGCTGAGAGTGCATTTCTCCTTAGTGCACTGCACGAGTTTCAGCATCAGAGACTGCCCAGGTTCTGCAGGGAGACTGACCCTCAGGTAGTCGAGGATTGGATGGATGTGGTTGTTTGAATTTTTCTGGTTAGTGGGGACACCAGCTGACCTCATGGTGATCCTTGCAGCAAGTATCCTACATGCGACAACAGGCTGATGGAGGATCTTGATGCTCTAGGTGCACGACAAGGCATGTCTTCTTTGGACAGACTTTGAGAGCCTCTTCTACTCAGAGTTCATCCCAGGCACCCTCTGTGCGGTGCGTATTTAGGAGCTACTACAGCTGTGGTAGGGCAGCATGATGGTAGCCTAGTACTCGGTGATATTTACCATTCTCTCACGTCATTCTACGGACATGGTAGAGGAACCATTATTTCAGGCCCGAACCTTTGAGCAGGGACTGAGGCATGAGATCAGGGCATCGATGATCTCCCTCAGCATTTTGACATAGGGAGGAGTACTAGAGTGAGCCCTTCTCGTAGAGAGCTTTCTGGCTGAGCCTACACCAGCAGCGAGACCTACCGGAGGGCAGCATGTAGCAGAGTCATCTCCAGCTGGCAGTCAACGGACGTCACAGGGGTCCAGGTGGACCAGAACCTCAGGCGGATGAGCTTAAGACACTAGCTCAGAGGTGCTGGGCACACGGCGCAGAGCCAGCCTTCTGAGGAGCATACAGTGCTACACATGCGGCGGGCAGGGCCACATGGCTCGTGACTGCCTGACCCGCCGTGCAGAGGAGCAGCACAGGGTTGAAGGGACACCTAGGCAGAGGCAGAGGGTCGACCGTGGTGGTTTGTAGGGTGCAGGAAGATAGGGCAGAGGAGCTGGACAAGCAGTAGGTGGTGGGCGACGCTTTGAGGCTTTACCACCACCAGCACCAGGAGGTCCACCCCGACCACAGGGAGCTGGAGGGCATAGACAGGATCAGATTCAGGAAGTATAGGCCTACGACCACGACACACCAGTGATGATTCGAGGTACTATCTGTGTCTACTCCACCCTTACTATAGTTATTATAGACACATGAGCAAGTCATTCTTTCATTAACGATTCCCTTGTTTGGAGCTCGTAGATTCTGATGGAGCCGTTGCCTCGATCGTTACGGCTAGAGACTCATACGGGAGCAGACTCGACGATTACGCACTGGTTCTGGTAGTGTGAGCATACTCTAGGAGGCGAGAGCTTCATCTAGGATCTTTTTGTAGCGGCGTCGAGGACTTACGACTTCATCTTGGGCATGGATTGGTTATATACAGTCCATGCTCAGATTGACTTTATTAGGTGCAAGGTGTGATGTGTTCTCACCAATGGGAGTAGGTTCACCTTCACCGGCGAGAAGGGATCCTTAGCAGCACAGGATGGACTCATGTATAGGAGAGGACAACCGATCACTCATCAGTTGGCTAGCCTCATCCTAGGAGCAGTTGATGTGCAGAGTCCCAGTTTTCCAGCAGTGGTGGATCAGTATGAGAACGTTTTCCCTGATGACGTTCTAGGACTACATCCTCACAGAGAGGTAGAATTTTATAATGACCTATACCCTGGGACAGCCCCGATATCCACTCCATCATATCGGATGGCTCCCGCTGATCTTCGAGAGGTGCGAGTACAGATATAGGACTTGCAGGGAAATGGATTCATCCGACCCAGTGTTTCACCCTTGGCTTCCCCGATTTTGTTCTCCAAGAAGGCAAACAAGAGCTTGTGACTGTGTGTCGACTATCATCGCCTAAACTAGGTGATAATGAGGAAAAATTATCCACTACCAAGTATTGACGGCCTCTTTGATCAAATCAAGGGAGCACGGTGGTTCTCGAACATAGACCTCAGGTCTGGCTATCATCAGCTCAGTGTTAGGGACGAGGACGTGTAAAAGACGGCCTTCAGATGTCGGTATGGCCACTATGAGTTCTTGGTTAAGCCTTTCGGAATAACCAACGCTCCAGCAGTGTTCATGGGTCTCAGGAACAGGATCTTTTAGCCATACCTCGATCGATTTTTCATGGTCTTCATCGATGACATTTTGATATACTCGACCACTGAGGAGGAGCACGCCTACAACTTACTCATTGTATTGGACACACTCCTAGAGCACCAGCTTTATGGTAATCTCTCGGAGTTTTAGTTCTAGTTACGTGAGGTCCACTTCTTGGGACACGTCATCTCTGAGGTGGGAGTTGCAGGGGGCCCTACGAAGATCTAGGCAGTGCTATCTTGGGAGCTACCCAGGAGCACGACGGAGGTGTAGAGTTTATTGGGTCTAGCTGGGTACTACCATAGATTTTTTCCAGGCTTCTCTAGAGTTGCGGCACCGATCTCAGCTTTGAAGAAGAAGGGGAAACCCTTCGTGTGTCCAGATAGATGTCAGTAGAGCTTCCAAGAGCTGAGACAGAGGTTGAACATCACACCTATCTTGAGGCTACCGGAGGAGGGAGTAGGGTATGTAGTCTACTGCGATGCATCAGGGACAGGTCTCAGATGTGTACTGATGTAGGAGTGAATAGTGATCGCCTATGGATCCCTACAGTTGAGGCAGCATGAGCAGCGCTACCCATGACCTAGAGTTGGCAGTAGTGGTCTTTGCTCTGATGATGTGGCGACACTATCTGATGGGAGAGCACTTTACAGTCTAATCTGACCACCAGAGTCTTAGGTACATCTTCTGGTAGAAGGACCTGAACCTAAGACAGCGGCGATTGATCGAGTTCCTCCAGGACTATGACTTTGAGATATTCTATACTTATAGAAAGGGAAACGTCGTAGCCGATGATCTCAATAGAAGGATGGGCATTCAGCTACTTGGAGAGGAGACTGAGCAACTAGCCTCATTGAAGATATCCTTCGTGGATAGAGATGGAGCAGACTTTCTTCAGTCACTCACAGTCACTCCACCACTACTACAACGGGTCAGAGAGGCACAACGTGGGGACATTGACTGTGAGACGCAGCGTGAACAGATATCCTCAGGACAGACACCTGATGGATTCTCTATAGGAGGAGTGCATGATGTCCTTTTCAGAGGACGTACAATGGTACCAGCTTCTTTACTGGAGGAGGTGCGTAGGGAGTTTCACACTTCCCCTTTAGCGGTACGTCCATGTGTGGTGATGATGTACACGGATCTCATACGACAGCACAGGTGGCCGTGTATGAAGATGGTTGTAGCAGAGTTTGTTTCTCAATGCCTCACTTACCAGCAGTTGAAGGCATAGCACCATGTACCAGCACGCTTGGTACAACCCTTGGAGGTCCAGGAGTGGAAGTGGTACGGGATATCTATGGATTTTGTAACTGGACTTCTGTACTTCTAGAGGTCATGACTCCATTTGGGTGATTGTCGACTAACCCACAACGTCGGCCCACTTCTTACCCCTCAGAGAGGGGGGCTTAGTAGAGAGTTTGGGACTTCTCTACGTTCTGGAGATTGCATGGATTCATGGTGTTCCATCATCTATCGTCTCTGATCGAGATGCTCCCTTTACTTCCCAGCTTTGGAAGGGGTTGCAAGAGGCATTCAGGACGCATCTACGTCTGAGCACCTCCTTTCACCCACAGACAGATGGTCAAACGGAGTGGACCATTCAGACTCTCGATTACATGCTCTGTGCATGTGTACTTGACTTTGGTCGTAGCTGGGAGGACCACCTACCCTTGGTGAAGATTGCGTACAACAACAACTACCACTCCACCATCGGGATGGCACTATACGAGTCAATGTATGGCCGACCCTGCAGATCACCTTTGTGCTGGACAGACCCTAGGAAGTCAGTACTTGTGGGACCAGAGATGGTCCATGCCACAACAGAGATGGTCCAGGTCATCCAGAAGTGGATGAGAACAGCTCAGAGCCGGCAGATGTCTTATGCTGATAGGTGGCAGAGACCACTAGAGTTTGAGGATTGCGACCACGTCTTCTTTCAGGTCTCACCTCAACGTGGATTACAGAGATTTTTCCGGGGTGGCAAGTTATCTCCACACATTTTCGGACCATTCCAGGTCCTCTTCAGGATATACGTGGTGGCTTATCACCTGGCTCTACCAACTCAGTTGCACCGGGTGCACATCAACTTCCACCTATCTCAAATGAGGAGATACGTTCACGACTCGACGCATATCATCGACCATGGGGAGATGGAAATTGACGATAGGGAGACATTTGCGGAGGTCCCAGTGGAGATCGATGACCGATACGATTGGGTATTATGTGGGCGGTCGATTCCTCTAGTTCTCATCAGATGGAACCATGAGAATATACCGGATAGTAATTGGGAGCATGGGGCTCAGATGCCTGGTCAGTACCCTCATTTGTTTCCCTTGTTTGTGATGTATCTTTATGGGGACATAAAGCCCTGAGGTGGGAGTAATTTAAAGTCCCGTAAAATTCAAGGTAAATTTTTTATTAATTTTATTTGGGATATTACAAGTACGTAGTTTTTGACGACACATGATTCCGAGGCCCGGTGTGCTCGGAATCGATTTCCGAAGTTTAGCTCGGGTATGTTCAGTGAACGAAAGAGCGGGGTTTTCTAACATTTGAACCGGTGATCAAAATTGAAATTGGAGGGCACCGTTGAATCCGAAAGACCGATATTTTCTTAAGAAGACATTTTCCAGAGTTGCGTTTTCTTGGGAAGAGTTGTTTAATTTTTGTGGATTAAGACTACAGAGAAATAAAATTGTGCTAGTAATTTTATTTCTTTTAAGTGGTTAAATACTAAGGATGGAGGTAGGTTGGAACTAACCACCCATGTGAGGTTAATAGTGAGTTGGGGTCTACACGAGCCCCCACCTCTTCAAATCCCCCAAACCCCCACTTTAATGTTACCAACCCCCCTTATGTTTTTGACCTTCTCTCTCTCTATTTAATTGAATGCCAAGACACCCATTCAATTAATTGAATCTCGTTCATTAATTAAATGAGGTTTTTGAATTTTAAAAATGATGGAAAGTGTGGATAAATTAAGAAAAATATTAATTTTTTATTGATTGGTTTGTAGTGTGGAGTCTGGGGTGAAAATAGCCAAGGTCTCGATGAACATCATCCTCTATGTTGAAGAACGCGATGAACGTCAAGACCTCGACAAAGAACGTCATCACCGTAAAGAAATACCGTTGTGCCCTCTTCTCTCTTCTCTGTAGTCGGTGAGAGATTCCTTTTTCAAGAAATTGATAACGCACCTTTTTTTCATTGGGAGAACATCGACGACATGTAAGGAGCCACACCCCGTGAAGCCGCTTTTCACGATGCTCATCGATCGTCAACTCGTTATCAAGGTAGGGGTTTGAGTTCAAATATTATGGATTAAATTTTTGATTGCTTGATGAGGATTTTTTATTCTTTTTAGGCCACCAGTTATCATTATAATGGGAGGAAGTCGGACCGCATGAACACGGACAACACATATACCTATTTGTTTTTGTTCTTGTTGTGGCACGAGAAAAGGCAGCGCGGTGCAATGACATCACACGAGAACGTGGGGAATCACGACGAAGAAGCGTGGTGCCATCGCGCCGCGCCGTTGAGGCTGAACGAACCCGAGGCTGGAGTCGGGCCGCATAGAAGGGGCGGGGTGCCATCGGGCCATGCCGGAGAACCAAGAAGACATCGCGAACAGAGAATGGCGCCACGCCGGTCGCCCCAAGGCCGTGACCTTTGGCCGCGGTGGAGCAGGGAGCGGTGGCCGGAACCGCCGGCCACAGACGCGTCGGAGGGGCGGGACCGTGGGGTCCCGCGGCGGCTGCAACGGCCGGCCAGCTGGGCCGGCCATTCGGAGAAGGACGGGGGTCGTAACCCCCGTCTGGAAAAAGGAGAGGGCCCCGCATGGGGGCCACCGTTTCAAAACAGGGGGGTAGCGTGCCACCCCCCTTCCGCGACAGCTCAGCTAGCGTAGAGCTGGCCATGCGGGCCGCGCCAGCGCCAGGCCAACCGGCCACACAGGTTGAGCCGGGACGCACCGACTGGGCCGGGACGCGATATATCGGGCCGGACCCGGACCCTGGGCGGGTCGCCCTAGTTCGGGTCGACCCAGGGGTCTTGGGCCAGGTCCATCCGGGCCCAAAACCCCTTAAAAACCAGATAGTTCGTTTAAATGCATGTAACGTGGGCTAGTAACCTCCGATCGGTGCACCATCAGTTGAGATGCGATCCTTAGATCGAGAAGGTAGTTTTGGTATATTAAAATCCAGGTTTTTGAGAACATTGGGTATGGACGGGTTGGTTCGAACACGAAACCAACCGGGCCCTCGGAGCGGAAACACTTATAACTTGAGCTCCGGACATCCGATTGAAGTGTCGTTGACTTTTTTGGATTCCTCTTAGTGAGACAGACCTTTTGTCTTACTCTGATCGAGGTTTGGATGCTGTTGGAGTGCGGTCGGGTTGGTTTTGAGTTAAAAACCAACCAGGCCCCTGGAACGAAAAAGCAAATAACTCTCAGACCGGGTGTCTGATTGACGCGTCATCTGTCACGTTGAGTTCCCTACGTCGAGATGGAACATTGGGACACATCATCTCCGAATTACGTGTCAGTTTATGTATCGACCCTTTGGCTCGTGGAGTGGACCCTCCTGGAAACGATCATGTTGTGTGCAGGAACCCTATAGTTGGCTGCGACTGGGACGACGATGACAACTACATTGAAATCCTCTGTGGGTTCGTCATCGACGACGACTGCACTGAAATCCTCCATGGTTTCGGCAGCGATGAAGACCATACTGAAATCCTCTAAGGAGTTCGACGACGATGACTTCTATTCTTGTATCCCACATGGGTCTAGCAGTATAACTGTTATTGTATCCAACGTGGGTCTCGCAGTATTTGACATCTGTTGTAGTATCCTACGTGGGTCTGACAGAGTAGCTGGACTTGTATCCTACGTGGGTCCGACAGCTTAGCTTGTTTAGTATCCAACGTGGGTCCCAGTTTAGATGAATCAGTGCCTACATCTGATCATCTCTATCACCTTACGAAGAAGTATACCTGTGTGAGCTGAGTCTTGACTTTCAATCATTATCTTCGATGTAATTGACATGCTTTCATATGTGGATTGTGTTATGCTTTCCTATGTTGATTTGGTTGTACTATCATGTGTGGACGTGATCAAACTTGGGCTCGGATGTTGGAGCCGTACTGGAATAGATGAATTAGGTATATGTATGGTCAAATACCTAAGTAGTGTTGGATTTTACTTCATGATTGTGTCTTTCCTTTGTGGATCATCCTTTCTGGTTTCTGGGAGACCTTCGGGGTGTCTCAGGGTCCCTACTGAGTAATGTATACTCACCCCAACATGGGCTATGCCCGCACTACATTGTGTTGGATGCAGACAACTGATAGTGCTGATCGTGGTTGAGGCTTGTGGAGTAGGTCGGTACCTGGAGGCGGACCATTGGGTGGGACGTACATGGAGCGGATGGCTGGACCCGAGGAGCGGAGGAGGCTATCTGTACCCACCCTTCAGGTGGGACATCCAGTGGATGGCTCGATGTTGCTGCTTTACTTTTAGTTGTTGTACTTTCTTTCCAGTTGTACTCTACTTCAGTTTGGGTTTGTTTTCAAGCCCATTTACTTTCCGCACTTACTTTTGTACCCAATTTTTCTTAGGGATTACTTCTGCTGGCTTACTCTATGGTGTTTGTTTACTTTATAAAGGCAATACCTTCCCCTTTTTCAGGATTTACGCCTTTGTTGCTAGTCGCCAGCCCCAGGCCTATCGGAGGCGGGCTTGGGGTAGTCACGGCACGGGCCCTGAGGACGGGTCGTGACACTGTTGTACTCTTTTATGTTGATATGTGTTGTGAATTGTTAGGGGATATGCTCACTGAAAATCATGGATGTCGGTGGTCTTTCTTTGATCACTAATGAACCGTGTCTTCTATGATGATTAAATGAATTAAAATGGAATTTGGTTAATCACTTAAACTCAGCTGGTTAAATGGATGTTCAGTAAAACAAGAATCCCTTTGTGATCACCCTGGTTAACAAACAGAAAAAAGAACCTAATGAATGATGTGTTGAACCTGGATATTTCCCTGCTCTGTTTTGGAAGTAGGCATATTTATCTGTTTTATTTCCAAGGGGTGATGTGGGTGAGGATGTGATCCTCCCTTGTGGTATAGATGTTGGTTGTAAATCTGAAGTCGTGTGGTTGATCTGCTATGACACGAACTCCGGTGGGATCCTATATTGTTGAAAAATTGTTGGTTCCTGGTTTTGGGGACATGGGGCTATGTCTGAGGGTTTTCCTTGTTTCCAGTACTTCGAGGGATCTCACTTATCCCTTTTGTGAGTTTTTCTTTGGTTCCAGTACTTTGAGGGATCTCACTAATCCGCTTTTTTGATGAAACATTACAAGAGAACCAGGTGTGAATGCTTAAATTAATGTTTGGTTGTTTCTATTTCCCCGCTTTAGGTTGTGCCTGTAAGTTGCCCAGTAGTGCAGAATTCACCCAAATTGGATCACATGAACATGAAAACAAGATTGATTGAATGCAGATTTAGTTTTGAGTGAGTTGTGACTTGGCCGGGAGTGTCGTAGAGACTTTTATAAATTAATAGTAACAAGGGTGTTTGTGCATAGGTTTTGGAACCCCTAGGTTGGGATGAGTGTTTGTTACCTATAAATATATATTTTATTTCTTATTTTTATTCTTCGCGCCCCACCCAAGTTGAGCACTTAGTGTCGAACACCCCATTTCACGGGGAGGGTGTTTTTCCCAACACTCCTATGAGTGGTTTCTTATTCAATCCTTTTCTACTCCCTTTCCCGAATTTCCTAAGACTCTTCGGGCATGCAGTGATGGCCGGAGGTCTATTATTATCCCATGAATCTTTGGGAAGGGTAGTTGTGGTGGTTGGCCCAAGTGTCTGTAGGCAGGTTGTTTCCCAAGTGTCTTTGGGATGAGGCCCAGGTGTCTTCATGTGTGGTAGAAGATATTCGGACCCAGGTGTTTTCTGGTGTGGTTACACATGGTGGTTGTGGCCCAGGTGTGTGCGGGCGGGGTTTGGCAGTGGGACTGCGGTGAGGTTGTGGCCCAGGTGTTTGCAAGTGGGATTTGGCAGTGGGACTGCGGTGAGAATGGCGGGATTGGATTGATGCGTAGGATGTCTTTAATAACCAGTGGGAAAGTGGCACGGTGTACCCAAATATCGATGTACTATTACTATACATTACTTGACATTCGTTATTTGGGGAGTGTCCCTTGGTGAGGATTGGGTTGATAGTTTACATTGATAGATGGTTTGGTTATCTCTTTTCTCAAATGGCATTAGAATTCCGCTCCACTTGTGCATTTGAGAATTTTTTTTCCCTACTGAGTATAATTTTATGCTCACCCTATGTATATAAAACTTCTTTCAGGTTTCCAGGAGGACTTCAGGGATCGTGCAGGGCCATACTAGCTCAGACCTTGGGGCAGTTTCTGTTGTCGTTTTCCTTTTCTTGGTGCTTTAACTTTGGTGTTTTTGAGGATTGTATTATTTACTGTTGAACATGCATATGGGAAAGTGTTACTTTTGGATTTATCTTTACTTTCACCTTTGTTATTGTTGGGGTTGCTATCTTATCCCTTGATCCTATAAAAATAAAAAGGTTAATGCCATCAATTTTTTGTGAAATTCTATACCCTTGGTGCCAGTATCCACTCCAGGACCTATTGAACGCGGGTCTCGGGGGTCATTATCTCTCATTCAACATAAAGAAGGATTGGTCTGGCAATCTGATGTCCCTTCCCTCCTTTTGGTCAAGGCGGGTCGTGACAAAATGGTATAAGAGGAAGGTTGAGAGGTAGGATGGAGTGTGGAGTAAGGCACAATGAATATTTCATGGGGTGGTAGGGAAACATTGTTGGGTTACCATGGTGCGTGAATTAGGCTAGGGAAGACCGGCTAGGACACCAGAATTTAGGGCCCCCCGTGATCAGATGCAAGGACTTTAGACCTACCGAATGACCAAGTGAGGATATACTAATGGTACAGTAGAGACCCTAGGAAAGGTACATGCATCATAATGAATTGTGTTCTTATGTTTCATGGGTGTCTTGGGGATTCAAAACAAATAAGGATGTCTATGAAAATTTAATAACAATATTCTACACTACTCGGGCTTAGGCATTCCTTGTTTACATTAAAGCTATGGTACCTGGGAGGTGACCATGAGTAGCGCGAGAGATCGAGGCCCAGGTGGTTGACTTGGCCAATTAGAAGAGGTACGACTGATAGGATGAGGATGTTCAGTGGCAGAAGACCCTTCAATCCATTCGGCGACAGACCCTCGAGAAGTACGAGGGAAACACCTTAGATATGGAGATAGAGAGCTGGCTCGGGGAACTAGTGATAGATTTCAGCCAGATTCGGGATCCGACGGAGTACTGGGTTCCTCTGGCCATCAGCCCGTTTCATGGAGTAGCGCAGAAGTGGTGGATGCTTTATATTGGGGAGAAGAGGTAGGCTGAGGTGACATGGACTGACTTTGAGAAGGAGTTCTGGGTGGAATTCCTCTCATCCACGATGAAGGCTCAGAAGAGCCAAGAGATATTCTCCCTCCAGCAAGGGAGTATGTCAGTGAGACAGTTGGGGTTCATGTTCAAGGATCTCCTTCACTTCACTCAGGACCTCTTTCGGGATGAGGAGTCTTGGGCGAGACATTTAGAGGAGGCACTCCGACCTTCCCTTCAATACGTTGTTACTCCCTTCACCCTACCGACATTCTTAGAGGTGTAGAAGGAGGCTGAAGTGGTGGAGAGGATGCACATGCTGGGAGGTGTGTCACGAGAGGGAATCCAGTTGGGCTCGTCAAAGGGGAAGGTCATCAGCAGCATGCCTCCAGTATCAGAACCCTCTATGTTTTGACCAGTAGGGAGCATGTCGCATCAGTTCCATTTCCGATCTCCCGGTCCTCCCCATTTCCCTTCGGGCCCGGGACCAAGGTTCTTCATCTGTGGCAGCCATGGGAACCTTCAGAACCAATGCCCGGACAGAGTACAATATGGTGGGGGTGGGTTGGTCCAGCACCCACCTCACTAGCAGCAGTTCCCAGTTAGGCCCTTTCAGGAGTAGCAGCATAGGCAGCGGGCTCCCGCTCTTCCGAGGGAAGACGTTGCAGGAGGAGGTCAACCACAGGGGGAACATCAGGGACCTTGACCTTGGCGTGATCGGGGATGTGGCCGATGGCCGAGAGGCAGAGGAGCTAGTCGTGTGCATTTGCACGCCGCGGAGGTAGCAGTTCCAGCAGGTCAAGAGGTCGTTCAATGTAAGATTAGCTTGTTTAGTACCCTTGAATATGCCTTGTTAGCTAGAGGAGATTCTCATTCCTTTGTTACACCTAGTCTGGCCCATGCTCTGGGTTTAGATACTGAGAGTCTTCCAGTTCCCCTGGTGCTAATCACACCAGTCAGAGGTCAGACCGACTTGTTGTGTGTTTGTCGAGGATACAGACTGATGATAGGGCCACATCAGTCAGTCGGGGATCTTATACTGTTGTAGATACATCCATTCGATGTCATCCTAGGCATTTGCTGGTTGTTCCTTATATGTTCCTTCATTTACTTCTTACGAGGAAGGGTTGTGTTTTGCGACAAGGGTGGTCGATGGGTGACTTTCATCAGTGAGCAGAGTTGTCAGGGGAGCCTCAAGTGAGGGGAACCCCTCCTCTCATTGCTAACTGAGCTATCTGTGGATTCGGTGGATGAAGAAATGGTGAGAGTACTAGGAATCATCATTGATTTTATGGACGTCTTCTCTGAAAAAGTGGAAACTCTTCCCCCTCAATGTGATGTTGAGTTCGGGAGAGACTTGCAACCTGGTGCCCGTCCAATTTCGATGGCTCTCTATCAGAGGAAACCTTTTGAGTTGCGGTAGTTGGGGATCCATATTGACAATCTGGTGAAGAAGTGTTTTTTCGGCCAAGTGCATCACCGTGGGGTGCTCTTGTTTTGTTTGTGACGAAGTAATATGGTGGTCTAAGGCTGTTCATAGACTACATGATACAAAATCAGGTAACGGTCAAGAATCGCAACCCTCTCCCTACGATAGATGATCTATTTGACCAGCTGAGGGGACATCTCAAAGACTGCCTTCGGGTGAAGATATTGGCACATTGAGTTTGTATTCATGTCATTCAGCATTATGAATGCACCATCTGTGTTCATGGGGCTCTTGAACTCCATATTCTTGGAATATATGTACCAGTTCGTAGTCATGTTAATTGACGATATCATGATCTACTCAAGATAAAAGTAGGATCACGCTGATCATCTGAGAACGGTTTTAGAGGTCCTCGGACAGCACCAACTCTATGGGAAGTATTCCAAGTGCATGTTCTCGACACAAGAAGTTCATTTCATTGGGCACGTGGTGTCCGAGCAGGGGATATCAGTGGACCCATCGAATGTCGAGGCAGCTGTTTCTTGGGAAGCAACCCAGAATATGGAGGAGGATCGTAGTTTCCTCGGGGTGGCAGGTTACTACCGAAGATTCGTGCCCAACTTCTCCTGAGTTTCATCACCTTTGATAGCTTTGATGAATAAGGACCGATCTTTCATATGGGTTGGGTAGTGTGAGGCATCCCCTGGCAATCTGAAGTAGAAGTTGGTTAGTGCCACGGTGATGAGGATTCCAGAAGAAGGGGAAACGTATGAAGTGTTCTGTGATGATTCCGGGCAAGGCCTAAAATGTGTGTTGATGTAGTGGCAAGGGGTGATCTTTATTGGTCTAGACTTTCACACCCTCATGAGCGTAATTATGCCACCCACGATCTGGAACCTTTGGCGGTCGTTTTCGTGCTAAAGTTGTTGTGACATAACCTAATTGGGGATCACTTCGTGGTCTTCACAGATCACAAATGCTTGAAATACATCTTCTCCCAACTGGACCTGAACATATGAATGTGAAGGAGGATGGAGTTCCTTTAGGAATACGACTTTGTGATTTCCTATACCTCATGATAATTGAATGTGGTGGCTGATGCCATGAGCAGGAAGTTGCAGAGGGATGCAGTTCGAGAGTCGGTAGATGCTTTGAAGGTGATGGAGGAGTTGGATTCCCTACACCTGGATGCTAGTATGGATGGTGCTATAGGTTTCCTATATCAGATGACAGTGTAGTATTCTCAACTACGTCAATTGGAGGAGTCTCAATGGGAGACTCAGAAAGCGAAGTGGTGCATGAATATGTTAACCAAGGTGATGCTCCGGATGGGTGGACGGAGGATGGTCAAAATCATGTGCTTTTCCAAGGAAATCTGTTTGTTCCCGAGGCGATGTGTGAGATATTTCTTAGTGAGTTCAAAAACTCACCCCTAGAGGTGCACCCGGGTGTTTCCAAGATGTACGAGGGTCTGAGGAGACAATTTTGGTGGCCCGGGGTGAAATGGGTAGTAGGAGAGTTCGTAGCGATGTGCCAAGTGTGTCATTAGGTGAAGGCTGAACACCATGTTCCAGGCAGCATGTTGCAACCTTTAGACGTTCCCAAGTGGAAGTGGGACGAAATATCATTGGATTTAGTCACAGAGCTACCAAAGGTTCAAGGAGGTTATGACGCTATCTTGGTAGTGGTGGATCATTTGACGAAATCGGCTCACTTTCAGGTGATCTAGAAGTCAGGTGCAGGGGATGATTTAGCACGAAGGTACGTGGATGAGGTTGTGCAGTTTCATGGAGTTCTGAGATTCATAGTCTTGGATAGGGATTCACAGTTTACCTCCTGAGTCTGGAGGGGATTGCAGCATTCTTTTGGCACCCATCTACGACTTAGCACTACGTTCCACCCCCAGATAGATGGAAATACAGAGCGCACCATCTATACCTTTGAAGATATGTCGTGAGCATGCGTTCTGGACTTTGGGGGATCGTGGGTGAGACACTTTCCTCTGTTAGAGTTCGTCTACAATAATAGCTACCACTCTACCATTGGCATGGTTCCGTTAGAAGCCTTGTATAGAAGGCCATGTCGCTCACCTGTGTGCTAGACTGTGGTTGGGGAAGTGAGTGTTCTTGGCCCAGAAAAAGTGCAAAGCACGACAAAGAAGGTTTAGCTTATATGGGAAAGGATGAAGGCGTCCCAAGACCGACAGAATTCATATTCCAATAATAGGAGGGGACCCTTGGATTTCGGGGTCGAGGACCACATGTTCTTGAAGGTCTCCCCTCGGTGCGGACAATGGAGGTTCGGTAGGGGGAGAAAGCTCTCTCCCAGATTCATCGGACCCTTCGAAGTGTTGCGGCGGGACAGAGAAGTGGATTATTAGCTAGCATTACCGCCGCCGCTATTGAGGATACATGACGTCTTCCATGTGTCCATGCTCCTTCGGTATCTGCACGACGATTCAAACATCCTCGAATGGGGAGAGATAGATATCAAGGATGACGTGACCCTTGTGGAAGGACCAGTGAGGGTCGAGGTTTGTGAGGAGAAGGTACTCCATGGACAGACCATTCCTCTAGTTCGTGTGTTGTGGAGGCATGTTTGCCTCAAGGAAAGTACATGGGAACATGAAGCACATATGCGCGCCCATTACCCAGAGTTGTTTTGAGTTTTGTGTTTTTATATTTTATACATGAATGTGAAAGAACGATTTACCTTGTTGGATTTGAAATATGTGGTTTTCCTTATTCTCTGAATGTGTGAGAAAAGTCCTGGCTATGGGGAGGGGATTACACGATACCTAATCAAGATGCATTAAGGTGGATGTGATTAAACCCATGCGGGCGAGTCAGTGCCGCCCAAAGAGGATAATATCTTGACAGGGAGGAGGAGACTCCCCAACCCATATGACTGGGAAATTTTTTAACGCCCCGACACTAGATACCCAGAGTCATTGCATTATTACATAAAATTTGTATGATCACAAAGGACCAAGTCTCGAAAGACCGATTAGTTTAGTAGTCTTGGAAACACTAGATATATTAATAAGTCTTACATTACATCATAAGGTAAAAAAACTACAACAACATCTTGTCTTCATATCCCCTCATATTATCCCTGTAGTTCATTCATAAATTACTTCTTCACATCCTGGGAAAAATAATACATTGAAAGGGGTGAGCACAGATTCTCAGTAAGGATAAAAATATAGCAGAAGCTTTCATAGATAAGCATAAACACTTAAAGCAATTTATAACGAAAACAAAATCCTTTTAAACTTGAACATCAGCATAATATGGAAAAGATAAAATGAAATAATGTCATTTTATTATTCACATGGACAATCTACTAGACAAACAATCCCATGCAATATCAATAAAAAATTTAATAATGATGGAATGAATAATGCCAGAATATCATAACCACAAAGCCAAGGCCTCATGCCAAGACTACAAATAAGATTTTTCCAAGGCCTTGTGACAAGACACTAGTTTGTCTCTTGAGACCTACCGATGCATCGAGGAGCTATAGCGGGCTCCACCCATCACATTCTAAGTCTAATGCATTCGTCATATGAAAATTTTTAAACATAACATAAACATTCATATTAAAAATATCATACGAAATTTCAATACTTTATCCACAAACCATGAATGGTATAAAAATAGCACATCCACAGTCAAACATAACTCATTCAATAAAATATAGAAGATTTTATTGTATCATATTAAACTCAATCGAGAATAATGATGTTTATTGACATAGATGAAAATAATCATCAAAACTATTTGAGCGAAATATCCCCATTTTTCTTGAAATCATTTAAAAGTCACACTATATGTCATGAAGCCATTTAAAAATAGATTTTTGAATCAAAGTGTCTCATAAAACATTGATACTTTTAAAAGGTGTGTTAGTTTTAAAACATTAATGTCCATATAAATAAATCCGTAAAACCATTTTTAAAACATGGACATTGATGAGCAATATTTAGAAGAATAAGTCATTAAAACATTTAAAAATGGAATTTTAGTTAGTGTTTCTAACCAAAAGAGAGACACTTGAATACAAATAATTGAGGTAATCAAAACATTTTAATATCATGAGAATAAATGGATTCATGATATACTATGTCAAAGTACATAAAATACACCACATAAAAGTGATTTGGTGTATAACAACAATGAAGTCTCAATGGAATGTAAATTGAGATGAAATATCTCATAAAGGCCATATCCTTAGGTTAAGTGTAAATCAACGACATAGTTATGTGTGAAAAATATAAATACCCTAAATATGATTGGCTATTCAGTGTAAAACAATCAAAGTACATTCACACATAATCTTGTAAAAACAACACCAATGAATTGGATGTTTAACTCAACAAATGGAGAAAGAATTAAAATTAATCTTATAAAATTAATATCGATGACTTGAGAAATTATCAATGGAGTGATTATGTGTATCAAAATTATATCCATAGAAAATTGGAGTGGAAATTATGACTTAAAAAAATGAATAGTGATTCCACACATACTCTCAGAGTAAAATAATCAATGAAGTTTGCGTAAAGCCGAATAAATGGAAATGGAAATTTCAAATTCCCTTACCGATTAGGTAACTTATGAAACATACACACATGAAAGAAGGATCATACAATGATTATGTAAATACCCATAAATTAAAGTATATTACACAATGAATACAATCATGGGAAGTACACGTACACCACATTCAATAAATAAGTGGTGAATAGTGGAATTCTCATGAAATTAAGAGTTAGATAAGAAACCCCTTACTTTGTACTTTTTCCTTGGTCGACGGTAGGTTAAACTCCTGTATAATGGTGAAATAATTGTTATTGAATTATAAAATAATAATTTACATTAATATGATATCATATATGATCTTTTAACATTGATTTGTTAATAATATCTTAGTATTATCGTCATTTCGGGTGTTAACTTACTCGTTTTCCTTTATATTCTTTGTCATGTAAGCTATATTTGTTATTGATAGGTTGTATCTTATTCATATTTAGAATTATATCAAGTCCTTAAATGTGACAACCGGGTCCCGGTGACAGCACATCCACCCCACCTTAACATGGTCGTCGGGTCCTTGCCCACCAGGTACCACCAGTTGCCCCACAGACACGTGGGGCCCACCCCATGTTCCACCCACATGCCTGAACGGGTCATCTGACTAATTAAAATCCACACATGCCAACACATGTCCTTTCCAGTGTGCTTTGTCCTCACTCAAACACACCCTGAGAAACTTCCCAGGAGGTCACCCATCCAGATCACTACTCCAGGCCAAGCATTCTTAACTGTGGAGTTCTAATCAGGTAGGCTCCCGAAAAGGAAGGTGCACCTTGTTGACATGTGTCATATCATTTAGTCATTTAACCATTTTTCATTCAGGGGTGTTACAATCACCCCCCTTTAGAGCACATGGTCCTCGTTGTGGGCCCTACAGCTCAACCCAGGCAGTGCACCGCACTTAAGGCTGGGTTCCTCCTCTGATACCAATTGTGACAACCGGTTCCCGGTGACAGCACATCCACCCCACCTTAACATGGTTGTCGGGTCCTTGCCCACCAGGTACCACCAGTTCCCCCGCAGACACGTGGGGCCCACCCCAGGGTCCACCCACATGCTTGAACGAGTCATCTGACTAATGACAATCCCCACAAACCAACACATGTCCTTTCCAATGTGCTTTGTCCCCACTCACACACACCCTATGAAACTCCCCATGAGATCACCCATCCTAATCACTACTTCAGGCCAAGCATGCTTAACTAGGGAGTCCTAATCAGGTAGGCTCCCAAAAAGAAAGGTGCACTTTGTTGACATGAGTCATAGCATTTAGTCATTTAACCCTTTATAATTATGGGGTGTTACATTAAGCATTATTTTTAAATCATCAAATGATAATTATACTTGAATGGATACGATGGAGAATGAATCTCATTGCTTTCGTGGAGACGGTAGTCCATACGTACGCACGAGCGACAATATCAATTTTTTGATGTTAAAATAATATATAATTGGATGGTATATCATATAGATAGAATAATTATAACTTTATATTTCTTATTTACATGAATTACACATCATTATTATACCCATCCAAATAATAATTTATTGAATGACAATTACACCACGACGTGGAGACGGTAAGCCGTACGTACGCACGTATGGTGACATGTCATTCAAAGGATGGATAGAATAATTAATATGGTTGTACCATATTTATAATAACATTATAGTATATAGAAGATACTGGAAAATTATTTTATAATGGGAATGACAAATAAATAATAAGTTGAAGAAGAAAAGAATTTGAAAAAGGCTGGTAAAAACATTACCTCTTCTTCGGGTTCTTCCTTTTGATTTGATCAAAAGGGCTCCTTATGTTGGCTTTCTGATCAAAATACGTCCTCTAGGTTGTAGTGAGAGAAGTTGAGAGAGTATTTGGGCAGGGTTAGGCCTAACCAAAATGCTTTGAAGGGGTGAAGTAATGAGAAGGGGGAGTGACCTTTTATAAGAGGGTTGAGGGGCACCTTTGGAAAAGCTAGAAATATTATTTTATAATAAATTCATATTCGTTTTCTAATGGATCCAAAGTGGATTATTTAACGGTTAAGGTGGGGATAGGTTGAAAACCACTCAACCAATAGAATTTAGACAGGTTTGGGTCATTATATTAACCTTACCTTTATGTATTAACTCTTAGTTAATTGGTTTCACTTTTACAGTGTCTCTTTGTATTTTTTTATTACATGGTTAATAAACATACTATATACATCCAAGAGACCCCCAAGTGGTCCATTAATGATACATATATCATTATATATGTATCTTGGCCGAACCGTATATTTTTAGGAATTTAATATAAATTAATATTATAATATTGTTTTTAAAATATCTTTTATGTCAATTTTGACACTATTCAATAAGTTTTTTTTGTGAAATTGATTACAGAATGATTAATTCTAAAAAAATAAATTAAATAAATACTAATATGTCATATTAACCTAAAAAACTTAGTTTAATTCAATAAAAGTCTCCAATTATATTTATTTGAGTATTTATAATATCAATTATTTTAATTTTTCACTATTATGGTAATTACGCATCATCATTGTGTCATAGATAAATTAAATTTTTTATTGTAAAAAAATTATAAATAAAATATAATTATGCCTTAAATCTTTTTATCTTTCTAATGAATATTTATAATCGAATTTATCTTATGTTGAACCCTATATTAAAAATGTTTTAGTAAATAAACTTTGATTTTAACTCTTTTAACTCTTCTTTGAATTAAATAATAATAAATGTCCTAATCTAATCCAAGTGGACCTAAATGATATTATTTTACTCCTAAGGTTGTTTTTGGTCGAGATACACTTGTAAAATAGAATTAGGACATGTGTTAGGGTAATATTAAGATCCTTTTTACCCTTAATTACCCTATTTACTTTTAACCGTGGTAAATAAAAGTAAAAAGTTACTATTCACCAAAAATTACTTTCATCATAATGAACCACATTTTACTCATTGATATTAACCAGGCCTCTCGTATTTTCTAAATTCCACTCACAAAAGCAGTCAAATTAAGTTTTATGAAAAAATCAGTTTTTTTACTCCACTTAGTTGTTTCACTATTCATCAAAAAATGAAAGTTTCTAGAAAAATTCCAAAAATTATGCCTAAGATATATTTGATATTATTATTTCAAAAATTATGTCTATTTTACAAAATTATAAACATATCAGTTGCATTAATTAATTTAAAAATTAATTCCCGTCGTCAAAACAAATAGTGTGTTTTTAAGAGATAATAACTATCAAAAGATTGACACTTGTTTATGTCTGGTTTAAATGTGAAATCTCATAAAATTACTAACATTGTATTAAATGTTAAAAATATATTCTAAATATACTTTAAAACCACTCAAATTAATAATTTATCACTATTTATTATTTCGATTAAAAAAGTTGTTTTTAATTAAAATTTAGTAATTTTCACTATTCATCAACATATGAAAGTTATCCGAAAAGTACCAAAATTTCACACTAATCTAATTTCTATATTAAGAATCCAAAACTGAAGTCCTTTTCAAAAGATAAAATTTATAAAATTTGAAAATGTAGGTATTACTATTCATAACGACAAGTTTTATTGGTCGTGGTCTGTTAGAATCTCGAAGTTTCGTACAATGCTTATCATTGCATTATTCAAATGGAACGTACCATGGAAGCTTGGGGTGTTACATTCTCCCATCCTTCAATAAATTGTGTCCTCACAATTTTTTTTAAAATTGGGCTTGAGAATATAATCTAATGACCCTCATCGGAAAAAGAGTCAATAAAACTATCACTTTAAAAGAAAGGAAGGGAGGTATAAAGGTCACCCAAGATAACCCATACTAGGATTCCATGTAGTAAAACATGGATATGGATGATAAACTATGTGTTCAGTTCTGAGGGAGAGGAATAGAAAACCTGATCAGGAGAAAGTTAACAATAAGGAAATCACAAACTTGTGTTGGGACAAACGGTCCTTAGTCTCCCAGTAGGAAAAGTAAACGAACAACATTTTTTTGTTTTAAGATACATTACATAAGGATGAGGAATTCATTTATGATATTTACTAAGAACATAAAGAGATATAATTACTTTTTAAGTACTGTTTCATTCTTTTATAACTTTTTACCACTAAATCATTTTCTTGAACAATGAGTATTCAAGAAGACTTGGTCACAATGGAAGAGCTAAAATAAACTTCTATAAAAATACATGATCCACGTTGGATAATCTATATATTTACCTTGTATGTTGTGATTAATCATAACCAAAATGATTAGTATAATATTTAATGACCCCCCAAATGGATATTCCATTAGAGAAAAAAACACTGATCTTAATTTCTAAAATTAAACCATCAATACCCCAAAGTTAAATAAATACCATTCAATAATTATTTGTCTTTAAAATCCTTAAATATAATCCAAACTAATATTGAAACTCAAAACTTATAAGAATATAGTCTTCCATGTCAAATTGTATCTCCAAATGACATTAGTTACTCTTAATTTCACATAATTAAAAGTAGTTAACCTAATCATTTCCATAAACAACCCAAACCACTATAAATCCACAATAAAAACATAGATAACAATCCACCATTACTCCTCAAATGAAATCCCATACTATTCAATTTTCCATTCAAAAAAGTGAACAAATTCCAAAATAACATTTATCACTTAAATAACAAATCATTTTCCTATACTAGGGTTATTCATTTGATAAGACACATAATCCCAAATAAAATTATTAATGATCAATAAAATCATTTAACTAAAAATAATAGTCACACTAACCAGGGACATCACGTAGTTTAGTGGTAGGCGATAAATCCAAATCACACTTTGGTTGTGGGTTCGATTCCCACAGCTTTGTCCGACACGACGGGTTTTCACACGGTCTGCGTGTTGTCCTTTTTCAAAAACTATATATTATAACATTACCAAAATGTGATAAATTTCTCAAAATAACCATAAAATAATTTAACCACAAATCTTATCTCATACCTTTCATTTTCATCCCAAATTATAATAACATATAATTGCCTTAAACCCAATGATCATAAAAAACCAAATGGTTATTTATAACTATATTCACAAGAGAAAAGAAAATTCTTCATCAAATATAATTCTCACATGGAAAACTGTAGGGTTAAAAATACAAGAGAAAATTATTCCAAAGTAAACCCATCAACAAGGAGCTCTAATAATTTTTAAACATTTCTCCAACCATTTATTTCCACATAGGTTCTTCTTTGACCAAGAAAATATCCTACAGAATTGAGCATTCTCTCGGGTAATGGCCAGATCCCCTACATTTATGGAAAATGCCTGTAAATGGACTCTTGGGACCATTTTTATCCTCTTCTATAGTAATATTCATTTTTCTTCGGCAATTCATCAGTTTATGTCCTTCTATACCACACGTAAAGCATTTATTTGTCCCATTGAGACACTTTACTGGGTGTCTTCTTCCACATTTCCTACATGATGGAAATTGAGGATTCCTTTGTCCATGGCCTCCACTGTTGGAGATCTTATCATTCATCACCTTTATCATCTTTTTTGAGTCCGGGAATTGGTTATATTATATATTGTTGATCATATTTTTGGAAAATTGAATTGGCATAAAGTCGATATCTTTTATGCCTATCAACATTCCATTGTGTTGCTCATTTCCACCACCGTTCCCACCTTGTACATCGTTCTCAAAGTCACTATGACTTCCTTGGAATCCAACCATTGACTAAAACCAAAGAGCATTGTGTGAGTAACAGTAGTCATAAAATAATTTAGAGATTAACATGTCACCATATTCTCAATTTGAAACACATTAGGATTAACCAAGGTCATTTACTCTCATCTTATATATATAATAGTTCAAATCAGTTAGTATTGAAAATGTAATTATCCAAAGCATATCCCCCGGGAGTGCCCTAACCAGGAGTGCAGCAAGGCCCATTGTCGTGCACCAGTTCCCGTTCGAGTATAGCTCAAAGCGGTGTTTTCAGGTTTTACCCCTAGGTACATCTGTTCCAGAGCCGCCTCTACCCGCTCGTATCCAGACAGGAATGTATTGTTTGGAAAAATCACAAAATCTCTACAATACCAAAATTCTAGGAAGTTCTTCTATACAAATCCCCAAAGTTCATCTTAGGTTTATGTTCTTTAATCAGAGTTTATCTAAATCTAGCTTCCATGGTTTTTACTAAACCTCCCTCTGATACCAGCTGTAACACCCCGACCCTAGATACCCAGAGTCGGTGCATTATTACATAACATTTGCATGATCACAAAGGATCATGTCTCGAAAGACCAATTAGTTTAGTAGTCTTTGAAACACTAGATATATTAATAAGTCTTACATTACATCATAAGGTAAAAAAACTACAACAACATCTTGTCTTTATATCCCCGCATACTATCCCTGCAGGTCATTCATAAATTACTTCTTCACATCCCAGAAAAAATAAAACATTGAAAGGGGTGATCTCATATGCTCAGTAAGGATAACAATATAGTAGAAGCTTTCATAGATATGCATAAACACTTAATGAAATTTATAACTAAAACAAAATCCTTTTAAACTTGAACTTCAGCATAATATAGAAACAATAAAATCAAATAATGCCATTTTTTTATTCACATGGACATTATACTAGTCGAACAATCATATACAATATCAATAACCACTTTCATAATGATGGAATGCATAATTCCAGACTATCATAACCACATAGCCAAGGCCTCGTGCCAAGAAAAAAAATAAGATTTTGCCATGGCATTGTGCCGAGAATCTAGTTTGTCTCATGAGACCTACCGATTCATTGAGAAGCTATAGTGGGCTCTACCTGTCACTTTCTAAGTCCAATGCATTCCTCATATGAAAAGTTTTAAACATAACATAAACATTCGTATTAAAACTAGTATACGAAATGTCAATACTTTATCCACAAACCATGAATGGTATAAAAATAGCACATCCACATTCAAACATAACTCATTCGATACAATATGGAAGATTTTATTGTATCATATTAACATCAATCGAGAATAATGAAGGATATTTACATAGATGAAAATAAACATCAAAACTATTTGAGAGAAATATCCCCCTTTTTCTTGAAATCATTTAAAAGTCACACTATTTGTCAAGAAGCCATTTAAAAATAGATTTTTGAATCAAAGTTTCCCATACCACTTTGAAACTTTTAAAGGAGTTTTAATTTTAAAACATTAATTTCCATATAAATAAATCCTTAAAACCATTTTTAAAACATGGACATTAATGATCAAGATTTAGAAGAATAAGTCTTTAAAACATTTAAAAATGGTATTTTAGTTAGAGTTTCTAACCAAAAGAGAGACACATTAATAAAAATAATCGAGGTAATCAAAACATTGTAATATCATGAGAATAAAGGGATTCATGATGTACTATGTAAAAGTACATTATATACACCACATAAAAGTGATTTGTTGTATAACAACAAAGACGTCTCAATGGAATTTAAATAGAGATGAAATCTCTCATAAAGGCCGTATCCTTTGGTTAAGGATAAATCAACAACATAGTTATGTGTGAAAAATATAAATACACTAAATATGATTGGATATTTAGTGTAAAACAATCAAACTACATTCATACATAATCTTGTAAAAACAACACCAATGAATTGGATGTTTAACCCAACAAATGGAGAATGAGTTAAAATTACTCTTATCAAATTCATATCGATGTCTTGAGAAATTATAGATGGAGTTATTATGTGTATTAAAAGTATATCCATAGAAAAGGGGAGTGGAAATTATGACTTAAGAAAATGAATAGTGATTCCACACATAATCTCAGAGTAAAATAATCAACGAAGTTTGCGTAAAGCCAAATAAATGGAAATGGAAATTTCAAATTCCCTTATCGATTAGGTAACAGATGAAACATACACCCATGAAAGAAGGATCATACAATGATGATGTAAATACCCATAAATTAAATTATTTTAGACAGTGAATACAATCATGGGCAGTACACATGCACCACATGCAGTAAATAAGTGGTGAATAATGGAATTCTCAAGAAATTAAGAGTTAGATAAGAAACCCCTTACTTTGCACTTTTTCCTTGGTCGACAGTAGGTTAAACTCTGGTATAATGGTGAAATAATTGTTATTGAATTATAAAATAATAATTTACATTAATATGACATCATATATTATCTTTTAACATTTATTTGTTAATAATATCTTAGTATTATCGTCATTTCGTGTGTTAACATACTCATTTTCCTTTATATTATTTGTTACGTAAGATGTGTTTGTTATGGATAGGTTGTATCTTATTCAAATTCAAAATTATATCAAGTCCTTAAAAATTATTTTTAAGTCATCAAATGATAATTATACTTGAATGGATACGATGGAGAATGAATCTCATCGCTTTCATGGAGACGGTAGTCCGTATGTACGCAGGAGCGACAATATCATTCTTTTGATGTTAAAATTATATATAATTGGATGTTATATCATATAGACAAAATAATTATCATGTTATATTTATTATTTACATGAATTAAACATCATTATTATCCCCATCCATATAATAATTTATTGAATGACAATTACACCACGACGTGGAGACGGTAAGCCCTACGTACACACGTATGGTGACATGTCATTTAAAGGATGGACAGAATAATGTATATGGTTGTACCATATTTATAATAATATTATAGTATATCGGAGATACTGGATTCATTATTTTAGAATGATAATAACAAAGAAATAAAAAGTTGAAGAAGAAAAGAATTTGAAAAAGGGTGTTAAAAACATTACCTCTTCTTCGGGTTCTTCCTTTTGATTTGATCAAAAGGGATCCTTATGTTGGATTTATGATCAAAATAAGGCCTCTAGGTTATATTGAGGGAATTTTAGAGAGTAATTGGGCAGGGTTTGGACGATCCAAAAGGCTTTGAAGGTGTTAAATAATGAGAAGGGGGAGTGCCCTTTTATAAGAGGGGTGAGGGGCACCTTTGGAAAATCTAGAAATATTATTTTATAATAAATTCATATTCGGTTTCTAATGGATCCAAAGTGTATTATTTAAAGTTTGATATGGGGATAGGTATAAAACCACTCAACCAATATAATTTAGATAGGTTTGGGTCATTATTGTAACCTTCTCTTTAAGTATTAACTCTTAGATAATTAGTTTCACTTTTACAATGTCTCTTTGTATTTTTATATTATATGGTTAATAAACATAAAATATACATCCAAGAGACACCCAAGTGGTCCATTAATGATACAACTATAATGATATAAGTCTCTTGTCCGAACCTTATCTTTTTAGGAATTTTATATCAATTAATAATATAATATTTGTTTTAAAAATCATTTATGTCAATTTTGACACTATTCAATAATTGATTTTTTTGAAACTGATAATAGAATAATTTCCTTGAAAACATTCCATTAAATAAATCCTAATAGGTCATATTAACCTAGAAAATTGTTGTTATTCAATAAAAGTCTCCAATTATATTTATTTGGGTATTTATAATATCAATTATATTAATTTTTTATTATTATGGTAATTACTACATCATTATTGTGTCATAAATAAATTAAATTATTTAATGGCTAAAAATTACAAATAAAATATCATTATGTATTAAATTTGTTTAGATTTATAATTAATATTTATAATCTAATTTATCTTATGTGTATCCCAATATTAAAAATGTTTTAGTAAATAAACATTGAATTTAACTCTTTTAACTCTTCTTTGAATTAAATAATAATAAATGTCCTAATATAATCCAAGATGACCTAAATGATAATATTTTAATCATAAGATTGTATGTGGTCGGGATACACATGTGCAATAGAATTAGGACACGTGTTAGGGTAACATTAATATCATTTTTACCCTTAATTACCCTATTTATTTTAACAGTGGTAAATAAAAGTAAAAAGTTACTATTCACCAAAAATTATTTTCATCTCAATGAACCATGTTTTACTCCTTGATATTAACTGTATGTCTTGGATTTTCGAAATTCCACTCACAAAAGAGGTGAAATTATGTTTTATGAAAAATTCAGTTTTTTAACTACCACTTAGTGGTTTCACTATTCATCAAAAAATGAATGTTTTCTGAAAAATACCAAAAATTAGGCCTATTCTATATTTGATATTATGAATTAAAAAATGAAGCCTATTTTACCAAATTCAAAAGATATCAGTTGCATTAATTAATTTAAAAATTAATTCCCGTCGTCAAAACAAATAGCATGTTTTTAAGAGATAATAACTATCCAAAGATTGACACTTGTTTATTTCTTGTTTAAATGTGAAATCTCATCCAATGACTAAAATTTTATGAAATGGTAAAAATATATTCTAAAAATACTTTAAAACCACTCAAATTAATAATTTATCACTATTAATTATTTCTATTATAAAAGTTGTTTTTAATTAAAATTTAGTAATTTTCACTATTCATCAAAATATAAAAGTTATCTGAAAAGTACCAAAATTTTACGCTAATCTAATTTCGATATTAAGAATCCAAAACTGAAGTCCATTTACAAATATAAAATTTATAAAATTTCAAAAAGTAGGTATTAATATTCATAACAGCTAGTTTGATTGGTTGTGGTGTGATAGAATCTTGAAGTTGCATGCAATGCACGTCAATGCATTATTCAAAGAGAAACATACCGTGGAAACTTGTGGTGTTACAAGTTTGACCCCTGTATGTCGTTTGGTTTTTTGAGGGAGAGGTGTTTCTAGATGATGATGAGGTTCACTCCTGATAGGTATCTTTTGGGGTGGTTGTTCAGACCCTCTCTTTTCTTCTGGTTTGTTTTTTATTCACAAGGGCAAGAATAGTTTGAGAGGTATCTAATGTAATGGCCTAGAACCTCCTGGACCATTACTTTTCCAAAATAAATCTCCACCAAAATAGTGTCACCGTGACGGTGACACCGTGTCCTCACCCAGCCCTCTATTTTCTTTTTCTAGTCCCGCTCCCGCAACGTAATTTTTTCAAGTAAATAAATTCTTTTACCCATTCAAGGCCACTTAAATCCCATAATTAATTACTAAAAATCCAGAGAAACCTCCCCGATGGGGGATATTAAATAAAAACTTAATGCAATCGTTTGTAACATCCAAACCAAGTGTCATACCACGATCCAACATTCTAGGCGTTCAAAATTCCCATATCCCGTAACAACGGGATCTTATCTATATATCGCACGGGATGTTCTTTTTCCTATTCTTCATTTGGCCAGCTTCGTTCTTCCACCTGGTGCGCCAGGAGTCCATTCTTCCTATGGCTTGTGGTTCACCTCTTCTGGAGCTTTCTGCACCCCTTCGAGTCCACAGAATTCCTCCTCTACAAGCTGTGCATCCCCTGTTCATGGAGCGTGGAGAAAAACGCCAATCCTGATCAATC
This sequence comes from Viscum album, assembly GCA_963277665.1. Lineage (NCBI taxonomy): Eukaryota > Viridiplantae > Streptophyta > Magnoliopsida > Santalales > Viscaceae > Viscum > Viscum album. The sequence continues at coordinate 608,402,091 of OY728127.1, forward strand.
AAGTGGAGATTTTTTCTTCACCTCTCCTTTCTGTGTATTATGAGGGGTGGGTACGCCTTTGTCTCTATTGGAACTGATGAAACCAAACTTAATGCAGATCATGAATGGACCTTTAAAGAATGAAGGGGGGTGACCGATGTTCTTATGTACTATTTTATGTTGATATGTGTTTTGAATTGTGTGGTCATATGCTCACTGAAAATCATGTCCTGAGGTCTATTATTATCCCATGAATCTTCGGGTAGGGTAGTTGTGATGGTTGGCCCAGGTGTCTGCGGGTAGTTTGTTTCCCAAGTGTCTTCGGGATGAGGCCCAGGTGTCTTCGGGAATGGTAGTAGTTATTCTGAAGTAGTAGTTTGTGGGTGAGGTTATGCAGGGTGGTTGTGGCCCAGGTGTGTGCGGGTGGGGTTATACAGTGGGTCTGCGGTGAGGTTTCGGCCCAGGTGCATGTGGGCAGGGTTTGGCAGTGGGACTACAGTTAGAATGGCAGGATTGGTTCGATGATTTGGATGTCTTTAATAACCAGTGGGAAAGTGGCATGGGGTACCCAAATATCATTGTGTTATTACTATACTTTACTTGACATGCGTTATTTGTGGAGTGTTCCCTGGTGAGGCATGGGTGGATTGTTTACCTTGCTAGATGTTTTTGTTATCTCTTTTCTCGCAAGGCATTAGAATGCCTCTCCACTTGTGCATGAGAGCTTTTGGTTTTCCCTACTGAGTATACTTGTATGCTCAACGTACGTATATAAAACTTCTTTCAGGTTTCCAGGAGGACTTCAAGGATAGTGCGGGGTTGTACTATCTTGGATGTTGGGGTATTTTCTATTGTCGTTTTCCTTTTCTTGGTGCTTTACCTTTGGAGTTTTTGAGGCTTGTATTATTTACTATTGAACATGAATTTGGGAATGGGTTACATTTGGCTTTACCTTTACTTTCAAATTTGGTATTGTTGGGGTGGTTATCTTATCTCTCGATCCTATAAAAATAAAAAGTGTAATGCCTTCCATTATGTGTGATATTCTATACCATTGGTTCTAGTCTCCACTACAAAACCTATTGAAGGAGGGTCTCGGGGGGTCATTATCTCTCCTTCATCGTAAAGAAGGAATGATCTTGCAATCTGCTGTCCCTTCTCCTTTTGTTGAAGGGGGGTCCTGACATTAAATCTTTCCTAGGTGAATCCTAACATTCCATGTTCAATGGTGCCCTCATATTTTCAATTCAATAACCCTTTCTAATGATAGAAAACCCTCTCACACATTTATTTAAATGAAGCTTAAAAATACCTCTAAAATTAATTTTCACTCTCAACTCGATATGATCAAGGTTAGGATCATCATAAAGGGAAAATAAACTCACAAGCTCAATGGTAATCTTGAATTTTTAATATGAGTTACTATTTAGGAATTATAAGGATATGAAAATAAAATAAATTTTTCTTAATTATTTTTTTATGGAAAAAAACTAACTTCCACCGTTGTCCCATTATGGAGAATGTTAGGATCTTCCTAAAGAAAGCATACCCTCATGAGCTCCGTGGTGGTCTCGTATTTTTAATCTAAGTGACCATTCATGAGTTATAATAATTTTAAAAACAAAATAATTTTATTTAATAATTTTATTTATAGTTTTGTCAGTTTTGGGTTTTCTCAGTAGAGGGATGCACTGACTAAACTTAAGTTGCGCCTTGGGTAAACCCGCCAACATGAATATAACAATGCCGTCAAATTTCTAATATTGGATCATATTTATTATTTTTTCTACGTTGTATGGAAAACTACTTAGGCGTGCTATTTAAAGAATTATATTTTTCGATGGATCATTCTGGGCACTCTGGGCCTCAGAATCACATTCTGTCTTAGCACCTAGTCTCAAAATAATTCCATATAAATTTTAATAAATTATAAGGAAATTCTGGGACATTACATTCTCCCCACCTTAGGGATTTACATCCCTAAAATCCAAAACAAAGTCTAATCAAACATGTGGGGGTGCTGAACATGAAACTAGGACTCCCACTCCCATGTTCTCTCCTAGAGATTCTTGTGTTGCCACTACACATGCACCAAAAGAATAGACTATCCACAATATAACCTATATTTTAGATCCTCTATGTCCACCAAGAAATCTTCAAATGTCTCCCCATAATTAATTTCCAATTCTCCCCAGTCGATGATTTGCAATGGATCATGCATGTTCCTCATCAGATATGACACGTGGAAATCATTGAGCACCCAGTGCAGCTGTGGGGGATGATCTAGGTGGTACACCACCATTCCAACTATGTTTAGGATCTTTAATGGTTGGATTAATATTAGAGATAACTTTCCACACTGACCAAGTCTACGTAATCTCCATTAGGGTGAGACCCAAAAGAAAACATGGTCTCTATCCTCGAACTCTAAGGGTCTTCTTGTCCTGTATGCATAATACTTCTGTCTACTCTGTGCAGTCCTCATCCGTCCTTGGATGATATGCGTCTTTTTAGTGGTAGATAATACCTTCTCTGGACACATGCGTTCTGACACCCCAAGGTCTATCCAGCATAGAGGTGATCTGTATGGTCGTCTGTATAAGACCAAAAATGATACCATGCCAATGGTGGAGTGACAACTATTGTTGTATGCAAACTCCACCAGTGGTAGGTTGTCCTCCCAACAACAATAAAAATCTAGGACATAGGCATAAAGAATTTCCTCCATGGTATGCATGGTCCACTCCATCTGACCATATGTTTAGAGGTAAAAAGCTATGCTCAAGTTCAGCTGATTCCCTAATGACTCCTACAACCCCTTACGCAACGAGGATGTAAATCGTGCATCATAGTCTGAGATGATATTCTAAATAACCATTTCAATCTGTAGTATCTCTTACATGTAGAGGAATCACAAGCCCTAAACCGATCCTTGCTCCAAGATGTGTAGGAAGTGAGCTGATTTAGTGCGTCATCCAACGATCACCCAAATATAGTCATGGCCCCTAGACATGTGTCGTAATCCTGTCACAAAGTCAATTGAGATAACATCCCACTTACACTATTGTACCTCAAGTGTTTGTTCCAAGCGTGTTGGAACCTGATTCTCAACATTCACTTACTAAAAAGTGAGGCATCATGAAATGATCTTTGCCACTGCTTTCTTCATCCTTGAACACTAGTACTAACGTTTGAGGTCTTTGTACATATTTTCCACACCAGGATGTACATACAATGGGGATCTAAAGAACTCCTTCTACACCTTGTCTCGAAATGTCATTGGTACAATTCTGCACCCTCTGAAACGGATGATGTGCTCCCCAACTATCAATAATAAACCATGATTCTTTCTTGAGGATATCGGAGCACGTCGGGCCTCACCGTCAACATCCACAAGATATGACTCCCTAACTCACTGAAGGAGTGGGGGAGTAATAGTCATATACTAGAGGTAAGATTCTTCATCATCATCTACATAGGAAAACTGCATCACAGCGAGCTACTCTGTCGCCTCACTCAACAGATACAAACCAGACCTCCTACTGAGTGCTTCATCCACTATATTCGCATTCCCATGAGTATAGGCTATCTCAAAGTCATAGTCCTAGATGAACCCTATCTATCTCCACTGTCTCAACTGCTAAAAAGCCTATGGGAACCTTTCCGTCCATGCGAAACGATACACTGTTTAACTGATTGATGTGCACATCATACCTTTGGTAGTGGGTACTCATTATCCACGACCACATGGTTAATGTGCTAGTAATCCACACATATCCTTGAATAATGGGTCATACTAATCCTTTCCTATTAAAGTCCCCCACCTACACCCCTGCTCACGATTCTCTACTAAATCCATCTGATAAACTAATTCTGATATTTGTGCCATCTCATGGTGTAGAATGATACATAAGTCCCTCTAACTATGGGAAGATAATCCTAGAAACATCTTTTGAAAGTAAATTCCTGCAATTGGAAACTATTGTTGGGAACTGAAAACTCAAAAAAATCCACTTCCATGAGGGTAAGTCTGGCCGTCTCAAGAGGGATCAGCTAAACCCTCTTATACATGAGGTTATCCTATGTTTCCTGGGTTTATGTTTTCGCCGACAAAAGAAAACCCATCTCTAATTCTGCAGATATACCCGATCCTTTTTCCTAAAACAATCAATCAGAACATGAAATGTGGTTGACCAGTCCCTACCAAAATTAATATCGTAAGGCCCTGACGCTTCCACCAAGAGGTTACAACAAAAAATATCACCTCAATGGTCAGATAACACAATTTTCATAAGTGTGATTATCAAGTCTCCTCTTGTAGGTATCTCTAGATGTAAGGATCAAGTCAACGGTATAACCGGAAACTCTAGGTATTGAAAAAGCTTCATGACAAGATGGAATAATTTGTAACTATTTCTATTAATACGAAATCTATTAGTAGATACATACCATACCTAAAATGATTGTTGGATCCCTTATTTTATACTCCTTGACCAAATGAAGCTACTCCCTTCCCATATCCACTAGCTCCCTGAATCTGGTGGGGACCACATTGGGGTGGTGGTTGTAACATATCAAAATTTATACCACCTCAGGTTGCTCTCCTAGATCCTATTCCATGTATTTATCCCTACAGATTCACTTTTACTTATCACATCCTCTTACCAAAACATTTTTCACATCCATGTCTCTGAGATTGATGTTAGTTTCATAATTTCCCACTGGTGTTATTCACTGGATGTATCTACTCAGCCAAAAAACATTCAACCAAAAAGGTTCTCTCTAGAACCCTATCATATGTTGGAATGAAAAGAAGAATAATGTTACCTAGGTTGTCCCTAAAGACATCTTGATCTGAGGTTTGAGCCTTGAAGAACTAATTGTATCATATTAATAGAGTACCTGGAATGGTTGGTATCCCTAGATGAATACTCAGCTACCAACATGTCATCCTGTTGAAGCTATAGATGTTCTTGAGAACACAAACCCATGAGATTTTTATTGAAGATACCCCTTCATTGAGAATGGTTATCAAGCTCTATCCATGGAAAATTCACATCATCGTGTGATAGGGGTAATATAAACCCTACCATCACCCTCCTGAGTAACATAGAAGGCTCACTACCAGGACCCGATCTAATCTAATGGTTCCCAATCTAGATGATTACTTGGTCGCCACCTCAAGCCATTACTTAGCCTCCTGTGAGTCAGGATTGATTTACAACCTAAAGGGTATTTGTTATTGAAACTCATGTAAGGCATTGAGCCTAAATTTGTCCTCTACTAGTAGTACAGGAAGTAACTGCTGACCAACAAGAATTGGTATTACTGGGACACCACCCGAAGGTACCATCTCATGCAATGGTCCATGTACCGAAGCCTCATCACTTTGTGAACAATCCTCATGGTCATGCACTAGAATCTTAGAGGGTTTTCTGTATGGTGGCATCTTGAAAGAGAATCATGATGAACCATGATCAATAAAGATATACCTAGTGGGATGAATCAAAAAAGATCAAGAGAAAAGAAATTCCATAACACATGTAATCAGTGTATTCATGTACTGAGTGAGATAACATAATTTAGGGTCTTGGTGTGTGGATACATTAGCCACCACACCAACACTGAAATCTCCAAACTGAAATCCGAACTCACGACACATAACACTATTGGCCCTATCAAATATACAGAATCTTAGTTCTTCTGGTATATCCATCCTCCCTCTAATACCAATTTGTCATTACCCATCCCCTAAGCCCATATTGTGACTACCCTATGAATGAAATCCATAGTCCTGAGGCTGCTGACTATCACATGAAAAGAATATACCAAAAAGGGACGGCATATCCTTTAAACCTGTACACAACATACCAGAAATACTTCATAAGGAAAACCAAAAAGGAAATAAAGATAGTAAAACCACAAAAAAGCACCACCACTGAGAGTAAAATGTGTAAAATAAAAGTAAAGGGGACATAATACAAGCCCAACTGAAAGTAAAGTATAGAAAAATAAGTACAAGATCAAGAGGTCATCGACCACAAATCCTACCTAAAGTGTAGGTACAAATCTCTGTCGGATGTCACTGCATCACCCCATGTCTATCGATTCTCCTCCGAGCACTGTCTAGCCCTGGATCCCCAAAGTCCCAGTCAAAGATTTCTATCATCTAAACAAGAAACAGTAGGTGTAGATAATGCTTGTGGAGGGGTGAGTATAATAATACTCAGTATGAACCAATAGTCCAACTTAGGTCTCTCATAAATACACAATGGAAAACACCAAAATAGAAAATACCACAGAGGTAATACCACTAAGAAAGATCTCAAACACATAGCACAAAGTAAAATACATATCTCATTATACATATAACATAAGTACAGAAGTAAAGATGATTTTTCATAAAACTATATCTTCTTATTCTGTTGAGAGGCTCTGCTGGTGATACACACAAATTCTCTAGGTGATGATCCACACAGGGTTCCTAGGGGCTGAGCAACACTTGGTTTCTAGGTGCTGACCCATAGAGGTTCGCTAGGTGCTGAACCACATAGGTTCACTAGGTGATGACCTACACATGCTCGCTAGGTGATGACCCACATAGGATCCCTTGTTGTTGACCCATACAGGATCTTTATGTCCTAACCCATATAGGATCTCAAGTCATTCCTCACGTCACAACCAACCACTCGATTCCCTCACATAGCATGCTTGATTTCCAAAGAGTCTACTCGTCAAGACATTTATCATATATAAACCACCACGAATTCCAACATATAGAAACCCAACGGACCGTCTCATCATAAGGATCCCAAAGAAACCCGTAACGCATCGATCAGATGCCCGATCTGTATGATATGGTCGTTTTTGTAAAAGGGGCCTAGTTGGATTCGAGTCTGATCCCACCCAACCATATACCAAACACCTAAAAAACTCATGTAGAGTGACGCATAAGGAAATCCTAATTACAAGGGTCCCAAATCCACTGATTTTGTGTCAATCAGATGTTCGGTTTGAGAGATATATGTGTTTTAGTGAAACGGGGGCTGGTCGGGTCCGACCTGGGCAGACTGACCTGGCCCGACTTGGGCGGATCGACACGGCCAAACCTGGTCAGACCAACCCATCCTGACCCAGCTCAAGTCTGTCCTAGGCCTAGTTTGGCTTGCTGGGGTGGGTCTGTGTAACACCCCGAGCTTCCATGGTACACTTCTCTTTGAATAATACAGTAGCGTGTGTTGTACGCAACTTCGAGTTCTAACACACACCACGATCAATCAAAGTAGCCGTTATGAATAGTAATACCTAATTTTTAAAATTTTAAAAAATTTATCTCTGAAAATGGACTTCATTTTTCGATTAAGAGTATATAATTTAGTATATGTTGAAATTTTGGTACTTTTCGGATAACTTTAATATTTTGATGAATAGTGAAATTTACTAAATTTTAATTAAAAACAAATTTTTTAATAAAAATAATTATTAGTGATAATTTAGGAATTTGAGTGGTTTTAAAGTATATTTAGAATATATTTTTTCCATTTAATACAATTTTTGTCATTGGAAATAATTTGAAAATTAAACCGGACATAAACAAGTATCAATCTTCTGGTAGTTATTATATCTTAAAAACACGCTTTTTGTTTTGACAACGGGAATTAATTTTAAATTAATTTCTGCCACTTCTGTGTTTTGAATTTGGAAAAATGGATTCCATATTTGGAATCAGTATGTTCAAATTGTGTAAATAGGCAACTTTTATTTTTAGATATTTTTAATAATTACTTCAGTAAATATTTTATTTACCATGGTTAAAGGGTAAATCTGGTAAATAAGGGTTATAAAATAATATTAGAATAATACTAAATTACCCTAAAACGCGTGATAACCTTATTGTTTGATACATGTCCGACCATGGGCTTCTTTGGGTCAGTTTTTGGACCCCATGGAGCCACTTGTAAATGATAATGACACTTTATATTAATTAAGTTAAAATAAATACAAAAATGACATAAGCATATATCTTTTAGAAAAACTATTTTTATATAGGGTTATATAGGTAGGATTTTTGACTATGAATATTAATTAGAAATCTAAAAAGTGTTCCTACATAATTTTATTTTATTTATAATTTTTAGACATTAAATAATTTAATTTATTTATGACACAATGATGACGTAGTAATTACCATAATATTGAAAAAATAAATAATTGTTATTATAAATACCCAAATAAATATAATTTGAGACTTTTAATGAATTAAATTAATTTTCTAGGATAATATGACATATTAAGATTGATTTAATGAACCTTTTGAGAAGTAATCATTCTCTTATGATTTTTACAAAACACAATTATTGAATAGTGTCAAAATTGACATAAAAGAGTTTTTAAAACAAATATTATATTATTAATTGATATTTGATTCCTAAAAATCTAAGGATCGGCCAAGAGACTTATATAATGATATTTGTGTCATTAATGGACCACTTGGGTGTCTCTTTTATGTATATTGTATTTTTATTAACTATATAATATAAAAATACAAAGTGACATGGTAAGTGTCAAACTAATTAACTAAGTCTTAAAACTAAAAGATAAGGTTAATATAATGATCCAAACCTATCTAAATTCTATTGGTTGAGCACTTTTCAACCCATACCCACCTTAAAATTTATATAAACCACTTTTGAGCTATTATAAACCGAATATGAATTTATTATAAAATAATATGTCTAGATTTTCCAATGGTGCCTCTCACCCCTCTTATAAAAGGACACTCACCCTTCTCATTAATTCACACCATCAATTCCTTTTGGTTCGTCCAAACCCTACACAAATACTCTCTAAATTTCCCTCAATTAATCCTAGAGGCCTTCCATTAGTCAGAAAGCGATCCTAATGATCTCTTTTGATCAAATCAAAAGGAAGAACCCGAAGAAGAGGTAATGATTTCACCACCCTTTTTCAAGTTCCTTTTTTCTTCCACTTCTTCTATATTTTTTATTATCATTCTAAAATAATGAATCCAGTATCTTCTATGTACTGTAATATTATTATAAATATGGTACAACCATTTTCAGTATTCTATCCATCCTTTGAATGAAATGTCATCATACGTGCGTACGTACGACTTACCGTCTCCACATCGTGGTGTAATTGTTATTCAATATATTATTATTTGGATGGATATAATAATGATTTGTAATTCATGTAAATAATAAATATAATAGGATAATTATTATTTATATATGATATACCATCCAATTAAATATTATTTTAATATCAAAATAATGATATTTTTGCTCGTGCGTATGTACGGATTACCGTCTCCACGATGCGATGAGATTAATTTCCATGTTCACCATTCATCGACGATTATAAAAATATATGTTACTAATAAGTAAGTAATATATGATAGAATAATTCTACTGGATAGATATATATATTTATATAAGGATTTATGTACTTACATATATCTTATTCACTTACTTCCGTTTAATACTATATGAAAACAGAAACATCGTTTATGCGTACGTACGGACTACCGTCTCCATAAACAATGTTTTCCATTTCATATATATGTCTATTATAAATATTTATATTCTAAATATATATGATATATTTATCATGTTTTATATTCTAGAAGTACTTAAATCATGATCTAAGTGATACAACCAAGAGTAAAAAGTTAAAACACGTACGATAAAGAAATTGATTATTACCCGAAATGTTAACTTAACATGGAAATTATTATTAAATGGGTAATATAAAGACATAAATGAATAATGTATGATATCATAAATATTAATATTGTTCTGGTATAATTTAATAACATACTACGATCTTCATACAGGAGGTTAAACGTACCCTCGACTAAAAGAAAGTTCAAGGTAAGGGGTTTTCATCTCACTCCTTATTCTCGTGAGATTCATGCCATATTACCAGCATTACCTTTTGTGTTGTGTATGTACTGCGCATAATTATATTCATTGTGTAATACACTTCTATTTATGTGTATTTATATTTTTATTGTATGATACTTCTTTCATGGGTTGTATGTTTCGTAAGTTACCAAATTTGTAAGGGTTTATTTCACAATCTCTTCATTATCCGAGGTTGTATATACGTAATAATATACTGGGATCTCTTTATCATCCACATCCATGTTTCTTAAAAATGTATTTAAAAACATTTTTACTATTTACAATAATATGGGTTAAAGACATTTATACCCTTGATTGACTTTTTATAAGAGGTTTATAAAGGAGTCTTTCCGTCATTTTCCAAACAAGGTCCTTTTTAACCTTTTTGGAAAAATTAAGGTAAGAATGTTTTTTTAACTTATAGGGTTGGTGTGGTTATTCTCTTCCATTATTACACCTTTGAAGAATCCTTTACAAGATTATAAATATATCTTCAAAATAAATGGTTTCTCTATAATTATGCGACTTTTAAATGATTTCAGAAAAAGAGAAATTTCTCTCAAATAGTATTGATTTCATCTATGTCAAAATCCTTTGATAAATTTTAAACTTGATTCAAGTTGATTTATTATGATACAAATCATCCATATGGTATTTAAGGTTTTGTGATATTTTTTACTATGGATGAGTTATTTTTATGCCATTAATGGTTTATGATTAAAGTTTTGACATTTTGTATGTTAGTTTTAATACGAATGTTTATGTTATATTTCATCCTCTTCTTAAGATGAATGTGTTGGACTAGTATGTTCCGGGTTGGGGACCAGTAAAATTAAGCCCTCCGGGTTGGTGTCCGGTTATTAGAGGCACTCCGGGTTGGTGTCCGGTTATTAGAGGCACTCCGGGTTGGAGTCCAGTTATTAGAGGCACTCCTGGATGGAGTCCGGTTACAGAGGCTCTCTGGGTTGGGTTCTGATTATATTTATCCCTTAGGTCTTGGGATGAGATCTTGACATAGAAATTAAAGTTTGGCATCATGCATTCCATCATTATGAAAGTGGTTATTGTTATTGTATGTGATTTTTCGATTAGTAGAATATCCATGTGAATAAGTAAATGTAATTATTTCATTTTATTTTTTCCATACTAGGTTGAAGTTCAAATTTAAATGGAATTTGGTTTAGTTATAAATTGCCTTAAATGTTTATTCTTATTTATGAAAGTTTCCGCTAAATTTTTATCCTTACTGAGCATTTGAGCTCACCCCTTTTCTATGTTTTATTTTTCCCAGGATTCCATGAAGTGTAAGGTGATTGATATGCGGGGTTAAGCCAAGGGAATAATGGCATTCATAAAGATTATTTATATTTATTTGTACGTCATAAGGTGCAAATGTAACATTCATGTATGTGATCTATTTTTCGAAGACTGCTAAACTGATCGGTCCTTCGGGACTTGATTCCATGTAATCATGCCAATGTATTAAAATAATGCACCGACTCTAGGTAACTAGGGTCGGGGTGTTACAGTTGTTATGAGAGGAGGTTTAGTAATAACCTTGGAAACTAGATTTAGATAAACTCTGATTAGAGAACATAGCCCTAAGATAGACTTTGAGAATTAGTATAGAAGAACATCCTAGAATTTTGGTATTGTAGAGATTTTGTGAGTTTTCTGAGAAATACATCCCTGTCTGGATACGAGCATGTAGAGACGGCTCTAGCACAGATGTACCTAGGGGTAAAACCCGAAAACAACACTTTGAACTAGACTTGAAAGGGAACTAGTTCACGACAACAGGCCTCGATGCACTCTTGGTTACGACACTACCGGGGGATATGCTTAGGATAATTCTCATTTTCTTTACAAACCATTATGAAGGGCTTATGAGTATATACTTACTCAAAGAATACGTTTTTATGATTATGGATTATATCCATAAACTGTCCAATTTGTGTTAGGTATTTTACGATTTTGGTAATTATTCATTGCAATTCATAAATTGAACTGGTTTATTATATTGTATAGAAATGGAACCCATTAGAAGGAATGTGAACTCCTATATTACGTATGATCCAAAGAGTAAGAAGGATCATATATTTCGTTGTCCTAAGCCAGAATTTATAAGAGAAATAGTTTCCCACATATTATCATCATAAGAAGAAATAGTATCATGTGTTTATAAGATGAGTACAGAATTTTCGGAGTCCTATGGAATTGAAGGGAAACAAGAGAAGAAAAGGATGTAAAAGAGAAAGAGGGATAAAGGGAACATGGAAAAGAAGAATTTTTCCATATGTGATATCTGTGGGAAGAAACACCCTGGAAATTTATTGAAAGAAATGAGAGTTTGTTATAAGTGTGGAGGAAAAGGGCACAAAGTACATGACTGCAAGGGTAAGAAAATGGCTTCAAATGTAAAATTCTTCATTTTCAAGGCGTTTGGACACTACGCGAACCAATGTCCCAGTCATCAGACTATGCCGCAAATGATGCTATTGGATAATAATAAAGTTATGATACTACCACAGATGAAGAGGAATGACTATTGTTCTTCTTTTGTTATTTTAGAATTATTTCATTTAAGTGTTGTATCAATGATGTTCTGGAAATAAATAAGGATTGTACTGCAGTACTATTTAATTAAGGATTTGAGATTTTATGGTACTAATAAAAGTGACTCTACAACGAGTTAATTTTTTTTGGAAATTACATGGTTGAAGGAAAGATAAACCTTAATATGGTCCTAGTATTGAGTTAGTGATTTTGGAATAAGAGATGGTTGATTTTGGTAATTTAGGATGTTGCGGTGTTTAAAAAGAATATATGAGGAAGGCGTTCACATGTTATTCCCTGGGAAAACGGATCTTCATTATGTTTAACTTCATTGTAAATTGTGGACTGTGAGTTTGGATAAGATTATTTTGGATAAGTCTAATGGTTGGAATGGATTAAGTTTGAAAGGTAAGTTTTTTGGATTTTTATAAAAGGACAACATGCAGACTGTGTGACGACCCGTCGTGTCAGACAAAGCTGCTGGAATCAAACCCACAACCATAGTGCAATTGGGATTTATCACCTACCATTGTGCTACATGATGTTCCTGGATGGTATAATGTAGTTTCTTTACATAAAGTGTCTGATATGTGAAATATAAATTCATTATATTTGGAACCCTATACGATTAGGATAAATAGAGTATTTATGAGTTGTATTATGTTTTGGGGTGAAAGATGAGTTTGTGGTAGAAATTTATTAATGGATAAATATATAATTATAAAGTAAGTATATCTCTTTATGATCTTAGCCAATCTCATAAATAAATTTCTCAACATTAAGAAAAGGAACTTAGAACAAAAATTTTGTCCTAGATGGTACCTTAGACCATCAATAATTTATGGCTTTGGGATTGTTGGCCTTTTCATAGTCATGTTTTCTACCACTCTCCATCAGATAATTGATGGTTAGATTTCTCTTCCATATCCATATTTTCTTATATGGAACCCTAGTATGTGTTATTTTCGATAATCTTCATACTTTCCACTCTTTATTTTAAATAGAGGCCAAATTAATACATTTTTCGATGTGGGATTTCAATTAAGATATTTTGAAACATCAAAAATGTGTTATCGTAATACCTTATGTTTTGTTGAACTGATGGTATTTTAAATCATCATAGATTGATGAATTTAAGGACCTAAAATTTAAACTTGTTTGTGATTGATGACCTCAATCACTACCTATAAATATTTACATTTTTCCTCCAGTTATATGTCTATAATTTCCAACAATGTCCTCCTAATCGAGATCATAATTTTGTGGTGACCCTTTCATTTCTCTTTTCATCTTGATAAGACTAAAATTTTATTAACCAAATTTCCGATGTGGGTTTTTCCACAAATATATTTTCTATTTTAAACCTTTATTTTCAAAGAACAATATCAAATTGCGAGGAAGAAATTTGTTGAAGGAGGGGAGAATGTAACACCCCGAACTTCCACGGTACGCTTCTCTTTGAATAATTCAATAGCGTGTGTTGTATGCAACTTCGTGTTCTAACACACACCACGACCAATCAAAGTAGCCGTTATGAAGAGTAATACCTACTTTTTCAAATTTTAGAAATTTTATCACTCAAAATGGACTTTATTTTTGGATTCAGAGTGTCAAATTTAGTCTAAGGTTATGTTTTGGTACTTTTTGGATAACTTTAATATTTTGATGAATAGTGAAATTTACTAAATTTTAATTAAAAACAACTTTTTTAATCAAAATAATTATTAGTGATAATTTATGAATTTGAGTGGTTTTAAAGTATAATTAGAATATATTTTTACCATTTAATACAATGTTATTCATTGAACATAATTTGACAATTAAATCGGACATAAACATGTATCAATCTTTTGATTGTTATTATATCTTAAAAACACGCTATTTGTTTTGACAACGAAAATTAATTTTAAATTAATTTCTGCCACTGCTGTATTTTGAATTTGGAAAAATGGATTCCATATCTGGAATCAGTATGTTCAAATTTTTTAAATATGTATCTTTTATTTTTAGACATTTTGAATAATTACTTCGATAAATATTTTATTTACCATGGTTAAAGGATAAATCTAGTAAATAAGGGTTAAAAAATAATATTATAATAATACTAAATTACCCTAAAACATGTTCTAACCTTATTGGTTGATACATGTCCGACCATGGGCATCTTTGGGATGATTTTTTGGACCCCATGGAGCCTCTTGTAAGTGATAATGACACTTTATATTAATTAAGTTAAAATAAATACAAAAATTACATAAGCATATATCTTTTAGAAAAACAATTTTTACATAGGGTTATATATGTTTTCCATTAGACTATGAGTATTCATTAGAAATATAAAAATATTTCCTACATAATGGTAGTTTATTTATAATTTTTAGACATTAAATAATTTAATTTTCTTATGACACACTGATGATGCAGTAATTACCATAATAGTGAAAACATAAAGTAATTGATATTATAAATACCCTAATAAATATAATTTGAGACTTTTAATTAATTATATTAATTTTATAGGATAATATGACATATTTGGATTTATTTAACTACCTTTTTAAGAAGTAATCATTTTCTTATGATTTTTACAAAAGTCAATTATTGAATAGTGTCAAAATTTACATAAAATAGTTTTTAAAACAAATATTATATTATTAATTGATATTAAATTCCTAAAAACATAAGTTTCTGAAAGAAGAATTATATCAGGATAGTTGTATCATTAAAGGACCACTTGGGTGTCGCTTGGATGTATATTGTATGTTTATTAACTATATAATATAAAAATACAATTTGACATGGTAAGTGTCAAAATAATTAACTAAGTGTTAAAACTAAAAGATAAGGTTAATATAATGACACAAACCTGTCAAAAGTCTATTGGTTGAGTAGTTTTCGACCCATAACCACCTTATCCTCTAAATAATCCACTTTGGAGCCATTATAAACCGAATATTAATTTATTATAAATTAATATTTCTAGCTTTTCCAAAGGTGCCCCTCACCCCTCTTATAAAAGGACACTCACCCTTATCATTAATTCACACCTTAAAAGACTTTTGGTTAGGCCAACCCCAGCCCAAATACTCTCTCAACTTCCCTCACTTAATCCTAGAGGCATTCCATTAGTCAGAAATCCATCCGAAGGAGACCTTTTGATCAAATCAAAAGGAAGAACCCAAAGAAGAGGTAATGATTTCACCACCCTTTTTCATGTTCCTTTCTTCTTCCACTTATTCATTCTTTGTTATTACCATTTTAAAATAATGAATCCAGTATCTCCAATATACTTTAATATTATTATAAATATTGTACAACCATTTTCAGTATTCTATCCATCCTTTGATTGACATATCATCATACGTGCGTACGTACAGCTTATCATCTCCACGTCGTGGTGTAATTGTTATTCAATAAATTATTATTTGTATCGATATAATAATGATTTTTGATTCATGTAATTAATAAATATAACATGATAATTATTCTGAATATATGATATAACATCCATTTATATATAATTTTAATATCAAAATACTGATATTTTATCTCGTGCGTACGTACGGATTACCATCTCCACGACGTGATGAGATTCACTTCCAAGTTCACCGATCATCGACGATTATAAAAATATATATTAATAATAAGTATGTAATATATGACATAATAATGATACTAGAGATATATATATATATATATATAAGTATTTATTTACTTACATATTTCTTATTCATTTACTTCCGTTCAGTACTATATGAAAACAAAAACAACGTTTATGCATACGTACGGACTACCATCTTCATAAATGGTGTTTTACATTTCATATATATATCTATTATACATATTTATATTCTAAATATATATGATATATTTATCATGTTTTATATTATGGAAGTATTTAAATCATGATCTAAGTGATACAACCAAGAGTGACAAGTTAAAACACGTACGATAAAGAAAGTGATTATTACCCAAAATGTTAACTTAACATGGAAATTATTATTAAATGGGTAATATAGTCATAAATGAATCATGTATGATATCATAAATATTAATATGGTTCTGGTATAATTTAATAACATACTACGATCTTCGTACAGGAGGTTAAAAGTACCCTCAACTAAAGGAATGTGCAAGGTAAGGGGTTTTCATCTCACTCCTTATTCCTGTGAGATTCATACCATATTACCACAATTACCTTTTGTGTGGTGTATGTACTGCCCATAATTATATTCTTTGGGTAATACACTTTAATTTATGTGTATTTACATACTCATTTTGTGATACCTCTTTCATGGGTTGTATGATTCGTAAGTTACCAAATTGGTAAGGGTTTATTTCACAATCTCTTCATTATCTGAGGTTGTATATACATAATAATCTACTGGGATATCTTTATCATCCACATCCATTTTTTTAAAAATGTATTTCAAAACATGTTTACTATTTACAAAAATATGGGTTAATGAAATTTATACCCCTGTGTGACTTTTTATAAGAGGTTTATAAAGGAATATTTCCGTCGTTTTCCAAACAAGGTCCTTTTTAACCTTTCTGAAAAAATTAAGGTAAGAATGTTTTTTTTAACTTATACGGTGGGTGCGGTTATTCTCCACCAGTATTACACCTTTAAAGCTTCATTCACAAGCTTATAAAGATATTTTCAAAATAAGGGTTTTCTCTATAATTATGCGACTTTTAAATGAATTCAAAAAAAGAGATATTTCTGTCAAATAGTATTGATTTCATCTATGTCAACATCCTTTGATAAATTTTAAACTTGTTTCAAGTTGATTTATTATGATACAAATCATCCATATTTTATTTAAGGGTTTGTGATTTTTTTTACTATGGATGAGTTATTTTTATGCCATTAATGGTTTATGATTAAAGTTTTGACATTTTATATGTTAGTTTTAATATGAATGTTTATGTTATATTTCATACTCTTATTAAGATGGATGTGTTGGACTAGTATGTTCCGGGTTGGGTACCGCTAAAAGTAAGCCCTATGGGTTGGTGTCTGGTTTTTAGAGGAACTCCGGGTTGGTTTCCGGTTATTAGAGGCACTCCGGGATGGAGTCCGGTTACAGAGGCTCTCCGGGTTGGGTTCTGGTTACAGTTATCCCTTAGGTCTTGGCACGAGGCCTTGACACATAAATTAAATTTCGGCATCATGCATTCCATAATTATGAAATTGGTTATTGATATTTCATGTGATTTTGCGATTAGTAGAATATCCATGTGAATAAGTAATTGGCATTATTTCATTTCATTTTTTCCATACTATGTTGAAGTTCAAGTTTAAAAGGATTTTGTTTTAGTTATACATTGCCTTAAATATTTATTCTTATTTATGAAAGTTTCTGCTATATTGTTATCCTTACTATGCATTTGAGCTCACCCCTTTTCTATGTTTTATTTTTCTCAGGATTCCAAGAAGTGTAATGTGATTGATATACAGGGTTAAGCCAATGGAATAATGGAGTTAATAAAGATTATTTATGTTGTCTTATACGTCATAAAGTGAAAATGTAACATTCATGTATGTGATCTATTTTTCCAAGACTACTAAACCGATCGTTCTTTCAGGACTTGATTCCTTGTAATCATGCCAATTTATTAAAATAATGCACCGACTCTAGGTAACTAGGGTCGGGGCATTACAGTCTGGCCTACCGGAGGGGCCAGATCCCCCATCCAGATGAGGCATATCCATGTCTGGTCTTCAGCACACATGGCCAGTTTCACCAGTCGCACCCTCCACATCACCTGTGGATCGAGTTTGTGGGATGAACCAATCAAAATGGTGCCAACGTGGCACTACGGGTCTCCAGCTCCATGACTGCGGCCTTTGTCACTCTCTCGAGTGACCAATATGCAGGTCACCCCCTCCATGCGGCGTCAGTAGGCTCATCTCCTTTATGCCGCAATGGTGTCTCGACAAGCACGCCACCTCCCTCCACCTATGACCAGTTCTGCGGGCCACTACCGGCCACCTCCGGTGCTGGTGCACTAGCGGTTTCTTATATAGTCCATCGGAGATTATCCAGTGGTCTATTTCTCGATCTGTCTATGCCTACAGGATAATAAAGATCCCACCTTCACTACAATGACCTTGACCTCGGCCTGCCACTATCTCGAGAATTCGTCCACTAAGAACGCATATGCGTAGGGGATTGGACCTTGTTTGTGTCAGCCCGCACCTTTTGCGTTTTAAGTTTCAAAACATGGGGAGGTCCAGGGATTATAGTTCAATCATTACAAGTGATAATTTAATCTTGGATAAATAAATCCAAAATGAAGTCACCCGCTCGCAAGAATGCATGATCCGATGTTCATGGGATGATCAACGATTTTCGTTTTCAGAAAAGAACGGGGAAACATTAAGTAGTTCAAACCCATACCTCATTTGATGTTCCTTTTCATAGCATCGCGTCCTAAAGGGTTCAAGAGGATGACACCGTTCATTGCTTCTTGGCTTTGTTCTTTGAGTTATATCATAGTAAATGACATTCTGCCGGCATTCATCATTATTTCTTGGAGGGGAATATCAAAAGGGGTTCGTTAGATATTTTTCTGAGATTTTAATTTCCATCTCTCCAACATGTTTGTTTAATAAAATGAAATGCATCACAACATTCTAGTTACACTGTGATGTTGTTTCATTACACTGTTTCATTTATGAAACAACATAGCAGTTATTCTTACACAATGAGCCATTATGGGGCTTCCTTAATTGCATCTCATTATCACCTCATCGCCGCACCACAGCTTCACCATCCACTTCTCAAAGTTGAAAAAGGAAATAAAATAAATTTTTATTTTTATTTTATAATTTTTCTGAAAAGTCCCAAAAATTATCTTTTTCTTATGACCCTTGCAGGGTGAAGTTAAGTCCTTTCAATGTGAATCTGGGAATTTTGATTTCAATAGTGCCCTCATATTTTCAATCCGAGCACTTGTTCAAAAGTTATAAAAACATGCTTTCATGTTTATTTAAATGATCCTTAAAAATAGTTAAAAAATTAACTTTCACCCTTGACTCGCGCGAGTCAAGGTTAGGCTCTGCTTAAGGGGAAGATGCCCTCCTGAGCTCAGCGGTACCCTCATATTTTAAATTCGAGTTAACATTTAGAAGTTATAAGGATTTGAAAATAAAATCATTTTTACTTAATTATTTTATTTATGACCAAAAAATAACTTCCCCCATTGGCTTGTGCTGGCCAATGTTAGTTTATGCGTAAGGAAAACATATCTTCATGAGCTCATCAGTGGTCTTAGATTTTCAATCTGACTCACTGTTCATGAGTTTTAAGCATTTGAAAAATAAAATAATTCTATTTAATAATGTTATTTATGGTTATTTCATTTTCATGTTTTCTCACTGGAGGGCTACACTAACTAAACATAAGTCGCACCAAGGGGAAAACCGCTATCATGAACACAACGGTGCAATCAGATTTCTAATCTGAGCACCCATTTATGAGTTATTACACTTTTTCAGGAAAACCACTCATGTGTGCTATTTAAATCTTACCATATTTGGACTGATCATTCTGGGCACTCCAGGCCTCAGAATCAGATGTCGTCTCAGCACTTGGTCTCAAAATAATTCAATATAAATTTAATTTTTTTTACAGAAATTAAGGGACATTACAAATTTTTTAAAATTTATACCATATTAATTAATATTTTTAAATTATCATTTTATAATAATAAAACATGTATATAATTATTTAAATATAATATTTTACATAAATAATAAATCATTGTATAAAAACTAATCCAATTATTTATAAAAACGTCAAGAATTTAATTTATTAATCTAAAAGTTTTTATAAACTAATATTATATAAAACATAGTCATATGATTCATAATTCCTATTAAAAAGAGGTCGTATTTATATGACTGATATTTTTTTGGTATATAGATACCATGTCGAAAATAATCCGTTTATTAAATTTCCAAGATCATATGTATATACTGGGTAGGAAGCATTAAATCTCTATTATAGAAATCATTCATCACCTCCATTATTTTCATTTATCATCAATAATGTATAAAAGTAAGCATTTTTCCAACATTATTTCATTATTAATATCATATACTTCCTTTTTATGACAATAGAGTGGTCACCTTGACAACATTACTGTTTGATTTTCTAGTGAAATATATTTACTTATTTTTATAATATTTTGTTATATATATTTTGAATATAGTATACTATTATGATTGATGTTTTTTTTCAAATGGACACTTTATTTGATTGGTTTCATGTTTTCATTACACTACTTAATCATGTCATGATTTTTATGGGTTTATGATTATTTTATATTAATGTTGTAAGCATATGTATGTATAAAACATTATGTGATGAGTTGGACTGTGATTAAAATGACCAAAAACTCATTGCGTAATGAATTAAATTTCACAAGATCATTATTTTATTTTTGTACATGATGTGGTTAGAATTGTTCAAAATGTAATGATTTAAAATTAAGTTGTTACATTTTTTCAAAATGATATGTGTGGGAATGATTTGATTATCTTTCTCACGA
The DNA here is from genome assembly GCA_963277665.1 of Viscum album. Taxonomy (NCBI): domain Eukaryota; kingdom Viridiplantae; phylum Streptophyta; class Magnoliopsida; order Santalales; family Viscaceae; genus Viscum; species Viscum album. The sequence goes on from OY728127.1 coordinate 608,423,114, forward strand.
ATGTTATGATAGTCATTGAATAAATCCCTAATATATTTTATGATTTGTTAGTCTTGTACATGTCCCAAATTACTATATTATTCTCTAATGGTTTATGATTATTGTCTTCTTATTTCACATCATAAAATCATTTTTCATGTTTTATTTTAAAAAAATACAATTATATATTTTACTCCATGATCTATAATTATTCAATAATTCTTCATGATGAATTTTTATAATTTCAAGATCTTACATTACCAACCAATAAATTATTTTCATGAACATGTTTCATTATTTTTTAAAATCTATTTATAAATCCTTGATGTATTTGGTAAATGTTTTACACATTATTTTTCATTTGATCCCACCCGTTTATTATGTTTTCCCATTTCTTCAAGTGATATTAGCTGTTAAAGATGTTTTTATATGATTATAAGTTGAATTAAATATAGTATTATAATAAATTTTATATTAAATGTTTATTTTAAAAATGTATCCCATACCTAGATATAAGGAACAATACTTTAGATTTTGGGAGTTGGTTATAATTTAATAGTTTGTGAAAAATAATATATTTTAACACCAAATCCAAAACTGCAGGTGTTGTGGTACTTCATTTGGTATCAGAATAGAGTTTTTATTTATAATTCATAAAATTTTAATACAATTATTAGATAAATAACTATATAAACCTTCGATTAGCATAAATGGATATTATATCATTTTAGATTAATGTTCAGAACATTTAGAAAATACATGCCTGAGGACCATAATAGTTTACATTCTTTGGACACATGGAAAAAATTCTTCTAATCTGATGAAAGGTCTTCAACATCTTTATAAATATTTAACCGTTTATTAATCCTACTTAAAAACCTCTATTCATAACCTAGGTAAAGGAAACCGAAGAAAGGGATGATCTCAGATGATCATTAAGGGTAAACAATGAGCCATGTATGCACAAACATGAGAAAAAGTCTATGAGAACATGAATGTATCATTAATAGATCATACCATTCATATAAAAGAACAAAATCAAGAGTCATGGTGTAATTATTGACAGTTCATAAGAGATCAATGATATGGTAATCATGAGAGTAATCCCTAAAAGCATAACATTGGAATAAGACATGGAATTTTGGAATACATATAAGTTTATAATAGTGCAAACATGTATTAGTAGAAACAAGTTCACTAATTATGTTTAGAACATGAAATTAGGCCCTCATATAAACTTATGGGAATGCTACCAGGTCTACAGATAATACTGTGACCAAGTAATCAAGTTTATTTATAACATTTTGAACATATAATTGCGCTTAAGAATAAAATTATGGATATGTTACTAGGTCCAAGCATAACATTGTGTACATGTAATCAAGTTCACGAACAAAATTGTGAAAATGTAATATGTTTTACTCATAACATTGTTAACATGTAATTAGTTTCTTGAATAAATGTAATAACATGAAAAGAGGACAATGAATAACAATGTTACCATGTAATAAGGTTCACACATAACATTCTGGACATGTAATTTGGTTCATGGATAAATCTGTGAACCTGTAATGAGGTTCACACATAACATGTATACTCATGAGTAATACATGATTACCAGATGCATTGGAGGGGGATATAGGTCCAACCATTCATATAATAAAATAATGCATGTGTGTGCTATAATATTATAAAAAATTGTTATATCATAACCCATGAATTGAAATGGGTATGATAAACATTTCACCATATCATTACTTATTGAAAATATTGTGGTCTCAAAATAATTTCATGAAAGCCCAACTTGTTAAATGTAGCGTGTTTCAAAAGCATAAAACTCATGGAATAGAACCGAGTGTCATAATCATCATTCAATCAAAATATAAACCATTAAATAAAGTCTATAAATGTTATTCTTATATCATATCTCTAATAAATATTAAATGACACAAAATAATTTTTATCCTAGATGGAAAAACATTTCAATTTTTTTTAAAACATATCTTGAGGAAAATATAATTTTTTCTTTCAATAATTACTTTTATTACAGAAAACATTTTAAAACTCATATTCTTTAAAAATCAAATATCTTAGAAAAAATATAAAGGACTCTTGAAAATAATTTGAAAAAATTTCACTTAAAATTTTCATTGGAATCATATAATGAAATAATTAAAAAAATTATAAACCATTTCTTTGAATGTAGATTTGAAAATATTTAATGTATGTTTTGAAAAACACTTATTGAATCATTAAATGTTTTTTAAAAACCATTTTTTCTTGTAAAATAACTTTAAAAATATTAAATTCCAAGAATATTAGGAATTTTATTTCTTAATATTAAATATTTTAAACATCAAAATGAATATTCAATAGAAATTTGGTAAAAAAGATAGATAAATTTGTATATGATGAACATTCATTTTTTAGAGTAAAAAGTTTAAAAAAGTGCCTCAATCAAAAAATGGAAAGAAGATTCCTTTTTAAAATACCTTTATTTTAAAATCTTAAACATTAGTAAATATTTATTTTAAATATAATAGGATAATATTAGAATATTTTAGAATCATATTTAGAAAAAAAATGCTTTTACTGAACTATTATTTTTGACTGAAGAAAGATATAAATTTGTATTTTCTTAAAAACACCATCATAATTATCTTATGTACCAAATAGTGAAAAAATGGTAACAATATATGATTATATAATGAGTAACTAGATTATTATATAATTAATGAGAGTTTACAACATATCTATTATAATATTTCATCAGTGGAAGCACAATCATAAATAATCCCAATAAACTATGAGATTACATAAATAAACTTTTACCACTTTGGTAACATTAAAATAATAATCCTTCTGAGATAATAAGATTTCTTGGAGTTTAAAATACCATGAAATAAGGAGATTCCAGATATAATCCATCAATGGGAAGTATATAAAACTCCTAGAAAAACATAGGTGCATAGAGAAACATGTGTCTAAAAGAAGGAAAATTGAGAAACAACCCTTACAAGTTTGGAAACTTTTTAGAAGTAAATCCAATGAAAGAAATATCAGAAAATGGATATATAAATACCAATAAATTTAAATATATATGTCATATAATACATTCATGGGTAGTATATAAACCACACAAATGAAATTATTGGTGAATATAGTATGTATCTCACATATATAAAATTTTAGATGAGAAAATTGTAATCTTAAGTATTGAATTTATTTGTAAATGATCAAATATCATGTATAATAAATATAATTTTATTATAAATATACCAAAAAAATACATTATTATATTTAATACCTTATATTATTTGGTTATGACTTTATATTACCTATTTATTAACAACTCCAGGTTAATGTTACATTTTGGGTAATATATGCTTTGTTTTCCATATATGTTTTGACTTGTTATTATTGGTCCTATTACATAGAACATTATTTAGTTATTTATAGAATGTAATAAAAATATATAACTATCATATATATTCAGTATATAAATATTAATAATAATATATTAATGTTATAAATATAAAATTTAATTTAAATCTATAGAAAAGGTAGGTCGTACCTACACATGAGAAATGTTTCTATTTTCAATTCATATTGAAGAAAAAGTAAATAAATAAATAAATAAATAAATATATAATTCCATTCTAGTATAATTATTATGTCATATATAATATATAATTTTTTCTAAAACCATTCTTAATACATCCCATTTAATGTGCGATCTAATCCCATCACTTTGAGGAGGCGGTAGTCGACTCGTCCACAACTGATGTAATCATGTTTACACAAAATATATCGATTAAAGGTATGATATATAAAATAATTATACAATAAAAATGAAATAATAAATTTAAAATAAATCAAATAAAAATATTATGTAATTCATAATTCCCAAACATTATAGGTGGTAAAGAAAAAATGGAAAACATCATTTTATTAGGCGGTAGTCCACTATACAGTTGAAGAGTAAGTTGGTTACCCATTAGATGTAAGTTTGTGAATGTTTATGTATAAACATTATCATAAAAACATATAATTATATTTAAGATAATGTGGTTATTATATAAGTTTGTAGTAATAATATTTGAGGTGTTTTAGAATTAAAATAATACAAAAAATCTTGTTGAATAATGTAAACTATTCATTGGGTAACTCTTCTTGGTTTGAACCAAAGAGATTACTTTGAGGGATTTATTCCCAAATGGTAGATTTAAGGAATAATTTAATGAGTGTAGAAGGATATTTGGGTTTTTTTCAATTCAAAATGGCGTGAGCGGTGTGAAAAAATGAGGGGGTGAGTTCCCTTTTATAGTGGACCAGTTGTGGAATTCTTGTAAATATAAAAAGGTAAACAGTATTAAGAGGTCTACCTTACATCATTTGACTCCAATAATTATCCAATTTCTAGAAAATATATAATTGGTTGAAATACTTCCATACAATATATTTTAGACATCTGTCTCGGTTATTCTTTCACATAAGTTATAGTATAACCACTAAGTAAACTTGTTTTTACCTTAATCGTTGTAATTAATTATAATTACTTCCACAGATATTTTTGATCAAAAAACAAAGGAGACCATATAAAAAAATATAAATTAAAATATTTCCAACATTGGTATATATTTTTCAATATTTTAATAAAATAAATGGTAGAAATTAAATGGAAATTAATCCCACATACGTGTCGTGACAACAGGTTTTTAAAGAGAAAATGATTAAAAGATTGGAAAATTATAATATCCAAATTTTATGTATATTTGGTTCCTATTACCTAAATTGGATTCATTGATGTAAAATTGATCTAATTAGTTTTTATAACAAAATAAAAATACAATTTAATAACAGAAATAAAATAAATTAAAAATATGTTTAGAATAAAAATTAAATATTTTCCATATTCATCTAAAAAATGATGATTTTTAGAAAAATCCATAAAATTAACCCTACGAAAATTTTGATATTATGAATTAAAAATTGGTTTTTATTTTATCAAATTAAATTAAAAAATATATATAATGTGAATTTAGTTATATTTCATAGAAGGATTTAAAATGTAGTTTATTTAAAAAAATAGTATTTTTAAACATGTATTGAATTTTCAAAAGACTTTATGTTGTATTATAAATATAATTTATTTATATAAAATAGTATTAATAATTTTTAAATAGTATTTAATATTTAATTTTTTTATATTTTTTTAGTATATTATATAACTATCTTGTTTAACTAACTATTATAATAAGATGTTATTTTGTAGAAAATAAATGTTACAGGTTACGCAAGCGAAGTCAATATTGCATGTAGAACAAGATTCTATTATTGCAACATTAAATAAAAGCTTAAAATGTTGTATCATACAATGAAAGAACAAAAATAAAAATAATTTACTCAAATAAATGTTCATAAAAACATTGGGAAATTTTAGTATTTTTTATAAAAAGAATAATTTTTCACTGAATAATGAAAATATAGATTTTTATTGAGAACTATATTTCTATTTAAATTATTTATAAAACAATTATATTTTTTAACTTTTTAAAAAATTATTTGTTAATTATTATTAATAATAATACAATTATTTTATTGAAATGAATTTTATTACATCAATTTAGCATAAATAAATTTTATACTTAAAAAGGTAATTTTTTAAAAAAAGTTCTTCATTTTGATTTAATGGTTACTATTAAATGAAATCATTACAATTATGTGTTATGAATTTTGAAAAATCATTTACATAATTTTAATTATAAAGTCAAAATTTAGAAAATATTACCTTTTTATTTTTTTGGTCAATATGAAACGTAGCCTTAATAATCATTGTTACCATAGTAATGGGTAAATCAATAAATTAAGGGTTTAAAATTATATGATAAAAAACTATAAAATGACCCTAAAACTTTCATAGATTTTATATTATGAGTATAAATCTACCATAATCATCCAATCGTGTAATATATGACATTTCTCCATATTTTGGTGCATGTGATATTTATGATATTTTATTTAAAGAAAGCCCAAAAATGTCACACTCTTGTTTTTATTCAGAATAATATATTTAATGTGGTGTTAACTAGAGGATATTTTTAGTAATAAATAGTATTTTTAAATCTAAATTATTTATCTTAATTCTGTAAATTTTTTTAAAAAAATTAGTTAAGAAAAATTATGTTGAATTCTTACACAATGCTGGCATAGTAATTATTCAGTTATTGAAAAAATAAAATAGATGATGTTAAAAATATTAAGAGAAATATAATTTTAGTTAATTAATTTCATACCTGAATTATATAGAGAAAAATTAAATTTTAATTAAAGTAATAATGTATTTAGTTTGAAACTTAATTGTTTTCTTGATTTTATTGAAATGAGATGAATTATTCTATAAATTGACATTAATGATATATTCTAACAAATAATAATTTATTATATGATATAAAATTCATAAAAATATTATATTAATCATTATTATTTTTATATGATTGATAATATCATCCATGGTCCATTTTTTGGGAATTTTCTATTTATTATTTTTATATTTACCCTCAGAGAGTCAAAACCCTTATTGTCTTAAAAAGAGTAAAATGGTTAACCAGGAGTTACAACCAAATTATAATGTAAAAGTGTAATCTAAAAATTTAAAACGTTTATAAAATTAGATTTTTTTAGATCCATCATCATCATATAATTTCAATAAGTTATTTTGGATCCATTTGGAATTGAAAAATAATTTATATTAGCATAATATTTTGAGACATTCCAAGAGGTCCCCTACCCTCTGTTATAAAAGGGAATCTCTTATTATCATTATTTAAAACAAAGTCAACAATATATTTTATCCAATATCTGACAAAAATCCTTCCATGAATCCACTAAATCATTCTATAGGCCTTTTTTTATATATAATAACAACCCTAGAGGGCATAGGGTGTTAATCAAAGGAGATATTACCAGAGAAAAGTTATAGTTCTAACCAAAAAAATAAGTTTTATTTATTATTCCACATTTATAAATTATTTTCCAAACCTATTTATATAATTAAGAAATTTTATTACATATAATAAGGTTTTTTTATGTCAATATAACAACCTGTATCGATCTTTAACGTCAATCAAATGGGAAGTAATTCATTGTTTATATGTACGAAAAACTACCATCTCATGAACCAATGTAATTATTTTTCTATCACCATATCTCATGAATATTATAATTATATATTTATGTTATATATATGACATTAATTAAATTTTTATCATACATTAATTACAATCTAAGACTTATTTTCTTAACATTCAATACAGTAGAAATTTTAAATGCCATTAATACATACATGTGGACTACCACATCCACAAAGTGATATGATTTGTTTTTCATCACCACATGACATAGATTATAAATAAGTTAATTTAAATATTTAATATGTTATTAATGATATTATAGTTATATAATGATAAATAATACTTTCATTCATTCCATAATGATCTTTGAAAAATGAAAACATTACTTAGGTGTATATATGGCCTACCGTCTCCATAACCTTATCATTGTTAATTTTTCATAACTTTATTAAATGGTTGAATTTAAAAGTATAAATGTTGTATAAAAATGATAATTATGTTAGAAATATTTTTCTGAATTTGATGGAATAATGATCTCATTGACCTCATTCAACATGTAATTCATTTTGAACTTATGAACCGAACATCCTCAAAACCCCCAACATGGACTTAAAAGATTTTATAATTAACATTGTCATAAATATAAATGAAATTAATTGTTTAATGATATGTTATTTAACATGTAAAATTTCATTAATGAATAAACTAATTTATATGATTTTACTATACAAGAGTTAAAGGAAATACTTGGAATGTATGGACTCGAGGTAAGATATTTTGTCTCAATTTACAATCATCATGGTATATTTTATTGTTATGAACCTCATTTATCTTATATGGGGTTTATAATTCCATTTTACAAGTTATATCATGAATTTATCATGCTTCATTTTATTTTTTATTTCAATTTATAATTACCTAATCCAATGGGATTTGACTTGAATGTTACAAAGTAGTAAATGGTTTCTCAACTCAATTTTCTTTTATCTGTTTATAATCATCCTTCATTGACTTTATTATTCATTTATTTTGTGTGAATTGATATCTAAATTATTTTATTTTTAATTTTTAATTTTTTTTTATTTATATTTGTTACACATATTCTCTATATTTATTAACTCTCAATTCAATTATATGATCTTTGTAATGGTAATTTTTCTCAAATAGTAATAGTCATGAAGTCGTACTCATTGATATGATTATAAAAACATAAAAATTACACTTGTTTCATTGATACTGATAAATGTGAGAAAAATTTCACTAAATTTTTTTCTAATTTCACTATGAAATATAAGATCACATTCATACCAAAGGACCTTTTTGGTTTAATGTTTTAGTGAATTAGTAAAAACTCTTAAAAACATGGATTCATAAAAAAGTGGGTTGTAATGATCAATTTTATATCCCAATATAATCATCCTTTCATATTCCATACTAATTCCACAATATCTTTGACCATTTTATTCACGTCATAAACCATTATATAATCAAAATATTTAAAATAATATTGTTGGTCTGGGTTTAATGCGGATAAAAATATCTGAAGGGTGAATTGTCCTTTTAAAAATTAATTGATGAATTTAAATGATATATCAAAGTTATAATGTTAATGAAGTGGGAAAGAAAATAAAAGATAACACATAGGATTTTTTTGTGGTTTAAATCTAAATGATATTACTCCACTCTTCACCCATCGAATGATTTGAGAGATATTTTGGTCATTGTAATAAATATAATGGAATCTTGCAATTAATTTTTCCTACTTGGAGTCCCAACACAATTACAAATCCTTTTTGTACTTGAGGATCAAAACCAAACAATATTTATTTTTCCCCTAGAGGTATAACCCAACTACCTAACATTTTTTTGGGAGTCGCAACACACAATATTACTATTTAATGGGTATTATAACTCATTATAATTATTAACATTGAAAAATAATAAGATTATGTAAAGGAAAATATCCATATAAATGAATAATTATTGAATGTATAGGAAGAAATAAATTTTACAAAATCAAAGGATCAAGATATTTTAGTTTGGATGTGAGAAGTAGGTGATCAATAGAATAATGAAACTCTTATACAGTTCAATTAATCATTAACCACTGTTTTCTTTTGGTTCTATCATCTCTTAAATATTTATAGTTTCTTTGTACACAATAACTATAAAATCTATATTCCATTACTTATTTTATTTGTTTGAGGAAAAAATCATGAATTATACTTCAATGAACTGTGTTAGACATATCTATGATTATTTCTTTGATAATAGTCTACATGTATATAATTTATAAAGAAAAAAAATATTTCGGTAGGTTCACCTTCATATTATAAAGAAAATAGCATGATAGAATGTAACATACCAACTCAGGTCAACTAGACAAGACACCAAAGTCATCCAATTACTGGGTGAGGTAAAACCAATATATAAAAATATCTCATATTAGAAAAAAAACATATAAACAAAGTATAAAGAATAAATAAGGGAGATACAACTAAGACAAATAGGCTAAACCTGAAGGTACAATGTGTCTAAAAAACCTAATCTCCTTGTGTCCAACTATCACCTACAATCCAAAACAATGATGTAATGAAAATAGATCATGCTACATAATTCTATTACCATTAATTGTATCTTACAAAATAATATCTAGCTATGGAAAAGGGGAATATGTAGCGTGTGAGAAACAAATCCCAGTCGGATAACACCACGAAATATATACATGTTTTAATAACATGAAATCTTAATTTATAGTATTAAAACAAAACCATTATACAAGAATGTTATACATAATCCATATTAAAAAAATTACTCAAACAATCCTTGAGTTATCACAAATTTCATGTCATATTTTCAATACCTAGAAATAAAGAATGTAAAGTTATTGAATATAAATATACATATTATCCAATAACCATGAATTAATCTTCCATGTAATAAACAACTAGAAATAAAATGCACCTATGTTTTGGGTTCTAGCCTCTGGGATAGTATATATTGGACACTCATAATCCTAAACGGCATAATTTTGGATCTAGCTAGAATAGAGGACTTCCATTTACCATTAGCATACAAGAGGTTACCTAATTGTGGTGTCACAGACACTAAGGCTACCCATTTATATTTGTTGACACACCCAATGTTCCACTATGCAATGTTTTTCAATTTAATTTTTAAAAACCAAGCACACACTTATTTATTAATACATTTCAAGTTCAATCCAATATTCCTCAGTGTTTGGAAATCCATTTTCTATTTCAAATCAAGGAAATTCTATATTCAAAGTAAAACCCCCTTTTTTAAACCCAAACCCATTAACTTCTTAAATTCAACACATGAAATTCCATTTATAATATCTTGTAATAAAAAATAACTATATGTAATTAAAGAAATTATAACACTTAAACAGATCCACCTATATAAATGATGTAGAAAACTAAACCTCTATGGAAAATAGGGATCTAAAAGAACCATATTTTCCATCAGAAGAGAAGGCATGACAGTAGACAGAAATATATTGAATGAAAATACAATCATATTACCAATACCTACCAAAAATGATATTATAACCACATAAGAGAGTGAAATATGGAATAAAGACTTTCCCAATGTGATGAAGAACATAGCCCTACACATCAATCGTTGAACTAAGTGATCCATAGGGAAGGAAGTCACCGAAAAATTCATAGGGTAAGTGTTCTGGTTGAGAGGAGAGGGTTGAAAAAGATAATTAATCGTTAAACACCTATAAAACACCCTAAAAGCTAATAATCAATGTATTACATGTCTTGAAATATTTTAAACATCTTTAAATTCTTTTATTTTAAGTTACATTGGAAAACAAGTGTTATTTTTAATTATAAACCAATTTTTTCATTTGAAGGCGTGTAACAATTAAATGACATGTAAAAATCTCATTCTATTTATTCAACTCATAGTATCTGCTTGATAAGAATTTCATTTCTTTTACAACTATTAGAAATTATGTAACTAACCAGAGAATAGAAGAAACAATAGGTTTATATTGAAAATTGCAAAAAATTAATGAATTCCACATTACTTGTATCCTCCCAATTATAGGGTTGGAACAAATTCCCAAAGATAAAGGAAACTAAATGTAGAGATTAGAAAATAACAGATAGAAAGTTAATTGGGTGTTATAATAAACCCACCATAAAATATTTTGGTACCTAGAATGATCTAAAGATCCAAGATCTTCAAAAAGATAAGTCCATTGTAGTCTTATTCATGATTCCTGATCCCACATCTCATGGTAAGACAATCCACCCTGCCATAGTACCTAAATAATGGGGATCTATTTACAAGACATTTCATTATCATAGTGGTTTTCAATGTGAACTAGCTAGTTAACCAAAGTGGTGTTAGGCCCAAGATCAATATCTTCCCATCTAATCTCATTGGAATGATCTAGTATATACCTCTTTAAATTGGAAATAAGAAACATTTCATGTGTAGAAGTCAATATTATTGGTAAAATAAACCAACATAAAACCATCCCTCTTTCCTCAATGATATCAAAGGGCCCCACATAACACGATGATAATATACCCTTCTTACCCAACTGACGATGAGTGAGGTGAGGTGAAACTCTGAGTAATACAAGATCACTAACCTCACACTCCAGTGGCCAACAACGATGGTCCACACAATATTTTCGACGACTTTTTACTATGATAAAACACCTCTAGATCAAATGATACTCCTCTCTATTCTATTGAGAAACACTTATCCCAACCAAGGACCTCTATCCCAACTCTATCTGGTACAAGGTATATTGACATGGATAACAATAAAAGCCTCAAAGGGAACTATATTTATTAATTATTGATAAATAATTTTTTAAAAAAATCAACAATAGAAAAATTCTTATCCCAAGACCAACCAAAATCAACCACACAATCCTAGAGCATATCCTCAAGAACCTAGATAGCCTAATCTATCTGTCCATCCATCTAGGGATGATATTATGTGTACAATTTCAACTAGGAAATCATTTCCTCCTATAAACCGTTCAATAATATATATGCGAACCTAAATTACCTGTCATAAACAACTATAATAGGAACCACATGATGTCTCACAAAATCTCAGAAATATAAGTCACCAAGATGTTCCACTTCCATTCTTTCATATATTGGTATGAAATACACTAATTTATTGAGTATGTCAACAATCACCCAAATTTAATCCTTCCCACTATGAGTCTATAGTAAACCAATGATGAAATCTATATAAATATCATCCCAATTTCTCACAATAATAGGTAAAGGCTACAAAAAATGTACTGGTGTCTAGTATTCTTCATAACTCTTTAACATGTGAGACATCATGATTCGAACATTACAATTGACCTCATCATCTTTGGCCACCAATACCGACATCTCAAATCATGGTACATATTTGTTTCCCTAGGTTTCATGGATGAACATAAATAGTTTCCACTCTCTAGAAACCCTTTACTCAAGGAAAATGGAGCAACCGACGTTAAATAAAAGAACAAAGATCTATTAGGATACTAATACCACTCACTTAAGGTCTCAAAACCATTTAGGATTTCTCTTAAGCATCATTACATAGTGTTTTGAATTTTCTTAAGTTGAAATCACTCATCAAAATACAATTCAACCTTCATTTTAGATATTAATACCTATGCAACAACATCCATCACTACCATGATCATCATAGAAAACAAACTCATTAGAGACCACTACTCAACTAATTTCTTCACATCCTATGTCATAAATTTTCAAATCAACGCATTATCTACCTCATTTTATTTATTTGAGGTATATAAAATATCAAAATCAATGTTATGAAGATACTAAACCTCACGCGTCTCTTGATAACATAGATCTATCTGAGTAAAAATAAACTTTTTGATTTTCTGATTAGTGAATACCAGAAAATTTCTCCAAAGATATATTGATGTCATGTTTTGAGTGCATGCGTAACAACATACAACTAAATATCAGGGGTAGGGTAGTTATTCTTTGTAAGGAATATCTAGTGAGAGCCATATGCCACAACGTTTTCCCCCTACATTATGACACAACCCAAACATTTACAAAATAAAGTGTAGAAGACATCATAACCTAACCCTGGATCTAGAAGAATCAAAATTGTTTCTAAATTCATCATTGTATTGAATTTTTTAAATGAAATATAATACATGTCATTCTATTCAAAATTTGCGCCCTCATGGGTTTAAAAATTCATTAAAGATGTGATATTGGATATTTCTTGAACAAACCATTTATAGTAACCTGCCAATCCCAATAATATTAGGATATAAACTATTTTTTTGGGCTACACCCAAGACTTAACTACCAGTACATTTTTATAACCAAATGAGACTCCCCTCTCAGATATCACATGCCCCTAAAAGATCACTTCTCTAATCCAAAACACACACATGGAAGGCTTACCATACACATTATGTTACCTCACAGTTAGAAGAATGATATCCAAATGGTCTCTATGGTCCTCCTGTATCTTTGATTAAACCAATATATAGTTTAATAATAAAACAACAAGTGAGTCTAATAACCGATAAATTATTGGGTTCATAAAATCCATAAATACTATAGGATTTTTATTGAGACTGAGTGGCCTAACCAAAAAATGAAAATTTCTACAATGAATTTGAAATGATTCTATGGGTATATACTCTTGTCCAACTCTCATATGGTGGTACCCTGACCATAGTTCAATTTTAGAAGTCTAAAAATCCTCTCTAAGATGATAAATGAGATAACCAATTCTATATAAAGGATACTTGTTCATAATGGTCATCGGATTTAACATTCAATAGTTAATACAAAGTATAAGAATCTTCTCTTCCTCCTCAAAAAATATTATCGTCAAAACCCATGGTGACACTATAGGTTGAATAAATACTTTCACATATGTGTCCTTAAGATGGGCCTTAAGTTACACTAGCTCAATTGATTCCATATGATAGGATGGCATATAAATGAGAATCATTCATGGGAGCTGGTCAATAGTAAACCATCCTCTCTCTATGAAGGTAATCCAAACAAATAATTAGCAAAGGCCTTAGGGTACACACAAATCAATAGGTATCTAAATACCCATTAAAGGGTCAATTGCATCATGAAACATTTTTTGAAAATTGGTATGCGATTATACTGGCATAAGGAACAACATGACCTTCCCTTTGAGATCAAGAGTCCCAATCAACCTGGAAAATAAGAATGACCCCATCTGTAGATATGAACTATACCCAAAGATGGTAACATTCTATCTATCCATCTTGATGATCATCCAATAGAATATGATAATCATGTCAATGATTTCAAGATCATGAACTAACAAATCCCAAAACACCTCAATGTTAGCTATCATCAACCGACATGTGGGGCACTTAAACACTTATTCAGACCTATTACCCAATGTCGTGGAAAGATCAAAAAAGAATTGAATAATATCTGAACAAAAAACCAACTTTTAAAAGAAGTTTGGAATTATAAAAGAATGAGTATCCCTACAATTAGACAAATATAGCACCATAGAATATTAAATGAACACTATACCTCTGATCGTAGATCTCCCTACTTTAAATTCCTCTCAAAAACACACTACCCCCTAAATCCATTTGAACATAGTCACCTAGATATACCCTTTTTCATGAGAATTATTCCCACCACCTTCTTACCATTCCATTGAACATATATTTAGAAAAAAAAACACATTGTAATATTTATGAGTCATCAATAAGTTAAAGATTATTTCAATCCATTCAAGACACTTCTTTGACTCCTTTTTTCCTTTGTCTCTGTGGAAGACTCGTGGATGATTCTTGGTATATTAAAAACCACGATCCACTACTCATCTTGACTTCACTCCTCCTACTGACGCTATAGTATCAATTTTATAGATCACTTCTTCAACAAAAGAAGGGTCCACTAGGGGATCTGTTAGAGGAACCTACCTCACAACTACCCCACTTGTATTTGTAAGAGCTCTTATAAGAGGAATTGTCTAATAAACACAATAAAATAACCAATCATTCATGATAAACACCTAAACTATTGATATGAAGATAGGAATCCCAAAAAAAAATTAAACTATACAAATTTAAATATGTTACGAGTTCTTCCAAAAAAGGGAAACACCATTAGAGATGATGGGTCCATATAAATAAACACACCCTTAGTTTATTAAGATGGTCGTACACACTCTAAGTCCTAATACATTGTTTATAGGTTAATTAAAACTATTTCACCATAAAATTTATTAAAATGAACCTATATACTAGGTCTTGGATGTAGTAATTATTTTTTTACCACCCACGGAAAATTATATTCAGCTAGTATAATGAGATTGACTGACCCATTTTTCACACCTAATTTCAAAATTATAATGATCCTACTTCTATCTACCAAGGGCACAGAACCAGTTTCAGTAGTGCTGATAGACATCTGGATTAGTAAACCCTTTGATACCAAATTGTGACAGTCCAACACAGGTCCACCAAACCATTCACACAAGTCATCTCATTAGATGTTGAGGTAAAATAAATATAACAAAAAATTATCATATATAAGGAAATCAAAACATATAACCAGAGTACAATTCCGAAGCAATAGAGATAATACTCATCCAAACATTCTAAACCAAAACGAACAAAAAATGTAGACAAACTAGACTCCATGGTATCAAGAGTAACCTCCTCACCAAAAAAACTATGTAAAGAAAATCCAAAATTCTATAGAATTACTTCACCTCTACCTATATCCTTCAAATAAAGGTCTATGACAACCCAAAATAAAAAATTAAGGTTTACGAAATATAGAATAGTAGGATTCCACTAAGAAAACAATACACATTTTAATAACAATAATGTTCAATCACTATATTTTAAAAAATAGTGTAAAATATTTTTATAAATAAACCAATTTAAAAAAAATTCTCCACAAATCCTTCTATTTTCTTGCATTTCATGTTATATTTTCCAAATCCAAAAAAAATTAGGTAAATATACCAAATATACATATACATGTGAGCCAATATCCATGAATTAATGTATCATATAATAAAAAACTATAAAGACAATTCACCTATCAGATGATATATATCCTATGAAACAATACATAGTAAATAAATCAGGTGACTAATAAGGAAAAAGGATAGAAACAACTAAAATTTAGGCCTTCCAAAAACCATCGATATATAAGAGGTTACCTCCTAGTGGTTTCATGCACACTAAGTCTAGACATGTTTATTTCTCGATGCACCTATAGTTCCCAATGCGCAATGTTTGAAAATATATATTTTAAAAACCAAGTTTAAAATTTTTTATTAATCCATTTAAAATCAAATATAATCTACATCATGGTATTAAAATCCATTTTCTATTTCAAATAATGTAAATCTCATTTTCAAAGTTGGAAACCCCTTATTTAAACACAAACACAAACCCTTTCCCATTTTAATTTAATTACATGCAATTCATTTTATAATCATAAAGAATAAATAAGAACTAAAATAAAGTATTTAAATTAGAATAGTTGAATAGATCCACCTACCTCAAGGATGAATAAAAAAGAACCCCCTTAGACAATATGGTTTGGAATCCACCTAATTTTCCATAAGAAGACAATGAATGAAAAAATACATAAATGTATTGACATAAAACACAACTCAATTACCAATCCATATTGAAAATAGTTTTATTAACATAAATAATAGAGATACCTAGAGGAAAGGATTACCCAAATAGATGCAGAACCTATCCCTTATGATCAATCACTGAATAAAGAGATCATGAGGGAAGGGAGTCACCTAAAAATTTTTAGGGCAAGAGATCTGGCCAAGAGGAGAAGACTGTAAATGAGAATGAATCCTAAAACACCCATATAGAACCATCAATGATGAAACTCAGCATATGAAATGAATTTTATTATTTTAAAACTTGTAAAATCTTTTTATTTTATGTTATATTGAAAAAAATGTCCACTTTTAAATTAAAATCCAATTTTCACATTATACGATGTGTAACCCTTACATGACTTTTAAAATTATCATGATATGTATTCAACTCATGAGATCTGTCTAGAATGAATTACACAAAATGTACTCCAGTTACACATCATATAACTACCTAGAAAATATTAGAAACTATAGGTTTATGATGAAAATTCCAACACATTCCTGTTTTCAACATTACATGTATCCTCCCAATTCTAGTGTTAGAAAAAAAAAGCCCAACGAAAATGGAAAATGGAAGAATATATTAGAAAATACCTGATAGAAATGTAATGGGGTGTTAAATGGAACATATTAAAAAATATGAAATCATATTTAATGATAAGAATTAATTTATTTTTAATGTTCTCTATAAATAATCTGGGAGAAATCTACATATAATAGCTAATTTCAATTTCAATATTTCATGCTCTTGAATTTTATAGTGAACAGACATTAACACTTAATCCAATGCGAATCCAATTTAATTATTCATAAAAAAATTTAAACATGTTATCATGGTTTTAAATAATTAATAAGTAATTATAAAATAGAAAACAATACTTTTAACTGTGATATACATTGATCAAAATGAAATTTCAAATATTACATAAAACATATAACATTTATAGGTTTTCTAATATCCTATATAAAATCATAAAACCACATAGAAAAACATAATTATGGGATTAATGTTGGGGGTTCACATAGTGGATTCATATATGGTATTCAAGATAGTGAATCCTGTAGTTGATTCGTGTAGGGGACTCAAGTAGGCATTTTATGTAAGTGAATCGACATAGCTGAATCATGTAATCAAATCGACATAGTTGATTTATGTATGAAAATTAACCTAACTATTATTCAATACATAGATAATATTTTCATTTATGAAATATTTTTCACATAACCAAATACATGTATATTTATTTATGACACAATAAATTTATTTACATAACCAAATTATAGAACTATTTCTAGAAAATGGAAAAACAGATTTACGTAAAAAATTTCAAACCAAAATAGTCCTTCTATATTATAAAATAAACTTTTATTCTAGTGGAATTAAATTTATATATCGCTATAAAATATTAATATAGTCAATAATGACACGAGTCTAACCTATATAACTAATTTATTTATCAAATTTGAGAAGAGAAATAGTTCGAAAAAAAAATAGATTTCATACTAAAAACATATAGTTCCTTCAATATTATTTTATTAATTATAACGATTTTGTTATATTTTGATGGATTATAATTAATGTTATATAATCTTTTTTATCTTTCTTAGGCACCAAGAATCACTCAATTTTGAGTTTTTTATCCCATGTTGTGGTTAAAATGTAGAAGGTAACTCATTCTGGTAATTCAATAACCTAAGATAATGGGCTATGTTTTTTTAATATGTAGGATAGTTTTCTATGTGGTAACATTAATTTGGATATGTGGGAATATTAGAAAACATGAATAAATGACATTTTAAGGTCCCAAAGACATTTTCATCCTATGAACACTTTATGAGAATATTATATCATGATATAAATAGTCAAAATAAGCAATATTGGGATAAATTATGTAATGATTAAAAATATATAATCAAATATTACAAATTTTTTTAATTAAATAATAACATAAAATCAAAAAACACTCAATAATGATAGGATAAATAAATATAATAAATGATATAATTAATAATAAATAATTAAAAACAAAAATAATATGAAGACATAATAATTCTACGTAAAATTATAATTACATAGATCAACACATATAGAGTTATTATATATAAAACAAGTAAGGTTTTGTAATTATGAAAAAAGTATATTAAGGTTTTAAATAAATATATTTTATAAATAAAACATATAAATATTTTATATAATAAAAAACATAAAATGTTTCTTGAAGACACTAAACAATCTCCCTATTTTTGTTAATTACAAAACCATGTATAAGTTCAAAACATCTAACCTTTTGGAAATAATAAAAATGATAAATAATGAATAGATAAATTATAATCTCTTTTAAATGATGATTTTATTATATTTATTTAACATATTATATTTCATAATAATTAATATAATCATTATGAAAAACATTTCAAAACATGTATATTTGAAAACATGTGTTAAGGAGACCCATTAAAGTAATTATAATTTTAGATTTTATTTATGAAAAATATTGAAAACCCCTTCATAAAATATTAATTTTATAAAAAAATAAATGTTTATAAATTATTTTTATGTCATATAGTATGTATGATAAGTCTTAAATCCTAATATATCACACAAATATGTATATAAATAAAGTGATGGTTATATGAAAAAATGATTCCAAATTTCATAGATTTAAAATTTAAGTATATAAACACACAAAAAACTCTCCCTGAATTCATTCCATATAAATTTATATTTAAATATCGATAATAAATAGTTCAAACATGAATTTATCAGTAAAATTAAAATCCAAGGGCCTAGTAATGATTTTAGTATGTTTATTTTATGTAGAAAAAAAATTCTATAATTATATTTCCTTTTGGAACATGTTCTCTAAGAAAGTAAAATTTAACATTAATGTGTTTTGTTCTAGATTGTATTAATATATTTAAAGAAATATAAATAAAAAATTTATTGTCATAGAAAATTGTAATCTTATCAAAAATAAAACAAAAAACCGATAATGTTTTCTTAGTCAATAATGATTGAGAAAAAATGATACACCAAGTATATGTTCATATTAGGAAGTTGAATGTGTAACAAAATTTTGTTTCTATGATTTCCATGGAAAAATTATTTAACATGTAAATGAAAGATAAGTAAATTAATCTTTATATAAATATTTCATCCACCAAAATCAATTAGGGTAAAATAAATCTCGATTCAATGAAACATTAACATATCTAATGATCCATTTTAACATATTTAATGGGGATTTACTGGGTGTAATTTGATATCTATCACATATGAAACTGAAAGCATTAATTCCATCTTATAGGTAGTTAAATAAAAAAAAATTAAAATCATTATTCTATAAGTTTTAACATCAAATGATATCATTTATTTATAATAATATAACTTTCATGAAGTAATAGAGGGACCATTTTCACTTATAAAAGATTATTATCGGAATATATTATCTAATTAATTAGAATATTTTGATTGATTTTTTAAAATAACACTATCTTATTGAGAAATTTTCAAACCAATGAATATTATTAATTCCCCCATTACACTCATATAAAATTCATAATTCAACCATTATAAAAATTTATTACAAGGATTTCCATTTAAAAATCAAAATATAATATCATCAATATAAATTTATACAACTAAAATATAATTAAAAAATTTCATAATAAATAATGTTGTCTCAAACATTTCATTCTCAAAAATATTTAACCAATGATAACTACTTATTTTTTTTCCAACCATGAGGATCATATTTAAAAAAATATAATTTTTTGGAAATTTTAAAAACATCATCATGATTCTTTTCATTTTCAAAACCAGAGGCTTCTATAATATACAGTTCATCAGAAATATAACAATTAAATTCTAAAAATTAATTGAATAATTTTTCTTCAATTTTTATAAAACCATATATATTTATCCTCAAATAAAATGAATTATCATTCCAAAATTTAATAGACATTCCCTCTTCACCAATATTATAAATTATTATTATATTATATTTCAATATCTAAACATATAAAACATTATAAATATCATTAGAAATAGAAATTTTAACCTCACCAAATAAGGTTACCATTCCTTTTAATTTTTTTAAAATGGTAACCTTACCTCAATCACAGTTATTGAATTATATATTATTGGAAATTTCAGCAGT
Source organism: Viscum album (assembly GCA_963277665.1). Lineage (NCBI taxonomy): Eukaryota > Viridiplantae > Streptophyta > Magnoliopsida > Santalales > Viscaceae > Viscum > Viscum album. Next base: position 608,444,082 of record OY728127.1, read on the forward strand.
CATGTGTCTTTATAATCCACTATCTATGTACCAAATATCTTTATTTATACTCCAAAAACATAGTTTATACAAAAAATAGAATTATGAAATCTTTCGAACCCATGAAAATTTGGGTTTGATGGGAATAGAATATGAATTTTTGGGAACCCAAAAATATTTAAAAGATTTTTTCACAAGAAATATATATTATAATTATTTATGAATAATATCTTTTTATGTGTAATATATATATTTAAATCTCAAAGAACACGCATTGTTATAATAAACTATAATGTGACATCTAAAACAAGTAGAAGTAGATGTACTTACATTAGATCCTTCAACAAATAATGTCTTGTAAATTTTAGGTAAATTATTTTTATAACCAAGATTGATTCACCTTTTGTTCATTTTTAAAAAACCATTCCTTTTATCAATTTTTTTCTCTTCCATAAACAAAAATGATATATTTGACTTTAAACATTAGACTTTTTTTGAGCTGTTCATTATCCTTATGAATTGAATAGAAATTCAATATCTCAATTTCATTAAAATTAGACATAAAATCGACTTATCCTTATAATTTATCATTTTCAAAAAGATAATTTTTCATATTTTCTTGAGAAACTTCCAGATCTATATGAGATGAATTTTTATCATCCCAGATGGATTTCTTGATATTTTTACCCACCTTAAGAACTTAATTTTTAATATTAAGGATATTATATAAAAAACATTCTATATTTTAAGTTCATGTATATTAGCTCCATTAATCAGTTTCTCAATAGTAGGGTTTTCAGATTCATATTCAAAAGAGGAATAATATACCGAATCAATTACGTGATTTGAATAAGCCATTGTGCAGAAATTTGGCAACATCTTTTTTCAGGAACAGATTCTTCAGTAGTACTCCAATCCTCTTTGAAATCCATATGGTATCCATTTCCTAAATTTTAGTCTTTTATTTCCTTATATTATTTTTATCCTTCATTAGTCTTGGTAACATGGGCTTGATGTTCCCCCTTTTAATATTTTCATAAAAAATTATATCTCGAACATCATTTGAAATGAAATTACCTTTATTTTTTACCATATGATCATCCTTGTGATAGTATTTATCTGATCTCCTTGGGTATCGTTTCATAATTCTATGTCCTCCTTTGTAACAAAGGCTATATCATTATTATCAATTCTCTATAACTCAAAATATAAATATTAAATATTGACATTTTATTTGAAATTAATTCCATTATTTTTTTAAAATATATAATTCATAATGATTTTTTTATTTCTATCACATATTGTAATATTGATCCAATAATCTAATAAAGAGTACATTACATAATGTTTATACATTGATATTCAGATACATATTTATAATGATAATTTTTAGTAAGTGATCTACAAACTCTATCAATTATAAAAAGATTATCTTGAGTCTCTACTAAATAACTCATATCATTTACAATACTAGTAAATTTATGGGAAATTTTAATATTTGTTTCACCATCACCCATTATGATTATTTTATATTCATCTCTTATCATTGCGAAATAATCTTAAATATATTTATCCGAACCATGATGTTTGACATGTGCAATTTTATAAATTTCATGAAAATTTTTACATACTGAAACATGACTATAAACATGATTATTTATTTCAGAATATAATATATTCATCACCTAGTAGTTTATACGATACTTTACTGCATCATTGAAAGATAATGTTTCATATTAACCATCGATTAGTTAGTGTTTATTTTCCATGATCACCCAATGTTCAATACTAATTTGATTGAAGAAAGCTTCTATTTGGGATTTCTAATATCCATAATTAGTACCTTTAAAATGAGGAGGATTTTGAGTTATACATAATTTATTAAAACTGGATACTTTTATCTTTAAAATATCCTTTCACTGGATAAATAAGTTAGGAAATTCATGGGTCAAATTAATAATAATAATAAATATATATATATATATATATATCACAGTTTGGGTCAACCCCTCATACCAATTTTTATTCTATAGTTTTGATGTTATAATATCAAAGAGGGGGGGGGGTTAATTTTCATATTGAAAATGAATTATTTAATTTAAATAATATATCATAGTTATAATTTCAATGTCATTTAAAATAAAAAAACAAAATGGGATAATTTTATAGTGGTACAAATATAAATGACCCTACTAAACTATTTACCCCCCTCTCAAACTGATAGAGGTACCATCCCATATAACCAATAAAATGGAATCTTATAATTTGGTTTTCTAACCAAGAGTCACAAACCAATTATAAATCCTTTTTCCTATGGTAGATCAAATATAAATAGTAATCATATTTCTCTTAGAGGCACAACCTAAATGCCTGATTTTTTTTGGATGTCAAAACACACAATCCTAAAATTTAATGTGGAGTATAACCCATTAAAATTATGAAAATTGAAAAAGAATAAGAATATGTGAATCAAAATAACAAAATGAATAGTTGATGTTTTATAATCATAGAGGAAATAAATTTTCCATCAATAAATCATAAAATTATTTTAGTTCAGCTAGGAGGATTAGATGATCACTCGAAAAATGTGGAAATATTACAATTTCTGAAATCCTTCAACTTCGTTCTCTACTTGTTATGTCAACTCAAAAATATATATATTTTTTTCATCAAAACATTAAAGCATTAAGAACAATGATATTTTTTATTTTCTAAATGTAGGAATCATGTATGAAACTTCATCAAACTACTTCAGAGTTGTACAGTCTTGTTACCAAGATGATATTCCTTTTGTATATCATTTTTATATGAATATAAATTTTTATGAATATTCCCCATGATATTATGTTATACAGATGAACTATATAGTGGAACCTATTTGGAAATTTAATATATCATTTAATAGTATCCACTAATATCCTTGGAAATTACCCTACTAATAATCAATACCAACTCTTTATATATTGGCCAATTTAAATTTGAATGTTTCAAGTTACAAAATTTATGCATGAATATCCCTTCATGCTTCATCCTAGGAATATCCCATTAAATTATTCATAAAAAATTTAAAACATTATTTTATGGCTTCTAAATAATTAATATGTTTTTATAAATAAATAAAAATTCTAATTTTATCCACTGTAAACATTCATCAAATAGAAATGTCAACAAATAACAAAAACATATAAAATTATCATGTTTTAGAATATACTTTATAAAATCACAAAACAACATAGGAAAATCCACATAGAAATTAATATAGGGGAATCCGATAGGTGATTCCTGAATGAGTTTCATGTTTGGGAATCACAACATTTATTCGTGTAATAGATTCACATAATCATTTTAGATAAGTGAATCAACATAGCTGAATCATTTAGCCGAATCAACATAGTAAATTTATGTATAAAAATTCACATAATTATTTTTCACTACATATCTAATTTATTCAATTATGAAAAAAAAACATCACATCACTAAATGTCTAGTTATTTTTTTCTTATGTAATCAAATTACTCGGATTATAAAATTATGTAACTGAATGTGAAAATTAAGAAAAATTGATAGACTTGTCAAATATTAAACAAAAAATAGACCTTATAAATAACTAAATGATATTTTTTCTATCCAAATTATATTTAAAAAATTTCATTATAATTAAATATAATTACGAATCACATTAATTAGACTTATATTAGTTAATTTTCATCAAAATAACTCATATAAATAGTTCAACGAAATAAGACATTTATTATTGAAAAAATGTAGCACCTTCGATTTAATTTCTAAAATTATACAGATTGATTTAGATTTTTATTTATACTAATGAAAATTATTATATTTTTATTTGATTCTAACACATCATGAATCCTTAAATATGTTTCTTTCTCCAATGTTGTGGTCATGATTTAGATGGTAGTAGATTCAGCAAAATCGGCTTTGTGGGGGAATTGGCTACATGGATTTTGGATACATGGTAGATTTGGTTACATTAGAATATTAGAAAAACTAATATAAATATTATATTATTGTATCAAATTATATTTATATCATAGGAACGCATCCTTAGACTTGTATATCATGTTTTAAAAAAAATTAAATATCCATAAAAATTATGAGAATAGTAGAAATTAATAATCAAATATAAATGTTATTTTTAGTGAAAAACATTAAATTATAGTAAACACATAATAAATTAATGGTAGATAAGAATAATAATTGAAAAAATAATTAATAATGAATGAAAAACAAAAATAGTATTAAAATTAAAAAATGGTATGTGAAATTATAATTACACATATTAATGTATTTATAATTATACTAAATAAAAAATTAATTTTTTTAATTATCAAAACAATGCATTAATATTTTAAATTCTTATGTTAGAGGAATGAAACAAATAATTAATTTTAATAATCACAAACATAAAATGGTTTGAGGATCTAGCCAACACATCCTTTAAAAAAACCTGATTATAAGACATATGAAGGGTGAGAAATATTTCTCATAAAGGGTAAACATAAGCATTTACAATTGAATATCATTTTTCAGTGTAAGATTAACATAATTGTGTGATGAAATAATCAATGTGAAAGAGAGATATTTCATAATAATAAATATAGGTATTATCAATCTTTTAACAAGACATAAGTATTTAATAAAGGAAAAGGATTAGGAGAATCAATAATCATGAGAAATGTGATATCAAACATGAACTAAGGAGACATTTATAACCCATGGAAAGTATAAATAAAATTTATTAGAAACTTGTAAAATTATCTTCATATTTTTTTTAAAACTTTTATCAGAAATAACTAAATCTTGATTAAATTGATAGAATAATCCCACTAGTAACTCTCTTCTTATTTCCCTTGTAGGAAAGGAACATTACCTAGTGAATTTGAGTGTTATATTGGTGCACCAATTGTATAATGTATATCAGTATCACCTGGTTCTATTTATTTTCACCCATCCTAATATATATATTGCGGTCGCCTATGAGATATAATGGGTCCCAGTACTTCATAAATAATGTCCAAGGTCCATATCATGAATGAATCCATTAAGAAAATCCAGCTTCAAAAAAAATTTAGATATTGAGATACTCATTCCATTTAGAAACCCATTTTAGAAAAATAAATAACCTATAATGAGATAAAGATGTTTTTTTCATCTATGGAAACAATAAATTTTATATGTTAATTAAAACATCAAATAAAGGTTATAATAGTGAGAAATGTTGTTTTCACCGTACACATTAAAACATAAATCCATAATTATATATATATATATAATTTGAATCCATAATTATAACTAGTCAAGAGTGATGGTGTTGAAAATTAAATACATTGTTTTTCTAGGGAGTAGTCCATTGTACAAATGAACAAAAAATTAATTTCAAATTTGATGTATGTTAGATATGGATATAGGATAGTATTTTAATATAACAACTCCATAGTATATTGAATTCAATGTTTTTTTATATAATCATGGTTGGAAAATTATTTAAGGATTTAGAAGAAAAAATAAAACAAAATTATGTTGTTAAAACTATACCACTTGGTTCGGAATGTCTACTTTGACAATTACCATAAACTCTCTAGGTTTAGTATTATTCCAAAAATAAGACCACTATAATGAGGTGATATATTTTATTAATTTATTTGAGTAGATGATGTCTGAATAAATGGATCTTTATTTGTGAAAAAAGAGAAGAATATATGTCCTTTTATATGAGAGGGGAGAGGAACTCTTGAAATTTCTCAAAATATTAAATCAATATTAATTAATTTAACATTCTTAATGGATATTTAATAATTATATTCTAATATAGGATGATTATAGGTGAAAATAATATCATAAAAGAAAAAAATAGACTTTTAAGGTTAAATTGTTTCCCTTATCATTTTTTATTAACCCCTCATTAACCATGTTTACATTGATAGTATCAAAAATGGTTTTTACACCTTGAGGTTCAATATAATTATTATAAATAGTAAAAAGGTTAATAAATTGATCATTATTCATATTATGAGACATATATTATTATGTTGTACGAAATTAATATTTTTAGGAACTTTCTATCATTTAATGAAATATTATTTATTATAATATATCATTAATGAGCTTTTTTAAAACTATTAATTTCATTGATTTTAATAACATCAGCAAAATGAGTATGATTAGAAAATAGATAAAGATAAATATTTTACATTTAAAAATTCTATTTATAAAATAAAATATACTCTAATTAACCATGTGTTAAAAATATTATGTTTATTAAAAACAAGAATGTTACATTTTTTAATTTTCATTAAATAAAATTTTATAAAGGTCGTAATAACCCCCAAAATAGATAAAAAGTTCATATATACAACCATTGGATGTTTATTGATGATTTACACTCATCCAATATAATTTATTCAAGTGTTATGGTCATTTTCTTATATTTATCATAAAATTTATAATCCTTAATTACCTGATTTATCTTTTACCATAGTTATAAAATGTTTTAAGGATACTATTTATATTGACAAAAAAGGATCCTAATTTACTAAATTTGGGAAACATAATTAAAAAATGTAATAATTTTTTCAAAACATAATAAAATAAAATAAAAATAATTTATTTTATAACTAAATTAAAAAAAGGCAATGAATAACTATTTTTCATAAAAATTCCCATTTAAGTATAAAATGTGTTTATATGAAACTCATGTGTATGACTCATTTTTGGTAAATAACGAAATATAATAAAAATTAAGTACTTATTTCATAATAATTAATAAATAAATTTTTATTCATTAAAACTTATATATATATATATTCTTATTTTTACTATTATTCTTAACCTCCAATTTAATGGATAACCTATAATAATCATAAATAAATTATAAAAATTCCATGTTCGTTTATGTTTGATGTATTCTATCTTGTATTATATCAAACATTGTATTTTTTTTAAATAATGGGATATTAAAGTATCCTATATTTATGAAATTGTGTCCTTAAAATATGAACTCTGGTTCAGTATATAGGATTTGAATTTTTAAAATACCTTTTTTGAAAACCCAAATAAAAAAGTGTCAATAATTCCACCTCATGAAAATAGAGAAAGGGGAGTATGAAGGACATCTAGAATAACACATAATAGGTTTTTAAGTATGATAACATAAGTGGGATGTGAAAAAGTATATGGAAGAAAAAACAGACACTTATGAACTGTTTAGAGAGTGATAATGAACAAGATGATGATAAATTTAACCATTACAAAACCGTAAATATGTGATGGGTTAAAAGGCCATTGATTTCATGGTAAGAAAAGTTATGAGATAAAATTTTTTATGATCCTTTTACTAGTGTTGATAAATTTTATTATCATATAAAATAATAGAAAAAAATATACTTATTGTACATAATTAATTTAATACTTTGATAAATTTCTACTATAATACTATCATTTAATCCAAATGATGAGTATTCAAGAGAAATTTTTCAATCCTGAAGAACTAAAATCAACTTCTATCAGATCAAATAATTCCAAAAAATGATAGAAGATTATTTTTCATGTTTTGAAACATTAACTAAAACCAAAATATTTAGAATCAAATATGATAATTCTCAAAATTAATAAACATTCATACAATATTAATCTCTAAAGTTAAATAGTAATACCCAATGTTCTAAATTATTTCTTCAATAAATAAACATAATCACCATACAGCCACATTAATATCATATCTAACCCAAAACAAAATTCAATGATTATCCCTCAAATAATGTCCCATAACAATCTATTTTTATTAATCATATAGTGTTCCCAAAATAAGTAGTTTCTTCCAAAATAACATTAATCACATAATCAAAAACGAATTTTTCCTTCTTATTGTTACTGATATGATAAAAAAATTTGTTTTTAAAATGAAAATTTCTTCTATATATCAGAAATATTACGAAAATAAAACTTGTGGTACACTAACCAGGACAACACATAGGCCAGTGGTAGTTGATTTAGACTTCTCTCCCATCTATTGTGGGTCCATTCCCAAGGGTCTTCCTGATCATGAAGGCATATCACATAGTATGCAGGTTTTCCATATTCCCGAAATATACTTATATAATTCTTATAATGTTCCCATAAATACGATGAATATCCTAAAAAATAAATTTAATCATTAATAATTATATATTCCGTAAATGGTATCAATACCATTAAAAGTACTTACAAAAAATGTACTTTTATTCATCATCAAAAAGTACATAACATTGATCCAAAGGCTTAATTATATCTAAAACCAATAAATCATCTCCAAAAACATCATTAATCACATAAATATTTCAATACATAAAGATTCAAATGGGTGTGAATGATATTTAACTAATGATAAACCTTAATCATAAACATGCATGATGGGATCAATAATACTTAAGTTAACCTCATATTAAAATATCAAAATCTTCAATGTCATCTAAATATTACTCTAACACCAACTGTAATATCCATAACCATGTACTTCCTTATTCAATGATAAAAAATTTAAACACTGAATTTTGGGAGTTGATACAAAAAAATGTGACCCTGTATTTTCCAAAAAAAATCTTACAATATACAAATGATTGTTATGATGGTATGGATCTGAGTATGATATACTCTTTGATAACAAATGTAGGATCAAAATAAGAATGATATTCTTAGATACAATATGGGGGGGTTAATTTTAACTTTTAAAAAATACATTAGGAAATTTTTAGGATGATTATGTTTAACAAGGTTAAACATGATAATTCACAAGACCTCTATGAGTACAAAAAACTTTCTAGATTCCAGAAAAGTGATTCTGTAAATGAAACATAACAAAATTTTACACTGGCTAAGATTCTACCTTAAAGCATATAAAATCTAACTAAATCAGAGTACAAGTAAGGAAGTATAAGAAAGTTATACTTTTCATAGCAATACAAAATGCAGCGGAGAAACAAGTAGTAAAACTACATGTAACAAACAATAACTCTTTTTAATCAAAAAGAAGTGTATCTAACAACCCTGGATAAAGGTCCCTTGATTTATACTATCAAGAAATAATATCTTACCCACACCTGGGTAAGCCCTCAATACAAAGATCAGAGTCTGTCTTGCTATCCCTGCAAGCCCTAAACTATCAGGTAGTCGGAACCTCTGTCTTCCTCAGCATGAAATCCCTCAACTTCAAGGTGTTGGAACCTCTCTCTTTCTATCCCCAGAATCCCTCGTTCGTAATCAACAATATTCGGAGTCGCACGAAGCAAGTCTACACTAGGAAAAGTTTGAATAAGATGTTCAAACTTTCTGCACAAAGCTTTGAGAGTTGATAAGAGACTCTCTCTCTAGAAACACTTTAAAAACATGTAATCACAGATCTCAAGGATGTGTCAAAGTTATTGTCAACTTTCAAATGATGTCCTATTTATAGGTGAAGCTCCAATGATCGGCTCCCTCCTCCAATGGTTATTTTTCTCCTTGAATTTTGGAGGGACCTGTACAAGTGTCACTCAATAAACGGTAAGTCTATAACTGAAAGCACGACATCGTTTTGTAATGAAACGAGTGTAAGCATATGTAAAACTAAATTTCGGAATGTATGCAAATAAATGATCAGATTCCAACCAAAAATGAATTTGGAGTCTATAATAAAGAGATATTTGTATTCTGTTTTATAGAAATTCAGAACCTAAATTCTATAGAAATAAGGAGTTTTAATTTCTAAGGAAATTTGGAGTCTGGTTTTACTATAATTTGGAATCTGAACTTACATAGTTTGGAGTCGAACTCATAATAGTTCGGATTTAAACTCCTGGATGTTCGGAGTCGAACTAGTATAAGTTCAGAGTCGAACTAATAGATGTTCGGAGTCGAACTAGTAGAAGTTTGGATTCGAACTATTAGAAGTTCCGAGTTGAACTAGTAGAAGTTCGGAGTCGAACTAGTAGAAGTTCACAGTCGAACTAGTAGAACTTCAGAGTCGAACTAGTAGATTTTGGGAGTCAAATTAGTATAAATTCGGAGTCGAACTATTAGATGTTCAGAGTCGAACTAGTAGAAGTTCGGAGTCGAACTAGTAGAAGTTAAGATTCGAACTATTCGATGTTTGGAGTCCAAATAGTATAAGTTCTTATCCATAATTCAAAGTGGAACTTTATGAGAGTTCATATATAGAATTCAGAGTGGATCTTCATGAGAGTTCATACTCAGAATTCAGAATGGAACTTCATTAGAGTTCATATCAGAAATTCAGAATGAAACTTCATTAGAGTTCGTATCTAGAATTCGAAATGGAACATCATTAGAGTTTGTACTAGGAATTCAGATACCAAAAAAGAATTCTTCACATCTAAGTATTATATGAATTTGAGGATTTAGATATGAATCCAATTTTTATACTTAAGAAAAAATATAGATATGAACAATGAAAACATGGTAGGGGTAAATTCCTTTTGAAAGGAAGTTTTCCATATAGAAGTAAAATATGGATTTGATTATGTAGAGGGTGTTTGTGATTTTCAAAACAAGAAGGAATAGAAAATTCATAAGGAAAACCTTATTGACTCAAAAATCTCCCCCTTTTTGGAAAACACAAACAACCTTTCAAAAAATTATATATGGACATAGTAAAATTTATTTAGACTTTGAAATGAAAATATATCTCCCTTTGTTCATAGATGATGGTGAATACAACTAACTCCCCCATTGTCTAAGGAACACTAAGGATTGTATTCTGGATTTTCGGAATGGAGTTTTCATTATCATGGGAATGAAAAACTTCGTAATGAGAAAATCCCTCTTACTTAAGGATGTTATTAACATAGAAATTTTTCTTCTCCCTTTTAGATTTTTCTTTCTCCCCCTTTGAGTAGTTCTTTTTCCTTAACCCCCTTTGTGATTTTAAAATACTATTTAAGGGAATGAAATTGAAATAAATTACCTAAAACATTAGTACATAACAAAACAAGATACAACAACCAGATATTTCATTAGTGTTTGAATGAATTTTTACAAGGAAAGGCATTACAAAAAAAATTGGATTGGTCTATTTTTCTTCCTTTTCCTTGGGGACTAACTTCTTCAACAAGGTTTTCATCTTATACAAGTGTTTCTGGTCCTCCTCATCTTGCTTCTCCAAAGTTGTGATCCTTTATTGTTGATATTTCAGGACCTCTTCCTGAGCTTTCATGGATTATTCTTGCATCTTCAGTAATTCATCCTTTATTTCCATCTTCTCTTTGATCGCAATCCGGATATCTCTTTCCCACTTCCAGTTTTGAGAAACCGAGTTAATCTTCCCATTCAGATCTATCACCTGTTGATTCCGAGATTTTTTCTCATGGGTCAGCTTATTCTGAGGATTCTTAATATTTGTATCCTCGGTGTCAAAATCATCTTTAACATCATTCTGAAAGGTATCAAGCTCTACCATGTCATCATCAATTTTCATTGACAATAATGTCATTTTGCTGCATGACTTTCTGTGAGCATCATAATTGATGAGAAAATTTCCATGCTCATCCTCAATCTTCATACACTTATCCATCACCATGGATAAGGATTCCGATTTCTGATTTAGGCAGTGTTGAAGCATCTAGAACCAAGATTCTATGGTGGGAATGATTTGAATGTTGTTCACAAATTTCTTCAAAGATTCAACAACAAAATCATGACCCAGTGCTGATGATTCAGAATCAGACACCTTGCTCGGGGATTTTTCTTCTTCAATTTCCACCATCATTATTCTTTAAGTTCCACCAAAATCCTTCTTCGTTATGAAATCTTTTGTTGGGGTGTCCATAAGAAATCTCTTACCCTTATCACTTTCGGAATGGGTTCTTCATGAAGAGATTCTTCCTCACTTTCAGATAGTTGAACTATCTTGTCTTCATCCGGTTTCTCCTTCTCTGCTCCTTCAAGAAATTGCGTCTTCCTCAGAAAATTTATTTTCATTCTCTTCATCTTTGTCATAATCATCCTTACCATCTTTCTCATCTCCCTTTCCCGGAGTGGCAAGATTTGAGGTCTTGGCCTTAGATGTTCGGAGTGATTGTTTTTCTGATAGGTTTGCCTTCTCTTGATAATCTTCCACTTGATTAATCAAGTCCTCTAGATCACCACTTCATTCTTCTACTTCTTCTTCTTCTTCTACTTCCTCTTCTTCTTCTATTTCATCAACAACTTGTTCCTATACTTCTTCACCAGCTCTTTTCTCTACTCCTTCAAAAACTTCTTTCACTTTAGACTTTTCAAGAGTGAAGTAAATTTTTCCAGGGGTCTCCGGTAATGGCCCAACAATAAAGGTTTCCGGTATAGGAATATTTCGAGAGGCTACTTCGGCGTCTCTCAAAAAGGATTATACAACTTCATCTTCGTACTTCTTTTTCTTCATCTTCTTATATTTTTCTATCTTCTCATGGTATTCAGCCATCTTCTCTCTTAAGGATTTTGCTTCAGCATGGTCCAATCCTAACTGAGGTTCCCCTTATTTCCATTTCTCCATATCTTCTCTCCATTTACCAACCACCTCATCTAGATATGCTTTCTGTTTTTTCGGCTTGGGAGGTGCGGATTGGGTTTCCTTAGTTTTGGAGCTCTTGTCTTCAGCAACCAATTCTTTGAATTTCCTCTTCTTACCAACCTTCTTCGTTGGCTCATCTTTCTTCACATTTTCCTGATTGGTTTTAGCCGGTTCCTCTAGAAAATTAGAAAACTCTCATGTTTCTTTGATACGAACTCTCATAAAGTTCCACTCCAAATTCTGGATAGAAACATCTAGTAGTTCAACACCAAATGTTTTCTAGTTAGACTATGAACATCTACTAGTTAGACTCTGAACATCTACTAGTTTGACTCTGAACTTCTACTAGATGGACTACGAACTTCTACTAGTTCGACATTGAACTTCTATTAGTTCGACACCTAACTTCTACTAGTTCGACTAAGAACTTCTACTAGTTCGACTCTGAACTTCTACTAGTTTGATTACGAATGTCTACTGGTTCGACTCCCAACTTCTACTAGTTTGACTCTAAAATTCTACTAGTTTGACTCTGAACATATACTAGTTTGACTCTGAACTTCTACTAGTTCAACTCTGAACTTATACTAGTTCGACTCCAATCTTCTTTGAGTTCGACTCTGAACTTTTACGAGTTCAACTCCAAACTCTCTATGTTCAGATTCCATATTCTAGTAAAACTAGACTCCGAATTTTTATAGAAATTCAGACTTTTGATTTCAATAGAATTCAGGTTCTGAATTCCTATAAAACAGAATATGAATATCTCTTTATTATAGACTCTAAATTCCTTTTTTGTTAGACTCCGATTTTTATTTTCTTACATTCCAAACATAAGTTTTACATATGCTTACAGTCATTTATTACAAAACGATTTCATGATTTATGTTATTGACTAACCATTGGTTGAGTGACACATGTACAGGTCCTTCTGAAATTCAAGGAGAAATATGACCGTTGGAGGAGGGAGCCGACCATTGGAGCATTAAATATAAATAGAAGATCATTTAAATGTCGAAAATAACATTGAAACAACTTTGAGATCTGTTCTTACATGCTTTTGTAGTGTTTTTTAGAGAGATAGACTCTTATCAACTCTCAATGCTTCATGTAGAAAGTTTGAACAACCTCTTCAAACTTTTCCTTGTGCATACTTGCTTCGTGTGACTCTGATTGTTGTTGATTAAAATCGAGGCCTTCTAGGGATATGAAGATGGAGGTTCCAACACCTTAAAGTTGAGGTCTTCCTTGCTGGGGAAGACAGAGGTGTCAACTACCTGATAGTTGAGGTCTTGCAGGGATAGCAAGATAGAATCCGATCTTCATATCAAGGGCCTACCCTGGTGTGGGTAAGACAGACTTTCTTGAAAGTATAAATCAAGGGGACTTTATCCAAGGTTGTTGGATACCCTTCTATTTTAGTTAAATGAGTTATTTTTTGTTACCTGTATAATTATTACTTTTTTTTAGATGTATTTTGTATTTATAATGAAATTATAACTTTCCTGTACTTCCTTACATGTACTTTGAATTAGTTAGATTCTATACGCATTAATGTAGAATCTTAGCCATTGTAAACTTTTGTTATGTTTCATTTCTGGAATCACTTTTCCAGAATCTAGAAAGTTTTTAGTACTCATAGAGGTCTTGTAAATTATCGTGTTTAACCTTGTTAAACCTAATCATCCAAAAAATATCCTAATGGAATTTTTAAAGGGTACAATTCACCCCCTATTATACCTGAAAATCTAATACTTATTTTGATCCTACGTTTGGTATCACAGAGTATATCATACTCAGAGTCATAAAATCCTAAAAATGATTTATTTGATCACTTAAAAACCCAAGAACCTTTTATTTTTAATGTTTTATTGAATTAGGGAAAACTCTTAACAACATGGATTCATAAAAAATTGGTTCATAAAAATCAACATCAAATCCTTCTATACCAATTAGTTCATATTAAATATTAATTCATTAATGTCTCCCAAACATTTATTCATATACGAAACCATTCTAGAATCAAAATAATTTTATATAATTCCTCATAACCTATGGAATATAAAAAATAATAAGGGTTTTAGGAAAATCTCAGTAAAGATAAACATATGCATTAACAATTTAATGTCATTAGTATAAGTATGATACGAGTAACTGTATGATGAAATATTCACAGTGAATGAGTATAACATAGGAAAATTCACAACCATCAGTACATGTATAATCAATCATGTAACATGAAATATAGCTTTAATATAGGACAAGATTAATAAGAATCAATATTCACGAGCTATGTGGTGCCAACCATTAACTTAAGAAACATTTATAAACCATAAAAGGAATACAGAAAATGATTTGGTACCTTGGAACATTATCTTCATAATTTGTTCTAATCTCATGTTGGAAACAAATGGAGCCTAATTAAATCTGTAATAGAAACCAACAAATTAATCCCTCCTTCTTTCCTTAAATATCAAGGAATGTTACCCCATGCATTTGAGTTCTATCTGGGAACACCCATCACATATGATATATTGGGATCACCTAACATGATCTATGAGTAGTCATTATATAATCTATATCATGCTAACCCATGAGATATAATAGGTCTTAACCATTCATAAACAATGACAATGTTCAATATAATAAATCTAACCATTTAGAAAATATATGTGAAAAACACTTTAGGATATCGAGATAGAATTTCCTTTTCAAAATAAATTTTAAATAAATAAATAAACCAAATTACGAGAAGATGTTTTTTTCATTAATGGAAACATGAAATCATATAAGGGATGAAAAAAATAAAAGAACTTTTTATCGTTGTAGGAAAACTTTTAGTTTACATATATGATAAAATAGGTCTTTTATTTTATAACTTGATTTTCCGTGGGAAATAAAATGTGTTCCATGAGTATCTATTTTATACGATAATAATCCATCAAGAGAAATAATGGGGGTGTAATCAATAAAAAATAACCCCAATTCAGTATAAGTAACATCAAAGGTTTTATGTTGATGAATAGAAATAAAATAATATTATTATGAAAATATTTCTGATGAAAATACCCATTTCATTTTATAAATCACTTTAAAATTAGAAAACTAAGAACATTTTAAAGAAAAAAATTTTCATATAAAATAACATTTTGAACATGTAAATGAAGAATCAGTAGTGAATTTATGATTCTTAATGATTTGAAAAATCCATTTATGTTATAAATGTTTAAAATAAAAATTTATTTCACACATTTGAAATGAATGTCAAAAGAGACCCATGTAAAAAATATTAGGAAATTCCCATTTATAATGAAATTTAAAATAATTTAAATTTTCATAGAAGATACATTTATAATATCATTTATAGTGAGAAAAAAATTTAAAACATTTTATGAAACATGAGTATAGAGGAGAAATATTCAGGATTTAAATGAACATAAAATATCAGTATCACTTAAAGAAAAATAATGATGTTTATTTATCATTAAGGGAGGGAAAAAATTAAACATGTAAAAAACATTAATAAATAGAGGATAATAAAATAGATTTTTTTTAATAAAATAAGATAATGTTATTTCTCTCTATGGAAACTTAAACATAAAAAAGATGGAAAATAAAAAAGATTACAACTTAATTCTTTTTACACTTTGCAAACACTTATCTCTTATGACTGTGAAAAAATAATCACAAATGAAAAATAAAATATCCAAACCATAATAAGATTATTTATATATTATATCAAAAGTTTTTTATATACACCTCATAAATTAATATTGGTGCAAATTGTAAATATATGTCTCAAGGGAAGGTAATTTGAGATATATAACCCATAAAAAGATCGTATCATTGAATTAAGAGTCAATAAATGAAGATATAATGTTTGAAAAATACTAAACCAAAAAATAAAGAAAATACTAAATAAAAAAATTTAGAGATTAATTAACACATAATCTTTGAATAAAAGTTTCTATTAAAAAGTTTTATAACCCAATAAAAAGAAATTGTGTTAAAAAAAATTTACCACTTTGTAACCATCATTTAGAGTCCCATTAGATGGAATAATTAAAAAATGGAACATAAAATAATATTATGTATAATTAATTCATGATATAAATTTATAATGACAATATATACATCATATAATATAATTTAGCTAAATAACAATAAAAAATGAGTCAATGTATGTAAATTGATATGAAATACCTTACCTTGAGAATAAAATTTCTATGTATATCCTTTGACTAATATATAATAAACCTATATCAATTTATTTACTTATAATGAAAATTTTAAAGGATAATAAATTATTATTAATCCCTTTAATTAATTTATATTTAGGAAATAGTTAATTATATAGTTAATTAAGTCTACATCAGGTGTTTTGAGGATATTCAATTCATAAGTTGTGAATGAATTCTGTATGTTGATTGAGGTAAAAGAGGTAATTATTCCATCACCCAACAAATAATATTAATGAAATAAATATCATTCCTATAAATTATTTATACTTTTAAATAAAACCACTAAATATTGTAATGAAAAATGAACTAAATTATAGTCATGGAGATGGAAGGCCATATGTGTGCATCAGTAACATTTCCATTTTTCAATGATAACTATAGAAATAAGGTAAGTATTATTTTATCCATATAGAATTATAAAATTTTCATAAATATTAAATTAATTCTTTAAATATAATTATATAAATATTCCTTTTGATGTGGTGATGAAAACAAATCACATCACTTCATAGAGGTGGTAGTCAACACACATATATGAACGACATTATAATTTTTCATTATATGGATAGTTTAGAAAATAATTATTATATTATCTTTCCAGAATGATAAATATTTTATTAAAATAATATATATAACTCAAATCAATCCTTATGACTAGTCTTGATGGAGATTGTAGGAAAATAGATTACATCAGTTCGTAAAATAGTAATCCTCCTTACACACAAACGATGAATTGATTTCCCATTTTATGGATTTAGGTTATGTTATTAAAATAAGAAAAAAATTTGTATATAATAAACCAATGATATTAAATAATAAAATTTTGTTTATTTTTGAAATAGGTGGGAGAATAAATAAAACTAAATTATATAGATGAAATTAGACCTCTTTTTTGGGAAAGAATCCTTTTATTAACATCATATACCCTGTAGGGTTGGTATTATGCCTAAAAAAATTCCTATCAAATTTTGGGAGGGATTATAGAAGGTTATTTGGGTAGTTATTTTTTGAACTAAATTTTTCCTGATGCCTGAATTAAAGATAAGAATAGATTCCATTTTATAAGAGATAGGAGGAGAACTCTTTGAATTTATAAAAATATTAATTCAATATAAATTACATTTATTTTCAAATTATTTCCAAAATAATTTCACTCTAAGATATGACGAGTATGTGTATAACTCATATTATCGAATAAAAATTAGTCCAGTTTAGGTAACATTTTTACTCTTATCATTTGGTTCTAAACCCTCATTAACCCCTTTTACATTTAATGTGACTACAATATTTTTTAATCTTTGAGATTCAATTGAATTACTATAAATAGAAAAACATCTCATAAATAGACTATGCATGATATTATAAACTATATAATAAAACATTATAGGAATATATATTTTTTATAGAGTTTATATTATTTGATAAAATATAAATTACTATAATATGTGATTAATGTAAAATTTTAGAACAATTTATTACATTGATTTTAATAACATCATGAAAATAAGTAATATTGAAACAAAATATTTTAATATTTCCATAAATGTAATTTTACTATATTAAATTAGCTTATCATATTAATTATCTAAAATTATATTTCATTTAATATTTTATATATCATGTATTTGATTTATTCATTAATTTAATAATTAATTTGCCTATGTTTCGTAAGCATTTAAGGTAATTATTTCACAAATAAAAAATAAAAAAAATTACCAAGATGGATATAAATAATTTAAATTTAAATATTTTATTTATATATAAAATTTACTTTGGCCAAACACTCAATAAAAATATAAGAGTTATTAATAAAATTGTGTGACATTTTCTAGTTTTCTTTAAATAAAATATTATAAAGGTCATAATCACCCAAAATTAGAAAATATGTCATAATTTTGTTCTTTGGATGATTATAGATGAGTTATACTCAACCAATAAAATTTAGGCTAGTGTTTTCCTTATTTTATATTCATTTTCATATAATGTTTTACTCTTAATTACTAGATTTACCTTTTAGTGTGGTAATAATAATTTCAATGGATTCTATTCTTATTGAAAAACAATATAGTGAATATATTTAATAAATTTATATCTCATCAATCATAATATGGAATCTATTTTTCAAAATACACAAAACTTTATGTGGGAGAATTTAATTTTATTTTAAACCAACATAACACAATGAAAACCTTTTTTTATAAAAATCCCCTTTTTATTGTATTATGTTTCTATTCTATATTCAAGTATATAATTCATTTAAAAAGATAGAACTATATTATTCTTAATCAATAATAAATATAGAATTTTTAAACTTATAAAAAATATAATTTAATTTTAAAATTACATTAAAATAATATAGATCTTTCAATATAAATCAATATTTTCCCTATTCATTGAAAAATAAATATTTTCCATAAAATAACATAATTTTACCCAAATATAAT
Source organism: Viscum album (assembly GCA_963277665.1). NCBI lineage: Eukaryota > Viridiplantae > Streptophyta > Magnoliopsida > Santalales > Viscaceae > Viscum > Viscum album. The sequence goes on from OY728127.1 coordinate 608,463,284, forward strand.
TTTGATATGTAGATATAAAAAAATATATTTATTTCATCATATGAAATTTCTAAAATTTCAAAGAATAATTATAATAATCATTAACAAAAAGAAATAATTTTTTTTTGAATAAAATATAATTTTGAAGAAAAAAACAGTTTTTAATAACTGAGTGCTTCTTTTCATAGGACTAGTCATTAAATTTTCATAAATTATAACCATTATACATACTTTTAAAAAAATTATTTAAAACTATTATTACTTTATAATTCAATGTACATTCTATAATGATCATATTTAAATTATAATAATTTTTTATTCATTTAAGCTCTGTAATGTATATCTTGTATTCTATCGAACATAGTATTTCTATAAAAAATAATAATTTTTTGCACCAATTCACATTCCATGAGAAATATGTTTATTATGTTTGCCTATCTTATTTTATGATGGGTATATATTACCCTTATGACATAATATTTCTTGAATCTCATTATGTATATTATATTTAATGTTTCATTATATGTCATTCTTTTATAGACTTACCAATGAAGTGTTACCAAAGTGGAAACATATTTATGTTACAATCTCTTTACTTGAAATAATTTTTTATTTTCATGTTTCCCCAGGATAAATCACATGCTCTTATTTTTTTTGAAACACATCCCTTTTTTTCTCTTATCCTTACGAATGTGGTCTAAATGATTAATTTTTATTTTTTACTTTATTGAAAAATAAGCATCAAGAATATTGTTTATAATTAATACTGAATGTATATCTTCTTTTAAATAAAGAAACATTTTCTTCTATATTCATTTTTTCTAAATCAATTTAAAAAATTATATTTTCTTAACATAAATTATTTTATAATAATATTTTTCATGATATATTTTCTTCAAATAAATTATTAAAAAAATGAATATTTATTAATGTTTTCTGCATGGGTCCCTTTTAACACTCATTTAAAATGTTTGATAATAATGATTATTTTTATCATTTAAGACATTAAAGAATTTTCCCTCCATCATGATGCCTCAATGAATTGAAACTTATTTTACACGTTGTAAATTTTATTTTCAATGAAAATGGTTTCTTTAATATGTGTGTTGTTTTTTTATTTTAAATTTTACTTTTGATAACAAAATAGTATTTTCCGTAAAAATATTATAAATAATATTTTAATAGTATTTCTTCAATCAATATCAGAAAAAATTTATGTTACTTATACTATATTAAGGTTATTTTTTTGATACCATCATCATTATTTCTCTAGATGGATTTCTTTTGTTTAAATAATATTTTCATAGAATCTATTTCTCTTCCAAGGGTTAATTATGTTATAAAAGGAATGCTTCAATTTAATGTATATAGAAACAACAAATTTTCCAACAGCTGTAACCTTTATTTCGTCTTCTCCTTTAATCATAAAATTTCATACTTTTCTTAAATAAAAACCCTCCTTCTCTCATTATGGTTGATTTAGGTTTTGATAATTGGGTTTGGAAAAAATAGTGTATCTCTATATTATGAATTATTTTTCATATAGATTTTCTCAAGAGTTTTATTCATGACATTTTTCGTGAATATTATTTAAGAAGAGTTGATCCCCAATACAGATATTTGGTTATCTTGATATATTTCACAGGATGGGGGCACCCATATAGCACCGGGTGAGCCCGACATGGCTTTTACAATGGGTGCGCCTAAATAGTACTATAATTATTTAGGTTCTGATATATATATTTAAAGGATTGATGTACAGTTTTAATGGTGATATTCTCATTTGGATTTAATGGGGATTTAGTTATTTATGACATGGGTTTAAAATGGGTTACTAATATAATGATCTAAGGTATGAAGAATATTTATTTATAATATCTATGTGTTATAATTGTTTTCATGGTTCATAGTTGACATAAAATTTCTTATTATTGCTAATTTTAATGACCCTTGTACTAGGTAAAGCATTATTTCATGTTAGGTGATTTATAATACATGTATTGATTAGTATGAATTTCCTTATATTATGATAATTTACATTTATTATGCAATGATACCATTATTCTAATATTTCACTCACTGATGACATTCAATTTTTAACGCTTATGTTTAACCCTACTGGAAATTTTATCTCATACATATTATATTTCATATTCCCTAGGTTTTTAAGAATTATGTTAAATGATTTGAGTCTATAAATATTTTATTTGAGAAGAAAATTGTGGGAGAGATTAAAGACATAATATTGTATATGAAAAGATGATGATAGTGGGAGATGATGTAGATATTTAGGAACAAGTTATTTATGAATAAATTTTTGTTAATAATTTTTACAAATTCTATAAGAATTTAAGCCTAAAAGCTAATTTGGTATTTAAGTGACCTAATATTTACTATTTTACATTGTGAGCTTTGGTTGAAACAAATTGGGTCACATTTATCGTTATCAATGATAGAAAGGTAATGTCTATGTTTTTAGCACCAGATCGAGGAGTATGGCTTTGTGACTATTGCAGTTCACATTAGGGTAGTGTTTATATAACTTTATAGATAATTTTTTTATTGTGATGTTAACATAAGTGGCATGGATACCATCAAGGGTTTATAAGTTTTAGGTGATTATAAGTTCATTACCATATAATCCGCTTTTGTGGTTTCAAGTAATGAAAATATTGGAGATGTTTTAATGGGATAAGATAAATAGAACCCTTAGTATTAATGTGAAATATTATATGACGATGAATAACTTTACATTTTGATTATATAAGTTTAAAGGTATTGATACCAATTAGATTTTATATAATCTTTGATGATTAATTTTATTTTTAATGATGTTCATCGTATTTACAGTAATGATATAAAAACTATATTATAAGAGATTGGAAAAAATTAAATACCATAGATTTGGTGAAAACACATCACATCGGGTAAGGACATCTTTCTTATACCCACAATTAAAGGGTGAAAATAGTGCATCACTAACCACTAGCCTCTGTAATTTCCTCGATAGTATTATAATATTATTAATTATTTTTGGGATCTGGAAAAAATTTAATCTCCTTATATAATATATGTTTTATCCTATTTATAAAAATTATATTTTAAAATGATATTGTGATTATATGATTAATTTTATTTCGGAAGAAGTTCACTATTTTAGTAACACTATACAAGAATGTTAAATAAAATATTATGGGATTTATTTTGTGGAATAATGAATGAATTTCCTATTGAAATAATATAATATTTTAATGTGGCTTATTGCGATTTAGGTTATTTATGGTCTAATTTATTTTGAACATTGGGTATTACGATTTAAATATAGAGATTATCCTTGAATGTATATTTATTAATTTTTGGAATTATCTTATTATATTCTAATAATTTTGGTTTTTAATGTCCAATAAAAGGACTAATTCCTTTTTATCTTTTTAATGAATTATGTGATCTGTTATAATTTGATTTTAGTGCTTCAACCATGAAAAACTAATATAATGTATTCATCTTTTGGAGCAAGAGATTAGATTGTGTTATAAATTGACCAACTATAAAGATTCATATTTTCATATAAGTATATTTCTTTATTCACCTAGTATAATATGATATTTGAATTACTTATCTCTAGGAAATTATTCTTAAAATAAAATTATTATCCATGAAGTTTTAATAATGAGATTTCATTAGCATTTTAACCAATCATAGATTTTTAGTTTTGTGATACATAACTTTCACATTACCATGTTCTCTATCAATCTGTAAATATTAAATGGAAGTTATATTTTTCTTCTATATACATGTTATCACTTCCCACATATGTTCCCCAAATAATAAACCCATTATGTGTTATTTTAGATGACCTGCACACTCCCCTTTATCCATTTTCAATTGGATGTTTTATTGGCCCCTTTTAAGATGTGAATTTTCAAAAAAGGTTTTTTGAAAAGTGAAATCCTAATTAAAAAACTAGATTTAAAATTGTGAGGATGCAATTTCAAAGAGGGGGACATTTTAATATCCCAATATTTTAAAAATAAAATCATTTTTTGATAGAGTACACGATACACATCACCGAACGTAAATGAATAATGTTTTTTTATTTAAATATGATCATTACAGCCTATACATGATGTTAGTGGTTATGAATAGGATTAAATACTTATAAAATATATGTAAAGGTTATAATAAATACAAATTTAGTGATTAATTTTGAAGAAATATATAGTAAATTTTTAGAAACATCATTTTAATATTCCAAAATATGTTTTCCACAAAAATTATTTTTATTTCACTTTGTGCGGGAATATTATAATAAATTTTTTGAACATTAGAAATTATATCTCATTAAAATAATATAATTTTTGGACTAATTTTTTCTCAATTGTCATTGGTTAAAATTTTTTGTATTTTTTTGAGAATATTGATTTTTCATTGAATTGTGGACTAATTGATTTTGACTAAAAACGACATTTTATTTATAATTATTTATAAAATTAAATTAAATTTTCAATTAGTTATAAAATATAACTAGTTTATTTTTATTAATAATAATATTATAACTTTTCTTTGAATTTAATATTATACATGAATTTAGTATAACAATTTCTATAATTAGAATTGTCATTTTTATGAAAAAACCTTTTCAATTCATTTTTCTTAATTAATTTAAAATTAAAATCATGCATTTATTTTATTGTAAACTTTTTAATATTGATTCAAATTTATAATAATGTGGTTAGAATTTATTAAATATCTCCCATTTATTTTTGGTCTATATGAATAATAGATATAATAATTTTTGTTACCACGGTAGTGGGAAAGTTGGGTAATGAAGGGTTAAATATTATTTGTTAAAGATTATAAATTGACACTAACATTTCACCAAATTTTATTTTATCATTATAAATCACCCATGAGAATCAAAAGGTAGAATATAAGTCTTTTTTTATTTGGGGTTGACTTTGAGCGTTATAATATTTTATTTAAACAATGTCAAAAATTAAAGACTTCTTTTTAATAATTATAATATTTTTATTAAGGGGTTAACTAGTGGATATGATTGGTTATAAATATTATTTTGAAATATATAATACAAATAATAATCTTGGTATTTTATTTTTTGTTTTTTGTGAAATATATAATTACCTTAAATGCTTACACAATGGTGACATGCTAATCATTCAATTAATAAAAATAAAATAAAATAAATGATATTAGAAACATTAAATCAATTAAAATCAAATAAAATTTCTTTATAAAAAAATAATAGATTAACTTCTAAATTATTGAAATAATAAAATAATTTTTTACTCTCAATTTTTGTCAAGATGTTATTAAAATAAACGTAATGAAGAGTTCCAAAAGTTTTCATTATTGATATATTATAATAAATAATATTTTTTAAAAGATATAAATTTACTAAAAATATTATATTTTGGAAATAGATTTGGATATGGTTTATAATATCAAACATGATCTATTTATGGACATTCTTCCATTTATTATAAATTTATTTAACCTTAAATAATAAAATCCCTTATTGTGAGGGTAAGTATAAAAGGGGTTAAGGAAGGGATAAAATAAAATGATAAGTGAAATAATGTAACCTAAAAATGTATAATTTTTATTTTATCAGATTATTTATACACATACTCATCATATATTCTAAATTAATTATTTTGGATACATCTATAACTGAAAATTTATTTATATTAATTTAATTTTTTTGGAATTTCCAAGAGTGCCTCTCCCCTCTCTTGTAAAAGGGAATCTCTACTTCCAATTATTTCATAAAAAATATCTTTCTATCATATAATAACTTAAAAAATACATCCCTATATTCCAAACTAATTATATATGTCATGTATTAGGAATAATACAAAACCTAGAGGTTTTAAGGTGTTAATGAAATTAGACTTTTTCGAAGAAGAAGTATAGTTTAAACCACATAATTTAGTATTATTTATTATTACTCATTAAATAATTCTCCAACAATGATTTTATAAAAAACATTGTATTGAATTTACTAAGGTGGTTTATGTTAATAAAATTATGAATATATATCTCTAACATATATAAAATTGGAAATGAATTCATCATTTTTGGGTACAGAGGACTACCACCAAGTGAACCGATATAATTATATTTTCATTAGAATCACAAAATACTAGTTATAATGATATATTTTAGTTATATATGTGATATTAATGAAATATTTATCATTATAGAATTATAATTGAACACATATTTTCTTACCTTTTCATACACTGGAAAAAATTACATCATCTATGCTTATGTGTGCACTAACACCTCTGTAAAGAAATGTGATTCATTTTCCATAATCAAATAACATTGATGAAATTTATAAGTATATTTAAATTATTATTATTTTATTTAAGATAATATTATCATTCATTAAAGATTAAATAATACATACCTTCTTTCCATAATGATCATTCAAAAAATGGAAACGTTACTCAGGTGTATGTATGGCCTATGATCCTCATAACTATAACATGGTTCATTTTACTTAAAAATATTTAATGAATGGATAGAAATCAATAATTTATGTATAAAAATAATAACAATGCCAAGAATATTTTTCTACACACTATAGAATAATGACCAATTTGACCTCATTTAACTTATATAATCCATTTATAACATATAAACCGAATGTCCTCAAAACACCTAACATGGGATTAACTTATTATGTAATTGAAAATGACAATAATATAAATGATAAATGGGTTAATGATAAGTGATTTAACATGTAACATGTTCTTAATAAATAAAATAATTTAAATGAGATTATTATAACTCAGATAAAGGATATACATGTAATTTTTGGACTATATTTAAGGGATTCCATCAGAATTTAAATTACTTAAGGTATATTTTATTTTTATTCTCATAATTTCTCTTATATAGTGTATATATTACACTTTTACATGTTATATCATTAATTATTAATGCATAATGTCATTTTAATTTTAAATTTTGAATTATTTCATCTAATTGGATTGTACTTGATTGTTAAAAAGTGGTAAAGTGTTTCTTTAACTCAATTTCCATTCAATGGGTTATAACTCTTAACCATTGACTTTGTTTCTCTAGTATTATTTTGGTATTTACCTAAAATTTGTTTATTTTTTATTTTCACTTTTTTTTTTGGATTTATAATGTTTAAGCATAATCTCTCCATTATTTACCACTCAATTCAATTATATGTTCTTAGTATGGGTTATTCGTCACAAATTCATTATATTTGAGACATATGTTTACGATGTGGACATATATTTTTTATTAGTTTTAAATATTACCCTATTGAAATCACATGTCATGAATATACTTAGGTTCATGATATTTATTGATTCTTTTGATTTTATTCTTTCATGGGATTACGATTGAAGTTTTTCCAAATTGGAAAATGATTTTGGTACAATCCTTTTTCTTTAAAGTATTTTTTATGTTAAAGGTTCCTTATCAGGAAATAATATTTTCTTATATTATATAACCATATCTATTTTATTTTCTTATCTCTATGAATGTGGTTTACCTTTTAATTTCTATTTCCTCTTCATTTTTTAACACCGATGATTTTAATAGTGTATCATCAAGTTTGATAGAATGTAAGATCTACGACCCGAAGCTTAGAAAAGGATATAACAACATGATACTTTAAGATATATTATTTTTTTAATAAATTAAATCTCATTTATTTCTTTTAATGAACACAACATTGAGTTTAAAATAAACACAACAATATATAAAATATTGTAATTTAAATGAACCCTTTATAACCTAGTGGTTACGTTTGCTTGTATGATTAGGACTAACTAAATTTTAAAAAAAAATATGGCATAAAATTGTATAAAATAATTTCAACGGTTTACTATTGATTATAAAAAATGTAAAAATCATCTTAAAGAAAAAGAAATTTTTTCTAGAAGAAAATTATTATCCAAAAAGTATGTTTAGTCATACATTATGTAGATACATTAAAATTATTTTTTACCATGTATATAATATTAATTTTAAAAAGAAACATAATTTTTAAAATTTAATTGTTAAAATTATCAACAGTTTATTTCAAGACATTTCTCTGAAAAAATTAATTTTCTTAATGACTAGTGAAAATACTGATTTTTATTAAAAACATCATTTTAATTTAATATATTTTAAATGTTAATTATATTTTAAATTGTATTAAAATTAAAAATAAATTCAATTATATTACAATTTATTTAATATATGTCATTGGAACCAACTACATATTGAATTTTAATTTAAAAACCTATTAAATTGTTTAATGTTTTTCTTTGGAAAACCCATATTTTGTGTCGTTTTTTAAATTAAATGATTAAATTAAAATTTATTAATTATGTAAAAATGGATTATGTATATATAATTAGAATAATTTGTATTTTATAATATGTTCACCTTAATTTTTGACCATAATTAATAGTGAAAACAATACAAATTATTTATCATGGTTAAGGTCAAAATGTGTTTTCCTAGGGGTTAAACTAACAAGATAAGGGTTAAAATTACATAAAAATTTCATAAAATTGATTTTATGATTATATTTTGACCTTATAACCTATAATAATTTATAATTAATCCTCTTAAAACATTTTTCAGGTAAAAAACGTGATTATACTTTATATATTTCAAATATTCCATGTGTGTCCCCTCACGTACTTATAAATGAAAACCACATATCCTATCCTCTTATCACTTGGAAACCCATTTAAATTGTATAAGAACATCACAAATACCTCCCATACCCCTCTCCAAACATCATAGAGACCTAGTTTTTATCATAAATCTATCCTAGTTAAGATGTAGTTATAAACCAAATAAGTATTTCCAAAGAATATAAAAAATGAATAATGTGTGTATTTTTTTATTTCTTCATCTAATTCCTTAAAATATTATTCATCAATGAGAATATAATTACAATAGTATATAATAAATACTATTATGTTATTATGATATAGTAATGACCAATATCTATATAGGAGTCGAGGCTTTTTCATATAGGGATCTTACATCTTTTTACATGAATATCCAATACATTATACATACACACGTATAAGGAACTTAAAATTTTAGTGAATTTTGATACTAGGGACACAATCTTATAATTTAGTGTAATTTTTTCAAAACCTTCTTTAAATCTATTTTCATTTAGTAATATTATCAAATATACCATATTTAAAACCATTTTTTATAACCTCGGGGAAAGAAACATATGAATGTGGGAGCTCAAATACTTAGTACTGGTAAACAAGGGATATATGTAAGAATAAAATGATAATAAGGGTATTAGAACATAGGGATAACATATTAAAACCATAAAATAATGTAAAATATCATATTTTTTATCCATGTAATAATATTTTTCATAATACATGAATAAAAATGAAATCAAAGAATATTATGGAATCCTAGAATTTTATTACACAACTTTACATAACATTTTACAAACTCATGATCTTTTGGGTTTATCATCATGTAAATTAGGAACATAATACATGAAAATATTTCAAAAACATTCTTTAATTCCAAATTAATGTGTAAATTATATGTTTATCCAAATATATATTACTACATCTCATGACTTGTGGAAATACATCAAATAATGGGGTGAAGATAAATCCCACTAAGGTAATAAACAATATAAACACATTACATGTGAGTGAAGAAGAATATAACTAGGAATGATCATATGAAAAAAAATACCATAAAACAATAACATGAATAATAAAATTTATATGTGGGTATAAAATTTAAAAGAGTAATTCATAAACATATAAGTAAGGTCCTTCCCCAAGGTGTCCTAAAAATTATCAAGGGTATTCACCAATGTATCATAAAAAATTTCATCTTTAGAGAATATTTTATTTACCTAATACATTGGAGAGATATTAGGGAACACCATTAATATCTATTTATTTTCATGTGATCCCCATAGATCATAATCAAACAATGTATAAATAACCTATAAAGAATAAAATAAATGGGTTTCATATTAAAATCATGTAATTTTATAAAGTGATTAAAAACAAGATCTTCTTTTCATTTTAAACCCATGGAAAAGGAAGGAGGGTCACATGTATGTTACTAACTAAATTTAAGTAGATAATTTTTAATTTATGTGAATAAAAATAGATAATAATAGAGTTTTGTGTATTCAAAAAATAAAATGAAATAATATGTTGATAAAAAATAAAGATATTATGAGATGAAAATATATCAGTATAACAGGAATAAAAAGTGGGTTTAGAAAAGGGTAAAAATAGAGGGGACAACGGTATGCCATTCATAAAAAAATTTAGTAGTAAAGATATAAAACAAAATCAATATTATAAAATTTAATGATAATTTTAAATACATACTACATTAAAGAAAATTTGAAAGGAAAAGAGAAGTTTTTATATTTCCCTTACCTAGAATAGTGACTCCTAAAACTCAATGATCGGGATATTGGGGTCTTTAGGAATACTTGGGAGGAATTATTGAGAGGAAAGAAATATTATAAATTCATAGAAAAAAAATATAATGAAATAAAAAAGGTAATGTGATGGTATTTATAGAAAAAGAGAGAGTTTTTTATTAATTTCTAAGGACTCTTTATTAGTGGTATTTGCCAAACCATGGGCTTTCCCATGGTATTTGACCATGGTAGTGGACACTTGGGACACCTAATATCATATTTTAATTAACAAGAGTCAAAAAGCATTTTAAATTACTATTTACATCATTATAAAATATTTATGTTGTCATTAAACATTCTAAAAACGCAAAACTGTATTTTTAGTATTCAACAAAAAAAATTATTTTTGAAAAATCCAAAAAATTAACCATAACAATTTTTTTTGTATAATTAAAAAATTAATAGAATTTTAGGAAAATTATTTTCTAAACATGTGAAATTTATTTTTTAACTAAAATCATTATTTACATGAAAAAAACTAATAGTTAACTAATAATTTCAAAAACATTTATTTACTTATACTATGATATAATTATACCACATTACCATTTATGATTATTAAATTATATTTATGAATCCTTAGGTGATGTTACCATTCCTTTGGTCGTATTACTAATCCTAAGGGTCATGTTACTATTCACCAAAAAATTATGTTTATCATATCAGACTCTAAATATATTATTGATCGCAATCGTGTGTGTCTATTTTTTGACAATCATTTCAAATAAATAATTTATTAAAGTATTATAATTATAAAATTGAAAAGTACAATATTTTTTACTATAAATCGAAAATATAAACCTTAGAAAAATACTAATAACTCACCCTCAATTAATTTTGAAATTTGAAATTGAAAAATGATGTTTATTTTACCATAATAATTCTCTAAGTATGATAAATTAAACTTTTACATATAAAAATCCCTATTTATTAAAAATATAGGTGGATAGAAAATGAATAGTGTAATTACATATTGAAATTTATGACAGTTAAAAAATAGTATTTTATAATTTATATTTAAAACATGGTGTTTTAATAATAATATTTCATTAAAATAATCATTATTCATAATACATTAATTTTTTATAAATATTATATCATTTATGAAAAGTACAATTTGGTTCCTATAAGTCAATTTATCAAATTTTTCTCAGTTAAAAAAATATTTTGTTAAGAAAACTCTTCTTAAACGTTTATATCCCATTATTTGTTATAGTTGTACTAATATAATTTTATGTATTATGTATGATGTTCTCATTAAATTAAAATTCATTTTATGGTCTTCTATTTTAAATCATAATAAAATGTTATTTGTAGGAAGTTGATCTATAAATAAAAAAAGAATATTTTTTTTCAGGTAGTTACATTCTTCCCCCCATAAATAAATTTCATTGTCATAATTTTCTATTATATAAAATATAGATACTATTAAGAATCTTATAATTATAAAGTAATTTTATGTCTTAAATCATCATGCATAAAAAATATTATTCTTTAACAACAATTTCATTTTCTATACATTCTTCATAATGGTTCACAAGAAGATTATGATTAACCAAATATATCCCCCATGAATGTCAAAAAAATAGTTTATCCAGGCCCTTTATCATGCACATCTTCCAATTCCAGTCTATATCAATGTGTTGTTTTCATGTTTTAACCCCAGATACACAATGCCAGAGCCACATCCACTTGTTCATATCCAATAGGGATTTATTTGGTTGGAAACCACTTAATACGTCACCAAAATACGAATAATTTTTCTTATATTTAAAAATGTCCCTTAGGTTCTTCCAAATGTTTTCGAATCCTAATTTCACCAAATAACTAAATTTGCCTCTCTTACTAACTGTGGAACCCTTCCATTTCATTACATAACTTTACATAACATTTTACAAATAGTGTATCTTTTGGGTTTAGTATCGTAGAAATAAAGAATATAATAAATTAAAAGATTAGAAAATTATTATATTCCACATGAAATTCTTTATCATAGGGTTATACTAAGTACAATGGCTTCATCTCATAACCTAAGGACATACATCAAAGTAATGTGTGAGCATAATTCTCAACAAGGTAATATACAAAAGAAACACTTAACATCTGAGTGAGAAGAATATAACTAGGAATGATCATATAAAAAAGTGTCATACCATAAAATAAATATCATTAATCATAAAATGGAGATGTGGATACAATATTTAAATGTGACATTAATAAACATATCACCATGGTCAATCCCCAAGGTGTCAAAAAAATTACAATGGTAATTCTCCAAGGTATCGTAAAACTTTTCATCTCAAGAGATTGATTTCATTACCAAATGCAATGGAGAGATATCAGAGCACATACTTAGTATATATTTATTTTCAGGTGATCCACATATATCATAATAAATATTTTTATAAATAATCCATATAGAATAAAAGAAATTGGTTTCATATCAAGGTCATGGAGTTTTAAAAAGTGCTTAAAAACCAGATCCTTTTGTCATTTTAAACCCATGGAAAAGGAAGTAGGGTTTCATGTATGTTAATACAAGATTTAAATTATATAATTTTAAATCTATGGGAATACCACTAGATAATAAGAGTGTTTTGTGAATTCAGAAAATAAATAAAATAATTTATTGATAAAAAAGAGATAAATTTTGAGACTAAAATTCTGCAGCATAATGATTATAAAACCTGGTTTTAGAAAACATTAAAAAGGGATGGAGAAAGGGTCTCCCATTCATAAAATAGTATTATTTTAGTAAAGTGATTTAAAAAAATATAAAAAATAACATATTATGGAAATTTTAATGACATGCCACATAAAAGAGAACATGAAAGGAAAAGAGAAGTTTTGAGATTTCTCTTATGTTGAATAGTGACTCCTGAAACTCAAAGATCAAGACCATGGGGGATTGATGAAACCATGGTGGGATCCTTGGGGGGTAAAACTATGATAGATTTATTGGGAAATAACTTGTAATGAAATAAAATGATGGAATGAGTGGGGATTTGTAGCAAAAGTGTGGGATATTTTTATTAATTTCTGAGGACACCAAATTATTGGCATTTGCAAAATCATGGTCTTACCATTGTATTTTGACACGGTATTGGACACTTGGGAGACATAATATCATATTTTAATGAAAATGTGTCTAATATTATTTTAAATTACTCATTAAATCAGTATGACATAGTTATGATGTCATTAAACATTGTGAAATCTCCAAATTGTGTTTTTTCTATTAACTGAAAAAAATTATTTTATAAAAATCCCAAAAATTAACCATAACCATTTTTTTGATGTTTATATTTAAAAAATTAAAACCATTTTATGAAAAATATTTTCTAAATATGAGAAATTTATATGGTAATTAAAATCGTTATTTAGAAGAAAAAAACATATAGTTAACAAATAATTTCTAAAACATTTATTTACTCATATTAGATATAATTATATCACAATACCATTTGAGTTTCCAAACTTATATTCATACATCTTTAGGTGAGGTTACAATTCAATTAGTTATATTAATATTCATAAAGGTAACATTACTATTCATAAGGGTAAAATTATTATTCCCGAAAAAAAATAAGTTGATCTTTTGAGACCGAAAATATCTTACTAACTATAACCGTGTATGTCCATTTTTTGAAAATCATTTCACAGAAGTAAATATTTTAAGAATAATAATTATTTAGATGAAATGCACAATTTTTTACTATTCATACAAAATATTAAATGTATTATAAAAATACTACAAATTTACCCTAGAATAATTTTACATTTGAAATTAAAAAATGATGTTTATTTTACAATAATAATTATCTAAGTATGATAAATCTAAATTTTATATAGAAAATTCCTTAGTTATTGAAAATTATAGAGGATAGAAAATGAATAGTGATATTACATAGTGAAATTTCAGACACTTTATAAAATAAATTTATTTTATGATATATATTTATAAAGGGGTGTTTTAATCATAACATTTCATTAAAATAATCATTATTCATAATATCTAAATTTTTTATAATAATTATATCATTTCTAAAAAAGTACAATTTGGTTCTGGAAAGTCAATTTATCAATTTTTTCTCAATTAAAAATATATTTTATGAATAAAAAATATTCTTAAATGTGTATATCCCATTATTTTTCATAGTTTTATTAATCCAATTTTATGTATGATTTATTATGTTCTTGTGAAATAAAAATTCATTCTATATGCTTCTATTATAAAACATAACAAAATATTATTAGGAGGAATGTGATCCAAAAAACAAAAGTATATTTTTTCAGTTCATTTCAAACATGATACATGAGAGCATAAAATTGGAATGAGTTATAGGTTTATGGTATACACATCAGATTATAACATTGTGAACATGTATAAATAGAGATAATATCACACATTAATTTAATCACATGAAATCAAGACGTCACATAAACTCATGGACATGAAACCAGGTCCATGAATAAAACAATTAATATATAGCGAGGTTCGTGAATAACATTATGAAAATGTAATTAGGTCCATGCATAATGTTGTGAATAAGTAATCAGGTACATGAAAAACATATTTTTTATGAGTTATCCATATTTACCCAATGCATTTTTGGGTGATATATGTCACAACCATCACAAAATGAAAACCTTACATATGTTTTCCACCTGATCATAAAACGTTTATCATATTATAACCCTTGAAATGAATTTGGTTTCAAATATAGCTAAAAATATCATAATCTATGTAAAAGATAACGGTTTCATAATCATTTCATTATTTCATCATAGCATAACCCATTGAAAAGGAAGGGGGTTTCATAATATTTTTATCATGTTATAACCCTAGGAAGAGAAATAGTTTTTATAAATATCTTCTCAGGATAAACCATTCCATGAAAGAATAAGAATGGAATCCTTGGTTTATATCCATATAAAAGTATAATTTAACTAAATTGATTTAATCTTATATGGATATTGATTTTAAAAGATCAATTAGATCATTTATTGAGGGAAAAAAATCATCATTGAAAGTCACTTTTTAAAAAATAACAATTAATCAAAAAATTTGAAATCTATTTTTGTAGAATATAATATTTAAAAAATAAAAATAAAGATTCAAATACACTATTGTTCATGACTGTGGAAAATTATGTTCATTCTATACATGTAAAACCAATGATTTCATTAACATTTTCAATAAAATCTAAATGTGATGTTATTGGAAAATGACATGAATATTCAATTCAATTTTTTTTTAAAAAAGTGAAACATGGGAAAAAATTCATTTAATAAATAATTTTATGAATTTTAAATGAAAAATTTAGAAACATTTTTTGAAAACATGGTTTTGTATGAAAATGTTTTTTCGACCAAAGAGTTGATGTGTTGATTATATAAAGGGAAAAAATGATAAAAAAAGAGGTATTCTAAGGAAATAACCATCTGAGAAGAAAAAAATTGTGTTTATTGATAGATGTATCATAATATTTCATCTTCAGAAACATAAACACAAACAATCTCAATATATGATCGGATTGTATCATAAAACTATTATCCATTTGGAAACTTTTGAACCACAAACACCAATAAAAAGTGATCCAAGAAATAGATATATTAATCTCAATAATTTTAAAGATAATAATAATATAATAAATTTTTGGTTAGTTAATTCAACACATAGAATAAAGACGCAATGAATATTGCTTGTGTTTCACACAAAATAATAGTGGGATTAAAATCTTTTAACGCTTTAATCATATTTTTTTGTAAACCCCTATAAAAATAAAATAAAACAAAATATTTTTTATATTTAAAATAAGTTAATTAATGATGTAAAATTTAATATATTCATTATATGAACTATTTATAATATGTTACTGGAGAGTTTTTATTTGACTTTAAGAAATAAAAAAGAGACTAGAATTCTATTATATGAAGTATCAACTTCTTTCAGACACCTTTAAACCTCATGTATAATAAATATAATTTTATAAAAAAATCTAATATTGAAACATAATTCTATATATCATATCATATATGATTTACTCTTTACTTTTTATTACCATTTTATTAGAAATTCCTTGTAAAAATCACGTTTCGGTTAATAACCGATGTATTTTCCTTATATATTTTAATTTGTTTTTGTTGGTCCTCTGACATTGAAAATGGTTGCATAATATTTATAAAACTAATCACGATATGATTATAATATTTATATATCAATTATAAATTTATGAAAAATCATGAATGGTGGTTTTTAGAAATTATGTAAATTACGATATTGAAAACGGTAGTCTATATATATAAATGAGTGAAATTAACATTTTTCAATGATCATTATGGAAACAAGGTAGGTGAAATTTTATATTTGTATAATGATAATTATATCATAAATATCATATTATTTAATTCAATACAATTATACATTTCATACATGTGTTTTTTATGAAAATAGAGAGTCACATGGCTTCGTGAAGGCAGTAGTCCACATGCTCACAATGGAAATTATAATCATTTAGTGAACGAAATGTTAAGAAAGAAAATGATATATTATCATTTAATAATGATAAATATTACATTTATAAAATAAATATTTCATTTATATCACATATATTCATTATAATTATCTTTATGATTTTTCGTTTGAAGCGTTGGTGAAAGATAAATCGCATCGCTTCATCAGGCGGTAGTCTGCCGTACACTTGAGAAACATTTTTGTATCCACTATAGAATAAAAGTAAAAAAGTAATATATGATATACTTAATACAGATTTATAATTATGTTATAAATATCGTATATATTTGTTATATCTATATTCATACCTATTCAATATAGGTTGTAATTGGAAAAATAATGACATCACTTCGCAAGAGAATATTCAACCATACAAACAAATTATGATTTCATACCCCATTTTGTAGAATTCAGTATAGTTAATGGTAATTAAATATACATAGAAATATATAATTATATAATATATACTTATTTTATTATATTAACATTTTTAAATAATAATTTAAGTGTTTTGAGGAATAAATTACATTAAAATTCTCGTTGAACAATGTTTCCTCTTCTGTAGAAAACCTAATAATATTTTTAGAAAAAGTATTCCAGGGATGGATTCATTACCAAAATAAGGAACATAGGATTAGAGGGGGGATTTATGGAAGTTATTTTGGTAGGTATTGTCCTATAAAATAGGGTTTTAAGGTGTGAATAGGGGAGGAGAGATGTTAGACTTTTATATTTGATTTGAGTGTCAAATATTTAATTTCTGAAAATAAAAAGGTTTCCCCTATTATTCATAATCCACTAATGTCAAAAATGAATTATTATCAATACATAAAAATTATATGGACTAACTAATTTCATAAATTGGGTTTTGGACTTGTTTTTAATCATTTTTAAACATTATATTTTTAGTTTAACCCCCTAGAAAACCCATTTTTACCATAACCACAATAATTGTTTTGGCTGTTTTATCTATTAATGAATGTAAAAAAATTAAGAGGAAATAATTATATAATATAAATTATTATTATAAATACATATTATATTTTTCGAAATCACATTCTCATATGTGGAAATAGATTTTTTAAAATCAATCTCACATAGGCGATGAGGAAACAGGTTTTCATATAGAAAATCATCAAAAGTATACCAGGTTTTTACATTATAACTATATATGAAATTAATTACATTGACATAAATTCTATTAATATATATATAACTGAAATAATTTTAATTTAAAGACAATTTAAAATAAAATTTAACATTATAAATAATTTAAAAAACATGTTTATTTTGAATTAAATTTCAGTATTTTTCTCTATTTATAAAAAAATTAACCATTTCATAAAATTATAAAAAATGCACACTAATATAATTTTGATATTTTCATTTGAAAACCCATTTATTTTTTAAAATAATTTTTCTCTGATTTTGAAAAATGATATTTAATAAAAAATGATCCCAAAAATAGTGATTAAACAGCTTTTTAGACAAATAATGTTTTCTAGAATAAAATTTAATTTATTCTTATCTCATGTGTAGAAAAAGAATAAGATGAATATAAAATAGCTGATTTAATATATACTTTATAATTCATTAAAATAATTCACGAAAAGTTTTTTTATATTTATTATGGTGAAATGCATTTTTTTCATAAAAATCGTTTTTTAGAAAATTATTTCTTTTACATTCAAGTAGTATTTTTTTCATTTATAAGTTATTTATCACTAAAAAAATGATTGTATATACATGGTTAATAAATATATCATCAAATTTTTTAATCATATTCATAACCACCATTCCAGTAGTTATGAGTTAATTATGAATTTAATTTAAAAAAATTTACCATAATTTCATGTTTTGTTTGAACCCAGTGTTTTGTGTAACACAAGATAAACTCAGTTGTGAATATAGTGAAAGATAAACTCACTGTTTCATGCATTAAAAAATTTAAAAAAAAATTAAAAAAAATTTCGCAAAATGTTAGGGTGTTACATTCTATTCCCTTAAAACAAATTTACCCACAAAATTCATCTCGTTAATTAAAGGATTAAAATTTGAAAATACATTCATTGAATCCCATATTGTAAAGAGAGATAAAAAAAATATAATACTGAAAAATATAAAAGGATGTGATAAATTCAACTCGAATAAAACGTATTATGTTTCAAAATAGAAGAAAATGGGTGGGTAGTGAAGATATAGAAATGGAAGAAAATTGTAAATAATTTTTGAGAGTGATAGAGATCCTTGCTCACAAGAAAGCAGGTGATCCAAAAAAGGTTAACGACCACAAAACCATAAACAAAAAAAGAAGAAAAAATTGATATTATATCCTCAAAAATGAGGTAGAAAATATATTATTTATTTAAATATATATTTTGTTTAATTTAGGAGAATTATTATTCCATATAGCCTAAGAACATATGAATATTTACTTAACTAATATATTTTTATTTCATATGCACAATTTCATCCACTAGTTGTCCATTGATAAATTTAATATTCATATCTTACATTATGAGGTTAATTTTTTTGATGTCTAAGGAACTAAATAAAATAAATAAAAGTATTATAATTCATTCATTCAATATCTAGTTAAAATAGGTTATCACAAGTTATCAAATATGGATAAATTTGTATATGGTGAAGTACTACTTTAATCTCTAAAACCTCATCAAATGTTCAATGTAAACCATTCAATAAAAGGTTAACCTTATAACCCTTGAAATATTCAATATTTATGAAGATAGTCACTAAATTTCCCAAATTGAACATTAATCCTCCAAATATAATTAAGTATATCTAAATGGTCACATGGAAAATATGTGAATATCATAGTCATATATTATCCTAAAGCATGGTACGAAAAAAAATTACTAAAAAACCTCAATGGGAACATTCATGGTTCCATAATCTGTGAATAAAAAAATTGATTATTAAACATATTACCTCGAACTAATAATGTTGTAATCTCCTTAAATGATAAAATATACTAATTTTTTAACAAATCCTTTATTAGTTCCAACTTCATCATTAATATCAAATTTTATATATCCTTTATGAGTTCATCAATAATATCTCTAGCGATCTTACTAATGATTTATCATCATATTTTATAAAGGAAATATAAAATTTAATACGATACCAAAATTTGAGAATAAATATTTTCACAGATGGATATTACATTTTTTAGAAGAATATACAATACTTTTCACGAACACTTTCTAAGGACCATAATAGTTTAGTGTCTTTAGAGACTAAGTGTAACAACCCAATAGATTACAATATTTTCTTTTTTGAATTTATTTAATTTTTGTTTTTAGCTTACTTTATATGAAACAACATGTTAATATTATGCTTCAAAAAACATCATGTTGGATTTCATTACATCCAAGGTTGATTTTTACAGAACTATAACATATCATTAAAATATTATTATTTAATATAATACGATATAACTTAGTTGTTAAGTGGGATACTATGAATAATATTAACCAAATTATGAAATTTATATATTATATATTTAATTATTTTTCATAAAATTATTAAAAATTATTTTATAGGCATAATGTAATAATAAATTCAATTTTACACATTAAAATGCTATATTTTATTAAAGGATGTTTTACCACCTTTTAATGGCCCACTGGTTTTAAATATATTTTTTGACACATTAATAGATTTAATGTGAAGAAAATAAAATTATAATTTGAAATCAGGATATCCAAAATTACTTTTAGTGGACTCTTAGAACTTTTCTGAGAAGATTCATGTTTTGATGAATAGTGAAATTTATTGAATTTTAATTCAAAACTACGTTTTCATCTAAATTATTTATATAATTAAATTATGAATTGAGTTCGTTTTAAAGTATAATTATATCTATTTTTTATCATTTAATATAATTTAAATAATTATAATCAATGTCCCATTTATTTTTGATGTAAAAATATTTCAATCTTTTGGACATTTTTATATAAAAAAACTGCTTTGTTGTCCCATCTACGAGATTAGCATTAAACATAATATTTCCACATCTGAGAATTGAAATTTGAAAAATAGACATATACTATTGTAATCAGTATAAAATTATTATTATTATAAGATCAACTTAATTTTTTACCCAAAATATTCGTAAAATTAATTAGAACTAATCATAGTGGTTATTGGTAAATCAAGTAATTAAGGGTAAAAATAATATTATAAGCATTAAAAAATTACCCTAACACATGTAATAATTTTATTGGATGATTTATTATACACCAAAATCATCCTTTGGCCTATTTTATGCCCTCTTAGAGCCACATGAATGAATTTAATCATTTTTAGTATTTTATTCTATGGGAAGTCCAATACATCACACTCATGTTTTTAATATGTACTAAAATTTTAAAGAATGTATTTTTTACTATAAATAATAATTTTAAAGATAAAATTTTTATATATATCATTTTAACTTATTTTTAATTTTTTGTAGATAAATAATTAATATAAAGGCTTTCAAAATGATGAATAGGAATTATCTAATTAATGAAAATATGAAGAAATGATATTAAAAATGTTGAAATAAATATAATTTGACATAATTAATGTCATCCACTATTTTATACATTAAATATTCTTATTATGGATTTATTAATGACCTTTTATAAATATCTTGTGTTTTGATATTTGATAAAAATTTAGGTATTGAATAATGTCAAAATTGACATTAATGATAGTTTAAAATAAATGACATTTTATTAAATGATATAAAATTCATATAAAATATGAACCAAATCAAACTAATTATTATAAAGTTTATAATTCTATTAATTAATGATTTTTTGTTATTTTTCATTTTTAGTAACTCTATTAACCCTTAATGTGTAAAAATTCTTGTTGTCACAGTAAGAGTTAATGGGTTTAACTAAGAGTTATAGAATAATTATAAGGATTTTAATAACAACTAAACATGTATTAAATTTATTCTATGTGATTATTTTTACCAATAATCATATTATATGCTAAAAAGATCACTTTGGAAGAATTTTTAATTGAAAATTAATTTATTCTAATTTATTTTTTTGAGAGTTTCTAAAAGTTCCCCTCAACTCAATTATAAAAGGGAACCTCATCCCTAACTTATACACACCACTTTGTGCCTTCTATATTATCAAATAATTAACCAAATAATATCCTGAAATCACTCCCATAATATTAGATGCCTCAATGTAGAGATAAACCAATCCATGTAATTTTTCTTGTATAAACCAAAAGGAGTTACTCAAATAAGAAGTAATGTTTCTCAACAATCACTTTAGTTTTATTTCATTCCTCAATCCACTATTTCTTATAATGACATCATTATATAATAACAATAGTATCCTTAATATAATGAGATTTTTTTATGTTAATGTTTTTGACTACACCGAGACACACTTCCATCAAATGGTTAATAAACCTACCATTCATGTACGGAGAATTACGACCTCACAAAATAATGTCTTTCTTTTTTTCTTTTACCAAATATCATTGTGGTGAAATATGATGGACACACTATTTTTATATGTTATATAAATATATAAAAATTTATATATGATAATTATTTTATCTTAATGCTTCTTTAATTTTTATATAATACATACCATCATGATTTTTTTATTAATACAATATCATTATTTGTGAAAGTATAGACTACCGCCTCCTCAAAGAAATGTGATTCATTAATACTACACATAGAAAATATGAATGATGGACTTAATAAAAATATATTACATATATTACATATATAGAACAATAGAATTATAATATATATATATATCATTTACTTTTCATTCTTTTAATATGAAAAAGCAATGGAAGTAGCATTCATGCGTCTGTATGATCTACCATCTCCATAAATGGTGCATTTCATTTCTTATCTCCTAATATTAAAAATTATTATAAATATATATAATGAATATATATTATAATAACATCATGGTTTAAATTCAATATATTATTATATAATGATATTAGTAATAGTAACAACAAATGAAAAGTCAAAAATTACTCATGAAACTTGGAAATTAACACCTGAAATAGTAAAAATAATGAAATATTACTAACAAGAAATGTAATAAGATATTATAAATGTATAATATATGGTATAATAAATATAAATATGGTTCTATAATATTTTACTAACATTATTAAATCTCTTATAAAAGTGGTTAAAATATGTTCATCCAAAAAGAAATGTAAGGTATGAGATTCTTTTCTCACTTTTCATTCATTGAGGCATACACCACATTCACCACATATTTCATTTATGTAGTTTATATACTACCAATGAATGTATTTTATGAGTATTATTCTGATGATTTTTTTATTTTCATATCCAAACTATTTTCCTTCATAGGGCATACAATTCTACTCATTGTCAATTGGTAAGGGGTTATTTCACAATCTCATCCTTATCCAGGATTGTTTGTGCTTATGTATCCCATAGGGAATATTTCACATCCATGTTAGTGTTTTCAAAAAATGCTTTCAATTTTTTTAACATTCTCCAATTATTTATTAAAGTTATTTTTTCTAGTTTTTTATTTTTACACAACTCTATAAAAGGAATCTTCCTATCAGTTTCCAAAATAATGTACTTTATAACTTGTCATAAAAAAGTAAAAAGAGTCTTTTTTAACATATACTATATGAACATAATTTTATGTCATCATGAAGAAGTAATGTTTTGATGCATTCTTAAAAAAATTAAAAGTTTACTTCCAATGAAAATATCTTCTTTTATAAATGCACATACTTTTAAGTAAATTATTTAAAATTGGTATGGGATATCATCTCAATTTCATTTCATTGAGGCATATTGTAATGGTATGCACCTTGTTTAATTTATATATCGTATATAATTCCTTTTGACATGTTATATCACGAATATACTTATTTTCAAACTATTCTATTTTTTATTTAACGATATTTATTTATTGGAATTATGATTCAAATGTATCAAAGTGGTATGGGACACTTAAGAATGTTTAAAATCTAATGTTTCTATGAATTGTTTATGGGTATTTCAATAGTATTTCCATTCATTAACATCAAAAACCCTTGTTTCTACTAATACTCCACTGGGTAATTATTGACAAATCTATATTAGTTATTTAATACATAATCTTGAAAGGTCATATAATATATTAATTATATCAATTAATTTATCTGAGGAATTCTTTCGGCCAACAATGATTGGTGGGGCCTAGAAATTATATAGATCCTCGATGAATATATGGGTAATCATGAGAAAAACACGTTTTCCAAATTAAATAGGTGTCTACCTATAGTTTTAAATCCCATTGTGAAAGGTCTCAACGTTATAGGTTTCATGTGCCTCAGAAATTATATCCAATAACATGGAATTTACATCATAGATATTTCATTTATTGTTATTGTTATTATTGAGATTATTGTATCGAAAATTGCATAGATGCATTTCATTCTCAGTTTATTGATTAAAGGGCTTGTGTCTCAGATTCCTACCTATCCATATTGAGTATGCCTTATCTAGTTTATTTTAATGGAATGTGTTATAAGTTGTTTACTTTACAATGTTTTTTAATCTCATCAATTCATTATTATGTCTATTTTACAAACCCTTACTACGATTTTTAGCACACCCTTTTATTTGTTATATTATACCTAGGTTATGAAAATGATATTTGTAATGAGAACAGGGATGAAAATTATTTTCCTTTTTTATATTTTATGTTTTAACAATGTAATAAGGGAACCATTTATGTATCTAGTATTTCACGACTACCAAACTGATTGGTCATTTGAGATTTGATTCCTTGTAACAATGACAATGTAATAAGGTAATGCACCTACTCAAGGATTATGGGGATAGGGTGTTTTTGTTGGTAGAAAATGAAGTTTAACATCAACCTTAGAAACTAAATTTAGAAAATATAAATTAAGGAAGGTAACCATAAAATTTAAATTGATGATAATTATAGAAAAAATCATAGAATTTTAGTAAGGTGATATTATATGGTTATTCCTAGAAATTAATTACTATCTGGATACTACAAGTGTACGTGGTTTTTGAACTGATGTACCAAGCGGTAAAAACTCTGAAAAGGTGTATCGAGCCTCACTTGAGAAGAACCTAGTACACTACAATGAGGCTTACTATGTAGTTGGATTTCCATTCCTGAGGGATACACTAAGGATAATTCATAATTTTCTTTACAAACCAATATAAACTATTTTAAATTTAATATACCCCCAAATAAACCATGTTTTTAATTATGAGACTATCTAGAAATAAATTTTTTGATTTATATAAATTATTCTTCTAGTTTTGGTGTTATAAATTATGTTTCTTAATGATATGATCTAACCTATAGTATATCATCATTTAGAAATGGTTCCCAATTGATGGAATGTGAACCTCACCGATATACATGATTCAAATAGAAAGAAAGATCATATCTTTTATGGTCTTCAGAAAATATTTTGAAGGGAAGTAGTCTCCCAAAAATTATCATCATATTAGGATATAATATCAAGTGATAACATGATATAGAAATAATTGTCTATGTATTATGAATTCTAAGCGAATCATGATAATAAGAGGAAAATTAGGAAAGAGATTGATAAATGGAATAATGAAAATAAGTATTTTACAACATGTGATAACTATAGAAGAAAATACCTTCGTATATGATAAATAATAAAAGATTTTTTCATTATGTGTGGATAAATATTCCACCATGATCATGAATGTGTGGTCAAGAATGAATTTTCCAACGATTAGTTCTTCAACTATAAGGATATAGGGCCCTATTCAAATCAATGTATCAACCGAAATTGGAATGTACCCCTAAAAGGGCTAATAGATCATGGTCAAGATTATGCTACTACCACAAAATAAGTTGAATAATTAATCTCCCTTGTTATTTAGATCCTTGAATAATGTTGTAAAATAATTTTATAGATTATATCCTAATTATATGTAATATGGAATATAAAAGGATTGTAGTACATTAATTTTTCATAAAGTATTTAAAAGTGTTGTTGATTGGTACTAATAACCAAGAAAAGTTATTCAGTAATAAGTTGAACACTCTGGGAAACACATGGTTGAGGGAAATTTATGAATTAAAAAGTCTCTGATGTCAAGATAATGATGTTATATAAATTGATGATTGATATGGATATAAAAATTTGGATACTAATAATTATTCTAAAGTGTTGGATCATGATCTTTTGGAAATGTTAACCATTTTTGAAATGATTTAAGTTGAAATTTATATTTTTTAGAGGTTAATCTATTACATAACAATATGAGGAATCCCATGTTAATAAATTGTGTACATGTAGTTTAAGGATACATCAAATGTTAATATTGTGTTTTATAAATGTTAATTTACTTATATCCTTAGAGTGTGGATGAATTTCTCAACTCCAGGGAAAAGGGACATAAAACAAAAAATTTGTCCAACTATTATCATTTTTGATGATATAAATGACCTTTATTCAAACCTATGGATTAGGGTTTTTTGGTCAAAAACATTCTCATGAACATGTTATCTATCACTCTCTATGGGTAGATGTTGGTTATATTTCACTTCTGCGTTGATGTTTTACCAAATGTTATCATATTATTTAGCCTAGTTTTTTAGTGAAAATTGCATTTTCATTTCCATATTATTAAGAAGATGTGTTATTAATACTATTTTCTATCTGGGGTTTTCAACCATTTTTTATTTTCAGTTATCAAACCCTAGAATTCTGAGATCATGATTAAATTACATGGACCTAATTTAATTATGGTGCGGATAATATAACACCACAAGACTTTACAATATTTTATTTTTTGAATATATGTAATTTTTTTCTGAATTTATTTACATGAGACACCATTTTAATCTTATGTCACGACCCAACCCAATCCGGATTGAGCCTCGACTCCCTAAGCCAGCCTCCAATTGGCCATGGGCTAGTGACTAGCACAGAGTAGGCTATCAAAAACATGGGTGGATGTTGCCTAAGGTACCTGTACACATGCACCCATATACACCTCTATGAAATAGTGTCGAGAAATATATATAAAAACTAAAAAGAAATTCATGCATACATCTAACTCAAAACCATAGTACAACCAAAGTACAAAAATGAAAAACAATGGGCCCACCAAAATAAAAAAAAGAGTCCAACCTGCTCAGAAGGAGGAGATCACTTTCAAAAGCACCCATCAAAAAACCCCTAAGCTAAGTTATGCCTACTCCAGGTCCTCTTCGGACTCTGTCTATGGGCTAGTGGTCTGCACGAGTCTCAAAACATATGTGGGAAAATCTTGTGCAGAGGTAAGTATAAAAATACTCCATAGGTGCCCCCAAAATCCCAAAATAAAAGAGAAATCGAAAGTAAACAGTCAGCTCATACCAACTAGAGGGAACCCAAACAAGCGAGAAACTCCATCTCGAGACCATCCTTTGCCAAACATGACTAGTCAGTTCATCTCAGGTATATTCCCATACAGATACTATGAACATATAGATATACTTGTCACATGAACCAAGTCTCATGTGGTTCTGTCCTCATAACCAATGAATGATTCTACTCAAAGCTCTAAGGCTTTCTAAAACCAAGAGAAAACACTCCACAAGATATATTATCCAAGATGAAAATCTTCTGAGAGATACACTCTATTGGGCCTCACACCACAATCACAGATCGACCATCCGAGAGAACACACCATTGGGAATCATCACTAATAACACCATGCTTAAATAGCAGAAACACCAAACTCCAGGGATAAGGGATCACTCTTTGGATCTGCTAGGGGATACAAGAACCCAGTCCAATAACTCGAAGATCTCAATGATAGGGGATCACTCCAAGGTTCTACTGGGGGATACCACAACCTATTCTGACATTCCATAGATCATATAACTCAAATAGAGGAATGTCACCTATGTAAACATGGTCATGATGATTCCAAAAACACTATCTGGTATAACTTGCATTGTAGAGGATTGAACTGATGATACCAAAAACCATACTGAAATAATGAACTGAATAGGGGATCAAATTACTGATGATGCTGCTACCCTACGGAAAAACCCCACGCTGAGTAGGGGATCATATAACTGATGATACTGCAACCCTACTACTATAGACCACTACGTAAGGGATCATATTCCCATTGATGCCTAAAACCATATGGTTCTTTCCTGCAACATAGAGGATTACCGCCCATGGATAAGGGGTCACAGTGATACCAAGAACTTGGTCTAGGAAAGCGAAGCTAAAGGATCATATTGTAGACTTGCTAGAGGTATACCACAACTCTATCTTAAATTTATCCTATTGAGGGGATCAAAAACCTGTACTGGGGTTGTAATTCCACACAATCAATCATAGGAAAAAACTAAGGGAGTTCACTCAACTGCTTCTGGTCCAAATGTCGCTAACCCAAGCTGCCCAAAACAACACCAAACTACGTACCTTTGAGACCAAAATTGAGGCTACCATTGCATTCTATGTTTAAGAACAAAAAGAATAGGCTATTTACTCAAATGAAATGGTCAACCAGTGAAAAAGATACCATTCACAAAAACAAGTCTAAGTGAGGCCCAAACCACTATTCTGAAACTCATCAAGTGGATCGCACCGTTGTGATCCCCTCGAAAAAATGTGTGAGATCGACGACTCGTTCGTCCAAAATGGACACTGGATGTAAATGTAATGTTTCTTCATAAATTCCTAAAACCAAAATCATGGGGCCCAAACCCTGATCTTGGTCTGACAGCCAAAAAACTATCTGGAAAATTACACCTTACTATCATGATCAGAATTCCACTGACGACGCGTAAATCAGACGCTCAATGCAGAAGTTTAGGAGGGTCAAAGATGAATAGTAATAAAATATTATTATTATTTTCAACATTTCATGGCCCCGGTCCAAAAAAACATAAAATTATATAACTGATCTCAAATGGTTATTCTCGAAACAAGGAACATGTTTCCACAAACGGCTCACAAATTAGACTTACGGTTTGTGAGTTATGGGGGTTTAAAGAACCCTTGAAAAATTCTGGCGAAACCACTGCCTGTCTCACCAGAAATCCACATACAGGTTCCAGAATCCTCCATGCTAGAGTCATAAACGACCATGATACCGTCTCAACAATACCATCCTCCCTGTATTCTGCCGTGTCTGCCACCAGAATCCGAGCTTGCCGCCAGAAAACTTTTCGGAACATCTGGGAGCACCCTGGTGCTCCAAATTCTGATCCGAAACATGTTTCAGAAAGTTTGGGACTCAAAATACACAAAACATATGATGATTTGAAGAAAAAATTTCATAAATGGAATAAATGTGTTTAAAAATCATTTTTCCTACATTTTTTAGATCGCTGACGCATTGCCTACTTCGCTATTGCTGCTGCACGATCTTGGAGCGTCTGCTATCAGGATTCGAGACTGACGGTGCTTCATTTCAATGATTCAGCCTCTGATTCATTGGTTCTTTATAGAATAATGTAATAGTCCCTCTATTGTGAACCAAATGTGAGTGGGGGGGATAGTGTTGAATTATTTAATAAAACGTCATTTTAACTCCCCACCAACACGCCTCCGACCCTGCTCTCAATGTCGACTAGAATTATGTCACCCCTAGGGTAAAAACAACATTTTAGAATCAATAATGATCTCAAAATTTGGATTCAAGACTCCATTCGGAAGTTATTCGAGCCAACACCCATAATTA
Organism: Viscum album; assembly: GCA_963277665.1. NCBI lineage: Eukaryota > Viridiplantae > Streptophyta > Magnoliopsida > Santalales > Viscaceae > Viscum > Viscum album. The sequence continues at coordinate 608,493,029 of OY728127.1, forward strand.
AATTATTCATTTATTTACAAAAATCCCACTGGTCAGTTTTTTCTAAAGTAGGCCCCCACCCCCAAAGGTTACACCCCGCCTTGGGTAAACAACACCAACCAAACGCAGGTGTGCCCTCATATTTTTGATCTGAGCTACTATTTAGGAGATAACTCATCTTATACATGTGAATGGTTGAAAAATAAATACTATTTTTATAAATTTAAAAATGGGAACACCGGGCCCTAGAATTGCACGCCGTCTTCCCGCCTATCTCTGGAATTATTCATAGGAATATTCCAAAAGTCAAACTGGGCCAAAAACCAAGCCACTACATCCTGCTCACCATAGCACTTTTTGTCCATGAAAGGCCATCAACATGAGGAATGGAAAATGAACATTGAAATGGATTTACAACACTAGCGAGTTCACCAAAACCACAACAAATCCACTAAGGGTTTCCATGCTACCTACATGAAAAAATTGTGGTGAACCCAAAAACATTCGCACAAACTCCCTAATACACAACCCTGCCCCGAACACATTAGTCAGATGTTCTCATACTCTACACCTCGATACTATCCTCTTTGGGCAGCACTATCTTTCTGACACGGTTTTAATCGCCTCACAAAAATGAATCTTGGTGAGGGAAAGATACTCTTCCTTTTGGATTTGAATCTCATCAAACAAAACCAATATAGGGTCTTACCAACACCCATATCTAAACACGATCATGAAATAAAAATAAAAGAATAAAACCAAAAAATGTCTAGAAAAACTACTATAGAATATTGAAAGGAAACAAAGCATACCTTTATCCATCAGCGAAGCCTCTCGGTCAACAACCTATAAGGAATATAGTTGTCATTTCCCCCATCCTCAATCTCCCTGAGCCTAGTGTGGACCACCTGGGGTGGTGGTGTCGGAACCTCATACTACCTGCTACCTCCATCTACTACACTAGCTCCATAACCACGTCCGCCACCCTGCAGACCTTCAAACTCAAGATGCTGCCTCTGCCTAGGTGGCATGTTGACCAACTCCCTCTCAACTGCACGACAAGTTGAACAATCTCTAGTAAGATAACCTTGACTGTCGCAAGAGTAACACTACCTATCTTCTGGATAAACCAAACTGTCTTGAGATCCCTTAGTTTCTTAAGCCTCAGATCCTCTATCTATGGGGAACATCCGAAAACGTAGAGCACGTCTAGACCCTACACCTTTATTTAGATACCAGTTACCAAACCAGTTATCGATGCCTCAACTCCTGTATTCCCAGCATTGATGGGTTGAATCTGCTTAGCCCGAAAGCTCTCCACCACCAAGGCCTGCTCCAGCACTCCAATATAGGTTTACAGACACAAGGAAAACAGACCTGCCTGAATGTGTTTATATAGGCCCTACTCAAAGGTCTGATCCCTAAACAACGAGCCTCAAACTATATCCAGGGAGTATTGTGATAGGTCTTTAAACATCCCTACGTACACTGACATAGTCATTCCCTCCAGCCAAAGCTGCATAAGCTCCTAGATCTTCACTGACCATAGTGTCACTAGATAGAACTCTTCCCTGAAGAGAAACTCAATCTCTTCCCATGAGATCATCTCCTCGTCGTAGGGATATGTCCCTAGACTCAACTATCTCCCAACTGAACCATGCAAAAGGCTCGTTGCTAGGACCACCATCTGATTTGGTTGTGTCTTCACCAAGCAGAAAACTCTAGTGACTACTTCAAGCCAGTCATTAGCTGCCTGGGGGTCTAGATTACCCCATTACCGTAGAGGTCGCTACCTCTAGAATTCATGCAGCACACTCAGCGTACGTGCATCCTCATCCTGCACTACATGAACAACCAGGTGCTCAAAAGGTGGTGGCTCAATTGGGAGACAACCTGGAGGTCCAACCTCAGAACCTATACCCTTCTTCAAAGCCTCTACATTGGGAGGATCATCACCAAAATCTTGATGTGGAACCCTCAATGTCTTTCATCATGGAGTCACACTAAAATAAAATCAAGACGCCCCCCAGTCAAAGAGTATATATGGAGAGCTAACTCAAGAAGGACTAGGAAAACCCAAAACCCAGTTCTATATGATGAATGTACCATCATTCCACTACGACCAGTGTCCTAATATAATGAGTCAAAAGGCAGGTTATTAGAGTCCTGGTGAATGGATACGACAACCACCACACCAATACTCGAGTCCATGGCCTAAAAACCGAACTAGAAACATCCTAACACTTCTGTTATGAAACCCAAATCAAACACAGAGCAAGACCAACTACACTCTCAGATCCCAAAGGTGGAACCTCCTTTTATTCCACTCTATCTCAAACCAACCCAATAGGATTTGATCCACCGCTCACAAATCCCTCCATTAATAGGTCAGGGGATGGTGACTAGCACTGAGTAGGATATCACACACATAGGTGGCATTAGCCTAAGGTACCTGTACACACGCACCCACATATACCTCCATGAAATAGTGCACATATATATACATATCTATAAACATAAAATAAATGCACGAATTCATTGAATTCAAAACCAGAGTACAAAAAAAGTACCAAAAAGGAAAATATAGGGCCCACCAAACGAAAACTACAAAAGTATCCAACCTGCTTAGAAGAAGGGGATAACTTTCAATTGTACCCGCCAAAAAAATCCTCATCTATGCTCCGCCTACTCCAGGTCATCCTAGGACTCCACCAAAAGGCTTGTGGTCTACACAAGACACAAAACATGTGCAGGAAAATCCCATGTAGGGGTGAGTATAAAAATACATAGTAGGCACCCCAAAAACCCCTAAATAAAAGAGATCAACTGAAAGTTAACAGTCGGCTCATCCCAGCCCGAGGGAACCCAAATGAGATAGAAACTCAATTTCAAGACCATCCTCATCCAAACATGTCTATTCATCTCAACTCTAGTATATTCCCATAAATATACCATGAACATCCAGATATAATCATCTTAGGCAACAAGTCTTATGAGGTTCCGACCTCATAACCCACAGCAAGTTCTACTGAAATCCCTAAGGCTTACACATACCCGGAGAACACACCCCTTGAGCTATATCATACCTGATGAAACTAGTCCCAGAGAGAAACTCTACAGGGCCTCACACCACAATCCTATATGGATCATCTGTGATAACACACTCATGGGACATCATCACTATGAACACCACACTAAAACAATAGAAACACCAAACACCAGGGATATGGGATCACTCCTAGGGTCTACAAGGGTATAGAAGAACCTGCTCTTGTAACTCAGAGATCACACAAATAGGGGATCACTCCCCAGATCCACTAGGATATTCCATAACCTGATATGATATTCCACAGATCATATCACTTTGATAGAGGATCATAACCCATCTAAAGGCGGTCACGGCGATGCAGAAAACCCCATATAATATAACATGCAAAGTAGGGGTTCGAACCAATGATACCACAAACCCTACTTAAATAATACCCAGAGTAGGGGATTACATTACCGACGATACTGCAACCCTATGAAAAATCCACACGTCAAGTAGGGGAATGTATAACCAAAGATACTACAACCCTACTAATATAGCTCATTGCACAAGGGATCATATTTCCGATTATGCCTCAAACCATACAGGGTTTTCTAGATAGATAGGGTATTTTTTCCCCTAGATAAGTGGTCACTACGATACCAAGAACCCAATCTAGGGAACAATGCTATAAGATCTTTCTACAGAATCAGTAGAGGGATACCAAAAATCTATTTGAAATTCATCCTATTGAGGGGATCACAGTATTGTACTGTGGTTGTAATGCCGTATGAACCCTCATAGGAACAAACCATGGGAGTTCACTCAACCGCTACTGGTCAAAACACCACTAACTCAAGTGACCCGAAACATCACCACACTACGTACCTTCGATATCCAAACTGAGGATATCATCACGTTCTACACGGAAAAACAATTCGGATAGTCTATTTATTCGGACAAAATGATCAACCAGTGAAAAATTTATTATTCACAATAAAATGTCCAAGCATGGCCCACACCACGATTCTAAAACTCATCAAGCAGATCTTACCATTGCGGTCCCCTCATAAAAATGCTCGAGATCGTCAAATCATTCGTACAAAAGAGACACCATACAGAAAAGTCATTTTTCTCTGTAAATGCCTAAAACCAGCCTCAGGGGGCGCACACCTGGATTTTAGTCCTATCACTTAGAAAATATAATGAAAATTCAGCCTTATTATCATGATCACAACGCCACTGATGGTGCATCAATCAGACGCTCATTGTAGAAGTTAGGGCGGGTCGAAGTTGAATAATAATAAAATATTATAATTATTTTCAATGTTTAATGGACTCAATCCAAAAACCAAACCCATATAATTCTCTATGTGAGCACAAAAGGTCCGCCTCTATGAAAGGAATGCATCACCACAAACAGTTCACAAATCAGACTAACGATTTGCGAGTTACAGTGGTTTAAAGAACCCCCAGAAAATCCAGGCTGGACCACCGCCTATCTCGCTGGAAACCACCACGATGGAACTGGAATCCATCGTGTCAGAGTCGTAAACCATCGCACCTCCACTGTGCGTCCACTTCCATCTCTGTATTCTGCCATGGCCACCATTGGAACCCTTCCTTTCCATCGAAAAACTTCGGGAACCACCGAGAGCACCCTAGTGATCCAAATTCAGATCTGGAACATGTTTTGGAAAGCTTGGGACCTGAACTACACAAACCATATGAAGATTTGAAGCAAAAAAACACATAAATGGGATATGATATTTTAAAACCCAAAACTCTTACCTTTTTTGCATCGCTGATGTTTTTCACACTCTGTTGCTACTTCTGCACGATCCGGGAGCGTGTGCGATCAAGATCCAAGATCGACAACACTTCGTTTTGACGATTTGGCCTTTGATTCGTCTGTTTGTAATCAATGAATGGAGGAGGCCCCCTGCTTCTCCCCAAATGGGATTGATGGGTGGGGGAGAAGAATGATGATGATGATTATTATTATTATTATTAATTAATAAAAAATTAATTATATCTCCCCACCAACATGCCTTCGACCCATCACCCGGTGCCGACAAAACTTATGTCGTGCCTAGGGCAAACACGAAATTTCAGACTCAACCTCGATCTCATAATTTCGATCAGTTTCTCCATTCAAGAGTTATTTGAGTTGAAACCCATATATAAATTATTCATTTATTTATGAAAACGCCACTGGTCACCTTTTTCTACAGCATGCCAATGGCCACAAAGGTTACATACCACCTAGGGTAAACGACACATTCTGAACATAGCCATGCCATCATATTTTCTTATTTGAGCTATCAATTAAGAGTTAACTCATCTCCTCTATGTGCATTGAATATAAATACTTAATATTTTTATAAAATTATTTCTGGGCACACTAGGCCTCAGAATTGCACACAATCATCAAACATAGCTGTGGAATTATTCGTAGGAATATTTCAAAGGCTTATAGGGCCAAAACCAAAGTTGCTACATATTATTCTACTGAAAATTATTTTTATTACATTACATGTAAGACTTGGATTTACTGAACCACAATATATTATTAAAATATTATTTTTTAATTTAATAAGATATATCATAGCCATTAAGTTGGTGATTATGAATAGTATTAAACAATCGATAAAAGTTATAGTTTAAGTATTTAATTAATTTTATTTCAATTCATAAAAATTATTTTATAGGAATAAGATAAGAAAAAAAATACAATTTTATGCATTAAAAGACTTTATTTTTTAAATGCAGTTTTACCACGTTTTTATGACACTCTTGTTCGAAATTGAGTTATTGACACATTTATAATTTATTTTTATAAAATAATATTATTATTTGAAATAAGGATATAAAAATTTACTTTCAGTAAAGTTTTTTTATTTTTCTGAGAAGTTTCAGGTTTTGGTGAATAGTGAAATATATTGAATTTCAATTGAAAACCTTTATTTTTTTCTAACTTATTTGTATATTTTAATTATTTTTTAATTGGTTTTAAATTATAATTAGATAAAATTTTTACCATTTAATTTATTTTTTCTCATTGGAATCAATTTAAAATTTAATTTTGATATAAAAACATTTTAATCTTTTTGGATGTTTTTACTTTAAAAAACTGCTTTGTCGTCTGATTTAAGGGATTAACATTAAAATTTATTTTTCCACATCTGTGAATATAAATTTGAAAAATGGAAATAATTTTTTTAATAAATTTTATATTTATGCTATATTAAGATCAACTCTTTTTTTTAACAAAAATATTATTAAAAGTAATTAAAATTAATTACAATGTTTAAGTGTAAATAAGTTAATTAAGGGTAAAAATTAGATTATAAGCATTACAAAATTACCCTAACAATTATCATAATTTTATTCGATGATTTATTATCTTAAAAAATTATATATGGGTGTATTTTATGGCCTCTTGGTGCCACTTGAATGACTTTATTCATTTTTACTAATTTATTCTCATGGACTTCCAATATGTCACACTCTTGTTTTTAGTAAGTACTAAAAAATTTATTTGTCGTTATGCATAAGATATATTAGAATATAAATATTCATTTTAAATATAAATTTTTTAATACAAATGTAACGCCCCGACCCTAGTTACCCAGAGTCGGTGCATTATTACATAACATTGGCATGATCACAAGAAAGATCAAATCTCGAAAGACCAATTGGTTTAGTAGCCTTGGAAACACTAGATATATTAATAAGTTTTACATTACATCATAAAATGAAAAACTACTACAACAACATAATGTCTCCATAATCCACACTCATATCCCCACATAATATCCCTGCAGGTCATTCATAATTTACTTCTTCACTTCCTGGGAAAAATAAAACATAGAAAAGGGGTGAGCTCAAATGCCCAGTAAGGATAACAATATAACGGAAACTTTCATAAATAATAATAAACATTTAAGGCAATGTATAACTAAAACAAAATCCTTTAAAACATGAACTTTCAACATGGTACGACATAAATAAAATGAAATAATGCCATTTACTTATTCACATGGATATTCTACTAATTGAATAATCACATGAAAAAATCAAAAACCACTTTCATAATGTTGGAATGCATAATTCCAGACTATCATAACCACATAGTCAAGGCCTCGTGCCAAGACTACAAATAAGATTTTGTCAAGGCCTTGTGCCAAGACACTAGTTTGTCTCATGAGACCTACCGATGCACCGAGGAGCTATAGCGGGCTCCACCCGTCAATTACTAAGTCCAATGCATTCCCATATGAAAAGGTTTAAACATAACATAAACATTCGTATTAAAACTACCATACGAAATGTAAATAATTTCACCATAAACTATGAATGGTATAAAAATAGCACATACACAGTCAAACATATCACAAAACCTTCAATACAATATAGAAGTTTTGTATCATAATAAATCAACTTCAAATAATCTTAAAATCCATCAAAGGATGTTGACATAGATGAAATCAATATTCTTTTTAAAGAAATATCTCCTTTTATTTTGAAATTATTTAATATCTATATAAAATAAAACATTTTCTTTGAAAATATTCTTATAAGCTTGTAGGGAAAACTTTGAAGATTTTATAACGGCAGAAAATAACCGCACTTGCCGTATAAGTTAAAAAAAACATTCTTACCTTAATTCTGTCGAAAAGGTTAAAAAGGACCTTGTTTTGAAAACGACGGAAAGATTCCTCTTATAAAAAGTCAAACAAGGGTATAAATGACTATAACCCATATTATTGTAAATACTAAAAATGTTTTGAAATACATTTTGAAGAAACATGGATGTGGATGATAAAGAGATCCCAGTAGATTATTACATATAAACAACCTCGGATAATGAAGAGATTGTGAAATAACCCTTAAAATTTTGTAACTTATGAAACATACAACCCATGAAAGAGGTATCATATAATGAATATGTAAATACAAATAAATTAGAGTGTATTACACAAAGAATATAATTATGGGCAGTACATACACCACACAAAAGGTGATGGTGGCAATATGGCATGAATCTCACGGAAATAAGGAGTGAGATGAAAACCCCTTACCACGTTAATCAACTGAGTCGTATGGCCAAATGTTAATAACCACCATATTATTTACAGAATAACATGAATATAAAGAGAATCATGATAATATATATCAAATGGCAGTACACAATACACCACTTTCAATAATTTAGTGGCGAACAATGGAAATCTCACGGAATTGAATGTGAGATAAGAAAATCTCTTACCTGGTACTTTTCCTTGGTTGGGGTAGGTTAACCTCCTGTATAATGGTGTAATAATTGTTATTAAATTATACAATAATCATATACATTAATATGATATCATATATGATCTTTTAATATTGATTTGATAATAATATCTTAGTATTATCGTTGTTTCGGGTGTTAACTTACTTGTTTTCTTTTATATGTTTTGTTACGTAAGACATTTTTGTAAAGGATAGGTTGTATATTATTCATATCCATAATGATATCAATTCCTCAAACATCATTTTTAAATCATCAAATGATAATTATACTTGAATGGATACATTGGAAAATGAATCTCATCGCGTTCGTGGAGACGGTAGTCCGTACGTACGCACGAGCGACAATATCATTCTTTTGATATTAAAATAATATATAAATGGATGGTATATCATATATACAGAATCCGTAACATGTTATATTTATTATTTACATGAGTTACACATCATTATTATACCATACAAATAATATTATATTGAATAACAATTACACCACGACGTGGAGACGGTAAGTCGTACGTACGCACGTATGGTGACATGTTATTCAAAGGGTGGATAGAATACAGAATATGGTTGTACCTTATTTATAATAACATCACAATATATATATGATACTGGATTTATTATTTTAGAATGGTAACAACAAAGGAAGAAGAAGTGGAAGAAGAAAGGAACTTGAAAAGGGGTGGTGAAAACATTACCTCTTCTTCGGGTTCTTCCTTTTGATTTGATCAAAAGGGCTCCTTAGGTTGGCTTTATGATCAAACTAAGGCCCCTAGGTTGTAGTGAGAGATGTTGGGAGAGTATTTGGGCAGAGTTTGGCCTAACCAAAAGGCTTTTAAGGTGTGAATAAATGAGAAGGAGGAGTGCCCTTTTATAAGAGGGGTGAGGGGCACCTTTGGAAAAGCTAGAAATATTAATTTATAATAAATTCATATTCGGTTTATAATGAATACAAAATTTATTATTAAAAGGTTAAGGTGGGGATGGGTCGAAAACAACTCAACCAATAGAATTTATACAGGTTTGGGTACTTATATTAACCTTATCTTTAAGTATTAACTCTATGTTAATTAGTTTCACTTTTACAATGTCTCTTTGTTTTTTTATATAATATGGTTAATAAACTTACTACATATATACAAGCGACCCCCAAGTGGTACATTAATGATAACCTATCATGATATAAGTCTTTTGGCCGAACCTTAGATTTTTAGGAATTTAATATCAATTAATAATATAATATTTGTTTTAAGAACTATTTTATGTCAATTTTGACACTATTCAATAGTTGATTTTTTTGAAACTCATAACAGATTGATTACTTCGAACAAAGTCCATTAAATAAATCCTAATATGTCATATTATCCTATAAATTTAGTTTAATTCATTAAAAGTTTCATATTATATTTATTTGGGTATTTATAATATCAATTATTTTAATTGTTCACTATTATAGTAATTACTGCATCATCATTGTGTCATAAATAAAATATATTATTTAATGTCTAAAAATTATAAATAAAATATCATTATGTAGAAAATCTTTTTATCTTTCTAATGAATATTTATAATCTAAAATCCAACATATATAACCCTATGTAACAATTGTTTTTCTAAAAGATATATGCTTGTGTCATTTTTGTATTCATTTTAACTTAATTAAAATAAAGTGTCATTATCACTTACAAGTGGATCAATGGGGTCCCCAAATCGACCCAATGATGTCCATGGTCGACCATGTATCAAAAAATAGGGTTAAGACACGTTTTAGGGTAATTTAGTATTATTATAATATTATTTTTTAACCCTTATTTACCGGATTTACCCTTAACCATGGTAAATAAAATATTTACCTCAGTAATTATTCAAAATGTTTAAAAATAAAAGTTACCTATTTACACAATTTGAACATCCTGATTCCAAATATGGAATAAATTTTCCTAAATTAAAAACACATAAGTGGTAGAAATTAATTTAAAATTAATTCCCGCTGTCAAAACAAAAAGCGTGTTTTTAAGAGATAATAAATATCAAAAGATTGACACTTGTTTATGTTTGGATTAATTGTAAAATTATGTCCAATGACCAACATTATATTAAATGGTAAAAATATATTCTAAATATACTTTAAAACTACTAAAATTCATAATTTATCACTATTAATTATTTTGATTAAAAAAGTTGTTTTTAATTAAAATTTAGTAATTTTCACTATTCATCAAAATATGAAAGTTATCCGAAAAGTACCAAAATTTCACCTTAGGCTAAATTAGATATTCCGAATCCAAAAATGAAGTCTATTTTTAAATATAAAATATATATAATTTTAAAAAGTTGGTATTACTATTCATAACGGCTAGTTTGATTGGTTGTGGTGTGTGTTAAAACTCAAGGTTGTGTACAACACACACTACTGTATTATTCAAAGAAAGCGTACCATGGAAGCTTGGGATGTTTCATTTTAAATTTTTGATGTCCCCATTTAGTCAAAACGTTTAAAATATTGTATTTAAAAAGGGTTCTCTATTAAAAGTTGATAAAAGTGCAATACTGAAAATGAATTTTTTCTTGCATTATATCTAAGAAACTCATAATATGGATTCTAAAATTATAAGGATTATATAAAGTTTAAAATTTAGATAATACTATTAATAACCTCTTTTGAATGGCTTTTTTTTGTAATTCATGGTGTGATTGAACTCGGTGTTGCGTGTAGTGCAAGTTATTGAATTATTTTGAAGAAATAACACACTATGAAATCTTGGGGTGTTATAACAAATAATGGTAATTTATTTTTCATTTATAGAAAACATATAATTAACATAATTTCTTGAACAATGATGATGCAATAATTGTTTAATTAATTGAAATTTCAAATAAATGATGTCAAAAAAGATAAACAAAAAAATATTTTATATAATTAATGTCATAAATAATTTTATAGATAAACTATAAATTTAAATTTTTTGTTAAATTTTTTGTTTCACATTATATTGTGTTGAGATATTTTTTAAAATGGTATGAGTTGAATAGTGTCAAAACTGACATTAACGATTGTTTAAAATAAAAAATATTTTCTTAAGTGATATAAAATTAATAAAATTAATAAAAAATTTTAAAATGATTTAGATTAAGTTTAAAATGTCTGACATGACTCATTTATGGTTATTTTTGAATTTTATAGTAACTATATTAAAACTAATGTATAAAAATCCAAATTTTTATAGTAAGAGTTAAAGGGTTTAAAATGGGTTAATCCCAAATGATAGGGGTAATATTTTAAAATAAAAATGTATAAAAATTATTGGATGATAGTATTTTTACCCATCCTCATATTATATTATAAATTCCTCACTTTGGAGTCATTTTTAATGGAACATTAATTTATATAAATTTAATTTTTTGAGAGTCCTAATACTAGAAGCCTAAATTTTGAATAAAAAACAAGTAAAGATTTTGGTATAAAATAAAAGGAGTTACCAAAATAAGATTTTTTGTTCTACAATGGTCACTTTAGTTTTATTTCATTCCACACTCTTTAATTTCTTATTATTATAAGATTATATAATAGAACCAGTATCCTCAATATACTAGTATGTTTTTATGTTAAATGTTTTACCTACACCTAATGGAACATCCATTAAATAGTTAACAAACATAGTTTTCAGGTAGGGTGAACTACAACCTCATGAAATAATGTTGTCTATGTTTCCTTTACCACCTCTCATGGTTGGGAATTACGATGGAAGAATTGTTTCTATATGTATTATATATTTTATTTATTTTGTATTAATTATTATAGAATCCTTATATAACATTTACCTTCATTATTACCATTTTTTATAAATATAATAACTTCATCTATATAAGTGTGAACTACCGCCTCCCCAAAGCGATGTGATTAGTTCACATTATACATAGAATGTATAAAGGATGGTTTTAATAAATACATGTTAAATATATGAAGTATATATAATATTTTAATAATAATACACATACACACACACACACACATATATATATATATATATATTACTTTTCATTCTTTTCATATGAAAATGAAATGGAAGCAACATTCATGCATGCATAAAACCTGCCTTCTCTATGAATTGTGCATTTCATTTATTATCTCAAAATATTATGGATTATTATAAATATATATAATGGATATATATGATAATTATATCATGGTTTACATTCTTAGTATGATTAAATCATGATCTATGTAATTTGAACAATAAATAATATGTCAATACATACTCTAGAAACTAGACAATCAATACCCAAAAACGGAAAAAATAATGAAAAATCACTAGAAAATGGGTAATAATATATTATAATTAGATCATAAATGATATCATAAATATTAATATGTTTTTTTACTAAGTTATTAACATTAATAAAGCCTTTATATAGGAGGTTAACATATTTTCACCCAAATGTAAATGCATGGTAATGGATTATTCTTTCACTTTCCTTTCTTTGAGGAATAAATCGCTTTTACCACTTATTTCATTTACATGGTCTATGTAATTCCCATTAATATATTTTATGAATTTTATAAATATGATTTTGGTATTTTAATATGAAAATAATTGTATTTCATGGGGTATAAAATTATATTTATTATCATTTAGTACGGGGTTATTTCAAATCGTATCCTTATTCGGGATTGTTTTCATTTAAAACTATACTAAGAATATTTATCTTCCATGTTATTGTATCATAAAAATGTTTTTAATTTTTTTTAAAATTCTCCAATTATTTTTAATGTAATTTTAAACAATTTTTTACTTTTTATAGTTTTTTTCAAATGAATATTTTAGTCATTTTCCAAAACATGGTACTTGAAGAATTGTCTTACAAAAGTAAAAAAGCATTTTTTAAACTTATACAGAATTATAATAATTTCCCACCATCATGAATATTTAAGTTTTTGAATCTTATTTTAAAATTTTACAAGTTTCATTTCATATAAAATATTTTCTTTTATGAATCTGTAGCCTTTTAAATAAAATATTACAATGTGTCATGGGATTTTGTCTTAATTACATTTTTTTGAGGCATATTGTAAAGTTACGCACCTAGTTTATTTTATATTACGTATATAGTAACTTTTAACACAGAATATCTTGAATCTCCATATTCTCATGATATTCTATGATTCAATTGTTGTTATTACTTCATTGGAATTATGATTCAAATGTTTCAAATTAGTATGGGACACTTTGGAATGTTCAAATATTATTCTCTTTAAGAATGTTTTAATGAAATTTCAATATTATTTCCATTCATATACATTAAAACCCCATGTTGTTACCTATACTCCAATGTGTAATTATTGATAAATTTTAATTCTTTATTAATTATAGAAATTTGATAAGAAATATTAATTATTAATTAAATTTATTACTCGATATAAGGAATTATTTGGACTGCCAATGATGGATGGGTCTCAAACTTAATATAGCCCTTTTATGAATCAACTTGTTCATATGAGATAGATAATTTGGAGAAATTAATTGGGTTTATACCTATAGTATTAAACCATCTTGTGAAAGGTATTAAAAGTATAGGTTTTCTTATGCCTCAAACATGATTTCCAATAATTAAGAATTTCATTCATAGATATTTTAGTTACTATTATTATTATCCAAAATATTATTGAATCAAAAAACATGTGGATACATTTTATTCATTATTTATTGGTTAAATGGCATGTGTTTCAGTTTCATACATTTCCAAATTGAGTATGCCTTATCTAGTTTATTGGAATGTCATTTGTTATCAGTAATTTTCCATTCCATGTTGATTTACTCTAATAAATTAATTATGGCTTCCACTTTACCAACCCTTAATGAGAATTTGTGATCAAACTTTTATTCATACAATTTTCCCATGGTACGAAAATAAATTTTTTGAATGAGTTTAGGGATGAAAATTATTTTGTTTTGTTATGTTATATGTCTTACCAATGTAATAATGCAAATATTTAGGTATATAGTTCTTCACTAATGATAAATATATATTTTGTTTGAGATTTTATTACTTGTAATCAGGCCAACATTAAAAAACAATACAATAGATCTTGGCCTCTTGGGTTTTGGTGTTACACCAGTTACATAAAATTCTAATTCGTTGACAGATTTTAAACACCTCTCATAAATATATTCCCTATTATTACACTTCAAAAAAATACCATTCAAAAAATAATTCTTCATAACATGTAAAAAGGAAACATAAGAATAGGTATGATCATATGGTTAGTAATGGTAAAAAAGGAGATACATAAACATACCATGAATATAATGTTATCTCAACATGATATTACCAAATGAACAAAATATCCCACATATCAAAGATTATAATCATAAGTCATGGAATAAAGATTGTCATCTGAGAAGACATGAATCATAAGGAAATAAAAGTGCAGGAACCATGAGAATATATCATTTCTATGAGACACGTGTAAATTGAATACACTTCATATTATAACATTTTCAACATTTATAAATAGTGAATGGTTTATCTATAGTGACCCAGGCTTGAAATACATGGATGTTACATCATTTTAGAAAAATATTCAGTACATTACAAAAATACATGCCCAAGGACCATAATAATTTAGTGTCTTCGAAAACATGAAAACAAAATATTTTATCTTCTTGAAAGATATTAGACATATACCATTAAGATCTCCACCATCAGTAGTTCTATCTAAAACCTTTATTTAGAACCAGGGGAAAGAAACATAAGAAAGGGATGAGCCTAAATGCTGAGTATGGGTAAAAAAGGGAGATTTGTAAGCATAATCATGAGAATTAAGCGTATGGTAACAAGATCAAAAAATTAGATAGTCATACCCTAAATATCAATTATCATAAACATAAATCATGGCATAAATCTTGGAAGTTCATAAAACAAGAATCATAATGAAATAAATGACATAATCCATTAATGAATACCATAGAAATAAATCATGTAATTGTGGAACAAATATAAGAATATAATATAATTTCCATAGTATCAAAGGAATCACATCCAAGATCATTTTAGTGGAAAAAGTCCATTACTGAACCGGGTAAAACCTCATTCCAACCCTTTATTACTAAACATAGTTAACCCTCATTCCATACCTGTAATACTAAACAATGTAAACCCTCTTTCCATCCATATATTGCTGAAATATGTAAACCCTTGTTCTAGACATGTAAAATTGAACTGAATAAATCCTCATTCCAACCATATATTATTAAACTGAAACAACCCTCATTTGAGTTTTGTATTACCTAACCAATTAAACCCTCATTCCATCCCTATTTATCTCATGAGATATAAATCACCCAATTCATTGGAGAAAGATATAGTTCCCACCCATATCAAAATGAAATCATACATACATATTCCACAAAATCATAAGCAATCACATATTAACACATGAAATGAAATGGGTATCATAAACATGTATTCATCTCATATCCTATGGAAAAAAGATCATGTTTCATAATCATTTCATAAAAATCATAACTCATGAAAGATAAACGGATATCAAAAATATATAAATCATGAAAGAGAAATAGATTTCATAAAAAACATGACATTAAGCATGACCAATTCATATAAATAATATTACTGTAACAATTAGATCATTTCCTCAAAGTGTAAGAAATAATTTATAAATATCTTTCGAAAACATTTCTTGAGGAAAATTTCATTTTTTTTAAAAAGTATTTTTAAATTTATAAATCCATTTGAAAATATTTTTAACACAAAATAACTTTAAATATTATAAAGTAGTTTAGAAATCATTTTGAGAACCTTTTTCGCTTTCAAACATGTAAAATAAGAATTAAAAAATTTTAAAGAACATTTTCTTTGAAAACACTTTTAAAACATTTAAATAAATCTGGACAATGTTGTGAAAACCATTTAACATGATAATATGTAATTTAATCTTGAAAAATTATTGAATTTTTTTTTCTTGAAAACTTATAAATGATTCTAGAAAACATTTTGAAAGCCCCTTTTCTTGAAAACATATAAAATAAGCATGAAAATTTCTAAAAACCATTTTATTTGAAAAAAACTAAAAAATTATTTGGAAAGAATTGATTTTTTAAAATCCTTTTTCCATGAAAATTATCCTCAAGAATCTTTTGAAAACATTTTTCGAAATTTTTTTTTTAAACATGGTTTTTGGATACAATAATTTTCCGACTGAAGAAAGAGATGATAAGATTTAACAAAAATATTTTATCTTAAGTAAAAAATAGTGTGAAAATGGCACTAATAGATGAGGATATATTTAAAAAACAAATGAGAAGGAATATTAATAATTATCTTAAGATATGGATCAAATGAATTCATTAGAGTATTCATAACCTTAAACAATCATGAAAAAAAGAAATGTGATTGTTTCAATAAACTCTTATAACATGGTAACATGGGATTATACTCTCAAAAAATGAACATAATGAATCTTCAAATATCATGAAAATATTTATGTTAACTATATATAAAATATAATTATATTTCCATCAATGAAATATTTTAGGAGCATAATAGAATGTGGGTCTCAAAGAAGTCAAATTGAGACAACTATTTTACCGATTCAGTAAATATTGAAACATAAACCCCATGAAATAAGGAAAATTAAATTTAAATGTGAATACTTATAATTTTAAATATAATATATTTATTATAAAATCATGGGATGTATATACACCATAAAAAAGGAATGAGTGGAATACATGACATGTTTCTCATGGAAATTAAAACTGAGATGAAATCCCCCTACCCTGTTTCATGAATTTCTTTGTACTCATACAAGATTACAGTATCATAAATATATATTTATTGTAAATATTTTATTTAATAATATTCTTATATATAATAACATATATGGTTTTATTATAACATTATATTACCCTATTGTAAATGATCCTAGGTTATGTTTTCACTTCGGGTAATATTTGATTTGTTCTTTGTATGTGTCTTAATTTGTCACATATTTTTTCCTTATATGTATATCATAATTCCAAATTGTAAAACATGATATCTATGTCATGGATATATATTATATTTATTATATAAAAATCTATATAATATATAAGTTTGAAATTTAATACACCATTTATGGAGTCTATATTTTGTATGTACGGATGAATGTTGTTTCCGATTTTATTATTGTATTGAAAGAAATAAATAAAATGACATGTAAATGTATATGAATATAATAGAATTATTGTTTAATAATAATATCATATATATCATATAATTTCACTAAACCTTTCCTTAATATATTCTATG
This sequence comes from Viscum album, assembly GCA_963277665.1. Taxonomy (NCBI): domain Eukaryota; kingdom Viridiplantae; phylum Streptophyta; class Magnoliopsida; order Santalales; family Viscaceae; genus Viscum; species Viscum album. The sequence goes on from OY728127.1 coordinate 608,510,640, forward strand.
TACTGTGTGAATGAATCACATCTCTTTGAGGGGCGTTAGCCCACAATTCCTCAAAAGAGATTGTCGTATTAGCAACAAATGAAATGTAAAATGTTATGTTTTGTAGAAAGGAATATAGAAAATCAAATAATTTATTAATATTATATAAATATATAAATATATGTTCCATAATAATAGCTATAATGATAGGTAATAAATAAAAAATTAACAATCATCATTTTGTGAGGCAGTAGTTCGACGTACACAGAAAGAGTATGTTCGTTTCCCACTAGATGGAGGTGTGTGTAAGTGTAGGTATAACCCTTAGAATAAAAAAATACTAGTATATTTACAATAATATTTTCTATTAAATTATGTAAAAAAAATAAAGTGTAGGTGTGGAGAAGGAAAATAAAAGAAAGGACTTGAGGGAATGCCTTACCACTTAATCGGGTAAGTCCTTTTGGTTTGTTCCAAAAGGCTTCCATGAAAGTAATTGTGACCAAATAGTGGATTCATAGAGGATGGGAGGATATTTGGGAAGCTTATTGGGTAGGTGTCTTCCGAAATTAGGAGTTCTGAGAGGTTTTAGGAATGAGTATAGTTGCTGTCATTTTATAGGGAATGAAAAGGACTCACATGGAATTTTTAGAAACAAGTTAAATGAACACAATTTATTTTCTGTAACAATTCATACCAAACAAACAAAAATCAATAATGGAAGTTTTTTTGCCTAAATATGGGAATAAAATTGGTTTTAGAGTAATTTATACATGATTTGGGCCATTAATTTTATGGTTTAGTCCATAACTAAGCTTAATTTGGCCCTAATCGATGTGATTAATTTTAATCACTTTTACTAATAATTTAGAGAAAAATTAATTTGGTATTATTATAATCTAAATATTATAATTAGTTAAATTGGGGATTTATTATTTTCAATATTCAATTCGCATAAATGGACAAATTAAGATTAATGAAAATCTTAAAGACATGACGAAATAACGGGATTTAAAACTAGAAAAAAATTCAACAATTTACAATGTTTATATATTAAACATTATAGTGAAATTGATTATAATTACATAAATTTTATTAATAGATATAATATTTTTCTAATTTGACCTTATAAAAAATTTATTACATCAATTAACATTAATAATTAGTTGAAAAGTTAGTTTATAACTAAAAAGTAGTATTTTTACCAATTCATCAAAAAATGACGTTTCTCAGAAAAATTAAATAATTCTACCTATTCTTATTTTGACACTCATAATTCAGAAATGATGTTTGTTTTATCAAAATAAATTTCTAAATTTTTCTAAAATAATTTTATTTTTGTTTTATTGAAGAACATTAAAAAAATTTCATTTGAGAAAATAATATTTTGAAAAATTACATTACTAAAAATCATATATTTCATTATCAATATTTTTTATCCATATAAAAATTTAGATTCTTTTTAAAAATTAGTTATTATTATTCCTATAACTATTTTTAATGTCTAGATTGTAATTATATGCTTTAAATAATTATAAAAAATCATGTTTTAAAGAAACTCAGTGTTGCATGAATCATAATCTAAGTTGTTATTGTGTGTAACGTATGCCATGTTGGTTCCATGTGAATGTAATGTTTGACTTAATACATTTCAATACATAAATGAAAATTTAATTTATTAGGTTGAAAATACTTTGTGATCATAATAATATTTTATTTTATATTTAATCAGTTTCCATATTAATTGGTAACCTATGAATTCATATTGTATTATACAGACAATATGTTTTCATAAATTTGTTTTTACCACTCACATTCTCTAATTTAACATCCATGTTTTATCTAATTATATTAAATTATAATATTTTAATAATATGTTATTTTTCTTTAAATATCAGTCTTGCATGTTACACAAGTCGTTGGGGAAAGTCATTGTTGCTTATAACAAAAGTCAAACATAGGGATTTAAGTGTTTCATGAAATTATATATTTTGAAAATGATAAATTAATTCAAAAATAATAATTCACAAAATCTTGGGGTGTTATATGATACCCCCCTTAAATTTAATTTTACCCTAGGAATTACTTTGGGTTATCAGAGGTTTAACACTTAAATGTTTCATTCATGAAAAAAACCATCATAAAAATCAATACTAAAAAATAAATTAAAATGGGAGATTTGTCATGATAACATTTACCCAATGTAATATATATCTATGATTCCTCATAAAAGAAAATAGGTTTAAAGTGAAACATGTACATTGAAAAAAATTCTAAAAAATAATTTTTTGATGGAGAGTGATATGGACAAGGTCAGGAGGATGTGAACAATCAGAAAAACATAAATCTTTGTTGAGCTAAGGGACCATCTAATTCATTAGAAATGGAGTTATTGGGATAACATTTTTGGTTGCAAGGTTTTTTTATAAAATTTACGAATTTTCCTTGAATGATAAACTTACATGATATCATGACAACATAACCCTTTATTGTTCATTGATCTACATCACCTCTTTCACTAAAATGGAAGGTAAATTTTTCATTCCTGGAGTTCTAACATATCACAAGATCCATGATAAGTCATCTAATCTATCATCAGTTACCATCGACATAGAGTAGTTTGAGCAGTCTATTCAATATGTATTCATCCTTATAAGGATAGATAAAACATTAATCTTAAAGAACTTCATCTGATGTTTAACATAAGATTTACATGAATTTTTTACCTTATAATCCTTCTAAAAGATAAAAATTAAACTATCATGTAACGATTACATGATATAATCTTAACATTTATCCCCCATATATCATGATGTATCACTTTGTGGTCACATTCCAAATATTTGAATACCCTCATAGTATATTCCTTTGAAACACGGGAACAACCTAAATTACGACAACTCCTTTTGGGAAAAATGAACTATTCATCATTCCAATTATTATTTGATGTATTATTTAAATCTATGAAGTTGTAAACATCTTCCATGATGAAATAGAACACTTTTTCAATAATCAGTTCTAGGGTAATCTGTACCATCCTCGTTAATTATTCATTTCTAATATATCATTATCCAAATATCATTATCATAAAGTTATGCATTAATTAAGGGTTACATTTCATTAATAAAAATATCACCTTTCCTTGAAATCACGTTTCTATTACATCATCACCATTAAAAATGTCATTTTTCGTTCTTAATTAATAACCATACTTAAAATTCTTATATATTTCAGGATTTATATTACATAAACACTTTATTCTTCCAACAATAGTCTAAAACCATTACTTAGATATCATCAACTTATTCCTTATTACCCCTTTCCAAGAATATAAAATATTAACCATATATTATGGTTCCTTAACCACAATCCAATTAGGCTTCTTATGATTAATGTAAAAAATATAGGATGAAAAACACATACTTTTCACAAGTCGTTTACAGTCTATTTATCATCATTGATATAATAAATACTATTACAACATTCTTCATTCTATTTCTGATATTTCCACCTGTGATATAAATTATCATAATATCCATACATTACACATCTATAAAATTTAATGGTAACCATGTTCCTTCTAATTATCTCCATTGACTAAAAAAGGAAATCACAGTTTGAGAAACATTTATCATAATGGGATACCATAAAATCATGAGAAGGTAAGTATAATATGACTAGATTATAGATCATACTTCATTAATCTGTAACACCGCATGCTTATCTAATATAATTCTTAGTAATCCTTTATGTAAATCCGTATTGATGGTTCATAAAGATTTTGTGAATTCCCAATGCATATCCCCTGAGATTGTCAAACCAAGTGTGTAGTAAGGCCTATTGTCGTGTACTAGATTAATCTAAGCAATGCCTATAACTTATTATCAGATTTGTTACCCTTGGGTACATCTGTACTAGAGCCACATCAACTTATAGTATCCTGGAAAGGATTTAATTCTAGGAAATAACTTACTCTATACTTTTCCAAAATTACATGACATTTTCCTAAATATTAACTCATTATTATACTTATCCATATATTTATACATTGACATATCCATGGAAATATACCTTGGGATAGCACTAAGGTTTTATCAACCTAGTTTCCAATGGGTGACTATAACATTCCTTTGATGCCAACTGTTGCGACCCATGCTAGACATACATGGATAATACTTCATTTCAGATGAATATTCAGTACATTACGAAAATACATGAACAAGGACAGTAATATTTTAGTTTCATTTGGAATCCTGGAAAAAATATTCAATCCTGGTTAAAGATCTTACATATCTCCAATAATTATCTCCACCTTTAGTATTTCTAAATAAAAACCTTTCATCCTAACCCATGGAATGGAACATAATAATGGGGTGATCTCAAATTCTCAATAAGTGTAAATAAGGGAGATATATAAGCATAATCATGAGCATTAATGGTATGATAACATTATCAAAACATTATAAGTTCATAACATGCATATCAAATATTTTAAACATGAATCATGGAATAAATATAGGATGTTCATAAGACATGAATCATAAAGAAATAAAGGACATATGCCATGAAAGAATAACATAAGAATTTATCATGTAATTGTGGCACAAACATAAGAATATAATATGATTTCTATATTATCTCAGGCATCACCGCCAAGACCATCTTAGTAGACAAAGTACTTTACTAAACATGGAAAAACCCCATTCCATTCCTATATTACTAAAGAAAGTGGACCTTCATTCCATCCCTATATTACTAAACCATGTAAACACTCTTTCCAACCTGATATTACTGAACCAAGTGAACCCCCGTTCTAGAGTAATATTATTGAATTGAGTAAACCCTCGTTCTTATAAAGCACCACCCTTAAACATTAAATAATATTTATTTAAGTAAATAAATAGACTTAAATTCACATCGAGGATCTTTTCAAGTATTGATATTTAGATAATTAGGTCATAAATGATATATAACAACTTGAATTTTACAATTAGACACTTCTAATCACTATTTTTTTTGTTAATAAAACATAATCTCTTAAGAAACATGACATCGTTTCATGTTTTAACAACATATATTTTCCATGATCCCATACTGGACACTATTCTTCATTATGTCTTATGAAAGTTTTTTCAAACCTTGGGATGAGCATAAAAATCACAGTCAGAGATATATAAGGAATGAAAACTATTATTCTAGACAAAAAATATAAACCATGAAATCTTTATCAAAAAATAATACTTTTCACCTTTAAGAAGTTTCAAAAAACACTGAACTAAATATAACTCATTTATTACCCTTTTTGTAACCAAAATATTACCATTAACCCGATATTAAGAATCATAAAACAAATAAAGGTATCTTGGGACATAAACATACCTAAATGGAATAACCATACAATCAACTTCCACACATATCACTAAATGGAATAACTATACAACTGAATTCCAAACCCAATGGATTGAAGGTTATAACATAACCACATGTCCTTTTTTTGTCATGAAACCACCCACCTTTTAGTTTATCACTTAACCACCTATCATTGGTTTATAATGTAGAAACCCATAAAATTTCCAAGTACCATTATATAATCATAACACATATAATATTGAAAATATTCACATTTCACTAACAATATTTCTTTTTTTATATCACAAGAAATTATTTAAAGATATTGAAATATTAAGAAAATTTCCAAAACCATTTAAAACATTTAATAAAGAGAATTTTTAATCAATGTTTCCCATACCACTTTGAAACATTCGAATGAAATTTACTTTTCAAAAAAATTTATAAAGAGACTATCGAATCATTGTGTTCCATACCACATTGAATATTTTAAAAGAAATTGAAATTTTAGAACATTCATGTCCATATAAATAAATTCATAAAAACTATTCTTAAAATATGGAAATGAAATAGAAACTTTTCGAAGAATAAATCTTTAAATCATTTAAAATGGTGTTTTAGTTAAAGAGTCCTTTGCCACTTGAGAAGCATTTAAATAAAAATAATTAACTAATAAAATTAAAAAAATACATTAAATATCCTGGGAATATAATAATTCATGATATAACACATAAAAAGGATTTTTATACACCTTATAGGATAATAATGGTGCATAACATCAATATTTTCCTCAATGAAAGGATATTGGAACGAAGTCCCTCACAAAGATCGTAACATTAGATTAAGGATAAATAAATGACATAATTATGTGTAAAAAATATTAATACGCCCAATATAAGATGATATTATGTGTTAAAAAATCAAAGGACATTTACACATATTTTTGAAAAAACAAAACCAATGACAGGGATATTTAACTCAATAAAAAGATACTGAGTTATGATTTCCCTTACGATCATTTTATAAATGATGTAAGAGTTTATCAATGGGGAGATTATGTGTAGAAAAAAAAATATCCACAAAAAGTTAAGTGTAAATTAAAACATAAAATAATGCATATTTATTCCATACATAAAATTTGTATTATATAATCAACAAAGTATGCATAAAACCTAATCAGTGGAAATTGAGTTTAGATATTCCCTTATCATGAGTCTGATTCGTCACATATGTTCCTTGTTATTTCTGAATAATAAACATAATTTAATTTATAATTTATTGAAAAAAAATTTAAATTTTATTATTCCTTTTATATAAATTATTGCCATGTTATAGAAAATACATAATTATTTATGTTAATATTGGTCATTTAGTCAATATTCAGTACTTGAGTAGAAAATGAACTTTTTTTGATATAAAGTGTACATGTAGTAAAACATACATCATATCCAGAATGATATTCATGATTTAAATATCATATATATATAGTATATATGTATCTATAATAGTCTATAATGATTGTAGATAAGAAATTAAATTCACCGTTCATAGAGATGGTACATACACATGAAAGATACATTCATTTATTTTTCATATTAAAAGAATAATATTAAAAGATATAAATTTATATTACAATAAAAAAATTATATTTATTTAATTTATGTTTCATAGGTTTAATAAAACCATCCTTTATATGTTCCATGTATAGCATGAACGAGTCATATTACTTTGAGGGGGCGATTGTCCACACTTCCTCAAATGAAATTATCTTATTTATATATCATGGAATGAATAAAGGTATGTTGTAAATAAAAATTACAAGAGAATTGAGACAATATAAATATAATATATATCATATATAAATATAGTTCCATAATAATGTCCACCATGAGAGGTGGTAGGAGAAAATTCAACAATTATCGTTTCGTGAGGCAGTAGTTCAACGTACACAGAAACAGTATGTTCATATCCATTAGATGAAGGTGTGTGTAAGTTTCATTCAAATAACTATAATAAAAACATAATAATATATTTGGAATGCAGATTTTTTTTATTTAAAAATTTAATTATAATATCATAGGGAGTGTAGAATTAAAATAAAGGAAAGAAACTTGAGAGAAGACATTTCCTCTAAATCTAGTAACATCTATTGATTTAAGCCAAATGGATTTCTTGAATTACCTTTTTCCCTAGGTAAGGCTTATAGAAAAAAGTTATGAATGTTGGGAGATTATCTAAGTAGAATTTGGGCAAGACAAAGTGCTTTAGAGGTTTGAGTTATATGGGTAGAAGTGGTGTCCTTTTATAAGAGGGAGGAGGGGCACATTATGGAAATATAGAAATATTAATTTAATATAAATTCAAAATTGAATAAAAATTGTCAAAAACTAATTTAATTAGAATATTAGATTATTGTTTTATAAAAATCCATTATAAAATAATTTTCGACTAGTGTTTGAATATTTTTTATCCTTATCATTTTGGTTTAACCCGTATTTTTCCTTTTTTAATCTTATAGTGATATCATGTTATTTACACATTATGGGTTAATGTAAATAGCATATCATTTCATACTCCCCAAAAACGTTATTTATGATATATTTGGACTTATCTTAAACATTTTTTGAAATATTATATTTTTTTTTAAATTTAATATCATTTAATAAACTATATTATATTTTAAGTTATGAATTATGTCAATTTTGGACACTATTCATACATGACATTTTAAAAAACTCATAAAAACATGATTACATCTAAATAAGGAATTAAATAAAATATAATATGATAATATAATTCATAAAATTCATTTATGACATAAAAGTAATCAAATTTCATTTATTTTATTATTTATAATATCATTTATTTGAATCCTTCATTAATAAAGCAATCACTACATCATTATTTTGTCATAACAAAATTTATTTTTTTAATTTCTAAATATTATAAATAAAATATAATGTAATTGGATATATTTTTATATTTATAATTAATTTTTATAGTCTAATATATCAATTATAAAACCGTATATTAAAATTGTTTTTGTAAAAGATCCATGTTTATGTTATTTTATTCTTTTCCTGAAATTAATTCTTTTAAAATGTCAATTTATCAACCAAGTGGCCCCATGGGGTCCCCAAAAATGACCCAATGATGACCATGGTTAGAAATATATCGTCCAATATGATTATTACACATTTTAAGTGAGTTTAATATTATTATAATATTATTTTTTACCTTAATTTATCAGATTTACCCATTAACCATGGTAAATAAAATAATTACTGAAGTTACTATTCATAATGTTCAAAAATAAAAAGAAGATATTCACACAATGTGGACCTTTTAATACCCAATATAGAATTACTTTTTTGAAATTCAAAACAAAATATTTTTGGAAATTAATTTAAAATTAATTCTTGTTTTCAAAACCAAATGGTGGGTTTTTAAAAAGTAATAACTATCAAAATATTGACATGTGTTTATGTACTATTTTAATGGGAGTTACTTCCTATGTACAACATTTGATTAAATGATAAAAAAATATATACCATTTATACTTGTAAACATAAAATAATATGATTTAACTATATAAATTATCTCGATGGAAAAAGTAGTTTTCAATTAAAATTTAGCGTATTTTTTTCTATGGATCAAAATATGATAGTTATCAGAAAAATAACAAAAATTTATCCAAATTAAATACTGATTTACTATTTCTAATGAATAAGTTATTAATTTCATATAGAACATATAAAAGTGACAAAAACTAAATTTTGAAATGGTTTTCCATCAAAAGGTGGAAAAACTGCATTTTTAGAAAAATACTTCTTTTATCTGACAAATTGAATTTGTTCTGATATCATATCTATAAAACATATAATATGAATTTAAAGAATTTAATTTAATATATAACAGATTTTCTACCTGAAAATTTCCATAAAGAGTGATATGATTTTATAAAAACAATTATTCACTTTCAAATAGGTTTTTATAAAAACACATCCTTTATATTCAATTGGTTTTCGTTATCATTTATATTAAATTTGGTAACTATTGAATCGTTATTTTAACATATTTAAACCATATTTCAAAATTCAGTTGATACTATTCATTCTCTCCATCTCAACAGATAGGTGTTAACAACTGTTCAAAATAATATCAATATTATTGTATTATTTTTTGGAATAACCCAATGTTGTGTGCAACACTTGATTTCAGAGAAACCCTTTATTGCATGTCGAGTAATCTATTGGAAAAAGCATCACAAATTAGATAAAATTAACATCTTATTCATAAATATTAATAGAAATTAAAAAGTATTATTTTAAAAATACCTAGGTCATTGCATCATTCCCCAGTTTTGGAAATCGCTTTTTCGCAATTTTAAAATTGGGCTTGGAAACATCATTGAATATCCCATATCAGAAAAAGGGTTAATAAAACTACCACTTTAAAAGAAATAAAGAGAATTACAAAGGTAACCCAATATAAAAAATACTAGGGTTCCACGTAATAAAAAATGGATATGACAGAAAAACTAACTCTCATAGATTAATAGAGAGTGATAGAGAATGTGATCAAAGAATGTTAACCACCACAATTCCATAAAATTATGGTTAGGTAATAGTATGTTGATAAAATAAAGTGTATAACATTTTTTCTTCAATATCATTCTTATAGAGTTGAATAATTTTATTAATACCTAGATTAATATCACAAGAAAAAAATACTTACTTGTCAAGTAGATTTTCATTCTTTAATAAATATCTTCCACAAATTCATCTTTTCTCCAAACGATGAGTATTCAAGATGACTTGGTCACATTTGAAGTGCTAGAATCAACTTATAAAGAATAAAATAATCCTCAATATATTAGCTATCTATTATTCTTATCTTGAAATAGTAACCAAACAGAAAATGTTTATTACAAGATCAGATAATCCCCAAAAAAGAAAAATCTTTTCTAAAGAAAAGACTACATTGAATCTCAAAAATTCAATAATAATATCCATGTTCTACATAGAACACTCAACAAAAAAAGTCCATAAAATTATTAAAAATAATCTTACTAATATTCAAACCCATAACTCAGAAGTATTTGATCACATAGTCTTATATGGTAAATCATAACATTTATCTCCAAATAACATCGACTATTTTTAGAGTATCATACTGAAAATTAAAAAACCAAAAGACATATTCTATATGATTGGTTAATCATTTCCATAAATAACCCAAATCACCATATTTCCATAATAAATAGATAGATTATTACAAAATTATATTTCAACAATTACTAAAAAATTAAATCACATAATATTCTATTTTCCTTAGGCATATAGTGATCCCAAAAGAGAGGAAATCATCTAAAATAACATTTATCACTTAATCACAAAATAATTTTCTTATACTAAAGATATCAATTTAATAAAACATAAATCCCATAATCAACTTATTATTTATCAATAAAAACAATTAACTACAAATAATAATTCTTACTAACTAGGGACTTCATGTAGGTTAATGGTAGGTGATAAATACCAATCGTAGTTTGGTTGGGGTTCAATTCCCACCGCTTTGTCCTTCGTGATAGGTTGTCACACGGTCTGTGTGTTGTCTTTTTTTAAAAACAATATAATTCTAATAACATTAAAAAAAGAGAAAAAACTCTAAAAAATTAACATATCATATTTTAACCTGAAAGGTTATTTCATAACTCATATTTTTCATCCCAAAAACTATTAACCCATAATTTTTTCAAATGTGAATGTCTCCAAAAATACTATTAATCACTATGAAATAACATAAGCCTCAAATTAGGATTCTTAATCATTGATGTTTTATTATATATTAAAATTATAAACACATGATCATATCACTATCCCTTATGAAAAAAATCCAAATCTCCAATGTTGTCTAAAACATTCCTCTAATACGAACTATAAGGATTTAGCCTTAAACATTACTTATTATTGAGTTAAGTCAATAATTTTACGTTAATTAACATTAATGATACATTAAGGTTTAGATATTTAGAGAATTAGGTCATAAATGATATATAACAACTTGAATATTATATTTAGACAATTATACTCACTATACAATATTTCATAAAACAAAAACTACTTAAAAAGAAACATGACAACGTTTCAGGTTTCAACAGTATAAATTTTCCATGATCCCATCATGGACACTATTATTCTTTATGTCCTATGAAAAACATTTCAAAACATGGGATGAGTATAAAAATTTACGTAAGGGATACATAATGAATAAAAACTCTTAGTCTTTAAAAAAACATTTAAACCATATAAACTTTATCATAATGTAATACTTTTCACCTTTATGAAGTCCCAAAAATACTTCACTGAATATAAGCTCACTGGATACCATTTTTTTAACCAAAATATTACCATAAATCCCATAAAAAGTGACATAAAATATATAAATGTAACTTGGGACATAAAAATTATTAAATGTAATAACCACATGGGCGACTTCCACACATATCACTAAATGTAATAGCCATACGACCGACTTCCATACCCAATGCATTGACGATTATAATGTAACCACCCATCATTGGTTTATCACAAAATAACCCATCATTGGGTTTATCACATATCCAACAATAATTGGTTTATCATGTAACTACCCATAAAATTTCTAAGTACCATTATATAATCCTAACATATAAAATATTTCAAATATCAACATTTCACTAATAATATTTAATTTTCAATCACAATAAATCATTTCAAGATATTGAAATTTTCAACCATTCTCCAAAACCATTTAAAAAATTTAATAATGAGAATTTTGAATCAAAGTGTACCATAAAACTTTGAAACATTCAAAATAAATGTATATTTTATAACATTTAATAGAGACTTTTGAATCAAAGTGTCCCATACCACTTTGAAACTTTTAATAGAAATTAATATTTTAAAACATTCATATCTATATAAATAAGGATAAATGAAATAATTATGCGTGAAAAATATAAATACACCCAATATAAGTGAATATTAAGTGTAAAATAATCATAGTTCATTCACACATATTATTGGAAAAATAAAACCACAGAAATGGATATTTAACTCAATTAATAGAAATTGAGTTAAGATTTCCCTTACAAAGTTCGTATAAATGATGTAAGAATATATCAATGGGGAGATTATGTTTATAAAAAGTATATCTACACAAAGGGAAGTGAAAATTAAAACATCAATAAATAAACAGGGACTCCACATATATTCTTGTCATAATATAATTGACGAAGTATGCATAAAACCTAATAAGTTGAAATTGTGTTTAGAAATTCCCTTACCTCGAGTCTAGTTTGTCACATATATTACTTGTTATTCTTTATTAATAAAATTAAGTTAATTTATACTTTCTTCAGAAAATTTTCCTATTTTATTATTCCTTTTATAAAACTTATTATTACATTATAGAAATTACAAAACTATTGATGTTAATATTAGCTGTTTTGTTGATATTCGTTACATGAGTTGAAAATAAACTTGTTTTGAAATAATTAGTACATTTAGTCAAAATTAAATCATATAAAGAATGATATTAATAATTTAAATATCATATATATCTAGTATATATGTATTTATAATAGTCCATAACATTTTGAGATAATAAATGAAATTCACTGTTCATGGATATGGTATGTCGTACGTACACATGATCGTTACTTTCATATCTTTGTCATATAAAAATAATCATATTAAAATAATTTAAATCTATATTATAATACCAGTAATATATTTATTATATTTATGTATCACAGTTTCTAAAAATCTATCTTTTATACGTTCTATGTGTAGCATGTACAAGTAATATCACTTTGGGAGGGCAGTAGTGCACACTTCCTTAAATGAAATTATCGTATTTACACATCATGGAAAGAATAAATTTATGTTGTAAATAAAAATTACATAAGAATAGAGACAATATAAATATAATATATATTATATATAAATATTTTTCCAACATAAGGGTCACCATGAGAGGTGTTAGGTGAAAATTAAACAATCATCATTTTGTGAAGCAGTAGTTCACAGTACATAGAAACAGTATGTTCGTATCCATTAGATGGAGGTGTTTATAAGTGTAGTTAAAATATCTCTCATAAATAATTATTAGTATATTTTGGACATTTTTTGGTTGTGTAATAAAATAATAATAAAATCATAGATATTTGGGGGAGTAAAATAAAGGAAAGGAACTTGAGAGTAGACGTTTCCTTTAAATCGGGTAACTTATTTTGATTTGTGACAAAAGACTATCTTGAATTTCCATTATCACAATGTATGGATTTTAAGAGTTATTTAGGCATGTTGGGAGATTATTTGAGTATAATTTTGATAATCCAATGCAATTTATAGGTGTTATTTATGTGGGTAGGTGAGGTGGCCTTTTATAAGAGGGAGGAAGGGCACTTTAAGAATGTCTATAAATATTAATTTATTATATACTCATTTTTTATTAAAAATGGTCCAAAACTAATTTAATTATAATATAATATTATTTTGGTTCTAATAATCATAATCCATTAATTTTTAGACATTTTGGAATATTTTTTATCCTTATTTTTTGGTTTATGCCTTATTTTACCCTTTTTAATCTTATAGTGATATCATGTTATTTACACATTGTGGGTTACTGTAATTATCATATCCAGTTAATAGAGTCAAAAAAATATTTATAAAATATTTGGACTTATATAAACATTGGTCCTAATAATGAATTTTTAGGAATTTAAAACCATTTAATAGAATATTTTATATTTTATGTTATGAATTATGTCAATTTTGGACACTATTCATTCTTAACTTTTTTAAAAATTCATAACAAATTAATTACTTATAACCAAAGGAATTAACTAAAAAATAATATGTAAATATAATACATAAAATTTTTGGATAACATCAAAATAATCAAATTACATTTAATTTAACATTTATAATATCATTTATTTGAATACTTTATTAAAGAAGCAATCACTGCATCATCCCTGTGTCATAATTAAATTTATTTATTTAATATATAAAAATTATAAATAAAATATCATAATATAGGAAATATATTTATATTTATAATTACTATTTATAGTTAGATATATTAGTTTTATAACCCTATATTAAAATTGTTTTAGTAAAAAGATATATGTTTATGTTATATTTCACTTTAATTTTAATTAATTCTTATAAAATGTCATTTTCACCCCCCAAGTGGCTCCATGGGGTCCAAAAATTTATCCACGGAATCCCATTGTCAGAAATATCTCATCCAATAGGATTATGACACGTGTTAGGCTAGTTTGATATTATTATAATATTATTTTTTACCATTATTTACCCGATTTACCTTTTAACCATGGTAAATAAAATAATTACATTGGTTACTATTGATAATGTCCAAAAATAAAAGGTACCTATTTACACAATTTAGAAATTATGATTCCAAATATTGAATCCATTTTTCCAAAATCTAAACATAGAACTTTTAGTAATTAATTTAATATTAATTTCTGTTGTTAAAACCAAAAAGTTTGTTTTTAAAATTAATAACTATTAAAAGATTGACATGTGTTTATGTACAATTTCAATGGGAAATTATTTACAATGAAAAAAAGTTAAATTAAACGAAAAATATATATTCTATTTATACTTTTAACCCATTAAATGATATGATTTAACCATATAAATTTTCTTGAGGGAAAAAGTTTTTTTCAATTAAAATTTAGCGTATTTTCACTATTCCTCAAAACATGATAGTTATCATAAAAGTAAATAATTTTTATCCAATGTGAAATGTGATATCATGATTCTAAATAATAATTCTATTTTCTCAAATACAATATATAAATTTGACAAAAAACCCAATTTAAAAAGGGTTCACCATCAAAGGGCCATAAAACTACATTTTTAGAAAAATACTTCTTTTATCTGAAAAATTGAATTTGTTCTTATATAATATCTAAAAAAATATAAGATGAATTTAAAACATTAAATTGAATATATAACATATATATTTCATTAAAAAAATCCAGAAAGAGTTATATTATTTTATAAAAACAATTATTCTCTCTTAAATATGTATTCAAAAAACACATCCTTAATATTAAATTTTTTTTATTTTCATTTCTAATAAATTTGGAAACCAACAAATAATTATTTTAACTTGTGAAAAAAATATTTCAAAATTTAGTCGATACTATTCATTCCTTATATTCCAATGGCTAGGCATTTACTACTATTTAAACTATTAATAATATTATTGTATTATTTTTCGGTATAACACAATGTTGTGTGAAACATATGATTCTTGAGAAACCTATTGTTCTGTGTCGAGTATGCAATCAGAAAAAGATTCCCCTTTAATGTAAAATTAAAATATTATTCTTAAATATTAATAGAAATGAAAAAGTATTATTTAATAAATACTTTGGCCATTAAAGTTCTAGACTTGTATTACTTAACCAAGTAAACCCTCATTCCAACCACGTATTACTGAACTGTTTAAACCCTCATTCCATCCCTATCTCTCTCACAAGATATAAATATTTACCAAATGATCTAGAGGGAGATATAGGTCCCACCTACTTCATAAAAAAATCATACATACATGTGCCCCAAAATTATAATAAATCATATATTAACCAATGAAATGAAATGGTTATCATAAACATGTAAACTTATCATAAAATGTGTAAAATTATATAAGTTTCACAAACAATTCATCAAAATCATAACCTGTGAAATAGAAACGAATATCATAAACACATAACTCGTTAAAAAGAAATGTATTTTATAAACACAATTTCATTGAGCATAACCCATTCATAGAACTAAAATGAATGGAATCATTACATCACTTCCTAAAAGGGAATGAGAAACATCAACCGATGTCATATTTTATGGAAATAATTTTGAAATATCTTTCAAAAACGTTTCTTGATGAAAATATCCTTTCATTTTTAAAAAATTATTTTTAAATAAATAAAACCATTTTAAAATATTTTTTTCATAAAAAATACCATGAAATATTATAATGAAGAGTTGAAATCATTTTGAAAACCATTTTTCCTTCAAAATAAATAAAATATTCTTCAAAAAATTATAAAAACCTTTTTATTTGAAAACACTTTGAAAACATATAATGATGGATTGAAAATTTTATCAAACCATTTTAACTTGAAAACATATGAATGAAGCCAGAAATCATTTTGAAAACCGTTTTTCTTGAAAACATATAAACTATGATGGGAAACATTTTGAAAAACATTTTTCCTGATAACATATAAAAGATGGTGGAAAACAATATAAAAATAATTTTTCTTGGAAACTTATAAAAGAATTTTGTAATCATTTTGAAAACCATTTTATTTGAAAAAACATTAAAAACAAATACTGGAATTTTTGATTTTTTTAAAAATCATATATCCTGGAAAAAAATTCTTAATGATCTTTTGAAAACATTTTTGAAAACATGGGGTTTTAATGTCATAGATTTCCGAATGAAGAAAGTGACAATAAAATGTTACATAAAACATTACCTTAAGTGACAATGTGTGGAAAATGGTACTAATACACGAGGATATATTTAAAAAACACATTAGAAGGATAATTATGAATTATATTGAGATATGTATCATATGATTTCAAAAAATGAATCATAAACATAAACAATCTCAGAAAAATAAATGAGATTGTCTCAATAAACTCTTATAACATGGTTTGTTGGGATTACACTAACCAAAAATAAACTTACAATAATATTTTAATATCATGAAAATATTTAGGTTTATTATATGTAAAATTGAAGTATATACACCTTTAATAATGAGTTTATATTCATAACTAAACATGATTCTCAAATAAAGAAAATTGAGACAAAACTATTTTACCGATTTAGTAACATTTGAAACAGAAACTCCATGAAAAAAGGATCATAAAATGAAAATGTGAATACCTGTAATTTTATATATATTATACATATAATAAAATCATGTTTATTATATACACCTCACAAATGGAATGAGTGGGGAACATTACATGTATCCAATGGAAATTAAAATTGAGATGAAATCCCCTTACCTTGTGTCCTGACTCTCTTCAAACTCATACAAGTTTCCTATATAATAAATATAAGTTTTTAATACATATTTTACATAATAACGTTATTATATATAATACTATATATATTTTTATTATAACCTTATTTTAAAAACTATTTAAATATTATAGGTTATTTTTTCACTTTGGGTAATATTCTATTTGTTCATCACATGTTTCTTAAAATATTACATATTTGGTCCTTATATTTATATCATGATTTCATAATGTAGAACATGATATAAATATAATGTATATCCATTATATTCATGTAATAATAATCTATAGAATTTATAATTATGAAATATAATACACCATTCAAGGAGATCGTAAGTCATATGTATGCCAGAACGTTATTTTCATTTTTATTATCGTATTGGAAGAAATATCGAAAATGAAATGTAAGTGAATATGTAAATAGAAAATCATTAAATTAGAATTATAATTTTATATATATCATATAAGTTCAAAAAACCCATTTTTAATACATTCTATGTATTGTGTGAATGTATGACATCGCTTTGAGGGGGCGGTAGTCCACACTTCCACAAACGAGATTATCGTATTAACACCAAATTAAAATTTAAATAGTATGTGTTGTAAAAAAGAATATGGAATATTAGTGAAATAATAAATATTATAAATAACATATATAAACATATTTTCTATCATACTTTCCACCATGATATGTTGTATTGTAAAAATTAACAATCAACGTTTGGTGAGGCTGTAGTTCATTATACATAGAAACAATAGGCTCTTTACCCATTAATGGGAGGTGTGTGTAAGTGTATGAAGAATCCTTAGAAAAAAATCCGTGTATATTTATGATAGTGGTGTTTATATACATGTATGGAAAAAAATAAAGTGGATGGGTGGAGAATGAAAATAAAATAAAGGATTTGAGAGAAGGTGTGACCACTTAATCAAGTAACTACTTTTGGGTTGTGCTAAAAGGCTTCCATGGAATAATTTCTAAAAAAAGATAGGATTCACAGAATAAGGGAATATTTTTAGTTAATTGTATTGGGTATTTCTTGTAATAAGATAAATGTAAAGACCTGTAAATTTCAGGGAAATTTTTTTCTTAATTTCAATGGGATTTTACGAGTACATAGTTTCTGACGGCACCTGATTCCGAGGCCTGGTGTGCCGGGAATAACATTATGATGTTTAGCTTGGGTATACTCAGTGAATGAATGAGTGGGTTTTTCTATCTCTTGATCCGGTGCTCGGAATTTAAATCTGAGGGCACCAATGAAACCGCAGCGCCGGTAATTGCTTAAGGTGACCTTTACCGTGGTTGCGTTTTCACAAGAGGAGGAGTTTAAATTTGTGGATTAATAAGGAATTGAATAAAAACTATTGAACAATTTTTATTCTTTATTCATGTTGTTATATCCAACATGGGGTAGTTGGGGTGGGACCCACAATCCCCTAACTACCCTTGTGAGGATATTTGTGCGGTGGGGCCCACACGATCCCCACCCCTTCACATTCCATAAAACTCCTCTAACCACCTCTTAAAATTTGTAACTCATCTTAACTTTTGAAACCTATCCTCTTCATCTCCTCTCTCTTCCTCATTAAACATTCCAACATATCACTTAATTAATTAGACAACTCATGGTTTAATTAATTAATTGAATTTAATTTTGAATTTTGTAATTTTAAATGCATGGCATGGATTAATAAAATAAGGAAAAGACTTATTTTATTTTGTTTCGTGGGATTTTTGTTTGAATGAAAGGGAAGAGAGCTCTTGAGACTTGAAGAACTTCATCTCATTTGTTGAATAACGCTAAGACTCCAACAAAGAACATTGACTCGGCGACACCGGATTCTTCTTCCTTTTCCTACTCCGTGGCCCGGAAGGAAACAACGATGTGGGAGTTCACCAACAACGTCACGCTTTGTTTTCTTCTCTCCGTGGTAAAAAGAGGAGACACCCCTTCCTCCTCAGACGCTATCCATCGACGTATACGAAACCTCACCACGTGATGCCTTCAACCGCGACACCGACGTTCGTCATCATTTGCTGAGGTAGGGGTTAAGCTCAATTTTAATGGATTAAAATTGTGCATAGGTTTTTCATTGAGCATATCTATTACCTTGGACGATTGCAATCATTTTACGCGGAGGGTGCGGGGCGAACGAACACGGCCCGACAACCCTCCGTTGTTCTCGTTTATTATTTTTGATTTGGCATTTGGCGGTGAAGGAAACATGACACCGTCGCGCCATTCTGGGATCATGACGAAGGGAACCGACACTATCATGTCGGTTGTCCAGAACGAACCGTGGCCCGAAACCTGAGCCCCTTCGATAGAAGAATGGTCTAGCCCGTCAGTTGGCCGGGTGAAGAGGAGCCGCGGTGCCAGGAGGGTGCCGCGTTAGAGGACTGGTCAGCCTGTCGGCCGGCCGGGAGGTGCTGGACCGCAGCGCCAGTAGGGCGCCGCACTGGAGAACTGGCAGCCCGCCCATGCGGGCCACGTGCGCAAATACTGGCCGGTCTATCCAACCAATTCGGGGAAGGGTGGCACCGCTGGTGCAGAAGAACGAGGGGGTCACCCCCCTGGAGCCCTCATGGATTCGAACGGGCCGCTTGGCCAGTGGCCCAAGCCAGCCGGGCCGCCCGGCCAGCGTGCCAAGCCGGCCGGGAGGCCCGGCCGGCGGGTCGCGCGCCTAGTCGGGCCGGACCGAGCTGGGCCGGGCCGCGCCACTACTAGTCAAATTATGATTCTCTTTAGACTTGTCCGACACCCCTGCTGGGTAGGACCCGTCAAACTAGGTCAACCCGACCTGTCAGCCCACTAGGCTAAACGGGTCAGGCCCGTAATTCACTTAACGTAAATAACATAAAAACCACGCATCTGATCGACGCGTTGTCTACGGTACTGGGACTCTTTCGATGAGACGATCCTTTTGGGATACTCTATGTGAGTATCAGATGAATTTTGGATATCATCCAGGTATGAAACAAGCGTATTTCTAATTGGGCCCCGATGACGGAAAAGCCGATATCTCTCATACTGGGCGTCTGATTGACGTGCCGTCAGTTTCGTAGGGATCCTATTGACAAGACAGAACTTTGGGATACATCAACAATGGGCTTCATGATTGTTTATGTATCGTCCCCATAGATCCTAAAGCGGACCCTCCCGGAATCGAGCGTGCTGTGTGTCGGAACCCTAGAGTTGGCTGCAACTGCGACGATGATGACGATTGTACTTGGATCCTATGTGGTTTCGGCAGTGAGGACAACTATGCATGGATCCTCCGTGGGTTCGGCAGTGATGAAGACTTTACTTGGATCCTACGTGGGTTCTTCATCGATGGTTACTGTACTAGGATCCTACGTGGGTTCAGCAGCGACGACTTCTGTACTTGGATCCTACATGGGTTCAGCTGGGAAGATGATTCAGAGGCTACATCTATCATCTCTAATGCTCTCTGTGGGTAGTATACCTATGTGAGTTGAGTCTTGACATTCAATCATTATTTTCGTTATGATTGTCTTTCTTTCCTGTGTGGAATGAGTTGTGCATTCCTGTGTGGAATGGGATTTAGTTGGGCTCATGAGTTAGAGTCTAACTGGAATTGATTACTTAGGTATATGTATGGGAATATACCTAAGTAGGGTTGGTTGATACTTCGTGATTTTATCATTCTTTTGTGGTTTATCCTTTTTGGATTCTGGGAGGCCTTCGTGGATCTCGGGGTCCCTACTGAGTATCGTATACTCACCCATGAACGGGCTATGCCCACACTATGTTGTGTTGGTTGTATACGACGGACATCACTGACTGTCGTTGAGGCTTGTGGAGCGGGATGGTATTCGGCGGTGGACTATCAGGCGGGACGTACACGGAGTGGACAGACCGATTCGAGGAGCTGAGGAGACCATATGTACCCACCCTTAGGGTGAGGATTCCGGAGGACGTATATGTGGTTGCGGATTTACTTTTCAGCTGTTGTACATCACCTTTCTCAGTTGTATTGTACTTTCTGTTGGGTTTTTATACTAGCCCATTTACTTTCCAGCACTTACTTTTATACTCGGTTTACTTGGTGTTTACTTCATCTTGCATACTCTGTTTTTTTACTTATATAAAGGCAATTCCTTCCATTTTATTGGGATTTACACCTTTGGTGCTAGTCATCAGCCCCTGGCCAATGGGAGGCGGGCTTGGGGTAGTCACGACATGGGCCCTGAGGACGGGTCGTGACAAATTGGTATCAGAGGTGTCGGTTCTACCGCAGAACTCAGGACTCTGAGAGTTTCTTCTCTGTGAATCAATAATGTTAAGGGTATTGGGTGTGGTTATCATTTTAGGGAGTCTAGTGTTGGTGCGGTGTCCGACGTATCCATACACCAGGACCCTGACTTCTGATTTCCAACTCAATGCACAAAAACATTGATTGCATGTGTGTTCAAAATTTTTCATTGTGATTACTTTGTGTTAGCTCACCAGGTATACTCTATTAACTGTGGTGCACCTGGTTCTTTTTAGGATGACCCCATGATGACATCCAGCTAGGGTTCCTAGTTACGTGCGAGATGGTAGCCTGCCGAGCGACGAGGCCTCAGTGCATGGCCCCATTACAGCAGAGGCACCAGCGATATCTCTACCCACTGGGCCACCGATACCACCATCCCCAGCAGCGAAGAGTGCACGCTACCTGAGTGTGCAGCACGAGTTTTAGTGAAAGAGGCATCCATGGTTCTATGGAGAGACGGACCCTCAGGCAGCCAAGGATTGGTTGTAGGCTGTTGTTCGAGCCATAATATTGGTAGGTTCACCAGCTGATCTTATGGTGATCCTTGCGGCGAGTCTCCTATACGTGGCAGCAGGTATATGGTGGAGCCTGATGCTGCAGGTGCATGACGAGGAATCTCTTTTTGGATGGACTTCGAGAGCCTCTTCCACTCAGAGTTCGTTCCATCCACCCTCCATGCGGTGCACATCCAGGAGTTACTACAGCTGCGCCAGGGTAGCATGACAGTAGCCCAGTACTCGGTGAGATTTACTGACCTCTTGTGATATTCTACGGACATGGTACGAGACCCATTCTTTCAGTCCCGGACCTTCGAGCAAGTACTAAGGCATGATATCAGGGCTTCGATGATCTCCCTCATCATTCCGACGCAGGAAGGAGTACTGGAGAGAGCCTTACTTGTGGAGAGCTTCCTTGCTGAGCCTATCCCAGAAGCGAGGACTACCGCAGGGTGACATGCGGCGGAGTCTTCTGCAGCCGGTAGTAGACAGATATCGCAGAGGTCCAAGCGGACTAGGCCATCAGGTGGGCGACCTCAAGATACTGGTTCAGAGGTGCGGGGCACACACAACAGATCTAGTCATACGAGAGGTAGGCAGTGCTATGCATGTGGCGGGTAGGGCCACATGGCTCATGACTGCGGGGCCCGCCATTTAGAGGAGCAACAGATGGTTGAGGGACCTCCCAGGCAGAGGCAGATGTTTGACCGTGGCAGTCTGTAGGGAGTAGACGGATGAGACAAAGGAGCTGGCCAAGCATCTGGTGGTGGGCGACGCTTTGAGGCTCTACCACCACCACCACTAGGAGATCCACCCCAACCAGAGGGAGCTGGAAGACAAAGTTAGGCTCAACATCAGACAGTGGAATCTTACGAGCACGTCACCCCTGAGATGATTCAAGGTATTATCTATGTCTATTCTACCCTTTCTACAGTTCTTATAGACACAAGAGCGAGTCATTCTTTCATTGTTGCTTCCCTTTTTCAGAGAATGGATATTCTGACAGAGCTGTTGGTTCGATCCTTATGGATAGAGACTCATGGGGGAGCAGACTCAATGATTACGCACTAGTGCCAGCATTGTGATCTTACTCTAGGAGGTGAGATCTTCTAATGGGATCTTCTTGTAGTGGCATCGAGTCCATATGGCATCATCTTGGGCATGGATTGGTTATCTACAGTCCATGATCAGATCGACTGTATAAGCCGCAATGTGCGGTGTGTCCGCATAGATGGGAGAAAGTTCACCTTCACTAGAAAGAATGGAGCCTTTGCAGTGCAGCTTGGACTCACACAGAGGAGAGGAAAACCAATTACTCATCAGTTGGCTAGTCTCAACCTAGAAGCAGTTGATGTGCGGAGTCCGAGTTTTCCTATTGTGGTGGATCAGTATGCGGACGTTTTTCCTGACGACGTTCCAATACTACCTCCTCACATAGTGGTTGACTTCTATATTGACATGTATCCCAGGACAACCAAGATATCTACTCCAGCATATCGGATGGCTCCTGCTGTGCTTCGTTATCTACGGGTATAGATGGAGGACTTCCAAGGCAAGGGATTCATCTGACCCGGGTGTTTCACCCAGGGCATGTCCAATTTTATTCGCGAAGAAGTTGGATGGGAGCTTACAACTATGTGTTGACTATCGTCGCCTGAACTAGGGGACCACGAAGATCAGGTATCCACTCATGAGTATTGACGACCTCTTTGATCAGCTTAAGGGAGCATGATGGTTCTTGAAAAAAGACCTCAGGTCAGGCTATCATCTGCTCAGAGTTCGAGATGAGAATGTGCAGAAGACGACCTTCAGATGTCGATATAGACACTATGAGTTCCTGGTTATGACTTTTGGCATAACCAAATCTCTATTAGTGTTCATGAGTCTCATGAATAGGATCTTCAAGCCATACCACTACCTATTTTTCGTAGTCTTCATCGACGACATAGTGATTTACTCGACTACTGAGGAGGAGCATGCCTACCACTTGCAGGTTATACTGGACACACTCTGAGAGCACTGAATTTTTGGTAAGCTCTCAAAGTGTCTATTCTGGATTCAAGAGGTCCAATTCTTAGGGCACGTCATCTTTGAGGCGAGAGTTGTAGTGGATCATACGAAGATCGAGGCAGTAATTTCCTGGGAGCCACCCAGGAGACTGATGGAGGTGCGGAGTTTCCTAGTTATGGCTAGGTACTATCGGAGATTTGTTCTATACTTCTCTAGAGTTTCAGCACCACTTTCTTCATTGACTAAGAAGGTTAAACCCTTCGTGTGGTTATATATATGTCGACAGAGCTTCAATGAGCTGAGACAAAGATTGACCAGTGCACCAATCTTGAGGCTACAGAAGGAGGGCGTAGGGAACTTAGTTTACTGCGATGCATCAGGGACCAGAATCTGGTGTGTCCTAATGCAGGAGCAGGTAGTGATCACTTATGGTTCACAACAGTTGATCCAGAACAAGAAAAACTATGATACCCATGACCTGGAGTTAGCAGTAGTGGTATTCTTCTTGATGATGTGGAAGCACTATCTGATGGGCGAGCTCTTTATAGTGTACTCTGACCACCAGAGTCTCATCTACATATAATCACAGAAGGACCTGAACCTAAGACCGTGGCGATGTCTTGAGTTCCTCCAGGACTATGACATTGAGATAGTCTATACTCATGGGAAGGAGAACGTAGTAGATGATGCTCTCAGTAGGTGGTCAGGCATTCAACTACTTGGAGAGGAGACATATGAGTTATCCTCTTTGCAGATATACTTCATGGATAGAGACGGGGAAGCCTTTCTACAGTTTCTCACAGTCACTCCTACACTACATCAGTGGGTCAGGGAGGCACAACTTGGGGACGTTGACTGTGAGGTGTGACGTGCTCAGATACCCTTAATGCTGGCACCCGATGGATTTTCTGAAGGCGGGGAGCACGTCATCCTCTTCAGGGTAGTACCATGTTTCCGGTTTCATTACAAGAGGAGGTGCTGAGGGAGTTTCACACTTCCCCATTGGCATTACATCCAGGTGTAGAGAGGATGTACTTGGATCTCAGATGATGTCACGGGTGGCCATGTATGAAGAAGGGTGTGGCAGAGTTTGTTTCACGATGCCTAACCATCCAGCCGGTGAAGGCAGAGCCCCAGGAACAAGCAGGTTTGGTACAACCCTTAATGGTCCCGGAGTGGAAGTGGGATGGCATATACATGGATTTCATGACAGGACATCCATGTACTTATATAGGACATGAATCCATATGGGTGATCGTCGACCGAATCACCAAGTTGGCCCAATTTCTACCTTTCAAAGAGCAGGGCTCAGTGGAGAGCTTGGGACGCCTCTATGTTCAGGATATCGTATGGCTTAATGGTGTGACATCGTCTATCGTCTCCAATTGATACACTTGCTTTACTTCCCAGATTTGGAAGGGGTTTCAGGAGGTATTTGGGACACAGCTACACATAAGAACCTCCTTTCATTCTCAGATAGAGAGGACCATTCAGACTCAAGACATGCTCCGTGCATGTTTCCTCGACTTTGGCATAGTTGGGAGGATCAGCTACCTTTGATGGAGTTTACTTACAAAAACAACTACCACTCCACCAGCGGGATGGCACAATATGAGGAATTGTACAACGGACCATGCAGATAACCTCTATGCTGGACTGACCCTTGGGAGTCAGTACTTGTAGGACCAGAGATGGTCCAGGCCACGATGGAGAACGTGCAGATCATCCAAGAGCGAATGAGGACTGCACCGAGCCGACATAACTCCAATGATGATAGAGGGTGGAGACCACTTGAGTTCGAGGATAGCGACCACGTTTTATTATGGGTCTAACCTCGATGTGGATTAGAGAGATTTGTCCAGGGCGGAAAGTTATCTCCACGATTCATCGAACCATTCCAGGTTCTCAGCAGGATAGGCGAGGTGGCTTATCGCTTGGCTCTTCCACCTCAGTTGCACTGGGTGCACGATGTATTCCATGTATCTCAGTTGAGGAGATATGTGAATGACCCTACGCGTATCATCAATCAAGGGGAGTTGGATATAGATGATGGGGCTACATTCTCGAAGTTCCCATTGGAGATCGAGGATCGACAAAAGCGGGTCCTATGTGGATGATCGATTCCTGTAGTGCGCATTCCGTGGCAGCACGAGAATATTCCGGATAGCACATGGGAGCGGGAGGCTTAGATGCATGCGTAGTACCATCATTTTTTCCCTAGTTTATGTTGTAGCCTTACGGGGACATAAATCCTTGAGGTGGGGGTAATGTAAAGACCCCTAAATTTCAAGTAAAATTTTTTCATAATTTTTTTGGGATTTTACGAGTACACAATTTCGGACGGCACCTGATTCTGAGGCCCGGTGTGCCCGGAATAATTTTATGAAGTATATATTGGGTACGTTCAGTGAACGAATGAATGGGTCTTTCTATGTTTTTAACCAGTGCTCGGAATTGAAATGTGAGGGCACCGATGAAACCGCAGCATCGTTAATTGCTTACGGGGACATTTACCGTAGTTGAGTTTTCATGGGAGGAAAAGTTAAAATATATGGATTAAAAAAAACTGGATAAAAATTGTGGGAAAAATTTTATTCTTTATCAAAGTGGTTATATCATACATGGGGTAGTTGGTGTGTGACCCACAAGCCCCTAACTACCCATGTGAGGATATTTGTGAGGTGGGGCCCACACGATCCCCACCCCTTCACATTCCTTAAAACTCCTCTAACCCCCTCTTAAAATTTGTAACTCATCTTAATATGTGAAACCTATCCTCTTCCTCTCCTCTCTCTCCCTCATTATACATGCCAACATATCACTTAATTAATTAGACAACTCACGCTTTAATTAATTAAGTGAATTGGATTTTGAATTTTGTAATTCTAAATGCATGGCATGGATTAATAAAATAAGGAGAAGCCCTATTTTATTTTTTTGGTGGGGTTTTAATGTTGAGAGAAAGGGAAGAGAGCTCTTGATAGTTGAAGAACTTTGTCTCCTTTGTTGAAGAACGCCAAGACTCCGACGAAGAACATCGACTCGGCGACCCCGGATTCTTTTTCCTTTTCAACCTAGGCGGAAAGGAAGGAAAAAACGACGTGGGAATTCTCCAACGATGTCATGCTTTTTTTTCATCTCTCCATGATAAAAATAGGAGACATTGCTTCCTCCTCGGAAACTCTCCATCGACATCTACAAAACCTCACCACGTGAAGTCTTCAACTGCAATGCCGACGTTCGTCATCGTTTGTTGAGGTAGGGGTTAAGTTCAACTTTAATGGATTAAAATTGTGCATTGGTTTGTCGTTGAGAAACACATTTAGCATGGTCGATTTCTATCAATTTACGTGGAGGTTTCGGGAAGAACGAACATGGATCGACAACCCCCCGTTGTTCTCAATTATAATTTTAGATTTGGAATTTGGCGGCAAAGGAAACACGACGACGTCGCGCCATGCCTGCATCATGACGAAGGGAATCGGCACCATCACACTGGTTGTGCGGAACGAACCATGGCCTGCAATGCGGGATGCTTAGGTGGAAGAACCGGTTGGCCCGTCGGCCGGCCGAGCAAAGTGGAGCCGCGGCGCAAGGAGGACACCGTGCTGGAGAACCGGTGGCCCGCCCATGCGGGCCGCCAGCGTAAAGACTTGCCGGTCTAGCTGTCCGGTTTGGGGAAGGGCAGAACCAAAGGTGCAGATGATCGGGGGACCCTTGGAGCCTGCTCGGCTTCGGCCGAGCCGCTCAGCCAGCAGGCCAAGCCAGTCCGGCCGCGCGCCCCTCCGGGCTGTGCCAGGCCGTGCCGAGCCAGGCCGCGTCTGGCCAGGCCGAGCCGGGCCACACCAGGCGGGGATGGGCCATGCCCCGCTGGGCTGTGCCACTTCTGGCCCAATTATGTATCTCTTCGGACCGTTCTGACTCCCATGCTAGGTCGAACCCTTCAAACTGGCTCAACCCGTCCCGTCCGCCCACTAGGCTAAACGGGTCAGGCCCATAATTCACTTAAAAATGAATAATTTAAGGACCACGTGTCTGATCGACGCGCCATCTGTGGAAATGGGACTCTTTCGATTAGAAGGTCATATTTAGATACTCTAAATTAGTTTCAGATGAATTTTGGATATCATCCTGGTTAGAAACAAGCATATTTCTAACTAGCCCCATGGGACGGAAAAGCCGATATCTCTCAGACCAGACATCCGATTGATATGACGTCTGTTGCGTAGGGTTATTTTTATGAGACAGAACTTTTGGATACATGAACACTGGAATTAGTGACAGTTGATGTATCAATCCCTTGGCTCATGGAGTGGACCCTCCAAGAATCGAGCGTGCTGTTTGCGGGAACCCTAGAGCTGGTTGCGACTGCGACGACGAGGACGACTGTACTTGGATTGTACGTGTGTTCGGAAGTGACGGTGACTGTACTTGGATCCTCCGTGGGATCGGCAGTGATGATGACTGTACTTGAATACTAAGAGGGTTTGGCAGTGATGGTTACTGTAATAGGATCCTACGTGGGTTGGGCAGCGATGACATCTGTACGTGGATCCTACGTGGGTTCGGCAGGGAAGATGATTCAGTGGATACATCTATCATCTCCACCCTTTTTCGTGGATAGTATACCTGTGTGAGCTGAGTCATGACTATCAATCATTATATTCAATATGATTTTCCTTCTTTCCTGTGTGGACTAAGTTGTGATTTTCTGTGTGGACTGGGTTGTCCTTGGGCTCTTGAGTTGAAGTAGAACTGGAATTGATGACTTAGGTATATGTATGGGCATATACCTAATTAGAGTTGGTTGATACTTCGTGATTGTATCATTACTTTTTTGTTTATCTATTTTGGATTTTGGGAGGCCTTCTGGGGTCTTGGGGTCCCTACGGAGTATCATATACTCACCCCTGCACGGGCTATGCCCGCACTACGTTGTGTTCGTTGCTGACGACGGACAAAGATGACCGTGGTTGAGGCTTGTGGAGAGGGACGGTATTCAGCGGTGGACTATTAAGAGGGATGTACACAGAGTGGATGAACGGATTCAAGGAGCTTAGGAGACCATCTGTACCCACCCTTCAGGTGGGGTTTCCAGAGGATGTCTTGGTGGTTGCTGCTTTACTTTTCAGCTGTTGTACTTAACTTTTCTTATTTGTACTGTACATTCTGTTGGGTTTGTATACTGGTCCATTTACTTTCTAGCACTTACTTTTGTACCCAGTTTACTTATTTTTTACTTCATCTTGCATACTCAGTTGTTTATTTTAACTTATATAAAGGAAATTCCTTCCCTTTTATCGAGATTTACGTCATTGGTGCTAGTCGTCGGCCTATTGCCTATGGGAGGCGGGAAATGGGTAGTCACGACATGGGCCCCAAGGATGGGTTGTGAAAATAATAGGTTTGATATGTGTGAGTAATGGGTAGAGGTTTTTTCCTTTTATAGGGAAGGAAAATGACTCACATGTAATTTTTAGAAACAAGTTAGGTGAACACATGTTATATCGATAAAAAGTAAAAATACCAACCAAAATCAATAATGTATTGTTTATTTCCAATATATGGACATAGAATGGTTGTTGGAAAGATTTATAGGCCATTTGGGCCCTTAAATTTAAGGTTTAGTCCATAATTAAGCCTAATTTGGCCTTAATTACTATGATTATTTTTAATCACTTTTATTAATCATTTGGTTCATAAATTAACATGGTATTATATTGAACTAAGTATTATACTAAATAAAATTGTGTATATTAAATTTTCAAAAATTCAATTTAGTGAAGCATAAAACTAATATTAGTTATAATCTTGTAGACGAGATGAAATAACAGGTTTTTAAAGAAGAAAGAAGTTCAAAACATTAGCAAGTTATTATATTCAATATTAAATTGAAATTTATTCTATTGAAATAAATTTTATTAAGAGATTTAATATTTATCTAATTTTACCTTATAAAAAATTGATAATATCATTTACATTTATTAATTAATTAAACAAAAATGATGTTTTTAAATAAAAACAGTATTTTTCACTATTCATTAAAAATTGATGTTTCTAAAAAACCCCCAAAAAATACACTAGGATAATTTCAATATTATGAATTCAAAAATGAAGTTTATTTAATCAAATTAAAATTCTAAATGTGTCTAAAATTTATTTTATTATTTTTCCGAGAAGGATATTAAAATCGGTTCATTTAAAGAAACAATATTTTTAAATACAAATGATCTTTACCAAAAATCTAATATTTTATTATCAATATGTTTTATTTATAAAAAATATTTTAAATGAAGTCATTAATATTCCTATAACTATATTTAACAGCTAGTTTATAATTCTCACATATCAATAATTAAATAAAAAAAGATGTTTCGAACAAACTCAGTGTTACATGGATCGTACAACAAGTAATTATTGTGTGTAGTTTAAACCAAGTTGGTGACATGTGAATTGAATGTTTGACTTAGTACATTTCAGTATATAAACTCAAATTTAATTTATTATGCTGAAACAACTTTATGACCATAATAATATTTCCATTTATATTTAATTGGTTTTTAAATTAATTGGTAACGTATGAAATCACATTATATTGTGTAAACCATATATTATTCATAAATTATATAATAATATTAATAAACTATAATTTAAAATCAAGGTTTTATCATATTATATTATATAATTATATTTTAAAAATATATTATTGTTCGATAATCCTTGGTCGTTCATGTTATGCAAGTCATTGAGGAAAGTCATTTTTTCTTATAACGCAAGAGAAATACAATGGTTTAATATTAAATAAACTATCTTTAGTGTGGTATAAAATAAAAAATATCAAAAAAGATAAATTAATTCAAAACAATTAATTCACAAAATCATGCGATGTTACACCACTCATTATGTTTAGGACCTAAAATATGTCCCTCACATAATATTATTGACATGAAACATGGTCCACACATAACATTATGGACATGAAAGACAAGTCGATACATAACACTATCAACATGTAATCTGATTCACACATAACATTGTGAACATGTAATCATATTCATTCCTAATGTTTTGACATTGTTATCCAGTTCAAAAATAACATTGTGAACATGTAATAAAGTTCACTCAATACCATATTTACTCACGCGTTATCTATAGTTACCCAATTAGTTGGAGGGAGGTATTGGTCTCACCCCTTACATAATGAAAATCACACGTATGTGTTCCATAAGATCGTAAAACATTCATCCTATCATAATCCAAGATATGAAATGGGTTTCCAAAATAAATCATCATATCATAACAAGTGTAAAGTAAATTTTTTTCATTATCATTTCAAAATTTCTTCATAGAATAACCTATGAAAAAAAGAAATGTATTTCATAAGAATTTTATCATGGTATAACACATAGAATAGAAATGGGTTTTATTAAAAAAATTCCTTATAAACCATTATGTTAAAGAATAATAATGGAATAGTTGGTTAATATCCCAATAAAATCATAAGTTACATCAATGTATATCATCTTAGAAGGATAATTATTTTTGAAAATCACATGGAACATTTCTTGAGGAAAATAACATTTCCTATAAAATTAATTTTTTTTAAAAATTAATCATAAATTATTTGAAGATAATTTTCATTGAAAATAATAAGAAAAAATTAAAAAGGTATATTGAATTCTTTTAATGGTCATGATGGTGGAAATTTCCATTCATGATGTAAATGTTAAAATAACGATTCGTTTCACATTTTTAGTAAAATATAAATAGGAATGGTTTGGAATATGAGTTGAGTATTCCCTTAATTTTTTTTAAAAAAAAGTAAATCATCAGTAAAATTTTATTTAATTAATAATTTTAATAATTTAAAAATATTTTTGAATAAATTTTTTTAAAACATGGTTTTGGTAGAAAATTGGATTTTGAACATAAAGATAAATAATGTCAGCTTTTAATAAAATTTTCTTTTTAACTCTTCAGTACATAAATAGAGGGAAATGGTTGTAAAACATGTATTATCAAGAAATAAAAATAATAGAAACAATAATGAGTTTATTGAGATATTTATAATAATATTTCATCATTGGAAGAATAAACATAACCAATATCGATAAACGTTGAAATTTTATCTTAAAACCCTTACTTCTTTGTTAAAATTTTCACTGTATACCAAAAGATAGAGATATCCTAAAATAGATATATAAATCCTTAAATGGATATAAAAATATTAATAATTTTCATGATAATAATCATATAATTAATTTTTAGGAAGTATATGCACCACATAATAGAAAAACGTGGTGAATATGGAAAATTTCTCATAGAGAATACAAGTGAGAAAAAAATATCTTAACATGTTAGCAATATTTTGGATCGTAATACAAAATAAATAATAACATAAAATGAAAATTTAAGTATACTGAATATAAAAATATTAATTATATATCATTTTAATGGTTCAATACAAAAATCACAAATAAAATAAGTGTTGAATTCACATGTCTCCAAGAAATAATAGTGAAAAGAAAACTCATATCTTAAGTATCAAATTCCATCATAAACATTAAGAACTCATGTATAATAAATATTTGTTTATTTTTCATATATCATTAAAACATAATTATATATATCATCTAACATATGATTTTACTCAAGCCATTTTTATACATTTAGTAAACATTCACCGTTAAAATTTCTTTTTGGGTAATAACTACTTTGTTTTTTGTAAATGTTTTGATTTGTTATTTTTATTCCTCTTAATTTTATAATGGTTACATAATATATATAATAATAATCTTTAAATATTTATAATATTAATACATCAATTATACTTTTATGAAAAATCATGAAATATGGTTTTGAGAAAAGATGTACATTACAATCATAGAGACGGTAAGTTGTATTTACGCATGAGTAACATTTACATTCCTTACTGATCATTATAGGAAAGAGGTAAGTCATATTTTATTTTAAAATAATTATCATAATATAACAAATACCATATTATTATCAATACAAACATAATCATATAATCCATTTGGTTTGGTTATGAAAAGAGAGAGTCACATCGTTTCGTGAATGTAGTAGTGCACATGTACATAAACAATGTTATCATTGTTCGATGATTGAAATTTTTGAAATCAAATAATATATCATATTTTATTAATGTTAAATATTTAATAAATATCAAATATATGTCAGAAAAATCACATATATTCATTAAATGTTTCCTTATTATATTCTAATTAAAGTGTTACTGAAAAATGAATTACATTGCTTTGCGAGGAGATAGTTCACCGTACACATGAGTGACATTATTATATCCCATAATAATTTAAATTAAAAAAGATATATATTATATAATTAATCCATTTATATAATTATATTATAAATATAATATATATATATATATTCATTATAATACTCATCCATGAGAGGTGGTAATGGAAAAACGAATGACATTGGTTCATGAAGCGATAGTCCACTTTACAAACGAATGATTATTTCATAACCCATTTTGTCACGACCTATCCCCTAGGGCCCGTATTGTGACTTCCCCAAGCCTAGTTTCCATATGCCAGGGGCTGGAGAAAACACAAAAGGCGTAAATACCTAAACTAGGAAGGCATTTCCTCTATATACTGAACACACACAACAGAGTATGAAACTGGAAGTAAAACACAAAGTAAAACTGTATAAAAAAGAGAGTGATAATAGTAAAGGGGTCCAAAAATAAAATCCCAATAGTAAAGTACAAGGAAAAAGATAAGTAAAATTACAACTGAAAGAAGAAGTAAAGCAGCTACTGGGTCATCCTTCAGGGTTCCTACCTGAAGGGTAGGTACAGCTGGCCACCTCAGTACTCCACGAACATCCATCCACTCTGAGCACCATCACATAGAGTGGTCCACCTCCATGTACCGTCCAGCCCTAGTACATTCTGCCTCGATCAGCACTATCTGTCCTTTGTAACCAACACAACAAGGTGCAGGCATAACCAGTGCAGGGGTGAGTATAATGATACTCAGTAGGGACCCCGATAACCTCAAGGTCTCACAAAATCCTATAAGGACAACCAAAAAGTATGAAAAAAAGGATAAACCTTACATATTTATATTCCCATATATATACGTAATTTATTTAGTAACCCATCTCAACCATGAGGAAAAAACAAAACCCATTGAGTTAACTCAAAACTAGGATTTTATTCTTGGGTGGTAATATGTAACACTCCGAGTCAAACTGTCGAAACCTTGGCTGATAGTGTACTCCACTTATATAGAGTATTGTGGGCCTACCATGTCACATAGAGGCACTTCCCATTGTCCTAGACTGATGTGGTACTCCTCCTATCGAGTACCATGGGTCTGTTGTGTCACATAGAGGTGCTCCCCACTGTGGATCTGTCGCATTACACAGAGGCGCTCCCCCTCGTAGAATGATGAGTTACTCCTATTTTCAAGTACATTGGGACTGCTGTATCATATAGATGTGCTCCCCACTTTGGTTCTTCTGGGTCGCATAGAGGCGCATCCCATTCGGCAAGCTGAAACACTCCGAGTTGAAAGTTCAGTAGTTGTCAGATCTCAACAAGCTACTAGGTGTCCGTACTCCGCTCACTCGTCTCGGGGAGGATCCACTCCAAGAGCTACTAGTTGATACTAAAACTATAACTAAGTCTCATGTAGTATTATCTCAAAGGTCTCCCTCGTCATAGGTGTCTCTACTCAACAGACGGCGCATTAATCGGACGCTCGGTCTGTGAGTTGTAGGCATTTTCTTTATAGGGGACCGGTTGGTTTTTAGGTTCAAACCATCCTGGAAGTACCCCAAATATGTCCAAAACTCAAGTGGGATATGAAAAATGAACCATCTCACTCTAATATTGTCTTCTCCATAGACATTTCGTAGATCAGACACAAGTAGCCTAAGATATGGGTGAAAAGGTGTAAACATGCCAAAGAGGGTCCAGATCCGGTCCGACTCAGTCGGGCTGACTCGGCCCAAGGGAGGCCTTCCCCGAGGGCGTCCTGGCCCAATGGAGGCTCGGTGGCCCGTGTTGGGTCTCGCCCGGGGGCCCGCGCTAGGTCCGGCCAGTTGGCACGGTGGCCCGTGGGGGTCCACCTCAACCGCGACCAGGGGGAAGTCGCGCACTCCTCGCTCCCGAATGGCTTAGCCATTATGGTGGGGACCCAACCTGGCACAAGGTGGCGCTGGTCCAGATCACGTGGGACCCTTTGGGTCCCGCTCCTCTCGGACGGTCGAGGGGCCCGCCACTCTAGCTCCTCCACCAAGGCTCGCCTGGTCGCAACCCTTCCACCTGCATGGCCGATAGCGTAGCGCCCCTCCAACGGCCCGAAAGGCCTCCTTTCTCCACCGTGGACTGGTTCTCCACATGGTGTGACAGTGTTGTTCCCCTCCGGTGACCCAGCGGCCTTTGCGCCGCCGGTTTTCATCGTAGCTGGTCCTTTGCTGGCCGCCGTTGCTCTGCTGCGGTCCTCTCTTCCTACGGCGACATTGTGCCACCATCATTATCAACAAGAGATGAACAATCAAAGGGGGATGGTTGGGCTTTGTTCATGCGGTCCCATCCCTCCATGTTATTTTTATATCATTTGGAAATTCTAAATCCATAAATTTAACAACGAAGAATGGAATCAAAATAAACTCAATCCCCTTCCTCATATTTTTTGATCGTTGACGAAGTCGCGGGAAGGCGTGCGTCAATTCATCAATGTCGAAAAAAGAATAGGATATCCATCATTGGAGGATGAGCATCCAGAGGTGAAGAAGTATAATATGGCGTTCTTCGCATTCTTCGTTGGGTGGATGGTTCTCCTTGGCATTCTAACTCCATTGAGCTCCACCTCTCCTCAATTCTCCCTTCCAACTAAAAGAAAGATTCCAACCCCCAAAATGAAATAATATATTGTATTATTAATATAATTGTTGGAATGATTTCAAATGGGGAATTAAATAAGGGGGGCTCCATTTAATTAATTATTGTGTGTAGGCAGAATTTAATTAAGGGAGTTCAAATGTTTCATGGCTGGTGGCTCCATAAATGTTGAGTCCAAGGGTTTCATCCTCGGGTGGTCCCCAACTCACTAATTGAGAAGAGGTGTTTAAACCTTGGGTGGGCCCTGCCACCATAACCTTTCATGGGAGGTTATGGTGCAGTGGAACCCACCCCTAACCTCTTTTTGGTGGGTTTAACTACCAAAAATAAAAATAAAGATATCACATTATTTTTTTTAACTCTTAAAAACTCTAAAAACTAAATTTCATTCTCGACCAACTGTTGTTGAGCTGAAAGTCTTATTAAGAGAATATAGATGCTTCGAGCTTAACGGTTCCCTCATATTTTAATTTCAAGAACCTGTTCAAATGTTTTAAAATCCCACTCGAACTTTTACTGAACATACCCGAACAAAACATCAGAAATTTATTCTGGGGACACCGGGCCTCGGAATCAACACCGTAAATTTTCACAGGCTCGATAAATTCCCATTAATTTAGGAAAAAAATTTACCCAAATTTTACGGGTCTTTACATTCGTCACACCACAGGGATTTATGTCTTCGTAAGCTACAACTCAAACTATGGGAATAAATGGGGGTACTGAGCATGCATCTAAGCCTTCCTCTCCTAAGTGCTCTCCTGGAGGTTCACGTGCTGCCAGCGAACGCGCACCATAGGTATCGACTATCCACGAAGGACCCACTCCTGTCGATCCTTGATCTCTACTGGAACCACCGTGAATGATTCCCCTTCATTGATGTCCAGCTATCCATGGTCGATGATGTGGGAAGGGTAGTGCACGTATCTCCTCAGCTGAGACACGTGGAATACGTCTTGTACCAGATGCAACTATGGTGGAAGATCCAGGCGGTAGGCCACCCCACCCACTCTAATGAGGACCTGGAAAGGTCTGATGAATCGCAGATACAACTTGTCGCATCAGCCAAATACCCATAGACATCGTTGAGGTGAGACCCGTAGAATGACGTGGTCTCCAACCTTGAACTCCAGAGGTCTCCGACTCCTATCCAAATACGACTTCTGCATGCTCCTCTCATGGATGATCTGCACCATCTATGTGGTAGCTCGTACCATCACTGGTCCCACCAATGCTGACTCCTCAGGGTTTGTCCAGTACAAGGGTGATCTGAAAGGTCATTAGTAAAAGGCCTCAAAGGGTTCCATCCCGATGGTGAAATGATAGATGTTGTCATAGAAAAACTCCCCCAATGGTAAGTGATCCTCCAAGCTGCAACCGAAGTCGAGGACAGAGGCACAAAGCATGTCCTCGAGGGTCTGAATGGTCCGCTCAGTTTAACAATTTGTATGAGGATGGAAGGTGGTGCTCTAGTGAAAATGTTTCCTAAAATCCTCTTACAACCCCTTCCATAGCCGGGAATTAAACCGTGCTTCACGGTTGGAGAAAATAGAAGAAGGCACTCCAGGAAAAAGCATAATATCCAGTGCATAGAGGCGTCCCAAGCTCTCTACTAAGCCCAGATATCTGATCGATTGGAAGTGGTCAGACATGGTGAGACTGTCAATGATCACCTAAATCGAGTCGTCTCAATTGTATGTACATGGAAGACCCATCATGAAGTCCATGGATCTCCCATCCCACTTCCACTCTAGGAACTCTATGGGCTGAACCAAGCCTTCTGGTACCTGGTGGACTGCCTTCACATGCTGACAAGAGAGGCACCGAGAGACAAACTTTGCTAATGTCTTCTTTATACCTAGCCATCAGTGTTGTCGTCAGATTTCCTGGTACATCTTCGCCACTCCTGGATGTACCGCTAAAGGGGAAGTGTGGAACTCCCTCAAAACATCATCCTGAAGTGCTACTGGCACCATGGTACGTCCTCTGAAGAGAATAGTGTGATCCACACCTTTATGAAATCCATCAGGTGCATTCCCTAAGGATATTTGTGCACATCGTGTCACACAGTCAGTGTCCCCATGCTGTGCCTCCCTGTCTCGCTGAAGAAGTGGAGGAGTGACTATAAGAGGCCGAAGAAAAACTGTTCCACCTCAGTCCACATAAGAAATCTGTAAAGTAGCCAACTGCTCTGTCACCTATCCTAGAATCTATATATTTGATCTCCTACTGAGTGCATTGGAAAAAAAATTCCCCTTCCCAGGTGTATAGACTATCTAGATGTCAAAGTCCTAGAGGAACTCAAGCCAACGACGCTATCTCAGGTTCATGTCCTTCTGGGAAAAGATATATCTGAGACTCTTGTGATCATAGTAGACAGTGAAATGCTCACCCATCAGATAGTTACTCCACATCATCAAGGTGAAGACCACTACTGCTAACACTAGGTCATGGGAAGCATAGTTATTCTCATGTGATCTCAACTGCTGAGAACCATATGTGATCACTACTCGCTCTTGTATCAGGACACACCCATGTACTGTCCCTGATGCATCACATTAAACTATGAACCCTACGCCGTCCTCTGGAATCCATAATATGGGGTCACTAGTCCACCACTACCTCAGCTCCTGAAAGCCATACTGGTATCTCTCCGACCAAATGAAGGGTTTAACCTTCATTATCAACGCTGATAGTGGTGCTACAACTCTAGAGAAGTCTGGAACGAATATACTGTAGTATCTAGCCAAGCCCAATAAACTCGATACCTCTATCACACTCCAGGGTGGCTCCCAATAAAGTACCACCTCAATATTTTCTAGATGTACTACAACTCCATCCTCTGAGATGACAGGTCCCAAGAAGTGAAACCCTCTAATCCAAAACTGGCACTTCGAGAGCTTACCATAAAGATGGTGCTCTCGTTGTGTGTCCAGTACTGCCTGCAGATGGTAGGAATGCTCCTCCCCAGTAGTTGAGTAGATCAGAATGTTGTCGATGAAGACCACGACAAATTGATCGATGTATGGATGTAAGATCTGGTACATGATACACATGAACACTGCTGGAGCGTTGGTTACGCCAAAGGGCATTACCATGAAATCATAATGGTCATACCGACACCTAAAGGCCGTCTTCTTCACTTCCTCATCTCAAACTCTGAGCTGGTGATATCCTGATCTGAGGTTTATCTTTGAGAACCACTGTGCTTCCCTGAGCTTATGAAGGAGGACATCAATCCTCAGGAGTGGGTACGTTTTCATCACGGTCACCTGGTTTAGGCAACGGTAATCGACACAAAGCCACAATCTCCCTTCCACCTTTTTGGGGAACAAAATCGAGGCTTCCCATGGAGAAACACTGGTCCGGATGAATCCCTTCCCCTGCAAGTCCTCCAGCTAAACCCGTAGCTCACGAAGCTCAGCGGGATCCATTCGATATGATGGAGTATATATCAGTGCCATCCCAGGGTATAGGTCAATGTAGAAATCCACCTCTCGATGAGGAG
Source organism: Viscum album (assembly GCA_963277665.1). NCBI lineage: Eukaryota > Viridiplantae > Streptophyta > Magnoliopsida > Santalales > Viscaceae > Viscum > Viscum album. The sequence continues at coordinate 608,550,297 of OY728127.1, forward strand.
GTAGTATTGGTACATCGTCAGGTAAAACATTCGTGTATTGATCCACCACTACAGGATAACTCAGACTCTCCACGTCAACTACTCTGTGGTTAAGGCAGATCAATTGATAAGTAATCTGCTGCACCCTCCTCTGTGTATGTCTATTCTATGCTGAAAAGGTTCCCTTCTCACCGGTGAAGGTAAACCTGTTCTCATCTGTGTGGACACACCACACATTGTGCCAAATACAGTAAATCGGAGAATGAACTATAGATAACTAGTCCATACCAATGATGACGTCGTAAGGATTCGATGCCGCTCTGAGAAGATCCTAGACGAAGCTCTCGCCTCATAGAGTAAGCTCACCCTGCCAGCACCAGTGTGTAATCTTCGATTCTACCACCATAGAAGTATCTAGCCGTAAGGATCGAGCCAACCGCTCTATCAGAATCTTCGAACTCCGAACGAGGGTAGTGGTAATGAAAGAGTGACCGGAACCTATGTCAATAAGAATTTAAGATAAGGTGGAGTAGACATAGATAGTACCTCGAATCATCTCCGGAGCACTATGGTCATATGCCTCAGCTTCTTAAAGCTAAGATCTACCATGTGCACCTGATCTTTATGGTCGGGGTGGTCCTCCTGGTGGTAGTGGTGGTAACACCTCGTAACGTCATCCACCGCCAGCTGCACGACCTACATGTCTTCCACATCTGCCTGCTCTCTGTGGACTGCCTTGATCAAACATCTGCCTCGGCCTGGGAGGTCCCTCAAGTGTTTTCTGATCATCTGAATGTTGGGTCGGATAGTCACAAGCCATGTGAACCTCCCCGCCGCCTGAGTAACATTGTATTCTTCTGACATTTATGTCATTACCTCGGGTTCCCCGCAAAACAGATCCTGAGTCTGTCGGTCATCCACCCGTGGGTCTGGTACTCTTGGACCTCTGTGTCATCTATCTACTACCTATAGGCGAGTGACAACAAGGATCGCCATGATGTCTGCTGGTGTCCCCACTATCCTGAAGACTCTCTCCACAACATCTAACCAATCCTCAGTCGTTTGTGGGTCCATCTATCCTCGGAACCAGGGTGGCCTCTGGCGCTGAAACACTTGAAACGCCCTCAAGTGGCATGCACCTTCTGCTACTGGGGCTGCTAGCATTGGTGGGCCAATGGAATGTGGTACCTCAGGTGCCTCCGCAGGTAAAGGGCCATGTACAGAGGCCTTGTCGCTTAGTGGGCTGTCAGATCGTACGACTCTCGGGGACCTGCGGGGAGGAATCCTGATAAAAATATATGCGACATGGTAAAAAGATTATACCTGGTGATATGACCATGTTGAGGTAACTTAAGAATACTTTTTAAAACACACACACAAATAGTGTTTTTGTGCACTATGTTAGAAATCATTAGTCAGGGTCCTGGTGTATGGATATGTCGGCCTCCCCCACCAATAGTAGACTCCCTTAACTAAAAACAACACTTAGTACCCTTAACACTATAGCTTCACAGAAAACAAATATCAATGTTCTATGTTTTGTGGTAGAACTAACACCTCTGATACCAATTTGTGACGACCCATCCCCCAGGGCCCATATCTTGACTACTAAAAGTATGCCTTCCATAGGCCTGGGGCTGGCGACTAGCACCATAGGCATAAATCCCTAAACTAGGAAGGAATTTCCTCTATAAACTGAACACACAAATCATAATATGCAATTGGAGTAAAACACTAAGTAAAACTATATACAAAAGAGAGTGCTGAATGTAACGGGGGATGGAAATACAATCCCAATACTAAAGTAAAAGGAAACTAAAATGTACAAGTACAACTGAAAGAAGAAGTAAAGCATCTAATAGGTCGTCCTATGGGGTTCCTACCTGATGTGTAGTTACAGATGGCCTCCTCATCACCCCACGACCGTCCGTCCACTCTGAGCACCGTCACGCCGAGTGGTCGACCTCCTAGTACTGTCCAGTCCTGGTACTCTCTACCTCGATTAGCATTTTTCATATTTTTCAACTAACACAACGAGGTGTGGGCATATCCCGTGCAGGGGTGAGTATAATGATACTCAATAGGGACCCCGAGAACCTCATGGTCTCAAAAAATCCTATAAGGAAACCCACATAGAATGAAAACTAAGGAAAACCCTTAGTTAGGTATATGCCCATACATATACCTATTTTATTTAGTAACCCATCTCAATCATGAGGAAAAAACAAAAGTTATTGACATAGCTCAAAACCAGGATTTTATTCTGGGGTGGTAAAATGTAACACTACCAGTCAAACTATTGAAACCTCGGCTGCTAGTGTACTCCTTCTCTATAGAGTACTGTGGGCCTTCCGTGTCGCACAGAGGTACTTCCCACTATCCTATACTGTTGTGGTACTCCTCTTGTTGATCACCACACGTCTTCTACGTCACATTGAGGTGCTCCCCCTCGTAACCTCCTGAGGCACTCTTCCTGTTGAGTACCGTGGGACTACCTCGTCACACAGAGGTGCTCCCCCTCATAGCCTACGGAGGTACTCTTCCTATTGAGTATCGTGGGTCTACCACATCACACATAGGTGCTCCCCACATTGGGTATGCCACGTCACATAGAGGAGATTCTCACTAGGCTATTCGAAACACTCCGAGTCGAAAGGTTAGCAGTCGCAAGGTCTCATCCAACTACTAGGTCTTTGTACCCAACTCACTCGTCTCTAGGAGGATCCGCTCCAGGATCTACTGGTTGATACACCAACTATCAAGAAGTCCCATGTACAAGTATCTAAAAGGTCCACCTTGTCATATGGGTCTCAATGAAACTGACGACACATCAATCGGACGCCCGGTCTGTGAGTTTTTGGCAATTCCGTTCGAGAGGCCTGATTGGTTTTTAGGTTCAAACCAACACGAACATATCCCAACTAGGTCCAAACCTCAAGTGGGATATTCCAAATGAACCGTCTAATTTTATAATTCTTTTGCTACAAATGCTTCGTCGATCGGACACCCGTAGCCCATGATATGTGTAAAAAGGTGTAAATAGGCCAAAGATGGTTCGGGTCTGGTCTGACTCAGTCGGATAGACCTGGACAGACATGGGTCTGGACTGGAGTCTGACCCAGTCCGTGGGTCCGACCCGGTCCGAGGGGGAGGCTTGGCCCGAGGGTGAAGCCGGACCCGACGGGGCGGCCCGACATGAGGGCAGCCCATCCTGAGGGCGGCCCATCATCCCATGGGGGTCTGCCTCAGCCATGACCATGGGGAAGTCGTGCTCCCCCTGGCCCCCGAAAGACTTAGCCATTTGGGTGGGGACCCAAATAGGTTCCAGGTGGTGCCAGTCCAGATCACACGGGACCCTCTGGGTCCCGTTCCTCCTTGCTGTCCGATCAGCTAACCTCTCCAGCTCCTCTGTCGCAGCCCGCATTGGTCACGACTCCCTTGCTCCGCGGGGAGCGATGGAGTCGCACTGCTCTGTCCGACTGCCGCGGCCCGCCATGATATGGCCCTTCCACCCACGCGGCGTGACTGCGCCGCGCCCCTCCGGCGAGATGACAGGCCGCCTTGCTCTGTCGTGACCTGCGCTGGCCACCATGCTATGCCGCGACCTGCACTGACCGTGGCCCGGTTTTCCGTCCGGTGCGATGGCTCCGCGCCCCTCCAGCATCTCAACGGCCGTTGCGCCGCCAGTTTCCTTCACGGCCGGCTCGTCGCCAGCTATCGTAGCTCCTCTGCGTTCCTCTCTTCCATCAGAGCCATTGCGCCACCACCGCCATCAAAAAGTGAAGAACAATCAAAGGGGGAGGGTGGGGTTGTGTTCATGCGGTCCGAGCCCTCCATTTTATGTAGATATCATTCGATAATTTTCAATCCATAAATTGAATGATGTAGAATGAAAACAAAATCTACTCAAACCCCTACCTCGTATTTGTTGATCAATGATTAAGTCACGGAAAAGTGGATTTCAATTCATCAATTTCAGAAAAAGAAGAGGATATCTGTCGTTGGTGGATGAGCGTCCAGAGGTGATGAAGTGAAAGATAGTGTTCTTCACGTACTTCATTGGGTGGACGGTTCACCTTGGCATTCTAACTCCAAGAGCTCCACCTATCCTCAATTCTCCATTCCAACAAACAGAAAAATTCCAACACCCAGAATGAAATAATAGATTGTCATATTATTTTAATGGTTGGCATGGATTCAAATGGGGAATTAATTACGGGGGGGGGGGGGCTCCACATAATTAATTCTTGTCTATAGGCACAATTTAATTAAGGGTGTTCAAAGGTTTCATGGGTGGTGGATCCATAAATGGGGAATCCAAGGGTTTCATCCTCAGGTGGTCCCCACCTATCTAATTGACTAGAGGTATTTAAATTTCGGGTGTGCCCCACCCCCATAACCTCTCATTGTAGGTTATGGTGTGGTATCCCCCACCCATATCCTCCTCTTGGAGGTTTTAACCCCCACAAAACAAATAAAGTTAACACATTATTTTTATTTAACTCTTAAAAACATTAAAAACCAATTTTCATTCATGACCAACTGCCGTCGAGGTGAAATTTTTCTTAAGTGAATACTAGAGCTGTGAGCTCAACAGTGCCGCCAGAATTCAATTTCGAGCACTGGTTCAAAAGATCTAAAATCATGCTCGCACGTTTACTTAACGTACATGAACTAAACTGCAGAAATTGATTCCATTCACACTGGGCCTCGTAATCAAGTGTCGTTAATTTTTTTGGACCAGTAAAAGTCCCATGAATTTAAGAAAAAAAAATTCCATGGAATTTCCATGTCTTTACACATTTTATGGATGTGGGGATGGTTTTAGGTAATACCTATATCATATATACATCTTATAATAGGGATTAAATTTATTTTATATTATCATCATGGTTAAATATGAATTTATGAAGGTGTTGGAATAAATAAAAAAAATTCTTGTCGAAAAACGTAACCTCCACTTCGGATAAACTCATTAGGATTCCACCAAAATATATCATAGTTTGAAATTATATCCAAAATAAGGCTTATAAGATGAGATTATGGATTCTGGGAAGTTATTTGGTCATGTATCATACAATAAAAATGGTTTTTATGATGTGAAGAGAAGAGGACAGAGGGTGGCCTTTTATAAGTGAGGTGAGTGGTACCCTTAAATTTTTTGAATAGATAAAAAGAGTACCCATGCTCTCACATTAGAAAAGGTTAACAATTTATTATTATCAAGGATTAGAAATTTTAGTGTCTATATATGTAAAAAATGGTTGTTGGAAAATATTTATGTCATTTTTTACCTTAATATTTTAAGTTTAACCCCATATAAAGATATTTTTTACCTTAACTACGGTAAATTATTTTATATTTTTTGCTATTCCTTCGCATAAAAAATTATATTGGTACTATTATACAATATAAATCATTTTTATTTCAAATATGGAATCCATTATTACAAATACCACACACATAAGTGTAAAATTTAAATTTAAAACTAATCTAATGGATTCGGTAAGAAAGTGCATTTTCAACGAGAAAATGTTCAAGTGTTTAAAAGGTTTTTATATCAAAATTAAATATTAAAACAATGATAAAAATATGATTAATAGATATTTAATTGAATTAATTTTAATATAAAATCAGTTTATATTATATTTTAAATTTATGAATAGTTTAATCAAAAATTATGTTTTTAATTAAAATTCTGTGTTTTCACTATTTATATAAAAAATTAATTCGTTTAGAAAAAATTGGAAAAATTAACCCAAAGATAATTTTTTTCATGAAGATAAAAAAATTATTTTTCTAAATACAAAATATTCAAAAAATTACCAAAAATATCTTTTAAAAATACGTGTGTAAAAAAGCAACAATACTACTTTTTATTAAAATAAAAATTTAAAGTGTAAAGATTGATTTATTCTTATCTCATGTTTAGAAATTATATTAGATGAATGATAAACATTTGATTTAATATAAGATATAAGATTCATTAATATAATTACCTAAAAGTTTTTTTATATTTATTTTAGTGTAATGCATTTTTTTTTATAAAAATAGTTTTACTAAAAATGATTTCATTCATTTTCAAATAGTTATTATTTTCATTTATAAATAATTTGTCACCAAATAATTAATTTTTTATACATGGGTAATCCATATATTTTCACAAATTATTCAATCTTATTCATACCCATTATTCCATCACATAGTAGATAATAATCATTTAAAATAATAATATTTAAATACTCTATCATGTTTTTTTTTGAACTCGGCCCTACATGTAACGTAATATAAACTCAGTATTGCATGTAAAAGAAGATAAACATGGTTTCCAATGAAACTAAAAATATAAAAAAGTTTTAAATTATTTTAAAAAAATATTTCACATTATTTTAGGTTGTTACAATCTATCTCCTCTTCCATCAAATGGGAAACAAAACCATTAGTAGTGTGTACGATGAACTACCACCTCGCAAGAGATGTAATCAATTTTTCATAACCACCAGTAATGGATGGATATAATGATGTATTATATATATTTATATAACAATTATGATATTATTATACTTATGTAGTCATCATATCACATATACCTTCTTTATTTCCATTCGATGGGGGATACGGTAATGTAGCTCATGTGTATGGTTGATTATCACCTTGTGATGCGATGTGATTCATTTTTTACTTATAATTTACAAGGATGGTATTAAGGATAAATTTAATGAATATATATATCCCTTATTCTCAAAATATACTTGTGTAAGGATAATATCACCTCTAAATTATAACCATCCAATACATTGGGAATAAAATATTTCTGCTCTTGTGTAATTGTGGACTATCTCCTCCTTATAGTGATGTGAAATATTATTCATTTTAATTTTACACAGATAATAATAAGGATGTTTTTTATTAATATGAATTATATATACAATAGAATAATAATTATATAATGGTGAATTAATATTTATTTTCCTTTCATTCCATCATAATAGAAAAATGGATACATCGTTCAAGTATACATACAGCCTACCGTCTCCATGAACGGTGAAATCCATTTTTTATCTATAAAATTATTAGAATAAACAAATTACTTATATATTGAATATATATGATACCTATATCATGGTTAACACCATATATATTTTGTAAATATTATCCAATTAAAAGGACCAAAATTAACAAACAAAAAACATACAAGAAAAATTATGTAATTATCACATGCAACTTTTATTTTAACAGATTTTTTAATAAACGAATAATAAAATTCTATAGATAAATCATATATGGTATGATATATATGATTATACTTATATAATAGATTTATAATTAATCCATATTATTTATATAAGAGGTTTTTACATATATGATTGAAGTCAAACTTGGTGTAATTGTTTCTTGTCTCACTTTTACTTCTATGAGGCATAATCTATATTCCCTACTTAGTCTATTTTGTGGTATATATACTTCCCATTTTGATATTCGGTATCCAGAATCTATTTATATTCATGATATTTAATGTCTCAATTTATTTTAGTTCTTTCATAGGGCTTATGATTCAAGTATTTTCATAGTGGTAATATTTTATTTCAAAATCTCATCATTATTGAGGATTGTTAATGTTTATGTATCGCATAGGGGGATTATTTTAATTTTAAATAATAATGTAAATAAATTTTCTTATCATATATTTATTCATAAAATTATTAATTAATATAACAATTTTCAACTATTTGTTACATATAATTATTGATAATTTTTTTAACAAAATCTGAAATAATTTCTTTCTTTAGTGAAAAATAGATTTTATAATAAAACTATTTTTCTAAAAATGTTTTTAATATTATCAAAATTAATTATTAAATATAATTTTACCAATTATTGCATTTTTTTTAAAACTATTTTTGAAATTAATATTCATTTATTTTTTAAGATAAATCTCCTCATATTTTACAAAAAATGTGAAAGGAATATTTATTGATGTGCATGACGTTAAAGGGTATAATGAACCTTTTATTTCATATATGAATATTAAAAAATCATAAATAAAAAAAACATAATATAATTACAGATATAGAACATAAACATTATTTAATTCCTTCTTCTCTATCTTCTTGTTAGACCTCATGTTCTCTTTAGTTCAAGTAATCACATGAGAATACAAATTAATGAAAAGGGAAAGCTAAATTACATGTAAGAGGTTAAATAAGGGAAATGAATTAATATAATAGGAGTGAGAATAATAATCATCATCGTAATAGCATTAGTGTAGGATTTTCAACAATATCATGAAGGAATCAATTGATAAAGTAATGGATTATGAAAAGGCATAAAAATATAACATCATGTGTTAGTGGTCAAAACCACACATATTTGTTAACAAATCTAGAATCATGTCCATTCATAACATATGTGAATAATCATAACATCATCATTGTGAAAAAATGTAGAATCATGATCACACATATTTCATGTTATCTCATGTGATACATCACATTAACCACTACATTGGTGGGACATATAATTCTGGGCCAAATCATCATATCCTAACATTTACATGATCATGCATGCCACATAGAACATACACCAATCAAATTAATGATGTAAACCATGTGAAGAGAATGGGTTTCCTAGGGATTTAATAAATCATACATTCATTAATAAACATTGGATTTCCCTAAAAAAAGGGAACATTATACTTGGTGTATGAATCATCAATCTTGAGTGAAGAAAAAAGAATCTTAATGGAAGTTAAAGAAGTGTGTTTATAAAGAAGAGTTCCTTTGGAAAATCATTGTGTTTTTCATAAAATAAAGTGAAAAACATGTATATACCAAAAAATAAAAGGGAAGAATAATGAAATTACATTTAAAGAACATTAGAGGATTATTAATAATGAAATTTAGTTTGACGGAGGGAAAACTAATGGTAAGGGAGTTGGGTTTGAGAATCCCCTTACATTAATTCCTACATAATTTTTTCATGTTTGAACCTCTTGAATAAAAATTATATATTTATAAAATAATTAGTCTAAATTTTTTTATTGCCATTTTTAAATCAATTATTCAATTATTCAATTATAATAATTTTATTATATTTATTAATTTATATTAAAGAAATTGAAGAATTTCGATATCATGTTTTTTTAAAAATTTCACTTTTTACATTGAATTATATACTTTCATAAAGGAAATTTATATATTACTATAATTAATTACAAAATCATATAATGAATTTGATAACAATTTTATATATTACATATAGATTATAATATATTTCCTTATTAATGGTTATATGTGTCGACATGGAAATTTATCCGTAGTTGGTTAACCAAACTTTTAGGAGACACTACCAATAGAGTAAAAATAATAAGTTTAACATTTATATATATAGTAGTATGATACTTAAATTAGTTTAAAATCATTAAAACTATGTTAAAATACTATATTTTTAATTCAATAAAGGTTTGATTTTGAAAGGGTTGGGACAAATATAAAGGGAATGGGAAGAATAATTAAAAAGAGAGAGAAGTGGTGACCTCTATGAGAACTAGATCAAAATCTTCTTATGATGGGTGGAGGGATCAGGTTAATTACTTCAACTCCATAAGAGATGATTTTGACTAGGAAGATTATGTGAATTTTAATCAACTAGATTATGACTTGTGAGTTTTTCTTAATTTGTTCATGGTTTCTAATGAGGGATGGTTTTTTTCCTGAAACATCTTACCATTTTTTCAAGGTCTTGTTGTGACATCCTTTTTTCTCAAATAAAGGGTCTTGACCATAACCTTTTCTAAAAAAAAGAGAGAGCAGTGGATCTGAACTTACTTAATCCTCAGTGTAGCTTCTCTTGTAAGACACTATAACTCATTGGTCCTTAGAGATTTATTTCTCTAGAACGTCCCTATAGATTATAATATTCTTAGAATAGAATATTTGGGAATAAAATTTTCTTTCTAATGGGTTATAGGAGTGGTTTTCCATGTAGGGGAAGATGGGATTTTATACATGAGGAGAGGGGTATTTTTAGAATAAAATATTGAATAAAATACTATATCAAAGGTAAAACGTGTTATCATTCATTTTGATGACATTAATAATATATTAATATAATATAGTGTGTTTTAGATTGAAAATCCCTGTTATAGTTAAAATTAATTATTTTATTAAAAAGGAAACTGGAAAGAAGAAAAAAATTAGTATCTTAAGGAATCACATTTTACTTTAGGTGTTGAAAAGTTCATTTTAGGTTTGTAAATTCAGTTTATTATATTTTAATAAACCATTTATAATGTAAAATACACCATGGCCAAACATAATGATTAATATTGGATTATTTCATTATTACATCATGATTTATGTAATTTGAGTTTCACTAGTTATATTAAAAATGGTATTTTTACAATGCACCTGCAAGTTGAAATAATTTAGAATGTTATTATAAAAGCACTCAAGGATAATTTTGATGTGATGATTTCAAAATAATATTAATTTTAGTAAAATAAAATTCAATAATAGTTAAATTTAATTATCAATAAAAAATAATTTATTATAAAATACTATAAAACATAGATTATTAAAAATGTTTTTATATTTTCATTGAATTTTTAATCATGATATTTATTCTTTGGAGTTGTAAAATTTATATTTACTTAAAATAATCATGATAAAAATTATTAATATCATATTTTATGATTTTGAGGTAAAATTACTATTCCAATAGTCATGTTTCTATTCCAAATAGCCAGGACACGTTTTGTAACGGTCATGATACTATTCCAAAGGTCACATGATACATTATGAATTCCTCTAAATTATTTCATTCATTATTCAACTCAATAACTCTAAATATTCTACATTTCCATTTTCATTAATGTTTTCATGTATACTAATATTTTGTTTCTTTTATATAGTTTTTTCTGCGGTTATGATAATTATAGTTGATTGGGGTGATCCATATTTTCTCATTTTAGTTTTTATTTTTTTATATTATTTTGTACATTTTAAATATTTGAATTTAATTGGTTTCATTGTTGATTAATGATATTTTTTTTCTAATGAAATAATGTCTTTATTGGTTTATAAATATTTTTTATGTGTATATTAAAAAATATTATCATAGATAACATATTTATTCAAAAAACAAATTTTACTAAAAACATTGGGCCATAATAAATGAATTTATATTTTTCAAGATCCATAAATTTTTTAATTCTTTTTTTACAAGTTTCTATTGGTATGATTCAAATGAAAGTATTTTTTAAAAAGATTAACTTTTTTAAATCATTTCTCAAATTTATATTGTTATATTTTTCAATGAAAAATCGTTAAAGACATTTTTTGGTATTTATAATCGTTAATAACATCAATCCTTTATTATATGTATGATGAACTAGGGATTTGTTTTAATGATATTATCCTCTATATTTATTTATATGGTTTATGATTATATTCAATAAGGATGTTAAATTTTATTACCATTAACCATATTACTCTTGATAGATTATGATTATGTTTATTTGATTGGGTTAACTATTAAGTTTTTATAGGATATTTTTAATATGAATGATTATTTTTATTATGTTTCAACACATTCATATGAGGAATGAATTAGACTTAGTACATGATGGGTGAGGTGCAGTTAATGATTTCCCATCTATTTATCTATGATTCTTATGAGACTGATCAGTTGGAAAATTTAGAAGTGTTTTTTCCAATTGATTTTAACTACCATGTGAATGATCTTGGGAGTGTTTTTTAGATGTCCAACACTATTCATTTTTTTATTATGATATTAGTTATTGATTTAAATTTTATTGTTAGATTATATATACATTCAATGGATATGATTCAATCTTATGTGACTATTTATATGGATTTATTTGATCATCATTTATTTATTCCATATTATGATGAAGTTGTTGTTTGAATGGAATGTGTTTCAGTTATTTACCTTTCAATATTAATTATTCATATTTATTCATGATTGAATCTATAGTACACATAAATATACTGAGTATATGAGCCAACCCCTTTTAATTTTTTATTTTACCCAGGATACTGGGATGTGTTTTCTGACTAATATATTGGAATATTCTAAGGGGAATAACAATATTATAAAAGAAAATTCCTTGCATATTTTATGTTTTAAAATATAATATGAATTTCATGTGTTTATATAGTTTACCATGACTAAAAAACTATTCAATAATTTCGGATGTTATTTCTTTTATCTAATACCAGTATAATAAATTAGTCACCAGCTATGGGAAATTTGGATCTGATTATTTTATGTTGTCATGAGGGAATGTTTTGTAGGAACCCTTGGAACTAAATTTAGGAAAAAATATATTCGATAATATTACCCAATTACTTTATTTGAGGATATTTCGAGTTATAGGATAACTTCAAATTGATTTGGACATTTACATATTAAATGGGGTTCCACTAAATACATCCCTATATGGATACTAAAGGTAGATGTGGTTCTAGAACACATGTAAATATGGGTAATAACTATGAAACAAATGTCAGGCTTGACTGGAGTGTTACCTAGTATACAAAAAACACCATTTATTATACTAATAGTTTAACAATCCTATGGGCAATTCATGGGTAATTTGAATTTTTTTACAAATCATTATAAAGGGTTTGAAGATATTTTTATGATTTAGTATGTTTTGAAAAAACCATGTATATGATTATAAGAATATCAATTAATAAAATTTTTAAATTATGGTATGTGAATCACAATTTTTTCATTTATAGCATATTATACATAATGTAATTGTACAATATAGTATAAAACATTAATTATAAATGGAACTTATCTAATGTAATTGGATGTGTATCAATGAAAAAAATCCAATGAAAAAGAATTATCATTTACTTGATTGGATTAAACAAATCATTAGAAGGTAACTAGAAAACTAAATAATCTCATCATATGAGTACCTAGTATCATGTGCTACCAATAAAGATAAATAATTATTTAATGATGATGCAGTTTAAGTGAATCAGGATAAGAAGAGGACAATAGTGAAAAAATTGATAATGGAAAAAATGGAATGATATGTTTTTCAACATGTGATAATTGTAGAAAGAAACACCCTGGTACTTGTATGAAGGGAATGAAAATTTTCTTTATGTATGGATATAAAAATCATCAATAATGTAAATCAAATTATAAGAAAGAAAACATTTACGTTAAAATTTTCAACTATAATGGGATATGGCACTACACAATTGAAAATCTCGAGCGTTAAGGGATTATACCTTAGATTAAGCTAAGAGATATGGTCATGCTTGCGATATTATTATTTATAAATTGGAAAGATTAATGATTTTTTTTGATTCTATAATTATGTTATATGAGTCTTTTATCGATGATATTATCAAAATATATACTTATTTTACAATAGTGTTTCTTTATAATGTTTTTATGTCACATGTCCATTGGTACCAAGAAATTAGATTTAGCGGAAAGTTGATATTTTTGGAAAACACATGATTGAGAGAAGATAAACCGTAATATGTTCTCAAGGATAATATAATAATGATAAAGTGTTTTTTATGGGATAGAATTTTTCACCCTACAAATGGTTATAGGATTGATGGTTTATATCATCTTTACAAATGTTTACGACAAGTTTTGATTTATTTAATATATTTAACAACCTATGTTTTTATTTGATGAAGAATTCATGTTTTCAATAAGTAATTATGGTGATCATTGTCATAACACAGTTTTAATGTGACATTAAGAGTTGCATTTTTTTGGGAATATACTATTCATTTAGTGATCTTCCTTTTACTTTTTTGAACATTGAATGTTTTAAAAAAAATTTCAGATGAGTCTTAATGTTATACATTTATGAAATAGATTGTGTTGAATTTTGGGAGTTACTATTAAGGTATTAAATAACAATATATTATCTTGGACGAATTGTCTTAACCATTTTGGGTTTTGTAAAGACAAAAGTAATTACATGATACTCTTTTATAGATCTTATGATCTATAAAAATATTATTTTAGTGCTTCAGGAATAAAAAAATCATCCATGATATTTATTTAATGGAGTGGATAATGATGTGTAAATTGAAAAAATAATCACAAAAGGATGAAATTATTGGTATAGTTTTTGGATTTTTCTATCAAAATAGTAATTTAATTCCTCAACATTAGGAAAAGGATCATGAAATAATTTTTTTTCTTATTACCATTATATCCAATAAATAAAATTACCTCTTAACTCATCCTATATTTATGGTTTTTAAAACCTTAAATTTCATTTAATCATTCAATTTATTGTGTTAATTGATATATATAACTCTTTAATAATCATTCATTATTCATATTCTCTTCCATGTACATTTATTCATTTCCCATCAAATAGCTCCTACTTTGAAACCTACTAGTTTTTTGTTTTAAATGAGCTTCATTATTCCCTATATCTCTTATCAAGAGGATTTTTTATAACACTTTTTTTAATTTGGGTTCCCAAAAATGGAATTGTAAAACATAAAAACATTAATTACTATGATAATGATTAAATTATTAGAATGAATTTTTTTTTAATTTTAGTAGATGTAACTCTTTGATATTTTTAAAGAGGATCATCATAATAAATAACTTGCAAGATGAAAAACAGAAAGCCTAAAAGATAATATTAAATCCTATGAATTTAAGATATATTTAATTATATGTAAATTAAATATCTCTGATATCTTTTGATGCACACAACACTGGATTTCAATCAAACACAATACTCTATAAAAATATTATTATTTATACATGTCCCTTATAACATAGCTATTATAATAGGAAGTATGTATATGACTCAAATAAATTAAGCTTTTTTATTTTCGATACATAAATAAAATAAATTCAAGGGTAATGTATTTATTGTAAATAAAATAATAATCATTTAAAAGAAAAATTAATTTTTTCTAAAAATTAATTTTTTTCAAAAAGATGGATTAGTCGTGATTTGTGCATGTTAATTAAAATAAATTTTTACCACTTTTATAAAATTTATATAAATAAATAAAAATAAAATTTTAAATATAAATTTTAATTTTATATTTCAGTAAATTTTTGATTATTTTTTTGAAGATTATTATTTATTGATAAATAGTATAATATAAATATTTTTTTAAAAAAATATTTATTTTACATTTATATTATTTACAAAGTTAAATTATATATTATTTTTTTAAAATTTAAATAAATCTAAATTATATTAATATTTAACAAATTCATTCCATTTGAAACAGTTTAATATTGAATTCTGATTCAAACCCCATTTTATATTTTGAACGTTTTTCTTTAGAAAAATCATATTTTCAATGCGCCTAAGGGTTGGATTTTAAATTTAATTATTCTACGTATGTGAATTGAATTTGTAAAAATGAATTCCATTTTTGAAAAATTCATAATTTATATATATAATAAGGTAAAATTAAATTTTTACAGAGTATAATATTGAAAATAGATAAAACTAATTATCGCGGTTAAGGAAAAAATTGTATAACTGAGTGTTAAACTAAGAAGATAAGGTTTAAGAATGACATAAAACTTCTCCGAACCAAATTTTCTAGAAATATATTGACCTCATTAACTTAAATTTTAAATAATGAACTATTTTTGGGCCTTTTGGATTGTGAAAAATGTGGGTACACTTTATTTATTAGGAAAAATTCTATATGAGTTCCCTCCCTCACTTACAAAAGGTCACCCTATCTCCCCACCACTTCACACTTAAAAACAAGTTTAATTTAACAAATAACCTCCCAAATAACATAATTTATCTATTATTAACAAATTATTTATATTTTCTATATCAAAAATTCAATCATGAAATTCAAGAGTAGTAAACCTAAAGGGGATCTCTAAAGAAGAGGTAAAATCCTTAACGTCTATATTTGAATTATTTCTTTCTATACCTACTTAAAACATTATTAATTTATTCTAATATAATAAAACCATTATCTATTATATAATTTAATTTTTTTAATTTTAATGTAATTATCTAAATCTATATCCTCTTCTATCCAAAGGGTAATGAAGTTGTCTTTCGTTTGTATGACATACATCCTCCAAGCGAATCGATTTAATTAGTTTTCATCACTACATTTCCATGAGGTATATAATAAAGTATTTAACATATGTATAATATAATTAGGAAACTATAATAATTTTTAACTATCTTATTATATATACCTTCTTTCTTTCCATCCAGTGGAGGGTATGATAACGTCACTTAACTGTATATTGGGCTATGACCTCACGAAGCGATGTGATTTATTTTACACATACACATTACAAGAATGGTTGTAAGAATAATGTTAATTACTAAATGTTCTATTTATCATATAAAAATAATTATGAAAATATAATATCACATCAAACTAGTTGACTTTCATTCCTTTGGATAATAATAATGTCTCTTATGTGTACGTGTGAACTACCAACTCTACATAGAGATGTGAAATGTTTTTCAATTTATTTTGTCATAGATGGTAATAAGTCCAGATTTTACAAATATAGATTATATAAAATAATAATAATGAATCCATAAAGTTGAATTATTATATATTTTCCTTATGTTCCATATGTCAAGAAAAATGGAAACATTGATCATGCATGCGTACAACATACCATCACCATAAATGGAATAATCAATTTTATATGTATTACTTTCATATATTACTATAAATATAAATATAATCACTATATATAATAATAATTTCATTTATATCTTTATGGATATGATAAAACAATGAAAAATGAAAAATAAAAAAATTAACAAACTAAAATATACATGAAAACAAAAGCAACTATAACCCGATACAGTGGTTTAAACAACAAATTTTTAATAAATTGGTGATAAATGACTATAGGTAAATAATATATGGTTTTATATAAATGAGAAAGGTTAAATAATATATATATGTATAATAAACCTATATTTATCATAAAATAGGTTCTACACATATAACGGAAGTCGAACCTGAGGTAATGGATTCACATCTCACATTTACTTCTATTAGACATATGTCGTATTCCCCACGCATTCTTTTGTGCGGTGTATATGTTTCACATTTTGATATTTTTTTCATTAATATATTTATATTTAGGGTATTTAATTTTTAAATTTTTGTTATTTATCTCATACAACTTAGGATTCAAATTTTTCCAAAGTGGTAAGTGTTTATTTCACAATCTCATCATGATTCGAGAATATCTATTTTTAAGACTCCTTTTTGGAAGTATTTGATGTTTCAATCATAATATAAATTAATTTTCTAATTATATGGTCATTAATGATATTTTCAAGTAGTATTACCAATTTTATACTCACCGGTGCTTAAAATGATTGTGAAAATGTTTTGAATAAAATATGACTTTATTTTTTCTTTTGAAAAAAAATATTTTTTCATCCAAACAATCATTTTTTGAAAATAATATTAAAAATGATTAAAAAATTCAAAAAATTATTTATGAGAGGAATTTCTATAGTTGATTTAATTTTTTACATGTAGTTTTTAATGGAATCATCATTTCTTTTTCCAAACAACACCCATTTGGATTTTACTGAAATTATAAAAGGAATCATTTTTGTATCATGTACGACATTATTGAATATTTATACTGTCGTGGAAACACAATGTTTTAATGATTATTATACGTGGTTTAGAGGTTATTTTAAATGAAATTTATTTTTAAAATATTTTTTATCTTTCAATTTTAATAAAATTTTAAATGTTAAAAGATTATTTTCCTAGAGAAATTAATTACATTTTTATGGTATTGTTATTCCTTAATGGAATCAAAATTTTATCATACTTTTGATACTATATGGACATGTTATATTGATAAAATTTTTATTAATTAATTGTTTGGTTCATATAAATATTGATTAAAAATATAAAATTTTATTACCATTCACTATATAACTTTGGATGGGTTATACAAATATTTTTTTGATTAGGGTGAGTATTAAAATTTAGTATGTATCATTTTTAGGATTTTTATTTCGTTTATTATTCATCAACAATTTCATATACTGAATTAATTAGACCAAATATTCGGTAGGTGGATCCTAGTTATATATATCCCCTCGATGCATATATATGTCTCCTAAGAAAGATCAGTTGGTGAAATTAGATAGGTTTCTACCAAGAAATTTAAACTATCTTTTGAAATGTCATGACAGTATGATTCAGATGTCTGAAATTATGCATTTCCATTTTTTGATATAAATTAATTATGTTATTTTTATTATTTGATATGTTTTAATATCCATATATATGTTTTAATAATATGTGATTATTTATATGGCAATATTTTATCATCATTTATTCCCTCCATATTACTATCAATTTATTATTTAATTGGCATGTGTTTCGGTTAATTGTCATTCCATATTGATTATTCTAATTATTCATCATATATTTTACTATATTCATACCGTTAATAATAATCCACTCTAACCACATTCTAATATTTTATATTCCCAAGGATACCATAATGTTTTTTGTGATTGATATGAAAGGATATGTTATGGGGAATAACGACGTTCTTGATGAAAAGTCCATGTATATTTTTTTGGGAATGTAATGTGAATTTTATTTATTTGTTTAGATTACTAATAATATTAAAATATTTGGTCCTTTGGGAAGTGATCTAGTTATAATTTTATGTTTAATATACCATCTATGGTTTACATGTGTTTGGGTCTTCACATTACTGATAAATAAACATCATGATATTTTGTAGGTGATACCAATATTTTATCTTCATCCAAATTTGGAATTATAATCTTACATATTCATATTTTATGAAATTTTATCAAAAATTAAATTTTATAAATAGAAATTATTTCTTAATGACATTTTCCATGATCTTTTATTGTCTTTTGAATGTTTTAATAAATCAAATTTACTAATGTTTTTTCCATAGGACTCTTTTGAATTTCATTTCAATTATTTTGAATTAATGTTTCATATTAACATTTTAGACATAATTTGATTTTACCACCATTATAATGACACAATGAATTGTATATTCCTCTATATGTTTGAATTTTTTTAATGAGAATTATTTCTTTAATATGTGCACGGTTCTTATTTTTTAAAGGTAATTTTCAAAATGAAAAGCGTATTATCCTAAAAAAATTAATAAAATTTTAATGGTATTTCATTCATCAATTTCAAAAACCAATGATGTTTCTTATACTTTATTGGGGATATTTTTTATTGATATTACCCTCATTATTTCTATGGATGGAGTATCATTGTTTAAAATTGATTTTCATGGAGCCCATTTCATTTCCATAGGTTAATCAAGTAATATAAAGAATTGACTATTTTATCATATAAGATAATAGTGACCTTTCCCACCACTATAAATTTTTTTTAATGTTTTTAGTTCCTTATAGTATTTCATGTTTCCTTAAACAAAATCCATCCATATATCATTATAGGAGATGTATGATTTTAAAATGGGGTTTTAAAGAGAATGTGTATATTGACATCTCATATTGTTTTTCAAACAACATTTATGAAAGGGTTTTAATCCTAATATGTTCCTTAGAAAAATTTTATGAAAGTTTGAGCACCATTATAGCTCAATAATGAACTCAATATAGCTTATATGATGGGTTCACCAAATAGCATCTGTAGAGACCGATATATCTTATACGATATGTGCAATAACATAGATAATGACTTATAAATCTATTTTAAACAAGTTTAGTAATGAGAAAAGGTCTATCCGAAAGGAAGTACACATAGTGTGTGGTTTAAGTGTGTGATCATGTAGAAAAATAGAGAAAAATATTAAAAAAATATCACAATAAGAGTATTAAAATAAGAATGGTGATAAAGAAGTGATGGGAATGTTGATTTGTGTGAGTGTGAAAGAGAGTGTGAGTATAAAAATTAGTAGTAAGGGTAGACGAAACATAAAAGATAGTGATGCAAAAACATTTGAGTACAGTCAATTGATTAAATAGGGAGAAATTGGCAAACTATTATTTATATTTATTTTCATTCATTATTTTATTTGAATTTAAATTCTTGAAAATGATTTTAGGAGGCTGACTAGATTTTTGATCCAGAAAACATACAAATAAATGGCCTCTATTTCTTTACAAATTTATAATTCTCTTGATAAAAAGGTGAGTTAGAACTGTTTATAACTAAGTTTAATTTTTTATTTGAACTACATGTGATACTATCTATTGATCTTGATTTATTTTTTAGTGAAATACTCAGATTTAAGTAATTTTGAAAAAGAGAATGATCATGATCATTTTTCACTAATACATTTTGTTTTGTAAAAAATATCAGATGGGAAATAGATTGAATCATCCAGTTATAATAATTCATGAATAATATCAAATACATCAACTATACAACCTATTTCCTCAAAAATGGTTAGCCAAAATCATGATTTCATTTATAATATTAAAATTATGATGTAAAATAATAACTTCTTGAGTAAGTGGTGAGGATATTGAAGACAATAGAAAATATTCTAATCTCTTCCGTATCTCCTTTTGGATTTTGAGTAGCTTTTGATCTCCCTCTATTCTCTACATTTTCTCAATATTTCTTCATATTATGTATTTATTTCCCTAGGAGAGTTTATGTGACTTTTTGGAGTTTGTATCTTGTTTTGAATCTCCTTAAGAGTATAATAAATTTTATGTTTCAGGGATATTTTTATTCTATATATCTTCCACTTTAAGCTCCTGTAATAGCTCCCAGATGATCTATCTTTCCTCAATGTGGCTCATTCATTGTGAATTTTTATTCTTAATGTTGACCAATTAAAAATCCCTTACAATAAAATGCTCAAATAGTTTAATCTGTGAGTAGTGTATAAATAATGATCCCACATTCGAGTTCTATCAATATGGAATGATCAAGGATTGTTATTATTAGGTGAGGATGATCCAGTTACCATGATCTCAAATTATTACCTTCAATTTTACCTGATTTAAGTAAGAAAATAGAATATATTCCAAGAAACATCAGATGAAAGATGCTTCAAATTGTGAAATAATTTCTCCTATTCCAAAATTAGGAAACAGAACAATTAATAATTTATTAGTTAGAGATTCAGTTTGGTCCTATACAACATCAATCATGCTCTCCTAGGAATCATTTCCTAGGATTAGACATCACTACTTGACATCCAAGAATTTTTTATAATATTTTTTTATATATATAACATAATTTTTTATTAGTATTAAATAAATAAATATATATATTTATATATTATATTTATATACATAATATTTTTAATATATATATTATACCTTTTATTTTTCATTATTTCTATTCATTTTTTTGTCATGCAGTTATTCTCTATGAATAATCAACTCCTTCCTCTTCCATAGGTTAATCCTGATGTTCTTCTTCGAGCATCAACCAATACAAAACAAAAAGGATCATCTTTGCAAAAATGCACAGTATCCATAGTAGCGAGTGGAGGCTTATGGGTCTTCTGAACTAGAATCTTCGTTTACCTATATTTATATTCACTCTTGTAATATTGTATCTCTAAATCTATATAATATTTGGAAGAAACATCGTTGGTGTTTGTAGGTTTTTCTCATTCAAATCAAGGTTATTCGTCAAGTGGCTGCTCAGCCGTTGGTCATATTAAATCAGTGAGAAAACATCATTTCTATTTTCTTATTATTCAATAGTAAATGAAACCAACTTCTGTTTCAGTAGTGGTAACCATGACTTATACCTTTAACATTAGGGATTTCAATAGGATAATTCGATTGATATTGGGATTGGGGATAATTATTTGTTCTTCCATAATGGGAGTATATCCCTGGTGCATGATCTTCTCAAACATGGGTTTTTAGTTTAAGCCTTTATGGTCAGTATTGGAAAAGAAAATGCACTATAGGTATAGTTTTTGTGATGTCACAGACTACGGTGGGTTGGTGGTAGCTAAATATGGTGAGGGAAACTCACTGTAGGTTGATGTCCTAGTCAGGTAAGGTGGTTTAGTTGGATGATCATGGTAGTAATATTCCTCATTGTCAAGTGGGCATGGTAGTGTGGTTCATGGTAGTTTGGTAACCATCAGATTGGTTGAGAAAAGAGGAAAAGGTGGATCATAATCAGTTAGTTGACCATGATATGGGGGATGAGATGGGGTATAATTAGTGTCATTCGACTGACTGTGAATTTTTTTACAAGTAGATAACTGATGCTTCTCCTAGAAATATAAATAATAGTAAATTATTAATATAAAACTGAATTAAATACAATTTCTAATTATTTAAATTTAATAAGAAACAAATAAATAAATAAATAAATAACACATATAAATTAATTATTTAATTAAAAAATAATTAAATCTATAAATTATAAGTAATTTAATTAAATTATTAACAAATTACAATCAAATTAATATATAAAATAAATTAATTAAAATTTATAAATTAGAATGCAAAAAATTAATATTTTCAAATAAAATTGGAAATAATATAAATCAATAAATGAATAAAAAATTATTCAAAATTGTTTCATTAGAAAACACAAAATGAATGAAAAATTAATTAATTGTCAGTACATACAACAATTCACAAAATGACTGGTTACAAAAATTTATTTATTCAAATACAAAAATAACTAAATAATAAAAGTGACCAATGAAATTTATATTCTAGCAATAAATTTATAGTTTTGGTAAATAAAAAATAAAATCAAAAATAAAAAATCATTCAATAAAAACATTATTTTGACAATAATGAACAAAATTAATAAAAATAAATGATGTAAAAGAAGGTAATGAAACAAGATACACATCATATTCATACACACATATAAAAATATCAATATTTTTTTATGTGTAAAACTGAAAATAATAAATTTTAAAATAAAAACAAAATGAGACATGTTAATAAATTAATTTAGAGACAAATGAAATCTGAGAGTTAGGAAACTCAAAGAATGACCATACATGGTCCTACCTAATTTCAAATACAAACTAGTAAATAAATGGAAAAAATGTTCCTTCACAATTGATGATTTAATACCACCTATATGAAATCAATCACCTCCATACTAAAATTCTGAGTCATCTTCCTATTATAAGAGTGATGAAAAATTTAATTTAAGTTGAACTAAAATCTTAATTTGAGGAACATTTAATTATCACATCCTCTAAGGTAAGTGAATTGAAAAGTTCATTTTAATCCTCTCAATTCATAGATAAAAAATAGATTATTTTCATATAAGTCAATTTTCCCTTTCTTTATTTGGGTTTAATATTCCCCTCACTTTATTGATCTCATTTTTTATAAGGACCTTTAATTTTAATATTTCATGATTAATGGTGTTTGCAAAGAACAATGTAATGAACTTATTGGGGGTGAATATTATTTATTTATATAAATTAACCTAGTGGACTTGCCTCAATGACTCATCATGGGATCCCAATTTCTCATTTTACACTAATTTCAAAGGACTTATATTATAATCATTTAAGTTGGATATTTATGGTGATTTATTTTCAAAAGAGAGTACCTGATATTTGAGTTCAGATATTCATTTAAATTATGTTATGATCACAATTATAGAAATATCTATCCAACATTAACCCATTTATCTATTCATAAATAGAATATATATAAAAATAGATTGCAACACCACCCATAAATCATACACCCACAACAATTTCCAAGTTGATGCAACCCTCAACAAACAACATGTTATTATCCTCAAGGAGGGAAAAAATTTCTATGTAGGGTGAATCCTAATACACTCAATTTGTAAATAAATTAGAAAAAATATGAAATTTTTTTTCTGAGAAGTAATCGAGGATGTTATGTGTTTATAATCAAAGTGCAACATATAATTGAAAAAGATCCCACTCTTCCACACATAAAAATCATCATTTTCCCAATGACGAATCAAAAAATGGGTGACATAGTTAAAATTGTTTGACTAAAAAAATGTAGTACAGAATATCAAAATATATGTTTTGTTATGGGGTGGTAGGGGTGTCTAAATAATTTTTTTCCAATAAATAATTAGCCGCAATCAAAAAAATATACAAATGATCCCTTCCAGCCACTATCAAACAATCAATCATAGAAAATCATTTTTTAACATTTCATTTTTTTAAATGTGATAATCAAATAAATGATTTAAAAAATAAGATAAAATGGAGACTTGATAAAAAATGAGAAAAAAACTATATTTTGAATACAAAGGTATAATGGGGGTTCTAGACATATTCAAAATGCAGTTCGAATTAATTTTCAAATTACTTGAAACAAGCAATATAAATAGCCAAGGAAGATAAAAATATTTAGAATTTTGCCTTAACATAACAAGTGTTATTCCTATACACTTTATTCCCATAATAATATAATATGAATGTATTGATTTACTATTTTCAGTTTTAAAAAAGGACTCCCCTTAGTGTGGAAGCTTCTCATTTTATTACATCAGCCACATGTGGCCTCCTTTTGGATTCTTTTCGTAGGATCACTAGATACCTAATTATTGTTACTGTAATTTCCAAAAACATACATTATAAATCATAATTAATTTTCAATGAAAATGAATAAAAATCTAGAGTTATGTATTTTTATACTACTAATCCAATATGTTAATCCATTTTCCCTTTATTGACTACCATATGTAATTACTGAAAGATTATTATCCCACTAGATAATTCACCCAAAATAAAAACAATAAATAATAAATGAAAACATCGAACTAAAAATAGAAATATAGGGATAACCCCAAATGGGTTCTATGTTTATATTATCCATATCTTGATAGTAATTATATCAACCAAAATCCAAATCGGAGTTTAAATGATTGTCTAAGAACAACTCTATGTTCATCACTTTATATTTAAACCTTGTAACAATTAGAATATCCATTCTACAAATAAAAACTAGTCCTACTAATTTTTAGTGAACTAATTATGGAGTAATGGGGGAGGGGGAAGTGTAAGGGTTATTGAAATTCATCTGCAACTTCATGTTTTGTATACAAAATTTTTAGGAAAGAAACTCTAGGGTGTGAGATTTATTCTAGTTATAACCAATCAAAAATATATCCATTTTCAATGAAAATTATGCACACTCCTCCGTGAAACCCATACACAAGAGGGGCATATTCTATTTTATCTTGATGCTTTGGAAATAAAAAAATGGATTTCATACATAATTCCTAAAAACTAAGAATAAAAACTAATATCAGAATTAGTATAATAATAGTCAAATAAAAATACAAATTCTTCTATAAAATTTTCAACTCTCTAAATCAGTTTAATTTTTTCATCTTTCTGATTGAATAGTGTTCATGGGAGAATGTGTTGGGATGTATTGAGTTATTAAACCACATCTATCCACTCTTAATGAAACATAAATATTAGTTATATATTCTATATTACATTAGGGGGTGTATTGTTTGAGGTTTCCATAATTTACCATTGAAGAGACATTAGACAATATGATGAAATTAATATTAGTAAAATGAATAAAATGGAAGTAATGATCATCTATTAATTTCCTAAAATCAATTTTATTATTTTTCTCTCCTAAAACCCTTGAAATAATCTTTATAATTTAATTTCAAAATTTTTAGCATTGAATCTAGGGTAACACCATGATAAAAAATAGGTGGATCTGACATCATCATTTTTCTATTTATCTTCACTTTTCTTATTTGTTTCTTTCTAGAATAGTTTTTAGCAAGTTTTTGAAGCTCGTCCTGATCCTCTAGATTCTATTTTATCCTATCCCTAGATTGTGGAAACATTTGGATTATTTCATTAAATAATCCATTTTATCATCAATGAGATCTTGATTTTTTTTATTCTTGCAACTAACATTGAAACAAAATAAGATTATCCACAAGTTATTGATCCCAATCAGATAGGGATAATGAACCCTTAAATGGGGCCATTAGACACAAGATAATTACTTCTTTATAATCGACGTAGAACTAATTTAGTGATGAGAACATGATGATCCACTAGGAATGAATCATTGTGTGTTATTTAAGTTTTTGATAAAGCAGAAAAATAGAACAAAATTTAAAAAAACGCACACTTAGAAGATGAAATTCAGAATATTAATGAATCTATGATTGGATTGAATATTCTTGTGAGTGTGAAAGTGAGTGTGACTTTAGGCTAAAAATATGAAGGTAATAATTATATAGATTATACAGAGATGTAAAAACTAGTGAGAATAATCCATTGATGAAATTTGTGTAAATAAATTAGCTAGTATTTATAATTATTTTCCATCATTAATGAATTTTAATTTTAACACAATGAAATTATTTAATTATTATAACCACTTTTTTTCTTCAGGAAAACTTATGAATGAAAGGCCACTAAAACTTTTCAAATACTAAAGTCATTCAATCACTGGATGAAAAATATACTATCATTGAGTTCAATTAATCGACTGAACTCAGTGTTCTAATCTATATTGTACTTGATTTACCTTTCAATGAAATCCTCAGGCTGTAGATTTTTTGAATTATTTCATGATCAAGAGAAATTTTCACTAATACTTTATGTTTTGTAAAAAATTATTCTTATAATAGAATTATAGAGAATCGTCCAATTATGAAAATTTATGAACAATGTAAAATAGATCAACCAACCAATCTATTCACCAAACGTGTTTATCCCAAAATCATGATGCCATTAAACATATTAAAATATTTAGAAATAGAATAATTCATGTAGTAGGTAGTAAATAAACTTATGAAAAGAGAGAAGAGTCTTCTATCTCTCGTAACTCCTACTAGATTCCCCGTAGCTCTAGATCTCTCTATATTCTCTATATGTGCTATTTGTTATTATTTGTAGGAGATGATTTCTCTAGGAGAGTGTATGTATCTTATTTATTATTTCCTTTAGGGACTTTGTGGTTCCTCATATCTAGACTCTTATTCTATCTATGTTTCACTACCAGCTCCTATCACAAATTCTAGATGATCTATGTTTCCTCCACACAGCACATTCATCATGAAGTTTTCTAATTGACGATCAGTAGTGTGAAAGAAATTCCAATATAATTCTAAAATACATGAATATTTGTTCCATGAATTGATAAGTATTTGAAAGCCAAATACTCTCTATGAGGAATAACCAATGGTTTTGCTCGCTGAGTAAGAATGCTCCAGTTCCAATGAACTATTTTTCATGCCATTATTTTTACATAATTGAACAAATATAATATAAAAATTGTCAAGAAAATTTAGATGTGAGAAGATTCAAATAGGAAATTAATTTCACTAATTCCATCATTAGGTCTTGGGACACTTTACAATTTATTGGACCTCTACACACTTTGGGCCCTTACAACACCAATCCCACAAAAGTTGAATTCATTTATTGGGCTTGGACATGACAAGATTCCATCCATGAATTTTTATAATATATATATTTAAAATTTATATATATATCATTACTAAAATATAGATATATTATATTAAATATTATTATTATTATTATTATTATATTTTTTTCATTTCACTCACTTTTTTTATGATCTGTGTCGTGGGTATTCTCCATTTACCATTGGTTCCTTCCTCTTCTACAGGCATGAACTAAATTTCTTCGTAAAGAACTATCCAATTCATATGATAAAGGTTTATGTTAACAGTGGTTCTTAGATTCTACTGTAGTGAGTGTATTTTTATTTATCTTTAGTGTTGACCTATTCCTCTATGTCCTATGGTCTCATTCCTTGAATAGTATATCTCCAGATCTACTTATTCTTCACTGCCGATATCTAAAGTGTTCAGAGGTTTCGGTTCTTTGAATCAAGGTTCATCATCACATTCCAAATTTCCTTCCTAATGTTTTTTGTCATTAGGTTAAATAGATAATTTAATCACCGTTCATTTTCAATTGGTGAGAAACCATCAGTTTAGGTTTCTTATTGTTCAGTGAAAATTTAATTTGGCCACCTCTTTGGTAGTGGTCACCACTTCATCATCCATAAACATTGGATATTTAAATATGTTCTCCCATATGAGCTTTATTATGGGTTTCATTATCTATTGTTCCACAATAGCCTCACATCCCTAGTAATGATCAACTAAAATATAGATTCTAGTTTTTTTCCTTCAAGGATAGTATTTTAAAGGAAGTCACAAGGTAGGCACAACTACCAGGGATTCACCGATAATGGGGGGTTAGTGGTATATAGAGATTGTGAAGGGTAATCATGGTAGGATAATGTCATGGAGTGGTAAGATGGTGTTTGTAGGATAAGAATGGTAGGAAGATTCATCATGTCTAGGTGATCATGGTAGGGTGGCTAATAATGAGTCTCATGATTGCGAGATAGGGTTTAGTAGAGAGGTATAGGTGGATCATGGATAGTCTAATAATAGTGAGAAGAGGGTTAAAATAGAGGTACATGAATGGTGAGTAGACTTACCATTCGTTTTATTTCACATAGTATGTTGGACATTCTGTTCGAAAAATAAAAGAAAATTATTTACCTAAAACTATAATAAGTAAAAAATATAGTTATTTAAATTCAATTAGAAAAAAAAAATTGAAAAAAAGTAAATATTTATATAAAAAAAAGAAACAAAAAAATATATAAATCAAATGTACAAACAATAAATTAAGAAAAAATAACATGAAAATTAAAAAATTAGCAAAATTATTAAATATGTTAACAAAAATTGAAAATTAAAAATGTCTAAAATTATTATTTTTATTTAATAGTTCAATTAATATAAATAAATAAATGAATTATTGTAAGAATTAAAAATTATTTTTTTAATGCACAAAATAAATGAAAGATTAAAAAGATGTACGTACTTAAAAAATTAATAAAAATGGTGGGTTATATAAATTTATGAATTTATCTACAAAAATTAAAAAAAATATTAAAAATAAAAAAATATATCAATATTCCAATATTAAATTTAATTTCTTAAAAATAAATAAAATTTATCAATAGTTAAAATTTGATCGATACAAAATTGTTTTAATAATAAAAAATTGAGTTAATTATACTAAATGATGTGGATAAAGGTAAAGAAATAGGATTCACATTATCGCTCTAATGCATTGGGTATTGTTTCATGTCTTTAGAGGAAATACAGAGGGAGTTGGTAGTGATTTTCATCTATGGATTAAAGCTGGGATCAAATAATTTTTTTCAAGGGTATAAATAAGGTTATGAAGATATTGTTCCCAGGTACGAACATGTTTTCATTTTTCCAGCAATTGGTTTCAAATTTTTCCTTAGTTTAAGGTTTAAATAAAATTTATCTTTAATATTGTTTTTTAAACTCTTGTCCTATATTAAATCATTATGTCATGTTACATGATTTATTATCCAAGTAATGATTAGAATGAATTATCTTATTTTATACTCATGTACATTGAATATATTATCATAACCTTTTGATAATATTACTCTCACTAATGATATATAAATGTTAATGATTAAGTTTAATTTTATTAACCAATTAAGCTCACTGTTATTATGTTTTATATACCCCGTGTTATGATGAATTTTGTAAACTAATCTGAGTATACAATGGTTTTGTGTGTAAAGAAAAATGTGAGAGAATTTTAATAATTAATATAGAATATTAAAAGGTGCCTATACTAGTTGATTATGTTGATCATTATAAAAACGTTATCTATAAATCCATGTTGTTAAGATTCTATCATAATTTTCTAAAACTCAAAACCTAATTGGTCCTTGGGTATGTATTTGATTTAGCATTTTTTTTAAATTTTAATGATATCAATTGAAGAAACTGGTTCACATTTATTATTATCAATTCAATAATTTTATTGATTATGTTTTTTCATAAAATATGGGATTACAGGTTCATGAATATTAAAAATTGAGCGTGTTTGTAGAAATTGATGTCGTTAAAAATAAGGTCTGCCACAATCGAAAAGTAGTACATATTGATCATATGAAAATGGTTAATGATGAATTACCTAGGCTTGATATTGAACCATCATAGACAAAGATTAATATAGATGATCAGGACAAATTATGGGTTGTGTGATTGAGGGAATATGAGTTCCATCAAGTAACATTAATGGGGAGGAAGGCCTAATTATGAGTAATATGGTATTCTGACTAAATTACCATAGAATAATCATTGATAGATCTAATACGGAAGGGTTATAAGAGAATAAAATATTGAAAGATGGTTTGATGTGTTGTTTTCACCATTATCATCTGATTGTTGAATTTAAAAATTAAAAAAGTAAATCTTTATTGAAAAATTGTTTTTGAAAATTATTGTTGTGGATTTATTATCATAGTAGAATTAACGTTGAAACATGAAATTGACAATTTTTGTTTAAGGGAGATACTAAAGTAACACACAAAAGTGAAAATTGATATGACTAGAGTAATAAAATAGATTTAATATGGTGGAAAGAGGTAGTGTAATTCCTCAATAAAATGGGGATATGAAAAAAAATTGAATTTTATGAAGACATACTTTTTGAGTTATAAAATAGCCATTATATCCAAGAGTGTGATTGGGGGATTCAATGAAGTTGTGAATACCAAATATGAAGTGAGGAACGAAGGATTTCATCTCAAAAAATGGATTTTTTATTTCTAAAATATTTATTCTTCTAAATATATTTAATTTTTTATTTGGGTTTCGCTTTCATTTTAAAAAATGATGTGCTAAATTGATGAGTAATATGTGACTAATATTGATTGTTAAAATTATATCAGGTTATTTATTTATTTTATCTAGAAAAATATTCAATATATTAACCTTTTATTATGATTCAGATATATATTTCATACGAGGTATTGATAGAATAAAATCATTACCAAAACAATTTTGAAGTTATTTTTATTAAAATTTAGTGCATGTTTTAATATATTATTTTACAAATAATGGATATTCATGGTTAAAAAATAGATTATATTGATAACTTCTGTTCGATCACTTCATTTCATGATGCTATGTGAGAACACTATCTTGATAGAGATCTTGTTTTAATTTTGTAGTAAATATGTTTTCCCAAATAATATATGTAATTTTGGTTGTCCTATTTTCTTATTATGTTGAATAAATTCTATAAGAACAACATATTTCTTGAAAACTATTTTGAATTTAAATTCATAATATATCTTTTTCGGTGTATATTTTACCTAAAATAGCTATGATCTAACACTAATAAATCATCACCTTCATACTTATATCCATCCACATTATAGTGCCTGTTAAAATAAAATTGAATCATAATATGTCCCCTATATCATATAACCACCTAACTATGGGTTCGACCCAAAATTACACTTGGATGTATAAAATTTTAAATTATTTTTTATTAAATTGAAATAAAACTCAATAATTTATCTAGTAATGAATATATTAATATGTTTTTGAAATAGGTTTTCATTAAATATAAATTTATTATATAGAGATGTTAGAGAACCTCTCACTAAGTAGAATGATGAGGTTAGAGAACTCTTCACCCATTTTATTTTTATTGAGTTATATCAATTATTCATTGGATATGTCAATCTAATATTTTTTATTTGATGAATCCTAATTGTTTTATATTGTGTTTACAATTTTTTTATGTGGATTTAAATTTGTTTCACATAATCACTTTATTGATTGATTCTTAGTATTGAAGTTATGGTCATTATAAGGTTTCTTGGCCTCAATTTCAATTTTTTGAGATTTTTTTCATGTTGTGCATGATAATTTATTTATATGGTTTAATTTCTATCCCATATTGATTTATTTTGACATTGTTTTTCGTTGAACTCATGGGTTTTTTCATAATCATATTGTTTCCTTCATTCAATGGTTTATTTGTTCATGCACTACAAAAAACTATAATGTGTCATCAACTCAGTCTTATTTTAGACATGTTTCGATTGATTTAAATATTTTTATTTATATGGTATATAAGTAACCTCTTTGGTATATAATATCTTGAACCACATTCTACTCATGATATTTTTATTTTATTTTCCTGTTTTTTCATTCTATCTATTTTAAATTGTGTAATCCGTATTGGGATGTATTATAAATCATCACCTTAAAAGTATTAAATTATTTTACAAAAAACTATCTCTTCAATTTCCTTTTTCATTAATTTATTTTCATGAAACTTTATTTATAAATGTAAAATAATTATTAATTCTCATGCATGGAAATTTAATTTCTTTTAAAATACATTAAAATTAATCTTCGCAATATTTTCTATACAAGTCACTTTTTAATCTCTCTAGAAAATTCTGAAATTATTTATTTATTAAAAATTTACCTATTTATTGTTTTATCCTATAAAATGTACATTAATCATTATTAAGAATATTTTCTATGTTTCCAGGGTTTTTAAATGAAAATTATTCTCCCATTTTATTTGGAATTTAATTTTTTAAATGGATACCGAAATAAAAATATTTTTGGGTTTTCAAATGTATATTTTAAATTACTTTATAAATATGTTCTTTATACATGTAAAAATACATTATTGATTCGTATTATTCTATATATTTATGTTCTATTGATATCTTCAACCATCAATCATTGGATGGATTATAATGATTATTCCTAGAAATTATATTAATACCCATTTCACTTTCATATATTATTTAAGCTATGAAGGAATTATGAATGTTTTTAATCCTTTTATAGTTAATAATAATTAAATATGATTATGGGTGGGTTTGATAAATCCCTTTAATAAATTTGTTAATTATATGTTCTCCAGATAATACACATTAGAATTAATCGGGAAATTTATTTCTTCGTAATGGTTCTTGTAAGGATGATTTAAGGATAATATCCCAGGATACAAACAAATCTTATCTATTATTTCTTTTTTTCTTAACAGAAATATATTTATATAAAAAATGATTTATAATTTAAGTTAAAATTTTTATTTTTGAAATGATTTTTTTTTCTTTCAAAAAAACTTATTTTTATTCAATAGTTGTCATGCTTTTCGAAGTAATATTCATGATTATTACTTTATAAAATATTATGAGATTATTATTAATTATTTTTTCTATTATGATATTGAAATTTATAAAAATTATATATTTTTTTGGCTAGAATTAATTTTTACATATCCAAGAACACTAATTTTGTTCTCATACTAATATTTTCATCTTAGAACCCCTTTCGACCTTTGATTTTTAATGCATATGTTTATCCTTTCTGATCATTGGAGATAACCCCTCTTATACTTCCATTTCCCAAGTATATGAAGGAAAATATTATGTATGATATCTATAGATGGCTATCATGTGTGGATATTTTTTTTTGATGATTTCATTGACCTTTTGTAAAATTGGAACTTATAGAGTCCCCTGGTGATGGGTCAATGAAAAAGATAACACCTATCATAAGTCATCGGGTACAGGATAGGTAAAAGTACAAAAACATGAGGTGATGAAATGATTCATACAAATAACTAAATCATTTTTTATTGGGTTCAGTGGTGTTCATTTTAAAACATGATGACATGATACTATTGGAGTCATGTTTCTAGGTTAGAACACAATTTTTGAAGAAATTTTGTAACATGTTTACACCCATTGCGTATACATGAATATATGGTTATAAAATTTTTCAATCACTGTGATACCCTAACAGGATGAATTTATCATAACATACTTAGGTACACTAGTGTGTGTAAAGAAACATTGACTTTTTTGTATGTCTAAGAACAATTTATGTAGTGGATCATTCTAGTGTATATTGATGATATCAGAAGAATAGGTGTGGAGTTCGAATTGAGGATGGAATTATGACATGTTGTGTATTTTCTTGTTTTTTTGTTTTTATATATTTGATCAAATAAGTGGTAAATCATCCTTTGTATTATTTTATGGATTGTTTATAAAATATTTTTCATAGAACTATGTTCAATTGATTATATGTATGCTGATTATTATGATGTATGTTGTTTAGTTATTTTTGTTGTGTGTTATAACTATGATTGAGGAAATAGCCACCCCACAGTATATATTAAACCCTTACCCCTGTTTTTAATCTGCTATTATATGGGAAGGCAATATGGAGTTCACTTGTTGTACTAGGATAGGGAACTATTTAGTGGTCTCTAGAACGAGATGTTATAATATTGAATTATGGAATTTTATTTTTGTCCTTATATTTGAGTTTATTTTAATACATTTGTGTAGGAATGTTTTATAGCTTGTAATGGACCTCATTATGGTGAATCATAAACCCTTTTATGGTGGGAAGTCATATTTACTAGGGGTAGAATATTTTTTTATTTCTTTTCATAATAATGTTATATGATTCTTCAAAGATGATTTGTTTCATATTCATTTTAAATTATGGTTTTTTCTCTTGGACCATAAGAAAGAGGCTGATGAACATACCTCATATTTGGGAAGCAGATTCACATGAAGTATGTGCTCATGCATGTGTTTGTTTTGGATGATGAAAATCTTAGCTATTTATAGTGTCAAAATTTACATATATGGTGTTTTCCAATATAAAATTTTTGAATAATTATTCTATGTTTGATTGTTATTTAACTCAAGATAAATTTTTTTCTGATATTTCATGTCAATATAACATCATTTAGATCCTCAGTGACTATTATATAGTCATTTTATGGAAAGTATTCATAGATAAACTTAGTGGTTTAGTGTATGAATTTGATACATGGGAAATGACTCTACAATGGAATGGAAAGAATGATAGTTTATCTAATAATTCACATGGATGGCCTTTAAAATGTAGGAATGGTTACATAAAGTGTAAAAAATTCCCTATATTGTATTACCCTATATATATTCTTAGTGGTATTCCACTTATATAGAAAATATTTTTGAAAAAATGAATACAAAATACCTTGGGCCTTCAGGATAAAAAAGATAGAATGTGATTCAAGTATCATGGAAGGGATTTGATCAGGAAGGAATGGTAAAATTCTTGGTCATGTTGATTTTTCATATGATTTCATGTTGTTATTTCAGAGCATGACTAAACACTCTTGGATTTCGAATTAATTATATTTGGGGGGTAGACGTGTGGTTTTCCATGGTGAGTGAGATTCTATATGATAGTGGAATGAAATGTGTCGAGGGTACATGGTTAATATGAATATAACCTTTGAGAGATTCATGGTCCATTGGTTAATGGAGTTATTATAGGTTTTTTTGGATGTGATTTATTTTAGAACGAGTCATGGGTACATAATCATGTTGTATAAGGGTGTACACTTATTAGGTTTGGTTGATATAAAGTGAGATATTGAGAATGGAACTATGATATGGTTACTGAAGGTTCACTATAACCTTAGAAGAGTAAATAAAGTGTTTTCAACACTTTCACTTTATGTGTGAGCATCATCATAGCAATATTCATTTTTTACCAATAAATCCTGATTTCCAAACCTTGTCGACCTCCAAAACCATTGTTGGTGATGTTTTCTTTTTTGGTTGAAATGGGACGATGGGATGTCATTTCATCCTTCCTTGTATTCTCCATAGTTATCATCACCTAGTCTGGGACTCCCACATAGATTGGAGTGATGTTTGAGAAACTCATTCACAGTTCCATATCATGGTGGATTCTGGTTAATTTCATTTCTTATTTTGCAATTGGCCATTGAACTTTCATCAGTGTAGATGGAAATGTCGATAATGTTTTGGTATTAGTGGATGTTGGGTGCATTGGGTACCTTTGAATATTCCTCATGGGAGGTCATCTCATATGAGTCATCTTAGGAATGGAACCCAGGTCATCATGAATTGATCACAAGGTAATTAATTCCAGAGGCTGATGTATACCAATGTTTTTTAGCTCACATATCCAATGTTTTTCTTGAGGTTGCTGTTATGGGGCATGCAAAATGTTCTATGCCATGTGGTGATGGATTTGGATGTCTGGTTGAGAGATATTGAGTAATGATTATAACCTATTTTGGAGATGGGTTTGGTTGATCAGAACACCCCATGTAGGTAGATATAGAGCTTTGTCCCTAGAGTGGAAGATGACACAATGGAATGTTTACCGGTGGATCATAACTCCCAGTGGGGTTAGATCAGGGAGGTTCACCCCTAGGAGGGATAATGTCAAAAATACATGTTTACCAATGGATTAGAACAACCTATGGAGGTCAATCAGGAGCCTTCCCCATATAGGATGATCTTGTAGTTATGTCCCTAGGAGGGAGCACCAAAATAGTTTATCAATGGATCAGAATTCTCCACATAGGTGGATCCATAGTTACGGATCAAAACTCCTCATGGAGGAAAATATAGGAGGTGTGTCTCTTGGAGGGATGATGTAACACCTAAAGCATCACTTTTGATTTAGATTCTCTATGTATGTGTCTCCTAGAGGTTCCTCCCTAGGATGTATGATTTCACATATGAAGGTATAAAAACGGATAAGAACTCCCCATATAAGAAGATCCATAGTTGTAGATCAGAACACCATGTGGTGGAAGATCATGGAGGTGTTTCCCTAGGAGTGTGAACTTTAATTGTTTAAAATTTATTAGAATACCTTGTGGAGGTGGATCTAGAGTTATGGATCTAAACACCCCATGGAAAAGGATCTTAGAGGTGTATCCCTATTATGGATTATTTCACAGCAGAAGGTTTACCAATCTATCAGAATTCCCCATAGAGGTAGATCTAAGAGGTTTTCCACTCATATGGAAGATAAAACACTATAATAGTTTACCGATGGATCAGAACACCAATTGAGGTTTATACTGGAGGTGCAAACAAAGGATAAAATGTGTCAAGCTAGGATTGATGGTTTATAAATTCCCTTGGGACGGATCGAATAAATGCATATCAAGACAGAACCACGTAAGATTTAAAATAGTCTTCATTGAACCATAAGAAGGTGTCCTATGTAATCTGTTTAGAAGATAGGGATCAAACCCCACAGAGTTTAATTTCATTATTTAAGGTCATTTGATAGGACTGATCCATAATGATTAATGTCACACGGTATATAATCTCGTTTTGTGAATGGAGCATGAATGAGTGATGGTGTAAGTATTACACATTGAAGCTTCCATTTTAAAGAGGATTTCTCTTGGTTGGAATGGTGTGGGGCATAAAATGGGTGCTGCTAGGAGTAATGATATGTGATTAGGGATTATGGATGAGAAATTCCAATTCATTCTTCCAAATTTTAAGTTATTAATCCATCCCACGTGCATTGATTAAGGTATGATTATAGTTTTCATCATGTGAATGGATGTAGTGTCTGGGGATTATAGAATGAAGATGCCTATATGTCTTTCTTGGGCCAGTTCATGAGAGCATCTCAACATGATGATGGGTTGATGAATATGATTGGGACATAAAATAT
This sequence comes from Viscum album, assembly GCA_963277665.1. Taxonomy (NCBI): domain Eukaryota; kingdom Viridiplantae; phylum Streptophyta; class Magnoliopsida; order Santalales; family Viscaceae; genus Viscum; species Viscum album. The sequence continues at coordinate 608,587,643 of OY728127.1, forward strand.
TGGGTTTACCATTTCATCTATATCATGTCATGTCATGATTTAATATCGAATCGTTGGTGGGTCAAGGTATATTATTGGGGATTACACCTGATGAGGGGGACTATAGGGTTTGTTTGGTTTTTATATCATGATCATGGATTGAGGAATCTTATACTTGACACCTAAGGCATCTCGTGTATGTCACAAGAGGTATCTTATGTTTTTTACATAGGGTATTCTTATGTTTAAATTCATCAAATGTTGAATTAGGGGAATCCTCTCAATATGAGTCATCTTATTACTGTTGCATAAGGCATCTCATTTTTGTCAAAGGAGGCATCTTATACATTTCAAACAGGATATGATTATGTTTAAAGTCATGTAGATATTACTATAGAATGACTAATCATGATCATCTCATAAGGAATCATATAATTGACTCATAAGGCATCATATTCTCGAATGATAGTGGGTACTATATTTTAATGTCATCTAGTGAGGACTATAGAATGTCTTAACATGATCATGGAATAAGGAATCTTATTCTAAACACATAAGGCATCATATTCTTGAATGATATGGTATAATACATTTAAAATCCATACAGAGTGGACTATGTGATGTATTCTCATGCTCATGTAATGACTAATCTTATGCATGATGCATAATGAATCATATTCACAAATGATAGGGTATACTATAGTTTAATTTTATTTTGTGAGGACTATGGAATGTATTTACATGATCATGGCATGAGGCATATTATGATTGACACCTACGGTATCCTATTCTTTAATGATAGGGTAGAGTTTAGTTTAAATTCATGTAGAGAGGACTATGAATTGCCTTCCCATGATCACAACATGAGGCATCTTAGTCTCGATGCATATGGAATACTATTTTTGAATGATAGTGTACACAATAGTTTAATGTATTGTAGGGAGGACAATTGAATTAATTCTCATGAAAATGGAATAAATAATATTCCGAATGATGCATGAGTCATAATATTTTTCAATTATTGGGTATATTAAAATTTAAGTCATGTAGCAAGGACTATGGAATGTATTCTCATGACCATGGTATTGAGAATATTATGTATGACATGTAAGGTATCCGATTTATGAATGGTTGCATATAATTCAATTTAAAGTCATGTAGTAGGGAATATGGAATGTATTCTCATGATTATGGATTGAGTAATCTTATTATTGATGGATAAGGCATAATATTGTTTAATGGTATTGTATACTATAGTTTAAAGTCATGTACAGAGGACTATGGAATGTCTTCTTATGAACATGGACTGAGGAATATTATGTTTGATGCACAAGAAATATTATTGTATAATTATATGGTATAATATAATTTGATGTCATGTAGTGACGACTATTGAATGTATTCTCATGATCATGGAATGGGGAACCATAATCCTAACCCATAAGTAATCCTATTCATGAATGATAGGGTATACTATCGTTTAATGTCAGGTAGAGAGGACAATGAAATGTCTTCTTATAATCATGGTGTGACTCATCTTATGATTGATACATAATGCATAAAATTATTGAATGAAATGGTACAAAACATTTAAAGTCATGTAGCCAAGAATATGGAAGGTATTCTCATGATCATGTCTTTAGGGATATTATGCTTGATGCATATGGAATCCTATTCTGGAATGATAGGTAATACTATAGTTTATATTATAGTAGCGAGGTATATGGATTGTCTTCCCATGATCATGGCACAATATATCTTCTTATGGATGCATAGAACATAATATTCATGAATGATTGGGTATATTATAGATTAAATTAATTTAATTTCGACCAATATAAATGATTTCTAAAAATTAATGCTGAAATAATTATGCAAGAGTGTCCCTTTTCTTGTTTGACTAGACATGGGTGTCAGGTGAGATGTCTTTAAAAGTCTCTTGAGGATTTTATAAAATGAAGGTAATTAGGGAATCCAAGAAGATAATATCAACTCTGGACATGGGAATGATATAAGTAGAATTATTTTGACACATGTTATTTTATGGGGTGTAGAGGTGTATCTTGTGACATGGTAATATATGGGATGGATATTGGGGTAATATAATGTGCAACCCAAAATTTCATCTATCTGGCCTAAAAATTTCACAGTGTGAATCTCCATTTTTCATGGTTGTTAGGTATGGTATAAAAGGACCAGACTGGAGGCCGATGAATGTAGTATCTCATTGATCATGAGAGGGGACGTAGGGATGTAGTCCTATGGTAACAAAAAACAAGGATTAACTCGAGAGGTTCTCGAAGGATTGGGTGTTTCATGATGAATGGAGGTTCATAGAGATCATATTCTTATGAAGGATGTGGATTCATAGAGCACAGGTATCATGAAGGATGGGGCTTCACAGAGCTGAAGGACTCGTGAATGAGGGGTATTCTAGGAGATCAAGGTCTTATGAAGGATTGGGCATTATAGAGTTCAAGGTCTTATAAAGGATTGGGAATTGTAGGGGATAAGGTCTCCAGAAGGATCAAGATTTATAGATATCACAGTCTCATGATGTATGGGGCCTCATGGATCTCATGGTCTCATAAATGATCAGTAATCATGGATCCCAGGGTATTGTGAAGGATAAGGTTTTTTAGCTCATGGTCACGTGAATGAGGTCTGGATTACCAGGGGAGTGCTTCGTGAAGGTTGAATGATTTGTATTTCCTCATGTGGCAAAGATGGCCTTATTCTTACATGAATGGAATAGGTCCTCACAAAATGAATCCATATATTTGGTGGAGGCTCTCATGAATGAAATAGTGGAGGTTTTGCAATGCCTATGGGTTTTTGGAGGAGTTTCTCACTAAAACTATGAGTGTTGCACTATCAGAGCCTGATGTCACAGATCAGTGACATCTCATCATTATAATGAATTCATGAGGGGATTTTATAGGGTGTGATATTCATGAAGAATTGATGTCTTTATGAAGCGATATGATCATCCAAAATCAACGGGGCTCCATGAATCTAAATGAAACAACATAAAGGTTATATTAAACCCTTTGTGTGGTTGTGAAGCAAGCTCTATGAACAGGATCTTCACGAACAATATTCTTTGTGAATGAGATCCCCACAACCATACCTCTACAAAAAGGATATTCTTTATAGTATCTACATGAAATGACCTCAATGAATAGTACCACCATGACCATGATGTCCATAAATAGGACCTCTATATATTGACTTCCACAAACACCTTTCTAAAGCCTAGCCTTAAACATCCATAACATCTAATCCATAACTTCGTTCAGGTTCTTATATGATTAAAATCAATTCCTCTGAAATGGGATTTGATCTTAGATCATGTTAATCATCATTTGGAGCATTATATGATTTTTTTTCAATTCCAATAGAGAGGGTCAATTTTCCAACAACAAAATATTTTACTATTTGTTTTACTTATATTTATATTGGGTTTGATAGGTTTCTTCATTAGAAAAACCCAAACAAGATGAACTGCAATAAATTATATAACAGTTAAAATGTTGCTATTAAATTGTTAGTTAAATATGGAGGAAACAATGTTTTTAAATATATATTGAAAAAAACAAATGTCAATTTTTATACTAATACATTTATAAATTTCACATACTATGAAAAAATAACAAATAAAATCACGTTATAGGTAAAATTTGTTTTCGTAAAAAATTTAAACTTTCAAGCACTGTGATGTTTTCTATATAATGTTTAAATAATGGTATAAATAAATAATATAGAAAATATATATAATAAAATAATTTTACATCCATCCAGTTGTTATTTCAAGGTATGTAGTTAATTTATTTGATGCCTAGAAAATAAAAGTTTTTTAAAATTGTTTTAATATGGTAATATTAAAATTTATTTTTATCTCATTTAAAAACTGAATCCTATTGGATGATTTGAATATCATTTATCAAATTTTTTATATTATTTTGTTGGATAAATTTAATTTTGAGTCATAAAATCTAGTTACAATGATAAGTACTAGTTACCATGGTAAAATAGTTATTTTTAAGAAATAATACTTTTCTAAATATTTTGATTTTAAAATAAATAGATAAATTTTAATTTAAATACTAAAAGATGATTTTGATACACGTATAAAAAAATTTAGTATTCATTTAATTATTAATATATGTTAAATAATAATAATATTAGTTAATAATTATAAGCACTTTTTCAAGAGAAATAATTTTTTAACACATTCTATGTTTGTTGATGCTCCTTTACATCACAGGGTCTAATGAATGAAAAGGGAAATAACTTAAATACAAAGTGATTCATCCTTTGAAGAAACATAAAAAATCAACAAAGGCATGAACAAGGATTTCCATAAGAATTGGACGTGCAAGATCCAAAATGGTAACGCAGGTGTACCTGCACACCACATATTTGGCGCACAGATGACCTGCGCCCCCTATTTTCTTTTCGCCCAAGGCCTTCTTTATCCTATAAATGCCCCTTTTAGGCCCCCCATTTTGAGGACGAAAAAATCCATAAACTCAGATTTCATCTCTTGGTGCCCTAGTCTCTTCTTGAAGTCTACCGAACACTTTTAAGGTAAAATCATACCTAGAATGGAAGATCTAAAGAAGGGGAACAAGGCCTAAGTGTTGAAATTCATCAACACCTGCGCGCCTAGGTGTATAACCCTTAAGGGAAATGAAGACACTTGTGCACCGCCTTATCCCTTCAACAGAACCTACGCGCCAAACATTTGGAAGCCTCTAGGGATAATACTAAGGGCTTGACCCAAGCCTCACCCAAGTATTACCATATGGGTTGACCGTCAGGTAGGTACATCTGTGTCGCGCAGGTATACGTGTGCGACCTGTACCTGAGCGCCCCAACATGACCTTCATGCCTACCTCTTTTTGGGTTCCCCTCCTACCTATTCAACCCTCTTCTTCAAATCCACCTCTCCTATTCACGATTTAGCCTTCAAAACCCTCTTCATAGCCATTTTTGGAATGGATCCTTTGTTGGCTTCCTTATCTAAAAGGAATTATGTGGAACATATCTTAAAAACAAGTGATTTACATATCTTTATGTAACTATGTTTAGATATTTCATTTATTCAACCTCATCCATTAAGAAGAGGGGATCATTAACTTGGGCCTCCTTTTCAAGAGTAATCTCCTGTCATAATTTTCATTAACATGGGCCTCCTTCTCAGGAGTATGTCTCAATCTTAAATTCCCAAATATGGGCATCCTCCATAAGAGTAAGCCCCAAGTCCCTTAACCTGGGCCTCCTCTTCAAGAGTTAGCCCCAGTCTAAGTTCTTTAATCTAGGCATCCTTCTCAAGTGTAAGCCCCAAGTTCAAAAATCTGGGCATCCTCCTTAAGAGTAAGCCCTCGTCATAATTACCCTTAACCTGGGCCTCTTTCTCCAGAATAAGCCACAGTTCTCATGTCCCTTTATCCTGGGCTTCCTTCTCTAGATTAAGTCCCAGTCATTATTTCACTTAACCAGTCTTAATTTATTTTGATTTTAACTTCCTTATCAGGAATAAAACCCAATCATAAGTCCCCTTTAATTTGGGAATCCTTCTCAGGATTAAGTCCTAATCTAAGTATCTAAATCTCCATAAGGCACATATACCTTTATGGACCTTGTTCTCGGGTTTCGTTCCTGATGTAAATCCCAATCCTCATCTATATTGGGTATTCATACATAGATAAGCCCCACCTCATTTTTTACGATTGCATATTTCATGGCACAATTGTCATTTTTTACCAATACCTCTTGTTTCTCAGACCGAGCATGACTCAAGTGAACTTAGAGCGTTAAAGTAATAATGAAATCTTTCTTTGAGCCATCAATCATACATAAACCTCATAATTCTTTACTTGAACTATGTGGGTTCTGATTCCTTTTCTAAATAAGGATACATAGGTAGCCCATCTGTGGGTACGATCCCAACTCTGATATAATCCATGTCCTTCTGGACGACAATAAACTTCCTGTGCCCAATTGAGTGGCTTTAAAACCAGTATGGTTATAACAATGACCAAGAGATCTCTATATAATATATTGAAGGATACCATACACTAGGAATCTCTAAAAAATACAGATTATTCTCTATCGATGAAGAACCTCAAATTCATATAAAATATTCTCTAAATATTCTACATATTAATCATTCATTGTCAGATCTAAGGGAAATCTCATTTTCATACTTGGTAATTTAATAAGGATTCACGAACATAACATAAATCTATAAAGAGAGTCCAAGAGTAGACAATAATTCCCCTAAAAAAGGTGTGATGAGTCTGACCTCCCATTCTATCGACCAGTGAATATTCCTAAGCCTCATTGGTCCAAAACTAATGAGCACCTACCTTTGGAATGTAGGTCCAAATGGATATAGAATCATTGGATGTTTTTGATTCTATGAACATACCAGTTAGAAACTGATTGTAATGTTTTAGCCTTAAACAAACAAGGTCGTCCCCATTTCCAGAGGAAAAAAAATGGTGAAACCAACGTGAATCCTTAACCAAGTTAAAATGATGTTTTACTTATTTGTTAGGCCCCTATTTAAACTCAGTAAGAGGGCCAAAAAAACAATCAATAACATATGTGCTCATACAAAAGATGTAGTAGCCAAATTTATCATGATTATTTATGTTATATCAAATAGACACTCATTTCCAAGATCTCTCTGCATTATAGAAATGGATTCTCTAAAGTTCAAATATTTGAATGCATCTGCTGCTGCTTCTGCTGCTAGATCCTCGTCCACTCTGATGACGACATCACCTACTCCGTATCTTCAATGCTGGGAATCACATGAAATGATTAAGGAGTACCATAAACACGGTACCATTCCAACTTTGGAGGCTGCAAGATAAGCCCTCCAAATCAATAATTCACCCTGGTTGTCTGGACAGTGACGACCAGCGATCAAGAAGAAGGTGGTGCCAACCACCATTTCCAATCGTTTCGGGTCATTATCCCTGGAACGCAATCACCTGTCCCTCCCATATTTTGGGGAGGGGAATGAGATGTTCACTCAAGGCATTAATTAAAAAAGACATGAGTCCTACCTGAGGTCTCCAATCAACAATCGCTGCTAGACTCATGTGGATGTGCATCATCAACATGATGAGGGTATCGCCTTCCGGGGTTCGGCTCAGGTCCCTCAGACCCGAGCATGCAAGAGGAACCGCCAGAGGTGAAATATGGTCAACGAGGAGAAAGTTAATTTTTCTACCCCATCCATAGAAGCCCATCAAGCCAACTTAATGGGAAATAATGAGCAGGAAAACACCCGTCCATCATGATGGTACTGCCCATCAGACTCGTTTGGCAGCAACACGCCAATCCTGCAAGGCAATTCCGGCGGAGTATTATAGGCAGGAATATACACCAGTTTATAACTCATCAGCTAGTCAGCAGGCTCGTCTGACTACAACCAAAGAAACACACCAATCAAATGTGGTGAGGAATAATCAGAAGGAACATGCACCTGCCAATGTTCAACAATACTACCAATAGTCTCGTTTTCTAGCACCCAGATAAGTCATTTGGAAGGCTCTGACGATGAATTTGGAGCAGACTCAACTCTATTCCCCCACACATGAGTACTGTCAAAATTAAATGATAGGAAAAGGGGGACAGCAGCAGGAATACACACCTACTCCAAGCACGGAATGGACGTATATTCCCATTCTGGCAGCTGAAGTCACCAAACACTTTTTGAAAATAGTGAAGGAGAAGAAGCAAATCTCTGCTCATATTCTGGATGCCTGTCAGAATATTATAACAGCTTCAGCAAAATCATAGGGAAGGAATAATAAATCTATCCCTATCAGTGGAGTGACTCATAATCATGTCACTCCGGAACAGGTACACACCTCTGTTCCAGTCTAAGAGGGTTGTGGGGCGTACTCCCCCATATCGTACGGACAATCAAGTCTGGCATATACACCTGATTGAGTTGAGATAATCAACCTAACCTGATCATTTCTCATGTTCAGGCACATACAAATTCCCAAAATGACCACTTTCGTCAACAATTGGTTCTCGAAGTGAGTAAAAATGCGTCTTAGAAAATGACCCGTCCAACACAGTCAAGAAATGAAGGGCCAATTTGTAATAAGGTCTTTCTCGATGCTGGTGTTCTTGATGCACTCAGAAAATTGTCTCTTGCAACTCAAGATTGTACTCTCTCATTTCCCAATAGGGGGAACAATAATTCCAAAGATCATCATCAAACACTTCTTCATGAAGGCTTGCTTCATGACAATTCCATCGATCTCAGCGTATCATCTTCAGATGAGTGGCACAAGAACCCTCTGCATGGCCAAAAGATCAAGGAGTAGAAGGTTTTATCTTTTACTATAACCCACCATGGTGGTCCTCCCCATGATGATGAATTTAGCAGTGAAAGCCCTCTCTGTAGTAGAAAAATGCATTTCCTGGAAAATTTTTAGAGGATAATGTAATGACGAGAAAACACTCTTATCTTATGGCACTTGAAAATGTGAATCCAGTCGTGTCTGATGCCTTACCACTAGTTAGTGAAATAATTTCTCAATTATAAGATAGCCCAGGGTGTAGGTCATTCTCTGAACCACCCCTAGGTCATTCATCTTCTAGTATGGTAAATGAATTCTCTACCAATCTTCTTGAATCTGATGAAGCAACAAGGAAGCACCAACTCTGGTCAAATCTGGTAGAAGAATCTTCATTGAATGATAAAGAGGAAGTTCTGAATATGAGAAAACAACTGGTGAATGGTGAAGTTCCAGTTATGTTTTGGCCTTTGGCTGACTCTCATTATGAAATTCCAGAGATGTTGAGGGAAGATTGTATTCGCGATATTCGACTCAACATGTGGAAAACTCAACGTCAATTGAAAAAGAAAATATTGTCTTATGATGAATATGAAAATCATGTCATGATAATAGAAGGGTAACAATTACAAATTGATTTGGAATCTCTCTCATTCTCTCGATATCTGAAGGCTGAAAAGCAGTAGAGAGCCCTTCAGCGTTCATGCCTTGGCGCTCTAAGAGGATTGCGCCAGTTAATTGCCAGTGCCCCATCTGGTAATCGTATTAGGGGATGTGTTGTTCATGAAGCACTGGATTTCACTGTACTCTCCAGTCAAAAAATCCCACCAATGGTGGTTTCATGCAATGTTATCTCCCATAATTGGCCACATCTAGCTATTTTTTGCATAATAAAAGGTTTTCCCAAGAACAAGCATCAATTAGTTCATCTCAAAGTCAGGAATACAAAGAAAAACTTGTTGAATTAATCCTGCACCAGGAAAACGAGAATATTGAACATTCCTCTCATTTAGAGCATACACAACATCAAGTGACAAAAGTGTCAGAAATCATCCAATGATCATTTAAGCCAGGTGATTTGAGTGGATGTAGGTTATTGCATCCAGCCAATTTTTGGACAAAAGTCTGCAAGAACAAGAGAGATTTTAAGAATGTCTCAGATGTGGAAGCTCAAGAACCACCCCAGCTTGCTAGACTGGGGACTCTTTTAGCCCAACCATCAGAATCAAAAAATAGGATTGAAGGAGTTGAGCAGCAACAACAGGAAAAACCCCCATCCACCAGACTGGGTACTTTTTCAAATCCTTAATCTCTCCCATAGAGAAAGTCAGTCTTCTCTAGATTATGGAATAAGACACAAGAGGAACAAATATCTGAATTATCAGGAGATTCTCTCCAAATTACTGTTCGTCAAGATGTTCCTGAGGAATGGAATCAACAAAAGGCAATGTCTCATCAAGGACATGGAAGAAAACAATATCCCAGAAATGCTAATAGAAGGGATGCAATGCATTATACATCAATTAATGACATCAATTACACTGTTTTTGATCCCCCAGATGAGGCTCACTCAGAGGGATCAGATGAGGAAGCTCCTGCTCATGATGTTGCACACACAGAGGCAAATGAAGAAGGTGTGCGTATAAGAAACCAATGGATTACCCAGAATATAGGTATTCCTTCAAATAACCCACTTCCCCTTCTCTGAAAGGAATCCAACAAGGGGAATGGAAAGAATCAGGTTACGTCCCACCCTTCCTCTGGATAATGCCAATCGCTCAAACTAGAGAAAAGGTTTTCACAACAGGAGAAAGAAATGAATGAGTTAAAGAGGTTGAATGCCAAACTACTTGAAGTTAGTCTTCCTCCTAAGAATGTTGATGTCAGTAATCCAAGGGAATTTCTTTGTAGTTATTGATATGGATCAAGAATATCATCTTCTACCAGTACACCCTCACATGTCTAATCCTACAGGTCATGTGCAACAACAATCGGTGGTGCAACCATCAGTTACAGTACAAGACACCACACCTATCCAAGATCCAGTTATTGCACCTACTCATGTCCATGCTCAACCATATGTTTTTCAAATGTCAATAATTACAATTGAATCATTAAGAACTCAGTTGGAAGCTATGGAAGGAAAGCATGAACAAATTCAACCAAAAAATGGAGCTTACCATGAATGGGTTGATGCAATTCCTCCCCCATATAATTTTGCAAGTACCACATTCCCAATAATTAATGGTTCAGGAGATCCAGAGAAACACTTATCACATTTTTATTCTCATTATGATCCTATGATGGGAACCCCTCAGCAACAAGAGGCAGTTAAGCTCAGGTTTTTTTACAGTCATTACAAGGACCTGCTTTTTTGGTACACAATCTTGAAATCTCAGTCAGTTACTGGATGGGATGATCTTCTTCAATGATTTCTTCTTCAATTCATCTCGACGTTGAAAATGAAAAAAAATTTTGATCTTAAAAATTTTAATCAATGAGATAATGAAAGTTTTTTAGATTTCATTGATCGCTGGAAGGGATTAACATATTCCCTATGTTTAGCACTCCCTCAAGAAGAATTGTTTCCAATTTGTGTTGTAAATATATGTGATTAATTACACACACCGCTGATCCTTGTGAAATTCACAGGGGGGTTTGGAGACCTTACATCAATCGCTCAACAGATTGAATATTCTCACATGAAGACTAAAGATAAAACTCGTGTAATTCCATCAGCCCCAGGAAAGAGAATGGGTTGAGCAGTGACTACTACAGTTATGCTTAAACAAGCCCTTGTACCTACTTCTACATAAAAAACTTCATCTTACCGAAGGGCTCCACCTCCAGAGCGTCAACAATAGAGACTGTTTCATCAAGAAGATGAAAGAGATCAATTATGGAAACAATTTAATGAGTTTAAGAACAGAGTTTATTCTTTCTGAAATGGACAAGTTCTTGGTTACTTAATTTCGGCTTTGGAGAATAATTTGGTTCAATTTCTGAGGCCCAAAAGGCCAAAAAAGGAACGAGATGAAGACCATCCCAACTATTGACCATTTAATCATAGGTAGGAGAATCCCTTCCATGAGTGTTTTTTCTTCAAATACCTCATGTAGAAAATTGTGGACTTGGGTCAAGTCAAACTAAAGGGTTCTTCATCATTGGTAGCATGTGTTACTGCTACAGATCCATAGGAAGGAGGCGAGTGGTAGGATGTCAAAAACAAAAATGCGCAGAAATATGATGATTAGATGGTCAGAAAAACGATCATCCGAACTCATGCCATTTTGCAAATGCAATTGAAGAAAACGATTGTTTCTTCTTCTATGAATTCCACAAGATAACTTCCATCAAAAATAATCCTTAAAGTGGTGACATAATTCAATGAAAAAGGAACAGCTAGAAGAAGATGAAATTGTGTCAAAGCCCAAATTTCCTTTGACTCTGGTAGATTTTATGCCATCTACTTCAAAGGCACATGCACCGTCCATCCAAATGACATAGTCTAAATTGGCTAATCAGGTAGAGTCTTCATCAGATGAAGAGTTGATCTCTGGTTCTATTAACATGATTCACTTAACAAATCCTTATTCTAGTCATAGTTTCAATCGTGATAAGACTGATTTCCCTATATCAAACAAACGAATCAGAGGGAGTTCCTGTGGTCTGGGATACAGAGGAAGACGTGGATATCCCAGAATCCACTATTCTAATTCTACCCCTATTAGAACTGTGTATGCAGCCGAAACTCATGGGAGTTCCCTTCAGCAAGCTCAAAAAGAACAAGAAAGTTATTCAATGCATGGAAGATTCAGTCCAAGAACAATTCTTTTTAGGGATCGGTTGGAGGTTACACCTTCTTCCTATCAGCATTTAAATAGACCTAGTGAGTGTAATTTTCCAAATCCAGGAGTATTTTCATCTCCTACCCCGATACAAGATGCATCTACTTCCAAAGCATTAACTTATAAGGTACCTGCAAAACCACATGTTCATATTGGGAAACGTAGACCATTGGATCAAAATTATGATGTCTTGAAACATTTGGCCCAAGTACCGTACATGTTATCAATTATATATGCCTTGAATCTATTAAATGATATTCGAGAGGCACTCATTGAGGCTTTATCAAGTCCTCAGGATTCGCAACTAAAATAGCTGCAGATGAAGTGTACCATGTAGAGAATGATCCTACAGAATTCCATGCAGTGATATCTTTTACAGATAGAGAAAAAGTTAATGTCGTGCATGGAAATATTAGACCATTGTACTTATCTATAAAGGTCAATGATGTATACATCTGAATAGATTTCATTGATAATGGTTTATGAGTCATCCTCATCCCTATTCGTACACTTCGTTGATTGGGACTCACCTAATCTGATTTATCTCCTTCTACTATAATGTTGCAAGGGTATGATAAAAATAAACAAGAACCTCTAGGCGAGATCACACTCAGAACATAGTGTGGAGACCTTTTATCCAATTCAGATTTCATGTTTGTTCGCCATTACACAGCCTTCAACATCTTGCTTGGAATACCTTGGCTAGATCAACATGCGGCTATCCCTTCACCATACCATCAATTCCTCAAATATTGTTTCAATGGTCATATTGGGACATTTTATGGTGATAAAGCCCCATTAAAGACATTTGAATCTCAATACATTGAGGAGGAATTATAAAACATGGAGGGAAAGGAGAAATCCACAGTAAGGGAGGTTACGAAAGTTAATGCTCCATATGGTTTGGAAAAGATTCTAGTAAACTGATTCATACATGTGAGTATAGATTATGTGTTGCCTATCAGTCAAATTGACAAGATAGACCCAAATACAAATACTCTTATAGAATCTTTCACAATTTCAATTACGGAAACCAAGTCAGACAGCATGGGAGAAATTGGTGATTCACCATGCAATGATGAAAGCTCAAATGAAGATGTCTTTATTTCATCTGCTGAAATCCAGAAAGTCTATATTTCACCAACCAGGCCAGAAGAAGTTATGGAAATGTCATAGGTGAATGATGATGTCGATTCTCAATCCATCATCTCCTCATTATTACTCATGAAAGACTCTTTATCATCAATCATGTCAGAAAAAGAATGTTCTTCTTCAATATGTTCAAATTTTAACATCTCTTATGATCATGGAAATTATGATTCATCATCTACTATGCAAGTAGAAAAAAAAAAAGAAATAACACATGTTGTAGAAGAAGAGGAAGATCTTAGGGATGCTCCTCCAGCTTTGGAAAAGGGTATCTCTACCACTATGGATTAACTCAATGAAATAAATCTGGGTACAAAAGAATATCCACGCCCCACTTTAATTAGTGTGGACATGAATCTTGAATAGAAAGATATGTATATTTCATTTTTAAAGAAAAATCGAGATATATTTTCTTGGAAATATATAGAAATTCTAGGTCATGATCCTGATGTTTCTACTCATCGTTTGAGTTTGCGAGAAGAACATTGAGGATTCATGAAAGCTGCAAGAAGAACACACCAAACTTATGCTTCAAAAATTGAAGCTGAAGTGGATAATCTTTTCAAAGATAACATTGTGAGAGAAGTTCAATGTCCCATGTGGTTGGATAATACTGTCCCTGTGAAAAATAAGAATGGAGAAATTAGACTTTGCATTGATTTCAGAGATCTTAATCAGCATTGCCATAAGAATGATTTTCCAGTTTTGATTACCGAACACTTAATTTATGCAACAGCTGGCTATGAATCACTTTCCTTCATGGATGGATATTCCGAGTATAATAAAATCTGAATGGCTCCAGAAGATGAATAATTTACAACCTTCAGAACCCCTCAGGGTGTGTTTTTCTATCGGGTAATGCCCTTTGGCGCGAAGAATGCGGCCACAACATATCAGTGTGCCATTCACCGTATCATTAAACCCCTTTTAGGGAAATTTTTTAATTTTATGTGGATGATTTGGTGGTTAAATTTAGGCAACAATATAATAACTTGACTGATTTTGAAGTCATATTCCACACACTTCAGCAATAGAATTTGAAGATGAACCCCATAAAATATGCTTTTGGGGAAACCTTATGAAAATTTCTCGGCTTTGCTATATGCCATCTTGGTATCGAAGTTGATCTTGAGAAAAAAATTCAATCCTTCTCATTTCACCTCCTAAAAATTTAATGGAATTGAAAGGATTTCAAGGACAATTAGCCTATATTCAGCGTTTCATCGCTAATTTTACAGGCAAAAGTTTACCCTTCATCGAATTGATGAAGAAGGGAGTCACATACCAGTAGACTGAAGAATGTCCAGAAGCATTCAATATTCTCAAGAAGTATCTCTTGAGTCCACCAGTATTAATTACACCTGTTGAAGGAAGACCACTTTTTCGTTATGTGACAGCTTTGGAGCGATCATTGGGTGCCTTCCTTGCCTAGAAAGAATGATGCTGGGAATGAAAAAAGCCTCTACTATCTCAGTCATACTATGAATGAAGCAGAAACCCGATATTCATGTATTGAAAAGGGATTCCTAGCATTAATCTTTGTAGTTCAGAAATTGAGACACTACCTGCAACATCAGAAGGTCCAATTTTTTTATCGCAATAACCCGCTCAAATTAATCCTTTGTCTTCCAATGCTTACAGGACGTCTGGCAATGTGGGAAATTATTTCGCAGTAATTTGATATCCAGTATGTGTCTCAAAAGGAAATAAAGGGCCATGCTCAGACTGATTTCCTTGCTGAACATCCTTCAGTAGAAGATACATCTTTAGATACTGAATTTCCTGATGAAGAAGTCTTCTCTTTTCAAGATAATATTCAAACATGGGAAATCTACATTGATGGGGGTTCTAGAAGTCCAACGGGGAAGAAAATGGAAGATCATAAATTCAACAAAGTTGGGTTAGGAATTGTACTTTTTACCCCGGAAAAGGTAGTTATAACCTATTCCTTCTTATTGTGGGATGGTTTTACAAATAATGAAGCAGAATACCAAGCTCTCAACGCAGGATTGGAGTCGGCGCTTCAAGAAAAAGTGGATCACTTAAAGTTGAAAGGTGATTCAGAACTAGTAATCAATGAAGTAAATAGAGATTATGCCATCAGAAAAGAAGAGTTAATCCCTTTGTATGAGTAGGTCAAATAGTTAATTGCATAATTCCCTACAAAACCGACATTTTATTATGTCTCGTGATCACAAAATGCTTAAGCTAATACACTAGCTAATATAGCAACAACTCTGGAAGATCCAAATCGGGATGAGGCAATCATCAGTATTTCCCACGATCGTACAATTTCACCTTATGTTCAGACCAGAATAGGGGAAATCAACGAAATTAGTACCATTTTTGAACCATTTGGCCATAATAAAGGATGGATGACACCCATCAGGGAATATCTTAAAAATGGAATACTCCCACCTGATAGAGCTGGGAAAGAACAAGTATGGTGATGTGTGGTCAATTTTACAATTTATGATAGCTCAAATAACCTTGTGAAAATTCTCTACAAAAGAAGATTTGATGGAATTCTATTCAGATGTATTGACGGTGAATAGACAATGGCTCTCATGAAACAAGTGCATATTGGAGTATGTGGTTCCCATCAATCCTGGCATAGACTATCTAATCACATTTAGAGGCTTGGATACTTTTGGCCTTCAATGATACATGATTGTGTTGATTTCATAAAGAAGTGTAATTCTTTCCAAGTACATGCCATATTCATTAATCAGCCCCTAGAGGTGATTCATACAACTAAATACTCATGGAAATTTTCCACATGGGGAATGGATGTAGTTGGACATTATCCATCGGCTATATCGAAGAAGTTTAAGTATATTCTTACTGCTAGTGACTTCTTTTATAAATTGGAAGAGGCAATAACTCTCAAAGAAGTTAGTTCTAAAAGCATTGTTAGATTCATCAAGTCTAACATCATTACCAGATTTGGTGTCCGTCATACCATATTGACGGAAAATGGTACCAAATTTTGTTCATCCGAGGTAAGGAAGTTGTATCAAGGATACAACATCAAATCCAATCATTAATCTTGGTATCATGCAGCGGCCAATGGAAAAATTGAAACCTTCAACAAGACTCTTTCAAACATACTGCAAAAGATGGTGGATAAGATAAGAAAACATCACCCAATAAACTCTTCCATGCGTTATGGGCTTATCGGACCACCACCCGCACTGCAACGCGATCAACTCCATATTCATTGGTATATAGAATAGAAGTAGTCTCACCCATTGAGGTTCAATTACCCTCGCTCAGAGTATCCATTTGTGATCAGTCATCTACAGATGAACAATCTCAAAAGCGATTGGATGAATTGAAATGAGTAGATGAATAAATATTGTGCACCCTACACCACTTGGAAGTCTATCAGAATCGAATAACACGAGCTTTCATCAAAAAAGTTCATCTTCGTTCATTCATTAAGGGAGAATTGGTATTGGTTCTCAGAACTCCAATGATACCAAGAAATAAACCTCCCAAGCCTGAGCCAAAATGGGAAGGACATTACTCAATACATAAGGTCTACTCCAATCGAGCATATTCTTTAATATCAATGGACGGAGAACTCATCACGACTCTAACCAATTCCAGATTTATAAAGAAGAAATTTGTATAAAAATAAATAAATCACACCGGTCCATGCATATGACCTTAAACTATTCACTTCGTCATCCAACATAAAGTTAAACTATGCCATCATACCACATGACATTAAAATGTATTGTCCCTTTTACGTCCTAGATACATGATGCTAAACTGTAGAACACCCCAATGTCCAACATGAAGTTAAACTGAGAAACAATCCCCAATACGTCCAACATGACATTAAATTGTGTTCGCATTTTCCTCACTGCAAGACATTAAACTGCATAGCTTTACATCCTAGCTACATGACGCTAAATTGTACAACACCAATCTTTGCTATATGACATTAATCTATACATCCCTTCATTTTGTTCTTACTGCATGACATTAAACTGCATAGCCCCCCCTAAGTCATTACTACATGACATTAAACTGCACAGTCCCTTCTTCGTCCAACATGACATTAAACTGTGCATCATTAAAGTTGTTGCTAGCTCTTGTTTCTCACATTGAGTATGACTCACATGATCTTAGAGTAAACTTCAACCATAACACCCTCTCTGGGACACTAACCATGTGTATGTCCCGACATCATTTTCTACATCGTTGTCCTCAAGAACAACTTTATTATCAATTCATTCTTTAATCAAACTACGCAGACTTTGATCCTTGCCTTCTAGGCTGCGTACATAGGCAACATCCTGAGGTTCATGCACAAATTTGATCTCTTTACATCGGTTCACCTCCGTCTCATATGATATTGATTCATGAAACCTCCCCCAAAACCAATATCTTCACAATGGTTCACCTTTGTCCTTGCTTTATGGCATTAAACTGTACAACAATTTTGTCTTGTATAAAAATAAACTACAACATTATTTGATACCCTCACCTAAGAGGGAATCATTATTTACATTGATCTCTAATCATGTTATATTCCAAAGACTACGTGCATACATGGAAATGCCTGAACCATTTATCTTGGGTCTAACCATCATTGGACTAACATCCCCTTTCACCCTTCCCTTGTATGAACCAAATCTGTACAGAGGGTATTTCCAGAACTACGTTGGCTTGATTCCCATTCTTATGGGATGCGAATGAATGTTTGATCATCCCTCAAATCCAACCCCATGTCATTGCGCCTAACCCCAGTTTTCACTTTCAGTCCCATGGATGAAAATTACCCATGTGAAAACATGAATGGAGTATGAAAACTTTGGTTTTCATTCACATCAGGTTTATAAAACACACACTGTGTATTCATTACTATGGTCTGATCTCTATGACCCTAAAATAAGATCTCTTACACTCTCATCCCACACGACGTTAAACTATATATCAAAAACTACATCTGGCTTGATTCTCATGCTAATGAGATATGTAGTGATGTCCAACATCTTAATTCATGACCCAACCACATCATGATTATGGTTAGCATTGGTCTTTTTATTTCTTCTGTGCATTAGAAAACACCCATTTTTCATGTGTCATAATCCTAACCATAAATAGATATAGATCTCTGAAACCCTTTTCTTGACTTCTGGTAACAAAATGTCTGATACCCAAGAGTTCTTTTTCCTGAATATGCAGCACATGCCATTAGGTGGCCTTGCATAAACAGTCTACAGAACGGACCTATCAGCAAAAAAGATGTTATTATTTGACTATGCAGCCAATTCCCTTAGGTGGCCCTGCATAATTCAACCCCCTAACGGGTTTTTAAAATAGTGGTAACTTCAATCATGGGAGAAAATCATCTTTTTTCTTTATTTGTCTTAATGAAAATATGTAGTGATCGACAAAAATATCCATCCGTAACATATTTGTCTGATACTATATTTTATGATTTGAAAGTATTTAAGTCTATGGTTTATATTTTCCTTCCCTACGTTTGGGCTAGACATTTGTAGGAGTGACATTCATCCAATTCTTAGAAAATCTTGATTGGAAATATCTTCCCTATATTCAATTACCTCTCTCCATATATCAGACTCTATGCATTGGAAAATTTGAATCTCCTTAATCATTCACTGGCTTTTAGCAATAGAAAAGTAAAATTTCTGAGAGTTCTTTTGCCTGACTATGCAGCACATGCCGTTAGGTGGCCTTGCATAAGTAATCTACATAATAGACCCGTCAGCCAAAAGATGCTATTATTTGACTATGAAGTAAATTCCCTTATGCGGCCCTGCATAATTCAACCCCCTAACGGGTTTGTTAAATAGTTGTAACTTCATTCTTGGGAAATACTTCTTCTAATGCCTTTTAACCATTTTTCATATCATTCCCCAGATTCAAAATTTCTTAAGTCATAGTTTACATGTTTTCCCCCATTCATGATTATGGTAATATTTTTTTAGATAAATTATCATGGAATTGAGTCAATTTTATTCCATTCAGTCAAATCTATTTCGACCGTAAACATTATCCTTTTTTATGTCTGACATGCATGAATTTAAAATGCCCACACAAGAAAAGGGAACTCTGAATAAAAGTCAAGTCCTAGCTCACTAAACATACATTTAGTATGATTTAGTTAATTTTGATCAATTAAAATATGTAATGCTTGTAGGGTAATTTTTTATAATCGTATCAAAAATCAAACTATGTTTACTAAGCCCATTGGCTTAGGTAAAAAAATTTAAAATAGATAGCAAATAGACACAAATGATTGAAGATGAATTTTTTTTCATTGATGAACAAGAGTTAAAAGGATGTCCAAATACCAGAGTCTCTTCTATTTTTTCAGGGATTACAAGATACATTCAACATAAGTCTTCATTTGATTTACAGAATCCCGATATTCATTGACAGCCACTTGATGCTCATGCACTCGACCAACTTCACACCTTTCAACATGATAGAGTGCTTTCTTAGCTTCAATAATGGCTTTCATACTATTTGTTTAAACTCCTTCTAGTGAATTGTTCATCTTGTCATGATCCCTCCTAACAACATCTAACTGTTGCTGAAGGTGCATCAGCTGGACAACTTTCTCCTTGATCAAATGATTCAGCTCCTTCAACATGGCAGCATGATCAGCCTCAGCTCGGGACACCGCAACCTCAAATTCGCTGATATTGGATGACAACCTCACTGTGGTCAAATCTTGACAGTACTTTCATTCCTACTCCATTCTTAGGATGGCTTGTCTCACTCCGTCATGGATCTCTTGATATCCAAAACCGCCAAGTCCCAACATGACGAATTGGGATGAGTGTCAAGGAATCTTTGATGACAACTCTTCAAGAGGCACTTCAGATATGATCTTATATATGTTCTGTTGTGCCTTAAAATGAGAAAACTGGAGTGCCTATTGTACATCCGGATCTGACTCTACGTCACTGTCACAGGGGGGAATATAATCTGGAATTAATGCACTTTGTAAGCACCCAGTTCTTATTTTGAGGTACGGGCTTCTTCTTTTCCATTTTCGTTAAGTGTTTTTGAGAAAATATGGAAATATGGGAAAATCCTAAATTTTGAAGGTATACGCCGTGTACTTTTTCCACACGCCGTGTACTTATGGCCTTGGGTGGGATGAGTAAATGGGGCGTGTAGCCTTGTTGGAAAAAAAGGGTCTAGGAACAGACTACACACCATGTAGTGGTCCTTTACACGTTGTGTAGTCAGTCGACATGCCTAAACAGTATGGCAGTGGAGCAGTTGCCAGCTGGGCGACCGTACATACCGTGAACTCAGGAGTACATGTCAGGTACTCATGTCGGCACGTGAACAGTGCCACGCTGGCGGGAAGCCGCCAGGTGAATGGTTAAATGAAAGGAGTACACGCTGTGTACTTGGATGTATACGCCGTGTTCTTTGTTTTTTCAGCTTAAAACAGGCAGTAGCCTCCTCTTTTGGCAGAGGAGACACTTGAGCCGATTTGGAGACAAATGAGGAGGTCAAACCATTGAAGAACCACCGGGTGTTTGTCTGGAATCGGTTTCTTCCTCGGATGATCCCGTTGGAACTGTACGGGTAAGGGCTTCCACCTCCTTGGCAGGTTCCTACTAATTCTTATCCAAATGTAAGCTATTTATGTTTGAATGAGTTTTTCTCTTCGTCAGATCTATGTCATTCTTCGGAATTTCTGGAGTCGGCATTTGGGTATAACGTTCGTTGGCGTATAAGGTAGGTGGATTTGTGTTAATTCTTCCAACGGTTGTGCGTTTTGTGCATTTTCGTGCCACGAACCCATGTTGGTGTGTCGTGTGGCTAATGCTATTTCTATATTTAATGCCTAGAATTTCATAGGTGATTAAATTGGGAGAATAACATGCTGGTTGGGATCGTTCTTTGGATCTGGAACCACCCCGTGGGTGTGTTCCACTGTTTCACCGTTTGGCTAGGATACCCGAGGGTATGCCTTTAAAGTTATAATTTTAGAATTGCCTTGAGAGGAATTTCCTGTTTACTGCTTTTCTACTTGTTGGGAATGGTATGGTTACCTGTTTAGCCTAAGGGCATTGTTGTGATTATCCTGAGGGAAGTATTTATTTCAGCCTGAGGGAAACATCTTCCGTGCCTGAAGGCAATAGACTCTATGCCTAAGGGAGACACTACCTATGCCTGAGGGAAACACTGTTATACCTGAGGTCAGATTATTGTGTTGGATGCTCTTTACCTGAGGGTAGGAGTTTATGTGTCTGAGGACTTGGATTGTTTACTTAGAAATTCACCATGGTGATTTCTAATATTTAATGGATTAAATGGATAATAAAATGGAAATATATCTGGTAATTAATTACTTTTGAGTACTACTTACTTTATTGCATTTTACTACGACACACTGTCGTTGCATGCTTACAAAAAGTTGGGCACGGGCCTTTGGTGGGTGCCTACTGAGATATATTTCTCACATCTTGTTTGGGTCATGGATTTCGACCCAAATAGATTACTTTGCTGCAGGAGTGTATAGGGGAAAGAGTCTCTATACAAGTACCTGACTGTTGCTGAGGAGTAGGAGGGCATGGGACCGAGCCTAGGCTCGCGATTCCACTGCTAGCTGTTTTGCTTTGTTTTACTGTACTCTACTCTTTGTTGTACTATATTGATGTATAACATGTTTTGGCTGTTTTCTTAGATCATGAGACATGTAGCATCATTGTTCATATATTGTTGGTTATATCCACTACTATTGTTTGTTTCAGTTGTGTATGGTTTACTGCTTCTACTATTTGTTGTATGTTTTATTTTATTCTATTGCGCTACAATTTGACAAATGAGGGCATTGTTTCTCCACTATCAGACCAGGTCCCTCGCTACTAGTCGGCAGCCTCTGGCGTTTGGGGAAATGCGCTTGAGGTCACGTGGTGAACCAGGTTCGGGGAACCCGTTGAGTGGCACCTGGAACCGAGATGTTACAATGTAGTATTAGAGGGGTTCTTTTCTTTGACTCACTATTTGGAGCTGTAGTCAGGGATAAGATGGACCAGTAGTTGGTAATAATTTGTGCACGTGCGTAGCTAGCCCGCGTACAGGGAAAAGCCAGTCTACATCGCATTTTGCATTATTTTGATTATTGAAATTTTACGGTTGATATGTTTTCACCATTGGGTGATGCACATTGAGATTGGTCTGTTTATAATTTATCTATTGGTTCGCATTAGTTGAAACCCGATGAGATGAGGGTATGCCATCTCATGCATCATTTAGACACATTCTAGAAATGACTTCCCATGCATATTTTCCATTCCCTGTAGGTCCATTAGAAAATTGCATGTTGTTGTGACAGTTGTTGTGTTGGAAAAGTATGTTTTTGTAATGGTTGCACTGATAAAATACCTACTATTTGATAGGTTAATTTTTGTGTGAGCTATTCATTGAATGGACGCCAAACTTTTGTTTTTAGGGAGTATGGGCCCCCTATTTACTGAAATTTGGTGGATCATTGAATGTTTATTTTGTTATAACACAGATAAGATGTCAAACATTGATTCATGGGGAGTATGGGTCATCACAGGTCAGAATTTGACACTTAGTTGTTGTTCTTCAGTGTTTTATCGGTTCTAGGGACGTTTCGGAGGCAGAATTTCTAGAAACCCAGTATACACGTCATGCAGTATTTTTATACACTCCATTTATGTTCTTCTATTCGGGAAGAAAAATAAAATTTTTATGTACACGCCGTGTACCCTGAGTACACGCCTTGTAGTCTCTTCCCGTGTCACAAACCGTGTGGGCAGCAACACGGGGTAGGGAAAGGCTTGGGTAAAACACGTCGCGTAGCTTTTGAACATGCCGTGTAGTGTGACCCATAGTCCTTCCGTGTAACTAACAAACACGGGTCGGTGAACTTCTGCACAGAACACTCCGTGACAATGATGAACACGCCGTGTAGTGTGACCTAGGGACTTGATAGTGTAACTAACAACACGGGTCGGTGTCACCTCTCCTTGAACACTTCATGTACCTTTGGGGACACACCGTGTAGTCTTGTCTGAGGACAGACCATGTGGACTTAGCAATATGGCGGGGAATCAGGGATGTTGAAACGTCGTGTGATGGTGTAACACTCCTTTTAGTTTCAAGCCGAGTATTCGGCCTTGTCACAAGCGACACGAGCAGTTGGAAAATAACACCATACACGCCGTGTAGACTAAGTACACGCCATGTAGTTTTTATTAACGGGAGCTGTGTGGTTTAACCATGCAGAAGGACCCGGGCAAGGGAAGAGAAGTCATGAACACACCATGTAGTCTGTGTACACGCCGTGAAGTCTTGTTTTGAAAATTTTGAGATGCCTTCTTCCTCTTTTTCCCTTTATGGTTTCTTCGTTTCAGCCTTAATAATCTGGAATCTGAGGCGTGCTTTTGACCATGTAGTGTCATTCCGGAAAGACGACCGTGAGTTGTTCACCCAGAGAGTGGCGACAATTATACTACAAAAATGGTGGGCCATGGGAAACCAGTTGATCCTCCAATAGAGCTATATGCGGCGCCCGCTGCTATACAAGAAACAGGCATAGAGGCGTCGTTCCGTAAAGGCATTATACAGTTCATGCAGACCATTCAGGGAGCACTGCAGGCTGCTAAAACTATGGCCAAGCTGACACGTATCTTTCATCAGCAGCATCCGCCTACATTTTCAATGGATGGCGGACCACAGGCCACAGAGTCTTGGCTGGGGTTGATGCAGACTATTTTCGAGCATCTTGAGATGCCTCCTGTGAAGAAGGTTATGCTCGTGACTTACATGTTGCGTGATTCGGCCAAGTGGTGGTGGGATGTTACCACCCAGACAGATCATCCCATAGACATGGTGTGGGATGATTTTCAGGTAGTCTTCTATGACTTCTTCTTTCCCGAGACGTTGAGGGAAGATAGAGTTCGAGAGTTCATGAATCTGCAGCAGGGTGCTATGTCAGTGATGGAATTTTCTGCTCATTTTATAAAGCTTCAGCGTTTTGCACCCGTGCTGGTGGGTGAAGAGACGTTGAGAGCCAGAAGTTTTGAGGATGGTCTTCGGTATGACATTCGAGCATTGGTGAATGTTTTCAGGTTACATATTGTACACACGATTGTGAACCATGCGTTGATTACAGAGAGGAACCTGCGAGAATCGAGTGGTGTGGGCCATGGAGGTTCAGCACCAGTTACTAGTACTATTTATGTTGACAAGAGGAAGAGACAAATGGAATTCTCTAAGGGTGGCAGTACTAGTCATAAGAATGCTTCAGGTTGCCAGATTATGTGATAAGAGTTTGTAGAGAGGGGCACAAGACGCCGCAGTGTCCATGAGACCCAGTGGAGTGCCGAGCTTGTGGCAAGATGGGACATCTCCATCGCTTTTGTAGGGTGTTTCCACCATTGGCTAGTGAGAGGGGTTCTATGAAGACTCCGTGTGAGGGAGCAGGACCAGTGGATTCTTACCAGTCAGGGAACTGAAACACGTCAGGGCGTGTAGGCAGAGATGGTGGTCGTGGCCGTGGTAGCCAAATTCCAAGATCTTAGAGGCAGTTGGGCGGGACAGCTCAGGGTAGCCAGTCCATGTCGCAGGGTCGTGGCACTGGGTAGGCATATGCAATGCAACAGACCCAGCGGGAGTAGGATCCCGGACCTTCTACAGTCAGAGGTACTATTTTAGTAGATTTGGTCTTGTCTACAGTACTTTTTGATATGGGTGCTATGAATAGTTTCATATCTGTACTCATTGTGGAGAGACTTGGGCTCTATGTTTCTACTTCTTCAGATATCATGACACTAGACACGCCGTTGGGGACTAGGACGACAGGTGTGCATAAGTGTAAGGAGTTCCCCCTTGAGGTTGGTGGGTGTCACTTCCTTTAGGACATCTATGTCTTAGAGATGACGAGCTATGACGTCATTCTCGGGATGGACTCGTTGGTTCCCTTTCGAGCCTTCGTAGACTGCTATTGTCGCAGGGTGTGTTTCACATCTCCAGAGGGTGGAGAGTTTCTATACAATGGAGAATGGGATGTTCAGGCGAGTCGAGCTAGACCAGAGCATCACGGGCAAGGTGGAGTTACAGCCCATATTGTGAGCTTATATCAAGATGACCAGGGGACTTCTCAGACGGATTTCCCTCCAGTTGTTGATCGTTTCATGGATGTTTTCCCTAAAAACCTTTTAGGTCTACCTCCAGTGCGTGAGTTGTATTTATCTATTGATCTAGTGCTAGGAGTAGCACCGGTGTCCATTCCTCCTTATAGGATGGCCACGCCTGAGTTGCAGGAGCTCAAGAGGCAGTTAGAGGAGTTACATACGAAGGGAATTATCCGACCCAGCACTTCTCCTTGGGGTTCATCGGTCTTTTTTGAAAAGATGGTGGATGGTACCCTCAGACTTTGTGTGGATTATCGGAAGCTGAACCAGTTGATGGTTAAGAACCAATATCCCTTGCTGAGAAATGATGTTCTGTTTGATCAGCTTCATGGATCATTATTGTTCTCTAAGATTGACTTGAGATTAGGATATCATCAGCTGCACGTTAGACCATCTTATATACCTCTCATAGCGTTCAAGAGCAGTAATGGTCTATACCAGTATACGGTTATGCCGTTCAGACTCACGAATGCGCCAGCGGTTTTCATGGATCTGATGAATCATGTGTTCCTTCCGTATATTGATTTACATTGTGGTAGTATTCATGGACGACATCTTGGTGTACTCTCGCACTCGACATGACCATGTCGCCCATATTGAGATCGTACTGAGTACACTGAGAGAGCATCGGATATATGATAAGCTCTCGAAGTACCACTTTTGGATGGACCAGATTCACTTCCTGGATCATATCATCTATGAGGCAGAAGTTTCAGTAGACCCAGTGAAGTTGAGATCAGTAGTTTCTTGGGAACAACCTAAGAAGGTGTTTTAGATATGGAGTTTCTTAGGGATGGCTGGTTACTACAGGCATTTTATACAAGACTTCTCTAGCTTAGAAGAACCATTGACAGGTCTGACTAAGAAGGGTGTGAAGTTCGTTTGGTCGGATGCTTGCGAGATAGCTTTTTAGGACCTGAAGTGAAGGTTGACATCAGCACCAGTCCTGATACTCCCAGAGGAGGGGAAGATCTATACAGTTTATTGTGATGCATGAGGTATTGGGCATAGAGTAGTGTTGATGCAGGGTGATCGAGTATTTGCTTACGGGCCTCGACAGTTGAGGCCAAAGGAGAGGAATTACCTGATGCATGATCTCGAGTTGGCTGCAGTAGTACATGTGTTGCGATGTTGGAGACATTATCTATTGGGGGAGCATTTTGTGGTTTTCACTGACCAAAAAAGACTCAAGTATATCTTCACACAGCGTGACATGAATTTGAGGCAGCGAAGGTGGGTCGAATAACTACAGTCCTTCAATTTTGAGCTTGCCTATAAACCTGGTAATGGTCATGCAGTAGCTGATGCACTGAGCAGGAAGACTCAGATGCAGGCAGTACAGGAGGCCAGTGGCGAGTGGCAGCTCATAGCTTTGTTCTCTGAAATGCATCAGGAGGTTCATGACAGTCAGGGGTAGACTTATCTTTCTTCTTTAGCTGTGAATTATATTATCCTGGATAGAGTGAGGATGAGACAACTATCTGTTTTAGAAGGCCTAGTTCTACGGGAGTCGGTGGAAAGTGAGGACCCTCATCTTGGTTGGACGATAGGCGATGATGAGGTTTTGCGTTTCCATGGATGAGTATAGGTTCCACGGGATATATGCAAAGAGCAGATGTGGGAGTATCATGATTCAGCTTGGGAAGTTCATCCAGGGGTTACCAAGAAGTACTGTGACTTGAGATGTCAGTACTGGTGGTCGGGTATGAAGAAAGATGTAGCTAGTTTTGTTATGAGGTGTTCCACCTGTCAGCAGGTGAAGGCAGAGCATCAGAGACCAGCTGGGCTATTACAGTAGTTACCCATTCCGGAGTGTAAATGAGATGATGTCGCGATTGATTTTGTGACAGGTTTGCTGCGGTCAACTTGTGGCAACGATTCCATATGGGTCGTTGTAGACAGACTCACAAAGGTTGCACACTTCTTGCCGATCAAGGAGACCTTCGGTGTGGACGAGCTTGGATGACTGTATATCTGAGAGATCATACGTCTTCATGTGGTCCCTCATTCTATCATTTCAGATAGGGACGCCTGATTTACATCTCGTTTACGGAAGAGTTTTCAGAGGGCGCTGGGTATACAGGTGCTTCTGAGCTCAATATACCACCCCCAGACAGATGGCCAGTCAGACCGTACAATACAGGTGCTAGAGGACAAGATGAGTGCATGCGTCCTAGAATTTGGGGGATATTGGAAGAAGCATATACCCTTAGTCAAGTTTGCATATATCAATAGCATACAAACGACTATTGAGATGGCACCATACGTGGATTTATATGGTAGGCTGTGCCGATCAACTTTGTGCTGGTTAGAGGCGGGTGAGTCAGCTTTGCTGGGACCACATCTCGTACAGGAGACATCTGAGTTGGTCTATCTGATTCAGAATCGGATGGCTACTGCACAGTCTCATCAGAAGTCTTATGTTGATTGCCGTAGATGACCCTTGGAGTTTGTGGTTAGGGATCAGGTTTTTCTATGTGTTTCACCAAGGCTGGGACACAATAGGATCTGGAGACAGGGTAAAATTTCACCAAGGTATGTGGGGCTATTCAAGATTATAGAGAGAGTTGGGCTGGTTACCTATCGGTTGCAGTTACCACAGCGATACCAACCCATACACGATGTCTTCCATGTGTCTCAGTTGTGCTGCTATCATTCAGACCCATGTCACGTTTTTCTGCCTGAGGAGTTTGATCTTCAGTATGATGTGTCCTTTGAGGAGCATCTGATCCGTATTGTTGACAGGAGCACGAAAGTTCTCAGAGGCTGGTCAGTTCCTCTCGTACGGGTGTTATGGCAGAAAGGAAGAGTGTAGGACAAGACATGGGAAAGGGAGGCCGACGTACGTGCTCAGTGGCCATAGTTGTTCACGGCTATATCTTCACGACCCTTGGCAGGGCAATTCGAGGACGAATTTCTATATGGGGGGGAGTTTGTAAGAACCCGGTTCTTATTTTGAGGTACGGGCATCTTCGTTTACCTTTTCCTTAAGTTTTTTTGAGAAAATATGGAAAATGGGGAAAAATATGAAATTTTGAAGGTACATGCCATATACTTTTTCCACATGCCGTGTACTTCTGGCCGTGTGTGGGATGAGTACATGGGGCGTGTAGCCTTGTCGGTTACAAAGGGTCTAGGAAGAGACTACATACAGTGTAGTCCATCGGCAAGCCTAAACAGTAAGGCTGTGGAGCAGCCGCCAGCTGGGCGATAGTACACACCATGTCCTCAGAAGTACATGTCGTGTACTCATGTCGGCAAGTGAACAGTTCCATGCTGGCGGGAATCTGCCAGGTGAACAATTAAATGAAAGGAGTACTCGCTGTGTACTTGGAAGTACATGTCGTGTACTTTGATTTTTCGTCTTAAAATAGGAAGTAGCCTCCTCTTTTGGTATAGGAGACACTTGGTCCAATTTGGAGCCAAAGGAGGAGGCCGGACCTTAGAAGATCCACTGGGTGTTTTTTTGGAATCAGTTTCCACCTCGGACGATGTCGTTGGAAACGCACGGGTAAGGGCTTCCACCTCCTTGACTGGTTCTTACCAATTATTATCCTAACTTAAGATATTTACGTTTGAATGAGTTTTTTTCATTTTCAAATCTACACCATTTTTGGGTGTTTTTGGAGTTGGAATTCAGGTATAATGTTCGTCGGTGTATAAGGTAGGTGGCTTTGTGTGAATTCTTCCAACTGTTGTGTGTTTTGTGCGTTTTCGTGCCACGAACCCATGTTGGGGTGTCGTGTGGATGAGGCCGTTGCTATATTTAATTCCTAGAATTGCATGGGTGATAAAATTGGGATAATAAAATCATGGTTGGGAACGTTTCTTGGATCCGGAACCACCCTGGGGGTGTGTTCCACTGTTTAGTCATTTGGCCAGGATATGCGATGGTATTCCTTTAAAATAGTAATTATAAAATTTCCTTGAGAGGAATTTCATATGTACTTCTAGTTTACCTGTTGGGCATGGCCCGATTACCTGTTTATCCTAAGGACGTTTTTGTCATTAGCTTGAGGGAACTGGTTATTTCGGACTAAGGGAAACTTCTTCCGTGATTGAGGGAAATATACATTGTTCCTGAGGGAAACACTACCTACACCTGAGGGAAACTCTGTTATTCCTAAGGGCAGATTCTTGTGATGGATGCTCTTTACCTGAGGGTAGGAGTTTACGTGTCTGAGGATGTGGATTGATTACTTAGAAATTCACTGTGGTGATTTATAATATTTAATAGATTAAATGGATAATAAAATGGAAATATATCTGGTAATTAGTTACTTTTGAGTACTGCTAACTTTATTGAATTGTACTACTGTACACTGTCGTTGCATGCTTACACACAGTTGGGCATGAGCCTTTGGTGGGTGCCTACTGAGATATATTTCTCACACCCTGTTTGGGTCATGCTTTTCGGCCCAAACATATTACGTTGCTACAGGAGTGGATATGGGAAAGATTATCTATACATGTACTTGACTGTTGCTGAGGAGTAGGAGGGCATGGGACCGAGCCTAGGCTCGGGATTCCACAGCCTGCTGTTTTGATTTGTTTTGTTGTACTCTCCTCATTGTTGTACTGTATTGATGTATAACATGTTTTGGCTGTTTTCATAGATCGTGATACATGTAGCATCATTATTTATATAATGTTGGTTATATCCACTGCTATTTTTTGTTTCAGTTGTGTATGGTTTACTGCTTCTGTTGTTTGTTGTATGTTTTATTTTATTGCACTGCGCTACACTTTGACAAATGAGGGCCTAGTTTCCCCACTATCAGACCTGGACCCTCGGTGCTAGTCGACAGCCTCTGGCATTTGGGGAAATGCTTTTGAGGTCACATGGTGAACCATGTTCGGGGCACCGGTTGAGTGGCACTCAGAACCGGGACATTACACACTTAAATAATTTCCATGTTCTGTTCCTTCCCCCATGACCTGTGTTACATCACTTTCTATTCCCGTTGGGGTTGAGGCTGAGGCTTCACCTCTAGATCTATCAATTGAAATTGATGGCCCTGCATAGTCAATTGGAAGGTTTTTGGTTAGTTTCAAAGGATGAAAAAAGTTTATTAAGTTGTCATGCAATTTAAGTACAACCACAAATATTGTTATCTCTTAACCAACGGTAGATCAACTACAAGAGAAGTATCCTTCCTGTATTTCCTAGATTCAAAAGGATTTTCAGGACAAGTTTGTGGAAGCACTACTGGGTTCATCTCCACTTGATCCAGTGTCTCTACAATAGTATGGTTTTATGTACCCCTTTCAGGAATTGGCAGTTCGGCTGCTTGTTCAAATGGAACTACAAATTGGACCAATCATGGTCTGAGATGTAATAAGAAGTTTTTTTAATAGGACGAAGGATAAAACTCATGTCCAAAATCTTCTAAATTATATGGTAGTTTAACATGATCTAAAAAATCATCAAAATATTCACCATGTTCCATCATTTCATCCAATGTTATCTCAGATTCCTGGGCAGTCTCACCAGTGGGAGCATTCAAAACGTTTTCTTGGCGACCTTCATGATGCAGCCTCTGACCCCGGACAATGTCTTTAGATAAAATTGTTGCATCAGTTTCCGTGGCCACTAAATGTTCTAGTGTAGGGGTTGAACCTAAATTATCACATAATGGATGTCAGTTGATGTTTTCATTCAATGTCTTATGAAATATTGTTAATTTACCAGAAGCAGACTCTTCTCTCTTTGCAGCAGCAGTAGGAGTGGTACTGGGAAAAGACATTGGCTCCTCTTTAGGAGCAGCCAAACCAGCATGAACTTGTGACTTTTCACCAGTACCCTCCATCTTCCTCGAAGGAGGCTCAATCCTCTCCCCCAAAGGGGAAATTGATGAATCCCCTGCAATCGAAAGAAGTATGAGCAATATTTCCATAAGTTAAGACTCATGACTATCTGAGGGACTTACCACTAGTGATAAAGAGTTTAGCGGTGGAATTATTCCTTTGATTACTTTTCTTATTATTCTTTTTGGGAGTGATGACATAATCATCTCCAAATACCGGAATTGGAGAAGGAAAATCCATGTACAACACCTCCTCCTTGCCTTGCTGGCCTGGAGATATTTCACCCGGCTCACGAGGAGATTCATTTGCCCCGACGGTAGTACCACCTGAGGTATACTGTGGTGATGGAACCTCATTAGTTCCTTTCTTTCCAATATGCAGGATGAAGAAAGTAATTTTCTTGAGTAATAAATCTTTTACTGGAATCAAGTTATAATGATAGTAAGGAAAGAGACATACATATTTAGTAGACATGTAATCATTCCACCACTCATCTCCAGAATCACCTGTCCCCAAAGAGGCACCACGATCTATCATTTCCTTCACCCTCTTGGTGATAGGAATGGAGTAATCGGTGGTATATATAAGCATTTCCATCTCTTTGATGTAAGGCCGCACATCATTGGGGTTATCCTCGAAACAGATATCAGTAGAGGCCTGAAGATTCCCTATTCTAGGGATGTGTAACCCATTGCATAGATCCATCCAGGTAGTTTTAGAATTGCAATATAAACTACTCCATGTATGGACAGCCTCTGGTCAGAGATGTTCAGTGTGTGTGCCAGAAGACTGCAAGGAGGGTCCTACAATCTTAGATTTCAGCTTCTTCCCATCTCCTACAACTACAGATAAAGGATAAGAAAATTAAACTTGTTTCTCTATAAATTAATGGTGATTAAATTTCCCCAATGAAGTAACTCGCATTGAGTCGATGGAGTGGTTCATTTATTCGTACAGGAAGATTATATCTGGCATGAGGCCACTTTAACAAATTCCACTCCTCATCATCCCCATCTTGGGAATCCGGCAAGTCATCCCTGGGTGAGGAACCTGGTGAATCAGCTCTAGGTGTTGAAGAATCACCATCCAGACGAAGCGTTTCTTTCTCTACAGTTCATTTATTTTTACCCACTTGATAAATAAGATGATTCAACACCCCTTTAGGGTAGGATGATATCCAGTTCTCAGCCTACCATGTAGTCATGTTACTCACCGCTTTAGCAATTGGTAGGTAAAACACTACCCCGGTCTTCTCCAAAGATGTCAACAACCATAGTTGTCGGTAAACCATCATATGCTGCTCTGAACTGACATGCACAAGAGGGGATACAACAGTCTGTAGCAGACACTTGAATTGGAATGCAAATTTGTATAGAGCATAAGCCTCACATATAATCTCTCTGTCAATCTTGGTGGCCAATTCACCATCTATGCAAGCCATCATGTATGACCACAGTTCTAGGCCTGCTGTTCCATCATAAACAAACCACCCAGATAGAGGTATTCCATATTGAAATAAATTTAATTCCTTGAACCTGCTCATCCTCACCTTCATATCATAGGAGTTAAGGGATAACAGAGCAATTCCAGAAAATTCCTCCACTGATGGTCTCAAAGAACATACAGGAATCTATACTCTATTATGTACATTATATGTCTTGAAATGAGTGGTGATATATCCAAAAAAAACCTGGAATGGTCCCACTATTCTCAAAGGAGTCTTAACCTAACATACATGTAATAAGATCTTGTGAATATTCTCCAAATGGGGGTGGCCAACCCAACAATTTTCTTCTCAGCCAACTTGGCTGCAACAAAAAAGGTCCCTGGCCTGATGCCTCCCTTCGAATCCCTGACTGGAAAAAGATAAAAACTGATCCACAAGGCCAAGAAGCCTGCCAGATGGGTCTTTTCTAGGATTCTCTGATCCACTTCGTACCCCCACTTCTCAAATTGTCATTCTTCTAGAGTCAGCCAAAATGTGTCAGAAGCACCCCTCTACTCTATTCTAGGGAAAATAGTAGGACGAGTATAGCTGGGACACTCCCCCTCCTTCATGGTAAGAAACATATCCATCCACTCCTCTGGATGAATATCCTTTCAATAATGGGTTTTTGGAGGCCTTGTAATTCTAGAGCTTGTTGATGATTTTCAATAACTCTCAAGCCAAAGCCAGAGTCTTCTCAGAATTATTCCATGTTTCCTTGGGAGGGATGAATTCATCATACATGTATCCCAGAATTAGAGCCCCCGAGATCTTGTAGACATCCCAAAAACTGATGCATACTTATCCATGAGTCAGATGAAAAGAATTGGTTTCTGGGCTCCAGCTGCTGATTAGCTC
Source organism: Viscum album (assembly GCA_963277665.1). Taxonomy (NCBI): domain Eukaryota; kingdom Viridiplantae; phylum Streptophyta; class Magnoliopsida; order Santalales; family Viscaceae; genus Viscum; species Viscum album. The sequence goes on from OY728127.1 coordinate 608,621,280, forward strand.
TGGCACAAAGTCATCATTCTTATAAACATATGTATGCCCAGCCCAGACGGCTTCATATATCACATATCCTTCCAAATCCTCGACAAAATATGCATAGGTTTGACGTACCCACTATGCCCACATCAATGTTGGCTTCAAACCTCCTCCAGGCCATAATTCCCAACTATTCTACCAGCCTTTGGATTGGTTAATCTGAAAATTTCGGAAGATTGATGGATAATAATGTGGTAGCAGCTCAGGCTTGTGAGGTTTCAGATCTGCAGCACAAGGGCTATGATGAATTATATAGGACTTCTCCACTGTTCCAGTATTTTCAAATAGTCCTCCCATTGAGACATTTGCTGAAGCAAAATTGCTGTAAATTTGAAACCAAGAATGCAGAAGATAATTATTTGCCTCTGGAATATTGACTTCTTGCAGATGACCATGCCCATACAGATGCAAGTAGATGCTCTGTGGAAAATTACAATGATACTTCTTCAAGTACTTGGAAAAATATGGAAGAGTGATGTCGCAGATATCATAGTAATCATGACCAACAACATTCACTGTGTCATCAATTCACTTGCTAGACAGTTCATCAGCCGTTCCAAATCTTCTGGGAGCCATTTAATCTGCACAAAGGTCAAATAATTAACTCTTAAGTGAGTTTATTTTTCATAAAATTTGTGATGAAAAATGAAAAAATGGCTAAGGAATTAAGTTGCGCAAATCCAATGTTGGCACACAAGTGTAACTGTGTCGTGCATGTTTTGGCGCGTGGGTCAAAATACCTCTACAGAAGCGCCACACGAACGGAAGCAATGTAACTTTGGAAAATCAGAAACCTACGCGACAAGAGTAACCTACGCAGTGAGAGCTCAGAAGCATTCAAATCCAGGTACATTTCACGAGAATGAGGCACATATTTATAGGCCAGGCCACATCCCTGCACACCGAAGCCTGTGCACCTCTCACCTGTGTACCGCTATCTGCGTGCTCAAAACCTGAACGCCACCCTTCCATGGATTTCTTCTTTACTTCAGTGTCACATCTTTCTTTCTTTCAGATCCCACTTTGAGGGGAGACTTTTGTTGATGCTCCTTTCCATCATAGTGTCTAACGAATGAAAAGGGAAATACCTTAAACACAACATGATTCATCCTTTTAAGAAACATTAATAATCGACAAAGGCATGAACATGGATTTATTTAAGAATTGGCTCCGAAAGATCCAAATGGTCGCACAAGTATACCTAAGCGCTACAAATTGGGCGTGTAGGTGACCTGCATGCACTATTTGCTTTTCTCCCATGGTCATCAATAGCCTATAAATACCCCTTGTATTCCCCCCCATTTCGAGGATGAAAAAATCCAGAAACTCAGATTTCAACTCTCTGCGCCCTAGTCTTTTCTTGAAGTCTTCCGAAAACTTCTACAGTAATTTCATACCTAGAATGGAAGATCTAAAAAAGGGGAACATGGCCTAAGTGTTGAAATTCATCAACACCTGTGTGCCTAAGTGTCTAACCCTTAAGGTAAAATAAGACACTTGCACACCGCCTTATCCCTAAAACAGAACCTGCACGCCAATCTTTTGGAATCCTCTAGGGATAATACTAAGGGCTTAAGCCATGCCTCACCCAAGTATTACCCTATGGGTTGACCGTCACGTAGTTACCTATGTGTCCTGTAGGTATACCTACATGACCAGTACCTGCGCGCTCCAACAGGACCAGTGCGATTATATCTTTTTGGGTGCCCCTCCCACCAATTCAACTCTCTTTTTCAAATCCACCTCTTCTATTCATGATTTATCCTTCAAAACCCTCTTCATAACCATTTTGGCATGGTTACTTTGTTGTCTTATTTGACTAAAAGGAATTATGTTGACATTCTTTTAAAACATAGTGATTTACATATCATTAGGTCACTATGGTTAGAGATTTCATTCATTCAACCTCGTCCTTTAAGATAAGAGGATCTTTAACCTAGGCCACCTTTTTACGAGTAATCCCTAGTCATAATTTTCCATAACATGGGCCTCCTTCTCAGGTGTATGTCCCAATATCAAATTCCCAAATATGGGAATCATCCTTAGTATTAATCCCCATGTCCCTTAACCTGGGCCTCCTCTTCAGGAGTATGCCCCAGTCCAAGTTCTTTAATCTGGGCATCCTCTTTAGGAGTAAACCCCAAGTTCCCAAATCTGGGAATCCCCCTTAAGTGTAAGCCCCAGTCATAATTCCCCTTATCCTAGGCCTCTTTCACCGGAATAAGCTCCAGTTCTCAAGTCCCTTTATCCTGGGCCTCCTTCTCCGGATTAATTCCCAGTCATAATTTCTCTTAACCCCTCTTAATTTCTGTTTATTTGAACTTCCATCTCAGGAATAAAACCCAATTATAAGTCCCGTCTAATTTGGGAATCCTTCCCATGATTAAGTCATAATTTAAGTATCCAAATCTCCACACAGAACATAAACCTTTATTGACATTGTTCTCGGGATTCTACATGGAAGAAAATCCCAATACTCATCTATCTTGGGCAGTCATACATACATAAGTCCTACCTCATTTCTTATGATTGAATCTTTCATGGATCAATTTTCAGGTTTCACGAATACCTCTTATTTCTCACACAATGCATGACTCACTTGAGCTTAGAGCATAAAATTATTTATGACATATTTATTTGATCCATCAATCATACATAAACCTCATACCTCATTACTCAAACTACGTGGGTTCTAATTCCATTTCTAAAAAAGGATACATAGGTAGCCCATCTGCTGGTACGATCCCTACTCTGAAATAATCCATGTCCTTCTGAATGATAATAAACATCATGTTCCCCACTGAGTGGCTTTAAAAAAAGTATGGTTATCATAATGACAAAGAGATTTCTATATAATATGTTGGAGGATACCATTGACTAGGAATATCTAACATATATAGATGATTCTTTATCGATGAAGAACCTGAAATACATATAAAATATTCTATAAATCTTTTACATATTAATAATTGATTGTCAGATCTAAAGGAAAGATCATTTTCATACATGGTACTTTAATAAGGATTCATGAACATAACTTAAATCTATAAAGAGAGTCCTAGAGTAGATAATAATTCACCTCAAAAAGGTGTGATGAGTTAGACCTCCCATCCTCTCGACCAGTGAAAATTCTTAAGCCTCATTGGTCTACAACTAATGAAAACATACCTTTGGAAAGTAGGTCCAAATGGATATAGAATCATTGGATGTTTCCGATTCTATGAAAAATCCAAATAAAAACTTATTGAAATGTTTGAAACATAAACAAATAAGGTCATCCCCATTTCCAGAGGAATCAATGTTTTAATTTAATATGGAAATTTTTCATACATAGAAATAGAATTACGTTAAATAGATTCCAAATTTAAATTTATTACAGAATTTTTTGTAGGACGTGATATCTGATATTTTTATTGATAAAATAATTATCATGGTCAAATTATAATAAAAAATTAATAATTTTTAAAATGGTTTAACCTATATTGATCCAATTTTACAAAATAAAATTTAAACTTACTCAATCCATAATAGCATTTATAGGATGGATGGTCATATAAAATTTTTTCACCAACATTTTCCCTCTTAAATCAACAAACTCTCTTGAAATTATATTCTTATCCCTTGACTATGTGTTTTATTCCTAAGAGTAAAACCCCTTTTTCACCTATAAATGGAGCTCAATTCCACCTACTTTATTCCACACCTCCAACTATAAAATATGATGAAAATATTTTAAAATTAAGTCTTTTTATTCCACTATAAAAAATTAACATCCTAAATTTTAAAAAAATATCTCATGTATTTCATTTACAAAGGATACTTCATGAGAATATCCAAATTCTCACAGTAAGTATTACTTACGCTTTTAGTCTGTTTCTTTATCCTTTCATCCACTCTCCAAAATACCCAATATAATCATGTTTATGTAGAAAAATAATATTTATAATTAATTAATATTTTATTACCTTGATTTAATAAACACTATCTATTACCCAATCATTCCACTATGTTGTAAATACAAGCAATAGTTTCTTGTCTTAATGTTACTTATTTTGAGACATATTTCTTATTATAAAACTAATTTTCTTTTGAAAGATGTCTCTAATGAACCTTAATTTTTTTCCATGATACTAACATTATATATTCTATTTAATATTTAATTTTTAATAATATCATTTAAGGGTGTAGAATTCGAATTTTTATTAGATTATAAGGGGTTATTTGTTAAAAATTAAATATCTAGATTCATGTTTGATATTGGGCACCATAATTTATATTTTAGAGATTATTCACAACCCTATCAACATAAGTTTTTATTAATATCTACCATCTCATAATATTTCAATGTCAATTTAATCATAACATTATCTTATATTCTTTTTATTATTATGTTACCACTATAAAAAGGGTTTTTTTGTTAGATCAACTCCCTTTCTTGATTCATGTTTGATAATGTGCTCAAGGATGTTCAATTGAAAAAGATGATTAAATTTCCTTCATGTAAAAAATATTTCCTGATTTAAAAATGTGAATTCATTATAAGAAATAGGAGATGTTTATTTAATGAAAATGAGGGTATAAATTAATTTATTATCAATGAAAAGTGAAGATATCAGTGTACACTATAAAATTAAATATTGTTCTTCTAGAGGTACCACTAATATTTCAATTCCATAAATGGGGAAACCATGTGAATTATCAAAATAAATTACCTTATCTATGGTCTAATGGGGATGACATGCATCAAAAATTTCCATGACCTAGTGAATGTGGGAGAAAATATACTCCCAAAATTTATAAACATAAATCTAAAAATGATGAATAGTGAATGACACTGATCATCCACTTAAAAACTAAGTGTTTTGTAATTTCATCTTTTTCATCATACTCCATTGTACCTAGTATGTTTTTTAAAAATATAAAATAACCATACTGATGACTATGTGTTCCATTATTAATAAAAAAATTACATTAGTATGATTATTGTTTCATAGATAAATAATTTTTCTATAATAGATGTTTATTGGAATGTGATTTCGAAAAATTATGTTATCCTTAATTTAATCAAAATTGATATGATATTTGGCATGAATTTGGTCTATTGGCAATGAAAATTGGAAATATAAAAAATAACACATTGAAACAACCCATGATCCATTATTAATACGTCTATGACCATAAAATCCCTAACATAAATACCCCGATTATATTGAGTTATTTACCACAATAGGATGAAGAAAACCACAAAACTAATTATATTCATATTATGAGGGAAAATATGAGTACACCGGTCAATCCATTTATACTAATTATGAAACCACATTTGATATTTAAATCAAGAGTCATGTATATATTAAGGAATTAGATAATAATTCCATTAGTTTTTAAGGGATAATATTGTGAGAAAATAATTTATTTAGGGGGGAATGTAATGACATAATATTTCAGTATGTATTTTCCAAAATAAATTTTTTATTCGATATCTTATTTGACCTAAATAATTGAACCTAAAAAACAGGAAACCATTATATATCCATTAAAATATACAAGTTTAATTGGTGTAAATAATGATGTGATATAATTATAATATATATATATAACAATAATTTTATTTTTTGTAACCCTACTGAACTGGTAAAATTTTATTAGTGTAAAAATATTACAAATAAAATCATGTTATGTGTAAAATATATTTTTATATTTTTTCACATAATTATTCACAATGAGTAATTTTATATTTTGGTTATATAAAAATTTAATTGGAAAGTATTGATAATATATAAAATTAAACAATATAAAATATATCCAATACTTATTTCTATGCAAGTAATAAATTTATTTTATTCTTAAAATATTTTTGTTTCTTAAATTTTTTATTTTTTTTATTAAAATTAATTTAAATCACTTTATAAATCGAAACAAATAAAATTATTTGAGTATGTTTTAAATGAAACTTTACAATTAAGTAATAGTATAAATTTCATTTTTAGGGTTAAATTTAGTTATCAAGATTAATATTAGTTACCACTATAAAATAATTATTTTTCAATGAATAATTATTTTTTAAGTATTGTGATTTTAAATTAAATTAATCTATTTTAAAATAAAGTCCACACTATTTTTTATGGATATAAAAAAAATTAACACTAATTCAATTGTCAATGAATGTTGAATAATAATCGGAACACTTAATGATTACAATGATTTTTTCTATAAAACAACATTTATAATACTTTATATGTTTTAATTTAGAAGTAAATTTTATAATGTTTAGAAATAAGAGTACATTATATAGTATCAAAATTGATATTCATAATGAATAAATATATAAGAAGTTACATCTTATATTTTTAGTGACAATATAATTACCATGGATAAATTTTAATCAAAATTAATAAGTACTAAAATAGTAAATCTATTGTGTCTTAGATTATACTAAATCAATTTTCTATATTGAGATTAAGGAATACAATTTTTAAGTATTATTGTCACCCCTAAATATCTTACTAATATTTCCAAACCAAACCCACCTAACTCTCATTCTATTCCTTTATAACCCCTTACTTGACATTCTTCTTAAATGATCTTCCCCTATTTTCAACCATAAAAGGATATCACTTAAACTCAAATCAAGAAATAAATATATTTTGAATGTTCCATGAAAAACATCAAAATTTAAATATTATAGATACCCTTTAATGTTTTTTATGCCTCTAGACCCAGCAAATCGATTCAAGTCCTTCATTTCTAAAGAATACACTAGTAAAAAAAGTATTCATCACATCATATTTTTAACGTCAGATATTTATAATTGATTTGAAAAATAGATATATATTTCTTTATCACATATTATATGTGATATACAATGTGAATAATCAAGTATCTCAATTTATCATGTCAGTTATTTTATAAATGATGTTATAAATTGGATTTTGTTGTTAGTTGTATATAAAAACTGATGTGATAAACAAATATCACTACTTTATCAGATTGATTATAAAACAAATGAAGTGATAAATATGATTTCTAACATCAATTTTTACATAACAAACATGATAAATCATTTAAAATTTTATTAATTCCAATTTTGAATCATTTCAGGGTTATTCAATTGGGAAAAAACAAATGCGATTCTCTTGTGTGCGGGAGACATAAACTCATTTCATTGATTCAGTGTCCTCCAATCTCAGTTTTCCAGATTCATATATCCTCATTTTCGTTGGCACATTTGATCTGATCATCTCTCAACTCTCAATTAATCAACACACATCTCTTTTCTGGTCATTCAATGTCACATATTCCGTAACACTCCTTATTTTAATTAATTTTACAAAAATATCACATTACCATCTTGTTAAGTTTTATCTTTTAAGAAGTTTTGTGATTTTTTAAATATATATCTTTCGCAAAGAATTAATCATGTTAAATTTTTAGGTAAATGTTTTATTAGCATGCATATTGTTTATTTTTTTCTTGTTATTTTATATTAACTCGCTTCTAGAAATGTTTCTAATTTTTTTGTTTTAAAATTGATCTGGTCAAACAAGCTGGTTATTACTTTTTTGTGATGAACAAGGGGGACACATGTCATCTGGTAAATTTTATGATTCCATATTTTGTAGAAGCTTGTTTTTCCCCAATATCCAACATTGATTTTTTAGGACAATAAATCATTCGGAATGTACAAGATGTAAATGTTATAACAATTGAAAATTATTCTAAGGAATATTGACAAATAAAAAAATAAAAACAAAATATTATATTTTCTTGTCAATTTAATAAATTATTTAAGCATAAGAAGAATGTTTTTCTGTGTGTTTAAATGTATCTTCATTTAGTATGGTAATTATTCAAACTCAATCGATGTAGTGTAATTACATGGTGAGAACCCAAAGTAGATACCCTCTAGTGGTGATTCACACATGCTCCTACTGATAAATCATTGGGTTCTAGCATGGATAATTTATTAAATTATTTTATTTACCTTTCATAACTACACATTACATAGATATTGAAGGAGTATCTATTATTCTTCTTTTACATTATTTGTATTCAGGTCAATAAATATTCAATTTAAATTTTTATCTTGTTTTATTCATTTGAAAATAAAAAATGAGTGATTAGTATGACTATATTTTATTCTATAAATTACTTCCATTCATATCATTATTATTATTTACCATTTATATTTACTACTATATTATATTATTGTTATTAAATTATAATTATATTTTTCCAATACGCATATTTGTTTTATATTTCAAAATTATGCTACTTTAAAGTTATGGAATATTACAAATAAATTTAAAATTGTATTATCTTTACAAAACATATTTTTTTTATATTTTTAATAGATAAAAATGAGTCTATATTGGATTATAGAACATCTAATAAGTGGAGAATATGAGTAATGTGTTGATTATTTTTTGAAATTTTGTAAATTAAATGTTCCAAAAAATGGCATCTGTTTCATTCCATGCCTGAAATTTTTAACCAAGATTAAGTTAAAAAGAGGATAGAACAAATATTTTTAATTTTTTCATGGTATTAATCTATGTTATAGTACATCAATTTGGAATGGAGAAACTAGGTATAATTTCATATCTCATGATTATGATTGTTTGGAATATTATAATTCTGATATAATTAAATAACTTACTTGTGATATTGGAGTAGAGGAAATTGAAAAAGAATCGACAATTTAGTTTCAATATAGCGATGCTGAGAAACCATTATATCTGGGTTGTATGAAATTTACATTTTTATTGATGGTGCTATGATTAATTAACTTGAAGGTGAAACAAGGATGGAGTGACATTAGTTTTATAGAGTCACAACAATTATTGAATGATATTATTCATAAAGACAATAATCTTATAGACTCACATTATCAAGAAAAGAAAATACTAAGCCCTATTGGATTAGAGTAAAAAAATAGTCTTGACTGACGGTGTGATACATAAAATGGTATATGATTTTATTTTATAGTTTTCGAAATGTGGGACATAATGTTGTAAGTTGAAATAAAAATCCCTGGATGATTTATCTGTTACAGAGACCCCTTACAGGGAATTTTTTTATCTTCCTAAAATTATTCCTTTGAAATTTTTATTTTCAAATTCAAATGACGAAAAAAAAAATTTTGATGGAATACTGGTGAGAGGATATATGATGGAAAATTACGACATACAACTATTTTTCCACAGTGGAAGAAAATTGATCACTAATTTCATGTATCATAAAATGTAGTTAGAAATATTACTCATGGAATTTGCATAGAAGGAATGAATCCATATCGATAACTTATTACAACACATAGATCATGGTCATTTTTTTTGGAAATATAAAACTAACCTCCTAAATATTTTATGAATTGAATGTATTTCATGTTGAGTTAATGTTATCTTCAGAAAAAAAATCCGAGAAAAGATATTGATGTTTTCATATCAACCATAATTTGTGATTTGAATCTATTATAGGGGGATCATATAAGGGTGTTTGAAACATTTAAAATTGAATAATTTAAACTATATTCATTGATTAGGTTAAATATAAATTACTTCCCAACATATGAAAATTTTTCTAGATATAGAGTTATGGGTAATAAGGCTTGTCTAAGTTTTTTTAAAAGGATGGGGCCGAAGCCTCATTTTTTATTAAAGTAATGAATATAACTCTTTTACTACGTATAGGGAGACCCATTACATAGCCCGAAGGCCTAGTGGGAATTTATCCCATTACATGGCCCATACGCCCAATTTTTTGGCCCAAAGCCCATTATGTGAATAATACAGCTACAATACCTGCGCTCCTACAGTACTGCATAGTACATGCTACTACTATAGTACTCTACCACCACTACAGTGACCTGCCGCTGCTACAGTACCAGCCATTGGTACAGTGCCACCACTTCTATAATACGCTACATTACTGCTACAGCAACCTGCGCCCAATGGGTTTTGAACCCCCATTTTTCATGTACAATTAAGGGGATCTTACCACTAAGACAAACCCCAAATACATTAGGAATGTCCAATTTGTGACCAATCGACTTCATATTATAAACTATATCATGGGAGATAAATAGTGTACATGGTTCATAGAATTTTTTTTCAATATTGATCACATATTAAAAAAGGATTTCAATTGATCGCATGAATTTGATATTTCTCCAAAACCTTTATTAACTGATCAGTATTTGGAGAGGGTGAAAACAATTGATGTGACATTCAAAAAGACACATAAATTCTGTAATGATAGAAATATTTGGGGGAAATGGTCAATATTTTATCATCTACCATATAGGAGATATCATGTGGTCAAACATATCATTTATGTCATGTATGTGTAGAAGAATATCTATTATATCTTGATAGGAACATTTTCAGATATTAAAGGAAATACTAAAGATAGGTTGAATTCAACATTGTATATAATCTCAGTGGAAATATGTTTTGAGTTATATTCCACTCCATATGTAAGGATATCATTCCTTCCCGTAACATGTCATACATTATCCAAGAGGGATGAAATTATATTTTTTCAATGTCTTCAGAAAATAAAAATACCATATGGTTATTCATCAAATGTAAAAACAATTCTATCTTTAAAGGATTTGAAGTTCATATGTATGTAATCTCATGAATATCACATCATGATTTAAATGCTCTTACCATAATCATTATGTGAAATATTTTCCATTAAATTTAGAGTGAAAATCACGAAGGTGTTTTATATTTTCAATTCAATTTATAATAAGGTTATTTATCTGAATTCTTTTAACAAATTGGATAATTAATAAGTTTATACACTTTTTCAATTGGAATTGTATTTTTATCCATTTGTTTTATGTCATTTTGAATTTAATGGTTCTCTTGATGTGAGAAATAGAACTATTCTTGCATTTATTTATAATTTGGCTGTATACTTTCAAAAGGTATGTGATGATATTCAAGGTGTATGTTAAGAATCTATATCGAACTAAAACATCTATTTTTGAGAAGTATAATTATAAGTAGGTTGTGGAGTTTTGTGAAATCTATTTCTCCATAGTGGACCACATTTGTTTGCCTACATCTCTCCATGAATGATTCAATTTTGTGAGAAAGGGGATCTGTGGGTTGAAATCCAAATTGCTGATAAATGATCAAATAAAAAAGGTCAATTTATACATCTTGAATAACATATATGATTCTAATCCATGTATAATAGTTCATATTAATTTTTTGAAACTATTTTATCCAAAGAAGAATGATATATGGATTTTGAATTAGAATAACAAAACTTTTTTTCCATCTCTCAAAGATACTATGATTGGTTGATCAGATGAATCAGAAACATTGAGATGGTTAATGGGTGGTCTATCTTTAAATTTGATAACATAGTCTAGGTATAACATTAATGGCTATACATTTTATACCAATGATCGAAAGAATATAACTGCAGTCCAAAATACCAGTGTATTGGTGTTCGTAAAAGAAATGAATTTCTTGAGTGCTAATGAAAAAACCCAATCTCTACATAAACAGAATATTATGGACTCTTTGAGTAAATATGGGATGTTTTAAATGAAGAAATATGGGATTTCTATTACATTAAATTTCATGTTATAGTGATTAAATTCAATTGGTTTATCCTTACAAAAATGATAGACAAGATGAATGTGTAATAAAACTAGTAAATCATAAAATATTGGAATACACAACTATTATTTTTATAATGGAATCACACGAAATACAAGTTTTCAATTTATATGATCAATCTGATATAGAGTGGTCTATTATTTTACAAGGTAAAAAACAGTATGTCTGTGAGGATAAAATTGATGAAGATGATGATTTATGTGAGATATATACTTCCATGGAATGATTAACAAATAATATAGATGATCATGTCATAGAAATGGTTTGATCTATAGGAACGATGATGACCAATGATTTTTAAAAAACAATCCATTAGTGCATTCAAAATATTACATGTCAAGTATGTTTACTTCTAGTTTACTATTTTAAATTTCATAAATTATTAGATAATTTAATTTCTTTATCTTTATTAGAACAAGTATTATAAATAATAAGATAAATTGTTATTTTATATTTGTTTAGATTTTCTTATTTTACCATGTTACCCATACATAACTTATCTATTAATTGATTTTTTTAAACAATTATTTTAAATTTAATATGAAAAAAAATATTTTATATGAGTATAATATATTTTTTTTTTCAAAACTAATTTATCAGGTTGAATAATGTTTACTTTATAGACACCATTTTTGGATTTGTCTTCATTAATTTATGTCATTTCATCTCTTTTTATTATTTTTATCATTTTTGTTAACTATTTTATTTAATAGAAATGTGTTAAGTTCAGTTTACTTTTTGTATGATAATTTTTAATTTTTTATTTACATTTATGTCAAATAGTTGGATTTTTATATTTTGTACTAATTGTTGTTTCTTTGATTTAAAGGATAATTAAATATAAATTATCTGATCCATTGATTTCTTCAGTATATGATCATACTCATACATCAATAGATGAATTTGCACATGGTTCTCTTGATGAGCCCCATCCTTCTTTACAAGAGACATCTACTCCTATAGAGACAAATAAATGTTGGATGGTTGGTAACCATGGAAACACACATTTACAAAAACTATATTTTTCCCATAGCTAGGACTAGAGGATACTCATTAAATTTTATGATAATGATAATCCATGGGGTCAAAATTCCAAACCGTTCAAGAGTTTTATAACAGTTTTGGAAAAAAACAAAGTCATTATTTTGATTGATGATTGGAGAAGTGTTGAAAAAATGACATCATCTTAGTTGTGGGAGGATATTTTTGTTAGATCATTTATTATTATTTAAAATATCATGAAATGTTTCTAGTAATATATTCCATCCGCATTCATATCATATAACATATGATATTCCTGAAACTGAAAGAGTCAGGAAGAAATGTTTATCATTGGATGCCAGGAGATAGAGGGATTTACAATCAACCCTCATATAAAATATCATTTTTGGTCATTAGGAACATCATAATACAAGTGATATATATCCTATTATAAAATAATATACATGGAAGAAATTTTCTAAATGTAGAAGAAAAAAAGAATTTTTGGTATGTGAAATGTAATATTTTAAAAGAATTTTTATATTACTAATCTTAATCATGATTTGTTAGTTATTTGTTAATTCTTAATTCATAGTAATCGAGGAGATCTCATCAAGAGATCTAATATAGAAATGTATACATTCATACTTTAACATAGAAGGGGTATACATTATTGGAATAAAAAATGAAGATTAAATATTTTAAAAAAATTATATTTGAGTCTTGGAGCTCTTTAGAGGTTTCCCCTCCTCCCCCTCAACTAGAAATCAAAAATGGAAGAGATATCATATTATAAAAAAGGTAAATATCTTACAGAAGAGTTGAGCGTTATAGCTAAGAGGATTTTAAGTTGTTAAATTTATTTATTTATGTATTTAAAAAAATTATTTATATATTTGGATTCATTAAATATTTTTTAAAAAAATTCATACATGATTATATTGGGGATAAGAGAAAAATGTGGGGTTTTTAGCTAGTGGTAGATTGGATATTTTTTCTATAACATTTGGATTGTCTGAACACTCAAGTTATGTATGAGGATACCTGCTGGGTGTATCGGTGGAAAACTCATTTCAAACTTTTCAAGCTTATATAATGGAGTGTTTTTATAATAAAAATATAATCTTTGGAGGATGAATTTCAATATATTGATGTGATTATGGAGGGTATGATCAGATCTTTGGTACAATCAATGATTAATGGGATGAAAAGATAGTTTCATACTATAAATACCTCTCCAACACCTCCAACAATAGCTCCCACTCCCCATATTGATATGACTCATAAATCTCCTCCTATATATATTACTCATACATATCCTTTTGTAGACCCCAATCCTTATACTACCCATCATCCACTATAGCTTCAGAGTTATTCTGAGTTATATATTGATGATCCCCATCATATTTTTGCATATGGGATGATATTTTATATTGGACATACCATTCATCATCAATAGATAGTGATATATTATAATAAGGTCACTATACATGATATTATAGAAGATATGAAACTATACCTTGTCCTATATATTATGTGAGTATAGTTGGAAAATGTATCATTCATTTTTTTCCATCTAAACTACTTCAGCGTATTACTATAGAGGCATGTACATATTTTTTCTTTTATTTCATTTTTATATGAAGTTTGTTTTATCATTTTAAATATCATATATTCATCATTTTTTTATAATAGTACATTAGAGATAAAACGATTCTTTATATACAAAAAAAATTGAAAAGACTTATATCATTATATATAGATTCTACTAGCCTTGATAGATTTTATACATATTCAAAATTGTTGTTTAATATATATATGATTCTAATTTAAGATGTGTTTGTAGGTATTTAATTACTTTGATGGTTAGGACCCCCTCCTTGCAACGAAACCCCTCCTATGCTGGAAATGAAAAAACGGAGATAATGACAATTCCCACCTTCAGTAATCCCGAGGGTGGCCAACACTAAGGGTATATAATCTCAAAAAATTGAAGGAGTTATCCTTTTATAGGAAACAATATCGGGAGATAAGATGGTAAATCCCAAGAAACTGTAAACAATAAATATAATAGTAAATCCAGAATTCATCCCTCATGCATGTTAAAAAATTAAACTGTTACAAGTACAATAAAACTCCAAATTATGTACGAGAAAGAAAGATAAGCTACAACATGAGAATTTCCCAAAGGTGAGAGCTAGTATGAATTATAAAAATCCCATTAACCCTATAGGAAACATGAAAATATTTTATATACATTATGTGAGCATACAAGTATACTCAGAAAGAAAAAAAAGCCAAAGTCTCTCATGCAAAATTGCAGATACATACTAATGACCCAGTGGAAACAAAGCAGAATCCAATTGTAATCGCCTAGCCCTTGTTACCCTGATTCGGTGAATTATTACATAACAATGGCATGATAAAGGGATATCATGTTTCCAATGACCAATTAGTTTAGTATCCTTGTATGTACTAGATACATACCTAAGTTTTACATTACATCACGAAAAAATTGTGTCCCTTTTAAAAAAAAATTTATCCTTTGGCCTATCCCTACAAGTTAATAAAAATATATGTATTCACATCCTGGGAAAAAGAAAACATAAAAAAGGGATGATCTCATTTTCTCAGTAAGGATAAAAAAATAGTGGAAACTATCATAAATAAGCATTAACATTTAAGGCAATGTATAAGATTAAAACACAATCTTTTTAAACCTAAAAATCATTATAATATAGAAATGATATCTCAAATAATTCCATTTACTAAAGCACATGGATATTCTACAAGTTGAATAATACCATTTCATATCAATAGGTAATATCATAATGATGCATTGCATAATACCAGACATCATAACCACATAGTAAAGGCCTCATACCAAGACAACAAATAATGATTTTTTCAAGGTGCTCTGCTGAGAAACTTGTTTGTCTCATGGGACCTATTGATGCATCGAGGAACTATAGTGGGATCCAATCGTCACTTTCTATGTCCAATTAATTCCTCATATGAAAAGGTTGAAACATAATCTAAACATTCGTATTAAAATGAGCATACAAAATGTTAATATTTTAACCAGAAACCATGAATGGTATAAATGTAGAACATCCACAGTCAAACATAACTCATTAAATACAATATAGATGATTTTATTATAATAAATCAACCCCAATGAAGAATAATTAAGGATATTAAGATATATGAAAATAATCAATAAAACTACTTAAGAGAAATATCCCCTTTTTCTTGAAAACATTTAAAAGTATCACTATTTATCAAGAAGCTGTTAAAAATAGATTTTGGAATCAATGTGTCCAATACAACTTTGAAACTTTTAAAAGAAATATTAATTTTAAAACATTCATATATATAATTAAATTCAAAAAAATATTTTTAAAACATGGGCATTAATGAGAAAGAATTAGGAGAATAAATCTTTAAATCATTTAAAATAATAATTTAGTTAGAGTTTTTAAACAAATGAGAGAACTTGAATAAAAATAATTGAGGTAATAAAAACATTATAATATCATGAGAGTAAATGGATTCATGATATACTATGTCAAATAACAATATATACACCATATAAAAGTGAACTGGTACATAACAACAATGAAGTCTCAGTGGAATTTAAATTGAGATGAAATCACTTATAAAGAACATATACTTAGGTTAAGGATAAAACAATGACATAATTATGCATGAAAAATATAAAAAAACCTAATATGATTGGATATTCAGTGTAAATAAATCATTGGAAATTCACACATATTCTTGTAAAAACAACACCAAGGACTTGGTTATTTCGCCCAATAAATGGAAATTGAGTTAAGATTACTGTTCTCATGTTCATATCGATGACTTGAGAATTTTTTAATGTAGTGGTTATGTGTATCAAAATTATATCCACAAAAGGGGATTGGGAATTACTACAATAACAAATAAATAGAAATTTCAGACATAATCTTAGAGTAATATAATCAATGAAGTTTGCGTAAAAACCAATGAGTGGAAATCGAAGTTAGAAATTCTCATAACAATTTGGTAACATACAAAAAATACACCCCATTAAAAAAGGATCATACAATGAAGATGTAAATACAAATAAATTAAATTATATTACACAAATAATACAATCATTGGCAATATATACACCACACAAAAGGAAATAATGGAAATATAACAGGGATCTCCCGGGAATAAGAAGTGAGATGAAAACCCATTACCTTGTACTTTTACTTAGTATATGGTACACTAAAATCCTATATAATAGTTAAATCATTGTTATTAAATTATGATATAACCACATACCTAAATATGATATCTTATATTATCTTCAAATATTGGATTGTTAATAAAATTATTGTAGTATCATTGTTTAGGGTGTTAACTGATTCATTTTCCTTTATATGTTTTTTTATGTAAGTCATATTTTTTATGGATAGGATGTATTTGTTTAATATCTAGAAAAATAATAAGTTCCTAATCATTATTTCTAATCATAAAATTAAAATTATTCATGAATGGTTATGATGGAGATTGAATATCACCATGTTTGTGGAGACGGTAATCCATACGTACGCATGAGCGACAATATCATCCCATTGATGGATAAATTGTATGTAATTGGATGGTATATCATATATAAATATTAATTAACATGCTATATTTATTATTTATATCAATAATACAAATTATAATATCCATCAAAATAATGATGTGTTGAATAAAAAACTACACCAGGACGTGGAGATGGTAAACCGTACATACGCACGTATGGGGAATTTGTCCTTCATAGGATGGATGGAATAATGAATATGGTTGAAAGATATTTATAATAAAATCATAGTATATAAAAGGTACTAGAGTTATTTTTTTGTTATTGAAATAACAAAGAAAGATGTAGTGGATGAAGAGAAGATCCTTGAATGAGGTGATGAAATTATTACCTCTTCTTTGGGTGTTATCTTTTGATTTGATCAAAAGGGCTCCTTAAGATGTATTTTTTTTATCAAATTAAGGCCCCTAGGTTTAAGTGAGGGTATTTGGGAGGATATTTGAGTAAGTTTTGGTGGAGCCAAATGGCTTTGGAGGTGATAAATTAAGAGAAGGAGATGTAAACTTTTATAAGAGAGGTGAGGGACATTTTAGGAAAAGCTTGAAATATTATTTTATTGTAAAATCATTTTCGGTTTATAATGGCTCCAAATAGATTAATTTTTAGGATACGGTGGGGAGGGGTCAAAATATTCTCAACCAATAGGTTTTAGACAAGTTTTTTCTCTATATTAACCATATTTTTCAGATTTAATTCTTAGATAAATAGTTTACCTTTTACAATTTCTTCAAGTATTTTTATATTACATGGATAAAAATATACTATAATATTCTATGAGAACTACATGTCGTTCATTAATGAAATGTATATAATTATATAGTTCTTTTCACCAAACCTTATATTTTTAGAAATATTATATCATTTAATAATTTAATATTTGTTTTAGAAACACATTAATGTCAATTTTGACACAATTTAGTATTTAGTTTTTGTGAAAGTCAAAAAAACATTATTACTTCACAAAAAAGTTCAATAATAACATGTAATATTAACTAATAAAATTAATTTAATATATCAAAAGTCTCAATTTATATTTATTTTGTTATTTATAATATAAATTATTTTAATATTTCATTAATTAGGTAATTACTATATCGGCATTATATCATAATTAAATTTAATTATTTAATGTTTAAAAATTATAAATAAAATACCATGAATTATGATTTTATATCTTTATAAGGAATATTTATAGTCAAATTTATATTATGTATAACCCTATATTAAAAATGGATTAGTTATTAAACTTTCAATTTTACTCTTTTAACTCTTTTTGAAATAAAATAATAATAAAAGACATAATCTAATCCATGTTGATCAAAAAGGATCATAATTTATTCATAATATTTATTTTGGTCGAAAAAAACTTGAAAATATAATTACGACATATGTTAGGGTAATTATAATATCATTTTTACCTTTAATTACCCTATTTACATTTAACCGTGATAAATAAAATTCAAAAATTACTATTCAACAAATATTACATTGATCCTATTGAACTAAATTTTACTTACTGATGTTAATAATGTCTATATTATATTTAAAATTCAATTCATAGAAGTGGTAAAATTACATTTTATGAAAATATTAAAATGTGCGTAGAAAGTGGGTTAAAGGCGTTAAAAAGTTCAAATAAATTTGATAAATATAATCTTATGATAAAATGACTCCAATTATTTACATAGAAATAATATAGGTATATTATTTTTTTGACTTTAAAATAAATTTAAAAGTTATAATTATTTAAATAAATGGCTGTTTTACACAATAAGTCAGCCGTTTTCACTATTTGTCAAAAATTGAATGTTTTCAGAAAAATACAAAATATTCACCTGAAGCTAATATTGATATTTAGAATTAAAAAATGATATATAATTTAAAATATTCAACACAAATAATTTGTAATAATTAATTTAAAATTAATTTTCGTTGTGAGAACCTGAAAGCGGGTTTTTAATAAGTAAAAAATATTAAAATATTGGCATGTGTTTATATCCAATTTAAATATGAAATTACTTCCAATGACCAAAATTAAATAAAATTATAAATATATAATCTATATATTCTCTAAATCCTATTAAGAGGATAATCTAACAATATAAATAAATTGGGTGAAAAAGGCAGTTTTGAATTAAAACACATTATTTTTAATTACACATTAAAAAATTAACCGTCTCATAAAATTACCACACATTCACCCTAATATAATATTGGAATTTTGAATTCAAAAATTAATTCAATTTCACCAAATTGAATTTATAATAGTGTCTCAAAATAATTTTATTATTGTTCACAAAATGACATAAGAAGTAGTTCCTTTACCAAAATAGTACTTATATTTTAATGAAACTTATACATTTCCTTATAAATATGGTATAATTATGTGATATAATTATAAATGACAATTAAATTTTAGTTTTTACTATTATTATTAGTTTATTTTATTATTATGTTATAAATATAACATTTGAATAATTAAAGTGTTGTTTCGCAAAAACTCAATATTCCTTATAATGTAAGCCATGTTAGTGTTGCGTGCAATACAAGATATTGAATTAATTTAATGGAATAACTTAAAATGAAAAATTGGGGTGTCAAATTCACCCCTCCAAATAATTTCCACCTCAGAATTTAAACTCTAAACCCAAAAATAGGTGTTAGACATTTCAAAACATCTTTGTTGAAATCCCACATCGGAAAAAGAGTAAAAAAATTGTAACTTTAAAAGAAAGAAATAGAAGTACAATGGTCACCCGAGATAACCCATACCAGGCTTACATGTAGGGAAAAATGGATAAAGAATATAAAACAAACCATCATGTTTTGATGGAGTGTGATAGAAATCTTTATCATGAGAAAGTTAACTACCAGAAACCCATAAATATGTGATGGATTAAATGAAATTTTATTACCTAGTAGGAAGATTAAACAAAAAATGTTTTTGTTTTATGTTCCTTTTAATAATGTTTTGGAATTTATTTATGAGATTGACTATGAACATAAGGAGATATACTTACTTTTTATGTAGAGTTTTATCCTTTAATAAATATTTACCACAAACTCATCTTTTCCTTAAACGATGAGTATTCAAGATGACTTGGTCACACCTCAAGCTCTATATTTAACTTCTAGAGAATCACATAATCCAAAAATGATGAACTATATATTTACCTTGTCATTAGAAATTAACAAAAACCCAAATGGTTTGTATAATATCAGATGATCCCCCAAAAGGATAATCCATTATAAAAATAAATACTACTCTTAATATCCAAAATTAAACAAACAATACACAAAGTTCAACAAAGGCCATTCAAAAAAACAATTATCCTAAAAATTATTCTAAATAATCCAAACTATGTTTGGAACCCAAAATACCAAAGGATTTGATCACATAGTCTTCCACAATAAATGTTAACATTTATCTCCAAATAACATCGAATAATCTTAAAGTCATATACATAAAACTAATTAACCTAGTCACACTTTCTCTATGATCATTTAATAATTTCCATAAATAACCCAAATAAATCTCATAGTATTCTATTTTCCATTGGTATATAGTGTTCTCAAAAGAGTGAACACATTCCAAAATAACATTTATCATATAATTTACCAATCGTTTTTTTACTTAGGATAAATCTAGAGTTCCCAAAATCAACATATTCTTGATCCATAAAATAATTTGACTAAAAATAATTATTCATACTAACTAGGGACTTTACATAGTCTAGTGGTAGATGATATATCCCCATTATTCTTTGCTTGTGGGTTCTCTTCCCCTAGCATTGTCCGACGTGGCAGGTTGTCAGAAAGTCTGTGGGATTTCCTTTTTCAAAAACTGTATAATTTCACAACATTCCAAAAAAAGTGATAAATTCCTTAAAAATAATCATAACATATTTTAACCCCAAAGGTTATCTCAAACCTTGCATTTTCATCCCAAAAAGTTGTAACCTGTAATTGAATCAAATTCAAGGATCATATAAATCCAAATAGTTCTTTATAACTATATCGACAAAATAAAAGATAATTTTGCCTCAAATAGAATTTTCAAATAAAAAACTGCAGGGTTACACATACAAAAGAAAACTCTTTCAAATTAATCCTATCAACAAATATCATTAATACTTATAGACATTTCACCATCCATTTATTTCCACATAGGTTCTTCCTTGACATAGAGGTTATCTTATAGAATAATAAATTGACTCATATAATTCCCAAGCCCCCTACATTTATGGAAAATGACTATAAATGGATTCATAGGATCATTTTTAATATCTTCCATAGTACTCTTCAATTTTCTTGGATAATTCATTACTTTGTGTCTTTCTTTCCCACACATATAGCATTTGTCTATTCCATTGAGACACTATCCTAGGTGTCTCTTTCCACATTTCATGAATGATGGAAAATGAGATTTATTTTTTCTATGGTCTCCACTACTAGAGCTATTATAATTCTCCTCCTTTCTCTTCTTTTTTGAATTTGTGAGTTGGTTAATGTATATGTTGTTCATCATATTTTTTTAAAAGTTAATCGGAATGAACATAATATATTTTATCCTTATCAAAATTCCATTTTTTTCTCATTTTCACCACCGTTCCCACCTTGTACATCATGTTCAATGTTACTATTAATTCCATGGAATCCACCCATTGACTAAAACCAGATAGCAGAGTGTAAGTAACAATAGTCATAAAATCATTTATAGAATATCATGAAACTTTATTTTCAATCTAAAACACCTTAGTATTAACCAAGGTTATTCATTCTAATCTTATATTAAAATCCATGAAATCAATTTGTAAAGAAAACATTATTTATCCTAAGCATATCCCCTGGGAGTGTCAGTACCAAGAGTGCAGCAAGGCCCGTTGTCGTGTACCAAGATACCCCGAGTCAAGCCCGAAACTCCTTGTCATCATTTTCCCTCTTAGGTACATCTGTGCCAGAGCCACCTTTACCTATTTGTATCCAGACAGGGATTTATTTTCTTGGAAAACCCACATAATATTTATAGTATCAATATTTTGGGATGTTCACTAATCAATGTCTATATTAATCTAGATTCCAAGGGTTTTACTAAACATACTCTAATACCAACTATAACGCCCCGAACCTCGTTACCCAGATTCATTGCATTATTACATAACATTGGCATGATCACTAGAGATCAAGTCTTTGAAGACTGATTAGTTTAGTAACCTTGTAAGTACTAGATACATACATAAGTTTTAAATTACATCATGAAAAAAATTGTTTCCCCTTTGAACAAACACATATCATTTGCCTATCCCTATAGGTTAATTATAATATTATTCTTCACATTATGGTAATAAGAAAACATAATAAAGGGGTGATGTCAGATTCTCAGTAAGGATATCAATATAGAGGAAAATATCATAAATAAGCATAAACATTTAAGACAATGTATAAGACTAAAACCCAATCCTTTTAAACTTATATTTCATCATAATATGGAAAATATAAATCAAATAATTCCATTTAAATTTTCACATGGATATTATACTATTCAAATAATCACATGTAATATCAACAACTAATTTCAAAATGATGGAATGGATAATGCAGGACATCATAACCACATAGTCAAGGCCTCAGGCCAAGACTACAAATAATGATTTTGTCAAGGCCTGGTGCCAAGACAGTAGTTTGTCTAATGAGACCTACTGATGCATCAAGGAGCTATAGAGGGATCCACCATTCACTTACTAATTCCAATTAATTCCACATATGAAAAGGATGAAACATAATCTAAACATTCGTACAAAAACTAGCATGACAAATGTCAATATTTTAACTACAATCCATGAATGGTATAAACATTGCAGATCCACCTCAAAAAATAACTCATTCAATTCCATATATATATTTTTGTTATAATAAGTCAAACTTAATCAAGAATAATTAAGGATATTATCATAGATGAATATAACCAGTAAAACTATTTGGGAGAAATATACCGTTTTTCTTGAAAACATTTAAAACTCTCACTATTTATCAAGATACTGTTAAAAATAGATTTTCTGGATCTAAGTGTACTATAGCTCTTTGATACTTTTAAAGGGAATTTTAATTTTAAAACATTCATGTGCATATAAATAAATTCTTTAGTCTATTTTTAAAACATGTACATTAATGAGAAAGAATTAGAAAAATAAATCATTAAAACATTTAAAATGATAATTTAGTTAGAGTTCCTTAACAAATGAGAGATGCTTGAATAAAAATAATTGAGGTAATAAAAACATTATAATTTCATGAGAATAAAGGGATTCATGATATACTATGTCAAAGTATAGTACATCATATAAAAGTGAATTGGCGCATAAAAATAAAAAATTCTGAATGGAATGTAAACTGAGATGAAATCCCTTATAAAGACCATATCCTTAGGTTAAGGATAAATCAATGAAATAATTATGTGTGAAAAATATAAATACATTCAATATTATTGTATATTTAGTGTAAATCAATCATAGGACATTCACCCATATTCGTGTAAAAACAACACCAATGACATGGATATTAAACCCAATGAATGGAAATTGAGTTAATATTACACTTTTCAAGTTCATATAGATGACATGAGATTTTATCAATGGAGTTATTATGCACATAAAAATTATATCCACATAAAGGGGAGTCTAAATTACTACATAAATAAATAAATACTGATTTCACACATAATCTTAGAGTAAAATAATCCATGAAGTTTGCGTAAAACCCAATGAGTGGAAATCGAAATTAAAAATTCCGTTACTGATTTGGTAACATTAAAAACATACAAAACATGAAATATGGATCATACAATGATTATGAAAATACCCTTAATTAAATTATATTACACAAAGAATACAATCATGGACAGTACATACACCACACAAAAGGAAATAGTGGATATAATGCATGAATCTCACGAGAATAAGAAGTGAGATGAAAACACCTTACCATGTACTTTTCCTTATTCGAGGGTATGTTAACATCCTGAATAATAGTTAAATAATTTTTATTAAATTATAAAATTACCAAATACCTAAATATGATATCATATATGATCTTCTAATATTGATTTGTTAATAATATTTCAGTAGTATCATTGTTTAGGGTGTTAACTCACTAGTTTTCCTTTATATGTTTTGTTACGTAAGTCACGTATGTTATGGATAGTATGTATTTTATTCATATACATAATGATATTAAGTTCAAAAAAATTATTTTTAATTATAAAATGAAAATTATCCTTGAAGGGTTATGGTTCAGAATGAATTTCTTCGCATTTGTGGAGACTGTAATCTGTATGTACGCACGAGCGAAAATTTCATTTTATTGATGGTGAAATAGTATTTAAAGGGATGTTATATCATATATAACGATTAATTAACATTTTATATTTATTATTTATATCAATTATACTCATTATTATACCCATCTAAATAATTAAGTGTTGAATAACAAACTACACCACGACGTGGAGATGATAAGCCGTACAAACACATGTATGGTGACTTTGTCATTAATAGGATTGATAGAATTATGAATATGGTTTTACCATATGTATAATGACATAAAAGTATGTAGAAGGTACTGGAGTTATTATTTTTGTATGGAAACATCAAAGAAAGAGGAAGCGGAAGAAGAAAAAAACCTTAAAAGAGGTGTTGAAATTATTACTTCTTCTTCTAATGTTTCCATTTTATTTGGCCAAAAGGTCTCTTTAGGTTGTCTTTAAGATCAAATTGAGGAAAATAGGTTGAATTGGGGGTAGTTTGGAGGATATTTGAGTAGTTTTGGTCTGATACAAATGGCTTTGAAGGTGTGAAATTAAGATAGGGAGAAGTACCCTTTTATAAGAGAGGTGAGGGTCACTTTAGTAAAAGCTTGAAATATTATTTTATTATAAAATAATTTTCAGTTTATAATGGATCCAAATGTATTTATTTATAAGATAAATTGGGTATGGGTCGAAATATTCTCAACCAATATATTTTAGAAATGTTTATGTCACTATATTAACCTTATCTTTTAGATCTAATTCTTAGATAAATAGTTTAACTTTTACCATGTCTTCTTATATTTTCATTTTATATGGTTAATAAAATTACTCTAAAATGACAAGAGAACCTCAAGTGGTTCAATAATGAAATATATATAATTATATAAGTCCTTTGGACTGTCATTATATTTTAAAAAATATTATATCATTTAATAAAATAGTATTTGATTTAAAAACTCATTTATGTCAATTTTGACACTTTTTATTATTTGGTTTTTTTGACAGTCAAAAAACTATATTAATTGAAAATGAAATACATTAAATAAACACTAATATGTCATATTAACCTATAAAATTATTTTTATGCATCAAAAGTCTCATTTTACCTTTATTTTGATATTTATAATATCAATTATTTTAATCTTTAATTAATAATGTAATTACTGCATCATCATTGTGTCATAAATAAAATTAATTATTTACCTATAAAAATTATAAATAAAATAAAAGGATGTATTAAATATTTTATTATTTCTAATGATTATTTTTAGTCAAATTTATCTTATGTATAACCCTATATTAAAAATGGTTTAGTTATTAAACTTTGAATTTTACACCTTTAAATCTTCTTTAAATAAAATAATATTAAATGTCCTAATCTAATCCAAGTGGATAAAATAGGATCATAATTTATTCCCAAGGTTTATATTATTCAAAAAAACTTGTCCAATAGAATTAGTACATGTGTTAGGGTAATTATTATATCATTTTTACCTTCAATTATCTTATTTACTTTTAACCGTAATAAATAAAATTCAAAACATACAACTCGCCAAAAATTATTATCATCTTATTGAACCAAATATTACTTACGGATTTCAACAATTTGTCTCTTATTTTTTGATTTCAATTGACAGAAGTGGTAAAATTACATTTTATTCAAATTTGTAAATGTGCCTAGAAGGTGGGTAAAAGACATTTAAAAGTTAAATAAAATTTTAAAGATCTAATATTATTATAAAATGAATACAATGAATTAAATTGAACAAATATAGGTATTTTGTATTTATGTTTACTTTAAAATAAATTTAAAAATAATAATTATTTAAATAAATGTCAATTTTCAATAATAATGCAGTGTTTTTCACTATTCGTCAAGAATTGAATGTTTTCAGAAAAATACCAAAAATTTACCCTATTCTAATTATGATATTTCATATTTAAAAATTATATACATTTTACCTAATTAAAGGAATGTATATATTATTAATTATTTTAAAATTAATTTCCATTTTTGAAAACCAAAAAGATGGTTTTTAAGAAGTAAAAACTATTAAAAGATTGAAAAACGTTTACATCCAATTTAAATGTGAAATTACTTCCAATTAAAAACATTATATAAAATGATAAAAATATAATCTATATATAATCTAAATCCAATTGATAAGATAATCAAACAATATAAATAAATTCGGTGAAAATGAAGTTTTGAATTAAGACACATTATTTTTCACTATTCATTAAAAAATGAAACTTCTCATAAAATTACAAAACATTGACCCCATTCTAATATTGGTATTCTAAATTAAAAAATTAATTCAATTTCCAAAAATTGTATTTATATTTGTGTCTAAAATTGATTTTCTTATCGTTAAAAAATGACATAAGAAGTAGTTCCTTTAAAAAAAATAGTACTTATATTTTAATGAAACATATACATTTAAAAATAAATATCGTTTATTTTTGTGATATAATTATAAATGAAATTGAAAATTTATTTTTTTGTATTCATATTACTATATTTAATTTTTGTGTTGTAAATATATCATTTGAATAATTAAATTGTTGTTTCGCAGAAACTCAATCTTCTTTATAATGTAAGAAAAGTCATTGATTTATGCAATATAAGCTATTGAATTGCATTAATGATATAACTTACAATGAAATCTCGGAGTGTTACACCAATAGCACCTATTAAGACATACTATCCATGCTATCCTAATGGAGGCATACTACCCATGTAATGCAAGTAATGTAAAGTAATATAATAAGAAAATCATTGTTTTGGGTAACCTGGACCTCTTCACACTAGTTAACTACTCATCCCTAATGTTGAACGTATTGATGCTACCACGCTGTTCCACAATCCCCATATCACAAACATGCATGTACACACCTGGGCCACTAACTACAACACATTCTACCCACATACACCTAGGCTACAAACCACACCACATCATACCTGTAGAAACCTAGGACTCATCTTAAAGACACCTTGAATAGCCAAACATATCTCATCCCGAAGAGACATGAGAAAACAAACCTTGTCCACAAACAGTTGGTCCTCACAACTACACCACAACTTACCTGAAGAGTCTTTGGATACCAATTCCTAGAGGAGGGAACCACGAAGATCCAATAACCATCCATTAATCCTCCCATTAGGATGTTGGGAAAGACACCCTTCCCCTGAAATGGGGGTGTTTGGTACTTAGTGATCAACTAGGGTAGGGTGTGTATGAAAATCACAAGGAATTGAAAGTATATATATATATAGATAGAAAAAAATAAGTCCATCCTATGGATTTTCCAAATAAAACCCATCCCACAAAACTACCTTTGTTTCAACCTCTAAATGAAAAACCACACAAATATCCATAAACCCAATTCCTAACCCCACCCATTTCATTTAATCAAATATCCTTCTTCTTTGAGAAAAAACTTCTTTCATTCCATCCCTACTCAGGAAACTACCAACAACGACATGAAACTAGACACACAACATAAAATAACACAATTTCTAGGTATGGGGTGATTCTTTATTCATGTTACAAAAGGGGAAACACTCATACCAACCACTACAATAATCATTCTTCAAATTCATTTTTTCCAATCCATTCTATCAACAGGAAAACTACCAACTTACATCCAAACCCCACAACACACCTCATTACAACCAACCCGACATACCTTCTGTACAAACATACCAATTCCAACATAACCAACAATAAGATAAAAAAACCCATTCTGACATAGTCCCACTACACAAAACTGCTCAATTATTCCTTAACCAAACAATCTCTCAACCTGAGATTCCATTAAACCACCCAAAAGTACCCCACACAATTGCATCCCCAACATCATCACCAAATTAACCACACATAAAACACAGCCACAGAAAACAAGGAAATTTGTTTTAACATTTATCCAATACTCATTCTTTAATTCCACTTGAACATTTTAGGGATTATCAAAGAAGATGTTAAATCTTGGGGTATCCCTTTATTTAACCGGGCGTACGTGATTAATCAATTTCATATTTATAACCATTTGATATAGGACCAACAATAATTATAGAGAATCACCAGTGCATAAGAAAAGACCACTAAGAACCATGAGTTTAGAAGGAATACAACTAGAAAATACACAACATGGATCTGGAATAAATAAAAAAATGAAAATATCATTATCATCATCATAACCCCTCATTTACTTGGTCTTATTATCTTTTCAATCATCATATTACACCCCTCATTTATTACTTTGTTTATAATTGATAGAACCATATCCACATGAACATATTATTATACCCACCCTTCATGATACACAATTAATGAGAGATGAAGGAAATACAAACATGGAACAATAGCCCATTAATAACTCCTCCTTGAACAAAAATCATAGTGTGTTTGAGTAGAAGGGGGGAATATATGAAAAAACTAGATCAATGGCTAGAGCATAGATGTGACTCCTCGTGGAATAAAGGTTTTGGTTGCACAAATAGGAAAAATGGTTCAAAGAAGAGAGGGTCTCAACATTAGAAAAAGGATGATCCTATATCAATGGAAGTGAGCAAATTTCAAAGTACATAAAATTAGGATCATGGTCGAGACTATATGTATTTACCACTTGAAAGTCTTAGGGGAATTATAATATTATGTATATAATGATTATCCTCACAGATGGTGGGAACAACATCTGAAACACAAAAACATGATAAGTAACTCATTTAATGTCAAAAAAATGTAATAGGAGAGGAACTGGAAAAACTGTATATTTTTTACAAACTATTGGAAATGAATCATCAATGGGTGAGTCACAAATACGAGTCACCAAAATGAGTCACCAATGTGACTCACTGATGCAAGTCGCTGACGCGACCTACTGATGTTTGACTCATCGACATGAGTCACCGGTGTGATCCACCGACATTGAGTCACCAATGTGAGTCACTGTCGTGACTCACCAATTGTGAGTCACTAACATCACCCACTGATGTGACCTACCAACATGACCTTGAAATTCATAACTCAATAATGAAACCTATTCACACAACCTATCGATGCCTGAAAATCAACACGGCCTACCAATGCGAACCACCGACGTGACCTACCATTGAAAAAACTAGAAAACTGGAAAACTCTAGAAATACGACACTATCACCTCCCATAACACCTCAAACACTAGATTTTCACAAAATAATAGACCTAATAAGTGTGATCCATTACATCAGATAACTATCAAAATATTTCATCCCTCGATAAATTCAATACCAAACCAATATGAATAAGGGGTCTGAACAACCACCCTCTAAGATACCACTCAAGGATAAACCACCCTATGTTGTTCGATACATGGATTGAAACCTCAACATCCAAGAACACCTCCTCCAAAATATACTACCCCATACGCACATAAGATACACCACACAGCACCAAAATCCACACTATCTAAACACATGAATCAGTGAAATTCCTTCTTCCATGTAAAGATACTATCATCTTCTGGTGGTATTTGACTCACCCACATGCGTTTAAATTGCATCCCCATTAATGTGTCATGATTAGGGAGAAAGTTCTTCAATTTAAATTTGTAAGGATTTTATCACACATCATAGAACAAGGAAACAACTCATCTCATAGAATCCCAAGGTCTAAATATTACATCATAGAGAAAAAAATAAGGAAAACCCCAAAAAAATATAGGTACTGGGAAAGAATCCATGCTTCATTCTCCCAAGTACTCTCCTCCAGGCTACCATGCCTCCACAACACATGAACCAATGGAATGGTCCATCAACACAAAACCTTCTACCAATGATCATGGGTTTCAAATGGCTTCTCCATGAATTTTTCATCATCCTCGATATCCAACTCTCCCAAGTCAATGACATGTGATTCATCGTGAAGATATCGAAAAATATTGAAGACGTGAAAGAATTTGTAGATCCTTTCCAATTTTGGGGTAAATGATAGCTGGTATGCCACCTCACTAACTCTTCCCAACACCTCTAAGGGTATGATGAAACTGGGAGAAATATTACACCCTTTTCCAAAACTACACTACCCACATCGAGGGGAAAACATCAAGAACATGTGCCCTCCAACCATGAGCTCCATGGGCTTCATCCAACAAACTACATATGACTTCTGTCAGTCCTATTCTGACTTCATCCTCTCACAGAGAAGATGAACCTTCTCTGTCATAGTCTACACCACATCAAGACCTAGAGCAATTGTCTCCCAAACCTCTGACCAATACAAGTGAAAATGACATGACCTCCCATATAAATATTCGAATGAGGCCATAAAATGGTAGAGTGATAGTTATTTTTGTAAGAAAACTATACCAAGAGAGTGTGT
Organism: Viscum album; assembly: GCA_963277665.1. Classification (NCBI taxonomy): domain Eukaryota; kingdom Viridiplantae; phylum Streptophyta; class Magnoliopsida; order Santalales; family Viscaceae; genus Viscum; species Viscum album. The sequence goes on from OY728127.1 coordinate 608,652,228, forward strand.
CACACCCAAGACCCACCAAAGTCCAAGACGAATTCTCTCAACCTATCCTCCATCTTTTGGATGGTCACTCTATCTTCCCATATGTTTGAGGGTGGAAGGTTGTGCTAAGTAATAACTAGTTTCAAAAAGCTTGTTGCAATCCCCTCCATGAACATGAGGTAAAACATGTATCCTTGTATGAGATAATGGACCTCATAACTCCATTTAGCCAAACCAACTCATCCATGTACCACTTTGACAAGGAATCCACAGCACTTGAGATGTTGATTTATAATAAGTGTGCCAATTTAATTAGTAGATCCACTACTACCTAGATAGAATCATAACCTCCCTGACCATTGGGTATCCCTGTGAAGAAATTCCTCGAGATTTCATCCGATTTCTACTCAGGGACATCAAAGGTCTATCATAAACCATAGGGGACATGGTGCTCAGCCTTGAACTGTTGGCACACTATGAATTTCAAGACAAACTCCGGTAAAACTTACTTCATCCCGGGAAACCAAAACCGCTCCCTCAATCCACAATACTAATTAGAAACTCCGTGTTGTGCTACTAGGGGTGAGATATAAAAATCATAGAGAACTCCGTCGCACATTGCTATTGGAACAAACAGTCTACCATAGAACAACATATGATTATGACCATCCTACAATTATCCCTCATGAGCATCAACTTAGTGATCAGGATCATGAATCACCCACTAAAACAAACTGAGTGTTTAAAAACTGCTTATTAGATTCAATTTTTTAAATAGCTGCTAATTTTTTTTAAAAATAATTTCACAATTGGTTTTTATAAAATTCCACTAAGCATTTAAAAAATTTAATACACATAGCACTTCACCCCTCCCCCAACAGCCCCAAACCCCGGACCCCCACCCCTAGTGATTCCTCAAATCCATAACCCATCACTACCCATCATCAAACCTCACCGAACCTTGCCTCGCTGTGCCTCACCCCACTTCACCTCACCTCACAATGCCTTGCCTCAACACACCTTGCATATCAGAACCTCCCCTCGCTTCATCGTACCTCTCTGCTCCTCGCCTCACTACACCTCACAACCCCTCTCTACCAATCCCGACTCGCACCTCTCCACCCCTCAAAGGTCAAGTGGTAAGTGAAGGTATCACATAAAAATTTTATTTCTATTTTTTTCAAAATTGGAAGATATTGATGGTTAAATAGGTGTTACATCACAGGTTTTATTGCTAGTATAGTGTTCAGAGTGCTTCATAGACCATATAAGGGGTGTTGGATATGTCTTCTTTGTGATAGTAGTACACAATATGTTTTAAATCAATTGAATGTATTTTCTTAAAGTAAATATATAGTTATAGTTATTTATAGTTTATTATTAATGTTATGTGATGGGATGAAAATTTTGAGAGTTGATACAGACTCATATGTAGCATGGATGAGATTGGATTCCATGGTGTTTAAAGTGACAAGGATTGGATCTCCAATAGGTTAGTTTCTAGAAAACTATATAGGGATCTCACTAATACCCAAGCTCAGGACTATTAGGACTCCATTTCTTGAATCAATTTACCCAAACTTAATTCTGACCACCACGTTATTCTTGTCAGTCTTAGCCTTAAAAATAATAAATCCTTTCTACCATTCAGATTTAATAATGCCTGGTTTTCAAATTTGAATTTTTCTATCTTCCTTAAAAATTTCTGGGAGTCTATGAACCATCACAAAGATGATTTTTCCTGTATTACTAAATTAATGCACCTAAAACAATGTATTAAGGGATTTTGTAATTCTGAATAAAAGAAATGGAAAATGGCATCTCAATCCTTGAGAATGATCTTTCCTAGATTCAAAATAACACCACATTCTCTGACTTCTCTACTGATCCTCAAGATGAATTCATCACCACCATGAAATTGAATTTTCTCGTTGTCCTTAATGGAAAAATTATTAAGAAAATTGTCAATGAAAAATGTATTTCGGAAGGAGACAAACACTACGTTTTATAACACTCTTCAAAGAATAAAGAATATTTGTCATCCTATTTCCTTCTTTAGGGACACTGACACCCTCCTTGACTCTAAAGAGGCCATTTCTATTATTGTGGTCAACTACTTTGATAATATTTTCAACAACTCATATATCAATAAGGACCTTCTTCCTGGGGTCATTCTGATATTGGTGAATGATGAAGAAAATATTTCTCTTTTAAGCATCCTTCTTGACCACGAAATAAATGACACAATCATTAGCCTTAATCCTGATAGGGGCCCGGGACCTGATGGTTTTAATAATGGGGTTTTCAACAACATTGGGAAATTATTCACATGGATGTGTGTAAAATTTTTAAATCATTTTTTTCCAATGGGGTTCTCCCTCATGGTCTTATTGCTCAATTCCATACCTTAATTACCAATGGGGCCAATGCATCTGAAATCCATCTCTTCTGGAACATTTCCTTTATTAACCCTCTTTATTAAATCATCAAAAAACTGCTTTCCAATAGACATTCTTCTCTATGTCAAAAAATATTATCCATGGAATCATTTTGGTTTATAAAAAGAAGATCTATACAAGATTGCTTCTTCCTTGCCTCGAAATTCACCAACACTCTATACAAAGCTAACAGAGGAGGTAATGTTACCATTAAGCTTGATATTTGGAATTTCTTTAATACCATTTACTGGAGCTTTATCTTTAATGTTTTTCAAGCCTTTGGTTTCAAAGATATTTTCATCAGTATGATTAATTCCTTGTTCAATTCAGGCACTATTTTCAATCTTGTAAATGGCTCTCCTAAGGGACATTCTAAATTTACTAAAGGTGTATGGAAAGGGGATCCTTTATCTATAATCCTATTTTTCATAGTAGAAGATTACCTTAGTAGGATTCTCACATTCATTGTTACTCAAAACATACATAAAACCATTTGGGTGGATAGAAACTTTAGTGTGCCTACACATCTATTTTATGCTGATGACATAATCCTTTTCTTCCGAGGAGATAAAAGGAATATTCAAAATAACTGATATTCCTTGGATCATTATGAAGAGAAATCTGGTAAATTTATAAGCTGGAGTAAAAAAAATTTCTTAGGAATTTTTTTCTCATAACAGAAAAAATGACATTATCAATTGTCTTGATATCAAAGAAGGATACTTCCCCTTCAAATACCTAGGGGTTCCAATTTTTTGGGGAAGGCTAAAATCTATATTATTTTCTCCTGTTGTTAACCATGTTTTCATCCAGGTGTAAACATGGAAGGGAAAATCACTCTCTATGGCTGGAAGGATTTTTTTTGTGAAATCTACAATTCTGTTTAAATTGGTCTACTCGCTGATGATTTATAAATGGTTTGTGGGTCTTCTTAAACAAAATTAATTTTTCCTTCAAGAATTTTGTTTGGATTGGAATCATTTTAGAAACAAATCTTGTGACCATTATTTGGGATACTTTTTTGAAAAACATTAGATAATGTTGGTATTGGTATAAAAAACATTCAACTATTCAATGATGCCCTACAAGATAGACTTACTTGGAGGTAGATTAATAATAAATCTGACTCTATTGATTTTATTTGAAAAATATCCATTGACCAACTTCTGAAAGGGAATTTGAACTATATCCAATCTTCCATATGGACCACCATTAGGCAATTTTGTGCAAAAATTATGGTTAACTATTGATAGATGGTTAGTGATGATTCTTCCAGGAATTTTAGGTTGGATAATTAGACTGGTGTCCCTCTATGTCCTATGTTACCTCCGAAAACCTCCCTAGTTAACACCAACTGGACTATAAAGGATATCATGCATTCTGGTAACTTCAACATTCCTGACAACATCATACATATTATTGACAATTAATCCTATACTAATGAATATGATTTTTTATCTGGGAGCCTACTTACAATAGAGTTATTGACTCAAAAAGATTCTATAATCACAATATTTAAATTCTATATCCCTACTCTGTTTGGTTAAAATATTTAAATAAAACCTTGATTAAGCCATCGAGACTCAATCTTGGTTGGCGTATTTCCCACAAATTTGTTCCCACTATGGCCAGTCTTCAATCTTTTTGAATCCATCATTGTTATAAGTGCCAATTTTTACACCAGTATAGAGAAAATTCTAACCATATGTTTTTGTCTAGTGCTATGGATTAAACAATTTGGAATTCTATTACAGACTTGTTTAGATGCATATTGTTACACTCTAACTCTATTAGTGCTCAATTAAAATGTTGTGTGGAGCTTTAATCTGTGTATAAAATCAAGAAAATATTCTTAGCGGTAGTTGTATAGCTCCTTAATGTGATTTTGTGTTATAGAAATTCCATTATCCACAAGAATTACTCATTCAGTCAAAATGCATTCCAGATGATAATTCTAATTTCCATTACGGATGATGCTTCAATATAGAAATATTATTATGAAAACTGCATTGGTGATTTAGTTATCCATCATCATCTTAGAGTTGATGGTATCTATAGGTAACTGTGGCCCACCTTCGAAGTGTTCTAGAAAAACCTGCTTCCATGATATATTAATGTGAATGTTGATGGTGCCTCCAAATGCAATTTGGGACCTACTGGTTGTGGTTCTATCTTCAGGGATTTTATTGGGCAGTGTCATGGACGCTTCATTGGATGTTGCATTACAGCCTCATCCTTTCAGGTAGAAATGATTTGTGGGATTCATGTTGTTGAATTCATCAAGAAAAAGGGTCGGAACAACATTTGGCTTGAGAGTGACTCAACCACCATTGTCCAGGCGATTTGGAATGGAGTTGACCATCTCACTTGGGCTCTCACTTCCCAATGGATGAGATGCCTGGCTTCGCTTATGGAGATCAACTACATTGTCCCACATACCTTCTGTTAAGGGAACATGGTTTCCGATGGTCTTTCCAACATGGGTATCAGCCAGGGAATTACTTGGTTGTCTGATCTACCTATTGAGATTCTCCCTCATTATGAAAGGAACTGTAAAAGGATTCCTTATTTCAGACTCATATAATTACCTATTTTTTGAATAAATTGTGTCTTGGTATTTGACTAAGACACCACCTTTTAAAAAAAAAGTGTGTGATCTTGTATCAAAGATCAAAAACCATGATGGTTCTGAATGTCCAAATGGATTCCCCAAAGGGTGACGAAGAACTTGTAATGATAAGGGGATAACTCTCAACAACATAGTTCCCTACGATCAACTGGTGAACAATGTGATTGACGAGGTCCTTACCTATGATTCATGTTATTTATGTGACCTCACTAATTTTTTTTATTTGTTTGTATTCATTATGTGACCTCCCATAAGTGACTTGGGATGTCATATTATTTATAAAACTAACACTATTCCATTTTGCCTCAAATATAGGGTTATATTTTAAGAATGTATTCTTGTTCCCTATCACATCATGTATTTGATTGTGTACCTCCCTAAGAGGTAGGTAATGTGATATGTTTACCATTATTTAGTATTATTTAGTTAAGGAACTCTAATGATAGTGTTTTGGCATGGTATATTGTGTTATTCGACTGATGAACCATACCTTCATTGATAATTTAGTGGGATGAGTATCGATTCTTATATTTAAATAATTAACCACTAGTAAATTTCATAAAATTTCATGATAATCCAATGACATTTTCAAGGTTTTGACCTCTTGAGTCATGTTTTTAGAGACATATATTTTCAAAAATGAACTTGTGATCTTTTTTATCAGACTAAATTTTAGATTGATGTACTATATATTCCTACATTTAATAAATATTCAATGATTATTTCCATATAATTTCACATAAATTAAGTGTAATTTAATTTGGTTTGACCATTATAAGTATATTTCAGAGTTATAAAATAATATATTTTTTCAATTTCATTCCATAAAAGAGAACCAAAACATATAATGATGTGATTTTTACTCTTATATTTCAAACATTATTCACTAGTAATTTTCTTAATATTTTAAAATAATCTAATGTTATTATCTATAATTTGACCCTCTAAAAAATGTTTTTAAAGACTTTTATATCATTAAAAACACATTTTTGGTTATTCTAAATAAACTAAACATCGATTGTTATTATCTATAATTTGACCCTCCAAGTTTAACAAATATTAAAATAATAAAACTAATTTTTTGGTCAATCAAAGAATACTAACCGTCATATATATATGTGGCGTCTTTTCTAATATTTCACAAATTAATATGTAATCATTGTAACAAGATTTCATGAAAATATTAGGTTCTTTTATTGGTTTTAAAGCCCTTAAATAATTCAATTTACAAAAATTTATATATTTAAAAATATTATTGCGTTCATTCTAAGAACAATGTAAATAATATTGGATTTTATCTATTCATAAATGTAAAATATAATTAAAAGATAATTTTCCTCCCATTTAATGATAATTTATGGTTGTTTTCTTAGTTTTCATATTAAATATAATGATCTTTTGTGGAATGTTTATTCCATTCCTCAAGTATATATGAATATGATAGAATATACTAGGTTAACCTGGTAAGGTCGTATGAAGATTTATTTTTCACACCATTATAGGTCACCCCTATGGGCATGTATACCTTATATTTAGACTTTAGTTAAGCACATCACATGTAGTAGATTGGTATTTTAATGATTGAATCATGTTTTTAAAAAGGGTGTGTTGAGGCCTAAGGACAGATGTAGGTCTAGATTTATAGTGTTTTATTATTTGGTTTATTTTATATTCTTTATCATACCTTGGACTATTATTGTTTGTTTGAAAGTATAATTTAATCAAGGCATTTAATATATAATCTTGATTATTTTACTATTTAAATTGATATGTGGTAGATGTCTTGGTTATTTTTCCAGTATACTATACACTAATTTGATGTATTTTCCCATCATATAATATGGATTTTTACCTTGGAACAAGTTTTTACCCACATGAATATGTGTTGAAATTTTTGAGGTATGTCGAACCTCATCTAATACGATGATTCTAGAATGGGAAATTACAATGTGACATCATAGAATTTAGATTATTTTATAAATTGGGTATATGGAAGAGGGGAATATGAAGAATTTATCAAATCTTGTGATAAACCATATATAAGTTAGTCATGAAATCCTTTTCAGTGGTAAGTCCTGGTTACCAAGGGTGTGGGATTTTTCGTATTTCATTTTTCTTCTATTATTGAGTTTTATGGAATATAATGTTCTAACAGAATTTGTTATTTTAAATTTTCATCTCCTCTATCACTAGAATGAGGTCCATGTACAAGAACCATATTTGTTATATATTACTTTAATGAAATATACACGAATGAATTTAATTGGAATTTTAAAATGGGATTCAGTTTTTTAAATTATCAAAAAATCATATATATAGTTCCAAAGTATTTAACCTCAATTAATTTATGTAACATTATTGATCCATTCATAAATATAATTATTTATAATTTTGGTAATTGAACTCACAGAGTCATGAAAATTAATCAGTGATTCCTTCTACTGTATTTATATATGAAAACCTTATTTAACATATTCATATATTTTTTTTCAATTTTTATATATTTATCTATTTTACTATTTAGTAATATTTTTGTGTTTTAATTGTATTTGAATAAAAGATGGATAAAAGATGGAATACATTACCGAGGAACACACCTCAGTATGCTAAGGTGTTTTTTAGAGTTTTTATATTTTTCAATTTCCAATCAATCCATTGACGGGTGTATAAGATGTCAATGTATTAAATGTAAGTGTAGAAAATGGTTGAAAAGAGATTAAGTTTATGAACACATGATATTGAATCAATTACCTACTCAATATTTGTTTTGGATTTGGCGTATGGAATCAAAAAATATAGAAAGTTTGAGAAAAGATTAGTATCCACAGAAAGAGATCCCAACTTCACTGAAAATGGGAAATGAAATAAAAAACCTTATAAAAAACGAATTGGAAATTTCAAGACACGAACAACAAAATAAAAACATATCAGAACAACCATTTGAGGGTGATACAAATAAAAACGTGACAAGTGATGTTTTTGAGACATAGGACAACAATTTCAAGATTTTTACATATTAATGGATCCTCATATTGATTCTATAGAGACTAGTGTAAGAGAAATATTACTTGAGTAGACAAATTCATTTCATGTTTTAGTTGACAATGTAAATAAAGATTTGTATAGTGGATGTTTGAAGTATTCAATACTCTCTTTTCTATTGATGTCATACCATATAAAATGCCTATGTGAACTTACAAATAAGGCTATGTCCATCATATTGGAATTTTTGTGTGAATCATTTCCTGAAGCAAAGATCCTTGAGTCTTTTTATGATATGAAAATTGTTTTTAACAAGCTAGGTTTAATTATACCAAAATTAATTAATGTCCCAATGATTGTATTCTTTATTGGGGAGAGAATTAAAGCAGACATAATTTTAATAAATTTTCTTCCTCTAGATTGCGGTCTATTGGTGATGTTGGAAGTATGAGTCGACATACTACCATGAAGAAGTAGAAAATAAAAACACCTACAAAGGGTTTTCGTTACATTCCATTAAAGCGTCAATTTTAAAGATTATTAATGTCATAAAAAACCACTTAACACATGATTTGGAATTTTTTAGATAATAATAATGATGGGTTAATGAAACATACAAGAGATTCTCAATCATGGAAGACATTTGATTCAATACATCCATATTTCTCATATTATCCTAGGAATGTTCGATTAGAATTGTATGCTGATGGATTTAACATATTTTTTAATTTGAGTACTAGTTACAACATTTGGGTGATTTCTTTGATCCCTTACAATCTGCCTCCGTGGATGTATATAAAACAAACATATTTTAACATTTAGATAATTATTCCTTGAAGAAATTCCATGAAATGATATTTATGTATACATTCAACCATAAATTGAAGAATTAACGGATTTACGGAGAAATAGTGTTGAGACATATGATTCATCTTCTAGAATAATTTTCAAAATGCAAGAAGCTATAATGTGGACCATTAGTGACTTCCCTAGACATGGGAATTTATCTAGTTGGAAAACTTACATGGGGATGAAAATTCCTATTTAGAACATTGATTTTATGCCTTAAGTGATACATCATAGTATAAAATGGTTCTTCTTATGTAATCAATGATTTCTCTATTCATTTCATAGATTTCGGCTAAACAAGTAAAAATTCAATGGTTTCATTGATCATAGACCACCTCCAAAGTTGTTAATAGGTTATGAACTATTGTAACAACATGGAAATGTTGAAACATAATTAGGGATGGTTAATCATTTGAATGATAGAGGGAAAAGAGTTCCAAGTGCATCATTAAGTGATATCAGAACACAACAATGGAAGGAAAAAATTATATTCATCAAAATTCTGTATTAGGAATTTAATTTGTTGCGGAATAATATTTATGTGATGTATGTTGAAATTTTTTTTTGTGGCAATTTGATATTCAAATTGCTTAATGATCATGAATATTTAAAGGATCATCTTAATGATGTGAAATACTTACAAGAAATGAATATAATGTGTGATCTCAAGCTATAACAGAATTGAAAGTATGATAAGAAAATTATTGTAATGAAAAATAAGGATAAAGACACATTTAATCACATTTTAAAACATTTTAAGGTATTTGATGGGTATTCACATAACATATCATGGTTTTTTGACGTAAATATTCATAGGTTACAATGATTGAAAATTCAAAGTTCACATATTTTTTTACAGCAGTTACTTCCATTGGAATTGCATAGATTATTACCTAACAATTTTACTACTACAATACTCAAATACTATACATTTTTTAGGCAACTATGTGAGAAAACTCTATATCCATTTCATCTTGACAACCTTCATGAGATATTTTTATTTACACATTGAGCAATGGAGATGATATTTCTTCAATTTTTAACTATAATGATGCATTTAACTGTGCATTTGGTTGAGGAAGATAAATTTGGAGGCCCCATAAATTATAGATTGATGTATACAATTAAGGGGTACTATATTTATATATTTTTAGTTTCAATAAAAAATTTTGGGAAATTCATTTGATACATAATTATGTTTTATTATTTTATTTTACATATATCATTGGCATTTGAAATCATACTTGAAAAATAAATCTCAACCCGAAGGTTCTATTTTTGAAGGATATTAGAAATAGGATTGTCTTACCTTTTACTCTAGATATATGGATATTATTGAGACAAGATTCAATTCCATTGGATGTGTTGACGACACATCAACTCAATTTGAAATACATGGGAAATAAAAAATCTTTCCTACTATTGGCCAATCAGTTGGGTGGTGCTCAAATGTTACACTAACAAAAATTGAATTATTATAGGTACATAGATATGTGATGCTGAATAATGAAATTTCTGGTCCATTTATTTTATATTTGAGAATATAAATAAAGATATGAATGAGAGGAAGAACATGATATAATAAATATATAACAAAAGATCTTAATAAAGAGCTAGTGGAATGGTTTCCACGATATATAAGATCATAAATATTGAAATCAATAGGGATATTATGATGATAAATAAATTTTGAAAATATAAAATGTATATTTTTTTCATATCATGAATATAGATTATCGAACAGCGTTTTCAGATGATTTGATGTTTCTTACTCGAGGTCCTCTAAAACACGATATAATGTTTGATGCTTACAATATTAATGACTTTAGATTTTGTATAGTTGATCAAGAAGAGGGTTTGAAAACATATAATAGTGGAATATTTATGTTTTCTGAATTGGAATACTACTGAAAATTGACTGATTTTATTTAATTAAACTACCCAAGTAATTTTTCAGTTATTTCATTCAGATGAAGTAGGGTGTATATTATCAGGGGTGTTAAAATAGATTCATTGAAATTTACTTCTGTGAACATCTCTTTCTTAATGGTTGTTAGTGACCATGAACTGTATGATTCGTATATCTGATCATCAGAAAAGAAAATGGTGTATTATTTGATAGATGTCATGGATGAAGGATGGAGTGTAATTGCTCACATAAAAATAGAGACTTGTATGATATCGGTGATGAAGTGGATGATTTGACTTATGACATTGAATCTAATAAACAACAAGAAACAATCACATTTTTCCATCATGATATAGAAATTTTTAGCATTGGATGAGTGGATGAAGTAGATGATGTAATAATAGAGTAGGAATCCAACATGATTGATGGATAAAATTATTATATGTTCAGTTATCCATTCATTTATCAACCACATATGTAATTTGTGTAGTTATTCATTATTATTGTTAAGTATATTTTGTATGTTTGTGATGTGAATCTGTTATCATTTATATTTTTTTGCCTTCATGAATTTTTTGAAATATCTGTTATGAACATACTTTTATTTGATTAAACGACCATTAATCTTAAGAGGTAGCGTAATACTCACACTATGGTGTCAAAGTGTTTTTCTAGAAATTGATCGACTCTGGTAATAATTTCATTAGATTAAATATTTATTATACAATGTTATCTATTTAATAAATTAAATTATTTATTTATCTTTGTTTAATGCAGCCACTATGTTTAGGCCACCTAGAATCCCGAACAAATTTTTGGTTGAATGGTCATAAAAAAATGTGATTGGATTTATGTTAATGAGTATGCCAAAAAATTTGGGTTATGAATTCATCTTTCATTATAATAACTTATTATCAGTCGTCACTATATTAAAATATATTGATTCTAATTTTACTGAAATTTTATTTATAGGTAAAAATTAATGAACTATGTGATATCAATCCCACACATTCCTACTGAGTCTCCTAGGAATACTAGTTGGTAAAGACCTTGGAAAATAGAATCCTGGTTGAGTGCGTGGATGGGTTTGGGACTATTACCATCTGAAGTCCTTTGAAGGAAAATATGGATTTCATGTGATTACTAGTGGTGAGAAGGTAAATAATAAAACTTCAAAATCCATTATTTCACAAAAATTTATTGATTTTAGGTTTAAATATAAAAATACAACATTTTTTAGTTTTTGATATAATTGCCTTATAGGTTCTAGTAGTATGAAGTAGTGATTACCATGGAGAGGGTGATGAGAAGAGTTCATAATTGGGAATGATTAGTGGAGATGCTTTTTTCATGTACCAATATATCCAATGTCGGTATTTATTATCTATTTATTATATTTTAGATGGGATCGGGACAACAGGTTCCCAATGTATGTGTTTTATAACCATGTGCCTATATGCTGTGTTTTAACTGGATTTTGAGATTAATATTTCTATATGATCATATATTATTTTTAGATTATTTTCTCTCTTTTATATATAGTTTGATCTGACTATTATATTCTATTATTTCCCACTAATTTTTCATGTTTTCTTACTAATTATGTTTAAACTCACACCTACATGGGATTTTCATACAAGATTTTTTTTCATATAGAGAAAACTGGTAGATAGTGTCCTTAGTGGACCTAGTATATATGGATCATTGAAGCAAGTGGACGCACTGACCATGTTTGGTGGTCAGACATAGGGATCTTGAGTTGGGAAGTCCTCTACTTTTCACTTTCAGTTGTTTCTAGATTAGGACTTACATTCCTTCTTCTTGGTTTGGAATGTATTTTACACTTTTTCTTTTCATGACTATTTATCTATATCATTCTGATGTATTCCCTATAGGATACTACATGAAATTTTTAGACCAATAGGTTTTATTTTATTAAACCTATTTAGTATTTCATGGAATTGAGTGTGTGTGTTCACGTACAATAGGATAAAGCCTCCCAATTCAGTGATATTATTAACATGTTCTTGTCACTGACCCTTTAACTATTGTGGGTGAACATGTAGTGTCACTCTTATCTTACTAAGGTCCCATGTAGGGTCCCTATAAGTCAAGTCATGACACAAAACCCCATGGTTTTCTCCATGAATGTAATCTCTATCTAACCCCAAACATTATATGAAAGTATATAACCATTTCCAAATCACACATCACAACCTAGTCATACTAACCAAGTATAGTTTTATGTTATCTCTCAACAGACTACGGGCTTATATCACTTATCCATACCATGATATCTCAACCCTTTAGCATATTGGATATACCCTATCCATCAGACCCTCAGTTTGATTAGTATCCCTCGGTTTTCACCTTCTTGTCAGAGATCAATCTTGATGTGTTGGGTGATCTCGCTTTTTGGAGTTTTTTGTGCTCTATTGGTACATGGACCCAATTTTTTTATCATTGTTTTATTATTCTTGGATAATACATGGGGATGCAATTAGGAAAATCAGTCTATGTGGATTCTATTAAGTCTAATAACATAGAGGCATCTATATTGTTTTTCATGATCTCATAAAGGGGTGTGATTTGTTTAGGATGTCCTAGGATAACATAGAGTATTTACCGAATGTATAAATCCAAGTTAGTTTTAATCCTCACTTGTGGAAGTTCAGACAATTTATGAATATTTAGGGTGATTTAGATTTTGGATGGAAATTTCTTATTGGTTTGAATCATTAATGGCCCTTTTGATGAAAATGGTATTCAAGATGGACAGTTTCATATTGATAATTATTTCTTTATTATTAAATTAATTTAACTTTTTTTTGTAATTTTGGTGGATTTAGTTTTAACATGTGAAGCCTCATTTTAATGGAAGTATGTTGATTCTTTATAGCCAGTTTTAAATGTATTAATTTTTTTTCGCTTGGAAATGTGTTGTGTAATAGTTTTATGAATCAACGTACATTTAATAAGAAATGTATTGAGAAATGTAATGATTATTTCAATGTATTGAGAAATATTTTATTTATTTATTAAATATGTTGATTCATTCCATGTTTTTATGTATTATTGATTCTTTAAATGTGTTGTTTCTTGTTTGATTCTTTCAATGTATTGAGAAATGCATTATTTCTTTTAATTTTTTGTTTTCCTTTTTCATTGTATTGATTATTTATGTTTTAATGAGAATCAACGTATGTTGATTCCTTAGTTTTAACATGTATTTTTTTCCTTGTATTATGATTATATACATGATTATTTGGTACAATTTTTAGTTTCACTATTGTGTTGTTCTGGCTACAAGTTCTGGGGCTGCAGAGACTGCTGTTTTTTTAATGCGTGAGATAACAGTGGATTAAACAACCAATAGATATATGATTTTTTTCACTGTAGTTTAAAACATCACTATATTATGGAATTTTTATGTCTGTGGTTAAAATAGATACTAAATGTGGAAAAATTACTCTGTAGTGGTTTTATCCATATTATTCATGATTTTTTTAGTAAAAGTCCAGACATTATCAACGATTAGAAAATGCCGCATGATACTAGTTTTTTAACCAAAAACAGCCACTAAAACTCAGAAAATATCATAGAAAACAACTTCTACAACACCTTTTAGATACCACCTCTAAATGGAAGATACCTCCATGTATTGAATGCCGACACCAATTTTAGAGGTGGTTTTTTTAAATTGTTAGAGAACCATATTCCAGTGATTTAAACTTTCGTTAAATAAATAAACCACTAATATACGCTTAGTTTGTTATAGCTACCTTTTCCTCTGATTTCCCCTACTAAGACTCCTCCACCAATTACATTTTATATTTCATCACTTTCATCTAAAATAGACAACCCCTACCACCATCCATTATAGAATCTATGTTCTAGGTGGCCAAATCCACCATCGCTTTCCATGTGTTAATAGATTCCTGAACAACCTCCTTCTGCGACAATCAGCTAAGTGAATCTGTTACAACATTCTTATTTACTGAGGTGTAAGTGATCTTAAAATCATAGTCCTAAAGAATATCCATCCACCTCCATGGCCGTATGTTCATATCACAAGGGGAAAAGATATATATAAATATTATGTGGTCCGTAATGACCAGAAAGTGCTCTCCAATGATGTAATTACATCATAAATTTAACATGAACATGACCTCTACAAGCTCTATATAATGGTTAGAATAGTTATGTTCATAAGGAAGTAACTTCCCAGGCCCATAAGAGACCACTCATTGTTTTTACAACATCACACACACCAAGAATAGGTGGGAAGAATCACAAAAGAACACGAAAATAACACATTCCTCTAGAAACCGGAGCACTAGACCACTGACCACCTTCCCCTTCAGATTGATGAAAGATTCCTGAAACTTCTTAACCCACACAAAATCTTGGTCCTTTATGGTCAACACCCTTTGTGGAGATGCAACACAAGAGAGATTTCATACCAATCTCTTGTAATAGTATTATAGACCATGGAAACTGTTAACCTCTTCCATGTTCATAGGTAATTCCCATGAAAAAACTTCCTCGAACATTGATGGGTCCACCACTATGCCCTACTGGGTCCACACATGCCCAAGAATGTGCACCTATCTCATCCAAAACATGCAGTTGGACAACATCACATAGATATAGTGGCATCTAAGAAACTCTAAGATAGTCTTGGATACTAGAAATGATCCTCTTATGAGTTTGAGTAGATCTAAATTTCATTTATGAATTCAATGAAAATCAGAGTGAGGAACTCAGGAATGAAAGAGTTCATTAGTTCCATGAATATGGATGGTGCATTTCTTATCCCAAACAACATAACAAAAAAATCAAAATTCCCATACTAGCACTTAGTCTTAGTGATTTAACCCTCATTCACCATCAACTTGTGATACCCAGACCATAAATCACTCTTAGAAAACTAACTTTTCACCCTTATCTGGTCAAAAAGATCATCTATCCTTAGAATAGGGTAACGGTTCTTGGCCGTCACCTGGTTCAACCTCGAGTAGTCTTTGCACAACCTTAATCCACTATATTCCTTATTTTAAAACATGACAACAACTCCCTATAGTGACACACTAGGCCAAATAAATCCCGTGTAAATTAGGTCATCAATTTGAATCTATAGCTCCTACAACTCAAAAGGTTCCATCTGGTAGGCGGCCATCGAAATCAGACCAGCACCAAGTTGCAAGTCCATCCAGAACTCAATGTCAAATCATGGGGGTAGATTCATAACATACATAGGGAAATCATCCACGAATTCTATAAAAAATATGGAAACCTCCACCATCGCATCATTCACGATTCCACTGACATCTCGATCAATAAGGAATGAGGAGTCTCTATGTAAAACATCCCTCCTAACAAACTCTTCTCACTAACGTAATCTATATTCTTTCTATTCAAATCTGAAAAAACAACTCTTCTCCTTATATAGTCGATGATAGTATGCATAGAAAAAAACTATTTGATTCCATGGATGACATCGTATGGCAATATCTATAGAAGAAAGAAATCCCCATTGGGATGATGCGTCCCCAACATCAACCTATATCCCCAAAAAACATCAAATAAGCTGGTATGGCCTCTAAACAAGGTACTCAAAACCAGGGGAACATACGTAATCATTATTTATTGTACCATAGAAATGGATATAGTGGGTTCAATGAAGGATTGTGAGGATCCCAAATAAAAAAAGAATAAGAAAGAGTACTAAACAAACATATCACACCACAAACTATTTTCAGCCATGCTAATACTACATCTTATGTAGCATGCAATTGACCATGCTGAGCTCCCTTTCCCCAATATTTTTTGGCCACCTCCCAAATGACACCTGGGTAGAGATCCCTGAGTTTGGCCTCCAACTACTCTGTCTCCTATCAGTGGAGAGAGATCCTACTATCCCGACTTCTGAAAAGGCCTAGCCAACAACTACTACTGAGGCATGTTCTGAACATTCCAACCTTTACTATACTGGGCTCAATGTGGGAAAATACTCTAAATATGTATGTTTCCTTAAAAAGTGAAACATCTCTGTCCCAAGTTCATCTAAAAGGGATAGGATTAGAAGGATGAAATAGGAATTGTCAGGGACAACTCCCAAATGGTCGGAACCTGGAAGGCCTTGATGCCTGAGACTTTCTATTGATAGCATTACCATTAGAAAAACTTTACTAGATCCTCTCTTACAGTATACCTCCTCTCATGTTAATTCTCTAAAATACTATATCCTTCTTCTAGACTATTAAGTATGTTGGTAAGGTGAAAGGAGTAAATGGATACTAGAGGGAAAAATGATGTACCTCCTCTACGCATCTCGGCTAAGACTCCCAATATAGAAATAGATCTTGAGAAAATAAAAGGATCTCGTTGAACATAATCCCTAGCTCTTGTATCAACATACTCCCATATTAGAGGGAGAGTATCTCCTACCACTTCTCAGCCTTTATGGTTGAAGAATGGAATTCCTCTAGGAACCCCTTCCCAAAATCGACCCGCAGAACATATGCCTCTTTCCACTATCTCAAGTATAGTCTCCACCACTGACATGTACCTCCCCTCATCTGGCTAGTTACAAATGGAACCCAGTATAAAATCGTAGACCATTTCATGAATAAGGTGATCTAAGGCTCCTCGATATTGATCAATATAAATATATATCCTAGAAACAACCCTCGTACTTTCCCAAGGTTTATGACTAGATATAACCTAACATTATCTCCTACTAGTTGTCCTCCTCCCCTAGATCAACCCTCTCCCGATCAGCCAGATCGATATGATGAGCCTCCATTGCATGAGCCACTCAGGGATGATGATCTAGATCCGTAGTGGAAAAGTAAATAGTGAACTCCAAAGATCAAGTAGTATGGAATTTAATTTAAGATTAATTTTCAACGTTTATTATTTAAATTCCCTTGAATTCCCAAAAATCAAATAGGAAGAGATGTCATTTTTATGCATGTACCTTACCTATATTATATACCCTTAAAACAGTGTAACATCACCTGGTCATTCGATAAGCTCAGAGTACATACATTGGATCCTGGGGGACCTAAAATCCCATGTCCTATCCAGTCTTCCCTAACCTTTGGCACACACCATGGTCCCTTAACACCATTTCCCTACCAACCCATGAAATCTACACTATTCCTAACTCCAAACATCATCCAATCTCTCAATATTCACCACAGATACCATTCTATCATGACCCCTACCTCCAAAGGTGCCCATCCTGGGATTCCAATGAATAAAGGGAGATAATGACCCTCGAGTCTTTCCTTCATTAATCACAGGGGTGGAGACTATAACTATGGGTATATAATCCCACAAAATGGGATGCATTACCCTTTTTATAGGAAATAATATTAGGAGGGAAGATGGTAGTTCCCATGAAATTCCAAACACAAAAATCCAGTACTGGAAATTTAAGCTATAGCCACGGTTCTAAATTGTGGCTATAGGTTATAGCCACGGTTTCATGAAACGTGGCTGGTATTGGTGTGGCTATAGGTCGGATCCTATAGCCACAGTTTCAAACATTGGCTATAGCACTATAGCCACAGTTTCAACAGTGGCTAAAGCCCTATATCCACGGTTTGAACTGTTTCTATAGCGCTATAGCCACGGTTTGAAACTGTGGCTATAGGATCATCCCTATAGATGAAAATAAAGGACACCTAAACTATGGCTAAAGGCCTATATCAACGATTTTAAACCGTGGGTAAAGGCCTATAGCCACGGATCAAACAGTGGCTATAGGCCTTTAGCCTGCATAAAAAAATCCAACATGGTGAACCGTGCTTGCTGTTGGGAGGTCTTCACCAGCACCCCCCAACACCCCTACCTCCTACTCCTACACACCTCCCCTGCCCCACCCCATGCACCTTTCACCCCCCTATGCCCTCTCCTCACATCACACCCCTCCCCCTAGACCGCCCCCACCCTGCACCAGCACCCCCCATACAAGGTAATACAAATCCCATGGAACCACCACCTTCTTCAAAAATATCCAAACCAACACAATTGAGTCAGATTCATCTTCATCAATCTCCTCAATGAAAATATTACACAACATAAGGCATGTATTCATCGCACTCACCTCTGACCCAATGGAGGTACCCATTCAGTAAAAGGAATTGGAACACAAAATCACCAAGCCCCTATTGTTCTGAACCAACCCGCCTCCCTTCGTCTCCCCCGCAATACACTATCCATCCACATTTAATTTTAATGCTAATCCCAAATTTTTCTAAACCAACCTTCCTCCCCTTATCTCCCCTATAATACATGATCCATCCACAGTCAATTATAATCCCATATCAGGAGGATTCCATTGAAGCCGCCTTTCCTTGACTACCTTGGAAAGAATCACTATTCATACAAATCCATGGACGAATTATTATCAGGGTCGTAGAAAAAATCCCTCCCTTGATAATCACTCCCAGCTCTGCCCCAATATTTTTCACTTGAACTTTAAAATAGATTGAGGAATTCCTCTTGCCTTCTCTTACATTATTCCTACCATCAAAAATATTCCCACACACATCCAAGAAAAAACATAAATGAATCATAACCTCCACCACTGGATCTCACCTAGGAACAAGGCCTCAATTATCTCTTACATGGATTTCCCGCTGCTGTTGATATTCAGAAATTTTCCCATAAACCTCCAGATCCCCCTCACCCAGTCACACAGAAAAAATAATTTCCAAGAAGATTCATAGTGTGGCCTTTGTACAAAAGTGACATCCAGAGGCCAGAGCCACCCCCTAATTCTGAATATTCTCCTCCGTTGGAAGCGCTTGATGTCTCATTCAGCAAACAAGAAAAATCATATGGTTTGGGATATCCTTGTACTAGAGTTTCAAATACCATTCGTTCATCCTGCATCTTACAAGAACCAAATTTATGAACTCCCTCCTCTTGCACACCTCCCCCACCCCACCCCCTACACCTTTTACCCCACCCCCTTCCCTCTCCTAACTGCACACCCCCACCCCCTAGACCCCCAACTTGTACCAACAACCCCAATGGAGGTGAATATAAAGTAAAAAAACACAAGACCTTTAAAATAAATAAAATAGTTACAATCTGTATACATGTGTGGGCAAAGAGCATAAAATTAGGTTGTTCAATAATATTAATTAATTTAATATATCCCATTAAATGTTCTGTTAGTGAATATAAAGTAAAATAAATAAAATAGTAACAATCTATATACTTATAAAAAGGGTGGTCCACCAAGTGCTAACAATGTAAAAATGATACAAAAATAAGCTCCAATAAATTGGTTGTTTGAAACATTCCTGATAGCATCAGTAAAAGCAAGAAAAGAATAAAGACATTTCACTAAGGATGCTCAGAATTCATACAATCTAATGCAGTGAAATCTGAATAATTACATGGTAACAAAAAACTATGTAAACTAGAAATATGTCAATTCATGTAAGTGTTGTTTTAGCATACCATAAACATAAAAATCATCACGGGGAACGCCAACAAGGGAATCAATTAGAGCAGTGAATTGATTGATCTGTAAATACCTGAATAAAGCCATAAATACATTAAAAATAGATAATTATCTTAACTAAAGTCTCGGTTTCTTATAGTGTACCAAGGCATGAAAGCGACCTGAAACTATGAGGTATGTTCCTCGTCATTTAGTTGTATGAGATATCCCTGTATGTGAAACAAATCATTATAAAATAATATTCCATTGAACATGAACCTTATAACATAAAAAATTAAGAAAATAAAAAATTGGACTCAATAAATTTAAATAAAAATATGAAAGAACTGTAAAAGGATTATTTACAAAATCCCCCCCCCCCAGGCTGGACCCCCTGGACAGCAACCCCCCCTGGACAGAATCCCCCCTAGACAGAAGCCCCCCTATTGGACCCCCTGGAAAGCCCCCCTGCTGGATAGCAGCCACCCTGTTGGATCCCCCTTGACAGAAGCCCTCCCTGACATCCCCCCCTGGACAGATGCCCCCCAGATAGATCCCCCCTGCTGGCTCTCCCTGGACGGCCCCCCTACTGGACAGCAGCCCCCCCTGCTGGACCCCCTGGACAGCCCCCCCTACTGGACAGCAGCCCCCCTTGACTGCAGCCCCCCTGTATATTAGGATGATCTCCTTGATGTATTGATGGAACATATCAAATGTTGGGTCAGTTGGGACTAGCTAGTTTGTTGTGGAATTTCGTAAATAAATGGAAGAAATTGGAAAGGTACTATGCAATTTTAGGCATGAAGGTATTTATTTAATGGGTTTCATGAAAATTTGAATATGTTAGAGGGTCATGACACATGAACTAGGCTTTAAAAATAATTACATAGTGGCTTCCATAATAAAAATGAATGATTGAAAATAGAAAATGGGGAGGGTGAAGTTATCCTAGGTTTTTGATAAAGGTCCCAATGCCTAAGTAGAGTAAACATATTTTCTGTAATCATCATCAAAATTTGATGATCCCATATTTATTATTTACTTTACATGGGATGCAGTCATATTATAACACTTTTATCCCAAACTAAAACATTCTATAGTTTTTAGTATATTGATAGTGTGGGGTCGAACCCATGGAGAATGTTTGGTAGAATAGAAAATTGGACTCTAATTTTTTTTAGGAGTCCTCAAAATTTGTATTGGTTTTGGGATATGATTGATGCTATTGAGTTTTATTTAACATTTAGTAAGAAGTAGGCATCACTGTCTATTTCAAGATTGTGGTAAAAAGGATAACATTGGTCCTAACATGGAATAATCCTTGGGATTAGTCTTCGAAGTGGATTTTAAAACACTATTTTTTCATGGAAGACCCAAAATCGATCTATATAAGAGTTAAATATTACTTAGTTTTGATATAGCTAAAAATGATGATTCTTTAATCCTAGTTGTAATGGAAGAAAGTGGAAAATGTTAATAGTCATAGCCAACTCAACACTAATCAGGCCAAGTTAAATCATAAAAATATAATATGGTAAAGTACTCATAAAATAATTCAATACATAGAATTTATTTTAAATTATTAATATCATTTGGGTTAGATGGTTCTGATTTAGAAATTCAATAGGATCATAAGACTCATACACTCAACCCTCCCCGTAGTTTTTTAGCCACTCCGGACTGTGATAATTATGATCGAAGAAAAAAACAATTGTTTAGATTTGATTTTGGGAGATAAAAAATAAGGGAGAAAATGAGAATTTCTCCCTGCCCCTGCCCCCCCCCCCCCACCTGCACACCCCCTGCCCCCTCTCCCTGCCCCCTTCCCCCACCTGCACACCCCCTGCACCCCTCCCCTGCCCCCACCTGCACACCCCCTCCCCATGCCGCTGCCCCTCGCACCCACCTGCACACACCCCTCCCCCTGCCCCAGCACACCCCCTGCCCTCCCACCTCCACACCCCCTGCCATTTCTCCATGCCCCCTACCCCCCACCTACACACCCCCTGCCCCCTCCCGGTCCCCCCACCTGCACACCCCCTCCCCCCCCCACCACTTGCAAAAACCCCTCCCCCTGCACCAACACACCCCCTGCCCCTCCACCTACACACACCCCTGACCCTCTCCATGCCCCCTGCCCCCCACATGCACACCCCCTGCCCCCTCCCCTACCCCCCCACCTGCACACCCCCCGTTTCCTACCCCCCACCTGCACACACCCCCCCCCCTTCCCCAGCACACCTCTCTAAATGAGAACCTTTAAAATACAACAAGGTTTCATTGATTTCCTATATGGGCCTATGAAACCCATTATGACTATTAATGAAACTGACCAGACCATTGATGAATACCAAGAATTTCCCCCAGGTATACTTGTTATTCCACCTTACTGACTATTACTTTACATTGTTGATAAGGCCCTTATAGAAGTTTCTTATCATTCTACCACTAAGGGAGTTTGGCTTAAACATGAAAAATTATACAGGATTGCCTCATTTGTAGAAAAAATTTACAATAAATACTGTATATTGACATTAAAAATGAATCCTAGTACATCAATAAAAAACCATTTAGATAAGGTTATTAAATTCATGTTATATTTAGACTATATTAATGTCTATGTAGATGATGAGGATCCATAAATAATCATATTAATCACACTTGAAAATAGATATAGAACACTTGTTACGACCATGATGTATGGTTGAGTCTATTTAACATTAAAAGATTTCAAATCATCCCATCTATCTATGTAATTGAATTCTAGAACAAAAATAAAAGGTTAGGATAAGAGTTTTTCACAAGGGGAGACGTTAAAATAAAGGTATGAAAAACACATCTGTAGGGACAAAAATAAGATTAATAAATAACCCAAATCTAGGACAAGCTATATGGATAGAAAAGAAATATGTTTTCACTATGGTAAACCTGGGCACATTAAGCTCGAGCGTAGGCAACTCATGCGTGAGTTCGAATCCAAACAGCCCACTAACCTGTATGTTTTGGTTGATTCAGGCTATGAAATTTGTTTAACTCTTGAATGTGTCCATTTATACACTCAATCAGGAGTGGGTAGTAGATTCTAGTTGTTCTTTTCATATTTTCCAACAAAGTGAGTCATTTTTAGAGTTGGTCAAAATAGAGAAGTAGATGTATTCTTAGGAAAAAATAATAGGTGCAAAGTTGAGGGAATATTATCCATTATTATAGAGTTAAATAATCAATCCATCATCACCTTACATAATATATGGTGGGTCCCCATCCTTTAATGAAACATAATCTCCTTAGAGGTCCTATATCAAAATGGATTTACCTCTTCACGAAATCTCAAGATCTCTAAAGGATCAATAATTATCATAAAAGAATCTCTAAACAATGGGTTGTATTTTTTGACTGGGAAGTCCCATTTATGGAAATTGGGCAGTTTTTATAGTACAAGAACTAACAATAATATACTATAGCATATAAGATAAGGAATTTCAGCTCCAAATTCATAGAGGAACACAAAAACGAAGGCCTATTGAGTAACATCACAACTATAAATCTTTCATTTTCCAGAGATTGTGTGATGGGAAAATCCAAGTGGGTGAGTTTCAATAGGTCTTATTTCAATGCGGCCAGCCCACTTGAATACATACACTCAGATTTTTGGTGGGTAGCCAGGACTATTTATTGTGTTGGAGGATCCAATTTCATCATCTTCATAACTAAAATCTCTTAGAATGTATGGATTTAGAAAATAAAAATAATATGATGCATTCCAAACCTTTTAAACCTAAAAAGATTCAATGTAAAATCGCACTGTAAAGATTATTAAGACCGAAGAATAGATAATGGTCTTGAATATCTTTCTATATAGTTCATTTAGTTTTGTGAGTCTGACCGGATTACGAGGGACCTAACTGTTAGGGAACCCCACTCCCCAATAGAATAGCCTAGCAGAGAGGTTGAATAGAACTATTCTAGAACGATTTAGAATATTTCTTGAATGCTCAGGACTCTCCAAATATTTTTGGGCCAGTGAATCAAATAGAATCTAGGCTAGTTTCCAATGGAATCCTTCAAAGAGAGGGAATTTATTATGATGAATTATTTTTCCTTTTTTCTTAAGCATTATTTCATTCATCTTTTGATAGATTTTGAAAATTATAACAACTTTCATATAGAGTAGTTAGTTGTTAAAACTAATTTCCAGCTTGATGATTTGAATGAAATGATTTATATGATACCTCTTGAGGATTATCCTATTGAGTTCAAACCAAAGAAGTATTCCATTTAAATAAATCTTGGTCTGGCCTGAATCAATTCTCATGGAAGCGGTGCATCAATTTTGATTCATTTTTTCAGGGTAACAAGTTCATTAACAATCATTATAATGCCTTATTTTATTTAAACTCAACTAAAAGCTACATCATTTACCTACTATTGTATATTAATGACATGATCATAATTTTCAAGGACAAAAATATGATCTCTATAATTAAATCCTAATTGAAAATTATGTTTTAAAGGAATGACTTAGGTGTAGATAAGAAAATACTTGCTGTTTAAATCATTAGGGATAGAATCCATAAACAACTTTATATATCTTAGAATTCTTATATTTTAAAATTTATAAATAGGTAAATGTTGGAATCTCTCAGTCCTATTAATTTTATTCTTGAATAACATTTTAAATTGCCCTTGAATCTATCACCTACTGTTGTAGTTGATGTTGAATTTATCTCTAGAATTTCTTATTCTAACATTTTTGGTTGCAAAGAATATTCTATGATTTTCTTTAGTACTGATTTTTCAGTTTCTATCTGCACTCTATGATGGTTCATGGACACTCCAGGGAAGCTATAATGGTATTCCCTTAAGTGGATCTTGAGGTATCTTTCTTTTACTTCTAATATTTCATTATTCTGGGGTACAAATGTGGATACTACTTAATTTATTTGTGGTTTGGTTGATACTAACTATACTGTTAATGGTGACAATTGTAATTCCATAAATATTAATTTGTTTACTAAATTTGGAGGTTTCGTTTCCTAGAACTGAAATATGCAATCTATTATTTCACATTCAGCTAATGAATTTGAATACATAGCTTTAACTGAGGTAGTGAAATAAAATTATCGATTGAGTAGTCATGGCGGTAGGGATATATCTAATACTAGACATATGTAACTTATGTTAGAACTACAGGTTAGTAGTCATTCTCATTCCCCATAAGATATGGTAAATATTAAAGTTATTAATAAAAAAATGATGTGTAATCAGATGCAAGGAACTTGTCATACATTACCAATCCAAAAATACAATTTAAATCAAAAGTGAGTCTCAATATAATTATCATTATAATCATGATAACCCTCATCCCCACCTCCTACAGAAACACCATCACCACTACTCACACCACCAACATCATCATCGACATCTGCATACAAACTAGCACCAGCATCGGGTCTAGCACTAGGTCGGGATCTGGATCCGAAAGAAGAATCTACATTAGCAGAACACATCGACAGCTAAAAGGCGTCAACTTTTGCAATTGATTCTGGTGGAAGTGTAGAAGAAAGGGCATACATCAATTTCATCATATTTTTATTTATCGCCTATTCTGATTTTTGAC
The DNA here is from genome assembly GCA_963277665.1 of Viscum album. NCBI lineage: Eukaryota > Viridiplantae > Streptophyta > Magnoliopsida > Santalales > Viscaceae > Viscum > Viscum album. The sequence continues at coordinate 608,678,097 of OY728127.1, forward strand.
TTTCTCCTTTGATTCCGGCATTCATTTGTTCCACTATGACAAAAACATATCCGGTACTCGAAGAAATGTTAGTAGACCAGTATCGAGATGGTACAATCTTTTCCCATGTCGACAACACACTCTACCCTAATGTTCATCTCCTAATACCTGATGTAGATGATCATTTGGGCCCAAACTATCAGGTTCTTTTTCTGCCAATGACTCTAAAGCATTCTGTTGATTTATATACAACATAAATTAAAATGATAAAATAATATAAGGAATTAAATTCAGTAAAAATCAATGAAATTGAAATATACTTACAATCACCTTCTCGGTGTCAGTATTTGGTGCAGTACCATATTTCTTTTTCTGTCTTGTACAAAACAATGTTGAGCGAGGAACACGACCCTTGATATTAGATTCCTTTTATGGAAAAAAACAAAGAAATAAATAAAAATTGGAAGTTAAAAAACATTAGACTAAACAAAGATAAATATTTTAAATGTTAAATTACATGCGTCTCCTCATGATCTGGTAATGAAGTGTGTCTGTGAGTATAAATGTGTTTCATTGCAATCTTGTTTGTTTTATTTCTGTTTTACTTCTCCTATAAACAAATAATAATATAAATTCACTGACATAAATAAAACAAGTAATTTAAAATTGTTTTCAAATAAATAAATGAATATATATATAAATTTATCAAACACCTTAAATGCTGGAGTCTTCCAATAGCTGATCATCTCTTTATATTGTGATATTGAGAAATCTTGAATCACTGATACTTATTCAAGCTCTATACCAACTCTGTTTTTCGAAGAAAGATATAAATCATACTTGTAGGCTCACCACATTTCACCTAAATCCATTATCCATGTAGCCTTTGCATTTTTTCAATCAGGAAAATTATATCAAAGTTGCAATGGACATAATATTTTTTAAGAAAATATTATAAATTTATATATATATAAAAGGTGATTAACATTACTTACCCAAATCTCTGCCCAAGCATTGTCCTTTATTTGTTGTCCAACTGCCTCCCAACTTATCGATTGAACTGGAATGAAGTTTCTAGGTCAATCAAGTGTTCCCATTAAACTTTTACATCCCGTGCCATTTTTATTAATTATAACTTTTTCCTCATTATAATCATCTATGATTTGTGTGTGCCGATTCCAATCCTCTCACATTTTTATGCAGCCTCATCGTCTTCTAGAGGATAGAGAAAGTCATGAAACCAAAAATAAAAGAAAATAATATATATGAATTTATCATTAATCAGTAACAGTAATGTTTAAACAAATACAAGTAGATGGGGGATCTGCTGACCCCTGATGTACTTCATCTAAAGGAGGGAAGCCTCCATGGTAGGTGAGATATCTATAGGAGTACTAGGTTTAGTAGATGCAAAGTGAACTGATTGAGGTAGAAAACCCAATGGATAAACTTGTACAGATGAGGGTGGATATGGATATGGATATGGCGGGGGGATATATGGGGGCACTGTACCCTGTACAGTGGATGGTAGGAATGGAAAATGAGGGATGAGAGTCTGAGAACTACCATCCCATGTGGGTGTGGGAAAAAAGGGATTCGGAAAAGGTGGGTATGGATAATATGGATGTGGCATAATGGGAGGATATCCTCCTGGTGTCTAAGGCGGCATAGTAGTAGGCTGACTTGTAGAATCAGTACCCCCCACCACAATATCATCCTCAGTGGAAAAATCCAAGAGTCTCCTCGATGATGTATCCAAAAATAACATAGATGATAAAATAAAACGAACGATAACATGATAAATAATATGAAAGATAATAATATTAAAACATAATTTTTACTTGCATTGTTTCTATGAGGAGACCTACATTGTTCATTTCTCGGTATTCTTCTACTCCTTCTATTATCATCATAATCAGACATTTTGACAATGAAATTTAAAATAATATTCTCAAATAAATAGAAATAATGCACAATGTTAAATAATACAATTGTATCATAAAACAATGAGAAACATTTTCATGTGTGATATGTATATTGATAAAATATCAAGACTTTTATATGATCAAGTTTTACTAGAGAAGTGGTTAAACATAAATTAGTGAGGATATTAATAGTTTTATATTCGAAAATGGTATAAAATATACTATTTATTTTGATATCATTTATGGGAGTTAAGAAAAACACATACAATATTGCAATAATATCAGGTAAATACTTACCAATGTGTCAACGCTCTATGGGGTCTGTGACAATTTCTGGTTCACAATCTGTTCTAACAATTGCATCATCCGTATAATCAAATGCAACATTTGAATAAATACAGACATGTTCATCCACAACATCATTGTCATCTATGCCATCGTCAAAAATATTTCTAGGAATAACATCAACAATAAGACCAAATTGTGGTCGTAACGGGTCACTTACATAAAACATCTATTTACCTTGTGACGCAAGAATATAAGGTTCATCAGTACGAAACTGGCGGTTTGTATCAATCACTCTAAATCCACAGTTATCAATATGAATTCCTTGTCGTGTCATTGAATCAATCCACTTGAATTTCATCATTGCGACACTACCATGTGCATAGTAATCTAATAAAATGATTCTTTCAACAACACCGTAATATTATATATTTTATGATCGAGGCTTCCTGTCCAATGCACTCGTATAACAATCTGTTGTGGTGCTTATCATGACACTGTCATGCTATGTTTCCATTTTTTTTCACAACTATTTATAAGAAATTTAAATCCATTGACAACCATTGACATACAATCACATACCACATCATTTGAACCAAAGGAAAATGATTTTATTTCATCTGATACTTCAATCATTGGTAGAGTTAAAACCTAAAAGATACCAACAAAGAATATTAAACAGATACATGTGATTATGTAATGAGAAGAAGAAAAAAATCTATTACCTTTGACTTTAACCAGGCAGCAAATTCTTTGATGTGCAACAGTTCCTTCATCTTAATAGATAGAGAGAAATGTCTCTTTTTTATAATTTCTAAATGTTCTCTACATATATGAAGCATTAAAATGTCAGAAGATCTAGAGAAATCACACAATGAAAGAAAGAAATATTTATTAGTTTATTTACTTGATATAATCATCAAGCACACCATAATTGAATAATAATGTGTGATGTGCCATTTCCCTCTCTTCCCTGCTTAAAGTACACAACGAGTACGATCCAGATATCCCCCATGTTTGTGTAGTGAAGTAAATGTAGGATCAATTGGATAATATTGCCCATATTCTGTTCTAATTAGTCGATTAGACCACGTAGTGATGTTAGCCATGTACGATGAACAGATATCCATGCATTCTTGTGCTAAATAGCATTTCACAATAGAGCCTTCAGGATGATATTTATTTCTCATAGAAGATTTCAATGTAAACATCATTCAATCGGTAGGATACATCCACAGACTCAAAATAGGACCAAAAAAGAGAACTTTCGTGTGAAGATGCACAGTCAAATGTAACATACATATGAAAAAACACAGTGGGAAAATTTTCTTCAAGTCACAAAGAATAATCGGTGCATCTCTCTGCAATTTCTGAACAACACTTCTGCTCAATCTTTTGGCACAAAGGTCTTGATAAAATTGAAATAACATAATCACTGCAACTCTAACATAATGTGATCATAAATGGAGAATAGCAATGGGAATCAACTCTTGTATCAAGACATGGTAATCATGGGTTTTAAGAGATTTGAGTTTCACAACTTGTGTATTCACCCTTTTCAAAATATTACTTGAATAACCATCTAGAACCTTCAAACATTCCAAAACCTGTAGAAATTGTTTTTCCTCCACATTTTTCATCGAATAACAGGAAACATGGACATTCCACTTATTTTGACAAATTAACTCAAGATGAAGTCTTGCTCTTATACCCCAATCCATCAAATCACGACGACACCGCAAATCATCTTTTTTTCCTTTGACATTTAAAATAGTAGAAAGTAACATCTCACAAATGTTTTTCTCGATATACATTACATCCAAAAAATGACGTAATAGATTCGATGACTAATGCAGCAACTCAAAGAATATGCTCTTCTTTCTCCAATTTCTATTGGAATTTGAATTATTAAGCTTTCGCTTTCTGATATTTGATTGAATTTTTCCAATAACATAATTCAAATCATCAAGTTCATTAGCAATATAAATACCTGACATTTGTTGAGGTGTCTCATCTATCTCTATGTCATTATCAAACTATCTCCGATATTTCATGTATGGATGATCCATTGGTAGAAAGTGTCGATGCCCTATGAAGATGAAAGTTCATCAAAACATTAATATTTTGAAACTTGTATTTTTCATACAAATAGGACAGGATAATTTACCTTTTGTACTCCAACCAGACATCATTCCGTAGGTCGGGAAATCATTTATTGTCCATAATAATGCTGCATGAAACATAAAGTACTCCTTTCTGAATGTATCATATGCTTGTACACCAAAAATACAAATCTCATTTAACTCTTCTATTAATGGCTGCATGTATATTTCAATATCATTTCCAGGATCACTGGGTCCAGATATCAATATATTAAGGATAGTGAACGACTTCTTCATACACAACCATGAAGGAAAGTTATAAATTTGAATGAATACAGGCCATGTACTGTGTGCAGTATGCATTTGAAGAAATGGGTTGAAACCATCACAGGATAATCCCAATCTAACATTTCATGGGTCGGCTGCAAAATCCGGATGTAACCTATCAAATTTATTCCAACCCAACCCATCTAAAAGATGTACTATTTCATCATTATCCTTATTTCTTTCATCTGCATTCCATCTCATATTCTTTTCCATTTGTTATGACATAATTTTTTTTACAGCCTGATAATTTAAGGGTAGTTCCACATCAATTTCTGTGGTTTGCAAGCTTGAGATCCATATTTATTAGTCTTCCACCATGATGTCCCACATTGTTTCCACTGACTCAAGTCTGCACTCTCCTTCCAGAACAAACAAATATCTTTGAGAAAAGAATGAATCTTACTAGATCAAAATCCAAATTTGTCAACCAACTTTGATGCCATGTAATAATTTTCTGTAAGAAATGCATCATCAGGCAGTAAATCCTTAATAAATTCAAGGAGATAGTCGACCACAATATTACTAAATCCATACACTATTTTCCCATGAAATAATCGCATTAAAAACTAATGTTTTCTCATTTTTCACATGCTTGATATACTGGGGTATTTTCATCTTCCATCAATGTTATAAAACTCTCAACGTCATCATCCTGATTAATAGATGAGAACTGAGTTCCAGTATTCATTTCCTCTTCAACTGGTCTACATGAGGAGCTAGCTTCAGAAACAAAAGGAAACTGATCAGAAATCAGATTTTTCATACCAATCTTTTCTGCTGAATCGATGTCATTCAACACTTGATTTTTTCTCCATTATGATACCACATATGATAGTTTTTCTGGAACCCACTTTTAGTGATATGGTAACTCACTTCCTCACAAGTTAACCAATGTCTTCTGACACAATCAAAACATAGGCATCAAATCAATCCTCCATCTGAATCATTAGTGAATGAAAAGTTCGAAAAATATTGCAACTCCTTTTGAAATTCATCAGTGATCCGATCAATGTTGTACATTCAATATCTATCCATTCTGAGGCAGATAAACATACATTAAATAAATAATCTAGAAAATGACTTAGCATTATATGTATTGTTTCATGAGATATTAAGTAATCAACAATAACAATTTAATAAAAAAAATCATAACAAATATATTAAAATTATGGTTTAAGGAATTTATAAATGTTTTAAATTATAAAAATTCCCGAATAGTCATACATATGTTCCAAGAATGAGGATTTATTATAGTAAAAAGTGTTTATATGAAATCTAAGAGATAATAATACTCAATTCCCAAAAGTTTTTGGGTTAATTCAAAACGAGTTATGGTGTTTTGTATTAAATCTACAAATATTTATTGAAATTTATATACATTTTGAAAATATAAACCATATCATTTACCAAGCATTAATATTAAAGAATTGGCTGTGAATTACAATGGTAAGAAGAAGAAAATAAAAAATAGTGTCTGAATCTATACTTTAATGATGGTGGTCACCTTAGAAAAGGGATATCCCATCGACTTGGTTGTTCCCACCCTTTCTCGTATCTATGAACTGTTGGGTCAAATAAAGGAATGAAGATCCCCACATCACCTCAATGGTCCATTTCAATTATTGTAAGTATGGGTGGTGAAGTGATATCAATGTTATGAGTACCAGTATACCACAATAGTCCCCCACTCTAACTTTCATCCTACCCTACTGTGCTTTGTTTTCATTCTACTAAAATCCTTGGGAATTTCTAGTGTGGTTGAGTTGTTTAGTGATTTTTCTCAGTTTACTTTTATGCCTTACCCCAAACCCCATTGAGTAGTGGTAGATGAAGGAAAATATAAACCATATCATATACCATAGTGTAAAGACGTGACGACATTCCGTTGTTGACTTTTAATCATAATGTATAACACCGCATCATGGTGAAAAAGATTGAAAACTCTTTATAATCATCTATTATCATACCTTACAACCAAAACAAACCAACTTACCTTTTTCACACTTGAAGGCACAACCCAAACACCTAAATTTTTTAGTGATAAAGTAGAACCTATGAACTAAATTTTTACTAGGTTAGAAAACCAATACGCTACCTTTTAATGGAGGCACAACCATGTGTGAGATGAGTGAATACAACTCGATAAAACATTACACAACAAAGTAAATTCATTATAATGAATATAGAATAATTAAACCAATCAAAGTTGTTGAGAATTATTTCTAGTGTAGAATAACTAGATTTGATCCTTCACATGGTAGATATAGAAAATTTTAGCTTGGGCATTCTTGCAAGAGAAATGAGTAGATAAGATGCATTAAAACTCATTTGTAAAATGCATTTAACATTTATTTTCAAAATAACGGTCCTTAATTTTTTTTATGTCGATTATAAAATAACTATCATCTAAATGCCAATATGAAATCCTATTTTTGTATTTGTGTTGGTACTTAAAATAATTCCCCTCCAAATATCCAATCCGAAAGAGGGTATAGCTTTCAATCAATCCAAGACTAGTCAATTCCCATAACATCCATTTTTAAAAAGGCACTTGAAGTATAAAGCATAAAGAATCATGCACAGTAAGTTGTTAATGTAGGGTATAATAATTTATATACTCAATAGGGGACCAATGACATACCTCAAATAACAAGTGAATAACCAAGTATAAGTGTGAACATGTATACAAATTAGAATTTTTAAATAAAAAACATTTTTATGAAAATAACCAAAATAATATTAAAATAATTGTAAATAGGTAGTTGAAAGACCAATACAAGTTATATCAAGTTACTCTCTATACTAGGACAATGCATATTAGAACATACCTAAGTATATATTTTTTAATGGGGATCGTTATTGATGTCAATCTTGAGATATAGAAATATTTTAAGACATCTTGTCTTGGTTAGGTGTAGGGAAATCTTATAGGCCATCCCACCCAGGTGCACTTCTGGAGTTACATCCTAATCCCATCCCTTGGAATAGAGATGTATTATACAATATGGAGGCCTCATCCCGTCCCATGGAATAATTAAAGGGGTATACTCATTTATAACTCAAAATCATATCCCATGTAATTTACATGTACATAAATGGATAGAAAACAAGCTTAACAATATATAATAAAAAGGAAAAATATAAACATACCCTTTATAGTATGATCATAATCATATAAAATGGTATTCAATGAATATTGGTGATATAAAAAGGGAAAAATTGGATAAGTAAGGTTCTTTACATAGTGAAAGTCCTATCTTTTGGAATTTATGACTAAAATATCCAACTTCTAAATACTGTAAATTTCCATAATTCAATGTCTATTACAAAAAACACTTAGAAACAGATTAATAAATACATAATAGTAAATAGATACAAAATAATTATAGAATAGTAAATATATGACAAGATAGTAAATAGATTAAACCATGAATACCATAATATTAGATTAATTATGAGAATTATAATAAATTATAAACCATGAAATACTAGTGAATAACAGTGGACAGAATACCAGTCAACACACAAGAGCCACAAAACCGGAAATAAACACAAACACATCCTTGAACTCATCCTGCAAACTGGAAACTTCTTAAACATAATAAATACTGCAAAGAATATTCAAAGAAACAACAAAACAGTAGCCACAAAATAGAAAACACACCGAAAGGGTGTGGAGGAGGGGAAGAACCCTTCCACCGATGCTACACCGAATAGATGAGGAACACCCAAATAAGGGTATGGAGGAGGGGAGTACAACACGAGGGATGGAGAAACCCAGAATAGAGAAGCTGAGCCGCGATTAGAGAATCTGCACTGTGGATGAAGTAATCACGATGAGGGATAGAGTAACCAAAGCTGGTGAGGACAACGTGAGAGGACAATAGCGAGTGCAAGAGATGACAACCGCAAGGAAAGAGATTTCGTCGAGAGGAGGAGAGGTCGTTGGGAGGAGGAGAGTTCATCGGGAGGAGGAGGGTGTCAGGATGACAGTTTCAAATCGGGGAAGGAGGAGCCCAACCGGAATCGAAAAAAAAACGAACCACAAATGTGTAGCCACATATGGAAATTGAAATGTGGGTATAACAAAGATATAGACACAGACTTATAAAATCATGACTATAGGTTAGTGGCTATAGCATAAATTTCTAGTAGTGAATAAAATTAAAACCAAAATCCATCCCACATGAATGTTTAAAAAGAAAAATATTACATGTTCAATAAAACACCAATGTAATTACTGAAAAGAAAGCTAAGTAGAAACACGACAACTATCCCAATGGTTCGAGCTAGTACAGTCTAGAATACTCCCTATAATCCTCCTATAAATCTAAAAATAGTTTATATACATATGGTGAGTATACAAGTATACTCAGTAGGAAAAATCCAAATTCTATCACGTACAAGTGGGGAGACATACTAATGCCCCTATGGGGAAATATAAGATACCAATAGCACATATTAAGGAAAACTACCCATGTCAGCCTCACCAAGTCACACTGCCCAAATAATGCCAGCCATGTAATGAAATATAATAAGAAAATTGATGTTTTTGGTACCTTTAACCACATCTCACTATTCAACAGCTCATCTCTAAAAATGAACATCCTAACACTACTACAATCTCCCACAATCCTCACATCAAAAACTCGCCCCGCACATACCTGGGACACTAACCACATATCATTCCACTTATATACACCTGGGACACTAAATGCATATCATTCCACCTATAGAAACATAGTACACAAACCACGCCATATAGTTCCCATAGAATCTTGGGCCTCATCCCAATGACACCTATGAAAGCACAAAATATCTAATCCCAGAGACACCTATGAAAACACACCTCACATGAAAACACATAGGCTTTACAACAACACCCCAACTATCCAAAAGAGTCTTAAGGTACCAATCCTAGAAGAGGGAGCATGGAAGACCCAATAAAAATCTATCCATCCTCCCATCATGATATTTGGAATGACACCATCTCTATGAAATAGTGGTGTTCAGTACTTATTAAGCGACTAGGGTGGGGTGTGTATGTAAATCATTAGGAGCGACAAGTATATATATATAGATAGATAGAGAGAGAGAACAATAAAACTAACCTATGGATTTCCAAATAACAACAGGAATAGTAAACAACCTTTATTACTACCTCTAAATGCACAATAACACAAACAACCGTAAACCCCATTCATATCCCCAACCAATTCATTTTACTGAATATCATTTTTATTTATGAAAAACATTGGTTCATTCCATCACTAAATGGGAAACTACCAACCACAACAAAAAAACTATCCACATATGATAAAACACCCTGGGAAATAGAACCATAATAAAACAACCTACTGCACAACTTTTCCTTAACTAACACCAATTCATACCATAATAATAATTCATGGGTAAGGGTTAAAGCATTATTTATGTTATTAATGAGGAAGCTCCCATACAAACCACTTAAAAGTAAATTATTCAATGTAATTCCACCATATCCTTTCTCACGACAAGAAAACCCAAAAGAAAAACCCCACAATACACCTCATCATAATCAACCAAACAGTCCTGCTATACAATCATATCACTTCCAACATATCCATTAATATGAAAAAACACAAAAAACAACATAGTAATGCTAAAAAACACGGCTCAACCATTCCAAAACCAAAAAATCACTCAACCTAATATTCCATTACACCACCCAAAAAACCCCACACAAATACATCCCCAAAAACAACACCACATAACCATACACAACACACAACCACACCAAACAAGGAAAGGTGTTTTCAAATTTAGACAATAATTATTATTTAATTCCACATTGAAATTTTAGGGGTGATCACAAAATATGTTAAATGCTAGGGAATCCATTTATTTAACCAGGTATACATGGTTAATCAATTTAATATTTACATTTTTTTTAAATAGGATCAGTAATAAGTATAGTGAATCACCAGTGCTCATGTAAATACCCCCAACAACCATGAATTTTAGAACGAATAAAAAAACACAACCTGGATAAGGAATATAAAAAATCATCATAATCATCTTCACATACCCTCATTTACATCACCTAATAATCTTTTTTTTCAGTATCGTCCACCCCTCAATTATTAATTTCTTTAAAACGGATACATCTGTATCCACAAGTTGTCATCCTTATACCCACACACCATGATACAAAATTAAAGAGAGATAAATTAAATCCTTACATGGAATAACAATCGATCAAAAACTCCCCATTACGCCAAAAATAGTGGATGCGTGAGTAGTAGGAGAGACTCTATGGAAAAAATGGATCAATACATGAAACACAAATTCAACTCCTCAAGGAAGAATGGTTCTGGTCACACAATGAGGAAGCCGAAGGATTCAAGGAAGTGAGGATATAATATTTATAAAAGGCCAAATCCAATATCAATGGAAGGGAGATGGCTTTAATGTACATAAATTTTACATTGTGGTCAAGTCCTCATGGCTTGGACATTTAAAATTCAAGGGGGCCTTAGAATATAATGGATATAATGATTATCCTCAGTGATGGTGGAAACAGATTTAAAAAAACATAAACATGATAGGTAACACATTCACCATCAAATGAAATGAAACAGGACAGGAAATGGGAAAAAAGTATATTTTAGATAAACTCTTGGTAATGAATCACTATTGGGTGAGTAACTGATCTGAGTCACTAAAACGTGTTACCTATGTGACCCACTGATTTTAGTCACCGATGCGGCCTACTGATATATTCTAGTAACGCTTGATTCACAAACACGAGTCACTGACACGACAAACCAATAGGGAGTCACTGACTTGAGTCACTGATTTGACTCATCGACAGTGAGTTACTAATGTAACCTACCGATGCCTGAATCTCCAACGCGACCTACAAACATAAGCCACCGATGGGACCTATCGTTAGAAAAATTGGAAAACTAGAAAACTCTTGAAACAAGCCATTTTCACCTCCCATTAGACCACAAAACTATATTTTCACCAAGGAATAGACCAGAGAGGTTTGTAAAATTATAGTTATTCATTTGTAAAATGTTATCATGGAGCTTGTTTATAATGATATGATGGGAATCAACATGATGAATTTTTTTCCATGTAAGTCAGTTAATTTTATTTAATATGTTCAATTTATTATAAATTTATAATTATGTTTTTTGTGCAACATGTATCTTTATAAAATTTATATAGATCATGACACGATAGACGTATATGGATTTATGGACCGAAATTTTAGCACTCCAGTAGATAAGATAATCATTGATTCCAAAAAAACAGTTTATATTTTCAAAATATTTCAGAATCATGAAATTATTCAATGATTTATATTTCCATATATTGAAGAGTTTGAAACAAATTTATCACAAACTATTATATATCTCTTATCATAATAACAATCACATTTAATTTTCTTATATATCAGTGCTCATTGGATGTTGGGTGTTTTTTCCCAAGGGAAAGGACACTATATTGGCTATGCTCTATCCGTGCTCCAATGAGTGAAATTCTTTAGAATGTATTGAATATTTATGTTTGAATGTTTTAATACTTTTTTATATTATAATGAATGAAATTTATTTTATTCATTGTATTTTTAGATTGGTCATGGAATTTATATATTACTATGACAAAATAGAAGAACATCAAGATAAAATTTAAACAGGTTAAGGTGAATTTTCATTTTAAAATACTAACTTTTTGATATAGTACTTTAAAATGTTATTTTGAATTAAGATTTTTTGGAATAGTATTTTAATAGACAAGAAGGTGTAAAATAATGTGGATAATATGTTCTAATATTTACGTATGAAATTATTTTATCTGGGATACTTGCGAAGTTCCACAAAGGTTGATTTCTTTATAAATTCTTCTATAATATTTCATTTGTTTTATTGAAAATAAAATTTAAATTATTTATTTATTATTTATATATTTTTTATGAACCATGATAATATAGTTCAAATTATTTTAGACATTTACAAATTTAGTGGGTGAATCATTTTTCAAGTTTTATTGATTTATTGTACATTTGTAATTGTATATTTGTATGTTCAATTGTAACTGTCTTCTGATGGATGTTCTTGCAGAATATTATAAATCATTTTATACTCTTGTTTCTATTTTATTTCTTATCAATAGGATGCACAATTTTTATTTGAAAAAAACTTTTTAACATTGGTTAACGGAAAATTGATGTTAAAAACAAAAATACCATTTGTTTTCAGCTTTGTTTTCTTTGAAAACTGACGTGATAAATGGTTTTTTACATCAATTATTCAAATACAGACATGAAAACTAGAGGATAAGACTATTTTCACATCTGTTATTAGAAAAATGACATTAAAAATTCATTGTCAAGTTTATTTCAGAATAACCTATGTGAAAACCTTTGCATATATTTAATTTAAAAGTGTGGATTAATTAACCATCATTAAAAAGGTATATACCACATTGCCTTTAATAACATCTCCAAATAAAAAAATTGAAAGATAAAAAAAACTGGTGTTAAAAATCATTTATGCACTAGTGATACTTAAATAGAAGATCTATATTCTCAATGTATGTATTACTAATGATTTTACTTCCTATAATTATCATTCTCCTATACCCTAATCAAAAACCATTCTAACAATATGTATATTTTGAAATAATTACAACCAATACTCTAATTTGTAATTATATAGAGAGTATAACCATTATCTATTCCACTACCATTAAATTGAAAATATAAAAACACTGTTCATATATGTGTGAATAATACCACCTCCATAAATGGCGTATTTCATTATTCCATGGAACCATTCAAGGATGTTTATTAAAATAGATTTAGTGAATATTTATTTTATTTATTTCATTATTTTTATTTCTAGAATATAAAATTTTATTCCTATATTAAATATTATCAATAAGAGTTCATTGTAAAATTAAATTCTATAAAGGAACATACTAAGTGGAAAAAATTATTATATATAAGGAAAACTATTTTTTAATTTAATTTTATCTTATAACACTTACCAATTTGATTAAACCCCATAATAAAATATCAATAATTCCATTATAATTTCTTTATAATTATATTACAATAAAATAATATATTCCAAAACTAAATTCACTCATAGATTGTATCATGTTCTGGCGAGGCCGGTTTAACTACCTACATGAGAAATGAAATAAATTTTTATCATATATTTTATTAAAAAAATAAAATTATATATTACTTGTTAAATAGTTATATTATTATTTTTAATGGTAATATAAATATTTAACTTATTAATTAGGACCACATTATTCGTTCATTAAAAAATGTTGAAATTAGATCATCATTATCTTTATCATTCAGAATAATAATGAAAATAACTATGAAATGAAATTATACAATTATAAATAATTAAAAATAATCAATTATAGTACCTTTTATGAAATGATAATTATAATCATAGGGAGGTGATTGAATAACAACACCATAATAGGGAAATATGATCAAAATGATCATGATTAGTTGTACCATATATTGAAAATATATAATAACTAATATACATATATATAATTATTATAAATGAAGTCAATAAATGGTTATATATATTAATATGGTCTTGAAAAAAAATATTAAGCCGCTTTTATACAGAATAATTTTGTGTATTTGGCTAAGCGATGAATCAATGTAAGGGTTCTTGGTTAAAATTCTAAATCATTGAGATAAATTTTTTATTATATAACATGTTATCTTTTGAACTTTCTATATAATGCAACGTTAAAAATTCTAATAATGAACCTTTAAATATTAATTTTATTTAATGTTTCATCTGGAATCATATCCTTTAAGGGGTGTTGACATAAAAGATTCAAATATTCTAAGGGATTTTTGTCTCAAATTTAAATTTCTTGATATTTTTTCAAAATAATACACCACAATTAATTTTTATAGTTTATAAATAACATTATTTCATCAATTTATAATTAATATAATTAAAGATATTATATTTTAAAATAAATTTAATTATAACACTTTTTCATTTTTTTTGTTCTTATATTACCATTATTATTATGGTTTTGTTAACTCAACTCCCATCACTGAGTAAATGTTTTTATTTTTTCACTTTTTTCTTCCAAGATTGTCCTATTAATCAATGTTATTTAATTTAATTTCAAATTATCCTCTTAATAAGTAGAAAATTACCTTTTAATTCAAATATTTTACCTTTCTAAATTTTAACTCCAAAACGTATATCAATTTTTATAATAACTCACATCCACATTAATTATGGTTTCCCTTCATTATCATTAATTTTCATTTCCACTGGTGTTCTCCATTATAACTAGAATATTAATTTTTTTCTGCCATGTGACCCCAATTTTTTCTTTCTCTGCCATTAATAATATGTTTTTTACCCTTTTCTTGATTTTGGTTTTCAATAAATACATTTCAAATAATTAAAATATTTTTACATCATTTACAATCAAATATTTCATCTTACACCCCACATTTATATAAATCACCATCATCATTTTCAAGGATATATTATTAATTTTTTTCTCAATGGTAAATTATTTTCTAATATTTCACTCATCCTTTTTAAAAATAACTTTTTATATTGAAAATTGAAATTTTATTTTTACCAATTTCTTCTAAAATATATTTTCAACATTTTCATTAGGGTGACATATTTCCTCGAAATTTTTATGTTAGACTAAACCTTCTCTCTATGTTTCCACTTTTTATAAAAGAATTTATTTTCTCTTAGATTTATTAGAAAATTCATGTACTATGATTTTAAAATATCAAGGAATTTTTCTAGTTCCAAAGTTATTTTTCTAAAATTCCTAAAAATAATTTTTAACTACGTCATTATTCATTAAAATATCTTATATTTGATCCAGTAAATTATTTATCTGTTACCATCCACCTAATTTATTCTAATGGACTATGTAATGATCTTAGCTTTTGGATGAATAATCTATGAATTCCATTATCTTTCTTAATCATCTATACTATATAAATACACTTTGTCATCCAATTATTTTCATTTGTGAAGACTATATATTTCATTACTTTGAACGAAATGAGTTCTCATAGATATCATACATCAATTGATTTGGGGGATTATGTACTTAAATGAATGTCATTA
This sequence comes from Viscum album, assembly GCA_963277665.1. Taxonomy (NCBI): domain Eukaryota; kingdom Viridiplantae; phylum Streptophyta; class Magnoliopsida; order Santalales; family Viscaceae; genus Viscum; species Viscum album. Next base: position 608,693,865 of record OY728127.1, read on the forward strand.
TTTTATTTAATGTTAATATAATATTGTTTATTGTATTGGTTTGATGTTATTTCACAATAAATTTAATAAATATCATTTGAAAACCATTTATTTTTAATGGTATTATCTTGTTATGGTTATGAGTGATTAATTTATTTCATTCAATATTAAAATCATATGAAACCCATTTATTTATATGGGTTATTTTTTCTTTAAAAATTCATTTATTTTTAAATGAATTTTATATGAAAACCATTTTTTTCTATGGGTTTATTTGGATATGATATGAGTATGAATTTTAAGGGGAACTCATATGTATAGAAGATAATGGGTGGGGTCCTATATAAACCTCTAATACAGTAGTAAAATTTTTATATCATTTTATATAACTATTCAAGAGTCTATTTAAGATTGACATAACTGTAGTCATTGATGGTGTGGTTCATGAATGTAATGATTCCCTATACTTATTTTTTCTCTATATTTAAAGGATTCTCCACATTATTATCTTATTTTCTCATGGATCATAATTATCTACTCACGTTTCAACACTATTTTGGTTCATGTCTAATTTTATTACAAGATATATTCTAGGATGTATGATCTATGTTTTTTTGAGTATAAATTTTTATATAAATTGATGATACTGAAATCCTTATATTTTGTTCTCCTATGATCTTGAAATTTTAATTCCCATATTCATCATTTTTTAGAATTTAATATCATGCTTCTTTTGTTTCCATTTCCCATGGTTTTGAATAAAAATGTTTTGTATGATATTCACGAAAGGTGATTTGTGTGGATAATTTTATGGGATAAGTCAATAAATTTATGTGAAATAATATATTCTTATTATGATGGGGAAAATTCTCATTTATAGAAAAATCGCTGGGTTTTATATTTAAAGAGTTATTCATATTTCTGTAAAACATTAAAATAAAATGGTATTTCTTATGTAAGTGAATGAATATATATATTTTTATAACATAATTATGTATTACCCAAATTATGTTACATCTATTTATAAAATGCTAGTATATAAAGAATATGTTTTTAGCCCCAGATATGGGAATACAAATCTATGACATAATATTATATACCCCAATGAAATGTATTACCTACTCCAATACTATTATTTTTCTATGGATGATGGCCTCACTCATGGGATACAATAAAGGGTGATTAAAAAAAGAAATAAATTTGTCTTTAGATATATTTTAAGAAATATATTAGTGTATTTATGTCACATGGAATATATTATAGATCTTATATTTCATAGAATGGATGATAAAATGTTATAACTTAGGATATTATGTTGTATTGGATTAATAATGGTTTTTACTATAGGTTTTCTCTAGGGGTGGATGTTGAAAAAGGTTTTTTATAAATTTACCCACTATATAAGATCTTATAAATGAGTTAGTAATGAATTCGTAGAGTGTGGAATAGGTCCTTGGAAACCAATTTAGTGGCATACACTGTGATATTTGATATATTATTATTTTATCTTGTATTAACTAATGAATATGGTATTTAAAGAGATATATTCAATATAGAAAGGGGACATGGGAGGTTTTATCCAGTATGACTTTGCCTAGAACTATAAGAAAACTGCCATTTAGTGGCGGTTTAAACCGCCTCTACATGGTTATGGTGGAGGTTTACCGAAACTGCCACTAAATTTGGCGTTGGGAAACTATTATCGGCTGTTATTTCCATTTAGCGGTGGTTTATAGGAGGCATCGTAGCTGCCTCATTTCATGGTTGTTTTACTGAGTTTAGCGTCGGGTTTTACAAGCCTGGGATTTTATCTTATTAGTGGCGGTTATAAATACCAATAATTAAATAAAATCCAGCGGTCAAAAAACCACTGCTAAAGTCACGAGAACTGCAGTGGAATGCATGTGGGTGATTCGACTCTATAGCAGTAGTTAAAACCGCCGCTAAACATAAAAAATTCATACGTTTAGCAGCTATTAAAACCACCTCTAATGTTTTACAAATATAGTTCTCGTTGCGGTTAAAACCACCATGAAAAGTTGAACAGAAAAAAATTCTTCTTCCACTACACCATTGACCTGAAAAAAATCAAACAAGAAATATCAATAGCCTAACAGATTAATGCACACAAAATAAAAAAATGGAGACAACGAGTAAAAAATTTATGGTCGTGATGCATGGAAAATATAGTGAAACATCATTAATGGATTATGTGTTGTGAGAAGATCATTGATTTTCTATTATTAAAACTTATGAATCTAGTTGAGAAGATCTCTTGACGTTTCCAACACTACCCTATGTGAAATAATCTAGTTCCCTATTTTCATAGTTCAATTAACATTACCAACAACCATTTATATAGTAAACACCATTTATATTAGGTGTTCATGTTATTATAACTTCTACCTTTTCATCAAGATAAAAAAATACGTATAATTATTCTAGAAAAATAGAGGCCCCTTCAACTAAATGTTCTAAAAAAGAATCAATTATGACTAAGTTTGTCATATATTTCATCAAATCAATGAAATAGGTAACATATTCAATCAATATATGATTCCCATATAAGAGAAATATAAATCCCATTTCCTTCACCACATTCATAGTTTAAGGATAATATTTCTGAATAATCAAATTCATGGAACCATCCTAATATTTGGTCTTTTGTAACTCAATATAAACAATGGTCTTTAAATATTTCCCACTCAGACCCTAGAGGTTGAATGTGGTGAACATTATCTTATAGGTCATAGGAATTCATAAACCACTAAATATTTTCTCAATATCCTCCATCCATTACCTTACACATTGAGGACATTCATAAACATGGAAAATGGTAGGATTATAATTATGGAATTCCCATATCAAATCTCATCATGAGTTCTGTAAGGATGAATAATTTTTTTCGAAACATGGATAGAATAAGAAACCAAGTCAATAATAATTTTAACATTAAGTGGATTTTCTTATCATGAATTATATTTCAATAGCTTATATAGGTTGACATGGATTTTTTAAAGTGAAATGATTTTATATTACTTTAAAAATTAAATTCTATCAAATAAATATTGAACCTAATAAAATCTCATAAAATAACATCAAATCAATCATACATATCAAATAAAAATATATTAATTAATACTCAATATAATTTTTATATTAAATCATAAATTTATTTAAAACATTCATGAGATTCATATAAAAATATTTCAGGTTAAATTGAAAATAATTATTACATTCTAGACCATGTAGATAGATTACATGAATATTTAAAATAATAAAAATTCTTTGTATCCTAATAATGAATCAGGAAGTTTCTGTATATTTTCATTTTAAAAATGAATGTTTTATAGAATTATTTATTTAAATTTTGTATATAAAATAGTATAATATTGATCTAAATAAAAAATATCTCAAATAAATGATAAATATATCTTTAAAAAAATAACCATGTATAACATCCTTTGGTAGCTCATGGTTATTTAGGAAAAGTGTTGTTCATGATCATCAGAACCTGTAAGATACAAACATTCGTTTGAGGTAGGTTTAATTTAAATTTTGGTTTAAATACATTTTTTGTTTAATAAAATGTACCTTGAGAACATGGGGTGTTTGGAGGTTCTCCATGCATGTGGTATTTGAAAAATGAAGAAAAGAGGCCATCCATTGCATAGTGCTTGTTTGGTGCATGGTTAGAGATAACCCTACACCATGGACCAGAGGATGTATGGCCTAAAACCCTTGGATAGAGGTAGATCATGGACACCACATGGGTTTTTCAAACCATGGGGATGGACCATCCAATCCATATGACCTGGAAACCTCTTGGACAGAGGCCAAATTGTGCATCTATTTTAATTTTGAGAAATTCTCATTCCCCCCATTGAGCCTTAAAATTTCTTACCCAATTTTTCATGCATTTTAACCTCCAACCCCAAGGTTTATGAACTATGATTTGTACCCTATTCCAATGACCATTATCCTATGATCCTTATTTATTGAATGATCCATTATGTACGAATCGAATATCTATGTGAGTATACCACTCCTCATTATTTTATTTTATAGAAGAACCATGAATTTTTGTTTTCTGCTATTCTGAATCTTTAATCCCTTCTTTTACTGGGTTGTTTTATATTGGGAATTCATGGTTTATTAGGGATTGAATGAATTTTTATGGTTATGTGAGCAGTTTAATATCATACAACAAATCACCAAATCCTAAATATGATTGCACACAGTGTAAGATCATACAACCAAGACCATGATGAAAAATTTAATTTCATGTCTTGAAGAAATTTATTTTTTTCCTCTAACAAAATGTGATGCTTCCATGTTTTATATGAGGTAATGTTTTTGAACATATTATAATTATCATAAGAGGAGTCCAAATTTTATATAGTGTAATAATTTTAGATCATCCAATACACATCGTACAATGAATACCGGTTTAAAACGTTTAATATCATCTCCCATTAAGAGGAACGTAGGTTTTATATAGGGTATGAATACATTTTATAATCATGACAAGAATATGATAACCATTAAAAATGCATTAAGATTCACTATCTATAGATTCTACCACACCAAAGTGTCCATAACACTATCCCCTTGATCACTATGAAATGACCCAATTTGATCAACACATCAATAATGGGTTTAACTACTAGTCATCCAAAATCTAGACTAAAAATTCAAACACTGGCCTAACTGGAATGATGTATATCACACTTGAGAAATCATGACATAAAAGGAAAAAATAAATAATCAATAATATGCATAAATGGAAACATGAGAAAGAACGAAAATGTTAGGACATGAAAATGTTTGGTGGAAATTATGTGACACACATGTTACATATACAAACCAAATATTCCCATATTTTTTCAACACATCAACAATACAATTACTCACGGTCCGATGATACATCATCACCCTCTCCACCTCCATATCAATTTTCTATTGTCACCTATAAGAACATTATATTGAAAATTAAATATTTTTTCATATTTATATTAAAACATAAAACCAATGAATGTTTTCAAACTAATTGATTTTGATTTTTTTTTTGATTTACCTACTGAACACCAGTCGATGCACTACCACTGGGGGTATATCTTCTCATCTGCTGATGTATATCAGTCATCGCTTTCGGCAAAGAGGATATCTGATCCCCCTAATCTTAAACTGTGGTTTGTAGAGAAGAAATCTCCATCTAAGCATCTTCGGGTATGGACTGACTATAACCATGAATAGATGAAACTGGAATCCCCGGTCGCATTCCAAAGACCTCAGATAGTACGGGTCTGAAACCCATCCCGCACACTCTACTAGGATACTCTTTCCCAAGGACTTTAGCAACTGGGTCATCCTAGGAGACTGAGTAGGACTTCCCAGGATTTTCATCCCATAGTTCATTAATTTTCTCCTATAAATAAAATATCAATATATATTAACATAGTAAAAAATAATAATATGTTATTATAATAAAAAATTGACTTCATACCCCCACTTCTTTTGTAGGCTCATTAACAAATCATCCATCTGAATTTTTCGAACATCCAAACACATTTCAGTTCGGGATTCTTCGTGCCATAAAATCTGTGACTACATTAAGCAATGATAAATCAACAATTCAATATATTAAATAGATAATATTGACTTATAAATATTTAAAATAATTAAAATATTACCAATTTCATTCGGCATCTAGAAAATCATTTTGAGCCAACAGTGTGAGGGATGACTTGATTAGCCTGGTTTGATGCATTCTGTCTTGAGAGATCCTGAAATAAATAAAATTCAATTTAAAAGTAATGTATTCAATGTCATCTCCTCTTAATATACTTCTATAAATGTAAGATGAGGATAATATAATAACATATATTTCAATACCACCCGCTTCTCATCACGATGTCTATCAACAAAAACATTCCATTGTTCTTTCAATACCCCACTCGGTAGCTTCTCATACATTTGTTGCACTGTTAAAGAAGAATCGTTGACATCACACCACAATCTCCATTTGAAATCATTCCATTTCTTACCAAAATATTTCAACTTCCACTTCCGTGCTATCACATTAGCAACTGAAAAGTGGAAGATAATCAGTATAACGAAAATTATTTTAAATATATTAGTAACATGAAATTCAATTAATCCATAATTTAATAAAAATCACTATATTTGGGAATCAAAAACATCATTTTTCCAACATGGAGGCATTTTTCTCTAATCATCCTAAGAAATAGGAAGGGAAATAGGCTATGCTGCTAGCTGGCCTAGAATCTGGCCAAGTATCTCTGCGATGCCATCTGTTGGGACCCCATATGAATCAAATGGAACGACTATCATCTCACCATTCATATTCCAAACATCTGAACTTTTTAAGATTTTCTCTATGGTTTCATTTTATTCATCTTCGATGAGAAAATAATTAGTATAAACAAAATGAAATAAATTTATTTAACTAATATTTCTACCTTTGATAGTGACACTCTAGTATGTCCATGATGAACTGGAAGGGGTGTGTCACTGCCCCCCTACTAAGGCTTCTGAAGGGGGAGTCGACGACTCAACCTCTAATGGGATACCCACATATGGTGTGAGAGATAGTGCAGGGGGAGATGGTGCAGGGGTGTAGGCAGCTGGTGCCTCATATTCTGTGGGGATGGATCCAGATGGATCATTATCTATGGAAGAACTTGATGAAATAGTGTACAGCTTCCTCCTTGGCATTCCTATCATTTAATAAAATAAAATTTAGTTCAGAATATATATTTCAAAAAAATTATGCAGAAAAAACAATTAAAAATTATAATATATTCCCAGTACTAACAGGAAAAATATATTTAACAATGACAATGAATGACTGCAAAAATGAAACAAATGGTTGCTGAATGAATAAATAATTGTACATAAAATCATTTTCCACTTCAATCATGTCGGTTTCCTGCTCCATTTCTTCATCCACTTCATTCATCCTTGCTAGACTAATATTTTCAATATCATGATGGACAAATAATTCTACTTAATGTTGTTGATGAAATTAAATTTTAGAGGTCAAATCTTCCACATCATCACCCATATAAAAAAACCTCTTTGTATTACGTGTACAACTACACTCCACCCTTCATCCACAACATAATATACATAATATACCATTTCTTCCTACGATTATAAGATATATGGATCATGCAGTTCACGATCACCAACATCCATCAAGCGAGAGAAGTTCATAGAAGTAAATTGCATGGAATCTCTTTTAACACCTCTGATAATATCGACCCATTTTCATTTGAATAAAACAACAAAAAATGTCAAGGGTAGTTTAATTAAATAATATTATTCAACTTTCCATAGTATCCCACTTCAGCAAATGAAAATATTCCACTATTCTATTTTTTCAAATCAAGTTCTCAATAGACTGTACGAAATCTAAAGCCATTACATTATAAGCGTCAAACTTTCTAACTTTTTTTATAGGACCTATAGAATGAAATATAAAATATTCTAACAAGTCTGATCGAGTATCAGTAATCATGATCAAAAAAAAGAAATATAATTTAATATATTTTCAAAATGTATATTTCAAACTACTATTCGTATTTATTGCAATATTTATGAACGTACACGTCATGCAAACCATTCTAGAAGCTCTTTATTCAAATATTTTATTATATATTTCTCATTTCGTGTTCGGTCTCTCATTTTTCTCTTTTTTTTAATCCTCAACTCTTAAATAAATTGATCCGAAATATAACTATTCAGCAGCACATATCTATGTGCCGGTAATAATTCCAATTCTATCAGTGTCACATTTGGGGTCCTCCCAACTGATTGGTTAATAGCAGAAAATATTTTTTATTTCTGAAGCATTTGAGATTGATTTTATGTGTCATAAACATGTCTAACTCGATTAAATCTTATCTCAATATCATCCAAATATCTTGAAAAAAAGTTAAGACACTCCTCATCTAAATAGCCTTCAGCAATATTGCCTTCAGGTTGAGCTTTATATATCACGTATGCTTTCAAATGCCCAAGATATATGTGAAATAAAATAATAATATTATGACTTTTTTAAATGCCAAAAATTGTTTAAGTAAATGAAAAAAATAAATAAAATACCTCTAAATTGGTTACATCAATCTATAATGAACAGGTCCTCTTAATTTAGCTTTCTCAAGAAAATGCACAGTTAAATGCATCATGACAGAATAAAGTGATGGAGGAAAGATCATATCCATTGCACAAAGGGTCAATACAAACCTCTCTTGGAGGTTGTCAAGATGAAATGGATGTAGATATTTCTAACATAACTGCCTGAAAAGTGTGAATAAATGGAGGAAAACAAAAGTAATGTTTTCAGGTAATATTGTAGACAATGTCAATGGTGGTAACTGTTGTAACAAAATATGTGAATCATGACTTTTAAATCCATGTAACTTATGATTCTTAAAGTCAACACACCTCAAGATGTTACTCGAATAGCCATCAGATACCTTCACAATCATTAAAATTCTATGGAATGTATCTTTATCCCTATTTTTATTGCAAAAGTGGTTGGAGCATACTTTTCATTTTCATCTGGCCAGAGATCATGTTTTATGATCATTACTTGTAAGTCTTTGCGAGCATTGAGATGATCCTTTGTCTTTTCATGCTCATTATGTAATGTGAAAATCAAATTATCACATACCTTCTTTTCAATAATAATCACATCAATATTGTGCCACAACCAATTAAATTCCCAATACGGGAGTTTGAAGAATATACTGTTTTTCTTCCATTGTTGCGTTCTGATTTCACCTGACGATGCACTTTGGACCCGATTTCCGCTATCATTAAAATAATAAACCTTACCAAATTATGTTTAATCATTTTTAAGCTATAACAATATTTTATAACTAGGTAACAACTTTGGATGTGGTCTATGATCAATGGAACCATTAAATTTTGATTTGTTTAGCTGAAATCATTGAGATGCATCGAGAAATCATCGATGGCACAAGAAGCACCATTTTCTACTGTTAGGTAGCCATTTGGGCTTGAAATCAATGATATAAACGCGACAAGCCAAACCCATGTAATTTTTTCAACCTGATAAATTCCCAAGCCCAGGGATGTCACTAACGGTCCACATTAGAGCAACATGTGTTTTGAACATTGTTTTAGAAGAAGCATCAAATGTCTCAACACCATTGCTCCATAACTCCTACAATTGATCAATCAAAGGCCAAATGTATACATCAATATCATTTCCAGGAATTGTTTTTCTATGAATAATCATCGAAATGATAAAAGATGTTTGTTGCATACACATCCATAGAGGAAGATTATTAGGGATCAAAACAACTAGCCAAATGCTATAACTGGTACTCAAAATCCCAAATAGGTTGAATCCATTGACATCCAATCCGAATCGAACAGTCCTAGGATCTGTTGAGAAGTAAAGATGTAATGAATCAAATGTCCTCCATGATTAGAAATCTTGTGGATGTCTCATTAACCCATCATTGTTTTTATTTACAGAATGGCACTTCATGTGTTCAGCGGTTTTCGATAACATGAATAATCTTCGCAATCGAGGCTTCAAGGGAAAGCATCAAGAAACCATTATAGGTGTGTTCCTTTTTTTCTTCTCCTTGAAATTATGTTCATTCATACTCCCAACATCACCCTTTGACTGCTATCTAGAAGAAGATCATTTCTTGAAATTCTATATATTTGAATCCTCTCCCCAATAAAGAATACAATCATTAGGACATGCGTGCATTTTTTTATAATTCATACCAAGCTTGTTAACAACTTTTTTCATATCATAAAAATATTTTTGGATATTTGCTTCAGGAAATGCATCACGAATCAATTCTAATATCATGGAAAATGCATTTTTTTTAATTCCACATAGACATTTGATATGGTACAACTTTAGAAGAAATGAAAACTTTGAATATTTCAAACACCCACTATAAAACTCTAGATTTCCATCGTCAACTAAATCATGAAACACATTTTCATCAGTGAAGTTTTATATTACATTTGTCTCCATAGAATAAATAGCAGGATCCAAGGATATGTTACAATCTTGATCTGATTGTGTTACAATCTCAATAACATCACTTATCATGTTGCAATTTGTAGCACCCTATTCTGGTTGTTCTGATATGATTTGATGCTGATAGTGGTGTCTTTCCATGCCAAATGCATCATTTATGAGGTTTTTCATTTCATTTCCACTATCGACGAACTTGGGACCTCATTTTATAGATTAAAATCAGTGCTCAATCTTTCTGTAATGTTTGATTCTCCATGCCAAACCCAACACAAATACTGACCAGAGAATTGTTTCAGTATTAACTATTCATAAACTTCATCTCTCTTCAACCATGTTCTAAATTTACATTTAGGACATGGAAGTCTTAATCTCCCATTAACTAATCAATTAGAAATTTAAAAATATAAAAACTCATTCAAACCCATAACATACTGAGGTGTGTTCCTCAGTAATGTGATATAGCTTTTATCCATGTATTTCACAATGTTCCTACAGAATAATAATAAAAATTGAAACACATAGTTACTACTAAATGGAGAAAGATATTCATATATACGATAGTGTAAGATTACAGAAACATAATATAATAATGATGATCCCCTGAGTTAGATATGAACCCTCAAGTGTTTGGGATAGGGTATGTTTCTTTGGTAAAAAGAAACAGTGTGCTAACAATGCCATATTACTCAATTACCACATGGTCAATACTAAAAGTTATGCTAAAAAATATTCCTATCATTTTTCTCCCAAATCACCAAATTTTCAATCCTTGAATTCTGAAATCCTTTATAGCATCAAAATATAATATTAGAAAACAAAAATTAATATAATCATAACATGGTTGGAATCACAGTTCATGAGGAAAAAAAATAATGTTTCCAATCTTGATGAAGAAGCATAGAGATAGCATGATGTTACCCTTAATTGGTCCCAATTGTGTGACTATAAATCACAAAGAAAGTTGTATGGGCTTCATTACCATAAAATAAATGAACCATGCTCCAAGACCGTATCTAACTCCTTCAACCTAGGTAGTAAAAGTGAGACATCCCTTATGCCATGGATTCTATTTATGATTAGAGAGTGCATATATTTTCCTCTTGATATCACACTACCAAGCACTAAAACAAAATCAATGAGTGAGAAGACCACTGTTATCTACAACAGTGGTCATTGGTTTTATTGGGATATAATTAATTTTTAGATCATCCATATTCATGATACCATATTTTAACAATTCAAATGAGGTTAAATTGAAACATCTCTTCATGTAGGATACCCCATATTATGGTCCACACATAATAAACCTAAACAATATGCACCTGGGTCAAATTTTTCTAACCTTAAACATAATCTATATCGGTACAAATTTCATGAAATAAAACTATATATGTAAATAGACACACAACTTATTATGGTGATCAATTTTAATGAAAAAACCAGATAAATATTGAGTCTCTACTAACTTTATATGATGCTAACCTAATCCAAGTTCTATAGTTGGAATTGAAAAATGGAAGAAATCATGTTAGGTTGAAAATATGTAATGGGAAACCTAATAAGAAGACAATTCTTTGTGAACTATGCCTCCCCAATATGAGGATCAAGAAAAATTCAAGGTGATAAAATAAATTACATAATGTTTGTGGGTTCATAATATTAATCTCGAAGAAGTCAGGCTGTACTCGCTACGCCCTTTTGACTATCAAATTTTTTAATCATTCACGTTTTCTCTCATCCCCAGTTTATTAGTCCGTAGGTATATTTATGAAATGTGTGAAGAAATAATTTGGGGTTATAAAACCCTTTTAATCATTGGAATCCATGCTCTAAATCTACAACTTTGTGATCCTTATCATGTTGAGTGAACTATTTTATCCAATTGGACTAAAAAAAGTGTTATAGTGATGGTAGTTATGCCTATACCCATCCATGATCCATATAAAGGAAAAACTAATTCATCCAAATGAACTAACTATAGTGTTAATTTTATTGTAGTTATGTCTTTATCCATCTATGATCTATGATAAAAATGAAATAATTCATCCAAATAGACTAAATCTAGTGTTACAGTTATTGTACATATGACTATACCCACACATGATCCATGAACCCGAGGAAATATTTCTCACTCAAGCATTTTTTAGAACCATATTTGACTTTATGCATTACCAATTCAATGTTGAATTTGTTATAGATTATTTTAATGATGTGTCCTCCAAAAATATCATAGGTTATTATGAAGTGTTAATCAATATAAAACAAAATATACGGAATGGATGACAATTAAGAATAAAAAAATCTTCATTTATTAATAAAAACAAACGAGAAGAGGATCCATATTCTGGGTTCTCTCTTCAAAGTTACATGTAAATAAAAATGATAAAAACAACTATAATTTACTCAAATCATCCAAATCTAAAAAATAATCACATTCCTGATGATAATTGTTGATGGACTATTGATGGTTCATTTGTTTAATATCATTAAATTTACCCAATGGATGTGTCTTCTTAACATTGGAGGTTTGTTTTAAACACTTTCATATATTGGGATCAATCCATATGTCTGCTGATAGTAGATACACATACACCCTTTCTACTTGAGCCTCATGTTCTCTTGTTTTCCTATCTTCATGGCTATTCAATCATGGGGCCATGCTTCTTCAATAGAAAAATTATGCAACTACTTAATGGAATCATCTATATCTTTGTCTTAATGGATAGATATATTGAATAAGAGGAGGCTATATTCATAGACTACCTATTCCTTTCAGGAGGTGAGGAAATGATGGATAAGAGCTTATAAGTTCCATTAATTGAACCCAATTGTGCCCAATCCATGAAATAGTTGGAGAAGAAACTCCACATTATCAATATTCTCTTCTATCCCCATGATGATAGAAAAAAATTGGCACCAAACACATTTTATCAAAGATTAGTTTTTTACAGAGATGTTGGGATCCAAATACTATTTACTGGATTCTGTAAGTTGGAAGATAATGATAATGTAGAAGCCTCCCTGTTTTATCCCCCCATGAAGCAACTATAACCAAAATGTATGTAGGAAGCTAATGATACTGTAGAATCTTCCTTGTTTTATACCCCCATGAAGCCACTATAACAAACCACCACTATGGCTCCCCACAAACCGAGTTGACCCTCCCCCTATTTCATATAGGGAAACCCCTACATCAAAATTACATCTAATAAGGGGGTTTAAGAGGTTATTTATATATTTCACTAGATAGAGGTGACACCACAGCCATTGTGCTTCTAGACCATAGCATGATAAAGTTATCTAGACAACACCACTCCGAGATTTCAATCACTAAAAAAATGGGTAAACTAAAAAATAGCCTAAAATCATTAAAAAATAAGAAAATTATTTCATGGGGTGTAAAAATAAACCCCCTTATGACACATTATTTCCATAGAAGGTAATTATTATAAGTAAAAAATTCTAAATTATATAACCCCATGATACCTCATTTCAATAGGTGGGTGGGTGGGAAAACAACTTGGGGGGTATCTGAGAGAATTAAATCCAAACAAATAACCCATCTAAGAGGATTAAATTATTCTATAAAATTTCTTCATCATATCCAATCATATTAAAACAATAAACCTGACACAAAAACCCCAAAAATAGGAAGAGGCATAATATATATCTCTGTACTATTTAGGGATAATCGGGAATAGTGAAATTTAGACATAACATATACCTCGTGAAAAACACTACAAAGAACCTAAATTCCGCAAAAATCCCATAAAACCTAAAACTATCCCTGAAATTAACTTCCATTAAAGATCCCATATCTGAATACTAAAGTTAAATACAATCCCACAAGAAAAATAAAATTAATAACAACATTTATTTTTTTCCCAGGTTGCAACGCTCAACATAGTCCAACTAAAACCTCAACCGCATGGTCTTCATATCACAAAAACCTCAATAAGATCCAAACCCTCATGTTCTCAATAATATAAATTTAAATATTAGTTATGTGAGCATTATTTCATATGTATTCTCATTCCCAACACATCTAGAACCAACCTCCAAAAATCTCAATCATACACACACATTATAAGGACCCAACCTTAAGCATTAATTAATCTTGAGTTATTTCAAGAATACACATTGAGGATCTTTTCAGGTTTAGAGCTTTAGTGAATTAGATCATAAATCATGCATTACATTCCACATTTAAACAATGAGGTTAAATAAAATCCAGTATTCATTTTTCCCATTAAAGGGGACATATCTAAAATAAAACATGGATTATTTCGTGACACTTCCACGACACTATCAACAAATCATGTACTTTTCCCTTGACCTGTGAAAAACATTTCCAAAGCATGGGATGAGTATAAAAATCCTAGTAAGGTATATAAAAATACAGAATGAAAAAATTATTCCATGTATACATAAGAATCAATGAAATCAAACATTACACATAAAACATAATCACATTAACATACCTCATCAAATCAAGAATAACTAATAGAAATCATAAGACATAACGGTAACATGAGGCATTCATAACATTCTTACGTAGGGAGTAAACCTCATGGTTATGTTTGGAATACCCATCACAGTATATTCCCTAAATCTCTCAGAGAAACCTTAGAATTTAACCCTTTCATGTTACCCAATGAATTGGAGATCTATATCGGGCTCACATTCCCTTAGTTTATCACGGAACCACCCATCTTCATAAACAATTCCCATGAACCATAACATAATCGTGTCACATAAAACATGCATAAAGGAAATATAACATTTCAAAATTTCAATCACAAGATATAAATAACACATTGATATAATAAAAACATTATCAAAACCATTTTCAATACCAAAATAAAAGAAAAGTAAAACATTGTATTTATTTTTCATTTTAATAAAATGTTATGGCTTGTAGAGGAAGCTGAAACTCAAATAATGGTCATGGTGGCGGAGAAGTCGTTGTCGCCGCAAACGTACGTTAAAAACATTCCCTTTTGTCTTTTAGTAAAACGCTTTGTATAAAAAAGATTCCTTTTGAATAAACATACAATTAAAATGGGTTTATACCATGTATAAAATAATGTTATGTATAAAACAAAATATGCCTTAATGAAAGTAGATTGAGATGAAGTCCCTTACCTCGTGTCAGACTTAACTCAATCATTATTTAATATCCTGAATAATAAAGTTGAGTTAACTTATACATTCATAAGAACCTTTTTGAAGATAATTATTACTCTTATATCACTTATTACCATGTTATGAACACTATGTAATTATTTAAGTTAATAACGGTTGTTTTGTTGATCATTGGTACTTGAGTAAAAAATAAACTCCTTATACTTACAAGTTGTTCATGTGGTAAAATATACATTATATCCAGAATTATATTCATGATGTAGAAATCATATATATCATATATATCCAGTATATACATGCATTTATAATATTACATTATATTTATAGATAATAAATGAAATGCACCGTTCATGGAGACGGTAAGCCGTACGTACGCATGAACGCTACTTTCATTTCTATTTCGTATTTAATGGAATGAATTCATAATGATATAAAGGTTTATTATAATTCTAGTATAATATCATATATAATATCATTAACACCATCCTTTATATGTCTCACATATGGCATTAACGAATCAAATCACTTTGAGGGGGCAGTTGTCCACATTTCTTAAAATGAAGATATCACGTTTACCCATAATGGAAACCATAAATGTATACCATAAATAAAAAATACCAAAGAATAAGGAAAAAATATAATATATATCATATATAAATATATTTACATCTTAATGGCCACCATGAAAGGTGTTAAATGAAGATTGAACAATCATAGTTTCGTGATGCAGAAATTCAGCATCCGAAGAAACAGTATGTTCTTTAACCATTAGACGAAGGTGTGTGTAAGTGTATCTCAAATCCTTCTCATAAAAACATCCTATAATATTGAAGATACTTATGTTGTTACAAAACAAAGGAATAAAAAAATTAGGGGTTGGAGATGCAAAATAATAAAAAAGAACAGAAGTGAAGACATTACCTTTAAATCGGGTAACTCCTCTTGGTTTGAACCAAAATGGTTTCTTGAATAGATTTCTACCTAAGGTAAGGCTTCTAGGATGAAGAGAGGGATATGGAGAGATAAAATGAGAATAACCTGGCCTATCCAATGGCTTGAGAGTTGTGGGTAAGAAGGTAGAGGTGGGGGCCATTTATAAGAGGGAGGAGGGGCACTCTTGGAAAGTCAAGATATGATACTTTATATTAAAACAAGTTTCGGATTTTACAGGTCCCACATTGAAATATTTCGATTATAAGGTGATAAGGGTTCAAAACATATTCAAACAATAGGTTTTTGACTATTTAAAGTATTTTATTTTACATTATCCTTTCATTTTATTTAAATCGTTCATTATCGAAGTAATCGCTGTATCATCATGGTGTAATGAAAAAATTAATTTATTTAATGTTTAAAAATTAAAAAAAATTACTATTATGTAGAAAATATTTTTATATTTCCAATTAATATTTATAGTCCAAGATATAAATTATGTATAAATAATTAAAATTGTTTTACTTAGGTGTTACATACTTTTGTGATATTCTCCATTCTTTAAAAATAAAACGATAAAGTGTCACTATCACCCAAAAGGGATTCCATGGGGTCCCTATATTTGGCACAAGGAATCCCATGGTCGTCCATGACACAACCAGTAGCATTAGGACACATATTGGGGTCATTTTGTTTATTATGATATTATTTTATTATCCTTAACTACCTGATTACGAATTAATCACGATAATTAAAGATAATTATTGTTGTTACTATTCATAATGTCCAAAAACAAAAGAGTATTAATTAAATAATTTGGACCTTCTGATTCCAAATGTGGAATTTATTTTACCAAATTCCAAACATAAGAATTTCAATAATTAATTTAAAAATAATTCACGTTGTGAAAACAATTAGCGGGGTTTTTAGAAACAATTTCTATCAAAGGTTTGACAATTTTTTATGTCTAATTTCAATGTGAAATTTATCCCAATGACCACCATTGGATTAAATGGTAAAAATATATTATATTTACACATTAAACAAAATTAAAATGATAATATATCCATATAATTAAATTAGATGAAAAATTAGTTTTGAAGTAAAATGTAGTATTTTTCACTATTCATTAAAAAATGAACATTGTGAGAAAAATACCAAAAATTTATTCAAATTAAATTTCAATGTCCCAATACTAAATAATAAGTTTATTTTGAAAAATAGAGCTTATAAAATTTTCAAAATATAGATTTAAAAATGGTTCTCCATCAAAAGGCGGTAAACCAATCTTATAAAATTATTAGAGAATTTTATGTTTTAGATTGGATTTATTCTCATTTTATGTCTATAAAACACAATATAATTCATAAATAGACATAGATATGAAAATACATAATTATTTACTTACATGGGATGTTACATCCTTCCCCACTTTAGGGAATTGTGTCCCTATAATTTATTTACTTATCGAATAAGTGAGGGTATTTATCTATCATTGCATTTTCAGATTCCCATGTTGCCTCTTCAATCATGTGGTTTTTTTCACAAAACCTTAACATTATGAATCACCTTACTCCGCAACACGTTCTCCCTGTGGTCCAGAATCTGGACCGGTTGTTCCTAATAAGATAGGTTCTTTTTCAGGTGAACTACCTCTGGACTCAAAACATGAGATGGATCTGGCATGTACTTCCTTAACATTGAAACATGAAAAAAATTGTGTACCTGAGATAAAATCTGAGGTAAATCCACTCGGTATGCAACTGATCCAACTCACTCCAGAATTTCATAAGGTCCAATAATTCTTGGACTCAGTTTTCCTTTCATACCAAATCGCTTCACAATTTTCCATGGTGAAACTTTGAGGAAGACATGATCACCTACCTCAAAAGAGAGATCCTTACTCCTATTGTCAGCATAACTTTTCTTCCTACTCTGAACTATTCTCATGTGTTTCTGTATCGACTGAACATTTTCTGCCAACTCTTCTTCCAATTCTAGTCCCATCAACTTCCTTTCACCCACATCATCCCAAAAAAGCTGTAGTTCGACACCGCTTCCCATATAATGCCTCAAATGGTGCCATCTGTATACTGGAATGAAAAATGTTATTATAATAAAACACAACCAAAGAAATATTTTGGTCCCAATTTGCCTGATAATCCATCGAAAAAGCATGTAGAATATCCTCCTATGTCTGAATTGTTCATTCTGACTACACATCTGATTGAGGATGAAACGATGTAATAAAATTTAATTCATTACCAAATAACTTCTGAAGGCCTTTCTAAAAGTTTAAAGTAAACCTGGGATCACGATCAGATACAATGGAGAGGGGAACTCCACGTAACCTGACAATCTCATTAAGATACAGATCAGAAAGTTGATCTAGGGGGAAAGTATCTTGTATAGAAAGTAAATGAGCAGATTTATTCAAGTGATAAACAATAACCCAAAGTTCATTATTACCTCAGGGTGTCATCAAAAATCCCACAATGAAGTCCATGGATATATTCTCCCATTTCCACTCTGGTATTGGTAAGTGTCGAAGCATCCCCTTCGGTAACTACTGCTCTGCTTTAACCTATTGACAAGTCAAACACTTCACAGTAAAATCAGAAATATCTATGTTCATTCCATCCCCCCAGTAGTACTCCCAAAGATCTCTATACATCTTAGTAATGCCTGGATGAACTGAAAATGAAGAACTATGAGCTTCACATTACAACCCTCTCTTCAACTGTGAATCACATGTCACACACATTCTCTTCACAAATCTCAAAACACAATCATTATCAATATTGAATTCAGGTAAATTACCCTTCTGAACCAGCTCTACCTTTTTCTACAACTCATTGTCTTGCTTCTGTGGTTTCATAATTCTGTCTGATAGAGAATATTTCACTGATACCAGAAACAAAACAGAAGAACATCCTGCCCCAAGAACTTATATTCCAATGTTCATCAAATCCTTAACCAAAGGATCACATTCCAATCATAACATTGTTAATGAAGCATTACTTTTTTGACTCAAAGAATCAGCCACTTTATTTTCTTTTCCAATATGTTAATGAATTGTATAATCATAATCCTTGATTAATTCCATCCATCTCCTCTGTCTCATGTTCATTTCATTCTGAGTGAAAATATACATTAAACTTTTTAGATCAGTATATATTTCACACATTACTCTATACAAATGATGCCTCCAATTTTTTAAAGTGAAAACCACAGTATCTAATTCCAAATCATGTGTAGGGTAATTTACCTCATGAGTTTTCAACAGTCGTGAAGCATAATCAATTACCTGATCATTCTGCATTAGGACGCAACCAAGTCCTTTCAATGAAGCATCACTATAGATAACAAACTCACCATTCCTGGAAGGTAGTTCCAAAACTGGAGCATTCACCAATCTTATTTTCAATTCCTGAAAACAATCATCACATTATTTTTTCTAGATAATCATACAACCCTTCTGAGATAGCTTACTCATTGGAATAGATATCCGGGAAGAATTTCTAACATACCTTCGGTAATAGCCTTCCAAACCAAGAAAACTACGAAATCTAGGTTACATTTGTGGGTCTTGGCCATTCTTTTACGTCCTTTGTTTTTTTTCAGGATCAGCAGTTATCCAATCTTTAGAAATAATGTGACCAAGTAATGAAATATGTTGCAACCAAAACTCACACTTGCTGAATTTCCCATACAATTTCATTTCTTTTAAGGTTTGGAAAATAACCCTTAAATGACTTTCATGCTCCTATTTACTTTTAGAAAACATCAAAATATCATCAATGAAAACAACCAAAAACTTATCCAAGAACTCATGGAAAACTCTATTCATATGGTCCATGAATACAACAGGTGAATTGGTTAGCCCAAAAGGCATTACTACAAATTCATAACGGCCATATCCTGTATGAAACGTGGTCTTTAGAACATCTGCTTCCTTTACCTTCAATTGATGGTATCCCGATATCAGGTCAATATTTAAAAAATACTGAGCTCCCTGGAGCTGATCAAACAAATCATCGATATGAGGAAAAGTATATTTTTTTTAAGAGTGATGTTATTCAAGGCTCTATAATCAATGCAATGTCTATCAGAACCATCTTTATTTTTAACAAATAAGATAGAATCACCCCATGGTGATGCTCTAGGTCGAATGAAACCTTTATATAATAAATTTTTCAATTGCTCCCTCAACTCTAAAAGTTCAATTTGAGCCATTCGATAAGGAAGTTTTGAAATTGTCTTAGCATCAGGAACTAATTCAACAATAAATTAAACATCCAGATATGGTATTATTCTAGGAAACTCATCAAGAAAAACATCAGGATAGTCATTTAACACTGGCACATCATTAATCTGAATGGTTGCTTTTTTTTCAACAATATGTGAAAGGTAACATTCATTTCCAACTTTTACAAGTTTCTCAGACTCATGATATGTTATCAACAGTAAGGGTTCATTCTTGTACAAAAACTGAAAGCGTTTTTGAAAAGAAACATCTTTAGCTCTACAATAAATCTTGTCATGGTAAACATAGAGCCAATCCATACCCAGGATAACAACAAACTCTACTAGAGGTAAGAAAAAGGTTTTCAAGTAGGTTCTCTCCACGGATAAGGATAAGAAGACTCTTATAAATTATTTTTTCCTCAACATTTACCCCTGGTGTTTCTACCACAAGTTTAGGAGTCATTTCTTGAGATGGAATTCCTAATTTACTAGAAACTTTTTCAGAGATGAAGAATGTGTAGACCCCGAATAAAACAACACATTAGTATAATCTGATAAAACAAAAAAAGTACCTGATACCACTTCATTTGATGGCCCAACAACTACTAAAGTAGTTGCAAAGGATTTCACCACTCCTTTTTGATTGTAGTCTGACTACTTCCCATCATTTGAGCTCTTTGTCGAACACTCGTTTTCATAATGACCCATCTCGTTGAACTTGAAACATTTCACTAACTGCAAATAAAATTTGGGCTTACCATCACCTTGATATTTTTCAGTGTAATCAAGAGCCGTATGTCCCGTCTTACCACATCGGTAGCACTTTATTGAATTCAGAAGGCATTCCCCAGCATGCCTTTTTACACATTAATCAGAAACTGGAAACATAGTTTTCTTACCATCAGACCTTTTTGAAGAATTATTTTCTTTCTCCCGCCACCTCGGTCTCTTCTTCTGTTGGTTGTTATAGAACACTTGATCATCAGAAAACTCCATTTCCACCTTCTCAGCACATAGAATAATCTTTTCATAATTCTTGAACTCTTGAGAAGATAAAGCCCTTCTATATTTTGGCTTTAATCCTAAGTAAAAATGATTGATTTTACTATCAAGGCCTCAGAAAACATTTGGAGCATACCTTGCTAATCGAGGGAACCTTTATTCATGAGCAACAAACAAAGTCATCCTCTTGCCTCAATTCCACGAATTGTTTTTCCAACCTATTTCGAATATCCTTAGGAAAATACTTCTCAAAAAACATACCTTTGAACTCATCCCAGTAGAGAGAATCAATCTCCTCAGTGTCCCTGATATTTTTAGCCATCCACCACAACTAATCTGCTTCACCCTCTAAATGGTAAATTGCAAGTCTAACATTTTGATTGTCTGAACACCCCATGACATCGAAAATCTTCTCTTGTGATTTAATCCACCCTTCAACTAGCACAGGTTCAGATGATCCTCTAAATGATGGGGGATGTTTCCTCATGTAATGTTCCACCACTGACATGTTCCTCTGCGTTTGATCTGGCCGATCACGTTCATGGATACCAGCACCATTTATCGCTTGATTCAACTGCGCCATTACTGCAACAAACTGCTCAGTTCCAATTTTGACCATCTCAGGATGCTGATTCAGAAGGTCATTTCCTTCTGTATGCCTTCCTAGCACTGTATCCCTATTTCCTCTATTGGAAACCATTCTGAACAAACATGTCATAGATGAAGTTACATGGTAATCTTTAAATGCTATATCATTTCAATTTGACCATAAAAAAATATTTTTGGGTAATCATTTATTATAATTCTAACTCCTAAAGATATATAAACCGACCTTTGATTCCAACTATAAAGCCCCAGACGTAAACATTACTTAATCATGAGTTATTTAAAGAATACACATTGAGGATCTTTTCAGGTTTAGAGTTTTAGAGAATAAGATCATAAATCGTGCATTACATTCCACATTTATACAACGAGGTTACAAAAAAGACAGTATTCATTTTTCCCATCAATGGAGACATATTTAAAATAAAACATGGATTCTTTAGTGACACATCCTCGACATTATCAACACATTATGTACTTTTCCCATGACCAGTGAAAAAACATTTCAAAAACATGGGATGAGCATAAAAAGCTCAGTAATGTATATAAAAATACGGAATGAAAACATTATTCCATTTATACATAAGAATCAATGAAATCATACTTTACCCAGAATACATGTTCACTTTAACATACCTAATCAAATCATGAATAAATCATAGTAATCATAGGACATAAAGGAAACTTGAGGCATTCATTACATTCTTACGTAGGGAGTAACCCTCATGGTTATGTTTGGGATACACATCACAGTATATTCCCTAAATTTCTATGGAGAAACCTTAGAGTTTAACCCCTTCGCATTACCTAATGCATTGGAGAGCTATATCGGGCTCAACCTCACTTAGTTTATCGCAGAACCACCAGTCTTCATAAACAATTCCCAAGACCCGTAACATAATCGTATCACATAACACATGCATACAGGAAACATAACATTTCCACATTTCAATCAAAAGATATCAATAACACATTGATATAATAAATATATTTCAAAACCATTTTTAATACCAAAATAAATGAAAAGTAAAACCTGGTATTTATTTTTCATTTAAAAAAAATTATGGTTTGTAAAGGATGTCGAAACTCAAATAATGGTCACGGCGGCGGAGAAGTTGTTGTCGCCGCATACGTACGACAAAAACATTCCCTTTTTCCATTTAGTAAAATGCATCATATAAAAAAGATTACTTTTGAATAAACATAAATGTCAAGGGGGTTTATACACAAAATAAATGAAAGTTGTGTATAAAACAAAGTATGACTCAATGAAAGGAGATTGAGACGAAGTCCCTTACCTCTTGTCCGACTTGACTCGATCGTTTTTTAATATCCTGACTAATAAAATTGAGTTAATTTCTACTTTCCTGATAACCTTTTTCAATATAATTATTCCTTTTATATCACTGATTACCATGTTATGAACACTATGTAATTATTTATGTTAATAATGGTTGTTTTGCCTATCACTGGTACTTGAGTCAAAAATAAACTCCTTGTGATTACAAGTTGTTCATGTGGTAAAATATCCATTATATCTAGAATTATATTCATGATGTAGATATAATATATATCATATATCTCCAGTATATAAATGAATTTATAATATTACATAACATTTAGAGGTACGAAATGAAATGCACAGTTCATGGAGACGGTAAGCCATATGTTCGCATGAATGCTACTTTCATTTCTATTTCATATTTAATGGAATGAATTATTAATTATATAAAGGTATATTATATTTCCTGTATAATATCATATATAATATCATTAACTCCATCCTTTATACATCCCTCAAATGGCATTAACAAGTCAAATCACTTTGAGGGGGCAGTAGTCCGCACTTCCTAAAATGAAGATATCGCGTTTACCCATAATGGAAACCATAAAGGTATGCCATAAATGAAAAATACAGAAGCATAAGGAA
Source organism: Viscum album (assembly GCA_963277665.1). Classification (NCBI taxonomy): domain Eukaryota; kingdom Viridiplantae; phylum Streptophyta; class Magnoliopsida; order Santalales; family Viscaceae; genus Viscum; species Viscum album. The sequence goes on from OY728127.1 coordinate 608,717,768, forward strand.
AACATAAAAATAATATATATCATATATAAATTTAGTGACATCTTAAGGGCCACCATGAAAGGTTTTAAAACAAAATTGAACAATCATCGTTTCGTGAGGCAGAAATTCACCATCCACATAAATAGTATGTTCCTTAACCATTAGATGAAGGTGTGTGTATGTGTTCCTAGAATCATGCTCATAAAAACATTATATTATACTGAAGATACTGTTGTTGTAACGAAATAAATAAATAAAAAAAGTTTAGGGGGTTGGAGAAGCAAAATAAAAAAAAAGAACACAATTGAAGACATTGCCTTTAAATCGGGTAACTCCTCTTGGTTTAAACTAAAATGGATTCTTGAAGAGATTTATGCCTAGTGTAAGGCTTCTAGGATGAAGAGAGGGATGTGGAGAGATAAAATGATCAGATATTGGAATATACAATGGCTTGAGAGGTGTGGGTAAGGAGGTAGTGGTGGGGGCCTTTTATAAGAGGGAGGAGGGGCCCTCTTGGAAAGTCAAGAAATGATACTTTATATTAAAATGAGTTTCTGATTTTAAAGGTCCCAAATTGATATATTTTGAGGATAAGGTGATAAGGGTTCGAAATATACTCATAAAATAAGTTTTTGACAAGTGTATGTTCTAGATTTTACATTATCTTTCCATTTTATTTAAATTGATCATTAATGAGGTTATCATTGCATCATCATGGGGTCATAAAAAATTTAATTTATTTAATGTATAAAAATTATAAGAAAAATTACTATTATGTAGGAAATATTTTTATCTTTTCAATTACTATTTATAGTCCAACAGATCAATTAGGTAGACAAAATTAAAATTGTTTTACTTAGGTGTTACATACTTTTGTGATATTCTCCTTTCTTTAAAAATAAAACGATAAAGGGTCACTATCACCCAAAAGTGATTCCATGGGGTCTCTATGTTTCCCACAAGGCATTCCATGGTCGGCCATGACAAAACCAGTGGCATTAGGATACATTTTGGGGTCATTTTTTATTATTATGATTTTATTTTATTATCCATATCTACCCAATTACTAAATAATCCCGATAATTAATGATAATTACCATCATTACTATTCATAATATCCAAAAAACAAAAGACTATTAATTAAATAATTTGGAAATTTTGATACCAAATATGGAATACATTTTACCATATTACAAACGTTGAAATTTAAATAATTAATTTAAAAATAATTCCGGTTGTCAAGACAAATAGGGGTATTTTAGAAACAATTTCTATCAATAGTTTGACAATTTTTTATGTCCAATTTCGAAGTGAAATTAATCCCAATGACCACAAATGGATTAAATGGTAAAATTATATTCTATTAAAAATTTAATACCAATTAATAATATATTCTATCCATATAATTAAATTAGATGAAAAATATGTTTTGATGTAAAATGCAGTATTTTTCACTATTCATTAAAAAATGAACATTGTCAGAAAAATACCAAAAATTTATCCAAAGTAAATTTCAATGTCCCAATCCTATAGAATAAGTTTATTTTGAAAAATATAGCTTATAAAAGTTTCAAAATATAGATTTAAATAATGTTCTCCATCCAAAGTCAGTAAAACAATATTTTTAAAATATTAGCGAATTCTATACATAAGGTTTGATTTATTCTCATTTTAAGTCTTTAAAACACTATCTAATTCATAAATAGAAATAGATATGAAAATAAATAATTCTTTACTTACTTGGGATGTTAAAAACACAACCTTCATGTGGAAGAAACCCAAATCAGTGAGGTATTCACAAGACCAAAATTCACCTAAAACTACCTTATGACATCCAAAAAACAAATTAAAACCGAAAATAATATGGATAGAGGGAAACCTAGGGAATCCTAGGGTCACAGGGCCGCCTGTGTCGCGGGGTTCTAGGGTCATCAGGGTCGTGGGGTCGCCAGTGTCACGGTGGGCCAGGGTCGCGGGGTCACGCGGGAAGCGGGGTCGAGGTGGGGGAGGGGGAGGGTCGATAGTGTAAAAAATGTTTTGTGGTGGTTTATTATAAACCACCCCAAAACCATTTTAAGAAAAGGATTAGCAACGGTTCCCAAAACGGCTGCTAAAAGAAAGTCTCTAAATCCATTTCTTGTTGTAGTGTAGTGACATGTGTCAGGATTGAGATGAATTTAGAGTGTGGGCTACTATCTCATTCCAAGGACTAGTTTTGGTTTATAAGTAACGTCTAGTGATGGTTTGACCATTTTAATATATATTATATATCACTTATGTATTCAATATATATTTTTACATTATCCTAAACATGATATAATGCAATAGGGATGTAAAGTGTCTCTTATCCCCTAAGGATGGATTGGATGAAAGGAGAAGACAATGTTCCATGGCATCATCACATGATGTGTGTTATCTTTTAATTATTTTGTCCACATTTAATTCTTTCCAATTATTTAGATATATCATTTTCCCTAGGGTTTAGCTCAACATAACCTTCTCCCATTATTTTAATTTGTCGCATATTTTTTTAATCACACTTTCAGGATTCGAATGCACTAGCTATGGATGAATGGGATAATATAATTATACATGTATGATGTTACCTCTGATTGAATGACCAATAGGAGACTTAGACACCATCTAATTTTTATTTTTGTATGAATTGTATTGTTATATAGGGTTGGAAAAATTTGATATGTATATGTGTAGGGGTTCCATGATTATTGTATGATGGATCATTTTAATTAACATTATACCGATGATTATTATTATCATTTAAATGAGTCTGAGGAAAAACCCATTTTTTATTTGGGAACGAAATCCCTATTTTAAATAGGGTTTAGAGGTACCATTACATGACATATAGGGCCAGTGGGATGATTATCCATTACAATTTGATGGCTTTAACACCTTATGGATTAAAATCTGGAGGAGATGGCTCCAAGGAAAATGAGTATCCAATAAAACATTACATCATGATCTCATCCTTATTGTTGTGATTCAACCATTAACAATATCCATTACATTTTTCTATCCAACTGTGAATTCATATTAGAGAACCCCTCATTAAACCAACTTCTTGGTAGATTTCTAGTTGGTAGGTTCTGGTACAACCATCTCTTATTCATGCTTCCCACCAAGAAACACCAGTTTTTCTCAATGCCAAATTTTATTCCATGATTAATTGCTTCACTTTTTTGGTCATCACCATTCATGAAATGTTTCACCCCCTCTACCACAAACCATCATGAAGGGATTCCCTTTGCAATTTCCAAGAAGATCACAGATATGTCCCATGAGGTTAGAGGGCCAGTTGATAGCTTCCAACACAACTATAACTCTTTTAAGATTCCCAATAATAAATTCTACTTAATTCTAGGCTACACTTCTTACCTAATGTGGTGCATTGATCATACTATCACTCTTTATAATATATTTCTCTTTTTTTACTAGAGGCCCAATTGACCAAAGGTCCAATAAAGATTCTAAAAGGCCAAAATCAGATGAATAGTTTTGATGCTACAATACCTCTACAGTACTTATACAGTAATTCTATATTACTTTATAAATACTCCTCTAATAGGAAATTATCATGGGTTTAATTCAAGATTATAGGGTGTGTGAACCGCTTGCCTTGCACCCTAACAACATTATAATGAGTGTGATTGTTTTTTATCACATATTCAATCACCTAATATATTTGAAAATATATTAAGGGAACTATTCATGATAATCAATATGTTTTTATACTCAGACCATACATGTACACCTCATTATATGGGTCAAATATACCTCTGATGTGTACATCGGGGAATATTTTGTTAAATAAGTGATCTAGATGGAGTAGTTTGGTAGGTTATAAATGTGACATTGAGGGTGGACCTCAGTATTTTATAGTGATGTCCCATTATATTAAATATAATTCAATTTATTATAAATAATTATATTCAATCTAGTGGTTAATACCTTTTAATGTTTTCTATTCCTTACATCTCAATATATCTTTTTTATTGCATATTAGAGTTTTATTTTTAGTGATAGGTATTTTATTATAATCAAATATTTAAAAAAATCATATAATTTCTGGTATTTATTATTATTTGTGTATTATTAATTATAGTTATATTTCTAGTAATGTTACCATATTTTTGACTAAAACTCATCCCTAGTAGTTGATATTCTCTCGTTAGAGGGCAGTACATCCAAGGTTTATATTACTCATTATTATATTCTATAACCTTGTTTGAGGAATTACATATAGAATCATATAAATAAATATTTTATTATTTTATTATTATGTAACAATATATTGAGATGGAACTAATTATAGAATGGGATGTAAATAATTATTATTATTATTTATTGAACACATTCCTGATTAATGTCCTTGTTACCTGGGAAATCTGAATGGTTTTATTTTGTAGTAGTAATGGTTCCCTTGGTTATTATTTTATTATGTTTTGGTTATTTGTATATTATTTTACATTTTCCCATGGTGGAATGTGTTTTTTATATATTTATTATACATGTAAGGACATATTAAATGAAATTTAAAACACTAATATATATTAGGAAATATTTTTCCAAAGAAAAATTCTGTTCAAAAAACTAATTTCAAAAAAAATAACTTTTTTGGAGGTAATTTTATAAATAGGTTTTTATTAATTAAAATAAAATCATAATTTATTTTATAATATCTAGAATAACTTATTAGAGTGATAATTAATAAATAATATGAGAGTTGGGAATTTTATGTTTATCTTTTCATTAATATTTTAGTATCATAGATGCAGTATTATGAAAACCATATATTCGGTAGGTGTGGTCATTAGATACCTTTAGTGAGGTGGTATATGTAATTTAATATAAAGATATGTTTTATTAAGTGAATCAATTTTATCTATCTAGATGAGTGTTTGCTTCATATATCTGTGGTGCAGATTATTGTAGACATGGAATGGATTAGAGGTATAGAAATTCATAAGAGGGTGGATAAGGCCATGTGTAATTCCATGGGTTCACTTGGAATTTAAACCACATATAGACATAGTTTCATATTTGATAAATGTTTTGGATATATGGTCTATTTAATATAGTGGTGTTGGAATTTTAGACTCTTTTTATATATTTATGACTAATAGAATAAGTTAGGTTTAGTAAAATGTTAATACCAACTTTAATCAATATTCAGGTAGTTGTGTTTTTTTCATTTCATTATAGGTAATTTATTTCAAAATTATCCATATATAATGTTATTGAGTATCAAAAAAGTTAATGAGGATCATAGTGTACTGTAAACTAATTTTCTTCCAAGAAACCATGATAAATGTTTATCATTTGGGAGTTTTTGTGATTGTGTTGTGAGGTGAAAATTATGAATTACATACATAAATTTAAGAGAGTGGATGATTATATTTTAAATTATTATTATTCGAAATGATCATTTATAAAATAATGATGATCTAATTGGTGGTCATATGATCATATCTTGATAACTGGACAACACATAACAATGGAATATCACCATGATTTGGTGGAGTATAGGTATTTTTTTCGTGCATTTAATATAAACACATGTCGTAAGTAACTATATGGTTATAATTTTCTTTCATAATTAATTATTTATATATATAATGAATGAAAAAGTAGTGCCACATAGGAAATTTGGTTTACATGAACAGAAGGCATAGTTGGTTAAATTGTTTGTGTAATCGTGTAATTAATGTAATATAAAATATCTGTGGGGGCTATAGTGGGTATGATTGGGTTGTATGAGAGTTTGTTATTTCACCAAAATAGAATCGGTTATAGGTTAATTAACTTTAATAAATATTAGGTAAACGGTTCTTATGGTTTTCCCTTTCCATGGGTAAAAGAGTGTAAGATTACTAAAAATATAAGGAGTGGTCGAGATAGAAATTAGAAGTTCACATAAAATACCTATGTGGTATCCCATATATATAGATTGGATTGATCTGGGATATGGGGTGGGCCACTTATAACCATCATGGGTTGAAATTATAGGAGATATAGATTGGAATTATGATAGACTATAGATCTCTTCAGTCACTTGACATATAATATCTATGCCTTGTAACTCATTTTGGAATCAATAAAATATTTCACATGTGTATATAAATTTTATATGAGGTAGGATCTCCATGATATATATGTAAAAAAACTAATTATTTCCTAAGGGTTATATTTAAATTTAATTCATCATATTCTTTTATAGAAATGATATGTAACATCTTGAGTCTATAGAATGTGGGTAGATAATTATTATACTCAATGACTTATCATTGGGTAGGGTGGAATATGGTGTCTTGATCTCATAGGAGTTTTGATAATTCCCATGAAGAACCATGTTCAGAAATGTTAAATTACTCTTCCCAAATCTAAACAACAAAATTATAGTTCAGGGATAAGTCAAAGTTTGAACCCCCTATAATTATATATATAACTTGAAATCATCTAATAAAATAGTCATGATGAATAAATGAATAACAAAATGAAAAATAACTATGTTTTATAAATTAATAACAATGAACACATTGGGATTTTATAGATCTAGGGTTATGAAGTATTGTTGAATAAAAAAGAAATGATGGATATCTTGGTGATTTCTAGTATTTGATCAATGTAATGCCTTGGCCGTGGTAATCACTCTCATACCACTAAAATCCTTATTTCATATGGTTATGTAATTTATTTTTCTTGTTATTAATGTGATTTAAAACCATTTATAAAAATAACCACATTAACACCAAAAATGGTCATGCATAAATGGAAGGAATAAATTTACACACTTTGAGGCTTATTAACAGTCAACAGACAAATATCATTCATGAAAAATATAGATAAGGTACAAAAAACAAATGAATGAAAAAAAACAAAAAATGATCATTAATATTTATGATAATACAATATTAAATTTTCCATCATTTCAAAAGTTATCACTAAAGAATATAACCCCACATGAAAGAATTCATATATTGAAAACAAAACCCTAAACTAACATGGAACTCTAGTCATAGAACCTCCATCCTAACACGTGAAGAGAACCTGTTGGAAAATGCTACCTTTAAGTGTTGAACCAATATTTATTTATTGGTAAAAAAAATACCCATCCTTATATATTTATATATATCTTAACATATATCACAATCTATACCAATATCTAACTCTTTAGTGATAGATCCAAAATTCAATTAATTTTGATCCCCTAAAAAGATATCTTCTACATACTCAAAATTCACAAAAAAAATATATAATTCCATGATATAAAATTTTACATATAACTAGATTTTGGGACTTTATAATGACCATAAAAAATTATATTTCAGCCTATTAATTTATTGGAAATGCATTATTTATTTACACTATGATATGAGAAATATTTATAAATGAATATCTTTATTGTCATGATCTCGTATCCTTACACCACAACATGAACATACATACCACACTTATTTTATAATTTTTTATTCATGTTACCATAATAAAAATCCTCTATATCCCAGGAAATTATTGTTTAAATCCATTATTTTTAATTTAAAATTTATTTTTAATTTCATTATTTTCATTTTGTTTGGAATTTTTATATATTCCCCTGAATGAATCCCCTTGCAATGACTTCTTTATAACTAAAATCATTCCAATTTTAGATTTAGAAATTAATTATAATAAATTAAATTTAACAACTATAGTATAATAGGTTTCATTTAAATATTTATGAAAACTCCTTTAGGTTGAGCTCATTAACGCCATCCTAGAAACATGAACATTCAAATACTTATTTTCAACAGTATTTCACATGCATATAGAAATAATAGGTTGTTATATTTCAATTTAATCACACACTTCAAAATTAATTAAATTAATATCACATTATACATATATCCATTTCTGTAATATCACATTGGTATAATATTTCATAGTTAATATCATATAAACTCACCTCATTGAGCCCTTTTGATTTACGATGAATAAACCAACAAGATCTGACCATCGTGTGACATCATCTAACATGAACACCTATTTATTTCTACATGATTATTGAATTCATACACTTATATTTTTATAGAATATGAATTTATTGATTAATTATGATTCTATCAAGAACCTATTATTTTTTTGTCATATTAATTTCTTAATTCCATTGAGTATTATAAAGGATTCCAATACCTACCATTTATTCTCCTTTATATTGAAAAAATCATGAATACACATTTCTTACTATATGGAAAAAATAAAATTATGGTAGAAATTTTCCATTTAAAAATGAAGTCAGTGAAACTGTTAATCAAAATTAATGTGTGAAATTTTTATAACAAGTATCCCCATGCATAAACAATCAGTTCACCTTATGAATAAAAAATATAGATGATAAAAAAGGAAATTGATCCTTACATGTTCTAAACATCATATAAAATAAAATATAAAAACTATTAATGAAGAATAAACATAAAGATATCTATTCATCTCCATACTTTCCAAGAAAACCAATCATCCATGTATTTAACTTTTACTAATGAATTAATGATACATTTCTTAACATTCATGGGAACCTTTAGTACTACTATTGACATTAATTCCACTTTTGATAAATGTTAATGCAAAAAAATCACTCTTCACTCAAGATCATATGTTTCATGAATTATGATCGAAATCATATATAATCATTTTATCTACCACATTGTAAGATATCTAAATTTATATTTTTAAATAATAACAATAGAAATCATATAGAAATTGATCACTATTATAATTATTCTTAGGTTGATGGTGGGTAGGTAATGATATTGAATCATAATATGTTAAAAGGTTCAAAAAACGGAAGTCTAAAATCAATAATATATATTGCATGAAATTTAATTAATTTCAATAGAATAAGCTCCATTCATCAAATTCCCTTAAAAATACAACATCTTCCCTCCTTATCCCTATTTACCATATTCTCAAAAACCAAACATACAGTTAAATTATATATTGTTTCGTATTTATAATAAATCCATTCAAATGGTTTTTCAACAATTTTTATTTATTATAAAAAAATTAAGCAAACAAATAAGAATAATTTCTTATAAATTTAAAACCCATCAACCCAATTAATAATAGATACCTACTCCATAATAATTTGATATAACACTCATATATTGTCACTATAAATCACCAAAAAACCAATTTAAAGAAAAAATTAATAACCATGTAATATGTAAGGACCCAATTTGTTATGGGTTGAAACTTCTCAAGGGAATTTAAATTTTCCATATAGTTAATGATTTATTTTGAAAAATGAGACACATACTAGTGTTTAGAGTGTTGAAATATCCCAAAATGTTGTTTTTTATGTGGTTCATGGATTGGGTGTTGACCTGAGGTTTCGAGGGAGTGAAAAAAATTGGAATAGAATGGTTAGGATGTAGCGTTGTCATATTACAAGTCATTCACACTGTAATGAAGTGATTCATAGTGTTAAATTCAATGTAAGGGGTTTATCCCACATCAAAGGTGGTTCACAAAGTGATGTTAAATCACCATATGATTTTTAAAATTGTTTTTGGGGAAATTGGAATTAAATAATCTTTAAATTGGAAATAATAATCAGGGATTTTTTAAATCCATAGTCATGGGGTGGATTGAGTGTTGAAAACACCTCAATTATCATGGATATAGAGAGTATATGATGAATCATGATTAATAATGTATTATTAATAGTTAAATTCACTCAATTAATTAATTATAAAATTTTTGTAATTAATTGTAGTTTTCATATTTCCCAAGGTAGGTTCATGGGATCATGGATGGTGTTTTGTTAGGTTTGATTAGGGTCATCATATCTCGATGAAGGGTTATCTTCTATTTAAACATAGATGTCACCTATAATAAAATTTTATATGAATTTATATTTACAATTGTGATTGCCAAAATAATTTAATTTTTTGGGAATTGTGTTTTGGGATTGAAGGTTCCCTGGGTAAATGGAATATGAGAGTGTTCTACTAACAATGACTCATGTATGTTCCCTAGGTAACGGTTTCTCTCATGCTTAAGTTGTTGGATCTCCACTTGGGCATGGTCATGGAAAAATCCCATATACGATATCAGTAACACCCCAAGGTTTTAACTATAAATTAAAATGAATGAAACATTGTTTTTAGTATATAGTTATAACTATCCTTTAAACATAATTTTTTCTCTTCTACATTATGAATTTTGAAAAATATACATTCACAGTTGCGATCAGTAAGTTAAATAGATGCTGATAAGAAAAAAATATTTTTTGGTGAATAATACCATACCCCTATGAATATTAATGTTACCCTTATGAGTAGTAACATACCCTTATTAATAGTATCCTAATCTATGATAGTATACTAATCTATGATATTATACATATAATATTTATATCATGTTATGATATTACCATATATTGGAAAAAGAAAATAGATGATTCAAATTAGTTATTTTTGGAATAAAATATAACTTTATTTAAATGTTAAAATAATCATATTAATTAATTTATTTTCAAAAAATGGATTTCATTTTTGAATTATATACATCGAAAAATGGTAAGGGTGAATATTGTGGATTTTTTTGAAATACATGTATTTTTGATGAATGGTGGAATATGCTAAAATACCGTATATATAAATTATCAGTTAAATACAATTTTTTGAAATCATGGATGATGTAATTACACTTGGTTATAAATCACATGATATCTTTACTATTTTTTCACAAGAATTAAGAATATTATTAGTCTTGGGAAATAATATTAAACTAATGACTAAAATAATTTATAACACCTCCTCTCCTTCACTACAAATACCACCCACTCCACCTCTTCCTCCCACACCTATCAATCCATGATACTTGCCTACTTTCTACCCAATAATCCTACCATGACCCTTCCCCACATACAATACTTTCTTTCCTCACCAAAATGTGAAAACCAATTGACTTGTGGAGGATCTCAAAGAGAAGAGATCAAGAGGTAAACATCTTCTTTAATTTTTTTAGTTTATTTTCATTTTCTTTCATACTCTTCTTTTTTCCTCATAACCATTTATAAAAGTGTAATTAATGATCCTGAATCTTATAAATATTCTATATTTTATCATATTTATGGATTTTCACCATTATATTTCTTCTTCTCTCACAATAATTCATGAAATGAAAACACCGTCTGTGATGTGTCGATTTACTCGCATCATGGGTGATGCGATTTAAATTTATATTAAATAATTAAAGGATGGTCATGAAACAATTTTTATGGTTGAAAAAAATTAAATTTTATGTATTATATATTATATAATATTCGGGAATCATTTTTAAAGCATTTAATTATTTTATAAAACAAAATGAGTTCATTATGATCCAAGAATCGCCAATATGACCTAAACAAATGTTAATAATGTTTTAATTTATGAATTATCCTCTTGTAATAATTAAAATTGATAAAAGTTATAATTATTTTATCTTGATTTATGTAAATACCATTCCATTCAAATTCTATAGTTTCACTTCCAATCGACAAGAATATCCATCATGAATCGATCATGGAAACCAAGTGAATAACACACCTGAAAACAATGGAATAAACAAAATATTATTAATGAATTGGTTGAATGATATTATAAAATGATCATGAAAGGTGTAATAAATATGAATATGTTTTTTTAAAATATTAGTAACACTATTTTATCTTTTATACCGGAGGTTTAAACATGTCTGAGGGAATTCAAACATGAGGTAAGGGATCCCCTCTTTCTCAATTCTTATTCAAGAATATCCTCTATGTTGTGCTATTTAATTTTTAATTTCTAAAGATTGGGTATATTTTTGAAACTCCAAAATACTACCCTTATGATGTATTAATGATGAGAGACCCCTCTATCTCTCATTAATCTCGCCTCTATACACCCGATACAATGCCATAATTTTGTATGTGAATTCTAAACCCAATTTATTTTCTTTGGGTTAACCTTAATATTCAATGGTTTTTATCATGATAAAAGGGTTTTTGAAATATATTTTTGTCATATTATGTTGTATTTAGAGTATATATACACATTACCTTCATTTAATCATTTATCTATTCAATTTCATGGTATTTGTAAAGGACTCTCCTCTTAAAATCCTTTTAGATGTCTCATGTATGAAATCTAATGAGATTGTTCCTTTTTTTATGTCATGTGGGTTATATTATGATTTCATGATGTTTTTATAATTTAGTGTCTCCATTATATGTTTCATAGTTATTTTTTAATAAAAAGTTTTCATTGTTTCATGTGTACAATGATTATGTTCTATGAGTGATTTTTTATGAAAAAGTTATTTTGAAATGTGAATGTGTTTTTATCAAGGGTGTAAATTAGTTATGAAGTGTTTTATTCCTGATATGTTCCACAGAAATTATTTATGTTTTTTTGAGCCCACTATATCCCAATATATGATGGGTTTTCCCCATTATAGCTCCAGATATATTTGGATGAGCCCATTATAGCTCTAGATATGAAGGGTGAGCCACATTATAGCTCTTCAATGCATTGGGTACCCAAGATATGGAAGTTGATGAAAATGTTATTCCATGTGTGAGGGTGAATGTAAGAGTGATATGGTAAATATGCCCTAAGATAACTACCTGATGTTTCAATGCATGTTAATAAGTTTTTTATAAAATGGGTTTTATTGGTTTTTATGTCATCACTTGACTAACGATTACTTTCCTTATATCCCTTAATAATGTTTTTGTTGTCATATAATGTTTTTCAATGTTTTTCAGAGGTCATAAAGATATATAATAGAAATAATTAAGACAATTTAAATTTCATGAATAATTTTCAAAGATATTAGGTTTTTTTTGAAAAAAAATTTATTTTGAAAAAATGGATATTGTTTTAATAATATCCACATTTATGATTATAATATGTTATGTATGTTATTTGTTCTAATTATCTAAAACTATAAACTCAAAAAAAATCCCCAATGTGTAATAATTTATCTTCTTGACTAATATTCTAGATTAATTAATTTTTTTATAGTTGGGTACTTATTCTATCTCCATTAGAAGCATAGAAAAATGAGATTCATATAATATGATCCTACTCATTGAGGCCACCACTTATTTTATCTATGTAAATTTGATTTTTCAAACACTATAATTATATGAATCATGTGATAATAGTAAAAAAATTATGATATAACCTATAATGATCCTAAACAGTAATTTAGATCAAATTTGATATCATAATAAAAATGTGAATGTGTTTTCTATAAAAATATTACCTAATAATACAATTAATTAAATAAAAATGGGATTTTATTTATAATAGTTTGGTTCATTACAATATTCCCACCTTAATAAATTTATCCAACAAAAAATTATTTTCCCATACAAAAACGGTTGGGGGTAACTCTATTTCATCACCTCGTCCAGTTTCTATGTTTCATTTTCAAACTGGGGGTTTCTAAAAAACACATTAACAATGTGAATTGTCTTACTTCGTATAACGTTTTCTCTAAAATAAAATATCATTATAGGATACTCCTTATAAGAAAAATCATTCTACAATGGTAGAAACTCATTATTTAGTACATGTGTGGTGTATGGTTTCTACTTCCTCAAGAGGGATACATGGAATACATAATGAACTTGAGATTGGTTTTGTGGGACTTCTAGTAGAAATGAAACCACTATAATGCAATAAAAGATCTCAAATGGGTTTACGTATCTTGGAATAAGCTTCCCATTTTTCCCAAATGTCATCACATTCTTCCATGGAGATATAAAGAAGAATATTATGTCTCCAACATAAAATTATTGGTCACATCAATGATTAATAGTATGTGTATTTTGTCGACTATGGGTGTCCTTGATGTTCTAGTGAATAGTCTTAACATTTTCCACCATTTTTCAACAATTTCAGTACCTACCAGTTGTGTTCCCCAACTTCATCCCAACACGTAGGTGTTTGACAACTCTTCCCATAATGAACATCATAAGGGTCCATTTATAAACTCAATTGTAAACATTGTTTTAAGAGATATACACAAGAAGAAGACGTTGATCCAAACATCCTTCAAAATCAATTTATCATGATCACAACATGTACTCATGTGATTGGATAGTCTGATCACATTAGAAAAGAGTTTGATGGTGATAATATGCACTAAAGTCCAGAACAATGTCTAGATCATGTTGGAGAATTTTCTAAAACATGAAGGTGAATCTTGGATCATGATTAGATACTATTGATAGAGGTACTATATGAAGCCACAACACTTCTCTGATTTATATTCATGAAATTTTATCTATATATAAATCTGATCAAATCATAATGATGTGTGCAGTCTTTGTAATACTATCCACAACAACGTAGGTTTTTTTTCATTTGGATGTCTTCGGATGTCCAGTGAAAAATTCCATTATGATGTTTTCTATTTCCCATGATTGTATGGGTAGTGGTTTCATAATCCCCTTAAAATTATTCCTTTCACCCTTCAATTACTGACATACCAGGCACATTGATGTATATTCAATGATCCCCCCTTCATGTTGTCATACTAATATCTCTCTCAGAGATCTTCATACTTCTTTGTGTTTTCTTGGTGAGTCGATAAGGTCTAACTATGTACATTGTCCAATATCCCTTTCATTAACATATAATTATTTTTGGAAAACATAGTCGTGGCCCAAAAAAAAATTACTTCTTCATTATTATTGAACTTAGAATATTTCTGTTTCCTTATAGTTTAAACTTTTTTGAATTAAAAAATAATCACTTTGAGCATCCATTATACTTTATAGAATAAAAATTTGTGAAAGGATTGATGATGTTCCTTCCTTTATGATTCCTATGTTCATCCATTCCAAATCTATAAAGATTATACCCCTCTCAAATATCATCAATGATAAAAACTTTGGATCATTTATACTTAGAGAATACACCACTTTGTTTGCATTCCCATGATGTCGATGCATTGAGCACTAATAGTCTTTGATCAGCTCCAACCTTCATCAATGACACATATTCAGATATTTTTTTTGAATATATATTTTTGACTTATGCAATCCATATTTATTTCACACTTCTCCCCAAATAAATAATGTCACTATATTTTCAAAATAAATATCACTATATCCAACATAAAATCATTTGTTGGATAGTTTCGTTCATGAACATTTAACATCCTTGAAGCATATGATTAGACATTTTCATTATGAATTAATACAAAACTCAATCCCTTATTTGTAGTATCACTGAATAATATGGATAATTATTTACATGTGGGTAGTGTGAACACAAAGGAAGTAATAAGTCTTATATTCAAATAATTTAATCTCACTTCACATTCATTATTCCATGAAAACATGACTCCCTTCCATGTAAATATGGTAAGAGGGTTTCCCAATCACGATAAATTTTTCACAAATTGGCGATAATTCCAAACTCACATAAGGAAATTACAAATATTTGTTTTAGATGATGTCCTTATAAATCGTTCAATTTTGTTTGTCTTTGAAGGACCCATAGATATCTCATTTATTTTTATTATATACCACAAGGATGATACTTCCTTCAACCAAAATCAAACTTTCTATACATTTCATAATGATTATCGCATTGAAAGGTCATGAGCACTATGCTCAAATTCTCCCCATTACCCTCCATGGTTTTGGAGTATATTAGAATTTCATCTGTAAATAATAATAGAAATTTGTCAAGTTAATCTATAAAGAAAATGTTCATAAATTCCATGAAAATTCTTGGAGCATTAGGGAGCTTTAAAAGCATAACTATGAACATATTTTTCTCATACCCTATTTGAAAAGTAGTCTGGGTGATATCCACCTTCATCAACCTAACATGATAAAATCCCAACTACAGATTAACTATGGATAGGTATTATGCTCCAAATATGTGATGAAACATGTCATCAATCTCTGGAAAAGGATTATTTTTCTTTATCATGATATTGTTGAGATCATGATAATCAATTCAAAGGTGAATTGACCCGTCCTTCTTGATAAAGAGGACTGGTTCACCCCATGTTGAATCAAATTGGTGCATGAACCCCTTATCCATATTATCAGGTTTTTGTTTCCTTATCAATTCATGTTACACAACTACCATCCTATAAATAGTCTTGGATACTGGAAATGCCCTATTTATATGATAGATTCAAAATTCAACCTCTTCGATTAGAGGATGAAAATGAAATTTCTAAGGAAACACGTCAACGTATTCCTTCACAATAGGAATATCTTCGGGGATGATCCCTTCTGTAGACTCAATAATTTGATCTAGATATTATTTATTATAGGGAATCAATATCAATGCTTGCGACGATGGTGATAAAGAAGTTTCATCCTCCTATATTCACTTGTAGAGAATCAAGGGTATATTCAACATACGTTGAGTGATTTCCTTCTCACAGTAACTAATGTTGGGTCAATATAAGGAAAGACAATCCATTCCCAGAATAGAATAAAATTCCAAAAAAAGTTAGGATGATATGTTTTTCTAAGCAGTTCATCCCACAAATTGTGATAGTGGAGGAGTTATATAATTGTGATTCAATAATTTCAACATTTTCTATTTTCACTGATATATCAACTTCCAAATTTTTGGGTGGTGTAGGAATAGTTATACTAAAATTTTGTGAAATAAAGGAATTTTTTGAAACATAATAAGAATGCATGTTATTTATTCTTGAATGAATAACTTGGGTACCTATCATAACTTATTTGTTAGTATCCAACTCAGTAGCTCTGAATGAAAAAGCTCATCCATTCTACATTGGAGATTTAATTTTCTCTGAAAACCATTGTCTTGGGGAATCTATTTGAAAAGTTCAACGGTTATTTTTAGTTTTATAAATGAAAAATGTGTTGAGGGTTGAATGTATCATTCATTTAATCTATAATATTAGCAGGTTTCTTCTATTGGAAAACATTAGCTATGTGTTCTTACTTCTCACACATAAAAAATTTCTTTTTTCCCTTGGGAATTTTTTAAGATTCTTATATCTACTCATTTGTCAAGTGGGATGTTGTAATATTTTTCACTATTAGATTTCTTCATCATACTTCTATAATTAAAATCCACTTGAAAATTCTTTTCCCTATGATACCCTTTAGATTCTCTAGTCTCCATCTTGATTTTGAGGGCACATTGAAAAATTTATTCATATATATCAGTGTCACTGATTGCACAAGATTTTCATTGAATATGATTTATCCCACCAAAGAATAACTAATTATTTCATTTAGGGGTAATGAAAAAATTAGAGGCATATCATGATGGTCTTCTGAAGTTTTCCTCATACACCCCAATATATTTTTCATCTTTTTCCTCGAGGCAAAGGATATCTTTTTCCACTTTAAGATAGGGAGTGCAAGGAAAATATTTATCAATTTTTTAATCAAATTTCATCTATTCCATCACTTAGACCTCTTACTCATACTTCATATTCTTTATCAATATCCATAACCAATCAGCATCTACATCCATTCGATAAACAACTAGAAGAACCTTTTATTTTGAAAAATATTGAAGGATGGATATGGCCTTATCAATGGATTTGATTTATTGTTCCATGATTAAGGGATTAAATGATCCATTGAAAATAGTTTTACATTGTCGTATGTATACCTCAATTTTGGATTGTTCTATGTGGGGGGGGTT
The DNA here is from genome assembly GCA_963277665.1 of Viscum album. Lineage (NCBI taxonomy): Eukaryota > Viridiplantae > Streptophyta > Magnoliopsida > Santalales > Viscaceae > Viscum > Viscum album. The sequence continues at coordinate 608,735,446 of OY728127.1, forward strand.
ATGCAATCCCCTTAATCTAGGTTTATACTCAAAACATGATTTAGCTAAGATATTTTTGTCATAACATTTGTAATTCCTTCTCCCATCAGTTTGGGCATCTCATTTGGGCAGTCATTTCATTTCCCATAACAGTGATTGTCTACCCAATTACTCTTATTTCCAAACATTGGATAGAATAAAAGGAAAACTAGAGATTATTATCTTTTAACTATTATTCTCATTAAATGGAATCTAATGAAAATAATGGGATGGCTAAAATTACATGTATTTCATTACTTATGAAATTTTTCGGCTTCAATATATGTTATCTATGATCTATTTCCTAAAAATTATTCTTTTGTGCATTTTTCTGTTTCCTTAATAATGGTTCATAATTATCTTATGAATTTACCTATACATATCCCTTGGGAGTGTCAAACTAGGTGTATATTATGGCCCATTTTTCTATACCAGGTTACCCTGAGTCCAGCCCGGAACACCTTATCACAGTTGTTACTCCTATGTAATTTATTTCTAGAACTATGTCCACATGTAGTATCTACATGCGGATGTGCTTTCCTGATAAAAAAATAATATATACTAAATCTAATTTAGGGGTTATTTTGTTAGACTTAGCCTTATCCATAAGGATTTTTATAGGGTTCCCTAGCCCAAAACCCCAAAATAACTAGACTATTTCTCTGATATAATATATAAAAACATGGCTCTTTATTTCTCCTTAATACATGATTAAATACACGAGATAGTACATATTACAATCCAAAATATCAATAAGTATTATGTATTCAGTAATTTGGTACATTACATAAGAAAATAAAACATGAACTACATCATCTATATAGAAAACCTCTTTTACATGTTCATAATATTCCTTCTTACTTAAAACTGCATGGGATAACCTAGGGACAATCAAAATAATGGGGTAAGATATAATGAATAGTAAGGGAATAAAATTGGCATAAAGAGATAAATTTTAGAGAATAGGCATGTCAATGTGGAATAAAAGGATTATAAATCTTAAATAATAACAATGCGACATGATCTATCATTATAATCAAGAAATGGAAAATGTGGAAACAACAAAAAAAATTGAATAAAAAACATAGACCGAGGCTACATCCAACAAGAACTCATGGTGGATATAATCCCATTAATGAATCAAGTTCACTCCCAATACCTACATTATGTATTGGGATACTAAAAATTATACAATGCATTTCAGTGCTATATGGGAACACCCATCATAGACATTTCATTCCCATGATTAAGTGTTCCACATAGATCATACAATATGGATTAATTAATCATCATAATTTATTCATTGATCAATGATTGTAGAGTAGAAACATGTAAGTCCCCAATAAAAAAAATTATATGTTTATAAGGGTGAATAACCTTGATATTAAATGGGTATGGTATTCACTACACAAATGGTTTTGCAAGAAAAAACATAATGATATTTAGGTAGCATAACAATTTTTATTAGAGATTCAAGAAAATGGTTTGATTTGAATGAAATGGGTCTATTATCACATAGAAAATAAAAAGTTCATTATTAGGGTCAATTAGAAATGTATCCAAACATTAAAATTTATAAATATAAGGTATAAGGTAGTGAAGAAATAATAATAAAGAAAATAATCCTAACTATTTTTCAACATGTCAACAGATGTATATAATGGATCATGAGAGGATTAAGAGGATATAAAGGGGGAATATAATTATTTATACATAAAATTTAAAATAAGTGGAATGTGTAATAATATATTCCAACACGATCAAACTAAAATTAATAGGCATAACATAAAAAGGGTTTCTTGAATAAAAGAGACGAGATAAATTCCTTAAAAAATTTCATCATAGTAACAACTTAGATAAAGGTAAAAATGATAGAGGAGAAATAATAGATCATTAAAAGAACATAAATTATAAATTAAGGTTATTTTTAAAAATAAGTGAAAGTTTTATAAATTTAAATTATAAATAAAAATTCGATTGATGGTGCGTGAATTAAAAGGAGGAGAGGAAAGTGAGGATCCCTTACATCAGTGTGTGACTCCAATATTTGGTAGGGGATTCATGAGATCTTGGAGGATTATTTAGAGGACTATATAGAGTATAGATTAGTGTTTGTACATTGTATAATTATAATTAATGAAGATATGGTGTGGTTGGTTGGGTTTATATTGAAAAATAAGGGGATTTCATTATTATTTTGGTTTTCGAATATACATAATAAGATATACCAAACCACAAGGAACCCCATGTTCATTAACCATTGTTTATTCCAAATGGGATTTGACTAAATTATTTATTGAGTTCAAGAGTCTAACATAATAATATAATTCTCTTTCCTATGTGGAGGGGAGTCATAATATTAAAGAAATTATTTTAAAACATTAAAATATAGTATATTTTTTGGAGGATTCATAATGGCGTTACAAAATAATTCAAATAAAAATAAAATCAAAATATTTTAAAGGTAATATATATATATTTTCGTGGATTCCATTTATATAAATTATTACATCACTTTTGGGTAATTATGCGGTCATAATACACAAATTATATTTATATAGTATTTAATTTTTTGTCAAAAAGTCAACTGATTTGGAAAATTATGAAAAATTCACTTTTGGATAATTTTGAAATCTTGAATCCAAAAATAAACTTCATTATATATAAATAATTTTATAAATATATGAATTATAACTGTTAAAATGAAAACTAACATTTATGGAAAATGATGTGTTTTTGAAAATAATAGTTTTCAAAAACATTTAAAAATTACATTTGACTTTATAAAACATATATGATCTTATATATTTGATAAAAATTATTTAATAATAATATGTCATTAAAATATATTTTATTTCAAAAAAAATTATTCATCAAAATAAGTTCATTAATTGAATTTAAATATTACACAATGTTACTATTTTTATTTTATAGTATGAAGGCCATTTATAATGTTAAAATAATAGGACGAAAATATATTCAAAATTATATAAAAAATAATGTAGTTACTAATAATTCAATAATCATGATACATTTCCCTTTTTTACCCCCGAAAATTTCCAATGAGTAAGGTGCACAATGGCCAGACTTTCATGGGGTGGTTCAACGAACATGGTTTGGATGATGATTTCGATAAGGTTGAAATTATATCATAAATAGTTTCACTCATTCTTTAGGTGTTTGATATTTTATCCTGGTATTGGTCAAGGGAAAATCCCAGAGATGATATCTTCCTCGGAAGCCCTGATAAATTGGCTTCATAGGGTAAGATTTGACTATGTGAGTCCATCACTTATTTTTCTATTTCACTTCGATTGTTAAAACCCTATATATATATTGACCATTTGATCACTATTAAACATCTATATTATCAAGGGTAAAGATAATCAATGGTCATTTAAATACAATTGGATTTAATTAAATAAATTAAGTGCATCTTTTTCTACAACCATATTACTTAATAATACATGTAATTAAATCAAAAGGGGAATTTTTTATAATGGGTTTTGTCGTTAAATTTTATGTTAGTAATGAGATAATAAGTGCATTATACTAGGTAATCTTGACAGGTATGTGAAGATATGGTGTGTCAGGCCTATGGGTGGTAGTATGATGAGAGTTTGTGTTTTAATTTTTGATTATTTTTTATTTATGATTAGCCTAGTGGGTGATAAGTTCATGGGTTTTTTATGTGAAAACATCATAAATATTATTTCATATTTTAATTATTCTATATACTCTGTAGTGTTTGATGTTTATATATATTCCCATTTTTGTATTATTTTTTAAAAAGGGTATTGTCGCATTGATGTTTGAGTTAGTCCCTCACCACTTGTTGATAGCATTTGGAATGTAGAGATGTGTGGATAAGGTATTATTTCATCACCATCAGAGGAGCTTCAATGTGGTATAGGGTTGGGGCATTACAAATGGAAAAAGATATATTTTTTGTTTATGATTTGAGGAGATTGATGGGAGGCAGTCTAGGAATGTGTTGGATCCTATAAAGCATATCTGAAAAATGATTAAAGAACACCTATTATAATATGAAGGTCTTGTTACTAGCAGCATGGTATTATTGTTATTATCATTCGATAGTAAGGATGTGTGAGTTTACCTTGGGTTATGTGAATTGTGTTTTTGGGATATTAATTTTTTTTGATTGGGAGTCATTGTTTGGTTGGAAGGGGGTGTATGTTTGAATCATTTCCCATTAGAAGGAGGAATATGTTCATGCATCATGATATGTATGTTTGTTTCACATGAAATATGTGTTTAGGCATATTTTTTATGATGATAGCTTCAGTTTTTTAAAGTGTCAATAATAAATTATTTTCTATATCCTTATATACATAGATGGGGGAATTATAGTTATATATAAGAAAACATAATTACTTTCGATGGAAGTTTATCTAGATCTTATTGTGGGAGGTTATCTAGTGATGGAAATTTCATCCCTTCATCAAGGTATATATGTTGTCCCAATGAGGTTCTATTTGGTCATTTAATTCACTAGAAATAAATCAATGACTGAATGGTTTTCTTAAGATGTTATTTTATGATAGACATGAGTTTCTCATGATTGATGGACCCTAGTGGGTTGTTGGAAAGGGTTTTTTTGTATTTAAAGTTCCTAAAAAATCTTATGTGTTTCAATCCTATATATCTTCTTTGTGTGAATCTAGATAACAAAACATTGAAACTGATAATGACATAAAGATTACCTCAAGAATTATGGATGAGAAGCTATAGAATTATTCTTAGTATCAAGGTTTGTTAGGAAGGAATGGCTTATTTTATTATATATGCAGTAGTTTCTGGGTGTTGTTTCAGGTGGTGTGGTAGAAGTGGATGTGGATACTCATTTTATTTGGGATGATATGTTTGTGTAGGTCATCTATGGTTAACCTTCCCATGAATAAAGTACATTTGGCTATTATTTGAGCTTGATGTTAACATTTTCTATGATCAGTGGGTTATGAACATGATACTATATAAGAAGGGAAAAGACTCATGGGAGAGTGAGTTTTTTTGTGTGATTGGTTTGTATGGAATGGGTTAAATATTGGGTTCAAGGGAGATATATTCGATCATGAGGGAGAACCTAAAATATTGTTCTCAGTGGGACAATATACAATTCATGGAGGTGAGCAAGTGTTGAAGACAATTTTCATAAATTCACTAGGTGTGTGGGGGAAGGTGGTAACAGGGTATGCTTGGTGACCATTTGGGCTACGAATCATTGAAGGGATCATGCATATATTTGTTGGAATTATATTATGTTGTGGATAAAATTTATAAAATTTCTACTAGTGAGATTATCATGGTCACGGTGGCCCATTTCACTAGATGATAATAGGGAATGTCACTATGATAAGTGGGGAGATTAGTGAAGGACTAGGGTGCCACGATATGGTTGGCCCAAGTTGATTTCATGACATGGACTGTCAGGTAGGTGTTGTGCGAGAGGATGATGGAGCGAGTTTATATCATGAGGAGAGAAAATCATGTGGTTTTAGGACCCATTGGAGTCGATTCATGATAAAGGGAATAGTTAAATACATACGTTTTGGAAAACACCATTGGATATTTTGGGATGTGATCCACATTATTAGTAGATTATTTCTTATTGGTGAAAATGTTCCTCGTGATATGGGAATATATGGTGGTTGGTGTTTGGTTCTGGCTCTTGGGGATGATTTGGATGACTATGTCCAGTAATGTTTTCAATAAATAGATTGATGTGACCTATGTTGAATGGGTGTTTGGATTTTTTTGGGGTGAAGATATGATGTTTTTATTGTGTGGAACATCATATCATTCATTTGTAAATGATCCCCTAAAAGAGGTTTCATTTTTTCTATGTGAGATTGGTTGACAGTCTTGGTGAAATCCACAAAAATATATGAGGTCAGATATATAGATACACGGTTCTCCATAAAATAACATATTTGATGTTTATATCAGGTGTCAATTTGAGTAAGTATTTATTTATATGGCTCAAAGTGATTTTTTACATTTGAGACTATGTTAGGCATGATATGTGTCTATGATCTAGGTAAGACCATAATGGACGGTTTATTTTATTATGAAATAACTTATGAATTATGGAGGGATTGAGGTTCAGATATTATTGTTAGAATTTTAATTTTATGTAAGGTTTATTCATGGGGTACTATTTGACCCATATTATTTTTTATGTCATGAAAATGTGATTTTTGACATGGTTTACTGGGTGAACCTGAATCATCATATGACATAGTGCTGAATCATGCTATAACATATAACTACTGTGTTTTTTTATTTAAATGTAGATCAAATAATGGAATTTTCTATCATCATTTGGGTAATGACCAGGAACTGACGTGTCAATATTATTAGAGTAAATTACATGTTGTAGGAATGTTTTCTTTTTAGAACCCATTTACTGTTATGACCATATATTTTAGTAAAATTCATCTACATGAGGCCCAATTGGAACACATTCTTAAGGATCTACTGAGTGATATTATTTCCATTTTCTGAGTGTTATATATAATGTAGTTAGTAGGTTAGTGAAATTTCAGATGTCTAGTTTCAATGGCCAATAAATATGTTGGATAGAACTATCAATCAAAATCATCCATTACAAGAAGTACCCTTATGGTGGGTAGAACGACAAGCCTGGTTATGTATCAGTTGATGACATTGGGGTTTGTCCAGAAAGATGGGTCTGGTGGGAACCATATCAGTGTTTTCATTGTTAATGATAATGTGTATTAAATTATAGGGAATCATGTGTTTGTTTTTCATAGTTTCACACTGAATTCATGTTTAAAATTACATATGAGAAATACATGAGTAATGGTGGTGTTCATAACCATGATAGGTTGAGAGATATCGGCTGAGGGATACCATTGTTTAATGGGGTTGATAACAGTAATTGTGTGATATTTTAAATACCTATGTCATAAATAATTAAATATTATAAATGTAATATTATTTTTCCATGTGGTGGTATGTTTATTTTTAGAACTCAGGCATATAATAGAGATTCAAGAATTGAAATTTCCTAAATTTATGTTTTTGGATGAGCTTTATGTACTATTTTGTAACTTGGTTCTTTTGGTAGGCTCCAGAGGTGGATCATTGTTTTTAGGTTACAATGATTACTAGATATAGTTTGTTCATGATGTGAATGATAGTAGAATGTTTATAATTTCTGAGTATAACACTATGAGTACATTGTGAATTCATGAACATGATTGTTTTGGAGATTTGGTTCTAGTGTTACCCAAGTTTCTTCCAGTTGAGAGTCATTATAGTGGGGAGTGTGTAATGTCGCATATCATTATGGGTTCAATATTTTGAATGTAATATTACTTTTCAATATGGTTTTATTTCATTTTTAAAATCATGACTTGAAATGTGGATTCATGCATTTTAATGTACTAAAATGATATTTCTAGATTATATTCAAGGATTAAGTGGGGACTCGGGGGTTTTGGGAATTAATAGATGAAGAATTAAGTGGTTGGGTTACAGAGATTATAAGATTTATGACAATCTTGATATAAAGTCGGCCATCACAACATGACTTTTTGGGGACAGGTGATCCAGTCACCTACCAAGGTGGTTTATTATGTGAAACTATAGTCTACACCAAGAATGTTTGTTTTGTATTTTTTAATAGGGTTTACCCCCCATATATTTTAGATTGGTCAGATGAGCATATAGGGAGGGTTGTGTGGAAGGTTCCTCCCATCTACTTCCTTCCTTCTTCTTCTAAATGGCATGGGGTGATTTTTCACAGTATGTTTTGGGTGATAGTCGCCTCTCAATCACTTCTGATTGAGTTTATAGTGGTTGTTCCTAGTTTTAAATGGTTTTAGTATGGGGATCTTGGTTATTTACACTAGATAATAGAGGAAATCAGCCATGTTGATGGGGTCATCACCAAATATGCATAGATGTTGACCAAAGTATATGTGAGCATGCCTTCAGATGAATTTTTTGCATAGGTACATCATCGTATGATTTATCATCGAGGATTCTATGATATTGAAATTAATTTTACATTAAATCAATGATAATAATTGGGGATTTTCTTAGCCTCAGTACAAAGGTTAATTCGGAGTATACTACACCATTTTTCATGATATTCTAGTGATAATATGAAGAATAATTTGTTTTTTGGGCATAATGCCTATTCAAATGAATTCATTTAATTAATTATAAAAAGTTTATATTTTTTTTCTATTTTCTATTCTCTTAGAAAATTTCCCAAAATAATGAACTATTCTTACTTGGATTATAAATGTCTCGGAAGAACATAGTTAGGGGATACACTAGTATTTTGGTAGATGGAAGTTATAATACTATTTCACACGCATGTTTATATATGAGCATGAAGGTTTTCATAATATATAGGTAACGATAATGGGTTTTATGGATTAATGGTTTCTATGTAAAAAGAATATGAGATTATATTTAATACTATGACTTTTTAGTGATTATTGGCACTTGGATGAATCAGGGTCACCCAATGACTATGTTTCCATGGGGAAAGGGATTGGGTTGATTAAGATGGAGATCCTTAGAATATACTATATTGTGAGATGATATGTAGCAATGGAATATGATTAATTTCCAAGATTGTGGGCAAGAATAAGAGGATCCTAGAAGAGTTTATATGAGTGAGATAGTCATATATCATTCAAGTGTTGAGGATGTATATCTAGATGTCATATGTGAGTCTAGATGTTCTCTTGTAGGGTGAGGATTCCATTGGGATGGGTTGTATATGGTGGGGATGGTTTCGTCCAGGTGTAAATGCTATAGATATCACATTAGAGATGTGGGAAAAGGCCTTGTTGAGTTTCAGGTGACTGATCAGGGTATATTATTGGATTTCAATAGCAGGTTCTCGATTAGAGTAAGACCCCTCCTATTAAGGACATGGTTATGTAGAATTTAATGTCCAATGATGATCCCTAGGTAGTGGTACTGGGAGGGACAATGAGAATTATAAAGGTGATACTAGACATGGATTTTGGGTTAGGGTGAGACTTTGAGAAAATATGTCAATGATAGGTGACATACTTTACATTCTATCAATGAAAGAGACTAGAATGGGTCTAGTGGAACCTGTAGGGGCCTGATTGGTGAGTTGGGATGTGTTAGAATGAAGTTGTTGGTATCAAGTGAGTATTACCCTAAGATAATCTGATTAGATATGCAATATTCGTTGACTCTTCCTGTGTTTCATTTGTTTTATGGACCTTCCTTGTGTCTGTAGGGATGGGTCAGTGTGAAGGACCTCACAATTGTGTGTGGGGATGGGTTGGTTGGATTACTTTTCCATAATGAGGGTATTGGGTCTAGGACCTTTTCCTATGTGGTTGGGGGTTGTGTTCTTGATACCTTCATAGATCCCGAGGGGATGTATCCGTAGAATAAAATTTCACAAACGAAGGTATTGGATCTAGGAACATTCTAAACATGGGTTTATACAATGATTTTGTAACCTCTCTAGGTTCTACAGGGATGGTTTTATGGGATGACCATGCCATTTTCCATCCGGAATCTAGTTGAGGTACATGAGTTGTGTATATTGGGTTAGTGTGCATCAATTAGACCATTACTTGAGAAGGATTGATTTAAGGACCACCCTTAGGTAAGGATCATAGTATAATTAGTTATGAGACATATATACCACCCTTGAGTGAGAATTTACTAATCATAGATTATATACATATGATGATGCCATATTTTTTTTGGGGTTGTGGGTAGAGGTATTTAATGCTCCCCTACCATGAGTATGTGTGTATGGTTCGGGTATTGGTACAAAGGAATGAGGATATGAGTTGATTCCAACGTGTCGTTGACTATGATATGGTCATCTTTAGGGTGTCCTAATAAGTACCTGATGATATAATTGTTGTGTGTATCTTAATGACTGTCATGATGGACTAATTATTTCTTGACAACTCATTGTGATCATTTATTTTATTTCTTTTCGTAATTCATAAACACGAATATGATGGTTTATATTTGGGGTTATTGGTAGAACCCCATTGAGTCATATTCTTACACCATGCATAAGAATCATGATGCACTTGTACTGTTTATGCCTACATTTCTGGATAGGAACACAATGTGTAGTGGATTGGGCTGGGGAAACTAAATAGGTATATGGGTACATCGAGTCTTAGTGTCGAGGATGTATGTAGGGATATTATGGGTGTATTTTATTTTTTGATTCATTGGTATTTGGAGTTATCCCAGTAGGGTATCATTTTATGGATGTATTGTATGATAAGATCATTTATGTTATTTTCTATTTTTATTATTCTATGTACACTAATATGAAGTTTGGTAAAGTAATTTATTTTATTATTGTAGGACTTTGGTTTTAGGGGAAAGACTCCATATTGGATGGATTAATCACTCCCTGATAGTCATCTATGTTTGGTGTATAGTGATTCATGATTGAGATATTATTCTGTCTTAGGCCTAGGCACTACCGAGTGGTTCAGGGTTGGGGTGTTACACAATAATACCAAATATTAATGGTTTGGAAGGAAAATTTTCTATAACATGGATTCTAATAAATGAAATACACAATATTTATAGCTTAAAAAAACGTAAAATGTAGAATATGTATTAAGATGAAAATGGAATAAATTGGATCTATCGAGGTCCTCAATCATATTAATTTGGTTTAAAATATTCATGACTCAGGAAAAATAAAATTTGGGCTGTATTAATGATTCATTTCATGATATCTCTGTAGAAGGAGGTTATAGGAGAGAATATGATAAAATTGTTTAAGACCCTCTCAGTAATGGGAAACCTAAAATTCTACAATCAGTCTTTGATTAAATAATAATTAAAAATATGTAAATATGACCTTTATAATATAACAAACTACAAAATATGCCAAAACTTTTATTTACAATGGTCAAACAATATTCCAAAATCCTGATTCATAAAAACAATAATCATTTTATTATCTTAACTCATGTATCCTTCTTTATAGTCATTAAATATAATCGTAAAAAACATTTCAAATGAGTAATGGTGGTTTTCTTCAGAAATTTTTTCATCCTACATAAAAAATAAAGAATTATTTTTATGTGTGTCCTGGAAATTTGTAAACAAAAAAATAATGAGACCAATATTGGAAAATTAAAATTAATAAATAAATTAAAGAACTAATTTCATTATTCTATTCATATCTTCTCATCATGTTCCTTCCGTTCTCATGAACCTATAAAATTAAAATAAACTTGGGAATATTTAAAATCCCTTTGAATTATTGTAAAAAATTTACGAATGATTGAATTATAAATACAATAAAATAATTTGAAAATAAAACTCTTAAATACTAAATTCATAGGAAATTATAAAAAACATGGGGTTCTCCAGCAAAAACGTTTTTTAATGTATTTCACCTCAGCATTAACCTGTTTTCTATCATGTAATAGGAGTGTAGAAATATGATTCCTAATATCGATTTAACCACAACTAAAATTACATCTCTTATTTATTAATATACCTCCTGAGAATCAATGAATACATATTTCCACTCTTATGATGTGAGAACCACAACATGAGTAGACATAAATATTTAAAAAATAATATACCAACCAAACCTTTTAATACTCTTATATTTCCAATTTTTTTCTTTAACATCATTAAAATATTCAATATAACATTTTTTACATATATCACTTCAAAATTTTCTTTACCTTATTACATTAAGACATATCCATCCTGTATCTATTTAGGATCTATAATTGTGAAGGTATATTTATAGGGTTATATCTCAAATCAAGCATCATCATTTGAATTCAACATAGATTCATCATAAAACTCAGATGAAAATTAATATTTATCCTTGAGTTTTCACTAGATTTCAACTTTCTCTTTTGTTACTTACATTCACTCATAGGATTCTCTAGGAATTATTTCTAGGATATCCATCCCCATATTGACTTTTTAATCAATACAATATATTTTTTTCTTCTATACCTGAGTGTTGTTGAGCAACCCATCATTTGATTTCCATAGTACTTTAATATATATTGATTTACTATGAGATAATTTCCATTAATACCACCATAATTATATGGGAAATGAAGACATGTGTAATTTGAAACATAATATAAAAACTCCAAATTTAATAAAAAGAAAAAAAACAAAATAATTAAACTAAAATTCGAAAATGTAAAGAGATCTAGAATGAATTTTTCTTAATATATGAAATGATATATTTTAATATACCCAAATCCATAAAATAGTTCTAAAAATATAGATCACCAATGTGGTTTCCATAATTCTTGATAGTGATTTTATTATTTATTATAACTAAAATTCTATAATCAAAAATACAAAAGAGTAAAATATTGTCATATCATTGTTTGATCCCACAACTATGAGAATTTATTATGAAAAACAATAATACAATAGGCATGTTGAAAAATTACATATTAAAATGAATCTAATATCACATTTAATGAAGTATAAATGATTGATTCCATCAGATTTTCTAAATACTTGTTCATAAAATATTGAACCATAAAAAGAAATGACGCCAAGTCATGTAATTGTCAAAATTTGGTCTATGTGAATCTGTATTCTATGTTATCTATCTCAACTCACTAAATTCACATTTTAATATAGTCAATTACATTAATTTATTCATAAATTAGTTGATCCACAACCATGTATAATCATAATATATAAGAATCATATTTTTCGGAAAAAGTTTATTGGTATACATTAATGAAATAAAAGTCATATCAACCATTTAACACCCCAACCCTAGTTACCCAGATTCAGTTCCTTATTACATAACATTAACATGATCACAAGAGATCTAGCCTTGAAATACCAATTATTTTTGTAGCCTTGTAAGTACTATATACATATATAAGTTTTACATTACACCTTGAAAAAAAATTGTGTCCCCTTTTTGTACACTAATATCAAATGGAAAATCCCTATAGGATAATCATTATATACTTCTTCACATCATGGGAAATGAAAAACATAAGAAAGGGGTCAGCTGTGATGCTCAATAAGGAAAACAATATGGTGGAAACGATCATAAATAAGAACAAACATTTAAAGAATTATATAAGACTAAAACACAATCCTTATAAACGTAAACATTATCATAATATGGAAAATATAAATCAAATAAGGCTATTTACTTATTCACATGGATATTCTACAAGATTAATAATCACATGTAATATCAATATCTAATTTAAAAATGTGGAATGCATAATGCCAGACATCATAACCACATAGTCATGGCCTCGTGCCAAAATATAAATAATGATTTTGTCAAGGCCTTGTGGCAAGACAATAGTTTTTCTCATGAGACTTACTGATTCATCGAGGAGCTATAGAGAGCTCCACCTATCACTTACTATGTCCAATGAATACCTGATATGAAATGTTTGAAACATAATATAAGCATTCATATTAAAACTAGCATACGAAATTTCAATATTTTAACCGAAAACCATGAATTATATAAATATAGCACATCCACAGTCAAACATAGCTCATTCAATACAATATAGAATATTTTATTATAATAAATCAACCTCAATTAAAAAAAATGAAGAAAAATGACAAAGATGAAAATAATTAGTAAAACTATTTCAGAGAAATGTACCCATTTTCTTGAAAACATATAAAAGACATAATATTTATCAAGAAGCTCTTAAAATTAGATTTTTGAGTCAAAGTGTCCCATTAATCTTTTAAAATTTTATAAGTAATTTTAATTCTAAAACATTCATGCCCATATAAATAAATTCTTAACACCATTTTAAAAATATTGACATTAATGAGAATGAATTAGATGAATAAATCATTAAACCATTTAAAATAATAATTTAGTTTGAGTTTATAACATAATGAGCGACAACTGAATACAAATAAATGAGGCAATAAAAACATTATAATATCACGATAATAATGGGATTCATGATATACTATGTCAATATATAATATATACTCCATATAAATGTGAATTCGTGTATAATAACAAAGAAGTCTCTATGGAGTGTAAATTGAGATGAAATCACTTATAAAGACCATATCCTTAGGTTAAGGATAAATTTATCACATAATTATGTGTGAAAAATATAAATACACTCCATATGATTTGATATTCATTGTAAATAAATCATTGGTCATTCACATATATTCTTGTAAAAACAATACCAATGACTTGGATGTTTAACTCAATGAATAAGAATTGAGTTAAGATTACTCTTATGAAGTTCATATCGATGACTTGAGAATATATAAATGTAGTGAACATGTGTATAAAAAGTATATCCAAACATATGATAGTGTAAATTACTATATAAATAAATAAATATTGATTTCACACAGAATCTTGGAGTAAAATAATCAAAAAAGATTGTGTAAAACCCAATACGTGGAAATCAAAATTAGAAATTCCCTTACCAATTTTTAAACTCACAAAACATACACCCCATGAAAGAAGGAGCATACAATAAATTTGTAAATACTCATAAATTAATGTAAATTACTCAATGAATACAATCATGGGTAGTACATACACCCAACAAAAAGAAATAGTGTAATTACAGCATGAATCTCACAGGAATAAGAAGTGAGATGAAAACCCCTTACTTTATAATTTTCCTTAGTCTATGGTATGTTAACCTCATGTATAATAATTAAATCATTATTAATAAATTATAAAAGAACCACATAACTAAATATGATATCATATATGATCTTGTTATATTGCTTTGTTAATAATATTTCAGTAGTATCATTATTTAGGGTGTTAACTAATTCGTTTTCCATTATATGTTTTGTTACATAAGTCATGTTTGTTATGGATAAGAAGTATTTGATACATATACCAAATTATATTAAGTTCATAAAAATTATTTTTAATCATAAAACTAAAATTATTCTTGAATTGTTATGATGGAGAATGAATCTCATCATGTTCGTGGAGACTGTAATCCGTACGTACGCACGAGCGAAAATATCATTTTATTGATGGTGAAATAATTTTTAATTTGAATGTATATCATATATACATATTCATTAAAAATTTATATTTATTATCTTCATCAATTATACTCATTATTATACCCATCCGAATATTGAATTACTAAATAACATACTACACCACGATGTGGAGACGGTGAGCAGTACGTACACACGTATGATGACTTTTTCATTTATAGGATGGATATAATAAGTAATATAGTTGTACCAAATTTATAATAACATAAAATAATGTAGAAGTTAATGAAGATATTTTTTTTGGTATGTAAACAACAAAGAAATAGAAAGTGGAATAATAAAAGAACTTTGAAAAAGGTGATGAAATTATTACTACTTCTTCAGGTGTTTCCTTTTGTTTTGATCAAAAGGGACCATTCGGTTGGATTTCTGATAAAAGTAATGCCACATGGTTTAAGGTAGGGTAGTTTGGAGGATATTTGGGTAGGTGTTGGCCATGTAAAATGGCTTTTGTGGTGTGAACATAAGAGAAGGGGATGTACCCTTTTATATGATAGGTGAGGGTCACTTTAAGAAAAGCATGACATATTATTTTATTATAAAATAATTTTCGGTTTATAATGAATCAAAAAGGATTTAATTCTAGGATTAGTTTGGGATGGGTCGAAATATTCTCAACCAATAGGTTTTAGACATGATTAGGTCACTATATTTAACTTATCTTCAAGATTTAATTCTTAGATAAATAGTTTAATGTTTACCATGCCTTTTTGCATTTTTATATTACCTGGTTAATAAACATACTATAAAATGTACAGAGTACCTAAATTTGTTCATTAATGACATATATATATTAATAAAATTAATTTGACTGATTCTTATATTTTTATAATATTATATCATTTAATAATATTTTTTAAAAAAACTCATTTCTGTCAATTTTGACACTACGTAGTAGTTAGTTTTTGTGAAAGTAAACAAAACATTATTAATTCAAATAAAATACATTAAATCAACCCTAAAATGTCATATTAACCCCAAAAAATTAGTTTAATTCATCAAAATCCTCAGTTTAAATATATTTTTATATTTATAATATCAATTATTTTAATCATTTATTAATAAGGTAATTACTACATCATCATTTTGTCATAAATAAATTTAATTAATTAATGTATAAAAATTATAAATAAAAAACCATGATGTAGGAAATATATTTATCTTTCTATTTAATATTTAAAGTAAAATTTTTCTTATGTATAATCCTATATTAAAAATGATTTAGTTATTATAATTTGAATTTTACACTTTTAAATCTTCTTTAAAGAAAATAATAATAAATTTCATAATCTAATTAATGTTTATCAAAGAGGATAATAATTTATTATTAAGGTTTATTTTGGATGAAAAACACTATTACAATAGAATTAGGACACATGTTAGGGAAATTATAATATCATTTTTACCTTTAATTACTCTATTAATTTTTAATCGTGGTAAATAAAATTCAAAAATTACTATTTACCAAAAATTATTTTCATCCTATTGAAAAATATTTTTCTAAATGATGTAAACTGTGTCTCTCAGGTTTTTGAAATTCAATTCACAGAAGTTGTAAAATTATGTTTGATGCAAATTTGAAAATGGGCCTTGAAAGTGGGTAAAAACTATTAAAAAGTTAAATAAAAATTTATACATCTAATCTTATTATAAAATGACTCCAATGAATTAAATTGAACTAATTTTGGTATTATGTATTTATTTGTACATTAAAATAAATTTAAAAATAATAATTAATTAAATAAATTTCATTTTTAAACAACAACAAAGTGTTATATACTCTTCACCAAAAATTGAACATTTTCAGGAAAGTACCAAAAATTCACCCTAAGCTAATTTTGACATTTCGAATTTCAAAATAATTTTTATTTTACCTAATTGAAGATATTTAAGTTTTATTAATTAATTTATAATTAATTTTTGTTATGGAAACTAGAAAAATGGGTTTTAAGAAGAAAAAACTTTTAAAAGATTGACATGTCTTTATATCCAATTTAAATGTTAAATTACTTCCAATGAACAAAATTATATAAAATGGTAAAAATAAAACCTATAAAAACTCTAAATGAAATTAATACTATAATCTAACAATATATATAAATTGTGTGAAAATACAGTTTTGAATTAAAACACATTATTTTTCACTATTCATTAAAAAAATTAAACTTCTCTTAAAATTACCAAAAATTCACCCTAATCTAATATTGGAATTTTGAATTCAAAAATTAATTCAATTTCATGAAATTGAACTTATAATACTGTCTAAAATTAATTTTATTATTGTTCACAAAAGGACATAAGTAGTAGTTCCTTTCTCAATGTTGTAGTAATATTTAAATGAAACTTATACATTTCCTTATAAATATGTTTTCTATATGTGACAAAAATTATAATTGAAATTTAAAATTTACTTATTACAATTCATATTACTATATATAATAGTTATGTTATAAATATATCATTTGAATAATTAATGTGTTGTTTCGTAGAAACTCAATCATCCATATAATGTAAGCCAAGTCAGTTTTGCGTGTAGTATAAGCTATTGAATTACATTAATGATATAACATACTATGAAATATGGGGGTGTTAAATTATCCCCTTTTTAAAATAATTTCTTCCTTGAAATTTAGACTCATAAACAAAAACCAGGGGTGTGAAATTTCATAATATCTTTGAAAAAATCCCACATCAGAAAAAGAGTCAATAAAATTATCACATTTAAAGAAAGAATGAGAATTACAAAGGTCACGCGGGATAATCCATAATAGGGTTCCATGTAGGAAAACATGTACATGAAATACAAAAGAACCATCATGTTATGATAGATAGTGATAGAAAACATGATTCGGAGAAAGTTAACAACCATAAAACCGTATAATTGTGATACATTTAACAGTCTATGATTACCCAATAGGAAGTGTAAATGAACAAAATTTTTATTTAAAGTTCCTTTTAATAATGTTTTGGGATTTATTTATGAGATTTACTATGAACATTAGGAAATATTCATAATTTTCATGTAGAGTTTCATCCTTTAATAAATTTCTACCACAAACTCATCTTTTCTCCAAATAATGATTGATTAAGATGACATGGTCACACCTAAAGTTCTAGAATCAACATCTAGAGAATCACATAATCCAAAAATGAAGAAAAATATAATTTCCTTGTATTTATACATTTACCAAAACCAAAATGGTTAGTATAAGATCAAAAGATCCCCAAAAGGACAACCCATTATAGAAAGAAATACTACTCCTAATCTCCAAAATTAAACAAACAGTACCCAAAGTTCAAAAAATACCATTCAAAAAAAATTGTGCATAAATATTTTAATAACAATCCAAAATATGTTTAAAACCCTAAATTCAAAAGGATTTGATCAAATAGTCTTCCATGATAAATCATAACATTTATCTCCAAATAACATTGACTACACTTAAATTCAAATACTGAAATTTAATTAACCTAATCGCGTTTTCTATATGACAGTTTAATAATTTCTATAAATAACCCAAATAGATATAAGTCCACAATAAAAACATACATTATTCAAAAATAAAAAATACACCATTACTCCTTAATTTAAATCCCATAGTATTCTCTCTCCCATAGCCATATTATGTTCCCAAAAGAGCGAAATCATTCCAAAATAACATTAATCAATTACTCAACAAATCATTTTCCAATAATAAGGATAAATCCTAAGTTCCCATAATCAATGTATTCTTGATCCATAAAATCATTTAACTAAAAATAATTAGTCATACTAACCTAGCACTTCATGTAGTTCAGTGGTGGCTGATATATCCCTATCACACTTTGGTTGTGGGTTCAATTCCCACAACATTGTCTGACGCAATGGGATGTCATAAAGTCTGCATTTTTCCTTTTTCAAAAACTATATAATTTTATAACATTCCCAAAAATGAGTTAAATTCCCCAAAAATAAACATAACATATTTTAACCAAAAATATTATCTCACACCTTGCATTTTATTCGTAAAAATTAATAACCTATAATTGACACAATTTCAAGTTCAATATAAACCCAAATGGTTCATTATAACTATATCCACAAAATAAAAGATAGTTCTTCCTCAAATATCATTTTCACATAACAAACTGCAGGGTTACCCAAATAAGAGAAAAGTCTTGCAAAGTAATCCCATCAACAAAGAGCATTAATACTTTTAAACATTTCAATATCCATTTATTTACAAATATTTTACTCCTTTACATAGGGGTTATCCTATAGAATATGACATTGGATTGGGTAATTCCCAGGTCCCCTATATTTATATCAAAGGACTATAAGTGGATTCTTAGGATCATTTTTATTTTCTTCTATAGTAATCTTCATTTTTCCTCGACAATTATTTAATTTTTGTCCTTATTTCCCACACATAAATCATTTCATTGTTCTACTGAGACACTTTCCTGGGTGTCCCCTTCCACATTTTCTTTATGATGGAAAATGATGATTCTTTTCTACATGGTCTTCACTGCTGGAGCTCTTATCATTCTCCACCAATCTCTTCTTTTTTGAATTTGGTAGTTGGTTAATGTATATGTTATTGATCATATTTTTGGAAAACTGATTTGGCATGAACACAATATCTTTTACGCCTATTAGTATTCCTTTTTTTTGCTCATTTCCACCATCATTCCCACCTTTTACATCATGTTCAATGTTACTATGAGTTCCTTGGAATCCATCCATTGACTAATACCAAAAATCTAACTGTGTGTAACAATAGTCGTAAATTAATTTAGATAATATCATTAAACTATATTTTAAATATAAAACACCTTAAGATGAACAAAGGTTATTTTTCTCATATTATATTTAAATCATTCAAATTAGTTTGTAAATAAAATGTAAATTATTCTAAGCATATCCCCCAGGATTGTAAATACCAAGAGTGAAGCATGGCACATTTTCATGTACCAGGAGACCAGGAGTCAAGCCTGAAACTCCATGTTGGAGTTTTCACTCCTAGGCACATCTGTGCCAGAGCCACCTCTTCCTGTTTGTATCTAGACATGGTTGTATTTTCTTGGAAAACCCACATAATATTTACACTACCAAAAATTTTGTTTGTTCTTCTAGACCAATCCTCAATGTCTATCATAGGGTAATGTACTCTAATCAAATTTTATCTAAATCTAGTTTACAAGGATTGTACTAAACATATTATGATACCAACTATAACACCCTGACCCTAGTTACCCATATTTGGGGCATTATTACATTACATTGGCTTCATCACAAGAGATAAATTCTCGAAAAACTGATTAGTTTAGTTTCCTTTTAAGTACTAGATATATAAATAATTTTTAAATTACATCATGAAATAAAAAATAATTTTCTCTCCTTGGAACACACTAATATCCTTTAGCCTATTCCTATTGGTTAATCATAATAGACATCTTCACATCCTAGGAAAAAGAAAACATAAGAAAAGAATGAGCTCAGATGCTCAGTTAGGATAACAATATAGTAGAAGATATCAAACATAATCATAAACATTTAAAGAAATGTATAAGATTAAAACAAAGGCTTTTTAAACATAATAATTATCATAATAAGGCCTTGATAAGTCCAATAATTAAATTTACTTAATAACATTTATATTATTGTATTCAAATAATCACATGTAATATCAATAGCTAATTTTATAAGTATGAATTTATAATGACAGACATCATAACCACATAATCAAGGCCTCGTGCTAAGACTACAAATATAGATTTTGTCAAGGCCTTATTCCAAAACACTATTTGGTCTCATGGGGCCTAACGATGCATAAAAGAGCGATAACATGCTCCACCCATCACATACTACGTCGAATTCATTCCTCATATGAAAATTTTGAAACATAATCTAAAATTTTGTATTAAAACTAGGATACGAAATGTCAATATATTGACCACAAACCATTAATTGTATAAACATAGCACATCCACAGTAAAAAAAAACTCATTCAATACAATATTAAAGATTTTATTATAATAAATCAACCTCATTCAAAAATAATAAAGTATTTTAACATAGATGAAAATAATCAGTAAAACTATCTAAGAGAAATAACACCTTTTTCTTGATAACATTTAAAAGTATCACTATTTATCAAGAAGCTGTGAAAAATAGATTTTTGAATCAAAGTGTCCCAAACCTCTTTGAAACTTTTAAAAGGAATTTTAATTTTAAAACATACATGTCCATATAAATAAATTCTTTACACCATTTTTAAAACATGGACATTAATGAGAATGAATTTGAAGAATAAATCATTAAAACATTTAAAATGATAATTTAGTTATAGTTCTTAACCAAATGAGAGACAATTAAATTAAAATAATTAAAGTAATAAAAACACTATAATATCATGACAATAAATGGATCCTTGATATACTATGTCAAAGTACAATATATAGACCATATAAAAGTGAATCGGTGCATAACAACAAAGAAACCACAATGGAATGTAAATTTAGATTAAATCCCTCATAAAGACCATATCCTTTGGTTAGGGATAAATAAATGAAATAATTATGTGTGAAAATTTGAAATACACTCAATATTATTGGATATTTCGTGTAAATCAATCATAGTATATTCACACATGTTTCTGTAAGAACAAAAACGATGACATGGATTTTTAACTAAATGAAAGTAAATTGAGTTATGATTACTCTTGTCAATTTCATATTGATGAATTTAGAATTTTTCAATGGAGTGATTATGTGTATTAAAACTATATACACACAAAGGGGGTGTAAATTACTACAATAATAAATAAATAGTTATTTCACACATAATATTGGAATAAAATAATCATGGAAGTTGCCGTAAAACCCAAAGAGTGGAAATCAAAATTAGAAATTCCCTTACTGATTTGGTAACTTAGGAAACATACACACCTTGAAAAAATATCTTATAATGAAGATGTAAATACCCATAAATTAAATTATATTACAAAAATAATACAATCATGGGCAGTATATTCACCACACAAATAAAAATAGTGGAAATATAGCATGAATCTCAAAGAAATAAGAAGTGAGATGAAAACCCATTTACCTTGTACTTTTCCTTAGTCGAGGGTAAGATAACCTCCAGTATAATAGTTAAATCATTTTTATTAAATTATACAAAAACCCATACCTAAATATGATATCATATATTATCTTCTAAATTTTCTTTGTTAATAATATTTCAGTTGTATCTTTGTTT
This sequence comes from Viscum album, assembly GCA_963277665.1. Lineage (NCBI taxonomy): Eukaryota > Viridiplantae > Streptophyta > Magnoliopsida > Santalales > Viscaceae > Viscum > Viscum album. Next base: position 608,757,782 of record OY728127.1, read on the forward strand.
GGGATATTAACTAATTCATTTTCTATTATATGTTTTGTAACATAAGTTATGTTCGTTATGGATAAGATTTATTGGATTCATATAAAGAATGATTATATGTTCCTAAACCATATTTTTAATTTTAAAATGAAAATTATTCTTGAATAGTTATGATGGAGAATGAATCTCATCGCATTCCTGGAGAAGGTAATCCATACTTACGCAAGAGCGACAATACCATTGTATTGATTGTGAAATCATATGTAATTGGATAATAAATAATATAAAAAGAATAAATAAAATTTTTTATTTTTTATTTACATCAATTATACTCATTATTATCCCCATCCATACAATGATGTGTTGAATAATAAACTACACCACGACGTGGAGACGATATACCGTACCTATGCACGTACGATGACATTGTCATTCATTGGATGGATAGAATAATGAATTTGGTTGAGCATATTTATAATAACATCATATTATGTAGAAGGCACATGAGTTATTATTTTGGTGTGAAAAAAACAAATAAATAGTAAGTGGAAGAAGAAAAGAACTTTGAAAGAGGTGATGAAATTATTACCTCTTCTTTGGATATTTCATTTTGACTTGATGAAAAGGGGTCCTTAGGTTGGCTTGTTGACTAATATAAGGCCTATGGGTTGAATTTAGGATAGTTGGGAGGATATTTGAGTATGTTTTTGCCAATAAAATTGGATTTGGAGGTTTAAAAATAAGATTTGGGGAAGTACCCTTTTATAAGAGAGGTGAGGGTCATTTTAGGAAAAACATGTTTTTTTATAAAATCATTTTCAGTTTATAATGGAGAATAATTGATTTATTTTGAGGATAATATGTGAATGGGTCTATATTTTCTCAACCAATAGGTTTTAGACAAGTTTAGGTCACAATAATGACCTTATCATTTATATTTAATTCTCAGATAAATAGTTTAACTTTTACCATGTCTTTGTGTATTTTTATATTACATGGTTTATAAACATACTATAAAATTACAATAAACCTCAAGAGGTTAATTAATGAAATATATATAATTATATAAGTCATATTTCTGATCCATTCATTTTTTGGAATATTATATCATTTATTAATATAGTATTTCATTAAAAGCTTATTTATGACAATTTTCACACTATTTACTATTTGGGTTTTTAGAAATTCAAAAAAACTTATTACTTCGAAAAAATACATTAAATAAATCCTAACATGTCATATTTAACTATAAAATTAGTGGAATGCATCAAAAGCCTCAATTTACATTTATTTTGATATTTAAATACAAATTATAATAATATTTCATTAATAAGGTAATTACTTCATTATCATTTTATCATAAATAAATTTAATTATTTAATGTTTAAAATTTATAAATAAAATACCATGATGTTGGAAACATTTTTAGATTTATAATGAATATTTTTAGTGAAATTTATCTTAATTATAACCCTATATTAAAATTGGTTTATTTATTAAACATTATATTTTAAAATTATAAATATTCTTTAAATAAAATAAAAATAAATGTCCTAATCTATTCCATGTTAATAAAAGAGGATAATAAATTATTCCTAAGGAATATTTTGGTTCAAAAGAATTTTTCCAATAGAAATGGGACAATTTTTTGGGTAATTATAATAATATTTTTACCATTAATTACCATATTTACTTATAAGAGTGGTAAATAAAAATCCAAAATTACTATTCACCAAAAATTATTTTCGTCATATCAAACCACATTTTACACAATGATTCCAACTTCTCCTCTCATATTTTTTAAATTCAATTAACAGAAGTAGTAAAAATATAATTGTTTCATATTTATTAATGTACCAAGAAGGTGTGTAAAACACATTAAAAGGATCAATAAAATTTTATACATCTAATATTATTATAAAATGACTAAAATTAATTAAATTTAACTAATATATGTATTATGTATTTATTTTTACTTTAAAATAAATATATAAATAATAATCATTTAAAAAATCGGTTTTAAACAATAACACAGTGTTTTTCACTATTCGTCACAAATTGAAAGTTTTTAGAAAAATACCAAAAAATCACCCTAAGATAGTTTATGATAATTAGAATTTAAAAATGATTTCTATTTTACCAAATTCAATACATGAAAGTTGTGTTAATTAATATAAAATTAATTAATGTGATGAAAACAAAAAAAGTGGGTTTTTAAGAAGTAAAAACTATTAAATGATTGACATGTGTTTATATCCAATTTAAATGTTAAATTACTTCCAATGACCAAAATTATATTAAATGATAAAAATATAATCAATATATACTCTTAAAAAATTAATCTGATAATCTAGAAATATAAATAAATTGTGTAAAAAGACAGTTTTGGATTAAAATGCATTATTTTCACTATTCATTAAAAAATTAAACTTCTCTTAAAGTTACCAAACATTCACCTGAATCTAATATCAGTATTCGGAATTCAAAAATTAATTCAATTTCATGAAATTCAATTTTTAATAGTGTATAAAATTAATTTTATTATTTTTCACAAAAGGACATAAGAAGTATATCCTTTATCAAAATTGTAATTATATTTAAATGAACCTTATACATTTCCTTATAAATATGGTTGATTTATGTGAAAAAATTATAATTGACATTTAAAATTTACTTATTACTATTCATATTACTATATATAATTGTTATGTTATAAATATATCATTTGAATAATTAAAGTGTTGTTTCACAAAAACGCAATCTTCTATATAATATAATCCAAGTCAATGTTGTGTGCAATATAAGTTATTGAAATAATTTCATGATATAATATACATTGAAATCATGGTGAATTAAAAACCATCAACACAAAAGGGTCATTCATGAAGATTTGATATAATGACTTCAAAATTAATTGAATGGAAAAACAAGAAGGAATAGTCATTAAAAATTTTCATAGTACAATATCCATTCACCCTTCAATGTAATAGGTTAAAAAATAATCATAATCCTTATTCTAGTCACAAGAGAGAGTAAATAAATACCCACACTATCCAATAACTCTAACCTTCAAACTCCAGTTTGAGACCCATTACTGAACCTCTAAGAAAATTCTTCCTTTATATTCATCATTGGACTTTATTTATTGTTAAAAATGAATCGTTGTATCATTATAATTATCTCCACATCAATATCAATATAATTACATCTCTAACCACTTAATTATTGCATTAAAATGTATCCATGTTTCACCCAAATTTTCGAAAAATTTATTATCTTTGTGTTCTGGTATTTATATTAAAAACTTCTTGTAGGCCATCAAAACACCGATGGTTATTCTCGTTTCACCACATACATTCCTTTAGAATTCCCATTTTAATTACACTGTGACATAAGTAATTATATAATTAATGTGATGAGTTATTCGTAGATGGTTTATTGAGGTGATAAATTAAATTTGTAAATATGTTAATTTTTTTTGAATATCATACGATGCGAATGTTTAAATTTTTGGAAGATTTACTATATAGAAGTTATAAGAATTTATGAATTAGATGTATGTTGAATTTATTAGAGAAAAATAATGAAAAATTCGTTATGAATTTACATTATAATATGTATGGGTCACTAGTTCGAGAGAATGTAGCAGAAAAAAAAACATTACACGAAATGCTAGGGTAATAACTCAATACAATAGAGTCTTGTTATGGTTCCCATAAAAATACTGGGAAAAACATTACATGAATATGTTTTGTTTAACACAGTTGGTACATTATGGCAATTAAATGGGAAATGATCAAAAATAATAATAAAAAACATTGTATTATTTTTTAATGTCTCACTAAAAGAATATGTAAGAGTATTTCTATGGATAATTAATGAAATGTGTTAATGGAAAGATCCTAAAAATGATATATAAGAGTATTAATTTATTTTTTTATTTAATTTCTCATTAGAAACAAGAAAATTCTTGATAATTTGTATGATATATAAGAGTTTAAATAATAATACATAATGATCTTCACAATGAATATATAAAGGTAATGAGTGATTATTAAAAATGAATTTAGAAAAGTATCAAATAAACTCATGATATAAAATTTCAAGGTACTTGATTCATAAAATATATCCCAGGGAAAAATTCAACACATAACGTTCAAATAACTATTACAATAAAATGAATAGTATTTTATCAATGGAATTACCACATCTGATTATGTCATATTTGTTAATATATAATTACATTGAAAACATGAACCACATGATAAAATAAAAATATTTTGTTATATTAATTTTAATATTATATTAATATAAAAATATATCCATATGAATTGAAAACATTAAAATGGGTTAAAATATAAATTAAGATAACTATAATATAAAAATTAGGACATTATTAATCCACAAGAAAATTAAAACTCATAAAAAACACAATATAAAGGAAAAAAACATTAGTGGTAAATTATTCATTTTAAAAATTAAATTATATATAACCTTAAGTGATAATAGAATTGAAAGAAGAATAATTAAAATATGAGTTATTTTTAGATTTTAGTAATCACATATGACCATTATGAATCTGATCATTAGAATAGTAATATAATCAATAGAATATTAATCTGATCACTGCAATGATAATTTGATCATTTGGAATAGTAACCAAACCACTAGAATGGTATATTCACCTTAGAAATTCTAAGATAATATTTAGTTATAATATAAAATAAAAAAATGACATATTTATATAATGATACAAGTAAATAATTATCATAAAAATGATAAAATAAGAGTATGTATTTTGAAAAATCATATATGTTTAATTTTAATTTTTATAAAAAATATAATGTTTTAAAAAAATAATTCTTTCATGTTATCTTCTTATAAAATGATATTATTTGGAATTATAATAATAAGTTATTTTAAAAAACTATAAATATTTTTTTAGGGGTTAGAAAATTGATCATAAAATATTAATTTTTATTTTTCAAATATAAGTGGATATTTTTAAAAAAAGAAAAGAAAATATTTGTATTTAGAAAAAAATTTTAAAAAATAATTCATTTCATTTTTTGAATCTTCAGCTCAAAAAATTATCAACGTGAATTTTTCATATTTCTCTAAAATAGTTGATTTTTTGATGAATTGTGAAATATGAAAAAAAAAATTATATTTAAAAATGAATGATAAATACATTATTAATTTCATATTTGAGGTTTTATGAACCTATTATTTCAAAATAACATACACCATTTTCATTATATGGTCTAAATATTCATCATTATTGTATTCTTGGGCCAAAATAATTAACTAATTCATAAAATATTAAAAAAACACTATTCCCTTCCCCTTATAAATACAATACCTCATCATCCCTTCCCATCACCCCTTATATTACATAGAGATTTCAAAATTTATAATTACTTATATTTCCTACCCAATCCATCATGTCCTCGTATTTATGGTCTCCCCAAAAGGCACATAGAATTTCGCTTAAGCTATATTTCATGATAAAACATTTAAGAGGTGTCATCCCAAATCTATCTATTCTAAATTAAATTTTTTTACCCTCTACATAACACCCCCATTATAAATTAAATAATTAATATAAAATTATAAATACATATGAAATTTATTATGTAAATTTAATATAATTTTTATATCCTTATATCATTTACAAGTGAATTCGTTGTACATATTTTTGCGGGTTCACAGTTCCCATGAACTACATTATTTTTTTTCACCACTGCCTCCAAGGATGGTTATAGAACAATTATTGTTTTGAATAGTATTATAAAAATGATAATGTAACATATTTAAATTACATAAATGTGTATATAATAAATAAATTAATTAAAATGAATTTATATTGAGATGGTCAATAAAACATCCCAAATGAACTAACTATATAACGAGAACATTAAAACTGAATGAATCATCCCTATGAAGGAACATATAAAGATACATGTTACCTTTTATATTTGAATAATGAAATTAACAAAATTTCATTTCACTTTTGGATTTGTACACCCATATGGGAGGAACATAAAAAATTATCCACATGTGATCCGACCATAGAACCATTACACAAATCCCCTCAGAATAAAGAAATTAAATATTAGATCTCACTAAAATTTTATAAATAAACATAATATTATTACAGTAAATAAAATATAATTGGAATTTTTTTAATTAAATATCCAGTGAATATAATTTTATTATTTAGTATTTTATCTGAATGTTCAAATAAAACATGGAGACGATGTAAGGGAACTACCAAACCTCCCTCTATTTTCGGCCATACTTTTTCCCTCTAAGACTAACATAATCACACAATTATTCCAATTTATTTCATAAACATACTGTAAATATGTTCCTTGACATAGATATTTAGTTATCATGACTTTTATTGTTTGGCGATATACATGTTTTCATGACCCTGGGATCATTACACAAATGTTTCATGCGATTCATGATATCTATCCATGACCATGTGAATCCCCTCAGAAAATCCCTCACAATCATGAGAAGGATTCCAGCCGAGTTCCTCTATTCATTTGACATATGAGAAAATAGATGCATAATAAAAACCAAAATATTATTTTGAAATAAAAGTTAAAAAGGTGAAAGCTTCATGTGATGGATGTTACATTGATTTCCCCATGAACAGATAATATGGCACACATGATTAGTTCATCTATCACCCATGATGAGTAGTGACATGTCAATCATGTAACATGAAAGCCTTAGGTATGTCACCATAAAAATGATAATTCCCAAATACACATATCTATGATCATGTTATTCCCCTTCAGGTCTATAGAAAATTTAAGTGACTATCCCGGAAATGTTTTTAATTCTGTTGGGAGATCTCGCATTGATCAAATAACGCAAAAAATAAATTGGAACACTGATCCATGGAAATGATCACCTTGCATCGGGGGAATAATTCTTAATAATGTGGAACCCTAATAGATAATTAATGGGTAAAGGTATATTATTTTGTAAAATAATGAATAAATGATGAAATATTTGGAAACCTAATGCAAGGAAAAATGACATTTTTTTTATAAAGGGATATGTTCCTCATATGATATCCCCATCGATCATGTGAAGGCCCTTTGACATTACTAATTGTTATCATGTAGGGACTTTTAATTGATAGTTCTTTCTCATGAATGGGCTTGTAAAAGCCCCCTAGACCATATGAAATCCTCTACGACAAGCATTCGAGTAAGGGAAAGTTCAGTGTGTATTCCCCTTTCAGTGGCTTGATATGACTTTTACATTAAAAGGGAATCCAGCTTAGTCTATATATTGAATGAATTCCCATATTAGTAAACCATGAGGAAATAACCCTCAAACTCATTAATTATTTGTCACATCCTATCACTAGGATGAGGGAGAATAAAATTATGATTCCTCTGATTCCTATTACGATCAGGATAATTTTGATTCCTTACTGTGGAATGACATCCATAACTAGTGCCTAGGTGTACTTAGGAATTTTATTTCCACATAAAGTTAAACTAAATGGAATTGACATAAATGAAATATGTGTTTTTTCATTCTTGTTATGTATTGTATTTGTGGGAAAACTTGTAAAAGTTTAATCCAATCCCTAAGATAGAATTAACATCCCGTATATGGTAGTTTACTATATACATATTGGTTTTACAGCTTAAAAATATAAATAGTTACCCATTCAGATAAAATAATCAAAAACCAATAGATAAACACTATTACATACAAATGGTATCATTAACAGAAATCCATTTTCACACACAAGGATTCACAACATAGTCATTTTATTAGGGTAACAAGTCCCATACAATGATTTCGACATTATTCAATAACATATATACAATCAATATGAGATTATCTGAATAGGATATAACTACCCCCAAAAGGGTATGACGAGCCATACCTACCATACCCTTAACCAATGTCAGTTCCAAAGTGTCGTTGGGCTTGAAAGCCCAATATTCCACCTATCTTTAGAAATCTGGTTTCTGCATTTTTTTAGATGTGGGAGCCATAAAATATGTAAATGGTAAACCCTGTATGAAATAATATAATTATGGAATAATTAAATCCTTATAGGCATGGGGTATCATGTCTCTTAGGCTTTCTGAAACATGACTTGTCATCTTTTGAAGTAGATAAAATTGAAAACCCAATGTAAATTTACCAAATAATAAAAAATATCTATCAACCATGTTTTAAGACATTTTTATATCGCTTATACAAATAAAAATGGCATATCTAATGTAAAATACTTCAATAATAAAATATTATTAGGGTTCCCATGAAATATGTCATTATTACCTTGTTAATTTTAAATGATAAAAATTTTCAATCTTGGAATAAGAAATGTCAATTATGTTACATGTGTATAGATGATTGAGCATGGTTAAAACATGTGATGATAAAATGACCAGTGACCTTATTCCGTAATTATTTTTTACCATCGATACTCCTCTAACAAACAACACCTTGACCTAAGATCATGTCTTTGTCAATAAAATTATTAGGAACATTAGCTACAAATGTAACCTCTTCATGTCAAAAAACAACCTCACCCTTGAAACGTACTAATATTTAGGTGGAAAAAATTATGGTTATTAAATACTACTAAATTAATATGATATTAACCCATGAGTATTCACATAGAGATTTCTATACATTGAATCTGACATGGTTATCTTCTTTAAAGGATGAAGCAATGAAACTAGTGGCACTTATCATCACCATAAATCGATTTTGAATATTATCCTAAGAGTGTAGAAATTAGAACCATCCATAACATATGAAGGTGCATCAAAGAATCTACTATGGGTATATCCATTTTTAGTAGATACCTATGATGGATCCTATAAAAAAATTTCACGAGTGTTATCCTGCTAGTTCCCCACAATCACCTACTGTGGGAACCTCTTGACAAATTTCTACCATAAACACTCATGCATGGGTACCAAGGAGGAATCTTCTTGAATGGAATGCTATTGATAAATATGAGTGGACATATAAACCTGAATCTAGTATTGAATCCCATTAACATATTTTTTTAGTGTCTAGCAAGGATAATGATCTTCTTACTCACTCAAATCAATTCCTCATTCATATTTCATCAATAATAATGGGAGAGGAAAATTTCCCTTCACTACACAAGAATCCCATTTTCATATTTATACTGAACAAGGAGGAAAGGAGTGGGATTTTATCCATATTTAAATAGAATAAATCTTATAGTGTATCTTAGAGGCCAAATATGGGAATTCTTATATCACTTCACAAACTTTATTGAAGTGTCCGTATATTCTTGAGACAATAAAAGAGATACATTGATAAATTTTTGAACTAGTATAGGTGTAGGGGTAAATACATATTCATATCTCAATATCTAGAGTATCATATCACCATGATCAATATGAAGGGATGGATACATAATATCAATAAAACATCCTTTAACATATCCATGAGGATTATAGGTATATTTCAATAAAATAACGAGTCGCAGCACCGAGCTCACATACCTATTATGAATAGGGATCACCAGATAATTTTCAAATATTACGCTAGATATAAACATGTTAATTTTATAAAAATAAAATTTTTATACTCTGAAGAAACATAATTGAACTCATATCCCCATTCTAACCAGGGATCACCAGGTCAATTTGGAACATTCTTCTAGAAAGGAGCACATTCATGTAAAAAAAGACCAGTGGTATAATCTAATGGGGTATTACTAAGAGAATATATCCACCCCAACCAAGGTTTTTTAATAAAGTATGTCATGAACCTCATTGTTGGCACATAACACTTCCAATGAAGCTACTCTGTACATTCAACCACATTAATGAATCTAGGTTCGAATCCCTACATCCACAGACCAATGACTACACCAGCCTTCTTCAAAGGTAGTATAGGAAGAGTATAATATTCCATCTCCCAATCCAAAGGTCCATCATCATTTTTTAAAGGGAATGAATATTTGAATTAGGCTCATACCTCACATCATGTAGGATTTACCAGTATAGAGTGGAACCCATTTCTACTGATAATACATAATCTCACTAGAATACTCCAATTAATTATCACTATTAAGATCATATCACTATAGTACTAGATGATTATCAACATATTCATGTAACATTCATGTAATTGAATAATATCCATGTTCAACCCCATCATAAAGGTAGAAAAATTCCATCCATGAGAAAATTGAGTTTTATATCCTTGAGGTAGATCATATGTATTAAACATCTGACTTCCTCTTGGGTCAACCTACCCATCATGATATCTCCCCTAGTAATGGAAATCCTACCCTTATTAAGAAAACTACATTTAGATATGTCCTCCAAATTCATATTCCATTGTATAGTTTGGTTCTCGATACACTATGGTTAACCGTATATAGTTCCCCATCAAAAATCAAGAGCACATCACCAATGTAAGTACGTGAACCAATGATGAAAACTCAATTGTATGATTAGGTGGAGGCATATAATTTTAATGAGTAAGAGGATAATAAGGTTATATAGTGTGATATTGTCATAATATACCTTGCAACTATTTTCTAGACCATCACAACATCCAAACATGATATCCACGATGAGTTATAGTAAGTGTGAATGCCTTAACAATGAAAAAACATATGGGCGACTCATCAGTGGTTAAATGATATACACCTCCCCTATTCATGGTATACGAGTAACCTTAGAAATATAAAAATAAATATTTTTCTATAGGATCCTAATTCCATCTCTATAGACTAGGACCCAAGATCCAAAATGAAGAGAGAAAATATAAATCACACTTTCCACCATTGCATTTTAGGTTTTCAAAGACTAATCATCAAGGCATCATCAATTGTTAGTTTCAATGGATGGGGATATTATTGATTGTTTCACTTCACTCCATACAGAAAACAGTGGAGCTCCATTTATATGGGATCCTGTAAAGTTATGATCATAGTAAAAATCTATGGATCAATTAATGTTGGGTATATTTGGTTAATATAGCGAGACTACCACATTTGATGATGAGAATTCATTGCGAACATTGGAAGAGGGATGCCATGTATTCCAAATTTGGGATCCTCAAAAAAAAAATTGAATGCATTTTAGACATGAAATATGATGTTTTGGACTACCAGATTACTTCTTGAAGAAACTGACCCCAATTACAGTCATCCATTTCACCTAGCTCATGCATGAGAACAATTATGAACAAAAAATTAAATGAAATAGAAGATTCAAAATATTTAATCTATGGGTGAACCCCTCTCAGAGTGTTAGAGGAATTTTTAACACATCCACTACCCCTCAGGTAAAAAAAATCTCAAATGATGTAGGAAATATCACTGATGGCTAGAAACCAACCCCACCCCACGGGGCAGGGAAAAGTTTTATATCAATATCCACAACAAGGATCACCACAACCTAAGGGGTTAACAGGTAGAACAATGTAGATTAAAAACCAAACACATCCCACTAGACTATCATATTTTAAATATCATTTCTGTATTACTATTCATTTGATCCTTAACTAATTTTGGAAAATCCTCCACAACAGATCTAAAATTACCAATAGTGTCCCAAAATCATCCTAGAATTTTCCTAGCCTGCAGGGCTGGGGGACTTTAATCATTATGAACATATCATAAGGAATCCATATTCTATAGGTTGGGAGGTAAATATTGACAATTGTCATCCCATCCGTTCCTCTGGTAGCGAGACACATGTTATACTATTTTGGTCAAGTTCAGAAAACATGGATTAATACTCCCTTATAGTAACTATACAGAGAAAAATATGGTTCTTTTTTATTTTGAAGAAAACAAAATTCCATGAGGTTCATAAGAAAAAAATTTCTAATATGTCCATGGGTTATCAAAATGACACTGAGGAGACACTAAAAGGAGGAGTAAGTGGTACAAAATCACCGTATTGTGCTGGCAGTAATGGGATAACTAACATTTCTTGGTAATCCTCAGTGAATAATGTCACCATAAATGAAATATATTATGTAGACTAAGACATAAATAAAGAGGTATGAAATATAGTAATTATACCTTGGTAGGTTGGCACTCTTGATGGACAAAATTATGTTCCACCTATATAGAATTATAGACAGATAAAGAACCTGGATCCTCAGAATGATGAATTATGACCTATACGGTAGAACGCTACAAATGATAAAGGGAATGTTGTAGCTACATCCCATTCACCACCTAGAGGGTCTAATATTCCTGGCATTGAAGATCATTATGGAAATTACGATAATGAGACACAAATAGTCAGATTTCTCAATGAGGAACTATTTAGTGGAATCATTCATTTTGGAAATTTTCTTTTGATAAATCTAAAAATACCTCCTCCAATACATAATTATATACATAATTAATGTGACATAGATTAATTTGAGAATGAGGATGGCTTTGGATATAGTAAACCAATCTACAGAAACAACGAAGTTGTGGATGATTGGAACATTCCAACACTATGGTGGAAGTCTCTCCCTCGTCATGGAGATCATTCACTCCTATCATGGGTCAAGAATCAATGAGAAATGAAAATGGGGATTCCTCATCAAGAATGACCCACTTCTTGTATATGTGAGGTGTCCTAGAAAGCATTACCTCTGTAAATCTTTAATGTCATTGAATCCCAAGCTCCACTATTCGAGTTCTTAGAAGGGTGGAATGCACTCATACAACCCAAAAATAATCCATATACTAAATCTATGGGTTAAACTATTTCCATAACCAAATTTGGATATCCTATATTTTCATGCATTGATGATGAAATAGATCTTGAACATTATATCATACAATTCATGACCTCATGTAGTCCAAAGAATGGCCCTCGAGATTAGTAGGAGGGGACCACGTAGATATGTTTTATAAAAACATTGATAGATCAAGGTTTTATAGGTACTAAAACCTTCCAAAAGGGTCCATTCCATGATGGTAATACCTTCATCATCAATTCCTTTATCATATTAGCTAAACATTAAGGAAAATGATTTTTTGGACCTATATAATTGAAAACAATGTGAAAATGATAGGGTTTCTGACTTCATCTCTAGATGGAAATTTAATACCTATTCACACAATATCTATCTCTCATAAGGGAAATTGTTGTTTTATATTTTAAATCTCTTTGGTATTTTATATAAACTCATCTTGTACTGATACAATATCCAAGTGGATTCCATGATTTTGTAGAGATAACACAATGACTAAATGATGGAATTCACAAGACCTATGATAAATCTAGGCCCATACCCTCAAAATATGTTTAAAAAATTGGTAAGGAATATAATGATACGCATCCCATTAAACCTGTTTTACTGCAATTTCAATCACATAGTATGGATAAGAATTGTTTGACACCACCTAGTTAGGGACAACAATAACATAATCTTCCTCATATAGAAAAAAAGATTATGGACTCCTATGATTTTATAAATATATGAATAATTTATACTCCTTCCAAAATGATGATGATCCCAATTATTTCCATTCATCTTTATAAAATAACATACTCAAGATACCAAAACCTAGGAAACCCAACAAGGTCGTTCTCACTACTTTCCTTAACTACTTCACCTTGCAAAGAAGGTAGGGTCACAACACCTCGCACTGCTTTGTCTTTAAGGATGTCATTAAGAGTATGGTTAATTCTTGAGAGGTGATACTAGTGAAGGCCCGGAAACATGTGACTTTTGTGACTGCAAATCCATCATGTGAAGAGAGTGAATAACAAGAAGTTCTAGCTAGGAGTGTGTAGAAGTTCAAAAAATTGATGAATCATTATACAAATGACTAATCTCATGATACCCTAGGATAATCGCTTTTTAAAAAATCAAAAAATTTGATACCTAGGGTGAGGTCATTGAATACCCCTACAAGTGTTATATTTAATCATTAACTATAGGCAAATACTAAAGGGAAACAGTCATATCCAGATACTTCACAAGCTCCAACTCTTTTAAAATACTATCCTTCAACAACCAGAGAATGGGAACTAACCCAAAAACAGAAACCCTTATCAGATAAATAGTAATTTTTTTTCTTTTAATGTATTCCACTTTAAATATCCATTATATGATGATGAAAACAACTCAAATTATTAGTTCCTTATTCCCAGATGAGGGGATGGAGGTTGAGGGAACTGATGTAGAGGATACAGGGGATGATTGAGAGATGGTCGAACCCAATATTTTGGTAACATACCCATAAAGGTTACATATACATCTGAGACACATGGGTGAGCATTTCGGCAAGCCCAAAAAAGTTATTTATATTTCTTATATCCCTCAAGTGGTTGTTCTATCCCATTCATATTACATAACTAATTGGTTGGGGTTAAATTGTAAGATCAGCCTAAAAAAGTGAAAGGCATTCCCAACCTTCACCAATTTTAGATAATACTCCTTCAACATATGCTCAAGAACCATACCTTCCCACTATAAAAAATTAAAATAATGATCCACATAGTAGGGAGAAACCCAACATTGGGAATCATAGACCTATGTAACTAAAGTACGACTTTTTGAAATAATTTTCTATTTTTTCGGAAATAGTCTCAATCATGGATGCTCTCAATGATTTACAATAACTTAGGTAGGCAGTCATCAGGGCCCTCCAGAGCCCATATGAGTTTGAGATATAATTTTTTATATCCAATGTGTACCGAGTGGAGATTACGAAATCAGAATTTCATGCCACCATGTTATTAAAAGGCCATGAACTGGGATAATTTAACCAGAGATATATATAACCCATTTATGATTCAAGATAACTCGACAATGTCGAAATCTAAATGGTTTTCTTTTTCAATTGTTATGGGATCAACATCATCCCATATTGTAACACTATTCATTCATATATAGTGGTGGTGGACTTATCTTCGACAAATATAACCAATCAAAGGTATGATATGTGTGAGAAAAGGGCTCTTGAGAAGATCAGTATTAAGGATCATCTGCATTATCTCACATATAATACCAATTTCATGGTTATACAGTAAGGAAACAAAATATAATATCATTCTAGGAAGACCATAGATTCATTAACATGTAGTGTTACATTCTAGATATCATCAATACTGGAAATTCATCATCGATGGGAATGTTGGAGATCTACGTGGGGACGGTTCCCATTAGAGTCTTGTAAAGCCATATTTGATGAGGAATATTTATATAAGAAAGAAGGAAAAAAGTAAATGGTGTACGATTATATGCATGTTTAATCCCCCAATGGATTGGTGAATACCCATATGTTTCCACGTATCATCTTCGATAGTGATTATGAGATATCCATAGACATGATTGACGTTGATATTCAATCCAAATAAGCTATCATGAACCAAAAACATCTATTGATCATGTACATGTGATGAATTCCATTTCAGTAGAATTTGATTCATCAAATGGGGATCAAAATAATGAACTACCAGTATCCTATAATTCCCTTTAAAAATAAAAAAAATGATCATTCCCATTTGGAATTATCTATGAATTAGGATATACAAGATCCACCTTCCCCCGATGGTAGCATAAAAGAAAATAAGCATCCCCAGAATGTCCCTACAATGACTTTGTCAGTCTAGGACCACAACGTCTCTTACCTTGGCATCTATTACCTCATTAGTGATAGATATTAAATCAAATTACACATCATTTGTCAATATTCCCCCACAAAAATAGATATGAAATAATGGATTATGACATTGGGAATTCCCCACCCATATTTGAAGATGGAATATATGCCACTTTTGATGAGCTCTTGCAGGTGAATATAGGAATAAGAGAAGTCCCAATGACTAAATTTTTTTGTGATTCCCCACCTATGAAGAATATGGATTTGAATATTTAATTTCTAAAGAAGCATAAATACATGTTCACGTGGAATTATTAAGAAATTATTTGTCTGAATGATTATGTGGATATACACCACATAGGCTTACCCAATATCCATCAAGGATTCATGTAAGATTCAATAAGGATACACCCATGTCATGATACTAATGTAGAATAATAATTTGAAAAATTGAGCATGGAAGAATTTTTTTTATGGTAAGTCCAATACAAAAAATTGATCACAAACATCATCCATATCCGAGAAAACCAACTGGTTAATCAAGATATGAATTGAATTTGGGGACCATAATTGACACTATAAAAAAGATTATTTCCCACTAATGAAGATAGACACTTTGATAGGTCAATCAACTATATTTGCAAGTACTTTCCTTATTAAATGGGTATTCACTATATAATATGATATATATTACCCTTAATGATAAATATTTCTCAACATTCAAAGAACCCAAGGGGATATATTTCTATCAGGTAATTCCATTTAGATTAAATAACGATCTATATAATTATTATTTCACTATGAATCATATATTTTAATCCCTTTTGGATTTATATTATACTATTATGCGGATAACCTACTAGTGAAATCTCAATAGTGATGTAATCCCATGTTCTAATACTCATCAACAACTTAAGGTAGAAATGTTTGAAGCCGAATCCAATGAAGTATTCTCTCCGACAAATAGTAGGGAATATCTGGGGCTTTGTGGTGCACTGCCATGGAATTGAGGCTGAATAGGAAAATACTAGTTCAATACTATCAATGACACCCCCTCATAATCCTAAATAACTATGGGGGATCCAACGAAACCATGGTTATATTTTGTGTTTCATAACTAACCTAGATTGAAAATCAATCCCCTTCACAAAGTAAATAATGAAGGGAGTATCCTACAAATGGGATGAGTACTTCTAAGAATACATTAGTAGTATCAAGTAGTACTTAATACACCCATAAGTATTTATTCTTCAAATATAAAAAAACCCTCTTAACTTATATTTAGGTACCATTTAATGACATATTAGTTCTCTATTTATAAAGAAAAATGATGCAGTGTTGAATAAAACTTCTACTATCTCAATCAAATGATGTTAGGTGCTAATATATGGTGATCCAATATATATAAAATATTTCATTCCAGCATAATTGAAGTGAAATGATTGAGAAATTAATTGTATCATTAAGAAGTACACATGTTCTCTTGTATTGATCAACTCAAGTACGTCATTAGTCACTATTTATTGACTGATTGTTTTTCCCAATAAGTAGTTATTCTATAATAATATGGATTCTAGTTCATGTCTCGAACAGTAGTTAAATATAAGTCCATGAATTTTTTCTTTGAATCACATCCCACCTTGAAAAGAAAACTAGTGGACACAAAACTTCTTGATGAAGATAGTTTATATTTTCATCACACTCCCCAGACAAGGGATATGTATTTTCATGCTACCTTTTGAATCACTATTTCCAAGAGTATAGAAAACCTGAATCACAATTGGATTAGTCTATGGATTTTTTTTATTTCCTTGTAAAATGATTTTTTTCCCTATACATTCTCACCATAAAATGATTCACTAACAATTTGGCAGAAAAATATTCCATCATTGTTGGGTGGAACTATACATATAGCTATAGATACGATACAATAAAATAAAATGGTATTTTGATCTTATTATAATACATATCAACAATGAGTATTCCATTAATAAGGAATATTTGTTCCCTTTCATTGGTCACATTATTGTATAGGTGGTAGAATTACCATTTAAACAAACATTTCATTATATAAATCAATTAGATAAATGTTATTGAAGATTCAATAGATAATGTAGAAATAGTCTTTGAAGAACACAAGTAGAATGAAGTTATTATGAACATTATGCACAAAATGATGACTTCATCATTCATTATATGTGACATGGAGGTAATTAATTACGTCAACACAACCCCAAATCCCAAGGAATGGATGTACAACCCTAAGTGGATGGAGCCAGTAATCATTTTACGATAAATTTCCCCTGCTATTAGATCGCGATAAATGGGAATATACTCAATGTCATATTGCTAAAGTTACCCTTTAGTATGGTCCAAATGTCAAAAAACCCATCTATAAGAAAGGCATTATTGGAATCCCCCTTGGATACATAGAAAAGGAGAAACTAATTCCATTAGGGAAAAAGTATATGTGGTCTTATATTGTTATCATTAGTCCAAGACCATAATATCCCACCAAATTAGAATTATTGGTTTTCACATAGAAAATAAGACACAAGGAAATGTGGAATTTACCATGAAATTTCATGCCTTACAGATTCATTAAAACTTATTCCATCAGTCCCCAAAGTTGTGGTATACAACTAAATATATCCAATAATATTCCTTATGTGGAATGGATGTTGTGAGACCATATCTCCCATACAAAACAAATAATATTCAATACATCCATACTGATACTAATTTATTTTTCAAATGGGTTAATGACAACCACTTTCAGAAATTATGGATGAAGAATATCATCGACTTCATGAAATCTATTTTAATCACTAGATTCTAAGTCCCTCAGATGTTATTGATAGACAATAGCACCAACCTCTATTGTATGATGTTGAAGAAATTTTAACATTATTAAAACATCAAATCTAACAATTCTTCCCTATATCATGTAGTAGAAAACTGACAAACATAGGCCTTCAATAAGACTCTATATAATATACTAATTAAAATTGTAGAATTGGAAAATAATTCCTAATAGGACAAGATCCTTATGCTTTAGAGTCAAACCACACTACCACAAACACTTCCACACAAGTGAGTCCATATTCATTAGTATACATAACTAAGATAGTGATTCATACTAAAGTCTACTTTACATCACTCAGTATAGCTATATGTTGAAAAATCCCAATAAACTATTAATCTAGAAAGAAATCGGATTAGTCATAATTTCATGATAGGAAATGTTTATAGACACTACACAATAGTTATGTTCATTGTAATAATATTACACAATCCCTTATTAAAAATGTTTTTCTTTTACCATTCCTAAAACTTGAATTGTTATTGTTTCTTAGAACCCTGATGATAACATGAAATGATCCTCCAAATGTGGAACCCGAGTGGGAAGGGAGTTACTTCAAAAATAAGGTATATTATAATGGAGTTTACTCATTTGCCACAATGGATGGTGACCACATTACGACTCCCACTTATGTATGGTGTATCAAAAAGTACATTTCATGGCTTATGTCAAGCATATTTTTTCTAGGTTGTAAGACTTTAAACAATAATAAAATATTATGTTCTAGTAGAAATATATTAATTATCCATAAACCCTAGTCTTGGTAACCAAAATTTAAACTACCTAATGTATTTTTCTATACCACATAATGTAAAACCAAATTTAAGGAATCCTTAAAAAATAAAGCTAAACATTATAGATAATGGTACATCTGAGATGGTTCACTGCACATGAGATAGATCTATGTTAATGAAAGATGCAGTACACTCATCCTCTTGTGTGATTTAGATACACACAATGAATATTTCCATTTGATAACAACATTTTTCATGATTCCTATAATCATAGGTTTTATTGTCATTCCAAATTCTCATATATTATTTTGTCCATCCACAATATAAATGAAAAAATTAACCCCATTACATTTGGGTGAAAAATGTGTGTAGGTTTTTCATTTAAAGAACATTGTGTGGCTTGATTCCTGATATCACATGATACATAGTGAAATGATGATCTAAAATCCTATGTCTAGACATAATATAATAAACAATATCCCCTCTATGTATGGGTCAAACCTATGTACTGATTTTTCTATTCAACTTTATGTTTCTTGATACATTTTAACAGATGATACATAATGATTCCCAAATATCAAATACTGGTTCCAACAAAATCATAAAGAGATAATATACCCCCTCTGTATATGGGTTATACTTTTATGGAGTTTGTTAATTCAATAACTATGTGTGTATTAATTACTATTATATCATGATATGTAGTGATCCATAGATCCCAAATCCCTGGTCCAAACACATAATTAACTGAAAAATGCCCCTGATATGTGTTGGTTAGACCTATGTGGAGAGTTTTCCATTGAAAAAAAATATGTGGATTGATTCCTATTATCACAAGATATGCAGTGATTCCCATATCACAAATCCTTGGTCCAGACACATTATCAACTGAAAAAGTTCCCTTTATATGTATATCTCATATATGTGGGGAGAATTATCTATTCAATAACTACATATTTTTTTATTACTACTATCACACGATTCATTGTGATAACCATATATCAAATACTTGGTGTAACCACAATATCAAGGGAAAAAAACCCCTCTTCAAATGGGACATAATTTTATAGGGATTTCCCATTCATGAAGTTTGCGTTGCTTTATTATTTCTAATACAAGATAGGTGGTGACACACTGCTCTCAATTAATGGGACCATTCATGCTATAACTGGTATAATTTTACCCTCTAAATATGGTTCATACCTTCATAGAGATTTTTTTAAAGAAGTACATGTTTCATGATTCATAGTATCAAAAGATATGTTTTGATTCGAAGATCTTAAATCCTTTTTCCAATATTAATATTATTAATAAAATTACCACCTCTGTGTATGGGTCAGACCTATGTAGAGATTTTATTATTCATTAACTATGTGTGTTTTGATTCCTATTACTGCATGATACACATTGATTCTGATTCCTTCAACCCTGTGATTAAATGCAATATAAAAATTCCCCTACCATCATTTGGGATAGACCTATGAAAAGAACATTAATACAATAAATACCTATGTAATGATTTATAATAATATGGGTTATGTAATTATGTCTGGATCTCCAATCCTTGGTCAAGCCGCAACATATATGATGATAAAAATAAAACCCACCCTTTATATGTGGCGTACCTATTCATGGAGCTACCCAATACCTACTCCCACATAGCTTAATAAACAACCCAGTTATCCCTTGTTTCTCATGAAAGAATGGATCGTGAGAGTATAGGGTACTTATATAGCTTCTTTATCCTACAAGGCCAATAAATTTCCCAAACAAGGAACAAAATCCTAGTCACATGATATTAAACTATGCAACAACATCCAAGTAACATAATGTTAAATTACACAAAAAAAGGTCATCATTCTGTAAATATCACCTCAAAGATGACTCTATATTCAAGAATTGAATGTATTATCCCTTCACCCTAAAAATGTTTTCCAAACAAACTCACATATATTTAATAATTTTTTAAACCATCTTCAATTTTTTGTTACCTGTGATACGATTTCTTATATTACATATCTGAGTTAAAATAAAACCAATATCTAGAGATGATATCCTACTCTTGGAACACCATGGACAATGGGTACCTTTTCTTTGTTCACATACATTTCAAATTGGTAACTGGGACTGTCTAATCCAAAATAATCTCACTAAGATTCAATATATTATTGAAATAAATCTAGAAATCCCATTCCTAGTAGATTTTGGGTCCAAGAGGAGAGGCTCCCCTTAAAACCAATAATTATTGTCTTGACTGCATGGAATATTGGATTATTCCATCATTAATTATTGAAATGTACCGATATGATTCAACCACTAAATGACTATGATATTCATATGTCATGAATTAAAAAGTACATAAACATACTATTCAATCGAATTTAGATACACTCAATGTTACACATCTATAAACTATCCCCATCCTAAATAAATATTATGAAAACATATCCTTGTACATTTCCATTTCAGGGGTGTGCATCTTCTTCGAAGACCCAGTTTCTCCAATTTCAAGATTTATTTTTAAAACACATAATATTCACAATAAATTAAGTTACATGAAAATTTCACAGTCACATGATGTTAAACTCACTAACACATGGTCTATCTAGAAAAACATAAAATTACTTATATTGATCCATCATATCCCTAAATTTGTTTTATGGATGAATGTTTCACCTCTATATAATAATAATGTATGGAAATTCTATATCCCCACATATGATCTCGATCTATATAGAGTATCTCTTATATGAACATGTTATCAAGATTCAGTGAGGGAAGATAATAAAATGTCCCTCTCCCCAACATACAAGTTAAATCTGGATAGAGAGATCTTCTTAAAGATATTTATTATGGAATTATTCCTTCACATACAATATGAATAATCTTACACATGAAAATTTCATATAAATTTTCTTAAATATCATTATGTCATATATACTCTATCTTCATATGTATGAGTCTAATCTGTATATGTATTTCTTTTGCATAAGATAATTTTTTTTCTAGAAAGACTCTAGTATATGGATACTCATCAATAATCATGGGCATTGGTTAAAGGGTTTTCATACTTATAAATTCACCTGATCAGTGAATTTTTTTCACGGATATCGTTCAAAATTTTATGTGGGTTCTAACAACCTTAACACAATATGTTAAAAATCAAGGAAAACATCCTTGTCACATAAAATTAAATTCCATGAATGATATTGCCCCACTATATAAGGATAAAATTATTTTATAATTTCCAATACTCTGTCTTTATTTAAGGACTACTATACCCTAACCTAGTTCTACAAGTGTATGTGTTGCTTACATCATATTTTAAGAACCTTATCCCATAGATAACATTTCATTTCCTGAGCATCTCGGTTTACCACAAACCATTCATGTTCCATTGAAAGATGAAAATATCTTTTTGTTTGAATATGTAAGAGGTTTATTCACATAAGGTCCATAAACACATCAACTAGAGGCATAAAAGCCTACAGGAAGGTACTTATATTTCTTTTTATCTTATATATCATCAAAATGTAGCTCATAACCTTTGATTTATTGATGATATTTTTCATCACTACAGTCTCATTCCATAACTAATTACTTGAGATCACTGACCCATGATTTACAATGATTTCAAATCTCACTCAAAGGGATGTTATAGAAATATTGTCTCTATGTATCATAATTTTTCTATTGTGAAACATTCACCTCATACCAGGTCCACATGCATCATGACCAGAAACTACCTGTTCTTTGGAAAAATCTATATAACCTTAAACATTTCCCTTCAATGGTTCAAATCACAAGACCCAAAGCTACTATTTAAAGAATCATAAATATGGTTAGTCTAAAAACCCAAAAAAGTGTGTTCTGAAAAACAAATCATGTATCCATTTGATAAACTCTTCATTTACAGAGTTTTGGAAAATTTTATAATGTAAAAAATTATCACAAATCTCATAGGGTCCATCTGGCGACCCAAGTAAAATACAAGATATGCATGATGGAACCCCTTGTCCTGGAAAAAGTTAATAAAATGATTATTCAAATATGATCACAATGATAATGTTTTCACTAGGTGTCCACAGAACTTTTAGATTTCCCAAACCCTTATTTCATATTATGTTTTCCATAGACCACCTTCATGTCTTTGTAGTCTGATATAATACCAAATAACTCCATAAGTTGATGTTCTTCTATTTAAACCCAATGGATGTAGGTCTACCATGATGTTAGATCTTCCTAGTTGAAAACTACAATCAAGGACAAGTTAATCCAAAAGGACCTCACATGGATTCACTGGAGAATGGAAACCCTACCTAAGATCATGTTCCTAATGGATGTCTTGGTCCTAGTTTATAAGAACCCCTTAAATCTAGGTGTTATTATCCTTAACCCATGGAATATGAGCTACCGCCATTGTCAATCGTTAACCACTACATATTGGTTTCCACCACCAGTTAACATAGATATTCATATAACATGATTTATAATCCTTATAATGAGACTATTCAAGAGAATTTGATACCCTCAACATTACATCATTGTGTGTCCTACACATTCTCAATGAATGAAAGTGATATTCCATTCTTAAACCTTTTGATGGAAAAATTGTGTTACTCAAAACCACATGGTGTAGGGCTAAGATCTCTAGAGAAAATATAAATTAAAAAAGGGTGATGGATCTAATATTGGATGACTCAGTTATGCATATCCAACATTATCATCTCAATGTTTGAATCCTCAAAAACATTTCACAGACCATGTCAAAGAAATGTTTCCCTTCTATATGAAAATATTTTTGAGACCTATAGGCCCATTCATATGGGCCAATGAACTGAAACTAGATGAATTATCTCCTTATAGTAAGGGAATTTAAATTATCATGAGCTCTGGAAACCCTGTGGAAGAACTCCTCACATTACAAAGTTTGGCAGTCTTCCCCGATATATCATTCTCATTCCATATTCATCTATTCAATCCCATAGAAAAGTGATTTACACAACCAATTTTAAATATACCCATGTGGATGCAGGCACTATAATATTTTACCATCCACCAATACCATTTAATGTATGGTTGAATGTTTTCACAACCTATCATGGATATTCATCCACCATGTTTTTTGTAAGAATGATGGGTGTCATAACCCTTCATGGAAATACATTCATGAGAATATAAATTATGAATATATGGTATCATAAACCTTTAGGAAAATCCATTCTTCATAATATCAATTAATAATTCATTGTTTCTAAAATCTTCATGGACACTCATTATTCATAATCCCAACAAGTATTCAGGGTTCTATAACCCTGAATGAATTCTAATCCATCACCACCAATAGATTATTAGATCTTGAATTCTCTAAGATAAAAAAATTAAATGTCCAAGATAAAATACCATAAACTATAGACATAGATGGTCTATGTTATATGATCTTAAACTGCAACAGTATATGGTTTGAGCTAGAAGACCTTAAAATACATCAATAGATGTTATGATCCAGAAAGACATAAACTTAGGAGATAAACAGACTTATCTAAAACAATATAAACTATCGCAAAAAATTGTCCATGATAGATGACCTTAAAATAAATCACTAAATAGTTCGATATAGAATATCATAGAAAATAGAATTATATAGTCCATTCTGGAGGAAATCTAGCTACAATAAAAGATTATATGATCTATAAGAACATAAACTACATGAATAAATGGTACAAGATAGATGACCATAAACTACAACACAAAATAGTCCAAGCTAGATGACCTTAAACAACATAAATGGATTGTCGAAGATAGAAGACCCTAATCATCAATAGAAGATGGAATGATATAGATGACCCAAAATGAAAACACATCAAATATCAAGATTTCAAGACTATAAAAATGACAATTGAAAGAGATGCAACTCATTCCATGTTTAAACCCCATTAATGTAATTCTATGAAAAAAATTGAGTCTCAACTATCAATACATGCACTTTATTCTATCTAAGAAATATTGGGAACAAGGATAATGAAAAATCATAATATATTTAATATTGAAAACCTATAATAGAGAGGCTGGAGAAAAGTCTCAGACCATGTCCGCTAAGCTTTCCCCATAAGAAACATACCCAAATGATTCTTTATAACTAGGTGATCCTTGGTCAACCAGAGCAGATACATCAATAAGGAATCTAATATTAGTAGTCATTCATGAGATATTACCATGATAAATATGATATGATTCAATCATTAAAATATAAAAAATTGGGTTTAGTTGATATTATAAAAAGGATGGGTTTCTTTTATGATCTATTTAATACTAATTCAATGATATTACATGATCAAAATGAATGGGAGAAAAAATAGAAATGAAATATAATTCCCAGAAAAAAAATTCATTGATAATGTGAAGAGGATGGAGGAATATCCACATATTGGAGTCTATCTATTGGTGCAAAATTGTTTTTATTATATTATAATAAGATCATATTTGATTAATGTGTTATTCTAGTAGGATTATAGTGTGAGGAGTTAATTGACAATTAAAGTTCCATCCACTCAATTTACTCAACTAATTATTTATTATGAACAATCTCAATAATAAAAGATTTTTTTAAGGGGTGAGTTCTGGTTAAAAGACCAGAACATAGAGATTTACTCAAAATAAAGGTGAAACAAACAAGTTACTAATGACGTAAAGAGGGAAATTTTCTAGAGTCCTTAATAAATAAGGGGATCAACTCCTGAGGGAGGTCATTCCTCCAAGTGATCTCATGTGAGACCCCCATGTTGGCTAGCCCATCAGCGATCATATTAGCCTCACAATAGGTATGAGTGGAAATAAATTTGTGTCCATTGAGAGCAGTGATACATTCCATCCATTGGGGGGTGAGAGACTAATCAAGATGAGAATCACCTTTCCAGATGGCTTGCACAATATTAGTGGAGTCTCTCACGATCCAGATATTATTCCAGTTGAACGTCTTTGCATAGGAAATGGAATGAATGGTAGCGATCATTTCTGCCTCTAGCGCAGAAGCAATGCCGATTCTTCCAAAGAAACATATGAGAATCCAGACTTGATGGTCTCTGAAAATTCCTCCGCATACAGAAATATCAGGGTTGCCATTTGAGACTCCGTCCACATTTATATTAATCCATCTAGAAGGAGATGCCAGCCATAAGACATCAATAGTGTTGTGTGGCTTCAGGAAGATACCTTTGACACCAATTCGGTGGAGAGTTTCAAAATCCGTGACAAAATTGTCACAAAAATATTTTTGGATCGTGGTCGCATCCTTTATAGAAAGAATAATCCTCATTTTACCTACATTAATATTGAAAGAGTTATTGTTGAAAAAATAATCATTTCTACTATACCATAGTATATGTAGAAGCTCTGCGACAGTAGTAAGAAATAGATTCTTGATTTTGGGAGACCACAGAAAATCCAACGTTCTATTCAATTGTGAGAAAATAAATGTTTCTAAAATCCATATGCATTCAAAATGGTCAAAGATATAATTCCAATGGGCCATAAGAGTATCACAAGATAAAAATAGATGATTAATGTTCTCGCGATGCTGGTTGCAAAATATATATTTAGAGCAAAGATAAAAACCTTAAGATTGCAAACAAACATCAGTTGGAATTTTTTGATGAGCAATACGCCACATAAGAGTAAGGCGAAAAGGCATGATCCAGGATTTATTGAATTTGGCAATCCAATTAAATTTCTCTTACTCATTAGGGAAATGATGGTAATAAAATTTTTTTAGAATCTAACAACCATTATGAGCAGGTTCCCAGAAAATAAAATCCTCATTTGAAGTGAAATAATAATTATCAACAATCCCCTTGATAGTATCCGGACGTTGAGAAATAGAGGAATTGATCATATCCTCAATAGATAAGTCAGAGGGATTAGGGAAAAAATTATTAGTCATCTCTAAAATGAGGGGGGAGCCAGTCCAGTTGTCAAACCAGAATTTTAAAGAAGAATTCTTACTAACAAGCCATCTAGAATTTTCCATGATAGATTGAAAACAAGCTTTGATCGAAGGCCAGAAAGAAGAAGTCATGTATTGAAAAGAACCAGATTTAAGCTTATCAAGGAAAAGAGTTTTGAGGAATGTCATGGAATGAGAGTTGTTATGATTGAGGGACCACGTGAGTTTAGCATGAAGGTCCTCATTCAAAATTTTAAGATTCTTAATACCAATGCCTCCATATTCAATGGGTTTTCAACAATTGGCCCAAGAGACCGTAACCAATTTTTTTTTATAGAGTACTTCAACTCTATATGATGTTTCTTATGGCAGTATTTAACCGCTTTATCAGGCCCAAAGGCCATTTGTATTCCATCATGGAGTAAACAAGCTTAGAGACAATAGAGGATTTAACAAGGAAAATTCTTCAATCCATTGAAATGGATTTACCTTTAAAGGAATAATATTCCTTTTGTATTTGGTCAACGATGTGTTGAAAATAACAATCTTTGGGACGACCCCAGAAGATGGGAACACCTAGATAAGTAAAAGTAAGGTAACCTTCCTCAACCCCTAAGACATTGGTGATATGAGTTTTCCTATTTGAGTGGAAATTTTTACCAAAGTAAATAAAAGATTTTTCCCAGTTAATACACTGGCCGGAAACCTCCTCATAGTGTGAAATGATTGATTTAAGATTATTGATATTTCTTTTATCTCCCTAAAGGAAGAAAATAATATCATTGGCATAGAGCAGATGATAGGGAGCCTTAAGATTTCTGGAAGCAATAATAGGTTTGATTTTGCCCCGCTCAACATTGAGGGAGAGTTGTCTACTAAGGTAATCTTCGGCAATAGTAAAAATTATAGCAGAGAGCGGGTCTCCTTGTCTGACTCCTTTAGAGAATTTTATGTATCCCCTAGGAGAACCATAGATGATGACAGAGATATTGGCTGAGTTGAAGATGATTTTCAATTTATTGACAAAGGAATCATCAAAACCAAGTCTAGAGGGGACTTTAAAAATGATGGTCCAGTCAATCGTATCAAAAGATTTAGTGATGTCCAGCTTAAGAGAAACATTTCCACCTATAGTGTTTCTATTCAATAAATTCATGGATTTTAAGGCAAGGCAAATGCATTCTTGTATATATCTGCCTTTAATGAATCCAAACTAGGTCTAGGAGACAATTTTTTTGCTGATATTAGAGAGACAATTAGCATGGATCTTAGTGATCAATAATAAAATATAATTATTTATATCCTTTAGATATAGTTGTTGATATATATGTTTAAAGTCAAATATAAAACCTTTCATAGGATAGGCTCACTTATTATCCTGGTATTTGTGTAGTCAATTCATCCATTTGAAAATGATACTGAGAGAAATTATATTTATACTATTCAATAACAATCAATGATTATATTATTGATTAAACTAGGGTAGACCCATCATCAATATAGTGCATGTTTATTTTATTTATGGCCAATTATTGCCAAGTCAGTACAATATGTTGGATAGTATCATACAATTTCACAAAGTCAAATCCAATAGATCCCAAATCATAGAAGAGTTAATGAATAAATTCTTATAGTTCATGAATATTATCCAAGGGAGAATACATAATTAGTGCCTATGGTTTCATGTCTATTGAAGGAGGGAGGGTTTGATCCAATTAGGAAGAAAGAGAAGGAGTGTCACGAAATTCTACCCCAAATGATACATCACATATCGATGGAATTGGAGGGGTGTAATCCTCAAAAAACATGGTATTTCTCATTTAAAACCCATTTTTATGATGATATCACTTATTTAGAGGCTCTCTGGGGTCTTAAATCAAATCTATTACTTCAAAAAATAATGGCATTAGGGAGGCCTTTGGATTATTCACTAGAAAAATCAGTCGATTCAATATATCACTCAGGTAATCTTCCACCCATGAATGGGAGTAGTTGTAAAACAAGAAGATAAGGGAATCAATATGAGGAAAAATTATTTCATCATTTTAATCCTAAAAAAATGTAATTTAAAATTTGAGAATGAGTAAGAGATGTGATTTTTCCTAAATACTAGATAAGGAATGATGTAATCCTCCTAAATATATAAAATCTAGTGATAAAATAACTAAGTATTATATGAATCATATAAAATAATCTTTTAAGCATGAGCTACGAGAACCCTATATAGGTGAAAAATTTCATATTGCCTCTCGTTTGTAAATATGCATCATTGTTAATAATTATCCTAGTCAGTGTCGGAATGAGAATGATTTTAAAATGGTAATATTGAATCAATATATTAATAACCTCATTTGGAAATAATGGAATATCCTCAACCACAAAAATGATAAATATCCTAGGATTAAAGGAAAAATATGGAAAATCAGTGTTTTTCTAAAATCGGTAACATTAGAAATTCTGTCTAATCTAGACAAATAAAAACTAGAAATGTATAAAAATATAGCTTGGGATTTTGAATTATTGGATTTGACCAATTAGAAGATAATTACATGAAGTAGATGGTACTTCATCATTTAGAGGCGTCCCATCTTATAATCGGGCTTCTATTTCCAATTTACCTAATCAACTACCAAAGCATTCAACCTCAAAAGGGAAAATCCATGAAATAAAAAACATGGATAGAAAATTTTAAAAATAATGTATTGGGGATACCTATGGTCTCATCTGGTATACCAATGAGGTGTGAACTGTAGTTTCCAAAATGGCCTAATAAGAGCTTGTGTGGTCCCAAACCTTTTGATATGGAAATCAATGCGGTATTATGGCTGTTAGCTAAGTCCTACAATGATAAAGGTAGATGTTGATCGAGTCCTTGATAAAACAAATAATCATAAGTTCAAATACGTTTTTAAATCATCCTTAAAAATAGTTATAATGTCTCATGAAAAGGATGGATTTTATTGTCAGTCATCCAAAATATATACAGTAGGAAGGAATTCATTGTGCATCTCCCCAGGAGAAGGTATCAGTCCGAAATAATAAACATCATAGAGGTTGATCACTACTTCTCCATGGGAAAAATGAATGGTGGTAATACCCAAACAACAGTTTCTAGTAAACTCACTAATGTGATTTGAATGATTTTACTTTACAAACATGGAGATCTATATCATCTCATAAATGTAGATAACATATAGTTGATTGAGTTATTATGAGTTACAATAACTAACCTAGAATGTCTACTCCCATTTTTATAGATGTTACCACCGAGACATATGTCCCACTTTAAACTCCAGCCACTCCATGGTTAGATTAAAAATAAAAATGTATGTTTAATTAACTTTGAGGAATAGTTTTATGGGAGAGATCATGACAATATGAACTGAAATGGATTTAGATAATATATAGGAAATCCTATAGATTAGTGAAATGATAAATTTATTGTCTTCCTAAATATTCATTTGATGGATGTTGAGAGAAGATGAAATGTAGTTATATTAATGATTATATTTGGGTGAATTAATTGAAGTATTTTATAAAAGGTCTAATCCATAAAAATTTAGTCTGTGTGACATTGGGTAGTTTTGATGTTCCATAAAATGAAACCCTTTAAAAACCTCACTATCAGAAGAATGATTGTATTGTGGGTTGGCGTTGTGATTCTTAGAAATAGTACCCCTTTGGCTATCCCAATTTGAACAAATATAAGAATCATAATCCATATGAAAAATATAATGAATAATTTATGATAATAATTACAATCCTAGAATGGGGAATAGGTTAAAAAAATCACATGGAGTGGGAAACATAAAGAGGATCGCATGAACATTATAATCATTAATGTTTTCATGTCCCAAAATAGGTCTCTTGAAGCAAGTGACCAGTGTATCAAATCTCAATCACATTATTTTTTTTACACCTCCATATTTAATGTAAAGACCTGCAAATTTCAAGGAATTTTTTTTTCTTAATTTTCTTTGGAATTTTTCTAGAGAGCAGCTTCAGACGGCACCTGATTCCGAGGCCCGGTGTGCCCGGAATCAATTTCCGAAGTTTGGCTCGGGTACGTTCAGTGAACGGACAAGCGGGTTTTTCTATCTTTTGAACCGGTGCCCGGAATCGAATTCTGAGGGCACCGATGAAATCGCAGCGCCGGTATTTGCTTAGAAACGCCTCTTCCGGAGTTGCGTTTGCTCAGACGTGGTTTTTAAATTTTACGGCTTTAAGTCAGAAATAAAATAAAGTTTGTGCGACAACTTTATTTTATTTCACTTAAGCTGCTTGGAAGCCACTTGAAGTCACTTAAAGACGGCTTGAACTGAGTTGAACTGGATAGGATGCTATCCAGAAATATCCTACCCCTTGGTAGGATATTTGTGCGGTGGGGCCCGCACGAGCCCCGCCGTTTCTTTCGCTAAGTAACGCACCCGCGAAAACCCGTCAAAGTAACTGAAAAGTCAACCGACGCGTTTTCTTTAATTCTTAACAGACCATTTAATTGGGCTGTTTCTTTCGGGAATTAAATGGGTTGTTTTATTCGTTGAATTAATTCAACGAATTAAGTGGGTCGTTACTTACGCGTTTTGCGTTTGTTGGCAAAATAATAAAATAGACAAACTTGTCTATTTTGGAGGATTGCTATTCCTCTGAGCCTCCACCCTCTCCGCGAAGAACGCGAAGAACGCGAAGAACGCGAAGAACGCGAAGAACGCCGGAACCGGAATTCGACGACGCACGATCCGCGACGTCGACAACTTTTCCGCGACCTTCTTCTTCTTCTTCTTCTTCGGTGCCTCTTCTTCCGCGGCGAACGTGCGATCGGCAACAAAGGTGAGAATCGAATCTTTTATTTCTCCTTTTTTTTAAATTTCAATAACAACGGATTTAATTAATTAAATCCGTTTGTTCTTGATCCGGAGATTGGCGACGCGACGCCGGATACCGCGACGACGCGACGATCTCCTCCCTCCGCGACGAGCGATTCCGCGACGACCCCTCGTCCGACGACGACGACAAGGTAAGGGTTGATTGGATTATTTTATTTCTTTTCCTGTGTTTATTTCTTTTCAAATAAAGAACCCGATCGGAACAATTTTAATCTATTTAAAATTGTTGATTTGGTTAATCCTTTTCCCTCCCGGTGATGTTTATGGCTAACGCGGAGGGTGCGGGTCTAACGAACAAGACCCGGCAACCCTCCGCCGATCTATTTTGTTGTGCGGATATGGCGGACGACGACGAACCGCGCGGCAGGGGCGATCCGTTGATCCCGCAGTGAAGGTCGGCATCCGGGAGGGGCAACGGCGCAGACGGGAGGCAAATCGGGCCTCCGGAGCATCTCCGGCGGCCCGCGGAAGGCGGCGGCGGCGCCCGGCGCGCCGCCGTGGAGGAAGCCCGCCGTGGCTGAAGCCGCGGCGGCAACGGCGGCCGGTTCCGCGGCCGCGCGGAACCGGGAACGGACGCGGCGGCCCGGCCGCGTCCGCGTGGCAGGCGGCCCCCCGAGGGGCCGCGTTCGCTTGAGCCGCGGGTCAAGCCCGCGGCGCCCTTCCTTCGGCCGCTCGGCCGAAGCCGAGCCGGCCGGTCCGGTCGGCCGGGCCGCGCCCAGGCCGGACCGGACCCGGCCGAGCCGGTTCGGGCCGACCCGGTTCGGCCGACCCCAGGGGGGGGTTCGGGCCGGGTCGCCCCGGGCCCAGTACCCCCGTTTCGGGCCCTCTACGGTCTTTCGCCCATATCTTGGGCCTGGGACCTCCGATTGACGAACCGTCAGCGGCTACACGATCCTTAGATCGAGACGGTCGTTTCGGTATATTATACTCAAGGTTTCGGAAGACTTTGGGTTCGGCCGGGTTGGTTCGTACACGAAGCCAACCGGGCCCTCGGAGCGGAAACGCTCATAACTTGAGCTACGGACGTCCGATCGACGTACCGTCAGCTGTGGTAGTTTCCTCTAAGTGAGACGGAACTTTTGGCATGCTCCGCCCGAGGATCGGATACAGGCGGAGTACGGTCGGGTTGGTTTTGCCCTAAAAACCAACCGGGCCCCTGGGACGAAAATGCCAATAACTCTCAGACCGGGCGTCCGTTTGACGCGCCGTCTGTCGCGTTGAGATCCTGTTGTCGATGCGGAACTTTTGGATACATCAACTTCGGACTACGTGTCAGTTGATGTATCAGCCTCTCAGCTCGTGGAGCGGACCCTCCTAAACGAGCTCGCTTTGTGCGGGAACCCTAGCACTGGCTGTGACTTCGACGACAGAGCAGAGATCCTTCGTGGACTGCGACGACGACAGAGCAGAGATCCTTCGTGGACTGCGACGACGACAGAGCAGAGATCCTTCGTGGACTGCGACGACGACAGAGCAGAGATCTTTCGTGGACTGCGACGACGGCAGAGCAGAGATCCTTCGTGGACTGCGGCGACGACTGTGCAGAGATCCTCAGTGGACTGCGTCGACTACTGCACTCAGCGATCCTACGTGGATCAGTGCTACAGGTTCTGTGTGAGCCCGATCCTATGTGGGTCCTTACTACCGGTTCTGTGTGAGCCACTGCCTACAGGTTCTGTGTGAGCCCGATCCTGTGTGGGTCTTCTGCGGGGGTTAGTACCTATCGATCCTTCGTGGGTCCGACGACTTAGACGGATCAGTGATCGTCTTTGACGTCATCTGAAAAAGTATACCTGGTTGAGCTGAATCGTATGTTACTCTCCTTTGTGGATTGTGTTGAACTATCCTATGTGGATTTTACTGTTTACTCTCCTTGTGGATTTGAGTCTTGATTTCCTTTGTGGATTGAGTTGTTCTTGAGCTCGTGAGCAGAGCTAGAATTGGGGACTTAGGTATATGTATGGGCATATACCTAAGTCGAGTCAGATGTTACTTCGAGATTGCATCTTTCTTTTGTGCTATATACTTTGTGGATTTCGGGAGACCTTCGGGGGTCTCGGGGTCCTTACTGAGTAGTTGTACTCACCCCTGCACGGGTTATGCCCGCACCTTGTTGTGTTGGTTGCAGACGACGGACATCGCTGATCACGGTTGGGGCGTGGAGCAGGACGGTACCTGGAGGTGGACCACTGGTCGGGACGTGCTCGGAGCGGACGTGGGACCCGAGGAGCCTGGAGGCTATCTGTACCCACCCTTCAGGTGGGATTGCCAGTGGACGACACGAGGCCGCCGTCTTTTCTTCAGTTGCTGTACTTTACTTTTCAGTTGTACTTTACAGTTGGGCTTGTATTTCCGGCCCCCTTTACTTTTATGCACTTTACTTTCCGCTTGCTGACTCTGTGTGGTTGTTACTTATAAAGGCAATGCCTTCCCTGTTTACTGGGATTTTACGCCTTGGTGCTAGTCGCCAGCCCCTGGCCTATGGAAGGCGGGCTTGGGATAGTCACGGCACGGGCCCCGAGGACGGGTCGTGACAAATTGGTATCAGAGGTGGTCGGTTCTACCGCAAACTCTGATCGTCCTTTCTTTCTATATGAAGCAATAGTGTTTAGTGTATTGAGTGTGGTTATCAGTTCAGGGAGCCCAGTGTTGGTGCGGCGGCCGACGTATCCGTACACCAGGACCCTGACTCCTGATTTCCGACTTAATGCATGAAAACATTGATTGCGTGTGTGTTTCAAGTTTTCTTTGTGATTACTTATGTCAGCTCACCGGGTATACTGATCTGCTTTATGAAAGTCTCAAGTTTTCCTTGTGATTACTTGTGCCAGCTCACCAGGTATACTGTTCTGACTGTGGTGCTCTTGTTCTCCTTTTCAGGATGGCCCCGCGACGGCAGCCAGCTAGGGTTCCGAGTGTAGGGCGCGACGGCAGCCCACCGAGCGACGAGGCCTCGGTGCAGGGCCCTTTGCCAGCAGTGGCACCGGCGGTAGCTTTACCCGCCGAGCCACCGATGCTGCCAGTACCAGACGCTGACGATGCACGTCGCCTCAGGGCACTGCACGAGTTTCAGGGCCAGCGACCGCCCAGGTTTCGCGGTGAGGCGGACCCCCAGGCCGCCGAGGACTGGCTAGAGGCGGTGGTACGGATCTTCAGGCTAGTGAGGACACCAGCGGATCTCATGGTGATTCTCGCGGCCAGCCTCCTGCAGGCGGCGGCATGACGATGGTGGAGCTTGATGCTCCAGGTTCACGATGAGGCATCCTTTCTCTGGGCGGACTTCGAGAGCCTCTTCCGCTCTGAGTTCGTCCCGGCCACCCTCCGAGCGGTGCGCATCCAGGAGCTTCTCCAGCTGCGCCAGGGCAGCATGACGGTCACTCAGTACGCGGCGAGGTTCACGGACCTATCTCGCTACTCGACCGACATGGTACGGGACCCCTTCTTCCGGGCCCGGACCTTCGAGCAGGGCTTGCGACAGGAGATTCGGGCGTCGCTGATCTCCCTCAGCATTCCGACCCAGGCGGGAGTGCTGGAGCGAGCCCTCCTGATCGAGAGCTTCCTGGCAGAGCCTTCTTCAGCGGCGAGACCTAGCGCAGGGCGGCAGGTAGCTGAGTCTTCGGCATCAGGTAGCCGACGGATGACCCAGGGTTCCAGGCGGACCAGACCTTCCGGCAGGCGACCCCAGGACACTGGATCAGCAGTGCAGGGCACACAGCGGAGTGCCAGCCTTTCGAGAGGCAGGCTGTGCTACTCTTGCGGCGGGCAGGGTCACATGGCTCGTGACTGCCCGACTCGCCGATCAGAGGAGCAGCAGACGGTGGAGGGGCCACCCAGGCAGAGGCAGAGGGTCGACCGTGGCGGTCCGCAGGGGGGAGGCGGACGAGGCAGAGGAGCTGGCCGAGCAGCGGGTGGTGGGCGACGCTTCCAGGCTCTACCCCCACCGCCACCAGGAGGGCCACCTCGACCACATGGAGCTGGCGGGCAGGGACAGGCCCAGCTCCAGGCAGTGGAGGCCTACGACCCCGACATGCCAGAGATGATTCGAGGTACGATCTGTGTCTATTCCACCCTTGCTGCAGTACTTATAGACACAGGAGCGAGTCACTCTTTCATAGCCTCTGCCCTTGTTCGGAGCTCGGAGATTCCGACTGAGCCGTTGGCTCGATCCTTACGGCTAGAGACTCCTACGGGAGTAGACTCGACGATTACGCACTGGTGCCGGCAGTGTGAGCTTACTCTAGGAGGCGAGAGCTTCGGCTGGGATCTCCTTGTAGCGGCGTCGAGGCCTTACGACGTCATCTTGGGCATGGATTGGCTATCCACGGTTCATGCCCAGATCGACTGTTTTAGGCGCAAGGTGCGATGTGTTCGTGCCGACGGGAGCAGGTTTACCTTCACCGGCGAGAAGGGAACCTTTGCAGCACAGGATGGACTTCCGCGGAGGAGAGTGCAGCCTATCTCTCATCAGTTGGCTAGCCTCATCCTAGGAGCAGTGGACGTGCGGAGTCCGGCTTTTACTGCAGTGGTGGACCAGTACGTGGACGTCTTTCCCGACGACGTTCCAGGGCTACCTCCTCGTAGAGAGGTAGACTTTTACATCGACTTGTACCCCGGGACAGCCCCGATATCTACTCCAGCATATCGGATGGCCCCCGCCGAGCTTCGAGAGCTGCGGGTACAGTTGGAGGACTTGCAGAGCAAGGGGTTTATCCGACCCAGTGTTTCACCCTGGGCTTCCCCGATTTTGTTCGCCAAGAAGGCGGACGGGAGCTTGCGACTATGTGTCGACTATCGTCGCCTGAACCAGGTGACAGTGAGGAACAAGTATCCGCTGCCACGGATTGATGACCTCTTCGATCAGCTCAAGGGAGCGCGGTGGTTCTCGAAGATAGACCTCCGGTCAGGCTATCATCAGCTCAGAGTTCGAGACGAGGACGTGCAGAAGACGGCCTTCAGGTGTCGGTATGGCCATTATGAGTTCTTGGTTATGCCATTCGGCATAACCAATGCTCCAGTAGTGTTCATGAGCCTCATGAACAGGATCTTCCAGCCATACCTTGACCGATTTGTCGTGGTCTTCATTGACGACATTTTGGTATACTCGACGACTGAGGAGGAGCATGCATACCACCTGCGAGTTGTGCTAGACACACTCCGAGAGCACCAGCTTTATGGCAAGCTCTCAAAATGCCAGTTCTGGTTACGTGAGGTCCATTTCTTGGGACACGTCATCTCTGAGGCGGGAGTTGCAGTGGATCCCGCGAAGATCGAGGCAGTGCTAGCTTGGGAGCCACCCAAGAGCGTGACAGAGGTGCGGAGCTTCTTGGGCCTAGCCGGATACTATCGGAGATTCGTGCCGGACTTCTCCAGAGTTGCGGCACCACTTTCAGCGTTGACGAAGAAGGGGAAACCCTTCGTGTGGTCAGACAGATGTCATCAGAGCTTCCAGGAGCTGAGACAGAGATTGACCAGCGCACCTATCTTGAGGTTGCCTGAGGAGGGAGTTGGGTACGTAGTTTACTGCGATGCATCAGGGACTGGACTCGGGTGCGTCCTGATGCAGGAGCGGGCCGTGATCGCCTACGGATCACGTCAGTTGAGGCCGCATGAGCAGAACTACGCCACTCATGACCTGGAGTTAGCAGCAGTGGTCTTCGCTCTGAAGACTTGGCGGCACTATCTGATGGGCGAGCGCTTCACAGTCTTTTCTGACCACCAGAGTCTCAGGTATATCTTCTCTCAGAAGGACCTGAACCTGAGACAGCGGAGATGGCTTGAGTTCCTCCAGGACTATGACTTTGAGATAGTCTATACTCCTGGGAAGGGGAACGTGGTGGCCGATGCCCTCAGCAGGAGGACGGGCATTCAGCTACTTGAGGAGGCGACGGAGCAGCTAGCCTCCTTGCAGATATCCTTCGTGGATAGAGATGGAGCAGCCTTTCTTCAGTCTCTCACAGTCTCTCCTCCACTTCTACAGCGGGTTAGAGAGGCTCAGCGTGGGGACGCTGACTGTGAGACCCGGCGTGCACTGATATCCTCAGGTCAGGCGCCTGATGGCTTCTCCCTTGGAGCAGAGCATGACATCCTTTTCAGAGGACGTACCTTCATACCAGTCGCTTTACGAGAGGAGGTGCTGAGAGAGTTTCACACTTCTCCTTTGGCGGTACATCCCGGAGTGGCGAAGATGTACCAGGATCTCAGACGACAGCACTGGTGGCCGGGCATGAAGAAAGCTGTGGCAGAGTTCGTTTCACGATGCCTCACCTGCCAGCAGGTGAAGGCAGAGCACCAGGTACCAGCAGGCTTGGTACAGCCCTTGGAGGTCCCGGAGTGGAAGTGGGACGGCATATCTATGGACTTCGTGACTGGACTTCCACGCACTTCCAAAGGTCACGACTCCATTTGGGTGATTGTCGACCGACTCACCAAGTCGGCACACTTCTTACCCATCAGAGAGCAGGGCTCAGTGGAGAGCTTGGGACGTCTTTACGTCCAGGAGATCGTACGGCTTCACGGTGTGCCATCATCTATCGTCTCCGATCGAGATGCTCGTTTCACTTCCCGGCTTTGGAAGGGGTTGCAGGAGGCGTTCGGGACGCGGCTCCATCTGAGCACAGCCTTCCACCCTCAGACGGATGGTCAGACGGAGAGGACCATACAGACACTCGAGGACATGCTCCGTGCATGTGTTCTCGACTTCGGTCGCAGCTGGGAGGATCACCTACCCCTGGTGGAGTTTGCGTACAACAACAGCTACCACTCCACCATCGGGATGGCACCATACGAGGCGTTGTACGGCAGACCCTGCAGATCACCGTTGTGCTGGACAGACCCTGGGGAGTCAGCACTCGTGGGACCAGAGATGGTCCGAGCCACGACAGAGAAGGTCCAGATCATCCAGGAGAGGATGAGGACAGCTCAGAGCCGGCAGAAGTCATATGCTGACAGGAGGCGGAGGCCACTAGAGTTCGAGGATGGCGACCACGTCTTTTTGCGTGTCTCACCTCGACGTGGTTTACGGAGATTTGGCCGAGGCGGCAAGTTGTCTCCACGCTTCATCGGGCCTTTCCAGGTCCTCAGCAGGATAGGAGAGGTGGCTTATCGCCTGGCTCTACCACCTCAGTTGCACCGGGTGCACGACGTCTTCCACGTGTCTCAGCTGAGGAGATACGTGCACGACCCGACGCACATCATCGACTTTGGGGAGCTGGACGTGGACGATGGGGAGACTTTTGCGGAGGTCCCAGTGGAGATCGAGGATCGACAGGAGCGGGTCCTACGTGGGCGGTCGATTCCTCTTGTGCGCGTCAGATGGCAGCACGGGAACCTCCAGGAGAGCACTTGGGAGCGGGAGGCTCAGATGCGTGCTCAGTACCCCCATTTGTTCCCCTAGTTTTTGATGTATCTTTACGGGGACGTAAAGCCCTGAGGTGGGAGTAATGTAAAGACCCGCAAATTTCAAGGAAATTTTTTTTCTTAATTTTCTTTGGAATTTTTCAAGAGCGCAGCTTCAGACGGCACCTGATTCCGAGGCCTGGTGTGCCCGGAATCAATTTCCGAAGTTTGGCTCGGGTACGTTCAGTGAACGGACGAGCGGGTTTTTCTATCTTTTGAACCGGTGCCCGGAATCGAATTCTGAGGGCACCGATGAAATCGAAGCGCCGATATTTGCTTAGAAACGCCTCTTCCGGAGTTGCGTTTGCTCAGACGTGGTTTTTAAATTTTACGGCTTTAAGTCAGAAATAAAATAAAGTTTGTGCGACAACTTTATTTTATTTCACTTAAGCTGCTTGGAAGCCACTTGAAGTCACTTAAAGACGGCTTGAACTGAGTTGAACTGGATAGGATGCTATCCAGAAATATCCTACCCCTTGGTAGGATATTTGTGCGGTGGGGCCCGCACGAGCCCCGCCGTTTCTTTCGCTAAGTAACGCACCCGCGAAAACCCGTCAAAGTAACTGAAAAGTCAACCGACGCGTTTTCTTTAATTCTTAACAGACCATTTAATTGGGCTGTTTCTTTCGGGAATTAAATGGGCTGTTTTATTCGTTGAATTAATTCAATGAATTAAGTGGGTCGTTACTTACGCGTTTTGCGTTTGTTGGAAAAATAATAAAATAGACAAACTTGTCTATTTTGGAGGATTGCTATTCCTCTGAGCCTCCACCCTCTCCGCGAAGAACGCGAAGAACGCGAAGAACGCGAAGAACGCGAAGAACGCCGGAACCGGAATTCGACGACGCACGATCCGCGACGTCGACAACTTTTCTGCGACCTTCTTCTTCTTCTTCTTCTTCGGTGCCTCTTCTTCCGCGGCGAACGTGCGATCGGCAACAAAGGTGAGAATCGAATCTTTTATTTCTCCTTTTTTTTAAATTTCAATAACAACGGATTTAATTAATTAAATCCGTTTGTTCTTGATCCGGAGATTGGCGACGCGACGCCGGATACCGCGACGACGCGACGATCTCCTCCCTCCGCGACGAGCGATTCCGCGACGACCCCTCGTCCGACGACGACGACAAGGTAAGGGTTGATTGGATTATTTTATTTCTTTTCCCGTGTTTATTTCTTTTCAAATAAAGAACCCGATCGGAACAATTTTAATCTATTTAAAATTGTTGATTTGGTTAATCCTTTTCCCTCCCGGTGATGTTTATGGCTAACGCGGAGGGTGCGGGTCTAACGAACAAGACCCGGCAACCCTCCGCCGATCTATTTTGTTGTGCGGATATTGCGGACGACGACGAACCGCGCGGCAAGGGCGATCCGTTGATCCCGCAGTGAAGGTCGGCATCCGGGAGGGGCAACGGCGCAGACGGGAGGCAAATCGGGCCACCGGAGCATCTCCGGCGGCCCGCGGAAGGCGGCGGCGGCGCGGGTCGCCGGCGCGGCGGCGCCGGCGACCGGAGGCGGCGGCGCCCGGCGCGCCGCCGTGGAGGAAGCCCGCCGCGGCTGAAGCCGCGACGGCAACGGCGGCCGGTTCCGCGGCCGCGCGGAACCGGGAACGGACGCGGCGGCCCGGCCGCGTCCGCGTGGCAGGCGGCCCCCCGAGGGGCCGCGTTCGCTTGAGCCGCGGGTCAAGCCCGCGGCGCCCTTCCTTCGGCCGCTCGGCCGAAGCCGAGCCGGCCGGTCCGGTCGTCCGGGCCGCGCCCAGGCCGGACCGGACCCGGCCGAGCCGGTTCGGGCCGACCCGGTTCGGCCGACCCCAGGGGGGGTTCGGGCCGGGTCGCCCCGGGCCCAGTACCCCCGTTTCGGGCCCTCTACGGTCTTTCGCCCATATCTTGGGCCTGGGACCTCCGATTGACGAACCGTCAGCGGCTACGCGATCCTTGGATCGAGACGGTCGTTTCGGTATATTATACTCAAGGTTTCGGAAGACTTTGGGTTCGGCCGGGTTGGTTCGTACACGAAGCCAACCGGGCCCTCGGAGCGGAAACGCTCATAACTTGAGCTACGGACGTCCGATCGACGTACCGTCAGCTGTGGTAGTTTCCTCTAAGTGAGACGGAACTTTTGGCATGCTGTGCCCGAGGATCGGATATAGGCGGAGTACGGTCGGGTTGGTTTTTCCCTAAAAACCAACCGGGCCCCTGGGACGAAAATGCCAATAACTCTCAGACCGGGCGTCCGTTTGACGCGCCGTCTGTCGCGTTGAGATCCTGTTGTCGATGCGGAACTTTTGGATACATCAACTTCGGACTACGTGTCAGTTGATGTATCAGCCTCTCGGCTCGTGGAGCGGACCCTCCTAAACGAGCTCGCTTTGTGCGGGAACCCTAGCACTGGCTGTGACTTCGACGACAGAGCAGAGATCCTTCGTGGACTGCGACGACGACAGAGCAGAGATCCTTCGTGGACTGCGACGACGACAGAGCAGAGATCCTTCGTGGACTGCGACGACGACAGAGCAGAGATCCTTCGTGGACTGCGACGACGGCAGAGCAGAGATCCTTCGTGGACTGCGGCGTCGACTGTGCAGAGATCCTCAGTGGACTGCGTCAACTACTGCACTCAGCGATCCTACGTGGATCAGTGTTACAAGTTCTGTGTGAGCCCGATCCTATGTGGGTCCTTACTACCGGTTCTGTGTGAGCCACTGCCTACAGGTTCTATGTGAGCCCGATCCTGTGTGGGTCTTCTGCGGGGGTTAGTACCTATCGATCCTTCGTGGGTCCGACGACTTAGACGGATCAGTGATCGTCTTTGACGTCATCTGAAAAAGTATACCTGGTTGAGCTGAATCGTATGTTACTCTCCTTTGTGGATTGTGTTGAACTATCCTATGTGGATTTTACTGTTTACCCTCCTTGTGGATTTGAGTCTTGATTTCCTTTGTGGATTGAGTTGTTCTTGAGCTCGTGAGCAGAGCTAGAATTGGGGACTTAGGTATATGTATGGGCATATACCTAAGTCGAGTCAGATGTTACTTCGAGATTGCATCTTTCTTTTGTGCTATATCCTTTGTGGATTTCGGGAGACCTTCGGGGGTCTCGGGGTCCTTACTGAGTAGTTGTACTCACCCCTGCACGGGCTATGCCCGCACCTTGTTGTGTTGGTTGCAGACGACGGACAGCGCTGATCACGGTTGGGGCATGGAGCAGGACGGTACCTGGAGGTGGACCACTGGTCGGGACGTGCTCGGAGCGGACGTGGGACCCGAGGAGCCTGGAGGCTATCTGTACCCACCCTTCAGGTGGGATTGCCAGTGGACGACACGAGGCCGCCGTCTTTTCTTCAGTTGCTGTACTTTACTTTTCAGTTGTACTTTACAGTTGGGCTTGTATTTCCGGCCCCCTTTACTTTTCTGCACTTTACATTCCGCTTGCTGACTCTGTGTGGTTGTTACTTATAAAGGAAATGCCTTCCCTGTTTACTGGGATTTTACGCCTTGGTGCTAGTCGCCAGCCCCTGGCCTATGGAAGGCGGGCTTGGGGTAGTCACGGCACGGGCCCCGAGGACGGGTCGTGACATTTAATTTCCATATGAAGGTCATGTGAGTCACACAATGATCATTTGAGTCACAAAATGATCATGCGATCATTAAAAACAGAACCATTTGACCAAAATAATCAGGTTATTAAACCCCACATTCAAATACTTGCATCACATCCTAAGGAAATTATAGTTGATTAAGTGATAAATATATTAAAAAATCTGTTTAGATGATGATGTCCTATGAGGATATTATGAAATGGGGTCTCATGAATGGTTCGTGTTGAATGTTCATGTGAAGTTGTTATGTAAGAGAGAAGGATTATAGACCACTGATGGTCTATGTCTCAATAGTATTTAATGGTCCCTTACTCCCAAATTTATATAAAATCTCGTGGAATAAAAAAATAATCCCAAAATATCAAAATCCTCTTAGAAAACCAGATGACATAGTTGGAAAATTGGGTTCCTCATAATTGAGTCCTTATCTATGTAGACTTATCTTATGAGGGGAGAGGGTGGAATTTATTTATTCCCACAAAATTATAATCTAAAATTTTAGGATATAAAAAATTCCCCAATCATTGTCATTATTTCCTCTATAAAAGGAATAATGGATAAGGATGAATACACAGAGATCATGAATCTAGGTTATATGGATTGCATTACCCTCAAGAAGACATGAAATCATAGGAATTTGGGAAAAACATGCGAATAATTCATGGGCTTCACATGATTGATTCATGATAATGAAATTCCCTTATGAAAATAAATCAAGATCATGTAAATTCTTCCAAGAGAGTTCCTCCAGTAATGTGGAATGTCAAAAAATATATTCATCACAATAAACCAAATCCGCTTATGTAGTAATTGCTAAACAAATGAGGATGTATCATGTGATAGATGTTACAATGATTTTCAAGTGAAGGGATCATATAAATCACATTATTAGTTCAATGATCCATTTACATATCTAGATTAAGGTACCCATTGTCACATGGGGGCCTTTGGTAATGTTATTGTAACCATGTGAAGGTAGTCTTAAATATTTTTCTAATCACGTTTAACCAATTTGTATAACCTAAAAAACCAAGTGGGTGTCTTTGAAAATGCTTCCACACTATCCTTAGTCCCATAATTGATCATAAGACACACCACAGACTAGTAGAGAACCCATTCCTGAAAATTCTCACATGCCATTTCTAGATCCATTATTTTTAATGTGATCCCTGATGGAAAATCATTGTGAAAAGACCAAAAGTATAATAAAATAACGAATAAAATCTTAAAAAGGTAGTACCCTCATGTAAGGAAGAGTTAGGATTTTTTTCATGGAAAATGGTTATGTGCCTCATGTGATAATCCCACTGATCAACCAAATTCTCTTTTATATTCCATATTGATATCACAAAGGGCCTTTGGTAGGCAAGTTTGATCACATGGAGGCACCTAAACAAGTATCCATTGATCACAAGAAAGCCACTCTGACATGCATACTGATCTCATAATAACTCCATGATATGTTATCCTAATATTTCAAAGGCTAGTGTACATTTCCAATT
This sequence comes from Viscum album, assembly GCA_963277665.1. NCBI lineage: Eukaryota > Viridiplantae > Streptophyta > Magnoliopsida > Santalales > Viscaceae > Viscum > Viscum album. The sequence goes on from OY728127.1 coordinate 608,802,293, forward strand.
GATTAAGATAATTCCATTTTCATGTAAATTTTCTATAAATATTTAAATGAATGAGTGATATTGCGATCACTATTAATCATAGGACACAATGATGAATCCATTGATCAACCTGTGCAGTTCCACATGAAAATAGTGATGCTCCACGGAATCCAGCCCTTATCTACAATATACATATTATTTTATGTGGGTTTCAACAAGGTTGTTGAGGCCTTAAATTTCATCCCCATATAAAAAATAGAAGAGAGGGTAGAGGTGAGACCGAACTTCTCATAGTGTAAATCCATGGATTCCCAAGGGTCTTCCACTAGGTAAAACCCAGGGAACAACAGAAGGGGTTACACTAAATGTATATACACTTCTTGTGACCACCATATTTATCACACAAAGAACATTCATTTTACATTAAATGTTAATTGAAGGAGATTCCATATATCTATTTGGTCATGAAACAGCTCGATTGGACAATTCCTAAAATACATTAAGGTATTTGTGATGTAAATTATGAAAAGGTCAAAAGTCCATTGTGAAGATAGGTACAAGAAATTTCATGTAAATGAATCATTAGATTCACATGACCTATCTATATTTTAAGATAACACCCAATCATGTCTGTTATGTCATATGATGTCCTTCAGACAAGTCAGGCAAGTAATGCGAAGTCATCCAAAAATGGAGTCCAAATCATGGGAGGTCCTTTGATCATGTTATTTCTATTACATGATGTTTTTTGGGATATTTTCAAAGTCATGAGATATCCACCATACATTTCATCCAAATCATCTGTAAGCCCTATGACATGTCATCCAAGACTACATGACACCCTTGGACATGTTTATTTCATTCATGAATTGGCTTCGGGAACAATTCATATTAATTTTATGTAATCCCTCTGACATGTATCATTCATTAAAGAAAAGCGACTTAGAGAAGTTATCCTTGTCATGAAGCAACACCAATAAAATCTTTCTGAATCATTTAGTAGATATCTCAGAGATGTCTATAAGAATATTAAGTAATCATAAGTAGATCACTTGGACATGCCCATACATCCTAATAAATTTCTAGTAGACAACCAATTCATGTACATAATACATCATTGATATATCAACTGTGTTAACCGTATACCCCCCAACTTTTCAATCATGTTAAGAAAACACCCGAAGAAAATTTTCATTTTCTAATAGACATAGTTGGATGTCCACCATATTCATCTTTGTATAAACAAATTACATCAATAATAAGTTAACAAAGGTTGCATTTATATGGTCTTTGATCTATACTAAACACCTCATTAGGGATTAACTAATGAAAATTTATTGTATCCATATGCAGTAAGTTTGATCACATACTATCCCTTATTCCTCATGTTGATCATGACTCACAAGAACATAGGTATTTAAAATGATCATATCCATTGAATCATAAATTTACTGCATCTATACAAACCCTAGTGTTTAAGCCCAATTCAATGGGTTGATATGAATGTACCCATAAAAAGGTAATACACCTATGTGTAATTCCTCAAGGTATCCCCTTATTAGTGAACCTAGGGGAAATAAACCTAATAGAAATTAATTTTCTATCACTACACATCAGTGGGATGAGTTCATATTAAACTATGACGAATATGATTCTTCTTACAAGTAGGATTCATAGGACGCCAGCCTAAGGATCAAGATCTATACAATGTTCTATTGTTCCCTCATAAATGTCATTTCCACAAATTGTTAAACAACATGGCTTAATCATAAATGAAATTCGTGTATTTTGATTCTATCTATGCACATGATATGTAGGACACCTCTTTGAGGTCCAATATCATCTCCAAGACACCAGTCACCTCCCAAGAAATAAATAAACACCAAAGAACCTAGTTATAAGGTTTCAAAACACAAACGTTTACCCATTGCTAAGAACTTATATGAAATTTATTGAGATCCTTTGATACATATGTATTGTATCATTAATAGAACCCCTTTACACATAGAAGGATTCAACAGTTGATCTTTTTATTAGGGTTAAAAGTCGTGTACTAGGATTTGAAAGAGGTTCATGAACCTATCTTAAATTTATAATAACATCTCAGAAGAAGAAAAAAATCCACCCATATATTTATGATGATCTGGACCTCCCATCCACTCAACCAATGTGTTTCCATAAGTATCCTTGTGATTGAAACCCAAAATATCTTCATGCCTTTGAAATATAGGTCTCTATATTGGTGTGGATGTGGGAGATATTGGGAGTTTCCAGAAGTGATGAAAATGGTGAACCCAATATGAAATCATATAATTTCACAATAGAAGAATCCATATAGGAATAGATCATCACACCTCCTAAACATTTTGAACTAAACCATTTATTATTTTTAAGTAAATATAAATGTAAAGGTATGAACTTGATATAAAAAGGATATAACAGAGAAAAATTAAGTATGTAAAGGTCAAGACTTTTATATATAAGAGATAATAAGAAAAAATTTATAAATGTGTTGTATTTAAATGTGATACATCAATGTCTATTAAATAAATATGTAAGTTTCCTCAATATAATAAGTAATTTTCATTCCATTTACCAAATTTGATATCTACTAAATATTGTATTCTAGAGAAGAATAACTTAGGTGTTGGTTGGAGTAATTATTATTGATTTAAATATCATGAATATTATTATAGTAATGATTAAGAAAACTTGTTCTTAGTGATAGATAATTTCGAAGAGGATCTGGATGAGAAAAGTATTGATTTCAACAATACTTAATAATGTTATTTAAAGGGGGAGATTATTGAAAATAATACTCTGTCTCTTTATGATAATTTTGATGCTTGGAAATACACTTAATTAATTTCTAATGATTTTATTTGTTATGAATTTTGTAGGAATTTATCATTTTATTTAACTCTTGAAATTACGGGAATTTAGTGTTAAAATATTCGTATTTAGCGTGTTCTGGAAACACTGTTCATGCGCTACTTATTCGGAATCTACTTTACCGCATTCTGGAAACATTGTTCATACTATACATGGATAAACGTAGTGTAAGGATGAAGATCGTGTATACTTTTTGAGATAAGGAAAAAGAATGGTTAAATAACCATACTTTATCTGCAAAGTATGGAAGAAGAAACCAACATTAGGAAGGAACCCTACATTTGGGATATCAAAAAAGTATGGAAGGAAAACCGTACGTAAGTACTAAACGTTATGGTTGTTTCTCAAAAGTATGGTTAATCAACCTTACTTTTGAAAACAACCATACATTCTTGGAAAAGTATGGATGAAGTAAAAGTATGGATCTTTTACAGTACATTTGAATGTTGAACGAAAAATAATGGATGATCAACCCTACGTTTATGATCAAACATACGTTTGAAGAAAGTAACATGAACCCTAAGTTTATGTTCAACCTTATGTTTTCAACCCTACGTTTGGAGGCCACGTCATCAACCTTATGTTTGGCATCAAAAAGTTTGAAAGATGATATTTTTATGCAACGGTCAGCAAGCTGATTGTTAGGCGGATTTCAAGCCGGATTTAAAGTTGATTTTAAATTACGACTTTGAACGATTCAAAACCGTTTTATCAATGGATAAAATAACGAATTAAAAGGATCTTTTTATGCTGAGTCTTTCGAGAAGTTACGACTACTCTGTAAAATCAAATGTTTGAATATCACGAGAAAAAAATGCGACTTTTATGGATCTAAATGTGTAGGTAATATGCTTGGCTTTATTGTATATGTTTTCTCTGAAACACCAGGAATAGGAGAGTGGTGACCAATCTATTATTCAAAAAGGTGGAAAACAGTGACTGCAAAAAATCACACTGATCTACTGATTAAAAAGGATCATTAAAGCTCTGTTTATTTAAGAAGAAGGAACTCGATAGAAGATTCGCTTGTTCTACATCAAATATATACTGTGGATCTACTACTACTGAAGTTTTGAATCATATCTCTATATCTACTACAACCAGATCGACTCAGAATTGCTTCGACATGAAAATTAATATTTCTAGAGACGATGATCCATCTACTATAAATTTCATTTTGTTGCAATTGTCAAGATCAAAAGGAAAAGATCATTCTAAAATTAAATTTATCTTGAGTAACCAGCTTCTCCTACTATGCTGAGTAGGTTCGTGTTTGAACCAAAAGGATTTGTTTTTCCTTGGATTGTTAAGGTGTCAACTACCTTTACTCATTTGTGAACTAGTCTATTGAAACAAGGACCAGATAGTGAAAATCACCAAGCTCGTGGAGTAGAGCGTTGGTGGAGTGGACTGGGATCCTTCTGTTCCTCGAACCACTATACATCTTGTGTTTCTGGTATTTAAATTTCTACTGCATCATTTTATCTAATTAAAGATAAAATGCAAAAAACAATCACAAAAATGATTTTTTAGAAGACACAATTCACCCCCCCCTCTTGTGTATATTTGGTGTAATCTGATCCAAAAATTGGATTCAAAGGAGGAGCTTCTGATGGAGCCCTAGAAAGCTAGACGGATTTAAAGATTATACAATAGAGCATCGTGATTGATACAAGAGAGGGAATTTCTATGGTCAGATCATCAAACTTCAATAGAGAATACGATGGATATTGGAATTATCGAATGATCATCTATATGAAAAATCATGGATACAGAGTCTATTCTAAGATTCTAAATCCATATGAAATACCAGAAAAACCTGAAACATGGAGTGTAGAAACTGAAGCAGAATATGATATTAATTTGAAGGAAATGAATGAAGTTATATGTGGTCTAGGACCTGATAAGATTAACTGAGTATCTCAATGCCCAACAGTATATGAAATGTGGAAAAGTATTGTTGTTGATTATAAAGTAACTAACAATATCAGGTAAATGAGATATGGAACTGCTAAGCTTAGATTTTATACATTTAGAATGGTTGTAGGAGAGAGTATTACTCAAATGAATGGAATATTGACAGATATTTTCAATAACATAACTGCCATGGGAGATCCCATTAATCAATATGATCATGATTTAAATTTTTTGAGATTACTTCCTACAAAATGGAATTGAATCTCTGTAGCAATCAGACAGTCGACAACTATCAAAGTCTTAACCATGAGAGAACTGATTGGAACATTAATGATGTATGAAGATGAGACGGAAGATGATGCTAGTGAACATAAAGTGCTTATCAAAAGAGAAGATACTGCCCTGATGGTATCTTCACAACAAAAGAATGGAAAGATGAAGAACAGAGAAGTCAAAGCTAAATCTGAGAGCTTTGACTCATCAAACTCAGATGAAGAACAAGAAAATTTGTAAAATTCTATAGCAAGAAAAGAGGCTTCAAAAAAACCTTTATGAGAGATGATAAAGAAGTAATATGCTTTGAATGCAAGAAGATGGGGCATATCAGACCAGATTTCCCACAATATAATGATGCAAAGAATAAGAAATTCTTAAAAAGAAATGACTATGAGCAGAAAGACAAGAAAGCAATGAAAGCCACTGGGAGTGTATCTAAAGACTCTACTAGATATCCTGAATCATGATCAGAGAAAGAAGAATTCAATCTAAAATAAAACTTCCGTTTCATGGAAGAAACCGATGAGGTACACTCATACTATTCATCTGACTCAAATAATGAATCAAATTCTGAATCAAGCTAGACAAATGAAAAACATGCAGCCTACTACAATATGCTTGATGAAAAATATAACTCTCTATTTAAGAAGAATAAGTCATTAAATAATTTTCATAAGGTTGTTTCTAATGAAATATATACAATTCTAAATCAATATAAGGAATTAACTGATAAATACAATTCTATTAACACTAACTATATTAATTATGAATTAAGAACAAAAACACTGCAGGATGAAGTATAATCTTACAAACAGGATGCATTTTTTTTACAAAAGAGAGAATTCATTAAATAAAATTCATGGAAAAACTGTCATTAAAAAGGAGAGATTTGGAATTTGCAGTACAGGAGAAAAACCTAATCTATATAAAAATTATTTTGTTCCTAGCTCTAAAAGGGTTAATTTTAACTTTTGTGGGACAAAGGGGAATATAGATAAAAAATGATACTTAAGACAACATCAAATTTGTGGTATTATGAAATCCTATGTTTCAAGAGACTTATTTAATTTAGCTAATTTTAAAAGAAAAAAGCAAATCTGCATACCCAGATCATTGCTAGATAACACCCCTGGACCCAACATAATATGGGTACCAAAGCAATTTGATTGAATGTCTTTGTAGATAGCAGGCCACCAGAGTAGAAAAGATATATGGTACATGGACAGTGTATTATCAAGACATATGAGTGGAAACTCATTGAATTTTTCGTCACTCACTCAAAAGGAATGAGTACTTGTCACATTTGGTGACAATACCAATGGAAAAATCATTGGCATTGGAACTATTGGAGATCCAAAAACATTCTCAATCAACAAAGTACTTTATGTACAATGATTAAAACACAACCAGATAAGTATCTCTCAACTTTGTGATGATGGATATACGGTTGATTTTAGTAATAGTTGATGTACTATTTCTAAAGATAAACTGCTTAAATTTAAGGCACCAAGAACTGCTAATGTTTATACTTGGGATTTAAATTCCTTGTGTAAACAAGAAGTAAACTTCTTGAGTGCAAAAGTAAGTGAATCTTGGATATATCAGAGGAGACTTGGAAATTGCAATGTATATGTTTCAAATAAGTTATCTATGAAACATCTAGTTAATTATTTTCCTATTCCCAAATTTGAAAGTGACAGATTATGTGATACATTCCAACTTGGCAAGAAACACAAATCATCATTAAAATATGTTATTAAAGATGCTACAACTAAACTTCTAGAACCAATCTATATGGATTTTTTTGGACCCTCAAGAGTAGCAAGCTTACCTAGTAAATTATATGTTTATGTATTAGTTGATGATTATTCTAGATTTACTTGTATTTTCTATTTGAATTTTAAAATTTAAGCATTTACTTTATTTGAAAGTTTCTGAAAATATGTTCAAAATGAAAAAGGTTTTAATATAATATCATTGAGAAGTGATCATGGTGATGAATTTGAGAATAAGGAATTTAATTCCTTTTGCTCAAAAATGGGTATTAAACTTGCCTTCTCTGCACTAAGAACACCTCAATAGAATGGGATTGTAGAAAGAAGAAATAGAACAATTAATGAAATGGCTAGAACTGTGTTAAATGAATATAGATTACTTATATATTTTTGGGTAGAATATGTAAATACATCTTGTTATATAATTAATAGATTTTTAATTAGACCTATTATGAAAAAGAAACCCTATGAACTATGGAATAACAGATAACCAAAAGTAAATTATTTTATAGTTTTTGGATGCAAGGTCTTCATCATGAACACCAAAGATAATCTTGGTAAGTTCAATACAAAATCTGATGAAGGTATTTTCATAGGATATTATGCTACCTCCAAATCTTATAGAGTCTATAATAAAAAGTCAAGGATTATTGAGGAATTGGTTCATGTGAAATTTAATGAATCCGATCCCTTTGAGAAAAGGACAGATCAAATGGATGAACCTGACTCTAATGATAACATGAGACTTGAGAAATTAAAGAATGATTTTGAAAATGATATAAAATAAATTCAGTCCAGTTCAGAGGAACATGATACTGAAGAACATTTAATTGTTTTTCCATGACAGTCTAGATCCCTAAAGAATAACCCTTTAGAAACTGTGATAGGTGACTTATAATCTAGTATTCAAACTAGAAGAAACTTTTGAAAACTAGTGGAATTCTCTGCCTTCCTATCACAACAAGAAACCAAGACTATAGAATAAGCTTTAGATGATGAAAGCTGGGTAATAGCAATGCAAGATGAATTAAAGTAGTTTAAAAGAAATGAAGTTTGGGAATTAGTGGAAAGACCTATGAATTATCTAGTAATAAGAACTAAATGGGTCTTTAGAAATAAACAGGATGACCAAGGCACAATAACTAGACCGAAAGTATGATTAGTAGCTAAAGGATATAATCAGGAAGATAATATAGATTATGATGAGACCTCTGCACCTATAGGTAGACTAGAATCCATTATAATTCTTTTATCATATGATTCTTATATTAATTTTATATTATTTTAGATGGATGTTAAATATTTCTTTTTAAATTGGTATTTAATGGAAGAAGTTTATGATGAGAAACCTCCTGGTTTTGAAAACTCTCAAAAACGTGATTCTGTTTTTAAACTTACTAAAGCTCTTTATGGCCTTAAACAATCACCTAGATCTTGGTATGAAAGATTATGTTCCTTTCTTTTGAAAAATGATTTTACTGTTGAATGGCAGACCCAAAAATCTTTAAAGAAAACTGTGAAAAATAATATTTTATTGGTTCAAATTTATTTTGGTGATGTAATTTTTGGATCAACTAATAAAACCATTTGTCATGAGTTTTCAAAGTTAATGAAAAAAGAATTTGAAATGAGTATGTTGGAAGAACTAAATTTATTTTTAGGACTTCAAATTTATCAAAAATATTTTGGAAATGGTTTGAATCAAATCAAATACATTATTTATTTGATGAAGAAATTTTTACTTGAAAACAACAAGATATATAAAAATCTTATGTGTACTAATATAAACCTTGATTTGTATGTAAGTAGAAAATCAGTTGACTACATGTTATATGGAGGTATGATTGGTAGTTTTTTATATCTTTCTGCTAGAAGACCATATATAATGTATTCAGTATGTCTTTGTGAAATATTTCAATCAAATACTAAAGAATCTCATCTAACTGCAATTAAATGAATTTTTAGACAGTTAAAAGGAACTTTTTTTCAATCTCTTATTTATCCTAAAACTTCTGATTTCAATTTGATTTTATATTCAGAGGATAAATTTGGGAGATGTATATTAGAGACGAAAAGTAGGTTAGGAACATGTCACTTTTTTAGAATTTCTTTAGTGTCATGGTCTAGTAAGAAACAACATTTAGTTACCCAGTCAACAGCTGAGGTAGAATATGTTTCTCCTGGCAGTTGTTGTGTATAAGTGTTGTGGATAAACAACACTCTTATGGACTTTGGATTTAATTTTAATAATACACCTATTTTATGTGATAACACAAGTGAAATTAATATTTCAAAAAGTCCTATTAGTCATTCTAGAACTAAGAACATTGAAATAAGGCATCACTTTTTAAGAGATCATGTTATTAAAAAGGATATATTTTTAAAATTTATAAATATAGAAATTCAATTAGCAGATATTTTTACTAAACCACTTTCCACTGCAAGGTTTGATTTTATTATGGGGGATCTAGGTTTATATGATTTTAAATAAAATTTTATTTTACGATCCTAGTTCTTTATTTTAATTCTGCTTAAAATAATTTTTCTATTTTTTTCAAACAGAATAAGTTTCTTTTCCCCACATAATCTATTTTATTTATTTTTAAATATACATAATGATTATTAAAAACATAGAAATCAATGTTTTCAGAAACCCGTCCAACTTCTAAACCATTTCATTTCTATCAATACCATTTTGAATCCACAAACTGCACCTCTGCTCGTGAACCCTAATCTTCAAACCTCTGAAACCCTAACCTTGAAAACATCGGAGACTATCGCATAGATGGTAAGGAATAAAATATCCAGTGAATCCGAGACAAGAAATTACAAGAGACAACGCTCCAAAGGAAGAAAAATCTTATTGGGCAAGGTAATATATCTCGACTGGTTATTTCAGAAAAATATACTGTTGAAACAAGCACTATCATTTCAGAACCCTGAACAGATGTTCAACAGTGAAAATACGGAATTTATGTATGAGGTAGAACATAGATACTTCTTCAAATATATACAGTTTAGTTTGGGAGATACTGAGGAAAGTATGATGGATAAGATAGAAGATAGGGATTTCTCAATCTCGTCAGTAGAAATTGGTTAGATTCTCAACTTCCCTCATGAGGGAGTTTTTCATTTCGATTTGAAAAATATTGGTGATTTTGTGCATAAGTACGAGGACATAATTTCGTTTCTTTTTTGTACTAATACTATAAAGAATATTTTTATCAAGGATTTGGAGCCTGATCAGAAGATTTTGGTAAAAATTGTACAAACAGAAATTGCACCGAGGATATCTGAGATGGAAAAAATATTATATCCCGATATGTATATAATTTATCTTCTATTAAGTGATATAAAATGAAACATCCCAAGGTAAATGGTAAGGTACCTCATCTAATGTTGTCAGAGTGATTCCCGGATGAACTTTTATCCTTTTGGTCGATTCATATTCAAGCTTTTGCCTAAGAAGGACATGGTGAGATTAGTGGATGACCACGTACAATGTCATCACAGTAATGTGTTTAATGCTGGAACTTTAAGGAAGATTGGATATTTCTGGAGCACCATTAAAGGAAAACATTAGCTATAAGGAGCTGAGGATGACTCAGAGAGTGCTTAGGCTCAACCTACTAAGTCCAAGGAGGGACAAGATGAATCAAGAGTCAGCAATATAGCAAGAGGGATCCGATTTCAAGTGAAATATGATGAGGAAGAAAGAAGTCAGGAGGGACTTCAATCTCGAAGATCTAGACCTATTAATGAGTAAATTACTTCCCCTGCATTAGAAACAACAGAAGCTTTATTTTATAATACTTTTGTAAGAGAAGATGCTTTTGATAAGACCATGGAAGCTGTTAGTGAAAGGACAACACCATTTGAGGGATCAAGAGTTCAAGAAGAATCTCAAAGGGAGACTTCGAAACAGATTGTAGCTGATGTTGAAGTTACACTTCAATAGGAACAAGATAAGGAGGCACAACTTGGTGAGGAAGTGGAAAGACCTCAGGAAACTCCTGAAAATATTTTTCACAAAATTCCAGTGGAATACAAAGATACTAATATTTGTGATGAACATCTCCCTGATGCTCCAATAGAGGTACTTCAAGAGTATTTTTCTATGGAAGAGTCTGGAAAGGAATCTGAGGAAAAATCTATGGACCAACCTTCTCAGGCCAAGGAGAAAGAAAAATATGATGTTGAATCATTACCTTTGGTATTGTTGCATCATCAAGAGCATGAGAATGCAAATCAAACACAGGGCGCCTCTGATTCAATGAAGAACGAAGTTGAAGAACTGTACAAAAAGGTGTCCCAGTTGGAATCTAAGAATATCACTCTGAGAAATTCCATAGACATAGAACAATTGAGATTTCAAAAACTGAAGTAGATTATAGTCTCAAGGCAAGAAGTTGAAATGCTTAAATAGGATATGTTGAATGCAGTTGTATAGTTAAAATATGAAATGGTTATGAAGTCAGATTTATCAGATCTAAATTTATTATGGAGAACCAATTTTCATTAGTTCCAAATAGTGTTATTAGTGGATCAGTTACTTCACCTGATTTAATCAGAAGATTTCAGGCTATCACAGCTGTGATGAGCAACATGAATGATAGGTTATAAGATCTTCAATGTAACGGTGCTCCATTATCAAGGTTGCTGGATAATCAGAAATTTTTAGTGGATCAACTGACATCTAGTGAGCCACGAATCAGAACACTGTTAAATCAAATGTCAGAGAAGCTGTTAGTATTTATATAAACAAAGGAAAGCATGCATGAGTTTTTTAGGGTCAATTTAATTGAGGATATTCATATGACTCAGGAGAATAGAGAGCTCATTATCAATCATGGAGATGGGATGATGAAGAGACTCAATGAAATTTTTGTAGAAATCAAGTCTGCAATCCAGAGTAGATAGAACATACTACCTACCTTACCCAAACATTGATTCCTATGTTTATCATACATGTATCTATTTTTTATTTTTAATGAAAATCTGTTTCTTTCTTTCTATTTGTTTTACTGTCTTCATTTTGATATGTCATTTCTCCAGATTTAATTATTGATAAACATTTAATAATAGCATTTACAAATAGTTCAGTGCAACATTAAATGTGTTAAAATCCATGATTGTTTATTCTTTTTTATATCACAAAAAGAGGGAGAAATTTGGATTAGCACAATATTTAATTTTAAAAACAATATTTTAATGATTTCCTGTATATTTAATATTTTGGATTTATACAGAATACTATTTTAAGTTATTAACATTCATTTACTTTCTTTTAATTTTTATTCAGAGAGATAAAATTGGATAAAACTAGAAACTTCTAGTTCTAAAGAAAAATTATTTTATTTTCATAAAGGGGGAGAAATGTTTATTTATTGAAATCATTTTGTTAAAATTAAATATTGTTTAATCCTATCAAAATTCTAAAAATTTATGTAACTAATTTTGAATGTTAATTTCATTTAATTAGTCTTATTATTTTATGGGTTTTGTGATCATCAAAAAGGGGGAGATTGTTTAGCAATGTATTGTTTTCAATAATACATAATAATGATATTTGAAGGGGGAGATTATTAAAAATAATACTCTGTCTCTTTATGATAATTTTGATGCTCATAAATACCCTTAATTATTTTCTAATGATTTTATTTTCTAAGGATTTTATTTTTTAATCATTTTTCAGGAATTTATCATTTTATTTTACTCTTGAAATTACGAGAATTTGTTGTTAAAGTATTTGTATTTAGCACGTTCTGGAAACACTATTCATGCACTAATTATTCATAATCTTCTTTAGCGTGTTTTTGAAACACTGTTCATACCCTACGTGGATAAACGTAGCTTGTAAGGATGAAAAGCGTGTATACTTTTTGAGATAAGGAAAAAGTATGCTTAAACAAGCATACTTTATCAGAAAAGAATGGAAGAAGAACCCTACATTAGGAAGGAACCCTATGTTTGGGATATCAAAAATGTATGGAAGGATTACCATAGGTAAGTACTAAACATTACGTTTGTTTCTAAAAAGTATGGTTCATCAACATTACTTTTTTAAACAACCATATGTTCTTGGAAAAGTATGGATTAAGAAAAATTATGGATCTTTTACCGTACATTTGAAATTTGAAGGAAAAAGTTTGGATGATGAACCCTAAATTTATGATCAGCCTTACATTTGAAGAAAGTAATATAAACCCTACATTTATGTTCAACTTTATGTTTTCAACCATACGTTTGGAGGCCACATCATCAACCTTACGTTTGGCGTCGTAATGATTGAAAGACGATATTTTTATGCGACGGTATGCAAGGTGATTGTTAGGCAGATTTCAAGCTGGATTTAAAGTAGATTTTAAAATAGGACTTTCACCGATTCAATGCTGTTTTATTAATGGATTAAATATCGAATTAAAAAGATCTTTTTATGTCGAGTTTTCATGAATGTTATGACTGCTCTGTAAATTCAAATGATTGAATATCACGAGTAAAAAAGTTGACTTTTATGGATCTAAATTTGTAGGAAATATTCTCGGCTTTATTATATATGTTTTATCTAAAACACCAGGAATAGGAGAGTGGTGGTCAATCTATTATTCAAAAAGGTGGAAAACAGAGACTGCAAAAATCACACCGATCTGCTGATTCAAAAGGAGTTTCAAAGCTCGGTTTATTTAAGAACAAGAAACTCGATAGAAGATTCAATTTTTCTACATCAAATATCTATTGTGGATATACTACTGCTAAAGTTGTGAATTATATCTCTATTTCTACTACAACCGGAACGACTCAGTACTGCTTCGACTTGAAAATCAGTATTTCTAGAGACGAAAATCCATCTACTGTAAATTGGATTCTATTGCAATTGTGAAGATAAACTGGAAATGTACTTTCTAAAATTCTTTTTATCTTAAGTAACCAGCTTCTCGTACTAAGCTTAGTAGGTTTGTGATTGAACCAGAAGGCTTTGTTTTGCCTTGGATTGTAAAGGTGTCAACTTCCTGTACTAAGTTGTGAACCGATCTGTTGAAACGAGGACCAGATAGTGAAAATCACCAAGCTCATGGAGTAGAGCATTGGGGGAGTGTACTGGGGGCCTTCTGTTCCCCGAAACACTATACATATTGTGTTTCTGATATTTAAATTTCCGCTGCATAATTTTATCTGATTAAAGTTAAAAGGCAGAACACGATCATGAAATGATTTTTGAGAAGACACAATTCACCCCCCTCTTGTGTATATTTGTTGTAATCTGATCCAACAGATCTATAAAAAATGAATTAAGAATGTCACACTATGAAGATGTTTGATGTTGAAATGAAAGATAAAGCAAGTTATGTGAATTGAGATATAGTCACTTCATGAGGATAGTATCATGTCATAGTGAGTAATGAAGATAGACTCATGAGAGAACTTCATTCCATGATTTTTTTGTATATTCTTCTTAAAGTGTTGATATTACGATTATGTAGGGATTGTCAAGAGTTGAATCCATGATATTTTTTGGATAATTCATGATATTAAAGAATGAGAGTATGATCCAAAACATCATGTAGGAATGTATTCGATTAAATATTGATTTAAAAATATTTTTTTATATTAACGTGATATTTATTGGGTCTATGGGGAAACTTAGGGGTGTTCTAGGGGATCAGGAAATAGAAGAATGAAAACCCATGGAAAACTGTGCAAAGATCACAGTTGGCGCATGGTTAAGTAAAATGTGGGTGGTTGGAAAAATAAATTGATAGTGGAATCTCCCATGTATTATAATGGTTTTTAAACCATGAAATCCTACCTAAGTATCTGTGCAATCCAATTAGCCTTAAAAAATTGCATGCACATTATTTTTAAAAAGCTGTGGGTAGATGGTACTCCACTTTAAATTTTTAAAAATGTAAAAAAATGCCATTCTGGGATTTTAAACCCTTATTTGTTTTCACCTCATTCCATCTCTCTCATACCTGGTGATGAAAATTATCTCTCAAAGACTAGAAAGGGTGATTCTTCTTTATATCTAGGTCATTTTGAGTGTCATTAGTTGCATATTGATGCATTGAGTAAGTATAATCCCTTTCTTGATTCTCATTTTGGTTTAGAGATTTCATGCTTCTAGTATATATATATTAAGATCTAAAACCACTCTATACTAGTTATATCAATTTTGAATCATTAATAGGTGTTTGAATCTGAATCTAAGACCAAGTTTGGTTGTTTTCCCTCCAACAATGTTTATGTATGTGGTCTACATGTTGTATCTCGTAGTTTCAATTTAGATTTTTCTATGTTTGGTTTAGTTTTTTGTCACTTCATATTGTTATTTTGATAAAATTGGTGTACTTTTGTAGAAATTGGGCCTATATGGGGAGTATAAACCCCTATGGTCACCATGGGACACATTGAGGATGATTTGACAAAATTAGGGCCACCCATGAGGTGGGCCGATATTCCCGGACCTAAAAATTATCCAAGTAAGTGCATGGTTGTTTTGATGTAATGTGAAGCCCTTGTTAAGGATGTCAAGGTGATTTATAGAATAGAAAATTGGATATTGTTAATGTATCTAGAAATTGCAATGGCATAAAGGGTTAATGTAATGAAATAGAAATTGGTCAATTTGGTTTATGTCATGTGGCATATGAATGATATTAGATCTGACTCAGAGGGTATGGCATTGAATCAGTGAATATGTTATTTGGAAATCGAATTTGAAATTGGAAAATGTTAAATGGGATTTCATATGGGACTGGTGATTATATGAAATGCGTTTATTAAGGGTAATTATTATATATTCATAGTGATATTGGCTTGATAATAATAATTGGGATAAATGGACTAAGTAATGTAAATGAAAATTTTTTTTAATGGGTTATGGCATGATATTAATTCCCATGTTGAACATTATAGATTATAATTTTTATATGAACTGGTTGAGTTAGGTTGTGATAGGGGTTGTGTGTGGTGAATAGATGAATAATCATGTTCACATGGCTTGAGGTGTGGGATAAAGGACTAAGGCTCCTCTTACAGGTTGATTTGGAATGATTCAATGACTCCACCATCAATGCATGGGTTAGGGAAGGTGAAAGGGATATATTCCCCTAATGGGTTCATTCCACATAGACTGAGCCTCAAGGTGACAATATTGTGGTGTTGTGAGGTTGTGATGTGTTATCCCTAGTGAGATGGGGACATTACTTATTCCCTTATGGAGAATGAAAAATTCCAGTAACCTTGTGTGATTGATGTGAATTCCTCGAACCTGGGTTACATCTGGACGATGAACAATGTAATGATGAAAATGAACATAATGAATTTTCAGAAAAATGATTAGTGATATATAAGTAAATATTGTTGGATAAAGGCACCTGAAATATCTTTTATTTACTTTATAATTATTTAGTTCATGAATGCACTACTTGTTTTCTTAACATTTTGTAGAAACCATTTAGTGGGGGTCTACTGATTTGTACTCACACAATACTCAAACCTCCATTGGGTACCTAAGTTAACTTCATGCATGTAGGTTATAAAAAGGGAAAATGCCATATGATAGGGATTTGTGTTTGGCGTGAGACTTGAATGGATGAGGTTCTAGAAGTGTAGTCATGGCCATTTTAGGGATCCTTAGATTTTTATTTATTTTTTTTGTTCACTTTAGTACTATTTATCATGACATGCCATGTTTATCTTTGATTTTGGTTTATATCCAGTTTTGAGAGATTATTATGTGTATTGGTTATTGCACTTATTTATACTATTTATACTTGTTATCTATTGTGTCTTACTCTGGTAAGAGTTTATAGTCTCCCCATGTGACTAATATATACCCTCACTACTAGTTGAAAACCTCTTGAATATGGGTAGGTGCGCTTTAGGTCATGTGGAGACTCATATCGGGGTATTGTTTAGTGTCTTATTGGATGGGGACATTAAAAATTTGTGTGGGAGAAGGTTTTTCTATGATTTGATATTTGGGGAAGGTATATAAGATGTTTGGAAGGTTTTGGGTCTTGGTAATAAGCTTGTTCTTGGAAGTATCTAACCCAAGTACGTGGGAAAACCTGAGTCACCTATGGTATGAATGCATGTTCGTGTTATGTGTTGTTACATTTGATGATATTTCATCATTGGGTGATCCAATTTTTGTGGGATGTGACAGTTTTGTGATATTTTTCATATGGAAATAATGGATGATATTGTGAATTCATGCATCATTCTAGGAACCTAAGTGTATAAGTAACATTAATCATGATAGGAAAACACACAATATGGGTGTGTGGGACATAGATGGAGAAGATGCATTTGATTTACTGAAAATTATAGAAGTGGTGTCAAATGAAGTGGTAAAAATGGGTAAAAGGGGGAGAAAATGTTATATAATAATTAATGAATTTATCTTGATATGGGGTAGTAGGTGAATTAATGTTTTATTTATGTAAGTAAAGATATGAGGATAGTTTGGAAATAATGTATAATTTAAGGCTTGTGACATTCTGAGTTATTTATCTTTTTTTAACCATAGTCCTTGGTAGATACGGAAGAGGGTAGTTTGTTGTATATGAAAAAGACCAGATTGGGTAGCATATGATAAATAGTTTGTTTATGGATAGTGACGAGACTTCTTATATTTTGAGAAATCCTTAATTTTTTTTGTAACAACTATGTTTGGAATTATAGAGAAATACCACAATGAAGACATTTTCTTAATGGGAAACAAGAGGAAATTTCCAAGAATGATCCCCAATAAGTGGGTCAAAAGGATCTATTAGCACAAGATGATAGGGATGTTTATTTCCATGAGAATATATCTCATTTTTGGTAGATTATGGAATATAATCCATGTCAGGTTTCACTAAGTATGATTGAGCTGACCAGGGAGTTTCTATTGCGGCACCCTTTAAACATTACCAGAGAGGATAGGCTAGATGTAGTTGAGTTTTAGATAGATTTTATTCAGAAAATTCCAAATCATATCAATACTCTTTCCAAGAAGTGATTCATGTTATAGGAATATATGACGAGGGGCCTGGAAAAGAGTAGGTGGGACATTACGGTTCAGATAGATAAGGCTGAAGGAATGACATGGAAGGATTTCTAGGAACAGATTTAAGAACATTACTACCTAAAAACCTTATGGTAGTAAAAGGATTTTGAGTTTATGATTTTTACTGAAGGGGTTTCATCAGTAATGGATTATGCTAGTCATATCATAGACTAGTGCCATTTTTTAATGTTGTCTGGAAATGAGGAAACTATGGAGAAAAATATTTTTGGATGGGATTAATAACAATATTAGGTATCATGGGAGTATATTATATCTGAATAGGATTTAAATGGTAATGGACTAGACCCTTATCTCAAAAGGGAACCTAAATAGAGATTTAAGAAGTGTACTTGTGGTGCCAGCTGGGCAGATTGGTGGTATAACTTCTGAGGTAGGAAGTGTCGTTTGGTGAATTTCTTGTAGGGTAAATGTGTGCAGGGTAGTCAAAAGGGAGGGGCGGTCCCATTGGGTGGTGATCATACATTCTTTTACTAGTGTGGTATGTTGGGACACATGTGGGGTTAATTTCACCAACCACTAGTTGAGTGGTAATCATTTTGAAGGTTAGAAAACATATAGTGGTTCTATAGGTACCATCGGAATTCAATCATGGATGTATGTTAGAGGAAGATTTTAAGTGAGGGAAGGGAGTCGATCACCCCATCATAGGTAGGCTATTAGATCTTTATAGGTCATATCAGTAGGGGATTTATACGTGGAACACTACGGTCAGACCATCTATACCAGTAGGGTCTTGTAGTGCAAGGTATGAAGGTTAGATCCAATGGGAGAGGATAATGTCATCTTCATTCAGTTCAATCTACACATGGAGGTGGCAAGGTTGGATCGTCTGATGTTCAATGTGCGATTCTTATTGATTCTACACACTCTATAGCTTTTTTTGTCACATGAAGCACACAATATTTTATCTCTACCCATTTTTTAGTTGTGTTGGGACTAACTATGGAAAGTATGTGTGTTGTTTTTTACATGAAATTGTGTTTGGGACATAAGTTTAGTATATCAGATGGTGTTAGGGTTAGGCACTAGAGGTTCGTGGATATCATTTTATGTGGAACAATTTTGTCCATGGGATGTCAGGTTTTGACCTGTTTATGTGTATGGATTAGCTAGGGTTTTACCAGGACATCATAGATTGTTATCACCTAATGGTTATGTTCATGTCTTTAGATAGTGATACTTATGTCGATCGTGGTGAGTGGGATGTTCGGGAATGTCTTACATGTCCAATTGTCAAGCAGTCAGTGGAACTCCTAACCCATGTGGAATAATTTATTCTTGATGATTGAGGAGTGGAACAACATTCTTTTCCTCCTATGTTAGATCAGTTTCAGGATGTGTTTCTTGAGGATTTCTTGGGACTTCCACTCAAGAGGGATGTGGAGTTCATTATTGAGATGCTTCTAGGGGTAGAACTTGTTTCCATTCCACCATATCAAATAGCACCAGCAGAACTCCAGGAACATAAGGCTCATCTAGAAGAGTTGGATAGAAAGAGGTTTATCTATCCTTATACATCACATTGGGGATCTATCATACTATTTTCTTAGAAGGTTGATGGATCATTGAGGTCATATGAGGATTATAGAAAATCTAATTAGATGATGGATAAGAACGGATATCCACTACCTAGAATCACAGATATTTTTGGCAAACTAAGGTGTGATTTAGTATTTTCAAAGATCGATCTGAGATCAGGATACCATCATTTTTGGGTGAGACCTAAAAAATTGCGGATAGTTTTTGGGAGAAGGTTCATGTTTAATGATATTGAGGTGTTTCCTTTGGGAATATCTAATGAACTGATAGTTTTCATGGATTTAATGAGAAAAAAATATTTCACCCATATCTGTATCCATTTGTAGTTCTCTTTATAATTGAAATCTTGGTGTACTAGTGAACTCTTAAAGGATATTATAAACATATTGACATCATCCATAGTACATTAAAAGAGTATACAATTTATTTAAATATATTAAAACTGCAGTTCTAGATTATTAAAGTTTATATCTTGAGATACATCATTTTTCAGTCAGGTTTCTCTATTGATCTAGAGATAGTGTAGGATGTTGTGTCTTGGGATAATCCAAATAATGTTTCATATTTTCAGAGTTTTTTTGGGTGTTGCATGTTATTGTGGAAGATTCATTAAGGATTTATCTCATTCAAAAGCACCACTCTCATGATTAACAATGAAAGGGGTTATGTTTCAATAGTCAGAGCCATTCCAGAATTCATTTGAAGAGATGAATTGTGGTTGAATTCTACACCAATTTTTATCTTACATGATCATGGGAAGAGGTACACTTTTCTCTGGGATGCATATGGTGTTGGAATCAGGGAATTATTGATACATAATGATTGGGTTGTAGCATATGAGTCATGATAGTTTATACAACATGAAATAAACTACAATAATCATGATCTTGACAAAGCTTTTTTGGATTATGGATTAATGTGTTGTAGGAATTACTTGTTGGGAGAGTTATTAATGGTGTTTAATAATTATAAAAGACTTAAGTGCATATTCTATCAACTGGATTTGAATCTTCAGTAGTGCAGGTGGGATAATTTCTTTCTGTCCTTTGATTTTGAGATGGTTTATACAACATGGAAGGGGAAGAATTTTTTGGATTCTTTGATCTAAAAAACTCAGAATCAGGTGGCTCAATAATCCAACTCTGAGTGGAGAATAATGAATTCTTTTTCTACGATGCAACTATAATTATAGGATGTGCATTGAAATATTACCCATGTTTTAAATGATGTTGATTCTATACTTTTGAGCTTGGTCAAGGAGATTTATTTTCTTAATATATAGTGTTTCTAAGAAGTAATGCCTTAATGGTGATGAGTGACATTTTATTGGCGATGTCAGTGCTGATGAAATTGTTTATATTTAGGATCATATTGTGGTGCTAACATGTGTGTGAGAAGAGTTGATATTTTAGATACATTCATATAAGTGGGATGTATATCGGATTGACTAAAATTTATGGTGATATTCATCGAAAGTATTGGGGTCTGGGAATGAAGAAAGTGTTTTTGGGTTTTTTAGCATGATTCCATACATTTTAAAAAGTGAAGGCTGAGAACAAGCATCCAAGTGGGTTGTTATAGTCATTTCCCATTTCGGAGTGGAAGTTGAACCAAATCACAATGTACATTATAGTGAGTCTTCCAAAGATTCCTAAAAAGAATGATTCAATATGGGTTATTGTGGATTATCAGAATAAAGAGTATCATTTATTAATGATTCATGAGAAATTCAAAATTGATCCTCTGGGTGAGTTTTATGTTTGATAGATTGTTTGGTTGCATGTTCTGAGAACTGTTGTTTCAGATTGTGACATACTTTTCACATCATTCTTCTGAAAGTAGTTGCATATGGCTCATGGTACCCAAGTTTTTATTATTATGGATTATCACCCATAGACATATGGGTAGTCAAACCATGAAATCTAGGTATTAGAGGATATTTTAAGATCATGTGTTCTAGACTTTGGTGGTTCAAGGGAAAAGAACTTCTCACTTTTCATTTTTCATTACAATAATTTTTTTAGGATATTATTCTGATGGATCCTTCTAAGGCACTCTAAGATAGACTGTGTAGATCTCCATTGTGTTTTATAATAGTTGGGGAGTCTGATATGTTAGGACCGAGTCTCATAAAAGAGACATTAGAAAAGGTTGAGTTGATTCCAAAATGCATGTCAACGCCTCAGAGTAGGAAAAATTCATATTCAAATTAGTTTCATGGACCTCTTGAGTTTATGGTGGTTGATAGTGTGTTTCTTTAGGTTTCACCAAGTTTGGGACATTGTTTAATTCTTAAGAAAGAAATGATGGCACCCAGTTATGTGGGGCCATTTGAGATCGATGAAAGGATCAGGCTAGTGAATTTTCAATTGGCGCTTTCATATTTGTATAGTGGGATTTATTATGATTTTCATGTCTCAGAACTATAGAAATATATCCCTCTTCCATATCATGTGGTTGATGTTGTATATGATGAGATTTAGGCTGATGCGTCCTTTGAGGAGAATCCCGTTTGAATTGCGGACAGTAGTGAGAAAGTCTTGCAGGGAAAGATTGTCTTGTTAGTTTGAATTTTATAGAAACATGGACTAGTTTAAGAAGGAACATGGGAGAAATAATATAATATATGGGATGAGCGTCCCATTATCTATTCTTAAGAAACTCAATAATGCTCAAGAAGAGTGGCTCGATGATTAGATGTCATAAGGTGGGGGGGGATTTATGATCCCAGACTTCGTAGTGGTATGTATTTGATTAAATTTTGGTTTCAACCTCTTATTTTGGGTTATTGAGATGTTTCTAGTGTGTATGAGGGACCTCCAGGTCATTTTAGGGGTTTAGAGAATGTAATAAAGGATAACTAGGCCAATCTATTACAAATTTTGCTAGGATCATAATTGGAACATGGTTGGTGCATGGCTAAGTAAATCGTGTAAAGTGGGAGTAGTTTTTTGGATTCTGGAATCTCTCATAGTTGGAGATCAGTTTCTAAAGTTTTTAGACCTTCCTAGGTAAATATGTGACCTATCTTCCCTCAAATAGTGTCATGTGCATTGTTTGTGCATAGTTTGGAAGACCATGTGGGTTAACCATGCACCCCTTTAAGGTTTGAAAAAAATTAAAAAATGCCATTATGGGAATTTAATCCCTCTTCTTATTTTTCCTCCCACTCTATCCCTCACAACAATAGTGATAAAAAAGATCTATCAAGTTCTCCAAAGGTTGAACAAGTTGTGGATTGAATATCCGTGTAAGCCTAATCTCTCCCTTGCTTCTCATTTTGGTTTGGGGTTTTCATCCATCTCTTATCTCCATCAGAAGCTCTAAAATGACTCATTTCTAGTGATATCTAGGTTTATGATTATGGGGTGGTTGAATATGGACCTAATATCATTTTTGGGACTATTCTTGCCAACAAATTATGGGTAGGTGGTCTACATGTTTTATCCCATAGTTCTGTTTTAGATTTGGGAATGTTTCGTTTTGTTTTTGGTCACCTATTGTTCTAATATTGACACCTATGGAGATGTTTCATAGAAATAGGGTCTATGTGATGAGTATAAACCCTCATGGTACCCATGGGATGCATTGAGGATGATTTGACGTAGTTAGGGACGCCCATGAGTTGCGTCAATACTCAAAAACCTATAAATTATTCAAGGAAGTGCAAGTTAGTTGTGAGGTAATGTTGATAACTTATTAATCATGTCAAAGTGATTGATGGAAAAAAATGTGATATTGGAAATGCATATAGAAATTTTAATGGATTAAAGGGTTGTTTTAATGATACCAAATGGGTTAATTTGGCTAATTTGTCTTATGTCACGTGGATTATGAATTATATTAGAAATTCTTAGGTGGGAAGGGAATTAAATAGTAAATATTTTATTTGGTAATGGTTTGTGAAATAGGAATTTGTTAAATGGTATTTCCTAAGACAATTGGTGAGTTTGTGAAATGAGTTGATTCAATGAAATTATCAAATATTCTTAGTGATAGAGTCTTTAGAACGATAATTAGGATAAATAAGCTATGTAATATAGATGAGAAATGTTGTTAATGTGTTATGTCAGGATATTAATTCCCATGATGAATCTTATGGATTATAATTGTTATATGAAATTGTTGTGTTTGGTTGTAATATGGTTTGTTTATGGTGAATGTATTAATAAGAATGTTCACATGTCTTGAGGTGTGGGATAAACGACTAAGGCTCCTCCCACGGGTCGAGTTGGATTGACACCTTGACTACACCCGAAATGCATAGGTCAGTAATGATGACAGTGATCTATTATCCTAATGGTTGAATTCCACCTGGAATGAGGCTTCGTGGTAAGGACATTGTGATGTTGTGATGTGTTATCCCTAGTGATATGGGGACTTTACTTATTTCCTTATGCAGAATGAAAAAATTCATTAACCATATGTTATTGATGTGAATTCCTAGTCCATGGGTTACACGTGGATGATGAACTATGTAATGAAGAAGATGCCGATAATGAATTTTGGGTTGTATGATTAGTAACAGATATGTAAATATTTTTTTCTTAGCTCTGTTGAAGATTTCTTTATTAACATGTCAACTCTTTAGTTCTTGTATGAACTATCTGTTTATAGGATATCTTTTATACATCATTGCTGGGGGATTATGGAGTTGTAATCACACACTACATAGGTTGTGATTGGGTACTCAAGAATAATTCATGATTGCAGTTATAGATAAGGGAAATATCCATATTCTAAGAAGTTGAGTTGGGTATTAGACATGCATTGATGAGGTTCTGCACTTGGATTCAAGGCCATTATGGGGATACCAATATTTGTCTTTATTTTGGGATTGGTTCACTTTATCACTATTTATAATGAAATACCATGTTTATTATTGATTTTGGTATATACATATTTTTGGGATATGTAAATAATTCTTGTTTTTGGGTTATTTTACTTTTTTAACTATTTTTATTTGTTATTTACTATGGCTCACTCTGGTAAGAGGGTATAGTATCCCCATGTTTATAATCTAGACCGTTAATGCTACTAAGAAACCTCTAGGGTCTAGGGAGGAAATCTTGAGGTCATGTGGAGACTTGGCATGGGGAACCGTTTAGTGGATTTCCAAATGGGGCTGCTACAATGAGTATTTGATTGGATTGACAGATGTTTTATTTGGTCAATTTAATAGGATTTTATGACAATAAATATTGGAAAATTATTAAGTAACATCTATGAGATATTTTAATAATATAAGATGTAGAAATAGATAAATGGGATTATATAAGAGTGATGATTCCTCATAGTACAAAAAATATTTTACATTAAATAGTGGGAAACCTAATATATTCTAAAGAGTTGGTTTTTGTGTATCACGGAATAAAAATAACATGGGATCAAATTCATGGCCTATAATATCCCTATATTATAAAATACTACTGATAATGAAAAATAGAATAATAAATTAGGATGGTCGACACTAATTATTTCTAATGATGTGTGCATTGAAACTATTTAAAAATAATAATATTGTGGAAGAGAAATATTGGAAGAAACTTTTCATTTTTTAGGAAAAACATTTTTATATAGAGTCAATAAAAAATGTTGAAATTAAATATATGGTAGTTGTTTATGTTTTAGAATTTGAAGACCAGTTACTTATTAAAATGTCTCCCTAGTGGATATGTTAAAATCATTGGAAAGATTGGAGATCTTCTTCTAGAGATCAAAAAAAGTCCCATATAATAATAGAGGATATATTTATAATCCATGAAGAACCTATCTAATGAATGTAAATTAGAGAGACCTATTAAGAAAAAATTATAATTATATTTCAATCATTTATGGTTGAAACCTTCCGATAGGATAAAAATGATAACATGCCACAACTTGTAAGTGTTGAGATAAATATGATTCCTTCCCATGTCTTTTTAATAACTATAATTGATTAATGATAATCAGTTTATCTTTATCATTATAAAAATAATAAAGAGTATATTCCCAAATTGGGATTTCACCATGTAAAAATATTTT
Source organism: Viscum album (assembly GCA_963277665.1). Lineage (NCBI taxonomy): Eukaryota > Viridiplantae > Streptophyta > Magnoliopsida > Santalales > Viscaceae > Viscum > Viscum album. The sequence continues at coordinate 608,827,772 of OY728127.1, forward strand.
GTATTATTATCCCTTGTTTATATTCCATTTTTTATGTTGTGTTAGTGGTTAAGGTATCATCAATATATATTTCTATCATAAAAAATGTAGTACTTTGAATATCAAAAGGAGATAATTATAAGGTAATATAATTTGATAAAATGGATACACGGATCCCCCTCTCCCATATATAAAATTAATTTCACATTCGTAATTTCAGTATAATATTAGGTGATTTATACTTGTGAGTTGGTATTTCTATGAATAATATTTTTTTTACCAAAATTTCAGGTTTTTGTCACAAAATATAATGATTCAAATTCATTGATGTCTCTAGAGTTATTTTATATTTATACAAAATCTTCTATAATTTGGATTCAACACTTTTGAATATGGGACACTCTATGCCTTCTTTCATAATTGGGATGCACTAGCTAGGGACCATATAGAAAATTTCTTAGTAACATCTTATAGATACACTTATTATAAGTAAATGATAAAAAATTAGGACACCATCTATTATTTCTTCTAATAAGAATGAATTTGTTTTCCAGAAATATTTTTTATCTAGGGATGAGATTCATCTTTGAAAAATTTTAAAACTTGGATTATATTTATATCATATATGTTAAGTGTTATAACGTTAGTTATTCTATCATTATTATAGTCACTTGATGTGTTTCGGAATACTATAGGGTGCTATTGTGTTTTATGGTCACACCTATCACATAAAAAATTATTGTTTATAATGACATAATTTTTAATTAGAAGGTTAGGACACCTGCCATTTTATAGGTGATCACTCAAGAGTTTGATGGGGAGTTATAAAGAAAGTTCTAAAGAAAGGAAATGAAAATTTTTAATAGTTTCGTTTATATTTTTTAAATTTCAATTTTCTATCCATTTATTTATTAATTTATTTTGAAGAATATTTTTATTTATTATATTCATAATCTTTCGTGAGTCACTTTTTGTATAGTACTCGTATTTTTATTATGGTGGCTTGGTATATGAAATAATTCCTTTTACATACTCTATTTTTATAATATATGTAGCATTATTGTTATTTATCTAATTTTCTTTGTGGTACTAATTGTAAACCTTCCATAACATTGATCCTAGAACCTCATCACTTATTGAACACTTATGGTATTTTAGGAGGCACATCTATAGTCTATAAAACTATGGCTTACCCCAAGTAACCTGAGTTGGGGAATTATATATTCCATGATATGGTGATAAGAAATTGTTTCTATACCTAGATGTTCAGGAGACAGGCACGCCTGCTCCCAAAAAACATTTATTGATGAAAACGTAAAGAAAACAACACAGAGTTAGAGAGGAGGTCTATAAAGACGATTATAAATCACACCACGACAATCAGCCTGTACAAATTCATTACAAATCTCTGGTGATAGAAAGGACCAATTGGAACTCACTTCATCCGTAACTTTCTTGGAAAGATCATCCACAACTTGGTTGGCCTCATGATAAAAATATAAGACTTCAAGTGAGAGAGTGTATGCGAGCCAAAGACATTCCACCCAAGCCGGTAACATCCTCTATGGCACATTCCAGGACAGACCCCTAAGGAATTGAACTGTAATAGTCAAGTCAGAATCAACCCATAGATCATGCCATCCATACTATACAACATACCTAATTTCTTTTATCATGTCCCAATGCTCCGCTTCAATGTAAATCTCTTATCCAATGTAATGAAAGAAGCATTATTTGAAAAACCCTCTGTGAGTTTGGAAGACACCACCACATCTTGAGGGGCCTGGCGCTCCAGTAGCCACCCCGTCAACATTAACCTTAAACCATCGAAAGATGGGTGGAATCCATCAGACATGTTTCATCATCAGTGGCTTCTTCACCCTACCATTAACACCAAGAGACCTCATCAAGATAAGATCAGAAACATCCTTCCTCATTGTACCATTTTGGATGTTTTAATTAGTCCAAATGGCACAGTGAATTTCCAGAATAGCATCATTTAAGGAGGGAGAAGCACTGCTAAAGATAACATAATTTCTTGCCTTCCAAATAGAAGACAACATGCTGGCCACAACTGATAATAGAAGGGACCAGACCTGCAAACTGCATGTCTATTCTGCATATAAATTTAAGATTTCCCTCAATTGAAAAAGAGGTAATGTAGCAGTTAAAAATCCCCCTACACATAAGACCATAATCTACTCGAAAACTTACAAGATATGTAATAAGTGTTAGTTTCTTTGGGTAGGAAGAGTATGGATCATTTTTAAGGATTTATCTAGTTCATTAAAAATAAAATATTATTATACATTAATGAGTCTTGACATGTCCATTAATGGTGATATAGTATACCTAAGTTTGATAATGATAACAATGAATCTATATCAATATGTTAAGGATACCAAATATGAAAAAATGAAATAACTGTATTGTTGTATTAGATTTTCTCATGCGGTACTTATAATGGATTTAATGAAATTGTAGATTATGAAAACCACAAAAAGGATTGAGTTTTGGAATAGGATATTCACTAAATGGATTTATTTCATGATTTTCAAACATCCACAAATGTTTTCGATCCCAATAAAAATAATATATACCAATAAATTAGTGATAGAATTGGTTTTCAGGAAAATTTTAAGGCGTTAGTTTGTTTATTATGAGAAGTTGTACATATCAATAATTAAATATTTATTACCAAGTACCGAAAGCATTGATTCACCACTATGAATTCTATTGAGGAAGTGGTAAAATGTATTAATGTAATTTTATTAGGAATTATATTCCAAACAATTGTTTATAATTATATATGGGATATCCTAGGTTAGTATACTATGTCACCTCACTTAATGATTATTACGAAGTCATTCTCATTAGAGTGTGTGTGAAAATTATATGCTACTGAGAGCATACAATTTCATATAGGTCCTCTTTGTTCATATCATATGGAGTTTCCCTTTTTTGGATGGAATCATACTATAATTTAGTGTCTCAATTATGATTGATCATCAAAGTCCAACCTATTACTAATAGGCATATATAGTGGATTATTTAGTTTCTTGAGAATGTGTTGTTAGATTTCAAGCTACCGTTTTGTAAAATTTGTGTTAATCATATGTATTAGGTAAATGTGATAACCCTGATTCCAATCAATTAGAGCCTATTGATATTTATTAAACAATAAAATAATATTTGTATGTTCACATAAACTAGTTCTAATGTTTAATAGTCCATTTAAATAAGATATATAAAAATTCATATAATTTAAATAAAAAATACATAGATTAGTGGGTATTTTAAAAATTATAAAATACATATCTATTTATTAGTCATGATATATATAGAATATTATACATGAATTAATTTTATCTTACTGGTAAAATAGAGGAACAAATGAAATCTGTGACCTCATATACTCTGTAATGGATAATATATCAAACAAGCCCCATAAATCACGATCCTGAATTTCATAATATAATAAGAAAGAATAAAAAACATGGATTTACAATTAATACAAGGTAATTTTATTATGTAATAATAATCATAGATAAAAAAATTAATCCGTAACATAATTATGAGATTGAATAATTTTGGAAATTATAAACATGCTTTTGAGGTCGTTCTCGATGACATCGTGTATAAAGTGTATGGATAATATGATTACCCAGTCTTACTCATATCATGAGGCTTATTAAAGTACAATGATTCTATATAATTTTATCCCCTAATAATTAAATATTAATTCCAATATATTCAATATTTTTTTAAAAAAACTTAGATAACTCATAGAATTATATTTAATTGAAACTAACTTATCGAAAAATTTCAAAATACTTAATAATAATTAGCTCATATGTACAGCCTATATAAAGTAAATTAATATATAATTGTACGTTAAATAACCCAATAAAGGGAATGTAATTTATATATAGTTTAATACATTTAAAAAATTGAAAAATTTAAGGGTATGTAAAGTTTAGATTATATGAAAAGATATGTCTCTTTAATAATATTTTTAGTATTGATTGTAGAAAATGGTTTTTAATATATTTCCTTGAATAAATAGATTTGATAAAACTAAAAATAATCCCCTCAATATACTACATTCCTTGTATAAAATGCATTTTACAAGATATATTTCATATAAAAGGCATAAACGTTTAGTGACCCCAACTTATTCAGAGTTATCTTTCTAAAAAGTATTTTAAATTTCCCTCTATAAATACATAAAATATCTTTTGAAAAAACATATTATTCTTATCAATAGAGTCTGTGTAATAGTAATAGCTAACACATGAACATAGAAACTCAAATAGATAAAATGATAAAAAATATAAAAAATAAATAAATTATAAATTTAACATGGAATGGTGTACTAAAAATAAAATTCCTAAAGGAATGAAAATAAAAAATGAAACTATTGCATTGATTAAATAATTATTATCTGTGTAATAGACCCTTCAATATATATAAATTTTTTTGTATGTTACAATAAATTCATGGAATGAGAATTTGATAGGTAAATAAATTGAAAATTTGAAATCAATTTGAGTAGAATGACTATTGAAGGTGGGTATTGAAAAAATTATTAAAATACTTTTTAATATTTTTTAATTTTTTTTAACATGGAATATTATCTAGTGGGAAATTAAAACAAAATTTCATTATCATGTTTTTAAATCAAAATGTTCCTAATTTGGATGGTTTTTTTTAATGTTTTATTTTACACAATGAAATACTATATACTATTTTAACCTGGAAAAGATAACTTAATCATTATGTAGACGTTTTATAATAGTAAAATGAGTTTTATATTTTTAAATAACATTATATGATATATATATATATTTTTATTAAATAATTTATTTAACTTTTTATATATACATTAGTTCCAAAATTTTTTTATTGAAGTCATTTAACATTTTTTATACAAAAATTTGGTTATAAACATAATTTATCAGAATAATGTATTGTAATAGTCACACTAGAATTGGAAATTAAATAAAAATAACCAATATATATATATATATATAACATTGATTTCATGATATAAAATTTGTATTAAATTATGTGAAGTAAAAATTTTATGTTGGGGAAATATAATTTTTATATAAAACACTAATTCACTTATAACTACATTTATTTTGTTATTAAGTTATATATTTTTTTGACGATTAAACATATAATTCACTTATTATATGTAGAATATTAATTAACGTTTTATTATAAAAATTAAATAATTATTTTTTATTCTATATATTATGGGTTATAAAATGACTATTTTCTATATTAAAATAAAACTAGATTCGAATGGTCAGATTCAAAATGATAGATTTACTTCATTATATAAATCCACAATTTTATCATTATATAACATAACATCACACAAACTATTATACTATTTTCAAAAAAATATCATGTAATTAAGTGTTTCTCATTTTAATATTATATCATATAGTTTTATGGTTTCCCATCATATAATAACTAAGAAAATTACCATTTTTGGAGGTCTCAGAAATTTATTTTATATTATATTATAAACTTTATTCACTATTGTGAATAAAACTATTAAATATTTTTATTTATTATGAAGTAATTTAAAATTTTAATTTTTAATGAGGTTAATGTGGTAAATATTTTATTTATTTATCCATAGAATAATTATTTAATCATGTCCATTGACTGAAAAAGAGATTTAAAAGATAATTAATTATGAATAATATCTTATATAATGGAGAAAAAAGAAAAAAATATAACAATAAAAATTGTCAATGTTTATAATGGAGTTTATTTCGAATAGATTTACCACAACACTATTTTAGTGGAACCATTTTCTGATTTATGTAGGATACGTTATTTGTGACCTCTTTATTATATAGAGGATTGATTTCTAATGATGAATTAGTCAAATTTTGTATAACATACCCCATATATGTTCTGGGTGTTAAATGTGAGCACAATATGGAACCAAGTTGTAAAAAAATCAGTTTATACCAAAGATAGTGTCCATAAAATTTTTAGGGAGAGAACATTTTCCTAAATATCTCACTACGTTCTGTCATTAGGATGTTCCTTTGGGGATGTAAGATTTTCCATGGAACATTTATTCATTCATAATTTAGATATGAGAAGGAGAGGTTGTGTATTAGTAGGAATTACCACCTCTATAAGGGTAAACTCACAACATATTCCACGTGTTATATCATAGGTGGTATGTGTATGATCCCTCACATGTCCATGACTAAAGATATCTAGATAAATATGATGATGTGACATTTATCAGGCATCCTGTTATAGTTTAGGATCATTAGTTGAGAACTCTTTAGTGGTGGATAATTCTTCTAGTGTGAATTTTAGAAAACCATGTAAGAATCCATAAGACCAATTTCATCCATGAGATAAAGATGCAATATTAGTACCCTTTTCTATGTTATTTTATTCATTTTTATGTTTTTTAAAAATTTGATGTTGGGTAGAATATTACACTGTATATATTTTTTAGAATTACATATCTTATTTAATTAGTTAATATTTAATTTATTTTCTATTGGATTTATGATGGTGATTTATAACTAAATTGATCTATTATAATATTCAATTGTTCACCATAATATGTTTATAATTATAATATTAAATATTAAAAATCATATAAATATGATCCTCTAAAAAATGAAAATTTCATACAAATCGATCCTATAATTGAATATTGATTTAGAAAATAATACATCAATATATTGTATTTTAATAAGGGGTAAATTATGGTTCTATTGTTTTATGTTCTAAAAAATTTACTTGAATTTTAAATACTCTTTTAATTTCATAGTAATTAATTTCTATAATGATTTTATTAATTTTTAAATAATGGTTAAATTCTAAAAATAAACTATTTTAAAAATATTTAATGGTGTTCATAATATCATTGAACAAACTATGGAATATTAGATTTAAAGGAAGTAATATTTGTGCTCTAATAGTATATATAAAAATATTTAATGGTAATGAATCAAAATAGAAAAGTCCATATTAATTTTTATAGGTTCATAGAGTAAAAAATTAAATACACTAAAAACTATTGGTGTTTGATTTAGTTATAATTACACAAGAAAACATCAGCATTTGGAAGGTTATTTGGACCATTAAAACAAACACTATAGAAAATTTACAAGATATTGTTACTAAGATGGAAATAAATGTAATATAAAATTTTTCTGTCATTATTTTAAGATATTAACCATATTAGATAAGATAATAATGAGGAATAAAATTTTCTACCTCCAAATAATATAGAATTTTTTTAAGATATGTAATAAATAATTTATTCTACTTGTACCACAAACAGGTTTAAAACATTATAATATTAAATTTATTTAAATAGTTAAGAAACATATATATCATGAATCATTATTGCATTAATATAACAAATAGTAATAGGAGATTAAAATTCCATTATAATTTTAATAATCACCAAAAAAATATTTAGTGGGATGGTTTAAAAAAATATTACATCAATCAGTTTCTAAAAGGGAGAACTAATGGTTAGACTTAACATGTGAAATTAATTCACCATATTTAAAAAATATTCCTTTACAATTATTTTATAAATACTATTACACATAATTAATATGGTAATATGTAGAAAAGAATTATTTCCTATTTTAAAAATATTACAAAATCCATTAATGGAATGATTTGATAAATATTTTTCGTTTGAGTGTCATATACAAGACACTAATGTTCTATCTGTCACATAAAATGGATATCATGTCTTCATTATCCCTCCTTCTACCCAATCCATATTAATATTATTTTTATTTAATATGAATTCTTTAACCTAGAATGAATCATCCTATATGAATCTACAAACCATAGGAATCAACCTCAAATGATGTTGGCATCCATCAATGAAAATGAAATTCATATCCACATGTGTTTTCTTCCTTCACCAACTCACATTTTATCAAAATATTAATCATTAATTAAGATTTACATTAATTAATATCTATCTTTTATGATGTACTTTGATGTATTTTTTTAAATGTAGATTTCACAATGCCGGTATGATCATAGTTCTCTTTCAAACATTAATTTCATTTCTAAAATCTGTACTAAATATGGAACCCATCAATATCCAAAGGAAAAAATTTCCATTTAATATTTTTAAAGGAGTAAAAGTGGAGTTTAATAATATTTTTTATATTAATAAAAAACTATATATTTCACAATTTTGTGTAATTTGATTGAATGACTATATTCTTATTATAAATGTTTCTATAAATATTTGATTTTTAAAAATATTTTGACATGACTAATTGAAAAAGAGATGAATCTAAATTTAACCCTATGAATCTGAATATATGAATACATAATTAATAAATTTTGTTTAAGGTAGAATTGATATACCCACATGTGATATAATATAATATATACTAGTATTTTACTATTGAGATGGAATTTATCTGTTCATAATAAGGCCTTAATTTGTACATTTATTGTGAAAATAATTATGGTGATAACAAATTTAGATGATATTTTCCAATGATAATATAAAATTTATAACTTCCACCTTTTTAGAAATATATTTTACATAGATAAAGGAAAGCATTTATAATTACTACATTTAGCACTGATATGTGTTTAAATTATCAGTGCAAGATTTAGTGCTGGAAAAAGGTGGTCGTAATTAGTTATATAACTAGCATAGATAATATCTCATTCCATCTACAATAACATAAAAATTCACTTATGAAGATAATACAATGAATCCAAATATATATTATTTAAATTTTAATATTTTTTAAATATAAAAAAATATTTAATTCAATATTTCAATATAAATACATTTACATTGATTTATTTCAATATATTACAATTACGCTGATGTATGATTCTCTTTACAGAAAAATATTTATAACTAATAAAAAATGATCAATCTCATATAATACCACATATATGTTTAAATATAAACATGTAAAAAATTATTTTCTTCATTAATTGAATATATAATGTCTTTTAGTAATACGACATTAAGTAATAAAAATAAATTATATTTGTAACATCATATATTATATTATTAATTTTACTAATTCAATAAATATTTAAATATGAGAAATGATATATAATGAAAAAGTGATTGCATAATACATAAAAAAAATTTCAAATACCATTATGAAAACATAATCAAAACAAATATATAATAGTGTTAGTGAATATAAATTATAGTGTAAAAAATATTTAATCATTTTAGATGAATTAATAATCATATTATTCTATCTTAGTTTCAAGAATATGATGCTTGTTTTCAACTAAATCAACACTTTTAAATTAAAGACAGGGTGTTTGTGTCATAACATTCAACCCATGCATTCGAATGATGTCTCGTTAACTTGTAAATATCATAGATTAATTAAAGATCATTTTCAAATATTTTCATAACAATTAAAGCACATTTTATAAATTTTTAGTATGTAATACATGGTTTGATCTAAAATATAACTTATCAATCGAACATGAACATGTTTTTATGTACTATACAAAACAGATATAAAAAAGTTGTGTATGTTTCTCTTGCATTAAATAAATAAATCAGTGATTATATTTCACAGATATTTAAGATAAATTAGAAATGTATTCCTATTTTTTAGTTCTTAACAATAATTTTTTCTTAGTTTTTGAATGATTAATGTAGAATAGTTTTCTTTTGTTCATTATAAATTCTAAAAATTGAATAATGAAATAATGTTTATTTGTAATGGAATCAAACAATTCATTGTTGTATTTCCATGATGTTCGGGACATCCCATGAACATATTCATTGTTTGGATAATGTAAAACATGTTTTGAATGAAAATATCATTTTTAATTGAAAACACACACATTAAATCCATGCTTCTACACAGTTTATTGAAATAAATTATTTGATTCTTATTATAATGATGTGCATTTAAATGTAAAAAATTAATAAACCATCATTTTCGTACTGTTTCTATCCAGATGTTCCTTCATTATTTATTTAATTGGCATTTCAAAGGGATGTTATGGATGATGATCCTGGCGCATGAGATGTATCTTTGGGTTCCCACATTTATTCAATCATACAAGTGGTTTCCAATAACTTCTCTACACATGATGAGGGTGTTGAGAGTCAAAAATATGTTGAAAAGATGCAAACCATTGAAAAATATTCTCGTGAGGTAGTTCATTATGTTTTTTAGAGGTTCTTCCTACATAACCTGATTCTTTGGGGAAAATTGGTAAATTAATGCCATGGGAAACATATTATTAATTATATATTACACATGAATATGACTTCAAGAGGCCAAATTTTTAATAGAGTACCAAAATGATTCAAAGGATTTTTAATTTTTCACATATTTATGAAATTCTACCTCAAAGATTCCAGTAGTTGTGGCCATGAATCCTATAATGATGCTAATAAAAATAGAAATAAAAATGTGCTTGATAGTGAGGGAATCACACATTCTTCTACAAAGATAATACCATGAAAGGACAATTTGAACATTCCTACTAATGTGGCAATAAAATCATCCTCTAAGGCATGCAAACCTAGTCCTACTCTGAATAAGGAAATAAAAAAGGTGGATATCCTCGAGATATTTAATCAATGTTGTTCATATTTAGAGATGGAAACATATTATGATAATGGTGTGTAGTTTGAAAATGATCATTTATATTATGATGTTTAATTATTCTGATTTTATTTCTAGATGAGGGAATGTACCTTTGTTTAACCTTATCCATTAAATTGTTTACTTTTTCAATTATTTTTAATATAATGTTAGGATATTCTTTTTGTATTTGTATTTGTTTAGTATTTGAGTGAATTTTATTTATATTATGTATTAGGCATTCATTTTTATCTTCTTTGAAACATAAAATGGAAGAAATACAATTTATTTAATTTATAATACTGTGAATGTCAAAATATCATGTGGTTATTCATATGGGTCAAAATTTAATTGATGGTTGTTTTACTTTTTTTTAAGAATATTTAACAATTTTATCTATGTTTTGAGATTCTCAATCTTGTTTTGATGTTCAGTATCATTTACAAATTGATATAATGAAGTTTCAAAAAATATAGTTTCAAAAAATGTATTTTTTTAAAATATGATTTATTGATAAATATCATTTCATGAATGAAGTTGGATAATTTATAATAAAAAAATTATTTTCACCTAATTTATTACACATTTATAATGTAAATTTCTGGAATGAAAATCATAGAATAAATTTTATAATAGTAATATCTCATCAAGAATTAGAAACAAAAAATTCTTAACATACCTCATATACAAATTATTATTGGTTTTATTTAACCAACCAGGCTAGTATCATATCTCCAATAACTAGTTGATAATTTTTGTCTAATATGTCCTCCACATCTAGTAACTGGTTGTTTTCTTATATAAAAAAAAAATCTTTTCACTATAATTATATTATATGAAAGATATTTAAGTTCATACCTTAATCGATGAAAATTATTATAAGAAACATTTCATAGAAAAAAACACAATTTTCATAGTTTAGTTGTTGGATTTGATACAAAACCATAATTACTTATTAAAAATATGATATCATCACCTTTCATATATACACAGTTTAATCCAACACATTCTTTTCAATTGGATAATTTAATAAGCATTTAAGGTTATATAAAAAAATATTAATCTATTTAAGTCATATAAATTCACTAATAAATGTAATTAAAGATAATAATATAAAATAAATAATCTATAGATAAATATCTATTACAAAATTATCATTTTCAAGGGGAGTAGCATCCTAAGGAAGAGATATTATTACCTATATAAAAATATAAAATTCATTCAGAATATATAAGAATCCAATTTAATTAAAATTACATAAATATAAATCATCTTATATATAGAAAAATAAACTATTAAAATACATGTATTTTGAAATCATTTTTTTCATAAATACATCAAAAAAATTCCATGTGTCTGTATAACATGTTTATTTAACAAGTAGGATTCCCATAGAAATAATAATATAAATAAATATTCAATTTATAAAATGTTATTAAATTTTGATTTTATTCTATAATGGATTTCACCTTCCCACACCATTATGTTGTATGTTCTGGTAGTTAGAGGTGTTAAGAGGAGGTTTGAAGAGGTTTGTTCATATTTTAAAGAAACATCCCATCAATGAATTTTTTCTATGGAATAGATTTATGTTTTTTAACATTGAGGGTTTGGTCTGGAGGTATCGATGTCGAATGGTAGGTACATTTTTTGTGTGGTTTCTTTGGATGGATGGTTTGGTTTATTTGAGAGTTTTTTACTATTGTGGGGTGGATCCTTGAGCTATTATATGGGTGATTGGAAATATATATTTGGTAAATTAAATGAGTCCCACTTAGTGTGTAGATAATTAGACAATTTCATAGTTGTATGGAGGGTTATTTTGAGGGATCCCCTATTTATGGGACCCCTAAACCATAGTAATATAGTCTTGGTGTGGTTCTTATATTATGGGTTTATTGATTTCCTTTGGGTATGCTTTGTGGATTAATATTCAATACTTTCAAATACAGTTTATTGAGGTCAGTATTAGGGGTTTTGTTGTTCTTAATGACTATAAGACATAATGAATATGTTAGGTCTTGAAAATGATTGGTTTTTTGGAGGTTTTTAGAAGATATATTCATTTCATTATGGTTTCACCCGAGTTTTATTATATTTAGGCGTTCATAATGGAATGATTTCTTAAATCAATTTAACCAAAACCCATTATTGCATGGGAATAACCCTTTAGTAATTATATATTGTTTTTACATCCATCATATAAATTTAGGCCCCCCTATAAATTCCATTCGTTCACCTTGATTTCCATCAACCATTGAATGATACAATAGTTGTTTTGGGTGTCCATTACATACCTTTTGCATGGGTTTAATCATCATCATTGAGTGATTAATTAGTGATGATCAATGGTGGGTTCTCTAAGAAAATATTAATAATCCTAATAAAAAATGAATATTATTATTTATAAGTATTAATTTAATTGATTTATTTTTATCATAGATTTATAAATAATTTTATAAGATATTTCAGTTACAAAATCATTTTGTTTGAGAAAAATGTATTTTTCAAAAATTATAATATTTTATTTAAAAATAAATAAATTTATTTCTGAAATTAAATTTTAAAAAATAAATATTTTTTTTAATAATAGCATAAAATATATCATAGGATGAATATTTGGTATTTTTTTGACAATTTTTAAATTTTGGCGAATAATGAAAATATCAATTTTGGCATTACTATCATATAATTTAATTAAATAAAGTAATTTAAAAGCCATGTTATATTCTATATTTGGTTTTACAGTAACATGAGATCAATATTATTTATAATAAATGAAATAAGTTTCTATAAAGAATAATTGTATATGATTTTGTTATAAGTTCATTGTTTTTTGTAAAACGTAATTTTCAAAAAACATTTTTCATTTACTTTTTTTCACTACTATTAATAGTATCTTCTTCAAGTTGGGAAACTTGTATCCTAAAAACATATTTTATAATATTAATCAATAGTACAAATTATTTTAATTAGTTCAATTTAATTTTTGGTAATTTTAAAAAGTCACCATGGTAATGACGTGTTACCAGGGTAAAGGGTAAATCCTGTTAATTAAGGTATAAACTAAGTGATAAGGTGAAAAAATATTATATTAACAATTAATAGATGATTGAATTCAGGCCATTATAACAATATCATCAATATTGGATCATTTTCGCCACATTCCAGTAAATAAGAAAATATAATATTTAAATATTCAAAAAAATTACAAGTGTTCAACTGTACTCACTTATAAAGGTGATTATTTTATCCTCTATTCCTAAATAATTTAGAGAAGTATACTTCAACCAAGACTGAAATAAATATTAAAAAAAATATGAACTGATTTCATAATGGAAATAATCTTCATAGATTTCCAATCCTATATGGATTACGGTGTTACCTAAAGGGAGATACCTGGGGAGAAGTAATAATTCTTAACCTAATTACTTTTAGTTTATTTCATCTTCTACCTCCAAAAAAAGATATTAAACCTTGATGAAATAAAAAAAATTATTAAATATACTTAAATTTTAATATCTTTTTTCAACCCTTTTTAATCTACTTTTCTATATTGTTGAAAATAAAAACTTCACTTAAGCATATATGCGAACTACCAATTCCACAAATAGACATGTCTCATTTTTCATTACTGGATCATATAGTTGGTTAAAATGATGAAAAAAATATATATATGATATTAATGATATAATTACTACTCTTTAAATATAATATATTATGTACCTTATTACCCTATAACAAGTTAGAAATTAATAATATCACTCATGTTTATGTGTAGATTACCATATCAAGTAAGCGATGTGATTAATTTATCATATCCACCTTACAAGGCTATTAATAGAAATGGAAAAAAAGAATATATATAAAAATTATAAAATATTTTTCATTCTGTAAATTTAAATTATTATTCACTTTATATATTTTACAACCAATATAAAAATTAAAAATCTCTTTCACATGTTTGTATTGACTACACTTTCCATGAAATGATGTGGTTCTTTTTTCATCACCACTATACAAAGATAGTTTGAAAAGTGAAAATAATTTATAAATATAAAAAATATAACATTTTTAACACTATTAAGGAAAATTAACCATATCCGCGATTACCATGTTCAATGAACCAATTTTTTTGATGTTATAAACCAAAAAATCCCAAAACATCCAACATAAACTTAACCATTTTAGTAAAAAAAATAAAACATGGAATTAAATAAAATAAAATGAAGAAAGATAATGAAATGAAAAGGAGAAAATTTATTAAAAAATTATAAAGATAATATAATTTTTCATTCATGATTTATAGAACATATGAAATTAGTTGAGACTTAAGGTAATAGTTCTTTATTTAATTTTTTTAAAGTATTCCTTTCATATATTTATCCCCTATATCCAGGTTCAAAAAAATAAAACAATAGACTTCTGATTTATATATAATTTATTATTAAAATTCATTTTAATCGACTTTTAACATTATTTTTAAAGGATTAAAATTTATTAATTTAATAATTTTATGTATAATTCATTTAAATATTTTTTTACCAATCTGAGAATGAATGTTTTTTAACAGGTACTAAATGACCAAATTCTCCCAAAATCCTAAAAATTATTATTATCAGGAATAAATTACATGTCTATATGGTTTTTTCAGAGAAAATATTCTCTTAAATATTTTATGAATGTTTAATTTAGTGATTCTATAGAAATAGAAATCTTTTATCCTCTATATGAGGTAACTGAATGTGTTTTAAAATATTGTATGGAATGAAAATTGAAATGTTTTTTATTATTTATGAGGAATAAATATTTGCATTCATGAAATGGTTCTTCAATGGTTTATATGAATTATGGGTGATCCTGATATCGCTTTTATAGTGTGTGATCCAAATATAGCTCACTAATGATGTGAGAAAAGTGATAGATCTTACCAATGATTGCTTACTCTTAATATATATGGGAATTATCTAGATAGGTGAGTCCATTATGAGGGAAATATAATGATGATTTCCTATGATACCAATCTGATATCATTTAAAAGGTTGGTAAAGAACTTATTTTGATTTTAAATGTTTTAAAATTGAACTTATGTTTTAATGGAAGGTTTTTTACCTTCATTTAAAAAATAAAGGTAAAAGGATTATTTTTTAAAGATAAGTATTCAAGATTTTTTATGTTTTCCATCAAAACCTAATTATTATTATTTTTTCTCTATGATTTGATATAAATTATTTTATGAAATATATTATGAATTTAATTTCATTCACTGAAATGAAAATGGATTTTTTTGATCAAATATTTCTTATGAAAAAGGAAAACACTAATATTAGATTTTTAGGTTTACAAATAGGTTAAAATAGTAATTTTATATTATTCCACATACCAAAATTTTTTTCGCAAACCATGTTTTAAAATTATTTTATATATGTCATAAGGAAGAGTAGAAATGTTAATAAATTCCAAAATCCATATTTGGGAGTTGCATTGAATAAGTAAAATGTATCTTTATAAAGAAATTTTTATGTTGAAAAATTAACACTATATGGAAATAGAATCCTTATAACGTAATTTTTTACCTAACTCTACAATACACTAATCTAAAAAGGTTCAATAAATTTTAAAATTCGTTACACTTATAATAAATCATGTAATTAGGGGTTTTTTTAAGGTGATATGTCTTGTAGCTACTATTAGTAGAAAGTTTAGGTAATGTAAGAGGTTAAGAAAATGTTAAAATACCCTTTAAGGATAGTATAATTTATGGTCACATTAATACAATATGAATTTTGAATATTTCAATGTTGCATCATATTACCCATGTCCGAGGAAATATTACAGCCGATGTAGGGAGGAATCAAGAGGGTAATAACGCTCTAAATTAGTAATGTAGAATAGTTGGAACATTGTTGTTTGTTTTACTGTTCACTTAGTTCATAGAAGATATTTACAGTGAATCCCATGAAATAGAGTGACTAAATATACAATAGAGGAACATGTTTATAGTGTAATATTTCATGAAACAACAACCTCCAATATTCTATGGATCCTCAAACCCAGGGACATCTGAAGAATGGATAATTCCAATGGAGAAGATATATTATTTTTTGAGATGTTTAGAACATAAAAAGGTAACCCATTATATTTATTTTATAAAGGTGAAGCTAGTAAATAGTGGTATTTTGTAAAGAACATTATTTAAGTCGATGAAATTGATTCTATGGATTGGAAAAAATATAAATTTCTATTCATTGAAAATTATTTTAATAATGTAATTTGAATGAGAATACATAATATATTCTTGGAATTCTAGTAAAACTAAGTGGAATTTATTTCCATATAAAAATTTAATTTTAATACATTGTCTAGGAATTCCCTAAATTTAATTATGAACCATGATAATAAATTTGAACAATTTTACTCATGGATGAATAAAATTTTATAAAGAACTCTAGTTTATCGTTTCTTAGGATTTTATGAGGAAATTGGTGTAGTGTGATGATATATTTGATATGATATATTTCAACATTTACAATAACAAGGATAGAAATAAATCTAGGTGGAAGGAAATATGGAACCATTCATTAAAGAAACAAAGATGTAATAAAATTCAATTACACTTTTTTGATAATGGTGGAAAGAATAATTGGTGATAAGGTATTATGAGGTCATATAAGTGTTATATACATTGAAAATGCGAACACATGGATCATGACTACAGTGAAAGGGGTAATGGAAATTTTCAAACTGGTAAATAAAATCTATAAGTGAAAAGTTTTAATTGGAAGGATTCTAGAAATAATTTTAATGTATGATTGATGCTAGTTAGTCTAGGGGGTAATTTTCATTCTTGAAAATAGAATGGTTTAAAAAATAATATTTATACTACAAAAATAGATATCATACCCTCAAATGAAATTGTAATAGTAACATTTCTTGTATTTTCAAATTATTCCATTGTTTATTTTGATCTGGGATCCATTCATTGATTTATATTTTAGAAATATGAATGTATAAAGGAAATATCCTCTATATATCTGATGATTGAACTAATATGTAAATCTACTTATTGTAGTATAATGGAAATTAGACTTTATAAAATATTTTAATTATCATATACGGTATGGTTTTTAGAAAAAAAACATTGTTATATTGACCATTGTAGAGTTTGATGTTATTATGGAAATGGACTGGCCATTATTTTATCATTTATAAATTGATTATAGATCAAAAAAACACATATTAAATTTTAATATTATGTTTCATTTAATATCTAAAAAATATTTAACACCTTTTAAAACATAAGAAGAAGCTAATAAAGTGATAAAATATTTTAGTGGGTGTCATATTTCACATATTGTTGAAACGAAAGGAACTATTAAAATTGAATATTTATGAGTAGTAATGGAATATCTTTAGGTATTTATAAATTTCATTCCTATTTTTATTCCTTATTGGTAAATTGATTTTAAATTTTATTTTGTGCCAAATGTTATTCCAATTTTGAAATTTCTTTAACAAATAGATTCAGTTGAGTTGTTAGAACTGAAAAATTGGTGACATGAGTTTCTTCAGAAGGGTTATGTCAACTATAGAACTTCTCATTAGGGTTCACATGTACTATTTTCTAAAATAAGGATGGTTCCATATGACATTGAATTGATTATAGGTTACTCAATAACACCACTATTAGGAAAAATTATCCATTTCACATATCAATGACATATTTTATCAGCTCTAGGGAATAGTTTCCTTGAAAGACTGATCTCATGTCTAGTCATCACCAGCTGAAGGTGAAGCAAGAATAAATTCTATATATATCTTTATGTACAATGTATTTTCATTATGAGTCTATGTTGATTCCATTCATGTTAACACATACACTATATGTGTTTATGGATCTTATGAAATGAGTGTTCCAGGTGTATTTTGTTGAATCTATGGTTGTGTTTTTCATTGATATTCAATTATAAAAAATATATAAAAACATCCTAAAAACACATAAGGAAAATTTTTCAAACATTAAATGTGAATAATCGGTATAGAAAATTTAATAAATGTGAATTTGGGTTAAAATATTTTTATTTACATGTGTATAGTGATTATAAATATGAAACTATTATTTATCCTTCTAACACTAAGATTTTAGAAGAGTGGATAAGTCCTAAAAATGTCAATGGGGGGTCAAAATATCTTGTATTATTTCGTTACCACAAAGGGTTTGTTGATAATTTTCTCTATTTTCTATCCCACAAAATAAGTAACATGAAATGGTGTTAAATTCATCTAAATAATGGAATGTGATGAATTAATTAATCAATTGAAAATATTATTAGTAAATTATATAATTTTAGCAGTGTAAAAAATAAATTATTCATCTGATATTTAATATGATTATTATTTGAAGGGAATTGGTTACGTATTGATGTGGAATGATTGCGTGTTTATGCATGCGTAATTTAAAATTAAATCACATGTGTTTAATCATTCTAGACATGACACTCAGATACCTTTATTAGTCTTTTCTTTATAAAATTTGAGGCATTATTTATAGGCTATAAATATTAAATATATACGTATTAGTAAATTTTAATGTATCTATTAATTCCAAAAGATTTGAACATGAGGAAGAGAAGATGGATATAACATGTAGGGGATTATGATTTCACAATTTACTATCATCCATGTGAATTAAATTAGGTAAATGAATACATGAGTCGAAAATATAATCATTCAATTTCTATGTTTTGATAGGAACATGATCCAATAGTTATTGATTTAATGAATAAGGGCCATAAAATTTGCCATGTACAAATGCATTCTATATTTTCATAGTTATTAGTGAAGTTATATTTGTTTTGAAAAATTATTGTGGATCGGAAAGAAAAAACAGGTTTTATAAGAATGATTAAAATTTGTGAATAATTTTTTGTATATTGAGATTAATTTTGATGTTAAAATTACTTATTGGATTTGAAAATACATTGTGTGTGTCAAGTGATTCCATGTTGTAGATGGAAATGTTATATAAAACTAATAGATATTTGTTTTATATTCATCTTAGCAGCACTATGATCTATGGATTCCAATTAATAGTATTTCTAGATATAATATATAAAGAAGGGTTTTTATAATTTCACTATGAAATGTTTGACTTATCAATAGGGTAATTTGTGTAAAAAATTACAAATTCAGGGTCCTTCATCTTTTTTATATAAAATCATGTTACCTTATTTTAGGTATTCCATGACCCTTGTTTTAACCTCCTTTATTTTAGGTATTTTTTTATATCTATTTGAGAGAATTCGAAAACAATTTTCAGACCATGGGGCTATGCACATTTGGAACATAGTTATAGAAAACTGTGAGGCTTGGAATATGAATATATGTATCGTAGGTTGAGCATCTATAGGTTGGATAAAGGTTTTCGAAAACATATGGCTAACCCTGAAACATATTCCCCCATTGATACTAAGGTTTCCAAGGATGACACATTATTTAAAAAACTATGGGACCACCTAAGAGAAATCATAAAACCCATTCTGTTTAAGCACATGTTTAGGGAACATACGTAACACCACATGATTTCATAGTATGTTATCTCATTAATGTAATTCAATATCTTGTGCTACACACAACACCGAGTTCGATGGAACCCCAACTTACCAAACTAACCATTCAAAAAGAAGTTATGAATAGTATTAAATACATTTTTTATTTTATATACTCCATATAATTCTAAAATCCATATTTGGTGTTTCTTAGACATAATATAAGGACAAATTCAATTTTTCAGATAAAATATGTATTTTTTCAAGAAATGAAATTTCACCAGCTTTTATTGGAAAATACTTTTTAAATCCAATATTTGACACTTTTATATTTTTAATTTGACTAAATAAACTTCTTATGTACAATAGGGACACAAAAATTTAGTTTGGATTAATATTTTTTAATTTCTTGATAACATTAATATTTTGATATATAGTGAAAAATACTAAATTTTAAATGAAAACAAATTGTTTAATTAAAATAATTTATCAATTTAAATAATTTAATTGAGTGGTTTTAAAAACGAATTAGATTATATTTTTATCATTTAATATAATGTATGTCATTTTATGTAATTTGACATTTAAATTGGATATAAACACATTTCAATCTTTTGATAGTTTCTTCTTCTTTAAAACTCGCTTTCTAGTTTTGAAAAAAAGAAATTAATTTTAAATTAATTAATGAAAATTCTATGTTTTGAATTTGGTAAAATAGACAACATTTTTTAATTTTTAATATCAAAATTAGCTTTGGATGAATTTTTTGTATTTTTTAGAAATCATTCAATTTTTGATGAATAGTTGAAAACACTGCGTTGTAGATAAAAATTGACTTTTTCATTTCCATAATTATTTTTAATTTAAATTATTTTTGAAGTCAAAATAGAAAAATAATAAATAAATTAGTATAATGTATTTTATTTGAGTCATTTTAAAATATGATTATATATATAATTTTATTAAGCTTTTTAACATATTTTTCCCACCATCTAGGAACATTTGAAAAATTTCATAAAATGAAATTTTAACACTTCTATGAATTGAATTTAAAAACTCAGAGAGACACAGTTGACATTAGTAAGTAAAATTTGGTTCTATAGGATGACACTGATTTTTGGAGAATAGAAAATTTTGAATTTTATTTACCATAGTTAATAATAAATTGGGTAATTAAATGTAAGAATGATATTATAATTACCATAACACATTTTCTAATTCTTTTGGATAAGTTTTGTCAGACCAAAATAACCCTTAGTTATAAAATATTATCCTTTTTTATCTACTTTTATTAGATTAAGTCATTTATTATTATTTTATTTAAAGAAGAGTTAAAAGTGATAAATTCAAATTTTAATAACTAAAACATTTTTTATATAGGGTTATACATATGATAAATTGGACTATAATAAATAATTAGAGATATAAAATAATTTCCAACATAATTCTATTTTATTTATAATTTTTAGACATTAAATAATTAAATTTATTTATGACACAATGATGATGTCGTAATTACCTTATTAATAAACAATTAAAATAATTGTGATTCTAAATATCCATATAAAGGTAAATTTATACTTTTTAGGAATTAAAATAATTTTATTGGTTACTGTTACATGTTAGGGTTGATTTAATGTATTGTTTCTTAAGTAATCATGTTTTTTTACTTCCAAAAAAACAAATACTAAATAATGTCAAAATTGACCTAAATGAGTTTTTAAAACAAATACTATATTATTAAATGATATAATATTCTAAAATATATAAGGATCATCCAAAAGACTTATATAATGATAGATATGTCAGTATTGAATCACTTGGGGTTATTTTGGAATTTTATATTCTGTTTATTAGTGATGTAATATTAAAATACAAGAAGACATTGTAATAGTTAAATTATTTAACTACGAGTTAAATTTAAAAGATATGGTAAATATGGCGACCTAAACATGTATAAAACTTATCTTTTGAAAACATTTAGACCCATTCCAAAATTATCCTAGAAATAAATCCATTTTTAGCCATTATAAACCGAATATGATTTAATAATAAGAAAATATTTCAAGCTTTTCCTAAAGTGACCCTCACCTATATTGTAAAAGGGTACTTCCACATTCCATAATTTGACACCTCCAAATCCATTTGGCTCAGACAAAACATGATCAAATATCTTCCCAACTACCCTAAACTCATCTTATAGTGCTTTCATTGATCATAAAGCCAACATAAGAATCCCCTTTTATCAAATCAAAAGGAAGCACCAAAAGAAGAGGTAATAATCTCATCACCAATTTCAAATATCTTTTCATCTTCCACTTCGTATTTTGGTTGTTTCCACATAAAAATAACAACTCCAATACCCTATACATATTATGATGTTATTATAAATATGGTACCACCATATACATTACTCTATCCATCCTATGAATGGAAAAGTTGCCATACATGTTTACGTACAACTTACCATCTCCACGTCGTGTTGTAGTTTTTTATTCAACACTTCATTATTTTTATGGGTATAATAATGAGTATAATTGATGTAAATAATAAATATAAAATTTTCATGATTCTTTATATATGAAATAAAATCCAATTACATACTATTTCACCATCAATAAAATGATATTTTCACTCGTACGTACGTACGTCTTACCGTATCCATGACACAATGAAATTTATCTTCAACGATCACCATTAAATAATTTTTATAAAAATATATATTTATTAAGTATGAGATATATGAAATAATATTTCAAATATAATAATATATATTTTGGTATAAAAATATATTTCTTTTACTTCCGTATTATTTGATATGAGAACAGAAACAACATCCATGCGTACGTACGGACTACCGTCTCCATGAATGGGGTTTCCATTGCATATATCTATCTATTATACATATTTATATTATGGATATATATGATATATAAATCATGTTTCATATTATGAATAATTTAAATCATGATCTATGTGATACGGTCATGAATAAAAAATTAAAACGTATACGATAAAGAAAGCAATTATTACCCGGATGGTTACTTTGACAAGGAAATTATTATTAAATGGGTAGTATAATGTCATAAATGAATCATATATGATATAATTAATATTAATATGTTTATGGTATAATTTAATAACATACAATGTTCATTATATAAGAGGTCAAATGTACCCTCGACTAATGTAAAGAATAAGGTAAGGGTTAATTCCTGAATCTTATTATTATCCGAGATTGTTTATATGTAAGTATTTACTGGGAAATTTTTATCATCTTTTTCCGTGTTTCATAAAACTGTTTTTAAAATAAATATTTTATGTTTTTTGAAGGGAATATTAAGAAAGATCATCATTTTAAATGTTTTAATGATTTTTTTTCTAAATTAGTTTAATTAATATCCATGTTTTGAAAATGATTTTAAGGATTTATTTATACGGACATGATTGTTTTAAAATGTTAATTACTTTAAAAAAGTTCAAAGTGGTATGGGACACATTGATTCAAAAATATATTTTAAATGACATCATTTATAAATGCGTGACTTTTAAATGATTTAACAAAACAGGTTATTAATTTCAAAAAGTTTTACTGATCATTTTCAACTATGTAAACATCCTTTACTGGAAATTATTCTTGATTGAGGTTGATTTATTATAATACAATATTCCATATTATATTGAATGAGTTATGATATGTTTGACTGTGGATGTTCTATTTTTATAACATTCATTGATTATGGTTAAAGTATTGACATTTTGTATGCTACTTTTAATACAAATGATTATGTTATGTTTCAAAATTTTCATATGAGGAATGAATTGGACTAATTATGTGACAGGTGGGGCCCGCTATAGCTCCTCGAGGCACCGGTAGGTCTAATCAGACAAATTAGGGACTTGGAAGAAGGCCTTGAGAATTTTTTTTAGTCTTGGCACGAGGCCTTTATTTTTTGTTTATGATGCTGACATTATGCCTTCCCTCATTATGAACTTCGTTATTACATGTGATTATTCGACTAGTAGAATATCCATGTGCATGTTTATACGGAATTGATAGATATATTTTTTTATATTAGCTCCCATATTATGTTTAAAAAGGATTTTGTTTTTATAAAACATATTCCCTTAAATGTATATAGATTTCACTAAATTATTTACCCTTACTCAGCATCTCAACTCACCCCTTTCTTATGATTTTTTTTCCGGATGCCTAGCAGTGTATTGTGATTTATATTCTGGTTTCAGCTGGAAGAATAATTTAATTCACAAATGAATTTTTTATGTTGTGTGTGAATGAATAATGTAACATTCATGTATGTAATCGATTTTTCCAAGACAACTAAACTAATCGGTCCTTTGGGACATGATTCACTGTAATCATGCTAGTGTATTCAAATAATGACCTGACTCTGGGTAACATGGGTTAGGGCATTATAGTTGGTATCGGGGGAGGTTTAGTACAAAACTTGGAAACTATATTTATAAAAACACTGATTAGAGAACATTACCCAAAGATAAACATTGCGGATTAGCATATAAGAACATTATAGAATTTTGGTAATGTTGAGATTTTGTGAGTTTTTCAAGAAATACATCCTTGTATGGATACGAGATGGTAGAGGTAGCTCTGGAACATATGTACCTAGGAGTGAAAACTCTAACAAGATGTTTTGGAAATGACCGAGCTATCCTGGTAGCCAAAAATGGTTCAGGTTTCACTCTTAGTATTGACACTCCTCGGGGATATGCATAGGGTAATTCACATTTTATTTACAAACCAATATCAAGGATTTATGAATAAATACATCTCAAAGAAAAAAAATTTATGATTATAGATTTTATATATAAATTTTTTAATTTAGGTTAGGTATTTTAAATGTTTTGAATTACTCTTTGCTATTCATAAACTAACCTAGTGAATGCCATTGTTTAGAAATGGTGCCCAGTAGAAGGAATGATAACTTCAGTAATACGCATGATCCAAATCGTGTTAAGGACCACATCTTTCATGGTCTTAAGCCCTAATTTAGAAGGGAAATAGCCTTATAGGTATTATCATCATTTGAAGAAATAATATCATTTGTTAATAAGATATGTAAATAATTATATGAGTTCTATGTCTTTTAAGGGAAGCTAGAGAAGATAATAATGGTATAGAGAATGATGGATAAAGGGAAGAAGGGAAAGAAGAATTTTCCCATATGTCATATCTATGGAAAGAATCACCGAGGTAAATTCCTGAAGGGAATGTTAGTGTGTTATATATGTGGAGAAAATAGACACCATGTACTTGATTTAATGGGTAATAAATGGGTTTCAAATGTACAATGCTTCATCTTCAAAGAGTTGGTACATACGAGAATCAATGTGCCAATCATCCGAGTATACCCCAAAGGATGTTATTGGATAAAAATCAAGTTATGATACTGCCTCATATGAAGAATAATAATTAGAATTCTTATACTTTTATTAATGAATTATGTCATTTGAGTGTTGTATCAACAATGTACTGGTAATATTAATTATGTAAATAAATAAGGATTGTATTCGAGTACTATTTATTTAAGGATTTGAGAATATCTAGTACTATGAAATGTGACTCAATAGAAAGATAATTTTTTTTGAAAAATACATGGCTGAAGGAAAGGTAAGCCTCTATATGGTTCTGATACTGAGGAAGTGATTTTGGAATAACAGATGGTTGATTTCGATAAATTATTTGGGATATTCATGAATACCTTGGAACTATTTAATGGTTTATTTATTCTATCATTGTTGGAGTATTCAAAATTTTTGGATATAAGGAATATATCTAGTATTCTATATGGAATAAAAGAAAATGAATGTACTCAATAAGGTTTTTTTGGTAATTCTGGATGTTACCATGTTTTAAGAGAATACATGATGAAGGTACTCATATGTTATTATGAGAAAAAAGAGATCTTAATTATGTTATGTTGACCTTCCTTGCAAATTTTTGGAATATGAGTTTCAAAACAAGTATTTTGGAAAAGTATGGAGATTGAAATGGATTATGTTGGACATTGGATTCAGTGGTTTAAGGTTAAAACATTTCTTAAGATTATTTTTTTACTTTTTTTATAAAATTGACAACCTGAAGGTTGGGCGTTAACCTGTCGCGTCCATCAAGGACGTGATACTTGAACCCACAATTGAAGGGCGACAAGGGTGCATCACCTACCACTAGACTCTGTGATATCCTGGTTTTTATAATATATTGTTTTTAAATTATTTTATGGATGATTTATAAATTTATTTTTTAAAAACCCTATATGATTAGAATAAATATAATATTTGTGAGTTCTATTAACTTTTGGAGTGAAAGGTGAGTTTTTTGTAGAATTTAGTTAAAGAATGGAACTATTCTTTTCATGTACATTTTTTCTTATTCTATGAAGAAATTAAATCTTTATATTAAGGGAAAAGATCTTAAAACCAAATTTTTTTATCATAATACATTATTTTTTGATGAACCAATAATATGTTAAGTCATCATAGATTTATGGATTTGAGGCCTACATTTTCTATTTATTGTTAACTTTTTTTTATTGATGAGGTCAATCACTCCCTATAAATATTTACATTTTTTCACCAATTATGTGTGTCAAATTTCCACCAAAGTACTCTTCTTTGATATCATAATTTGGTGGTGACTATTTCTCTTCCCTTTCCCTCTTATTAAGACTAAATTTTATTAACACTATTTTCGATGTGGGTTTTCCACAAATGTATTTTATATTTTGAATGATTTATTTTTGAAGAAAAATTTAAAATTGAGAGGAGGAAATTTATTTAAGGAGGTTAGAATGTAACACCCCATGATTTCATAGTACATTATCTCTTTAAAGTAATTCAATAGCTTGCGCTACACGCAACATCGAGTTCGACCACACCACGACATACCAAACTATCGTTTCGAAACGAAGTTATGAATAGTATTAACTATATATTAAATTTTATATAATCCATATAAATTTAACATCACTATTAGGTGTTTCTTAGACATAATATATGAACACATTCAATTCTTCAGATAAAATAAATATTTTTTAAAAAATGCACTTTTATCGCCTTTTTATGGAGAACGCTTTATAAATAAAATATTTGACACTTTTATATATTAAATTTGATAGAATAAACTTTTTATATGAAATAGAGACATAATAATTTTGTCTAGATATTCTCTTTGTGACTTTTCTGATAACTTTCATGTTTTGAGGAATATTGAAAAATACTATATTTTAATTGAAAATAACTTTTTAATAGAAATAATTTATATTGTTAAATTATGCATTTGAGTGGTTATAATGTATAATTAGTTTATATTTTTATAGTATAATATAATTTATTTCATTGTATGTAATTTATAATTTAAATTGGATATAAACACATGTCAATCTTTTGACAGTTTTTACTTCTTAAAAACCCGCTTTCTGGTTTTGACAAGAGGAATTAATTTTAAATTAATTAATGATAAATATATGTTATGAATTTGGTAAAATAGACATCATTTTTGAAATTGGAATACCATAATTATATTTGGGTGATTTTTTGTTATTTTTCTAAAAACATTTTATTTTTGATGAATAGTGAAAAACTCTGCGTTGTAGATAAAAACTGACTTTTTCGATTAAATAATTATTTTTTTATTTAAATTTATTTTAAAGTAGAAATATATAAATAATAAGTATATTAGTACAATATAATTCATTAGAGTCAATTTATAATAAGATTATATATATAAAATTTTATTAAACTTTTTAACGTCTTTTATCCACCTTCTAATCACATTTGAAAATTTGCATAAAAACTAATTTTACAACTTCTGTGTATTGAATTTCAAAAATCCAAGAGACACAGTTGACATAAATAAGTATAATTTGGATTAATTGGATGAAAATAAGTTTTTTTGAATAGTAACATTTGAATTTTATTTACCACGGTTAAAAGTAAATAGGGTAATTAAGGGTAAAAATGATATTATAATTACCCTAACAAATGTTATAATTGTTTTGAATAAGTTTTTTTCGACCATAATAAACCTTATGAATAAAATTTTATCCTATTTGATACACATGGATTAGATTATGCAATTTATTATTATTTTATTTAAAGAAGAGTTAAAAGTTAAATTTAAATTTTAATAACTATAACATTTTTAATATCAGGTTATATATAAGATCAATTTGACTATAAATATTCAATAGAAAGATAAAATTATTTAATATATAATTGTATTTTATTTATAGTTTTTATAAATAAATTAATTAAATTTATTTATGACACTATGATGATACAATAATTACCTTATTAATGAAAGATTTAAATATTTGATATTATATATATCCAAATAAATTTATATTGATACTATTGATGAATTAAACTAATTTTATAGGTTAATATGACATTTTAGGGTTGATTTAATGTATTTTTTTTGAATTAATCAAGTTTTGTTGACTTTCACATAAACCTAACACTAAATAGTGTCAAAATAGACAAAAATGAGTTTTAAAACAAATACTATATTATTAAAAGATATAATATTCTAAAAATATAATTTTTAGCCAAAAGACTTATATTAGGATATATATGTCAATAATGATCCAGTTAGTGTTCTCTTGTAATTTTATAGTATGTTAATTAACCATGTAATATAAACATACATGAAGACATTGTAAAAGTTAAAATATTTCACTAAGAGTTAAATCTAAAAGATAAGGTTAATATAGTGATCTAAAGATTTATTAAACCTCATGGTTGAGAGTATATAGGCCAATACCAACTGTGTCCTTGAATTAAATCCATTTTTAGCCATTAGAAACTGATAATCATATTATAGTAAAATAATATTTCAAGCTTTTCCTAATGCGACCCCCACCACTTTTATAAAAGGATACTTCCCCTTCCCTTAATTTCACACATCCAAATCCACTTGGCTTGGAGAATACCCACTCAAATATCCTCCTACATTCCTTAAATTCCACCAAAAGGAAATTATATGAACAAAAATCCAACTTAAGGATTCCTTTTTATCAAATCAAATGGAAGAACCCGAAGAAGAGGTAATAATTTCATCACCTATTTCAATGTTCATTTGTTCCCTCACTTCTTCTTTCCTTGTTGTTTCCATATAAAACTAATAAATCATGTACCCTATATATAATTTGATGTTATTATGTATATGGTAAAACTATATTTTCTATTCGATCAATCTTATTAATGACTAGGTCATAATACATTCCAAAGCATGACTTACCGTCTCCACATCATGGTGTAGTTTTTTATTCCACACATGATTATTTGGATGGGTATAATAAT
The DNA here is from genome assembly GCA_963277665.1 of Viscum album. NCBI lineage: Eukaryota > Viridiplantae > Streptophyta > Magnoliopsida > Santalales > Viscaceae > Viscum > Viscum album. The sequence goes on from OY728127.1 coordinate 608,857,266, forward strand.
GAGTATAAATTATTTAAATAATAAATATAACATGTTAATGATTCTATATATATGTTATAGCATGAAATTACATATTATTTCATCTTTAATATAATGATATTGTTGCTCGTGTGTATGTAAGGCTTAGTGTGTCCACGATGCGATTAAATTCAACTTCAACGATCACCATTTGAGAATTTTTATATACACACACACATATATATATTTATATTTTGATTAAGTATGAGATATAAGAAATAATATTTCTACAGGAATAATATATATTTATATAGAAAAATATATGTAGTTTACTTACTTTTATACTATAAGATAAGAGAACAGAAACAATGTCCATGCATACGTACGGACTACCGTCTCCATTAACTGTGTTTCCATTTCATGTATCTATATATTATAAATATTTATATTCTTAATATATATTATATATAAATAATTTTATATATTCTGGATTTATTTAAATCATGATCTAAGGAATACGATCAAGAATAACAAGTTAAAACACATACGATAAAGAAAGCGATTATTACCTGAAATGTTACTTTAACATGGAAATTTTTATTAAACAGGTAGTATAAAGTCATAAATGAATCATACATTATATAATAAACGTTAATATGGTTTTGGTATAATTTAATTACATTTCATGTCCATTATATAGGAGGATAAATGTACCCTCGACTGAAGAAAAGAACAAGGTAAGGGTAAATTTCTCAATCTCATTATTTTCCGAGATTGTCTATGTGTAAGTATTTCCTGAGAAATTATTATCATCTGTGTACCAATTTCATAAAAATTATTTCAAAAATAATATTTTAAGGTTTTTTTGGTACTCTTTAGCAAGATAATCATTTTAATTGTTTTAATGATTTATTTTTCAATTTTTTTAAATAATTTCATTATTTCAAAAATGATTTTAATGATTTCATTATATAGACATGATTTTTATAAAATTATAATTCCTTTAAAAAGTATCAAAGTGGGAAAATTTGATTTAATAATATATTTTAAATTATAAATGCCAGACTTTCAAATGATTTCACAAAAAGGGATATTTCTCATAATGAGTTTTTCTGGTCATTTTCATCTTTGTAAACTTCCTTTATTGGATACTATTCATGATTGTGGTTGATTTATTATATTACAATCTACCATATATTATTTAATTATTTATGATATGTTCGACTGGGGATGTTCACATTTTCTACCTTTCATGGTTTATGGTTAAATTATTTACATTTTGTAAGCTAGTTTTAATACAAATGTTTGTATTATGTTTCAACACTATCATATGAGGAATCAATGGGACATAATAAGTGATGGGTCGAGACCGCTATAACTCCTAAATACATCTGTAGGTCTAATGAGAAAAATTAGAGTCTTGGCACAGGGCATTGATAATTTTTTTATTTTTAGTCTTTTAATGAGGCCTTAAATATGTGGTTATGATGTCTGACATTATGCATTCCCTCATTATGAAATTATTAATTACATGTGATCATTCGACTAGTATTATATCCATGTTCATGTTTATATGGAAGTGTAGGATTTATTTTTTCCATATTATGATCAATATTATGTATAAAAGGGCTTTTGTATGTATTACGCATCATTCCTTAAAATATTATAGCTTCTTATAAATTATTTACCCTTATCGAGCATCTAAGATCAACCATTTCATAGGTTTTGTTTTACCAGGATGCCAAGAAGTGTATTGGGATTTATATGTAGGTTTATGCTATAAGAATAATGGAATTCTCAAAGGATTTTTATGTTGTGTGTGAATGTATAATTTAATTTTTATGTATAAAATCTATTTATCAAGACTCCTAAACTGATTGATCCTTCAAGACATGATTCCTTGTAATCATGGTAATGTATTAAAATAATGCACTGGCTCTGGGTAACTGGGGTTGGGGCTTTACAACATAGTTTTCTTAACCAAATGTCCCTACCTAGAAATCCATGTCGATGGGTTTTAAGTTTCCCAATATTACTATTAAAATCACCCAACCGTCACAGTTTACCCATACACTCCCTATTTAATCATTATCTAGAATCATTTATCTTTAAAGACTCCCAGGATTCATTTTTTACTCTTATATAAACAGTTCTTGTTGTATCAATGTTTTGGTTATTGTGTTGAATCTCTTAGCAGAAATTGAATATCCTCTAATATGGTTTCTTCCAATCCCTCATTCTATCGTCTTTATAATGTGGTGTTTCACAATGTTATTGATAGATCTAATAAATGTTTTAAGGATCATGATTCTAGGTTGTGTGTACTGATCTCTCTCACCATTGAACACCATTAACATTATTTGATTTTGATGGTGTTCATTAGAATCTCTTGATTTAGAGTAATGTGGTTCCATAATTATTTTACATATGCTTGAAACCATAAATTTATTTATCTAATTAAAATGAGTTTAAAAATGATTTTAATCCCAGATTTTAAAGGATCTGATGTGTGATTTTAAATGGAATGATTATTTTGATAGGTAAACCACAATTTAAATGAAATTGAAATGTAGGGTAGTTTTTGGGAAAATGATAGCTTGATTTTGAAATTGATTTGATAAATTTATTTTATGTTTAATATTGGGAAAATGGATTAATGATAATTATTATTTGAAATGGAATGAATTGATAAATTTTTATTTTTTCTTGAAATGAGAATGAAATATTGAGAACAGAAATAAGTATATATTAATTTGAATTTAATTGAAATGTTTTATTTTTCAACATTTTATTGATTGATAATTTTAATAACGTGTTATTTGAGGTGGTAATTTTTAACAAAGAAATGCATTCTAGTTCATTTACTCCATAAAAATTGATTGGCGATGACAACCCTACAAAACAGTAATGCCATGAACACCTAAGAGGGTACCATTTTCGGGGTGTAGATGTTCCATGAGGGATCCCTACTTTGGTTTTAGAATGAATTCAACATTCCAACCTATCTTGAGATGATATCATTATTGGGATGTGTGAGAATCCAATTACCTAAACTAATATATCATGGTGATTTTGTATGAGGTTCTATGATTTGTTCACTTGAGGCCACATGCTATTGGTTATTGAACTGTACAATAAAGAAATGTTTTATATACATTTTTTAATCCTATTTTTTATGTATCCTAAAACTACTTATGTGAAACCATGTTTTGAATTAAACTATTGGAATGAAATATCAAGCCTAATTTAATTATTAAATGAATGAATATTTGTTAAATTTTTAATGCAATGACTATAGAACACAAGGTGAGAACCTACTTGGATTTATTGCTCACGCCCTTCCTTTTAATTTAGTAATTTGTAGATTTTATTTTTCTAGACCGGAGAATGGGAAAACACCACTTGGAGGTGGTGGATGTTCATGATCATTGGGCACACATATTTTTTATCTTGACTAGTGGATTAGATGTCTTCTTGTTCCACATGAACTTTTGAAGAATTTTTAAGCTTGTTGTTTTTTCTCATTTTTTTATTTTAATCATTCTTTTTTGGTATTGTTATTTCTATTTATATCTCGTAATTTTTCCCTTGGGAGTGTTTATAATACTAAATTATAGCTTTTACCTTCCATTTTTCTATGGGAAATTCATTACCCAGTTAATATTATATGATTCTAAATGAAATTTACAAAACCATGGCTATTAATAAATCCATTTGTGCTATGTTGTATTTATCTCAAATATTAGGGTACTATGTTTTTTGAGAGAGTTAATTAAATAGTGGTATCATAGGCTTAGGTGAAGTGTATTTACATAATGTCAGTAGGAAGATTGGGATGTCTTGATTGGAATTAGGAGGTAGTTTTGAGATAATTCATGTACCGATATCACTACAATAATCCTTAACTCACCATGGGTGTTTGGGATAGGTTTATTTCAGTTATGTTTTGATTTTTTTTTCTTCTCCCTTTCATTGATCCGAGTATAATGACATCCCAATAAAAAAAATAGTCGATGGAATTGTAATTCCAATATCTCTCATATGTTTGGTTGATCTGTGTATCCTATCTGATGGATTTAGTGTTTCATATTGATTTTTTTTTATCATCATGGCTTTGAGATGAAAAGTGAATAAGGCTCGGGAAGAATATGTCAGTGAAATATATGGAGAGAATCCATTGGTGGAATATAATGTTTTCTAGAATGTGGTGTGGCCAATATAAACTCAATGAATGTAATTACACTCATTTGTGTTAATGATCTGGTAGTATACTATTAAAAGGATGAATCTTGTGATCATGATAAATATTTTTATCTCCATAAGCCATCTAATTTCCTATGCTCTAGTAATACTCGAAATGCAGATGAATAGTTAAAAAATATAGAACTTTTTTTGTGTTCTTAGAAATGTCTGAATCTATTAAGGTCAAATGTGATAACGATAAGCTATAATGGCCTAGAATGTGTTGGATGTATTTTATGGTGATGTAGAATAATAACAAGTGTTTTAAATGGAAATACAATAATGTTATTTTCATCGATCAGTTCTTTCCATAATCTATTATATTGAATAAATCCTTGGATTTTCTAAACCTCCAGTAGGGTGACAAGATCATGAATACCTATGAAAACTAATTTATTTATCAGGTTCAGTTTTCTGCTATATTGGTAAATAATATGAAGAAAAAGGAATGATGATTTTATATGGTACATAGATCTGACATCAGATCTAAGGTTTCCTTGCAAAATAATGTTTTTGATACATATGTTCTAAATAGTGTGTTGATAGATGAGATTTACCTGGATACTATATCTGGGTTGATGGGAGTTCCTTTTTCTATCATTTGTTGTTTTTTGAATTCCATTAAAGGATGTAAGAAGTGTGATGAGTTTCATAGAGGTTATAGAGAGTAGGAATCCTATAGACTTCATGTTCAATCTTGTAGAGTCCCATTGAATTCATTCCATTGTGAAAAATTTGGTATTTTAGGATGTTTTTTTACTGAGGTGATAATGATCTGTAGTTCACATGGTCTATTAGAGCATATAAAGAAGTTATGAAAATTACTTTCTACTCCGATATGTGGTACTATTTCATTAGCTTCATAAATTACTATAGTACAATCATATACTTCAACCAATAAGTGGTTTTATCCATCTAACTCTAAAATAATATAAATCATGTAGTGGAAGAGTCTTCAGAGGAATTCCATATAATTCCAATGACCATGGGAGGTACCATCACTATAGATTCATCCTTAGTGTTTAACTTAATATAAACTGGTTCATCTCAATCATTTACATGAACTCGTATTAGGAAACTCCTAAATAATCCTATGAAAATTTGGCCTTATGTAATTGTTCTTACTATAACACTAAATGTGAATAGGGAGTAAGGTATCATGTTTCCAACTTGTGTATTCTATTTATTAAAGATTCAAATTACCTAAAATTTTTGGTTCTTGACTAAAAACCTCCTGACATCATTTCCATGATATATTGGTTGATTTCTCATATATTCCCTGTTGATTGTTACTATTGGTGTGTATAATTTACTAAACCCGATGGGGCGTTTTGTGTATTTGTGGTAGAACTGGACCCAAGGTCATGTTGATCCGAACCATGTTCTCCGAAGTTCGGCTGTGTATTATCATTTGTTTTGACATTCAGTGAGAATATATGAGTGATGATCTCCCTCTAGTTGTCATTGAGTTTACTGAAAATTTTCCTTCTAATTTCTCGGTTCTACTAATTGAAATATCAATACTGTCATATACTAATTTTCACATGTTTCTTAGAAAATAAGTATTCTTTCTTAACATATACCACATATGAATTTCTAAAAGCTGATGAAGTAGTTCAATGATTTATTAGAGAAAGGCTATATATTCCAGAGTGTGAAACATTGGGTGGAACCTATTGTATTTTTAATAAATAATATGGAACAGTTTGACTATGTGTTTATTACTAAAAACTTAATCAATATATGGTAAAGAACATGTTTTAGTTAACAATGATTGATGATTTTTATTGCTAGTTCAAATTGGAAAATCAGTTCTTAGAGATTGGGATTTGGTCTTCTTATCATCGGTTAAGTATTAATGAATCTTGAAGTCTAATGAGATAATTCACATTAAGTTATAGCATCATTGAATATATTTTTATGTTTTTTTTGAATAATTATCCTATAGTCATAATGGAATTCATGAGGAGAATATTAAATGAGTACTTAGATCCATTTTTGGTTGTATTTTTGGATAATATTTTTGTTTACTCCAAAACTACATTGGATCATGTGCATAATCTTGAGAGAAATCATTGAAATATTTGGATATCATAGAATCTACATTAATATAACTTATTTTTATATATATTATATATGTGAAATTATTTGCACACATGTTTTCAAAACATGGCATTTTAGTTTATCCTACAAAAGTAAATGTTGTTACGAAATGGGTGAAACTAGGTATTCATTTCATGATATAGAGATTATTGATATTGGTTTGGTGTTACGACATTTTTTTCAAAAAAAACTCTTAATGTTTTATTCTTAGATTACCACTATCTCTCTCTTGGAAGGGATTAATATTCATTTTTAATGATAAATTTAAGTGTCCTTTTGTTAATGTAAAAAATATTTTACTTCCGAATAAGTGTTGAATCTTCCACAGGTTGGGTGGGTCTTTGTGGTCTTTGTTGTTGTTTCAGGATTGACTTTTAGAAGTTTTCATATATTTTCTGATCACATGGTAGCCTATGGATTCAATCATCTTGGGCCACACAAGAAGAATTATCAAACCACTAATCTCAATCATGTAGATATGATTCGTGATAATAATATTTGTTAGTATTAACTATTTTCATAATTGTTAATAGTTTATTATAGCCATAAAAAATTGAGTTATATCTTCTAGAAAAATATTTATACCTCTAACAGAGGCATTGGGTGGAAGAATAGTAATCATTTGATTTCGACATTGCCTATAATGTAGGGAAGGGGAATGACATTGTTGATTCTTTAAAACAATATAACCCATGCTGTAAACATCATAATAAGAATGGGAAATGATGGATCATTTTTATAAGTTTCATTTAGATGTCTGAGAGGAAGAGGCTAAGGTTATCATGGAAGGTGTATAGTTTATGTTTATATTCGTGAGACAATTTTCCATGACCAAAATCTTGATGATGAATTTAATATCATTTGGTACTATCTTTATAGTAAGGATACCATAATTATTTTGAAATTATAATATGAGGGAATCATATTTTTTAGAATCATTTTGTGTTACATTTTCCCATAATAATGAAAATATTTGGGGATTTCAATAATTCCCAATGGGTGGTGCACCCTAGAACCATAAATATGTTTTATGATATGATATGATGATTATGGTGGATAGGTATTAGATGATGTATTACTAAAATTGTTTTTAATTATATTACCAATCATCATTTCATAATCAAGAAGAAGATAACTTCAAGTTTTCTACTTCTAATTCTAGTTTGACATGGATGTGGGAAGATATCTCAATGGATTTCGTGGTTGGGTTAACACATACCCCTCAGGGAAAGAAATCTATATAGGTTGTTATTAATAGGATGACCAAATCAGCTTAGTGTATAACCATTTGATATGTAACCAAATATGATGACATGGGGAACCTATTTGTGGAAATGTTTTTTAGATTTCAAGGAGTCCCTTAATATATAATCTCTTATTAGGATGCTGATTTTAGGTCTTTCTTTTGAAGAGGCCTCTAGGGAAAGTCGGGATCTCAGGTTCATTTGACCATAATATATCATCCATAGACATATGGATAGAATGAACAATATAAGTAGATTATCGAGGACAAGTTATGTTCATATATTATCAACATTGGTAGATATTGTATTATACATTTTGGATTGGCTGAGTTCTCCTGACAAAACTATTTTCATTTTTCTATCGGAATGGATCTGTTTGGGGTTGTCTATGGTAGCACATATAAATCTATATTATGTTTTTCAATGATTGGTGAATGTTCTTTGGATGGACTGAGTATAGAACAAAATATTATGGCGAATATTTAGTTACTCTATCATAGAATATTGACGAAATTGAAATGTTAAAACTCTTTTGTCTACCTTTATTAATGACCATCAGATTTTTCGGTTGGTGACCATATTTTTTTTAATGTTTAACATTGTTTGGGTTGTTCATGGCATGGGAAATCAGGGACTCAGACAACATTGTTTTTTGACATTTCTTTCTATACGGTGTGGAATTTTTCATTTCATTTAGAACATACACCAATGATGAGTAAGCCTCTGAGAATCACTTAAGAAACCATAAATCCATTATTCAACCTTTTCGGATGTGGTTTTTGACTAAGATGTTGAGCCGAAGGAGCCTCATGGTGATCCTAATGTTGATCTTTTCATTGAACCAAAAATGTTTTGACATTGAGTTTAGTTGGAAATATGATTTTCATCAATTGTGTAACACATTATTTCATCATATCTACGATTCATGGTTGTTTGAAAAAATTTCAATCACATGACTTCATTTAATTACTTATGAAAATCCCTTGATGCCATTATATTTAGAGGTTTCCATATTGGTTTTCTGAACTCTTCAAATACTGTCTTCAATTTTTCTTTATATAATTATTATTTTAATTATTGGAAGAAAAAGTCAAGGGTTTTTGGAAGATTCTCCCTCAAAGTGATAAAATGGACCCCATATTTCGATCCTAACATTGAACCTACCATTACTCTAATATCGTTAGGATTTGATGTACTTCTGCTTCAACTATTCAAACGAGCGACCCTGTTTCCAATTTCCAGCATAATTGGAGAACCACTTAATCTGGAATCTACTACTGAAAGTCTTTCAAGACCCTAATTTGTGAGGGGTTTACTGAAATTGACATATCTCAACCTCTCCCATCATATATCTTTGTTCAAAATAGATATTCTAGATTTTTCCAAGAGGTGTCATTAGAAAATCTAGCAACATAATGCAAAAATAATCACAAAACTGGTCATTACTCCAAACATTGAGGTCATAAACAAACAATTCAATTCCCTCTCACCCGTAATATGTTAGTATGCGTAGAATATGATAATCAGAAGATGGTTCTCAAAAACATTAACAAGGATGATGAAAATAAATTAGGGAAACCAATGTCCACTACTAGACCTACAAATTCCCAACCTCCTCATGAAATTTTGTTGATGGATAATGATCAACCAGACCCCAAGGAGTTGTCTAATGAGTCTCCAATAATTATCACACACTATATGGATTATTTATGGTCATTCTAAAGATCCTCAGCCTCTATGCCCTAATTTTGATGACTCCTCATGATTTTTGAATGTTGTTAATAATGATCAACCTATTTCTGTTACCTCACATTTTTCTCCTAGTTAGAAGAAAAAATAAGATATTCAATATAACTATGGCAAATTCAACTAGGATGCACTTGATTAATAATACAAAATTTAGGATTATTACCAAAACTCAATAGAAATGAATGGTTATAATTCAATTGGTGACCCAGATGTCTTCATTGCTCCACACCCCAAGAATACATTAAAATGTATATAACACTATAAGATAGACAAAACCATTATAACCAGATCCTTTAGGATTCAATTGAAAAAAACTAATATCTTTCCTCATCCAAATGATGGCACGGATTCATCATACTCCTAAAATTATGAGGATTACTCCTCTTCCTCAGATGAAGTCGAGTTGGAGGATGCCAATATGATTAGGAATTACACCCTTTTCATTAAAGAGGGAAATAAAGAGGAATTCTACCATTGGATTGAGGATCAAGAGAAGAGGTCCTTTGGATGGTGTCTTAATAAGGGGATAACATTGGATGTTTTTCTATGTATTTTAGAATTAATTTTTGATAGGGAGGAATTTGACCATGATAGAAACCCTGATTCTGATTTTCACACCATCCTAAAGAATAGCTATTTTTAAGAGAACAACATGGAATTTCCAATTTTTTCTTTCTTATATCTTTCACATCTTGGATTTTACGTCATACTTTTTAGTTAACTGGAAAAAATAATTTGAGATTTTGTAGTGATGCTAATGTTATTTCTCTTTTTTCATGATGAGAGATTTTTTCATGGACCATTTTTAGGAAATTCATTCAATTAAGGCCATTTATTGGGAATTTCATATTGTTCAATGATTCTATAGAGGATTAATTTTTTGAATATATATATGATTTCAATATGGAAGGTGTTTAATGTTGGGGGATGATCACACTAACCTCGTTGAATCTCTATATGAGAAGCTACAATTTCAAGTTTATGATTTTTTTCTAGAGCTATTACCAGATGTTTTAGTTAGATTAGGTTTGGAAAGAAATGAAACTTGTTATCATGGATTTTGGGACATTAATGATGAAAAATATAAAATGAACAAGGGATTCTATGAATTCTCTTGAAGTATTTGAATTTATCTTTTTCTTGGAAATTTTTTTGATGAGAACAATTCAGGTTATCTACATTGTTTTTCAGACCAACACCCAATGAATTTGTGTGTTAGGATTGATCTAGGTTTGGATTTGTGTTGAAACCCCCCTTTTAATCTATTCTTAGTGCATGATTTGAGTATAAAATGCTACATTTTGACTATATGGATTTGCAGGTTCATAGAGGATGGGATGCATAGGGTTTCCATGGTTCACATACTTATTGGAATATTTATATAAGTGATGTTTATAAAGTGAATTTAACAAGACCATTTGGATGTGAGAGTACTCATTAATGTGCATATGATGGAATTTATGTTTTTATACTCTTTCAATTTCTAGTTTTGGTATGTTCATTACACCACATGCTTACAGTGATATTTAAATTTTCTCAATAAATTTTCTGGGGATATGGTTTGGAACACAAAATCATATATCAGATCATTTTGGTATGTATCATAGCATTGAAAGTATATTTATGTCCAATCTCATGTATTGATATGGGTGTATATTTATGTTGCGCCTGACTTATCTGTAACTGAGCATCCAATCAGGATCATTGATTCTTTGACCAAATTTTTCAATATGATGATGATACATTTGGCTTTTGTACTATGGCATCCTAGTTGTAATTTGTATGTGACTTGGGACCATTAGTTATTGGTGAGAGAGAGAGAGGCCTCTTCTCTATTACTTAGAATCTTCATGATATGATTTTTGGAGAGAAAAATTGTTTATAGTGGGGATTTAGTAATATCTTATTTCCTTATTTTAGTTATTCCTTAACCATTTTTTGATGTCCATTATGTCAGGTCTTGTTTTGGGGTCATTACTAGTGAATTTGGAAAATTTTGAAATACTAAGGGGGTGTTTACATTTATAGAATGATAAAGGAAAACTATGTGGCTTGGAACAGGAATATTTGAGCCCTAGTTTGAGCCAGTAGAAGAGGGATCAGGGTTTGTCCAAACCCTATGGTCTCCCAACAGAACCATGACAATCAGAGAGTAGGAGTCTTCAAAATTGGTGTATGGATGGAAAATAATTATGACCACTGAGGAAATGTGTACCACAATTAAAATGGGTTCATGTTTATGGAACATGATTTTCCTAACCACACATCCCTACCAGTAAAATCCTTCCAGTAATTTTTATTTCCACTAAAAAAATTTTCAAAATCCCAAAACCCACTAGTTTAAACCCAAATCACCTTGTTTTGACCCTAACTATAATCCTTGTTATTTAATGTCTCCCAAGATTCATTTCTTTACATCTCCAAACCCTTTTCATTTTAATCAACGCTCTTGGTGGTTGTATTCATTATTGTTTTAGAATGTGGATCTCTAATCATGTCAATTTTCCAATTTTCAATTTCTATCTTCCTTAGAATGTGATATACCATCCTATTTCGGATGGATATAATCGTTTTTTGAAGGATAATGATTTTAGGATTCCTTTCTTGATCACTCTTACCTTAACTCTCTATTTTCATTCTATATTTCATGTGTTGTTCATTGTGATATATAGATTTAATGATAGGTTGTTCCATACTGTTTTTCCCAACGATTGAAAAAATAAATTTTTTGATTGAATTTAAATGAGTATTCAATTGATTTTAAACCACTTATTTAAGAGTAATTTATATTTCAATCAAAATGGCATGGAGATTGTGAATAGAAAACCCTGATATTAATCGAATTGAAATATGGGATGGATTTTAGGAAAATGGTGGATTTATTTTAAAATTGATTTGATAAATTGATTTTATGTTGATACTTGAGAAAATGGATTAATGTGAAAGATGATTTGAAATGAAATCTATTGATTAGAACATCTATTTTGGTTTTGAAACTAGGAAGGCAAGTTGAAAACTGAAACTGGTTAATTTTAATTTGAAATGATTTGAAATTTTTTATTTTACCATGTTTGATTGAATAATTATTTGGATAAAAAGTTATCCTGGGTAGTAAGCAGTATCTAGTATAATCACGCTAAGACCCTAGATCCCGAAAAATAGATTAATGATGATAATTATACGTAATGATTTTTATCATGAATGCTATGGAGGGTTCCATTGGGGGGGCAGATTTCCCCTAGGGTTATCCATTTGGAGAGTATATCGATTTGAGTGTGCACACCTATCATGATTAGAGATCATTATTATGATGTGTGATTATCCAATTATCATAGAAAACATACCCCAAGTATTTTTTTCATAGTGTTATTATTTTTTTGACTTAATTTTCTATTCTATTTTTATTGAACTATTTTATTTATGCCTATATCTAAATTTTATTCATTTATATAAAATTTTATTTTAAAATTGTTTTTAAATACCTAACAACTCATTTGATGTGATAAAATGATTGGATTTAAAATATTTTAATGCAATACCATTTCTTTTTAAAACTATAAGTTAAAGAGTAGTCGGTTCAATTGTTAAGGAATTAATTGTTGATCACATGGTGAGGCCAAAATGGGATTTATTGCTCACTCCCTACTGTTGAATTCAGCAATGTTTAGATTTTCTTATGCTATTTACCAACTAAGTGCACCTTCCACTTAAATGTGGTGGATGTTCTTGATCATTAGGATATGGATTTATGATAGTTACTGATAGAGTTAATGTCTAGTTTTTACACAGGAGAATTTGACACTACTATTGGGTTGACATTATTATTTCCTTTGAGATGTTTGTATTTTTACATAGGTATTATTTTACATTTTTTTTGGAAATTTATATCTTTTACGTATTTATCTCATCTAATTGTTACATTATCTCCCATTTTTATATGTAAAATTAATTCCCTCTTGATTATTTTGTGATGTCAGGTGCCAGTATCCAACTCATAGGGATTGAGAATGACATTCAAACTATGTTAGTGATAGATCATGTGTTAGGGTACATGGGATTTTTGTCTGGTTCATGACATTACCTATACCACAAGGGAAATGGGAAAATATTTCCATGTATTTTTTTGGCGGAATTACCATGAAAATCTCAAAGTAATTATACGATTAAGGATACTATTGATCATTTTGAAATATTTGATCATTTTATATCTATACAAGATACAATTTATTTGGATTGTAATTCATCGAATTATCTTAAAGAGATAGTTAGGTTACATGCATTTTCCCTCTCTGTTGTATCTAATTATGATCTCAGAATTACATAGAATTTTTTGAGAGGTCTCTCGAATTCAATTGTTACATAAATAAATTTCAGAATGGATTTTCAACCCCGATCTAATGGAAAATAAAGTTCTATATATGATGTGTAATTTCTCATTAATTTATCAAGGATACTTGGATAAACATCAGTATGCAATATAATATTAATATAAATATATATTTCAATCAAGTATACTGATGGTACATTTTAAGGAATTATATAGAAAATGGTGTCTGATCCCAATATGATTGTATGAAGTTGATAATATGAAATTATTGGGATAATATTTAATAGAATAAATATTTGAGAATGTAAACATGGTTTACCACCACTTGAGGGAAACATAGAGAATAAAAAACTGTTATGTAGATAAATGGATGAAGGAAATTTTATATCAGGTGGGTGATCATTTCTTTTAAAAAATAACAAATTGTAAATGTGAAATACATTTTATTAAAATGGAGTGATATTGTATGTTTCGTTATTGTACCTATAATTCTATAAATTTTTGTTTTTTTACTATAATTTTACCACATCTTCTTATTTTTATTTTGTATATAGTGTGTTTCATGTTTCATTGATAATGAAGTATGGACCATATTTATCTCATGGTTTTTTCCAAGAATTGGTACAGTTAGAGCATAATATATCATAAGAAAATATATATTAGATTTTGGATCATAGAGAGTGAGTACTGAAAAAAAAATTATTCACTAGGTAAGGGTTTTATGGAAGTCTCACATGATATAGGAAGAAGATAGAGAATAAGAAAATTCTATGAGGAGAAAATACCCTAAAATGTATAGGTAATGAATAAAATTACATAGACACAACTTCTTAATGTGGGGAAGAATGTGAATACACAGTTTTTAATCGAAATAATTCAATATTATGATTTATAATTAACCATGTTTCGAATTTATATCCCTCATATGATTATAAATAATTTTATTGAACATTTATTTGGAAAAATGAATTTTTTATGTTAACGGAATTATTTTCCCATATTTTACATGGTTTAATTTAAAAATTATGTATCATTATTTTAGAAATTAAATTTTATAAAAATAAACTCTATTTTATAATCATATAAAATATATCTTCGGATTAATGTTTGGGATTATTATGAAATGATTGATTTTTCAATTAATAGTTAAAATGCCTATATTAGATAAATTATCTTTTATTTTCATTAAATCATATAATTTGAAAGTAATATTTTTTTTATTTTTTTTAATGTAAATAAATATATATATATATTAATAAAAATATTATAAATAAATAAATAGGAATTAATATTATATTTTTTATGATTTTAATTTTTTCCAAACAAAGAAAATTTTCTGAAAACTATTTTTCACAATATTTATTGAAATTATATTAAAAGTGATATATTAAACATAAAAAAATTTAATCCCTGAAATGGATGAAATATATTGAATTATGAGTTTTAGATTTAGTTATGAGTTCAATTTCATTTCTGGTCATTATAAATAGTAACTGTGGTAAAAATGTGTCACCATGGTAAATCATAAATCATGTTAATTAAGGTAAAAACTATGTGATAAAGCCAAAAAAATATTATCTTATATGTTATTTTATGATGTTATTTTAACCCTTATATCATTTTTTTACAATTTTATAGTATTGGATCCAATTTATATTGAGTCATAATTTATAATATATTAAGGATTTTAAAAATAACAATTAGGTCATGCCCCTCAATTATAAATTGGAATCCCATATACTCCCATAATAATAAATTTTGAGAAGTTTAGTTCCACTAATACCTAAGAAAATCAATTCCAATAATATTTCCACACATTCTATGTGTCTTTTTGTCTCAAAATAAGAATCCAATAAAGCTAAAGGTGCAATCCAATTGGTGATATCTTAGGAAATGGTATAAGTCCAAACATATAAATTTCATGTTTATTTCCTCATCTTCCCCTCCTAATATTCATAAAACATGATGAAATTATTAAATAATTATCTCTTATAAACTAAAATTTTATTATTATTATTTTTAAATACCATTTCATATATTCTTCAATCTTTTGGGAAATGAAAAAATCACTCGTACATATGTGTGGACTATCACCTCGACGAACCCATGTGTTTCATTTTTCATCAATTGATCATATGGTTTGTTAAAATGAGGAAAAAATAATATAAAAAATATTTATGATATAATTATGATTCTAAAAGTATTTTATATTTCTTATCTTATTACCCTATAATCCTCTATAAAATAATAACGTCGCTCGTGCGTACATGTGGACTTCCACGTACACGAAGCTATGAAATTCATTTTTTCTATCCAACATACAAAGATGGTTATAATGATGGATATAATGAATAAATTATTAAATTAAAACATTTAAAATTGATTATAAAATAAAATTATTTTTTAATTTCTTCTTTTTCCACCCATTACAAAAATTAAAATTATTTTCATGTGTACGTACGGACTGGTGTTATCATGAACCGCCATGGTTTATTTTTCATGACCATAATACATGAATGGTTTAAAAATTATATATAGTGTATAAATATGAAAAATATAATATTTTGAACATTTTATAGGTAATTTAACATTATCCCCTTTGACCACTATCAATGAAGCAATCTAAATTCGAGGTTATAAAAAAATTTCCACAAAATGGCCAATGTAAACTTAATATCTTAGTGACTGTATAAAACATGGAAGTAAAAGAAATAAATTGAAATAAATTAATTAAATGACCATGAAAACTATTATTATGAAATTATAAAGATAATATAATTTTATTATTCATGAGTATGAGATCTTAGGAAGCTAGACAATAATTAAGGTATGGGATTGGTTTTAAAACATTATTTTAGATTTTTCAATTAATGATTTTCTCATCCAAATCCATGATGAAAATAATGTATCAATAATGTTCATATTTATACATAAAATATTGTTAAAATTACTTTTCAATAACTTTTTACTTAATTTTTTATGGTTTATAAATGAATCTTGAGAATATTTACTATACAAGTCATTTTGAAAATGTATTACCAATGTAAAAATGTTTTTTTAATGTGTATAGATTGATCTCCATTTACCCCAATCATAGTTTTTATTTTTGAAAATTATTATATTACAATTACCATTTTTTTAAAATAAAATATTTTCCAATTTTTTTTGGAATTTATAATTTTTTATTCTCTGTAAATAGAAACCATTTCTCATTACTATGTGAAAAGAGAATAAATTATTTCTTATATGATAGAATTAAAATTTAAAATGGGTTTTATGACTTTATTGACATATATATGTGATTTATTTAGCCTATGGTTCTTGAATATTTTATTTTAATTTTAGGTGATCCTCATATAGGTAAGATGATGTGTAAACCCGATATTGTAATCCATTACATTGGGTAAGCTGACTGAGTTTACAGATGATTGGATAATCCTAAGAGATATGGTAATTATCCTCATAGTTGAATCCATTTTAAGGGTTATTATAACACCTGTATATTTTAAATAATATTTTTATCATGGAAATTTAATTTCTTTCTTTTCTTACATTACATGCAACAACAATTTTAATTGAACTAAAATATACTATTAATAATATTAGTTAAACATTTCAAGTATAACCTAGCTGTTAAACTTGTTGGAATGAATAATAATAACCAAATTTTAAAAATTAATTATTATATTTTCAGAAAATGAATATATATTGATAAATAAGTACAAAATTCTGGTTAGCCTTTTTATTCATTGAAAAAACATTTTTCTGAAAATGTGATTTTATTTCATTTTTTGAACAGACTAAAACATTACAATTTTCCACTTATAAAATATTTATTTTTACAAATAAATATTTTGGAATAAAACATTAAAAAATAGATAATCAAGTTTTTTTATTTTCTGAAAAAGATTACATTTTTAATAAATAGTGATTTTTTTCAAACTAACTTTAGTTTAAATCATTAAAAAAATTATTTTATTCTAAAAAATATATAATTAAAATTGGTTCAATAATTATATATTTAAACCAATTTAGGTCATTATAATAAAATTTATATTTAATTTTCATATTAAAATATTTTATACATATAGATCTTTTCTCTTTTTAAGACTGTTTTTTTTTCATCGTGTTTTACTGTATTATTTTATGTTAAATTATAAAACTACTTTGATTATAATTTTATAAAATTCATTCAATATTTTCAATAATAAAATAATATATTATATAATATGTTCAAATTTATTTCTTTTTTCAAAATGAAAATGTAATAAATAGTAAAAAAATATTTATTACATTTAATTTTAAAATGAGGATATGTGTGTTACATACATATGAGTTAAAATTAAATTTAAACATGGAAAGAATATTTATTTCCAAATTTATTTTTCATATTTAGATTCTGTTGGTACAAATTATGTAATGAGTATAATTTTATCTTTGGTATTAAAGGATAAATGATAAAGGTAAATAGGAAGAGGCTAGTTACGGAAGTGAAAACTAAAAAGTTAAAAACGAGTACAAATAGAGGCTATGGGAATAAATTATTTAAAACATATATTTTTTCATAGATTTTTGGATCAACCATATAATCCCTGCACAAAATTATTTAATTTTTTTTGAAGAATTTTCCTTATGAATGACTTCCCATTATTGAATTGTTTAACGTATTTAAAAAATACACATTTTTTCAATTATAAAAGTACACTTCATAAAATTAATTATTCACACCTCTTAAGATATTGTTATCATCCAAAAAAACCTAAATCTATTCCCATAATCCCTATATATTATATAAATCTTTTGGTCCCCCCAAAATAACAACCATGGCGTCTTTAATAATTGATCCGGTGATGGGATTTCTAAGAAAAGTTAATTGTATTCACTAATGTCTTACTTTTTTTTCATTCTCTTAAAAAATTCATTTAAATTTTAATAGGTTCAATATAATAAAACAAGTATATAAAATATCTTTTTTAATTAATTGAAAAACCTATATCCATCTCGTCTACCATGAAATGGGAAAACAAAACATCAATTGTGTCTATTATAGACTACTGCCACGAAAATTGATGTAATTCATTTTCCATCACTGCCTCTAATGGGTAGACATAATGATAAATGTAAAATTTATATATGATATTAAGAAATATTTATACTTATATAATTATAAGATCATATATAATTTATTTACATTCGATATCTTGGAAAAGGATTACATTTCTTATTCGTTCGTGTGGACTAACGCCTCTACAATGGAATATTATAATTTTCATTTTATATTGACATGGATGGTACAAAAGTAATATTTAATGAATATATATGATATCTAAGATATTAAAATAATCCTATTAAGTTTATTTAATATTTTTCTTTCTTTTATTCTAAGAATCAAGAAAATTGAAACAACAGTCATGCGTTTTATGGTCTAATATCTCTATGAATGGTGGAATTAAATTTATATCACTAATATTTATAAACTAAATTAAATAAATATATATTTAATTTATATTATATACAATTTATGGTGGAAATTATTGAGATTATAAAACAATTATCATAGTAAATGGGTCAAAAATACTAAAAATATCATACATGAAAAATGAATCATTTATTTCATAAAATGTAATTTTAAAAAAGAATTATTTATAAATTGGTAATAAACTATCAAAATTAAACACAATATTTTATTATATATATGATAATTTTTCCATATATATGTATAATAATCTTTTATTTATTATACATGAGGTCCAAACAAGTACAAATAATGTCCACACTTGAGTTTGGAGATTCTTGTCTCAAATTGTCTTCTAAGGGACATATGTTATACCATATGAATAATTTATTATAAGAGGTGTATATATGGAAAAATTCACGTTTTATAAAATGTATTTATTTATTCTCATTATATTTAGAGTTTCATTGAAATTTATTATTATTCATTTGGCATACGATCCCAATGTTACCAAACCATACAAGGGATATTAGTCTCACTTTTATTTTTTCAGTCACATGACATATTCAGAACTTGTTTCATTTATATGGTGTATATACTACCAATTATTGTGTATTAATACTATTTATAATAAAATATTTGAGATTCAAATTTCCATATATGTTTCTTTATTTATTTTTTCATACGATTAAAATGTTAACAAAGCCGTAATAGTTTTATATTATAATCTCATTGTTTATCGGAATTGATTATAATTATGTTTTTAATATGTAAATATTATTATATACATATAAATAAACTCATATATTTCATTATCATTTTTTATATCTTTATGATACATATATTTATTTAATTTTCCACTATATAATATAAAAATAAATTAAAAGGGGCATTTTTTATAAAAAAAATCATTATTTCTCACTTCGGTCAAAACTCATTTCACTTCTGGGTCCATATTTTTTAAAAATGTTTTAAATAGTTTCTTAATATTATCCAATAGTTTTTGAAGAATTTTTTTTAACTTTTTTGAGTTTTTTCAAATTGGTTTTATATGATTATTCTTTTAATTTTCAAATGACGTTGTTTTATCTTTTAATAAAAAATATAAAAGACAACTTTTTTTAACCTGTATTGCATGAATGGGATTTTACACAATCACGAAAAGTCAGTATTTTGAATATTAATTTAAATGTTTTCAATGTTAATTTTAAATAAATTACATCCCTTAATATTTTGGGATGTTTTTTGATTTTAAATATTTGTCTTCAAAATGGAATTGATATATTCATCAAAAATGTTCTAATGATATTTTTATAGAACTCATATGCATTAAAAATAATAGTCTTTGGTGTTTCATTTCTTTTACCCAGGATATAATCCAATAGTACTATACTTATTTTCTCATTAGATTGGTTATGTTAATGATTACCCTGAAGATTTTATGATGAAACCCATTTCCTCCACATTTTTATACTATGATTAAATGTTTATGATACATATTGTATTTTCAAGGTTATGACATGATTAATGTTTCATAATCTTGTGAATAAAATATGGATTATGTGATTTTTGGGACCTATATCTCTTTCCAATTCATCTAGTATAGATTTATATCTGTGGAGATAATATTGGGAAAGAAATTAATGTACTCTATTTACTATGGGAAACAAGTCTATGCACGTATCCACTCTGAGAAATAAGACAATTTTCTTGATCCACTATAGGAAATAAGTTATGAATCATGATATGTTATGTTATTGGAAATAGGTAGGGATTCATGATCTACTATGACATTTTATCCTCTAAAGTTAACATTGATATTTGAAATATTTTCTATACATATGATGGTGCCATACTTAGATGACATGATGTTATTATTCCTAATTGATTTATAATGATTTCTCACTCTTATGATGAATGTCTTCCAAAAGATTTTGTTTTAAACCATGACTCATGTTTAGGACATTTGAGAGATTGGGTTTGAACCTGGTATGTTATGTTTATGTTCTCATACCATTAATATTACCTTATCCCTTATTATGATCATTAATTGATAGCAACCATGTTTACCCTTACTGGTCATATGTGCTCAGCCTTTATTATGTTTCATATCTATAGGTTTTCAGGAATTAATTATACAGGGTATATCTATGAAGTATACTAAATGGAATGATATTTATTGGAGATGGCTATGAACATTCACAAAATAATATTTTTATTTATCTATTATCTGAGGACAATAAACCTTTATGGTAAACATGTGTGTATTTTTAAAATGTTCTAAATATCCATCTAAAATGATTTAATATTTTTGAATGAAATTCCAAGACTATTGTAGTTGGTATCAGAGAAACATTTTTGTTAACCTTTGGAACTATGATGATAAATATATAGTAATAAACTTTGGGATGTGTCAAAGTATATATATCTATATATGAAAATATATTGGAATTTTGCTAATAGATTGAGCAAGTGGTTTTAAATAATTTATAGATATGTCTTGATACAAAAACAATATGTGGATCTAGAATAGATTCACCTAGTTGTAATATCTCTGAAACAGATATATTGGAATTTGAATAGATTATCCCCTAATTTATGGAAATGAGCCTTGTTTCCACCTATTTTGACACTAATATGGGATATGTTTTTTAATTTACAAACTTTTACAAACCATCATGAAGGATTTAAGTATATAATGATAACAAATGACCTAGGTGAAACCCAAGGTGACATAGATTTAAAATGATTCTTGATTTAAACATATAATAAATGAATTTTAATGATTATTTGGTTTCTCAATGTGATTATTATTTCCTATACTCTTCTTTTTGGCATCAGTCATTGGATGAATCTACAGAGAATCCTTTTAGCAAAGAATGCGAAGGGGAATTCAATAATTATGAGAAACCAAATTTGATGGTGAATGAAAATAAGGATATTTGATTTTTATAAAACATATATCATGGTATATGAATAAAAATATGAACTTTGGTGAGATTCATAATATATTAAATAGCAGGAATAAATAATTTCACAACAGTTCATGTGGTAAAAAATATTGTGGAATGATGATTTCACTTCCTAAATGTAAATAAGGTGTCCATCCCTATGTTTAACAAGATCTGGTTGTTCACTCACTTATGTTGGCTTTGTTGACCCAATCGCCTCTCCCTTTTCATGGTTTCAGGAATCTTCTCCCCTGATTCATCCCTTGATGGAAAAGGTTTCCAGAGAGAAGTGTTGGCATGAAATGGGTGTTCCAGATCCAACAGCATGAGGACTCTACCTTACCTCCAGTGTGGGAAGTTGGAGGTTTTCAGTTGTCTTTGTGTCCGAGCAAGATGGCGGTGATGGGGCATGGGTAGCAGGACTCCTTTTGGAGAGCTGGTGATGTTCTTTTATTTTCCTTTTCTATGGTAAATTTTGGTTTGTGATGAATTAGTTAAGGCAATGATAAAGTCTCTACTTCTCTTGTGATTTATGGTGTTGTTTTGGATCTTCAGTGTCCAAAAGACGTGATTTACCTTGAATCCTAAATTAAATCATCATTATTGGGGTCTAGTGGTTTTTTGAATAGGTTTTTCTCTAATTTGGATAGAAGGAAGATGCTTCCTTGATTATGATTCTATGATGGTGAATTTGTTGGAATGATTGTTATGGTGAATTTTTTTAGTCTGTGATATTTCTGAAGTGATTGATGGATTGGTGGTTATTTTATATTGGTATTTCACAAAATTTTGGATTTTGGATGGAAAGGTAAATAGTTCATGGGAAATGCTGGAAAGGAAGAAAGGTTTTGGATTTGGTGGTCCATGTCTTAAGTGATGATGCAATAATTTGTCTACAAGAAATGATCCAGATGAGGTTTAGGGAAAGATATCACATTGTTTCATGGCTTCTTGGAATAAGATGCTTAAGAGGGTATGTATTGGGCCATCAGTACTAGGCCCATGATTTTTTGCGCGGGACAGCTTGCTGTATTTCCAAGAGACAATGGAAGCTGGTTTTAATGTCTTCTATTTCTTGGAGGAGTTGATCTCTAGTAGTGAGGTGGGTTATAGATCTTGAGTTTTGGTTCACTGGGTCCTAGAAAATTTTTTATGTCTTAATGTATGGGGTCTCCCCATTCTTCCCTTAAAAGGTGGATTTATCAAAAAAATTGATGGCCTTCAATCCGTTGGATAGATGGGTACATGTTTTCTATATATAGATTAAAGTCATAGAGCAATTAATTTCAATGGAATTTTATGTCTTATATATGGTGTACCTGGGAACTATCTGATTTAATTCCCAAAACTAAGGTTTCTCCCCTATTACAAGGAAATTACTGTACTATTTCAACTATTGATGTGAATATATTGAAGTTCGTGTTTATAGGGATTCAATAATTTTGTTGTAGATGTATTTTTACCATTCTTATTTTTATTATATTGAAAATGAAACATTGGCGTATGGTCATAATGTTTTGACGTATATATTTCTTCTTGTAAGAATATAATAAGAGTTATAGAAACCATCATGATATTAAGTGTTCAATGTTGATCACAAGTTAAAATTCTTAAAAACAACTTTTGAGGTTTTAAGTGATGTTATTTTTATTTGATTACAAAATTTTTGGGATATGTTTTATTAGGATAAGTTATATGTAACCCTTAGGATAAACTTTTTGTACTATTTGGGATGAATTCTAATTACATATTTTTAAAGGTATTGATAACATTAATGGTTTATATGATCTCTCATGATTAATTTAATTTTCAAGGATCTTCAAAATATTTTTTGGGCTGTAATAAGAATTAAATTAATATTTTTTTATAAAAAATTACAACATGTCACATCCGTAATAGTTGAGGGGATTAAACCCAAAATCAATGGTGGATAAGGGTAAAACACCTTCCACTATCCCATATTATGTCTTGGTAATTATGAAATTTTATTTTAAATTATGAGTGTGATAACAGTTTTGTTTATTTTATGAACATATGCTTTATCATATTGATAACGATGGATTTAATAATGATATGGTGATAGCTTATTCCTCACAATAATTGAAGGATGATTAGAAAATTTCCTTACTCATGATTCAGAGTAATCTTTGATAATATTTTCATTAATTGTATAAAAGTATTGACATTATAGAGAAAGGTGTTAAATATAGATATAATAAAATAAAAGTGCATAAAGTATATATTCACCTAGAAAGTGTTTAATATAAACAAGAGTGTATGTTTGTAACTGATTAAATATTATAACTTCTCATTATAGTAGCACTTAGGGAGAGTGAACAAGGTTTCAGATGCATTGGGTCTGTAAAATTTTTTATTCTTATCTATGATGGGGTCATAAATTAAATATTTATGTATTTTCAAGTGATGTATCATGAAGTCCTGTTATAAGGTAATTAATCACATATTTCTAAAATTTGTGTTCAGACATCTATCTAAGTGAATAATCATGTGGCATAGAAGGAATATGTTAATATTAAAAAAAAGTTAGAGATGTTATAATGTTTAACCTTGATTATCATGGAATGATAAGGTTCAGAATCCATACCTGTGTCCCATCCATTCCTGATTTAAAGAATGATCTATTAGAGGATTCTCATTATTATAAATTATCTATTCATCCTGGAAGTAAAAATATCTATTTATATTTGAAATGGTATTTTCAATTCGATGTAATGATGATATATATTGAATATTTTGTATCCCAATGATCAGAATGTCAGAACATTAGGTATTAGAGACAAATGTATAAGGAGATGTTATAACTATTACCCATTTCATAATGGAAATGGGAAAACATCACCTTGGATTAATACCCAAACCATCTGAAGGGAATAATTCAATACTGTATGAATTCAATTTCACCACAATGTCTACAAACATTATTAATATGAGATAAGATTTATCATTGGTGAATATTTATTGAATATACATTAAAGAAGTGGTCTAATGGAATGTAGTTCCCTATTCAATTGCATTTGAGAAGGATTTAAGGATCAATTTTGTGTTTTAGAAAATTATTCACCTAGAACATTATAATTAGAGGAGTTCTGCAATGATATATTGTCCTAAAAAAATGCTATGTCTAAGATAACCATTCAAACTATAGGGTATATTTTGATATTTTAGTCTACAGATTTCAAAGGATGTTGTAGTCATCACCTTCATGTAATAATGATTTTATATAATAGTAGCCTTCTATCATTAATTTAGATGGATACTAATTAATACCTTTAGAGAAATATGTGTAGAACTAAAACATTTCATAAAAAAGTTAGAAATTTTTTTTGGTGTCTTCAAATAGATTAAGAAATGGAACAGCCTTCTAGACCCATTCAAAAACATATAAGTGTACAAAAAATCTATAGAAAAGTTGTATTTATAGTCATCGATGTGATCTAGAAGTTAATATTAGAAAAAATATATATCTATTATGTTCTCTAGGGAAGAAGGTTATTAGATTTATAAATAAAGTAAAGTTAAGAACTAGTAATATTGGACATTTTGATATTCTTGTTCAAGTAAATATGATTTTTTTATCTTTTAGAACTTTCACTGAACCTCTATCAAGTCCAAAATGTGATCCATGTATCTCTAATGGGGCTGTAAATACCTAATCTTTCAGATATTCCAGCCCCAATGTTCATATTGTAGAATAATGATCCTTCATTTAGAGAACAATCTTCAGAGAATCTAAATCATAGAGGGAATTTTATATGAAATATGAACAATTACATGGTCAATAATTGGTTTTGAAACTACCAAAATTATAAATATATATGGGAATTGAAAGATATACTGATTTATAATAATCCTCGATTGCTTGTATCAAAGATATGGAATTTTTAGGTTAAAATTCAATTTAATTGGCTTACGAATGTAACAATATGACATTTTATGAAACATATTTTTTTAAATAAATGTATCTTCTTTGAAATTTTTTTACATGAATCAAAAAGTTTTAATGAACCATAATATATTATAAAAAATATTATTTAATCACGAAAATTATACACTAGCCAACCAATGTGGTAGTATGAATTAAAATATTTTTTTAGAAAGTTAATAAGGTTTTATATATAGAAAATATACTGAATTTTTATTATTTATTTTTTATTAACATATATATATAATTTAAAAATACATTCTTCTCACCCAAGATTAATTCTTTTTATTTAAAATTGAACTCTTGTTGGAAAAGTGTGAACCCTTATAATATTCTGGAAAAATGAACATCAAACTGCATAATAAATCACACGTTTGTTCCAAAAATGTTTGAAGTTAATTGAATTATTCTCATAATATAAGAACCATTATAATGTGGGAAAAATTATCTTTGGGCCAACCATAATATGTTCATCAAAGAGATAAGACATATTGTCCCATGAATTATTGTACTCCTCCAATTTATCTTCCTATCATTTAATCCTCAAGTAAATATTTGACACATTTTATTTTTCCATAAAAATTGATCCTAATTTGTATCATCTTTCTTCTC
Source organism: Viscum album (assembly GCA_963277665.1). Lineage (NCBI taxonomy): Eukaryota > Viridiplantae > Streptophyta > Magnoliopsida > Santalales > Viscaceae > Viscum > Viscum album. The sequence continues at coordinate 608,883,850 of OY728127.1, forward strand.
TCTATCATAAATTATGTTAACAATCACATTTGATGAATTGATATATAAATCCACCACAATTATTTCAGCCTTATAGCGTAGGATGAACTTACATGAATCATCTTAATGTTCATCCTACATTACTTATGCCTTCCCCACAACCTCAGAATTATTAACCCTATGAATTTTAGGTTTGATAGTGACATCCTTCTCACTGTTAATCACCAATCATTCATGCAGTTAATCTATTACTTTAATATTTTTTTACCAGCCCTTGTTCCTTAACATTATCATACCAAGGCATTATAATTTCAACAAAATGTGAGGTATCATATTTCTTAACATAGTCATCACATGTGGTATTTCATTACCTCACCTTATTTTCCTTATTCCTTTTAAAATACCGTGTCTCCATTTTCATGGGTAAATGATGGTATTCCATAGGGATTTTTTGTTTCGTACCATATTACATAATGTTGATCCTTATGTCCCAATTACATACTAACCCTTATTTATTCGTGGGTTGTGGAGTCATTTATCATACAATCCTTCTTTGTGTTCTCCTAGAGATCAGCTGGAAATATCTTCTATAGTCTCTACCTCAATAGAAAATTTTACATCGGAATCATTCTACTCCAGTATTAATGCCCTAGTGTTAAATACATTTCATTTTGGGACTCTTTCTATGTAAATTATATTGATTCCTCTATGTTGTTGAATCGAGCCATTTTATTCAAGTACTAAAAAATTGTTACTCAACGCCATATGCGGTGTAGTCCTCTTGGGATTTTTCTAATTTATTATAGTCAACCAATCCTTCAAAATGATTAAGATATCATTCCTTTGGATTTCTAGGGATTCATCATTTTATGATTCAAATAGTTCTTCAAAATGAATTTTATTTAAATTGAATACCATATACACAAAATATAATGGATCTGGGATGACAATATTTCTTTATATCCACTCAATCCTCCATAATATGGAAAAGGTATCCTTATTCTGGGCATGTTCATTCATGCCTTTAAAAGAGACAAGATCCTAAAAAATGTTACAAATTCCACTACTACACATTCAATAAATGATCTTATAGGGGATATCTGAATATGAGACCCTGTAGTGGGTAAATTCTCCATACTAACAAAATGGCATCATGTGTCATAGTTGTTTATAAGAAAATGAAAAAAACCCAATTTTGAAGGAATCATTTTTCCTGTAGTAGAACACTTCCAAAACTGAAATCTACACATATTCAAATGGATGATTTGATACATCCACATTAAAAATGAATCCCTTTGATATAGGGTTGAAAACAGAATTTTTTTCTACTATAATAACATAATAAATGACTAACTATATTTCTTATAATACTTATGATCAAGTGATTTGTTAAAGGAAGGGGTTGATCGGAAAAAACAACACATATTTTTGTCGTCATAGAATCATGAATTATATGAAAATAATAGGACCTTCAAATAATATCGATATGTTATCATAGAGGACTATACAATTCCTGGATCAAGTTATCCTCAAATAAAAAAATTATATGTTGATTATCTATAAGGAAAATAGGCGACCATTCCTTTAAACCCCAAGATTAAAAATCAAATTGTCGAAGGTGTAAAATGAACGATGATGTTTTCTGAAAAAATCCTCCAAAGATAGATATATAAATTTTGAGGCATCTATAAAATCATACGCCTAGAGAGGGAGGTTGGGAAACATGTTTAAAAAATTTGGGACTTGGGGCTAAGTGACATATTTGGGAAGTAAGGATGAAGGATGGGATTAGTAAAAGGGATAAAATCGTGAGTTTCAACTCCACAAAAATAAAAGTATAACCCCACGTACTCTGGAGTGGAAGGGGATGCAATTGTGTCCATTAACTTATAGTGGATAACATTATATAGTGCCACGGGTGGATGAGAGTGTGGTTATAAAGATAGAATCAAATTTTGAGAAAAAATACATTCTCCTCAAAAAGATTTTTTTTACATTCTTCGAACAATTAACAAATTTTAGAAATTTTATACAAAAAACTAAATTTTTTATTTGATATAACTATGTACAAATTTCATTATGGTGAGTTTTGTTTTGAAATGATTAAATTTATAATGAATAATTAAATATAATGGTTTTTTATTTAAAATTTCCCTTTCATTTATGTAAATTTTAAAGATATATATTTTATATAAAATTTATTTAACATTAGACCCATTATTAAAAAACTAATCCAATTTATTACATTAAAATAAATTTAATATTGATTTATTTTAATAAAACCCCTTGTACTAAAAAGATTTTCTCTTCGGAAAAATGTTGCATCATTGCACATGTATGACTAATTATATATATATATTTTCCCACATTAGTATATTTATTTTGATAAAATGGGTTCCATATTTGGAATAACAAATATTTATTTTATATAATATGTTCCAATTAACTTTTTTTTCAAAAATAATATCCAGCATAAAAAAATTTCAATACTATGGTTATGTTTAAAATAATATTTTATGTGTTATATACACATTTGTTAAAATTAATTTTCAACACTAATTTAATCACTAATTTATAAATTGGATTTATTTCTAATAAATATTGTTTCCAATGTATCTAATTCAGAAAAGTTTATTTTATTACTAATGGATAAATTTCATAGGTTAATAAAAAGATACTTGTAATCGTGGTGAAAACAAAAATGGTAAAAATTAGTAAACACAATGGCTGATAGAATAAAATGTATAAAAGTGTCAATTTTTTAGTCGTTTTTTTAAAACATATCATCCACCCAATGCATTATTTATCAATATTTTAGTCACATGTCTTCCGATTGACATCCCATTGGTGAATAGTGTTGTGTATTTTCAAAAATTTCACTTCTCTTCTATTATAAACGGGAACCACCTCCCCTCACTTCTTCTCACCTCTGATGAAATTTTCCACAACCAAATTCTATCAAAATATCTCTCCAAAATCCTTTTTAACATTTCATATATTGTTATCTTCCAAAATTAAAAATCTGAGGGTCCTTAATAAAATATCCAATGTATGTTTTTTATGGGTAATTGTCTTCGCTAAACACATTCTTTTTTAAATATTCTCTCACAACCTTCATTCATGTTTTAATATTTTAAATATATTAAATCCAATATATATCATAAATTATTAAGTTTTTAGGTTCATATAATAATTTATATCCATCCCTTCTTCTATTATTTGGGAAACCAAACAGTCAATTGTGTGTATAGAAGACTACTGCATTATGATCCTTTGTAAGAGGTATTCCATCATCTCCTCTCACACATGGATAAAACGATGGGTTTAATTATATATATATTATGTATTAAATTATTATATTTTTTAATGTATATTATCACTAATACCTTTATTCCTTTCTATCTCATATAAAATGATTACATAGCTCGTGCATACATGTGGAGTATCACCTCCATGAAATGATGTGATATGTTTTTCAATTTATTTTGACAAGGATGGTAATAATGATATATTTAATGAATATATATATGATATTTATTATATAATAATTATCTTAGAAAAATTAATTGACATTTACCTTTATTTTATTCCATCTGTCATGAAAATGGAAAAACATTCTTGTATATGTTCGACCTACCATCTCCTTGAATAGTATAATTCATTTTTCAACTATTAATGGCCTATGAATTCACTCAAAACATTCCTAAACAATTTTTTTTTCAATAATAGAATACTATTTTAGAAAGATAATAATGAACATTAATATTAAATTTATTTAAATCACAAATAAATGTAGGATAATATTGGAATACACGTAGAGAAACTATTGATACATCATCAATTTATTGGAAAAAATTAAGGCTAATTTAAAAGGAATGAATATTTATTTTGAGAATGGATCACTAAAATAAATTAATAATACTAAATTTCAAATAAATTTCAAAAATGCATAGGTTTTACATTGAAATTGACAACTACAAGAGAACTAAGTGGTTTTAACAATCAATATAAGAAAATATAAAATATGAAATTTTAATATACACTGATAAAAATTTAGTCAATAATTCTAGTAGAATTTTTGATCATTCTAATTTTCCAATTTCATCATCCATTTGTTATCAATTGAAGATGTAGAATGATCCAATAATTATGTCACTTTGTTCCAAATTTTCTAATTCAGATACATCCACCAAATTTATCTACATACATAATAATTTTTATAAAAAGAATAAATATTATTGGACATTGAAATTGGAAAATCTAAATTTTGAATGTTAACATAAAACATATAGTAAGAAATTAAGAAAATATAACAAATTTTTTTTAACATAAGTCTTTGTTTCAATAAGGTTGTGTTTTTTAACAGAAATAAATTTATGAATACACCATAAAACAATTTTATGGTTGTGAAAATATATCATATACATCACGGAGTTTAACAAAAATCAATAAAATTTCCATTAAATTGACGAGAATCTTACATCATATTAATTTAATTCCACTGAACAAAATTATTCAATTAATAAGATGAATGTGTATAGTGTTATAAAAAATACATCTAAAAACAATTGAATTTAATTCGAAGTTTATTTTTCATTTCATATTATACATATATTTGTAGTAATGCATCTTAAAAACCCACTGTTTTATGTAGGAATATTGAAACTTTTCATTGTAAAGGATACTAAATACATAATATTTCAAAGTAGATAGATTGAAACTACTTATTACATTGTGATGAACTAATATAAAATAATTTTTATCATAATTCACATTTTACATGATTTGAAAGATTCAAAATCCAATGGTACATAAACAAATACATTAGACTATAATAAAAATTATTATTGTATATTATACAAAATCATGAAGATTGAATGCATGTTGAAACCTCATATAAATTCAAAGCGACAAAATCATCCTTTGTGTCAAAAATGAATAATTATATTCATATTATATATAAATACACTTAATCAAATAATGAGATATTTGATTAAAATATATTATATTCAGTAATTATTTAATGTCTAGACTTTTAATAATCATAATCATAGTAAAAATTAGAAAAAAATATAAATATGGCTTAATGTAAGACGAAAAGAAATATAGAATTAAGAATTACATTACTTAATGATGGATTCGATTCTAGTAGAGGACGTCCCTGATGAGATGCTTCTTATTTCATCTCCCCTTCCTCCATGGCATTTATCAGGTAAAGTATGATTGTAAATGAAGTGAAATACACATATAAAACTTTCATGTTATAAGGGTGAATACCTCTAAAAAATGCACATTATTCCATGATTTATTCTGGAATGACAGCCTATTGCTTTTCAAAAGCTGGGACAGTTCATAAACATCAACACGTATCTAGATCAAATGAAATGAATTTTTAGAAATTTGAAATTATAGAGACATGATTTAACAATGTGAGATTCATAATGTATCAAATGTTTAATTAAAGCATGAAACCATCCAATACTAGTATGAATCAATGATGAACTGAAAATACTATAGGGTTTAAACTCCCAGAATTTTTGGTCTCCCAGAAGATCATCCGTATTCTAAAAAATAAAAATAAGAAAACATTTTATTTCAAGTAAAACAAATGATAACGAAATACTTATGAGTAAAATAATACCATCTTAAAATCATTCCCCTTTAATTAATTAACAATGATTTCATATTAATCATACATTATAGTAGCCCTCTAGTACCCCCATATACACCAACCCCTGATGTCATTTGTACATATATTATTTTTTTATGGAGTTAAAATTATATCAGTTTCATCTAAAAAATATATTTTTGATTGAATCTAATTATAAGAAAAATCCACCATGTATAAAAATATGATCTATGCAAATGTTTTGAATGTGTTGGTGTCGATCATGTTTCTTCCCATTGTAGCAATACAATGCAACATAGAAGAGATATAAAGTAGTGAATTACCCTATAGAATCATTATGTACCAACTTAATTTGAACCAATTCATTCCAATAATAATACCTATTTTTTGATTCAAACCAAAGTCCACCTCATTTTAAACTAAGAAAAGATAACAAATATTTGTTAACATAAGGCAGTATTGCTCATAAGGATTTGTTTTTTTATAGTAGTAAGTTTAAAAATACATATTAATAAATATGAAGGATTAAAAAAATTATTTTTAACAAAAATAATTGAAATAAATGAACGAAACCCTCAATGAAATGGATGTTTTAAATTTTTATCAATATGATAAATAATGTTTTAGTTGGAGGAATATGATCCTTGGTTAATATAATAAACAGTCAACCTTTATAATAAAAGACTAAATTGAAATAATTAATATATTATAGTAAAATAATAATACATATCACTAAAATAATATATTTATAATACAAAATAATCGAAATAATGATAATAAAAGATTTTGTACAAGGAATATCACATTAAATTGAAGTAATAGAAACTAATAACTCAATAAAGTAAAGACAAAAAATTATTTAAAATAGAAACCACAACAAAAACATTATTTCCAGTAAAATTGCTAAAAATAATGTTTTCTTCAGTGATAAAAATTTATTATAACAATAATATATGATAATTGTTTTAATAGTCATTACGAAAACATATAAAATGATAAGTTTCAAAAGATAATGATGTGAAGTGTGTAATATTTTCTTGATGAATTATTCAAGTTTGTATTTATAGAAAATTATCATTCACTGACAATGACTTGATGTTTTAGAATGATTACTAATAAAGATTTAAAATTTTACTAAATCTCCATCTTTAATAAAATTCTATTGGTTTTTTTGAATAGATAATAATATTTAAATATAAGAATACATATTAATGAATATTGATAGTACAGAATCGAAAATTTTAATTTTAACATGGAATAAATAATATGAATAAAAAAGATAACATTGGGTTTGATAATGTCTAGTCCTATTTTAAAAGAGGATATGTTTGTTAAAATGTTTTTTACATTAGGAGTTGTCTTTTAACATAAGGATGGGTTTGACCGAACTTCTTAAAAAGTGCCTATAACCTTTTTCGGTTCAAGAATTTATTATTACACTTATTTAAAATTGGTTGAGTTTGACATGAGGATATGATTATTTTCATTAATTGTTCTTGTTTATATAAGGTGGTCTTTGTTTTAATGCACCATGTTTTCACAAAAGATGTACATGTATACATATAAAAATATTTTTTAACTCAAAATAGCTTTAGTAAATCTGCGTATATGCTGGAAAATTTCTGGTGGTTGATAAAGTGGGATGTTAAAGCATGTGGATATTATATAAGAGTATTTAATTGGGGAATGTTTTTTATGGAATAAAAATGAAGTAATAAACAAAAAATGTATTTTATTTCATGGAAAACCTAGAATATCCTCAAAATGTAAGTCAATGATAGTAACATCTACCACCATAAATTATGATGTTAATGTAATTTTATTTTAATTAGTAGATAATAATTTCAAGGAAATAGTGATAACATTTACACACAAATGGAAAATAAATAAGAAAAAGGTGGATGTAAAATAAAATTGTAAGAAATAGTAATATTATTCATGCTCAATTTCTGAATGGTGATATATGATACAAATTTAGGTGTATTTTTTCAATAACATATAAATAGAATTGGGATGGGTGTCTAGTTTTCATATAGTGAATGATTTTATATATGTTCAAATAAGTGAAACATCACTATGTAATTATAAAGGCCATAATACTGTGATGATTAATGTACTAAAAATGATGAAAATAACTAGTTAAATTGGAATGTGTGTAGTGGAATTGTATTACATATGACTGAATAAAAAACTATTGGAAAAACTCATGATAGTTGAGGGATTGCCTGCCGCATACCTAAGTAAGGTACATAAGTGATGAAAAGTATTTTTTATTAATAGAAAATGATATCAAGAAATATATGAAATAATATAATACAAGGTTTAGGATTAAAAAAAATTGATGGAAATGTTAAATGATTTTCTCACCGTTGGATTTATGACCAAAATAATGGAATGCTAATCCTTATGAAAATCAAGGTTTTAAAATTTTAATACTATTTGTGATAAAAGAACCCTCATAAATTTATGAAAATAGAAATAAAAATGAAACAATTTCATCGATGAAAAATTACCTTGAATCATCCTTACTATTGAATTAAAAAACATGAGATGAAAATAATGAAACAAAAATTAAATAAGACATGTAACTATAATGGTCACTATTACACTTATCATGAAATGTATAATCAATGGAAAAATAATTAATAACATCTAATTCGGTAGAAAATTATTCACATAATGAAACAAAAACACTAAGATACAAATCAATAATAGGGGACAATGAGGACAAAAAATGGAAAAAGGAAACAATACATGTGCTAATTTTACTTTTGTATGGACTAATACCACACGTTATATATGTTCCAGCTCTGTATAGCCACCCATGTTTTCATAACTCTATTTAAAACATATAGGTACTGAAAACAACACAAAATCAGTAGAAATATTAACTCCTGAAAAAAAAATTCTCATACTATTGCCAAGAAACATTATCCCATCATCAGACACTTATTTGGAACTAATTATTACTAGTTTTTAATGATCATCATGGAAGTACATACCATAAATCCTTTGAAATCCTACAATAAATTTATAATTACTCCATTTTCTGTAGATTTATCATTCAATAAGACAAGTGATACAATATGTATTATTAATATTTGACCCTATATGATGTTGAATATATTAATTTTGTTCTTAATAGATGGAACATAGAAAAAACTCCACAACATGTATTTTAAATCCTACCTGAGTTTTAATGATAATGAATGATAAAAAAGGAAATGACATGACTACTAAATAGTTTTTTATTTATAATTCATGAGCAATTATATTTTATAAATGTATTTAAATATTATATATAACATATCTCAAAGGAATAAAGTCCAATGATTTATATATCCAATATGATTTAATTAATCTTTGTTTAGAAAATTTGAATAATAAAATTTTTTACAATAGTAAATGATCTCAGAGATGTCAAACAATGCCTTAGAACTGTAGTATATAATCTTACCATTATATAAATTATAAAATGAAAAAATTTCAGTATTTCGAGTGAATAAAATTCAAATATTGATATATATAATAGGATGAAGTTAATTTAATATTATAAAATGAGAATGAAAAAATTAGTTTCATCAAAAAATTAGGTCAATGATTTCAAAAAAATCCTCAGAAATGAAAAATAAATGCTTACATTTATGTTCATCTTAAAATTTTCAAAAGGTCGGTATATCATATGAAATCATTCAATATATTTATATATCCAATAATATATAGTAACTTTAATTTTATAAAATCATAATTTCATGTACATGTTGAAACTATTATTGTTGTAATATAGTAATCATATGTTTTTAAATAATGATAAATAGTATAATAGTTTAATGTAAAAATAATACATAACTCACATTATTTTTTGTTTTTATTCATTAGTAGAATCCTCTAAAACATGGTATCTCAAGATGTTGATGGTGAATTCATGTCTGTATTGGTTTTCTTTTCATTGCGTTGTCAATAATTTCTAGATAATCATACTATCCATATGTTTTACTATAGTGAATGAAATATATATTGGAATGAAATACTAAAATTTGAATAAGCATGTAAATATTATTTTTTTGAAATTTCAATGACTATTATAGAAATCATGCAAGATAGTAACAGAAAAATTTAGGTATTCCATAAAATAAATTAGTCTTACAAGTGTTATACTATATGATGCTGTGGAACATGAAGATGTCATCACAAGTAGAGATGCAAAAATATAAACTGACCAAAATCAGTATAGAAGTTTTTGTTTAATCCGAAAAGAAGATATAATCATGTAGTTTTAAAAGAATTTATAGGAATCATAGAGTAACAAATATTGGACATACATTTAGAAATTTCATAAAATTAAAATAACATGATAGTGTGAAACAAATAGTTACTTCATTTTGATCTACTAATGAAATATGGTTGATGGAATAGACACATATAAGGGTGAATCAATGTGAATATTTCATAGGTGTATAAGACCTTCTAGAAAATTTAATTAGGAACGAAACACATCGATGTAAAGAAGATATACCTAAAATATATGACCACTATAGATGTCATAGTTTGTTGTGGGTGAAGAATCTTTTTTACTTGTTGTGGGTCTTAGGGGTAACAACAATAAAAATTTAATGGTTAACATATCTATAGGGACCTAAAATCACGAGGAAAATATTGTTTTTCAGTGTGTTGAGGTTTTGATCGTTTAAATTCAAGGTTACCATAGATAGAGGTGAGAAAAGTAATGAGCTGAAAGTGTTTCATAGGGATGGGTTGATTTATTTTTAAATATAGGGATTATTAATGGAATCAATTAGTTCATAAAATTGGAGTACGATGTCTACCTTCATATGTGGGAACCGTATGATGATATGAGTCGATCATCGTGGATCTCCCGATGTAAGAGAGAACAAAAACGTTTAGGAGGATTCCAATGCTTATTTGTGTTAATAGAATCGCGATGAAATGTGAAATCATTGTGGTAACCCTATATTGGAAGTATAGTGAGAATTTGTAGGATAAAGTGAGAGGGATTTCATATTTGGATAGAGGAATTGTTATTTTGGAGAGATATGGATTCATGTATATATGACATGTATGAATAAGTCACCTAGATGTAGTATATATAGTAGATTCTTCTTCTCAAACCCTTTTCCCATGCATATTGAAATATCATTGGAAAAACAATTGATAATAATTATTGATCTGAAAGAATATATAAAATATATGAATTGATAAAAATACCATGTGGTTCATTAATGAAAAATGTTTACATATTAATTTTAATCTTGAATATAAAATGATATCAAAATTTAACCCTTTTCAATTCCTTTGATGTGGGATGATAAAGCATCATCAACAAAAAAAGATATTCCACTCATATATTGAAAATACTAAACAACTAAACAAGAAAGAAGATCATATTATGGAAATGTGTGTGAGGGGAATGATTAGATTATTCTAAAAAATGCATAGGCCAATAATGAAATGAAAAATGCAACACCTATCACATAGATAGTGGGTTCTATATTTTATTAACCACTATCAGAGAAGAATAAATATCCATGACCAATTTGAGAATTTTAATGATTCCAATTGATGAAATTAAAAAAAATATATATTGAAAATTAATAAATTATTGAATATCACATATTTTATACATTTTTTTTCACAAAACCTATCTCATTGGAACATTGAGAAATCATAGTGAATATTCTTTCCAATGATTCTTGTCCCAAAATAATAAATCAAATTAATTAAATGATAACAATACGAAGTGTTATATTGATGAAAAAATAAACCATATTTATTTTATTCTTCCAAATAAAATGATATCACAAATTCATCCCTTCGAGTGCTAGTGATGTGGTAAAATGAAACTCTATAAAATAAACCATATATTCTACCCCCATAGAGAAAACATTATGCCACAAATCATGAAACCACATCATATTTTAAAAATGGGAGTAGGGGAATGAGTAGGTAATTATAAATAAAGAGTGATAGAATATTTAAATGAAAAATGGATCACTTGTCACTGAAAGTGTGGTTTCTAAAATTTTATAACCTCCCCCATATAAAATCAATGTCCCTAAAAATTTATAAAATTAAATTATAGATAAATATCTCATATAATAATGACATGATCTTATATAATGAAAAAATAAAAAACAACAGTATCCTAAAATGGAAAATTATAGAAGAAATGAGAGAAGGAACTGGGGAAAACATTCCCTAGAATATGAAAATGAGCGGTGGAGATAAAAATTATTAACAAATGAAATCCTACTATACAACCAAAATCTAAAGATGACTGAGGTGGAGTAGGTAGGGTATTTGAAGGTAGAGTTTCCAAAGGCTGAGTAGGTTGAGGGTGATCGAACAACCCTTTTCTAAGGTAGATTGCAATATCCTTGTCAATACTATTGAAAATTATTCTTGACCTGAATGCATAAAAAAAATTAACAAAATGTATAAAGTACCGAGTGATTCATTAATGAAATAAGTACACATATTAATTTTATGTCTTAATATAAAATGATATCACAATTTCAACCATTTTAATTCCATTGATGCAGAGAGATGAAGAAACATCAGCTAAATTAGATATTATAACCATACATTGAAAGCATTAAACCACAAAACATTAAAACACATCATATTATTGATATTTGGGAAAGTGGAATGAGTACATAATTCAAAAAAAACAATGTTCTAATCAGGAAAAGGAAAATAAATCACTTGTTAGTCAGATAGTGGGTTATAAATATTTGATCCTCTATTAGTGGAAAATAAGTCCCAAATTTGAAAAATTACTAATTTCTGTGGATGAAGATAAAATAAATTAAAAATTAAAATTAATAAATGATCGAATTTCACGCATTTTATACAATTTTTCAAACCAACTCTTCACTAAGGATGATTGAAAACTCGCTTCCAATATTCCTTCCAATGATACTTATCTAGAAATCATAAATCAAATTAATGAAATGATAAAAATACCAATAGGTTTATTGTTGAAAAAAATTAACATATTAATTTAATTCCTATAAATAAAATAATATCACAATTTCTGCCTTTTCAATGCTGATGATCATGGATGGTGAATCTCTGTTAGCTAAACCTAAGATTCTACCCCTATAATAAAAAGATTACACAACCAAACAAGAAATAAGATATTATTATTGAAATTTGAGAAAGTTGAATGATTATCTAATTGTAAATAAAGCATGATCAATGATTTCATAGAAAAATGCATCCCATGTCCCTCAAAATGTGGTTTCTATAATTTTTTAACCTCCATCAAAAAAATTAAATGTACCCGAAAAATTTGAAAATGAAATCATGGATCAAAAAAACATACAATAATGACCTGATATTATTCAAATAAAAAATAAAAATAAAATATTGAAAATAGAAAATTATATAATAAATGAGATAAGGAAATATGAGATACATTCCATAGATGATGATAATATTAGGTGGAGATTTAAATTATGATATCAATAAATGCTATCATATGGCTGAAATTTAAGGGTGACCAAGATGGAGTAGGATGAGGGTCTATAGGTTGTGGAGCTAGTGGAGGAGTAGGTTACTGGTGATCGAGGTAGAGCATGTAGAGGCAGAGTAGGCATAGGAAGAGTAGGTAGTGATGGAGGAAAAATAAATGAAAAAATAGGATTCAACATAGTAATGGAAAAAATGAATTTTAGGCCTGTACATTTAATGAACAAATAAAAAAATTGGAATAAAAGAACTGATATAAAAACTAAAACATTCAATCACATAAAGAAAATGGGAATGAGTTTTTTTTAAAGACATTAATTATAATATTTAATAATTTCTGGTTTAAAATTAAAATAATTCAAAGTTAGATCATTAGAAAAACCATCTTCAGACTAAAGTATTACTGTCAAAGATCATGCATGGACATTAATTATTAGTTTAAATTTCTAAAATAATCCCAGAATCTCCCCAATGAAACCACAAAATATAGAAATAAAAGAAGAATAAATAAATGATAGAAGAATCCAGTGTTATAAAAACAAAATCTATCTACCAAATTCCATAAATATCATCCCTCGTGATTATGTTAACAATTAAATCTATGAAAATGGAAATAGAAGCATCCAGATCTGCTTCTACAAGCACAGATTTTTTCATTTTAATTGAAACAAATGGGATGATACACTATATAGTTTCAAAATAAATATTTAACACATATCAGAAGTTTTATCAATCAAAAATAATTAACCCCAATTTTATGAAATTTATCTCTTTAATCCTAGTTAATCGATCATTGATGGGAACAACATAAAACACATTATTTTCAATGAATAGTCCCACAATATAACTGAATATAATAATAGGAACATGAAAACAAAACTCGTCTAAAATAGAATTAATGGAAGAAAAAAATTGTTCTTCTAATAGGAAATCTAGGAATAAACAAAAACACTAAAAATGATGAAATTATAGACTAGTATTTGAAGTTAAAACAATAAGATTAAAGGCATATGAGAAATAATGGGAAGTACAAAAGATTACTGGATCATGAAAATAAAAGTAATAGAATAAAATAGATGATGAGGTGGTTTTAGGGGGAGGGAGATGTAATACTAAGAAATATATAAGAATAAATTTGACATTGGATTATGAGTACAGGTACACAAGATCTATAGAAAACTTTTGGCTCTTGCTCCACTACTAGGGAGGTGGGGGTTGGGAGGTAGTGAGTCTATGGCTTGTGGGCGGATGTATGGAGAGAGGGAGATAGGGACAAGGCTAGGATAGTGGAATTGTGAGAGTGAGATGTGTATGAATTTGGTAAGATAGATTGACGTATAAGGTGGGTTTTTGGTTGGTTCATTTGGAGGATAGAGAGAGGCGTGTAGGTGGATGCATAGGATCTGGTGGCATAACTTTCTAAGGGTGACAGAGGCAGAACATGTGGAGGTGGGGCAGGTGGAGGTAGATATGGAAAACGATGAGGATCTAGAAGAGGAGAATCCATAGGTCGACTGGGTGGATGTAATGTAGATGTAGGTACATGATCTATAGGTAGAGCACACAGATATAGAGGAGCTAGACACAAAGTTTCAAGACATGGAGCTGGTGGAGGAGGATTAGTCGAAGGAAAAGTTGTAAAATAAGGAGAGGATAGTGTAAGTGTGAGGAGAAGTGGGAACCATTGGAGAATACATGGGAAATAAAAAATTTCCTGGGCATGTGATAGGATGGAATGACAGTGGATAGATGAGTAAGAGGATGTGGTGCAAGGAGAAAGAAACATGTAGCATAGAAGGAACAAAGCTTTAGTATATATAGTAGATATCTATCTATCATGGAATAAAATTAATACATATAAAATTATTATTTATGATATTAATATCATAGTTAATATTTTGGATATGATGAAACAAATATCAAGGATAAATAATAAAAAATACCAAACCAAATCATACAAGAAAACTAGGCAGTTATTTCCCAAAATATGTTTTTTAAAAAGGAATCTTCAATACAAGGGAAATAAATGGTAATAATTATATCATATATTGTATGATATATATGTGTAGGTTAATATAATTGAATTATAATAAAACTATTACTATTATATAACACTTATGACTGTGAATTAAGATATTAAAGACTTTAGGTGAGATATTGTTTCCATCAATTGTCTTTTTTGGGACATAACTTATTTCATAAACCTATATTATTTTATTTGGTGTATATAGTACCCATTTAAAATGTAATATAATATATTTATTTATTCTAATTACATATTATGTTTCATTTATTTTTATTATTTGATGGTTCTTATGATCCAATTTATACCAAATCATGTAAGGTATTATCATCCAACTTTTATTTATGTGAGACACATCCAATATTCACCACTTTTTTTATGTGTTGTATATACTAGCCATGAATTTATTTTATAATTATAATTATATTAATTTTAGGTATTTAATTATATATCTATTGATTTTTATCTTATGGGTCTTCTGATTCAAAAGTTACTGATGAGGTAAAAATTATACATTACCATCTCATTGTTTATCCGGATTGTTTGCGATTAAGTTTCAGATTATAAAATCACATTATCAACATCTAAAAAATATACTATTTTATTATCTAATCATTATTTCTCTAAAATACTGGTTTTACATTCATTTTCATCTTATTAATAACTAAATTGACTAAAATTGTTTTTTAATAAAAAGGGGTATTTTCTTAATCAATCAAAAATAATTTTTCATCCATGCCTGTGTTTTCTTAGAATGTTCTTCTGTATGCTTTTAATATTATCAATTTATTGTTAAAATAATTTTTTTTTTCTTTTTTCAAATTTTATAAAATGTTCTAAATGTGAATGAAGAATTTTTTTTCAACTATGGAATGATTTTCAACATAATATAATTTAAAGTATATATAAAATATTGAATGAGAATATCCTTTATAATATAGTAATGTAGACGAATCAGAAGTTGAGGGAAATTGGTCAACTATATATGTATGTGTAGATATAGATAGAAGAACCTAAAATTCAATAACATCTTTAATACCATGTTTTAGTAAAAATAATCCTAAAATTTCACCCGTGGTAGGTGTTCCAAAATATTAAAGAACTATAGATGCATAAGTAAAATCTCTAGTAGCAGAGCAATAAACATCAAGGGAACTTGATGTTCCACAAGAAAATTCTGATGATCCGAGGAATTATAAAACATATTAGAGAAGATCAAGTTGGGTTATACAACGTGTTTATTAATTTAGGTTTAACACAGTATGCTTACATATAAAGTATGAAGGTGAACCAGTATTTCAAGAAGTGGTAGAAGCGCTTATTGAATCCATGTCAGGGCAGTCATCTATGAATGAGTAGGTGAATTCCTTAAATTTTGATATATTTTTTAATATTTATGTACTAATTAAAGGTAAACGATCACTTAAGAACAAATGGGACTACCATTGGAATGAATAATATAGAAAAATAATCAGCTACTAAGAATGGTTAGTGGTGAAATGATTCCAATAGAAGGAAGGAATCAATATCCTAGAAATATTTTCTTCGGTAGTAAAGCATAATACAATATGGATTGTACTATGAATTTTTGAATCAGATGGTATATATTTAGTGTCGATATATATGAAGACTTCCTTTACATAAAATGACTTATAATATGTGATATATATGATTCATTCCATGGGGTTTAATGACATTTAAATAGAGGTCCTAGTTCACAAACTAAATCGAAGTCTCTATAACATGATACATGAAGATCGATAGTGGAATCAGATGTTTGATTCATTCATGGATAAAAAATGACCTATAAGGAGAAACTACAATAATAATTTCTATTAGAAGTTTTATACTTTGGGATATATGTTTTACTCTTTCCCTATGGATGAAATTTTTATAGTGGGACCAAAGTTTAAATGGATTGAGGAGATAAAGAGTATGTTTTATGGATTATATAAAACGAAAAATCTTATCCAAGATAATGAAAACCTGGGTATGGGGATAGAGAAAATTCTAAAATATTGTACTCTTGTATTATTAGAGAAATATTAAATCTAAATGATCATTGAGATATTCCATATTTCCATATATAAATCTTCTAAAACACCATATTTTAGAATCACTATGATATCAAAGTCAAATGAAACATTAATGTAAAATGAGGTCTAGTACATGGTGGGAATATTGTATTCTCTATCTAATTGAATCTTATATATTCGATGAATTGTATAGAATAAAAAATTTCTACTCTAGTGGATGCGGTGAATCGGTTCATTTCTAACCCTTTGAAAGAGAACTATGAAGCTATGAACTAGAACATATGATAAATTAAGTAATAAATACAATAGAATATATAATTGTGTAAGATGACACTCTACAAGTTCTTATTGATTCATATTATTTTATTGATTTTCCCTCTAAAAAATGTTCACAAGTTTTTCTATTTAAATTTGTTGGAATAGTGATCTGTTGGGTTTCACAGCTACAGTGGGTGGTGATATTTTTTATTACTAAAGTATAGTATGTCATATCAACACAATCAAGAAACTAATTTTTTGGTTTAATAGCTTATTGATGAAAATTGGTAAGGAATTGGGAGAAAAAACATTATTATTTACTATTAAGATGAATTTTCACCATTAAATGAATCTATCATTTAATGTGAGAATTAAACACATTGGACTATATTTTCTAAATTTACAATATTAATAGGACCAGGTTTAGGAGATTTTTATTATTATAGTGAATAATATTTCAGTGATATGTTTACAAAAGTTTAACATCAAAATTTTTGGAGTCAGCATCAGGCCTTAGTAGAACATGACTGAAGGAATGGCGGATGGACAACATTGCAAAGAATACATATGTAGGTGTTACTTTTACATGTTTTTTATGATGTCAAAGATCTTCCATTAAAAAAATACATAGAAATATTTTTGGGATTAAATCTTCATTCTGTCACCAAAATTTCACTCAAAAAAATTTCAATATCATCTGGAATGCTTTGGTCTTGTCAAAGTAGTAAAAATAGGAACATTCAGCATATGTGTATAATAATATAATGTTAATAAACATATTAAGACATTAAAAACATTCCAATGGGAATAGTGACCATTGTACTAATAAGGATGGTTTAGTCGGTTGGTACCACAGTTAAAATGATATATAAATAGATGGATTAACATAAATTTAGGATGTCAATGTTATATATTTATTTTGAAAACTATCTCCATAAGGTGGTGAGACTAGATATTTTCCTACTGAATAATAATGTACATCAAAATTTTAATGTTTTTTTAAAGATAGTATTCTTGATGATCATAAACTAATATAAATAAAATATTTTTTATAGTTCTCTCATGAATTTTGGAAAAAACATGTACCGCATAAAACTTATGTGCCCATTTTTACACTATCCATGTCGATATTATTAATGTGAGTTATAGTTTGCTTTTCACTCATTTTTTATGTGGTGGTTAGGTTATAAAATGTATTCTAATTTTAGAGATTCATGAAAAAATGGAAGAACAAGTTGTTGGTTTTCTATAGTGTTAAACTATTAGTTGGTAAAGATTTTTAGTGAACTGAAGATTCAATTAGTCGATGATTAGTTTGGATTTTTGGATCATCCTTAATAAAATATCCTTAATATGAAATTAGTAAAAAATTATATTATATTATAAATTTATAAAATATACTGTAATATGATGGATGTGTAACTAATATATAATGAAAAAAATTATATGGGTTTAAGATTGATTTTTTATTTTGGAGTGCTTATACATAATCCTACATGATAATGGTTTGTGTGTGTACTGTGTATGGGATATCTCAGTTAGTATTGTAGAGAATTTTTTTAGTTATAGTGATTAGTTTAAAAAGAACAGTAATATATATATATATATATTAAAATATCCATATTAAATATTGGTTTTAATGGATTTGATATCATAAAATTGGTTTATCATATTTACATGATTTTTACACTCTTAATATTAGTTATTATAGTCTATTATTCTCACTTATTATTTTTAAAATTATATGGATTGATATAAGACAAACATAATATAAAATTAGACGATTTACCCCAAAAATGATTGTTAATAGTCCTAGTGTTAAAAGTCTCATTGGTTTTATTTCCTAAGTATATTTAGTAATTAAAGATAGAAAAAATTATCTCAAACTCTAAAATTTAGTTAAGTAGTAATAAATCAACCTTGATTACATCATGTATGTATTTTTTGAATCACTCAATTAAATAATTATGAAGTAATTGATTGAAATGATATAAAAGATACCACATGCTCTTCATTGTTCTAATCATGAAAATGTATTTTTCTAATTTAATATTTGATAGGTGATGTGAATCAATTTTGTAAAATAATAAACAACTTAAAGAAAAATTAAGATATTAACTCTATAGAATATGGGTTGTTTATGAATTTTTTTTAAAATAAATATTTTCAATGGACACTTTCTTTTAAAAATACGATGAAATTAATTTATTTTAAGAAAAATTAAAGTGAATATTTTACTTAATATAATGTTAACTTCGCAACACATATAAGGTATTCCTATAGTTTAATAATTTTTTTTAAAAGTAAAATCAATCAATTTTTAGTACCCTAAAATCTGGTATATAAGAATTATTGAAAATATGATACTTTTATTGGTATGAAGTGACTATTTATTTTTATCTTTAAGAGGAAATTAAAATTGGAGACACATATCATAATCATGGATTTGGGGATAAGAAGTGTATAATGAAATTTTATAGAATGTAAAATCAAAATTTTCATGGAGGAAAGCAGATGAAACTATTTACACTGTGAAAATGTGGGGGAGGACCCTAATATGTTTTCATAAAATAATTGTGAAATGTTAAAGAGTTATAAAATGTTTTATTAATAAAATAGATTAGAATTACGTAGCCCCTCATACGCCAATAAAACATCATCATTTCAATAGTAATGTGTATGGTAATTATAATAATGAATTCACCAATAAAGGGGTCAATATTGAAAATTCATGTCAAAAACCTTCTAAAAATAGAGAAATGTGCATAGGAAATCACAACAAATGAAGAGGATCCTGAAAATTATGTTGTTAAATATAACCTTATATCCACTCAATTACTATAAATATATTATTTATTTTTGGTTTTAAACATTCCATAAAATCTTGTAATATTGGTAAGACTACTTTTTCAACTACATAATGATTGGATATTGTGTTATTGGTGAAACTAGTGAGTGGTGTAATGATTTGGTCCAAAGAATATAATGGTACATTGATAACCATTTATGGCATGATATTACATGAAAATACAGTTTTTCTTCTTTTTTCAAATTAGATGTCATATTTGGATTGGATTGGGACTCTCTATATAGATATCAGGTCAATTGTTAGGATATCAAAATAATATTCATATCTCAATTCATTACATAATGATTTATTACAAACATACCATGGAAACTAATTCCTCAATATGGTACATAATACCTAATAATTATGGATATTTTCCTCAAGTGGTAGGGGAATATCTCAACATTTATGATTCAGATATTTATCATGAATATATTGGGGTATTTAATAAATAATTCTATGGTATTCCCCACGATTATGAGGTTGAGTTATCAATTGAACACATAATTGGTGTTAATAAAATACCAAAATTTAAATATATAAATCCTCTTGTCTAATTAGAAATGCTAAAAAAGAAAATATAAGATAAATTGGATAAAGGGTTATTACACACAAGTTATTCAGCATGAGGTTCAAAAATCCTGATACTTAGGAATAAGAATATGTAAAGGAATATTTTCATTTATTATCATGATCATAACATGATGTTAATCCAAAAATATCATTTTCCTTATTTTTATGTATTATTCGATTAACATAATGGTGGTAAATATTTCTTAATAGTGTTATTTTGATCTAGATATCATTAATTAAGGCTGAAATGGGAGTATATACTCATTATAGACTTTAGTAAAAGATATTTACAAAATCAAGTCATGGTAAATAATTAAAAATTTATAAATACCATTATAAATTCATTTATTGATGGAATATATTCATTAAATAATGCAGATATAAATTTATAGTATCCTTTATTTATGGTATTTTTCATACATTCTATGAAAAAACATGAACATCAGGTTCAGGTCAGGATGTGTTGATTACCTTTAAAATGGAGAGATTTTATTTCAAATTTAGATAGGGGATTTCTGTTGAGAAAGTATAATTATTTGTTCATGTAATCAAGAGATATAGAATATATATGATTCCTTAAAAGGCGGAAGTGATTTAAAAAATTTCAAAATAACCTATTAAAATTAACACATGTAGATTTGATGATTTGGATAGATACTATTAACGATTTATAAAAAAAATTAATATGGGTTTCCAATGAATTTAAAATTTTCACATAGAAGGGATAAATGTTTCTATAGACAAAATAATGTAAAGGAACCTTCATGTTTCTTATGATGTAGATAGACACTGCTCATTTACATACACTCTATAGTAGCGTAGAAGTGTCTATGTTATATTGTGATTCTTAAAATAAGGGATTTTGTTTTGTTCTTATACCTCCAACTCTAATTTTCATTTATTTTTGAGATAATATACCTTTTTAACTGGGTTTAAAGGGAAACCTTACATGGACCAAAATCATCAAATACATGATATGAAGGCCAAAATGCATGAATTACCAAATTGTAACAAACCATTACACCATTCATCCATCCTCATATACTTGAACACACCTTGAAGACACGACTTCAAATTTCTAAGTCATTCCCTGTGTAGAAGTTCACATAGATATTGTCTATATTCATATAAATTTGACAGATTTTGTATTATCATTCAATGATAATGTCCATATTAAGTCCAACCTCTTCAAATTTGATTTATATCACATAATATTACATTCCAATTGACCCAAACGACTTCAAAAAAATTTTAATCCCCAAATTTGAAGTAATGGAGGCCTAGTGTCATGAAATCTCATTTTTATTTCCCAAAAGAGCATTTAAAATTAATATATCTATATATAATGTACCCACATTATAGTACCATACATTATAAACAAACTACTATAGTACTATATTATTGATATATTACCATAGATATCACTTCCACCCAAATTTGAACCCATGCCTAATACACGATTGTGGGGTGAAATTAATACTCATGTAATCTCGAAACTGCAAGTTTTTTTCTTATACAATATTTTAAATTGATAGATTATATCTTCTATTAGTTAAAATTATATGAGAAAAATAAAATGATACATTATCTAATTTTTTTAGTGGTAATATTTTTATTGTTGATTTTGAAGAATTATCTATATTTGAGAAGTATGATATATATAATGATAAAAAAATAATGTATATATTCAAACAGACAGAGATAAACATTCACTGAAGGTGATAGTTAGAGATGTTCAAGGATTATGATTTTTCACTAAATATTCATCTTGGGAAAGAGAATAAT
Source organism: Viscum album (assembly GCA_963277665.1). NCBI lineage: Eukaryota > Viridiplantae > Streptophyta > Magnoliopsida > Santalales > Viscaceae > Viscum > Viscum album. Next base: position 608,906,472 of record OY728127.1, read on the forward strand.
TTTATTGTTTCTCTTATGAGAAATATTCAGGAATACTTTTAATTGATATGGATTTAAATCATAAAAATAATAAAGGATATGTAAATGATGTCCATTGATAGAATATGTGAATGAATAAATTCATACCTATCCAAATGATTGTCTAACTAATTATCCAAGTGTCAATCAAGTTTTAACAAATGTTTGATATGGAGTTAAAATAGTTGGTGGAAAATATTTCAGAGTTCAACCTTATTAAATATGTTATTGTATGATTTTCAACATGAATATATGTCCCATAAATACCAATATGGAAGAATGTTATTTTGTATGATTTATATAAATCATCAATTTCTATTAACCTGGAATTTATAAAATTTTATAGAGATCCATAAGAGAACATATGGTGGGAAATAATAACGGGAGGGATTAAAGAGTATATGTCACAATCATTATCCTTCCTAGAATTTACGGAAAATTTTATTAAAACTAAGGGAATGAAAGAATCTATCCACCTAAATATATATAAATAGGAAAACATTACCACGTATTTATTCATAATTCTTCCCAATACATCAAAATGAAATGATGATATCTTGGTTGAAGTTTAAATACATCGAAATGTAGCTCATAATATAATTATATAAGAGTATTTATGAGGATTTATCTGCTAATCCTTCATCATCTAATGACTTAGGCACTGATGGCCATAATGATGACCCCACCCCCCTTAGTGGGGAGGGGTCCTCCATCGCACCTAAGGGATACTAACCACTACCTTTCTATCCATCCTCAAACCATGATTGCACCATCTATTTTTCTTTATATCTCTCTAATTTTGATGGTCCCAGATTTTTTCGACGGATACTCGTGGATTTTATTACCGAATATATAATTCACTAATGCTTCGTCCTTACTACACATATAATTGGTTATGCGATTAAAATAATTTCTTCTGTTAGTGGATTCCATAGATTTCCCCATTTTTAGATCCCAGGGCTTTCAAGATCATACATCTGTTGGTCTCCATGATTTTAAACATATAATGGTATGGTCTTCATCAGAAGAGTGTATTATCTAAGCATAGAATATCATTCATCATGTTAGTAGTGGATTCCAGTTCATTCTATTCAAATGAAAAATACAATTTCATATTATATGTGACATTCCAACCATAGAGGAATGTGTAAGATTCCCCGAACTACTGATTCATTTTTCAAAATCAATCAATTTATCACTTGTTAGGAAATATTTTAGGGAGATATATTTGTTTAGATAGTCATGCTATAGATGTATTCCACCTTATGACACCAATAAATTATGTTGATACTGATTTATTCATGGAATCTATTGAGTACTTCTCGATCTCTATTGCTGAGGAGTTCTGGTATTGAGAATCATCTGTCTTTGAATATAACTTTGTTTATTCTTTCTATTCAGGTGACTATGGCCTAAATTGGAGGTATGTAGGAGTGTTATGTTCTTACAAAAAGATCATGGATTGAGAATGAATCAATGGAATATGGTCCTAGATGGGATGCCTCTTGATAGTGGTAGATCTGTGGATGTCAATTGCATTGTACCGTATGAGGATCCTGAGTTACTCAGATTTTATCAACAGGTTACTGGTATTGTGACCACATATAACGATTTCCAGGAGAATAAAAAACAACCAAAAAACTTGTCTTTTGATTTATAATTAATATATATATTTAGTAGAATGAACAATGATATGAAAGGGTCAATCCCTCTTAGGGAAGTGGTGTTTTAGGGCATTGTAACTGTCTTGGATGGTGGTATTAAGGAAGTTGTTGCTCCTCCAATGGGTGAAATTAATTCTAAATTGAAAAGGGATTCTAGTGTTATTGGAATATGAAATGAGGGTATCAATAGTCCACTATTATATAAGTGGATAAGGAGAGATCTATTCAGATACTAATTTTGACCTATAGCAATGTGATATTCTTCTATAGAGAAATGTTGAGTGGAATGAGGAATCTATGGTTGGTCCAACCACTGATGAAGATACATAGTATGTGGTCATAGAAGACACTAATACACACCATTATTTTAGGGGGAATTGACTCATTCTAAAATGGAATCTAATATGTCATCGTGAGAGCCAAAGGACGTCAAATTCATCTTAGGTTCCCCTATCAGTAACCTTATGGAGAATATTCAGAAGTTGTCACTACCTCGAAAATCTATCATAAGATGAAAATGTATCTGATGATAAAAATTCAATGGAAATTTCACATCCTAAGGTGGTTGGGTGTGTTAAAGACTCATTGAGGGACATTATTACCCACTAGAAGAAGAAACTAATTGATAGTGATAACTTCATCTCTACCCATTCGAAGAGAAGACCAAGGAGAGCCTACTCAAACATTCCAAATATTGTGTCTACCATATCCTCCTCTAATGTGTCAAGAAGGATAAATTTTGATATTATCAAGATATTAAATCACGTTAAATATAAATTTTAATGGGAATGTATTGATGATTATGGTAATGGTACTGATTTTTCATATTTTGATATGTAATGTTTCTATATGGGAAATATGTCTTCCTTATCTGATTTTCTTATTATACTATTTTCTTCTTCTAATTGATGGTCAGAGGCATTTCTTCTGACAGGGTCTTCCTGGTATATAAGAGTATTTATCCCCAAATAATATTACCATTATATATATAAAGTATGTTTTATGGATTCATAGAGCATCACATTCAACAGTATTTGATTTAGATTTAGGCTTTAATGAAAATTTATAGAGATATGTTCAAATATCATTGAATATAGAACAAAACATTTTCATTTTTATCACCATAAAATTAATGGTAAATCTAAAAAGATGATTAAAATTTTGGGAATTATGTTTAGATCTTTTCATATGTATTTAAATGTATATTAGTTTCAGAATATTTCAATAGTCATTTTTAATATAAATGAAGTTTCTACTCTATAATTTAAATGGAACTATATGATTATTTTCATATAAAAAGATAAACAATATTACATTATAAGATAATATTTATGAGTGAAATATATTATGAATAGATATTTCTCAAAAAATTATGAAGAATATTTCATATAATAATTGAAAAATTATATAATTAGAAAATTAAGAAAAGAGTTATGCTAACAATCCTCAATGAAATATATAGTTAAATGTTTGAGAAAAAGTATTCCTTAGAATATCTTCATGGAATAGAGACATGGGATTAAGGGAATTTTGAATGAAAAATACAATATAACCTATAATGTTATTATTTTTATCATGACTATATCTTATCAACATACACTTCCATGTAATATCTCACAACAGTACAAAATGATCCTTGTATCTCATTAATGTAGGTACATACTGAATCCATCACGTACAATAAACCTAAATATTATGGAAACTAGACTATGATATCCCAAATAACCAATAACTAGTATAGATTTTTTATTATATAGATATATTAATACAAAATAAAACCACACTCTTGGTCAATGTTTTGCGGAAGAAACATAATATTGAGGATATAATATTGAAACATAAAGATATAATGAAATAAAAGTTCCCTCGTTTATTATCATCACTATAATGGAATATTTGAGAATAATTTTTTTAAAGGAGGGAAAATGTAACACCCAATATTTTAGAAAAAAATATTCCTTCAATTATATAAATGTTTTTAATAACTTATTCTAAATTAATTATCTATATAAATTGATCAATGATTTATTTCATTAGGATTATAATTTACAATATCAATAAAATGTAATTTATTATTTAAGGAAAAATATATGGTATATTAAATTAAATAATATATGTTAATAATAAATATGAGTAATTAAATACACTCAAATCATGAAATATTCTTCCATTTTGTCTTCTATGAAAATCATACCATAGAGTTTATCTTTTGAATTAATAATGAATATTTGAAATATCATAGTCATTTTGAAGAAATATGATGAAATATTTTTATAGTAGAATATATATTCATATATAGGATTATGAATTTGTAATGTAACCAATATATATCCATTTATTGTATGAATAAATTTATAATTATAAAACATATAAAGCATATGGTACATTGAAATTATTATAACTAGAATTTGAACCATATCTGGAGTGAATATTATATCAAAAGTATTATAGTTTAAATTTATAATAAAAATTTAACAACCATGAAATAAATATGTAATGATATAAAATCATAAAAAATCTTTAAATAAATTATATATTTTTCATTCTAAAAACTATTTCATAAATCTTTTCATATTTTAAAAAAATGTTAAATTTCTCATATTTAAGGCATAGTGGAAAAAAATTGTTCATGGTCTTCTTCTTTATTGTAATGGATTTTTTGGATCATATTTTATCATAATATTTGGGGATGATATGTGTAATTTAGGATTTTCGAAGGCCAAAACACCTATTTTGGAATGGGCTATATCAGAGCAGAAAGATTTCTTGGGTGGTCTATTATGGTTTTTCTGAAAAAGTAATTGTACTGAAGGATATTTTATCAATGTTCTGGTGGATGTATTAATGGAATATTTAGTTGTCCTTTTACATTATTCAAGATAAAATGATACTAAAATTCATAATATTACATTACAGTTTTCATGTTGTTGTTAAATTATTGGAATGAACCACGCTTTGGGGCCCCACCTAACCTGGAAGTAAATTGAGTATGCCACTCTAAGACCACAACCAATAGGTAAGGGGCTTGTAACAATCAATGAGTAGGTATAAAACAATGTGTGATGGGGATTATATTATACTAACATCTATTAAAACATATCTCCAATGGAATATAATAATATGATATATAAAATAATTAAATTGTATATAATACTGGCATGAATGAAAATATACAATTAAAATTCCATGATAGAAAATACCAAAATTATTTATGAAATCATCAATCATCCGAATCTGATAGGTAAAATACATTTAAAAATTATTCTTTTTGTACTCTGTTAATAATCTACAGCTACTATTTTTATCGCCACCATCAGGAATCACCATGATCGACCATGCATTTCCCTGTGTCACCGGATATCATCTTTGAACAAGCATATCTTGATACATGCCTACCAATACCATCAATAAACTATTTTATTATCTTCATAGACACAATATTCTTGGGAAAAAATATAATATAGTACTGAGTATAAACATACATTATATAAAACCTTGAAAGACTAATATGAAACCCAATAAAATAATTCATCTAAAACTCCTGATATGTGATGTGTCCAAGAGGTAGCCATAGAGGAAAAACAATTTATCCTCTCAAACCCCAAGTCAGAATGAAATAAAAGAGTTATGATCATAACCATTATAGTTCATGATGGTTCTTCTTAGTCATCTTAACACAAACAAAAGAAGGTCTTAATAAAAAAATGTAATAATTGGATTATCTATGTAAAATAACCCACAATGTCCAAATTCATCAATCGTTCATACATCATTTCTCAAATGTAACCTCAGGAGTCACATGTATTAAATAACTCTGAATAACATACCCCCTTCCAACTACCACACAATCACCAATGTTGATATAAGAAAGCTTTCTCATCATTGAAGACCTTTCAAGAGAATATAATACCCTAGAATTCCATTATTGAATCATCATTCTGAAAACACACATGGGAATACACTTCTTTCTAAATAATTTTTCTCATTTATGGGCTATTTACCCTCACTATCATTAATTAGAATAAATTCTATAATGGAGATAATCCATGACATATGAGAGTCATTATTATCCCATCCCAGCTACTGATAAAATAATTATGCATCTATAAAAATCATAGTTTCCTAAATCCCAAAACACACATAAACTCAGTGGAATAGTATAGGACCCTCACCCCACTAGAAGATTTCTTAGTCGGAAGAGTAATGAATCTAAGGATACATGACCAATAACATGATTTTGGAAACCACATCAAAAGTATAATTAAAACAAATTTGTAATATCTGGGGGTCCGACCTTCATTGGCTATGAGGGAGTATCGACCCCATAATGATTTGATGGACCCATTCCCCATGTATATAGGGGAGTACCAATCTCCAGGATAAAATAATATAGAGGACCCTTGCCCTATCTCAACATGCCTCCAATAGTGTACCAACCATGTGTATACTTTAATAAAAACACATTAACCATGTCATCATCTCTATGAAGATAAATGAAAACACTTCATACATCAATTTAGAAATATCATTGGAAGTCCAAATTTGAATGACCATGTTTTCTCTCTCAAGTATAGATCCTTTTAATTATGGTATAATTTAATTTTATGGACTCAATATAGATGAATAATGTGTTATCGAAGGTCCCAAGGATGTTTTAAGATTGTTAATTTCTCAGATACCATCTTTTTGGTTGAAAATAGTATGTGTTATAGTCAGTTTTAACCATGTAAGGCAGGTTGCATGGTTTTTTTAAACCATGTGAGGTTTGACAATGGGATGGAATAGGGTTCACAATTTGATCTAACCAAGGTTTTTGGGACATTTATCAATACAGAATGTCTTAGAAAAATTAAATATCAATTTCACTGGTTGGTGCATGGTTTCCCTAACCGTATGACCTAATCATACGGGTGCCCCTTCCTAGAGATCCTCATCCACAATTTGAGCACTATTTATCCAAACCATGTGTCCAGACCGTACGATGTGTGAATTTTTGGTAAAATTACATTTTTACATTTAAGTTATTTTTTATTCAACCTTACCATGTGGTTTTCATTCCAGTGTACTTCTTGCTCAATTTTTCGATTTTTGAAGGAAAAAACTCATCTATTTTATGAATCGGCCTCGAGCTTCCATTCAGAGTCTAAGTTGAATATGTTTTCTCACTATAGATTTTTATTGCTATGTTCTCAATTCCTATTTAATATTTAATTGCCAATATTTTTATCAGAAAACTATTTATATGTTTTATCATATGCCCCATTTTCAAGGCATTGACCCATTCTTCAGATCTACTCCAATTCAGGCTGAACTAGATGTTGATACTGGATGAGGATAGTCATTTTAGTATGTTGTGCATAGTCTATAAATTATTCATCATGTTTCCCCATTTTTTAAATTTCTATATCATCTTGTTGATTTTATTAGGAATCATATATTGAATTTATATTTAATTCTTATAGTATTTAGGACTTTATACCATGAACCTTTTCCATATATTTAAACCATGGTTGGTGGTCACATACACAGTTACCACCATCCTATATAGGGAGATATTCCATATTTGGGTTTTTTATTGTTTTTATAGTTTTTATCCGCCGTTCAGGTGTGCTAGATATTCAGTAATCTAACGTTAATCCTCCTTGAATTGAATATCTATATCATTGAATAATTGATAGTACCATGGTACAATTCCACTTGTGATGTCCATGGTATGTTCCTATATGTAATTAATGAGTTAAATTACAAATGTAAAGTATATTTATATATATGAATTGGCTTTTATAAATGTAATGGAATTATGGTTTCATTCCATAGAACACCTTTCCACTTATGATGGAAGGTAGCAGATGATCTCAAAGAATTAACTATTACTGATATGATTTGATTAAAAGGTTTCATGTTTAATAATTCCTTGGTACTTTTATGAAGGTAATTTAATGAAACTATTTCATATTAAATGAAATAATAATTATATGGCCTAATTGATTTAAATTATTGAATTCATGGTTCCCAAATACATATGGTCGTTGACATATTCATAGGGGTAGATAGACTCGACTTAGTTCTTTGATTCCTAATGGAATGCCTTGAGCACTCATGGATTCCATTATTATTCACATAATATGGTGTCCATGGTTAAGGAACACCATGGAAACTAATCCTAATCTATTAAAGGATTCCTAGTATGATAACACATGATCCATTCTATACTATTATAGGATTCATTAGGTACACTCCTTTGATCCAACATGTTTTCAATAGACCTGAGCTGCCTTGGTTATATCCTTGGGCCTAACCATATCATATCTGATTTTTCCTTTGATGTATTCATCGGTCTCCATTTGATTATATTATTGTAGAATTCCTTGGTTTATGATTCTGGGATTACACTCTTACCACTTAGCTAGGCTACAATTATGACAATATTTCTTTCACATGGGGTCTTGGTTACCTTGGTGATTATCTTGGAACCCTTTTTATATTATAATCACCATTGTTGACTTGTTACATCTTGGAACCACTTCAATTTCTATCAATAGGTGATTACAATGATTTATATGTCTCACACGACCTATTTATATTCAATGGAAATGAATTAGTTAATAAACTAGTTACATGTTTAGACACCATCCAAGGGATGAAGTAGGTACTTTTTTATTTACATTACCATACTTCTTTACTTTATATATATGATTTATTGTACTATTTCAATTTATATGAAAAAACATGATGTTATAAACATTGTTAGTGGTGTCCTTCTATGATTTATCTCACAAAAACTCTAGGAATCTCAAGTACCCGAGAATACTATATGGATGAATGTGTTAAAAAATTGAAGTGGGAAGCTTCCGACACTTGATTGATTTCTATTTGATGATGGAGATGGAAAAATATGACTAATTAGGGGCTCAAGATCATGGGATAGTTTTTTATTACTTTTTTAATTTTATATATCATGCTTGTATGCTGCTTATATTCATTTTTTCCAGATTTCTAGAGATGTTACCCAACATCAACATCAAATGTTTTATTTTTTTATTAGTTGTTTAAATAGTTAGTACATTAGGTTGTTTCTGCTATTCTATTTTCTTTTAAATTTCTTCTTCTAGTTAACTTATTTTAATTATATTGATCTATTGTGATTTACTCTAGTAATGAGTGAATATTCTCCCCACAGATACACCACAATCCCTCCCTCCTAGTCAAAATCCTCTGAAATTTAGAAAGATGTGCATAATTCCATGTGGCCCACTAGGCTCATGGTGCATCCTTAGTGGATTCTAGGTCTAGGATGTTACAAAGTTGTATCAGATCTATTGCTTTCTTGGATTACTATTTAGAGACTATAGATTCGAGAATTTGGAAACCAATGGAACATGGTCATAAGACCTTCATGGGCATCATGAACCCATGTTCTGGGAAATTACTGATTTTCATGAATTATAACTATTGTTCATTTTTCTCCAATTACATTTGAAACCATATCACTATTGGGTGACTCACATTATATGTGGTGTTTATTATTATTTTTTTGATAATAAATATTATTTCATCATTAACCCAATTATCTGAGGGAAAGGATCATTGTTACATACATACTATTAGGCACCAATAATTTTCTTATCATGCATATATGCATTACATATAAGTGCATTTACCTGGTTTCATTACATGATATGATGGTGATTGTTGAGTTATCCTTGAATTTGTTATGTCATTCTACTAATTTTGGTCTATGATTGAGTGATTTACTATCTCAATACATGAGGTGTTATGGTCCCTTTTGGGTTGTAATGAGTAATTTTACAAATAAATATTTAATTTTAAATTCAAATGGGTGTTAATATCATTGATACGGAATATGGGACCTGATTCACAAGTATGAACATCTCATTTTAAATGAATTTTGATATGTGGAAATAAGGAAATTCTAAATGAAGAGTTAATATTGATTCCAAAAATTAAATGGTTACTCATCCTTATCCAAAATTTTCATGATTATTAAAGGTAAAGTAGTGAACCTTATAATTCAATATAAAATTGAAGTAAATGGTTTCCAGTAAATAATGATGGAAGGTGTTATTGTACATTCATCTACTGCAACCCCTATAATCTATACTTGAGAACTTATTGATACCTAGCATTCTATGTGGAAATTTGGTGTAATATGATATGGGTAGCGATCCTTTATTATGTTTATCTTATAAAAGTGTGGATTTTATCTAATTCTATGATTTTTTTGAGTTTTGTGCTTGGAATTTGTAGAGAAATGTATCTATGACGTCCTCGTGCAATGTGCTAGGAAGATGGTGACAACCATGCTCTCGATATGGTGGCCATGAGATTCAAGTCTTACATCCTTGTGTGACACACATGTAAACACATTCTGTACCTAATCTAGGCACTCACGTACATCTTTGTGATGACATATTATGTCTGATGCATTTCATGAATGGTGCTCTACATTATGAACCTACGTGGATGATCTGACTCATGAGATCAAATTGTAGAATCCTCCCACATTTTTGGGGAATAAAGGTTTTTAGGGAGGAGAATATTTGATAAAGGCTACAGTTTCTATATTTTATCACAGAAATATGCCTCCAGAGTGGGGGATTAATATTTATTCTTACATGATGTGTGATTCAGATAAGCATTGGTGGGATGTAATTACACAAATTGGTCTCCAATAGGGCATGATATAAGATGAATTCTATACATCTGTCTATGATACTTTTTTCCATAGATGATAAGGGATGATAGAGAAATATATTTCATGCATCTCAAGAAGGGTTCCATGTCAATTATGTGGTACTGAGAATGTTTCACCGAGTTATAATGCTTTTTACTACTTTTATCAGATGATTAACTTATGTGTTCTAGGCGCTTTGGGGGTGGGCTTTATTAGTCCATTCATACTCTGGTGAATTTATTTCACTTTAAAACTTTTTCTAAAATAGTTTATTAGTCTCTTATCCTGGAAAAAAACTTTTGGATAGGGACATGACTGGTTATAGGGGATCAATTTTGTGGAATGAAAGTTTTTCCTCTGTTAGTAGAAACAGATTTCTTGTGATTTATCATCAGGGAAGTGGGTTCCATGGTACTCGATCTGGGGGCTCTATTGTGTTTCACTAGTGTGTAATATAGGGGAACATGAAGCCTCAATGTGATAGAGACTCTATGGAGTGTTTTTATTTTGATTTTATGGATAATCATTAGTTTTTATGTCAGAACATTTCATCAAATTCTATTGGAAGAGGTTCTACACAAGCTCCAACATCTGGGGAAGGTTCATATATGTTGTATCATGCTGGGAAATGGAGTAGCATATGTAGGACAAGATGAAGATGAGGTTATGGCCATGATAGCCAGACTCTGGATCACGAGCATTAGAAGTTGATCAGTTTTGATTATGGTAGTGCATATGTCTCATTGGGCCATGGAGCAAGTCATTTTCATACTTTACACTTGACACTCAAGGAATAGGGTGAAGGTCCATCTATAATAGAGGGTACTATTCTAGTAGCCTCCATATAGTATCTTATTTATTTCATAAAAGTGATCCACACACATTCATAAATTTAACAATGGTTGAATGAATACGACTAGAAATAAAGTATTTGTATAGCATAATGACCCTAGATATACTGTGGGGCGTACAATCAAAGGGCCTATGATGGTTCTTGGAGTATCCCCTTGTGGTATGAATTTACCCAATCTTATAGGATATATTTGTTCTTGAGATGACTCTCTTCGACGTCATTATCAGTTTGGAGTGGTTGGATCCATACCACAAATTTATTAACTCATATCATCACAGAGTATCCCTTAAATCAATATAGGGAATCCTTTTTAAATGTGGCTCAATTTATTTAATTTAAATTTCCACATATTTTATCATTTCTAGTGTATTTTAAATGTCAAAATAATTTATTTGTATTTATAATTAATATATGTTTTCTATTGTGTACATTATTTCTTAAAATAATAATTTGTTATGAAAATAATGTACTTTAGTTATTATTTTTGTCTTTTTAAATGATTTTTTAATTAATCCCTTCATTATAATTCGACATTTTCTTATTATTATTTTTAATTAAATTATCAATTTTCATTATTTTTTAATTCTTTTTTTCTTTGTTTTTTTAATAATTATTTTAGTTAATTATTTAATTTAATTAATTCTTTTGTAAAAGAATAATTCATTGTTGTTTTTATTCTTTAAGTAATTAAATTAATCTCAAAATTTTAATTCTATTCATTAATAATTTTTTTTATTTAAATTTTATTTATTCTCAAATATACAAATATATTTTTTAATTTATGAAAACCAATTTAATTATGGTTGTTTTTTAAATTAATTTTGAATAAATTTTATTTTGTAACCATTATGTTTCATTTAATTTTATTTTTTTCTTAACTACTCTAAATGTGTATTTTTATGTTATTAATTAAGATAGTTAATTTAGTATTTTTAGTTTTGTTAAATTATTAATTTATTTTGATTATGTTTGTTGTTTTGATTTTCATGTAGGGGATGTAGTAGTGTCTTACCACCAGAAGTAGTGAAATAGTGACACACTGAGTCACCATTCCACCCCTTATCATTTCCCCTGAGTCATCGTTTTTTCAAAAATGACTCTGATTCACTGTTATTCTTCTCCATCAAAGGTGACTTGAGTCACTATTCCTTTACCTTAGCTTCTACCATCATTATCCTTTCTCAAAGTCACCTATGTTCACTCCCAAATCATCATTCCTCCATTATCAGTGTCTTCTATGAGCCACTTCCACTACCACAATGGGGATTCTCTTAAGTAATTTTTCCTAAAAACTTTTCCACCACTACTATGTGACTAAAAACATTCCTTCGTCCACTTCTTCTCAATTTCATTGCTACCATCAAAGTCTTCACACATCATTCTTCCATCAACAACGATTCGAGTCACCATCTCATTCCTCCAGAACCATCATACAACCATAGTTATCTACCATTATAAAAACACATATTGAACCACAATAACAGAAGAGCATGAAAAAAAATTCATTACAACACACAAAACCTGATTTAAAAAATAAACACTGATTTGAAGAAATATCTCCACAAAACATGAATATGCCAAAATTAATATATAACAGATCCAAATTCCCATGTTTGTCATATATGAAGAGCACTCTCCTCTGTTGATGATTCCTCAACAACAAACTACCTCACCAACTTGAGAATACTGGGAACCACCTTGATCTAGAACCTGCAACCCCTTCCTCCCACTGACCGAGCACTATGCACCGATAACACCTTACTGCAGTCCGCCAAGCCTCAATCATCCTTCATTCCAAAGCCACATCCATTTTCGGAATTCTTCGTGCCTCCCTAATCTCATTGTCCCATTTCCTCATTCCCTTCCACTGATCTCACTCCTACTAAGCTCTTTGTTGCAAGCCAACCCACATGACCACCTCTTTCACCCCTCTTCGAGTAGACCCCCCATCATCACTATTTTAATTTCATTTCATTCTTCCTTTTCTTTATTTTTTTATATATTATATCATATATAATTATAATTATAATAAATAAAATTATAATAATGATAATATACATTAATTATGAAAATAATATAATATGTATTTACCTTATTCATATCTATTTTTAATAATTAACTTATTTATTTATAACAAATAGAATATTTATTATTTTCATTATTTATTTTTAATTTATTACATATAATAGTATATTTATACATTTATTATTGTTAATTATTTATTTTTATTGTGTTTTAGTTATTTTATAATATAATAATTATATAAATAATTTATATTTTTACTTCTTCTTTGTAAATAATTTAATTTTTATATTCTCCATGTATATTAAAATATTAATTTTTTTCTAATTATTCTAATACTTTTTAAATTTAACTGTTCTTTTTTTTCTACTGTTTGAGGGAAATCATGTTTGAGGTGGGGAGTATCATTTAGATTGGGTGTTAAATCTCTAGTGATAGTTGAGGAGGAAATTTCATTGTGAATGTCCCATGTAGATTCCCAATAAGAGAGGTAGGAGTGCTCGATATAGATTTCAAGGATCGATATGTAGAGAGTTGGGAATCAAATTTAGGATCATTCATCACTAACACACTTGCAGAACATAGAGATTAACACTTGGGATAAGATCATCATTCATTGACTTACACCTCCTCCACCATATCCATTATCTTCCAGATGTTTGAATTCCATGAGAAGATTCCATGACCCCTTCTAGTGAGCAACAGATCAGAGCCGACCATCACACCTATCAATTCCAAGGGTGTGAGACTGAGAACACATCATGATCACCATCTTGTATGGGGAAAACATAAATTATCTGGGATTTAGACATTTATGGAGATAAAAAATGGAGAAAAATTACTTTTCTCTTTGGATAAATTTTTATTCATTTTTATACAAGATGTATTAAGTTCCATTAAACACTTTTAATATATTTAATTCTACAATGTTGTTTGTCTAATTAACATGTATGTGAATTAACTAATGAGGTTAAAAAAAATTCACTTTTTATGTACAATTCTTGAACTAAATCATCTCCCTATCATTCTAGGTATGGTAATATTTTTCAAAATATCAATAATTAGTGAAAACTGATCATGACTGAATTTAAAAGAAACCCATATTTAATCTGACGATTTTATTGAAAACTGAATCATTCTCAATAGAGAGAGGAGGAACTAAGTTCAACCAACATTTTTAACTCAGTGCTTTGCTAATTGGCTCTCTACAAGTGATCGAGTGACTTCTATAGTAAATATACGATAGAAGTCACTTAGTCACAAGCTGACTACACAAAAATTCTAGCCAGCTACTTTAAACCATATCACGATATTTAAAAATTAGCGAATGAACAAGGGGAATTAGAATTTAAGTTGAATAGTTTATTTACCCTACTTATACATTTATTGTTCCCACTAAATTGTCCCTTCTTGTCTGTATTCTCTTCTTGAACTAACTCACTTTCAAATTCACATATAATTTCATTCATTGCACATATACATCAACATTATCATTTATTTATTTATTTATTGGTTTTTCAATTTTTTTAATGTGTTTTTGGTGGTCATAAATAAAAAAATTAATCCTTCCTTGTGGTTTTACACTATCTTACCACTGCACAATGTAGTAAATAGATTTATAAATTTTAATTTTCTCATTCTCAGTGATGTGAGATGTCAAATTTTTGTGCCATTTATAGGGAGGGTGTGTGTGATCATTATAAAAAATAAAACAAAAAATCACATAAGAAACAATTAAAAGAAAAATAAAACAAAAAACACACACAAAAACATAAAAACTTTTAAAAACAAAAAATAATATAATAAAATTAAAATAAAATTTGAAACTATGTCAATATGAAAACAACATCAATGTCTCAGAACATAGAACCTACCAACAATGAAATTTAGAATCACTAAAAGACATGTAAAAGAATTAGAATAAAGTAAAAATGGAAGACAACCATGAAGTTGAAAACCAAAACCTGAAAAAACCACCACCTGTAATTGTGAACCATTTTGAAAACATGATCCCACCTAAAAATGAGTTAGTTGACATGCACTTATTGAGAGGGTTTTTCTTCATAGTATTTATAGAAACGTTTCCACTCTATGGGTCTCACCTAGGTCTTAGTACTATGAAATCAATAATTATTTGCTAAGTTTGTTTCTGACATTCCATGGGATGAATAGGGAAGACTCCCTTGACTCCATTAGATATTTCGATTTTAGTTTATTGTGGCTTCCATTGAGATATCGATGAGGGGAAGAAGTTAATCAGAGAGTACATCCCTTATTCCATAAGGGAAATGATAATACATGGACCCAATTGTTAGATGAGGAGTTATGTTTCACCTGGGATCAACTATATTTTATATTCTATCCTAGTAGGTCGACATAAGAGATTAGGAATGGGATCAATAGATTCCTACAAGTTTAGGGTGAGCTATTTTATGAGTTCTAGAATATATTTAGTGACATACTCAAGTAATCTCCAAACCATCAATGCACTGCCCAATTCTTCAGGGACACATTCTATAACATCATTACCCCTTACCATAAAACCATGGTTGATCAATAAGATAGAGGAGACTGTAGTGATTGGATATATGAGGATCTCAAAAAAATTCCAAATACTTTATCTCAAAACTCCCAACACAAGTGCTCTTGTAAAGAACCATTTTTAGGAAAGAAACAACCCCTACCCTTCTAGATGAATCCCAATATATTTGGTTCCTAAATGAAAACACTCATAACAAACATAGAGAAAAATTTCAGCACAATGCCATGTATGTCCACTCACAAACAATATGTTCACACATTCATATGCGCTCCCAATCTCTTGAGAAATTCAATTTTGTAGGGTATAGTCCAAGGAAGAATCATAGGGAAGATCTATTTTCCAACTCCAAAAATCAAAGGTATGTTAACCACCTAAACCTTTCCTAGAGGAAGTAGGGAGTCCTTCGATCTAATAACCTTCCAGGATTACAGTAGCCTCCTAGGTAGCAGTTCCAACACCAACCCGAACCTAAGGCTGAGTCATCCAATTAACAAGATGATTTTTGGGATATGTTTCATCGATCGATAGAATAGTTTTTTGACAAAAATACTAAAAATGATATTGATAAAATTCAAAAGGATGCAAGAATGAAAAATCTAGAAATAAAAAAGCGGTAGTTGTCTAGGAATGGGGGCATAGAGAAAAACCTAGGATTCCTAGTACAACTGAATCCAACCCAAGGAAAGATTTTTTTGTTGTGACCACTAAAACTGGTCTCCAAATACAACAATAACAAAATAAACATCCCCAAACATCAAATGTTGACAAGAAGGATGAATATGGAAGTTTCAATCTAGAAAATTATGAAACTATAAAACTAGATTGTACCCTTGAGAAACCCCTGGTTCTTATTATTAGTACTTAAAAACTAAGATAAAAAGTTTTGAAAATAAAAGATAACTACGGGAATAAAATTCCAAATAATACCTTAGCCTAAAAAATTTAAAGTCCCAAACAAGGATTCAAGGATTTTAATGTTTTTCAAAGTTGTTAAGATAATGAATATTGACTCCCCATTACTAGAATATCAGACCCAAATCCCATCATACATAAATCACTCATGAAAATACACTCAAATTAAAATACCCTAGAAAAGTATTCTACATATATCTTGACAGAGGAGTGTAGTTTTGTTTTTAAAAACATGATCCCTCCTAAACTTTAGGACCCAATGATATTTTTTATATGTGCTCCTTTGGGGATAATGGTGGAATGCTCAAAAACCATTGTTATCTATGAGATAACATCAATTTGAATACTCTATAACTTGTGAAACACATTATATTTAGAGTTCTCCTGCCAAACACTACTGTTTTATAGCTTGGTGATAGATCCCTTGCTCACCTAGTGGGTCGGGTTGCAGATTTTCTAGTGGGAGTTGGAAAACACATTTTTCTTATTGAATTTCTGAATCGTGATATGGAATGTGACCAAGAGGTTCCTAACATCCTTGTTTGGACCTTCCTGGCCACATGGGGGAGATTTGATAGATGTTTCATAGGGTATTCTCATTTTCATCATTGGTGAACCAAAAGAATGAACCAATATTTTTAGAAAAATAAAAGAACACGCCCACCCAATCGTTACCAAGGATGAGATTATAGTTGATAAGGGTATTGATGATGAGGAGGAAGATGTGTTTCTGAAGATTATAGAGGATAAAAATAATGACCATTATATTCATGCTACATGTTTCATGTGGATCACATTTAGTAATAAGAAAGATCCATTAGATGGGTTTGACGGAGAGTTTCTCGATCATCTGGATGAGTTTGTATGGAGAAAATTTTTTTCCAAAGAGAGGAGTCTAATTGCGAGGAAACTATTTCTAGATTTTCTTTTAAGGAGGAGAAAGCCTTATATACTGCCTTATTTAATAAGAAACATGATGACCTTGGCCCACCATGGCCCAATTTTCTTACCACTAGTGAATCACCAGCCATTCTAAAACTCAAACCCCTCCATTCCAATCTGAAATATTCTTCTCTAGTTGATAGTTCCACCCTAACTCTAATAATATCATCCATTATACATAAAATTCAAGAGGATAACCTATTGAGAGTCTTGAAGAAGTACTGGTCAATCACGAGCCAGAAAATTACTTATATCAAGGGGATAAGTGCAGTATTCTATATGCACAAAATTACACTGGAACCATAGTGTATCTATAGAGTGGAAGCAGAAAAGAGACTCAACCTAAAAATGAAGGAAGTGGTTAGAGAGTAAGTGATGAGGATTCCTGATGGTGGTATAAATTTTAACATTAATGATAACCCTTGTGTAAATCATGTCTAGATGATCCCCAAAAAGAGTGGGTTTAAAGTGTCACTAATTAGAAGAATTAGAAAATCCAAACAAGGGAATTGAAAAATGGAGGGTCTATATAGATTATAGTCCATTCAATAAAACCAAAATAAATGAAAAATTTCCCAGGTCATTTTGGACCAAATGTTGTAGATGTTGGAGGAAAGGAATATTTCTCTTTTCATGATGGATACTCTGGTTAAAAACAGATTTCCATTTCACCAAAGGATAAAGATAACACCCCCTTCACTTATCTATTTGTGATATTCACCTAAAAAAATATTCCCTATGGATTGTGCTGTGATCCTACTAAATTTAATTTGTGTGTTATTTCCATATTATTAGATATTATTGAAATAATAATGGTGGTTTTCATGGATGATTTTTTTGTGGGAAGCAATTATGATAAATGTCTAGAAAATTTGAATTTTTTGCGGGAATGGTTTCAGGATACCAATATAGACTTAATCTATAAAAAGTTTAAATTCATGGCTATAGAATGTATTTTCTGGATCAAAATGTGTCTAAGAGGGGACTGATGGTTGATAAATCCATGTTTCAGGTTATGTACAAAATTCCCCCACCTAAAAATGATACAGGAATTAGATGTTTTTCGGGATATACTGGATTTTACAAGAGGTTCAACATGTATTTTTCTAAGATCACCAGACCAAAAGTCTCACTTCTAGGTAAGGTCACCCCATTGGTTTTTGATGATAACTATCAAGATTCCTTTAGATTTCTCAAGTAAATGCTGAAATCCTCCCTTGTAATCACTACATGAGACTATTATATCCCATTTTTTGTAATGTGTGATGAATGTAATTTAGTTATAGGTGTTTTTTTGTGAATAAGTTAACATAAGAATATGAATTCTATTTACTATTACAGCATGTTGTTAGATGAATCACAAAATAACTATTCCTTCAAAGAAAAGGAGTTGGTTGTTGTAATGTTTTCCCATGGGAAATTCAGAATGTACTTGATAGGGTCAAGAGTTATCATTTTCAATGATCATTTATCCCTTATGTACTTTCTGGAAAAGAAATATTCTAATCCCTGGTTATGAGGCATACCTTGAAATTGAATGAATATGATTTTGTCGTTAAGAATAATAATTGAGGTAAATAATGTTGTGGTAGACAACTCGTCTTTGCTCTGCCCTACACCCATGGTGAGGAACAAAGTGAGATTAACTCCTTATGTTTTGATGAATAGAATTTTACTGCTTCCTTGCACCAGTCTTCTTGGTTTGCAGACTACACCAACATTCTAGAAGTGGGTGTAATTCCCAAGGTCCTCTAAAACAACTAAAGAAATAGGTTAATTTATCAATTTTAATATTTTTTTTGGAATGTTTATCATCTCTTTTGAAGGTGTGATAATAGTATTTTGAGGAGATGTGTAGTTTGGGAGGATATGTTACCTATACATGAGAGTTGTCAGTAATCACCTTGGGTGGTCAAAACAGAAGAGAGATATTGGATCATAAGGTTCTACAAGATGGAAACTATTGGCCAACATTGTTCAAACCTTCATGGAGTTTTTCCATACCCTATAAAAGATGTTATATTTTTGTAAATGTAGGAATAAGGTTTTTTTTGTCTCAAAATGGAAGTATGGAATATGATTTTTTTGATGTCCATGGATTAGGCTTCATTGGACCATTTTCATCCCCTTGTGGGAGCGAGTACATTATAGTTGTTGTGGACTGTATTTCCAATTGGATTGAGGTAGTGGCTCTAACCAACAATTCTGTAGCTAGTGTGGTGAAGTTTATAGAGGAAAATATTTTTTTCAATAGTGGTTTTCCTAGAGCATTCATCACGAACAATGGTACTCACTTCAAAAATTACTAGTTCAAGAGTCTAATAGAGAATCATTAATTCACAAATATTACTGGTACAACCTACCTCACATAGTTTAGTGGATAGGGAGAAGTGTCTATCAAAGATCTTAAAATTATTTTTGAGAAAATAGTGTCTATCTCTAGGATTGATTGGTCAATGAAGTGGGATAAGGCTCCATGGGCCTATATAACTCCCTACAAAACTCTTATAGGGATGGAACAATACATGATACTTTTTTAGAAAATATATCATCACCCTATGGAGTTGTATTGAAAATCTTACTAGGCAGTGAAGACCCTAAGCACTTATTTCATGTCTACTAGTGAGATAAGGATATTAGAAATGACCGAGGAGGAGGAGATCCAAAGGGAGTCTTATGAGAATTCTGAAATTTACAAGGAGTGAAGAAAGGATTTTCATGATTCAATCATTAAGAATATGGATTTTATGGTTGGTCATAGATCTATATATTCTAATTCAAGATTGAATATTCTTTTCAGGTAAGTTGAAGAAAAATTGGTCATGACCCTTTACCATTGTGATAGTTTTGGTTAATGGAGCTTTGGAGTTAGTTGGAGAAAAGAACCAACCATTTTCTTTCAATGATCAAAGGATTACACATTTCTTTGAAGGGAATCCTAATGGATTTCCTTCCATTTCCCAGCTTGAAGAATGAATATGTCACTAATCTAACTGGGAACTATAATCTCAGTGTTTCATGGGATCTAACCCAGGGTTTCTATACAGATTTTTTATTTCTAAATTTCAATAAAGATATCTCTTGGTTCTTGTTTCTCCAATGTGATTTCTTGTCAGTCTGATGGTGTCTCAGACTTTCTTCTCTAAGAAAGAGTTATTACTACCAGAATCTCAAAAAAAACCAAGGAATATTTAAACAACATCATATGTATAAAATGTATTCCACTCATTCCTTGGTGTAATTTTTTTTGATATAAATTAAGGATTATTATTTATAATTACTTATCAAATAGGTAATTAAAATGATCAATTTGAGAATTTTACATGTTTCTTTAAAAGAGGATCTTTGAATTGAATTTAAATATAAAATATCACATAATCTATGATGTGGGGTTCTAATATTCCTATTTTTATTTTTTCCTCAAATTTAATTATCTAATGAATGATGCTAAGTGTGGGGGTGATCCCCTTGATTTATTTTGAAATGTTGTGAATTTTCTTTTAAAAGGATTCATTGTTTCTTTAATATGAGATTGCGGAAAACTTAGTTGAAATGAATAGTTAAATCTTCTTGAACCCTATTAATCATATTTATTATCCTAATACTTTATACATTTTTCATTTAATGCAGTTGTAGTGAACTTAAAAACGAAAAATATACCCTTTTTATTTCTTTTGAATATATATATTTTTGTTTGATCCTTTCTTTTTGGTGTGGAAAACATTTTTTTGGATTATTCATTTCACCCACCAAAATCTAGTTGAAAACATTTAATATCATCTCCCACATTAGGATTTGACATTGGGGACAAATTTGAGTATTAAGTGTGGGGAGAGGTCATTTTGATGGCCATTTCAAATTCCCTCTCAATGTTTGTAAAAAATGGTCAATTTGTTTTCAAAATTGTTCAAAGGTTCTCAATGACTACCATTTTCCTGCATTTTACATCTTTTTGACCACCCTCACCTAGTGGTGAGCAATTTCATGCCTTAAACCCAACACTCTCTTTGAGATCAGTTAGTAATTTAATTCTCACCTTCCAAGTGGATTAATACCTACTAGATTTTGAGAGTTGAACTTAGTCTAAAACGGTTGATGATGAGTGATTGTTGAGTGTAGTTATTAACTTTTTTATGGATATTCTATTTAAGAATTGAGGAAGTTAGTGAGATGGGACTCATTTTGTGGGATTAGGATCCTGAATTTAGGTAACTTGATTTTTTATGGGAACCTAGGGGAGTCACCTTTTTAATAAAAACATTTAATCACTTTTGTATGTCAAAAAAAATTATTATAATTTAATACTTTTTAAATAGAGTAAAATCTGTAAATGTGATCCCATAGTGAGTTTCTGATACAAGGTTCACTGGGTGAATTTTTGTTCATAAATAAAAGCCACATTAATTTTTTATAAGTTCTATTTACAGTGCTCTTCCCAAAAATTATGGCTGCAATTTTTTTTAATATATTTCCCTTGAAAAAATGGACTCATTTAGGTGAGTCTAATTTTGAACCCAAATGAATAATGGAACAATTGACATAATTAATAATAATCTGAGTTGAATCAGTAAATTGATGAAATAAATGGACATTAATTTTGGGAAACTGGGATAATAGTAGAATTGAAATTGCCATGGGTTTTGGTTTCAATTAAATTTGATCAAACCTGTCATCACTCCTTAAATTAGAACATTGATTGAGATTGAAGTAGGACAATGAGTGATTCCATATAAAAGGCATGACATTCCTAACAGTGGATGCGTTTTTACTGCCTTTGAATTACAGTGGGTGTTTGAAATCATGCAGCAAATTTCAAATTTTTAACACATTTTTTAAAATATTGATAGGGGTTTCTCCTCTGGTTTTTAATGTTATAAAATATATTTTTTGAAATCAATTTCACAAATCATTCCTTTTGTTTTAAAAATTCAAAATCAAGCATTTTTTGGAGGAAAAACAACGTTTTATGTTTGGGAGATTTTATGTGGTTCAATTTTTATTGCAATTTTCCACTTCATTAATCATTTTTATTGTATTTTAAATATGAATTATTTTTATTTATATTTATAATTAATAATTTTTTTGAATATTTTACATTTTTAATTAAAATAATTATTTTTTGTAAAAATCATGTATTTTAGTTAATATTTTTGTATTTTTAAATATTTTTTAAAGTAATTCATTCATTCTTCTTCCATTTTTTTATTCTTTTGTATCTATTTAAATTATAGTTTTCTTTTATTTTTGTTCATAATTTTTTTTAAAATTAATTATATAAATTAATTATTTAATTCAATTATTTCATATGTAAATAAATAATTAACAATTATATTTGATTCTTGAATTAACTAAATTAATCTTAAGATTTTATTTTATTCTTTATCAATTTTTAAATTTTTATTTTACAAATTCATTAATATACTAATGTATTTTTTAATTTATGCCAACTAATTTAATTAGGTTTATTTTTAAAATTAATAACGAGTAAACGATAATTTCAAATCGATTAAGTTATAGTTCAATTTATTTTGTTCTTAACTATTCTAAATGTTTATTTATAATTTATTAATTTAGTTAGTTATTTTTTTTATATAAATTTATTAATTTATTTGGGATTTTTTTGTTGTTTTACATTTAATGTAGGTGTAGAAGTAGTGTATTTATACCAGAAGAAGTGCAATGGTGACTCATTGAGTCACCATTCCACCGCTTTAATATTTTACCGCCCTCACTACTCTTCCAGTATAGGCTTCGAGTCACCGATCTATTTATACTTCAATAGTGACATGATTTACTGTTCATTTTTCTTAGTTGCTACTATCATTATCCATTTTCAAAGTTACAACTATTCCCTCCCCACCCATTCTTCAACATTTTTTGTTGACTCCCATGAGCCACCATCACTTCAACAATGTTGACTCCTACGAGTCACCGTTCTTGAAATATTTTCCACCGCTACTCTATGACAAATTGCTCTCCTATTGCCACTTGTTCTTCCCACTTTCCTCACCTCTATCAAATACCATAGACACCATTACTCTATCAACACTGAATTGAGTCACCCTCACACTACACCAACACCATCATCCCACCACACTTCACCATGAGTAGAAAAACACAAAACAAACCACAAAAACAAAGAAGTATGGAATAAAATTTAATGCAACAAAAAAACCCAATTTAAACAAAAAAAAATATTTTAAATAAATATCCACACTAAACTAGAATATGAGGAAATTAATTCATAACTGATCAAAATCCCCCAATTTCTCTGACTACTCCTTACCATTGAATCCATTTCCATCATCGAATACCTCCACACCTACTTGATCCCATCATCACATGCCACCATTTATTGTCAACAGTCTCCCTTCTATAGGCCTCTCCACTGTGATCTAACCCACATGACCCCCCTGTTTCACCCCTCCTCGAGCAGACTTCCCTTCTTCACTCTTTTAATTTCATTTCTTTCTTTTTTTATTTATTTGATTACTTTATATATTAAATATTATATAATTATAATGATGATTAATAAAAATATAATACTGATAATATATATTAACAATGAAGCTATTATAATATGTATATAACTTATTCAATACTAATTTTGATATTTAATTTATTTATTTTTAACCAATGGAATATTTAATACATTAAATATTCATTATTAATTTATTAATTATAATGGTATATTTTAACAATTAGTATTGTTAATTATTTAATTTTTACAATGTATTAATTATTTTCTACAATATAGGTATATATATAATTAATATTTTTAAAAGTTTTTTCAATAATTTAATTCTTACAGTTGAAAAGTATATTAAAGTACATATATTTTTATTTATTATAATACTTTTTAAATTCTATTCTACTTGTTTGTTTTTCTATTTCATGAGAGAAATTTTATTTTAGTGTGTGGAATTTCATTTAGTTATGGATTTAAATCCCCAATGATATTTTAGGAAGAAATTACAATGTGAAATTTCGACATGGAATCCAATAAAAATTGGATAGAGTGCTTGATATGGATTTCAATAATCAAGAAGAATAGAGGAAAGAAACAAATTTAGGATCATTCAACTACAAAAAACATGAAAAATCTAGATATCTCCACTCATGAGAAGATGATCATTCGTCTACTCCACAACCTCCACTATATCTATCCTTTTTTAGACATTTGACTTCCAAAAGAAGATTCCATCACTATTACCAATGAGTAGAAGACCAAAGTATTCCATCACGCCTCTTAATTCATAGGGTTGGAGGTTGAGAACTCTACATCATCACCATCAGGTAAGAGAAGAACATATATGATCAGGAATTTGGAGGGTTTTGGAGAAAAAAAATGAGATGAGTTACTTATATCTTTTTCTATGTTTTTTCGACATTTTTCTACAATATTAATTATGTTGTGTTAAACTATTTGGTTATGTTGAATTCAATTCGGATGTATTACAAATGATTGTTGATTTGCTCTTATCTAGTGATCAAGTGAATTATTCAGTTGATAAACCATGGAGGTCACTTTGTCATAAGCTGACTATATGATAATTATGGCCAGCTACCTTAAATCAAATCCATATATTCAAACTCAAGTTCATGAACAAGGTAAAGGATATTTGAATCCTACTAATTTATTTCTTGCTTCTTATCCATTTATTTTTCTCACTACTTTTACCATACTTGTCTATATGTCTTCTCAACATGAACTCAATCACTTTCACATTTACACATAATTTCATTAATTCCACATTTTCATAACCATTATCCACAGTTTTTTTGTTTTTTTTTTGTTTTTTTTGTACTGTTTATGTTCTTCATTAAGTATAATATTAGTACTTCCATGTGGTTCAAATTTGTCTTACAACTATACTAAGTTGTAATTTGATATATAAATTCTAATTTTTTTCATTTTTAATGTCACACGATGTAAGTTATCTACACAAGGGTGAGTGGATTGTCTAGGCTAGTAAAGCCAGTCCACAGTATCATTGGCTAGGTGGAGTGACGGCCCATATTATTAATATCTTCATAGTGGACTAGGCTTTAAATAAAGCTAAATTCCCTCATGTAGTAGAACTTTTTAGGTATATATTTCTCAATGATTTCTCTAGATTACCACCAAACTGAGGTATATGTTCTGATTGAACTTATTATAAGAGAATCTATAGTTCCCATTCATCTACACAGTATCAAACATACTGAGCTCTAATAACATAAGTAGCATATAGAGGATCCATAGTATAATTATATTATCATACCTCATACAGCCTCATGGGGTTCTCCAATGTTTTTATCCAAGATGGTGGATGGTACCCTTTGTCTATCCGTTGATTATATATAGCTGAACATGCTGTCAGACAAGAATTGGTATCCATTTTCCTACATAGATGAAATCTTCTACTAGATATGAGGAAAAATAATATTCTCTAAGATCGACATGAAAGTGGGATATCATAAAGTGTGATTCAATCCAACAAACATGCCTTGTAAAATATTCCGTAGTAGGTATGTTATATATGATTACCGTTTTATGTTTTCGCTATCCTGAAAAAACCAATGACTTTCATGGAGTTGATGAGTAACGTCTTTCATCCATACTTGGATTATTTTTTCATAGTATTTTTCGATTACATCTTGGTGTATTATAACATTCCTAGTGACCATTATAATCCCCTTGAGATCATTATGAGTACACTGGGAGAGCATCAACTTTTTTCCAAAATTTATATGTTCCACTTTTGGATAGATAATTTTCAATTAATGGGTGATATTATATCATAATCTTGTGTATCTATTGACCCATAGAAGGTTAGTTTTGTGGTCTCCTATCGGAAGCCTTATAACCAATTGGATATACATAGTTTCTTGGGGGTGGTTGGATATTATAGGTGTCTCATACAGAACTTCTAAACCTTTCATCAACTATTAATTTACTTATAAATAATGATGTTATGTTCTTTTTCTATAAAGAATTCATGAATTACTTCTATAAGATGAAAATGAGTCTTGTCTCATCACCTATTTTGATTATTCTAATGCCTCAAAAAGGATAAATGATGTTTTGTGAATCATCAAGAATCGACCTTAGAGTAATGCTGATGCAAGATGAAAAAGTCACTGGTTATAGATCTCATATGTTGAGGCTTCAGGAGAGAAATTATGTATCATACCACCTCATGATGGAAGCATTTTAACATGCCTTGAATTTTTGGAAGAAAAATATATTGGGTGAGATATTTTTGGTTTATACAGACAATAAGAACCTCAAATATATCATTAAACAGTGTTACATGAATCTTAAACAGTGAATATCGGTCTAATATCTTATGTTCATTGATTATGATGTTTCTTATATTCCTAGAAAAGGTAATGTGGTTGCTGATGCACTAATCCTATAAAATCATGTATATTCTATATAGGATTCTAGTGATGAATGGAAATTGATGTACATATTAACGGAGATATATCTTGAGTTTCATGATAGTGAAATTTAATATTTTCTCTCACTATTTATAGTTACCTATTCCATCCATGTGAATGTGATGATCAAATAATTCTCAGATCCCGAGACTTGTTTTGTATGAGAGTATTAGAGGAGGCGACTAACCTTTGGATTTCTCTATGGGAAGAAAGGACATCCTATGTATACATGTGTTTCGATGTGTTTTTATATATATGAGATATATTATGATGTATTAGTCTCCGAATTCTCATGTGGAAGTTCATCCAAGAATTCAAAAAATGTATCGAGGCATGTGACACTAGTATTGGTGGACTTGGATGAAGTGAAAGATAGAATGATTTGTCTCTATGTGTTCCACATATCTACAGGTGAAGGCAGAGAACTAGATACCTAATGGACTGTTATAGTGGATTTCAATCCCAAAATGGAAATGGGATAACATTAATTTTGTAGGTGAATATTGAAGACAAGGTTGTGGCTAGTTATTCTTAAGGTAGTTCTTGGAGATTATTATGGTCTTTACCAGAAGATGCAGTGAATTTTGGGTACATATGTGGAAGTATTTCATAGATGACCATTATTTTTCCTATGTACCACTGATTTGGTGGTGATTGGCATTGATTGATGGATGAAAATGTTGATTGATGATGATTCATGTAGTTTATGGACTTTTTAAATACTTTTCGTTAGTTGTTTGAATGTTGTTTGTGACTTCTATTTGGTTTATGAGTTAAATATGTCTCTTTTTGTACAGGATTCTATTTCATTGAAAATGGTTGTAGTGTATCTTTTCTATGTTTCAGGGTTGGTGGACACTTTTGGGGGATGTGTGTGTTGAAAACCATCATCCAGTCACCTGTCCTATTTGTTGGATGGATGGATTCCTTGAAATTATTTTTTTTCAGTTAGTGGTTTTGATCTTGAGTTGTGTTGCATTGGGAAATGTTGTGATCTTCAAAAGCATTGTCAGGTGATTGGATCTAAATAGGGACAGATGTGCCAAAATCTGTCTTCCAATCCTCCATGAACATTTTTAAGTGTGTGGAAGGGGTAATCTTACTTGCTGTGGTCATAGCACAGTGCAACTTCTTAGAAGGGGGTGACACTTTCTCTTGACCAATCTCACTACTACATTATCATTCAGGGGGGGTGAAACACTTTTCATTGCCTCTTTTTCTGTTTTCTCTCTTTGATATTGTTGTTCATCCTTCGGGCTTTCCATTATTGAATTTTTCCAAGGTGTTTCTAATGGGTTTCCTCTATCCCATTTGACAAAATATGATTCTATGTTTTATTTTTAGAATACAGGGCCAGTCCCTCAACCTGTTTTAAAAAAATAACATTCCTATGGATTTTGTAGTTGGATTACCTATATCACTGAGAAGTAGCAATGTTGTAAGGGTAGTTATTGACAGACTAATGAAGGTTTCCCATTTCATTCATATTCGAGAGAATTTATTAGTTGATGAAATGGGATAATTGTATGTATGTGAAATCATTCGACTACATGGGATCCCTTTCACTATTGTTTCAAATAATGATGCTCATTTCACATCATGGTTCTGGTAGGAGTTGTAGAGGAATATTGGTACATTGGTTCTTCTGAGCACATATTTTCACCCTCAGACAAATGGATAAATGGATCACATTATACATGTTCTTGAAGATATTATTGAAGCATGCATCCATGATATCAATGGTTCTTGAGATAAAGATATCCATCTACTCATGTTCACATATAACAATAGCTTCCTAAAAATAATTCATATGGATCCTTTGGTGGCCTTGAATGGTAGGTCATGTTGTTCACCTCTGTTTTGGATAATTTTAGGAGGGATAGTCTTAAAAGGACCTCATATCATGAAAGAGACATCGAAGTAGGTTTAACTGATTTGGAATAATATGAATACATCTTATTATAGAAAACAATATTATGTTGATATCCACTAAAGACCTATGAATTTCGAGTTCAAGGATCATGTTTTCTTGCATGTGTCTCCCAGGTTAGGGTATAGATGGATACAGATGTAAGGGAACATATATTAATGAGTTTCTGGTCCGATTATGATACTGTAGAGAGTCATCTTAGTAACCTATCTTTTTGTACTACCTCAGAGGTATTGTATCATTCACGATGTCTTCTCCATTTAACTTCTCCCCTAGTATCATGCTGACTGATGTCATAATTTTTATCCTAAGGAAGTTGATCTAAATAATGATGGTACCTTTATGGAGTATCTGATACATTTAATTTACTAGAGAAAAAAAGATCTATGAGGTCGTTTTGTCCCTTTACTACATGTACCATTGATGTGCGACCATGTACATGAGGAGACATGTGAGAAGGAGGCTGATATATGTGCTTAGTAGATAGAGTTTTTCTTAGATATTGTTTCACCACTCTTGGAAGGTGAAATTTGGGATGAGTTCCTTTATGGGTAGAAGACTACATGAACTCACTGTTTTACTCAAGTATGGATCTTATAAATATTGTTCTATTTTACTCTTATGGACCTAATATAGATTCTTATGCACTAGTGGAAGTACCAGGGGTTTCTAGAGCATGTTCTCAGCTCAAAACCTAGATTTATATGAGAAAATGGCATGTAACAAGGTTATATTAAACCCTGAGAGGAAGGCCACGTGATTTTTTAAACCGTGTGTTGATGGACCATGATATAGAATAGGGAATACTATTTAATCTAACCATGCGAGCTTGGATACGTGGCTATGAGATATGTTTTTGAAAAATATTAGAGCTATTATAGATGTTTGGTGCATAGTTTCCCTACCCATGAAGCTTAACCACTCAGGGACCCCTTCATATAACATGTCTTCCTCAATTATCACCCACTTTGGCCAAACCGTGTAGCAAAACCATGCATCGTTTAAATTTTGCGTAATATTACATTTTTTTCATTTAATTTTTTTTTAATTCAAAATATCCTTTGTATTTTCCATCCAGTAGACAACAACATAAAATTTCATCTTTTTGAGCTAAAAACTCATCCATTCTGGTAATCTATGTCAAGATTCCTTTCAAAGCCGGAATTGACTATCATTCATCTTCATGGATCTGCATTGGTATGTTCTTGTTTCCTTTTTAGTCATTCATCATAATTCTTTTTATAAAAAAATATAATTAGATGATAGCACATATGTTCTAATTTTAGGGAATTGATCCGTTATTCATATCTAGTCTAAACCAATCCAAACTAGTTGTTGATACAGAATTAGGATATTTTTACAAGTACATTGTAGGGGGGTTTATAACTTATTCTTCATCATCAATTTTTCTATAAATTACTTTATCATCGTGCTAATTTCTATATGTTATATCTTTTGAATTAATATGTCATGATTTTAGTCATTAGAACCATATACACTAACCCTTTCTATATATGTTAATTTTTTTATGGTGGTCATACCTAGGTTTTCACCCATCCCATGTAGGGGGATATGCCATTTTTGGGTTTTTTGGGTTTTACCACTTTTGAGCCTCTATTAAGGTGTGATAGATCTTGAGTAATATAATTTTAAGTGTCCTTGTATTGAATGGATATTGGATTTAGTAATGTCTAATACAATGGCACCCATCCACTTAATCCATCTAAGGTAAGTTCATGTATGTAATTAATTAATTGAATTATTATTGGAATGTATATTTATATATATAATGTGGAATTATTAAATGAAATTGAATGTTGGTTTCATTTCATATAACCCATTCCCACTTACAATAGAAGGTAGTAGATTTATCCAATTAAATAACTATTAATCATATGATTTGATTAAAATATTTCATGATTTATAATGTCTTATCGCTTGAATGAAAGGCTTGGAATGAACTTATGACATATTAAATAAGATAATTATTATATGGATTAATTTATTAAATGAATTTAATTTATGGTTACCAAAAACATATGGAGCATGACATATTCATAGGGGTGGATGGAATCTAATTAGTTATTTGATTTCAGATCGAATGCCTTGAGCACTCATGGATTCCCTTTTGATTTAAATACTATTTTTTCATTGGTTGATTACCACCTTATAACATAATCCTCATCTATTATAGGATTATTATTATGAAACCACATGATCCCTTATCTACTATTATAGGATTCCTAAGATGCACCCCTTTGATCCAACATGGTTTCCATAGACATGAGGTGCCTTGGTTATATACATTGTCCTAACTATAGATTATCCTCGTCTACCCTAGATATATTCCTTGGTATCAAATAGATCACATTATTGTTGAATTCCATGGATGATGATCCAAATATTACACACTAACACCTTATCCATTCTATAATGATAATTGTGTTAGTGGCTCTTGGGGTCTAGGATTCCTTGGTGATTACATTTGAAACCATTTTATAATATAATCATTATGGTTTCCTTGTTGTGTATTGGAACCACTAAGATAAATATCACAATGTGATTTCAGTGAGAATTTTTCCTCAAGTGTCCTATTTAAATAAACTAGAAATTAATTAATTAATTAAATGGTTGTGTGTTTAGACAACATATTAGGGTTGAAACAAGTACATGTGTAATTAAATTTCTATACTTTTTACTCTATATATATGCATGTTTTCACTATTTCAAATTATATTACATAGAGAGGTTGTTATAGGAACCATTTTGGTGTCCTAATGATTTTTATATCATAGACTATTTGAGTGCCTCTAGTACTTGAGAAGTTTATATAGATGCTCGTGTGGGGAAACGGATTCGACTAGCATCATACACTTGATAGCCTGCTGCATTAGGATAGAGAAGGTAGCAGTTCACCGAGCATGAGCTCAGGATTTTTGGGATAGATTTGGATTCATTTTTATAGATTTATATAGCATGGTTTTCTACTTCTTGTATACTAGTTTTTCAAATTTATAATTATGTGACACATAAGGATCAGAATTTGTATATTCCTCTCAGATGTATCTCTTGTTACAAATTTAGTATATTTCCTATGTGCTAATTTCTATTATATTTAATACAATATTTTTCTACTTTTTATATTATAATGATCTATTTTGATTCACTCTTATAATGGGGGAATTGTCTCCATAAGGATACACCTGAGGCCCTCACTGTTAGTCAACAACCATTGGCATTCTGGAAGATGCACTTGAGCCCATGTTGCCCATTGGGAGTTGGGATCCTCTTAACTGGAATCTAATTTTGGGATATTAAAAATTGGATTATACCAATGTGATCAATGTTGAAATATTCTTAGTATAGGATATTTATTTTTTAATATCATTTACCAGAGTAAAAAATATATATTTCAGAAAAACAAGAATATGTGGGGTTTTTAAAAGTGACCTAGGGCCTATACCATGAGTTGGAATTATGTATCACATATTGATCATGAATCAATTATCATTATATTTAGATAACGATTTCATAGATTGATCACTAAACATAAATCATAAAAATTTATGCATCAAAAAATTAATTATTTTTATTATTGTTGTTGATATTATGAGTATTTTATTATTATAAGTAATAATATAAACAAAAGAGTGGGTAATTACTCCCCATCCCCACATTATTTCATATAGCCTTTATTTTATTAATTTTTTTATCGATTTATTGGTTTGAAACTGTATCCCCCCAACAGTCCGTAAAATGTGGCAGCCGGCATAGCCACCACCACAAACCCACCAACCACAAACATGATCAACCCCTTTAGAAAAACCAGTTATGCTCCATGAATGGTAAACCATACTCTAATGCCACTAGGCTCATGCCCCAACCTCCCCACTCATTCCAATCACCCGGATTTCCCCGTTAACTATCCATTTTCATACACAAGCATTTGAAATCACTACATTATCCCCATCAATCCATGCCATAAATCACACTACTGCTAGACTCATTTTATCTCTAACCATGAGAAGTGTCAATGGTGTCTTTTTATATGAAATATATAGACACATAAGAGAGTAGAGAGAATAGTGAATAGATAAGAGGGATGAGGGAGAAAGGAGGGAAATATGTTAAATAATCATGGGATCCCATTAATCATCGAATAAATGTTGTAATCATAATAAAGAATTTAAAATCTTTCAGGTAACATATTCCTTCACTATAAATTTAATGTAAAGGGGTTTAAAATTTGTGATCTTGGGTATTGAGTTTTACAAGGTAATTTGAGAGGAGGAGAAAATAACAAAATCCAACATACAACAAAATAAATGGTTATTATTTCAAAATTATAACATGGAATAATGATAAATGGTGCAACAGAAAATTGCAAGAAAAACCTCAATAGTGGTTCAATAACTAATGGAGATTGTGTTTTCATCTTTATTCATTGAAGAAACCTATAAATAATCTCATTTTTCGATCCCATATTTTCTTTTATACCACACAATGATTAGAAGTATGATTTCCATATCTCTCATAATTATTTGTCACTTAGAGGAAACCATATGATTATGAAAAATTATGAAAGAGTTGGAAAATCATAAATCAAGATTTTTAATAACCAATAAATCAAAAAAATGATTTACTTCATTTAATTTTGTTAATTAATTCATTCACAATGATCTGAATATAGAACATCTATCATGAATGATTGTTATACTACCCCTAGGGTAAAAATCCTCTATTAGAAAATACAATGGTTCCAGTTTTCCCATATGAATGTATTTTAAATAAACATAAGAAACTAATTTGAAAAATACATACATGGACAAAAAATATCATTTTTTATACTTCTATTTTTAAAAAATTCTCTTTCATTTCATAAAACACAACCCTAGCTCCTTATGAAATTACACACCACATTATAGAATCAATATAACCATTAAATATTTCAAGGTAATATTTGAGGGTGAATTTACTATTCTACCCCTATAGAGTTCTTAGGGATGTGAAAATAAAAATTGATGTATGTATAATTTGAAAAAAAAAATTGATTCACCACATATATTCCACCTTAAAACATTTTCATCCATGAAAATGTGACAACTAGAGCTCTAGATGGATGTTTAAAAAATGTCCATGTGTGGAAATAACCTTCAAAAAAGTATCAAATTGCATAGATCTAAATGAACTCGATACAAAACCATTTTCGAAGAAAACAACCTCTTTCATCCACTAATATATCAGCTCTCATTCTTCTGGAAGAAAGTATTTTAAAAAAACCATGCATGAACTCTAATAAATTCTATCCAAGTCTCTACACACAAAAAAGTTCCTCATATAAAGGCCTCCGTTCCACATGGGATGAAATAAAAACAATGAACCAAATTCATCAATCACTGATCGATTCATCCCCATTGTTAAAACAAGTGGAATTGTCTCACTAATCACCATGAAAGATTATTACAGCTATTTATTATCGGGGAACAACCCACTAATGATGCGCTCCAAACATCAAATGATTAATAATGATTATTTACTGAAACAATAGGTGTTATAAGATGGTATGTGCCTGTTTTTCGACATCATCTTCTCTGATTCCTTCTTTCAATATGGAAATGGAAACAAAGTCACTAGCTCATTAGAAAAGATAAATATGTCCCTTCTTATCCAATTTTAATATTTACACTCATGGGAATCTCCCAACAACATCATAATTTCCAATATGTTTCACATATACTATTGAGATACCATGGTTTTTTATCCACAAGAAATCATAGAAGCTATAAACATTATCATTAAACATAGACCATGCATCATCTATCTACTAAACATCACAACATTTCCCTATTAGTGGTCCAATCCACCAAAATAATCGGTGGTTGGTCCTATTTATCTAGATAAAACTACTATATAATCTCTAAAACTTATACTTACACCTTTCAAACAAGAGCGATTAAAAACCACAATATTATAAGAAAACCTCTTTCCATATTATATAGAAAGGGGTTCTATGAAATTCTAACACACATAAATATCCAATAAACATTTTATACCAATGAATAAATTTCATTACCTGAGTCATCTCATAGAATGCTGATCATAGCATCTGGTATGAGCATTAAAATAATTCCACTATCATTCTTGGGATAGTTGATAACATACTCATCAATTTCAATAAAAACCCCTTTATGTCCATTACTTGAGGATTTATCTTTAGTCAGTGATGATAAGTTAACACCACCATCATAAGGCCATCTCATATATTAGATGAGTGTGGGGAAATTACTTTTAATCAAACGTGAGTAGTGTATCTCTATCTTGAAAGAATCAACTACCCTAAAGTTATCTACTCTTTTTTATCCTCCATAATCTAGACATAAATTCTTCCACCATAAGATGTCAAATAAAACATTAATATCCATACCTCCAGGATATCATCAATAACCATATATATATTTTCATGAACACAAATCCACTCTGTTAATTATATTTCCATACAACAACAGTTAACAACACAGTTGGAATATTCATGGTATGACAATAAATAATTACTAAATGACTAACCTGATCCTACCCAAACCAATAATAGGGTAGAATTAGTTCATAAGTTCTATAAATGTGATAGAGGTGTTCATGGACCACTCAGCAATACATGAATAATTTTCTTGAATGAATGTTCATTGAAACATTGATCGTACATCAAGAAAAACCCATTGGTTTACCATTTTAAGCCTTCAGTCACTCTTCCATTGCCACTAGAAGTGAATTTCACAACCATTCATGTCATTCAAAAACCATACATGACTTATGTTGGGTAGATTACTTCATATTTAAGAGGGTATGGTCCCCCTTCCACACCCAAATGGGGTAAATTCTTATAAAAAACCATTTCAACCTCTTCTTATCAAGGCACTTGAATTCCTCGAAGATGTAATCATGTTTTATTTTCAAAAAATTTCCAAACTCTTACTCAATAACCTCATGCATGAATATGATGATCATGCATTAAATTAAAGGGGAATGTGAATGATGGCCATCATAAATTTAACCCCTCTAGAAAAAAAATTTATTGATAAGGTCTCTATCAGATTCCGTAAATCATGAACATATGATGACGAAATAAAAATCGATTCTTGGGACATCAAGTTTGTGAGTCCCCAATGGGGGACATGAATATAAATTCAGATCAATCTATTAGAGCCTAAACAAATCCATCCATAAAAAACATCTTCTTAAATATCTAATTATCATCACCTCATATTTGATTGGAACTCTCCAATGATAATGATTTACGAAATGGATTATAGTTCCTTTTATAATCATCTACTAGAGTACCACCCACTACCCAATCAAAACCACTCCCTACTACATTTTTTCCATGAAGAGTTAAATCATTGGAATTAATATCTAAAATCACATAGAGATCCATCCATGGATAAACTCTATAAATGCATTGGTAAAAAATTAAATTATTACCACAAAAGGATTCTATCTGTGCTAGTAATCCTTCATTTTTTCAATTCCCACCTTGGTAAATTTCAAATATATGGTGTCTTTTGAACACAAAATTGCATAATGATAACCCTTTCTTAGGATTATTTATCAAATCTTAAGAGATTATGAAATCGCACTATAATACATTTCTAGGAAACACCTTGTGGGTCTATATACTTCTACACATATATTGAAATATACATTCCACATTATATAGTGTTCAATATCATTGAAAAAAACGTCATCCCGGATAAGAGAAAAAACTCTAGACAGTGTAATGTAATCCCATCAGAATTTATGTTAACCATATTCTTCTAAAAATAACACTATATTTTAGAGAAATTGACTCAACAATAATCATCTGGTTAGTTAATTACTAATCTAGATGAGAATGTTAGTATCAAAAACATTATGATCCAATTTTTCCTAAGGATGACTATCCCCTTGAAAAACCTTGAGGAATTTTTCATTATGGAACATGATAAATAAACATTTCATAGGGGTTTTGTCTAAGTCCTCCTGAAATACAATCTACTCTATGATAATGATATGTACTAAAAATGTAGGAAATATAAACCAAATTAAATCATGATGCAAGAATACCACACAAAAGTGTGTCAGTAAACAATAACTCATCACTCAGTAACTAATAGTGAGAGGTATAAAAAAAGAATGGGCACACCATGACCATCAATTAGAAAAATATTATTTATCATTGGGAGACATTCATTATTTAGAGAGAATGAACCCATAATAATGAGTGAATATCTATACAGGCTAACATAATAAGGTTATGATAAATAATAACATACCTCTATATGTTACATGAACCACCTATATTATTAATTTAAATTATGTTTCATATTCACCAGTCAACTAACACATTTTTAGAGTCCTGGAGATATGATACATTATGCCAAAACACCAATAATGGTCCCTCTCATATTATAATATATCTCAATACACATTAAAATCATTACCTTAAATCACCAAAAAAGTCCTCATATAAATGCTAATACCAATATCCATCCATAGGACTAAAATTCATTGATACCACTATAATAAGGCCTAATACATTAGGGACTCACCTAAGTTAGTGATAACTCGATTGTTCCACTCCAATCCCACCTCCAATAGTCTAGGGGCTAGTGACTTGCATAATTCTAGAATAACACATGTTACCGGATGACATATCATATATGAATTGAAAAGACACATATCCCAAGTTAAATATAATATCTAGTAACACCGACATGATATATATAAATACCAAAATTGTATATAACACATCCATGATGTAGAAGATACATTTAAAATTCTATGAATGAAAAATAAAATTATCAAACCTATAGATCCAATATGAA
Source organism: Viscum album (assembly GCA_963277665.1). Lineage (NCBI taxonomy): Eukaryota > Viridiplantae > Streptophyta > Magnoliopsida > Santalales > Viscaceae > Viscum > Viscum album. The sequence continues at coordinate 608,944,334 of OY728127.1, forward strand.
TAAGACACTATAATTATTATCCTTATTAGGTGTACTCCTGGTATAAGGATTATCGAAAATGGTGTAATCCACTATCCAGAATCATCATGTTCTATCATGAATCACCATGAGTCCTTACAGTTCAAATATGAACATGAAATCACAAATCAACATCTACCAACACCATCTACAAACATGTGTTTCATCATCACACAAACAATACATGTGAGAGAAAATCTTTTCTTGGGGTGAATATAAACATACACAATATGATTTATTTATAACCACATGGAAGAAGTAAATAAAAAATATAAATTCAAAATTAGGTTATGAGAGATGAAAAATAGGAAGAAAAAATTGAGAAACCATATACATACAAAAACACCATGTTATTGGGATGTAGAAGTGTATGAGTCATCACTTTTCTAGTCCACAAAGGTTTGTCCAAAGCTTATCAACATTTACCCATGATGTTATAAATCTCATGAGTAATACGGGGGAAATATGGGTTTCTGAATAGTTCGCAAATTTTTATTTCCATATCCATTTGAATACCATATCTCAAAGGGGAAACAATGTGCTCCAATGTATTCAACAGTATAATAGATGTACAAATATATTAGTCCTGTCCAACTATATCATAATAGAACAAATCTATCTTCTGAAGATTTATCATCATTAAATCTTTCATCTCAATCAGTATAATATGTTTAACAATAATTTTGTTCTTGAATCATAATATGTTAAAACATTGGGGATAGAATTCCATTTCCTAGAATAGATACAGGTCTTCGGCATATAACCCCACTACTAGAACCACCGATAAATGTTGTAATATGATGAGAAGCCGATATAGGAGGGTCCAACTCATCCTAGACCAATAGTAGATGGAATCATCATTCAACTACAAGAATATGTGTAACTCAAATTATGAAATCTAAATAATCTCACTAGAATAGTATTAGTGGATTACCCACACCATACTTAATGACCCATTAGTCAATGGTGTAATAACTCCTAGGATTGAGGGCATCTACCTTATTGAAATTCACCTTACTCGAGGGAGTTCCAATCCCTATTCACAATTTCTTGGGAACCCATAACATGTTGTATTCGAGGGTTTACCAAACCCATGATGATCTGGAAGAATCATACAACAATTATATGGGGATGTTCCATACATTGCGATAAAATAATTAATGGGACATACACCATATCATAACATGCTTCCAAGGGATTACTAAACCCTCATATACTATATCTAATACACCTAATACCTGGCATTGACCATATAAATATTAATCACAAAAAATATTATCTCACTTTTTAAATATCCTTGGATGTCCCAACAGATCACGCCATTTTGATAAACATAGAAAACATATTCAATACATGCAAATTTTTTTATTTAGAATACGTTTAAAATGAAAATATTATGCATTTCACTGAAAAATTAATGATATGTTTTACATTAAAGAGACCAAGTCTTATGACACAGGTTGAAATTAAGTGACATGTATTTTTTATGAATCATACATCTCTATTTATTGATCATGAAGCAACAAATGGATCACCAAACCAATTTCAACATAAGTGGATATTACCAAAACAAGAATTAATAATTTTATTATTTTAATTATTATTATTGCATAATTAATTTAAAATCATTAAATATATAAATTCATGTTAGAGGAAAATCACTCTTCCCACCATACCACTTTTGATTAAATCATGCATCCCAACTTTTTTTCCTTTTCCATTATAATCAAATTAGGGTTGTTTAAACTCTATCCCCCACCCATATCTACTTTCTACATTGTTGTCCACATGGTAACTTCATTGATCCCACTAGTTTCATAGGTGTTTGACCCCCTTAGTTGTCTCTAAGTATGGCTAACCCTCCATTTGTGCCACAAAACTCTTACCCCAGCCCCGCCTCTAACACCCAATAACATTATTTTCCCATATACTATCCACTATCATGTATTGGAATATGTGGTTGACACACTATCATTGTCAAGTTGCTTCATCTCATAGACCACCACCACACTCATTCTAAAATAAACCTCTATAAGAAATGATGGTTTATTTTCCTATACCAATGAGGGATTTTTGAGAGAGGAGAGAGATAAGATATTAAATAGAAGAGAGTGACGGGGAGATATGAGATAGAAAAATATAGGGAAATAATCATTGGAAAAAATTTATCATTGAAATGATTACATATTTAGACAAATTAAAAATGGAATTTTAAATGTCTAAAAAGCCTTTCCTTTAAATTCTAGGTTGTGAGGTTTAAGATTCCTAAGTTGAATATTTAATTTTTAAAATATTTATTTAATAGAATGATTATAAAAAAATAATCCTTATTATAACATGAAAATTAGTGATTTGTTCATAATATAGACCTGATATTATGAAGAATAGTGTAAAATTAAATTACACGCCCTAACTAAAAAATCGTATTATTGCTAATGATGTTCAGGCTCATGTATGTAGTCGATAATGATCATAAAGATGAATTATATTATTTACTCCCATGATAACACCTAAGGATCATGCCATAGATCTCCATAGATAATTATTTCTCAGGTTCATGATGGAAACCCTTGAATTTGAGAATATGAAAAATAAATAAAGAAAACCTATATCAAATTATTGAATAACCAATATATTACCTAATTAACTAATTAATTTAATTTAATAAATTAACTTATAAATTATGGATTGAAAGTAGTAACTCCATCATGAATGAGAGTTTTACAAACCCTACGGTAAGACCCCCATTTGGAATGCAACCACAATGTCACTTTTCTCAAAAAAAAACCATTGAATATATATAAGACAGTAGTATTAAATAAAAATATGTGGAATAAAAATATTGTTGTTTATACATAATATGTTTTTATTGAGGGCCTATCATGACATAAATTAAACAATGTCTCAGCCTGAGGGTATACACCACGCCCTAGAGTCTACAGTACCATAAAATAATTTTTCTGATTTTCATTTCTAGGATAAATGTAATTACCTCGACACGTATAGCCTAGATATATTTAATTATTTTATTAAATTAGAACTATGAACTAGTGATAATATTTCAAAGGTCTATATATTTTAGTGGAAATAGAATAATATATTCAAATATCTGTTTAACATTACAACCTGAAATTAAGTACAACATAAAAATCCATTTGAAATACCTTAAACTCATAGATTATCCCTACAAGTCATTCATAATGTATATATTCCCATGAAAGGGAAAATAAGACATAAGAATTTTGTGATATTATATGCTTAGTAAGGGTAAGATATATAATGGAAACTATCATAAACATAAACAGTGAGGTGAGGTTAATTACAAAAACACGTTCCACTAAAACATAATCTTGATCGTGATATGGAATTAATAAAAGTTAGAGAAATAGAATCATAAAAATAATAACATAAGAATGAAACATAACAATGGATATTATAATACTAGAATAATAACTTGTATTATCAATTACAGATATCATAATGAGGTATTAAATAATGTTTCATATCATAAACCAAATATACATGTGAAATGTAAATAAATTTCACAAATCAGTAAACATAATCAATAACCATTATGAGTAATGTGTTTAATGGTATCATGATAACACATACAAAATAAAACTAACCACACACCTTTTAATAAAATATGGTAAATTATACAATAAAATATTAATCCCAGTAAATAATAACATTCAACATTGTGTATTGAAATATATAAAAAATACTCTAATAAAATCAATGAGGAATTCTTTAGAGAAGTACAATTTTTTACTTTGGAAACAAGTGTTCTTTTGGAATATAGTATTTATTTTTCCTTGAAGTTATTAATTTATTATAAACTTTTTATTTACATAATTTACTTATTTTCTATGAAAATACGTAAATGTTGAGAAATAAATATGTTTTAGTTTTAAATATAATTTTGTAGAATAAAGTTTATAAATCTTGATTCGCAATTGATTAATATTTTTATAAACACTATCAACCTACATATGTAAATTATGTGATTATTATTTTTTTAATGTCACTAATAAAAGTTAATAAGAATAGTTATATGAGATCATTGGCCAAATTGTCCACATAAAGGGTCATGTTGACCACATAAGACGGTCCAATGAATCTGTACAAGAAATTGGACCTTCCATGATGATTGAATTAATATGCTCAATAAATAAGTCCTGATTTTTTGAAACTCTAGAATATATTCTTTAGTATAAAAATGAATCTTTCATAAAAAAATTTATGTCCCAACTCCCCAAAAAAGGGGACCAACTAATGGTTTGAAATCCAACCCACCATTATGTCTAGTAATTAATACCATCAAACCATTAATAACTTTTCCCCTAATCAATTAGTCCAATGGAGTTGAGATTTTTTGGATTGAAATATATGGTATATGTTACTGATGTTTTAGAATAAATGGTTTATATTTGAGTGAATATTTCTATCGTAAAATTATTTCCCATTTAAAGTAAGGGAAAACTCGATAGAAAAATGGAAATAATGAAAATAGTTCGTAAAATAGACATAATATTGGCTAAAAAGTCCAATAGTGGCCAAATATATAGGGCACACATTCCATATATATATATACCACTTTTAAGAAACAATTTCTCTAGATTAAGATATCTTGATTGAAAAATTGGTGAGACAACATTATGGGTAGTTTTGGAATGCAAACAGTCCACTCGATTTGGAAATTAATATACACTCATTCTCAACATCAATGGAGTTGGAATTTCAGTATATAGGAGGATACAATGGCATGAAAAAATAATTTAAAATAGCCTAGGAGGACCTTACAAACTCATTTCATAATATAATATACCCTTCCTCATCTCTTTGTTTTCAATTTCCTTTTTGTTCTCCTTATTTATGATCGTGTATGTTTGTTTTTATTTCAATAAAATTTTAATGCATGTTTCTTCTTCTTAATTTCCTATTATAATCCACATTATGTTTCAAAATATTAATTTTATTAAAATATATTAAATAAATAAAAATAAAACCTTCCTTATTTTTTTCTAATTCAATGCATTTTCCATATTTAACATTCTTCACCGCATGTGTGTGTGTTTGGTACACAACTTTTTCTTATCCAATTATATTAATTCAATTAATAAATCATTCTCTTAAAAATATTTAATCAGATTAATTACCATATCAATGGATTATTAAATCTTTAATTTTTGTGTGTCATAATTTTATAATGATAACTTATTAAGATATTTTTATTGATTAATATTCTCTAAATTAATATTTTGTATGTTGAATTTGAAATTTCAAGGTTTAATGGCCTATTTTATTTAAAGAGTGTGTTAAATGGATTACTGGAACCATAAATACACTACCATTATCTATTTATGATTGATAATTTAACCCTATGTTATGTTAATGCCTATATTAAGGCCTCAACACTAGGGATCTTTGATCAAAATAATCTTTTGAATTGGGGGTTAATTTAATGGAACATAAAGAATAACTCAAGGAAATAATAAGATGAAAAACCCAGTAATGAACTCATCAAGAGTGTCATTATACACATTATTAAAGAAGTATACCATTGAATGGTCGATAGGAAATTGTCCTTCATGCTTCAAATTGCACAATTTATGTGGATGATGCAACTTATAAATGGTTGTTTTTGATTTTTGAAAAACAAAATAAAAAAACTAAAGAAAATCCCCAATAAAAACAGGCCTTCTCATAAAAACCATAAATAGAATAACCCTTATAAAAACATTACTCAACCTTTTTTAACTTATCAGAATGCCTTGTATCATCTCAAGAAATCCATTATTGTTGTTTAACATGAAAATCATGGGAACTCATCACCAAATTTGGATGAACATTAGAGATAATCAAATCATTCAAAACACAATCATTTCCCATCCAATTATTCTTTATGTGGCTACTCCATGGGAAAAATCATAAAGGAATAATTAACCCTAATATGAATTTCCAATCCTCTGATATTCAATATACTAATATTGAGGTGTATTTAAATATCATATCAGGTTTGATTCATCTCCTACCTCATTTCCATAGGCCAGACGACAAGGATCCACACCTTTATCTCAAATAGTTATATATGGTGTGCTCTACTATAAATCCTCAAGGGGATTATGAAGAAAAAATCAGACATTGATAATTCCCTTTCTCCTTAACTATCTCTGACATGTCGTTGCTCTACTTCCTCCCTCCTAGTTCCATTACCACATGTAACGACATGAAGTGACTCTTTATATAGAAAATCTTGCATGCTTCTCGTACAACTTATATCTGAAAGTATATAAGTGGGATCCATCAATTACCTAATGAATCACACCTTGAATACTAGGAGAGGTTCATATAGAATGTGGGAACATTCCCACATAATGAAATACATAACAAACTCTTGATCTAACAAATCTATGAGTGGTTATTGCCTCTAGAGATAACTCCCATTGATGTCGTAAGTGGTGGTTCTCTCATTGATAAATGTCATCCAGCTTCAAAAGATATAATATGAAACATCATTGAAAACAGATATAAATTCCATAAATGAGCACATGATCAAGTCAACCAAGTATAGGTGAATCAATCCATAGAGTCAAATTGGATGACTGAGTAGATGAGTGAACACACAGTTCCTGTGGGTCAGCTAGCTATGGCTACCATGGCCCCAACCTCATCTTCCTCGCAATATTTGTTCTTTAATCCTATCAAAAACAATCGAGTCTATATAACACAAGCTCATCCAACTAACACATGTCCAAAACCTAAAGATGATCCATTATATTCATCTCAAAAAATGGTTCTCAATGCTATATATTATATGAGGACCACCAACTCTCAATAATATGGAAAATTCATTAGAAACTTCAACTAATGCCAATAAGAGCCCCTATCATCTACCAATAACCTAGGGTTGAGGTATGGTAATCCCATTTCTCATAACCATCAGTTCTGTCCTCAAAATACAATCTAATTATCAATATGGAAAAGGTGTTGGTAACTTCAAACAACAATATCACTTTGTTTCTCGACCTCAAAAGATCAATCTTTCTCTTTCTCATCATAGACCCCACTATCTTAATAATCCTTCTCAATTCTAAACCTAATAAAATCATTTTCCCAAGAACAAAAATCAAGGTATTCACATTACATGAAAAACAATATCTTCAAATAAACCATGGGAAAAAACTATAGAATATAATAACTCCTTCAACCATTCTACCCTTAAAAACATTGAAAACCAAATTGTCCAACTTTCATGCCACCTTATCCATGGGGAACCATATGATTATTCTCAACACCCTTATCAACTATTTCCCAAAACTAAGGGCAATGTATGTTAAATTTCACCTCAATCAGGAAAACAAAATTCCATACCTCTAGAAGGATCATCAGATGATCCCTTAAACATCAATCATGAAAATGAAAATAAAAAAATCTAGGAAACGAAACTGATGAGACTTCCTGACCTCCTTCTATTCCACTAAGGAACCCCATTCCTTTTCCTCAAGATATCTCTAAGACAATAAAGTTCATTGAACCTAAGCCTAAAATGCTCACCATGTTAGTCATTTTGATGTAAACATTTCCATCGTAGAGTCCATCAAAAAAATTCCTATGTATGTCACGTTTGTTAAGGAATTGTACACCCAAAATATAAAACATAACACCTTTGAAAATGTTTCAACACAAGTGTCTATTTCCAAAATATGAAAATATCTTGGGACCTTTATGGTTCTTTTCCAAATATGGAGTTCCAAATTTGATGATGCACTCATATACCTAGAAGAGTTGATAAATTTCATACTCTAATATATCTTCTCTAACCTTGTTCTAGGTACATTTTACCCAATGAGTATTTTCATCTTGTTAGACAATCAATGCACAAAAATTCCTAAGGGAATATTTGACGATGTCCCCATCGGGGTCAATGATATTTTCTTCCTTGCTGACATCTATCTCCTTGACATGGATGGTGAGACAAACTATTGAAAATATTATGTGATTATAGGAAGTCGTTTCCTCATGATGTTTAGAACCAAAATTCATATCTATTCTGCATCTTATCCTTGGAATTTAAGGACCAACTATTCAAGATCAATATTTTCTAATCCATGTGATACCTATCAGAGAATCAAAAGGTATTATATATCCATGCTTCTAAAAGTCTCTCTTGAAAGTGTGTTTAACACAGATTCATCATGATCTATTTGTTCCAATTATAAAAGTGAATTTCTATTTTTTATCCTCATTAAAAAATTCATAAATAAAGAAGTTTATGATTACATATCACATGAGAAAACCATACATCTAACGGATTACGAAAACTCTTCAGAATTTCATATCACATATGACATACCCTGCAATGAATTAGATGGTAATGTGGAAAATTTACTGGTATATAATTTCATTGAATCAAATCATATTATATAATATTAATCATTTCTAAACCACGATTCCAAGTGTTTTGTTATATGTGAGGTGAACCATAATAAAATGTGTTTATATTTTCCCAATGGAATTGTAGATTTCAATACTTCTTCCCACATTAATAAAGTGACTACTTGTGATGTCAGGATTGACCATTCTTTGGAAAACAACATTGATATTAATGATCTGGAAAAATCCACTAAATATCATGTCCCCTTTGATCCCCGTTAATTCAAATTGGAATATTGTGAAATATATGAGTTAAAAAACCCCGGATCTCATAATCTGATTTCAAATTGTCTGAACCACACATAAATTGACCACAAAAATCGAAACATCAACCTAAATTTCATAGAATTGTAAACTGACCCATTTGGGATTTCATCATTCCTAATGTTTTTAGACTAGAGGGAGGATCCCCACATCACCTTTCATTCCCAATTAAATTAAAAGAACATCAACAATGATGAGAAGAAATAATCCAATGAAAAACTGAGCCTTAAAAAGTATATGTTTTCATGAAGCACATTGGGGTTGAAAAACTATAGGGGCTACCGTTAGACTTTGGGTATTCCACTACCACTATCCAGCTGTAGAAAAAATAAATGCATTACTTCATTGGAGGAAACATAATTATTATTTTTCAGTAATAGAATTTTAGTATCTTATTTGTTTTTTATTAATTAAATAATGACTTTTTTTAATCACTTTTAGGTAATGTAAATATTCCAAATCATTAACAAAAAGGACGCATTCCCCCAGTGCCACATCTACTTCTATAGAACCACCACTGGATTAAGAAGAAGACACACCAAATCCAGTCTAGGGGCACCTCTTTCAATATAACTCTCTCTCTCCCCTCCATCTATTCCCCAAATTCTCTATTTCTTTTTCTTCATCACTTGTTATCATTTTTACCACTTTGTTCATCACAAATTTTTAATCGCTCACTATTCTATTGGTGTATATTTTAAAAACACTACAAAAACTAAATAATATATAAAAAATTATTCATAATTACACAACATTCAATTTGGAAAAATTTCTCATCCATTTGGGGGTGTCTAATGAATTGTTTTCATCTCACCCATTTTTTGTTTTAAATATAGATTTTGAGAATGAATATTAGGTCATGAATAATAAATTTTTATTGGATAATTTTTTTTAGAAAATTATTCATCCCCAACCACGAGGAATAACATCATCTTTCTTGCCAAATCCACCTATGGACATAATTCAAAAATGTGTTTTTTCACCCATGATTACGAGTCTTCAGTTTTTGATCCTTTGACCTGAATTTCCTCCTTTAGTGGACATTAATATGATAGAGGTGTTTTCATAACAACATTAGAATAACAATAGCCAAATAGACTCCCATTACCAATACATTTTTTCTCCATTTGAAATCCCCTTCAATACTATGAATTTTTTTTATATCTAAATTATAATCCCAATACCATGTCACACAAAACATCTAAACATATTTAAATTTCATAATTTTTTGAAATTTATTTTTTAAGGGAATGGGTGTTATTTTTGGTACCCCTACCTTGTTTTCACTATGTAATCATATGGTCATGATAAATCATCTATTTAAGTGTGGGTGAGAGGTCTTAATTCAGTGATTTTTGATAATGGAATATTGTTTATATATTTTTTTATATGTTGTTCAAAAGTGTTCAAAAAAATAAAAGAAAAAAAAAGAACAAAAAAAATATTTTGTTGTGTCTTCAGAATGTCAAAAATCACTCTTCCATATCCATTATTCTTTCTAAAACTTTTACAATTTGTATAGTGAGGAGATAAAATATGGTTTAAGAGATTAGTGTGAGATTTTTTTCATGTTTAACAATAGAAAAAAATTTAATAAAAAAGAAAAAAGAAAAAAAGAACAATAGAATTGTTTAATATTGTTTCATTGGGGTAAGTGTTTTATTTTTTTTTACATATTTAATCATTTCAACCCCATAAATTTTATCTCTCTGTTTTCTTGATTAAATTTTTTTCCCTTGTAAATATGTGTTTCAATTCCCATTCATGCCTCATATAAAAAAATTATGCATAAATTCTTCCATGATGGCATTTTACCCCTCATTTCCTATATTTTTGATCTTATATTACTACCATCCCATATGTTTTGAGTGCCTATATTTTCTATTTATAAACCTGATCATGATAAATGATTTTTTTAGAACATTGTTTCTATAAAAAAAATTGGTGTATTTTTCTTTTATTGATTAAACTATTCTAGACCCCCTCATTGCTGAAAACAAAATTTTATTATTATTTTTTGAGTGAAAATGATTATTTAGGTTTTTATATTTTTTGTACATGAGTACATGGACAAGGCTAATTATGGTATCCATTATGTTATTTACTTATTCATGAATTTCAGTAACTCCCATTGCCATTTTTTTTCAAAATGCATAATTGTTGTGAAATACTCATGTTTTAAAATTAAATATAATTTATACGAATTATTGTTTTAATTCATATTCGATTCCGTTTATAATTTTAGTAATAAACTATAATAAAACATTTCTAAATTATGTGAGTCATGTTTTTTATGTTTCCTAATAATATAAAAAACAAATAACCCAACATGATCTTGGAAAAAATTGAGCATTTAATGGGTCATATAGACCTGACAAGAAGACCCAAAGAATATATCAAATAAATTAGACCAGTAATGATGGTTGATTTTCTAGAAAAAATACATAATCCAAATTTTTATTAAACTCATGAATGTATTATTGAATATCAAAATAAGTATTAGATAAAAATATAAATTCTCAATTCCTCCAAAATGACGCCCAATTGTTGATTTGAAGTCCCGCCCATAAATCTGTCCAATAATTAATAATATTAAATTTCTAAAAATATATTAGTCTAATAGAGATAATATTCTGTGGTGGGGAAAATATGGTATATAGGGATATATTTTATAGATTAAATGTTTTATATTTTATGGAATCTTATAGACCATAAATTATTTTATAATTAGAAAAATAAAAAAATAGTTTGAAAAATGAATAGAATGAAATAGTTTAGAAAAATAGACATATAGATTGAAAAAAATGCAAACTATGGGAAAATGTTTACACTAAAATTTCCACATCCATAAATTAAACATTTAATAAGAATAATTATCCTATATAAGTTTTTGTGATGGATATTTTTTGGAGAAAACATTTTTGGCATTTATAGAATTGATATAATCTACAAAATTAGGCTATAAATAGATACTCATTATCTCCTTGAATGGAGTTGGGTGTTCAGAATATATGATGATATATTAGATTGACCAAATCCATGAAAAATTATTGGTTGGATCTACCAAACACAAATTTTCACTTGAGAGTCCCTTCCTCTTCTCATTGTTTTCATGTTCTTTTATGTTCTTCTTATTTCTAATCACATAAGTTTGTTTGGATTTCAGTAAAATTTTAATGAAGGTTTGTTATTATTCTTCTATTAATCTCAAAAAAAAATCTATTTAATAATATTAATTACCTTAAAATATTTTAAATCAATCCAAATAAACCCTTTTATTTTTTTAATTCAATTCAATGTTATTATATTACATTTCTCATTTCTCATGTGTGTGTTTGGTGCACCAAAATTTTATTATCCCATTATTTTCATCATATTTATAAGTCCTCATCCGAAACATATTAATCCGGAGTAATTAAAATTTTAATTTATGAGTAAATATGTCATTTGGGTGTGTCATAATTAGGTATTGATAAGAAATTGAGATATTATTCTCAGTTAATATTCATTAAATTAATATCGTATATGTAGAACATAAAATATCAAGGATTGATGACAAGTTTAGTTTAATGAGTTGATTAAATTGATTATTGTTACCCTAAATAAACTACCATAAACAAGTTCTGATTGATATTAAAACCCTATAAAATGTTTAGGGTTAGATTAAAGCCTCAATACATGGTTATTTGGATCAAAATAATTTTATGATGTGGGTGTTAATTTAATCAAATATAAAGAAAATCTCAGAGAAATTTTAAGAAAGAATACCCAATAATGAACTCACAACAATATTTATAAAATTGATAAATAAAAAAACATCCATCAATCATTTTATTTAATATCATTATGGAAACTCCCCATTTTCAAATTAAAAAAAATCAGCTTTTAAAAAAATTACCATCGCTGAGGATTCGACTTCAGTGTAGTTACACAAATTAGAATAGCACAGCACTATTGAATAATTGATTGTTAAAAATAAGTTGTGATTCAGTCATAAAATCATATTTTAGATTTATATACTAGAAAATAAGTGGACGTTATAGTTAAATTATATTTTATTTATAATAAATGTAAATATAAAATGAAAACATGTGAAATTGCATTTATGATGTTTTATAAATGAGTTGATAAGGTGTAGTCTAAGGGAAAATAATAAAGTTTATTTAAAAAAGAATAAGGTGTAGTTTTATTATATACCATAAATAAAACTTATATCTTTTCTGATAAAATTTGTGATTTTATAAAAATAATGGTATATTAGATAAGAATTTGGTGTACACATGAAAATGTGTAACAAACTAAGAAGAACCCTTTAATCTAGCTTGCTTATTAGGATGAAATGAGAAAGGATCCTTAGAAAGAATGTACCAAACCATAATAAAAAGAATTATTATAATAATAACATATATATGGAATATTAACTGAACAATTATGGGGATTTCATAAAATTATTTAGTAATTACATTGGGGAAAAGAGAGAAAAAGTGTATCCTGAATGAAAAATGGACGTTCAGCAAAAATCTCTTAATCTATGTCTAAAAGTGTCCTTCACTCACATTTAATGTCCAAGAATATGATATTAATTTTGTTAATAAATTAATTATTAACCTCTAAAACATGTAATTGATTTATTATAATTTTATTAGGTTAATTTATGAACTTTTGGATGAGTTATAAGATTGAATTCTGTCATTTGAGATTGTTTGTTTTCTTGGTTTTCATTATTTGTTAACTTGTATACGTGTACAAAAGGCCCAGAAAAATGGAAATATAGATATAGAACTAAAATTATATTTTATTAATGAACATCGATAATATAAAAAGGTTATATAATCCCTTTGGTAATACATGGTGAGAATGAATCATTAGATAAGACGTTTGTTAAATTCCTTCAGATTATTTTGGAATTTTTGTGGTAAAAAACGAGTTTAGTCATATGTTCTAATATCATGTATATATAAAATTTGAATAATATTAAATAATTTTTTATACATATATTATTTTCTGGGTTAACAATAAGAATGGTTTTATTACTATCCATCAAATAAATTTGAAAAATGAAAACATGTCATCCCCGAATGCAATAAGTTGGCATCTCAGAGACAATTTCTACATTATTAGAATAAAATGAAGATGAGAAGAGACATGTGGTTATATTTTACCTTTACATAATAAATTTTTAGTATATATAAGATACTGAATTTATCATTCATGTTTGGACAGGGGAGGTAAGGTGAGTATTAGAAGAGAATATAAACTGAAAAGAAAATAAAAAAAGTGAAAGAGGATTTTTCCTATTGAATTCTCCCCCTTGAGACCCTCCTTAGAGAAATTGGTTTATTTAATTGTTTATACAAGAACCTCCTAGATGATGAAAGAGAAATTGGAATAGTATTGGTAATAAATTGGTCAATCATCAAGGATTAACATGTTTGGGGAGAAGTAGTGGAGAGGGGTTGTATTTACAGTGGAGGAGAGGGGTGTATTCTCATTATTTTATTCATTAGTTTATTATTTTTCCTCAACACTATGAATTTTTAGAGAAATATAACAATATATATTCCAATAATGAGTTATATTTTGAGATTATGGGATAACATCATACATACATCATCTATGACTTGAAAATTAATGTATTTATCTATTACCATAAATTATCATATTTAACTATTCACAACGAATTAATCTATTATATAAATATCCCAATAACTCAGTCTAATAAATTTTCATCATGTAGATTTCAAAAATGAACTCCATTTTATCAAAATAATTTCCTAAATTTGATAAAATTAAATTTATTAATAAAATATACATTTACACGAAAATAATTAATTTACTATTATAGCTATATTTATGACACATTAAAATGTTAATTAATGTCTCCTAAAGTGAAATTATAATAATAAGACCACAAAATAACAATTCATGAATCTATTTTTTGAAAATAATTATTATTTAAATCAATATATTCATTATAAGATGGTAAAATTATTTTTATGTTTCACAAAAATACCAAAACATAATTTATCATTTTTAAAAAATCTATTTACTTATTCCATGATATAAATATACCATATGTTAATTTATAAAATAAAAAATTTTATTTATACCTCATAGTTAATGTCAGATTTTATTGATCATATTACTATTTCTAATGTTCACGTTATTAATCAATAGTAATAATTAATTATATATTACAGATTTAAATATGGTGTTGTGTGAAGCATAAACTATCAATGATTCTAAATTATAATATAGGAATACCATAAGATATTGGGGTGTTATATTATCCCATACTAGAAATTTTTTAATTGTCAAAATTTCTAAAATTTCACCTTATAAACATATTTGTGACGTTTTTAAACACAAGTTCCTCTACCTCCCACATTAACTCTTCAATTTTATAATTTTACCAAAGTAACATTACCAACTGAGTCATAATATTCCTCAACACCACATCACCAGTACCCAGAATCTGGATAGGATATTTACAATAAGAAAAATACGGTTCTATTTCTATTCCTTTACAATTGAGAAAATGTGTTGGGTTTAGAATTTACTTCCTTTACAAATAGTTGTGGAAAAAAATGTGTACTATATAATGGCTAGGTGGAATAACCAAACGATAAGCCAAAAATCAAATTCTTTACATAATATCTAGAGGATCGATGTACCTGTTGCTCAGTTTACCTTTCTTACCAGACCTTATGTCACCCTTCCTTGGTGATACTTTCATAAAAACATGATCTCCTAGTTGAAACATTAATTATTTCCCTTGGTTTTTGGAATACTTCTTTTTCTTAAATTGTATGATTTGATGTGTTTCTAAATAGTATTTACCTTTTCTGTTGTTTCCCCCAGAAGATATGGACCAACAAGCTTCCCTTCACCAAATTCAACCCAACATGTTGGTGTATGATATCTCTTTCCATACGATGCTTCATATGGTACTAATTTAATACGTTAATGAAAAATATTGTTCTATAAAACTCTACCAAAGGTAAATAATTATAACACATGCTATTAAAGTAAAGTGAGCATGATCTAAACAAGTATTGTAATGTGTATATTGGCCTTTCTGAATACCCTTCAGTTTGAGGGAGATATGAAATACTCAACTTAATCTCAGTAACCAAAGATTTATGAATACTTCTCCAGATATGTAATTTAATTCAATGATCATGATTTTAATTAATTGAAATTGGTTCTCTATGAATTCCTAAAACATAATTAATATAGTGATGTGCAAGGTGATCTTGTGAAAAATCCTCCCTTATAGCGAGGAAATATGTAGATTTGTTACGTTGTCCAATAATTACCCATAATGAATTATTATTCCTACGAATACATTGTTTTTAGTGAAAAAATTGAAAGTAATGTCATCCCAAATACATGTTGGAATAGAAATAGGTTGCATGTATCGTTACAGATGTTGTTTTTTAGCATTCACATTTTAACACACTAATCATCCTGATATATAAACATCAATTTCCATCTTTATATTATCCCACCACAAATGTTGATTTAAATCTCTAAACATTGTAGTGATACTGGGTTGCATAATGAAATTTGAGACATGCTAATAATCAAATATCTCCAATACTTACCTTACGTATAGAGGGAACCTATATCATATTCCCAAATTTCATACTTATATATTCATCCCCATATTATTTAAACTCCCAATCATTCACACCATTAACTATCCATTAATAATTATCCTCACAACATTAATAAAATTTAATAATTTCCTATAAAATTGTTTGGAAACCAATTGGTAATGTAATTATGATTCACCATCCTTTATAATTTCCATTCCATATTTTTTATATCCATATACATGAATATCATTTTCAATCCATATTTTTTCAAAACTCCATGATCCTTCAAGATCAATGCATCTCCTTCCTTATTAGCCTTCCTTGGGTGGTGGTTTATTGAAAAATCACAAACCATGAGTAGATCGTGTCATTTCCTTTGACTCATATTGGGTTATTTATGTGATAGGATATATTTCAAGATCATGTGATCTATATATATCTCACATATTTCACATTAGGGATAGTGACTCCATATACTCAGCGAAGAGATAAAAAATCCAAATTCAAGATCATTAGTTTGATAGTTTTTTCAGGAGTTTTTAACTACCTTGGTTCATAGGTAATAAATCAATCATTCTACATAACGACCCAACCAAGTATATTCTTTGTCACATCACTATAAATCAAAAATCTACCATTTTCTGATGGTAGAGTCAAGATCAGAGCATTCACTAATATATTATTGATTTCATCAAATCATTCACCACATTCCTTTTTTCAAATAATCTTAACCCCATTATGAGTAATCATGGATAACTGATTAGCTAATCAGTCATAGTTCTAAAAGAAACACTAATAATAACTTGATAAACAAATGAGACTACATAACTCCATTTTGTATGTTGGTTTAGGCCATTCCTGAACTACCATTGTCATCATATGATAAAATTATATTTCATCCTTAGTGACAATATGGCCATGAAAAGAAACTATATGAAGTCAAAATTCAAACTTTCTAAACATCACATATTACTATTTTCTTCTATGATTCTCCGGAAAAATCATTTAGTTGTTCCCATTTTCCTCATAGATTTTCGGTTATATCAATATATGATAAATAAATACCACAAAAAATAATTAAGATGTTCCTTAAATACTCTATTCATTAGATCCATAAAACTAATGGGTGCAATAGTTTTTCCAAATGGCATTAATATAAAATAATAAATTCTTTATATGGTTTCAAATGATCTTATAGTAATATCACCCATCCCCACAGGAAATTTATGATATTTAGATGGAAGGTAAATATCCATAAAATAATGTGATTAGTGATGTTGATCAAATAAATCTTCAATGTGAGGTAGATAATACATGTTCTTTATTTTAATAGAATTGATTTCTCTATAATAAATCCACAACCCCATTGATCCATTTTATTATTCATAAAGAGATTGTGGGATCCAAATAGAGAAACACTAGGGAGAATAAATACATGATTACTCTACTTCTTTACTTTTTTTGTCTACTCTACTAATTCTATAGTGTCCATTCAATAAGGATTATTTGATATTGGACTTGTGTCAATGATTAAATAAAAAAATTTACTTTCTATTCTAGGGGATATCAAGGTAAATCATCTAGAAATGAATCAATGTATAATTTTAAAATATATAGATCCTCAATTTGATGTTTTTTTTCTCGTCCATAGATGTGTATTCTCTTCCTTCATAATAATTTCATTTAGTAGAGATTATGGGGGTTGTTCTAAATTAGAATCAGATGTGTAGGTATCTTTTCTAAAGATAATGGATTATATATCTTCATCACTAATCCTATTTTTGTTCCTCTCGAAATAGTTCTACACATCATATTTTAAAATCAATTCCATAAAAAGGATTATATCGAATTCAATCAATGGTATGATGACACATCCAATAATTAAATAACATTTATGTATCACATAGGGGATTTTCTGACATATGTTTGTTCCATTGAGACTTACCTTATGAGTTTTTATAGAAAACTAAATATATTTAATCATAAATGAAATGTCTAATTTTTAATAAAACTAGGTTAATATAGAAGAATGTGATAATAAATTGTCAAATAAATTATTGGATAATTTTGATGAAATGACTAAAGTACCTTCCACCACATCTTTCATAACACAAACCTCAATAGTTGTGAAAATATAAGCTTGGCCTTTCTCCCTTGTACATTTATGGGGAATGTTTCTTTGACTCTAATGAAAATAATTTGTATAATGTCACATCTCATTAAAATTGTAGAATTTAACATGTGTAACTTATTTTTTCCCTTGCATTCAGAACCATGTTTGCATTTTTCTCCACACATTTATCAAAATCCCATTCCCTTTAGGAATATACCATATTGTTTCTTCCAACAATTATCACAAGATAAAAATTCAACTCTTACCTTTATCCTATTATCCAGATTTCTATTTCCACCGTGTTCAACATCACTTTTCTTCTCTTTATTTCCATTAAATTAATAATACATAGATTATTATTTTTCTATCTTAATATCATAAGATAATATATAATTATACAATGAGAAATTTTTTGAGAATAATTATGTTTGATTGAATTTTTTTAACCCATCATAGAATTGATCAATCCTGATATTTGGACTATGTATGTAATTTGAAACAAGACTTTATATTCTCATAATATTGGATTCAATCATAGTAATCTCATTATCCCCTTTTTCTTCAAACTCATGATTTATCTCTTCATATTTGATTATTTTCACAATGGAAATATTTTTTTACGAAATTTACCTTAAAATCCAATAATTCCATATTTTCTGTTTTCTCCTCCTCCTTTATGTTTTGAATAAATGACCACTATTGATCCACCTCTCCTAATAGATTATCAATTTCCATTAAAACCATCTCCCTTTTGTTACCCCACTGAGTATAAAATATCAAATCTAAGGAGCTTATCTATTTTATTTCTACAAAAGGGTTTTAGTCCCATTGAATGGTTGAGTCCGTTGTTCTATAAAGAAGTATACCATTTTTACCTGAATATGATGATCAAGCTGCTCCATGCGAGTAATGTTATTCCTCAAAACCTGCTTCAATTATCCCACTATATTTTTATGTTTCTGAGCTCTAGATCAAACATAATTAACCTATATTAGTGGAAAATAACTACATAGGAAACTTATGTTGATATAGTTTCCATTCCTTCCACTATGATCCATTTAATAAAATGGAATACGGTAAATTAAGTTATGAATCATAATGTATATTATTGAAATAGAAAAACAATTAAAATAAATTTTAATGTTTTGCATAACTATTCTCATAATCATAAACATGGTTTTTTTGGGAAAAATTTTACTTTTAAATTATTCATAATGGTTTGTAAATAAAATGTGAATTATACTAAGCATATCCCTTTGTTGTGTAAAACTTGGTTCAAAGTAAGGAATGTTATCATATACTAGATTATACTGAGTCAGGCCCAACATACCTTGTCACAGTTGTTACACATATGTAAATCTATGGCAAAACCATAACCATTTATATTTTTTAGATATGGATGTATTTCTAGGAAGACCCACATAAACCGTTATCTTAAAAAATTCTAGTATATTATTTAATTCTTATCCTCAAAGTCTATATTATGGTTATTTCCCTTAATATATGTTTTCAAAATATTTTTTCCATATTTTCTACTAAATATTTACTGATATCAACTATAAATAACCAGAACCAAGTATCCCATATCTAATGCCTTATTTTATTACTTTCATACTATAATAAAAGGATCACATCAAAAAGAACAGAATAATTTATTATCTTAGGAAAACTGGATTGAAATAGATGTTTTACATTATAACATGAAATTAAATAAAATACAGAAACTCCACTCTAAATACACATAAACACCAAGATTATCTCTTCAATTCATTCATAAAATACATCTAAACATCATGGGGAAAATAAAACTTAATCAAGATGTGAGATCATATTCCTAGTAGGGTAATAAATACAGTGAAATCTATCACAAACATTATCAACATGGTATGGTGAATAACTAAAACACATTCCATTAAAAAATAATCATAAGAATAATATTTTTGGAATAAAATATGAATAAAGAATCTCATATAAATAATCACATGATAATGAAACATAACAATATATATTCTACTAGTAGTATCGTCACATAGATTACAAATTAATAATAAAATAATTAGGGGATGCAAAATTCCAGACACCATTAACAAACCATCGAGGGTTAGACCAAGACACTATACTTAATTTGGTAAAAACCCAGTCTATATTATCTCATGAGGCCTACCAATGAATTAGTGGGATATCATGGACCCCAATCATCACTTCATACATCCAATTTATTCCTAATATGAATGGGGTGAAACATAAAAAATATATACATATGAAATGTAAATAACATTCCCAAATTAGTAAACATAATTACAATCCATTTTGAGTAATATGGTGAATGATATCAAGATAGTACATCCACAATGAAACTAATCATAAACCATTTAATAAGATATGGTAAATGATATAAGAAAAGGTAAATCCAAATTAATCATAACATTCAAAAAAGGTTTTGAAATATTTCAAAATACTCAAATAAAATCATCCAATAAATTTTGATTGCACTGAATTTTTTACTTTATAAAGAACAATTCATTTGGAAAATTATTTGTATTTATCATAAAATAAAATTATACATGTTTATCCAAAAAACATAGTGGGAGGGAAAATGAAATTATATTTTTGGATTAAATTATTTATAAATGAAATGAAAACCTATAAAAATATCATTTAAGAAGATTTAGAAATTATCCTCTTATATGCATCTTATTGGAAAATACTAAAGAGTCATTAAAACAGAATAATGCGTTATTTTTATATAAAAAAAATTAAAAAAGAAATTGTTTCCTAATAAAATGAGTTATTTTATAAACATAAATTGGGATTATAAAAGATTATGTAGTGTAATATAAAATGTATAAGAAACAAGGGAGTTCCCTTTAATCGAGGTTTCTTATGAGGAGGAAGTGATAAAGGATCTTTATGAAACTTGTAACACACCATCAAATAAATAATTATTCATATGTGTGTATATATATATATTGGAAAATCATACATAATTTAATAATATTATATAACAATAATTATAATTAGGAATTACATTGGGGTAAAGTGATAAAAGAGTAACTTTAATGAAAAATAGTGGTTTGGGGAGAATCTCTTACTTTATTTCTGAAAGTGTTCATTAGTTAAACTTAATGTCCTCGAATATGAAATTATTTTCATTAAAAAATTAATTCAGAAACTATTAAACATTTATTTTATTTATTAATATTTTATTATGTTATTTAATTCCTTTTGTATGAGTTATAAGATTTAATTCCTTCATTTGGGAGTGTTTGTTTCTATTGATTTCGTGATCGGTTCACTTGTACACATGTGTGAAAGAACAAGTAAAATGGGATTATTTATAGTGAATAAAAATTATATGTCATTATTGAGAATCTATAATATGAGATGGTTATATAATTATTATTTTTTATAGAGTGAGGATGAATCATTAGACTAGACATTAGTGATAGTCGTTTAAATTATTTTGGCATTTTTTCAATCATAACATACTAGTTCTATCTTATAAAATAATATAATGTATATATAAAAGTTATAAATATTAAATAAGTTTTAATAAATATATTATAGTCTATACTAACCATATTAATGGTTTTTTGATCACTGTTGAATGTGAAATGGAATATTGAAAACACGTCATCCATGAAGGAGGTAAATCATCACCTCAAAGATGATGTTTCGATTTTTTTTAAAAAAATTAAGAGGAAAAGATACATGATGTTGGATTTTACATTGAAATAATATCATTAAATAAAAAATATGATACTGTATAATTCATGTTTGTTTGGAAAGATGAGGTTAGGGTTTCATACGAAAATAAAAGGAAGTGAAAATAAAAATAACGAAATCAGAAGAGGATATTAGCTCTTGAATTCTTCACCTTGAAATTCTACATAAGGAAATTGTTATTGGAGATTTATTGAGAACCAAACATTCTAGACATGGGGATGTGTCTTAGCAAAAAAAATTACATTATTCAAGGCTTTAATGGTGCGAGGATAATAGGTGGAGAGTGTGGTATTTATAGTATAAGAGAGGGTTGTTTCTTCATTATTTTATACTTTATTATATTAATTACTTTACTATATTTCTTAAAGACTATTAATAGACTGATTATTATCCCTAAATGAATTAAAATAATGAATTATATTTAGTGATTATTTGATTACATCATCACTATATCATCTATGACTCACAAGTTTATAGATTTAGCTAATACCATAACATAATGTATTTCACAATTCACCAAAAATCAACTATTTTAGTAAAATCCCAAAAAATCACCCTAACTATGTTTCAACAAGTAGAATTAAAAAATGGACTCCATTATATGAAGATAGTTTTATAAAAATGATAAATATAAATTTTAAATAAAGTCATCATTTACTGAATAACAGTTTTTATGACACACTGAAAAACTCATTAAGGTCACATTAAATTATTTTATAATCCTATGAAAATAAAATATTAATTTATGAGTCTAGAATATGAAAATAATTTTATATCAAATAATTAATTAATTATAAAATTATATATAGTCACATGTGTTTAAATAAAATACCAACACTAAATTTATCATTTCTAATTAGTTATTTATTTATTCTAGGATATAAATATACCAAATTTTCATTTATATGATACCAAGATTTTATTTATACTTTATAGGTGAATCCACTATTCTATTGGATTATTTACTATTCAAAATAGACACATTAATTTTCTAAGGGTCCTTTTTAATAGTATATTATGGTTTTAAACTCACTGTTCTCTAGGGGATAAATAATCAATGATACAAAATTTTAAAATATTCAAACCATAATATATTAGGGTGTTACAATAAATTTACTGTATTACCCATGGGGAGAGCCTGGGGCTCTAAAACTCAAAATTGATATTTGTCTCATTATTCAAAAACCTAGGTCACTATAACTATGGAAATAATTGACATTTTTTTACTATATGGGGTATGTAATGCCTATTTTTATGGGTGTTTTAAAAAATATGGATGATGGGGTGACTATAAGAGGGAGGATGAAATGTTGTGTTATGTATTGAGGATGAAAATCCATTTTTAGGTTCATTGTGTTATGATAGTGGTCAAGTTTTTATATAGTAGTGAATCATTATATAATAAATAGGAATTTATAACTCTTTGAATATCCTATTAAACTATATGTATATTTATTAAGGCTTAAAATTCACGATTTATAGTTCAGCATGATATTGTAGGGAAATTTGAAATCATTTATTATAAATTTATATTAAACATTTTTTTTGGTTTCATTTACAAGAAGCCTCTCAATCCGTGGGTTTCATTAGGAGAACATACTTCTGGTATTATTCCATTATGATCAATCACTATTATGTCAACTTATTTGATATATCCTTTACAGACTATTGTAATCTTTTTATTGTTTTACCTCCATTCCATTTTTCAATTTTTTTATTTAGGGCCCTTGTGGATCATGTGGTTCCAGTTTTCGATTCATGGTTGGTGTGTTGACGGTGTAATAATGACTATAGGTCATTTATGTATATCATGGGATTTCATCGGGGGTGTTCATTTTTATTATTCTAATTCTAGAAAAACAATCCATGGATATTTGTTTTGAAATGTTGGATTTGGAACTTCTCTACTAATATTTTGTGTGAATGGTCAATTATTATTCTTTTTTTTCATTAGGTAATGTTAGGACCATTAGGTAAAAACTATGCGGGTGGGGGAGGGGATCATGTAATGGAATATTAAAACTGCCAACCTTTTTAATCCTACTTGATTGTAAAAAAATCAATTTTCCCTCCTTCTCTTGAAAAAAAATATATTTACTAAGAAGAAAACAATCATGAGACACATCGATTTTACTTCGTTCGTCCTCACCGGGATACGTCCATATAGAATACAGTGATGATGTCCTGATGTACCAATTCGAGTAATTCTCACTACCAAAATAAAATATTCGAGCAAAATCATTTCTATTCCCAAGCTCAATTCTTTTACATGGTTTAGGGTTATCACACATGTAACAACAAAATATTTATGTATATTTTGATTACATTACTTTTGAGGAATAATTAATAAATTACACAAAATGATTCCCAAGGACTGTATTTATTTAGTACCTTTGAAAACATTGAATACATTCTTTTAATTTGGTGAATGATCTTCAATATCTCTCTTAAAGATCACCCCCTTTAGTTTTCCTACCTAAAACCTTGCCTTATATCATGGGGAAGGGAAAACATATGTTAAGGGTGGGCTTAGATTCTCAATAACTGAAAAGAAGGATACTATCATATAATTAATGAAAATAAAAATGTAAAAACACGGACATAACTTTTGAAAATCATATCATATATAACATATATCAAAATCATGAGTCATGAAATAATTCGTCGTAGTTCATAAGAAATAAACCATAAAGCTACATGGTCTATGTGAAACATTTTATTGGAGTGAAACATGGAATTATTTCAAAAAAATAATAATAGAAAATCATTTCTATATTAGAAAAGGCTCATTTCCCAGACAATCATAGTGGACAACGTCCATTACTGAACTAATTTCACTCTTTATTCTAGCCTTGTATTACTAAACCAAATTATTCCAGTCCAGTGTTACTAAACTATGATCATTTCCCATAATCCAATCTATATCATGAGATATAAATCTTTACCCAATGCATTGGAATGCTTTATACTTTCCACCTGTCACATAAGTATATTAATCTTACATGTGCCACAAAAACATAAATCATTTATCATAGAAGAAGATAGTGAAAAAAATGGGATTCTTAAACATCATTCAATCATAACATAATCTGAATAAAATAAACTTATTTAATAGATATAATTCCATAATAAACACAATCAAACCATAAGAATAAGTCCACTACTTTGACGATAATTTCTCTAGCTTTTTGTCCTATTTTTGGAAAAAATTATAAAACATTAATCTTTTCTTTGAAGAGTGGTGTTTTAAGGTTATGGAAAATTAAAATTAGGGACCAAAACAGGCTCTTAATCTTAGATGGATTTTTTTCTAAAACACTTGAAATTAGTTCTTGAGGAAAATATCATTTCTTCTTTAAAAATTTATACTTTTCTCAAATTTCCAAGAAATTTTATAAGAAAAGAATTCATTTTAAACTATCCAAGTCAAATTTTAATTAATGAATAATGGGAAAAGGTGCTATTAATGTGTAAAAATTCGTTCTTGTTGTATAAGATAAATGAAAAAATTATGCTAATATTTTTTTCAGAATGTCAAAAAGTGCATCTTATCAGAAACAAAAAAAATTCATTCATACCATTTTGTAAAATTTCTCCATTGTGTAAAACTGAAATTGAAAAATAGTATAAGAATATGAAAAATATATTATATTAAATACATATAAAACATGTACATGGATGATAAATATAAACCCGTGAATACTTACGTCTAAAAATCCGAGATAAAAATGAAATTGAAAATTATCCATTACTATAGTTCTAATTTTCTTTGTATATATCTGGGCCTACATTATAATGATTTAATTAAGGATATTAACTTATTATAGAATAATATTTATTTTTATGATATCATATTTGATCATATAATCACTAGTTTTTTGATAGAATATCATTACTCATCCTTCATGTATTAACTGCTTCATTTTATAATACATGATTTATTGAATATGTTCTGATTATTCTTAATAGGTTATAGTAATATCATTTATATAATTATATTAAAATAACATATATCATATTTTCTAATTATTTACATATATATAATTCATTATTTCATGTATATCATGTAAAATGAAGTGCATGATATCTTTGATATGGTGGGACATATATACGCACGAGCGATGATATCCTTCACACAATTTTGAAATGGTGTGGAGGGGGATGGTATATATTTTCATATATAATCAATATTATTTTATAATTGATAAATATTTTAATTATTTCCATCATTATAACAATCCAAGTAATTTGGTTGTGAAAAAACAGATTACACCATGGCGTGTAGATTGTAAGCATTACGTAGTCATGCATGGTGATGTTGTTTTTAATAGGATGGATAGAATGTGGGATTTTGTGTTTCTATAAATATAATAAAATCCAAAAATATAGTTGGTACTATATTTTTTCTTTTATAATGGAAAAAAAGATTATCAGAACGAATAATAAGAAAGGATCATGAGAGAGTCAGTGAAAGAGATTGCCTCTTCTTTGCTGAGCTCCCATTAGAACTCCTTTTAATGGAACTGGAGTTAGACTTTTGAGAATAAATAAACCTCTAAAATGTGTCTGGGAATGTTTATAGAGGATATTGGAAGGGTAGGATTTATATTTAAGTCTAAATTAGTTGTGGAAAAATGGGAGAGGATGTGCCCTTTTATAATAGAGGTTGGGGCACCTTTGGAATTTTCAAAAATATCAATTTATATTAAATTCTTAAAACATCCAAATACATCCAAAATGTCATATTTTTGAATTTTAGATAACATAATGTTATAATATCATCAAAAAAATTTAGAAAAGTTTTTCTATAAATTTAAAACTTATCTTTTCAATTAACCCTTAGCTATTCTATTCTAACTTTATCTATGTTAACAGATTGTTCAATATTAAATTAGTGTAAATTTCTAATAATTTTCTCTCAAATAGACCATAAATGAAAAAATAATTTTTTTTAACATAAAATAATTTTTTTATATTTTATAAAATATTGTATTATTTTTACATAATTTAACAAAGCATTATTCTGACTAAATATCATTGGTGACCATTTCAAAAAATATTTATTTAATGGATTTTTAAAAATATCAGGAAACCATTTTAACCTAGAGAAAAATATTTTAATATATCTATATGTTGTCAAGTTCATCTATTGAATTTTTTGGATATATTAATTAAATATATTTATATTTATTTTGGTATTTTTTATAACATTTGTTTTATATTTTCATTAATACAATAATTACTACATCAGTTTTGTGTCATTATTTAATATATATATATATATATATTTGTTATGTAAAATTTATAAATAAAATATTATGAATAAGATAAATCCTATATATTTCCTAATAATACTTATAGTAGAATATATCTCTTTTATAATATGACATTAAAATGTTATAAATATTAAAAATTGAATGTGATAACTTTAACATAACATAAATAAAATTTTATAAGTGTCATAATCATTTCCATATTTCTCAAAATGTTCAATAACTGGACCATTTCATGAAAATGGTAGAGATATATTAGACCAATAATATTTTTTCAAGTATTGTTGTCTTTTAACGGTTATTATAAATATAATGAAAATTATTTTATTTATTTTCCATCAATTATATAATTTCTACCTAATCAATGTATGTGAGGTTAATGTAATTATCTATTACTAAAAATTAAAAATAAATTATCATTTTGAAGGGAAAATTTATCTTTCAAATGTGCATTTATTGTTGAATTGATCTTATGTATAACCTTAAATTAAAAATGATAAATTTATTAAAAATTGGGTAAGAAATATTTAACATTTTATTAAATAATATAAATTAAAGGTATTAATATCAACCAAGTAGCTTCCAAGGGATGCCATTTATACCCGAGGATGATTTAGGTCCAAAAACACTCATCTAATGATATTAGTACCTCTTTTAGTGTAATTTTATAATATTATTTTTACCCTTAAATATCTGATTTACCCTTTTACCATATTAATAAAAATTACGGAAGTTACTTTTCATAATGTAAAAATATAAAATAAATTTATTTAAATAATTTGGACCCACAGATTATAAATATGGAATAAATTTTCTCAAAATTCCAAAAAAAAATTGATGTTTTGAGTTTTATTTTAAAATTATTGTCTCTATGGGGATGAGAAAATGGGTTTTAAATGTTAAAACATTACAAACTACTGAAATAGTTTTTCATTTGAATTTATTATAATATTTTCGAAAATGACCTACATTATATTTAATGATAATTATATAATCTATTTATACATTAAAACAATTTAGTAATATAATTTGACAACATAAATTAATTTTATGAAAGAAGTTTTTTTGAATTAAAATTTAATTTATTTTTACTATTTATCAAAATAGAAGTTATCATACATATATCAAAAAGTAATCCCAAGAAAATTTTTATATTCCTTTTTAAAAGTAGAATTTTTTTAAATATAATATATTAAAGTGTCAAAACATATATTTAAATTGGATGATCCCTCAAAATGTATTAAAATTATTTTTTTGAAAAATACATCTTCTATCTTAAAAATGGAATTTATTCCTATAAAATGTCAAGAAAAAAAATAAGATGAATTTTAAGCATTATAATGAATACATTACCTAAAAATATCATTAATAAAATAATTCATGTGTTATTATAGTCTTTTATAAATAAAATTATTTTCATATAAATATTTATTTAGACAAAATTTCCCTATATTAAAAAAAAGTGTTTTATATTCATTTATAATGAATTTATCACAAAATAATTAAATATATATACATGCCTAAATTATATTTTCATAATTAAGTTAATATTATTCATTCCCATAATTAATTGACAACTTTATAATGTAACATAATAATATCTAGTTTTTCATATGAAAATGGTATTATATGAAAGGAATTAATAAAAGAATTCAAATTGTGTATAAGAGAAGTCAATAATAGTGTTGTGTATACCACAAGAAAATTTTGGGATCATGGTGGATCATACAACATAAGATATCAATGAAATTAAAAATAATATATCTCCTAAAATTTCAAGTGTTACATTCTACCCCCCGTAAAATGAATTTCACCCTCATAATTCACCTGGGTTATAAAATTATTAATTCTAGAAAATTTATTTCATTGAAACCCAAATCATAAAAATGATGTGTAAAACATGATTTTAAAAATTAATAGTTGGAAAATAACATTTACCCAATGTAAATATTTACGAGGTCCCAACATAAGAGAACACAAGTGACGATTTGGGGCTGGAGGAAAAGTGTAAATAATCAAAGAGATTGATAAATATCATTAATCCCAATAATTTCGAAGGTACATTTATTGTTTAAAATCATAAAACCATAAACTAAATAATCCTCAAATATGACAGTAATATCACCAAAAAATGATGATAATTTGAAACAATTTTACATCACGATCCCTTTTCCTTTTGTTGAATAATTTCCATGAGAATATATACTTACATGATTACAGTAAAATATCACCATTGTATGTGCCTAAAATAATTTCTAATTCAGCAATAAATCAAATAAATGAAGTTGTATTTTTCATTCCGGAAGCATTATCAGACCATGATATCCATAAATAGAATGATAGGTTAATCCTTATATCTTAATGAAATGGTCATCACATGTGATCAAATATGCATAAGTCCATCTATATTGAGATTTTATTGTAATCTAACAGACATAAACAAGAGTATTACATATATTATCTCAATATATATGACCTTAAAAGTCTTCCAAAAAACTGAAAATCCAAAATTTGAGAAATAGTTTCACTAACTCAGCTTAACATTCATCCCCCATATATCATAAGGCATATCCTATTGGTTAAATTCAAAACACGTGGACACCTTCATCATGTATTCTCTTGTGTCATGGTAAAAACCTAAATTACCATATATCCTTATTGAAAACAAGAATTCTTCCTTCTTCTTAAGTCCAAAAGGGTGATAGCATAAACCACTTTTCAAAAAGTACATAATTATTTCATTGGATACCATTACAATCTAATTTACTTATTCATATCCAACATATTTTTATCCAAATATTGTTATATTATTATCTAGATTTTATTAACGGTTATCCTTAAATTAATTTGTTTTCAAA
The DNA here is from genome assembly GCA_963277665.1 of Viscum album. NCBI lineage: Eukaryota > Viridiplantae > Streptophyta > Magnoliopsida > Santalales > Viscaceae > Viscum > Viscum album. The sequence continues at coordinate 608,974,623 of OY728127.1, forward strand.
AAAATATTTGAATCACTTTTCATGGGTATAGATACCCCTCATCCTATACATTAAAATACTTATGAAAAAATAGTTTCATAATCCCAAGATGATTTTTATTCCATAATACCAAAAAATTACATATATATCCTTATTCCTAATATCCAATATATAAACACCCAAGAATTCTACAATATCATTTTCAAACTAAACATTTTCAATAGTGATCATATGGGATTTAAATGATCCTTTCCACTTTACAGTTTGCTGACATCGATCATGATCATGAACCCTTGGATTGGGGCCATAATTAGCATAATGACGATTTTTAATTTCACTTTTAACACTTATTTGTGGGAGTTTCAATCATTAAATACTTTTTTATTCACATTACTTCAATAGTAAAATTTCCAATGAACTTCTTTTCTACACTTAATACAATTATTTGTCTACTAAAGAAAATATACTCCATGTGTCCTTCCACAGTTTATGAATAAAAAAATATAATCTTATTTTCTCCAAAATTTTATATATTCCATCGAATTATATCATTATTTTATTATAATTACCAAAATATATATGGGAAATTGGAATCTAAAATTTTGTAAGACAAATATGATGAAGTTACATACTGTAATATATGTTATTGAACTAATTCCAATCCTTGGATTCAATATACTATTATTTCCTCATATTATTGATAAATTTCATCGATAGATTCACTTTATCTTCTATTCTATAATTTCCCAACATAAGTTTCTCACGTTTTGAATAACATAAAATGTAAAATATATTTTCAATGGTTCAAATCCATTTATTTGCAACTACTAGATTAGTCGTTCCACTAAAATAATGTGGGAATTTCCTTATGAATTATTCAAGAGAACGTTGTTCCCTCCATTGAACATTTGTAATCCCATTAATATTCATGGATTGATAAATATTTTTAGTTATATGAACAAGATTTTTCATTTGAGTTACCATAACATTTAGTTTCTCAAGTGTACAATTATTGCATTCTCCTTTGAAATCACTATTAATGTTCTTCATTTGGGTTACACACATTAACTAAACCCAAAATAGTATTGTAGGAATCAATAATCATAATGAGTAACCACAAAATCAGGAAAGGTCATGTATAATATGTCTGAATTATGTAGACATCTTTAATCTTTGTCACCTACGGTTTAATCATTGGTTATTCATGATTGTTACCAAAAATCTAGGAATGTAAACTACAGTGTGGCTTATCCTTATGAACTACTCTAGATATATCCTTATAAATATCAATAGGAACATCACTAAATTATTCTCATCCTTGTTTCCAATGGTTGACTAAACCTTCACTATGATACCAACTATAACAACCCAATATTGATATACATGGAAATTATATAACTTTTAAGAAATACATATTAAATTATGAAAAAGATACCTAAATATAGTATTAGTTTAGGGACTCTAGAAACATGGATCACATTCTTCTCATTTAGTGAAATATCATAAACATATCTCATAAATATTCCCCCCTTTAAATTTGCAACCTAAAACCTTTATTAATAACATGGGGAAATGAAAACATAATAAAATCATGATCTCATAGGATCATTATGGATAAACAATGAAAATATCATAAAAATGATAATATGAATGTAAAAACAAGAACATAACTATGGAAAATCATACCATTTAGAAGATATTTCAAAATCATAGGTCATGATATAATTCTCGGTAGTTCTTAAAAAATAAATCATAAAGGAACCTGATGAAGGAGAAAAATAGAATTGGTATAAAACATTGAATTATGGAAAATACATAAGAATCAAAAATAATTTCCATATAAACCAAGGATCATTACCAAGACCATCATAGTGGATAAAATACATTATTGAGCCGAGTTCACTCGTCATTCCATACCTGTTTTAGTGGACCATATTTACTTGCCATTACAGCCTTGTATTATTAAACCAAGATCATTTTCCTTTATATTCATGTCTATATAATGAGATATAAATCTTTACAAAATTCATTAGTGGGAGATATAGGTCCCAAGAATCTCATAATTAAATCATTCATACGTGTTTCAAAAAAACACAAATCATTCATCATAGCATAACCCATGGAATAAAATGTGTTTCATAAACATCATTCCATCATACAATAGTCCATATAAAATAAGTCAAATTCATAAATAAATTCCATCATAAAAAACCCAAATCATTGAAATAATAATTATATAAACATAACCCTATTAAATAATTTCACCATTGATGGATTTTTTTTAGATAAAACACTTGAAATTAACTTTTTATGAAAATATCCTTTTTTCTTCAAAGCGTTTTATTTTCTGAAAATGATATGAAATTTTAAAAGAAAATAATTTCATTGAAAAGATACATTAATCATGGTAAAGTATGATTCGTGGAAATAAGTCATTATGAAAGTGTACAAATTCTTTTATATCGTATAAGTTAAAAGAAAATAAGCTTCTCAAACTTTTGTCTAAAAGTCAAAAATTACCACATATCAAAAATGAAAAAAGGTTCCTTTCATACCATTTTCAAAGCATATACCAATGGGTAATATTGAAATTATATAATAAAATATGAATATGAAAATTATTTTATAATTTATATCTATAAAACAAGGAAATGGATGATAAATATACCCCTAGAAATACTTACAAATAAGCAATCTCATATAAAAATGAGATTGCAAGCTTTTCCCTTACATTAGGTCCAATTTCTATTGTATGTTTCAAAAAATCCTATATACGAATTTAAATAAGGTCATTAACATATTAAAGAATAATAATCATTTTTATAATATCATATTTGATCATATTATCACCCGTTTATTAATTACATTTCATTACTCATCATTCGGGTATGAACTGCTTCATTTTCTTATATATGTTTTGTCGAATAAGTTCTGATTATTATTTATAGATTATAGTAATATCATTCAATTAATGATATTAATAAAAAATATATATCATATTTATAAATTATATACATTTATATAATTCATTATTTAATTTATATCATGTTGAATGAATCACATCGCATCGTGGAGATGGTAGGTTGTACGTATGCACGAACAATGATATCATTATCGTAATTTTGAAATGGTAAGATATTGGATGGTAAAATTTTTATTATAGAATAAATATAATGTTATAATATTCATTATTATTTATTATTTCTATTGTTATAACCCTTTAATTAAAGTGGTGGAGAAAAAAAATTACACCATAACGTGGAGACGGAAAGTCGTTTGTACACACACATGGTGATTTCATTTTTCATAGGATGGATAGAAGGTGATATATGGTGGATACATAACCATAATAACATAAAATTATATAATGTATACTATATTAATCACTTTATAATGTAAGTAACTAAATAAAGGGAATTATAAGAAGAAATTCTCTTGAGAGAGTCGATAAAGGTGATAACCCCTTCTTCAGGAAGATCCCTTTAGGTCTCCTTCTGAAGGAACTAGAGATGGTCATTTGAGAATAAAGAACCCATAGTATGTGACTAGCGAAGTTGATAAGAGAAATTTTTAGGGTATGGACAATATTTATGTCTCAATGAGTTGTGATAAAATCAGTTATTAGGAGGCCTTTTATAATTGATGTTGGGGATACCATTGGAATTTCAAGTAATATTAATTCATAATAAATTAAAAACATATCAAAAAACCTAAAAAATTTCATATATTATAAAATATGATAATATAAGGTTGTAATATAGTCAACCAATAAATTTTAGAAAAAATTTTAGTCAATTTAGTCATTGTAATTTATATTTACCCATAATTATTTTATTTTAATTTTAACTAAGGTAAAAAATTCTTCAACATTATAATTGTGTAATTTTTAATTATTTGATATAAATTATACAAAAAATGAAACATTTAAAATATTTTCTACCATATAATAATTATTTTATATTTTTAAAAAAGATTTATGATTTATAGGAATTTAATGAAAAATTATTTTTTACAAAATATCAATATTGTAAATTTTGACACTATTTGATTAATGGTTTTATAAAAATATCAAGAAAAGGTTTTACCCATAAAAAAAATTTATTATATCTATAAGGGTTTAATGACATCAATAAAATTAATTGTATATATTAATTATCCCAAATAATATTTATTTAAGTATTTTTTATAACATTATTTTATATTTTCAATAATTAAATTATTACTAAATTAGTTTTATGTAATTATTTAATATACTTATTTATTCTTTAAAAATAAAAAATATATTACAATGATGACTTGAAATCCTCTATATTTTATAATAATACTTATAGTCAAATATATTTCCCATAAAATCTAAAATTAAAAATATTATATATATTTAAACATGAATGTGAAAACATTTACACCACTTTAAATAAAATTTTATTAGTATCATTATAATTTCCATATGGACCCAAATGGTCAATAACTAGACCCATGTATGATTATAGTCAAGTTATAAACGACCAATAATATTTTTTAATGTTTATTTTTTCTTTTAAAGGTTTTTTTCATTTTAATAAAAAAATACTTTTTTTGATCATCCATCAATTAAATAATTTATTCATCATCAATTTATATGACTATATGGTAACTATTTATTTCCTAAAAATTAAAAATACATTATCATGATAAATAAATAAACATTATATTTCATCTTAGTATTTACAATCTTATTTAGGATCCGTATAACATTATTTTAAAAATCACAATGTTTGAAATTTGCAGTAGGACATATTCAACTTTTCAATAAATAAATAAATTAAATTTCATAATCTCACCCAAGTGGCTTTAAAAGGTCACAATTTTGACAAAATTAATATTTAGGTTTATGTAAACTCATCTGAGGATATAATAAAATTTGTTATGTTATTTTAATAATATAATTTTTACCCATACTTACCAGATTTACCCATTTACTGGATTAATAAAAATTACCAAAGTCACTATTCATAATGATAATATATAAATGAATGATATTTTCATAATTAGGATCTAACTATTCTAAATATGAAATATATGTTTTAATAATTCCAATCAAATAGTTTTGAGTAATTAATTTAAAATTAATCTCGATGTAGGGATTAGAAAACATGTTTTAAAAGTTAAAACATTACAAAATATTGAAATATTTTTTCATCATAAATCAATGTAAAAATAATGAGGATGATGTAAATTATTTTAAATGAAAAAAATATAATTTTAATATAAATTTAAAACATTCCATAATATAATTTACCCACATATATTATTCTGATGAAAAATTTTGATTTCAATTAATGTTAAGTATAGTTTTACTATTTATAAGAACTTGAAAGTTATCAAAAAAATAACTAAAAATCATACAGAGTAAATTATTAAATTCTGATTTCAATATGAATGTTTATTTTGTTAAAAATATATATATAATGTTTCCAAAGTTATATTAAAAATGGGTGCTTCACCAAAATTCAGAAAAACTACATTTTTTGAAAAATACTTCTCATATCAAAAAAAATTGAATTTGTTCTTATATCATGTGTAGAAAAAATATAAGTTTCATTTTAAAAAATATACATAATATATTAAATATATATATGTATATATATATATCAATAAAAAATCTATCAAGAGTTCATTTATTATTTAATAAACATACAAATTTTCATTTATGTATTTTTTCTAAAATAACATTTCCTTGTATTTAAAAAGGATTTAATTTTAATTTATAACTAATTCCTCACAAAAAAATTTAATTATATATACATGTGTAAGTAAAATTGTTATTTTTTAGTCAATACCATTCATATTAACCATTATAATGATAACGATATAAGGTAACATAATAATATTTAGTTTTTCACATAATTACAATCTTGTGTAAAATGAATTCAATCAAAAGAACATGAAATTCAGTGTAACACATGTCACAAATAGTGTTGTGTATACCACAAGAAATGTATGTGTTGACAGTAATAGAATCTAATCTTTTGAAGGATACAATAGTAGAAACCAAAAAAATTAATAATAATATATCTCATAAAAATATAGGGAAGTTAAATCACTACTTTCCAATGAGTCACTCCCTCAGTCTCTTTATCTAGATTCCTATTGGTGGAAATGATCACCAAATTCCACTTCCTTTTCATCACTTCTCTTAGATGGGATTCACCCTAATGTTTATGAACATGTATTTCCATTCTTTATCAATGATTAATACATCCTTAGTGGTATATATATTCCCTATTGATGATCTGTATTCATTCACATGATGAATCTCACATTACCATAGTTCACTGGGCATTACCTTATAGACCTTTCATGATTCTCACTTCCTTTGTGATTCTTACTTCCTTCACAAATCTCACCACTTTCATGATCTTCCAATAGACTTCATGAATCTATATTCTTTCAATGTTCTCGACTATCCTCCATGAAGCTCACAAAATTTATTGGATTTTTATAGCCTTCACGAACACCTTATCTTTGATGATGCTCAAATATTTTGGTTTTCTTTTATAGAATTCATGAACAACTAATTTTAAAATCTTTTTCACAAGAACAACCTTCATGAATCACCTTCATTAAAAAAAACCTTCAAGTATTTGTTATGTCTTGATTTATTTTTCAAGGGGTTAGAGAAATATTTATTGGTTACTAAAATGATACTAGATGATTATAACCATGTCGTCACCATTTTGGGATGCTCTATAATTTCAGTTGCGATGATCCCTTTGTCAGGAAGATCAAAAAAAATTCTCATTCATTGATCTTGTCAAATCGATGGAGCTCACCATCAAATCCTTCAATCCTTTTTGAAACACACTTAGAAAATCCCAATCTCCATAAACCTCAGTCCTTTTATATATTTTAACCATGTTTTCAAGGAATTTTAATTTTCATGATAATATCTATATTCTGAATTCTAGACCCCGATTTTTTTTTGAAAACACCTGGAAACAACATCCCCTTATTTACACATTTTTATATTCTACATCCATGGAATCCTTTCATTTTTCTTATATATTTTTTCAAAATTTCATTTCTTGAATATGTCAATACTCCACATCTACCCTTGGAAACTCTCTTGTTTAACAAATAAAATCAAAACAACAACCTTTTCAACAAACACAATCATCCAAAAAATGCTTCAAAGTTGCCTTGAGTGTTTTTTCCTAAAAATATTCCACTTTTTCTTTGTTGAAAACTCATCACATTTTTATACATCATTGAATCTATTTCCATATTATACTAGACTTTTCTTGTTGTAATTTTTATAAAAATCATAAATTTACTCAACAAACTCTCTAATAGAACATGAGCCATGATTGACATGATAAAAAATAGTATACTGAAAAATTCATCAATGAATCACTTCATTACCAATTCACTGAACTTCCTTCATCAAAAACATCACCTTCCATTATATATATCCTTTATCGATCTTCTCTAGAATAGTCAAATTTAATACACCCCATGTCTTGCTCCCCCTACATCATTTCTCCCCTTGTCTTAATTATAATATTTTCTCCCCTCTTATATACATAATCAAAATTTTCTCTCTTAGTCAAAAAATCTGATGGTAAAACTGTTTTGGTCTAAAATGTGGTAAAATAAAATAGATCAACCCATTTGGAAGAAACACATCATTCCTTAGGGAGACAATATCCCATATCCACACCTTTTCAAGTGTATGGATTCATTCGAACTCTCTAAGCTAACTGATGTTGTTGAGATGATTTCTTGGGTATTTTCTTCCTCAATATTTATAAAACCTATTGTTCTAGAAGATCATAAACTATCTTCATAATCCCTTGATCCTTCTTTCCAAGATAAATTTACTCTATTTGAAATTTATTTTACATTTAGTGATGGTATGGATTCATTCAATGATTTTTAGCACTTGAATTATCAAAAAGGATTCTGATCAAAACATCACTTCAACTCCCATATCATCATGTTTCCACTTAGTCCACCCAAAATGTAGGCCAAATTGATTAGAATCAATATATTCATCTTCTCTGGTTTTCAATGAAATGAAAATTACATTTCTTTCTTATCCATGGAATACACAATACACCAATTTAGAAAGAACCACTGAATGTGGTTTTCCTATCATTAGCTAATCCAGCCCAATTTACCTCTGTATATCACAATAACACTATCTATGATTTTCCATTATACTTAAAACTAAAATCCATATTGCCCTTGATATACAAAATCATTTTTTTATAATAATAAAGTGTCTTTATTTGGTATTTTTAGGATACAATGATTTATATAATGTGGATAAAACAATATCATGCCGTGTCACTATTATATAATATATAATAACAATTATTTTACTCTATTATGAAACAATAACTATATTTCCTTCATCATCCCCAAAAATATCTATCCAGGTAGCTTCCAGAGTTCTCATCTCCTTTTAATTATCCATTACAAATCTTCTCAAGGCTTCCATGGAATATTAATGTTGATAAATGAAAGTAAAGTTCTTTCCTTATGTTACCAATAAACCATGTAAAAATATCAATTCACCAATCATTTCAATTTCAAACTAACATTTCATGAATTTAAAAAAAGTTATGCATTGTGCATCATCTAAACTATAGACGATTTTTTCATCAACATACACAAACACCATCATCCTTTGATCACTTTCATTTCTGATATAGAGATTTTAATCAACTCAATCACATTGAAAACCAAAATTCATCAAAAATTGATTTAGTCTTGAATACAATGATCACCTAGCTTTATTCAACTCATATAATGATTTCTTTTGCCGATAAAATCTATTCCCATCTAAATGAATAAAAAATTCATCCAGATACTCAATTTAATATTCTTATTCCAAAAACCAATTCATAAATTCTTACTTGAAATCCAACAGAAAAACGTTAAACTTTCTTTACACTGCTACATCCAAGAATAATCTAATTGTCTCTATCGATGAAACATGTGAAGATGTTTCATCAAAATTTATACCCTTAGTATTTGAGCACCCTTTGCACACTAGTTATTCTTTGTTTCGAATCAACACACCATCTTTTTCATCTTATTGTGAATGACCCATTTAGTCCAGTTGAGATTCTTTTCTATTGGCCAAGAAAATATCCCCCATGTCTGATTCATCACAATTTGGTCAATCTTTTCATTCATAGCCTGAATCTAATTCACATATATAGTTTCTAAATACAAACATTTAGGCTCCATATATAAAAATTGTGATGCTTGCTTTAGATTATTCAGCCTCCTTGACTACACAAGAACTATCTTATAACCAATCATATTTTTTCTATCAGGATCATATATTCTATTTTCACTTTGTACTCGTATTGAATTATTAACATAATTTTCATTATAATAATCTTCTTCTAAATCAGCGTCTAGAACTAGATCATCCTCTAATATTCTTATCTATTCATAAATAACCTCTCTAGACTGGTCATGTATTTAACAAAGGTTATGTTCATTCTCTACAATGGTTAAATCATTGCATTAAAATACCTTTACCATCCTATGATTGATGAATTTTGTAGGATTTACATTTCATTGAGTACCTAAAAAATACCGTTATCTCAATGTGATTCATGCTTCTTCTATTTCTCCTTATTAATAATGATACACCTAATTCTAAACACTTTAATGTACGTCAACTTTGGATTCCTTCTATACCATAAATATTATATAGTAATCTCTTGTTTAAAACATAGTAATTATCTATTTGATGTGGAAACTAATTTCATCACTACTTCATTACATAACTTCTCTCAATGGCCTTTCATAATGAGAATTTCCCAACCATATTGTAGAAAATTCAATTTCTTCCCTCAATTACTCCATTTTAAAATGGAGTATATAATCCTAAAACATGGATCCTTATTACTTGTTTCTTTAAATAATACTCAATTTGGATTTTGGTTAACTCTGTTCCATTAACAATTCATATCAACTATATTTGTTTTACCCAAAATCTTATCAACATCAATTTTATATGATTTTATGAAACTGAACACCTGAGATTTGTGGGTGATGATTGAAACCCAGACCATGTTCTAAAATCATAAATTAAGAGAACATAATATCTCCTTCCATAAATATCCCTTGGTTAAATTATTATTTACACATCAATATGTACCAACACAATAAATTTTCATGACCATTTATATTTTCCTTTATATGTATTTTGAATGGTATTCTCTTATTTTCAAACATCAGATATATTCATCTGATCATGTCATAACCTAGAGAGGTTAGGTGGACAATCATATTTCCACAAATATTCAAATTATACATGGCCCAAATGACCAAGGAATTTATTCCATAACATGTTTTATTCTTCTTTAGACAGAATGTGCATATATTTTTCTCCGCAAGAATGGTAGAGATTCTATTTCATACTCTTTCCCTAAAAAACAATGACATATTCTTCTACCATGATGAAAATTAATTTCATTGAAAATATTATGGCATTTCTTGAGTCACACAATTTATTGACACATAGTAAGTTGTGACTAAGGCATTTAACAACCATGGAATCTACATATATCATGTATTTTCCCCTAATTTATTCCTATCTAGGGCCAATAATTTTCAATCCTTCATCATTACCATATCTTATGATACCTTTTTTAACATATATAATTCTTGTCACCAAATCCATATTACCTATCATATGTGAGGTGAAACCAATATCAATGATCCATTTTCCAGTACAATATGATTCTCTAATAGAAATGTCTATAAACACTACCTAATAAACTATTTTCTATTTTATCCCTGATTTTGACTTAACACTTGATACTGATTGATAATCAAGATCTTCCTTGAAAAATTATAGGTCATCTCCATCCTACAAAACTACAAATCAATATTTCATTAGAAACTCATTTGATGATACATTTAACTTCTACATATGACTATATTCAGTCTTCCTTGACTCAATTCGCTATATTGTTGGTGAGAAATATCATTCCATTGATACATCTATTCTATGGAAAAAAAATTTGTGACTATCCTATATTTCCACATAAATAGCATATAATTAAGGGTGCATTCCTATGTTTTAGAAATGCATCATTGATAGTCCATTGGGTTCTCTAAATATTTTGCTTCTTCTTCATACCAAAGTCCATAATCAATATTTTAGTGGGTACTTATGGTCTGACGTCAACATTTACTGCTTTCTATTTTTGATCATGCCCCATACCATCATATCCATTTGGATTTGACTACTTCTTATGTTATTCAAGACTATTATGCCCCATTTTCATCTATTTTGGTGCCTGAATGATCTTCTTTTACAATTTTATACTGAGATTTATTAGTTTTTAATGATCCTTAACACTTTTTCCAAGACTAATGAATTCCTCTTCATGTTCATCGATACATTTTAATTTGATATTTTCCATTTCATTAAAACTATTGATTTCCCATTTTATATTCTTTAATGTGGAAATTGTACCCAGAAACCTTATCTGAGGTCTCTAGCATTGAATTCTTCAGTTTTTAAATTTTTCATTCTTCTCAGACTTCTCTTCTTCATGGTTCTACATATAATGTTTGACATAATGAAACACTTTATTTTTATTATTTTTTTTTGCTCTCCAAACATCTATTTCCTCAATAGAGGATACTAATTTTCCCAGAATGTCAAATATTCCCTAAATTTCATCATCTGAATTGTCAGTTGTTCTCTTGTTAATAGATTTTTTAAAATTTCCACCATAGAATATACATCATGATCTTTATTGTCTTGATATTATTTTTCCTCAGATTATTCTGAACATTCAACTTCTCTGGAGTTAATATTATCCTTTTTGAAGAAATTCCTCTTAAAAAATTTCTTCCATTTCATATAAACTGAAGCCTTTTTTTGGGTAAGTTCAAATTTATCCTCATAATCTTCATGAAACATCATTAGGAACCTTTCTTCCAGATATCCAATCATTCTATATAGAATTAATACAAGTGTATGTTTTCCCTTTAAATTTCCTTTTCACCATTAATGATTTGATGAAAGTAATGACATAACCACATATATATCATCATATTCTTCTTCATCTTCAATGGTGATCTCTTTCAAGGCCTTGGATTCCACTTCATTGGACATCCCCTTTTCCAAATCATCTTTATCTTCATTTCATGTTTTATATTCTATAAGAGTATTATGAATTTTATCTAATGTAAAATCCTTTGGATATTTATCATCCAATATTGAAACATTAAATTCAACTATGGAGTGTGTTTTCTCAAGATACACTTTAAAATCATTATATATTCAATAATTTATTTGACACCCAACATGTCTTCCACAAAAAAATTTACCTGTTCCAAGAATATATTAACATACTCCTTAGGGTGCATTCTGAAATCCTCATACTTTTTCCATAGAACCTGAAGCATTGCTTCTCAGACTTTTGAGGAACCCAGATAAATATTCACCATTTTTTTCCCAAATTGCATGTGATGAATTAAATGACATCACCTTTATATATATTGAAATTTATAGGTATCCACATAATGAATTGATTCATTTAGAATTAGCATAGAATTAACTTCATATTTCTTATGATTATTCATCACTTTCAATATTGTCTGAAATTCAATGCATTGATAATGTAAATACATCAATTCCTAATGATAATATGTAGTGTTTCATTATATTCTTCCATTATTTTTTCTTTCATAAAATAATAGAATTCATTTATTATTAATAGAATTAATTTATTATTAAAAAATCAATATATTCTCCTAAGAGAGAACCACTAACTCCCACACATTAGCTCTGATAAAAAAAATTATCCCACTATGTCAAATAACCCGAAAGGGGGGTGAATCAGGGTATGGATGTTTAAAATAACTACCTAATCAAATATTGTTTCCTTATTAAAAAACACTCTTCTATCCACATCTAGTAAAAATTTATGAACAAAAATGAAATCATGCAAGGGACACATCGATTTTACAAGGATCACCCTAACTGGGATACATCCAAAGGTCATACAAAAATGATTAACCAATGTAAAAATTCCACTAAGGCTCCCTTCCAAAATAAAATTTTCATGTTCGATCACTTCTATGCCATATCTCACTTCCTTTAAAAGGATTTGGGTAACCTCACTATTTTCCCAAGGTTCACTCTATAAGTCTCTTTCTCTAGATCAATACGGGTGGATAGGATCTTGTTATTCCTCATCCATTTCTCACTGTTGTTGCAAGTGACTCAAAAATAATTTATAGACTTATAGGTCCCATAATTATCAATAATTAATACATCAACATTTGTATATAGCTGGTCTATTAATGTTACACATTCTTCCCCATGATTATTATCAATTTACTATAGTTCCCAGTGAAATCCCTTTTTAAAACATTCAATATTCTCAGTACCTTTGTGAGGCTGAAATCTTTCTTGAATCTCTAATAGTCATCATAAAGAAACCTTATTTCACAAATCTAACTTATTTCACTAAGCTCAACTATCCTTCACGAAGCTCACAAATTTCTAAAGAATTCTTATAGCCTTCAAAAACTCTAACACTATCTATATTCACAAATATTTTGGTTGGAATTTATATACTTCACAAAATCCCTCTCTTGATGAAATATTTCTCAAGAACCACCTTCATGAACCACCTTCACAAAATCGGAGCCTATGGATTTTAATTAAATCTCTCTCACTTTATGATGGGGATATAATGATATTTTTATGAATTTCTATTTATTCCAAAAGAATCAATCCACAACATCATTATTTGATGATTCTCCCCCATTTCAGTTGTGATTCTCCCTTATTTGTGAAGCTCCATGAATATTTCCCATTCAAGATGCTTCTCGTAGTCATGAAGAACACCTCATGTAAAAAATTGTTTTGTACAACTTCAAGGGTATCCAATCCTTTTTCATGGATATTCATCAACATATTCTTCCAACAAACTCTATGGACTCCATATCTTACCATGGAAACCCACTTTTTCAAGAAACACATTCAACCAAGCACCTATTTCAACAAACAAATCAACCCAAAAAATATTGAAAGCAATATTGAGGGATTTTTATCCAATAGGTAAATAGATTTAATTAATCATAGAATATAATATAAAAGGGTGGGAGAATCAAAAAAATAAATAGTAAATGATTTTTAATCCTAATTTTTGTAATATTGATATATGATATTGATTTCCATTACATTGTTCATATGTTATTTCTTTGATTTTTTGCTGGATTGTTTTTTTTTTATATCATACTATTTTATAATTATTTATAATGTTCATGAATGGATAATAAATTTAAGATGATAAATACAAGAGTATGATCAAATTCGGAAATAATTAATTTTATTATTTATTTATATAATAATTATTATAATTTAATAATATTTTTTGATTATATTGTTATTTTGGTTTTAAATTACTGAGGTTAATCACAATGGTGATTAACATAGTTTTTTTCAATATATTGTCAGAATGATTTTTGTGTGGTTGGAATTTCTTAGTTTTTTTAGTTGTAGAGGTTTTGATTATGACATTTTATTATTTTGGTTATGTTTTGATGCATTTGATGTTATGATAGTGTGGTTGTTAATGGGTAGTGGTATGGATGACATTGTTGTTGTTAGCATGATGTACTGAAGTTGATGATGAAAAGTTGGCTAAATTTTTGATGAATTTTGTTTATATGTATTTTTATTTATGTAATTAAATGGTAACGAATTAAATAATTATTTGATTAGAATATGATATAACAATTTTGATGGACATGTGATGAATTGATAAAAATGTTAAATAATAAATTAGTAATTGAAACATAAAGGATCAGGACAAATCATGTTCATTCCAACAAATATATTATAAAAATAAAATAAGATCATTAAAGGGAAGGTTTAAAAATTTGGGTGGAATATTGAGGAGTTATAATGTAGTAGTGAATTGATGGTGAGTGGTAATTCAGTTAATAATTCTTCACTATAGGGTTTAATTTAAAGGTAGATATCTATAATTAATATGGATTAGTGAATATAAGAAAATGCAATTTTTTTATAGTGACAATTAATGAATTGAAATATGTATTTAATCATATATATATATAATGAATGGTAATAGGTTAAAATTACATTTCTATGCGTATATGTTGGGTGCTAATAATTTTTTAATTAATTGTTTATGAATATAGTGGAATATAGTGACGTTATTATAAATAATATACTGACTTTAGAAATAAAAATGTTTTTTAATTGTGTGAGTTTGGGTTTAGTTATAGTTAATGGTGTAAGTATCATTATTATGGGGTTATTATAGTAAATAATCAATGTCTTGGTATTTGGTAATAGACCCTTAGGATGGGTATGTGTTCTATTATATGTAATATTTTTATTTCATACACACATCCATGATTTTCATTTAGTCTAACTAATGGCCATATAGGGTTTAGAGTTCCATCTATTTCCCGTTACATATATATTTTAAAGGATATGAATGGTTTATTACTCCACATTCACCAATATCTCTTCTAGAGAAAGTATGATTATTATACTAATATGATTTATAATTAATTATGGTTATGTAATATTTTTATATGTGGGTAATGATACACACAAACACATGCATGAGGGTTGTGAGGGATTTAGTTTATTGTATAAATATATTGTAATATCTTATAGTTATGATATGATTCTTTATGCATGGGAAGTAATAGATGCTGGTTTAAAGGTATAAATATATGGGATATAATTCATCATGGTTATAATGTGTGATGATGTCAATGTGATGCTGATGTGGATATGGATATTTGGTTATAGATATGATATAGACATGTGGTTATATAGTACTTGGTGATACAATTTATTGAAGGGATGGTACCACTTGGATGTATGGTGTTGGAAATTAAGGTGATTAGATTAATGGGGAATCGGATGTGGGGTACCATTTTTATTTATATTCATTAGATAATATAATTACCTTATAAATAATTTAGAGGTTCTGGAGAGTGATCCTTTTGAGTGGGTTGTAAATTGAATAACCTATTTAAGGTAATGAGATGGTTTCACCTTTTAATTCACTAAGGTGTTGTTATAATTGTCTTAAATTTTTATGAGAGGGTTTTTGGAGGATCTTACAGAGTATACATATATTCATACCCAATATATATTTTTATATATATATATATATATATATTATTTTTTAGGAGGGATTTTTTTTTCAAAATATTCCCTTACTTGCATGTGGTGGATACTAGCGTTAGCTATCATTGATGAGTTGCGGTCATATGATTTGTTTATTTTATTCCATTTATAGGTTTAAATATATATATTATACATAAATATTAGAATTAAATATTAGTTATCTTTTTTATTTTATTGGAATATTCTTATTTATTCTTGGGGTTTATATGGGTAATTTCACCCATGTGAGTGTTCTCATATGCCACGTGTTGGGCACAATCCTATAACATGTTAGAGGTAGGATTAAAGTATCATTCTTATATTTATAATAATATTTGGAGGGGATATAGTGTGATTGAGTTTTTTTATGACGTCATAATTTTAAAAAATGGATTTCATATTTTTAATTAGGTTATAAAAATTATGTATGACAGAAATTTTCAATTTTTTGTGAAAACAAATTTCCTAGGTCAATAGATAAATACATAAAAAATAATATATATTGTAAAATATTGTATATGATAATACTAATGTAAATAAATGTGAATATCAAAAAATGAATAAAGCACAAGACACCTTCTTTTTTCAGTTTATGGTTAACTTCTCATTCAAAATGTAATTTCTGAAACATTAGGGAATAATAATATGTATGTATGAAACAAAAAATCATATTAAAATGGAAGTAACCTACACACCATTGAATCCACATTTAATGTTTATTTTTCTGTTAAATATAAGGATAATTTACATCCTATACATGATTATATATCATTTTTTGACTGTATTCACAGTATTGAGACCACACTCTATCCTTGCAAATGAGGTTGTTTAGAGAATATGGGATTTGATTCAATGTAATTA
This sequence comes from Viscum album, assembly GCA_963277665.1. NCBI lineage: Eukaryota > Viridiplantae > Streptophyta > Magnoliopsida > Santalales > Viscaceae > Viscum > Viscum album. Next base: position 608,991,649 of record OY728127.1, read on the forward strand.
ATATGTTACTCTATAATTTTCATTTATATTATAATATACAATCTTATTAATTGAAATCATGTCTATAATACATATTATTTACAAGATCATACTTCATAAAAAATTGAATTACAATAATATTACTCCATATTCTTACTCATTCATTCATTATAGTATGTTCATATCTGGGTCTATTTAACTACCTACATAAATGATGTTATACCAATCTTATCATTTTGATATTGGATGATTATAAATATATTAACACAAATAAGATTTAGTATTAATTTTTAAATTTTGATATTTCAATGTTTTACTAATATAAATATTAAAATTACATTATTTATTAAAATAAAACCGTATGTAAGAATAAATAATCACAAGTGAGTGAATCATTAACCGTTTACTTGAGAACCATGCTCATAAATCCCATTGAGAAAACTTGGTTTTATATAAATCATGAAAAAATAAGGATGATTAATATTTTCACATAACAACAAACACAAAACAATTAAAACTATAAAAATCGAACAATAAATATAAACCTCTATGGATTAATAAATATTTATTAAACAAAAAAATGTTATATTAAATAATAAAAATTTAATTTTCATTCTAATGAAATTATTAATAAGTCATTGTTTTTTATACATGGAGTTATAATAAATCAAGAAATCTAAGATTTATCAAAATTAAAACTTCCATTATCTATCGCACAATTAGTTGGTTTTCTTCCACATTGATATTATTTATATAAAATATTTTTTCACTGAAGTATTTTATATATTTTATAATTTTTGAATAGTGTTTTAATTTCTCTTTTTATAGATCATTTATTAGTTATTATGTTTTAAAGGGAATATTTTTCTATCATTTTCATTATAATTATAAATTGGTATCTTTCACTCTCACCATTATAAACATTACATTATATATCTTCTATTTGATGTTTTCTTATTACATATTCATAAATTTAATTTTTTAGGAATTTTTTGATTCATTTTGAAAACATTGTCACCCAAATTAAATGACTATAAAAAAAATTTAAGTGAAAAATATATTTATCCTTACAATTTATATAACTTTTTATCTTCCTATGGATGATTTTTCTACCATGTTAATACTCTTATATATTATACTAAATTATTATTTATTATTTTACCTCATTTTTACTAGGGATACACTTTCATGGTATCATTCACTTTATTTATCCATAGGATTAATTATGATACATAACGATTTTTATATCATGTTTAAGTGGTTAAATATTTCATTACTTTTATTGGATTTATTATTTTATCATGTTCATGTTTTTTACATATACAATGATGAAAGTTTATGAGATGATAGGATATGGAACTATATAGCTCACTAATAAATTATGTAATTCTTTAAATCTTATGAGATTATTAGCTATGAAGAATTGTCACATAGAAGTCCCTCTATGTTATGGTACATATAAAATTATCATAGCATATTATGTTCAAATGGTCTAAATGGTTAGTGTTCATATTTTCATATAATATCTAATGATTATTATTGGGAAACATTATTTTTTTTATTGTATTATTATATTATTTTAATGATTCCATGGTGCATTTTATGGTTTTGATAGTGAGTGTTGAAAAAATAACATTTGTCTATTCATATATTATGGTCCTAGTAGTTAGAATTGATACATTCTTAGAATATCATGCTCATGATATTAAATATGCATTTTTTATAATTTTATATTCTATTAGTTCATTCGATATGATCATTAATGTATAATTTTTTTATCCAATATTTTTTCAATTATTGGGATGTTTCCTAACCCATTGCATTGTTTATTTATTTCACTAGAATTTACTATAAAATAATTTTTCTAAGTGGAAATCTGTTATGAATAAGATTATAGATGAAATTTATGTCTTTTTTATATAGTTATATGGATGTGTAACTAATATCGAAAGATAATAAACCTTTATAAAATGTTTTTTTATTTACCGTACAAATTGATTTAAAATATATGTATGGTATATATGGGTTGTCATAGGGATTTATTCTATGCCACCATATTTTCAACCTCAATAGTAAGATATTATATATTACCACTAGTGATCCAACCAAAATATTTTGATCTTTAACCTCAACTATATTATTATCCTTTCAAATAATGTATGGATCCACATCTAAATAAATTAGTCCGAAAATCAAAATAGTCAACATTCCATTATATGTTGTGATTAGGGACTAAAAATTAAATGAAAAGTTAATAGATAAACTATTGTTATAGTAAATATTTTGGCCAATAAACCCTAATTTTACTCTCATCATTGTATTTCTATTGATGGGGGGTTTTTATTAAGGTTTATATAAGGTGAGATTGGGGAGACATGAAATTGTTTATTCATGAATATCACTGCCTACAACATACACTCTAGAGAGGGTTCAATACGAGACTTGATTTCTAGGTTCTTATGGAAACGTCAAGATATTGGTATCTTTTGTATTATAGGGAAATTTTAAGAAAATATTTATTCATTTATTCACATGGAGGATAAAGATAAAATTCCAATCATAGTTGATATATGAGAAAAAATATTTTAAAATATAATGTCACCTCTATGAGGATGTCTTACTCTTAAAATGAGTTCTATTTTTGATCACCATATTCTTTTTTATTACCATGTATAGCCCAATAAAATTAGAGTCTCAACACATGGTGGGTAATGATTCTCTAATCACTCAAAAAATAGATCCAGACCTCTAAATCGTTGACATGGTTATTGACATTGGAAGGGTTATCCTCAAACTCTATGTTAGCCATGGATTTGATAATCATATGTTCTCAAAGATAAACCCCAGTACAGTGATTATCACATATATTAATAAAACCCTTCCAATACTCTAGGAATTCCATTCTATTGAATTAATAAAATCATAATATTTGGGCCATTCAAGGTTAGTAATTTTATCCATAATTAAAAGAAGTTGGGTACACCAACATTTGGAAATATCTTGATCATTTTTCATTGATTGTCATCTATATTTTTGGTGCTCCATTTCCCAATATTTTTTCCTCCCTAAAATAAAATATTTTTTAATATTTAATTTTTATATAATTAACTTAGTAATCTTGGATTTTACATTGGTTGAGATACTCCCCCAAAACTAATGCATACATTTATAGAAAATAACAGGATTGGTGTTCACCATTTTTAAGATATCATTCACCCTATATATATATATATATATCAATATATAGTTACACATTGTATCACAGTATGAGATGATATAGAATCACAATATTCATGAAAAAAGCCAATTATTTAGTTCACTAGTGAAAATATAATCAAGTAATGGGTTCCCCATGATTCCTATAAAACCTAAAATGGACAAAAAAACATATAATGTTGATCTATTTTTACATCAATGATATCTATGGGTTATATAATTAAGAAGGTATTAAAATATGTGAGGGTGGTTTTATGACACGAATTCCATATAAATAAAATCTTTATTCATCCTTTAAACCAATACCTCATTTTTGAACAACATATTGTATGACTGTAAATAATAACTACTAGAGTAATAATTTAATACCACCCTAATTATAATCCTTAAACATTTTTATAATAAAAAATTATTTTGATGACCATAGAGTTGGTTATGTATTTTTTGTTCTCGGATATTGGTTGAACCTCATGAATTTGTTTTTAGTGTAGACTAAAAATAAATGAGTTGTGGTCATTGGATTATAAATTCATCATAAGAAAATTTTGACTATAATATTACCCTTGATAATCTAAAATCTATCTGGAATATAATATATGTAATTAACCTTATATATTTAAATCATAGACCATTAGATAATGTCTAGGAATATAATTTATATATTGGTGGTCTTCCCCTATGCTAGTAACACTGCCATGGTAAATGTTCTCAGAGACAGCTCATTGTCTAAATCACATAATGATTGTTGGTAACCATGAAGACACATAATTAATAATACATTAGTAGAAATAATGTGTATATTTTTGGTTATATGTTCTATAATTAGTCTTCATATCACCCTTCTTCAATAGTACACATTATGTTTCGTACATTCAATTGGGTTTTATAGGTCTAGAATCCCACATAACACTTCATACCTAGATCAATCCCATTTTAATCATTAATATAGACTACTTGTTTAAATGAGAGTTTTTCAATATGTTGAGTCTTTAAGAATTTTATATTTAGATCCCATTAGTCACATTGTTTTTAGGGTTATAGATAATTTAACATCATCTTTGGTATCAAGTGTGTAAAAAAATTCATTACACTTAACCCCGAGGATGGGAATCCCATTTTGATTGTTGACATCCCAGCTGATAATTATTTAGTATTTAGTTGGGTATTTCTATGTCCAAAAAAATTAAAATAAACACACACAAAACCTAAGCATAGGTTTAATAGGGATATGCAACTAAAAAATTTAAAAAAAAAAGAAAATAAATAAGTTGTAAATCATTTTTTATAACATATCTTATACAATAATGATATTGATGGGAATCCCTATTTTTAAATCAATAAACTCCTAACACCAGAGGTATCCACTAATTTAAAAAAAAATTATACCCTACAGTCAGACCATATCTCCATAAAATATAATTACCACACTGGATTTATGGTTAATTAAGAGAAGATAATGTGCATGAGATACATATTTTCATATTGCTATATATTCTATTCAAATTGAGTTTCATTAAATACCATTATATAAAACTCATTGATTCAATAAATTATTTACTCAATGTTGTATTATTTTATATATTATGAAAGAATAAAATTATCAACCACTATTCATTATAATAATTACAATGAATATTTCATTTATTAAGTAACCTTTTTAGCTCCTTAAACATTCACTTAATTATTTACACATCATTACATGATGTTTTATAAAATACAAGTTAGTAAAATTACATGGGAGGTGTGTCTCGATGATGTCATATGTCATCAACAAAAAATATAATATTGTGAAGAAAAAATAAATATAATATTAACCATAATGTGGTGGATCTTACAACATAATTTTTTATATTAAAGTTTATATAGCCAGTAATATCCAAATAACACTAAATAATTGTATAATTTAGAGAAAATTTTATCATTGTTTTGAATATATCTAAAATATTTTGGATTTGATTATTATAGAATCAATATGAAATATTTTAAAATTACTTCACATAAATATTAATTTTTAATCATTAGTCTATTGCGTGACACTATAGGCATTTAATGTATTAAACCAGATTCTGAATACCATAGTTCATGAAAATTATCAAAGAGTAACCTCCATAAAAATTCTATTGCTACTTAATATCTAATTGGATTTGGTGTGATCTCAATCAACCAAACACATATAATCACATGAAGATGTCAACCACATGTTATATCTCTATAAATCATATTCATAAAATCTCTTTTTACATACATAGATACAACCACTAGAAAAATAAAATTTTAATATAGAATATAAAAACAATTAAATTCTCTATTCTCCAAAATTGATTCAATAGTGCGTGGATATATCATATTCCATTCATTTAAAAACACAATTATATCACATGTCACTTAAAAACAATGAAAATCAATTTCCTTAGTCTAATATAATTTTGTTACTAGATTTCATACCAATCATATAGGATGAAAAATTCTATATTTTTTAATGTATATGAACCTCATGATTAGTAATATAATAAAAAATATTATGATTTTTCTCATCAGAACATCTTATATTAAAAATTAATTAAATTTTACAATTTTTAATGCATGATAACATTATAACCAATGGTAATGGTGTTATTATAAACATTCACACCCTAGAATATAAATTGACATGGAAATAGAATTACATTTGATATATTCAGGTGGTTCACTCAAAATATCACTCAATGACTTTTTATTACATGAGTCTACTCCGTATCAAGTATAAGAGTCTACTCACTATAAATTTAACATATCATCCAATCACATAATACTTAATTATGATCATCAATTAGGGATAAAAAATTGAGATATAAAATGGATTTTATCATTATACCATTCATGTAAAATATTTATTATCTATAAATGAATAAAAATAGATATTTCAATTATTATAAAATAATGATACTTTTATGTTGAAAATAAATATTAAAAATTGTCTCTCCTGTATATAATACCCAGATACATTATAAAAATCTTATTTTCCTATTTTTTTAGTTATTTTTTAATATATCTACTACATTATGATATCTGGAAACACAATATATCTTAATATATCCCCTTGAAATGATTCTTCAAATGAGGTAGTATTTGAGAAAGATGTTATCAATCTTTTAGTCAGACTATGATTCCCATGATTATGAAAATGCTCTGTTCTTTCCATAGTAAATATCACTTTCTATCAATAAACATGGAAACATCCCATTTCCAATGATAATCATCTTGATTAAAAAAATCCATTAAAAATTGTGATAATGTGATATTATTTTCCTCTATTATCATATAATACATGATATTTTATTTAGAACCTCCAATTAATAGGTCAAATTTTGATGAAAAACATGAAACTAGTTTGATATCTTGAATCCTTAAAATATATTTATAAGATTAAATTATTAAAATCCTTTACAATAATCACTTATTTAACACCAAACACTATAAAAATTTTATTAGTTCTTCTCAATTACATAAATATCTACTTCAATACAATACAATAATCTGGATAAGAAACTTTTTGGAAAATATTAGTACATATCAATACTTAGAGATAAATATACAATATAGTATAAGTGATAGATTCCATGATCAATTCATAATGAATCTCATTGATGTTTATCCTTTCTAACTCATCAGAAGGAAGCTATTTTTCATAATAATCCTTCCACGTATCAATTTTAATAAACCCTTCTAAATTTACAAAATTTTAAACCTCTTTATCACAGTACAAATATATCAGTTATGAATTTATCCTAGAAACCACATTTAGATATGAATACAGATCAACATACCCAATATGTTTGATTATTTACCCATATACTTAATTTATAATAATTTTAATTATTATAACATTATAGAATTTAAAATTGGGATATCATTTTCAATGAACAGTATATGATCCATATAAAACACTAAAATTATATTATCACTTTTACTAACACACTTGTATAAACACAAATTATCTTGTTTCTAGGTTAAATAGAACATTTTTATGATATCATAAAACATAATGTTCAATATTTTAGAATATTAATATAATCCATAAAGGGATTATTCTATCTTCCAAAACTGATTTAAATATTTTGGATGATTAAAAATTTGGGGTTGTATCATATACATCCACTTAAGAATATTTTCATTATGGAAAATGACTTTGAATTATTCCTGTTATATCATATAATCAAAATTATCTTTTATAGATTGAAATATTCAAGTGGACTTTATCATAATAACTATTGAATAAGGATCATCATAATTGATATCATGAACTTTTCATATGATTTTTTACCCTAATAAATTTTTATAGAGAAACACATCACCTTTCAGGTTAGTTATATTCTAAAATCCCGTTGATACACTTTGGGTTCAAAACTTCACATGTATCCAACTAGTTCCCAAAATTACAAGTGATGAGGAGGATACTTAATATATCACGACCTATAACCATTTTATTAATTCATATATTTAATTGGTTACATGGTATTTAATTTCATTTTAATCTATGAATTTTACTCCGATTTTATTTTCTTTATGAAATAAAAATCACTTAGGATCCTCACTGAGCCAATGAGAACATCACAGATCACATATAACAAGATTATGTTTTGTTTACTCAAACACTTATATAATTGGATCAATTTTTATTTTAGGAACTATTTTTGTTTATTGGAAATATACCAACCTAAATTTAACTTTCATTATAATTATCCCTCAAATAACAAGTTTTTTTATTAAAAATACACTAAATTTATATAAGAATACATTATGAAAAATGGATTATAAAAATGATAACACATTATTTCCTTAGAATAATCATTATTAAGGAATTTGTATGATTTAGGGACATGTTTTATAGAATGAAAATGTGGTATGTATAGTTCATAATTAAAAGTCACATAGAAGGGAAATTGGTATGCTTCACAATCCATATCTCATATAGTGGCCTTGTAGTAACCTTGGATGATATCTAGTCTATTATAAGTGTTTGTTTTTCTAGTTTTATACTCCAAATTATATATAAAGGTTACATTTACTAATTATAAATTGAACCATGATTAAAATGTATGATTCCTCCAATAATAAAAAATATTATAGTACCATTTTTTATGAGGATTGATTTATAATAAGTGTTCAACAATATCATATATGGAAATTAAATTCATGGATCGAGTATTAACTAACTTAATCTTATAGATGAATTTTAATTATTTTTGATAGTTTATTTTTAACGAATTTTTTAATACAATAAGTATTTTAATTTTTTCATAATTATTTTTCATAAAAAACACATAATCATACCTAAAATTGTTAATAATAATGATTATAACATAATTAAACCCACCATTTGGTTACATAATCATTTTATTATATAAATCACTATAGATTAGTTCTAATATAACACTCTAAGTATCTTTTTTTCCACTATATAATTGTTTGGGTATTTTTATAAATAATAAGATTTCAATTTATTATATGATTTATAATCATGTAAATTTACTAATTTTTCTCTTTGGAGTTCATTAATTTGTTTAAAATTTATTTTTCTCTGGGGAAAATTCTAATGAGAAGTGGTTTCCGAATTAATTACATTAACCTTATTATCTTCTACATTATAGATGGAAGTATACATATCAATAATATATAAACCATTCACTATATTGTAAATTACAACCCATATTTTATTCATGTATATTATTAAACACTAATACATAGTATTTGATGAAAATTCATAGCTATACAAACAAGTTATAAAAATATTGTTTCTTTTTATGACTATAACATATTAATTTTTATCGAATTCTATATTTATATCCACTACAAGATGTTAATCATATACTCTTAACACCCTTACATAAATTCATAACCCATAGAAAAAAATAGATATTCATCTCATTTCATCAATTATATTCTAATTATAGGATCATTAATATTAACAAAAATGTGTGATGCACACCCAATATCTAGATAAAATGAGTAAAAACTAGAGAAATATATATCAATAACATTAAAATTTATATTATAATAATGATTTTTCTTGATAACACTTTTAAAACATAGGAAATATTAAATTAAACTATAGTTACAATTATAAAATATATAAAAATATCCTTCATTCAGTATAATATATACCCAAAAATGAAATATTTATTAAAAGAGTGGTCTATTTTATATAAACCGAGATGGATATTTTTTATTTTTATTCTACTAAAATGATAAAACTATGTATCATATATATTACAAGTCCAAGATTCATATTTAAATATTAATAATATTATATATAGATATTCTCTTAATATATATCTACTTAAGTAGAAATATTTGTTAATCATATAATATATGAATCCTGATTATTTAATTATAAAAATTAATCTTAAATTTAATCACTGTATTTTTACCATAATACAATTACTTTGTTTAACTAACATTTAAGGTTAAAAATCTAGGTTCTACCTGATCATCATATCAAGAAATTTTAACCAAAATTTTAAGGTCCACCACATCCTTCATATCTAAAACATGATAATTTATGGGTGCATATCTTTTAGGAATGCCTAAAATAAATTATTGTATTATTGGTATGTTCTTACTTTAGATGGAATCTAACAGAAATAATTTTTAATTTGTTTTCATATTATTATCATTTTCATGTAAATATATATATCGTGTATATATTTTTTAATATCATGATATTAATGAAGCTGATGTAATATGTGTGTGTGTTTCTTATATTCATGGTTTAATTTTAGGTTGTATACCTTAAATCAAATTAATATGTCCCAAAATACTAATGTATAACACTTATAAAAAAATTATTTTTTGTTACTTTATTTAGAAAACTTATTATATATATATATATATATCCAAAAACATACAATGATTAGGGTGCATGAAAATATTACATATACTAGTTTATAATCCTGAAAAACTGAATTTATTTCAAGAGAAATTATGATGCAATAGTAAGGGTAACCTGATATTTCTATAATAGAGCCTGAAACCCCAAGCCATTGATAAATTTATACAAATTTTCAACTATATATATAAATATATAAGGTAAAAATTAACTGTAATATTACTCTAACACCAATCATATATAAATCCTAATAAACCATTATTATTGTATTAATAATAAGTTAAAAAATAATAGTCCTGGTTGAATGAATCAAAATATTATAATACACTAATAATATAACTCCATATATGCACGGTATAAATATTATTGGTGAAAATTTTAATTATTTAAATTAAATTTTACCTATAATTAAAGAATTAATTCATATAAACGAATAGTAAATAAGAATTTCATAAACAATAAAATAAAATATTTATCATGGTATATAAAAAAATTATATAATGATAAATTCAATAAAAACAACAATTGATATGATGTAAATTCAAAAGCATTCAATGTTGACCCTTTAGGACCAGGTGATTGATAGTTTTATAAAAAAAAATATTAAAAAATACTATTGCTTAGATCCATCATATTATATTCCAAATATCAATATTAAACTAATAATAGAATATAGGATGTACCTTAAATAATGAATTGGTTTTTTGGGTATAACATTTTAAGAAATGAGTTGTCTTAAGGTCATTTATTGAACCATGATGTATTTCTATTTTCAATATCATTGTTTCTTCAATAAAATCATATATTTATAAATCATGTCGATTTTTGGTTTAATGTCAGGATTTTACAAATAATAATACATGATTTTCAATTTTTTAGAATGAAAATGAGAAGAGTTTAAAAAAATTATTCCACTGAAATAATAATAAAATAAATCATGTTTTGGATGAGAAATACCATATGTTTAGTTCTAGGAAAATGATAAATTGGATTTTGTTTTTCATTCTTTATATTATCAAATATTCATCTGAACTCACTCTATTACCACAATATCAATATTAAGGAAGTCTCTATTCTAAAATATTTTTAATATAGAAACAAAACCAAACAAAGAAAGAAAATTATAAAATGGAAAATTAATTTTGAAAAATAAATAACACATATCTCACAATTTATGATATCTCTTCCATAATAATTATATCAATAGATATCCCTAAGAAGAATTTAAATGAATTAGAAGGCCTAAAAGAGACATTATAGGTATTACAAAGAGAGGGGGTTGAACCATGTTTTCTATTCTTTTCTCAAGTTAAAAACATTTTCATAAAATCTTTCATCCCAACAGGATAAAGAACTCTTAATTTTAAAGGTCACGTATTTTTAACTTCAATTTAAATTTATCAAATTTCATGACCTTCCAAATTTAATATTTTCTCTGGTGAATATTCATTACCCAATTTATTAAATGATTTTATTGAAAAAGTAAAGAAAAGATAGCATATATACATGTGTATTTATACTAGATTAAACACTATGGAATAATCCAGGGAGAATGACACTAGCATTGTATTGGTGCATCAAAACAATTATGATCACTACTTGTGGGATTTTAGGATAGGTCACTTAATCCTTGGATTACATCCCTTATAAGTATTTTGGGTACATGTGCTATATCCCTTGGATCACATTCTTAATAATTCCCTTCTATATTCACTACATAAATGGGAAATATAATTCTCATAGACTAAAGAATAATACAAAATATTGTTCAATGAGTTCCACTGAGTGTAGTTTGGTACCCATTTAATATCCTAGATGCTTCGTAAAAATTATTTTGTAAAACTCCCCTTAAAAAATTCCATATTCTCCATGCCCTAGGATTTTTGGGAAAATTAGTATCCTTATCCTTGTTTTTATAGTATTCCAATACTTCTTCTTTGTCATTCCAGGAATGGTTCTACAACTCTTTCAATTTCCAATTTTTGGATCATTAATGTCTCTATCTTAATGAAAGTAAACATTTACCTTATTTAACATACATTGAATATAAAATTAATTATTTTAATTTATTAGCTCAAGTGTAAGTCCAATTTTATTTTCATAAACAGGTATATTACATCCAATAATTTCAGGGCCAAACTCCCTCTCTGGGTATTTTGGATTTTTCAATGAAATATATTTTATCTAAAGGTATTATCTATACCATGTAGAGTGATTTTTCTCATCTATCCTTCCATTATTATTTTTTTTACATGGGATTGATCTTATGGAATTCAATGCCAAAATGAATCCTCAAAATCTCTATATATCTTTCATCTCATCTTCCTCAATATTTTTTCAGAAAATATTTTCATTATAGAATATAAAACCCCTATGAAACCATCCTTGAAAAATATTGAATACCACTATATGTAAGTATTTCCTTTTTAAAAATATGAAATCCTCACACTTGTTAGTTATATTTTTCACATGATAATATTTTCATAGTTGAAAATATAAATGCCCTAGAATGACAAATTGTGAGATGTCTCATTTAAAATGTTTTTATTCATACTCATTTTAATTTATTCAATACACAATGTCTTGTACATCAATAAATCTCTCACTTTTATGATTCAACCACATCTAGTTTGATATGATTTGGTGTATCTCATATGACTTAAAACCCACACACATCTTTCCAAAAAACTTACATTTTATTATATTTCGAATCTCCTTTATTCAAGGTCTTTATTTACCATTACATAGATCTAAATATCAATCATAACTTTTCATAGACTTTTAATAAACATCTCACCTTTATGTTTCCTCTTGCACATCGAGGTTATGTTTGTACATGATGCATATTGGAGGTACCTTTGTATTAGTAGTTACTCTTGAACTTTTCATTATGAAATAAGTGAATCGAAAATGTAGTGAATATTTCCTTATGATGTTGTTATCATTAAATAGATTCAAACCTCAAATCATCCCAATAATTTAGAGTAAGACATATATTATGAAGTACCTATCAAAATCATATATAGCATTTAATATACAAAATGGTTTGCGTATATGTTGTTTAGATGATGAAGACGACCTCATATTTCACAATTGAACACTGTCACATGTTTTTTTATTTAGTGATGACCCATATATGTAAATAAATTCATCCCATTTCAAAATACAAATTTGTGTACCTCTTCTTTATAATCATCAATGTATAAAAAACACCAAGAAAAATGTGCATTAGGTAAATCCCCTTACTGATTGGACACTTTTCACCCTAAACATGTTATTCTAATCTTTAAAAATGATACTACTAACCCATGATACAACTCACATGAACTCTACATATGAATCAACCTTTCTTTGTGCATTCTATATTAACCACTATATTTTCTAGTCATGCATCTCACGAACATTCCAATAGAGGTTTGTCCCATTTTATGAAAAACACATTATCAAATACTTATCGACATGCATATACAAATCTATATAATAGTGTATTGTTTACTATAATAACTAATACCTTCACACATACATATTATTTCATCTGAAATAAAACAAAAAATCATCACTTGATCATTATAGATTTAATAAATCCATAACAATTGACAAAGCAAGAAATCCATTGCTTGTTCCATAAATACTCCAATATATAATTTCAATGTCTTTTAAATTCCAATCATCTGATTTTATCAAAAAAAATAAATTTAAAATAAACCCCATAGGATTCAAAAACCTTCATTTAGTTTTTGTTGACATTATTACCTTAAATCCAACTCCATAAAATCTAATTAATATTTAGAAAGAAATTGATGGATTTAATGTGTTTTATCCCTCCAACATTATTCATAATGAAAAAATGGAAAATTATTAATATAGATATATTTATATGGGATAACTGTTCAAAAAATCTCCTTACTTTTACTTGAATTTAATTATTTCATTTCTTCTTGATACCCCCTTTTCCTTTAATGAGATACAAATATTCCATCAACTGCTACTCCCCCTTTATTAAAAAATTATTTTGGAAAATAAATCATATCATGGAAGTAATTGTTAATATAAATTACTAAAAATTATGGTTTTATTTCCCAATTATAGAAAACTCCTCCCAATATAATTTTAGATTTCATTCCCAATAAAAACTACCAAACCTCATAGAAATATTGTTAGTGAAATTACCACTTACAATTTTTGGTCATAATAAATCCTATAAGACTACTAGTCCTAGTATTGATGTAAGAAACAAGATATTATGATGACACATATGCTCCTTTATAGGTTACTAAGCTTATTTTTAAATCCAAGTAAACTTTACATTTCTTATTCCTTAACACAACAATTGATATCTAGAAATATCAGACCAAACAGTTAGAAATTAAACAATAAATCACAAACGATGTGTGATATAACGACCCATAATTTACATACATTGTTATTACATCAGAATTGAAGCATGCTTATAACAACATATAACAAAACCAAGAAAGGACCGTATAGGTATAGTTTCTTTAGAAGCTGGGAAACACAAACAACTGGATCATAAAGCATCTACATTGTCTCCCATTTATTTCATCATATCTATAGTCCCTTTTGGAATATCTTACATAATAACATTCTTCGTAACCTGGGGGAAAGAAAACATACAAAAGGGTGATCTCAAATGCTCAGTAAGGGTAAATAAAACAAAAATTAATCACATCATATTCAAAAGAACATAACATTTTGGAAATATTAACCTGAAAAAGAAATCATAATTTCATAAAATGGGATAAATCATGGCAGTGAAATGTAATCACAATAATAAAAACTTAAAACATGAAACTTTGTGTCATACACACATAATCATAGAGAATCATTTCTTTTTAGTCAAGACTCATTGCCAAGACTATCTTAGTGGACAAAGTCCATTTCTGAACCGAGTTCACTCCTCGTTTCAGTCCTGTTTCACAGAACCGGTATAACCTACCGTTACAGCCATGTCTATCTCATGAGATATAAAATCTTTACCCAATGCATTGGAGGGATATATAGGTCCCACCCATCTCATAATGATACCATTCTTATGTGTGCCACAAAATCATAAACCATACATCATCGCATAACCCATGTAATAAAAATGGGATTCTTAAACATCATGAAATCATAAAACAATTCATATAATATAATTCCATCACAACATAATCAAATCAATGTAATAATAGGGATATAAACAGAACCCTTTATTATCTTAGATGTAAAATAATTTTGATAAAATACTTGAACTCCATTCTTGAAGAAAATATCATTTCTACTTCAAAAACATTTTCCTTTCTTAACATGTCATACAATTTTAAACTAAAAAAATTTGATTAAAAATAAACTTGAAAACATGAAAAGGAAACTTATTGGAGATAATTTTTTTAAAATCCATTCTTTCTGAATAAGTTAAAAAAACATTCTTCTCGTACTTTTGTCGAAAAAGTCAAAAAGTACCTCGTACAAAGAACGACAAAAGATTCCTTTCATATCTTTTACTAAAATCTCACCGAAGGGTAAAATTGGATTTAAAAATTTGCAGGTGGGTGGAAATAATAATACATATTGAGGAAACATGGATGTGGATGATAAAATTCACCCCATTAAATACCAAAGTATAAACAATCTCGGATAAAAATGAGATTGTGATATTTTCCATTACCTTAGGTCCAATTTGCTTCGTATGTGTCCGAACCTCCTGTATAATGATTTAAATAATGTAATTAACTTATTCCAGAATCATACTTATTTTTATGATATCATATATGGTCATATTCTTATCTTCTTACTAGTAATATTTCATTACTACTTGTTATTCGGGTGTTTATTACTTTTTGTTTTTATGCATGTTTGTCGAATAAATTATTATTCTTCTCCTTAGGTTATAGATACCTCATTTACAGAATGGTATTTGTGTAATATATGTCATATTAATTCATTAAATTCATTTATATAATCATTATGCAATGAAGATCATGTAGAACGAATCACATCACATCGTGGAGACGGTATTCGGTACGTACGCACGAGCGATGATATCATTCCCATTATCGTGGAATGGTATTGGAGTGTATCTATACTATTTAATAATCAATACCACTTTAAAATAATCATATATATTCATTACTTTCACCCTTATACCCATCCAAGTAAGGTGGTGGTGGAAAATAGATTACACCACGGCGTGGAGACGGTATTCTGTACGTACTCACGCGCTGTGAATTCATTTTTCATAGGATGGATATGAGGTGAAATAGGGTTGTTTCATATTTATAATAACATATCAGTATATAAGTGATACTGATGTTAATACCTCATAATGAAAAAATTAAAGAAGAGGTAGTAGAAGAAGAATGGAACTTGGAACAAAATTGAAGAAGGTATTACCTCTTTCTCAAAGTGCCTCCTTTAAACGTTCACTTAAGGCACTAGAGTTGGTCTTTTGATAAGAGCAATACCTATAGTAGGTTTCTAAGGAAGTGGGGAAGTGAAATGGGCAGGGTTTGGCCGAGCTTGAAGGCTCCAATTGGTGTGAGGAAGAGAGGGAGGAGGTTCCCTTTTATAAGGGAGGAGAGGGGCACCTTTGGAAATATAAGAAATATTAGTTTATATTAAATCCCAACCCCACTTAAAAAATTCCAAAATTACTCATATCCGAAGCTTAGATGATATAGGGTTGTAATCTCATCAACCAATAAAATTTAGACATGTTAGGAATTTATTTTAAACATTATCAACTTGATTTATCCTTATTTATCAATTTAATTTTATTTGTGGTAATAATATTCTAAATTTTAAATTATTATAAATAATTACATATTTGTTGTGAATTTTCCATAATTTGACACTCTATGACATTATTGACCATATAAATTTTAATTTATAATTTTTAAATATTTTTGTGATTTTTAAACCATTTTATAATATGTTATAAAATAACAATAGTGTCAATTTTGACACTATTTATTTATTTGAATTTAAATAAAATATATACAGAAGATATGTTCGAATTAAAAGATTTAATAGATTCATAAAATGTCATATGTATCTAAAAAATTAGTTTAGCACATTAAATAGTTCATATAATATTTATTTTAATATTTTTTAATACAATTTAATTGATATTTTAATTAATAAAATAATTTCAACATCACTATTGTGTCATTATTAATGATAATTATTTAATCCCTAAAAATTATAAATAAATTTCTATGATGTAGATAATTGTATTAGATTTTTTGAGACTATTCATGTTCGAAGTTTCCTTAAGTTTATCACCAAATTAAAATTATTATACTTATAAGATTTAAGAAAGTGACATGTTGTCACATTCTTTGGTTTTAATAATAATTAAATTATTTTCATGGACAAAAGTCCATTAAATGAATCTAATCCGACCCTTAGGTGATATGGGTCGACTTTTAGTCATACAATAGGATTTTGGTAGGTGTTATGGTAATTTTATAATCTTATATTTACCCTTAATTACCCGATTTACCTTTAACTATGGTAAATAAAATTTACCGTAGTTACTATTCATAATGCCCATAAATAAAAAGTAGTCTATTAACATAATTTGGACCCACTGATTCTGAATATGGAATCCATTTTTCAAAATTAAAAACATATAAGTTGTAGTAATTAATTTAAAATTAATCCCATTGTTAAGAAAATAGGTTTTAGAAGTTAAAACATTGCCAACGATTGAAATGTTTTTACCTATGAATTCAATGTGAAATTAATTCTAATGACATACATTATATTAAACAGTAAAAATATATTCTATTTATACTTTAAAACCATTCAATATTATAATTTATCCATATAAATTATCTCAATGAAAAAAGTTGTTTTTAAATAAAAATTAGCGTATTTTTACTATTCATCAAAATATGAAAGTTATCAGAAAAATATCAAAAAATTATCGAAAGTAAATATTTATACCCTGATTCAAAAGAAGAATTCTATTTTTTTCAAAATAAACATGTCAAAAACTAGATTTAATGTTGTTGCGCCATCAAGAGTTATCAAAACTATATTTTTTTAAAAATATTTCTTTTATCCATAAAAAATGGATTTTTCTTTTATACCTCATTCTAGAAAATGTATAAGTTGAATTAAAGTGTTATAAAATTCAAAATTCAGTTAAAAATATTCATAACGGCTAGTTTTAATAATATTTTAATATCATATCGTTGTTTAGTGAAACTCAGTATTGCGTACGACGCAAGCTATCGAGGAAGGCCGTGGTTGCGTGTAAAGCAAGCCACGCTAGTGTTCTATGTAGTGAAAGATTACTTTGATGATTTATATAACATAAAAACAAAATATTTCTCAAAAAAGTCTCGGGTGTTATATTCTACCCCCCTTAAAATTAATTTCGCCCTCGAAATTTGTCACTCTGTAACAAACATATGAGGATACCTCTCCCTCATCATATCCTCAAGATCCCATGTAGCTTCTTCCAATTGTTGGTTCCTCCATAAAACTTTCACCAAGCGAGTGGTCTTGTTTCATAGGACTGTTTCTCTACGATCCAGAATCTCTATCGGGTGTTCTTCATAACAAAGATCTTGCTCCAGTGGTACAACTTCTGAGCTGAGTACATGTGAAGGATCAGGTATATACTTTCTCAGGAGAGATACATGGAACACATCATGTACATGAGAGAGATTCGGTAGAAGTGCCAATCGGTAAGCTACCTTCCCGACATGATCCAGTCATTCGAAAGGACCGATATATCTAGGGCTCAACTTCGCCTTCTTTTCATATCTCATGACCCTCTTCTAGGGAGATATTCGTAAGAACCCTTTATCACCCACTTCAAACTCTAGGTCTTTTATTCGGTTGTCGGCATAGCTTTTATGTCGACTCTGAGCTGCTCTTATGTGTTGTTGAATAGATCGGACCTTTTCTGCCATTTCATCAATGAGATCAGGTCCTAATAGCTTTCTTTCCCCAACTTCATCCCAGTAAGTTGGAGTCCTGCATTTCATTCCATAGAGAGCTTCATAAGGATCCATCTGAATACTGGAGTGAAAGCTATTATTATAAGAAAATTCCACCAAAGGTAGGCGTTGATCCCAACCACCTTTGAAATCCATAGAGCAAGCTCTCAACATACCTTCTAGATTTTGAATTGTTCTCTCAGCCTGACCGTCTCTCTGAGGATGATAAGCAGTGGTGAAACTCAACTCTGTATCCAGAGTATGCTGAAGACTTCGCCAGAACTTCGAGGTAAATCTCGGATCCCGATCAGATATAATAGAAAGTGGTACTCCATGCAATCTTACCACTTCCTTTACATATATCCTGGAAAGCTGATCAAGAGAGAAATCCTCTCTAATAGCAATGAAGTGTGAAGATTGGTAAGACGATCAACTATGAACCAGATAGCATTATTGACTTTGGATGTTTTAGGAAGTCCCGTGACAAAGCCCATAGTGATGTTTTCCTATTTCCATTCGGGAATGGGTAGTGGTTGTAACATCCCCTTAGACTTCTATCTCTCAGCTTTAACTTGCTGACAAACCAAGCATAAAGAGACATATTCAGCAACATCTCTTCTCATTCCATCCCACCATAAGTACTCTTTCATGTCCTTATACATCTTCGTGCTTCAAGGATGAATAGAGAATGAAGAACTATGAGCCTCATCCAGCAGCACCTTCTATAATTCCGGGATGGGAGGAACACAAACCTGATTCATGAAATTTATTATCCCATCACAATCAAGGTTGAATTCAGGAACATTTGTCACCTTATTTTGTAACTCGACATCTTCTTTCGGTGCCACTTTAATGTTCACATGTATAGATGGTTGAACATTAATTTGAGAAAGATACAATTTTCCCCCTTCCATTATAATTCCAAGATCCATAATTTGTAAATCCATAAATATTGGATCTTTTTTTATCCTCATCATGGATAAACTGGCATAGTCTTGTCGACTTAATACATCTTCCACCTTGTTTGCTTTCCTAGGGTGGTAATGGATTGAGGAGTCATAATCCTTAATCAGCTCCAACCATCTTCTTTGACGCATATTCATCTCCTTTTGTTTGAAAATATACTTCAAACTTTTATGATCAGTATAAATGTCACACCTTTCTCCATAAAGATAATGCCTCCAAATCTTTAATGCAAAGATTACCGCAACTAACTCCAAATCATGTGTTGGGTAATTTTGCTCATGGATTTTCAACTGTCGTGAGCCATATGCTATCACCATATCATTTTCCATAAGAACACACCCAAATCCCTTCATGGATGCATCACTGTAGATCACAAACCTTTCTCCACTACAAGGAAGTGTGAGCACAGGTGCACTGGATAACCTTCTATTCAACTCCTTGAAATTCTCTTCACATTCCTCTGTCCAAACAAACTTAACTCCTTTCCGAGTCAACCTGGTGATTGGATTAGATAATCATGAAAAATATTTCACAAAACGTCGAGAATATCCAGCCAAACCATGAAAACTTCGGATCTCAGTTACTGTTGTTGGTCTTGACCATCTTTCGATAACCTCTGTTTTTGCTGGATCCACAGATATCCCATCTTTTGAGATTATGTGACCCAAAAATGAAACTTTTTGAAGCCAAAATTCACACCTGGTAAATTTGGCATAAAGCATCTCCTTTCTGAGGGTCTTCAATATAATTCTCTAGTGATCTTCATGTTCTTCCTTGTTCTTTGAAAAGACAAGAATATCGTCTATAAAGACTACCACAAATTGATCAAGATAGTCTCTAAAGACTCTATTCATCAGATCCATGAAGATAACCGGGGCATTAGTAAGACCAAATGGCATCACTATAAATTCATAGTGTCCATACCTTGTATGGAAAGCTATATTTTGTATATCCTCCCTTTTGACCCTTAATTGATGATACCCTGAATGAAGACCAATCTTGTAAAAGTATTGAGCTTTGTGTAGTTGGGCAAATAAGTCATTAATGCGTGGGAGAGGATATTTATTCTTGATAGTGATCTTGTTATGTTCTCGATAATCAATGCAGAGTCTCATTGATCCATCTTTCTTCTTAAAAAATAGAAGATGTGCTCCCCAAGGTGATGCACTAGGGAGTATGAATCCCTTATCAATATTCTCTTTGAGTTGCTTCTTCAATTCCTGCAACTCAATTGGGGCCATCTTATAAGGTGTCTTTTAAATCGGCAAAGCACCCGGTATGAGTTCTATTCAAAACTCAACTTCACGATTTGGTGAAAGACCCAAAAATTCCTCCGGAAAGACATCATAAAACTCCCATACAATGGGAATATTCTTAATCGTGAGTTTCTCACCAACCATTTGAGATAAATAACCTTCATTTAGTGGAATCAAGACCCATAAGGTAGAAGGAATTTCCACTGGAAGGTTATGTTCATCCTTGCATTGATAGACGATCATAGATTGATCTGGAATATGAAATGTGACTTCCCTTATTTGTAAATTGATATGAGCTCCATATAAAGAAAGACAATCCATGCCAAGAATCACATAAAATTACACTATAGGAAGGATCACAAGATTTTCAGGAAGCACTTTCCCACAAACATCTATCGGAGAAGAATTATAAACTTTTGATGCGACTGTTGTGCCAGTAGGTGTTGTCACAGGTAACTCAACATCTAATTGTTGAGGTAATACGGTGATACCCTTAGAAAAATCTTCATAAATAAAAGAGTGGGTGGATCCAGAATCAAATAAAACATTTTCTACTTTAGAGTGGATATTAATTGTACCTTTCACCACATCGTTATCTTACTCCACATCACTGATAGAAATTGCATGTGACTTTCCTTTGACTTTAGCCTTAAGAGTTTGCTGACGTCGAACATCATCATCAACCCTTGGATTAGGGAATTTATTGGCATAATTCCCCATCTTCTTGCACTTGAAACATTGAAGTGTAGTAGGTTCATTCTGTGTGTCCCTTCCTTTGTTTACATCATTAGACATCTTCTTCCCCTCATTGTGGCATTCAAATGCCCGATTACCTTCCTTTCCACATTTGAAACATTTACTTATCCCTTTAAGAAAACTCCCTCCATGTTTCTTTCCACACTTTGAGCATAAGGGAAAGCTCATCTTCTTTTCAGTGTGCTCTTTCGATTTTCCATGAATTCTATTTTCGTCTTCTTATCAAACCCATATGACTGATGGGTTACTCCAATCTCCATCTTGACTTTGAGAGCACATCGAACGATTTCCTCGTAGCTATTGAAGTCCCTTATGGATAACACCCTTCGAAGACTTGGTTTTAAGACACTAAAGAATCGATCAATCTTAATCTCAGGTTGGATAATAATACCAGAAGCGTAACTTGCAAGTCTTGTAAAATTTTCTTCATAGGTACCAACAGATTCATCATCCTTTTGCTTCAATTCCAGAAACTCTTTATCCATCTTTGTTCAGAGAATACGAGGGAAGTACTTATTGAAAAATATGTTCTTGAACTCGTCCCATTCCATGGACTCAATTTAATCCCTTTGCCTCGTATTCTTAATAAGATTCCACCATTGATCAGCATCTCTTTCCAAACGATACACTACAAGGATGACTTTATCATGTTCAGAACATTGAAGAACTGAAAATATCTTTTCAGTAGGACTAATCCATTTTTCAGCAACAAATGGAATAGTAGACCCGCTGAAAGAAGGTGGACGGTGCCTCATGAAGGATTCAACAGAATTTTTCTCCTTCCTTTGCTCATTTGGTAGTCATGCATGATTCATAGCTTGAGAAAGTTGTGTGAGCATGGATACAAGATTTTTCAATCCATCTCCCATAACGTTTGGTTGCTCAGGGGGACAATCATTGCATTTCCCGTCGCATTCCGCATTAACATGGTTCCTTCGGGTTCCATCCATTGACTAAAACCAAGAAGAATAGTGTGAGCAACACTAATTATAATAGGAAAACCACACAATCAAGAATAAAATTTCACACATAAGGTATTATCCTAGGTTATTCATGGTCATTTCTAAAACACTAATATTGTGTTTTATGCTTAGACATATCCTTAGGATTCTTACTATGGATTTCAAATCCTAGTTTCCAAAGGTTGACTATACCTTTCCTCTGATACCAACTATAACGACCCATACATTACATACATTGTTATTACATCAGAATTGAAGCATACTTATTACAACATATAACAAAACAACGAAAGGACCGTATAGGTATAGTGTCTTCAGAAACTGGGAAACATAAACAACTGGTTCATAAAGCATCTACATTGTCTCCCATTTATTTTATCATATCTATAGTCCCTTTTGGCATATCTTACTTAATAACCTTCTTCCTGACCTGGGGGAAAGAAAACATACAAAAGGGTGAGCTCAAATGCTCAGTAAGGGTAAACAAAACAAACATCAATCACATCATATTCATAAGAACATAAAATTTTGGAAATCTTAACCTGCAGAAGAAATCATAATTTCATAACATGGGATAAATCATGGCAGTGAAATGTAATCACAATAATCATAA
This sequence comes from Viscum album, assembly GCA_963277665.1. NCBI lineage: Eukaryota > Viridiplantae > Streptophyta > Magnoliopsida > Santalales > Viscaceae > Viscum > Viscum album. The sequence goes on from OY728127.1 coordinate 609,015,219, forward strand.
CCTAAAACATGAAGCTTTGTGCCATACAGACATAATCATAGAGAATCATTTCTTATTAGTCAAGACTCATTTCCAAGACTATCTTAGTGGACAAAGTCCATTTCTGAACCGAGTTCACTCCTCGTTTCAGTCCTGTTTCACTGAACCGGTATAACCTACCGTTCCAGCCATGTCTATCTCATGAGATATAAAATCTTTACCCAATGCATTGGAGGGAGATATAGGTCACACCCATCTCATAATGATACCATTCTTATGTGTGCCACAAAAGCATAAACCATACATCATAGCATAACCCATGTAATAAAAATGGGATTCTTAAACATCATGAAATCATAAAACAATTCATATAAGATAATTCCACCACAACATAATCAAATCAATGTAATAATAGGGATATAAACATAACCCTTTATTATCTTAGATGAAAAATAATTTTGATAAAATACTTGAACTCCATTCTTGAAGAAAATATCCTCTCTACTTCAAAAACATTTTCCTTTCGTAACTTGTCATACAATTTTAAACTAAAAGAAGTTGATTAAAAATAAACTTGAAAACTTGTAAAGAATCTTATTGGAGATAATTTTTTAAAAATCCATTCATGTCATATAAATTAAAAAAACATTCTTCTTATACTTTTTTCGGAAAAGTCAAAAAGTACCTCGTACGAAAAATGAAAAAAGATTCCTTTATTATCTTTTACTAAAATCTCAATGAATGGTAAAATTAGATTTTAAAAATTGTAGGTGGGTGGAAATAATATTACATATTGAGGAAACATGGATGTGGATGATAAAATACACCCTAGTAAATACCAAAGTATAAACAAACTCGGATAAAAATGATATTGTGATATTTTCCCTTACCTTTGGTCCAATTTGCTTCGTTTGTGTCCGAACCTCCTGTATATTTATTTAAATAATGTTATTGACTTATTCCAGAATCATACTTATTTTTATAATATCATATATTTTCATATTCTTAGCTTCTTATTAGTAATATTTCATTACTACTTGTTATTCTGGTGTTTATTACTTTTTTTATGCGTGTTTGTCGAATAAATTATTATTATTATCTTTAGGTTATAGATACCTCATTTCCAGAATGGTATTAGTGTAATATATATCATATTCATTCATTCAATACATTTATATAATCATTATGCAATGAAGATCATGTAGAACGAATCACATCACATCGTGGAGACGGTATTCCGTACGTACGCACGAGCGATGATATTATTCCCATGATCGTGGAATTTTATGGGAGTGTATTTATAATATTTAATAATAAATAACACTTTACAATAATCATATATATTCATTACTTTCACCCTTATACCCATCCAAGTATGGTGGTGGTGGAAAATAGATTACACCACGGTGTGGAGACGGTATTCCGTACGTACGCACGCGCAGTGATTTCGTTTTCCGTAGAATGGATAAGAGGTGAAATAGGGTTGTTTCATATTTATAATAACATATCAGTATATAAGTGATACTGATGTTATTACCTCATAATGAAACAATTAAAGAAGAGGCAGTATAAGAAGAATGGAACTTGAAGAAAACGATAGAAGGTATTACCTCTTTCTCGAAGTACCTCCTTTAAAATTTCTCTTAAGCCACTAGAGGTTGTCTTTTGATAAGACCAGTACCTCTAGTAGGTTTCTAAGGAAGTGGGGAAGTGAAATGGGCAGGGTTTGGATGAGCATGAAGGCTCAAATTGGTGTGAGGAAGAGAGGGAGGAGGTGCCCTTTTATAAGGGAGGAGAGTGGCACCTTTGGAAATATAAGAAATATTAGTTTATATTAAATCCCAACCCCACATAAAAAACATCCAAAATGACTCATATCCGAATATTAGATGATATAGGGTTGTAATCTCATCAACCAATAAAATTTAGACATGTTAGGAATTTATTTTAAACATTATCAACTTGATTTATCCTTATTTATCAATTTAATTTTATTTGTGGTAATAATATTCTAAATTTTAAATTATTATAAATAATTACATATGTTTTGTGAATTTTCCATAATTTGACACTATATGACATTGTCGACCATATAAATTTTAATTCATAATTTTTAAATATTTTTGTGATTTTTAAACAATTTTATAATATGTTATAAAATAACAATAGTGTCAATTTTGACACTATTTATTTATTTGAATTTAAATAAAATATATATAGAAGATATGTTCGAACTAAAAGCATTAATAGATTCAAAAAATTTCATATGTATCTATAAAATTAGTGTAGCACATTAAATAGTTCATATAATATTTATTTTAATATTTTTAATACAATGTGTTTCATATTTTAATTACTAAAATAATTTCAACATCACTATTGTGTCACTATTAATGATAATTATTTAATCCCTAAAAATTATAAATAAATTCCTATGTTGTAGATAATTGTATTAGCTATCTGGATACTATTCATGTTTGAAGTTTCATTATGTTTATCACCAAATTAAAATTATTATACTTATAAGATTTAAGAAAGTGACATGTTGTCACATTCTTTGGTTTTAATAATAATTAAATTATTTTCATGGAAAAAAGTCCATTAAATGAATCTAATCCGACTATTAGGTGATATGGATCTACTTTTAGTCATCCAATAGGATTTCGGCAGGTGTTAGGGTAATTTTATAATCTTATATTTACCCTTAATTACCCGATTTACCTTTAACTAGGGTAAATAAAATTTACCATAGTTACTATTCATAATGCCTAAAAATAAAAAGTAGTCTATTAACATAATTTGGAACCAATGATTCTGAATATGGAATCCATTTTTCAAAATTCAAATGAAATAAGTTGTAGTAATTAATTTAAAATAAATCATGTTGTTAAGAAAACGGGTTTTAGAAGTTAAAACATTGCCAAAGATTGAAATGTTTTTACCTATGTATTCAATGTGAAATTAATGCTAATGACATACATTATATTAATTATTAAAAATATATTCTATTTATACTTTAAAACCATTCAATATTATAATTTATTTATATAAATTATCTCAATGAAAAAAGTTATTTTTAATTAAAAATTAGCGTATTTTTACTATTCATCAAAATATGAAAGTTATCAGAAAAATATCAAAAATTTATCCAAAGTAAATTTTTATACTCTGATTCAAAATTAGAATTATATTTTGTCAAAATAAACATGTCAAAAACTATATTTAATGTGGGTGCTCCATTAAAAGGCGGAAAAACTGTATTTTTTGAAAAATATTTCATTTATCCAAAAAACTGATTTTGCTTTTATACCTCATTCTAGAAAATGTATAAGTTGAATTAAAATGTTATAAAATTAAAAATTCAGTTAAAACTATTCATAACAGCTATTTTTAATAATATTTTAATATCATATCATTGTTTAGTGAAACTCGGTATTGCGTACGACGCAAGCTATCGAGGAAGGCAGCGGTTGAGTGTAGAGCAAGCCAAGCTAGTATTGTGTGTAGTGAAAGATTACTTTGATGATTTATATAACATATAAACAAAATATTTCTCATAAAATTCTCAGGTGTTACATCTTAGATAAATAATATATCATTAATTTATACAAATTATAAATAAAAAATTTATAATTCCACTTGACACTCATGTAATCCATAAACTCATATGATCCTTAAACCATGAATTGGGCAACACAACCATTGGAACTTATTCACCAACTCACCATTATTTTATCACCATGTTTGGAATGTTTTTATTAAATTTTTGGAATCTAATTGTTGAGAAAAAATTCATTTTTAATCATCAATAATTAATATCATTAGATGATATAAATAAAATTTTGAATATATTTAAATAAATAAAAAATCCATTCATGAATCTTTTCTATATGATATCATTCATTATAGGAAATATTCCATTGAACACACATTATATAAATTCATATTTCCAGAAAGATCCATCATTATACAAAATATTACTCAAAATGAGTCTTCTAACACCATATTTCAACCAAATTAGTGATTTAATAATTAATTTATGCATGAAACATCAGCCTTGAATGCTGTTTGAGGATGGATTCCTAACTAGATCTGAAATAACTCAAACACCACATGATATATAAAAACTCCTTTTAGAACCCTATTAATTGATAGATTATATTATTTTAATATATTATAGTCTTCCAAAATTATAAATTTAAATTTATTTTAAATATATTAATACATTATTTAAAAACTATGATAAAATAATTTTATTAAACGCTTTTATTACAATGTTTTATTCAAATGATTAATTTTTAAATTATTTAATTTAAATTTTAAAAAATGATTTTAATTATTGAATTCATGAGTTAAAAATTATCATAGGATGTGTTTTTGATCATTGTCTAATGATAATAGTTTTTTCATTGAATAGTGAATAATATTGTTCCTATAGAAAAAAAACCCTTTAGGTTTGATTATTTACAATTTAAAATTATATTCTGGAATAGTTTTAAAATTGAATTAGCTCATTATTCATTATAATATTCATATTCTTTTATTTGATGTCGATTTTATAATTTAATTTACTATTATATTTTTTATTATTTTAAAAAAAAATTCCAAAATTACTACCTCCCATCACATTTTGTCTATTTGAATTTAAATGAAAATATTAAAATTAAGTGTTTTTAATATCCAAAAATGGTTTTCATATTTTAAATTAGGATGTACAAATTTGGTAGATAGTTACCTTTTATTTTTATTCAATATGAATAAAATCTATTGTAATTTTTATTTACTTGGTAAACATCAATTTAGTTAATTAAAGTCAAAAATAAAATGATAAGGACAACATTATGACACTAACACATTCCTTGATTTTATTTTATTCATATGACTCAACTATAATAATAAAAAGTTTTAATATATGGGTTTTTTAATCTGTATGTTTTTTTACCATTATAATATTCTATAGAAACAAAAGAAAAAAATTCACACATTTTTATAATAATAAAATATTTTTAACATGGCGATAAATATAAGATATGACTGGTTATAAATATAATTTTTAAATATAAAATATTTATAATCACCATTTTAATTTTTTTTAACAGTAAATAAATAAATACCTTAAATAATTACACAATGCTAATGTACTAATTATTCTACTCACTGAAAATAAAAACAAATGATATTGAGATTTTTAAAAGTATCATAATTTTACAGAATTAATATGACGCCTGAATTTTATAATTAAACATAACATGTTACTGAATTATTAAATTTTTTCATTATAATATCCTTTTTTACCTTGATTTTTAAAAATCATTGTAAATGAGATGTTCTAAAATAATCATTATTGATTGTTTTAGATAAAAACTATTTTACTAAATGATAAAAATTACATAAAATGAATATATTTGAAAACATTATTACAATATTTTTTATAATATCATTAAATGATCAATTTATGGTATTTTTTCTAATTTTTTATAATACTTATGCCCTCAAATACTAAAAAATCTTGTTTTCACTATATGTGTGAAAAGGGTTAACGAATGGTTTAAAAAATGTAAGGCTAAAAATGTGATACTAGTAATTAAAAAATTATTTTATGAGATTATCTATAATCATCCCTATTTTAATTATAACATTATTAATTTTTATCCAATTTGATATCCATGGTAATTTATATTAATTAATATTTTTATAAAATTTAATAGTGCCCCTCCCATCTGTTATGAAAGGGAACATGTTCTTCTCATTTTATCACAAATGAAAACCCGTTTTGTCTATAAAATATATTTAAAAATGTCTTAATAATTCCAAAAAATAATCCTATAAGGTTTTCTATCATAAAAATGACCTGGAAAATCTTTTGGGGTGAACAATAAGAGATTTTCTGATGAAGTGGTAACATTTTAACGTTCTATTTTTGTTTTATTTCTTCTTCAACCTCCGTAAAATATTATTTAAAAATTACTAAATAAAAAATATATTATATTAAACACACTAATGTGTATTTATGTTAATTTAAAAATCTTTATCCCTATACTCTCTCATTAAATGGGAAACGAAACAATCATCTGTGTGTACGGTGATCTACCACCCCGCAAATTGATTTCATTAATTTTCCATAACCATCTCTCGAAGATGGTACAAAGGATGGAATTAATATATATATATATGTGTGTGATATTGTTGATATATTTAACATTTTTAAAATATAATATATCATTTAACATCTTACATATATATTCAATGAGAAAATATAGCATTGTTCATGTGTTCATGTGGACTTCCACCTCCATGAAGTAATGTGATTCATTTTTCCTCATCACATCCCATGGATGGTTTATATAAGTCTATATGGAGAAATAATAATATAATTTTAATTATTTAATGATAAAATAACACCTACGATTTTTCATTAATGATCGTTGAAAAATTAAAATGTTACTCACACATACGTATGGCCTACCGTCACCAAGATTGTAAAATAGTTTATTTTTCATAACCATATTTCATGATTGGTTTAAAAAATTTAAATGAAGTATAATGTTGATTATTATGTCATGATTATTAATACATATATGGTTAATAATTTCTTTTTTTATCATAGTCATCCAACCAATATCAATTTGGACTTATGAGTGTAATATCATCTAAACATCCTACATTAACATAAATGATTTCGTAATAGCATATGACATTTTAATAAGTAAAATAATGGGACTAATGAACATGAAAAATGATCTCAAGAAAGTAAATAATTTACATTAGATTATTATTAAGGAAATTAAATAATATACATGTCTATTTGAAATAAAGGTAACATACACTATAAATTAAAACCACATTTTAAATATTATATTGATTTATTTTCAAAATATTTTTCTTCTATGTACATGTTTATGAGTTAAAATTATTTTATGAATTTAATCCAATGGACATAAAATAACTATAATGTTATTTTTATTCCAATTTATTTCATATTTTATCAAATAAAATATTTGTATGGAATTTTTATACTTTTTTCATAAAAAAAATTGAATGTTCTATTTTAATTTATATGGATAAAATGATATTTTATTCCAATAAAACCATTATTTTATGTTTTTATTTATTTAAAATATTTGATTCTTTCTTTAAATAAAATCACACTTTCATTTTTTTCTATATTTTGGTTTTGTAAATGGGTTTTGTAAAAAAAAAGGTTTTTACGATATTGAAAAGTGTATTTTCATAAAGGTTTAAAAGAGACTTTAATGTTTTTTACTAATGATATAGTCCATAAATATTATTGTAACAGGGTTTAAGCCCCATTAAAGGTCATATGTGATCATGATATAGATTATATAATGGTTTTATCCCCATTATAACTCTCAGGTGAGACCGATATAGTTTATTTGATTGGTTCACCCAGACAGTGTCGGGAGATCCCCATATTGATTATTTAATAGATGCACCCAGATAACACTATAAATAAATTGGTAATGATTATGTTCCGTATTGAATTATATTGGAATTAATTCATATGGTAGTTGTAATTGTATGTGTTTTTATGTGTTAAAATATGTTTATGTCCCAAGGAATCTGCATAACTTTTCATATCTCACAATTGAGTTTTCATGGAAATCATTTTATTTAAATAGGTATCATAATGGTCTTTTTTAGAAAAAATGATTAATTTTTGGAAAAAATAATTTTTTTAAGAGAAGGTTTTCAATGGGTTTTCATGTTTTTAGTCAACTAACAGATGTTTTTCCCTTACCGAATATTTTTTCTCAACGCTAATTAAAAAAATCATAAGGTTTCAAGATGGGTTAGGATAAGGAAAAATTCTATTTGAAAGTAGTTAATATTTTTAAGGTAAATACGTCATTTTATATTTTAAAAGATTTATATTGTGGGGAAAATGGATACTAAATTAAAGGTTCAACTTACTATAATATGGTTTTGTTATGTAAAATTTATAAACTAATATTAAATAACTCTCAACCCTAAAAGATCCATTGGAATGAAAGTAAGTGGATTATAGTTTTAATGAAACAATAACAGGTAATTTTTAATGTGGGGGCCTTAAATTTGGAAACCAATGACTGTTTTGATATCATTGGGGGCTAGTATAATGATAATATAATTCCCATAATTTTTTTTTCTAGAGATTTAATTTGAAATGATATAGCCTTTGAAGATAACTATGTTTTTTTGTCTAAACTATGTTTCTTCGGAATGGTTTTTCATAGAGGAAATATAGAAGTTTTAGTATAAAGGAAAGAAGGGGATGATATCTTTCCAAATATTCAAACTAGAATGGTTATAATTGAGACTATGTAGTTTATTGTTGTGATGTATTAGTTCTCACATGAAACAAATAATGTTGGAATCTATGCTAGAGAGAAACCAGACATGCGACTGAGGAACGTGATGATAGTTGAGACCATTATAAAATATCACCCTCTAATGATCAATGTAACATGAGATCTAGTGGAGGTCTAAGGATTGATCAATTCCCTAGAAATGTTATTTAATTTATGGTGGGTTCAAAAAATTAAAATATCACCTTTCCAATTTACTATTTTGAATGAAAATCTAATTGATAGAGGTTTTTTATTAGGAAAACCAAAGAGATAGATGATTTGGTTTCCATAGAACATGACACATTTAAGAATATATTCTTTGATAATTGTCTCCCTATGTTGTTTAAACTTATAATGGGGAAAATCCATATAATTCAGGACATTTGATGAAGAATCTATAGTTACATATAAAGAAAATTTTAAAATATATTCCATGTCAATACCAAATTTTACTTAGGAGCATGATAGTAATATCGATCATTTTTACTCAAGGATGAATCTACTATATTAAAAGGATTTAGCTTCCCATGTAATCATTAATTTGGAGAATTCTTTTTTGTGTAATAATATGGTAGAGATGGACTTTTTTGATGATCATGTATTCCATGACAACAAGCGTGAAAAAAGATATAGATAAAAGAAAACGGGGAATCATTCATCAATGAAATCTAGTGGTAGGAAAATAACTTTCTCATCTTTTGATCATTATGGAAAAATGCATGTTGGGGATTGTATAGTAAATTATGGAATGTGTTTCCAATATGATTAATCATAGGGAACATGGAAACAATGAAAATATTCATGAATAATAAATGAATGGGGCACTGATAGACATCTATTGGTGATGTGTTTCACTAGCAATGAGTTGGGTTATAGTGCTAACTTGTGTATGAAGTTACCTACTTAGGATGAAAATCAAATAGTCCCAAAAAAGGCATGGAAAATTTATTTTTTACTATTACATTTCATACAAGTCCATATAATTAATTTGAGATAGGTATATTACTTGTTTATTCAAATTATTCAAAAACCATGTTTGACTCTGTATCTTCGCATTCAATCCTTTTTTAGAATTTTTCATGTTTTTTGGGAGTATAACGTCAATAAAGTAAGATATAACTTTTTCTTGACAACTCTGAGTGGAATTATTTGTGCATCCACGATTTAAATAAATCTTCATGCTATTATTAGTGGGAAGAAAATTGCTTCAAATATTTTTAATCATCCCATGGTAGCATTTGATATTTTTTATAGTGTGGATTAGTATTCATTTTTTTGATTTTAAGATACATTATAGAGTTAAGAAAGAATTTTCCAATGATTTCATTCCCCTGATAACATATTAAAAATTTGATAAGTAATTAGAGATGTCAATTAAAGTTACAAAGAATATGTGTCTGAAAATAATGAAACTATTTAAATTAGTGATGTGATATATATTAATGAATATAAGGATTTTCTCATTTGATTTTGATAGTGTTATTCAATATTAATTGGTTTAATTTAGTATTAACTTACTTAATGATTCGAAGAAAAATTCAAAACCACAATATCAAATGAATCAAGTAGAAATTTTGGATCTGAAAAAATAGTTACAAATGTTTCTAGATAATGTTTTCATTTATCTAAGTACATCACATTGTGGTGATCTTATTATCATGTTAAAAATAAAGATTGTTTCTTCTGTATTTGCATTAATTATAATTATTTAAATATAATCATTACTAGGAAAAACTACCCATCACCACATATCAATGATTTTTTTGGTTATCTCTAGGGAGAACAAATAATTTTCTTGATTAATATTATATTAGGGTGCCATCAGTTGATGGTGAATGAGAAAGTTATCCTGAAGATTATGTTTGAGAATATATATCAGCAATATGAATTTGTAGTTATGTACATTGGGATGTCTAATTCACCAGTTTTATTTATAGTTCATATTAATAGAGTCTATGATGAATATTTTTATTATTTAGGGTTTTTTATTGATTACATATTGGTGTATTCTAACTATCACGAGAACTATAAATGAAACTTAAGGATTGTTTTTAAAACCATAAAATAAAATAAACTATATTGAAAATTTATTTACTGTAAATATTGGTTGCAATATATTTCATTATTTTGAATTTTTTATAAATAATAAGTAATTATTGACCCTTTTAAAACCAATGTTTATGATGTTTTTTCAAGACCTACTAATTTCATAGAGATTCATACGGTTCATTGTTTAACTAGTTACTACTAGAGGTTTTTTGAAAACATTTCTCTGCTTTCTATCCCAATGACTATGTTAAATTGAACGGTTTTTAATTCATATAGATAAAATAATTTGATTATTGTTTTTAGGAAATTAAATGAACATTGGTTAATGCTCTAGTTTTGGATTTTCTGACTTTAAATGGTGATTTTTTTCATATACACCAATTCTTTTTTGAAAGGAATGTGTTGTGTCCTAATGTTGAATGACAAGATAATTTGTTAGGATTCACATAAACTAAAACCTCATTTGTTGAATAATCCTACAAATGATATGTAATTATCTACTGTGGGTTTTTATTTAAAAATTTAGATGCATCATTTATATGTAGTTGAGTGAAAACTATAAAATGATCATATAATTTTCTAGTATATATTCACTACAAAATAGTATAATGAAAAAAATAATATGGTAGAATATATTTAAGGATTATGACAGCATGATTCATTATCATCATAAAAAATCAAAAAAGTATATTATTCTTTGAGTTAGAAAAATAATGAAGCATTAAAAATGTTAAATTTGGAACATGGCCCTTTTTTAATGATTTTATGAATGTTTTATAGAATTTTTGGATTTCTAATACTCCTCTATTTGGTTTTAGGTGTAAATATATTAAAATATGTCAAAAAAAATTAGTTAATCTCATAAATAAGATACATGGTTATGTGTAGAGGTATAATTTTTTAATAAGGTTAAGTTTCCTCAATTTAATGTTGAAAACATGGTTTTTTAGATTTGGAAAATTATTATGTGTTCCTTTTAATTCCTAATTGTGGAGAGAATTATTGATTTACGCTTATGGTTCCTTAATTTCCTTCCATTATTTTATTATTAAGATAATCAAAAACATTTCGGAGTGATATAAATGCGATGAAATGAAAACAAATATTTTTTAATTTACCATTAAATTTTTTAATTATCAATATTTTAATGAGGAATGGAAATTTATGAATGTTATGATTCATCCTTTGAAAATGCTATAATGGAAAAGGAAAAATATATTCATTGATTCCATACTATCATTTCAAAATATATCTCAAGGTAATAGTGTGATTTATGTTATTTTTGTTCGATAAAATAAATCAATATATTTCATTCCTATTTGAAATGATATATATATTGATAAATTTTATCTATTGAATGTCAATGAGATATTAAGGTTATATGGAGTCTATCTCTCCCTTATAACTAATCATTATCTCAAATTCACTTTTAACTTTTTGAAAGGACGTCAACAGTCCTTAGATTTTGAATTAAATTTTAGTACTTGTTTTTATACTCAATATGATAGAAAATATGAAAAAATTATTTAGACCTTGGAATACATTGATTTAACATTTTAATTTGATTTCTATGGGATTTGGGATCATTATATTTCATTGTTTGTGTTTTTTATATTAATTTCATTCATTCTAGTATACAGATGGGACCTATTTGAATAATTATATAGAAAGTGCTATCAGATTACAACATTTAGGGATGGTGTGGGAGATTGGAAGCCTATGGGATGAGAGTTGGTATAGAAAATGGATGAGAAGGTGAATATGATTCAATATTACCTAAGGATAGCTTATATTAGGAATAAATGTTTTTTCGATAATAGGACGAATGATCCTTCTTTCTATGTATGCGATGTCACGACCTGACCTCGGGGCCCGTGTTGTGACTACCCCAAGCCCGCCTTCCATAGGCCAGGGGCTGGCGACTAGCACCAAGGCGTAAAATCCCAGTAAACAGGGAAGGCATTGCCTTTATAAGTAACAACCACCACAGAGTCAGCAAGCGGAAAGTAACTACAAGTGCAGAAAAGTAAAGGGGGCCGGAATACAAGCCCAACTGAAAGTACAACTGAAAAAGTAAAGAACAGCAACTGAAGAGAAGACGACGGCCTCGCGTCGTCCACTAGAAATCCCACCTGAAGGGTGGGTACAGATAGCCTCCAGGCTCCTCGGGTCCCACGTCCGCTCCGAGCATGTCCCGCCCAGTGGTCCACCTCCAGGTACCGTCCTGCTCCACGCCCCAACTGAGATCAGCGCTGTCCGTCGTCTGCATCCAACACATCAAGGTGCGGGCATAGCCCGTGCAGGGGTGAGTATAAGCTACTCAGTAAGGACCCCGAGACCCCCGAAGGTCTCCCGAAATCCACAAAGGATATAGCACAAAAGAAAGATGAAATCACGAAGTAACATCTGACTCGACTTAGGTATATGCCCATACATATACCTAAGTCCCCAATTCTAGCTCTGCTCACGAGCTCAAGAACAACTCAATCCACGCAGGAAAGCAAGACTCAAATCCACAAGGAGAGTAAACAGTAAATCCACAAAGGATAGTTCAACACAAACCACAAAGGAGAGTAACATAAGATTCAGCTCAACCAGGTATACTTTTTCAGATGACGTCAAAGATGATCACTGATCCATCTAAGTCGTCGGACCCACGAAGGATCGATAGGTACTAACCCCCGCAAAAGACCCACACAGGATCGGGCTCACACAGAACCTGTAGGCAGTGGCTCACACAGAACCGGTAGTAAGGACCCACATAGGATCGGCTCACACAGAACCTATAGCACTGATCCACGTAGGATCGCTGAGTGCAGTAGTCGACGCAGTCCACTGAGGATCTCTGCACAGTCGTCGCCGCAGTCCACAAAGGATCTCTGCTCTGCCGTCGTCGCAGTCCACTGAGGATCTCTGCTCTGCCGTCGTCGCAGTCCACGGAGGATCTTTGCTCTGTCGTCAAAGTCACAGCCAGCGCTAGGGTTCCCGCACACAGCGAGCTCGTTTAGGAGGGTCCGCTCCATGAGCCGAGAGGCTGATACATCAACTGACACGTAGTCCGAAGTTGATGTATCCAAAAGTTCCGTATCGACAACAGGATCTCAACGCAACAGACGGCGCGTCAATCGGACGCCCGGTCTGAGAGTTATTGGCATTTTCGTCCCAGGGGCCAGGTTGGTTTTTAGGGCAAAACCAACCCGACCGTACTCCGGCTGTATCCGATCCTCGGGCGGAGTATTCCAAAAGTTCCGTCTCACTTAGAGGAAACTACCACAGTTGACGGTACGTCGATCGGACGTCCGTAGCTCAAGTTATGAGTGTTTCCGCTCCGAGGGCCCGGTTGGTTTCGTGTACGAACCAACCCGGCCGAACCCAAAGTCTTCCGAAACCTTGAGTATAATATACCGAAACGATCGTATCGATCCAAGGATCGCGTAGCTGCTGACGGTTCGTCAATCGGAGGTCTCAGGCCCAAGATATGGGCAAAAGACCGAAGAAGGCCCGAAAACGGGGGTTCTGGGCCCGGGCCGACCCGGCCCGAACCACCCCTGGGTCGGCCGAACCGGGTCGACCCGAACCGGGTCGGCCCGACCCGGCCCGACCCGACTAGGCCGGGTCCGGTCCGGCCTGGGCGCGGCCCGGCCGACCGGACCGGCCGGCTCGGCTTCGGCCGAGCGGCCGAAGAAACCGCCGTGGGTTTGACCCGCGGCTTGGAGGAACGCGGCCCGCGCGGGCCGCGTGCTGGGTGGCCGGACCGCGGACGCGGTCCGGCGGTTCGCCGCCGCCGCGGCGGAGTTTCCGGCGGCGCGCCGGGCGCCGCCGCCGCCTTCCGCGGGCCGCCGGAGTTGCTCCGGTGGCCCGTTTTGCCTCCCGTCTGCGCCATTGCTCCTCCCGGGGGCCGATCTTCACTGCGGGATCAACGGATCGCCCTTGCCGCACGGTTCGTCGTTGTCCGCCAAATCCGCACAACAAAAGATCGGCGGAGGGTTGCCGGGTCTTGTTTGTTAGATCTGCACCCTCCGTGTTACTCATAAACAACGGGAGGAAAAGAATATAATCAACAACAATTTTAATTAAATTAAAATTGTTCGGAGATCAGGTTCTTTATTTTAAAAGAATAAACACGGGGAATAAAATATTCCAACATCCCTTACCTTGTCGTCGTCGGACGTGAGGTCGTCGCGGAATCGCTCGTCGCGGAAGGAGGGGATCGTCGCGTCGTTGCGGAGGAGACGTTCGTCGCACCGCGGGAAAAACGTCGCGCCGACGATCTCCGGATCAAGATCAAATGGATTTAATTAATTTAAATCCGTTGATATCGAATTATAAAAAGGGGAGAATTAGAAGATTCTATTCTCACCTTTAACCGCTGATCGTAGGTCCGCCGCGGAAGAAGAGGCGCCGTAGAAGAAGAAGGAGAAGGTCGCGGAAAAGTTTGTTGACGTCGCGGATCGTGCGTCGTCAAATTCCGGTTCCGTCGTTCTTCGCGTTCTTCGCGTTCTTCGCGTTCTTCGCGTTCTTCGCGGGGAGAGTGGAGGTTTAGAGGATCTCGCACAACAGGAGGATCCTCCAAAATACACAAGTTTGTCTATTTTATTATTTTTCCAACAAACGCAAAATGCGTAAGTAACGACCCATTAAATTCGTTGAATTTATTAAACGAATGAAACAGTCCATTTAATTCACGAAATAAACCGCCCAATTAAATGGTCTGTTAAGAAATAAAGAAAACGCGTCGGTTGACCTTTCAGTTACTTTGACGGGTTTTCGCGGGTGCGTTACTTAGCGAAAGAAACGGCGGGGCTCGTGCGGGCCCTGCCTCACAAATATCCTACCAAGAGGGTAGGATATTTCCGGATAGCACCCTATCCGCTTTAACTCAGTTCAAGTGGCTTCCAAGTGACTTCCAAGCAGCTTAAGTGAAATAAAATAAAGTTGTCGCACAAATTTTATTTTATTTCTGTCTTAAAGCCCCAAAATTTAAAAACCACGTCTGAGAAAACGCAACTCCGGAAGAGGCGTTTCTAAGCAAATACCGGCGCTGCGATTTCATCGGTGCCCTCAGAATTCGATTCCGGGCACCGGTTCAAAAGATAGAAAAACCCGCTCGTCCGTTCACTGAACGTACCCGAGCCAAACTTCGGAAATTGATTTCGGGCACACCGGGCCTCGGAATCAGGTGCCGTCTGAAGCTGCGCTCTTGTAAAATTCCAAACAAAATTAAGAAAAAAATTTCCTTGAAATTTTCGGGTCTTTACATGCGATCAAGTTTTTCTTAAATTTTCTCCATTAAAGAGTGTTATAAATTTTTTTAAAAAGGGAAAATTTGGATACATGGTTCATTAGACTATATGAAATCCAATATTATATTGGAATCTACCAAGTTACATTTCCTATAATATTTTCTTAGGTACACAAAGTTTTTCATGTTTCGATGTTCAAGAAATAAGAGTCTGATTCATCAATTGTTTTGAGATCTGATGTAGTTTAGTTGAAGTTAATATTTATTTTTATGAACACATATTATATATTCTTGAATATAGGGGTAATGTTTTCTAGAATAAGATGATCCACCATGTTATGGTTTTGTGGAAAACCCATATCATTGAATAAACAACATGGGAATTTAAAAATACTTTAAGAGAACGATATCCACACTTTTTTATATATAAATAAAATTGACAGGAAAAAAATCCAAAATAAGAGAATAAAATGTAAAAATTAATGTAATGATATAAAAATAAATATTAAAATTTATTAAAATTCATTAATTAGATAGTTATATTCATTATAAATATATTATGAAATTTTTAAAATGAAAAAGGAAATATTTTTAATAAACTCTTTTCTTATAATGTTTTATTTAAAAGATGAAGTTTAAAAATTTAAACTTTTATTTTTGGATAATAATTTCATCATTTGATCCATCATTTCAATATTATATTACGATTAATGTTTTAGATTTTTATAAAATAATTGATTTTCCAATGAATAGTTAAAAATATTGATTTTCATTCAAAATTGTAGTTTCTATTCTATTTTTTACAAAGGGAGATTCTATTTTGATTATTTTTAAAACACTATAAGTTAAATTTTAATTAATATAATATAATTATTATTTTTTGAAATAAATTTTATATAATAATTATTATACAAATATTTAATGGTTAAAATTGGATTTATTTTAAAAAAACACTTTTTCATCCCATTTTCCCAACTTAATTTTAAATTAAATTTAAACCCTTAAATGTTTTGATTATATAAAATTGATCCAATATTTTTAAATATTATATTTGTTTAAATATATCAAATTTAATTTTCATAAATATAAATTTTAATCTTTGTAATTTTTGTTACCATTGTAATGCGTATATCAGCTAATTAAAGTGAAAAATAAAATGATATGGACTAAAGAATGAACCTAACACTTGAATTAATTTTAATGGATGATTATATCTCATAAATAATCTTCATAATTTAAAATATATTTATTTTTTCCTATTTTTTGTGTTTTTTATATTTTAAATATATTATGTAAATAATTGTAATAAATGTCACAGTACTTTTTTACTAACTATAATATTTTAAACATGGGTATAACAAGAGGATATGATTGACTAAAGTTATTATTTTTAAATATAAAATATATAATTTTCACCATTGAATTATATTTTTATTTTTTATAAAATAAATAATTAACATAAATTCTTATAAAATGATAATGCAATAATTATTCAATTAATAAAAAAACAAATAAAATGATATGAAAAATAATGAATGTAAATTAATTTGAATTAATAATTTTAAAACCTTTTTTTAAAATAAAATGATATGATATTTTTTTAAAAAAATATTCTAATCACTTTTTCTTCCTTGATGTTATAACATTCCACGTAAATGAATATTTTTTGAAATTGACATTACTTATTTTTTTATGAAAATAATATTTCATTAAATAAGATAAAATTAATAAAAATATATATATTCATACATGTGCTTAGGATATTGTTTATAATTTCAACCATGGTCAATTTATTATATGGTTTTTCATTTTTGATAACTATCATGGCCCTTAAGGTGTTAAAACCCTTGTTGTCATGGAATGTGTGAAAAGGGTTAAAAAAGGATAAAAACAAAATTTGACGATAAAAATTGGGATCCAAACATCCCCATATTTCATTATCTGAGAGTATTTAAACTCATAATAATATTATAATTTAATATAATCAATTTTTAAAAATTAATATATAAAAATTCATTTATATTAATTAAATATTTATTGAAATTTCAAGACAACCACTCCCATATCTTATAAAAATCCACAAGTTCTTCACATTTAATAAAACATAAAAAACATTTTTAGTCATAAAATATCAATAAAAATATTTTCCTTACAAACATCCATATATATTAGTGTATATTCTTATCATAAAACAAACCACCCAAATCATTTTTTGTAAACTAGAGGAGAATGTTTGAAAAAGGGCGACAAATTTTAATCAAGAGTTTTTGTTTTATTTATTCTTACACCTTCATTAAATAATATTTAACAATTAATTATTAATAAAACAAGTATATTCCATATATTGTGGGGTTTTTTATGTTAATGGAATAACCTATTTCCATCTCCCCTTCAATAAAATGGTAAAAGAAATGATCATTCATTTGTACGGAAGACTACCACCTCACGAACTCGTCTAATTAGTTTTCCATAACTCTCTATAATATATGGTTATAATGATAAATTTAGTTTTTATATATTATATTAAAGACTTATTTATCATAATAAAAATAAAATAAACCATTTATTTAGTTACCTCTATATTTATTGAAAAATGATGAGGTCATAAGTGCGTATATATGGACTATAACCTCCTTGAAGCGATGCTATTTTTTTCAACACCACATCTCATGAATGAGTTATATAACTATATTTTAAGAAATAATAATAATATTATGATTATTATAAAATTACAAAATACTCCTTAACTTATTTCCACAATAATCATTGTAAAACTGAAATGTTACTCATGTGTACGTACAACCTACAATCACTATGTTTTTATCACTGTTAAATTTTACAAAACATGTTTCATAATTAATATTAAAATTATAATTTATATATAAAAGTTACAATTATGAATTTATTATTGTTTTGAAGATGATATAATAATGACCTCTTTGACCATAGTGAACATATTGAAGTTATTTTGGACTAATGAACCAAATATCATAAATAAAATTGACATAAAAATAAATTATTATGTTATTTAATATAACATGGTAATATGTCAAATAATGGGAATAATATAATTAAAAAAGGTTCTCACAAGAGTAAATAATTAACATGATTCTGTTATTTTGGACGATAAAGAACATACGTGATGATTTGGACTCGAGGTAAGGGACACCGTAACATTATTCCTTGTTTAAAATTAAATAATGATTTATTTTCTAAATCATTCTCTTTCAAGTACATTTCATTAAAAAATGAATTCATTAATATAGAGATTAACAATCTTTAAAATCATTTTATTCTTATTCATTTCAAAGGATTCAAAAATATATGCTTTAAATGGAAGGTTTTAACATTGTTTAAAAAAGTAAAATAGATTGTTATATTTTAACATATGTGAAGAAAATTAATTTTCCCAACTCCATGAAAATTATGTGATGTTTATATTACATTAGAATGGTTCTTTTTTTCATCAAATAAAATCCCACATTTCCCTTTATTTAGGTATTTTGGAATTAGAAATCATTCTTTAAAAGAATATGGTATTATATATCCGAATGTTTTTTGAATTCAGGTTTAAAATTGTTTTGAAATGGTTTTATTCGCTATATAGTTCTTGCACATTGTTTTATCAAGGGTTAGTGCCATTATAGCTCATGGTTTATCCTGATACAACTTCTACAAAGGGTTGAGCCACATTATAGCTCAAAGTTCTTCCCAATGTAGATTATGTGATTGGGGTTCCATGATAGTGTCTTGTGATCCCATTATAGCTTATATGATTGGTTCACCAGATAGTTTTCCAATGCATTGGTTAAGGATTTTCTTCTCCTAAAAATTTTATTGTATTCTGGCCGTATGATTATTCCAATTATAAATGTTCTATAAGTGTTCTAATATAATGATATACTATGGCACCGACATGAATTTATGATGCTTTCTAATGAGTTTTCATGGAAATATTTCTATTTTAAAAGTCATGATGGTGATACTTTTTAATGGAACAATGATGATGTAATGGATAAAAGGTACATTTTTTATGAAACATTTTGCATGGGTTTTAACATTTTTCACTGGACTAATAGATTTATACATTTTATAATAATTATTGATATTTTTTGCTATAAAATTCATTATAATGAGTATAATAATGTTTATGGATGGGTAAGGTAAATGAAGAAGTCATGTTTAATGTCAGAAAGATTCATCACAAAAAAAAATTCTTATTTATTTTAAAAGCATTATGTTGTGGGAAAACTGTACACTCAATATAATAGCCATAATTTTAAAATAATGTTTTGTTTTTTATTCTTTATGATAAAATTATCTAATACAATTATCCTTAAAAAGATCCTTAGGAATTAATGTATGTGAATTCTACTATAAAAACTATAGAACCAGAAATATGTATGTTCAGGAACATATAATCCATCATTATACCCATCAACTTTCATCTCCATAATATGTTATTTATGATAATAAATACCTCATGGATTGTGTATCCCCTTATAATTCCACTTCAAATATCATCATGAAATTTAATTTAGATGGTTGGAGTGTTACCTTCCCTATTAAACATGTTGAGGAGAATGGTGGCTTATTCTGGACCACCATTTTCTATTTCTCATTTCACTTGGTGTCTAATTTAATATCGAAATTAGATTTACAAGATTACAATATCCTATGAACTAATTTGGATTTTTTCTTCTTCTAACCAACCCAAGTGACAATAAACTCTTCCATTCATATATTATCCACCATGGATTTTCCTATCCATTATTGATTGATCATTCATTCTCCAAATTCTTTTACTATTTATCTACGAACCTGGTAATTTAGAAGCATATCGTTAACGATTTTTATATTAGAATACAAAAGAGAATCTACTTTATTTGTATTATAAAATAATTTTTATAAAAAGACATATTTATCATGATGAACATGAAGGTTTATTCCTTTTAACCCTAAATGGTATTGTCCTGAAATTTCTACATGATACAAGATTAGTATGATAGATTTTGTGAATTACACCAATACCAACATTGTTAGTATTTCTTATTAAATTTACCAATACATCCAATATAATCCAAACAATGATTATATTCCAGTTATTTAAAATAGAAACATTAAATATGTCCTAGGATACCAAAAAAATAATACATATTTCTATACATTATTCAAGGCCCTTTCAGATTTCATCACCTCTTGAAGGAATAATTTTAAGCCTATTCTGAACGCTTGTAAGATTTTCCATTTTCATGGTAAGGGCCTTGGATATCTACTTATTAGGAATAAGAGGGTGTAATTATATCCAATATGATATTCTCCACAGAATATTGTATTTTTTGAAAATAAAATATTTTTATGCATATCCTATGAGATAACATATTTTACCTTCTATAAACCATCACATATTTTACCTTCTATAAACCATCACATATTAAAGGATAATCAAATATAAATTGATAAAAATAGGAATAGCCCACATGACTCAAAAACCATGTTCGCAATAAGACAAAATCTCACATTTATGTATCATTCTAATAAACTAAATGCATGATTTTTTTCTATGTTTATTTTAACCATTACAAAGCCTCATAATGTTACCCTAAATTTTATGTAGAATATTGAATATCAAGATTACCTTTATGCATGATGCATATTGGATTTACATTTACACTATCAGTGACTCTAAAACACACTTTTATTAAATCAGTAAATTATGAACACAATATTAAACACATTTCCTCAGGACATGTATATCGTCACATACATAAAAATCATGACACATCCATGTGTGGTTGAGTAAAAATTGTAGCGTGGAATAATTCTTCAAATACCATGTTTCGTTCAATCTATGATGTGGCGTACCCAAATTTCATTGAGGGATTGAATTTGTTAATAAAATTTCTATTTGATTTCCCATGAAAACATTTTTCCTAATTGTACAACGATACCCAAAAATTAAACCCTTCCATATTCAAATATTTTTCTAGCTAACTATACATTATAATCTAAAACTCATATGAAAATTTTCAAACAATTTCTATTATGTACATATCCATACTAGTATACCATTTTCCTCACCACACATTTTAAGATTCTCTTGACACATGATATTTAAATCCCTTTTTAGTACTCACAAACACTTTTATTACACCTCATTCCCAGCTTGGTATCTTTGATCTTAGTTACTTGTATGTCGGGTCATCCTACTTGGGTTCTATTCTTGAGAGTGTTGGCCTATTCTTTTATAGACATCTAATAAGAAAATTATACAAAAACACACACTTTTCTATATACGGATTATTTCTATTCAATAGTAACCAGAACAATCACAAATAAATTTTATTCAATAATTATTTTAGAAAGAACAACTTATAAATAAACAATATGTAAATAATTGATCTACAAAAATCCTCCAATAATGAAATCAAAGGATACTTCTACAAATAATCTAATATAAATTTTCAATAAGGCCTCAATTCAAATCTTCTCATATTATTAAAAAACCAAATGACATACCCATTGGGGTTTAATAAAACTATACCTCTAATTTTTTTCTACTATTTAAAATGAAATAATTTAAATCCTTAATAGAAAATATTGTTCTTCAAATAGTATGATGTACAAACATGAGTATTAATGAAGATAAGTGAAGATGATTGATATACAAAATGATAGAGAGTGGTCTATTCTGTTAAGAATAAGTTTAATAAACTCTCTTTAATTAAAACTATATCATTGAAAGAAAGATCTACTTTAATTTTGAATGTTTAAATTTTATGAAAACATATTCCATTTTGAATCACAAACCTATAATATTTACAAAGTAAAACACAATTTTAATGTAACTTGTTTAACACATATAATGTTTTCCAAATCATTCAAACATAAAAACATACTGTTTTATGAGATAAATATTTTATAATCTATGAGATAGGATTTCTTGAACGATATATCAAAGATTCCCTAATATGAATAATGATACGAGAATAAATCACCCCATAAAACAAATCCTGACTTGGTGTCTTTTACTTCCTCATTGATTAGGATTTTGTTCATATATTCAAAATAGTATATCCTATCCATGAAATACATATAAAATTTTGTTTTATTAGATCCTCATAGTTAGGATATCAATGATAAATTATATATATATATATATATATTGGACTGAAAGTCTTTGATAACATCCTATGTATAGAATTCCATTAATTGGTACTTTATTTTGATGTAGTTCTACCACACCAATGTCATCTAACCTAGTATTATTGAAATCTACCACCATGAAATAAATATTAGTTAGTTATAAAATGTTAACATTGATTAGAAATAAATAAAAAAATATCAATTAAATGTTATAATATACTTATTATTTGTTTTTAATATTGTATTCTATAGTTATGAAACCATATTATAGGTGTAAACCATGAAGCTGAAATATTATGACTTTTTGGTATGATATTCGTATCCAAAAGAATTATTTTCAAATATAATTAATGTTGGTTATATAAGGTGTAGCTCCACTAATATTTTATCTAAGCATATATGAGACCCTAAATTTTATGGTTGAGATATTTACTTTGACTGCGATTACCAAAACAAGCCAATAAATACCCTCATGACAAAATATATACACTGAGGTATAAAAAGATTTATTAGAATACATTTTTTCTAATAATTAATTGTTATTATATTTGAAAATTTCTTGAAATTTATAATGTATGTAATGATGAAGTAGAGGAAATGGAACTTTTTAGTAACTGTTAAATTATTTTCATAAATATCATATACAAAGTGAACATTCTCATAGGTCTTATGTGCAATGATAATTTTTTAGTATAAAAATAATTTAGTAATGTGAATATTTCATATAAAAAGTATAAACATTCATTAATACTGCTTAAATTATATTTATAGACCAAATTACCCTCACTTATATATTTAGAAACATATTAATTAGGGTATAAGTTACATGTTACCTTATACTTAAATAAAAATTAGAAAATATAAATTTTTACCTAAATGGTGTTTTGGTGAAAATATTATTCGAAATATAAAATCAATTAATACAATTTGATGAATTTCAGGAAATTTGTTGAAACAATTTAGCATCCCAAATAGAAATTTGTATTGTTCAGGAAAACCTGAACTATGTGTTACCTTTAAATAAAATATAGTGTACACGATTATAAGGATTGTAAATTTCATTTAACTTATTTTGACATATAAAAAATATAAGCAGATGTTTTGGTGATAGTGACTATAGAAATAAATCTTTATGGGATTTTTGATTAGTTTATTCACTAGGACCACAGAAAAATATAGACTCTTATGGGAGATTTTCAATTCATAATTAAAAGAGAGTTATGTGAAAATGTGTTTTGATAATTTGTTTTCCTATGGAATTTTACTATACGAGACATTGAATAGGTCTTAATATTCATACCACTATGAAGGATCCTTTGAACAACTATTTTCTAGAACATTAACTTTATAAAAACTAAACAGTTTCCCCTCCATGGTGTAATTATTTTATAAAATTTAACTAGTATTCAGGATGAACCCCAATTTCTCGAAGGACACTCTCCCTTTTCAAACTAGAAAAATGTGTTTAATAATATATCTTAACAGGAATTTTTTATCAGATAATAATTACTCACACAATAAAGATAGTTTTTGTGGGTATACTTTTTCGAAAACCCTTTTATTTTTTAAAAAACCTTTTTCTTATTCTATAACAAGACCAAAAAACTTCAAATGTATAATTATTGAAAAGACTTGTTTCACTTAAACCACATTTATAAATTTAAAAAGCATCTAATATTTAGTAAAATTTTGTGAATCATTTCCCTTGAAGACAACATCCTATCTTCACCATGGAAAATATATTTTTATACAAGTCATATCACATCACTAATTCATAGTATCCACAATATAGTGTAGGTCCTTTCTATAAAAAATAAAAATATATGGTATTCTTATTATTAGTAAATTTAATTATACTATATGGTATCAAATTTATCCCCCATAAAACTAAAATCATATGACCTCGATGCCTTACCACATGATCTTAAACTCCATGTTCATAATTCTATTTATAGGATGTAAAACTTCTTTAGATTCCAATCTTTCATTTCATTAAATATTATGGATCAATTTTCTGATTTGACGTTTATGACCACACTATATTTATTTATAATATAAAATAACCTTATATTATTTTCTATATGATATTAAAGTTCATCTTACTCCCTTATTACATGGATATAAACTATGAAATACATTTTTTAAGGGTGACTATTATTATTTCCATCAGTAAAATTAAATAAATCTCATAATTTTATTATATGTGTTAAAACTAGAATAATATCACTTAAAAGGGAAGTCAACATTTTATTTATGAATATATATTTTATAGAAGCATATCATTAAACTACTTGGTTTTGTATTATCATTTACTATGATATGTTTGGATCCCCATTCCATGTTTGAATCCAAATAACCATGAAACGAATTCCCATTTTACATGGTAATCCTTAGATAAAACCATACCACTCTCTTAACACTAAAAAAGGATGAAATATCACTCTGGTAATCCCCCAAAGAATGTTATAGTAAAAAAATAAACTCCAATCATAGTTCTAAATAATAAAACAATCACAATACCTTCCTACCTTCCTTTAAAATATAGATCAAATATACCGTGCTCTTATAAGATTTCTATCCCTAATGTAAACCATATAACCATTTAATATTATTATAAACTATAAGTAAAATGTTAATTATTTATTTCTAATTAATGGTAACATTCACTCTCACATATACTATTGTTTAGTTAATTAATTTATTTTACTAGGGACATGCTAGTGGACATGGATCCTTATATATAGTTAGTGTATACATGTCTGTTGAAGATGTACTAATAGATGAATTTTTTGATGATGATCTAGTGAAGATGGATCCCCAACCATGATAAGTATATAATCAACCACGACATAATACTCTCTATATGATTTCATGTTTTTATTTTTTTGGAATTTAAACAATATAGAACCCTCCATATTAACATATACTTAAAGATCTATATATATGGCTCAAAAATTGTTGAACAGATCTTATACATGTTAAATTTTAGAAAAATTATATTTCCTTTACATGTTGATTTAAAAAACCTTTTTAACTAATCACACAACCAGAGAGATTTAAATACTACTAGAAAGATATCACTATTTATTTATAGATTTAAATTACTGCGTGAACATACTGAATTTATATATGAAATTAGATAAAATTATTAGCATGTCAATTTTATGTGTGTATTTAAACCACGTTGTATCCCTCATAACATTTTTGGATGAATTTAAACATAAACTAAACTTATCACATAGTTTTATAGATTAATATTTAAATGTAATTTTATAACCTTCTTATATATAATTCAATAAAATCGTAAACCTTGTTACATGCAATTATAATTTAAAATTTCAAAGAAACCCATCTTTTTTCTATATGGATTTAAATATATTGTTTCCCTCCCCCATATTTTTTAATTAGTGTAAAATTCCATGTAACCATAATATAATAAGATTTAATTTACATAACATTAGTCATATGTGATTATCACTTAGTATTTTGATTAGGGATATTTCAATTACTGAAGTGGGAGATGATGTAATTAACTGATACACCAAAGGAATCCATTGGATGAGAAATTAATAATTACCTTAAATCTATAAGTTAATATAAAAACTAACAATAAGAACCTTTATGGGATGATTTAAATAATCATCCCACTTATTTTAATTAAATCAAATCCTAGTCTAAATTTCTAAAACACCTAGAGATTATATTGATCATAAATGTCTTAATATGAGATTCTATTAAAAATTTATTTTTATTTCATTTATAATATAGTATTTTATTAACACCTCATTCCCTTCATGTAAAAAGATAACACCTAGAATCAGTGTGTATATTATATTAACAAAAAAAAATCCCCATATATTTTTGGAATCCCCAATTATAAATTTCATTCATTCAAATATATTATCCTCAATATTTTAAAAGATATAATTTCCTCAATGTTGGGTTCAGTAGAATTACGTTATCTTATACTATTATAAGAGGTATATAATCATTTAGATATTAAATAAAATTTATATAATATTTCTAGATAACATTATGGGACCCAATTTTTGAATAAGTATTTCCACAAGACATGTTATATATTATATGGAGTTTGTGGTGTGTTTATATATTTTCAATACCAAAAA
Organism: Viscum album; assembly: GCA_963277665.1. Taxonomy (NCBI): domain Eukaryota; kingdom Viridiplantae; phylum Streptophyta; class Magnoliopsida; order Santalales; family Viscaceae; genus Viscum; species Viscum album. The sequence continues at coordinate 609,042,110 of OY728127.1, forward strand.
CTGTATATATTTTTTCATGAACTATATGATCATTAATGAATATTTTTATCATGTACTGTATATTATAAATATAATAGATTTCATTTTTATTTTCATATTATAGGGAATATATAAATGGACATTGTTATTCTCATCCATTAATGGAAAGTTGTCTTGTAACATACATGTTGATATGAAATGACTTTTAATTTTCTAGTGTTCATGAGGTTGTGGTGAAAGAAAAGATAATCATAATGGGTACCCAGGTTTTTCATTAGTTTAGTTCACTATTTTTTATTCATTTTAAAATCATGATAATAATTTTCATTATTGTTTTTCTGAACATTATTTCATTTTACAGTGTATTAATTACTATATAGACTATTTTTTGTGCTATTTAATACCTATTAATTTTTACAATTTACTATATTCATTTTTACAATATTTTATATTTAGTGGTGGATTTTTTATGCATAAATAATCATTATATAAGATAATTACACCCATATTAAGATGACATTATAATATAAAATACATGTTGGGTAAGTCCCATTTTAGTTTTGGTGGTTTTCACACTTAAATTGGGATGTTTTGGGGATGTAGGGAATTCTAAAGGAATGTGTGCACAGTTTTTGAAAGAATCTAATATATCCACATAGGTATACAAAGAGGGTATATAATTGTAATATATTAGGCACATGATCAAGTATATTATATAAATTGAACATGAAATAATTAATTTCAAGAAAGATATAATATATGGTTAAGAGCATGGTCTCCCAACTAATGTAGAATAACAATTCAAATCAGGCCATGTTGCATTATTTTTTATTTTAAAACTAACTTTATCACATTAAAATATCATTAATAAAAAATTATGATGTTTTATATACTAATGGACCCTTGTGATTGATTTTTATGATTCTCCACCGATTATCAATGATTTATTTGTTCGGTTTGATCATATCGACCTTGAATAAAACAGTATATCTTTGTGACATCTTCAGTTAATAGATATTTATTATTATATATCCTTATAATTCACTCTTAGATCCAATCTAGATTTATAATATCAGGAATACCTCATGTGACTCAAAACCAATGTACACGGAAAGAAAAAAATCTCACATCTATGTATCATTCCATTCAACTTAATGCATGCTCTTTATTATCCTTTTTCTATATCTTTTTTATTCTCACTTTTAAATAGACTCTGAATATTAGCATAAAATTTATTTAGAATCACGAATATCATGGTTACCTTTATGCTTGATGCATACCGGATTTACCTTTTAATGATTAGTGGCTCACAAACATACCTTTATTTAATCTTTGAATTAGGAACAAAGGATGAAACACCTATCCTTATGGAATGTATATCACCACTTACATAAAACCCATAACTCGTCCATATTAGGTCGACTACAAATTTTAGTGTGGAATACTTCTTAAAATCCCTCTTGTTGTTCTATCTATGACGTGGTGTACCCAAATTTTTTGTAGGGGTTGAAGATGACCAAAAAATTTCTATTTGATCTTCCATGAAAATATTTTTCTTTTTTGAACAATGGAACAAAAAAATTACACCATTGAACATTAAATGAGTTTTAATACTACCTATATTTTATAATCAAGAACTCATATAAAAAATGTCAAACAAGGTCTATTAGGTACCTCCCCATACTGGTAGACTATATACCTCCCCACATATTTTATTCTTCTATTAACAAATGATACCAACAACCCATGTTAGTACTCACATGTACATTTATTACACCTCGTTCTCCGCTTGGTTTCTTTGATCATAGATACATGTTTGTCTGGTCAGGCTTCTTGGGTTCTATCCTTGAGAGTGTTGTCCTATTTTTTTATATACTCCTAATAAGAAAATTATCCCAATGCACGTACTTATATATATATATATATTATTTGTATCCAATCATAACAAGAAAAATCACATATGAATTTTATTCCTTACTAATTTTAGAAAAATAACATTTAAATAAACAATATAGAAATAATTAATCTATACAAATCCTCCAAGAATGAAGTCCAATGATACTTTTACAAATCCTATAATATAAAATTTCAATAATTCCTCAATTCCAATATTTTCATATTTTTAGAAAATATAAAATAAAAACCCCATAGGGGTTCAATATAAATCTACCTCCAATGTTTTCCACTATTTTATATAAAATAATTTAAATCCATAATAGGGAATATTATCTTTCAAATAGTATGAAGTAAAATAAAAATATTAATGAAGATAAGTGAATATTAGAGAGATATAAAATGTTAGAGAGTGATCACTTTTATTAAGAATATGTTTAATAAACTCCCTTTAATTAAAACTATATCACTGAATGGAGGATATACTTAAATTTTGAATGTTTAAATATAATGAAACCATCTACCATTTTGAATCCTTCACCTATAACATTTATAATGTAAAACAAAATTTTCATGTAACTTGTTAAACTCATTTATCTATATTCAAATCATTTAAACATCAATACATACGGTTTTATGAGATAACCATATGATGATAAATGAGATAGGATTTCATGAATGATATATCACAAAATCTAGCATATGCACGATGATATAAAAAAATCCCCACATGAAATAAATCATGACATGGAGGATTTAACCTCATCATGGATATGGAATTTTTTCAAATACTCAAAATATAATAACCTATCCATGAAATATATATAAAATTTTTGTTTATTGGATCATCTTAGTTAGGATATCAATGATAAATTCTTCAAATTTTTAAAAATAGGACTGAATGAAATTGATAACATCCTATGTATGGAAGTCATTTAATTGTACTTGATCTAAATATCGGTCTACCTCACCAAAGACGTTTATGGTCAATATTATTCAAATACACCCCCATGAAATAAATACTAGTCAGTTCTTAAATGTTATCATTTATTAGAAATCAATAAAAAAATATATCAATTAAAATCTATAAAATACATATTCTTTGTTGTTATGATGGTATTCTATAGTCATGAAATCTTGTTACATGTGTAAACCGTGAAGCCGAGAGATTGTGACTTTTTATTATTATATTAACATCTACATGAATTTCAGTCCCATATAATTAATATTTGTTAGAGAAGGGTTTGATCCACTGATATTTCATCATAACATACATGTGACCTAAATTTTATGGTTTATATATTTGTATTGAATTTGATTTACATCATAACCCAATGAATACCATATTGAAAAAAGTATATAAACCTAAATCTAAAAATAATTATTAGAATTAATTTTTTTTTTAAATAATTAATGGTTCTTATTGTGGAAAAAAGGATTAAAATGTATAATGTATATAATGATGAAGTATGGGAAATGGAAAATTTTAGTAAGTGCTAAATTATTTACATAAAGATCCTATAAAAAGTGAACATTCCCATGGTCAAAATGTGGAATGATAAATTTTTAGAATAAAAATAATTCCCTGACAAGAATATTTCATTAAAAAAGATTCATCATTCATTAGAATATCTAAAATTATCTTTAAGATTCATATAGACAAAATATCGCTTACTTTTGTGTTGAGAAACTTATTATTTAGGTTATAAGTTACATTTTACAATACACTTAAATAAAAAATGGAAAATACAAATTTTTACATAAAATTTGTGTTGGTAAATATTTTACTCAAAATCAAAAATCATGTAAAACAATTTCATAAATTTTGGGAAATGTTTTTACAATTTTTTTCACAAATGGAATGTCGTAATGTTATAGAAAACCTTAACTAAGTGTGACAATCACATAAAATTTGGTGTGTTCTTTTCTAGATATTATACATTACATTTAACATATCTTGACATATAAAAATAGGAGGGGATGTTTTGGTGACAGTGAATATAGGAAAGTATATATATGGACATTTTGATTAGTTGATTTACTAGGACCAAATTAAAATATAGACTCTTATGGGAGAATTTCAAATCCAAATTGAAGGATGGTTATGGAAAGCTGTGATTTCATAAGGAATTTTGATAAGTAATTTTACTATACAAGACATCAAATAGGTCATATAATTCATACCACTATGAATGATCAATTGAATAACTATTTTATTAAACATTCATTTTAGAAAAAACTAAACAATACCCCCTCCATGAAGTTAATATTTTATTAAAGTTACCCATTATTCATGATGAGCCCAAATTTTTCATAGGACAATCCCCCTCTTAATACTTGAAAATGGTGTCCTATAATATATAATAACATAAATTTTATATCTGATAATAATTATTCACACACTGAAGATAGTTTTTTTGGTGGTTATACTTCTTCACAAAACCTTTCTTTTTTTACAAAACCTTTTTCTACATCTATGACATGACCAACTAACCTCCAATGTCTACATATTCAAAATCATAGAATCACATAAACCACCTTTATAATGTTGTATATCATCTCATATTTTATATACTTATGTGAAACCTTTCCCTTATAAACAATATACTATCCTCACCTTGGAAAATATTTTTTTGCATAAGTAATATCCTAACCTTAATTCATAGTTGCCACCATATCATGTTGGCCCTTTCAATAAAACCAATAAATATGTGGTATACATATTATTGGTCAAATTTCATATACTATATGGTATTAATGTCACCCCCCACTAAAACTAATATTATATGGCCTCTTTCTTTGTCCACACAATATTAAACTCCAAGATCATAATTCTTTTTATAAGATGTAAAAACTATTTGGATTCCATTCTTTCAAGTCATTATAATTTGGGGATAAATTTTACAATTTGAATATTATGACCACAATATAATGATTTATAATTTAGAATAACCTTATATTATTTTCTATATGATATTAAATTTCTTAGTAATCCCCTATTATAAGGATCTAAACTATGAAACCCATTTTTTAACATCAATTTTTTTGATTTATTTCCTGGTAAATATAATAAATTTCATAAATTTATTAAATGTGTTAAAACTAAAATGTTCACTTTTAAAAGGGAAGTCAAAATATTCTATATAGATTTAGATTTTATAGCAGTATCTCACTAAACTATATATATTTATATTCTCATTTACTAGGATATGTATAGATCCCCTTTCCCTATTTCAATTCCAATAACCATCAAACACATTCCCATTTTACATGGTACTCCTTTGATAACAACCTACCACTCTCATAACCCTACAAAAAAGATGTAATATCACTATTGTAATCCCCTAATGAATGTTATAGTAAATTAAAGTACTCCATTGCCAATTCTAAATAACAAAACAAACACAATATTTTCCTATCTCCTTTTAAAATACAGATCAAATAGACCAAGTTCTTATAATATAATTAACCATAAAGTAAACCATATAACCTTATGATATTACTTTAAACAATATGTAAAATTTTAATCATTTAGTCATAATTAAAGGAAACATTCCCCCTCACATATAATATTGTTTTTTTAATTAATTGATTTTACTAGGGACATGCTTGTTGACAAGGATATTTATATATAGTCAGTGTATACATGTCTATTGGAGATGAACTAGTAGTTGAATTTTTTGATGATGAGCCAGTGCAGATGGATCCCTATCAATGAGAAGTGTACACCAAACCACTACATAACACATTCTGTAGGATTTTATGATTATCATTTGTAGAATTTGAAACTATAGTGGACCCTCCATATTAATCTGTAATCAAAGATCTTTGCATATGACTCAAAAATATCAGAAAACTTAATTATACAGTTTGAATTTTAGACTTAACCTATTTCCTTCACACACAAATTTACAAAATCAAATTAACTACTCATACATCCAGATAGATTTTAATACAATCCGAATCATATCACAATTTTTATATATATTTAAATTGCATGGTTAACATAATACCTTTGTATATGAAATTAGATAAAATTATTTTCACACCAATTTTATTTGTGTATTTAAACCACATTGTATCCATCTTAACATTATTGGATGGATTAAAACACCAACAGAACTTATCATATACTTTTCTATATTAAAATATAAATGTAACATTATAAACTTCTTATATATATTTCAATCACTTAAAATCATTTGTTACATTCATGGATAATTTTAAAATTCAATGAAACCAATCTTTTTTCTATATAGATTTAAATCTTATAATTCCCTTCCACATATTATTAACTTATTGTAAAATTCCATGTTCCAAATGTACAATCAGATTTAATTTACAAAACATCATTCATATGTGAGTATCACATGATGTTTAGATCAAGGATATTTTAATTATTGATGTAGAACATGATGTAATTAACTTGTACCTTATAGGATTTCATTAGAAGGGATTTTAATAATTACCTTAAATCTATGAGAGAATATTAAACCTAACTATAAGAACCATTGTGGCCAGATTTAAATACTCAACCCCTTGATTTTAGATAAGTCGAACCATGTTAGTCAAAACACATGAATCACCTAGAGATATATTGATAAAAATGGATAAATATGGGATTTTATTTAAAATTTCATTTTATTTCAGTTATCATATTGTAGTTTATTAACACCTCACACCCTTCATGTAAAAACCCTAACACTTAGAATTAGTGTGTATATTATATTAATAGAAACATACTTTCTTTATATCTTCAGAATCCCTTAGTATAAAATTAATTCCTACAAATATATGATCCTTAATATGTTAAATGACTAAGTTTAGTCTATGATGGGTTCTGTATAATTTCTTTATCATATACTATTATTAGTGGCATATAATCTTTTAGATATTAAATAAAATTTCAATAATATTTAATTTTATCATTATGGGGACACAATTTTTGAATAAGTATTTCCACAATCCATATTATCTATTATATGGTGTTTGTGCTGTGTTTATATATTTTCAATACCAATAACTATATATATTTTTTCTTCAACTATTTAATCATTAACGAATATTTTTTATCCTCCATTGTTTATTATAAATATAATATATTGTATATTTAATTTCATATTACGTGGAATATATAAATGGGTATTGATTTACTCACCTATTAATGGGAATTGGTGTAGTAACCTAAACATTGATATGAAATGAATTTTTCGTTTCTAGTTATATGGAGGTTGTGGTGCTAGAAAATATAATCTTAATAGGTACCAATGTTTTTTCATTAGTTTATTTCACTAGTTTGATGCCATTTTCATTTCATGATAACAATTTTCAATATTTTTATAGGGACCTATATTTTATTATATAGTGGAAAATTACTAAATAGACTATTTTGTGTGCTATGTAATACATATTTCTGTTTACTATTTATCATTTTCATTTTAACTATATTTTATTTTTAGTGGTGGAATGTTGATGCATGATTAATGTTTCTATAGGATAATTAATCCCTTATTATGTATAAATTATAATAAAAAACATAGAGGGTATGTTCCGTTTTAGTTTTGGTGGTTTTCAAACTAAAATTTGGATGTTTTGCAGAAGTTGGAAAAACTGAAAGAATGTGCGCACAGTTTCTGAAATCATCAAATATATCCTAAAAGGAATAAAAAAGGTGTAGAATTGTGATATATTAGGCACATGATCACCTGTACTATATAAATTTACCATGAAATAATGAATTTTAAGCAAGACATTATATGTGATTAAGAGTATTGTCTCTTATATAGTGTAGAACAAGAACTTAGATCAGGGTATGTTGCATTATTTTTTGTTTTAAAACAACAATTATCCAATTAAAAATATAATTAATAATACATTATGATTATTTATATAATAATGGACCATTGTGAGTAATTTTTCTAATTCTCTGCTGATTATCAATGATATTTTTGTTAGTATGGATAAGATCATCCTTGAATCAAAGAGTATATCTTTTTGATTTCTTTAGTTATTAGATATTTGTTTTAATATCTCTTTATCATTCAATATTATAAAAATTTTACCATGGTGGATTTGATCCAGAGTGATGAATTATATATTGTGAGTCATAAATGGAATATTCATGATTATTTCTTTATAGTACTTTTGGATGTGTTGGATCATAATTATAGATGATTGATCATGGTATTCATGCATAATTTGGTATTTACCATCAATGGTAAGTTACTATAATCCATTCCATGGTTGATTTTTATTTATTATTATAAGATTTATATTATTTATATACCATTTTCATTTGGTTTTTATTTATTGAATAATCATTGGATTTGTTATTTGGTTAAAATTAGGAATTTTTTTGATATTTGGGATACATAGAATTTGTGATATTAAGAAAAACAAGGTATTTTGTTTAAATTAAAAATTTCTATATGATTGTTATTTTTTCATAATTTAAATGAAATTAAGGAAATTTATCTTGAAAAATATATAATTGAAAATTATTTTTGAAGGGAATTTTTTTTCAGCACTAAATGGAATTTGGTATGAGGAATAATTGAAAAGTGTTCAAAAAAGATAGAAGAGCATAGAAATTTGTCATTAATATTTTTATTTTTAGATAATGAGTATGAAAAGGGATATTATTTTATAATCACTCAAATATGTGTTGAGAAATAATGGTTTTAACAGCCCATGATTTTAGTATGTCTTTCCCTTTATGCAAAATTTGTGTGTTCGATACATTGTGATACAAAAAACACCAAACCAAATAGAAAATAATATTTTATGGTAGAATGTTACAATGAAAAATGAAATAAATTTCAATATAAATAAATGAAAATTAAATAGTAATGTTACTAAAGGCAATAAACAACAAATAAATAAAACAACAGAAAGGTTGAAATGCTCATTATCATGATATTCTATGAAGACCAAACAATGGATAATTATTATATAAAGAATAAAAATTCATAGAAATATTAAAAAAAATCTACATAATGATATTTTTGAATATGATGAATGTTTTTTGTGATATAAATAAGGATATATATATGATTTTAATATAGCTGATAAATAAATAGTGATTAGTAATGTAAACATTGGATATATGGTCATTTGATATTTGATCCATATATATATAGTAATTGGATTCACTGTTATCTAATTGTTACTTTCATTTTGTATAATTTCTAGTAAAAAATTATAAAATAATATAATACACATAAATTAATTAATTCAAGAATGAAATAAAAAAACTTTTTTATAAAAATATGTATTTTATCTATAAATTTTTATTATCACAAATCAATGAATTTTTTTATAAAATTGAATGATTCTAATACCAATGTATTTATATAATTTAACAGTTGGATGACAAAAAATTAATATCAATATAATGTAATTAAAAAATTTTAATTCTAAAGAGGGATATTAATTAAAGATTTTTTTTTAGAATTGTGTATATTAATTTAATTAAATTAATTACTTTTAAAGGATAAATATTGTAAAATTTAATGTCTCAAGGTATTAAAAAATAAATTATAACTCGTTTAATTATTAATTTAAATGAGGTAATATTATGAACACGTAATTAAATTAAAATCATTTTTCATTAATGTTTTTTCCATATAATTTATTTTTTTATTTAAAAGTAAAATTTATCATATCAAGAAATTTAATTAGATTAAATGGAGACTAAATTTTAATTCATATTATAAAAATTAAGAAAAAAGGTCACCTTTTATTTGAGTCCTAAAAATAATTTACCAAGGAATAATTTAGACACCAAAGTAGAGGATAAAATAACATTGAAGGGTTCTATTTTGTGGAAAATACTGAACATATCGTAAAAAATTATTTATAAATATATGTATGAGTTAATGATCGATCACCCCATATCCTCTCTCCATTATATTTCCTCTTTGGGTCAGCTTACCTTAAAAATGATATTTGTAGAACCCAAGCTTAAATTATTTTATGTGAAAACTATATTTCAATATAAATATATGAAATTAAAATTTTAATGTTTTTTGGAAAATAAATTCTAATTTTATATTACAAATACCAATTTTGAACTTAATAGGTCAAAATAAGTCTGCATTGAATTTTTTAAATTTTTCCACATAAATATGCTTTTATGAATAATTGAAAATGTAGTATTTAAAAATTTAAAATTTTATTTATAAATTCTTATATGTAATATTTCTAATATATTGACTATAAATTTGATATACATAATGATAAGATCATTTTTACATAAAAAGCGATATTTTTAGAAAAAAAAATTTAAAATTATAATGTATTTCCATTTTAATTAATTAAAATAATTTTGAATAATGAATGATCCTTTGAAATTATATATATAACTATATGAAATTAAATCTATATGTTTTTTAATACAAGTCATATATTTAATGTATGATCATCTTAATTATGAAATAATGTATGCCGTAAAAACAAGTTTTCGATATTTTTATAGGATTATTTTTAAATTAAATTATGAAACTTATGTGAATTAAATTTTATAAAATTGATTATGTTTTGGGAATTATAATAATTAATTTCAATTAATAATTCCGACTTAATTTTTTATCATAATGAACAATAAAAAAATAGAAATTAATTACTATTAGTAAAGTTAAAATGGGTTAATCATGGGTTAATCTATAATGGTAAGGGTTAAAATGACCAAAATATTTTTTTACCCAAATAATTTTCATTTATTTTGAACATAAACTTATCACCTTATAATATTAATCATTTTGGATCCATTTTCCAAAAAATTTACTAAATATTATTTTAAAACACTAAAAATTTACAAGTGTGTCACCCCCACAATTATAACGGGGAACATCCTTCCCACACATATTCATACCTTTGGATCTATTTTTCATGACTAAACCCTACAAAAATATTTCCTCAATATCCATATAAATTTTTGAGGTGTTTCTCTTGGATAAATAATATCCTAAGAGTTATTAATAAGAAATCCAAATTTCATTTTTTAGAAGGGTATTTTCTTCAAAAAGCTATTTCATTATAATTTTTCTTTTACCACCTACAATTACAACATAAAAATTCCAATATAATAATGATAGTATCTCCCATAAATTTACATTTTATTATGTTGATATCATAATATTTTTCTATATCATTCTTTATCAAATGGGAAACAAAACCATCACTCATTTGTATAGTTGACTACCACCTCGTGAATCGATATAATTTGATTTCCATCACCAAATCAAATGGATATTAATAATAAGGAATGAAATGAAAATATATTATATTTAAGAAACAATATTAATTATATAAATATAATATATCTTATTTTTCATTAAAATTTCTCCAATTAATGAAATTATAATTTTTCTTATCTGTTTATATGGAATGCCATCTCAACGATGCATTGTGATTCGTTTTCAAAGTTCAAATTTTATGAATTATTTTAAACATATATCTAATAAATAAATATGATATTTATAGAATTAGTATCATTATATCGATGATATAACTATATCCTATTTCAAATAACTGAAACTTTGATGGAAAACATGTGATAAGTGAGATTTTGGTGATAAAATTTCAAAATTTTAATTGTTTAATAACATTGTTTTTAAATAATAAACAAAATTGTTTAAATTATTTAATATTTATTTTATTATTTAATAATTTTTATTATAATTGAGAAAAATAAATTTGAATGTTAAAATTGAACGTTTTATAATTGATATTTTAGTTTTATTTTTATGAAATGTAAGAAGGAATAGAAAAGATATTTGACAAAAAAACAAGGTCCACCTACCAGCTACCCCTTTACCAATGCGGAAAAATGAATAGTAGTTATAGAGGTCCTAATATCCAAGGAAATATTAAGAAAAGTCATATGTCTAGGGTAGGGCCTTGCCTAGGTCATTATTGGGCGATTTTTTAGCATACCTAGGACACACCAGCCCATTGGGAATCTTCGTGTAGTAGTATAAGGAAAAGTTATCGGTGTATGGTGGAATACGATGATCAAAAGTGTCCACTAACATAAATGCAACTTTATCAGGCTAGTATCAGGGGAATTTATTATTATATAGGAGAAAGGGGGTTGTATTTTCTGATATGGGTTTGTGGGAAATGTAGATACAATTCATTTTAAAAAATCACCATAGTTTTAATTCAGGATGCATATTTTTTTCCCCATATATTTCATTCCTCGCCTCATAAAAGAAAAAATTAATTATACCACTATAAGAGACACTAGATAATTCCATTACTCCCACTTCTGAGCCATGGTATCAATCCATCCTTTTAAAATGAATCCTAGTATCGAGATAAATTACCTCTTCAACCTTGGATAAGCCCCATGAAAACCTTAAAATATGAAGAAGTAGCATTCATCGCTAGAGGAGAAACCATGAAATGCATCTATATTTTTTAGACTACTAAGTTGTAGCCCATTGATATGTGGTGTAGTGTCAATAAGAATGATCAACCAAATAAGATATATCATCATTGATGAATAAAATTTCACTATAGACAATAGTTGACCCAATAATGAGAAACTACACTTTACTCGTGAAAATGTAAGCACCCAACCTAAAAACATATTATTGTTATTTTATAACTATAAATCAATAGTTTTACCAATAATCATTTAGGGTTCGAGTTTTAGATAATAAGGAATAAATCTTACATAGTAAACTAATAAATTACACATGAAAACTTATATTATGTATCTATATTTTCACCAAAGGACCCATTTTAAAATAAAATGTCTTTTTTTAAGACAAATATTCATAAAATTTATCTTGACATCTTCCTTGTCCCTAAATCTCATTAAAATACTATAATGATAATTTTAAAAACATATTATGAAAACATAAATCTAATTAAGGGATATAAATAAATAAAACCATTAGTCCATTGAATAACTAAAAAACAATGTATTATTTACATTTATCCCAAATTTTATTTATCTATTGAAATGAATAATTTTCAATTGAAAAAACAAATAGTTTTAGAGAAAGTTAAATCATTAAAATAAATATAAATAAAATTAAAACCCTATATTCAAACATAGATCCTGATATTTGTAACACATTTTTAACTTGTGTCAGTGATAACTAGAGCCCAATTAAATCCATACGATGAACACTATGATAACTCCCTCATTTTTCTGTTTATAAGTAAAGGTACATTTTCCAATGTATTGTGTCACCATTTGGGTTCCCCCAAAGCTATAACAGGCACATGTAATGAAATATTTTCACACCCATCATATAATATTTAATGGGATCATGTGGTTCTATCCATTTTACCCAATTGAATAAGTTGTAATTGGCTCACAAGGTTCAATTTGGTCTGCCCCATCATATAAGCTATAACAGGACTATATAGTTCTATTGAGGCTTCCCAATCATATAATAATCAAGTACTATATCAATAATAAATTATTTTTATTATTTCACTTTTACATCATAAAACCTTTTAAAAACTCTTTAAAATTTGTAAAAAAATAAAATTTCGATAACAAAATAACTCTTTCTTTTAAAAGTGACTTTTAAATTAAAAAATGAACATCATGAAGAAAAAAATATCATTAAAAATTATAATGGAAACATATAAGGAAAATATCAAATCATTAAATATTCATGACAATGGTAAAATCCACTCATTATTAATAGGTTAAAAAATTATTTCATTACACATTTGTAAAAAGAGCTGAAAATGAACATTATAAGATGATTTTTAAAAAAAATCTCGGATGTAAACACTCAAAAAAACACCTCTTTGAAATAATTTTAGAGAAATTCATTTTTTAAATGTTTAAAAATATATTTTATTATATATAAATTCATAAAATTCATTTTGAAAACATGGAGATGATAGAGAAATGTTTAGAAAATAAATCTGTAAAATATTTATATTGTGGCCTTTTTTTAGATTCTCTAACATTGAGAATGAATCACCACATGACTTACATTTCTTCTTGAATCATAAACATAGGTTAATTTATACATTCCTGAAAACATTTTTCATGTTTATTATTCCTCGTTCATATATTTAATAGAATTTATTTTTCATTGAAGTCCATGTCAGATGTTTTGATGATATTCAGTACCTATGTCCATAATGGATTTGTAAGTCAACTATAGTAATGATGTCATCATTAAATCATCAAAATAATAATATTAATGATATATTTAACATTATTATACGTAAATTATTTTTTAAAATAAGTATTTTAAACATTATTTTTAAATATGAACTTCATTACAATGATGGAGATGGTACATAGAACGTAAGCCTGAGGAACATTTTCATTTTTCAATGATAATTTCAGAAAGAATGTATGTTTTTTTATTTATAGAGATATTATAGTTTCATATATTTCATATTAATTCTTTAAATATACTTATATATATCATCTATGTGATGTGATGATGAAATATAGATCACATCGCTTTATGAATGTTGTAGTCCAAACGTACATGTGAACGACATTATCATTTTTATATTAAGGATAATGTAAGAACATTAATTATATATTATCCATTAATAATTATAATTATGTCATTCTTATCATATATAAACATTAATTACTCCAATATGAATTATCTTCAAATATGGTTATGGAATGAAAATTACATCGCTTTGTAAAGAAGTACTTTTATGTACACACTAATCATGAATTATTTTTCCATTTAGTGGGAGTAGAGATAGATATGAGTCATCATAGTAACGCAATAAAATTTAATTTTATTTAGGATACATGAAGTATTATTTTATATTTCTTGAATATGATTTGAAGAATGTTGAATAAAAAATAAATCAGAAACACCTGATTAAAAATGATACCTCCTCTTTGGGAAACCATATGTAACCAAAACGTTAAGCATTATAATGTTTGTGTTCTTCCTAAACTATGCCCTATAAAATGAGGGATGTGAATCTAGAAACTTATTTTAGAACATATGGGCTGAAAAAATAGGATTTAAAATTTGAATAAATGGGAATAATTAGTGTTTATTTATAAGAGAGGGGAGGGGAACTCAAGTAATTTCACCGAATATTATAATATAATAAAGCTATTGTAGAGAAAAAACTTAAAAATGGACTATTAATGCATATGGGATTGAAGTTTCTACCATATATTATAATCATTATGTTTATTTGATATTTTTATGATTTTCAAATAATTTAATAAAAAATTAAATCCATAAAATTCCATTGTTGTCAAATTTGATACTATTTATTACATTGACATTTAAAACATCAACAAAATAAGTAAAATTTAAAAAACATATTTCATTATATCATTAATAAATAAATTTTATCTAATTTTTATCACATTAAATACCAAAAATTTTATTTCTTTACTAATAAAATATCATTTAGTTGACTTTTCCATAATTTTAATAAATATTTCATCAATATTGTGAATGAATTTATGGAAATTATTTCTCACTAAAAATTAAAAATTACTTACCATTATGATTATAAATATCTTATATTTAAAAATTATATTTATGTTCTATCATATCATCATTGCAAATACATATTAATAACATTATACTTATTAAAAATAAGAGTGTGAAATTTATTCACTTTCATTGGTTTTAATAAAATCTAAGTCATCTTAGAGAACATGTATCCATTAAATAACTAAATTTTAATCCTTATGTGTTATCAGTAGAATTTTATTCATCAAATAAAATTGGGGTTATTTTTTGGTAATTTTATAGTCTTATCAAATTAATTTTAGCTTTAATTATATGTTCTACCCTTTACCATGGTAAAAAAATTTACAAGGTTACAATTCATATTGACCAAAAATAAAAGGTATTTATTAAATAAATTTGGGCCCTATAATTAAAAATAATTAATCTATTTTTCAAAATTCAAAAAAAAATATTTTTTATCATTTATCTTATAATTAAATCTGGAAATGAGAAAAAAACAGTTTTTCCAAAAAAAGTGATTTTTAATGAGAAACATTTTTTACTAAATTATAATATAAAATCATTTTCAAAAACCTCAACTGTAATTGTTTAAATCAAAAGGAAATATATAAATTTTAAAGCTATTCCAAAATATAATTTCAATTTGTAAATACATGAAAATTTAATAAAATTTTTTATGAACATCAGAATTTTTCATTATTCAATCAAAAATTATACATTTCTGAAAATTATAAAAATTTAGCCAAAATGTAATATAGATATTAGGATTTAGTAATTTATATATATTTAATTAAATTAAATTCCTAAATTTTCATAAATTAGTTATATTCGTCACTAAAAAAATAAATGTGATCCATTCTTGATGAATGTGTATTTAAAGAATAAAATGAATTTATATAAATTAAGTTATCATTTTTCTAAAAATCAATTAATAAATTGTTAAGGAGTGGGACCATAGAGTATTTTAAAATTCATTTAATACTATTAATTTTATCCAATATATTAATTTGTTATAATGGCCATACAATAATAATATTTATTTCATCATTTAATCTAAATGTTGTATAACTTGTACACTATCAAACATGGCCTTTCCTTCTAAAAATAAGGGATGTTAAATTCTTCCACCATTTGGATATTTCGACATAGTAATTTTAAATTCTGGATTGGTAACCTTGGTTTAACTATTCAAAATACCATTTTATAAATCCCATAGTTGAAAAAGTGTTAGTAAAACGTCCACATTCAATGTAACAATGGGATGTATGAAGGTCATCATTAATAACACATAACTAGATTTCTATGTAGGAAAACATTGAAAAATAATATAAGATCTAACACCCATTTAAAAATATAGAGTGATAAAAAACAAGTTCATGAGAAAGAGAATAATTAAAAAACCATAAATATGTTATGGGTTAAAATGGTTATTGATTTCCTGGTAAGAATTGTTAGTGGGTATATTTTTTTAATAACATTTAAATAGAGTTGATGAAATTATTTACTACCTACATTAAGAACACAAAGAATTATACTAACATTAAATGTTTAATTTCAAAATTTAATCTATGTCCACCATAGTATCATATTTTCCTCTTGAAGCTGAGTATTTAAGATTAATTTATCATTCCAAAAGCATTAAAATGGAAATCTATGGATCATTAAATTTATAAAAGATATTTATATATTCCCCTTATATTTATGCATTAAAAAAATACCAAAATGGTTAGGAAAGATAACATAATTTCTCCAAAAGGAAAAAAACATGATATTATTTTAAAATACTTTAATATCCAATATTCAATAGTAATACCCAATGTTCAACATAGATCATTTGAGAATTAATTATTCATTACTTTCCTCAAAAATATTATATTCTAAAAATAAAATTGAAAAATCATAAGTATTTAATTACATAATCATTAAAGATAAAATTAATCATTAATATCCAAATAAAATCAATGAATCTTAAATTCCCACTTTATAATGTATATCCCCAAATAAAATAATCTAAAATATATCCCATTCATTTATATAAATAATCTAAATCACCATAAGGTCTCATTAAAATGACTTTTTCCTCCAATAGATAATCCAATATCTATTATTCAATCAAAATGAAATACTATTCTTATTTACATTAACCTTATAAGATTCCCAAAATATGATAACATTTTGAAATAATAGTAATCACTTAATCACAAAATTATTTTCCAATTCTTTGTAGTTATATTAGATAAAACCTATGTTACCAAAATCAAATTACTCTTCAAAAAACAAATTGTTTCACCAAAAATAAAATGTCATACTCACTAGGACTTCACATATTCATGTGTTAGGTGTTTCACCCTTGTCACCCTTCGGTTGTGAGTTCAATTCTTGAGGCTATACCATAGGCAATGTGTTATTATATGATCGATGAGATTTCATTTTTTTAAATGATATAATTCTTATATCATTACAAAAAATAAAATAAAATCATAAAAGTAACCTTAATATATTAAATTCTAAATAAATATTTTGATATTAAATTTTACCTCATATTTTTCATTCTTCATCCCATAATGTAATAACCCTTAATTAACTCTAAAATATAAATGTATCCAAAAATACCTTAATTTTCATAAAACATTCAGAACATAAATCCTCAAAAGGGGTTCCAATAAAATTTAATGTATGATAACCCATATGATTATAAACCTAGAATGATATCCAAAACTGTTAATAAATCCTCTCATGAAAACATCATAATATAACAAGTTATCTATTACTTGATCTATTATCAATATTACGGAATTGTCCTTAACTAATTTATATTATAGTAATTATAAAACTAGAAATAAATTTTTATTCCAAAATATCATTTAGGTTTTTAGTTTTATATAATTGTGAAAAACTAATATATAGTGAACTCATACATTAAAAGTGAAAAATTATTCTCAATATCCATTTTATCGATAAAAGGAATCCCTTTTAAAATAAAACAAGATTTCTTGGGATCCCATAACTTTGAAATTTTAATCATGATCTTTTCGCTGACCATACACACCAATAAAGTGTAATTTAAATCATTTTAAAAACCAATGATGAGGACCAAAATCAGTCTTAGGGACATACATAAAGAAAACAATTAGTCAAGTGAAAACATGTTAACCATTGTAATATTTAACTTTATCTAAAATTTCATTGATATAATGAAATAAATCAATTCAACATGAAAACACGCTGACCTATAGCTAGAATTAAATCATTAAAACTCATAATAAGAAAATTAAAACCCTTTTTTGAAATATTGTTCATGACATTCATAAACCATTTTAATACCAAGCCTACTATACCTAGAGCCAAGTTAAATCCATAAGATAAACTCTTCAGTAACTCCCTCTTTATTTCCTTCATAAGCCGAGGTACAATACCCAATGCATTAGAGTAATATCTGGGTGCATCCAATATTAAAAGAGTATCTCTCATCATTATCTAGGAACCTGAATCATATAAGCTACAATGGGATCACCTGATGCTCTCTTGACCACCCGATTGTATAATATATAATGGGCTCACCCAATGATATCAGGTGTGCCCTATTCTATATGCTATAACAGGCTCACCCGACACAATATGGGCCATACCAGTGTTTAATTCTCAAGTAAAATATCACTAGTTAAACATTAAAATTCTTGTTGTTTTTCTTCATATAAATTTTTAAAAAATCTAATAATGTCATAAACAAATAACTTTTGGATATTAAAATTCTTTTTTGTTAAATATACTTTTAATATAAAAAACATCACATCATAATAAATCCATTTTCCCTAAAAATAACTATGGATACTTATAAGGAAAGCCTAAAATGTTTAAAATTCCTAATGGATTTAAAATCTAATCATTGAGTATATCATAAAAAAATTGATTGAACTTTTGAGAAATGAAATGAAAAATTAATATTAAAAGATAATTTTTAAAATAATTTTGCGTACACAAATCCTTTTAAAAATATATTTTTGAAAAAATTTGTGATCATTTAAAATATTATATTTCTAAAAAATTAATTTAATTATAAATAAATTATAAAGAAAAATTAAATACATATACAAGAGATATAAATAATTAGAAAATACATCTTGAAAACATTTAAAATGACGTTCTTTAATTTAGTAGTATCAAACCATGAATTTGAATCATAAAGTTAGTTCAATATTATAATAATTAATCAACATAGGTTAATTTATAGTTTCCTTTTGACATTTATGTTTTTATTATTCCTTATTCTTATGTTTTATACAATTACTTATTCATTTTGGTTCATGTTAGGCATTTTGAAGATATTTCACACTGAAGTCCAAAATAGATTTAGTATGTCAACTATGGTCAATGAGGTCATCATTTCATCATATCCAAAATAATAATCACCAAATAATGAAACTTTTTATAGATAAATTATTCTATTTAATCAATAAATTAAATGTTCTTATTAAAAATTAACTACATTTCAATCATGGAGATGGTAGGCCATACGTACACACAAGTAACATTTTAATTTTTCAATGATTATTTTAGAAATAAATTTTGTATTATTTTATATTAATAGGATTATTATAATATCATATATATTTTATTAATTTTCTAAATATACTTATATATAAATATATCATCCATGTCATTTGATGAACAAAATCAAATCACAACACTTTGTGTAGCTTGTAGTCCACACGTATGGACGAATGATG
Organism: Viscum album; assembly: GCA_963277665.1. Classification (NCBI taxonomy): domain Eukaryota; kingdom Viridiplantae; phylum Streptophyta; class Magnoliopsida; order Santalales; family Viscaceae; genus Viscum; species Viscum album. Next base: position 609,062,160 of record OY728127.1, read on the forward strand.
CTCTCTTTTTTTATGTTTGAAAATGTAAGAGCTGAAATAATATATTTTCCTTATAGGATGAAAAACAATTATTCATTTATATCATATATAAACATTAATTCTATCATTAAAATCATTCTTAAAATATACTGATGAAATGGGAATTCCATTGGTTCATACAAAGGAAATCGACACTACCCACAAATAATGATTTATTTTATCATTTAATGGATATAGAGATAAACATGGATCATTCAACTAACATAATAACCATTATGTATATTAATTATATGGTAATTATTATTTTATCATGTTTGATGTATATTTTGAGGAGGTGGAAGAACAAATAATATAGAAACACTTGATTAAAAATGACCACTCTTCTTTGGGACACCACCCTTTTATTCACAACTTAATCCATTTAACGAAGGTGTTACATCTAAAATAGGACCTATATAATTAGGTGAGGGTTTATTGTAAGATATTTAGGTTGATTTCTCCCAAAACATAATGGTTTTTATGTGCTATGAAAGGGGGATAATGGGTGCCCAAAAATTGAGAGTGTAGGGGAACTCCTGGAATGTCTCAAAATATTAAAACATAATAAGGCAATTTTAGAGAAAAATACTTCCAAATTGACAATAAACTGACATGGGATTTGATTTTTGAAAATATATTATTCCCATTGTATTTATTAAATATATTTTTTTATTTTTTTCAAATTTAATAAAATAATAATATAATGAAATATCATTGTTGTAAATTTTTACATTGTTCAACACATAGATATAAAAACATCCTAAAAAATGAAAATTAAAATAGAAAATTTATTCTATAAATAAAATTTAAAGTTCATATATAAAAAAAATTCACCTTAAATATCTCAAATTGTATTTTTTATAATATTTTAATATCATGGAGTTTTTTTATTCTATTAAATTGTTAATTCATATGTGTTGTGAAATAATTTATGCTATATATTATTTCCGTAAAAATTAAAAAAATTTATCATGATGAAGATAAATATTTTATATTTTAAAATAAAACTTATCAAATAACATATCTTTTGGATAACCACATATTAAAATTAATATACTTATTAAAACTAAATGTTGTGTGCTACCAGTTTCTTTGATTTTACTAATACATAAGGCCTTTTTAGGGAAAAGTGACAATTAAAAAACAAATATATAACCTTAGGGGTTAAGGGTAGAATTCAGTTCATCAAGTAAATTTTTTCCATGTTTTGTGGAAATATTATAGTGATCTTCATATTATTTTGACCCTTAATTATAAGATTTTCCTTTTACCGTGGTAATAATATTTACTAATGTTATTATTCATATTGATAAAAAATAAAGGGGATAGATTAAGTAAATTTATAAAATTTGATTACAAATAAAATATAATTTTTTTCAAAATTCAATGAACAAATTTTTCAGTATTTAATTTAAAATTCAATTGTAAAAAGGAAATGAAATAATAGTTTTTTTAAAAAAAATGATCTTTTTAAACATGAATTATTTTTTGAAGAAATTCATGTATAAAATTCATTTAAAACACCATAATTTTATTACTTTAGATCAAATGAAGAAAAATTAAAATTTAAAACGAATACAAAATATAATTTTAATTTTAAAATGCAGGAATAGAAAATATAATTTTTTTGTAAAAACTATATTTTTACATATTCTTTCAAAAATTTAACATTTCATGAAATTAATAAAATATCACCATGAAAAAGTTTTTATATGACAATTTTAAAAATGATATTAATTTCACAATACAAAATTTATTTATTTTTAAGAAATTAATTATTATATTAGCTCACAAAATCAATAAAAATCAGTCTTTAAGAATTTTTATTTCAATAATAAAATGACTTTACTAAAAAGAAGTTATTAATTTTATAAATTATAATAAATAAATTATTATTGTGTTGAACCATAATAATTTAGTTAATAATATTCATTAATAAAAATTTAACTACTACTATATAATAGTCACATAATTACCATATTTATTTTTTCATTAAAGATCGATGTTGTGTAACTTGTACACGATCAAACAAATTCATAACATTTAAAATCAGGGGATGATACAGTCAAAGCAATTATATAGTGTCCAGTCTGAAGAAGATGATGAAGAAGGATGAACCTCCATGGAACTAGTTTCATTATAGTGAGCTTGATGAAAAGGTAAAAGTAATTGTGTTATAGAATACACACTCCAATGAGTTGTGAAGGTGCACATATTGGAAAACCCATATTTAAATATTATAATGAATGAACTGGAATGATGCACTATTGTATAATGCACTATTATTTAGAGTATTTTGGATCAAATTTTAATTGGATGATAAAAAATAAATATGAAATAGGACCTTCCCTGCACTGTGGAGGTATCCTATAAGGCAGTAGATTTTTTTATGTGAGAATGGGTGTTGATAAGCTAACATCATATGCATAAAGAAGATAACCTACCAAATAAGGTTATATCATTGAGTTCCTTGTTTCACTATAACCATAAACATACTTGAATTTGTAATATCTTCGTTACTTGTTCTATTCGATAGTGGAGTATTAATATTAATAGTTATTAATACCCGATTTCTTTAGGATTTCATCAATATTAGGCTTCCAATAGAGAAGTTTTAAAAAATAATATCTTCCGTGGAAGTCTCTAAATCCATGAAGGGGATTAGTGAACTCATTAAATGATTGGATATAAGGCCATGTTTGATGAAATTGTCATGTATTTAATTAAATATCATGTAAAAACTGGATATAATTATTAACTAGAGATTTGAATTAAAAATATAAAAGAAGAGAGAGATGTTTCTCTCATGAGGTATAAAAGGAGGAGGCTATGGTGAAAGTGGTATCTTTGGGACATCAACAAGACTGAGACTGGATATAAGAAGTTATTTAATACCAATTCTATTTTTGTAGGTTATATTTTCATTTTCTATATGCCCTCATGATTAACATGACTTGGTAAGATATTTTGTGCCAATCTATATATAGAAGGTGAGTTGGCATAATTACAAGGATTGTTTTTTATTGAAAATTAATTGGTTGAATTAATTTTTATGTGCTTTTGTATATATTACTTTTATCTATCAGGAATGAATAATGCATAATGAGAAGGTAATTTTCATTTATAATTCTCCATCCATTGACCCTCAACCATGGAACAACCATTTCATGAGAATGGGATCATTGTGTTTGAAAAAGGATCCAAATATATTTTTATGAACTAACATATGATCTATAATGGGATGATGAGGATCATTATTTATAGTGATATAAATCTAAGAGGAGGCACAATCAAAGTATTTTCCAACACAATTTAAATTAAAAATAACAAATAATTTTCCATCAATACGTTCCGAAACATGGAAAAACATATTCCTGATACATTCATATCATCATATTTCAAGACCAACCAATAAAAATAGGTGTTATTTTTATATATTGGTAGTTTTTGTGATTAATATTATTTGGATTTTTCTATTTAGTTCTTTATATTTTTCTAATTCATACATTTTCCCTTTTGTCTATTTTTTGAAAAAAAATCATAATCCTTTTATTCTATGAGTGTAAAATGGATGGAAGGAGATCCCACTTTTGATCTTTAGATCAAATGCATAAATATATGGAAAAATCAAAACACACACTAATAAGATAATAAAATGAGTGGAAGATAAATTCAAGGAGATGAAAAATGTTTTATAATTAGAACTTTGGGAAGGATAAAAAGTTTAAAGAACAAACCAAAGGACGAAATCAAAATTTCACTATGGATCACCCTCTAAAATGGGGGCTCATCATAGTATAATTGAATCTACCATCATACCTCAACATGTCGAGATAATGGTATTATTGATTCAAAATATCACACAATAAGTGAAAGTTTTTAATGTAAAAAATAGAGACCCCATTTCTCATATATAGAAACCTTTGGATTTTTTTGATACTTTTCATTTCAATAATGTCCCAGAAACATATTGAGACTACATCTATTTTTATTCTCACTGATCGAAAATCCATGAGAATGGACTTAGAGCCAACCTCCACATTCGATAAAAACATAGGAGTATTTTTTAAGGATGTTGTTAATGAATTTATTTCTACATACTAAATAAATTAATTTACATATAATTATTCTATTATTTGAGAAATTTTCTAAGGATTCATTATATAGTTAATAGGAAATATTTAAGTGTTTAATTTGGTGATTCCTTCATCAATTTATCAAAAAGTGGTTTCTAATAAAAATGTATTATAAGTTATTTTCTCAAGGTGTTAGGTCAATTTGGACACAGCTACAATAGGATACCAAATTAAAATGTTTCCAAAATAACATTATGAATTATTGGATGACATTTCATGCAATAGTTTCCAATGAATGTTGGGGGAAGGACCGCTACATGTTGTTCACATGGTGGAAAATATCTTGTTTTCCAAATAGATAAACTAAATGTCAAGGAAAAGAGACATAATTATATCCAGTAAAAACCCCCAAGGTATAATTTTGACAACATAAAATATGATTATTATAATAGACAACATTATGTGAATTAATGGAGGCCACAACAGCCACAACAACAATAAAATCAAAACCACGAATAAAGAATCTATCGAGGATAAGGATTTCAATCGAACAACCATGTTTTTCTAACACATCATCAAGTCACAACACTCATATGTCAAGTACATTATTTAGAGGATCCCCTAGGGATTTTCATGAAAATAACTAGAGCTACCTTGAATGAGTTTATATTCTGTTCTATGAATCATGGTACAACCATAAAGGATTCAAAGGTGGACTCAAGAAATAAAATGGATTCCTAAAGAACATAGATATAAAAATTTGAAAAATTTCTAAAAATAAATAGAATTTCCAAAATTTGTTCTTCCATGTGATACATAATATTTAAGACATCATGAGTATAAATCCATCACCAAGAGGAGTGGAAAGATGACCCATGAAGTTGGGTTAAAAGTTGAATAACAAGATCAAAAATATATAAAATGGAAATCAATAGAATCCCAACTACTAGTGAAATAAATATAAGAAATAAGGAATGGATGTTTACAGATATGTTTCAAAATACCTACAACCATATTTACCACCACCACCACATCTAGAGAAATTAATGATGGAAAAATTTGACAAGAAAAGGTTATTATTAAAAAATATTTTCAAAAATATGCACATAAACATTCCATTCAGTAATGAAATTCAAATTATTCCTACTAATTGTATTTTTATGAAGGATCTGATGATGAAAAAATGAAATTTCAAGGAATTTTCAAACACCCCCATTAAAGGGATTTGGTTCATTTATAATATTAAAGATCTTTAAAAATAAACAAAGTGATACATGTAGTTTCTCTATTCCAATTGATATTTGTTCCAAATGTTTTGTGGATTATTGTATGATTTAATAGAAATTGTGAACATTATGTCATATGAAACATTTAATATATTTCTATTGATTGAATGAGTCTAACATTATTGATGATTCTTCTTGTGGAAAAAAATAGTGATACGTCCTCGAGGACTACTCGACGATGTCATTTTCAATATATGAAAGTTATACTTCTCAGTAGATTTATTACTACCGCACCTAGAAAAGAAGAAGAAATCAATATTCTTAGGGAATAAACTTCCTAGAAACAGAGTAACACCCCATTATTTTTTTTGAAATTGATTTTTCAAATAAATTAAATTTTTTTCGATATCTTCCATTTTTCCCAACACCGAGTTTTAAGGAAACAAGACATACTATTAAAATATTATAATTAAATATTATAGTTGTCATAGCCATTGTAATAGATGGTATGAATAAGATTAACTAAATTATTTAAATATATTGTTTTCAAATATATATATATATATAATTAATTATTTGTTGACCAAATTATTAGAAATTAAAATAAAAACGATATTTAAATAATATAAATCTTTTACTGAAAATTATATTTTTTGATGAAAAATACATTTCACCTTGATAAATTAAAAATTTATATTTTGGTGAATGATCATAATAATATTTATATATAATATATTCAATCTAAATTTTAAAATTCAAATTATTTATTTTTTAGACAAGATATAATAATGGATACAATTTTACCCTTACAGGCATTATTTTTTAAAAAATGGTCTTGTAAAATTTTTCTTTCTCATTTTAAAATAAAAATTTACCATTTATAAAATTTATTTTAAAATTTAACCTCATCATTTAAATATTATTTTCAACATTATCTAATTCTAAAATTTTGATAATTTTATGAAAATATATTTTATTTGATTACTAGAAAAGAATACTTGTTTTTATAATGAATTGTGATTTGAATTTAAAAAATTAAAATCACAAAAATTGTTTTATCATGGTATTAAAAGTAAAATTATTTAAATTATATATATATTAATCCAATTTAGATAATTTTAAGGTGTTTTAGGTTGAATTTTTATTTTAAAACATTATCCACTAATGAAAAATACTATCTTCATAACCCTCTTTCTAATTTCATCTACTAGTTAAATATTAAATTATTATCTCCAACATCTTTGAGTTAAATTTAAGAATATTGATTCTTTTTATTTTAAATAATAATAATTTATATAATATTATATGGTCAAATTTTTTTTCTATAATTAATAGTATAAAAAAATTATTTATCATAATTAAGGTAACATTGAGTTTATTGATGATTGGTTAGACTAAAAATATAAGGGTTAAAAGTTACCCAAGACTTGTCCAACAACCATTTTATTGCATTATTTTAATATTATATATTATAGGTTCAAGAATGGACCATTCTCTAGTCTTTTGGCATGTGAAGATTCTAGGTATACGTTTTTCATTTTAAAAAATATATGTTTTCTACTCACCTATATTATAAAAGGCCACCCACTCTCCTCTCATCATCAAAGATTCAAAACCCATTGTTTCATTCATGAAATGGTGTATTTCATTTCATGTGTACGTATGGCCAACCGTCTCAAAAAATGGTGTATTTCATTTTAGTTATCTTACATTTTTTTATTAATATAAATTAATATATAATGAATATATATTATATCTATCATGTTCAGAATTAGAGATATTATTGAACCATTATCAAAGTTATAGGACCAAAAATATCTAATCAAAACATACACACAAAAACAGCTATTATCTGAAATGTGATTTTAACAAGAAACTACAAATTAAAATGTAATAAATGATTATAGGAAATTAATATAGGGTATTATATATATATAATTATGTTATTATAATATATTTATAATAAAATTATATTTATTATATAGGATTCTTGAACATGTAGGAATGAATTCGATAATTAATTTAAGATATTCCATATTTTACTTTTAATTTTTGGAGACCTATGAAAATTAAATGATCATTTCTATTTTAAAATTTATATACTGAACCGTTAAATTTTTTTATCATTAATAATAATATTTTCATTATATTTAAATTTTCAGTTAATTTTATTCTTTATTAGAGATTAGGATTCAGAATATTATTAAAGTAGTAAGGTATTTTCTCCTCACTATTTACTTTTGTGATGTATAGTCCATATTCACAATATATTTATTTTATTTGGTTTATATACTTTCCATTATTTTATTTTATGTTGATTCTAATGAAAATTATTTTCATTTTCATATCCCGTTTCGGATCTCACATTCTGGGGGTTTACAATTCAATATTTACCAAAATGGTAAGGTATTTTTGTAACAATTTTTCTTCTTTGGGACATATGTTATGTTATACACCTATATTCTTTTATGTGGTGTATATACATCCCCTTAAAATTGTAATATCATAAATTAATTTATTATCATGATTTATATTTTTCATTTAATTTTATTCTTTCATAAACCTTATGATTCAAAGTTACCAATGTGGAATGGGTTTTATAACACAAATTCATCATTTATTAGGATTGTTTATGATAATTCTTTTAATAATGAAATAATATAAACTATCTCTCATTAAACTCAATAATTTTCTTATCCTATGGTTATTTCTTCAGAATAAATGGTTTTTATTAATTTTACTCCCTTGATGAACTACTGATTCAAAAATAATGTTTTTACAAAAAAATGACATCATTTCTCTCCTCTATCAAAAATTAATTTTTTTTATAAAATAATGTTTTCGAAAAAAATTTCAAATTTTTTTTAAAATTTTCTTAGTCATTTATTAAATACATTTTTACCCATGTTTGAATTTAAAAAATGATTTTAAAGAAATCTTCATGTCATTTTCCCTACAATAACTATTGGCCTTTATAAAAAATTTGAATGGAATAATCAATTTAATTTTTATGTAATGAATGGTAATTTCTTCTATAAGGAAAAACTGATTTTTAGGAGTCCGTTATAATTTTCACTTTTATTTTCAAATAAAATTATTTCCTAGAAATATTATAATTTTTTAAAAAAAGTTATTTTCAATGAAATTTTATTTTCCTCAAAAAATTTAATAAGTGATTTTTCAAGATTCTTTTATAAGGTATCAAATGTTATTATAAAATAAAAGGATTTTTATATTTTTTTTCATTAGAAAAAGTGTTTTTCAAATCAGAAAGTCTCTTATACTCATGAAATGTTCCAAATGATATTTAAAATAATTTTTGATCTAAGATGACTTCCTTTTCTGTTACATATGCTTTACAATGGAAGTAATCCAAGGATACCATTCTAATTCTATCTCTTGATCATTTATATTTGTGATAACATTATATTTACAAAACCTATTTCTCTTTAATATGTTATACAATGATAAAATGCTTATGAAAACTGATTCTTGTTCTATGGGTTTTGATTTGATAAAATAATGAAGTGATTATGTAACCTAGTTAATTTCCATAGGTTATATTATGATGAAATGTTTTTGAAACCTAGTATTTTCATGGGTTCTAATATGAAGACTGTTTTATAAACTTATGGCACATATATGTATGTTTTTTATTTTGTGATAGTGGTTATGTTGAAAGAAAGAGTAGTGGTTAGATTATAACCAAGGTTGGTGGATATGTTATAATCAAGGTGGGTGGGACCTATATCTACCAATAATTCATTGGTTAATCATTTATATCGAATGAAATACCATATATTGGAAAAGAGAGTGAAACTAGTTCGTCAATGGACTTTTTCAACTATGATTGTCTTGGTGTGATCCTTAACTATTGTTTTGGTTTATGTAGTGAAATAATTACTATATGATATTTCATTTAATAAACCATGACTATTAATGAAATCATATTCGATTCTTAAATTAATTCTACAATTATATTCCTTATGTAATTTTTATGCTTTGATGGATCGTGTTGTTTGATTTCCTTCAAATTCATGTCTTATGAGATATGAATCATTATACCATGACTCAATATTTTATTCTTTAATGTGAATGGTATGGTTTTAATATATTATGTTCACACTATCATACCCATATGAGAAATTTATGTTTATGTATTTCCATTTTTTACACTTATTAAGAATCATAGCTCAATATTTACTATGTTTCCTTTCCCCACATTATAGTGATGGGTATGACATCTGATATATATAATAAGTGTAAAATTTATTTTTTAATATTTGGGAGAAATTGTAGACATCTTATGATCCATTTGATTTTGTTTCTATGTTTAAAATGAAATTTACCTTTACATTCCCCAGGAATGAGTTTTTGTGAGGAAATTAATAATCATCTAAAAGATGTAATATGTTTTTATGAAAATCCTAGGTCATTATAGTTGGTTTCACAAGAAAGGTTCTATGAACCATTGGAAAGTTGGTTGGAAAATGAGAGTGATATCCCTAGGTATATTTATAAGGATATGAATAGGTTTATGTCTAAAGATAATTCTAATGATGAGTCAAAGTATAGGGAGATGTCTCAAAATTTTAGTAAAGGAATGAGCGAGTGGTTTCCATGAAATTAGATCCTTGTCTGGATACTACAAGTGGATTTAATTCTATTATAGAGGTACCTAATGGTGAAAAACGAGAAAGGCGTTCATTGATCTTGACTCTATCATCACATGGTGCATGAAAATGAGCCTTACTGCACATCTAGTTTGATCCTCCTTAGGAATATGATTTCAAAATTCATAAACTCTTTATGAACCATCAAGAATGATTAATATAATGACCATGAATGAACTATGATATGTCAAAGGATTCATAAATAAAAAATAAAGTGTCATTATTTAGATATAATATAAGTGATTTTTCATGGCCATTTGGTTTCCCTGTATGAATATTATTACCGAAACTAATATTTTTGGATTTATTAAATAGATGGAACCAGAAGGATGTGGATTAATGTTTCATGTGATAAACAATGTGTTTATGAAAAATCAAATGGAATGATGACTATAGTAAAGGATACTATGATTAGTAATAATTGGTTATTATTGTATTTGATTATGAATTTTCACCTTATCCTACTCTCAGACACATAAAATAATAGAATAATAGTTTTTCTAGAGAGTTTAGGTAGTGGAGACCATAGAGGTAACAATATTCAGTTCCCCATATGTTGATAATGGGGAAATTCACTCTGTGGAATTTATCTTACGGGTGATAAGATGACTTATGTGTGGATACAAATATAATAGAGAGAGTAATTATTGATGAAAAATGATTGGTTTAGTTAATGCATTGATTGGAATATGGGTCTCACTAAGGTATTATCAATGGAAGAATGTTTTAACTATGTAACATATGGTCATTATGAAATTTGATTTTCAAGGGAGAAATATCTGAAGCGGACCAATAAAGTTGAAAAATTAATGGTTTTTTTTTTCATGATAAAGGGACTAGAAATTACATTTGAAAGGATAGAAGTGTTAAGAATATGATGACGAAACAATGGTTATGATTTATGAAGAAAGTGAAATTATTTATGTGTCTTTGTATTGGGATTCATAGATTTCAATTTTTTATTATATTTTTATTAATAAAATCATGAAACATTAACAGATTTTTCCATAAAATTTTTTCATTAATGTGTGGAATGAATATATAAAATTTTATTGATGGATTAGAAAAGTTATTTATTTGTAAGGCGTTATTATTATTAAGGTAAGATAACCCTTAATATATTCTAGATGTTCCAAAAAGGTTGTTTAGTTTTGATAAAGAGATGACTGATATGGAAAAATGAAATTGTATAATACTAATTACCATATAATTTATTAATGATTTGGTGAAAAAAGTTATGTTTTAATTGATTTAGATTAAAAAAAATTGATTTATAGTATATATTCAATAGTCTGTTATTTCATTTAATAAAGATAAAAAGTTAATATTTGAATGTTTGTATGTTTTCATTTTTATTTTTTGTTAATTCATGATATTACCATTTTTTAGTAAAATATATGATAAATTTATTAACATATTTTTTATGTAAAATTTAAAAAAACTTCATGTTTTATGGGGGATTAATGGTAAGTTTATTTGGGATATTTAGTGACAGGATTTTTAATTTTTTTATTTCAATTTTTTCCAAACATGGAAGAGCCTTAAGATTAACTATTCCCGGAATGGATTAAGTTGAACATTTATGTTATTAGAAAATATATGAAAAAATTATCTTTTTCACAATAACTATATAAATAAGTAATGAATTAATATTATTTTATGAATCTTAATTTCTAATATTTCTTTACCCATTAAAAAATTTCATCGTCATTTCATGGAGTATGATATTAAGTGAAAATTTATCAATGGAAAAAAACTAATGAAACTATTATTTTGTTGAAAAATTAATATATGAACGTGAAATATCAGTCCAATTGAAATTAATAACCATATCAAGATGATATTCTATTAATTGTAACTTTTAATAAACATTTCTTAATCCCATGATGTGTTTCATTTATCTATACAGTTAATAAAAATACATAATCCGTTATATGTATCGATCTCAAAGGTAATATAGTTCGACCATGTTCCTTCATTGAGGGATAAGTAGTTGCAATTTTAGATCATATATATAATGTGCTATAAAACTAGACCACTCTCAATGTCAATGTTTTTGTAGATCAACCTCCTCATAGAAGCTATGTGGGTACCTGATAATGTTATGAGGTATAATTATCCCCAATTATTTCACTAAATGTAATAAATTAATTGGGAGAAGTTAATATTAAAGTGTATATAACGTAACACCATGAATTATTTTCTAATTTGTTTTCCAAATAAATGTAATTTTTTCTATAGTTTTCATTAAATACAACATCAATTTTAAATAAAACATAACATACAATTAAAATATTATTATTTAATATGATAGTTATCTTCTTGAAAATATAACGGTAGATATGGTCAGTATTCCATTAATTATAAAAATTTATTTTCAATACATATATATATAATTTATTCTTTGGTGACCAATTAATTAAAAAATATAAATAAAAAACCTATTCGAAAATAAAATGCCTATTTTTTTATAAAATTTTTTTATGAAAACAATTTTTTTTACCTAAAGAAATTTCAAAAATACATTTTGGCGACTAATTCAATAGATATATATATATTATAATCAATGAAAATTTAAAAATTCATCTAATTTTTTTAGATAAGAGATAAGAATAAATCTAGTATTTTACATAAAAGCTATATTTTTCTAAAAAAATTCCCCCTTTTCTTGATTATTTTGAAATTAATGATTCCCAATTTCATAAAATTTTACTAATAAAATTAACCTATTTTATTAAATTTACTTTTAAAAATTATCTTAGATTGATTTTTTGATAATTTTCTGAAAAGATAAATATTTATTTGAATAATGAAAAATATTGGTTTTTTAAGTATTTCCATTTCTATTGAATAATTAAAAAATATATCTTTTGAATTATGGTGGTTTTAAATTTTAAAATAGTTTAGTTATATATCTATTAATCCCATTTATTCCATTGTAATCAATTTTAGGATTTGTAATTATTTTAAAACATTATATACTAATGAATATTTTCTCATTGAAAAAACACTTTCATTTCACATATGTATGATTAGTTTCAAAATAAATCCATCCACTTTTTTAGTTGATTTGTTGAAAATTTATTAAATATTTGGAATCATCATAATTTATATTATCTAATAAGTTCAACATAATGTTTGACCATAATGAATAGTATAAAGAGTATAAATTATTTACCCAGGTTAATGTAAAAATGGGTTTCCTTGGGGTCAAACTAAAAATATAACCGTTAAAAATGAAAAAACAAACATGACCAACACCCATTGGTTGGCCTTATTTTTACCGTTTTAAACCATTTTTTTCACATCTATAAATGATTTATATTTTTGGGTTTATTTCAAATCCACAATAGGTTGAGTAGGGGGGTTTCAGAAAAATTGATCTTATAGTGTATTTAGCATTTCTGTTAAAGTGGGATTCATTTTCTAGTGGTGTCCATGTTTTTTGTATCTTAAAACCAAAAATTTGGGATGATATTTAAGAAATATTTATTTTCAAGATAGAAACATTATAAATTTTAAAAATACATTGATTTCATTAAGATTGACGTTTTTCAAAGAATGAGAGCTCAGTGAAGGATTATAGTGTCCCAAAGGTTTCAATGTTCATGAAAGAGGCTTCATGAGGAATAGAAAATGCACAATGGAAAGCTAGTAATCTATAAGATTATTAGAATCTTCATGAATGATAAAATTTCACAAAATCTTCCTGGACATGACTAAATAGGTACCCAAAACTCCATGGTGACCATAAATAATTCACGAATGATTTGTTTCCTATAAATAGGTTCCCATGAAACATTTAAGTCTTGTATATAATTTGTAAAATTGATCAATTTACTTGATTTCATGGAGCTCTTATACGAAGGTAATTAGTCCTGAATCGGGAACTCTACATGAGCTGAATCATCAATGAAAAAATAGTTAAGAACTAATTTATTCTAAGAAATTTTATAAAAGGGTAATTTTTAAATAATAAGAGTTTCTTGGAATTTTAGTGGATTATGAAATCTTAAAGATTTCATATGGATATGAGTTTCGTGATGGATATGATCTTTATCAAGAATGGGATCTTCACAAATTTATGTAGCTTTGTGAAGGAAGAAAAAAATTAAAACTAATCTGTTGTTTTTAAAAGGAGGGTGTTTTGAGAAGGGTGATCATGAGAACTTCTATTACTAAACATTTGGTTTTAGTGAAAAGTTAATTTGATGCTATCAATTTTAGACTATGATGTAGGTATAGATTCTTGTTAATTAGGGAATATGAATATTGTTCTAAATATATAGAGGCGACCATCAATTCTATAAAATATGTAAGACTTCACCCTAGGTAGTGAGAAATGGGGAAGTCTATAAAATTGATGTATGGGATACAACCTGTTATCCCATTAACTCTAGTAAATGTAGTGATCCTGGATTAAATTGACCACGTCAAATCATTTGTAATCGACAATACTTAGTGAATCTTAGTAGATTTAGGTACAACTGAAACATTGTCGGTGTATACTCCTTGGACTATCCCTTCGTGGTTATATAAGTAAGACCATTGTTTTATGATTATATCTCTCTATACCATTTTTTTAATAACTACATACCTATATTAGATAAGTTTAGTAAGATCATACCAACATGGGGAAAAGATCTAGCTCATTAAAAGAAAACCATGACACCTTGATTCACCCCTCCCCACTCAGGGTTTTCTAGGGTCCTATAAGTAGTCTCATATCTAACATATAGTTCTTAAATCAACCGTCTTAGGTTTTTTTTCAATATCAATTCATTGAATGTTAGGGGAGTTCCCATATTTTTTTATGTAACTTACGTATTTGGAAGTAGAGAATGATATCGCATTGGTGATCTCTTTGGATTAATTTTTTATTTTCCATAGTTTAAAAGATTTAGTTATGTGATTCAATAGATCCTTCTATGAAAATAATATATAGTAAAAATCCTGATTCATATTTCAAATATCAAAATACTCTTCTTATACACAATCAAGTCAATTCTATTTGAAGGTGATGAGATACCCTTTATCCACGTCTATGTTGGAGAAACTGGAAAATATATTTGAAGGTGAGAAAAAAGTAGATGACGCCAAAAATCATGATTTGCACAATCAGTTTGATGATTAGAAAATAAACCCATATGAAAATAAATTTTTTTATAATAAAATTATTAATTTTTTTTGGATCAATTCATGTTCTTTATGGAAGGAATCAATGATATTGAAATTATGAATAAAATCATAATTTTTCTCCCACATATATAAAATCCAAATGTGTCAGCCCTTGAGGAAATATTTCTTTCTTCGATTTCTCATGATGATATTATATGAAGTATGGTTTTCTATGAAATAAGTTTCAAATGAAAAGATATAACACTATTATTAAGAAAGGAAATGGAATTCAAATCCATTAAAAACATTACATTTTAAATGTTTGTGATGAGGGAGGTTATGTGGATGAAAAAATTCAATCACATTATATTAAAACATTTAAGGGAAGAAAATGGATACCTAAAGGTATATTCCAATGGATTTTTATTATTATTTTAATGTAGGGATCGTCTTCAGTCAATGATCAAGGAGAATCTCTGATGTATAAAGTGAAACCTAAATCACATATAGGTCTCAGAGAAAGTTCCCACAAAAGGGGGAATTCAAATTAGAGAGAAATTATATAGAAAAAGAAGCATCTCCAATGTGGAATAAGATAACAATAGATTTTTAGATTATGTACAACTATATATTAATATTATATTAATGTGTACAGTATAGATACAACTGAAAATGTATAACCTGTGAAAGATGAATATAATCATTCAAATGGTTTTGTGAACCTTAATGTGGATCTTAATGGGAGATCGGGATGAGGTTGACATTAAGTGAATGAAAAATATAATGATGGGAGCCATGTTGAAAGATTTTTTGGATTATGTGGATTAGGTTGAAACATAGATTAATATAATGAAAGGAGATGAAGAAGAACATTTAGAAACTCTTGAACAATCAAAATACATTGTGTAACCTAAACTAAGTATTGATATGCGGGAAAAATATATCCATAATTTTACATAGAGACTGGAGTAAAATTATATGTTTTGAAAGGGACTTGAATAATAAGAAATTTCTCTAAGATATAAACTATAACCAGAATAAAAATCAAGCGACACAAAGAAGAAATTATGGTTAGTGAGGATTTTATATAAATTTCTTTTGAAATGATTTAAACATGGTTATGAAGGATTGGAGAAATAATTAAAAGATAAAATATCAATTTCATGGAAATATTTTTAATTTTCTATGATATAGAGACATAAAGTCCTACAAATAGTATAAACCAATGTAATGAGATGCAGAAAGTTAGACATACAACAAATACACCTTATATCCTGATAGAGACATCTTTAACCCAAATAGAGAAGAGGGAAGATTAATACTAAATTTTTCATATTTAATTGAGAGTCAAATAACTAGACAAATGATGGGTGCATTTGCAGTATTGGAAATGATAATATATTTCCTCTTATAAAATGTGATCTTTTTGGATTTCTGGTCTAAAACATCTATTACTACAAATAGGAAAGGAGCAATATGTATACAAAATAACCTAGAAGTCAAAAAAGTATAATGATACCATATTTTCTATCGTATAGAAGAAAAAAATATCATTTATATTGTTCTGAAAATTCTAACATCGATCATAAAACCATTAAATATAGGAAGGGGATAAGTGGGAATAATAGATAAAGAACCTGAAAATATGTTAATACTAGTCAACAAAAAAAGTTACCAATGAAAATATATATCCCCTTTATGAGAAAAATATAATATGATTCATTCATGAATGTTGAAAAGATATTGGAATGTATACATTTTCCACTACACAATTAGGTATCTCATTGAAAGAAAAAAAAGAAAATTGAGAAATTCAACATGATAGAAATCCCTCTCAGTGCTAAAAGGAACTATCACACATGGATAAATAATAGAGGATTTCCATACCACATAATAGGAAATGAATCTTTATTTAAATATAAAATTATAAAATGATGAGATAAAAAACATATATACTGTATATTGAATGTTTTCATCACAATCAGTTAATTGTTAGTCAACTCTATAACTATAGATTGGTGGTGATATTCAATCAAATGGGGTGCTCTATCAATGGGAATATAGGTAATTCTCTCATGATATGATGAATGAAATATTCAATTTATACTTGTTAGATAGTAAATAATCTACCTATTTCTTTACAAAAAATGTGGAAATCAGCCTATCAAACCAATGGTTGGGTATGATTAATCAACAGAGGTTGGAAAACATAACCAAGATAAATGTTGTGGTGAACATTCCCAATGAAAAGCATGACTGATAAAAGACATATGATTCCTGTTTGCGAGGAAAAAGGGTTTGGAATTTTTATCATATGAGGAACAAAATGGAAACAAATCTTGATATTTTCCACAAGTATGTGAATGGTCTAATGAATGTGTAGGGAACATATGGAGTGTCTTACTTCATTGTTTTTATTTATTGTTATAGTAGAATAGAACATGGGATTTTTATATAGATTAAATGAAAAGTGATTGACTACATAATGAAATATCTCTAAATAGTTGAGAATGATATTATCCACACAATGAAGATATTATGGTATGGTAATAGAACACAATTCACATACATGGAATCTGAAAAATACATGAAAAACATGGGTTCATGAATGAGGTTTAATCAGTGAGAACACCTCAAAAAATGTATTTGTTGAATACATGAATCAAAAGTTGAATAATCTAGACAAACTATATTTATTGAGACTCATAATAGTCAATAATATTGGAAAGAGATTGTTCATGTTATATTGTACACTCAAAATCAGAAATATCTATTTATAAGAGAGGAAAGGATTCCATAAGAGATATAGCATGGAAGAAACCCATCAAAAAAGATTTTTTTTATTTTTGGAAGTATGTGTGTCATATGAAACATATATGGAAATCAAGGATTGTTTATTGATGTTGTATATGGGGTAATATAATAGGGATACTCTATAAATATTAATGAATACACATTCTACAATTATCATCTTAACAATATTGTGGAACGTAATGATTTCATGATCATTGATGAAAAAATGAATTACATAACGAGATTATATGTTAATATGATTGAAGATGAACAAAAAATAAATGATGGAATGATTAAAATATTGAAATTTTATAAGTCTTGCCTAACATTCAGGACTCACAAAATGATGATGATTCAAAATTAGAATCCGAAAAGGAAACTGTTATTTAAGAAACTCTATCTTAACCCCACAAGAGATATAGAAGGGTAGGAGTAGATCAATCCAATATCATTTGATAATGGAACCCACCTACATTGTTATGGAGATTGAAGAATGAAGAACATTATTTTCTCCTATCAATTGTGTTACCAACCTCTATTAAGGAAGCAACAAAGGATGGATCCAGGGATAATTTCCTAAATAAATAACTAAATTAAAATGACAATAATAGAATTGGGACCTTTTAAAGAGTCCAGAAAATTACAATATGATTGAAAAAAATTATGCTTTATAAAAAATATATTTGATGAGAAATGTTATTAAAAACAATATATGGTTTTTGTGTAATGGATATTCACATATTTGAGGAATTAATGGTGAATAAATTTATATTTCTTGTAGTTTGAATGGTTTTGAATAGTGTCTTCAAAACAATGGAAGATCAATGTTTGTATAATGTTTATCAAATGTATGTAAAATTTTAATCTTAATTTTTCTCTTTGAAGATTATGTCCACATTGAACAACCAGTAGAATTTATGATCAGAAAATTATGAAAAAAATTAAATTAAATAAGGATCTTTAGGATTTAAAATAGGCACCATGAGAGTATTATTAACAATTGGTTTCCTATATGAGGATGTAAAAATTTAAAAGGGTATGATTAGAACATTATCAATATTTGATGAATTTTGAAGGAGGATAACTTATGGTTATTTTTATGTGGATTATATTATATTCAGAAAGTGTAGGAATGGAATAGTAGATGTTTTATTAATCCCTTGAAATCTGATTTCTAAATGTACATAATATGTGAAATAACATTAAATTTTTTGTTTGAGGTTATTCAAAAGAAGAACAACACCTTAATTTATTAGGTAGGTATGAAAAAAAGATTATAATGAATTTCAATATACGTGACTCCAAACTAATGTTGAAATGGAATTAGGATGAAAACAAACCTGGAAAGGATGATGATGACGGGAAATATGGGGAACCAACCTTGTGTGGGATGATCATTGGAGTCTTATTATACATGATTATGACACATCTAGATATCATCTTTTCAATATGTTTAGTATCTTAGTTTCAAATTAAACTGAAGAATACCATTTTTATAAGTTAAATGAATCATGAGATATATTCAAGTTATGCTTGAATATTTCTTATACATTACATGTGGAATAGATATTTAATTATATGAATTCTTTTATGCTGATTGGGCTAGAGATGTGGTTGTTTGAAATTCCACATGTGGGGATGCATTCTTTGTTGGAATAGAATGTGTGGGCTGTTGGATCAGGTAAAAAGAATTACATTATCTCAGTATGGTTAATATAGTGTATATCTCTATGAAATTGTAATAAACTCATCTACTTATTATATATCAAAAACATATTTATATTAGTCAAATGATGAAATAGTTGATGGGGATACACTATGAAAAAAATACCCCATTCGATATTACAAACAATGTGGTTTAAAAAACTGGTAATAAATATATTGAAATTAGATATAACTTCATAAAATAAAAATAGGAAAAAGGTGTGATTAAAATGGATCGCATTGGAATAAATGATCAAGTGTATGACATCCTAACTTAGACCTTGGCACCACCAATGTTTTTTGAACCATCATTTGAACATTGTTGTTTTCCCACATCTCATTACTTTAGGTTGTTACATTTTATCCCCAATCCCCATTTGAGTTACCTTTTTTAATCTATTTTTGGTTGTGATGCAGGTCTACATAGGAGATATTATCATGGGAAAAAAATTTAATAAGGTAACGTTACAGTTTCTTTTGGTTTATTTCAAAAGGGGGGAATAAATTTACTCAAATTTCATGATAGGTTACTAGAATAGTGTTCTATATAGGTATGAAAATATATTTCTACACTCTAACTTAACACGCAATTGTTCTCAAAAATAGACATAGAGAGATGGATGAGTTTTTCATGGATATTAGGTTATTGATCGAGTTTGGTGCTTTATTGAATTTATATTCAGATTGCAAACAAACCCAAATACGGAGATTGTTATAACCATTGTTTTTCATATATGCAAATTGATTGTATTTTGTATCTATTTTTCAATCCATAATAGCTTGAAAATGTAGCATGAAAGACAAGTGATATTATAGTGTAGGTGGATTTAGTGTAAATGGTTGAATCAGTTACCAATACTTTCTAAATTTTGGGATCTCAAACCCTAGAGGAAGGGATGAGATTTGAGAAGGATGGATTTCTCGGGCTGACTGTAATACCTAGAGATTTTAGGAAAAATATTATTTTTAATATCATTGATGTCTTGGGTTGTACGCTACACAATAAGGAGCTTGCACTACATGAATCCCTGACTTGGCTTGCATTATACGCAATCACGACCTACCATGATAGCGTATGTTGTACGCAATACCGAGTTTCGCTAAAGAACGATATGTTATATAAACTAGCCGTTATGAATTGTAATATCCACTTTTTGAAATTTTATTTTTCAAAATTGACTTCATTTTTGGATTCGGAATATCTAAATTAGAAAAGGGTGAAATTTCGGTATTTTTCTGAAATATTTCAATTTTTTATGAATAGTGAAAACACTGGGTTACTAATTAAAAACCGAATTTTTATTTAAATAATTATTTATTTTATTTAAATTTATGTTAGGTTAAAATTGATACATAATACCTATATAATTTTAATGTAATTCATTGGAGTCATTTTATAATAATTTTCGATATATAAAAAGTTTATTGAACTTTTCACCGTCTTTTACATACCTCCTAAGAGCTTTTTGCAAACTTACATAAAACATAATTTTATCGCTTCTGTGAGTGGAATTTCAAAAATCCGGGATACACGGTTAATATCAAGGACTAAAATGTGGTTCAATGAGATGAAAATAATTTTTGGTGAATAGTAATATTTTACTTTTATTTACCACGATTAAAAGTAAATAGGGTAATTAAGGGGGAAAATGATATTATTATTACCCTAACACATGTCCTAATTCTATTTTATAAGTTTAATTCAACCAAAAACAACCTTAGGAATAAAATATGCCATTTAGGTCCCCTTGGATTAGATTAGGACATTTATTATTAATTTTTTTAAAGAAGGGTTGAAGTAGTTAAAATCAAAGTATAATAACTAAATCATTTTTAATATAGGGTTATACATAAGATAAATTCAACTATAAATATTCATTAAAAAGATAAAAATATTTCCTACGTAATGGAATTTATTTATAATTTTTAGACATTGTGTAATTTAATTTATGTCTGACACAATGATGATGTAATAATTATCTTATTAATGAAATATTATCGTAATTGATGTTATAAATACCCAGAAAAATATAATTTGAGACTTTTTCTGAATTAAACTAATTTTATAGGTTAATATAAAATGTTTTTATTGATTTAATTAACTTTTTTCGAACTAATAATGTTATTATCATTCTCACAAATATCAATTACCAAATAGTGTCAAAATTGACATAAAATAGTTTTTAAAACAAATATTATATTATAAATTGTTATTATATTCCTAAAAATCTAAGGTTCGGAAAAATACCTATATCATGATAGGTGTATCATTAATGGACCACTTGGGGGTCTCTTGGTTGTATATGGTAAGTTTATAAACTATATAATATAAAAATACAAAGTTACATGGTAAATGTCAATCTAATTAACTAAGAGTTAAAACTAAAAGATAAGGTTAATATAATGACCCAAACCTTCCTAAAATATATTGGTTGAAATAATTTCGACCCATCCCCACCTTATCTTCTAAATAAATTAATTCGGAGCTATTAAAAACCGAATATGACTTTATAATAATATAATATTTCAATTTTTTCCAAAGGTGCCCCTCTCCTCCCTTATAAAAAGGGCACCCATTCCCTCTTCTCTTCACACCCTTTTGATCCTTGATGATCGGCCAAACCCTGCCCATTTTTCTTCTCCACTTCCATAGAAACATTTTGGAGGTTTTGGTCTTCTCAAAAGACCAACTCTACTTCCTTAAGGGGAAGCTTAAAGGAGGTTTCGTCGAAGAATAGGTAATCTCTTCTTCCGATTCTCTCAAGTTTATTTCTTCTTCTAGTTCCTATTCTTTATTTGTTTCATTATAACATAATAAAGTCACTATTACATATATACTAATATGTTATTAGAAATATGAAACAACCCTATTTCACATTCTATCCATCCTATGGAAAACGAAATCACCGCGCGTGCGTACGTATGGAATACTGTTTCCACGCCGTGGTGTAATCTATTTTCGACCACCACCTTACTTGGATGGGTATAATGGTGTAAATAAATAACAATATATGATTATAGTAAAGTGATATTGATTCTGAAATATTATACATACACTTCAATACAATTCCACGATCATGGGAATGATATCATCGCTCGTACATCCGTATGGACTACCATCTCCACGACGCGATGAGATTCATTCTCCATGTCAACCATTCATGAATGATTATAAAGTATATATAATGAATAATAATTATATATATGACATAATAATGATACTGTATTTATGTATATATATATGTATGTCATCTACTTAATTCCATTCAATTCAATAAGGAAACGAAAACAGCGTTCATGTGTACGTACGCCCTACCGTCTCCATGAACGGTGTGTTTCATTCCATTTATCGATCTATAATATATATATATGTATATGATGAATATATATTATATATAAAAATAATTTTTTACATTTTGGAATTAAGTAAATCAGGATATAAGTAATAATATCAAGAACAACATGTCAAAACACGTATGATAAATGAAACGATTTTACTCCAAACGATGCTTTAACATGGAATTTAAAAAAGAACGGGTAATATAAAGTCATAAATAAACCATATATGATATCATAACAATGAATATGATTATATAATTAGTCTATGACATTATTTAAATCATTATATAGGAGATTCAGATACGTACGAAGCATATCGGAGCTAAGGTAAGGGATAATTATTTCAATCTCATTCTTATCTGAGATTGTTTATTCGTAAGTATTTACTGGGGTTATTGTTATCATCCATGTCCATGTTTTCTAAAACAAATTCATGTATGTTTAAAGTCCTTTTTACCTATTTTTAAATTTTACCACATTTTATGAAAGTAATCTTACTTTTTTTACCACACGATGAACTTTTTGACTTTTCCGAAAAATGTACGAGGAGAATGTTATTTTTTAACTTATACGGTATGAACGGATTTTTACGGTTTCATAACACCATTTCTTAATTAAGAATACTCTAAAATATTTCATGAATATTTTCAACCAAATCCTTTTCATTTGAAATTTAATGGCATTTTGTGAAAAGATAATGATTTTGAAGAAGAAAGGATATTTTCCTCAAGAATTCATTTCTAGTGTTTTATCAAAACTATTTTCCATCTAAGATGACATTATTCAGTATGTTCATGTTTCAAGTATAATTTCTCTATGATTTACATGGGTTTACGTTTGTTATGATGAAATGATACCCATTTGTTTTATATGAATTATGTTACGATGGGATAATGTTTACAAATCCCATTTTTATTCTGTGGGTTATGATGAATGATTTATATTTATGTTCTGGCACAAGTAAGAATGATTTCATTATGAGATGGGTGGTACCAATATCTCCCTCAAATGAATTGGGTAATGATTTATATCTCATGAGATAGACATGGCTAGAATGGTAAGTTAGTCCAGTTTAGTGTTACATGACTGAAACGAGGAGTGAACTCGATTCAGAAAGAGACTTTGTCCACTAAGATGATCTTGGTAGCAATGCCTTGGCTACTATGGAAATCATATCATGTGATTAATGTTTTTCCAAAATTACAAGTTTTATTTCCAAGATATTTTATCATAATTGATTTTCCTTTATGATATATTCCTTACGTACTTCCATGATTTGTGTCTTTGATCAAGATTTTGATGTTTATATTTTATGTTCACGTTTTTGCATTAAAATGTTTATGGATTGTTTTATGTTCCCTATCTTTACCCTTACTGAGAATTTGATCTCACACTTTTTATGTTTTCTTTTCCCAAGGATATAAATAAATCTTTTAGGTAAGATATCCGAAAAGGGAAGATCTTTATGGGAGATGTTGAAGATCTTTCACCATGATTAGAAGATTTCATTCCATGTTTCCAAAGACACTAAACTATTAAAATCATTTGGTGTTTGTTTTTTTTATGTATTAAGTATTCAGAAAAAGCAATGTAATTTCCATGTACATAAATATTTGGGTCTCTACTGTTGGTCTCAGAGGTGATGTTTTAGATAACCATTGGAAACAAGGATGCGAAAACTTTAGTGAAATCCCTATATATATTTCTAAGGTATTTCTTGGGATGTCCCTAAGGTTAAGTATACGTATAGGGTAGAGTCCTAGAATTATGTTTACGATCATGAATGACCTAGGGTGAACCTAAGGTTTCATGGATTAAATAATTTTTGATTATTTAGAAATCCCATAAGTGAATTTTTATGATTATGTGGTTCCTCGTTATTTTAAAATTTTCTTACACTATGTTTTCGGGTCTTAGTCAATAGAGGGAACAAGAAGGAATTAAGGTAACGTTGATTCCAATGGACTAATTGGTGACTATGATCAATGAAATTATGTAATTCCTAGAGAGAAAGATATTGTGATTATTCTGAATCATTCATCTCGATATATTATTAACAAGGTGAACATTAGTTGTATTCCTAAGTCATCAAATAAGAGGAAGATGGAATTTTATTCTTGTTCGCATGGTGAGGAGCATAAGGAAAGTAAGATTGAGATTTATAATGAAGGGATGAAGAACCTTGAGGAATACCTCAAATGGAAGGGAAGATGTTATCTATGTGGAGAAAAGGGTCATAGAGTGATAGACTGTTATGGAGTCCAATGTCCGATCTGCAGAGAACATGGGCATTAACCAACTCAATGCCCTGACCTAAGAAGTTACTTCTAAATCAAGGAAGGACCTATTCCATGCCAATAATTGTAGTGGATGGATTGAATGGATTATGCATTGGAATTCAATAATAATTTTGTTGAGGTACTTTTATAGTATATTGAAATATTTGTGTATTAGTCCATTGTGGTTTTCTATAAGAATATGGTACCGGTAACCATGAAAAGTAATTCTAATATTTTGGAAAGCAGATGATATGCGCATAATGAAGGGATAAAGAGAAAATAAATTGTTTGATAGTATTAATGAGCTCATGATTGATATAAGGACTAAGTTATATCATGGTTTCAGTATACAAGAATTTTTTGGATTTTGGTATGTGGAAAGAGTTAACTTTTGACAGCACTCATGTTTTCACTAAGGTTCTTTGGTAATTCATGTTCTAAAAGAATACATGATTAAGGTATTCACATGTTTGTAATGTCACCAAAAAGATATATCTTATGATATATGGGGGATAAACGATCATATCCACGTTTTTGTTATGTGACCTTTTCAGTAATTTTTTTCTTTATATAATGAGATTGGATAGATATATTTTGGATAAGCCTAAAGATTGTAATCGATTATGTTAGAAATCATATGGTATTATTTAAGGATAGAAATTGTTTTTTGATATTATTTCTAGAATTTTATAATAGTATAGTTTTGGAAAAAGGAAAACTCATAGGACTAGTGACAACTCATCGCGTCGAAGAAGGCTGTGGGAATCGAACCCACAAACGAAGTGCGACAGGCCTTTATTGCATACCACTGGCCTATAGGAAGTCTGTGGTTAGTAGAAAGTAGTTTTATTTTATTAAGCTCTATGATAGGTAAAGTATAAGTCCATTTTTGGAACCATATATGATTAATCTCACCATAAGATGGACTTATAACTTTTGTTAACCTTTTTTTTGAGACATATGGAATGACCAATAATTCTATCACATGATCTGCTAACACTTCAAGAATGACAAATTCAACTTTATTTCTTTAATAGATGAAGTGTAAATTGTACAAGGCATGAACAACGGAGATATTTTACTGAATTAAATTAAGTATTTCTTCTAATTCATCAACTTTTGAGAAACGATCTTGAAAACCAAAAATATTGTCCTAGTATCCTTATATCCGATGAATTAGATGGTACCTTAAATCATCACAAATTTATGGCTTTATGATTGTTGGGTTTTTCATAGCCATGTCCTCTACCACTCTCCATCAGAACATGACAGTTAGATTTCTCTTCCATATCCATATTTTCACATATGTTCTCCTACGTGGAAACCCAGTGATTAGTTAATTTGGGTAACCGTTACGTTTCATACAGTAGTTTTTAAAGATATGTTTTGGTATTCCTTTTTATGATGTGGGTTTCTATTAATGAAACTATCAAATAGTAAACCATTTATAACCCCGACGAATTTTGAGACCGAAATTCATTTTAAGGGGGGTAGAATGTAACACCCCGAGATTTTATGAAAAATATTCTTTTTAATTTCATTGATGTCTTGGGTTGTACTCTACACCAAAAGGATCATTCACTACATGTATCCCTGACTTGGCTTGCATTACACGCAATCGCGACCTTCCACGATAGCGTATGTTGTACGCAATACCGAGTTTCACTAAATAATGATATGTTATATAAACTAGACATTATGAATAGTAATACCCAATTTTTGAAATATTATTTTTCAAAATTGACTTCATTTTTGGATTCGGAATATCGAAATTAGACTAGGGTGAAATTTTGGTATTTTTCTGAAAACATTTAATTTTTTGATGAATAGTGAAAACACTCGGTTACTATTTAAAACCCATCTTTTTATTTAAATAATTATTTATTTTATTTAAATTTATTTTAGGTCAAAATTGATACATAATAACTATATAAGTTTCATTTAATTCATTGGAGTTATTTTATAATAATTTTCGATATATAAAAATTTTATTGAACTTTTCACCGCCTTTTACCTACCTCCTAAGAGATCCTTGCAAACGTATATAAAACATAATTTTACCGCTTCTTTGAGTGGAATTTCAAAAATCCGAGAGACACGGTTAATATCAAGGACTAAAATGTGGTTCAATGAGATGAAAATAATTTTTGGTGAATAGTAACGTTTTACTTTTATTTACCACGGATAAAAGTTAATAGGGTAATTAAGGGTAAAAATGATATTATTATTACCCTAACACATGTCATAATTCAATTGGATAAGTGTAATTCGACCAAAAACAACCTTTGGAATAAAATATGACCTTTTAGGTCCCCTTGTATTAGATTACGTCATTTATTATTAATTTATTTAAAGAAGGGTTAAAATAGTTAAAATCAAAGTATAATAACTAAATAATTTTTAATATAGGGTTATACATAAGATAAATTCGAATATAAATATTCATCAGAAAGATAAATAGATTTCATACATTATGGTATTTTTTTATAATTTTTAGACATTACATATTTTAATTTATTTATGACACAATGATGATGCAGTAATTATCTTATTAATGAAATATTAACATAATTGATGTTATAAATACCCAAATAAATGAAATTTAAGACTTTTTACGAATTCAACTAATTTTCAAGGTTAATATGACATGTTATTATTTATTTAATTAACGTTTTTCGAACTAATCATACTGTTATATTTTTCACAAAAATCAATTACCAAATAGTTTCAAAATTGACATAAAATAGTTTTTAAAAAAATTATTATATTATTAATTGTTATTATATTTCTAAAAATATAAGGTTTGGCCAATATACTAATATAATGATAGTTGTATCATTAATGGACCACTTGGGGGTCTCTTGGATGTATATGGTAATTTTATTAACTATATAATATAAAAATACAAAGTGACATAGTAAATGTCAGTCTAATTAACTAAGAGTTAAAACTAAAAGATAAGGTTAATATAATGACCCAAACATATCTAGAATATATTGGTTGAAATTATTTAGACCCATACCCACCTTATATTTGAAATAAATAAATTTGGAGCTATTAAAACCGAATATGACTTTATAATAAAATAATATTTTATGTTTTTCCAAAGGTTCCCCTCTCCTCCATTATAAAAAGGGCACCCCTTCCCTCTTCTCTTCACACCCTTCCGAACCTTGAAGCTTGGGAAAGCCCTGCCCATTTCTCTTATTCACTTCCCTAGAAACATTCTGGAGGTTTTGGTCTTCTCAAAAGACCGACTCTACTTCTTTAATTGGAAGCTTAAAGGAGGTGCGTCGAAGAAGAGGTAATCTCTTCTTCCGATTCTCCCAAGTTTATTTCTTCTTCTACTTACTCTTATTTAGTTGTTTAATTATAAATTAATAAATTCAGTATTAAATATATACTTATATGTTATTATAAATATGAAACAAACCTATTTTACATTTTATCCATCTTACGGAAAACCAAATCACCGCACGTGTGTACGTACGGAATACCGTCTCCACACTGTGGTGTTAAATGTTTTCGACCACCACCTTACTTGGATGGGTATAATGGTGTAAAAAATAACTATATATGAATATAATAAAGTGATATTGATTCTGAAATAGTATACATACACTTTAATAAAATTCCTCAATCATGGGAATGATATCATCGCTCGTGCGTACGTACGGACTACCGTCTCCACGACGCGATGAGATTCATTCTTCATGCTAACCATTCATGAATGATTATAATATATATATATAATGAATAATAATTAAATATATGACATAATAATGATACTTTATATATATATATATATGTATTCCATCTACTTAAGTCCATTCAATTCAATAAGGAAATGAAAACAGCGTTCATGTG
Source organism: Viscum album (assembly GCA_963277665.1). Classification (NCBI taxonomy): domain Eukaryota; kingdom Viridiplantae; phylum Streptophyta; class Magnoliopsida; order Santalales; family Viscaceae; genus Viscum; species Viscum album. The sequence goes on from OY728127.1 coordinate 609,091,253, forward strand.
TACCTACGACCTACCGTCTCCATGAACGTTGTATTTCATTCCATTTATTAATCTATCATATATATATATGTATATGCTGAATATATATTATATATAAAAATCATTTTTTACATTCTGAAATTATGTAAATCAGGATATATGTAATAATATCAAGAACAACATGTCAAAACACATACGATAAATGAAACGATTTTACCCAAAATGTTGGTTCACCATTAAATTTACAAAAGAACGGGTAATATAAAGTCATAAGTGAACCATACATGATATCATAACAATGAATATGATTATGTAATAAGTTAATGACATTATTTAAATCATTATACAGGAGGATTGGATATGTACGAAGCATATCGGACCTAAGGTAAGGGATAATTATTCCAATCTCATTCTTATCTGAGATTGTTCATTCGTTAGTATTTATTGGGATTATTGTTATAATGCATGTCCATGTTTTCTAAAAATGTTTTCATGTATGTTTAAAGTCCTTTTTACCCATTCTTAAATTTTACCACATGTTATGAAAGGAATCTTACTTTTTTTTACCACATGAGGAACTTTTTGACTTTTCTGACCAATGTACGAGGAGAATATTATTTTTTAACATATACGACATGAACGGATATTTACGGTTTCATAACACCTTTCCTTAATGAAGCTGACCCTACAAGATTTCATGACTATTTTAAACCAAATCCTTTTATTTTAAAATTTCATGGCATTTTCTGAAAAGACAATGATTTTCAAGAAGGAAGGATATTTTCCTCATGAAATCATTTCTAGTGTTTTATAAAAACTATTTTCCATTTAAGATGAAATTATTCAGTATGTTCATGTTTTAAGTATAATGTCTCTATGATTTACATGGTTTCACTTTTCTTATGATGAAACGATATCTATTTGTTTTATATAGATTATGTTATGATGGGATTATGTTTACAAAACCCATTTTTATTCTATGGGTTATGATGAATGATTTATGTTTATGTTGTGGCACAAGTAAGAATGATTTCGTTATGAGATGTGTGGGACATATATCTCCCTCCAATGAATTGGTTAAATATTTATATCTCGTGACATATCCATGGATGGAACGGTAAGTTAATCCAGTTCAGTGTTACATGACTTGAATGAGGAGTGAACTCGATTCAGAAAGGGACATTATCCACTAAGATTGTCTTGGCAGTAATGTCTTGGGTACTATGGAAATCATATCATGTGCTTAATGTTTTTCCACAATTACAAGTTTTATTTCTAAGCTATTTTATAATTATTGATTTTACTTTATGATATATTCCTTACGTACATCCATGATTTATGTCTTTACTCATGATTTGGATGTTTAGATTTTATGTTCATGTTTTTGCAATCAAATGTTTATAGATTGTTTTATGTTCTCTATGTTGACCCTTACTGAGCATTTGAGCTCACCCTTTTTATGTTTTCTTTTCCCTAGGATATAAATAAAGGTTTTAGTTAAGAAAACCAAAAAGGGATTATCTTTATGGGAGATTTTGAAAATCTTTCACCTTGATTAGAAGATTTCATTCTGAGTTTCCAAAGACACTATACTATTACGATACTTTTGTGTTTTTTTGTTATGTATTAAGTATTCTGCAAAAGTAATGTAATTTCCATGTACTTCAAGATTTGGGTATCTACACTAACCCTTTAAAAATATATAAAATTCATGGATTTCACAATGATTCATGTTTACTATATATATTATGATCGAAAAATTAATATTTTATCATGAATGGTTTAATTTTATCGAATGTAGTTATATGAAAAAATGAATGAGGCATGATGGAATGATGGAAAGCTACACGATTAGTAGAAGCTCTATGGATGGGAATTTTTCACTAAACCATTAAAAAGAATAAGATCATCATGAAAATGAAAGATGAGTTTTTCAGAAACACATTGGTGACCATTAAATATTTTAAATGGAGTTTTTTTCGATAAATAATTCCCCTCACATTGTTGAATGAATGGTGAGAATTTGTAAAATGGTGAATTTCTTCGATTTAATGAAGCTGTTATGATATGGTAATTAATTGGGAATCGGTAACACTTCACCAGAAGAAGAATTATGACATGATTAGTTATGAAAAAATTGAAACATAGAAATTCTACAAAATGTAGTTTTTATAATACTAATAGTTTCATGATAGTTTGGAGTTTTATAATGGTTGTGAGCTTCACACAGGATAGGAATTCTTTGAAGAATAGGAGCTTTACGAAGATTCGGATCTTTACAAATGTGAGTATGTTCTGGAACAATGAATCATTTTTGAATCCAAAAGGGGTTCCTATATACAGGGAGTCTCTCGAAGGGTAATCACATGAATATATGGTTTTGAACATCTAGATTATGAGACTAGTGCATTCAAGTGTATCAATTCATGAAAATGGTGCAACAAGAGTCTCATGGTAATCAAGGAAATGATTTATGTGACCAATATACTGAGTTTAACTGCATCTCAATTAATTTGGAAAGACTTCCCCCCACTAATTTTGTAATGGGGAGTCGACAGAAGTGATCTGAGGGAGGTATTTTTCTATAACTAAAATTTTTATAAAGGTAGTAAGCCGAGAAAACTGTTACAATATCTGATCTTTTGTAATTGAAAATATCTAGTTAATATTAGTGGATTCATATATGACCAAAAACAAAATTAGTGGATTCTCCTTACACTATCCCTTCTTGTGAACCATCTAAAATATTTGTGTCAGGTTTCTATCTCTTTATATAGGTGTTAAATATTTACACGATTCTTTTAGAAAGGGTGAACAAGTTCTTACTAATGTGGGTAAAACATCTAACTCATTAAAATAAAATGTTGATAGCCTGATTCAACACTCCCCACTCAGGGTTTTCAAGGGTCTTAAAACCCTTATATATTCTATGTTAGAGAATATCCAATTTTGGTGCCTCATGGAATGTGAAAAATATGGCTATATCTTTTTCTTTTTAAAAATTACAATTATGACACTAACCACACTTATAAAAGGCCACCCCCTCTGCAGTTATAATCACATGTAAAAATCCCATTGTTTCATCCAATTCCAACCCAAATCAATTACATACCTCCCTCATCTAATACTCTAAGCCTTATTTTTTTTGCAAGTGAAACACCCAATGATTTTAAAAGAAGAAAATTTTATTATATAACATAATGGAAACAAAACACAAAGTTTATATTTATTTACATGAAACAAAAATTATAGATTGTGTTACAATAATGAATAATCCTAGATTGTGGTACAAAATACACTATGTTTTTATTTTGTTACACAATATATCAAGTTCCATGAAGATATTTTCTTATATCCAAGACCCAATCTTACTGAACTACAATATTATATTTAATATGATAGTGGTCACATATCCATTTGAATGAAAGGTATGAATATGATTAAAATATTATGAAAATATGACTTATACATATTTATTTAATGAATTATTTCGTGACAATATAATTATTAATTAATGTAAAACCAATTTTAAATAAGAGGAAAACATTCTATGAAAAAATATTTTTATGCCCACAAGTTTGATTTTTATAAATAAATTAACCAAAACAAGTTTTTTGAATGATTTTTATGAAATTTAAATAACATAAATCATGAAAAATGATTAACATTCATATCATATGCTTTCTAGAAAATATATATAAATAAATCCAAATTTACACATAAAGAGTTGTATTTTTCTAGAAAGAAATTTTACCATATTTTAATATAGAAGATTTAATATAAAAAAAATTTCAAATTTTTATAAATTATATTTGAAAAATTGAACATTTTTAAATAATATATTTAAAATTAACTTCAGTTAATTTTTTTGTTTTTTTCAATGATGTATCCTATTTCTATGAATATTGAATAATACTAAATTATAATCGAAATATTCCTTTTTTGAAATATTTTTATAGTTAAATCACATTATAATTTTTTTAAAGTATATTAAGACAAATTTAATATATATTAAACCATATTAGGTCATTGGAATCAATTTAATATTGAAATTTCATATAAAAACAGCAAATTCTTTAGAACATTTCCACTTTAAAACCATGTTTTCTCATTGTGTTTGCATGATTACTTTTAAAGTAAATTATTCAATTTCTATGAGTTTAATGAGAAAAAAATTGATTATATATTTTGAATCATCATAATTTATAAATACTATTAAGGAAAATATAATTTTCTTACTAAATATATTAGTGAAAACAGTTCAATTAAATTATTGTGATTAAAGATAAAACATGGTTTTGCGCATTACATCAGTTTGTATTAAAATTAATTTTACTCAAACATGGGATTTTTATTAGATGAAGAGGAATTAGTATTTAGTATAATTATTTATAAATAACATAATAAAACTATTTTTTATTATATTATTAATGGATAAATAACCTAGGTAAATAAAAAATGTACAAGTTACCATAGTAGAAACTATTGAGATAAAATTAAAGAAAACTTATAGACTAATGAATAACTTGATAAGAAATCTATATTTATTTTCTGATTTGGAGGTATTTAATGAAAAATTAATCCAACCCCACCTTTAGTGTGAAACTTTTGAGGCATATGAGGAATGGGATACCTCCCAATAGTATTTAATTATGCATATTTACAAGAATTTCACTCCTCCTCTACTATAAAAGAGAACTCAATCTTCCCACATATTTACACATATCATGCCATCTATATCGACCAAAAAATACCATAACCACTTCCCAAATTCTCTATTCACATCTTATAAGCGTTATTTTTGGAATAAATCCAACCAAGGATGTCCTTTTATGAAAACCAAAAAGATATTCATGTATAAGATATAACATTTATCAATGAATGTTTGTATTTTATATCTTCCTCAAAACCATTCAATTATTTTTATATCATGATCATATAATATCATTAATATATTAATTACACATAGATGTGTTTATTTTAATGTTATTACTTAGAAACAAACACACTTCAATCAAATGTTTTTTTAAATCAACATTTCTATGTACGATGGACTATCTCCCCATGAACTAATATCATCGATTTTCTCAATTACCAACATTCAGGGTTGAGAATAATGATGAAAATAATTTATATATATTATATTTGTGATATTTATAAATTTATAATTATAATTTAATTATAATATAAAACATATTTTTACACTTTACATTTTGTGAGAATATGATAATGTGGTTCTTGTGTACGGTGAACTACATCCCCACAAAGCAATGAGATTCATTCACAATTTTTAGGTTATATATTAAGGATGGGTTTAATATACATATGTGATATATAGTACATATTAATTCTACTAGAATTAATATATATATATATATATATATATATTATTTTCTTTTCTATCCTTCAATATGATAAGAAAATAGTTATAGTGTTCATGCGTTTGTACGACCTGCCGTCTCCATGAATAGTGTATTTCATTTTCTATTTTTATATTTTATATATTATAATAAATTCATATAAAAAAATATATCCGATATTTATATAATCTTTATCATTCTTCATATTAAGAAAAAATGATATATGTAATATTACTAATAATATGAAGTCAAAACATGTATGAAAGGATTGGTTATTACCCAAAACATAAGTTTAACATGGAATTTTTAATAAACATCTAATATTAATTCATAAGTAAATAATATTAATTATATATATATATTTGAATTTTTTTTAATAGATTTATAATAAAATTATATTTATTATATAGTATGTTTTGAAAAAAATAATAAAAGGTGTGACATATGGAAGGATTTTTTTCTAGTCTAACTTTTATATTGGTGAAATACTAGCCATATTCAGAAAATATTTTTATTTTTTATTGTATATAATTCCCATGAATATATTATATCATATATATAAATATATTTATGAGTATTTATATATACATTTTAGAATATATATTTTATGGGTTTTATGATTTTGAAGATACAAATATGTAAGGGATTTTTGCGGAAATTTTCCTTCTTTGAGACATTTGTTATGATATACACATATATTAATTTATATAGTGTATATACTACCCCTTTGACATTTTATATCATGAATATACATATGTTTCATTATAATATATATTTTAGTTATTTTTTTGCATCAACTAGATTATGATTCAAAGGTACAAAAGTTGTAAGATTCTTTTGATACAATATCATCATTTATCGATATTGTGTATGATTAAGTATATAATGTTCAAATAAAATATCAATCATGAAATTTATTCTCCTATAGTTATTCATGATACTTCCATGTAATTTCAAAATTTATTCATCTTTTTTTTAGTTAACTTGTTAGAGAAAGTGATTTTATGAAAATACGACATCATTTCTTTCTTTGGTTGGAAATCTAGGTTCTTTCAAAATATTTTTTTCTAAACATGTTTTATTTTTTTTTTAAATTATATTTTCATATAATTTTTAAAGGAAAGGTTTTTTAATTTTTTTTAATAGTTTTTTTAGTTATTTCCAAATCTTCTTTAATATGTTTTCAAGTTTTTTTTCAATGAAAATGTTTTTCAAAATGTTTTATGTTATAAAAAGTAATTTTCATAATTAAATTGGTATTTTCTTCAAAATTTGTTTAATTATGTTTTAATTATATTTAATTTCATAAAAATAAAATAACCATTTATCTATATATTCTGAATTTGGGATATTTTTTAGTGATATAATCCTCATTTTTCCTCTGGATAAATTAATATTGCTTTAAAAGGATTAGAACAAAACATTTTTCTTTTCCATTGTTTAATTATGTTTATATGTTAATGATATGAGACTCATTAATTAATCATGTTTTTATGAGTTTAATGATGAATTTTTTTAACAAAGATAGTGTAATTGATAATTATTTGAAATGTGTATATATGTTATAGCTTGTAAGTGGGGTTGAGCCTAATTATAACTCACAGTTGAACACGATATATCTTATCTGAAGGGTTGATCCCATTTATATATCATTAAAAATAGGTGACCCAGAAATATATTATATAATGGGTTATGCCCAATTATTTCTAATGGGTTATCCCAAGATCTCTTATACAATGGGTGATCACCATTATAGATCTCTAATTCATTGGTAATTATTATATTGGAAGTTAGCCATAAAATTATTCTAATTAAAATATTTTTGAATGGATTTTAGGAATGTGATTCTCTTTGTTACCAAAAATTGGTTTAATTTCTTATTTTGGGATTATAATGTTTATAATAATGATGATTGATATCACAAGGCTCTTTATTGTTAATTCTGATGATTGTTTACTCTTACTTGTTTTCATATTTGATGATCCAAGTATTGATGGTAATGAATTAATTTATGATTCACTCGTGAAATATGATTATATTGTTAATAAATTATTAATACTTTCATTTACCATAAATTAAAATTTTAACAAAATCTTTTTATGTTTCCTTTCACACAGGTTCGAAATAATGTGTTTTGATAATTTCTGTCTATGAATGATTTCAAAAGGATAATGTTGATGACCTAATCTGAAATAAGAGATATTGTGTATAATTGGAGCTGATGTTAATATTTATGAACATTTTATTTATCATTCCATGTTGAAATGAGTTGGTCCTTATTCTCAAAAACTCTAAAAATTAATTTCCATTGAGGTTTTATGTGACCTATGTTTTCCTTTTAATGTTATAAGGATTAGAAGAAAAATTTTTGTCATAATTGTCATAATCTAATCTGAAAATGTAATGATAATGAGTTAAAAACATTATCTAGAAGTCAGGGTCCTAGGATATTATTTTTTATCAAAGTTAGGTTTATATAACATTGGATATGATGTTTTTTCCATGTATACGATCATAGATATATCATGAGTTCAAATTCATAGACACCCCCTTTGGGGGTTTTATGCCTTAAATCTTTTGACGTTATTATTGGAGTTTTATCCAATTGGGGTAGTTGTAACCCCTAGGATATACATGATTTATTTAAGGGGGAATTATTTTTCATGGTTAATGAAAAAAAGTGACAAGCCATTTTTTGGGTGACAACCCATTACATCCATAAAGTCAGCGGGGCTTGATCCCATGATCGAATAATGATAAGGGTTTCGCACATACCACTCGCATATGTGATGTTCTAGTTAGTATGAAATGTGTATACCTAAATATTCTATTTATTTCATAATAATATGGTATTTTACATGAATAATAATGTTCTATTTTCTCGTGACAATATATAATTATATCCTTATAATATTTTGGTTTTAAACTTAGTCCTTAAATAATTGAAGAATTTTAAGTATTGTAATTTAAGGAGTGATAAGTTTTAAACATTCCAACTTTTTATGAAATTTTGAGATAAATAAATGAAGTTTTATTCATTTTGGAAACTATTTTACTGCTTACTAACAATTGTTGTTTTCTTTAATGATATTTGGAATAACTATATTCTCTCTTTTATGGTTAGGTGGTTTATAAAAGTATATTTTAGTGATTCAATCCTTAATAATTCATCCTGAATACTGATTTTTTAGAAAAATATAAGACTCTGGTGGAAATAGGATAAATTGTGGAATTCTAAAGATAATTTTTGTATATTTCCATATTATCTTATTCTATATTGTAATATAATTACTCAGCTCTACTAAAAGAATCTAGAAACAAATTATTATTTTAGTACCATTGATTATTTTTAACTAATGGTTTATATATTCATCAATGTTGTTTGGGTTTGAGTCCCTAAACATTCCATTAGTCATTCACTTGAGTTTGATCAATGATTTCTGTCACATCGTATAATTATCTACACATATCCTATATTTACAACTATGTTCTCTTATTTGGAAACCAAGTTGTGTTTTATTCGAGATGACCATCATATGTTATTTTATCTCTTATTTAGAGGATTTTTTATTAATAATTTTTATGTTTTTAGTATATAAAAAATTCTTTTAAAAATTCTACCATTTTATTTCAAAGATAATGTTCAAATTGAGAAGATGCAATTTTTTAAATAGTGTAAGGATGAAACAAACTAATATTTTAAAACAAGTGAATTATATTCGATAGTGTAATGGACACACAACATGGAGTTTATTTTCATTTACATAAAACATAAAGGATATATTACATTACACAAAACACTATGAATTTCTTCTATTACATGATACCCTAATTTTGGCTTGTGTTATCCACAGTACTGAGATCCTTAGATATCTTAAATTACATGCAAAAATGAGTCTTATCTAACTACAATATACTAATTAATATGATAGTTATCACCTAGATGATGGAATTGTGGGTATGAATATGATTAATCAAATAATTAAAATATAATTTTAACTTGATTTTATAATCCATTATTATGTTAGCCATCAATTATAAATGAAAATAATAGCATTGTTAAAATGAAAAAGAAAACATTCTCTAAAAAAATTAATTTTTATGAAGAAAATAGTGTTTTATATCAATAAATAAACCAAATACCATTTGGTAAGTGATTTAATTTAAATTTATATATTATATATTCAATCACCTCTTTAACATTCATCTCATATTTTTTTATACAAAAGATAATAATTAATGAAATTTTGCACATAAAAATGCATTTTTTCTAAAAGGTAGTTTTACCACCTTCTAATAGCACAATTATTTTAAAACAATATTTTGACACTTATATTTTTTTTTAAATTAATCATTATTTTCTAAATCGTAGCATAAAAATTATCTTAGTGGGATTTTTTTGAGAAGTTTTTTTTTAAATGAATAATGGAAATACTAAATTTTAATAAAAATATGACTTTTCCTTCATATTATTTATTATGTTAAATTATAATTTAATTTTGTTTAAAAGAATTATTATATCAATTATAAGTCTAATAATAATATTTGTAAAATTAAAATAAATTTTATATTGAAATTGGATATAAAAACATTGTAAACATTAGAACATTTCCAATTTAGAAACTTTATTTCTCGTCACATCATGAGGATTAATTTTAAATTTAATTATTCTAGTTATGTGAGTTGAATTAGAAAAAATGGATTCCATATTTATAATAATAGTAATTTATATTTAATAATAGGGCCTAATTATTATTTTTACCGATGTGATTATTGAAAATAATCAAAATTAATTAACCTGATTAAGGTTAAAATAGGGTTTTTTGCATTACTTGTGTTTGTAATGAAGTTAACATGACAAAAACATAGGATTTTTATTTTATTATTTGGAATTCATATATATATTTGTCCGATCAAAATAATATAATAGATATATTTTTTATTATTTTAATTAATGATAGGTTACCATTGTAAGTAATAAGATACAAGTTACCTTTCAAATAATTATAAAGATAAAATTGTGCAAACATAATGAATAAGATATAACATCATAATTAAGGTATTTGTTTTTTGTTTTTGGAAATATTTTTAGACCAAATAATTTATACACTACATTATTTTTCAATTTTTGAGTCACCTGAGGTAAGAGGGACCTCCAAATAATTTTTAGTTTTGAGTATTTAGAAGATTACCACTCCTCATTCACTATAAAAGGGCAGTCAATCTCCCCACATTCTAACACAAATCAATCAATTTTTATTAAACAAAATAAACCAAAATAATTATGTAGATTATATCATATCATCCTAGATGCATTTATTGGGTGAGAAAAATATGCAGGGAGTCTCCTCATGTGAATCAATGAAAGATCGACTTGCAGACCCTAAATATAAAGATATCGATGATGGTTCTTATTATCCTTTCTAGATAGGGTGAGTTATGGAATCCTTCAACCCTGATTAGGAGTGTTTATTTGAACCATGTCCTCGGGGAGAGAAGGATGGAATACCCATTGAGTAAGTTATTTCTACTCATGGTACCATCAATAAATCCCAAGGATTTTCTTTTCTCGAGGTGCTCAAAGTCATAGATAATGTAATGTTATAACATTCGAACCCCATTTTTTGAAACATTTTGGATAATAGAGGATTTTCAATCGAGGATGATCCTAATGTGTTTCAAAAAAGTGCTCAAATGTGTCTGTTCTTGATTATGGGATACATCTCTTATATAATCGTGATAACCTCTGGTATTTCTCTGATCTTAAACATCGCATAGCACATTGTTGGGGTTTTTTGAACTAGATTCTTGTTCATATTAGGAAGGGATATTTTCATATATTGATTACCTCCTAGGAATAATTTGATCGATTCTATAAGATAGGTAATACTCAACTCAACCATGGTCTAGTTTGTATTTCATATTGGGATTATGCATTCAATCCGCACACCCATAGGAACACTATGACCTAGATATGGGTTAGATTCCATGGTCTCAATTGGTATTTTTGGAACCCAAATATTTTAAATGACATATCTTATTGCATAGGAACTCCACTTAAGATTGATCAATGAACATTTAATGGTTATCTAGGCCTCTTTGCTAGAGTTATGATAGAAGTGAATTTAAATTCTATGATCATGTAGAGTATCACCTTCAATGCTAATGAATATAGAACTGAGGTTAGAAATGAATATGAGTGTCATCCCCCATTTTCAGAAGTTTGTGAGATCAGAGGGAATTCTATATTAAAATGTAGAGTGGTGAAGAAACAATCCACCTAACCAATTGACGCTAAATGATCTAAAATCAGAAATAAAAATAAAGAAAAAGGACCTAACCTTGAAAAACCTGAGACCTCCAAGAAAAATAATGAAAAATGGGTGAAAAAGTCAAATACAATGAATCTTCATGGGGATGAAGTTATGAAATCTTGGGCAGAATTACTTGTATAGGATGATCATGCAGCTGAAGAATTCTATTTTTGGTGGAATTATAAACTTTTTTATGGAGATAATTAATGAGTCTCAACTTGAGCAAGAACTTATGTTGACTAAGTCACGCATGAAGGAAATTATCTCCTCCAAGAAGACTCTTTACTCTTCAAACACTCCAATAAACCATATTAATGACAAACCAGTAGAAAATTTCCCCCTGTTTGTGATTTGGATGACCATTGTGTCGGTCTCCCACTACACACAGTTATTGGGGGATGGGGCCTTAATGGGGTCTCATGTGACACTTCTCATTCTAAAGACACTGTAATTGTTGCTAATTTGGAGCTTCATCACACTGATCTTACTGAATATGACAGTATTCCTGCATCTCCTAAGGATAAGTGTAGCCCCATTAAACCGATATATGGTTCAGGTAGTGACACAAATCACATCCATAAAACTGATTCCAATGAATCCAACCATGACACTTCAATATCTTACATTTATCTTCCTAGAACTGAATTTCCAACAGTTTAGATTGAGAGCATTTTTACTATTTGAAATAACATGCAATTCAACTCTCGCTTAGAAGGTAAATTGAAATATACTCTGAATACTGAGTCTAATACAAATGCTATTGGAATTTCATCCATTTTTTACTATGAGTATACTAGGAATAAAGACTTATCCATCCTCGAAAAAAACCCTAGAAGATATTCTTGGAATAAGGGTTTATGATATAAGAGAATGGTGTTTCCAAAACCAAAAATCGGTTCTAATGAAGATTTTTTTTGGAATTTTCAGTGCATTGAGAACATTGACAGTGTAATAGTTCATAAATGATTTATTAATACTCATCATCCTAAATTTGTTTCAATTTATGAACCTATAATTCGTTTCTCCTCTCATTTTTCTCGTATTTATCGGTCTAGATATAACTTCTTAGGTGCTTTTAAAAATTGTTCTTCTATTTAAACCTATTAGATATTTACTCACTCTACTCTTTAGAATGTTAATAATTTAAATATTTTAGTGTAGAAGTTTATTTTTTTATTAGTGATCACTTTCATATTTATTATTCTTTTTACTGTTCTAAGAATAGATACCAAGATGGGATACATCTTTGGAATGACCTTCCCTACATAGGAAAAAGTTTTCATGACCCATGTTTTATGGTTGGTGACCTTAATGATTTCCTTTCCCCACGAGATAAATGGGACCAAATCACTCCAATATATCTACAAGGGTTTTTGAATAGTCTATTGAGGATAACACCATTGTATAAATTAAGCTTAGTAGTGCCAAGTATATGTGGTAAAAAATAAACTATTAGAGGGTGGTGGTTAGAAATTGTATAGATCATTAAAAAATGATATATCCCTAGATTAATGGGACGCCATTTCGTGAATTACCCTCCAAGAACATAATTCTGATCACCATCCAACCCAATTAAATCACTATATCAAACACCAGAAGCATGTTCCTTCCATAAGATTTAACAAAACTTGGTCTTTTGAAACTGATTATTCTTACATTATTAAACATTCATGGTATTCCATATATAATTTACAAGATGATTTTTCTTGTACCAATAAATTATAAAAATCTAAAATTGATCCTTAAAGATTGGTGTAGTACAAAATCTAAACAAATTGATTACAATATTGTTCATTTGGAAGAGGAACTTACCCAACTTCAAATCACCATTTCTGGAACTAATTTTTTCACTGGTCAGAAACATGAAATCAATAGTACTATAAAACATGTCTCATTGATCCACTTTAAAGAGAATAAGTGAAAAAAAAAATTTCAAAACAAAATGTCTCAACGATGGCGATAAAAATACTAAATTCTCCCACTCCCTTCCAATAATTAGGAAATATAATAGACCTGTTTCCTCAAAAAGAGATTGGGAAAACCACATTGATACTAATGATATCATTTCCAATTATATAGTCTCTTATTTTAGAAATATCTTAAATGGGGCTGGCAATAATAAAAACCTTATACCTGATGTCATCTTGGTTGTGGTCAATGGTGAGGACAATTCTTTTGTTAATAGAATGACTCTTTTCCTTGAGATCAGAGAAACTATCATTAATTTAAATCCTAACAGTGCTCTAGGACCTTATGGTTTTAATAATGGATTCTCTATCATTTTTTAGATGTTATTCAAACTGATGTCTGGATATTAGTTAGTAATTTTATTTTTAATGGTATGTTGCCTCATGGGTTGAATGCTCGGTTTCTCTCCTTGATCCTCAATGTGAATAATTCCTCATAAATTCACCAATTCTGACCCATTACTCTAATCAATACACCTTAAAAAATCTTCACCAAATTTTTTTCCAATAGTATTTATTTTATTATTAATTATTGTTTTTCTAGGAACCAATTTTTTTCATTAAATGCATGTCCATTCAGGATTGTATTTTTATGATCTCTAAATGTACTATATTATTAAATATAACTAACATGGTGTCAATTTTATTATTAATATTCATATCTAAATGGACTTCGATTCCATGGATTGGAGTTTTAATCTCATGGTTCTTTTGAACTTTGGGTTTTATGATTACCTTATTAGTAGAATTAAATCTCATTTCAAATAGGACAACATATACATCCTTGTTAATGGTTCTCCTAAGGGTTACTTTAAATGCACCAAAGGTGTCAGATAAGGTGACCCACTCTCTTCCATTATTTTATCAATTGCAGAAGATCACTGAATCCGAATGATTAATCTCCCTTTCAGGAAAAACTCTATTGGTAATATTATGGATTCTTAGAATTATAATTTTATCACTCACCAATTATATGTGGATGATATCAAACTTTTAAACATGTGGTTAAATAGAATATCAAAAATCCCAAATATTCACTCTCACACAATGAAGATATTTCTGGTCAAATAATTAGTTGGAACAAATCCTTTACCGTTTTTGGGAAATGGTTTCCTACTAAAAGAAAATAAAATATTATTAATGATTTAGGAAATAAAGATGGACCCCTTTTCTTATCTTACATCTGTGATCCCATTTCTTTGGGAAGACCAAAATATTGTTACTTTCTAAAACTGTTGACCAAATACTCCACCAACTTTCATCATGGAAATGAAAATACCTCTCTCTGGTTGCCCTGATTTGTATAATGAAATCTACAATTCTGTCTAAAGTAGTGTACTCTTTCATGATTTAAAACTAGCAACTATTTTTTTAGGAAAATTAACGTAGCCACAAAGAAACAATATATGGAGCCGAAGAATGCTTCAAAGGAAAAGTGTGACTGTTTATTGGCCTAATTGTTGCAACACTTTAGAGAATTATGGTCCTGGAATAGAAAATATCAAACTTTTTAATGGTGCATTACAAACCAGATGCACTTGGAACCTTCTTCATAAAAACTCTAACTCCATTGTTGTCCTTAAAATTTTTTTTTCTTGACAATCTAAAGAAGCGAAATTTGAATTATAGGAGATCCTCCATTTTGATATCAATTAAAAATTATTTTTCCAATGTCCTGTCTAACACTGGATGGATGGGGAGAAGAGACTCTTATATGAATTTATAGCTCCACAAATGGACTCATTATCCTCTCATTTCTATGAATTTCCCCAATCAAATTTAGGATCCCAATAACTATAATATTAAGGATGTTTTTATCTCTCCGAGTTTTAATTTTTCCTATAGGGTCAATTATGTCATTGAAAACGATCCTTTTTCCAACAATGTTGATTTTTTAATTTGGGAACATATTCCTAATGGAATCCTTGAATAAAAAAAATTTAAAACCATGGATTTAGATATATTTTAAATTATTTTATTTGGAATACAAGATTTTATAAATTATTGTCAAAACATTGAAGATTCACGCTGCTTTGGCATATTTCTCATAATAGGGTTCCCACTGACACATGTATTTAGTATTTTTGGATCCTCCATGTCTCTAAATTTCATCATTGTAAAAAGCATAGTGATGACATTAACCAGAATTTTCTTTCTTTTTCTACTGCTACTGCTCTATACAATTATGTGCTTGATGTTTTGGAGTGCATATGGTTACTTAATGACTAAATTAACATTAAACTTCACTGTTATGTGGATCTGGAAGCCTCTCATCAAATCAATATAATTTTCTTACCTATTGTTTCAGAACATTTTCATTATCTCTGGTTCGATAGGAATTCTATTATTCATAACAACTACCCAGTTAGTTTAAAGGTAGGTTAGATGCAGATCTTCATTTCCATTCAAGAATCTTCATCGATTCAAAAGGGAGTTTGAAACCACATAGTGAATAATTTGGGATTTTTCTTCATCTTGGGGTTAATTATATCTATCCTCATCCTAGATGAACTTTTCATGTGTTCTGGAAATCTCCACTCCCTGGATGAGTTTATGTTGATATTGACAGTGCATCTAAAGTCAACCCAGGCACCTCGAGTTGTGGTGTTATTTTCATAAACCACTCTAGCAAGATTCTTGGATATTTCTAAGTCACATTTTTCATATACATGGCTCTGGAATATAAAATAATCTGTGGGATCTGTGATCTATTTTTAAGAAAGTAATATGGTTGGAATAATATCCATATTGAAAGTGATTAGACCACCATAAATATAGTTATTTGGAATTGTATGATGCAACAGGTGTGGCCTCTTACCACATAGTAGATGGACATTCTTAATTCACTCATGGACTTAAATAATTGTATTAATCATGAACTTTGGGAAGCGAACAAGGTGGTGAAAGGTCTTTCAAATATGAGAGTCAACCATGTCACCACCTAGTTGGATAACATCCCTATTGATTTACTTCCACTTTATGATAGATATTGTAGACAAATATCATATTTTATACTCACATAATCCATTTTTTTAATAATAATTTTTGTGACATTGTCTTTGACCAAGGAACCACCTTCTTAGAAAAAAAAATTAATTTAGTTATAAATCAAACCACGTAATTTCTTTAGTGAAAACTAAAAGGAGATATTCTAAGAAGAGGTAATACTCAAAAAAATTGTTTTTCTTTTATTTATTTCTCAAACTCCTTCAATTATTTCTTTTTCGTGATTATATAATATAATCACTCAATTAAATATACATATATTTTTTATGTAAATGGTATGACCTAAAATCTCACACACTTCTATCAAATTGGTTACAAAATCATTATGTATGTGTACATCATATTGCCACCTCACGAACTGATATGTTTTGGTTTTCCATGACCACAATTCATGGTTTGGCATAATGATGGGAATAAAATTTAGATATTATATTTATGATATTAATAATGTTATTATTCATCTATAATATTAATATAATTCATAACATAAAGATGTATAATTTTTTAGAATATGATAATGTCATTCATGTGTACGGTAGATTACCGCCTCACAAAGTGATGTCATTCATTCACGCTTTACATGAAATGTAATAAGGATTGGTAATATATATATATATATATGTGTGTGTGTGTGTGTGTGTGTGTGATATATATGAAATATTAATTCCAATATATCCATAATATATTTATATATGTGTCTCATTTACTATTCCTTCCTTTAAAACAACAATAAAATGGAAACAACATTCATGTGTACGTACGACCTACCTTCTCCATGAACAGTGTATTTCACTTCAATTTTTATAGAAATTATAGATTAATATAATTACATATATAATGAATATATATAATATTTATTCCATTTGTATCATTTTTGATTTGATAAAATCATTATATTAGTAATAGGACCAAGATTAACAATTCAAAACATGTATGAAAAAAAGCGTTTATTACCTGAAATAAAACATTAACATAGAATTATTAATATACGAGTAGTATAAAGACATAAATAAAAAATTATTTTATTATATATATAGAATAATAATATGGTTCTCTGATATATGTATAATAAACTGATATTTTTTATATAAGTGTTTTGAACAAGTATGATTAGAGTCACGACTAAATGTAAGGGTTTTTTTCTCGTCTGGCTTTTATTTCAGTGAGATACCTTCAAAATTCACAATATATTTTACCTGGTGGGTATATACACATCGTCAATGTATTTTATGATTAATATACTTAAATTTATGTGGATTAAAATATTAATTTTAGGATCTCTTCCATGGGGTTTAATTTTTCAACGATACCAAGCAGTTATGGGATTTTTGTCACAATTTTCCATCTTTGAGATGTTTCTTAGGTTATAAACAAATATTACTTTAGAATATATACATGATATACCTTTGACTTGTTTTATAATTATACTTCTTATTTTCCATTATATTATATGTTTAGTTTAAATTTATTATATCTTTGGGATTACGATTCAATGTTGTAAAAGTGGTAACAATTTTTGTTACAAGATCATTATTTATTGGGATTGTTTGTAATTAAATAATCTATATTAAAATCATATATTAATCATTATTTCTATTATATTCTAGTTATTCATTATACTTACATGTAATTTTATAATTGTTTCCACTCTTTGGTACTTTAAATGTTTTAGAATGGGTTTTTAGGAAAATCCAACTTCATTTATCTCTTCTATCAGAAACATACAATCTTTCAAAAAATGTTATCTATAAATGTTTTCATAATGTTTTTAAATGATCACATATTTTAATTTTCAGGGAAATTATTTTTTAATAAATTTGGTTTTAAACTATTGTTAAATGATTTCCAAAATTTATCTGTTTCCACGGTTATTTTCAAATAAAAAGTTTTTCAAAATTATTTATATTTAGAAAGTGATATTAAAAAGGAAATGGGTATTTTACATAAAATTTATTTAATAATATTTTAATTGTATTTAAATTCATAAAATTCAAAAAATATTCTTGTTACCTATTATAAAATTAATATATTTTGTTGTGATACCTTCCTCATTCTTTCTTTGGATGGATTATGAATGTTTCAATGTGATTTTTATGAAACTCCATTACTTTACACTATTATATTCTATTTAAAATACATTGATATTAAATCAATTTCATAATCACGATTATATGTGTTTTATAATGAAATTTTCTTCTTCAAGCAATGTTACTAGAGAATTATTCGAAGCAGGTTATCCTAATACATAATATAAGAAGGCTTGAACCCCATTATATCTCATGAAACAAATGGTAGCCTAATATAGAATATATCATGGTTAAAATCCCATTATAAATCATGGGTGATCCTTATATATTTTATTATAATGTTAATCCCAATTATAGATATCTAATTAATTAGGTAATGATCTTATTTGAAGTTTCCATTATGATTATTATAATTAAAAATGTTTTGGAAGGGTTTCGTGAAAGTGATGATTTTTTTCCGAAAATGGGTTTTAATTTAATGTTGTTGTTTTATAATTTTTCTAATGATTGATATTGATAAAATATAGCAAATTATTATTTATTATCTTGATTTTTGAATCTATAATGTTTTCATATTTGAGGATCTAGGTATTCATGGGAAATATTTCTCTTATGATTCACGCATACCGATTGATTATATCATCATCGCCTTATAATATCTTATTCTCATTTATGAAATTAATTTTTTAATTCTTATGTTTTCCCTTACTTAAAATTTCATATCATCCTTATTATGTTTCCTTTTCCCCAGGTTATAAAAAATTAGGTTGAATGATTTTTTCCTAGAAATAATTCCACAAGGTTGGTGTTGATGGCCTAATGTGAAATAAGAGATTATGGGAATATGAGAGATGACTATCATATTTATGGACCTATTTTTTGATTCTATGTTGTTATGTGTTAGTCCTAACTATCTAACACTCTTAAAAAATATTATTGAGGTTAGATGTTTATGATGTTTTATATTTGATTTTATATGGTTTAGATTGAAAATTTGGGTCCAAATTATTACCATCAAAGATATAAATTTAAATCTCAAGATTTAATCATAGGATATATTAGTTCAGGTTCTAATAAATTATAGAAATCAATCAAAAAAATCTTTTTGGATCAAACCAAAGTATCTTTTCTGAAGAAGAGGTAACATCTATAACCGAGCATTTTATTTTATTTATTCTTCCACATAAATCAATTATTATTAATCCATGTTGCTAAAATAACCTCAGTATAATACATTTAATAATATTTTATTATGTTATTTTTATAACATAAATAATTTTCATCTTCCATCAAATTGGAATTGAAATCATCAATCATGGGAATTGTGGATTATCACCTCCTAAACCTATGTCACTCATTTTCCATCACCTCCTATGATGTATGAATATAATGATTTATTTGTTTTTATATATAATAATTATGGTATTTTTATATCAATTTAATTATAATACAATATCTACCTTTTCCTAGAAAATAATAACCGCGATTATGAGTATGGAGAACTGCTGCCTCACAATATAATGTTATGTGTCATTCAATTATATTTTTCTTGGATGGTAATAAGAATAGATTAAATAAATATAAATGATATTGGTAACATATTTATAATTATATAATTATGATATAACATATACCTCCTTACTTTCTATTCTATCAAAATATGATAACATTGCTGGTGTGTACGGCGGACTACCACCTCACGAAGTCATGTGATTTTTTATTTATGTATATTTTTTATGGAAGGTAATATAGATATGTTTAAATAAAAATATGTTATATAAATATGATGTAGAAATGAATCTGTAATATTAATATATTATTTAAATTTATTTTTTTAATATTTAAAGAAAATGGAAACAACATTTATGCCTGTATACGGCCTACCGTCTCCATGAATGGTGTATTTCATTTTCTATATCTAAATTTTATAGATAAATATAAATACATATATAATTAATATAAATTAAAAATATATAATTATTAACATTATATATGTGATCTAAACTTGATCTATGTAATAGGCCTGAAACAAATAAATAAAAACATGCATGATAAAAGTTATAATCATCTGAAACATGATCTTAACTAAGATTTATTAATGAAAATGTAAGAAAAATATTTTAATAAATTCATATAGGGTATGATATATATAATTATTGTTTCTTAATAGACATATATATAATTATATATATTACAAAAAGGTTAGAAAATGTATTAAAGCAGTCAAGACTTAAGGTAATGGATTTATAGTCACTATTTTATTTCTGGGAGATATATATAAATTCAAAAATCCTTTATTTTGTGTGGTGTATATAATTACTATTTGATATGTTAAATAATTAATATAATTATTTTAATGGTATTTAAGGATTCATTTTATTTTATTTTTTATTTTGTCTTATGATTCCATAAATAACTATACTATTAAGGGATTTTCTTCTATCTTTTTACTTTTGTGAGATACATTCCATAATCACACCTATTATTTTATGTGGTGTATATATGTCCCCAAAATTTATATTATGATTATTCTCATGAAAGTTATTGGGATTTATATATCCATTTTTTGATTTCCCTTTTTGGGTGTTTACAGTCCAAAATTCACCAAAGCATTAAGGTATTGTTTGCCTCAGTTTGTCATCTTTGGGATATATGTTATGTTATGAACCTATACTACATTATGAGGTGTGTATACATAAGATTTAAAATATAACATCACGAATTTATTTATTCTCATTATATTCTATGTTTAATTTAATTTTATTCTTCCATTGACATTATGATTCAATGATACAAAAGTTGTATGGGTTTTATAATAAAATTTCATCATTTATTGGGATTATGTATGTTTATGTTTCCGATAAAGAAATATAATGAACTAGATCTCAAGAAACCCATGAATTTTATTATCCTTGGGTTATATATTGAGAATAAAATTTTATTGTTAATTTATACTCTTCGTATACAAAATATTTAAAATGAATTTCTTTATAAAATTTAAATATCTTTTCTTTCTTCGATCAAAAATGCTTTTTATTGGATACTCATGTTTTCTAAAAAATCATAAATATTTTTAAAATTATCTGAATTATTTATTAAATATATTTTTACCCATGAATAAATTTTTACTAAATAACATGAATGTAAATTTCATGGCATTTTCCAAAAAATGGCCATTGGGAGTTTAATAAAAATTTGACAGTAATAAATGTTTTAATATGTATAGAATAATTGGTATTTTAAACATTTATGACAATCTAATTGTTTTTAAATATATCTTTATTGTATACAATGTTTATTTTCAAAGACAATTATTTCCAAAATAATTTATGATTTTTTAGTGTGAGAAAGTTATTTTCAATGAAACATTTTATTCCTCGAGAAATGTTTTTATGGATTTTTATTGATTCCATTAATATGATTCAAAGGTTGTTTTCAACGTAAAATATTTTTTGAAAAAAAAAATATGCTTTAAAAATAATTTCTCAATTTGGAAAGGCTATTTTCCTCAATAAATTATTTTTTTGATCATTAAAAATCATTTTACAACTATGATTAATTCCATAAAAGTTATGTATTCCTTAATAAGTATATAATCCTTGTTATCATTATTTCTCTAAATAGTTGAATTTTATAATGAGATGTTTTTTATGAAACCCGTTTATATTACATGGGTTATACCATGATAAAATTATTAATAAACCCACTAATTTTTTCTACAGGTTATGATTTGATGAAATGATGAAGTGATTATGAAATATGATCGTTTTCTATAGGTTCTGTTATGTTGAAATTTTAATAAGCCCATTTAATTTAATGGATTTTGATATGATGGATGTTTTGGGATCTTATAGAAAACATATGTAGGATTTTAATCATTTTAACTGCGGTTACATTATAACCAAGGAAAGTGGATTCATTGTAAAAAATATGGTTATTATGATTTAACCAAGGACAATGGTTATGTTATAACCAAGGTAGGATGAACCCCTATCTCCCTATAATTAATTGGGAAAATATTGATATCATTTTATATAAATATGAATGGAATGGGAGGTGAACCTAAATTAGGTAGGGAGTTTTACCCTATGATATTATTGGGAGTGAACCTTCACTACTATGATTGTTTGAAGATTGAACCCATTCCATAATAAGAGTTTTAGAAGTGGGTATTAACTACTAAAAAAATTATTTATATAATTTACTGTATTCTATAATTCCATTTAGTATGTAAATATTATGCTCTAATGGATTATGTTCTTTTATTTACTTTTTATTCATATCTTATGAACTTCAAATCTTTATCCCTTGACTCTAGATTTTGATCATTGATATCGAGGTTATGACATTCATATTTTATGATCATATTCACATACCCTTATGTCCATGTTATATCTACGTATATTTCCTTATTATCCAAACTGAACATATGATCTCACCCTTTCTTATGTTTATTTTCCCCAAGTTATGATGATATGTATTTCTTGTGACATGAATATTAAGTGTACTAGTTATGAGGTGGTAAGTGGGATATGTTTATAACACTTATAAACCATTAGTTTATGTTTCCTCATTTCTAGAGGAACTATACCTTCATGATACATAGGTGTGTGTTTGTGTAATGTAATGAATATTAATCAAACATATAAAATATATTTGTATGTATAGTTTGGGTCATTATAAACAAGAAGGGAATTAATAGATGTTCAATATAAAGGATTTTGTTTTAATTTTTCTAGAGAAGAGTTTAAATTAATCATTCACTGGGTTATGAAACATATGGATGCTGAAACTATAAAATATTTGAGATAATATGGAGTTCTATATGTCATGGAAGCTTCTTTCATACAAGGAATATCCAAGTAACATTTTGGGAAACTAGAATAATAGGATGTGAAAGAGGAATATAAAATCTACAATCTACTATAAAAATTTAGAAATATTGGTGATAAATAAATACAACAAGATTTTTAAAAAGGAAGACATGTTTGTGAAGTAAGTGATATTCTATTATATTATTAAATATTGGACATAACCCATTGTATTAGGCCCATGGATATTTAGAAGTTTGTTTCTATAGAATATTTGATGTTATTATTTAAAAAATAGATGGGCCCATATATATATATAGGAATCATAGAATATAACATTTGTAGATACAAATGGTGTATCCTCTTTCATAACATTGATTAGATGAAATTGAGTTGTAATTTCATGATAAAATATAATAAAATAGTAAATTTTCGGTGAAAACTAACATTTTTATGATTTCATTTCAATTATGTTTTAAGAGACAATTATGGAGTGCATACACTGTGTTTTTTTTTTGATATTTCATCTGAATGGGCTGGCACAATCAATAATTGTATTAGATTTTTTGGACCATAAAAATTCATTATTAAAGGGACTACTACATAAAGAATGTAAAATAAAAGAAGTGGGATATTCAATTTCATGGGGGTTTATTTTAAATTTTAGTAATTTTTATTACATTAATATTTTTAAAATAATCTATTTTTTGAGTTTAAATGACAAAAAAATGACTGAACGCACTTAGATTAGTTTTTTTATTTTCAATCAATGATACTCAATATATTTCGAGAAACCGTAGATTCCATGTTTTTAATTTCAAAATTAAAGGAATTGAAAAAATAAGATGGGGAATTGTATGTTTAGAGTGAAACATAGGGATTTTAAATCAATTAATCAAGTTTTTCTTTATAGTAACAAGATTCTAAAAAATATCTTTCAATTTTCATGCTATGTTTTTCTGAAGTTCTCATTTATTAATTTATTATTGAAACATATTCCCAGATTTATTCTTTTTAAAATGAAATTCTATTATTCCTGTGAGGTTTCTAATATAACATTTCACGTTATTCTCAATAAATATCTTGATATATTTTTTGTGAATGTCACCAAATCGGATTTTATTTTAATATTTTTTTAACTGATGACTATACCAAATTAACTAGATAAATTATTAAAGAATTTTTTATATATCATTTATCCATTGGACATAACTAAAATCATTCCTCTTTTTATACCTTAGAAACCATTAATATACATTTATAGTAGTAGTCACATTTCATCACAATAATTCCATTCCTACCCTTACTCAATTGTTTATCACGATTTTTAAAGTTCATGATTTTTGAGAGAGGGATTTCATGGAAAATTAATATTCCTCTTTGATAGATAATATTTTTGTTGTGTCATTGTATTTTAGAAGAAGTTTCATATTTATTTCATTATTTTCATTGTTCGCCCCAGAAAAAAATATGAAAATAATTATGGGATAAGTTATTTAGGCTTGACAATAACCATTACGTGAACAATGATTTTTATCATTTGGGGTTGTCTGATGAATGTGATACTTTTCCAATATAAATTTTTTAAAACAAAAAAAAGGAATAAAAAATTATTGGGGGTCATTATTCATTGTGATTTCATGTTTTATGGCCTTACATGAGCTTGAAGATTCTAGGAAGATTTCACTTTTGAATATGACAATGTCCTTGGATTTACTTTTTGTATCATGTTTATAACATAGAGACTAACCAAAATTTTGTGCCTTATGTTTTATTCATCAATTTTCGTCTACCTTTATGTCGTATGAAATATGATGCTATGTTTTAAAGTCCAATTGGTTTTTTTAAAATATGTCTCTACTAAGTGTATAATGTAGATCATTTTCAAATCCATAACTATGGTGCATATACTCATGGAATAAGGAATCCTTCATATTATTTTTACCTTGAGTGATGAGAAAAGAAACAAATACTAAGTAAAATCATGATCAACATATTAATAATTGAAAATTAAATAATTTTAATGGATGAATTAAAAATCACCCTCATTCCTCTTTCTAAAAATTCAAATTCATTGTGTATAGTACGAAATTTGGATGAAATTATTTATGTTACACTTGATACTTAATTTCCCCCATTAATAATTGTTTTATTTCATTGATTTTGAAATTTTAATATTTGTAGAATGGGGTTGGCCTTATAAATTCCTTTTTTAGATGCATACTTGATTGAAATAATAGTCTACGCTTGGGGAATTTGATAAGTGAGTTTTTTTCATAAATTTTTAGATTTTTAATTTTTAATTCCATTTTAATTAATTATATGACACCCATTTTTTAATTATTTAATATTAATTTTTGGGCAATTTGTTTTTTTTTTGAAATATTTTAGAAAAAAATTAATAGGATTAAAAATATATGTTTTGTAATTTATTATTCTTATTGTTATTCTTATGCTATGTATGAAGGATTTTCAAGGATTATATCGTAAAAAATAGGCCCCCAAACTCCCTACCCTCGAACAAGGGGGACAACCACATAGCATTCCAAGAGGGACCACTCCCAAATCCAAGAATCAAGATGGTTGTACGGCTTGGGAAGGCCAATTGATGTGACAAAAAATGGTGTAGAGGAGGGGTTAACTAAAGGAGAGAAACACACTTGAAAAATCTGTGCAGTAGTTAAAGGAAAGGATCATCAGTGTGGGGTGGCACATGATGATAGTAGGAGTACACTAACACCAATCTTACTTGATTAGGCCTATATTAGAGGTGTAAACTAATATACCTGAGAGAGGGAAAATGAATGTTCAATGTGGGATGTAGATAATGTGGGAATTGTACATTTTGAACATAAATTACATAGTTTCAATATAGGCTACATGTTTTCTTCCTCATACATTTCATCGCTCAGCTCTACCATTATTAACATCACCACACCAATATAAGATCCATCATAAAACAATATTAATGTTACATTCAAACAACAGACTCCTTCTTTGCTCCACTGCTGAAGCCCAAATTTTTTTTGAATCACTTCCTCATCCTTGGACAAACACTATGAATTACTTAACAAATAACAAATATCCATTCATGGAAAACAGAGTAAGCACAAGATTCCACTATATTTTGGAGGCTGATATTTTACAACCCATGGTTATATTGGCCAATGTATTTGAGGAAGATCAATCAATTAATATATTATAAAATTTATGAATACTATTGAAATATGTCCAAAAGTTGTCCCGTGATGAGAATATTCACTACACTATTGTCCTAACTACTGCGTTATACCTGTTTGAAGAAGAAAGAAGGCTTCAACGCCCTAGAATTTGTTGCACCATGGTCGGATTGATGAAATATCCAATTGAAATGTGTTTTAGTATAGGAAATACACTTCATCATGGAGGTGGAAATATTAGAATAACAAAATGTTTAAGATAAAATTGTTTTAATAGGATGGTTTCACCATGGTCTAATAAACTATGATGTGGATGATTTTTGATTTTATATGAAGATAATGAGAATAAGGAACAATGATGTATAACCTCCAGACCACCATAGAGGACTCCAATATGGTAGTAGATTATTTTAAGGTAAGAATTATTGTTGTTCCATAGTGATATGTTTACATCATAGACATTAGAAGATAACCGACAATATAAGGTTCCATCATGTACTTCCAGGTTTATCATGACCTTGCTTAGCCATTAATGGGTTGAACCATTGTTACATATTCTACATTATATAGGAGTTTTAACATTATCTTACCTTATTATATATAATTGTTGACCCTTTTATCCTTATTTTAGTTTAGTCATTTTTTGGGGAAATTTTGGGAAATTTTTTATAGTTTTGGATTCCCATGGGGCTATGGACTGTTGGAATGCAGTTATAGAAAACTGTTCATCTTGGCCTAACAAACAACCTGGCCAGTGTTGACCCACTGGAAGGGGGAGAAATATTTTTACAAATCATGTCAACACCAACTGAAAATTGTGAACCATTTAATATATGGGGTCTTCATGGTTGGTGAATGGTTAAACAAACCAAGTGTCCAAACTACACACCCTAATAGAAGGCCTTTGGAGGAGAAAGTTTAGTGAGTATTATTTTTTAACCTTAATTCCCAACCATAAAATCCTTGTGAAATGTTTTTAATACCTATAATATTTATTTTAAAAACCCAAGGGCATTTTTTAACCCCTGGGAACCCCCTATTTGTTTCTCCCTGAACCCAAAATCAAGGAGCTGGTGCCATACTTTATAAAATTGGCATAAATACAGGGTTCAAATCTAATGGGATTAAAAATTTAGAAGTGTTGGACAACAAGTTTACATGCATGATACACATAATATATTAGTAAAATAAAATAAAAATGATACACAATAAAAATAAATAAATTACATCCTTGAAAACTTATTCAAATATTTATTCTATATAACATATGTGAAAGAAACCTAATAAGGGTTAGATAAATTTCACGATAAGGGTAATTAAAATGGATGTAACAGTGAATCAATAAAAATAAATTAACAAGGAAAGGTAAATTACTTATAACACATTCCATTAAAATAAATAGATATGGATTAAGAAATATAAAAAGGTTCGAATATAAAAACACATTCCATTTAATCAATAATCTGATAATGAAATGAATCTATAGATCCTATCATAAAAAAATCCCATATATAGAATGAGAAGTGATAATGAAGGTAATGCTTCATTACTAGAAGTCATATATATGGAACTTTAAAACCTCAGTTGTCTTGATCAGTCCTCCAGAATGTTTATATTATTCTATTTTTTCTAACTAATTTGTCTCATGAGAACCTATAGATGCATCAAGGGTCTATATACATTTTGGGACCCACCCTTTATTTCAATTCCAAATCACTTCACATATCATGTAATCAATTTATATAATAACCAATATGATATACCATAAAATATTCATATTGAATAAATAATATTTATTTAGAAATAATTCCTCAGTGAAGGATAATTAATAATAATGGTTGTTGTTGTTGATAAAGGAAAATTCCCTTAAAAAATGATTGTAACACTTGTGATTAAAATAATCATTAAGCATTACAAAGTGTTCTATTCCAGTTGGAAACATTAGAATCATAAGCTATATGAATGAAATAATATCAAATAATATATTAAATTAAATTAATGTAAAATAATTCATGATATAGAAAATGAAAATTTGTTCTATAAACACCACAAAAATTAATGAAGTGGTGAAAATGGTGTATGTCTCATGGAATGAAATGTAAGAAATAAATCCATTACCTCATGCATGAATTTCCATGTGTTCCTTTATATTCTAGAATAATATTATTATTAAAATTTCTTAATTTATTATTAACCTTTTCTTGTTTATAATTATTTTTAATACGCCTATTAGAATTTTTTAAACAACTACTTAAAAAATTTATTATACATTTGGTGTTTTGACCGTATTTGGGTTATTTGTCAAAAATGACATTGGTGGGAAAAATATGATCAAAGGGTTATTTATATTAACATATCCATAATAATTATAAAGTTTTAATTTTCATATTTATACATAATATATATTATTAAAAATAATGTTAAATTATATTTATGAAAAATAAACAAATGTTGCAATCATAGATATAGTAGGTCATACATACACATGTGTAACATCCCTATATTTAAATAATCCCAATGAAATGAAGGTAAGAAACATTATATCTTTCAAAACTGATCTTTTTATTATAAATACATTTTTATTTAATCACATATACTTATATATATAATTCATGTGATGTAAATATAATCAAATCGTACCGAGGAGGCAGTTTTCAACACATCCACAACCGATTTTAACACTTCTTTAATGTGGGAATAGGGTAATAGATAATAGGATATATTACATTTCTAGAAAGATAATTATTTTAGTTAATATCATATCAATTTCATTTTTTTACATATTTTTTATTAAAACCATCCTTTAAACATTTCATGTATCTTGGGAACTAATCATATCGCTTGGAGGAGGTGGTAGTCCACACATACAGAAATGTTATTATCATGTTCCCACAAAATAGAAAGCATAATGTTATGGAAAATATTATAATTAAGTAATAATAAATACTTTATTTACATCATATATATCATATATAAACATAGAATCACTCATAATGACCCATTGTGAAATGTGGTAAAATAAAAATTAAGAACACCATTCCAACATGTGGTAGTTCACCATAAACAAGAATGGTTTGTTCGTTACCCATTAAATAGATGCATTTATAAGTGTAGTTAGACCCCATAGAATAAAAAATCTAATTATATTGAGGATAGTGATGTTATTATGTGATAATTGAATAAGAATAATCATGGATTTAATAATGAAAATTAAAAAGAGCATCTTGAAGATGGATGTTACCTCTTCTTTTGGTAACTCCTCTTGGTTTGCACAAAAGGGATTCCTGGGATATATTTCTTCCCAAATGGAGGATTATAAGATGAATTTTTGGTTTTTTATCTTGTTTTAGTAGATTTGGGATATCCAAATGGATTTTGAGGTGTGAATAAGAGGGAGGTGTTAGTGCCTTTTTACAGTGGAGGAGAAGTAACACTCTTGTAAATATTTTGAAGGAGAATGACAATGTTTTTTCTATTGAAAACATCTACAAAATGGAAAAACATTAATTAAAATGGAGTATAGGCTCTATATATATCTAAAAAATGTATTTTGGGAAATTTTATAGGTAATTTTGGGCCTTGAGTTTAAGGATTTATCCATAGTTTTCCAAATTTTTCTCATAATATTTTTAAACAATTTTAATGAAATTTACTAATATTTTTGACCAAAATAGAAGTTCAACTTTTTATAAATTATAAATTATTATGATTCCAAATATGGAATCTATTTTTCCATATTCAAATCACATATATGGATGAAATTAATTTAGATTTAATCTCGTAGATGTGATGGCAAAGTAGGTTTTTAATGAAAAAATGTTCAAAATATTGCTACGTTTTTATATTCAGTTTCAATGGGAGATTGATCAAAATTACCCAAATTGGATTGAGTAATTTAAAATTTATCTGATTAGTATTTAAAAACAATAAAAAATTTATTTAATATTACAAATAAATACTCTGAAAAAGAAATTTGGAATTAAAATTCTTTATTGTTTTACTATTGATCAAGAAATAAAATGTAAGAAAAAAATATAAAAAATCTACCCTAGGTTAATTTTTATGTCAGTATTTAGAATATGAAATTTATTTTGACATATAAAATCAATAAATGTTCCAAAAAAACATTTAAAATAGGTTATCCATTAAAATGTGGTGAAGCTACCATTACAAAAATTTATGCTTTTATGAATAAAATTGGGAATGTTTTTATGTTATACCTATAAGATCTATTATATGAATATCAAAAATATTTTATTCAATATTATATATATATATATATATTACATTAATATCACTCCAAATTTATAATTAATTTAATTATATAAGATAAAATAGCATTGTGGTATAATAATAGTTTTCTATATAAATAGTCCCTTTATATTCAATTTGATATTATATTCATTTCTAATTAATTTTTTACCAATGAATTAAACCGTATATTTTTTAAGTTATTTCATCCTAATCATAGCTATAAATTTAATGGCTATGTTTTATTTTATTATATTAAATAATAATATCATAATAATATATTATTATTGTGTAAAACTCGGTCTTGTGTGTAATGAAAACTATTGAACAATGTTTTTCAATCCTGTAATTCTGTCTAACTCTGTGTTGAATGCATTACATTTTATGGAACATATTTATTTAAAATATTAAATATATCTGATTTTATTTGGATTTTATATTTCAATATATTCCTTGTGTTTCATGTCATATAAACTATTAAATAAAACATTCTTACTTTAGAATTTTGGGGTGTTACATTCTCCCCTCCTTAATTAAATTATTTCCTAAAAATTTAAACATTATCCCCATAATAAATGGATATATATTTGAAAATAAAATATTATTGAAATCCACACATTGTGTATAGGTTTAAAATCAATTCTTCTTAATTTTTGAGAGAGGATAATACAATGGTCATGTAACTATGTTCCCTCAAAGGAGAACATAAGTGGGAAATTGAAACATGGATATAGAAGAAAAATATAATAATAAGGTTCTCATATAGTGTTTTAGAGGACACATTATTCTAAAATTTTATTACCAAAAATCCATAAACCACTATTATAAAAAGTTCCTTAATATCATAAAAAACGATGATGATAGGAGAACATTTTTGTTTCAAGACCACTTTTCCTATAATTGATGAATTACTTTAGTCTATAAAGATGTAAGTAAATATACATTTCTATTTCATAAACATAATCTAATCCTTTGGTTATTCCTTTAACTATTACTAGATTAGTTAATAGAAAAGTTTTCATCACATGGTGAAGTAATACATTAATATCTAAACCCTCGTTTAATGTACCACTTACAAGATTTAATAAATAATTGAAATTTTTAAAAGGGTATGACCCATAATATTAGAACAAACGTCACTTAAATTAAAAAATTATCCTATCATTATCCTTCAATCAACATGAAGTAGAACTATCACATACCAAACATCTGAACACCTTCATCATGAATTCTCTTGAAATATGGTAAAAACATGAGTTTCTATAAAACCATCTTGAAATAATTAATTCTTTTTTTATTATATAGAATATATATTATTTTTTATATTTATTAAATCCAAAAATGATGTAACCTCCATCAATGGTATCGTAAACCAGGTTTACAACAAATCAATATTCAGTTCCAAAGTAGTAATCACTTATTTAATTTATGTTATTCAAACTAATAATTTCTTTATCCAAACATCATTTTCGTAACATTAGGAAGATATTAAGGGTTATATCTCCCTCAAACATGTGTTTTCAAAAAATTATTAATTTCAAAAAAATAAATTTTATTGGTACCATTCAGTATAATTTGTCAAATCGTTATCAAATAAATCGATGTTGTATAATCCTCGTATATTCCAAAATAATTATAAATAGTACATCATTGATAAAATAATCAAATGAAATAATTAATTGATCCAAACATAATCACAATAATCATTCCTCATCATCTGTGACACTAGTATAATCTTGACAATGTTACATTAGCCTATTTTTTGGTATATTCCTTTGACAAATGAGATATTGATTTTTGTAGTGTATTATCTCCTTATAGTTGAAACATTTCACATTATAATTTTAATTCATTCCCTTATAACCACGAACCCTGTGGTTATTTTTTCACCCTTATAATAGACTCCCATTCACTTCAAGGAACTATCAAGGTTTTTCATTCTACATTTATCGCATGTGGACAAATAATTCTCTCCCTTTATTAATTTATATATCATTTTCCCCTTAATCCTATTATTTTCTTATAATTCATGAAATCCATAGGACTTGGTGAATTATCTACACATATCATTATCACATTATACTATTTCCACATATAATGAGAATGTTTGGGAGATTATTTCTCCCCAATATATTTTCCTATATCAATAAAAGATATGATTCATGTTACTCTTTGGATCATGTATATTGGTGAGGTTCATGTTCCTTATACCTGTAACCATTTATAAATAAATATATAAACCAAATTTTCCCCAATCATTATAAAAAACAATATATAATTCCAAAACCAGTAAAATACTTAACATAAATTGAAATTTTTATTCAAATATAATCCAACAATCATAAACACGGTTTCTTTGGGGAAATTTTTACTATTAAATACTTAAAAAGGGTGTTTAATGAAAATTTGAATTATCCATGAATAACCCCAATGATTGTCAAACCACATATGTAGTAAGGATTGTTGTTTTGTAACAGGCTACACCGAGTTAAGCCTGACACACCCTATTGAGGTCGTTACCCCTAGGTTCATGTGTGTGAGAAACTCATCCACATGTAGTATCCATACAATAATGTATTTCTAGAAAGTCCCACATAATATCTAACATATCAAAATTATAGGATGTCCATCAATATTTGTCCTCAAAATCTATCTTAGATTTATGATCCCTAATCTATATTTCCTAAATCATATTTATAAAGATTCAAAGAAACCTTCCCTAATGCCCATTATAATCCCTTGACCATATAAGCATAGATCCAGTTCCTCATATCATTACATTGTCGTAGAAACATGCTTCAAATCCAAACCGACGGAATAGTTTTATAGTTTTTAAAAAAAAAATTATATACAAGATACCTATAATACATTGGTAAAAGAAAATAAAAACATCATACATAATAAAATGAAATAAATAGAATCCATGAAATATTATTTAAATATTTCTTCTTCATATTCCATTGAAATTAAATATAATTAGGGCGATCTCCAATTATCAGTTAGGGTATGTAAATTGGAAGAAATAATGAATCAATAAGAATAAATTAACATTGAAAGGTAAAATATAGATAACACATATTATTCAAATAACATGATAAGGAATAACTAATAATATAAGGTAATAATCTGAAAACCCATTCTATTTAACCAATAATGTGATAATAAAATTCTTCCATAGATTATATCCTATGAAAATCTTGTATATAAAATGACACCTGGTAATAAAGGAAACTATTAGTTATTGGACATCATGACTCATGAAAATAAAAACCACTAATGGAAATATCTATCATCCATAACTTTTATACTATTCTGATTTTACCAACTAATTTGTTTCATGAAAACCTTTCTATGTATTGAGGGGCTATATGTGGTCTAGGCCCCACACATCATTGCATGTCCAAATCATTCCTCATATCGGGTAATAGATTTAATTACTAAACAATATTCTATATCACCAAATATCCATAATGAATAAATAAATCATATTTATCATTCATTCGTCAATATAGAATATTTAATATCATGTTTTGTTGAGATTGAGGAATAGAAATACACTAGAAAGATCATAAAAACATTCTTCAGGAAACATAATCAATAAACATTAGGATGTTTCCCATAACAATTTCAAACAATTAAATCATAAGAAACGTAAATGAAATTATATCAAATAAAAAATAAAATATCATGAAGATAAAATAATTCATGATATAATATGTCATAATGGTTTGTAGAAATGGCACAATAAATAATTAATCGGTGAAAATAGTATATGCCTCATGTTAAGAAAAGTGAGAGATGAATTCCTTAACTCAAGTTTGACTTGTCATGTGAGTATTTATATTAATAAATAATACAATAATGTTAAATATTTAAATTCTTATGATACTTTTTTATGATTAAAATTAATTTTATTTCACATTTTACACTGTTTTAAAAAATTTCATAAATAATTATGTTTATGTCTAGGTTTTCACAATATTTTTATTTTGTGTCAAAAATAAATTTGGTGTGTCAAAATTGGTAAATGAGGTCATTATATATTCCAATCTAGAATAATGATCATTAAATAATTTTCATATTTATATATTAATTATAATTTTAAAATTATTCATGAATTATGCTTATAAGAAATGAACAAACATTACAATAATAGAGATGATAGGTCATTCTTACAGAAGTGTAACATTACCATTTTTCAATGTCCATTATAGAAAGAACAAATATATCATTATATATTTCGGTAATAATAATTTTATCATAAATACCATTTAATTTAGTCATATAAACTTGTATATAAAATTATTTTGTGTAAAAGTAATAACATCGTGTTGAGGTGGCATTAGTCCATAGGTCCAAGACCAATATTAAAACTTTTTGTGTGTGTGAAAAGTGTAATATAAAAGGTATATATTATATATCAAGATATTTAATTATTCCAGTAATATGGGATATATTTAATTTATGTCACATATTTTTATCTGAAACCATGATTTATAAATTCCTTTTATTGCGTGAATGAATCACCTCTCTTTGAGGAGGTGGTAGTCCAAACTTCCACAAACTATTTTATCATATTCTCACATCCTGAAAATCGTAAAGGTATATTATATATAAAAATTAAATAATAATGAATAAATTACCAATATAAAATATACCATATATAAATATTGTTTTTGTCATAATTCCCATCCATGAAAGGTGGTAATGGAAAAACTAACAAATTCCTTTCGTGAGGCAGTACTTCATTGTACACATGAATAGTATGTTTTGTTACCCATTATATGGATGTGTGTGTAAGTGTATGTTAAACCCATAGAACAAAAATATATTAATATATTTAGGATACTATGTTTATTATATGGTCACAGATAGTAGGAATATAGTTGGTGTAGAATGAAAAAAAGGAGATTGATGAAGGATGTTACCACTTTTTTGGGTAACTCTTCTAGGGTTGCACAAAAGGGATTCCTTGGATGGAATTTTCCCCAATGTGAGTCTTCTAGGATGATAAAAAAGATTTCGGGATTCTATTTTATCATATTTTATGATATCTAATAGTCTTTAGTGGTGTGAAGAATTGGTATAGATGGGTGCCTTTTTATAGTGGTGGAGGACTGACATACTTGTAGTGTTTCTGAAAAGAAAATTACACCAATAATTTTCCTATGTGAAGTTGCTCAGATAAAGTTATATAGTATATAAAATATATTATTGTGTCTAAATATAAAGTTTGATGTCATTTCTGGATGGTTATTTTTGTTTTAGTCCATCATGATGCTAATTTTTCCCTGAATCATTGCAATATATTATAATCACATTCACAAATATTATTGGTAAAAAACTATGTTTCCATTATTAGAAGTTAAAAATTATTATAGTTAAAAATATGTAAAACAATTTTCAATATTCTAATCATATAATTGGTATAAATTATTTTAAATTTAATCCCATATATGGGATGACAAAGCGTGTTTTTAATGTAATGATGTTCAAAAGATTTCTATATTTTATATACAATTTATAAGTAAAATTAATTACAATGAAATTAATTTGGATTAAATGATATAAAATTTATCTAATGAATATTTAAAACCATCAAAAGATATAATTTATCCTTATGAATAATTTTTTCAAAAAATCAGTTTTGATTAAAAATTCTGTATTTTTCATTATTCATCAAAAAATGAAACAACGCATAAAAATAAAAAAAACCATAAACTAATTAGTATTTTCCTATTAAAATAATGAAGTTTATTTTGATATATAAAATCAATAAAAGTTCAAAATAATGATTTAAAATTGGTTCTCTATTAAAAGTTTATTGAAATACCTTTATAAAAATTTAGACTTTTATGCAGAAAATTCGGTTTGTTATTATGTTATGCCTCTCAAATATATTGGATGAATATAAAAAATATTTATTAAATAAAATATATATATATATATATATCATTAATATCACCCATTAATTGTAATTAATTTAATTTATTATGATAAAATATCTTTCTTTGTATAAACATATTTCTATATAAAAACAATCCATTTATATTCAATTTTTTCTTATATTCATTTCTAATTAATTTTTAACCAATGAATTATATATTATTTTTAAATAATTTAGATAATCCTTTTAATAAAAATCAATTTAATGGCTATGATGTATATTATTATACAAAATAATAACATCTTAATAATATATTATAGTTTAGTAATACTCGGTCTTGTGTGTAACAAAAACTAGCGAATAAAGTCGTTCATGTGTGTAATGAAAGATAACTTAGTTTTTCATGCATTAGAAGCTATAAAAAATATTTATTTAAAATATTAAATATAGCGAAAAGTCTTGTGATTTTATATTCCTTTCTATGCTTAGTTTGGTGTGTTATACACACTATTAAATATAACGTTCTTACTTTATAATTTTGGGGAATTGCGCTAATCTTTTATTTGATAGACCTAATAATTCATGGAATATTAGAGACTTATTCTTTGAGATTCAAGGAATATTTCCTTCATTATTTTACGACCAACATAAGGTATTTTTCATTTTTTATCCATTTTTTCTTTTCTTCTTATATCCTCATTAGATTACATCTACTGTCATTTTGAAGAACTTGATGGGGTTGTGTATTACAAATATAGGTTGTTTCAAAAAGGATAAATGTGTTTCTTATAGATCTTGGATCATGATGACATTATCTACTCTTCACATCTATCTTTTTTTAAAGTGATTAGTTCTACCTCCATTATGGTGGTGTGTGATTCTATAAAACTGGATTATTATATGAATTACCTATGGTTCATTTAAATTCCTTTGGATTATTCATTTAATTGAATTTATTTGTGATTAAATTTTTTGTAAAGTAGTCATTTTTTTAAGTGGGTTTTTATTTAATAAGAGTTTTCACTCACCATGTGTTTGATAAAAATATTGAATGGAGTTTTTCATCTGGAAAAAAGGGTTATCAAGGATCAAAAAATATTTATATTTATTATAATATTTTTTATATGTTTAGATCAGGTATTTTTAAATGGTTTTGACAAACATTGTACTTTTGTAACCTTGGGTGTATCATGAATAGACATGTCACTCAAAGTGTTTACTTCCATATGAGGTTATACCGGTTGGATCCACCATAATCCATGATTGGAGATTTAATTTTATTTCTAGTATGTATACCTATAGTCTAGATACCAATTTATGTTATTTTTTATTTATAATTGGACTATCACATGATAGATTGACCATGGCTATTTTCTAACCCGCTTTTACATGATTGGTTGGTCATGGTTATTTTCATACATGTTTACCTTATACAATATTCATGATTGTTATTGACTATTATCTCATGATATCTCACTTATAATTTTTATTTTCCTTATTCTTTTGAAGAATAAAGGATTTTACAAAAAATAAGGGATTATTTACAATTTTTTTATTTATAAAAATTCTTAATAATTAAATACTTTTTTTAATTCTAGAACTATTTTATTCATCACATTCGACATTGTAATGATTCTACGGTGGAATCTAACTCGTATTTTTTCTCATGCATTACTTATGGATTTAGGTGCTCATATATGTTGTTTTTTTGGAAACATCTAACGGTAATGGAATATTTTATCATGTCATATTTCCTTTTCATTATTACCTTTATAGTAGTATAGTTCAGAGGATATGGATGGTCACATAGGGACTTATTGATATAGTCATTCCATACATTCTATTTTTGATAATTTGGGTTGTATTTCATTAATCTTGGATATATCATTATCTTTGGAGATGTACTCTATTTGATTGTCTTGATTCATTTTATAATAGTATTTTTTCTGTTATCATGTTGTACCTCACCACCATGATAGACTGGCTAGGATTAATTGTCTAGTTGAATTGGGTTTGTTTGTTATATAATGATATCATTAGAATCTCCATCCATTAGTGTATTAGTTATACTTGAGTATGGTTCTGATACTTCAGTAGATAGGAGTTAGGACCTTCATAATTTGAGTTGCATTTGTGGGAGGATGCTTGGCCAGCTCACATTCGTTCCTGAACACGAGTTACCATGGGAGGTCAGAAATTATTTACAATGTTTGAGGCACAGACAATGAGGACAATTGAATGAAATGGATGGGGATTTAATTGAAATGGATATTTCAATTAATAAATAGTTTCTTTTTTTCCAATAATTTTTTATATCTTCAAATAATTAATGATTTATTGCATGGATATGAATAAATAATGTTTTTCCTAATATTTTGGAATATTCTCTATAGATTATTGGTCGGTGACTTATTCTTAATAGATAATGCCTCTAATATAGCACTTCAATATAAAATAGTGGATTTTGTGAGATAGGATAAACTGGTGAATCCTCTAATGGACCCCTCTTTAGTTGGATCTGTAACCTGTACAATTCAGATTGTGGGTCAAGATGCTTTTGGGAACCAGAGATTGTTCGTGGATCATGGATTATATTTTAATTATAATCATTCAACCATATTATGTGGGGACAACAGAGCCTATGAATGTGAGGATTTAAAGGATTATAAAATTCTTGAATAATCCTTGGTAATTTATGGTGGGGTTTTCCATATACATTATCAATGGACAAGGAAGGAGATTGTTGGAGTTTGATCTAAAAGAGACATTTCTTGAGGATCTTACCTATACTTATTTCAATAAAATATTAAATTATAAGTTATACCTTGATTAGTTACATGAATTGAACACCAAAATAGATTTCACCTTGGAGAAATGGGATCATATTATTTTGGTGTATTTCGCCCATTTTATTGAGTTCGTGTATTTGAAACAAGAGCTAGTCACCAATAATTACATAATGGCTCGGAGGTTTGAGTGGGGACTAAGGACTGATATTTCGATGATTTTTATTCTCTTGTTACTTATAACATTCATATAGGTTTTCAACAAACGTTATTTGGACGAGGCATCCATATATAGAAATAATGGTATTGGTAGTTCTTCATAGGTTTCATTGTTAGATAGGATGTGTCTTCTCGATGGAAAAGGAAGCACGAGGGTCATTAGTATTCTTTAGGACTTGTTTCATAGGATTCATCATGATATAAGATGTTTGTTTGTTATCAATGTGGGAGGAATGGTCATACGAATCCTAAAATTATAAAGACTTAAGAGACATTTCATCATTATAGAATATCGGTCCATCTATGTTATTTTTGTGAAACTATATACAATGGATGTATGATTGGATCCACTCTAACCAGGGTTGTTTATGTTTATTCAAATGCTTCCATGGGTGGTGGTTTTAGTCCTCAAACCAAGTTGGATAGTCATGTGGATATGATCGAATTACATTATGTGGAAGAGTGTTTTGTAAACAAAATTTGATAAGGGTTACCTACTAATATAGGTACGGTGTTTTTTCATCTTCTATGGTCCAAGATGTTTTTATTATAGTATCTACTCATTTTTTACACCATAAATGTAAGTTTTAATATTAATATTATGTTTTTAAGCTATGTGGTTAATTTTGGATATTTCCATACCTTTGGGAAGAAGGCATGAACATGGATTCTCGTGTCCTGTATGTTGGGGGTGGTATCTTCCATTGAGGTGGTGTGGGAATTTTTGGTTCATGATATTTACATATTCAAACTGATTTTTGGAATGGACTAGATTATCAATGTTATGTCCCAAATATACTATTATCATTTTCAATTTTAGTTTTTATCTTCTGATGGTTTTATTCATATTTCTAGGGTGAGTGGAAATCTCAATTTGGAAGGGTGGTTCCTATATTGTTTTTATGCTAGGGTAATAATGTTCCCATTTTCATAGTTTTTTTTTGATATTATTGACCCTTTTCTAGGATACCAAATTCCTATAGTGTCAAGTGCATACCTGGAGGACTTTCTAGTTGATTTTTTGGTTTACCACCCTAGAGAGGGTCACGTTTACTATTGACCTACTCCATGGTATGATTACCATTTATATGAAATCATGTAAAATGGAACCTTATGAATTGGTAAAACATAAATTCCATATTTTGGAACTAGAGGATTAGGGATTTATTCATCCAAGTATTTTACTATGGTAATCTCCATAGAAAATTTATAAAAAGGCATATAGGAATCCCAAAATTTATGTGGATAATCTAATTTTTATTTAGGTTACTATTTAAAAAAATTTACTTTTCCCTTGATTTAAAGTCTCCTTGAACAACATAGAGATGTGTTTTTGTTTTCAAAGATTGACCATCAGTTAGGGTAATACAAGTTGAGATTTCGATAAGAGTATATGCCTATGATAGAATTTAGGAGCTCTTATAGGTATTTGAGTTTATGGTTATTCTATTCGGTCTCACTAATGGTCATGAGAAAATTATGTATTTTAATAACCAACTATTTCATCATTTCAAAGGATAATTTAATGTTATGTTCATGAATGATATTTTTGTTTACTA
Source organism: Viscum album (assembly GCA_963277665.1). Classification (NCBI taxonomy): domain Eukaryota; kingdom Viridiplantae; phylum Streptophyta; class Magnoliopsida; order Santalales; family Viscaceae; genus Viscum; species Viscum album. The sequence goes on from OY728127.1 coordinate 609,132,598, forward strand.
GAATTCAGAGGTGGAGCATGCATACCATTTGGATTTAATTCTTAAAACCTCGAAAGAAGATTATTTATATGGTGATATTTCTAAATGTATTTTTTGGATATAGGAAGAAAATTGATAGGGAAGGTTATATTCGATAGTGGTGTATCAATGGATCAATAAAAAATATATGGAATTATTCCCTCGGAGTTTCCAAGAAATGTTTTTGAGTTCTTGAGATTCATTATTATTTCTAGGTACTATAGATTGTTTGTTTAAGATTTATCTAGTATCACATATTCAATGAAATTTTGACTGAAAATGGTGTAATGTTTTAATGGAATGAAAAATGTCAAATATCTTTTGATGAGTTAAATGTTATGTTGACTGAAACACTATTTTTTATTTTTCTTGAATCAGATTTGGGTTATGATGATTTAGGTGACGTTTCTGGTATGGGTTTTTTATTTGGATTAATGTAGGGGAAACATGTGGTGGAATTTGGATCTCAACTATTTTTACCTCATTAGAAGAACTACATTATATGATCTTTATTTGGTAGATATTATGCATGTACTATAAATGGGACATCATTATCTTGTTGGGGGTATTTTATAGTATATTCTGATTATAAAATCCTGAAATATATTTTTAATTTGAGGGATCTAAACATTAGATAGAACAATTGGGCTGAGTGTCTTTAAACTTATGATATTTATATTATATACACTTTTTTGAAAGGGAATTTTGTTTATTATGTGTTGAGAAAAAAATTACTGACTTAAACCATGAAGTAATCAATTGAGGTGTGTTATTTGGTGAGTTTTTTTTATGATATGAGATCGATAGTGGATGAGGATGGTGAGAAGGTTTTCTTGGTATCAATGAAAATGCCTCATTTTCCAATGACCCAGTATGACTTGAACAGGTGATATTCTCTGAGTTCCAATGCTTTGGTAAAATCCTTTATGGTAAGGATACCTCGGGAGAGTGGTCTCAGTCTCCCAATGCAAATTTTTTCTTCTGTAAGAGGATGGTTGATCATATTTCTCTGAGCAAGGAGTTGATGGAAAGTGGACACTAGTCGTGTTGGTCTACACACCCTGGTGATAACAAGACGTATGATGATATGAGTTTCTAGTATTGGTTTACAAGTATGATTTGGTCAATTTTATATTTTATGTCATGATGTCTCATGTATCATATTATTTTTTCAAAACACTAGAGACATTTTTGTTTGTTTCAACCTCTTCCGATTTTGGTATGGATGTGGGATGTGATTTATATGGACTTCCTCATTGGTTTTCCATGGAATACTAGTGGAATAGATTTTATATTGATGATCATTTATCAACATACAAAATCTTATCATTTATACCAATGAAGGATATAAAAAAATTGGTACGGCTTGGAGACTTGAATATCTGAAAGATTGTAAAACACCATGGGGTTACCCTTATGATTGTTTCTAGAAAAGACCATATGTTCACATATGGGTTTTAGGAAGGTTTATAAGAGGTGATGGGTTCCCTGTTTAAATTTATCATGTCTTATCATCCACATATGAATGTATTGATAGAGATAGCTATCTTGGTTTTGAAGTATATGCTTTAGCATTGTGTTCTTGATTTCGGTGGATCATGAGAAAATAATTTTTCTCGGGTCAAAATATACAACAATAATAGTTAAAATGATTTTATAAAAATGAATCCATAGATGTGTTGTATGGGTGGCCATATAGATCTCTCGTGTGATAGGTAGAGATGGCAGAGTATTCCTTGTTTTTCCCCAGTCTGGTTCGAGAGATGATAGAAAATATGTTGTCGATCCATAAGAGGATTGTCAGATCTCAAATCCATCAAAAATATTTCACCAACCATCTTCATGGGTTGCAAGATTTTGAGTTCAATGATTGAGTTTCTTGTCAGTGTTTTACCTAGATTGGGACATCATTATATGGGTATGTAGGGTTAGAAAAAACCATGGTTTATTGGCCGTTCTAAGATCATGGAGAAACTTGGAAAGGTGGATTATTAGTTAGACATACCATATTGATTGACATTGACTGAAAATGTGTTTCATTTTCCCATTTGAGGATGTATCGACTAGATCCTTTCCATATGATTAAATGGTATAATGTTGATCTCCATCCAAATTTCATGGTTGTTAACCTTCCAGTTTGTATTATGAATCTGTAAGATAAGGTACATCATAGTAAAATAATACCCTTTCTCCATTTAAATTGGATGTTTGGATAGGATATCCATGAAATATATGGGTGGGAATCATTGATGATGTGGAACTAACAATTTCTATTTATGGGTTCAGAATCATGGGATCTTTCTGGGGACAAAAAAACCATTATAGTAGAGAAATTGTAACATTATGTTACATTATTATAATGAATTATTGACCCATTTTTGTCACAATTAGTTTGGGTTTTGTTTTATGATCAACTATATTAAGTTTCAGATGTCTTGGAGGCCATTGGGGATGTGTGAAATTATTACATGGTTAGGGAAAACCGGGTAGTTTTTTCTAGAGAACCATGGGGCCCATGTTGAGCCACCGGAAGAGGGCGCAAAATTTTTATAAACAATGTGGAAACATAGTGAAAATAACCTACCCTTAGTTATAGGGGGTTTTTAAGGTTGTTTTAAGACTAAAAAATGCATTCCAAAAAACTGTTTCCCCCAAACTGTTGGCCATTGGAGGTGCACAGTTTGGGCACATGGTTTTTCTTAACAATATGACTCAAACCCAAAAATTATACATCCAGTTTTTTATTCCTTGAATTATTTTTACAAATTCATGGGACCCTATTTTATCACTTTATCACCCCTAATATCGTATTTTCTTTACCTAATCATTCCCAAACATATTATATGCTTCTTCATTGTGATTCTAGGTTCATTTCCTTCATTCTTTAGAAATATCCAATTATGGTATGATTCATTTTTTACTTGATTTTTCATTTCTTCTTTGATACATATTTTATATCTTCTCCTATAATCTTTAGGAACCCAAAGAGGAAGTGTATGATACATATAAGTGGTTTGATAGAGGTTTTATGTATTTCTTATGGATCTAGGATCATGAGTACCCAATCTACAATCCCATTCTCTTCATTCTGAAAGGTTATTAGTTCTGCTTCCATTATTGAGGTAGGTGTTTCTATACAAAGGGATAATTATATGAATTACATATTGTTCTTATAAATTTATTTTTTTAATTCATTTAATTGAATTAATATGTCATTATAATGAGTTTTTTGAAAGGGAGTCATTTTTAAATGGGGTTTTCATAAAAATTTGTTATCATGTACATAGAGTTTAATAAAAAAAATCAATAGTTGTTTTGATTCGAAAAATGGGTTTTCCAACAACAGTTTTATTTTTCATGCCTTTGGAAGTGTAATATAAATCGTGAGAATAGAGTTTTAAATGGTTATGGAAGTAAATAGGACATTTGGAATCTTGGGTATATCTAGAATAAATGTCTAACTCATATCATGTGTAATTCCACATGAGGTTTTCTTTCAATTTACTATATATAATAAAACTAGAGGATTTAAAGTTCAGATAAATTTTATGCTGATATTAATGACTTATTTTATTTCTACGTTATATACCCATAGGATAGAGCCAAAATGGTGTTATTTTATATTTCTAATTTATTGATCACATGATGTTTTATTCATGGATTTTTTATCACATGATTTCACATGATGAATTTCTCATGGCTATTTACATACTTATTTACCTTATGGTTTATTCATTTATTGTATTTATTATTCTCTCATGATTTATCATTGATAATTTTTTTGTTTATTTATGATAATATTAAATATTTTATAATAAAATATGGGATGATTTGGAAATACTTTTGATTTAAAAAAAATGATTTGTAAAACAATATTTGTTTTAATAATAGAACTGTTACATTATTTTCATATACATCGTATAGATTATTTGTTGTAATCATACGTGGATTTTATCTTACACATTTCTTTTTAATTTGTGTGTTTTTATACGTTTTTTTAACCCAAGTAATAGAAAAGGTTTCTTGTAGGATGTCGTCTTCTATTTTCATTATATCATTCAAAGAAGGATGGTTTAGAGGAGGAAGTTTGTCTCATGGAGACATGTTGTTTTATTCATATCAAAAATTATGGTTTAGGCAGGTTGGATTAGATTATATAGATCGTGGATATATATTTTTATTCGGTATCTAACTCATGTTGTTTTCCACTTTCCATACATGTATACTTTTTTCTGTTATCTTGTTGCACCTCACCCCCTTCATAGGAGGGCTTGGGTGTCTTGTTAATTTGACATTGTATTGTTCATTATTTGATGTGTTGAAGTAACATATTCAAATACAAAATTATATTATTATTTCAACAATTTGAAGATACTAGTGGGAATTTTTTTAAAACAAATGTATAGATTTTTTGGAACTATTGATAGCCATGAGCGAGCGTTAAGAACTCCTTAAATCAAGGAAGACTGGTCCAAGTTATATGAAACCCACATTGATTTTATAAAATACCATTTCAAAACTGGTGAAAATTTTACTAACTAGAGATTAGAATAGAAAATTTAACATAAGAGAGAGATTATTCTCTTAGGGGGAATAAATGGATAATGATACAGTGCATGGAGGTTCTTTGGGACTTCAACAGGTATGGACTAATGAAATGAAGATACTAGAGATATGTACTATTGTTACATGTTTCCTATTCATTTTCCCTATCACCTCAAGATAAGAATTAGGGGGTAAGAAATTTTTTTCTAATCAATATAATTATAGGGAGTTCATGTAGTGTTTGGGAATATTTTTTATTGAAATTGTTTTCAGTTATCTACATTTTCACTTTCATGTTTTATATCGTACCCTTATGTAATAGGAATTAGCAATGATGAAATGGTATGATCTATGATTATACTATCAAATTTTATACAAGGAATAAAAAATTCACGAGTATGGGGAAACTATGTTTAAAAATGGTTATACAAACCTTTTAAGGAACAATCCTAGGATCTAGGAGGGGAAGAGGTGGTTCGTAATTTTGAGGGTAAGAAACATGAAATAAGGCACAATAGTAGTATGTTTTAGAAAATGTCAATTAAAAATCCCAAAACCATTTCCATCACTATTCTCACCAACCAGGAATTATGTATTCTTGGTAAATCCTTCTCATCTAATTTCAAAACAAACCAATCAAATCTTCTGTTTTATTTAATGAATGTTTTCCAAAACATTTTAAATAATTTCTACAATGTTCTCAATGTATTTTCCTTAGTCCTATATATTAATATTTTTTAAATTTGTTAGTGATAGTGGAGAACATAAATTTATTCTTTGAAATTCTTTATAAATTAATGATGTTCTTCGGTTTTGTCAACATGCCTGGGAAAAAAATAACTAAAACAAAGATAACAATGAAATATTTTTAATGACTAGGTGATTATATGGTATAATAAGATCATATATGATATTATAAATATTAATATCATTCAATAATAGATTATTAACATGATTAAATATGTTATATATAAGATTAAATCATGATCAACTAATGGGATGTTTGACCAAAGGTATTTACTCTCAATTACACTACAATGAGACTTACATTTTAAGCACCTATACACTTTTATGTGTTGTAAATAATTCCTTGTTGAAGTATCTAACATGAATATATTTATATTCATGATGATCAATATTGAAAATAATGTTTACACTTTCAAGGGGTTATAATTTCAAACTCACCAATGATTTAAAAATTTGTTATACAATAACACATTTTTGGGATTACTAATATTTTCATTGAAGTAGTATTATAATATATCCTTCAGAAGTTCCATTGATTTTAAAATCATTTGGATAGTTAAAGAGTTTCTATACATTCCCTAATCTCCCTCTATTTGACAATTAAATCATAGAGATAAACGTATAACAAAAAAAATAAATCTTATTTCTCATTTGATTTTGTATGTTTTTCATCCATGTCCATAGATTTTAAAATAAAATTTCAAAATATATTTTTTATTTACGAAAATGATTTGTTAAATATATTTTAAATTATCCTTTAATTTTTAAAAGGATTTAATGGAATATTTATTTTGTTTTTTAAATGTTCATTTTCTACTTTCATTACAAAAAGTCAACTGTAATGGTTCATTTTAACATATGCGGCATTAAAGGACATTCCATCATCTATAACCATTTTATGATATTTATTTCATCAACATTTTATCAATGATTTTAAAAATAAAACTATTTTCTTAATATTATTTTAATGTTTCACTTTTATTTACTTTTTTTCAAAAAGAGATGAATTTATAAAAAAATCCTATATTATCTATCATTAATAGAGTTTTCATTAACACTCTCTTGAAACATTCACTTTATTATGATTGATGGACAATACATTTCACTTAAATATCTTTATTACTTATATCATTGATATGATTATTTCCTAAATTGAATATCATTTTTAGATATGGTATTTACTTTGATTCATTTTCATTGATTGGGTAAATATTAATATTCTATATACTTTACTCAATAAAGATATATTTTTGAAAAGTAATATTATTTATGAATTAAATCATTCATTAAATATATTATGAATTCATTGGATATTTATTGGCTGGTTGGGCATAGAATTTTAGAGCCCCTTGATTCATCATTACACAATCATCATTATATGTAGGAAATTTAAATATTTATGAAATATAATTAGAATTATAGTAGTTGTGCAAAATGTATCAAAACACATGGAAGGACTGATTGTGTTCTTGAGTAGAAAAAGTCATTAGAAAAGAGACCAACACAAGTGGATAACAGGGATGAAATTGTGATGCGAATGAAATTTTGATTGTTTAGAAGTGAATTTAAGTGCATATGGGTTTAAAATACAAGAAAAACAACATGAAATTTGAGAAATACCAATATCATGGAAAGGGGAAAATCAGCAAGCCATTTAATATAATGATTTTTCCTTAAACGTATATTTGAATTGTAACATCTTGATATGATATAAATAGGCAGACCAGATGTATTTTCTGTTCAACTTGTGGCTGGTTGGCCTCTACTTTTTATCAATTGTAGAGATCATTCAATCACTAATTGGGAAAGAATTAGTAATTACTAGGTTCAAATTTTAGGATGAACTCAATGAGATTCTCTCTCACTAATTTGATTCATTTTTCAATGAAATACTTATATAAAAAATATATTGAAATTATGATTCATCTAGGTCAGTTGTCACAGATTCTTGATATTTTATAAAATAAATGGTAGTCCATAAGGAGAGATACATCTTGTCGAAGGAGAATTCATGAACAATGGAAATAAGGTTGGGCAGCTCAGATTATTCCCCCTAATGAGATTATCCAAGAATCATGGTAGAGTTTAACATGTTAAAATAATTTTAAACCACCAACTACATACTGATGTAAATGAGGAAAAAAAGGGACAAAGAAAAAAGTGTTCATTCTCCCGTGACGTTCTCTAGAAACTATGAACATATTATCTCTAGTGTCTACTCCTACCTTCTACGTTGGTGAATTAAAGAATGATGCTATGGATATGACTCTCCTGAAGGTGGTGGTGTGGTGGTGAAAATTCTGAAAGAATGACCTTGAATGGAGTTTTAGAATATCTATTATTCTCCCATTATTACTGCTTTTGGAACTTTCATTCCCTTATCGCAAGCTCCAACCACAGTTCATGAATGTTTTCATTCACCTCAAAATTGAAAATTCATGTACTTGTTCCTCCTCATTGGTGTTTGAATAAAAATACATTTATCATATTCATCAACCCCAAATGTCTCGCATCATGATAACCCACTACATTATTATACGAGAAGAAAATAAATTAACATACAAATAAGAATGTAAACAATTAAATTAATTTAATTATATTAGTACTAGTATTAAATATGAAAATAAATAAATCAAAATTAATTTTATATTTTCGTACATATAATTAGTAATATACATATACAAATGTTTTTTCTATTATAAATATATTAGTTAATTTAATTAATTAATTACTATATATGTACAAACATTAATTTATTTGTATATATAAATATTTATTAATCTATTTATATTTATTTATTAATTATTATTGTATTATAAATTATAAATTATAAATTATATATTTTATATTTTATATTATATATTATATATTATATATCGTATATTATATATTATAAATAATATTTTATATTATATATTTTATATTTTATATTTTATATATTATATATTATATTTTCTATTTTATATATTAAATATTAAATATTATATTTTATATATTATATTTTTTATATTATATATTACATGATATATGTTATATGTTATATAATATAAAAAAAATAAAAAGGGGGAGTTTGGGTTAGGGTATCGTAGAGGGGGGATCAGTTTGGTAGAGAGGAGAGGATAGTGCAGCATCCATTCATGGAAGACCGTAGTAATGGCTTAGGTGGCTTCAGCTCTTTTGCAGGGGGGTGTAATGTAGTGGTCCATGGAAACAACATCGATGACACGCTGATTTGACCTTAGAAGGGGGACCATCCAGTAGATGAAGGATCTTCCACAACAGTGGTTGGATGTGGATTTTTTGGGATTCTTTGGCTGTGAATAATCTTCAGTTATTGGGGATTATTCTCTAGATATGAGGTTGTGGTTTCATCAGTGGTAAGAAGATATACTGATGGTTTCATGTACAGGAGTGTGTTTGTACTTCATATCTTGTTGGTAGTGTTCAAATTTTATTTGTTTTGTTATAATATAGAAAAATTGAATAGTTTTTGGGTTCCTTCCATTTCAATCTACGGCTTTTGTATATGCTATGGAGGTGGCCACTTATACTATAGGTTGAGATGTGGTTCCAATAATGGCTCAAGGGTGAAAAGGGTATATCAGGTTCCATCATTTGGTTAGTAGTAGAAGTGGGTGGAGATCGGGTGGTCTCTTCCAGAGCATTCATGACTTGATGAGCATATGGTAGCGGAATGATAGAAATGGTGGTGAGACTGATGGTGGGTTGCAAATATGATGGTCACTCAAGGAGTCAACATTGTAACTGAAATTATAGGATCGTTCACAAGAGTGTTGTCACTAGTAGAAGGTGGGATAAGAGGATAATAATAAGTTACTATGGAGGGGTGTCGATGGTGGGTTGAGGCTTGAGTAACTATCAGGAAGCGTTGGTCGCGGTTGAGGTAGGTGATGGAGGGAGATGGAGTAGAGGCGGTGTCACGACCCGTCCTCGGGGCCCGTGCGGTGACTACCCCATGCCCGCCTTCCATAGACCAGGGGCTGGCGACTAGCACCAAGGCGTAAATCCTGGTAAAAAGGGAAGGCATTTCCTTTGTAAAGTAAACAAGTACCACAGAGTAAGCAAGAAGAAAAGTAAACACTAAGTAAAAACATAGTACATCTGTAAGTGCGGAAAAGTAAATGGGCCAGTATACAAACCCAAATTGAAAGTAAAGTACAACTCGAAAGGAAAAACATCAACTGAAAAAGTAAAAGTTGCTACACCGAGTTGTCCACTGGAAATCCCACCTGAAGGGTGGGTACAGATAGCTCCTCTGCTCCTCGGGTCCCATCGTCCGCTCCGAGCACTTCCCGCCCAGTGGTCCACCTCCAGGTACCGTCCTACTCTGCGAGCCTCAACCACGATCAACGATGTTCGTCGTCTACAACCAACACAACGTAGTGTGGGCATAGCCCGTGGAGGGGTGAGTATAAGCTACTCAGTAGGGACCCTGAGACCCTTGAAGGTCTCCCAAAATCCACAAAGGATAAATCACAAAGGAAAGATACAATCACGAAGAAACAACCGACACTGCTTAGGTATATGCCCATACATATACCTAAGTCATCAATTTTTAATACGCTCCAACCTCCGAGCCCAAGTACAACTCAGTCCACACAGGAATGTATATATATTCCACACAGGAAAGCAAAACGTAATCCACACAGGATAGCACAACACAAACCACACAGGAAAGAAAACAGGTTTCAGCTCACACAGGTATACTTCTTCGAAGATGATAGAGATGATCACTGATCCATCTAAGTTGTCGGACCTACAAAGGATCGATAGGTACTAACCCCCACAAAGACCCACATAGGATTGGTAGGAAACTAACCCCCGCAAAGACCCACATAGGATCGGACCCACACAGGATCGGTAGCACTGATCCACATAGGATCGCTAAGTGTTGTAGTCGTCGTCGTCGAATCCACTGAGGATCTCTGCACTGTCATCGTCGCAGTCACAGTAGCAGTCACAGCCAGCTCTAGGGTTCCCGCACACAGCAAGCTCATTCGGGAGGGTCCTCTCCACGAGCCGAGAGGCTGATACATCAACTGTCACATAGTCCAGAGTTAATGTATCCAAAAGTTCTGTATCATCAACAGGAACTCAACGTCGCAGATGGCGCGTCGATCGGACGTCCGGTCTGAGAGTTATTGGCTTTTTCGTCCCAGGGGCCCGGTTGGTTTTTAAGGCAAAACCAACCCGAACGTACTCCACCTGCGTCCAAACCTCGTTCGGAGTATTCCAAAAGATCTGTCTCACTAAGAGGAACTCAAAAAAGTTGACGACACGTCAATCGGACGTCCGTAGCTCAAGATATGAGCATTTCTGCTCCGAGTGCCCGGTTGGTTTCGTGTACGAACCAACCCCGCCAAACTCAAAGTATTCCAAAACCTTGAGTGTGATATACCAAAACGACCTTCTCGATCCAAGGATCGCATCGCCGCTAACAGTGCGTCGTTTGGAGGTCTGTAGCCCGAGTTATGGGCAATTGAACCCAAACGGTCCGAAAACGGGGGTTTCGGGCCCGGACCGACCCGGCCCGACAACCCCTGGGTCGGCCCGAACCGGTTCGACCCGACCCGGCGCGGCCCGCGCGCTGAGCGCGCTGGCCGGCTGCTCGGCCAAAATGGCTGAGCTGTTTTGGTGGCTCGCGCACGGGGGGGGGGGGGGGGGGGGGCGATGCCCCCTTGGTTCGTTCGAAACCGCGGCCCCTAAATGGGGCTGCTTGCTGGTGTCGGCCGCGAGAATTTAATTCCCCTGGTTTTCCATGTCCGGTCGGCCCGCCATGGTCGGCCGGTTCCTGCACCACAGGACCGGCGACGGCCGGTCCCCTTCCAGCACCGACGCCAGCGGCCCAATGCCAGCCGCTGGTCACCCTGCTCCGCCGCGGCCCGGAACCGGCCGAGGCTCGGTTCGTCCAGCGTGGTGCGACGGCACCGCGCCCTTCCGCCACGGCCCCGCTCCGGCCTCGGTGTCTTCGGTTCTATTTTATGCGGCGCGACGGCATCGCTTCCTCGTTCAACTCCACGACATTGCGCGACGACATCGCGTAAAACTTGCCGTGTGATTCCCGCGTGGTGCGACGGCACCACACCATTTCGTTCCATCCACAAAGAATCAAACAATAATTAAGGAGGGGGTTCGGCCGAGTTTTTGCGGTCCGGCCCCCTCTCGTTAATCATTATCATTTAGTCATTTTAACCAAGAAGAAATACTATCTAGATTTCACGAACGAAAAAATAAATAAAATGATAAACCCCTACCTCGGTTCAGGAACGGTGTTCGTCAATGAGCCACAGAGGACGAGCGTCGCGGAGGTCGGGCATCGCGGGAGAACGTCGATGTCGCGAAGCGAGGATTCGAAGTCGTTGACGGCGATTTCATCACGGAAAACCGTCATGGAAGAGACGACGCAGAAGAAGAACGTCGCATCGCGGATACCGCATCGCGGAAGAACTGTGTTCTTCGGCGGAGAAGTTCTTCGTTGAAGAACGGTGTTCTTCACGTTCTTCGTCGAGGAAGAAGGTATTCCTTATCTTTTTCTCCAAAAATCTCTGAAACAACCCAACACCAACCCCTAATAAAATAAGTCCTAAACTTATTTTATTAACACAACAAAGCATTTGAAATTCAATTGTTTGAATTTCAAAAACATACACGTAACTCACCAAATTAAATACAACAATTTGTCAAATTTTAATGAAGGTATGTTAATGGGGAGTTAGGAATGTGAGGGGTTAAGAGGGGTTAGGGAGTTAGGGAAAAATTGAAAAATTGGTGAGGTTCGTGTGGGCCCCACCCTTTTAATTATCCACACATGGGAAGTTGGGTGGATGTAGGCTCTACCACCAACTTCCCATGGGAGAAACTAACCACTTGAAAAAGAAATAAAATTGATTTAACAATTTTATTTACTTTTTTTAATTAAATTCCATTAATTAACTTCTTCTCCCGCACAAACGAAACTACGGTAAAGGTTCCCTTAAGAGATTACCGGCGTTGCGAGTTCATCGGTGCCATCAGATTTCAATTCCGAGCACCAGTTCAAAAGATAGAAAAACCTGCTCGTTCGTTCACTAAAAGTACCCCAGCCAAACTTCGGAAATTGATTCCGGGCACACCGGGCCACGGAATCAGGTGCCGTCAGAAACCGCGTTCTTGTAAAATCCCAAAGAAATTAAGAAAAAATTTCCCTTGAATTTTACCGGTCTTTACATTACTCCCACCTCAGGGATTTACGTCCCCATAAAGATACATCAAAACTAGGGAAACAAATGAGGGTACTGAGCATGAATCTGAGCCTCCCCTCCCAAGTGCTCTCTTGGAGGTTCACGTGCTACCATCTGATGCGCACTAGAGGAATCGACCGTCCACGTAGGACCCGCTCCTGTCGATCCTCGATCTCCACCGGGACCTCCGTAAAAGTCTCCCCATCGTCAACTTCAGGCTCCCCATGTTCAATGATGTGTGTCGCGTCGTGCACGTATCTCCTCAGCTGAGACACGTGGAAGACGTCATGCACCAGATGCAACTGAGGTGGTAGAGCCAGGCGATAAGCCACCTCACCAATCCTGCTGAGGATCTGGAATGGTCCGATGAAGCGCGGAGATAACTTGCCGCCTCGGCCAAATCTCCGTAAACCACGTCGAGGTGAGACACGCAAGAAGATGTGGTCGCCATCCTTGAACTCTAGTGGCCTCCGCCTCCTGTCAACGTATGACTTCTGCCGGCTCTGAGCTGTCCTCATCCACTCCTGGATGACCTGGACCTTCTCTGTCGTGGCCTAGACCATCTCTGGTCCCACAAGTGCTGACTCCCCAGGGTCTGTCCAACACAAAGGAGATCTGCAAGGTCAGCCGTACACCACCTCATATCGTGCCATCCCGATGGTGGAGTGGTAGATGTTGTTGTACGAGAACTCCACCAAGGGTTGGTGGTCCTCCCAGCTTCGACCAAAGTCGAGGACACATGCGCAGAGCATGTCCTTGAGAGTCTGAATAGTCCTCTCCGTCTGACCATCCGTCTGAGGGTGAAAGGTTGTGCTCAGACGTAGCTGCGTCCCAAACGCCTCCTGCAATCCCTTCCATAGCCGGGAAGTAAAGCGAGCATCTCGATCGGAGACGATAGAAGATGGCACACTGTGAAGCCATACAATCTCCTGAACGTAATGTCGTCCCAAGCTCTCCACTGATCCCTGCTCTCTGATGGGTATGAAGTGAGCCGACTTGGTGAGTCGGTCGACAATCACCCAGATGGAGTCGTGACCTCTGGAAGTGCATGGAAGTCCAGTCACGAAGTCCATAGATATCTCATCCCACTTCCACTCCGGGATCTCCAAGGGTTGTACCAAGCCTGCTGGTACCTGGTGCTCAGCCTTCACCTGTTGGGAGGTGAGGCATCGAGAAACGAACTCTGCCACAGCCTTCTTCATACCTGGCCACCAGTGCTGTCTTCTGAGATCCTGGTACATCTTCGCCACTCCAGGATGTACCGCCAAAGGAGAAGTGTGAAACTCTCTCAGCACCTCCTCCCGTAAAGCAACTGGTACCAAGGTACTTCCCTTGAAAAGGATGTCGTGCTCTGCTCCAAAGGAGAAACCATCATGTGCTTGTCCTGAGGATATCTGGGCACGACGTGTCTCACAGTCAGCGTCCCCACGCTGTGCCTCTCTAACCTGCTGTAGTAGTGGAGGAGTGACTGTGAGAGACTGAAGGAAGGCTGCTCCATCTCTATCCATGAAGGATATCTGCAAGGAGGCTAGCTGCTCTGTCGCCTCCTCAAGTAGTTGAACGCCCGTCCTCCTACTAAGGGCATCGGCTACTACGTTCCCCTTCCCAGGAGTATAGACTATCTCAAAGTTATAGTCCTGGAGGAACACGAGCCATCGCCGCTGTCTCAGGTTCAGGTCCTTCTGCAAGAAGATGTACCCGAGACTCTGATGGTCATAAAAGACTGTAAAGCGCTTTCTCATTAGGTAGTGTCGCCATGTCTTCAGAGCGAAGACCACTACTGCTAACTCCAGGTCATGGGTAGCGTAGTTCTACTCATACGGCCTCTACTGTCATGATCCATAGGCGATCACTGCCCGCTCCTATATCAGAATACATCCGAGTCCGATCCCTAATGCATCAAAGTAGACTACGTACCCTACTCCCTCCTCAGGCAACCTCAAGATAGGTGCGCTGGTCAATCTCTGTCTCAGCTTCTGGAAGCCCTGCTATCATCTGTCTGACCACACGAAGGGTTTCCCCTTCTTCGTCAATGCTGAGAGTGGTGTCACAACTCTAAAGAAGTCTGGCACGAATCTCCGGTAGTATCCAGCTAGTCCCAAGAAACTCCGCACCTCAGTCACGCTCCTGGGTGGCTCCCAAGATAACACTGCCTCGATCATCGCAGGATCCACTGCAACTCCAGCCTCAGAGATGACGTGCCCCAAGAAGTGGACCTCACGTATCCAGAACTGACACTTCGAGAGCTTACCATTAAGCTGGTTCTCTCGGAGTGTCTCTAGTACAACCCGTAAGTGGTAGGCGTGCTCCTCCTCAGTCGTCGAATAGATCAAAATGTCATCGATTAAGACCATGACAAATCGATCGAGGTATGGCTAAAAGATCCTGTTAATGAGGGCCATGAACACTTCCGGAGCATTGGTTATGCCAAATGGAATAACCAAGAACTCATTGTGTCCATACCTACATCTGATGGCCTTCTTCTGTACGTCCTCATCTCGAACTCTGAGCTGATGATAGCATGACCAGAGGTCTATCATCGAGAACCACCGTGCTCCCTTGAGCTGATCAAAGAGGTCATCAATCCTCGGTAGTGGATACTTGTTCCTCACTATCACCTGGTTCAGGAAACGATAATCGACACACATTCGCAAGCTCTCGTCCGCCTTCTTGGCGAACAATATCGGGGAAGCCCAGGGTGAAACACTGGGTCGGATAAACCCCTTGCCTTGAAAGTCCTCCAACTGTACCCATAGCTCTCGAAGATCGGTGGGTGCCATACGATATGCTGGAGTCGATATCGGGGTTGTCCCGGGGTACAGGTCAATATAAAAGTCTACCTCTCTGCGAGGAGGTAACCCTGGAACGTCGTCAGGGAAAACGTCCGCAAACTGATCCACCATTTCAGGAAAACCAGGACTCCGCACGTCAACTGCTCCTAGGATGAGGCTAGACAACTGATGAGTGATGGGCTGTCCTATCCTCTGCGGAAGTCTATCCTATGCTGCAAAGGCTCCATTTTCGCCGGTGAAGGTGAACCTGCTCCCGTCGGTGCGTACACATCTCACCATGCGCCTAAAACAGTCAATCTGTGCATGGACCGTAGATAACCAATCCATTCCCAAGATGACGTCGTAAGGCCTCGACGCCACTACAAGAAGATCCCAGCCGAAGCTCTTGCCTCCTAGAGTAAGCTCACACTGCCGGAACCAGTGCGTAATCATCGAGTCTGCTCCCGTAGGAGTCTCTAGCCGTAAGGATCGAGCCAACGGCTCTTTCGGAATCTCTGAGTTCCGAAGAAGGGCTGCGGCTATGAAAGAGTGACTCGGTCCTGTGTCTATAAGTACTTCAGAAAGGGTGGAATAGAAACATATAGTACCTCGAATCATCTCTAGCACGCCGTGGTCGTAGGCCTCTGCTACCTGGAGCTGTGCCTGTCTCTGCCCTCCAGCTCCTTGTGGTCGGGGCGGACCTCCTGGTGGTGGTGGTGGTAGAGCCTCAAAACGTCTCCCACCACCTACTACTCGGTCAGCTCCTCTGCCTCGTCCACCTCCTCCCTGCGGACCACCACGGTCAACCCTCTTCCTCTTCCTTGGTGGTCCCTAAACCGTCTGCTTCTCCTCGGCACGGCGGGTCGGGCAGTCACGAGCCAAGTGGCCCTGCCCGCCGCCCGAGTAACACTGTCTTCCTCTCGAAAGACTGGCTATGCGGTGTGTGCCTCGCACTGCTGAGCCAGTGTCCTGAGGTCGTCTGCATGAGGGTATGGTCTGCCTGGACCCCTGAGTCATCCGTCGACTGCCTGCTGCAGAAGACTCTGCTACGTTCTGCCCTGCGGTGGGTCTCGGCGCTAGTGTAGACTCAGCAAGAAAGCTCTTGATCAAAAGGGCCCGCTCCAGTACTCATGTATGAGTCGGAATGCTGAGGGAGATCAGCGATGCCCTGATCTCGTGTCTCAAACCATGCTCAAAGGTCCGGGCCCAAAACAATGGGTCTCGTAACATGTCGGTCGAGTAGCACGAGAGGTCGGTAAATCTCGCCGAGTACTGGGCGACCGTCATGCTGCCCTGCCGCAGCTGCAGAATCTCCTGAATGCGCACCGCACGGAGGGTGGCTGGGACAAACTCTGAGCGGAACAGGCTCTCAAATTCAGTCCAGAGTAGAGATGCCTCATAGTGCACCTGGAGCATCAAGCTCCACCATCGGCCCAATGCTGCGTGCAGTAGGCTCGCATCGAGGATCACCATGAGGTCTGCTGGTGTCCTCACTAGCCTGAAAACTCATATGACTGCCTCCAGCCAGTCCTCGGCTGCCTGGGGGTCCGTCTCCCCACGGAACCTGGGTGGTTGCTGGCGCTGGAACTCATGCAGTGCGCTGAGGCGACGTGCATCGTCAGCGGCTGGTGCTGGAAGCATCGGTGGCTCGGCGGGTAGAGCTACCGCCGGTTCCACTACTGACAAAGGGCCCTACACCGAGGCCTCGTCGCTCAGTGGGCTGTCGTCACGCTCGACTCTTGGAACCCTAGTTGGCTGCGGTCGTGGGGCCATCCTGAAAAGGAAACAGGTGCGCCACGGTCAGAATAGTATACCTGGTGAGCTCATACAATGTAATCACAAAGAAAACTTGAAACACACAGGCAATCAATGTTTTCGTGCATTAAGATGGAAATCAGAAGTTATGGTCCTGGTGTACGGATACGTCGGTCGCCGCACCAACACTGGACTCCCTGGACTGATAACCACACTCAATACGCTAAACACTATTGCTTCACATAGAAAATATCAGAGTTCGCGGTAGAACCGAACTCCTCTGATACCAATTTGTCACGACCCGTCCTCGGGGCCCGTGTCGTGACTACCCCAAGCCCGCCTTCCACAGGCCAGGGGCTGGCGACTAGCACCAAGGTGTAAATCCCGGAAAAAAGGGAAGGCATTGCCATTGTAAAGTAAACAAGCACCACAGAGTAAGCAAGCGGAAAAGTAAACACTAAGTAAAAACAGAGTACATATGTAAGTGCGGAAAAGTAAATGGGCCAGTATACAAACCCAAACTGAAAGTAATGTACAACTCGAAAGGAAAAACAGCAACTTAAAAGTAAAAGTCGCTACACCGAGTTGTCCACTGGAAATCCCACCTGAAGGGTGGGTACAGATAGCTCTTCTGCTCCTCGGGTCTCGCCGTCCACTCTGAGCACGTCCCGCCCAGTGGTCCACCTCCAGGTACCGTCCTGCTCTGCGATCCTCAACCACGATCAACGATGTCCGTCGTTTGCAACCAACACAGTGTAGTGCGGGCATAGCCCGTGCAGAGGTGAGTATAAGCTACTCAGTAGGGACCCCGAGACCCCTGAAGGTCTCCCAAAATCCACAAAGAATAACCACAAAGGAAAGATACAATCACGAAGTAACAACCGACACTGCTTAGTTATATGCCCATACATATACCTAAGTCATCAATTTCCAATACGCTCCAACCTCCGAGCCCAAGTACAACTCAGTCCACACAGGAATGTATATGTATTCCACACAGGAAAGAAAAATGTAATCCACACAGGATAGCACAACACAAACCACACAGGAATGAAAACAGGTTTCAGCTCACACAAGTATGCTTTTTAGAAGACGGTAGAGATGATCACTGATCCATCTAAGTCGTCGGACCCACAAAGGATCGATAGGTACTAACCCCCGCAAATACCCACACAGGATCGGACCCACACAGGATCTGTAGGTGCTGGCTCACACAGAATCGCTGAGCGCTGACCCACACAGGATCGGACCCACACAGGATCGGTAGCACTGATCCACATAGGATCGCTGAGTGTTGTAGTCGTCGTCGAATCCATTGAGGATATCTGCACTGTCGTCGTCGCAGTCACAGTAGCAGTCGCATCCAGCTCTAGGGTTCCCGCACACAGCAAACTCATTCGGGAGGGTCCGCTCCACGAGCCGAGAGGCTGATACATCAACTGTCACATAGTCCAGAGTTGATGTATCCAATAGTTCTGTATCGTCAACCGGAACTCAATGTCGCAGACGGCGCGTCGATCGGACGCCCGGTCTGAGAGTTATTGGCTTTTTCGTCCCAGGGGCCCGGTTGGTTTTTAAGGAAAAACCATCCTGACTATACTCCACCTGCGTCCAAACCTCGGGCGGAGTATGCCAAAAGATCTGTCTCACTAAGAGGAACTCAACAAAGTCGACGGCACGTCAATCGGACGCCCGTAGCTCAAGATATGAGTGTTTCCGCTCAGAGGGCCCGGTTGGTTTCGTGTACAAACCAACCCGGCCGAACTCAAAGTATTCTGAAACCTTGAGTGTGATATACCGAAACGACCGTCTCGATCCAAGGATCGCATCACCACTGACGGCGCATCGTTTGGAGGTCCGTAGCCCGAGTTATGGGCAATTGAACCCAAACGGTCCGAAAACGGGGGTTTCGGGCCCGGAGCGACCCAGCCCGAGACCCCCTGGGTCGGCCCGAATTGGGTCGACCTGACCCGGGTCCGGGTTGACCCGGCCCGTGCACTGGGCGTGCTGGCCGGCTGCTCGGCCAAAACAGCTGAGCCGTTTTGGCGGCTCGCGCACGGGGGGGGGGGGGGGGGGGGTGATGCCCCCTCGGTTCGTTCGAAACCGCGGCCCCTTAATGGGGCCGCTTGCTGCTGCCGGCCGGGGGAATTTAATTCCCCTGTTTCTCTATGTCCGGCCGGTTCCTGCACCATGGGACCGGCGACGGCCGATCCCCTTCCAGCACCGACGCCAGCGACCCGATGCCGGCCGCAGCTCGGTTCGTCCGGCGCGGTGCGACGGCACTGCGCCCTTCCACCGCGGCCCTGGTCCGGCCGCGGTGTCTTCGGTTCTCTTTGATGCGGCGCGACGGCGTCACGTCCTCGTTCAACTCCACGGCGTGGCGCGACGACATCGCGTAAAACTTGACGTGTGATT
The DNA here is from genome assembly GCA_963277665.1 of Viscum album. Classification (NCBI taxonomy): domain Eukaryota; kingdom Viridiplantae; phylum Streptophyta; class Magnoliopsida; order Santalales; family Viscaceae; genus Viscum; species Viscum album. The sequence continues at coordinate 609,152,090 of OY728127.1, forward strand.
CCCGCGTGGTGCGACGGCACCACGCCATTCCGTTCCATCCATAAAGAATCAAACAATAATTAAGGAGGGGGTTCGTCCGAGTTTGTGCGGTTCGGCCCCCTCGCATTAATCGTTATCATTTAGTCGTTTTAACCACGAAGAACGACTAACTAGATTTCAAGAATGAAAAAATAAATAAAAAGATAAACCCCTACCTTGGTTCAGGATAGGTGTTCGTCGACAAGCCGCGGGGGACGAGTGTCGCGGAGGTCGGGCGTCGCGGGGGAACGTCGACGTCGTAAAGCGAGGATTCGAAGTCATTGACGGCGATTTCATTGCGGAAAACCATCGCGGAAGAGACGACGTGGAAGAAGAACGTCGCGTCGCGGATATGGCGTCGCGGAAGAACTGTGTTATTCGGCGGAGAAGATCTTCGTTGAAGAATGGTGTTCTTCGTGTTCTTCGTCGAGGAAGAAGGTATTCCTTAGCCTTTTCTCCAAAAAGCTCTCAAACAACCCAACACCAACCCCTAATAAAATAAGTTCTAAACTTATTTTATTAACACAACAAAGCATTTGAAAGTCAATTGTTTGAATTTCAAAAACATACATGTAACTCACCAAATTAAATACAATAAGTTGTCAAATATTAATGAAGGTGAGTTAATGGGGACTTAGGAATGTGATGGGTTAAGAGGGGTTAGGGTGTTAGCGAAAAATTGAAAAGGTGGGGAGGTTCGTGTGGGCCCCACCCTTTTAATTATCTGCACATGGGAAGATGGGTGGATGTGGGCTCCACCACCAACTTCCCATGGGAGAAACTAACCACTTGAAAAAGAAATAAAATTGATTTAACAATTTTATTTACTTTTTTTTAATTAAACTCCATTAATTAACTTCTTCTCCCGCACAAACGCAACTACGGTAAAGGTTCCCTTAAGCAATTACCGGCGTTGCGAGTTCATCGGTACCATCGGATTTCAATTCTGAGACCCAGTTCAAAAGATAGAAAAACCCGCTCGTTCGTTCACTGAACGTACCCGAGCCAAACTTCGGAAATTGACTCTGGGCACACCGAGCCTCGGAATCAGGTGCCGTCAAAAACCGTGTTCTTGTAAAATCCCAAAGATAATTAAGAAAAAATTTCCCTTGAATATTACGGGTCTTTACAGGCGGGTTTCTAGGATGTTCCATAGTTGGCTCTCCAATTGTTGGTGTAGATGACGATCAGTTAAATGAGTCTCCAATCATGGATGGATAGTGGTTATTCTATGAGTCAATGTTGGATTTTTTATGGACGTGACTTCAAGATTCACCGTTTTTTTGTTTTTCTAGTGTTGACTCCCAGATCTGGCGGCAACACAACATTACAGTAGTTAGTTCTATTGACAAAAAATCATATATAAAAATTAAATATCATAACATCAAATCTACAAAAAATTTAAACCAAAAATAAAAAATTAAATTATTAATTAATTATATTCATTTTAAAATAATAAATAAAATAAACTAATTAATTAAAAAAATAATAAATTATTTTATACACAATTAAAATAATGAAAGAGTTTAAATAATGAATTAAATAAAATTAATAAGAACAAAATACATTAATAACAAAACCAAATAAAAAAATTAAATTACAATATTATTAACAATAATGAATGATAAATTACATAAAAATAATAAAATAAAATAATAAATTTGAAAAACAAAAAAAATGATTTCATTAAGTAAATAAATTAATAAACATTTATAATTAAAAAATGAATATAAATGAATGTTAAAAAATTTACTTAATTAGTTATAAATTATTCAAAAGAAAGAAATACACTCAATAAAATACTTAACATCACAAAATATCATTTTTTAACAATTAAAAAATTTGACCATAGTTAGGTATTATTCAATTAAAAACACTATTTACAATAAAATACAAAAAATTATGTGTAAAAGTGAATAAAAAATTGTCATATCAAACTCCCATGCAAAAAAAATGATTGTTTATCCAAAAAAATCAGGATTTTATCTATACTAAATAGAAGATATGATTTGTTAAAGTGAATTCAAAATTATCATGTCAAAACATTTTAAAATAGAGGGATATAATTTGAGTGTTTGGGCTTATCAAATGAATTATTTATTAAAGGTATTGCCAATTCTAAAATATACAATGGGGTGTAAGGGTGAACAAATTCATTTGTCATTTAAAATGTCATTATGCCTATATGAAATCATCTACTTACATAAATAAATTATATTTAATGTTCAAATTCAAAAAGTGATGACATGTTGGATATAAGTTGAAATAAAACATTATCTAAATGAACATTAAATTCTCACTTTCTCCTGGATTCTAGAAACAAAATTTTATTTTATTTATAATTTTATTGACAGAACTCAAATTAATTTTAAATAACTCAATTTTCCCATTCTTCATATGGGTTCAAAATTCCCCCTACCATAATGAACTCATTTTTACCACTAGGCACATTATTCTTTTTTTTCGTTTTCATTTTAAATTACACCAAGCCATGTATGTGTGAAGAGTTCTATGAAAAAAATATATTGATATTTATAGATAGATTTAATAGACACCCAGTTCGTAGAGACTCATATGTTCACCCTGGGATCTTATTTGAAAATTTTACTATAGTTTCAAATGAATTATAATGATAATAAATTTATTTCTCCCCATAAGGTGATTAATTTTTTCAATATATGGGACCCCTAAGTGTGAGTTCAAATTTCCAATTTTCTAATGTCATGATCATAATTCCATAAGAATCTAAATTATATCACTCCGTTAATCAGTTCCTAAATAGAAAATAACTAAAAATAGTATTGAACTACAGTCATTAATCATACATCCCCATCAATGTAAAAAAATGAAATCATTTACAACAATTGGGGTTTATCCTCTAGGAAAGAATGATGTGGTGTTAAAATTTATTCCACATGCGCTAATGTTGTGACATAAGTTTAATATTTTTTAAATAAGTGGATAAAAAGTTAAAAATATTGGACCTTTTTTTTGAAAAAACATAGAGGGAGAATATTATGTGTTCATAATTTAATCACAACTATTCATAGAAATAACCCTCTACCTTACACATAAAACTTTACATTTCCTTAATGTTGACACTTAAAGTGGGAGACAATTAATTTCAAATCATATGGAAATTTTAGCAGTAAAAATATTGTGAAGGGGGATGACATTAAAGATCTTAAATCACATACCACACAAAAATAAAGGAATATATAAATAAATAATCGTAATATCCACCACAAACAAAAAGGAAATTTATGTTGGAAAATGATAATTATATTATAGAAAAGAAGAAAAAAGATATTTCGATTTATTTTACACCGGATTATGATCGAAAATATAGTACAAAAGAAGTAGAATTAATGTGAATGAAATTGATTCAGTAGGTTTCACAAGATAGTTCAACTAAATTTTTAGCCCAATATATTCTTGCAACTAACACCCAAGAAATAAAAATATCGTAATTTTCAAAAAAAACTGGGGAACTCCCCACACTTAGAAACATGCAGGAGGTTGTAAAATAGGAGTAGAGGATAAATAGTTCAAAAAGAAGAACAACACATCCCTAAATGTGGTGTATTTGAAAATAAATAATTATTTAACACACCATGTTCTATATGACCATTTAATCTGCACTAGTTATTATTATTATTTTTCCAAAAATTTAATAAAAATATTCATACGACCCCAGAATTAAATGTTCTAGAAAAATTAAAACAAAGCTTGACTAGAAGAGATTTTATCTGATGGATTTAGTTGGATTCCCTATTTTTTTATCTCCATGTTTCTAGAAGTTATAAAACTAATGAATTTACAACCCATCTGACAAAAATAGATAAACATTAATGTAAACTAGATAAACAAGCAGTAGGAATTATTTTATTTTTGAAAAATAGAATTAAAAACATCACAGAGAGAATGGTTTAGTTCCTATGAATCACTAAAGTTATAAATGTTTGATTCTTGACCCATTGACCAAGAATTGACTATTTTCTTATCCGGGTAGCTCTATATATTCATTAACAGGAACTCTAAAAATTGTGAAGGGTCTTAACGACATGGTCTTAAACATACTGAGAAAATTTGTTCAATGTTGAATTGAATAGTAGGACCTTTTAACTAAACATGAGATACCTATTTTGAATTATTTGGTCATGAAAATCATTTTTCCATTTTTTTGTAAATTTTGGAATTCTCATATAATTCCCTTTGAATTTCCTTTGGTTACTCAGAACTAATAAACTTTTATCCCCAATAGAGATGATGTAAATGTTTAGGGCCTTAAATACCCAAAAGGAAATTTTTTTAAATTACACAGGTAGATAGAAAATCTTCCCAAATAGTAGAATTTATGTTGATATCCCTATTGGTGCCTTGTAAGCAGTTCTATAATCTCATATAGACTCATCTAACATCACTGACCATTCATTCTTAGAGATAGAAACATTCTCTAAAATTTGTTTGAGCTCCCCCTTTGGCACTTAAAATTTCCCAATAGAATGATGGGGATATGTATTACATGTCCTGTGAGAACATCCATATGTTTCCACTGAGTTCATTAACATTTAATTTTTTAAATAATTTCAATTTTCAGTAATGAATTCCCTAGAAACTCCAAACCTGTAAAAAATGTTATTATTTATAAAAATCACCACAATGGTACTAGAATTATTGGGAATAGCCACTTCATCAACCCCATTGGACACAAAGTACAAATAAAACAAAATATATTAATTCCCATAAGAGTATGGGAAGGGTCTCATGAAATCCATGCCTCATAAACCAAAAAATTAACCTCTATAATTTTATTGTGGTATCTCCTACCTACTTCTAATATTTACAAGAATTTCACACTTATTGTAGATAATAACCAAAATCCTATCATCTTTGAATAATGTTGGATAGTAGATACCATCATGAAAAACTTTATGAGTAGTCATTTATCTTCTATGATGGCAACCCTAAGGTGAAAAATGGAATCTATTTTGTGTGGGAAGCATTTTATCCTCATCAAAACAACTCATGAGAAAACCATCAACGCATCTCTTGAAAAGAAGAGGGTCATAATAAAAATATTATTTAAATTTTAATATAAACCACTTCCTTGGGTTCTATGAAAGTTACTTAGGCGTGACACCAATATCTATAAAATTAGAATAGTCTAAAAAATATGTAGACTGATACACCGATGCAGAAAAAATCTATTCATCCCGTAATGAGGTATTAGTCTAACTTATTTCCTCAATTTGGGGGTTGGTAAACGTAGAAAATTGGTCCTACCAACACATTTTCATCCCATTATCCTTAATTACAAGATAGAGCTCCTTCAATTTCACATTCCACCACATGATTCTAGGTTTTGAGTCCTTCTTACCAATTTAATACTTGAGTGATTCATGTTTAGTAAAAATGAATACATTAGAACCAATTAAGTGCATTCTGAATTTTCCAACCAAAAACATCAAAATGGACAAGTCATATTTTGTTGTGGAATAGTTGTTATAAACAACATCCTACAAATCTTTCTCATATTAAATGACATTCTACTTCCTATATTTCCTCTAACCTAGAACACCACCTATAGTTGGAACACTTCCGTCATACATTACTTAAATGGTAGCATTCGATATGGTGTAGTGATCACTAGTGAAGTTGTTATTTAATTTTTAATAAGATTAAAGGAATTAACGAATTTCTCATTAAAATTTGTGTTTCCTTAATAAGAAGTGAACGAACTAGCCTATTAATCTTTGAAAATCCTTAATGAAACTCCTATAAAATCCAGCATCTATCAATGATATTTTAATTCTCTTTACATTCATATTTATTGGAATCTTTTGGATATACTCAAAATTATAATTATCAACTTCCAACCTAATAAAATAATAATTAGGACATAATATAATTTCTTTAGTTTCCATGATCTGACTCTTTTCCAAGTTTAGGAAAATAATTTTCTCTGAGAATGTTTTCAAAAAAAACTCATATTTTAAATGCGGTTTCAAAAATTTATTCTTGAAAATAAAAAATAATCTAAGAACACATCAATTTCACTTTAAATAATTTGAATCAAAATTTCTTACATGTATATAAAAAATGTGCTTATAGCACCACAAAAGCCAGAGTAAATCCCCCTATATAAAAATTTCCCAAATGGACAAGATAAGGTGGTTTTATATTAATTCTATGGAGATAATGAAATCTAGTTATAAATATAATATCCATCAGTAAAATAGATAAATTACTTTCCATCCGTCATCTTTAAAATTTGGTCCAAAAAATGGATTGGGAAAATAATCCCTCCATGTAGTAAAATTCTATTTTCTATAATGAATAAAAACCCTCTATTTTTTCAAAACTCTTGCTTGAATTTTCTAATTCATCTCATTTTTTAACCATAGTCACACCACTATTTTTGGGGACTACATGTACATGACATACTAACAAACTATTAGAAATTGGAAATATAATACCAGTATTAAGTAATTTGATAAATTCCTCTTAAACCACTTCATTTATGTTTTAGTTAATTTATCTTTGGGACTCCACTATTGGATTAGACTCAGGTTCCATTAATATTTTATGCATGTAGAAATATGGACTAATAATCTTTTTTTCAACAATATACCATCCAACGAATGCCTTGTATTTCATCAAAATAGTAAGTAGGTTTTACTCTTGGATTTCCCTAATCTTTTATGAGATGATCACATTCATAGTGGATTTCTATCCTAAAAAATAATATATTGGATGGTTAGGAAGGGGTTTGTGCTCCAGAGTGGGTAGTTCTTCGATCAAGGGATGAAAATATATACTAGGTGGAACAAGGTCTTCATGAATATTCTTAAAGAAGGAAGTATAGAATGATTCCTCCTCATCACTATTATTTCAAGAAAACTTTTCCTGGAACATATACTCTTCTTTGAGGGATAATATATTTTTGAATGAAATATCATCTAGACGTTCCAAAAAACTCCACCTCAAAATCATATCTAGGATCCTTCTCCTTAATAAAGCTAAAAACCATGTAGTTTGTATCAAGGATCTCAAGTTCTCTATTAATGTACTCTAGAATCCTTTGGAAACTTTTATTCAACCTCAGGAAAATAGTTTTCAGCTATTAAAAACTGGTCTATAGGATTATTTTGGAGGGTTTGTTATTTAATTTTATTGAACACATTGAATTTTTATTTTTTTCCACCCAGGTTCAATGTTAATTTTCCCATTGAAACATATATCATATATCCCCATGTGGTATGAAAGGGCCTACAAAGGATAATGGGGACCTTCTAGTCACACTCCATATCCAATATGATAAAGTCATCATGCAATAAGAGTCTACATACTTCCACTAGAAAATATTCAACCCTACCCACTGAGTTAGTGGTGGATAAATAATCAAGTTGTAAGACACTAGTGGTGGGATGGGGAACTCTTAATGTAGAATATTGAAATAGATACATTGGAATCAAGTTGACTCTATCTCCCAAATCAGAAAAATAGATAAAATTTCCATATCTATCCCCAAAGGTGAAGGGGAAGACCAATCTGTATGGGTCTTGCAAATTAAGAGGTATCATGTTCTATAACACATCAATACACTCCTAGGTTGGACTATAAGTAGAAAATTATACTTTTTTTACAGAATATTTCCTTATATATTTTAAATTTAATGGAATTTGAATAAAGTCTTCCTAGAAGGAAATGTCAATACTTTGATTTTAACCACTTTGAGAAGTTCCAACAACTCAGAAACATGGGTTTCTTCTTTTATTCATTGTGTAAATGGTATTATATGGGTGAATTAACTCATAGATTTAGGAATCCATATAACTTATAATTCAATTTTCATTATTCCATTACTTTCTTTTTTTAAATTTTCTTTTCTTTTTATTTTTTAGTTTGGACTATAAGGACCATAGGGTATTCAATGCGGGTGTCCAATTTTCCATTTTCACCATCTTTCAAATTAGAATTTCTAGAGTCATCATAGATTTAATTTTTAGTTTTTTAATCTTTCATACCCTATAAGTAGATTTGGAAACCACTAGTGGTTGTTATAACCCTATAATTTTCTCTTGTATTTCCCTCTTTAGTACCCAGAAGCCTACCCTTGTCTCTTCCACAAACCTTCCTAGAAAACATTCACATTTTAATTTTTAGAAATTTCAATCTTGAATCGAATTGAAATTGATAAAAACATTTTTGTATTTTATTCATCATATCATATTATAATCATTTGGAATATTCCTCTATCTTCATCATTTTAATTAGATGACTTGTCATTGGGTGGGGGCGGGGATTGCTACCTTGGTGACTACTAGATACTTAGAGGTGTAGTAGGTTGAGAACTCCTTACTCCCTCCAAGGGAGTTTGGGTGGATCCAATACCCCAGATTATTGGTGTTTAATAATGGATCACCCTTATGATTTGTCCAAGGAACAATGCCAAAAAATGGAATTCTATGGGATTTGGACATGCATATCAAATTGTGGATAGTAGGTCTATGAGTTCCCAAACATGTCATCATGGTGGCATTTCTCCTGATGTGTATTATGAGTGTTTTCATTGAAAACCCATGTTTTATAGGCTTGATCTTGTGATATAGGGTTGGGTTCTTTTCTTTCCATGGTTATTATAATAGATCATTTTTGTTGTCAGTATTGAGATATTACATTAATAAAAATTTTCTACTCCTCCAAATTCTTATCATTGAAATCACCTGCAATATATTTATCCACCAATGTTTGGTTGTATGGGATGAGACTTTGGTAAAAGTTTCCATGATGAATTGTGGAGTCCACTAGTGGTTTAGACACAGTCTAATAAATCCACTAAATCTATCACATGAATCTTGAAACAGATCCACATCATATTTTAGGAAACTAGTGATATTGTGACTAATTTAAGTGGTATTTCCCCTAGGATAGAATTTCATGGTGAAACCATTGTATACTTGATCAAAGGTGAAAAATATTTATTCATATAACAAATGGTAACAAGAAATTGAATTTTCCTTTAGTTAGAAATGGATTACTATTAGTTTTAATTCATCCTCACTTACACCTCTCCATGGCAGTTACTTGACACTACAATATAAGTCCCTAATGAATTCATGGGAGCCTTCACTGATAATTCCATTGGTGTTCGGTAGATGAGATAATACGAACTATTTGATTTTCTTGTTTATATTCATAGATGAGTGTCTAATGCAATAAGGGCTTTCTAAAAAATCTGGTATTAAAACTCTCAAATTTTTTCTCTCTATCATTTCCTTTCGAAATTGGTTCACATTTTTTGGAGTTGGATTATTGATGTTATATTTATCAAATTCAGTATAATCATCCTAATTTTTAATCAAGTCTATGGATTTCTCAAGACTAGTTTCTTCTGATGAACTGGTAATAAAGGTGTCAAACCATATTGAATGATTGATTATGTGCTTGAGTGATGGAAAATTAAACAAAACAAAAATTAATACAATAGAAAATAGACAAAAAAATATGATGATTGTGATGAAATTATAAAAGCAATGAAATTAAGAGTGTGTGTAAGTGAATGAATGTACAGATAGGTAAGATGGTTAGAGAAACAAGAAGACAACTAGATACTATCAATATGGTCGATAGGGGGAAATTGGCTATCCATTCCATAAAATGACTTTTATTGAACAATGGATTATCATATATTCATTTAGATCTGATTGAATGTGGCTAAATAGATGTATCATTAGCTCAACCTGTGACTATCCCACCTCTCTAGTTTATCATGTGCAAAGATCATTCAATCACTAATTGAGAAAAAAATAAGTAATAACTCTATTCAAATTGACATATTAACACATTGAACATCTCTATCATGAGTTTGATTCTTTTTTCTAAGAAATAAATAGATCAGTTTTTAAAAAAATCATCCCGATTGAGATTAGTTTTAACATATTCATGTTAATTTATAAAGGAAATGATAGTTCAAATATATATATAGAGAGAGTAATATAGTTGAAGAAGAATGAATGAAAAATGGAAATTTGATTATCTTATTTAACTTATTCCCCCAAAAGATATTATCCATGAATCATGGTTGATTTCAAAAGATTATCATATTTTGAAAAAATGAAGTGCATGATCATAGAAATGAATAAAAACAGAGTAACATATAGAAGAGTTTCCTTTCTCTCTACTCTAACTCCTGAAACAATGAATATCTGATATCAGATCTCAATTCCTACTTGATATAATGGTGATTTAAAGAATGTTTCTTCAAATATTCCACTTTTGGAAGTTGTGGAGTGGTAGTGAGAAGTTTGAATGAATGATCTAGCCTGGGGTTATAGAATTTCTATTATTCTTTCACTCATATTACTTCTTGAGCATTATTTCCCATGTCATGACCTTTTATCTCAATTCCCCCAATGTCTTATTTTTCATTCATGTGGAATCATCATGTGCCTCTCCCTACTCATTTGTGACTAATGAAAAATCCCCTCAATAGATTGATCAACCCACGATGTCTAGTAGCACGATCCCCAATGCACAATGACATGAGTATGAAAAAAATTTACGTACAATACTATAATAAATAAATTACATATTTTAAATAATTTTTACTAGTATTTAATTTGTATATAAATAAATAAATAAAAGGTTTATATTTACATATTTATAATTATTAATATTTATATAATGTTTTATTATTATAAATATATTAATAAATTTTATTTTATAATTATAAATATGTATAAAATAAACTTAATTTATATAAATAAATAAATTTTATGATAATTATATTTGTTTAATCATTATTATTAATATTTTATATACTATATATAATGAATTATATATTCTAAAAATTCAAAATATGTAATGGGGAGTAGGGTTTGGGTATTGTAGAGGTGGGATCGGGTGGGAATAGAGAAGAAAAGGGTGTGGCTTCCATCCATGATAGAACATCCTCTTAGCTATGGTAGCCTTTGTTCTTCAGTAGTAGGAGAGTCAAGCATTGTTCCATGGGTGCGTCAATAGCAGTATGATGATTCGTCCTCAAAAGGGGGTTCGTAAGGAGAACAACGGATCATCCCGAGTGGTGGTCATATGTGTCTTCGATAATCTTTTGTGGTGTTGGATGTTCTTTACTATGTGAATATGGGGCTCGAAATCCACGGATTCAGTTTCATTATTGGGTAATTGGAATGGTGTTGGCTTCAACCGTGGCAGTGGGTTTATGCTTCATATCTGGTTTGTGGTGATTAAATTCTGGTTCTTCTTTTCAAATTTTGAAATATTATCTAGTTTTAGGGATTATTTTTTTCAATATGTGGATTCTATGTTTTATTCATCTATGGAGGTGGCTAATTGGATCAATGGGTGGATATGTGTGTTAAACTATGTTTCAAGGGTGCCATTGGTGGCATAGGATCCACCATAATGTTGGGTGTAGTGGTGGTAGATGTTGGGCTTTTTTTTCTTGTGCAGTAGTGAATTTCATAGGATCTAGAAGTTGAGAGATGAAAGTATAGGTGATTCTAATGGTGGGTTAATAGTTTAATGGTGAACCAATGAGTCATAGTTGGAAGTGAAATGGTGGTGGTGTGTGGGATGAGTGACAGTGGATGGATGATGGTCAGAAAAGAGGAAAATGGTGAGTTTCTATAGAGGATTTTTGACCATGTGTTTTGGCTAGACTCTCCATCGGGAAGCATCCATGGTAGGTGTGGAAGTTGATGGTGGGATATGGAGTGGAGGGGGCTTGTCGGAATGAGCCACCTGTGGCTTTCCAATTGTGGTTGGAAGTGATTGTGGATCAAAAGATTCTATATTAGGGGATGGCTGGCGATGACTCCTTGAGTCATTGTTTTTTTTTCTAGTAGTGAATCCCAGAGTTATCAATGGTATTTTCTGTGACTCCTGGATCTTGTGGAAACATAATACAATGACAGCTAATTCTCCTGACAAAAAAGTACATATTAAAATTTAAATTTAAAAATATCAAAACTGAAAAACCAGTAAAAATTTAAATTTAAATTACAAAATTCAAAAATTAATTTCATTCAAAATAAAATAATGAATAAATTAAACTATTTTATTTTCAATAGTAATAAATTATTTTAAACACATTTTAGAGAATTAAATAATTTAACTATTGAATTAAATAAATTTAATAAAATAAATTAATAAGATAAAAAAAATTAATAAAATAATAAAATAACAAGATTATTAAAAACAATAGTGATTAATTAAATAAAAAAATCAAATAAAATATTAAATAAAATAATAAATTTATTAAATCTAAAACAATGAAATAATAACATTATATAAATACTGAATTTTTATTATTTTAAATGATTAATTAAAATTAATGCTCTGTATTATTACATAATTAATTACAAGTTATTCAGAAAAAACATAAATAATAAATAAAATACTAATTTTCCGAAAAAAATCATTATTTTAAGAATTATTTTAAAAATTCAAAACAATTGTGATTTTTTCAGTCAAAAAAAATTTTCTGATATTAAAAGTAAGATAAAAAAATTAATGCTACAATGTGCATTGAAAAATAGTTACATGTCATTGAAAATCTCAACAAACAAATCAGTTGGACAAAAAAATGGGTTTCTTGTCTTTTTATACCCAAAAATTAAACTATCTTACTTTGATACATTTAAGGTATAGATATCATGATGCATGAGATCATGATGTACAATACTATTCATTTCATTCAGTGAAATTTTAGTAATTATTATCTATGAGATTATTTGATTGTTATTATCCATTAATGCACTGAATTCTTTACTTATTGATTAAATGAAATGTTGGTTCAATCAGTTACCTTGACATATTGATTATTCCTTATTTACTAATGATATATTTCACTATACCTAAATCTTATAGAGTATTTTAGATCACCCTTATTTTGTTTCCTTTGAAAAAAGATATTATGAAGAATTCATTCAATGATTTATAGGATATTAATTGATTTCCATTACTATGTTGTATATTTTATACCAAATGAACAAATGGGAATCTCTTATGTATCTATTTCTTCATGAATATTAAATTGATCACTTGATTTTTATATGGTTATTGTTATCTTATGCAGATATAATAATGTAACCATCGGCTATAAGTTACTGGAGTTAGTGTTGTTATGGATGGTATCAAGGAATGTTTAGTAGAAACATTGGGAACTAAATTTTAGAAAACATAGATTATGAAACATAACCCTATGATATTCATTAAAGATATTTATAATTATAGGATGAAATAATAAAAGCTTTGGTAAGTTGGATATTACATGATTTTTCCTTGTAATTCATCCCATTATAGATTCTATAAGTGGATTGTGTTTTATTACAGATGAATCTAGTGTTAATAAAAATAAAAAGAGTTATTCAAGTATATTTTGTTCATCAATATGATATACAGTGAGTGTGCCCTTAATACACACCTATTTTGAAACCCTATGGGGTATTTCTAGGTAAATTTAAATTTTTCCTACAAAACATTATGATATATTATAAAATACTTTGATTATTTAAATATATTATCAAAGAAACCATGATTATTATTACAAGATTATACATTCATACATTTTCAATTTATGTTACAGTAGATTTGAAATTATATATAATGAATTAAAATTTATGATCTAATTCAATATATTCCATTGTTTTGAAATAGGTCCCAAAAAAATAATTGTAATAATACTCTTGTCCAATATAGATATTTCTTGATAAGAGAAACAATACAACTGGTGTGGGAGCTAAGAAAATCATGGCCATATTAGAGAAACTGACCATGGTAGGGAATAATAACATTAAACATTATGAGTAGGATTATTTTTTATGGCTTGATACACCTATATTGGATAAATTCATGTGACATAAGCCCCATAATTTAGTAACAATTCTAATCCAATGGTAGTTGAGCAATGGATAAAGTCCCATGAAAGGATATTTTGGTCTTGGTATGTGATGAATGAGAATGTTTTACACTATAAATATATTTTCACAAAGGCAATTTTTATCAATACTGGTGGAAAATATTGAATACTACGAAGGAAGAACTATTAGAACACATAGAATAGGGATATTTTAAAGTAACATTTTTGGAAAAATATTTCCCTCATGGGTAATGAACTGAAATGAAGAGAAAATACCTCGTATTCTATAAAAAGGAAGAAGAAAGTGTTATAGAATAGGAGGATATCTTTATAATACTATCCATGTATGAATTTAATTACATACATAATATAAAAAGAATGAATTGCTATTTATTTTAAGGTATTAAGATAAGTCTCTAGAGGGTACTATTTTCTAAAATATTTTCATCATATAATGTATTTTTTTTGTTCTATCCAAATGTAGTAGTAATTTTCATCATCCTATTTATTAAAGGAAAATAAAAATAATAAAAGTTAAGATAAATACCAGGAATAAGAGACCCCATCAAAGAAAAACATGAAAATAAATCAATTTATAACATGTAAAAATGTAGAAATAACCATTTAAGAAAATACATGGAGGGAATGGGTGGTTTCCATACATGGAGAGATAAGGGTCATTAATAAAAATGACTGTTATGTAATGAAATATAATGATAGTATCCATTACTTCAATAGTAAATAAATGTTGAATTATTTAAACTAATGTCCCATGTGTCAGGGGAACATACCACAATAGAGGCCAAGAAGAGAATCATATGTTTATGGGATCACTATAGTTTAGGTTGATGTTCATAAAGATGTAGTGGTGGGAACATTAATAAAGTATTAAAATATTGATAATTGTTTATTTAATTATGGATATTATCACCCTATTATATCATCCATGTTTTTTAATAAAATTATCCATTTCCCTATCACCTTAGTAAGGAAATTCTTAGTCAAAACTCATAGTGGGAATCTGACTGCAACAATCATTTGTCTATTTGTTCCTATTAACACACATAAACATGCCCTATTTTTATAATTTATTATTTTACCAATGGTTTACTTTGATATAATCCTCGGAATGGACTGGATTCCAAAATATGATAAAAAAATTTCAAAGAGACTTAAATTATTATACGTGATGAATATATGGAATTTCATATCATTATAGGGGAAATTTCATCATCTATCTTATGTATAGATCTACCTCTAGTAACTAATATGAATGATATTCTAGTGGAATAAGAGAATACATAACCTATGGATGGAAAATTGAACCTTCCAATTGTGTACATACTTTTTTTATAGGACTATTTTTATGTATTTGATGATTAATTACATGGACATCCACCAAATCATGATGTTTAGTTATCCATTGATTTAATCCTTAAAGAAACACATATATCAAAGAATATCTATATAATATAATCTATGTAATTAGTGGTGTAGTTGAAAAAACTTGAGGGTTTGTTTAATAATGGATTTATACACCCAAGGGTTTCACCATGGGGATCCCCTACTCCTTTTTATTACGAAGATTCATGGTTCCATGAGGATATGAATTGATTATAGGGAAATCAATTTTATTATGATAAATAACATGTACCCTCTACCACACACTCATGAATTAATCGAACAAATTCATAGAGATTAATATTTTTCAAAGACTTTCCTTTGAGTTGGTTATCATCAACAACATGTAATGAAGGATTATATTCTACAGACTGCATTTCGAACAAGGTATGTACATTATGAGTTTACAATAAATCCATTAATATTGACTAAAGAAGCCTTTATTATTATAGGTCTAAAGAATTTAGTATTCAAATAATATATTAATAATTTGTTTTTGATATTGGTAGATGAAATGTTTTTGTATTATACAATCTATTAGGACAATGATAATGAATTATGGAAGTCCCGAAGAAATATTTTTGTGAAATTTTGAAATTATAAATTATGGATTTAGAAATTAGAATTTATTGGCCATATTGTCCCCAAGGATGGAATATCAGTTGATCCTGGGACGAAAAATTTTGTCAAAGAATGGCCTATACAAAAAATATAACTAAGCTTTGTAATATTATTGGTTTGGCATGTTAGTATTCATTACTAGTTCAAATATTCTCTCAATTGGGTAAATCGTTTACAAGGAATAAACATAAATGAGTTATGTTTGTATGGACAAAGGAATGTGAGGATTAATTTGAATAATTGAATAGGGGATTATTCAATGCATATATTTGGACTCTAGCATTAGGAAATTAAGGGTTTATGATATATAGTGATCCATCAATGAAGGGACTTAGTGGTATCCTTAAAAAGATTGATAAAGTTATTAGTTATAATTTTGGAATGTAATGACACATTACCATAAATATAAAACAAATGATCTTGAGTTTTTATCCATAATATCTTCTTTAATGATATGAAAACATTATCTTTATAAAATAATATGTGATATATACATAGATCATAAAATTCAGAAATACATTTTTTACAAAAAGATATCAATATAAGGAAAAGCTAATCGATTGAGCTATACAAGTATTTTTATTTCTTAATAGAATACCATCCATGGAAGGAAAATAAGGTATGAGATAAATTGATGAGTAAAGATCATAAATTTGTTTCCAAAATGAGAATTAATAGAGATCATATGATCGAGCTTTAATGAAGTTTGACATGGGAATTCTTAAGGAAGGGGAAACATCAACCATTTTTCAAAATATTCCCAAAACATCTTATTGGAAAATATATAATGACCTCCTCTTGATGATGTGAATTTTATAAATTCAACTAAGTCTATAAATGAAGGGAAATTTCAATAAATTTTATATGAATATGGGGTTCTGAAATTTGGAATTAGGTTTTTTGTTCCAACTATACCTTAGCTAAAAAAGGAATTATTTGATGATTGTAATAGCTTGAATTTATTTATAAACCCTATCATAACCTGGATGTAAATGTATTTCAAGGCCCACTTTTGGTGAGATAATATCTTGTAGAAAATAAATGATTATGTATCAAGACTCATCGTATCTCAACTATTGAAGGATGAGTTATTGGATCCTATAAGAGTCAAGAAAACTCTACATATTTCTATATTTAAATGGGATGACATTAGTAAAGAGTTTTTAATTGGATTACCAAACACTCATATAAAGAATGATGGAATATGGGTTATTTCTAATCATCTAACCAAATATAAACATTTCCACTATACTAAAAAAAATATTCCTCTTAAGAACCGTGAATGGATCTATATTAATGAAATTGTAAGACTTCATGGTGTACCTTTTAAATTTTTATATGATCATCACCTTTTATTTAAATAAATATTCTATAAATATTTTCATACATATCTTAATAAATTGATTTATTTGAGCACTACCTTTGATCCTAAAATTGATGGGTAGTCTAAAAGGACTACTCAAATATTAGAATACATGTTTAGGTTGTTCTCACTAGATATTGAAGTTACACAGAATTATTTGTTACCGTTGTTATAGTTTTCATATTAAAATAGATTTCATTCACGTAAACAAATGGCTTCGTATGTAGCATTATATAGGAAGATTCATTACACTTCGTCTTTTAGGATAAATTTGGTAAATGGATGTTTATAGGCTTAGAAATATGTGAGGAGAAAATGACAAAGGTAATGACTATTAAAAATAGTATTATAGCATCATTAATATGAAAAATGATTTATCTTGATAAATAAAGTAACTAGTTTGAATTTCAACTTGGATATCATGTTTTCATTAAATTATATCCATGAAAATGTTTTATAAAGTTCGGTAAGAAAGGGAATCTGAGTGTCAGGTACATCATATATTTTAAAATTATATAAATAATTGGATATATGTCCTACTAATGTAAAATTCATTTTAGACTCTCTAAATTTCATGATGTGTTTGATATCTTATTATTAGGGATGTACATATAAGTCACAATGCTTGATCTCGCCAATAATTAAATAGAATTGGAACCTGATCCATCTTACAATAATGATCCAATATAGTTTATTGGAACTACAGAAAATATTTTTATGAATCACATGACTCAATTAGTAATATCAAATAGGATAAATCATAAAATGGAGGAACCAACAAGGGAATCTAAGGATGTAATGTAGAATAACCACCTATTTTGTATAGAAAGTAATTTTCAAGAAGATATCATTGTTGAAATATTTGTAGGATGATAGAATAACTCTTGAGATTAAATTATTCTTACGAAAAATTTAATTTTAATGTTATTATAAAATAATTAAAATTTTAATAATTCATAGAAATAAAATTCTAAATTTAATGTTTGAATGCCAATTTTGAACATACTAGGTTAAAATAAACCTATATTTAGTTTTGGAAATTTTTCATTAAAAAATATTTTATTAATAATTAAAAATTTAGCAATTATATATTACTAAATTTTATTGATAATAATATTTTATAATATTTATAATTGATCATGTATTCAATATCAATTTTATATAAATAATATAATATCATTTGGAGGTAAAAAGGTATATTTTTCCGAAAACTATTTTTAACAGAAAATTTCCCTTCCATTTATATTATTTAAAACAAAATTTTTTGATTAATTGATTTAATGAAATATATATTATATATATCATAATATATTAATTTAAACCCATATAATGATGATTACATTTCAAATATTAGTTGTAAGATCATCATATTCAGGAAAAATGCAATTCATGAAAAACCATTTTTCAAAACAATTTTTTGTAATATTAATATATTAAAATCTTCCACATATAATAATTGAATTTTATATAATGTATTTCTTATTATTAATAACTTTAATTAATATTAGGTAATAATTTCAACAAATATTTTTCATAATTAAATGTAAAAACAGTAAAAATTAATTATTGCAGTAATGGTCAAAACGGGTTTATTATTGGGTTTATCTATAATGATAAGGGTAAAAGTTTCCAAAAACACTCTTAAACCTGATAGATTTAAATAATATATACATTAAAATTATCATCTTTTAATAATAGTCCTTATGAATCCAATATACTGTGAAGCTTATTTAATATTTTTTAAACATTTAAATATTATATGTGTACCACTCACATCAATTATAAGAGGGATCCTCCCTCCCTCAAAACTTCACAAATTTTGATAAATTTTGTGAAACGAAAAACTACCAAAATCTATACCCAACATACTAATTCAAATTATAGAGGTTATTTTCTTCCAAAAAATACCTACCAGAGGGTTTTTAAATAGATATCGAAATGATGTTTTTCTATGTGAAGGTAATCATCTTCACCAAGCTCATTGTTTTTACTTGTTACTTTGACACAATCAATTAAATCATAAAATATCTAATTTAACAACACTAGTATCTCACTTATAGTAAGATTTTATTATATTGATGTCATAACATGTATCCACCTCTATCTCTATCAAATAGGAAACAAAAACATTGTTCATTTGTATGGCGGACTACTGCCTCATGAAACAACTTAATTTTTTTTCTATAACAACCTCAATTCACCATGAAGAAATGTGATTCATTTTCCTTTTTCACTTTTGAATAATGATTGTGAAAATGTATCTAATGAATAAATATTATATTTATAACATAAATATAAATATAAATATTGTTTAACTATATCTCATTATGAATAATCATAACTTCCACAACAAAACATGATTATGAAAATGAAGAGATCATCACCGAAAACAATTGTAATAATGAAATATTATAAATTATTGGGTTATAAGGTGTTATAATAGGATCATATATGATAATATAAATTTTAATTTGGTTATTTCATATAATTATAACACTTTTAAAACCATTATAAAATATATCAAATCATTTTCAACAAAAGAGGAGGATGATATAATTGATTTTGTCTCATTTACACTCCATTGAGACATATTTGTTATTATAAACATATTCAATTTTATTTGGTTTATATAATTCCAATTTAATATATTTACCATGAATATTTATTTATTAATTTTTTTAATTAATTCATCTCAATTTTTCTCTTTCAAGGGATTATAATTTAAAAATTACTAAAGATGAAATAAATTATTTTACAGTATCCCTTTCTCTTGAGATTGATTATATTATTGTTGAAGAAATGTTATGATTTATCATTGATAAGATAAAATAATTTTATTAAGAATTATTAATTAATGATTTAAATATTGAATTAAAAATAATCCTACCATTAGTACATAAATCTAGAATAAAAAATTTAAAATTAAAGAAGATCATATGTCACTTTTTATATGGTATATTTTTCATCCATGTTCATATTTTTTTAAAAAATTTAAACAATGATATTTTTATTTTCATAGATAATTTATTAAGGATATTTTTTTACCCTTTAATTTTTTCAAGGATTCAAAATAATATTTTTAATTTTTTCTAAAATGGAAAATTTTGACATTCGTTACAAAAAATCAAAAAAATGTTTCAAGTTATTGTATACAGCATTAATAAAAATCCTTCAAACATAAATATTTTATGATATTTAGATAATTATAAATATTTCCAATGTCTTTAAAAAGAAAAAAAAATTTATGAAATATTATTTTGATTCTGTTACTTCTATTTTCTTTTTTCCTCCAAAAGTCAAAAATTTATCACAAAACCAATATTATATCTCATTAATTTTTTGGTTATTAACTATACCATGAAACACTTACTTTATTTTCAACATTGGAAATTAGATTTATCTTACATATATATATTAATTGTTCTATTTATATGATTATTTACTAAATTTTATCCTATTTCTGCAGATGGTGTTCACTTTTAATTTTATTTGATTAACTGGGGAAATATTGATCTTTTTTATTCATTAATCAATAATGATATTTTTTTATAAGTCATCTTGCTTGGGAAATAAATTGATCATTAAATATATATATATATATATAAGGAAGGAATTATACATGAAATGACGATTGAGACCTAGAATAATATATCCCTTTGATGCATCTATGGGTTTTATGAAACAAATCAATTGTCCAAATTAAATGAGTTTTGGGTGCATGTCAACCAATTGATTAAATGATATTAACACAAGGCTTTGATGGTATAGATATAATGATATCTAAGATCATAAAATCTAATATTATGCATTTAATTCATTTTTATTTTACATATTATTATCATTAAGATTATTCCAATGATATTATCCATGGATGCATTTTTTCTCAAGTTATTGATTAAATGTCTTGGTTTTTTAGATATTTACGTTGATGTATTGATTATTCCTTATTTAAAATTGATATATTCTTTTTTAAATTTCTTTTTATAATAATTTTATCTCAAGATTATTTGGTTTCTTTTCCCAATGATTTTAATGTTAATTCTTTGAATGAGTTCATGGATGTGAAATGTTTTCTATTGCTACATTTTATATTTTATTTCCAATGTAAAAAATAGAAATCACATATGTATCTACCTCTTCAAGACTGGTAAAATTTTCAATCCTTTAGGATATCATCCCTTGTATTATATTCTAATGCAATAATGTAACCGTGTACTATAGGTTATTGGATTTAGTGTTTTAACAGTATTCTATTTATATTTTAGAATGAGTATTTTAAAAAAAGTCACTAATTCTATCTTATAAAAGGACCTCTCTTCTAACCACTTAAAAACTCACTTTTCCATTATTTTTCTCTCATATCACAACCCAAATTCTATACCTAAATGTTTTTTTCCACTTCTATAAACCTTTTTTTCATAATAATAAGTCTCCAATACCTCATTTCCAAGAGGCTCTATTTAACACAACAAAGATTTAAAAATAAATTAAAATTCATGAAACACAGAGTCTCTACATAATGACACATTATTTTATGGATATATTTTTAATCTATCCATTAAATATAATTTTTCCGCTTATAGGATTTGAATTTCAAAAAACAGACATACACGGTTTCATCATGTATGTTTTTTGGAGTCTGATTGGAAAACATATTTTTTTTAATAGTAACCTACCCTTAAGAATAGTTAAGTTAACTTTTGAATGGTAATGTAACCAAATTTATATGAAACTAACAAATTAATATATTTTTGATAATTTAGGAGACCTAGATTAATTTTTCAAGCTATTAGAAAATCAGTTATAGTTATAAATTTTTTATTTATAGAATAAATTATGAATTTATTTAAAAAATAATTTTCTTCTATATGGAAAATTATTATGATAAAATGGATTTTATTTTTGATATCTACACGTCCAATAAATGGTTAGGGTGAGTTTTGGTATTTTTATGAAATACTTGAATTTTGGATAAATAGTGAAATACGAGATTTTACCATATATATACATTATATGTTAAATACAATATTACTAGAATCATGGATGGTATAAAAACACTTATTTCTAACTCACATGACTATTTTCTATATTGGGTCACATAAATCATGATTATTTTTAGTCATAATAAAAAATATTAAACAAATTATTAAACTAATGGAAAACCTCTCCTCTCCTCCACTATAAATACCACCCTCACCACCCTCTTCCTCTCAAAAATATCAAGCTTCGATAAATATCTACATTCTACCTCATCCCCTTATAATGGATTTCCCCCTGTCCCAGATCTTCTGTCCACACCAATAGGAAAAAACCAATGGCTTTAAGGAGGATCTCAAGGAGAAGAGATCAAGTGGTAAAAATCATCTTTCATTTTCATTTGTTTTCTTTCCAATTCCTTAGATTTCATTAATCTATTCACATCCCCATATCAATACATATTGAAATATAAATTATTATATATATTCTTTATTTTTTTCAAGTTTGTGGAAAAATTATTCTCCATCCATCCTCTCCTCTTCTACTTATTCTAAAAAAAATTATTCCTGATGTATCTATTTACCATCCTCGAGGATGGTGTTTCCTCAATTTCTATTAATCTTTTCAAATATTGATTTCAAAACATTTTAATGGTTGAAAAAGATTTTAATTTTTATGATAGGACCTCTATTAGGTTCTGTAATTAACAAATATTTTTGATATTAATGTTATATGACGAAACAAGATGGTGATTATCGAAGAACCGCCAAAAAAGATCTAAACAAATATCATTAATGATTTATCTTATCGTTCATCCCCATAAAATATAGAAAAAATTATTTATGGAATCATTTAATTATCTAGAAATTATTTAACACCATTTCATTCCAATTCTTGGGTTTTGCTTCCATTTGATAAGAAAATCCTTTACGAACCGACCAAGGAAATCATGTAAAGCACTCACTCGAAACAATGGAAATAACAAAATATTATTAATAAATGGGTCAAATTATGTTTTAAAAATGATCATATATGGTGTTATAAACATTATTATGCGTCTATAAAATATTAATAACACCCTTTCGACCATTATATGGGAGTTTTAATCACGTTTTATGTAAGATGAAACTAAGGTAAGGGAATTATTATCCCAATTTCCTTTCATTGGGTTAAACTTATACGTCATTAATTATCTGAAACTGAGATTATTTTTCCAAGGTATTTTATTTATTTTATTCTTTATTATGTGGATTTATAGTTTATACAGATAATCCTTTCATAATATTAATTATCGCTTCATTTGTATGATATTTTTAGGAGACTTTACTTTAAAATCCTCTTTTAAAATTATATTATAAAAATATCAAAAGAAATGTTTTTATAAAATTATTCATATTTTTTTATTTTCATGTTCTTGGGTATTTTTTTATAGAGGGTGGGACTCATATATCAATCTATTTCATTTGGTATGTGTCTTTTCGATGTTGGTAGTATGTTCACTCCAAGTGTAACTGTAATGGTTACACCGTAAGGTAGCCGTGCGTGATAGATTTTAAGGTGGATGAGAGGGTTAAAAATTGTAATGTACTCATGAGGGTTAAAATATAGGTATATAATTACCCAATATACCCTTATGATTTTAAATATGATCTTTATGTATTTATGGAAATCTCTGGTTTCACTATGTTAATAAATATGGATGATAAGTATGTACTTGTGTAAATGATTTCATATGTTATAAGTATTCATGGAGTAATGGTTTTTTTCCTTATTTTTATATCCCTTGCAAGGATTTATATGCTAATACCATGTTTTTTAATATTTTTTATAGGTTATAAGGATGTGTAGAAGAAATAAGGAAGTCAAGTTAAATGTTATCATGTGGTAGTTTTGTGTTAAAAAATTAATGTTTTGGAAGAAATTGATTTTATTTCATTTGTACCAAAATTTTATGATTGTGGTTTGATATGTATGAGTTATTTCCTAAGATTATAAAGCTCTATGCTAAAGTGTTTTTTGGGAATGTAAATAATTGAAATTTGGTTGAAATAGCTAGATTGTGAAGTGTTTAAGGCTAGGTCCTTATAGTTGGTATAATAGCACAGTTTAGATAACCTTATGAGTTACAAAGTGGTTAAAAGAATAACATAAAAGATTTTTACCTTATTTTTAGGTTGAAATGGTATAGCATTTAAAAATTACCATGTTTCTTCCTCTAAGATATGTCTATTCAGAATCATTTTCCATAGAAGAAATAGGGAAACTTATGTTGGAAGGAACTAAGAGGTTGATATCTTTCTAAATCCTCAACCAAGAATCATTTGAATTGGAACTGAGTAGTTCATTATTGTAATGGCGCAGCTAACACATTTATTAAATGGAACTATAATCCATACAATAGAACAATAAGATCTACCACAAAAGAACATGATTATATTGGAAAATTTTATGTGCAACACCCTCCTTCTATCAGTGAGTCTTCTAAATCCGTAGCAGGTGACTGATAGATTGATACCTTGGAAAAGATATTCGATGTCATGGGATTTTCTTATAATCAAAAGTATCGTCTTTCCATTTTTCATATTGATGTTTAAGATGATTAGTGGTGATCAGTGGTCAAGAATATCAGTGATAGAGAGGATATTGAAGACATATAGTGGGATGAATATAAAAGTTTTTTCCATGAAGAATATTTTCCTAAGGTAGTTCAACATAGGATGAAGAGTAAATTCCTTGAATTGAGGAAAAAGGTAGAATATTATGGTACATGTATGAGGTTAACATCATCCTATTATCATGGTACACCCCAAATCTTATTGGGGATCCTGAGAGAAAAATTATTCTCATTTACTCAGGATTCACGCCAAGATACTAAAGGGAATTGGACTCCTGAGAATTAAATTTTTGAGAAACTTATCTGATGTGATGAGTGGGTAAAAGTGGAGTTTTCTGATGATCACTTGTAAGTTAAAAACAAATAGAAGAATAGGTCAATATGGAAAGTGATTGGTAAGAATAAGTCAAAGAAACCTAATGGTAAGAAATTATGGTTTCTAGTTTGAGAATAGTGTGGTAAAAATAACCTTGTGGAATTTCATATCAAAACTGGGAAGTGTTATTGATGTTTTAAGTTTGGAAAAATGCGATGAGATTGTAATGAAAATTATCATATAATAAATTCTCGTAAGAAAACTGTAAATTGTTTCAAATTTTGTGAGATGGGTCATTATAAAAATACCTACCCAATGAAATATAAAAGTGATGGAATGAAGATAAAATATTAGAAAAAAGGTGTTGTGAATTCATTTGAGACTATGTCAGCAGATTACAAGCCATCCAATGAAGTGGTATCGTGTACTTTGTTTAGTTTTTTTATTTTTCTAAAGTCTTGTAGGATACAAGATCTACACATTCCTTTACTTCTAAGAAATTTTCTTGCAAATTAGAAACTACAACTAAACAAATTAGTTCGGAACTTATTGTTAAAACACCAATGTAAAATGAAATTGGAAAAATGATTCTTAATGTTATTACTAATATTATTTATTAAAATAAATTACCTGTAATGGTAGAGTTTTATTTCATTGTTGGACTGGATTGGATTTCTATTTATCTTGCAAGGATTTATTATAGAGCTAATGAAGTTGTTTTTTAGAAATAGTTTCAGTTTGTATACAAGAACAAACCCATACAATTGATTAAATATTAGGAAGTTGAGAAACTATTAAAAGATAAAAATGAATGTTATATTTCTCATATTTTTGAAAACAAGGGAACTGCCTGGATTAATAATGTGCCAGTGGTAAATGAATACCTTCATGTTTTTCCTGATGAGTTACCCAGTTTTATACATGGTCGGAAAGTTAAATTCATAATTGAATTAGTTCCTTATGCTTCAGCAATCACAAATCCCACTTATCAAATGGCTCAAATATACATTATTGAATTGATAAATTAGTTACATGAGTTTCTTGATAAAGGATTCATTCATCCTAG
Source organism: Viscum album (assembly GCA_963277665.1). Lineage (NCBI taxonomy): Eukaryota > Viridiplantae > Streptophyta > Magnoliopsida > Santalales > Viscaceae > Viscum > Viscum album. The sequence continues at coordinate 609,178,354 of OY728127.1, forward strand.
CACTTCACCATGGGGAGCTCTAATTTTGTTTGATAAAAATAAATATTGTTCCATTAGACTTTTCATTGATTATAGAGATTTGAATAAAATTATGGTTAAGAATAAGTATCTCTTTTCCTCACATTAATGACAAGTTTGATCAACTTTAGGTAGCTCAGTATTTTTCCAAGATTGACTTCAGATCTAAGTATCATCATCTGAAGGTGAAAGAGGATGACAATCCAAAAATAAACTTTCAAATTAGATGTGGTCATTATGAATTAGTTTTTATTCCATTTTGGTTAACTAATGAACCTACTTTATTTATTAATATTATGGATATAATATTTCATTAGTTATTGGAAAAGTTTTTGGTTGTTCATATTGATGAAATTATGGTACATTCTAGATGAAAATGGAATCTTTATAATCATCTAAGGGGTTTTTTCAAACATTAAAAAAAGGAAACCATATTGAAAATTCATCAACTGTGAATTTTTTTTACAAACAATTTATTTAATTTGTCACATAGATTATAAAGATTGAGTAAATGTGGATCTAATTAAAATTAATGTTTTTGAATAAAGGAAAATACCCAAAAATATAATTGATATTCATTGTTTTTATTGTTTAGCAGGCTATTAGCAGAGGTTTGTTGAAAACATTACATGGTTATCTAGTCCACTAACTATGTTCACTCAAAAAAAGATTTAAATTAATCTAGAAAAAATAATATGATGATTGTTTTTACAAATTTTATAGATTATTGATGAATAATCCAGTTCTAACCCTACCTTCTAGAAATTGTGAGTTTGTCAAAAATAGTGATGATTCAATAATGGGACTTGGCTGTTTTCTACTGCAGAATGATTAGGTAATTGATTATTCTCTATGAAAACTAAATCCTCATTAGTTAAATTATTCCCCACATTATTTATAATTATAAGTTGTGTTTTTTTCATTAAAAATTTAGAGTCATCATTTATATGGTTCCAATTATGATATATATACTGGCCACAATAGTCTGAAAAATATATTCACTAAAAAGGAATTAAACATGAGGAATAAAAAATATATTGAATTGAAAAAATATTATGATATAATTATCAATTACTATACTAGAAAGGAAAAAAAATTGGAAAATTCCTTGAGTCGATAACATCATGAATCATGAACTATGTTATGGATAGATTAAGACCCTTTTGATTAATGAGTTAATGATTTTTGAATTGGAATTCTTTGGTGTAAGAAATTAATCTATTTTGTTTTAGGTTTCAATATAGTCATCTTTTTCAGATAGAATTAAGAAATCATAGAAGGAAAAAGGGCAGTTTCAAAAAAGGTAGAATTGGTTAAAATGGGTAAGTTTATAGAATTTATCATCAATACAGATTGTGTTCTATGATTTCTAAATAGATTTTGTGCGCCTTGTGATTCACAGCTACAAAAATAATTATTTCTGAATCTCATAGTTCACCATTTTTAGTTCGTCATGGTATCATAAAGATGTTAAAATACCTTTGGGTATTACTGGTGGGATGGAATAAAAAGAGATATTACAGATTTTATCATGAAATGATTGACATGAAAATAGGTTAAATCATAGCAGTGTTTACTAAAGGGGATACTTGACCCTTTTCCAATTATAGAGTGGAAATATGAAAATATATTCATGGACTTCATTATCAGACTAACAAATACTTATTGGGATAAAAATCATATCTGGGTTATTGTTGATCAACTGACTAAATCAACTCATTTCCTTCCTATTGGAGACACTATGTGATTAGATCAGCATTATTAACTATTTCTCAAAGATATTTTCATGTTACATGGAGTTACTCTTTCTATTTTACATGATTGTGATCCTAGGTTCACTTATAATTTTTGGAAATTTCTACATAATTCGTTGGGAACATAAAAAAAATTCATTACAACTTTTCGTCCTCAATCAGATGGGCCATCATAATAGACTATTTAGACTTTGGAAGATATGATTTAAGCTTGTTCAATGGATTTACAGGGAAGTTGGGACCAACATATTTCTTTAGTTTAATTTTCTTATAAAAATAGTTTTCATTATAGTAGACATTTGGATCCTTTTGAGGCGTTATATGGGAAGTAGTGTTCAACATCATCATTTTGGGATGAAGTCGGTGAAATGAAGTTGATGAGACCATAATTACTAGAGGAAGTGAATGATAAAGTGGAGACGATCCTGCAATACGCGAGGGAAGCTCAATGTAACAATAAAAGTTATGTAGATAATAGGAGTAAAGACATTTCCTTTGAGGTAGGTGATCATGTTTTTCTTAAAATCTCACCATGGAAAAGTGTATTGTTTTTTGGTGACAAAGGAAAGTTGATTCAATGGTACATTTAACCTTATAAAATCATAGTGATAGTTGGACTAGTTTATTAGCAAGTAGCTTTTCCTCTGGTGTTATCATAGGTACATAATTCTTTTCATGTTTCAATGTTGAGAAATTATGTGCCAAATCCATCTCATGTTTCGAGCCTAGAAGAAGTTCATCTAAAAAAGAAATATTCTTACGAAGAGAAACCTATTTAGATTCCTCATCAAAGAGAAAGTTTATTTTGGAATAAGGTTATCCACCAGGAATTTTTTTTTGTTGAAACCACATGGTTGAAGAAGTAACATGGGAATATGGAAAGTAAATGAGGTAATGGTACCCTCACCTGTTTAATAAGTAAATAAAATTACAACGAAGAAATTTCCAGAAGGTGAGGAGAATATAACACCCCAAGAATTTAAAACTAAATTGAAATTCATGACACATATAGTATCAAAATAATAAAACTATGTTTTATGGGGATGGTTTTAGACTAGTGGATAAATATTATTTTTTTGTTTCAATGATTTGAATTTTGGAAAATGGACATACATAGTTGTGATCAGTAATATTTTTGGAGTTTAATAGGACAAACATAATTTTTGTTGAATAGTAACAGACCCATGTGAATATAAATGTCACAATTATGAATAGTAATATGAAAAAATTATTATTAACCACACCAATTAATGTATTTCTAATAATTTATGGGACCTTGATTAATTTTTCAAGGTGTTATTAAATCAGTTGTTCTTTTAAAATTGTCATTTATGAATAAATTTTTATTTCCATTAAAAACTAATTTCCTCACATTTAGGAAAAAAATTTAATAAATTAGAGATCATTTTTTAGTTCTAAAAATAAAAAAAATTGGGGTGAATTTTTTGGATTTTTCTAAAATACTCAAACTTTTGTTGAATAGTGAAATACAATAATTTACCTTGTATATACATTGTATGTTAAAAACACTATTAATAGAATCATAGCTGATTTAAACACCATTGGTTTAAAACTCAAATTCTTTATTTACTGGTTTGGGTAACATTAATCAAGACTACTCATAGTCTTGAGATAAAAATTAAACTAAAGATTAAAATAATGGAAAACCCCTCTTCTCCTCCACTATAAATACCACCCTCACCCCCATATTCTTCTATGACCTATAAATCATTGATAAATTCTTAAATTATACCAAATACCATTACCAAGTCTCTTCCCTATGTTCATGATCTTCTGGTCTCACTAAAATTACAAACCCAAAGGCCTTGAAGAGGATATCAAGGAGAAGAGATCAAGAGGTAAAAACCATCTTTCATTTTCATGTGTTTTCCTTTCAATTTTTCCTATTATTATACTCTATTCACATCCCCATATCCAAGAGGAATTAAACAACAATTATTATATATATTATTTATTTATATCTGGATTATAGAAGAAGTCATCATATTTATTTCTGTCCACTTTCTCTTTTTGTCAAAATAAAAACAACATCAGTGATGTGTCGATTTTTCCAACATCGTGGAAGTTCTATATTTACATTCATTTAGATCCTTAAACTTTGGTTGTAAAATCATTTTAATGGTTGGGAAATATTTTCAATTGTATGATATTACCTATCTTATGTTTTTTAGTTAACTTATATGAAAAATATAAATGTTATAAGAAGAAGAAAGTTCATGATTATCAATGAATATCCAAAATGATCAAAACAAATATCACTAATGATATATCTAATAATTTATCCTCAAACCATATAACCACAGTTATTAATGGGATCATTTATTATTCTAGAAACATATTAACACCATTTCATTCCAATTCTGTTGTTTCTCTTCCATTCGACAAGAAAATCCTTTACAAACCGACCATGGAAATCATGTAAAGCATGCACTTGAAACAATTGAAATAACAAAATATTATTAATAAATGGGTAAAATGATGATATAAAATGATCATATAATGTGTTATAAACATGAATATACTACGTTAAAGTAAAAATAACATCATTTTAATCATTATATAATATTTTTAAACAAGTGTGATGTAAGAAAAACTGAAGGTAAGGGAATTCTTAACCCAATTTCCATTCCTAGGGTTAACCATATACTTCATTAATTGTGTGATATAGATATTATATTCATAAAACATTTTGTTTATATAATGATTTAATAGTTTTATTTATAGTTTAATCACCTAATCCTTTAATGAAATTAATTCTCACCTCAATTATATGATATTTGTAAGGGAATTTCCTCTAAAAATATTCTTTTAAAATACTACTTTAAAAAATTAAAAACAAATGATTTTATGAAATTATTCATATATTATTATTATGTTATGTTTATTGTAAGTTATTTTTAAGGATGGTTGGGACCTACATATCCCTCCTATTAATTGTTTATGTGTATGTTGTAGATTGGTCATATGGTTACTCCAAGTGTAACTACGATGGTTACACAATATAGTAGAAATGAGGGTCATATTGAAAGCCAGTTGTGAGGGTTACCAATAATATGGTAGCCACAGGGGTAAAAATATTGGTATTTAATTCCCCAAGTGACCATTATTATTTTATACATTTTCTTTAATTTTTAATGGAAATATCTTTTTTCACAAAGTAAGTAAATATGGGTGATAAGTTTGTCTTTGTGAAAATGATTTCATATGTTTATAAATTTCAGGGAATAATGGTTTCCTTAAATTATTTTATATACCATAATGGGATTTATATTCCAACCCCATTTTTTAAAGTTTTTTCATAAGTTAAATGGATGTGTAAGATAATGAACAAAGTGAATTTAAATGTTATAAAGATCTTTCAAAGAAATCATGTGGCTGTTTTATGTAAATAAAATTATGTTTTACAAGAAGTGGATATTTTTATCATGGTACCCAATTTGAGGACTGTGGGTTTATAATTTTGAGTTAAGTAAAAACATTTTAATACTATATAAAAAAATATATTTCTGAATGTAAAGTTAAATACAGTTAAAATAGAAAAATTATGAAATGTTTAAGGTCGGGTCCTTGTACTCTTTATGAGGATATTCGAGTCTTCAATGTTCCTGGTATCCTATTATTAGTCTTTATTATTCATCCACCTATTATTAGGTATTATTAATCAAATTAGTAAAAAAATTAAATGATTAATTTTGTGGAAAACTGATTTCATTACTATAAATAACATGTTCTTACTTATTTGATCACTATAACATGTTTTTTCTGTTTTTTTACAAACTACATGAACGATGTTATCATTTTTTAAAAAGTTTGGGGATGAAGCCTAAATTTATTATTTGAAGGCAAAGACCTATTTAGACTGGGTAGAGGGAGACCCATTACATAGCCTGAAGGCCCAAGGCCAAGTGGCCTGAATACAAGGCTTGAAAGCCCATTTTTTGTCCCAAGGGACCCCTCGGTGAACAGTACTGCTACAGTACCCGCGCTACTCTAGTGCCTGCTACAGTGCCACCACCGCTACAGTATCTGCTACAGTCCCTCTGCCGCTACAGTGTTGTCACTGCTACAGTGCCGCCGCTGCAACAGTACCTTCTACAGTACTGCTACAGTACCTGGGAAATTCGCCCCTGCCCGGATTCGATCCTGGGTCTTTTAGATGCCAAGCAGGAGCCTGTACCACTAGGGTACAGGCTCGTTGGCGTGAATGATGTTATCATGTATTCATATTAAATGTCAATAAATACATAAACACGAGTAATTTAATGTAATAGTGTCTAATGTAATTTTTTTCAAAATTATTTAATTTTAATATTCCAATGTATATTCACCAGTTATATTGGCTATTTTGTATATTCAATAATCAGAGAAAAGAATATTTTTTAGCATTTCATGCATATGGTCCCCACAAGTTCCATGAAATGACCATTGTACATATAAAATATATAATTAAATATACTATGTATTCAAAAAAATTCAATGTATGATGAAACTATAATAAATAAGAATTTATCAAAACCTCAAAACTGATGCATGCAATGAAAACAGAAAATTTAACATAAGAATATTGATTTTAAAAATAATTAATTAATATGTTCATAATATGGAAAGAGGAATTATTTTTATTAATTAATATATATAAAATTATGTTCTATATATATATTAATGATAAATATAAATATATTTTACATATTATTAGATAATTCTTTACCTTGTGGAAGTCTGAGTTTAGGTTTTATTTTCAAATCTCACTTCGAAATCATGAATGTCTATATAAAAATTCTTATATGTGTAAATTATATATTTTTATCTCAAAAAAAATCTATAATATTCTCTAATATGTCCATATATATTATAATAATTATATATTTTATTTCTTATAATTCAATTAATGTGCAATGTCATTTTTAATTGACAATAGCATCTTTTATATATGTATAGAAGGACCCTTTTTCATCATTTATTACATGATCACTCTCTCTTTCCATTTAAATTAGTATTTTCAATAACAATTCATCACAATTCTACATATTAATAAAAATCAAATTTTATTCTCATTTTTTATAAATTATTTCCTTTTAAAAAAAGTTACTAAAAATATAAATGGTATTTGTTTGTAGTATAGATCATCATGTTTTGAGAAAAATATAAGAAATTTTTAAAAACATATCTTTTCAATTTAAGGGAATAAATTGTAATTTATACTAAGATATGATCTATAAACAATTTTCTTGCCACATTGTTGAACCCAAAATAGATTTTTTAGACTGTGACATGATTTTGTTAGAATTATGAACTATTTGTACTTTCAATGAGTATATAATATTTAATTAATAAAAAATTAAATATTTTTTCATGTTCATTTTGTGATATATTTTGAAATAAGTCTCATATTGAAATTATTAATTCAGATTTTGTTTTTTAATTTTTTTTTCCAAGGTGTGGTAAAGAGTTGGATTGGGTTCTGGGATTGTCATCGGGCACTTCAGAGGGTGTTTTATTTTATTTTAATTTATGTTTTATTTTATTTTTTTATATATTATTTTTCCTAATATCTAATGTTGCTTCATGTGTATTTATGGGGAATAATACATCTCTATGTGTCACTCGACAAAAATTAAAAAAAAATAGTGAGGTATAGGGGATCATGTTGAGGAGTCTTATCATGCCGGGATTGGGATGCATAAGTAGTATAATTCAGATCAAGGAATTGAACCTAAGTATTTTACATGATATTGGAGGAAATTTTTTTATTTTTTACAAATGTTCATGTATAGTTGTTTGTTTTACGTTTTTAAATTATTTTGGTGTTTTTTGGAGTTCCCTAAGGGAATTTTTTGGGTGTTTTTAGTGAATGATCTGTTTCAGGGCTTCGAAATGAGATTTTTATTCTGAAACACATCAATATGTAGGTCAGTTTAGAGAAAATTCATTTTTTCTTCAATTTGGGATATGGTTACAATAGGGTTACTACATATTGTGTGTATCCAACAGAAACTATGTAGAGGTGACATGTGATGTGTTTATGCACTCATCCAGACTCCATGTGATGGGGCACATTGTGGTGTAGGGAAAATGGTTGATCCTAGAATGTAGTAATGGTCAGAGGCCATGTGATGTATTTATATCATGCTAGTATGGGGTACACATCCCAATTCCCTATGTGACTCACACCCTATGTATGTTTTTTTCACATCGTTTACCTAGGAAGTACATTCCAGTTTGGCAAAAGTCACATAACTAGGTGAGGGTGTTGGAGATACACATCTTGTAAATGAGGTACATGTTTTTTCATTCCACATTATAGGTTTTGATTTTTATTTTCACCGAATTTATTTAATTAGTCTTCTAGATAGTGAATTGTGTGTTTTTTAATATATGATGTGATGGTAATGGTAATGGGGTGATTAATGGCCTTTGTGAGATGGTTTTGTATAGTTTGATGTTTGGTGGGTGGATTCCTTTGAGGTTTTGATCTGGAATCATCATGAGGGGTGAGGTATAGTGTGAGACCTTTATGAGGATTAGGATATTACTCTATATATTCATGTTTATATTCAATGAGGTTTTGTATGAGGTTTTTCAGGCTATTCCAAGAATTAAAGATCGAGTTGTTCATCTAAATGTTTATTGCATGCGTTTATAGGCATGGCCACTTATGTTTTGAGTGCTAAAAGTTTTAGACTATTTTTTTTATGGTTGCATCAATTTGATCCTTTTTTTTGGATAATATCATGGGGTATGATTATAAGACCCCAAGCATCTACGGTACGTTTCCCTTTGAATAATGTAATAGCGTGTGTTGTACACAACATCGAGTTCTAACACACACCACAACCGATTAAACTAGCTGTTATGAATAGTAATACCTAATTTTTGAAATTATATATATTTTATATTTCAAAATGGACTTCATTTTTGGATTCGTAGTATCAAATTTATCCTAAGGTGAAATTTTGGTACTTTTCAGATAACTTTAATATTTTGATGAATAGTGCAAATTACTAAATTTTAATTACAAACAACTTTTTTAGTCAAAATAATTAATAGTGATAAATGATGAATTTGAGTGGTTTTAAATTATATTTAGAATATATTTTTACCATTTAATAAAATGTTGGTCATTGTAAATAATTTCACAATTAAACTGATCATAAACAAGTATCAATCTTTTGATAGTTATTATATCTTAAAAACACGCATTTTGTTTTAACAGTGAGAATTAATTTTAAATTAATTTCTGCCACTTATGTGTTTTGAATTTGGAAAAATGGATTCCATATTTGGAATCAGTATGTTCATATTGTGTGGATAGGTAACTTTTATTTTTAGACATTTTGAATAATTATTGCGGTAAATATTTTATTTACCATGGTTAAGGGTAAATCTGGTAAATAACGGTTAAAAAAAATATTATAATAATACTAAATTACCCTAAGACGTGTCCTAATATTATTGGTGGATACATTTCCGACCATGGGAATCTTTGGGTCTATTTTGGGACCCCATGGAGCCACTTGTAGGTGATAGGGACACTTTATTTTAATTAAGTTAAAATAAGTACAAAAATGACATAAGCATATATCTTTTAGAAAAACAATTTTTACATAGGGTTATATATGTTTGATGTTCGACTATAAATATTAATTAGAAATATAAAAAGCTTTCCTACATAATTATATTTTATTTATAATTTGTAGACATTAAATAATTTAATTTATTTATGACACAATGATGATGCAGTAATTACCTAATTAATGAAAAATTAGAATAATTGATATTATAAATACCCAAATAAATATAATTTGAGACTTTTTATGAATTAAACTAATTTCCTAGGTTAATATGACATGTTAGGGATAATGTAATTTACTTTTTTCTATTTAATCATTCTGTTATGATGTTAGAAAAAATCAATTATTGAATAGTGTTAAAATTGACAAAAAATGAGTTTTTAAAAAAATATTATATTATTAATTGATATTAAATTTCTAAAAATCTAAGGTTTGTCCAATAGACTTATATCATGATATCTCTATCATTAATGGACCACTTGGGGGTTTCATGGATGTATATGGTATGTTTATTAACCATATAATATAAAAATACAAAGAGACATTATAAAAGTGAAACTAATTAACTAAGAGTTAATACTTAAAGATAAGGTTAATATAATGACCCAAACCTGTCTAAATTCTATTGTTTGAGTGGTTTTCAACCCATCCCCACCTTAAACTTTAAATAGTCAACTTTGGATCCATTAGAAACCGAATATGAATTTATTATAAATTAATATTTCTAGCTTTTCCAAAGGTGCCCCTCATCCCTCTTATAAAAGGGCACTCCCCCTTATCATTACTTCACACCTTCAAAGCCTTTTGGTTCGGCCAACCCCTACCCAAATACTCCCTAAAATTCCCTCACTAAAACATAGAGGCCTTATTTTGATCAGAAAGCCAGCCTAAGGAGCCCTTTTGATTAAATCAAAAGCAAGAATCCGAAAAAGAGGTAATGATTTCACCACCCTTTTTCAAGTTCCTTTCTTCTTCCACTTCTTCTTCCTATGTTGTTACCATTCTAAAATAATAAATAAAGTATAATATATATACTGTGATGTTATTATAAATATGGTACATCCATATTCACTATTTTATCCATCCTTTGAATAACATGTCACCATATATGCGTACGTACGGCTTACCGTCTCCACGTCGTGGTGTAATTATTATTCAATAAATTATTATTTGGATGGGTATAATAATGATGTGTAACTCATGTAAATAATAAATATAACATTATAATGACTCTGTATATATGATATACCATCCAATTATATATTATTTTAATATCAAAATAATGATATTGTCGCTCGTGTGTATGTACGGACTACCGTCTCCACAAACGCGATGAGATTCATTCTCCATCGTATCCATTCAAGTATAATTGTAATTTCATGATTAATAATAGTATCTAAGGACTTGATATCATTCTGGATATTATTAAGATACAACCTATCCATTACAAACATGGCTTACGTAAAAAACATATAAAAGAAAATGAGTAAGTTAACACCTGAAATGACGATAATTCTAAGATATTATTAAAAAAGCAATGTTAAAAGATCATATATGATATCATATTAATGTATATGATTATTGAATAATTTAATAACAATTATTTCACCATTATATAGGAGGTTAACCTACCCCAACCAAGGAAAAGTACAATGTAAAGGTTTATTTCCCAGTCTCTTCATTATCTGAAGTTGTTTATACGTAATAATCTACTGGGATTTCATTATCATACACACCATGTTTATTAAAAATGTATTTCAAAACATTGTTACTATCTACTATGATATGGGTTAAAGTCGTGTATACCCTTGTTTTACTTTTTATAAGAGGTTTATAAAATAATCTTTCCGTCGTTTTTCAAACATGGTGCTTTTTAACCTTTTCGACAGAATTAAGGTAAGAATGTATTTTTTAAATTATACGGTGTGTGCGGCTATTTTCCACCGTTATAAAATCGTCGAAGCTTCCCTTACAAGCTTATAAAAATATTTTCAAAGAAAATGTTTTATTTTATAAATATATGACTCTTAAATGATTTCAAAATAGAAAGAGATATTTCTCTAAAAATAGTTTTGATTTCATCTATGTCAACATCCTTTGATGGATTTTACACTTATTTGAAGTTGATTTTTATCATACAAAACTTCTATATTGTATTGAAGGTTTTGTGATATGTTTTACTGTGGATGTGTTATTTTTATACCATTCATAGTTTATGGATGAAGTATTTACATTTTTTATGCTAGTTTTAATATGAATGTTTATGTTATGTTGAAACCTTTTCATATGGGAATGCATTGGACTTAATATGTGATGGGTGGAGCCCGCTATAGCTCCTCGATGCATCGGTAGGTCTCATGAGACAAACTAGTGTCTTGGAATATGGCCTTGACAAAATCTTATTTGTAGTCTTGGCACGAGGCCTTGGCTATGTCGTTTTGATAGTCTGGCATTATGCATTCCATCATTATGAAAGTGGTTATTGATATTGCATGTGATTATTCGATTAGTAGAATATCCATGTGAATAAGTAAATGGCATTATTTCATTTTACTTTTTCCATACTATGTTTAATTTCAAGTTTAAAAGGCTTTTGTTTTAATTATACACTACCTTAAATGGTTATTCTTATTTATGAAAGTTTCCGCTATTTTGTTATCCTTACTGGGCATTTGAGCTCACCCCTTTTCTATGTTTTATTTTTCCCAGGATGTGAAGAAGTAAATTATGAATGACCTGCAGGGATATTATGTGGGGATAATAGTGTGGAATATGGAGACAATATGTTTTTGTAGTAGTTTTTCACTTTATGATCTAATGTAAAACTTTATTAATATATCTAGTGTTTCCAAGGCTACTAAACCAATCGGTCTTTCGAGATTTGATCTTTCTTGTGACCATGCCAATGTTATGTAATAATGCACTGACTCTAGGTAACTGGGGTTGGGGCGTTACATTTGGTATCAGAGGAAGTTTAGTACAAACCTTGGAAGCTAGATTTAGATAAACTCTGATTAGAGCACATAGATTTACGATGGAATTGGAGGATTAGTATAGAAGAACATCCTAGAATTTTGGTATTGTAGAGATTTTGTGAGTTTTCCGAGCAATACATCCTTGTCTGGATACGAGTCGGTAGAGGCGGCTCTGGCACAGATGTACCTAGGGATAAAACCCGAAAACACCGCTTTGAGCTAGACTCGAGCGGGAACTGGTGCACAACAACGGGCCTTGCTGTACTCTTGTTTACGACACTCCTGGGGGATATTCTTAGGATACCTCTCATTTTCATTACAAATCATTATGAAGGGTTTATGAGTATATACTTCCTCAAAGAAAACATTTTTATGATTATGGATTATATCCATAAATAGTTCAATTTATGTTAAGTGTTTTATATGTATGGAATTATGTATTTTGATTCATAAATGGATCTAATTTATGCCATTGTTTAGAAATGGAACCTAGTGGAAGAAATAGAAACTGTATCAATGCATGCACTCCATGTAGGGATTTCCCTCCTGCTCAAGATAATAATAGTGGAGCGGGTGATGTAACTGGTGTCGATCAGATAATCACCATACTGGGACAACTCACTCAGGTTATGAATAGAAACCATACCCGTATGGAGCACCCTAATCCACAATGTGGAGGATCAATGTTAGATCACTTCATGAGGCAACAACCACCAATGTTCAATGGGAGTAAAAATACCTTAGTAGCTGAGCAATGGATAAATTCCCTAGAGAAAATATCTCAGGCTTTGGGGAGTAGTGAAATGGAAAAAGTTATCATGGCATTTTACCGCCTCACTGGAGATGCTGATCAATGGTGGTAATTGATTCAAAATATGAAGGAAGATGATGAAGTATCAAATATGGAATAGATGGAGTTCAAAGATCAGTTTTTAGAAAAATACGTTCCTCGCGACCATCGAGCAGATATGGAAAGGAATTTCTGAGTCTGAGACAAAAGGAGGATGAGAATGTCACAAAGTATGAGGCTAACTTTACATGGTTAGAAAGGTATGCTGGAGATTATACGCGTAACCCAAGAAGTAAGATTGATCGTTTCTTTGATGGGTTAAAACCATTTCTCTATCGAGCATTAGTCTCACCATCCTTCTCGTCATATTAAGACATTGTCTCATGTGCTATCAAGACCGAAAAGGAATTCTCTATGTCTTATGACTTTAAATAAAAGCAAGAGAAGAAGAGATCTACTGATAAATATGGGAATGTAAATAAGGGGAAGAAGGGAAAGGTTGAATATCCATCTTGTGGTAAATGTGGGAAGAAACACCCTGGTACTTACTTGAAGGGAACGGGAGTCTGTTACAAGTGTGGTGAAAAAGGCCACCAATCTCGTGATTAAAAAGGGAAGAAAGAGGCAACCAATGTTCAGTGCTAAAATTGCAGGGAGATGGGACATTATGAAAATGAAAGTCCTAAGCGTCAGGAGAAATTACCTCAGAAAAGGCCAAGGGATCAAGGGAAAGCTTATGATATCACTACTGCTGAGGTAGAAGCTCCGAAAGACGTGGTGGCAGGTAATTTAATGGTTTCGTCAGGTTTAGAAAATGCATTATTTGATTCTGGATCATCGCATTGTTTCATATCTTCCCAGTTTGCTAAAAAAAATTAGATATTTCCAATTTGAATTAACAAGGGAGTTTTCAGTTAAAACTCCTAAGGGAAGTATCATTGCAAAAATGTTTTTTTAATCTGTCCCCATTAGTGAACATAGATGTTCTTTATCTGCTGATCTCATCTTCATACCTATGATTGAGTTTAATATAATCCTCGATATGGATTGGCTTTCGGATTATGATGCGAAGATTTATTGTAAGAAGAAGGAGGTTACGATTTTTGATGATGATGATAAGGAACAACTTATCTTTAGAGCAGAATCCTCACCACCTAATTCTTATCTAGATCCACCCCCAGTAGCTCAACTAAATTCAATTATTAGGGAGGAAGAGAATGAAATGACTGTGGGTGAGGAAAGGAATGTTCAAATAGAGGATGTACCTCTTGTGAAAGAATATGTAGATGTATTTCCGGAAGATTTACCTGGACATCCTCCAAAATGAGAAGTTGCGTTTTCCATTGATTTAATTCCTAGATCAAGGCCTATATCGAAGACCCCTTATAGAATGGACACTTTGGAATTAGTCGAACTAAATAAACAACTAGAGTAATTGAGTAATAAAGGATTTATTCGCCCTAGTGTTTCTCCATGGGGATCACCTATTCTTTTTGTTAAAAAGAAAGATGGATCTATGAGGTTATGTATCGACTATAGGGAGATCAATGCTATAAAAATAAAGAACAGGTATCACCTACCTCGCATAGATGATTTATTTGACCAACTGAATGGATCTCAATACTTTTCAAAGATTGACCTTCGATCTGGATACCATCAGTTGTGTGTGAAGAAGGAAGACATTCTGAAGACAGCATTTTGAACCAGGTACGGGCATTACGAGTTTACAGTAATGCCTTTTGGATTGACTAATGCACCCTCTGTATTCATGGATCTGATGAATAGAGTTTTCAAAGAATATATCGATGAATTTGTGGTGGTATTTATTGATGATATATTGGTATACTCTAAAAGATACGAAGATCATGAAAGTCACTAGCGCATTATCCTGAAGACTCTGAGAAGACATGAATTATATGGGAAGTTTAGAAAGTGTGAATTCTGGATTTAGAAGATTTATTTTCTTGTACATATTTTCTCTAAAGATGGAATCTCTGTTGATCCTTCTAAGACCAAGGCAATCCAACAATGGCCAGCACCTATGAGTATAACTGAGGTACGCAGTTTTATTGGTTTGGCAGGTTATTATCGACATTTCGTCCCGAATTTTTCCCGATTAGCAAACCCATTAACGAATCTCACACGTAAAGGGGTTAAATTTGTTTGGACAAAAGAGTGTGAAGAATGTTTCAAATAACTGAAGAGAAGATTATTCGATGCTCCTATATTGACTCTACCATCGGGGAATTATGGGTTTGTTATTTATAGTGATGCATCGAAGAAAGGACATGGTTGTGTCCTTATGCAGAATGATAGGGTTATTGCCTACGCAACACGATAGTTGAAAATTCATGAGGAAAACTATCCTAGAAATGATCTCGAGTTAGCAGATGTGATATTTACTTTGAAGATATGGAGGCACTACCTCTATGGTGAAAAATATGAGATTTATACTGATCACAAGAGTTTGAAGTATATTTTCTCACAAAAATAACTCAACATGAGGCAAAGGAGATGGCTTTAATTAATCAATGATTATGATTATACGATACACTACCACCCGGGGAAGGAAAACAAGGTGGCAGATGCTTTGAGCAGAAAAGACCATGGAGTTTTGAACAATATGAGAATTGAAAGGGATTCAATTTTCATGGATCTAGTAGTGATGGACACGGGAATAACCAGGGAAGGTGAAACATCAATGCTTTTTCAAATGGTTCCCAAACCATCTTTACTAGAAATAATTAAGAGTTCTCAGACCAATGATAAAGAATTTCAAAAGAAGATTAAAGATGTGAATGATGGGAGATTGAGAGACTTTGTGTATGAAGATGGAATTTTGAAATTTGGGAAGAGACTTTGTGTTCCTAATATACCTAATCTAAAAAGGTAATTGCTGGATGATGCTCATAGTTCCAATTTCTCTATACACCCTGGGAGCACCAAAATTTATAGAGATTTGAAGGAACATTTTTGGTGGGACAACATGAAGAGGGAGATTGCTGATTTTGTGTCAAGATGTATGGTTTGTCAACAAGTGAAAGCTGGAAGGCAACAACCTGGAGGAGTCATGCAACCTCTTCCCATACCGTAGTGGAAATGGGACAATATTACGATGGACTTTTTCATGGGGATACCAAAGACTCCTAGAAGAAATGATGTAATATGGGTTATTGTTGATCGTCTTTCCAAGTCAGCACATTTTCTTGCTAGAAGTGAAGATCAACCACTAGAACGTCTAGAAATACTATATATTAATGAAGTTGTGAGACTTCATGGAGTACCCCTATCGATTATTTCTGATCGTGGTCCCCATTTTGCTTAGAGATTTTGGAAAATTCTTCAGAAAGCATGGGATACTGAACTTTATTTGAGCACTGCCTACCACCCTCAGACAGACGGACAATCAGAACGGACTATTCAAACCTTAGAAGACATGTTGATATCTTGCTCACTTGACTTTCAGGGTATGTGGGATCAATATTTACCTTTGGTAGAATTTTCCTATAACAATAGCTTCCATTCGAGTATTCAGATGGAACCATATGAAGCGTTATATGGAAAGAGATGTACACACCAACATATTGGGATGACATTGTTGAAAGAAAACTTGTAGGTCTAGAATTGGTGGAGGAAACAATGGAAAAGGTGAAGGTAATCCAAAATCACATCAAAGAAACTCAAAGTAGGCCGAAGAGCTATGTCGATAATCGAAGGAAGGATTTTGAATTTCAAGTCGGTGATCATGTTTTCCTGAAGGTATCTCCATGGAATGGAGTCATACGTTTTGGTAAGAAAGGTAAATTCAGTCCCAGGTACATCGGACCTTTCGAAATTCTAGAACGAATTGGGGTTGTAGCTTACCGATTGGCAATGACGCCAAGTCTCTCCAAAGTTCACGATGTGTTCCACGTATCTCTATTGAGGAAATACATGTCTGACCCAACACATGTACACACCTATGAAGAATTAGAACTGGAACCCGATCTGTCTTATTGCGAAGATCCCATCAGAATTCTTGATACAAGAGAACATGTGCTGAGAAACCGGACGACGCGTCTAGTAAAAGTTTTGTGGAGAAACCATAAGATGGAAGAGGCAACGTGGGAACCCGAGGAACTTATGATGAAGAACCACCCAAGTCTTTTCATGTGGTAGTATTCTAGAAATTTCAAGGATGAAATTATTTGAAGGAGGGGAGAATATAACACCTCAATTTTCTACGGTACGTTTCCCTTTGAATAATGTAATAGCGTGTGTTGTACGCAACATTGAGTTCTAACACACACCACAACCGATCAAACTAGCCATTATGAATAGTAATACCTTATTTTTGAAATTATATATATTTTATATTTCAAAACGGACTTCATTTTTGGATTCGGAGTATCGAATTTATCCTAAGGTGAAATTTTGGTACTTTTCGGATAACTTTAATATTTTGATGAATAGTGAAAATTACTAAATTTTAATTAAAAACAACTTTTTTAATCAAAATAATTAATTGTGATAAATTATGAATTTGAGTGGTTTTAAAGTATATTTAGAATATATTTTTACCATTTAATACAATGTTGGTAATTGGACATAATTTCACAATTAAACCGAACATAAACAAGTATCAATCTTTTGATAGTTTTTATATCTTAAAAACACGCTTTTTGTTTTAACAGCGGGAATTAATTTTAAATTAATTTCTGCCACTTCTGTGTTTTGAATTTGAAAAAATGGATTCCATATTTGGAATCAGTATTTTCATATTGTGTGAATAGATAACTTTTATTTTTAGATATTTTGAATAATTACTGCGGTAAATATTTTATTTACCATGGTTAAGGGTAAATCTGGTAAATAAGGGTTCCAAAATAATATTATAATAATACTAAATTACCATAAAACGTGTCTTAACCTTATTGGTGGATACATTACCGACCATGGGAATCTTTGGGTCGATTTTGGGACCCCATGGAGCCACTTGTAGGTGATAGGGACACTTTATTTTAATTAGGTTAAAATAAGTAAAAAAATGACATAAGCATATATCTTTTAGGAAAACAATTTTTACATAGGATTATATATGTTGAATGTTCGACTATAAATATTAATTAGAAATATAAAACGATTTCCTACATAATGATATTTTATTTATAATTTTTAGACATTAAATAATTTATTTTATTTATGACACAATGATGATGTAGTAATTACCTAATTAATGAAAAATTAGAATAATTGGTATTATAAATACCCAAATAAATATAATTTGAGACTTTTTATGAATTAAAATAATTTTCAAGGTTAATATGACATGTTAGTAATTATTTAATTAACTTTTTTCTAAGTAATCATTCTATTATTATTTTTTAAAAAATCAATTATTGAATAGTGTCAAAATTGACATAAAAGAGTTTTTAAAACAAATATTATATTATTAATTGATATTAAATTCCTAAAAATCTAAGGTTCGGCCAAGAGACTTATATCATGATAGGTGTTTCATTAATGTACCACTTGGGGGTCTCTTGGATGTATATGGTATGTTTATTAACCATATAATATAAAAATACAAAGAGACATTGTAAAAGTGAAACTAATTAACTAAGAGTTAATACTTAAAGATAAGGTTAATATAATGACCCAAACCTGTCTAAATTCTATTTTTTGAGTGGTTTTCGACCCATAACCACCTTAAACTATAAATAATTAACTTTTTATCCATTAGAAACCGAATATGAATTTGTTATAAATTAATATTTCTAGATTTTCTAAAGGTTCCCCTCACCCCTCTTATAAAAGGGCACTCCACCTTCTCATTACTTCACACCTTCAAAGCCTTTTGGTTCGGACAACCCATCACCAAATACTCTCTAAACTTCCCTCACTACAACCTAGAGTCCTTATATTGATCATAAATCCAACCTAAGGATCCATTTTGATCAAATCAAAAGGAAGAACCCGAAGAAGAGGTAATGATTTCACCACACTTTTTCAAGTTCCTTTCTTCTTCCACTTCTTCTTCCTTTGTTGTTACCATTATAAAATAAAAAATCCAGTATAATATATATACTATGATGTTATTATAAATATGGTACAACCATATTCACTATTCTATCCATCCTTTGAATAACATGTCACCATACGTGCGTATGTACGGCTTACCGTCTCCACATCGTGGTGTAATTGTTATTCAATAAATTATTATTTGTAAGGGTATAATAATGATGTATAACTCATGTAAATAATAAATATAACATGATAATGATTCTGTATATATGATATACCATCCAATAATATATTATTTTAATATCAAAAGAATGATATTGTCGCTTGTGCGTACGTACGGACTACTGTCTCCACGAACGCGATGAGATTCATTCTCCATCGTATCCATTCAAGTATAATTCTCATTTGATGATTAATAATAGTATCTAAGGACTTTATATCATTCTGGATATGATTAAGATACAACCTATCCATTACAAACATGTCTTACGTAACAAAACATATAAAATAAAACGAGTAAGTTAACACCCGAAACGACGATAATTATAAGATATTATTAACAAAGCAATGTTAAAAGATCATATATGATATCATATTAATGTATATGATTATTGAATAATTTAATAAAAATTATTTCACCATTATACAGGAGTTTATCCTACCTTAACCAAGGAAAAGTACAAGGTATGGGTTTATTTCGCAATCTCTTCATTATCCGAGATTGTTTATACGTAATAATCTACTGGGATTTCTTTACCATCCACATCCATGTTTCTTAAAAATGTATTTCAAAAAAAATTTACTATCTACTATGATATGGGTTAAAGTCATTTATACCCTTGTTTGACTTTTTATAAGAGTTTTATAAACGAATCTTTCCGTCATTTTTCAAACAAGGTGCCTTTTAACATTTTCGACAGAATTAAGGTAAGAATGTTTTTTTTAACATATACGACGGGTGCGGCTATTTTCCGCCATTATAAAATCGTCGAAGATTCCCTTACAAGCTTATAAGAATATTTTCAAAGAAAATGTTTTATTTTATAAATATATGACTTTTAAATTATTTCTAAATAGAATGAGATATTTCTCTAAAAAGAGTTTTGATTTCATCTATGTCAACATCCTTTGATGGATTTTATGCTTATTTGAAGTTAATTTATTATGATACAAAACTTCTATATTGTATTGAATGTTTTGTGATATGTTTGACTGTGGATGTGTTATTTTTATACCATTCATAGTTTATGGATGAAGTATTTACATTTCGTATGATACGTTTAATACGAATGTTTATTTTATGTTTAAACCTTTTCATATGGGAATGCATTGGACTTAATATGTAACGGGTGGAGCCCGTTATAGCTCCTCGATGCATCAGTAGGTCTCATGAGAAAAACAAGTGTCTTGGAACAGGTCCTTGACAAAATTTTAATTGTAGTCATGGCACGAGGCCTTGGCTATGTGGTTATGATAGTCTGGCATTATGCATTCCATCATTATGAAAGTGGTTATTGATATTGCATGTGATTATTAGATTAGTAGAATATCCATGTGAATAAGTAAATGGCATTATTTCATTTTAATTTTTCCATACTATGTTTAAGTTCAAGTTTAAAAGGCTTTTTTTAGTTATACATTTCCTTAAATGTTTATTCTTATTTATGAAAGTTTCTGCTATATTGTTATCCTCAAAAGGCATTTGATCTCACCCCTTTTCTATGTTTTATTTTTCCGAGGATGTGAAGAAGTAAATTATGAATGACCAGCAGGGATATTATGAGGGGATAATAGTGTGGACTATGGAGACAATATGTTTTTGTAGTAGTTTTTCACTTTATGATGTAATTTATAACTTTATGAATATATCTAGTGTTTCCAAGGCTACTAAACCAATCGGTCTTTCGAGAGTTGATCTTTCTTGTCATCATGCCAATGTTATGTAATAATGCACCGACTCTGGGTAACTGGGGTCGGGGTGTTAGAATCATGTATATCCTTGTACCAATGAAAAGTTATTGAGATGGGTTTTAGGGACCTTTGTGGACACCCTTGTGGGTGTGGTCGCGTTTGAGGATTCCCTTTTGGGTGTGTAAAAGTTTGGCATTACCCCTATAGGTGCTTTGGTACTTTGGAAATATCTTATTAGTGGGGTGGTACCCTATGATGAGTTATGTACTAGTAACACCAAATCAGGTTTCTAATGATAGGATTCCCAAGGGGATTTTTATACCATAGAAGAGCCCTAATTGGGCATCTATTTTCTTTTTTGGTTCAAGGGACCATAGAAGATATCTGACTTAATGTTATCCCAAATAGGGGAGTTGATAAGGGATATTCCTTACTAATGGGTGTGGGAATTTTCAACCCGTTGTTTTTATGCTTTAGGTACTAGATGAAACAGATGATTCTTTGCTATGGTTTTTGAGGTGATAGTAGTTTTATGTATATTTGAAAGTTGAGGTGTTGGCCCAGAGTTTTATTATATTTTCTCCTTCATTGGTTTCTATTAGGTGTGTATAGGGATGTAAGGGATAATCATGATGAGTGAGAACCATATTTTAGTGTTTTCACTAGCGTCGGTTAGTGGCCAAGGATGTTGAGCACTCCCAGATAATTGTTGGGTTCGGTTAGGTGGTATTAGTTAGTGGGTTTGATTATAGCATGTCTAGTTCTATAAGAATATAAGGTAATTAATAAGTTATTTCGTTTCTACCTTGAGTTATTTTCACCAATTCAGATCATAGTATTTGATTCATAGAACATATTAGTATTGTTGTTATTTAGGATTCCGGTGGTGAGATCCTAGGGACTGAACTTCATTTTGGTTGGTGTGTTAGACATCTGGGGACTCTTTATGTTCTAGAGTAAAAATTGAATATTTCTTGGTTGGGTGATACTTCTCTGTTGAGTCCTTCATATTTTCTAGAGTAGGGTTAATTGATCTCATTTTTCACAATGGATCTCAAGGTTGGTTGATTTTTATCATTTCACATTATCATTTTAAATTGATTACTTTTATGCTTGTTGTTATTACTCAACTAGGTTGATCATATCTTGTGTGCATGAAATTGTTTATGATAACATATGATAGGTTTTTATTTTTTATTTTCTATATATTCTTATTTATCACCCTACATATGGTTATTTTGGTGTTCATACAGACCCTTATCTTGTCTTTCAAGTTGATTATAGAATTCATTGAGGTTCAAGTAGAGGTAAAACCCTGAATGATTGAGTGGGAATGCTCATACGGATTCCAAAAATCAGGTCTGTAGCTTGAATTTTTTCAATACTGAGATTGTGGTATGTGAAAAATTTTATTTTTTAAAATAGTCGCTTGTATTTTTATTTCTTTAATTTAATATGTATATGTGTCCAACCGAGTGGGTGATCATTGTATTTGTATAGCATGATCGAGAGTGTGCGTACAATAGTTTCATTTTATATATCGTTAATTTTCTTTAATTATCTATTTACCATACTCTAATAATTATATATGTGTAATTTTTTTTATTTTCACAATTATTAAAACATAATTTATGTTCATAGTCTCCCAATTGAATGTATTATTCCCTTAGACTATTCATTGTCATCTAGTATTGGGTGAGGCATACATGAGGCCTTGTGAAATGCCAAGGTAGAGTGATGTGTCAGATCGATCCATGTCAGTTTATTACAAAATTGTGTTAATTTCTTCTCCCTTTTCTTTTATTTTTATTTTTGGGATGGTAGGTAGGTGGTATAATAATGTATAATAAGTTATGATGGATAATGGATTGGTGTGTCAAGAATGGCTTTTTTGATATGAATTATAGGTTACTGTGTTATGGTATTTATTTTCTTGGTTTTTTCATTTATTTTTTTATGATTTCACCTTGGATAACAAAATTATGTTTGTAAATTTATTATTTATCAAATTTTTTCAGTTAAAAAGTTCGTAAGAGGATTTTGTACATGAATCAAATTAGGCGTGTGGGATTTACATGATGTGTTACCATTTTCATGTTATTTCATTAACTATGGAGATTCAATTATTTAATGTGTCTCAGTAATCCAATATGGAATTGTCCAATATAGATTCTTGGTTTCATTCTACTCAACTAAACATATTTTATTTTCCTTCTTATGATTGGACATATGGATCTTATGAGGAGATGATCACAAGTGACTGAAATGAAATTGCTTTTTGATGGATTCATGGAGACCCGAGTGATTTGATGTTTTATTTGGATTCACTGGTGGTGTAATGTTTAGGGATTATATTCTATAGAGGTATTTGGATCAAGATCAAGATTATTTGTGGTTGTGGTTTCACTAAGAATATATTTGGTAAGGAATGAGGATGGATAGGCCTGGACGATGGAGTGTTGGGTGTGTACTTTATTTAATTTTTGGGTTATGAGGTTCAAATTGGTTTTATTCCAAGGCCTATTTGTTTCATGTTAGGATACAATGTCATGGTGACATCATGGTTAGATGGTCATGATTTCATAATGTTTCTTGGGAGGTGAGAAGCATTGTAGTTAGCATCAACATGAGTGTGAGGTGATGTATCTTTAACAAGGATAGAAATGGGTGAATATGATTTTTTAAATTAACCAACATGTGTATCATGGTAAATGGTTTATGTGTGTTAGAACTGGCTTGTTAATACATAGATCATGAGATTATGAGGAATGAGGTGTAATTTAATTTCATGGGATTATTTTATTGTTATGTTTGGGAGATACTAATTATCCATGTGCAAGAGGAAATGTGTATTAATTGTAGGTTAATGAATTATTGTAATGGAAAACTTCAATAATTTCATTGGTTTTGTTTGGGTAGTGGGGGGACTCGAGTGATGTAGCTCTTGTGGACTTATTGAGGTAATCTCTATAAGAGCAGTGTGTCGTAATTTTTATGGAATGGAGTTCTCCATAAGTCACTGGATATTGTGATTCTCATTATAAGTGCATTATTAATCCTAGAGAGTGTTATTGTTAGTGATCTTGGAACAGGTGGTGGTTATTTCTTCATGCTAGCACTTAGGTGTTCCCAATTTAGCCACATCCAATCATTGAGTTCAGTAATGGATGTAGTGTGGGTTGTGGATATTTGGGTTTTTTTGTAGTGTTGTCGTAATGATACTCATATGTTGTGGGTGTCTAATTGGTCATAGATGAGTGTACCCTATGTTGAAGGGTAATGGGAACTCAGAGACTAGTTAGTGGATAATTGAGGTGGTGTTTGATGGGTAATTTCTTATGGTGATTTAAAATATTTTGGTTATCTATTGAGTATTATCAAGGGTAGAATAATTTTAGTGGAGATATTGTTAACACCGACATCGTCCTGGATTGATAAAATCTGGGAAATTTAAAATTTTGTTCTTAATATGTTTTTAGAGGGAAATTGTAATTTCTAAGGTAATTTGATCTTTAAATAATTGTTTGACTTCTAAATTAGTCCTATAATAGGGATATTACGCTAGTTGAAGTGTTTGGTGTAATTCTAAGTTGTTTTTATTTTTATAGAATATTTAATATTTAATTAATTAAATATAAATTTATTTTTCATTTTTATTTAGTGATATATTTTGAAAGGAGTGTCATATTTAACTTTTGACTTTGTTGTTGATTTTAGAATGGGGGTTTTACCTAGGTAAGTTATAAACCCGCATTTGGATCTAGGACTCAAGTCAGACCCTTATGTGGGTATTTTCATTTATTTTTTTATTTTTTTATCTTGTTTTTCCTTTTCATCTCCTCTTCCCACATTTAGATTCTTGTGTACACCATTAGATGGGACTGACCTTTTGGGTCACTCAACCAACCAAAAAATGAGTAATATTGAGATGGGATTATGTCGAGGAGTCTTCTCAAACCTCGATCAAGATGCAATGGTTTCAAGAAATGAATCTAGGATTGAAGATTTTGTGTTTAACACCCTACTGTAGGTAGTATGATTATTTTTTCACTAATATCCAAACATATTTGTTTATATTATTTTTAAATCGTTACATTTTTAGTCTAGAATGTTCCATAACTACTTCTATGGGGTTTTTGGGGAAAATTAGGTTTTTAGGGAGTTGAAAATGGATTTCCGTTCTGGAATCCCCTCTACATGGAATGTAATTTAGATAACAAACAACATGTTTTATTTTTATTTTTTTGAGATAGAGGGCTGAAAAAGTTGCATACATATAATTTATGTTCTTTTTGCACCATCTAAGGGTGACTCGATGTGTAGTTATGTAATCAGTGAGACCCACCATGACAGAGAACATGGTTTTGTAGGGTATGAAGCTAGCCCCTTAGTACATTTCATGTCCAGTGGCTATGTGAGATATTTTTCCATATCCCATGTGGGATACCAGGGAATAAATCCCATGTAAACTACAAACCATATAGGGTTATTTCATGTATTTTACTTCTTAAATAATCATTGGTTTTGTTGAAGGTACACAACCATGTGAGGTTATTGGAGGTACAAGATTTTTACATGAGGTACACATCATGTCTCCCCCCTGGGAGGTGTTCACTTGTATCTTTTACTAGAGAAATAATTTTATTTTTAAATAGTTTATTATGAGTTTTTTCCCTTTTAGTGTGTGATGGTATGGACATTGGGATTATTATATACCATGATTAGATGGTTTTGGTTAGTTTGAGGTTTTTTGGGAGTGTTTTTTAAGCTTTTGATCAAGAATCTTTCTAAGACATGAGTTGTGTCGTGGGTCCCATATGAGAGTTAGGAGCTTGTTAGATTGCTATGTTTATGGATGGTAAGAGGAATAGTTTGAGGTTCTATAGAGTATTCTAATATGGTGATATCAATAGGTTTATCTGAATATTTTTAATTGGTTTATATATGTGGATTTTTTTTGGTTGGTGAAGGTATAATAATAGTAATTTGAGGGTTGGATGAGTTGGAGAGTACAGTTTGGGATGATATCATGGGTTTTTAGGAATGGATAAGTTCCATTGAAAATATTTTTTTAAAATTTGGAGGTCCTTTGAACATTCCCTTATGAGTAAAACTCAAATTTAAAAAAAAACTGTGATTAATAGCTTTCTTAACATGTACCACCAAGCATTAAGAGTATTGGTTTATAAAATAAAAAAATTATTACTTAAATGTGATTGTTATAACCCGAATATTAAATTTGAATAATTTAATTTTGATAAACTAATGATTAAAAATATATAAATTGTTTGTATATAATGTAAATGTATTGATTATTTCCAAATAAATAGTTACTAACTTTTCGATAGAGTCATTTTGTCCGTCAAAAATATGATTTCTTATAAAATGATTGTAAATTTTTAGGGAATATTATAGTTAATTTATATAATTTTAGAAATGTTATTTGATAAAAAGGATATCCTTTTTTAAATAATAATATCATATTTTTCTTCAAATTATATTTTGGGAATTTTCCAAAGATGATTGATTTTTAAGGAATATTGAAAATTTATGATTTTTCTAGAATTATCTTTTAATTTTATTAAATAATGAAATCTTAAATAAAAATTTTATCATAAATTAACAAATTTATCCTCTAATTATAAATAATATAATTAATTACATATAAATTATAAGGACTCTGCCTTAAAAAATACATAATGTTGAATAAAGTTAATAATTAACATTCAGGATCTTTTTAGGTTTAGTGTTTTAAAGAATTAGGTCATAACTATTACATTACATTTTAATTGTTACAATGTAGACACTTCTCTTCAGTATCTATATTTTTCATAAAATAAATCTCTTAAAAGAAAAACAAAAATTATTTCTTGATAAAAATATTCTTGATTTCTTGCTTTCTTTTTCCCTCAATTATATCATGTGAAAAACATTTCAAAAACATGGGATGAAAAAAAAGATCAATAATGGTTATAAAAAAGGAAAGAAAATATTAGTCCATCAGTACATACAAATCATTGAATTCATACTTTTCAATAATTAACATACCACACAAAATCATAAGATTTATGAATAACACATGGAAATCATAAATCATAAAGGTAACTTGTGGCATCCATAACATAAATTTTAGTCTTCCCAGTTACGTACGGTGTTACATTTGGAATACCCATCCCAATATATTACCTAAATATCTTATGAGAAACATTAAAATTTACCTTCATCATGTTACCTAATGCATTGGAGAGCTATCTCAGGCTCACTCTCCTTAGGATTATCATAGAACCACTAGTATTCAAAAACAATTCCCAAGAACCATAATATAATCATAACACATAACACAATCATAAAGGAAAGATAAAATTTCTAAATTAAAATCAAGATATATCATTTCAATATATTTACATAATCAATTCATTTTCACAACCATTTTCAATACCAAAATACATAAAAATGGTATATGGTATTTATTTTCTTTTTAAAAACATTTTGTCTAGTTATGGAAGCCAAATATGAAAAAATGCTCTCAGCGGTAGAAAGGTCATTGTCACCGCATACATTAAAAAGAATCAATACTTTTTTAATTTAGTAAAACTCTATGTAGAAAAAGATTCCATATGAATAAAATGAAAATTAAAGGGGGTTTATACACCATATTAAATAAATTTGTGTACAAATCAAAATATGCCTCAATGAAAGGATATTGAGACGATGTCCCTTACCTCATGTCCGACTTGACTTGTACATTAATTAATCTCTAGAATAATAAACTAAAGTTAATTATTACTTTATTAAGAAAATTTTTCATGTTTATTATTCCTTTTATATTACTTATTACCACATTATAACCATTACATAATTATTTAATTTAATAATAATCGTTTTGTTGATATTTTGTTCTTCTGTCAAAAATTAACTTCCTATAATTAACAATTGTCCATGTGGTCAATAGTCCATTATCTCCAGAATTATATTCATGATTTATATATAATATATATCATATTTATCCATTATATAAATGTATTTATAATAGTACATAACATTTGGATATAAGAAATGAGATGCCCCATTTATGGAGACGGTAAGTCGTACATACGCATGAATGCTTCTTTCATTTATATTTCATATTTAATTGAATGAAAATTTAATGATACATACGTATATTATAGTTACATTATAATATCATAGATAATTTTAGTAACTCCATCCTTTATACATTCCACGTATGGCATTAACGAGTCTTATCACTTTGAGGGGGCGGTAGTCCACGCTTCCTCAAATGAAATTATCATATTTACCCATTATATAAACCAAAAAGGATTTATATAAATGAAAAATTCATAAGAATATTGAAAATATATATATAACATATATCACATAAAAATATAGTGTCACCATAATATCCACCACGACAGGTGGTAGTATATAATCGAACAATCATCATTTCGCAAGGCAACAGTTCGATGTACATAGAAATAGTATGTTTGTATCCATTGAATGGAGGTTTTTAAGTGTATTTTGAATTCTTATCATAAATAAACCTAGAATATTTATTATACTGGTTTTTTCATGTAAAAAATAAGAAGGGAGAAGGGATTGGATATGTAAAATAAAAGAAGAGAACATGAGGGAAGACGTTACCTTTAAATCAGGTAACTCCCTTCTGTTTGAACCAAAAGGCTTCCTTGAAATTCCTTCTACCTAACATATGGATTCTAAGTGGAATATAGGGATCTTGGGAGATTATTTGGATAGAATTTTGATGAGCCAAGGGTCTTTAGATAAGTGTTTAATGGGTTAAAGGTGAAGACATTTTATAAGGGAGAGGAGAAGTTTTTTAGGAATTTTTGAAAGTATTATTTAATTATTAAATGATTTTCAGCTTCCAAAGTTCGAAAACTTATTTAATTAGAAGATAAGGTGCATATAAGTCTAAATAAAATCATAAAATGTTAATTTGATAGGTTTTGGATATTTTTTAATCCTTATCATTCTTATTTAACCCTTTGTTAACATATTTAACTTATATCATGTGCTCTTATATATTCATACTATATTATTAATGTATTTAATATAAAATTTCAAGAGTCCCAAAATAGATCATTATTGATATTTTTAACATCATATATTTCATTTGGATGAATTTTAAATTTTTAGGACTATTTTATCATTTAATGAAATATGGATTGATTTAAAAACTCTTTTTGTCAATTTTAATACTATTCATATCATGACTTTTAAAAAAATCCAAAATAACTTGATTAAAAAATAAAAAACATCATTAATTAGATGATAACAAGTCATAATAATCATTAAAATTTGTGTATTGCATAAAAAGTTTGAAAATAAATTTATTTTAATATTTATAACATCATATATTTGAAACCTTTATAAATGAAGTAATTACTACAACACCATTGTGTCATAATTAAATTTATTTAGATAATGTCTAAAAAGTATAAATAAAATAAAATGATGTAGGAAATATTTTTTATCTTTCCAGAGAATATTTATAGTCTAAGAGATCACTTATATAACCCCATATAAAAAAATTAGTAAAAAGATTCATGTTTGTGACAGTTTTTTTTACATTCAAAAAAAGATAGGAATGTCATTATCTTACCCAACTGGCTTTCAAAGGCCAAACGACTCACCAAATGATTATCTTGGTCATCCATTACTAATCAAATAAGGTTAGGACAAGTGATAAGGTAATTTTATATTATTATGATAATTTTTACCGTAAATTATCGTATTTACCTTTAATTGTAGTAAATAAAAATCAAAAGATATTATTCACCAAAAATTGCATTCAACTTATTGAACCAAATTATACTTACTGATGAAATCCATGTATACCTGATTTTTTAAATTCAGTTCAATGAAGTAGTAAACTTTCATTTAAATGAAAAATTCATTTTTTAACTACTATGTAGTGTTTTTCACTATTCATAAATAAATTAAACATTTTCAGAAAAATAAGAAAAATTCACCCAAAACTAATTTTGATATTATGAAATAAAAAATTAATTCTATTTTACCAAATTGAAAAAACATATGTTTAATTAATTAATTTAAAATTAATCTCGATTGTCGAAACAAAAAAGTGTGTTTTTAAGAATTAATTACTATTAAAAGATTAACACTTGTTTATGTCCAATTTCGATATCATATTACATCCAATTACCAACATTAGATTAAATTGTAAAAATATAATAAAATTACATGTTGAAACCAATAAAATTAACACTTTACCTATATAAATAAATTATATTAAATGGAAGTTTTGAGTTAAAATGCAGTACTTTTCACTATTCATTAAAAATAAACTTTTTCAGAAAAAATTCCAAAGTATCACCAAAAGTAAAATTTGATGTCCCGATTCTAAAGAATTAATTTATTTTATAAAATAGAATATATAAAAGAGACAAATAAAATATTTAAATAGGGTTTTCCATCAAACAACATTAAATCAACCTTTAAATAATAATATAGTATTTATGCTTAAAATTGGATTTGTTCACATTTTTATCCCTGAACTTTTATTGGATAAAGGTAAAAAAATTAACAAACATGTTTAATAATAATATGGTTATTTCTGTTCATTACCGCCAATACAATGACTTGGCATTAAGTACCATTTAAAATAATATTATATTGTTATTTTCCATTATGGCTCAGCCCTGTGTGCAACATGAGATTTCGAAGAAACCCATTATTGCATTCCAGGTATGTCATCGAACAAAGAATCCCTTTTAAAGTAAAATTAATATTTAATTCAAAATTATTAATAAATATAAAAACGTCTTACACTTTATTTACCTTGTATGTTACATCTTTCCCCATTTTGGAAATTATATCCTCACAATTTTATTCACTTATAAAATAACTTGGGATATTTTTTACTCATAACATTTTTAGATTCTCATGTTTCCTCTTAAACCATGTGGTTTTTCCACAAAACCCTTACCTGACGAATTACCTTATTCTTCCACACTTTCTCACTTTGGTCAAGATTCTTGACTGGTTGTTCCAAATAAGAGAGATTATCTTCCAACTGTACTACCTCTGGACTCAATACATTATAGGGATCTAGTATATACATTCTCAGCAATGAAACATGAAAAAAATTGTGTACCTGGGATAAAATTTGAGGTAAAGTTACTCTATAGGTAACTAATCTATCATTCTCTAGGATTTCATAGGGTCCAATGAACCTCGGGACTCAACTTTACCTTCTTACCAAAATGCATCACACATTTCCATTGAGAAACACTGAAAAAGGCATGATCACCTACCTCAAAAGAAATATCCTTCCTCCGTTTATCCAAATAACTTTTCTACCTGCTCTGAGCTATTCTCATGTGCTTCTGAATCAAGTGAACTTTTTCTACCATCTCTTCTTCCAATTCTGATCCCATAAACTTCCATTATCCTACCTCATCACAAAATGTTGTAGTTCAACACCGCTTTCCATATAATGCATCAAATGGATCCATTTGTATACTGGTTATCCATTGAGAAAGCACGTAGCATATCTTCTAATATCTGAATTGTTCATTCTGACTTCACTTATGATTGAGGATGAACTGTTTTACTAAAATATAATTTAGTACCCAACAACTTCTGAAGGCCTTTACAAATGTTATAAGTAAACTTGGGATCACGATCAGATAGAATACAAAGGGGAACTCCATGAAACCTGAAAATCTCTTTAACATACAACTAAGAAAATTTATTTAGAGACAAAGTATCATGAATAGGATAAAAATGAGAATATTTAGAATATTGATCTACAATAACCTAGATTTGATTGTTACCTCAAGTTATTTTCAGTAATCCCACAATGAAGTCCGTGGATATTTTTTTCAATTTCCACTCTAGAACTGGTCAATAATAGAGCATACCTTTTGGGAATTGCCACTCTACATTAAACTGTTTACAAGTCAAACACTTTATAGTAATGTTCTATGTATCTCTTTTTATTCCATACCACCATTAATACTCCTGAAGATCTCTATACATCTTTGTACTGCTTGTATGAACTGAAAATAGAGAACTATGAGCTTCACATAATAATTCTTTCTTCAACTATGATTCACATGGAACACATAATCTCATCCAAAATCTCAAAATACAATCATTATCATTGTTAAAATCACGTAACTTACCCTTATGAACCAACTCTACCTTTTTCTATAACTCACAGTCTTCCTTCTACGCTTGCTCAATTCTATCTGATAGAGATGATTTCACTGACACCTAAAACAAAATAGAGGGATCTCCTACACCAAATACTTCTATTCCAAAGTTCATCAAACCATTAATCAATCTATCGTGTTCCAAAAGTAACATGATTAACATAACACTTATTTTATAACTCAAAGCATAAACCACTTTATTTGCCTTTCCCGGATGGTAATAGATCGTGCAATCATAATCCTTGATTAATTCTAGTCATCTCCTCTATCTCAGGTTTAATTCTTTCTCAGTGAATATATACTTCAAACTTTTGTGACCAGTATATATTTCACATTTTACTCCATAGAGATTATGCCTCCAAATTTTTGATCAAGAAAAAAATAGTAGCTAATTCCAAATCGTGTGTAAGGTAATTTTACTCATAAGGTTTCAACTGACATGATGCATATTCAACTGCCAGATTATTCTGCATTAGGACACAACCAAGTCCATTCAACAGAGAATCACTATAGATAAAAAATTCATCATTTCTTGAAGGTATTTCCAAATCTGGAGCATTCACTAATCTTTATTTCAATTTCTGAAAAACAACCATAACCATCGTTTATCCAAATGAACTTAAAACCATTTCAAGTTCACTTAGTCATTGGTCTACATAACCGTGAAAACTTTTCCACATTCCTCTGGTAATAACTTTCTAAACCAAGAAAATTACTGATCTATGTAATATTTGTGGGTCTTGTCCATTCATCGAAAACTTTTGTTTTCGTAGGATCAACTGTTATGCCTTTTTTTAAGTAATGTGACCAAGGAAAGAAATATATTGTAACCAAAACCCACATTTGATGAATTTCTTATACATATACTTTTCTTTTATGATTTTCAATAGAACCCTTAAATGAATTTTCTTTTCTTCTTTATTTTTAGAATAAATCATAATATCATCAATAAACACAACCACCAAATTTTCCAAGAACTTATTGAAAATTTTATTCATAAGATCCATGAATATAGTAAGTTAATTTGTTAACCAAAAATAAATAACTAGAAATTCATAATGTCCATATATAGTACGAAATGTGGACTTTTGAATGTCTGCTTATTTTACTTTCAACTAATGGTACTCTGACCTCAAGTAAATCTTCAAAAAATACTAAGCTTCCTATAGATGATCAAATAAGTCATCGATATGATGAAAAGGATACATGTTCTTAAAAGTGATGTTATTCAATGCTCTATAATCAATGAACGGTCTCATTGAATTGTATTACATTTTAATATATGTGATAAGATCACCCCATGTTGATGTGCTAGGTTGAATGGTACTTTTATCGAATAACTCTTCAAATTTCTTCTTTAACACTAAAAGTTCAATTGGATCCATTAGATAATGGGGTTTTGAAATTGTCTTAGCATTAAGACCAAATTTAATTGTAAATTTATCTTCCCAATCAGGTATTATACCATGTAACTCATCAAGAAAAAAATTAAGATGCTCATTTACCACTAGAACAACATTAATCTGAATAGTTCCATTGTATTGAATAATATGAGCAAGGTAACATTCATTTCCACATTTTACTAGCTTCATAGCTTCCTGATATGTTATCAAAAGTAATATTTCATTCTTTTTCAAAAATATAAATTCTTTTTGAAAATAAACCTATTTAGCTCTGTAGTAAATATTAGAATGATAAATGGAAATACAATCCATACCCAAAATAACATCAAACTCAACTAGATTAAAAACAATAAGTTTTGAAGGTGGATTTTTTCTGCACACTTGGAAAAGAAGTTTCATATCATTTATTTGTCTCAAAATTTCTTCCCGGTGTTTTAACTATAATTTCATGATTCAAATCTTGAGATAGAATTCCAAATTTACAAGAAAAATTCACAAAAATGAAAGAATGTGTAGACCCTAAATCAAATAATATATTGACATAATCTGAATAAACAAACTGTGTACATGATACTACTTCATTTTATGGTCTAATATCTGCTGAAGTAGTTTCAAAGGATTTCATAACCCCTTTCAGCTTGTATTCTGGTTTCTTTCCCTAAATTGAGTTATTCGTTGGACACTCATTTTCTTAATGACCCATTTCATTACACTTAAAACATTTTACTGATAGTAAATCATATTTTTTTCTTACCATTACCCTGATCTTTTTTATTGAAATTACGTGCCTTATGTCCCATTTTACAACATTGGTATCACTTAACAAAAATCAAAAGACATTCAATAGTGTGCTTTTTACCACAATTTTCCCAATCCATAAACTTATGTTTCTTACCATCGGACTTTTTTGAAGAGTTATTCCCTTTCATCTTCCATCCCATCCACTAATTATATTGTATGTAAATGAACACCAGATCATATAAATACTCCACTTCCACCATATCTATACATCAAACAAGTTTTTCACAACTTTTTAACTCAATAGAAGCTAATTCCCTTCGATAATTTGGATTTAATCTTTAGTCAAAATGGCTGATTTTATTATCAAAATCTCATATGAAATATTGATCATACCTTTCAATTTGAGTGAATTTTTCTTCATAAGTAGCAACTAAGTCTTTTTCCTACCTCAATTCCTAGAATAGTATTTCTATCCTAAGATTAACCACCTTTGGAAAATATTTCTCAAGAAATAGACCTTCGAATTTATCCCATCCAAGAGCATCAATCTCCCCACTACACTTGATATTTCTCACCTAAGATCACAACTGATCAGCTTCAACTTCAAAAATGTAAACAAAAAGATTAACATTTTGATGTCCTGAACACCCCATGACATCAAAAATATTTTCTTGTGCATTAGTCCACCCTTCAGCTAGAACATGGTCAGATGATCCTCTGAATGACACAGGATGATGCCTCATGAAATGCTCCACTACTGACATGTTCCTCTGTGGTTGATCTGGCTGATCTTGTGCATGCATACCACCACCATTTATATCCTGAGTAAATTTTTCCATCACTACAAAAAAAACTATTTTGTTCTGATTCTGACCATCTCAAGTTGCTGATTTGGAGGGTTATTTTCCTCTAGATATCATACCATCATATTTTCCCTGTTTCCTCTAAAGAACATTCCAAACACATAAATATCTTAGGTTAAGTAACATGAAATATCATTAAATTTTATATTATTCCAAACGTAACATAAATTAATTTATGGATATTAATTTAACTGTATCTAAACTCCTAAATTTATCTAAACTGACCTTTGATACCAACTATAATGACCCAACCATAAACATTACGTAATCTTGAGTTAAGTAAATAATTCACACTGAGGATCTTTTCATGTTTAGAGTTTTATTAAATTATTACATAAATATTACATTACATCTCAATTGTTACAATGTAGACACTCTACTCTATATCCTTTTTTTCATAAAATAAAAACTCTTAAAAGAAAAAAATAATTCATTTATTGATAAAAATATTATGTAATTCTTCCTTTCTCTAACCCTTCCTTATATCCTGTGAAATAAATTTCAAAAACACGGGATGAGCATAAAATTCGAAGTAAGGGTTATAAAACAAGGAAAGAAAGAATTAGTCCATCAATACATACAAATCAATAAAATAATAATTTTTACTCTTTAACATACCACACCAAACTATAAGACTTATGAATAACACATGGAAATCATAAATCATAAAGGTAACTTTTGGCATCCATAACATACTTACATTGTAGATTTCACAACAACGTAGGGAGTTACATTTGGAAAACCTATCATAGTATATTCCCTGAATCACATAGGATAAATAACAATGTTTACCTCTGTCACATTACCCAATGAATTACAGAGCTATCTTGGGCTCACCCACCCTAGGTTTATCATGGAACCACCATTATGCATAATCAATGCCCATCAACCATGACATAATCATAACACATAACACAAGCATAATAGAGAGATTAAATTTTCATATTACAATCATGATATATCATTTCAATATAATTAAATAATAAACCCATTATCAAAACAAATTTCTATACCAAAATACATAAAATGAGTGTATGGTATTTATTTTCCATTTAAAAACATTTCGTCCAGTTAAGAAAAAAAAATATGAAATAATGCTCGTGGTGGCTGGAAGGTAGTTGTCACCACATATGTTAAAAAGAAACAATTAATTTTTTGTTTATTAAAACTCTACGTAGAAAAATATTTCATATGAAAAAAATGAAAATTAAATGGTTTTATACACCGTATAAAAGAAAGTTGTGTATAAATCAAAATATGCCTTAATGAAAAGAGATTGAGATGAAGTCCCTTATCTCTTGTCCAAGATGACATGTTCTCTCTTTAATCAGATTTATAATAAACTAAAGTTAATTTATAATTTCCTAATACAATTTTTCAAGTATATTACTCAATATATATTTCTTATTACCACATTATAAACATTACATAATCATTTAAGTTAATAACTGTCATTTTGTTGATATTTTTTACTTGAGTCAAAAATGAACACCCTATAATTAAAACATGTACATGTGGTCAAAATTGAATTATATACTGAATTATATTAATGATTTAGTTATCATATATATCATATATATCGATTTTATATAGGTATTTATAATAGTTTATAACAATTATAGATAAAAAATGAAATGCACCGTTCAAGGGGATGGTTAGCCGTACGT
The DNA here is from genome assembly GCA_963277665.1 of Viscum album. Classification (NCBI taxonomy): domain Eukaryota; kingdom Viridiplantae; phylum Streptophyta; class Magnoliopsida; order Santalales; family Viscaceae; genus Viscum; species Viscum album. The sequence goes on from OY728127.1 coordinate 609,215,272, forward strand.
ACGTAGAAACGCTACTTTAATTTCTATTTCATATTTAATGGAATGAAAACAAGATGATACATAGGTATATTATAATTCCAATATAATTTCATATATAATTTCAGTAATTCCATCCTTTATATGTTCCACATATGGCATGAACAAGTCATATCACTTTGAGGGGGCGGCAGTCTGCACTTCATCAAATGAAATTATCTTATTTACCCATTATAGATACCATAAAGTTATCATATAAATGAATAATACAGATGAATAAATTCAATATAAATATAATATATATCACATATAAATACAGTTCCATCATAATGTCCACCATGAGAGGCGGTAGGAGATAACCGAACAATCATTGTTCGGTGAGGTGGCAGTACACCATACACAGAAACAATATTTTTGTATCCATTAGATGGAGGTGTGTGTAAGTGTATTTTGAATATTTCTCATAAAAACATATTTTCTTGAGGATACATATGTTTTTTATGTAAAAATTAATAATAAGAGCATCGGGAGTGAAGAAGTAAAATAACAGAAGAGAACATGAGTGAAGATGTTACCTTTTAATGAGGTAACTCCCTTTGGATTGAACCAAAATGATTCCCTGAAGTGACTTATTCCTAAGGAGAGGCATCTAGAAGGAAGAGAGGGATCATGGGAGATTATTTGGGAAGAGTTTGGATGATCTAAAGGTCTTGAGAGTTGTTTTTAATGGTTTAGAAGTAATGACCTTTTAAAGGGAGAAGACGGTCTCTTTATAAAAGATTGAAAGAATTATTTTTTTATAAATTTTTTTTTGGATTCAAAAAGTCCAAAACATATTTAATTCAAGGATAAGTTGCATATATATCGAAATAAAATCATCCAATTGAAATTGGATAGGTTTTCGATATTTTTTAATCCTTATCTTTCATATTTAACCATTTGTTAACATATTCAACTTTTACCATGTCCTCTTATATATTCATACTATATGCTTAATATATTTACAATAAAATACCAAGAAACCAGAAATGAATCATTAATGACATTTTTAACATCTTATATGTCATTTGGATGAATTTTAGATTTTTAAGACTATTTTATCATTTATTAAACTGTTGATTGATTTCAAAACTCTTTTATGTAAATTTTAGTACTATTCATATAATGAATTTTTATAATATACAATAAAAGTTGATTCTTTTGAAAAAACATCATTAATTCAAAGATAAGAAGTCATAATAATCTATAGAATATTTGGCAGGCATAAAAAGTTTCAAATAAAGTTTATTTTAATATTTATAATATCATTTATTTTAATCCTTTATTAATGATTAAATTACTACATCAACATTGTGTCATAATTACATTTATTTATTTAATGTATAAAAATTATAAATAAAATCCCATGATGTATGAAATATTTTTATTTTTCCAAATGATATTTATAGTCTAAGAGATATTTTCATGACCCGTCCTCAGGACCCGTGACATGACTTCCACAAACCCGCCTTCTATTGGGAGGTTATGTGCTGGTCGGCCCCACCAAATAATATCCTCCCAGGGGAGGTTATGTTCAGTTGGGCCCCACATATAACCTCCCTTTGGAGGTTTTAACCTCTTCAAATAAAAATAAGTACACCTTATTTTTATTTTATTTAACTAAAAAACCCCAAAAATATAACTTCTATTTTCGGTAGAATGCAACTGTGGTGAATGTATCACTAAGAAATCACCAATGTTGCAATTTCAACGGTGCCCTATGATTTCAATTGCGAGCACCCGTTTAAATGTTATAAAACTCCGCTAGCATGTTTACTGAACTTACCCAAAAAAAGAGTTCGGAAAATTAATATCAGCCACCTTCAACCCCCTCCGGTTGATGTTAGGCTCTGTCTAGGTGAATCATGCCCCAACGAACCCAAATGTACTCTCGGATTTCCAATCTGAGTTACCTTTTAAATGTTATTAATTTTACAATAAAATACTTGTCACTTAATTAGTTTATTTTTGGCCAAAAACTAACTTTTTCTGGTGTCCCTCGCTGACACAGGTTAGTATCCTCTTAAAGAAAGCCTACCCTCATGAGTTCAGCGGTGTCTCGGATTTTTCATCTGAGTTACCGTTTGTGAGTTATAATCATTTGAAAAATAAAACAACTTTATTTAATTATTTAATTTATGGCTATTTCATTTTCATATTTTCTCACCGGAGGCCCGCGCCGACTAAACCTAAGTCACGACTATGGTAAACCCGACATCCTGAGCGCAATGGTGGCCTCAGATTTTTGATCCATGTAACAATTTAAGATTTATTCCACCTTTTCAGGAAAACTATATATGAGCGTTTATTTATGCTTAAAAATTCTTCGACGGATCATTCCGGGCACTCTGGTCCTCGGAATTGTGCGCCATAAAAAACTGTTGACTCGTAAAATTCCCAAGAATTTAAAAAAACATCTATAGATTATCAGGGTATTTACATTCTCCCCACCATAGCGCTTTACATCTCAATAAGCTACAACTCGAACTATGGAAAGTAATGGGGTACTAAGCACACATCTGAGTCTCTCTCTCTCATGGGCTCTCCTAAAGGTTCCCGTGCTGCCAGCGAACTCACACCAGAGGTATCGATCATCCACATAGGACATGCTCCTGTCGATCCTCAATCTCCACTAGAACCTCCGTAAAAGTCACCCTATCATCGATGTCTATCTCAATGTGGTCGATGATGTGAGATGGGTCATGCACCTATATCCTCATCTGAGATACATGGAAGATGTCGTGCACTCGATGTAGCTATGGTGGAAGAGATAAGCAGTAATCCACCTCACCTACCCTGCTTAGGACCTGGAATGGTCCGATGAATCGAGGAGGTAACTTGCCACCTCAGCCAAATCTCTACAAATCTCATCGAGGTGAGACACATAGATAGACGTGGTCACCATCCCCTAACTCCATAGTTCTCCGTCTTCTGTCAGCATATGACATCGGCATTATTTGTGCAAGCTTCATCTAATCCTGGATGATCTGCACCTTTTCTGCGATTTCCAACACCATCTCTGGTCCCACTAGTGCTGACTCCCCTTGGTCTGTCCAGCACAGTGGCGATCAGAAAGGTCGACCATACAAGGCCTCAAAATGTGCCATACTGATGGTGGAGTGATTTTTGTTGTTGTAGGAAAACTCCACCAAATATAAGTGGTCCTCCCAACTATGACCAAAGTCGAGGAAACATGCATGGAGCATGTCCTCGAGGGTCTAAATGGTCCTCTCAGTCTAGCCATCTATCTAAGGATAGAAGGCAGTACTCAGATGAAGTTGTGTCCCGAAAGCCTTCAACAACCCCTTCCGTATCCAGGAAGTAAAGAGTGTGTCACGTTCGAAGACAATAGAATAAGGTACTCTATGAAAATTCAATATCTCCTGCACATAGAGGCTTCCCAAACTCTCTATTGAGCCCTTCTCTCTAATCGGTTGGAAGTGGGCCGACTTGGTGAGTTGATCAACGATCACCCTTATCGAATCATGACTCTTGGATATACATGGAATACCCATCACGAAGTCCATGGATATTCCATCCCATTTACTCTCTAGAACATTTAAGGGATGATCCATGCCTCTCGGAACATGGTGCTCCGCCTTCACTTGCTGACAAGTGAGGAATCATGAGACAAACTCTGAAACTACCTTCTTCATACCTGTCCACCAGTGTTGTCGTCGAAGGTCCTGATACATCTTCTCCACTCTTGGATGTACTGCTAGAGGGGAAGTGTGGAACTCCCTCAATACTTCCTCCTAAAGTGAAACTCATACCATGGTACGTCCACTGAAAAGAATGACGTGCTCCCCGCATTCATAAAATCCATCAGGTGCCTACCCTGTGGATATCTTAGCATGTCGTGTCTCAGAGCCAGCGTCCCTATGTTGCGCCTCCCAGACTCGCTGAAGAAGTGGTGGAGTGACTATAAGAGACTGTATATAGGCTGCTCCATCCCTACCCACCAAGGATATCTGTAAGGCATCCAGTTGCTATGTCACCTCTCCTAGCAGCTGAAAGCCAGACCTCCTACTGAGTGGGTCTTCTACTATGTTCCCCATTTCCATGATTATATTCTTTCTCAAAGTCATAGTCCTAGAGAAACTCTAGCCACTCTGGTTGGGAACTGAAAACTCAATACATCTGCTTCCACGAGGGTGAGGCTGTCTGACTCACGAGTGATCAGCTGCACCCTCCTATGAATGAGTTTATCCAGTGTTGTCTGGGTTTCCTTTTTCATCGACCAAGGAAAACCATATTCCAACGTTGTAGATAAACCAAAATTTATTGCCTAATACAGTCAATCTATGTACGAACTGTAGTTTCCCAGGCCATACCCAAACTACCGTCGTAAGGCCTCGACACTGCCACCAAGACGTTCCAACCTAAACTCTCACCTCAAGGTTCATATCACACCATCGACGTAAGTTTGATTATCAAGTATCCTCCCACATGTAACTTTAGACATGAGGTTCAAGTAAATGGTTTAACCGGAAACTCTAGGTGAGGGACAATTTTCATGGAAGGAAGGAATGATTAGTACATATGTCTATTGATACGACAGCTAGTAGTAGTCATTGACTATGCCTCGAATCATCCTTATAGCCCACATGTCACACTCCTTGACCACGTTCTGCTACACTCTTCCCCTTCCCTCCAGCTCCCTGAGCCTGATGGGAACTATAATGGCGGGTGGTTATAACATGTTGAAATGTATACCACCTCATGTTCCTCTCCTAGATCTGCATCCACATCTTCTTCCCTGCAGATTTATCTCTCCAAGTCACATCCTCTTACCAAAACATCTTGAATGGCCAAGTCTCTAAGACATACACCAGTTTCACTCTTTCCCATTGCTAACATTCACTGGTTGTATCCGAACATCCAAAGAACATTCAACCCCAATGGTTCTCTCTATCACACAAACTTGAGTAGGAATTCATATAAGAAAAGTGATAGATCGGTTGTTCTTAAACACACCTCGCTCAGAAGACCGAGCACTGAATCATTGTTTGTATCATATTCATAAGTACTAAGAATGGTAGGTAATCCTCGATGAATAATAAACTACCAACATGTCGTCCTTCTGAAACTGTAGAAGCTGAAAGGAACTCTCAACCACCACCTGAATCCAGTCCTCAACCGCTTTTGAGTCGGGATCGCCTTGGAACATGAGGGATATCTGGTGATGAAACACATGTAAGTCACTAACCCAACAAGTTTCCTCTTCTGGTATTTCTGGTAGGTTCTGATAACCAATGGGCAGTGATATAGTCGGCACACTGCCCGAATGTACCATCTTAGAAAACGGTCCAAGTACAGAAACCTCATCACTAGGCGGACTATCCTTATGGTCACTCAATAAAAAAGATTAGTATCTAAGATAAAAATATGATCTACTAGTGTCTCAACTAGGCAAAAAACTCTAGTAATCACCTCTACCCAGTCCTCTGCAACCTGGGAATCTTTCTTGTCTCAAAACCTTGGAGGCCTCTGCCGCTGGAACTTGTGCAACACGCTCAGTCGGCGTACACCGTCCTCCAATATAGCTGGTGGCATCTGCTTCCCAATGGGTGTTGGTGTTGTGGGTACACCACCCGAAGGTTCCAACATATTAATATGGCCCTACAGAGGGGCCTTGTTTCTCAGTGTTCCATCATCAATTACTATCACGGGAACCCTTACTGGCTGTCTGGGTGTAGGCATCCTGATAAGGAACAGGTGCGCCACGGTCAAAATTTTATACCTGGTGAGCTGACCTGGTTGATAGGACTTAAAGAAAACACATGAAAACACATATACAATTATTTTTTTCGTGTACTAAGTCATAAATTAGAAGTCAAGGTCCTAGTGTATGGATACATCAGCTTCTACACCTACACTGGACTCCCTGAACTAAAAACCACACTCGGTACCCTTAACACTATTGCTTCTCTAAAAACTATGATCAGAGTCCTGAGTTCAGCGGTAGAACCGACTCCTATAATACCAATTTGTCATGACCCATCCTCGGGACCCATGTCGTGACTACCCCAAACTTGCCTTCCAAAGGCCATGGGCTGGTTACTAGCACTAAAGGTGTAAATCCCTATGTTGGGAAGGAATTACCTTTATAAAAATTAGACACACACAAACAGAGTACACAACTGGAAGAAACCCAAAAAGTAAAAATGAATACAAAGGAGTTGCTAGATTGTAAATGGGCTGGAAATACAACCCCAACAGTATAGTACAAGTACAGGAAAAATAGGTACAACTAAAAATTCAAAGAGCTGGAAGGTGTCTAGAAGCTCCTGGATAGTCCACCACAGATCCTACCTAAAGGGTAGGTACTGATAGCCACCTCAATGCTCCACATCCATCCATCTACCTTGAGTACCGACTATTCGTGAGGTCTACCTCTAGGTATGGTCCAGTCCTCGTACACTCCGCCTCGGTCAGCTTTTTCCTTCGTCTGTATCCAACACAACGAGGTGCGGGGATAGCCCGTGAAGGGGTGAGTATAACGATACCCAGTAGGGACCCCGAGACCCTCAAGGAATCAAAAAATCCAAAAAGGATAATCCATAAAGTATGAATCAACTGATAACCATTACTTATTAATATACCCATACATATAGCTATGTTATCTTGTAACCCATCTCAATCCTGGGGAAAACACAAAGGTCATTGACTCAATTCAATCTAGGATTTTCATTATTGAAACCACGACTACTGGAGAACTCCTCCTCTATCGTGAATAGTGGGCATGTCATGACACTAAGATGATTCTCACTAACCTTGAACTACTGAGGTACTCCTCCTATCAAGTACCGATGGTCTGCCACCCAATACCAGGCGCTCCTCTGCTCTGGGTCTACCGCCAAATATCGGGTGCTCCCCCTTATAGCCTGCAAAGGTACTCCTCCTATCGAGTACCACAGGTCTACTGCCAAATACCAGGTGCTCCTCCATCATGGGTCTGCCGCCAAATACTGGGCACTCCCCCCTGGGCTAGTCGAATCACTCCGAGTCAAAACGATCAAGCAGTCGTCAGGTATGTTAGCTAGTTGGTCTCCGCACGCTATCTGCTTGTCATTGGGAGGATCTACTCCACGAGCTACTGGGAAATACTCCAATTATTGTAAAGTGCCACGAATAAGTATCTCAAGGGTCCTCCACATCATAGGGTTCTCAAAGAAATAGACGGCTCAACAATCAGATGCCCGGTCTGTGAGTTATTATTCTTTTAGTCTCGGGGGCTCGATTGGTTTAGTGTATGAACCAACCTGACCATATCTCAACTATTCCCTGAACTCCCATTGGGTTTTTCCAAAGGGACGTCTTCATTCCAAGAATATTGGCACCACTGGCGGCTCTTCATATGGACGCCTGTAGCCAAAGATATGGGTGAAAAGGTGTAATAGGGCTATTGGGGGTCTAGGTCCAGTTCGACCCTGTCAGACTGACCCAGCTCGGCCCGGACCGCAGGACCGACCCGATCTGTGGAAATGGCTAGGTTCGAGGGGGTGGCCCTATCACGACCCGTCCTCGGGGTCCATGTTGTGACTACCCCAAGCCCTCCTTCCATAGGCCAGGGTCTGGAGACTAGCAACAAAGGCATAAATCCCGATAAAACGGGAAGGCATTGCCTTTATGAAACGCAAAAAAACACACAACCAGAGTACAAGCGGAAGAAAACACTATGTAAAGAAATAAGACAATTGTGCTGAAAGTACAAATGGGGCCAGAAATACAAGCCTAACAGAAAATTACAAGAAAAATACAAAACAGTAGGAAGGTGTCAAGATGCTCCTAGATAGTCCTCCATAGTTCCTACCTGAAGGGTAAGAACAGATGTCCACCTCAGCTCTCCACGTCCGTCTGTCACCTCCGGGTACCGTCTCGTCATGAAGTCCACCTCCGGGTATCGTCTCGTCATGAATTCCACCTCCGGGTGCCGTCTCGTCATGAATTCCACCTTCGGGTACCGTCCAGTTCTACAAGCCTCAACCACGATCAGTGTTGTCTGTCGTCTGCATCCAATACAACAAGGTGCGGGCATAGACCATGTAGGGGTGAGTATAACGATACTCAGTAGGGACCCCGAGACCCTCAAGGTCTCACTAAATACAACAAAGATAAACCACAAATAAATATCTCAACAGATAAACTTTACATTGGTATATTCCCATCCATATACCTAAGTTATCAAGTAACCCGTCTCAATTGTGAGGTAAACACAAAGGCCATTGACTCAGCTCAAACCAGGATTTTTATTCACGATGACGAAAAACACGGCTGCTGTAGAACTCCTCCTCTGTCGAGTGTAGTAGTCCTGTCACAACTCTGAGGTGTCACTCACAAACCTTAGACTGCTGAGGTACTCCTCCTGTCGAGTACCATGGGTCTACCACCTCACAAATTAGTGCTCCTCTGCCATGGGTCTGCCACCTCACACAGTAGTGCTCCCCCTCATAGCCTACAGAGGTACTCCTCCTATCGATAATCGCAGGTCTGCCACCTCACAAAGTAGTGTTCCTCCACTATGGGTAGGCCACCTCACAAAGTAGTGCTCCCCACTGGGCTATGCAAGTCACTCCGAATCAAATCGGACAACCAGTCATCAGGTCTCTACCAGCTACAAGGTCACCGTACTCCGTATGCTCGCCTCTGGGAGGATCCGCTCCACGAGCCACTGGTCCATACTCCAAGTATCACAAATTCCCATGAAGAAGTATCACAAAGTACTTCCTCGTCACAGGAGTCTTAACGCAACAGACGGCGCGTAAATCAGATGCCTGGTTCCTGAGTTATTAGCCTCTTTGTTCTGGGGGCCCAGTTGGTTTCGTATACGAACCAACCCGGACGTATCTCAACTATACCCTGAACTCCAATGGGGTATACACAAAGGGACGGCTATTCTCCAAGGGTACCAGAGCTACTGACGGTTCGTCAAACGGACGTCTGGTGCCAAAGAAATGTCCCAAGAAGGTAATGCTCCATTAATGAGCCCGGGTCCGGTCCGACCTGGTCAGACCAACTCAGCCTAACCCAAACTGGGCCGAACTGGTCTGGGTTGACCTGGTCAGACTCGCTAGGTCTGACCCGACCCATTGGGTGAGTCAGCCGCTATGTTTTGACCCGGTCCACTAGGCCTGGCCCAACAGACCACGAGGGCGGTTCGGCATGATAGTCGCCCCGTAGGCGGTCGGTAACTCAGCCCGAGAGACTGGGCTGGTTCGACCAGCGACACCGCGGTGGAGTCGCGGGCCGGTTCAGCAGGCCAGTGACTTGGAGGCCAGCGGGTAGACCGCGCGGGGCGCGGACGGACCGGCTGGGCTCCCGCTGGCTTCGGGTGCACCAGGTAGGGCGCGGGTGCGCCAGGCAGGGTGTCGAATGCCGGGCAGCGCAAGGGCCTGCCGGGTAGTGCGACAGGGCGCCACGGGGGCGCCATGCAGGCCACTGATAGGGTCTCCGGGCAGGACGTCGGCAAGGGCGCGGGGCCCCGGGCCGGGAGTGCAGCACGCCGGGGGGCACCGGGCTGTGCCGGCAGGGCGCCGCGGGTGAGCCGGCAGCGCACCACGGGTGAGCCGGCAGGGCGCCATGGGTGCACCGGTAGGGTGTCGCAGGTACGCCGGCAGCACGCCGACAGGGGCGTGGGGCACCGGGTGCATTCCAGGGGGTCGCGGGGGAGGCGTAGTTCACGGAGGTCGCGGGTAGCACGACCTTTGTTCACCGCCTTCATCGTCGTTGCCTCATTTCCATGTTGTCGTGGAGTCATTACAAAAAGAACAACGAAGGGGTCGGTCCATGTTGGTTTGGCCCGGACCCTCTGCGTTTAGGGTGGTAGCAATAGGTTCTCACAAGTATGAAGCACAACAACCACCGTTCTTCGTTTTGAGATAAAGGAAGAACATGGGAAAGGTTCATACATTAAATAAAAATAAAACCCCTACCTCTTGCTCATCGCTCATTGGCGGAGTCGCAGAAGGTAGACGATAAATAACGTCGTTCGTCACGTCCGCCACACGTCCCCAATTCGGAGATGTGTCAGTTCGTTGATGATTTTGCGGAGGATAGGTTTCTCGGGAAGGAAGGTCGAAGAAGAATTTCGTGGAAAATTGTCGTTGGTGTTCTTCACATTCTTCATTGGAGAGGATATGATTTCCCCAAGTGTTGGGCGTCGGAATACTTTAACAGTGCTTCGTCGCTTGGTGAAGCCATCCCAAAACCTTCTCCCAAGCTCCCTATATATAGGATAGGGGGAGAGTTATGTAACCATCATGGAATTTATGAAGGTTCATTTATTTAGAACATTCCTAAATTCAAACGATATGGTTAATTAATTTAAAAAGGGGTTCGGGCGAATTAAATTGCGTTGGTGCAATTTAAGAGGTGCGTTGGCACAACTTAAGAGGGGAGGATGCCAAAAAGTTTCCCCCACATAGCCTCCATCAAAACATATGACACAAATTATATTTATGTTGACTCATAAAATTAATTGACAACAATTAATTTCACGTCAACACACAAAATTAACTCACTGTAATTAATTTTTACGTCGACCCAAAAAATTAACTGACAACAATTAATTTTACGTCAACTTATAAAATTAATTCAGAGCAATTAATTTTTCATCGACATTTAAAATTAATTGACAACAATTAATTTTATTTCGACCCATAAAATTAATTGAGTGCAATTAATTTTACGCTGATATATAAAATTAATTGATGGGGGGTTTGAGAGGTTTCCTCTCCCTCCCCATTAAATGGGAGGTTAGTGTGTGGCGGTCCCACCACCAACATCCCAAGTGGAGCTTCTAACCACTTTATCTGCACTGCATGTGTTTAACAAAATAAAATAAATTATTCACTTATTTGATTTTATTAACCCACGTAAAACCCCAAAAACTAACATTCATACCTGATCATCTGCCGTTGAGGTGAATGTCTTCTTAAGTGAAAATCGGTGCTGTGAGATCAACGGTGCCATCAGAATTTGATTCCAAGCACCGGTTCAGAAGTTATAAAACGCCACTTGTATGTTTATTGAACGTACCCGAAAAAAAGTTCAGAAAATTATTATCAGTCACCCTCGACCCACTGCGATCAAGGTTAGGATCTTCCTAGGATAAACACGCCCCAAAAAACTCAACGGTACTCTTGGATTTTCAATTGAAGTTACTGTTTAATAGTTATGAATTTAGAATAAAATAATTACCACATGATTATTTTATTTGCGGCCAAAAACTAACTTTTTCTGCTGGTCCGCGCCAGCCAATGTTAGTATCTTCTTAAACAAAACATACCATCACGAGTTCATCGGTGGTCTCAGATTTTTAATATGAGTTACCGTTTGTGAGTTATAATCATTTGAAAAATAAAATAACTTTATATAATTATTTTACTTACGGTTATTCCATTTTCGGGTCTTCTCACAGGAGGCATGTGCCGACTAAACATAAGTCACACCTAGGGTAAACCCACCATCCTGAGCACAACAGTGCCCTCAGATTTTTTATTCGAGTAACCGTTTAAGATTTATTCCACTTTTTCAGGAAAACTGCTTACGCGCGTTAATTTAAGCTTAACAAAACTTCATAAAATTATTCTGGGCACACCGGGACTCGGAATCAGGTGCCATCAGAAACTGTGTACTTGAAAAATTCCAATGAATTTAAGGAAAAAATTTCCTTGAAATTTATGGGTCCTTAGAGGACCTGCACAAAGGTGGCCCGGCCCGAGGGCAGTCCGACCCAAGGGCGGCCCGACTGGCGAGCCTGCGTAGCTCGGCTGGCCACGTTGCGGGGGGGGGGGGGGGATTGGTGCCCCTAGTTTAGGAAGGAACTGATTCTTGGTGCTGGTTCTGTGAACTGTAGGACCCGAGGGGTCCCGCATGTAGCATGCACCGGCGGCCGGCTCAGCAAGCTGCCCCTGGTTTCTCCACCGTGGTGTGACGGCACCGTGGTTTTTCTAGTCTCCGCACGGCACGACAGCGTCATGCCACCTACCCCGCGGCCCGGCCTGGCCACAGCCTCCCGCTCATCTTCGTTGTGTGACGGTGTCGCGCTCGTCATCCGACCGTCGTGGCCCTCCAGGCCACGACCCTTCTTCCAGGCGTGGTGCGACGACATCGTGCCCCTCCGGCACCACCACACCCTGCCTGGCCACGGCTCAGTTCTCACTGTGGCATGGCGGTTTCGCGCCCCTGTGGCGACCCGGCGGCCTTGCGCCACTGGCTTTCTTCGCGGACGGCACATTATCAGTGGCTGCGTGTACCACCTCCTTCATCATCACACAAGAACCAACAAAATGGGAGGGTTGGGCCATGTTCGTCTGGTCCGAACCCTCCTCGTTATGGTGATATCATTCGGTTCTCAAAGCACACAACATAAAACAGGGTACAGACGGTAATATTCAATCGTAAAATAACCCCTACCTCATGTTCGGTGATGTTGACGGAGTCACGGGAAGACGACGTCGTTCCATCAATGTCGGATGAGTAAGAGGGTACTCATCGTTAGTGTACAAGCGTTCGAAGGTGACGAAGTCGAAGACGACGTCAGTGTTCTTCATGAGCGTCACTTTCCTTTCTTGCCAGGGTTGAAGAAGGAAGAAGATGGTGTCGTTCTTCGTTGAAGATAAAAGGATCCTCCCAACCTCTCCCCTTTCTCTATTCCACCTAGTAATAATGCCTAGCAAAATGAAATAATAGGATTTCGTATTATTTTATTGTTGGCATGAATTTGTAAAGTTATAAAATTAATTAAGTTACCTAATTAAATTAATGGGTAAAGTTAGCCTAATTAATTGGGGGAGGAAGGTTAAGAATTTCAATGGTTTCCCCCACTTTATTGATAGTTACAAGGGGGTTAATGCTCGTGTGGTCCCAACCCCTTTGATTGAAAGAGAGTTTGAAACATCGGGTGGGCCCGACAAAATAATATCCTCCCAAAGGAGGTTATGTGAGGGTGAGACCCACCTCTAACCTCCCTTTAGAGGTTTTAACCACCGCAAATAAAAATAAGAACACCGTATTTTTATTAAATTTAATTAACCCCCCCCCCACACACACACACACACACAAATCTAACATCCATTATCGTTAGAACACAACTGCGGAGAAGGTCTCACTAAGAAATCCCTGACGTTGAAAGTTCAACGGTGCCCTCAAATTTCAATTTTGTTCACTGGTTCAAAAGTTATAAAATTCCACTCGCACATTTACTGAATGTGCTGGAAAAAAATTTCGGATAATTTATATCAGCCACCCTCGACCCGCGCCGGTTGAGGTTAGGCTCTGCCTAGGTGAATCGCGCCCCAAAGAACCCAATGGTACTCTCAGATTTATAATCCGAGTTACCGTCAAAATTTTATTAATTTTACAATAAAATAATTGTAACTTAATTATTTTATTTGCAGCCAAAAACTAACTTTTTCTAGTGGCCCTCGCCAACCCAAGTTAGTATCTGCATACAAAAATCCCACCATCACGAGTTCAGCGGTGGTCTTAGATTTTTAATCCAAGTTAACATTTGTGATTTATAAGCATTTGGAAAATTAAATAACTTTATTTAATTATTTTATTTACGGTTATGCCATTTTTGGATTTTATCACTCGAGGCCCGCATCGGCTAAACTTAAGTCACGGCTAGGGTAAACTCGCCAACCTGAGTGCAACAGTGGCCCCTTATTTTTTATCATAGTAACAGTTTAATATTTATTCCACTTCTTCAAGAAAACTTCATATGTGCGTTAATTTAAGCTTTACAAAACTTCGAGGGATCATTCCGTGCACTCTGGGCCTCAGAATCGCGTGCAGTCAGAAACTGCGGACTCATAATATTACAACGAATTGAAAAAAAAAATACATGGAATTTACGGTCCTTTACAGATAACTTATATAACCCGATATAAAAATTTATTAATTAAAAGGATTCATGTTTATGATATTTTTATTTTTACTTTTAAAAAAAGATATTAATGTCATTATCTTACCCAAGTGGATTTCAAAGGCTAAAAGGCTCACCCAATGATTTTTTTAGTCAACCATTACTCTCCAATAAATTTAGTCTAAGTGTCAAGGTAATTTTATATTATTTTAATATTATTTTTACCTTGAATTACCCAATTAACCTTTAGCTGTGGTAAATAAAAATCAAAAGTAACTATTCACCAAATATAATTTTCATCCTATTGAATAAAATTTTACTTACTGATGAAAAAAATGTATGCTATATTTTCTAAATTCAATTCACAGAAGCAGTAATGTTATGTTTAAATGAAGTAGTCTGTTTTTGACTACTATGTAGTGTCTTTCACTATTCATAAAAAATTTAACATTTTCAGGAAAATTCCAAAAATTCACCCAAATATAATTTTGATATTCATAATTCAAAAATTATTTATATTTTAATAAATTTATGACATATATTTTTCATTAATTAAATTAAAATTAATCTCCATAGTCAAAACCCAAAAGCGTGTTTTTAAGAAGTAATAACTATCAATAGATTGACACATGTTTATGTCCAATTTCAAAATGAAATTACATACAATGACCAAGATTAGATTAAATGGTAAAAATATAATCCAATTACATTTTAAAACTAATAAAAATATCAATCTAACTAAATAAACAGATTTGATTAAAAGGCAGTTTTGAAATAAATTGCAGTATTTTACACGATTTTTTAAAAATTGAACATTATCAGAAAAATACCAAAATTTCATCCAAAGTATATTTTGATGTCCTGATTATAAAGAAGAAATTTATTTTGCCAAATAGAACATATGAAATTGATAAAAATTATATTTAAAAAGTTTTTCCCATCAAAAGGTGGTAAATCTACCTTTTAATGAATATTAGAGTATTTATGCTTAAAATTTGATTCGTTCACATTTTAAAACTCTAACATTTATTAGATAAATGTTATATAATTTAACAAACATGTTTAATCATAATATGGTTATTTATATTCATTACTTCCAATACAACGACAAGGAGTTAACTACCATTTAAAATAATATTATATTATTATTTTATATTATGAGTCAACCTTGAGAGAAACATGAGATTTCGGAGAAACCCATTGTTGGGTGTCAGGTATACCATCGAACATAACATCAACTTTAATGTAAATTTAATATTTAATTCTCGAATATTAATAAATATGAAAATGTATTGCTCTTTATTTATCATGGATGTTACATAAATCGTTATTATAATTGATTTTTGTATAAGTTCATTTTCTCCCTTAAAAACACATTTTTTCTAAAAAATGTTTTTCATTGCATTTACTGATTATATTAAAAGTGATTTATATGAATTATAGGAACCTAATTTGAAAAAATTGAATTAGTTTTTTTATTACTAAATTAAAATTTTTCATAGGATAAATTTTTAATATTTTTTAGAAGTTAATTTTTTTCAATAGTAAACGAAATAATGCTTATGAAATACAATATATTTTATTATATCACCTAGAAATAAATAAGATATCAAAATTAATAAAACATATGTAATTATTCATTATTGATTATATAATAGAAATATAATAGAAAAATAACTCAAAATACTTAAATTATAATTTATTTCATTATAATTTTGAAACTAATTTGTAGTGCCAACATAGTTCTTGCGTAGCATGGGAAAATAATCAATTCGTGTCCAATGGAAAAGATTTCAGAAAAAAAATATTTTCATGAGAAAGATTATAAATATAAAGTATTATAGGTTATTTTTCAACACATTTAACTTTTTTATAATTAGATAAAAATTGAATCATCAAAATTCTAGTGAAACGCTAGTGAAAGGTAAAAAAGTAAAAATAACATATTAAATAATTTTTCCTGACATAAATGTGATTACACATAGATATTTAAAAAATATTTAAAATTATTTTGAAATTTAATTACTTATTTTAATAATAGAAATTTATATTTAATTTTTGGTGATGAAATATTTAAACTATTTTCTTATACAGCATCGATATAGTGCTTGGGAAAGTAGTATAAAATTAAAGTTACTAATTAATAAAAGTACTATTTTTTGGATAAATTATGGTGTCTCGTGAAATTTAGAGTTAATAAGAAGGTATTATTTATGGTAAAAAATATTATATTCTAATTTTATTTTTCCATTTTATTATAAAATTTAAATTTTGTTAAAAGTTCTTAAAATATCATTAATAATTTATTATGTAAAATATATTTCATTAAATTATTTAAAAACATAATAAATATGAAATAGTACTATAATGATGATAAATGGTTTTAAATTTCTTATATTATCAACTTATGATCAAATTTTTTAACATATAATTATGTTTATGACCTTTTTTATTGAAAAAGTTGTTACCACAGTTATTAATAAAATGGTTATCAAAAGGGGTAATCCAAATGATAAGGTTTAAAATGAAATAAAAAATGCATATAAATTTTATTGTATTATTATATTAAAACCATATCATCAGTATAATCTAATAAATTTCAATTTTAAACCATTTTACATTAGTTAGGAACTTATTATGTGACAATATTTCCTGTATTTTTGAAATTGACCCTCCCCTCTTTTATAAAATGACACCCCTCTCCACATCCACACACACTAAAAGATCTATTTATTCTATAAATACCAATCCTAATACCTTCTTAACATACCTAAATATTTTATATAGGTATTACTTTGTTTATTATACCAACATTATAGGGGTTAGGCAGTAATGAAAAGAAGATGTTCAAATTGGAGGAGCAACTTTTAACAAAATTTTTTATTTTTATTTATTCTTGTAACTCTTTAAAATATTATTAAAACGTTTTAAAATAAAAAAATATATATTAAATATAAATCAATTTTATTATTTCAATTAAATAACCTATATCAATCTTATCTTCCATGAAATGGTAAATGAAACCATCATACGTGTGTACATCATACCACCACCTCACAAAGTGATGTAATTCGTTTTCCATCACTCACTCCCATTGAATGATATAATGAGGGATTTAATTTATATGTATGATAATAGTGACATTATTATCATTATATAATGACAACATATATTTTATTTTCTTACTTTTCCATCGATTTAAAACTTGTAATGTTGTACATTCATGCATGCATATTACATCCACCATGAAGTGATGTGATTCAGTTATCATTAATAATCACATGGATTGTATGTATAATTTGTATAAAGATATTTATAATATAATTATTATTATATAAATTCAAAATCATATTTCCTTATTTATTTCATGTTCTCTGGAAATCAAAATGTTACTCATGCGTATATACGATCTAATATATCTATGATTGTAAAGTAACACATTCTTCATAACCATATTTAATGGGTTTTTTAGAAGTAAAATAAATAAAAATTATAATTATTTAATTATTATTATTATACATATTATGTAACAATTTCAACTTTTACCATGGTCTACATATAGAGTCAATTTTGAAATTATGAACCAAGCATCCTCGAAACACCTTACATGGATATAACTAATTAAGTAATTAAATATTTAATTGTAATAAATGAAACAAATGGATTAATGATAAATAAATAAAACTATAAAAGTTATTTAAAATATTTCAAAAATTTATATAAGTTTATAATATTCAAGTTAAATCCAAACATGAATGGTCTATTATAGAGCTAAGTGACTTCTTCAGAATTTTCCTTTATTAAATAATATTTTAATTTTAAAAGCCTATTTATTATAAGGTGTATATGTATCCCATTTTATAGGTTATATCATTTATAACTCATAATTAATTGTATATCAAGTTATAATTAATATTAATTCATCCATGTGTTTTGATTCGGAATTTAATAATGTAATCAGGGGTTTCTTAACTCTATTTCATTTCATTGGGTTATATCATATCTCCATTTCTTATATTATTACAAGATTATGTAAGAAATTACCATTTTTTATATTTATTTTACATAATGTTGTTATTTTTTGATTTTTTTACACATAATAAATTCATTTATTTTATCTCAATTTAATGATATTATCATTCTAAGGGTTATTAATCTCAAATTTATCTTCTTTAGGACTTCTGTTTATGCCATGTACCTATATTCTTATATGAGGTCTGTATAATACTAATTTACATATTATATAATGGGTGTCCTATTATTCATTGTAATTTATTTTTCATTTGAAGTCACTTTTATCATGAACATAATATTCAAAAGTTACAAATAGTAAAATGGTTTTTATGATACAATCTCACATTATTTCAGGATTGTCTATATTAAATGTTCCTTTAGGAAGGATCATATAATCATATTTTATTGAACCAAAAATATTTTATTCTTCTCATGTTATTGAAGTGTTTTACATGTTTAGTTTAAATTTCCTTCCATTTTTTATTGAAGAAACAATTAAAAAAATGTTTTTAAGGGATACTGATATTGTATCTTATTATAGATTGGGAATATTTATCTTCTATATCATTATTTTCTAAAAAGTATTCAAGATTGGTATTTTCAAAAAATAAATGTTTTATAAAAGTTTTTTTAAATGAAATATTACATTATTTTAAAATGTTTTAAATAGAGTATTCTTAATGTTTTTCACATGTGTCACTTTTTACTCTCTTTATAAAATTTTGAAGAGAATGCTTATTTTTATAATTGGGGACATGAATATAATTTACCACCATTATGACCATTATTTTTCTTTAATATTTCATTATAAAATTTTTATGTTATTTTCAATGAAAATTATTTTCAAAATATTGTTTTTATTTTTTAGCATCTAAAAGAGTTTTTCAAATTGGAAAGTGTATTTTCCCCCAGAATTCTTTTAATTGGATTTTTAGTAGTATTTTAATTCATCAATGATTACAACCCTTGATTTTACTTTTGAAAAAATTGGAATATATTTCAATTATATAACACTTATTCTGTGTTAGTATGGATTATGATAGTTTTAATGAGATTGTCACAGAACCTATTATTTTTATGTGGGTAAATCAAGGTATGAATGAAAAATGGTTATTATTATATTAAAAAATGAATAATTTCATGGTTTATGATTATGTGATGGTTCTTGAAATTTTTTTATGATAATGGGTTATATTAATGTAGCTCAAGATGATATGTGAGTTGGATATAGCTCTCTAATGAATTAATTAATGGGAAAAAGTTAAATAATTATATGTTTCTTCTCAGATATTATTAGAATTTATTGGGAAATTTAACCCATTTTTAATAATAAATATATTAGTGATACTACAATTATGTACCATGATAACTACCTGATTTATCTATGTTCCCAATGAATTCTAATGGATCATTTTCTCAAATATTGATTTCATATGGCTCCTAATTATTGAATCATGTGACTCTTTCATTATGATAAATCTTAAAGAAATGTATCATGATTTATGATATAGGTTTTTATAAGTATGAATTTAGTAATTTTATTCTCATACGCATTGATTATGAAATCATACCACTATTCCCATCATATTCTCAATAATGACATTTAATTAGTAATTCTTATATTTACTCTTAATGAAAAATAAACATAACCATTCTTATGATTTCCTTTTATGTGGGATATAAATAAAGAATTTAACAAGTTTATGTATAGAAAATATTCCCCTCTGAATAATTTAATGGGATATTTTAATGAATTGGTGTTGAATAGGAAAATCAGAATATTGTGGAAAAAATACCCATTTAATGTCATGTGTATAGCTATGTAAGAATTTATCATAATTATATAATACTGAAAACCTATATGTTTCATAGGTTTGTAACTGATTGAATATTTCATTTTTATGTTTTATGTTATAGATATTTTAAATTGGGTCATATTTATCGATATAAAATTTATAAAGTAATGATTATTTTTTTAACACTAGATCAAGGAGTGTATACTCGAAGTTGTTATATTACGGGTATGGTGGTATTTGTGTATTAACATTTATACATGGAAATGTTTTAGGATTCCATTGAATATTTTTTAATTTTTTAGGATTCCCCTATGGTTGAAGCGGTACTTTGTGATGGGTTGTCTGAAAGAGAGGTTGGTCGATGTTTCATATAATGAAATTGTATTGCGGTTTTTTACGTGATATAGGATCCTCGGTTGGGTGTCCAATTTTTTTTTTGTTCAATGGACTAGTGATGATTCATCATTTTTTTCTACACTCTGTGGTTTGGTGCTAAGGTTAAAGCATTGTTGATAGGTGTATGCCTTGGATAAAACATGTTTTTATACCTGATTTATTTGATAATAGAGACAATTAGTTGATGAGGTTTTTGAGGAGATAATACTTTTATGGATATTTACTAGTCAATGTATTATCCCTATGTATTGATAAATGTTATCTTTTATTGGTTGTTGTTAAGAAGGTTTATGCAGCTAATTGAAGATCAAGATGAGTTAACCCCTTATTTAGTGTTTGTACTGGATTGGGTTAGTTGGATTGGAATCTAAGAGTTAATGGATGATGGTTTGAAAGAGTAATAAAGTATGTGGTGACATATCATAATATAGCTTGGATAGTTCTGTTGTGTTATCAGGAGAGTATAATGTTAATTAGTGTTGACCTTGAGTACATGCCACTACTTTAGATCATACTATTATACTCATATATCCAAGTAGTTTTGTGATTTTTTTGGAAACTTATAGTGTTATTAAAGTCTATAACGTTCATTCTTATTGAAATATTAGACTTCTAGGAGATCATTGGGTTTTGGAGAATGTACTGGATGTTTTTTTCATCTATGAGGCCTCTATATAGAATCTTCCAACCTTATCCACAGTATGGTAGATTAGAAAGGTGTGTAACCTTATACTTTTCTTTGGTTTTTGTTCTTATATATATATAAATTCATATTTTATAGTTGTTTATTTTTTTTTCTATTTTCCATTTCATGACTAGGATAAGAATATCACATGTTCATGCACTTGGTTATGAAAGTATATGATAGTTTTACCATTGGGTGTGGCTGACTGAAATTTATTTATCTCTTTGTATATACACATTTTCTGTTCGTGTTAAGCCTAATGTATTCTTAAAAGTTCATAACATGATGCATAGTGGATCAAGTAGGGGCCCTGTATTTCATGATCAGGATGGAATACTCATGAGGTGTATAATGATCTGGCTTGAGTATCTTGATATTTTTGGATAATTGTTTTCTATTGTGGCTCATATTTGGAAGTATATCCTTGTGTATTTTTGTTCCAATCATTTATTTTTAAAAAATTGAGAGACTAGTGGGTGATTTTATGATGTGTATAGCACGTGCATGAGTCTATATGAATAATATTCATTTGATATTTCACCATTTTATTTTTTCTATGTATTTTTGGAACTCTGATTTTTATGTATGAATATGTTTTTTGTTTCCCTACTGGCTTGAAGGCCTTCTGTTTTTATTTATTTTTAATAATCCAAATTTTAAGGGTTGAAGGGGAACCCTAACATGGACCATAATATTTTGAAACAATACATAACCCAAAGGTCATAGAGGAGTTCATCTAGACTATATCTACATGGAAGTGACCATCCTAAACATCTAGAACATTATGTAAGCTCTCCGCCATCATAAGGATGTTCAAATAAAAATCCTATGAATATATGAATATGTTGGTCCTGATGTAAACTTAAATACCCTCTCATTTTTCAAAATCTTATAGCTCTGATCTGGTTAATGTTTCTTTCTCTAAATCATCATCGGGAGCTTTCTCCTTATAGAGTCTCCCTAGAACATCATTTTCACAACATGTTGACTAAAGGCCTTATAGTTTCCTGAGGGCCTTGATATGACCTAAAGTCCATAAGGTGGACCATAAGCCTTACTAGACCAAACGGATAAAGGAATCAATGACCAAATATGTGTCCCAAAGGCTTGAAATTGATGAATAGTTTTCCATTCTATAGTACCTAATAATGCCTTCTACAATGTTTCTGAAGTAACTTTTATAGTACTTTATTTTTGTTGTTATTATACTCTTATTCAAGTTCATAGTCTCCCTATATAATGGATTATGGAATCAAAACTAGTCATCGACATCTTTCATACTAGGAGATGTGTAATGGCCTTTTGGTGAGCTAAATCGTGTGACAAGTTAGGTTAACCTAGGTTTGTTTCTAATACGTTTCTTCTTATTTTTTAACGCAATTATATAGTTCTCTAATAAAGTGTTTTCTATATCATTCAATAGTAATTGACATTTATTATTAATTACTTGGAATATTTTCTTATGAAACAATCTACCTTCATCCTTCTGATGGGATGTAATCATATTTTATGATAATATTAACGAAATGCGTGTATTTTTTAAAAAATTATTTAATCTATCGTAGAATTATTAAGGTTTTCAGGATTCGGTGGAACACATAAGTATTATTTTTTATGTGAATGCTGTGAGTGGAAATATATTTTTTTCTAATGCATTGGATAAAACATTATATATCATTAGATTAAATTTGAAGGATAGGTAAGTGAACCCAATACACTATAGGTTGTTTTTTCTATGGGGATTTCATATACTCATATGACTTGAATCATATATTATGACCAAAGCCTTATGTCATGATTAATCACAATTGAATCATTTTTTATTATGTAGATGTTTCATATTTGATGTTCATTCACCTTGGTTATGTTATCTTTCAGGACCACAAGTTTATTTAGTGCGAGATACCCAGATAGGGATGGTGATTCAGTGTATGAAACTCTTTCCAACATAAATAATTATTCCTAAAATTTTCACCATCATAACTGATACTGACCTCATAATTAGTAGGGTCACACAAAATATCCCCTTTTATTCATGATCTAATTATTATCTCCCTAGTAATTTCCATTTCCTAGTTTGATCAGTGATTTATTAACCCACACTCACTAATTTTTATCCTGTAGAATATAGTTAAACATATATACAGGGAACAAGAATATTACTAATTTCACCTACACTAGGGTAATCCAAGAATCATACATGATGTAATGTGTTAGTGTACCTAAATCCAGAAAAACAATTGTTTAGTCGTGGGTTTAGCCTAGGTCACTCTTAAACCCATGTTCACTCCCCATAAAAATATTATTTATGATTCACTATATCCCTAGGGTCACTATATTCCTCCTCAATATTACTTAAAACTAAAATAAAGTAAGAATCCTATAATATAAGACAATACATATTAAAATCACCATTTTTGTAGATTCATCAAATGTGGATTAGTTCTCTATGATCTCCATGATACTACTTCACAAACTATTTTTGAGTATCATTGTGAATAGTAGATTCAACATTCCATGATTCTTTAGGGAAACTATGAATTATTATTTGGAAATATCTTCATGGAGTTCCAGCAGATCCGTTCGACTTTATCATTCTCATATTCCAGAATTCGTCTCTCACAAAATAGGATATATCAACATTTTTATGTGATTTTCCCTCTTTATATTTTCACAGGGGAAACATTTTTAATTTATAGAGATAGACATATCTTTAATTATATATTTCAAGAAATTTATTTTATCTATTAGAATATAAATTTTCCATTTTACCCTAAATACATATCTCCAATTCTTTATAGGTTTGATGAAAAATAAATCTAATTATATTATTTAAATTTGAGTCAAAATAACTTATTGAATACCATTATTAGCTCGCTAAATGTTAGGATATTTGAATATAGAAACTGAAGGAATTAATTTTTCCATTCCATGTGAATCCCCATCACTGTATAAATATTTTTTATTTTTTTAAAAATGTGAACATGGACTCTCTTTTTAATGGGTAAAAGATATATGTCCCTTAAATCCTCTTATGTATATGATAAAAATGGGTTTGTTTTATATGTTTTACCTTTAATATGATGCGTAGATATATAATTTTTCATCACCTATTATGTCACTGCCATTAATATAATTTCTAGCTATGCTCTATAACAATTTTTTCATTTAAGGAACCATTTCATAAGATTAAACATATATGGAGTTGAATTCATCTAATAATATATAAGAACTTTATATGGAGTTTACTCATGCATTATAATGGATGAGAAAATGATTTATCACTGAGGAGTGTCCTAAAGGTTATATAAATCCATTTTGGTGTGATTGTAGTATGTGTTGTGTGATTCTTTATGCTTAGTCAAGACTCCCTAAAACCCAAAACTCTTTTCATCTTCATCCTTAGAACCTTGAGGTTTTAACACATCATGGGTTAAGGAGAGTCATGTTTGTATGATGAATGATTTTTAAATAACCTATTGATAAATTTGGAGATGGGATAACCTTTACCATCCACTCATGTGATCTCTATCAATCATATGGGATGATGATCAAAAGGTTTTAGAGGCATTATCTATGTATGATATTTATTTTTTCTAGTATTCTTCATTTCCAGTTTTATCTTGATTTCTTATTTATTTCCTAATGTTCCATGGATAATGGATTTATTCATTTAAATTATTTAAACTGGTTTTTATTTGGATTCACTGAATCTCGTGAGTAGTATCATTGTATCAGATGTATTTATATTTACAAAATCATGCAAGAAATTAGAAATACTAGAAAAAGTGTATTTTATTTTTCTAATCAGCACAACAAATCCAATGAGGAATTACACAATAGGGGTTCAGTAATTGGGGAAAAACATCCACTAGGTATTCAATATGGTATAGTGGAAACCACTTAAATCCATCGTGTTAAGGGTTAATGCATATAAAACAGGATGGAAAACTCAATCACCTAATGGATGTAATCATATACTACTGAAAATGGAAAGTGTTGCCTTTATGTATTAGGGATGTGTTTAGGTAACATATGTGTTAAATTTACATAGATAGTTTGTGTAAAGGAACACCGTTGGTTCACTCCACAGTCTTCTCTATATCGTTGTACCACACGTAGTTCCCCAAAATGGACATGTAAGGTTCACCACAATGTAGACTACATCATCATGTGGCCTATTACCTTTCTATGATTAAATAGTTGTTATAAAAAAATTAATTTGTAATTTTTAATGGAATCTATTTATTTATAAATTGTTTATAAATATTGATTGATGTTATTATAAAGAAATTGTCTCCAGAATAAATTTTTATTAATTAACTAATTATAAAAGGGTTATGATTAATTTATAAAATGTTTATGAAATACATATTATTAAATATTTTTTATATATTTATTTTTAATATTTAAAATTACCTTTAATACGTTTATATACAGTGATTAATGAATTATAAATAATAGGGTTTTTATTATAATCATAAAATTTAATTTTTTATGTGTTTATAAATTACATAAATATGTTTGAAATATAGAAAGATGTATATTTTAATTTTTGAGTGGTTTATAATGAATTATTTTTTATGTTTCTATCTAACGGGGCCATATTTCTAACACAAAGTATATGATTTTTTGATTATGTAATATTATTACCTAATTCCAATTGGATTATAAATTATTTTAATTAATAAAATTTCATATGATTAAAATATAAACCCCATATAGACAAGAATATAAAATGTTACAAATTAGATTGAGGGTAAAAGTCATTATAATCTATATTATTTAATGTACATAATGTGTTAGCTAATTTATAAAAAAAAATTATATATCTCATTTATTTATAAATTGTTCCATAATAATTATCTCATGGTTAAATATTAAAATTGATCATTCATTTAATGTCTATTCATTTATGTATTCATATATATGTGTGTGTGTGTGGGTTTTTATATTTTGAATATTGTGTTTTCTTTATTTATATTATAAACATATTCTTGGAGATATTCCTTTCATTACAATCTAAGAATGATTTCATAAAATTCTGTTTTCATCTACCTTGACCAGGTTTATAACTGAATTTCGTAGATTAAATTTAATTATTGTGAATAGTTTGTGTATATTAGGTGTTAGATATATTATTTATTAAATTATATTTTGGGTAAATAAACCCTAGGTAGAGGGTTTTGGAACTATAATTTATATTATACAAGGGACTTATTCCTTATCTAGAAAGGTGAAGGGGTTGGATATCTATTCCTACAATCTTACACATGTGTATATTATAAAACATATATAACTATAATCCTTTACATGAATTGTTCTTATTCCCTATAAGTTTCATGAATTGTGATTTTAATGATTTTACATGATATCTAATTTTGGGTTTGTAACATAAGTTGTGTGTTGTGTAATGAGTTACACATAAATAAGGTTTGAAAAAAAATTGGTTTAGGGAATAGGATTCCAAACTATATTAATAAATTAATGAAAATATAAAAGTGGATAATGTGATATAATATGGTGACATCAAATCTTCGTCAAATACAATGTTTTATATTCCATCGAAATCAGTACTTCTCAGGATGACAATCATCCAAACCGGTAGGTCATGTAAAATATCATTGCCACTATATTATCATGTGTAAGGAATGAAAGGATTTTTAACTATGGATCATCCATGGATAGGGAATTATAATTTTTGGATCACCTATATTATTATTTTATCTTGTTATATGATATTTTTTTGGATTACACTAGTTGGGTTACCATGATAGGATTAGGTTAAAAGAGAAATAGTGTTGATTGTATCCGTATAATGGATTTGAATAAAGAGGTATCCAATAAAATATCCCATAATAATAACAATTGTGATTGGGATGATTAGTACCTAAATAGATAAATAACTTGAGAAAAACTATAGTGGTATGGGGATTAGTGAAATATTAATATTATCCTATTAATGGAAATGAATTTTTAAAGAGGTTTTTCATTTTCGTGGCATCCTGTTTAATATAAGTCTTTATTAAATGTTTAATAAAAATGGTACACATCTGATAAAATATTCACCTATTGATGAATGGAATCACCATCAAGAATATTGAACATAGGATCAATCTTGAATAAAGATAATCAATGTGGTATCATCTTCCTCAACTGGTACCATAATTTGAGAATAGTTCTAAATTAAGAAGCTTTGTTATATATGATGGAAAAAACTGATTCCAATGAAAAATAATAGTAAAGAAGTTCAACAAAAGTATTGACATAACTAAGATAAAAAACTAAAAAATTCACAAGAGATCACCACACTCATCCTACATTCCCTAAAGTCTGAAATGAAAAATAATCATGATACATTGGATGCTAATCAATGGATAGATTAACTAAAAAGTATCCATCAAAAGCCTACTATGAATAAATGTTATAAAGTTTATAAATTTCATATTTAGTCAATGTTAATAGATGTAACCTTGGTATCAAATAATATAGTCAATATGATTTGGTACATCAATTTCATTGAGAGTATATGGTCACCACATAAACATGAATTGTCCATAGATTTCATTCTTCAATCACTTATGGAATATTTTTTGTAGATTGTTATGAATTATAGTTTTAATGAATAATGTTAACCTTTACTAGATATAATAAAAATGTTGAGAATTAATAATAAGGATCTAGAAGATCCATGATAATATACAATTTTTATGGCATAAAATGATAAATTTGATGTTTTTTTGTTAGAAATGGAAGAAAATTGGTCATGGTGAGTCCACACTGATAGCTAAGTCAAAGAAGAAGAAAGAGGTACAATGTCTTCATCGTGGAAAAGATTTCGAATATAGAATAAATTGTTTGAATTTACTGAAGGGTTGAAAGAAACCTAGAGGGGAGTCCACTTATATTATAAATGAAATAGAATTCAATTATACTATTCTGGTTGATATATGACATAGAAGATATGTTTTGAAAAAAAATATAAATAGATATTAATTCAAAAGATGAGAAATAATTATATATTGGAGCTGTATGTTTTATCTCCTGTAATGGATAAAAAGATTGATCGCATTAATGACTTGGATATTTCATGATTGGATAAAATTTTAATTGGATGTGTATTTTTGTCAGATTTTTTCTCTTGGGATGAGAATTTAACCAATATTTATTTGGATAAAATGAGATGCTTTCTATTAATATACATTGTGAAGATTTGTTTAATTTAATAATATGTTTTAACGTACACTATAAATACCATTTTCTATTTAAAAAATTCATCATATTTTAATTTTTGAAAATATGTCAACAATATAAATAAATTTAGGGAAAAGTTTCCTAATGTTCTCAAAATGAAGAGTGTATAAGGACTGGGCATATGAGGTCTTGGTTATATGTTCTATATTGAAAAAAGGTTAAAAGTTCCAAATAAAAGATAAAAAGTCAGTATAAAATATGAAAAATATTTTTTTATTTTTCCAATCATGGTAATTGAATAATGGGGTTATTAGGATGGAGTAAAATAATTATTTCTTTTGGATTATCTAAAATACAGGGTGGAGTTTAGGAAACTCCATGGGATTTCCATGTGAGATATAGGTTTTATGGGAAAAAAATCGTTTTTACTTGAAAGTTATGTGATATTAAAACTATATTTTACAAATTTTGTAACATAGAGGAGTTCAAAATCAAACGAATTATTAAATACTATTTTATATTATATTCATGTGATGAAGGAAAATAGTTACTAATTCAATTATTTTAATATAAAAAAAATTAATGTTTTTATGATCTATTTAAATTATTTGTATCTTCATCCTAGTTTTCTTATGTGATAAAAGAACAGTATTAAAAAAATATCACCTAAAATCATTTGTTTTAAACATTTTTACATCATTTTTTAAAATGATATAATTGTAGTCAATTCTAAAAATAATACTCCCATCTCAATTATAAAAAATTATTGAATAATAATTCCAATGTCAGCTTTTTTATAACTAACATGAAATGTGTGAAAAATAAAAAAGTAACCCAAAAGATAGTTTTTATTTACAGTTTAATTATAACTTAAATTGAAATAGGATTTCAATGATGGTTATATTAAAACCCAACATCAAAATCCAGTTTCTATGTGGGTTATAATTAATAAACATATATAAATCATGATAAAATCCCTCAAAAAAATTTCTCAGCATCAATTATATAAAAGAAATGTGACATCCCGCCTCTCCTCATTGGATTGATATGTGACAGATGTGTGTTATTGGACTTATATAACTTTCCCCAGACACCAAAGGCTGGAAATAAATGATAATATATTTACATGTAAATGGGGGTTTATTTCTAATATGAATATAAAACTAAACAAATATGACCATAATAATCAAACCATTATAGGATTCATGACTAAAAAAATGAAACAAAACCGACTAAAATATCATTGTACAAGCAAAAACCTAATCCATCAAAACTCAAAGATAGCAAAGACAAAAAAACCCAATGGAAACAAGGACATTAGAATATATAATCCCATCATGCAATAAGATCCAACTCAACAATCCATCCATAAATTATTACAATGAATCACTAAAGAATTTGGATAGCTTTCATTTACATATGTTTTAATATATAATACCTACAAGTTATAAATTCATCCCATATAGGGGTGATTATAAAACTAAGTATAATTTCACCAATGACATCCCAACTCATTCAACTAGAATAGAAAATGTTTCCACATTTATATAAATAAAATTTAATTAGATTAATGTAGTTTCTATCAAATAAATAATAGTTTCTTTGACCAAAATAGTTTTCCATGGAATTGAACAAATGAAGTCATTTAAAACATTTCACAATTTCATTTGACATACTCATTCCACACATCCACACATGCATCCACATGTGCTAGTTCCATACTCATGATAATTCTCTCATCGATCTACCAATGGATCTAAAGATAACCATTACCACATTATCAAATAGAACACACCCCTTGCATAGGGTCACTTCATATTTAAATTAATACATGCCAACCATTTATACAAAATAACAACCCAGTCCACCTAAGAAATTTAATTTAAATAAAACATTTATTTTATTGAAAACATTTCTATATACATTTTTCATTAAAGAAAACCAAAACCATAATTTCAAATATCACTGTTTCAAAAATAAAATCACTTTGTTTTTCACAAAAACATAGAATTCCAACCATTTCACAAAACTGTCACAACAGTTGTTTTCCATAAAGAATAACTCATAAATATAAAATTAAAATAAGATAAATTAAATAAATTTTAAACCAAAATGTCTTGTTATAATAAATAGGAGTCGCGAAAGAATCCACTTACCTATCAAAAATTGGCAAAAATACAAGACACAAAACTCAAAACCCCAGTAAGAAACTTTTAAAACACATCTGAACATGATCTATCTAACATAACTACAATAATATATCAATATTAAAATCATACATCCTGGATATATCCTCAATAGATTAGATTCATGATTCCAATAGAGGAAATAATTATATATTTATGCAATATGATGAATAATGACTACTTATTGACAAATTTGGGCCACCACCGCACTTAGATTCTCCTAGGAATCTCCTCATGAATGAAAGTAATGAACTTCATAGACT
Source organism: Viscum album (assembly GCA_963277665.1). Lineage (NCBI taxonomy): Eukaryota > Viridiplantae > Streptophyta > Magnoliopsida > Santalales > Viscaceae > Viscum > Viscum album. Next base: position 609,245,694 of record OY728127.1, read on the forward strand.
TGGGATGGAGAGGAATTCTAGATATGTCCTATTTAAATGAAAATATGGATTTACTATCTAAAACATTTATGTCTATAATTTTTTGATATATTTTTTCCTGATACATGGTTAGAGTAAACAGTTGAGAAAATAATGTGCTAAATGTGCATGAGCCACTACCTTCAAGCTCACCTTACATAGTTAACTCACATAGATATAAAAATATTAAACCCTCATTGTTATTCTACTATATATAACATTAAATTGTTTCTATTCAGAAGATATATGTTTTTTCCAAACTGTGCGCTTAACCTTGTGCTAACCTAGTTCCCACAATTTTAGTTGCACTTTTCCTAGTGGTGTTTCATAGTTTCTACTAACTTTTCTCAAACTATGAAACCTTATAAAAACATCAATGGTATTAATAAACAACTATGAACCTCCAAAAACATAACCCATACATTATATATACATAAAATACATAAATAAAGGGTAAATTATCTAAAACTTTCGGTGATACATTCTCAGCAACGTTTTTATATCCATCCTTATAATGTAGAGAACCAGAGATGTTCTAAAATAGTTTCAAGAATTTCTCTAACATTTCATTTTCATGACCTCATGTTTCACTTTGAATCTAACAATGTTTCAATAAAACCCGTAGTTAACTGATGCTTTTCCCACATAATATTTTCTATTTTCTATTTAAAAACCACATTGGCACATGAACCAACAGACTATTGAGCTCTAGGTCAATGTGATCCCTTAAAATTACACGGTCTGGAATAGGTTTCTATTTTTTAAATAGAGATACATGAAACACATTGTTCAATGAACTGAATCTTCGTGAAAACTTCAACTGATATGCATCCTCACCAACCCATTAACGAATCTCCAAAGGGAATATGTATCAAGGATATAACATTCCCTACTTCTTAAAAATGTATATGCCCAAGCCTTGGAGAGATTATAAAGAACCCATCATCCAAAAATTCAAATGAAAATGGCCATCGATGATGATCAAAAAATTATTTATGATCACTCAATGTCATCTCCATCCTCATTTTAATCAACATAATCTTTTCCATTGTCTCTTTAATGACCTCAACCTTTATAAATAATATTTTTTTTGTGGATGAAATAAATTACCTATTATATATTTTTGATAAAGAAAAAAAATGCACTTCCTTAGTTTTATGATATCCTATAAAATTTAAAAAATCAATAAAATTAAAAGATGTTAGTAATATATTCATTTAAAAAATGATCATGTCATTATTATTAATATTGGGTTTTGAAAAATCAAGTGGACACAAACAAAGGAAGTGATGACATCAACCAGTAAGATCATACCCTATAAATCTCATTTATTAGATTTGAAAATGGAGATAGAATCACAAGGATATACACTTTACAATGACTAAGATGGGATCTAAAAACATGAGAATGATTTAAATCGTTTATGGGTGAAGTTCAAGTTATTCAGGATCATAACCCTAACCATGTACGTCGAACAACCCCATTAAATTCTCATCATCATGCACATTAACATTTCAGTTTTGCTGGTTTAAAAAAGGGATATGTATCTAGACCCTAATAAGATGAATATATATACATTATATAATAATTGAATATATTTTCATATTATTATTGTTACATTATAAATGTTTTTTAATTTGATACAAAAAAAATTGAAATTGTATTTTTTGGTAATATTATATTGATTTACGGGATTTATGAATTAATGGATTTTTTTTAAAATTAAAAATATTTTAATAAAATAATTTTAAAAAATAATTTTTATAAAATATAAACTATCATATATGTTTTTATGAAGTAAGATATAATTCTTATACGGGTTCAAAAACTGTTATTGGTATGAAAAATTCAGCATTTCTCTATAAATGCCGATTTCTATTTTAAAAATAAAAATTCACATATTTATAACATTATCTAGAAAAAATAAATATTATTTTTGGAATGATAATATAAAAATTATTCAGTAGTGAACTTTTCATTATATTCTGAGACCTTATAATTTTCAGGTTAAAATTAAATACAGTGTAAGTATTCTGTGTATTATGACATCTTATTTACCCAAATATGATGTAATAAATACTATAAAGCATATTAAAAGGATATATATGTTTACCAATTAAAATAATGTTATTTTTTGTTCACATAATTAATTTTATAAATCCATTAGGAATCCCTAAAAACCAAAAATATATTTTAAGTATTTAAAATCACTTCTTTAAGGACAAGACTCGCTTCCACATCACCATGTGAAAAAATTTAAATAAGTTCAAATAATATAATAATAAAATAATAAAAACAAATCCCCTTTTTTAGAAACAATTTTAAAAACCATAGTAGTGATTTTTTATTACTTTATTATATAGTGTCTAAAACCTATTTTTGGGAAATAATAAGGAATTCCCCACTCATATACAATACAAACCCACCCAAGATCTCATTTCTCTTCTATAAAAAACATTTAATCATTTTTTAATTATTACCTAACCTTTATATAGTCCTCCAAAGGTCCCTCCTTGGTCTATTTAATCTTCATCAAAGCATTTTCAATCACCTTCTCAAGGAAATGGATTCTCTCTTTCTCCATATTATTAAAGTATCTTTATTATCTTAATCATATTATCTCTAATTCCAATGGATGGGATATCTTCTTACACATCCCAATTGATTTCAATTTCATGTATAAATGATGAGATACCAATTTTACTCTCATTAATCCCTCCCAAGTATATTTAAGTACAACTATTATCACACCAAAATTTGGTGTGGAATCCTCTCATATTCTACATTATTCAAGCAGAGTCATTGTATTTTTCCTTTTATCTCCAATTCTAAATGTTGGTATGTGATCTTCAATATCCTATATAAATGAAATTTGATTCAAAAATATTGATATACCCCATTCACTCTCATTAATCCCTCCCATGATCATTTACTTATAGTTGTTACCGTGATGAAATTTAGAAAAAAATCTTCTCATTTAATTCATTATTCGAGAAACATCATTATATTATTACTTTTATCTCAAATATCTACAGTTTGAATATTCCCTTCCATATCCCAAATACCATCCATTTTAGGAGATAACACTTTAAAAAGAATTTTTACCTCCCATGAACATTTTTACAACCCTGTTATGCTACTATAATTTCACCAAGATATTCCATTATAGAAAATTGTGTAATCAATACCTATACCTATTTCCAATCAAGGGTGTTCAACATTTTTCCCTTTTACTTCATTGGTTAGGAGAATAAATGTATTTATTCCACAATAATTTATCTTAAAATAATATTTAATGATAAATGATTCCATGTTGTGTGATCTATGTGGCACCCTTATACTTATAAATTAAATGAAAGTGATGGTTTTTCCCAGAATTTAATTTCACTCCAATGCATCGAGTAATTTTTTAGTCTCATTATATGTCATGAAAGGAATTAGTGAGTGAACCTAATCTATCATGAGACTTTTTTCCATCATAATATCCTGGTATATATCCTTGAAATATGTTTATGATTCCATGTTTTATGATTTTCCTCATTTCTTATGTCCCCTTTATGATATCTTGTAATGTATTGCCCCATTATTAATGTATATGAATCTCACCCCTTTTATGTCTCATTGATATTCCTATTATATAAAATACATTAAATTATTGACTTTAATACATTTTATTCCCTCATTGAGATTTATATATCACCCATTTATTTTGTATGTACACAGGTTATCCCATATAGTTTTATATATGATGGAATAATATGTGCATGTTAAGGTTGTTTTCAATAGTAGAGCTCTATTATCAGTTTTAATTTTTCATTTAATGTACCTAATTTCCAAATAAAGTGGTATTATCCAACATCTAGTTTGAATAATGTGTAATCATTTTTGATAAATCATGAATTAATGTGTAATAAAGAGAATGGTTATCGTAGTCTCTTCCAAAATTGAGGGTAAAAAAAGTAAAGTCCCATATATTTCCACAAAAAAAAGTAGAGAACAAAAAGGAAACCAATTACATTATTCAAAAGGATACATTTGTATCAAGGCATAATGAATATTTTTGTATGATAACTCCACTAATGGTATTTATCCTCCCATAAACCCCGAAAAATACATTATAGAAGTCCTATTATTTCTTACAACCGTTGTATCATCCTTTTGGATTATCAATCCATTTGTGGATGATAGTCCATGATCATCATTAATTGAGTTCCAAGGGATTTCTGTCATGATTTCCAAAAATGATATGTATAAGTGTGGTATTATTTAGATAAAATTGATACTATAACATCATTGATCATTATAAAATCTCATATATAGATTTTGGAAAATTCCTCCACAATATGAGATTCATGAAATTGGATAAAATGAGTCGAATCCATGAGATGATCCATAATAACACATATGGAATCACGTTTTTGTACTATCCTTTGGAGACCATTCACAAAATCCATAGATATATATCCCATTCCCACATGGGAATTGATTAATATTATAACATACCCACTAGCCATTGCTTCTCTTCCTTAACCATCTTACAGGCGAGGCATCTCAAAAAAAATCAACCAACATTTACTTAATGTTAGCCGAAAAAACATTCCTTTAAATGTCGTATACGTCATTTTTATTCCAGGTTAAGTAAACCATATTGAATGTTGGTAATCATGATTAAGTTGTTCTTAAGAAGACAAAGGTAACACAATCCAATCTCAGGCCCAGAAAACAAATATTCTTTCAAGATTCCATCGCTCAATGGTATCCCCACTACTAGGATTTGACCTCAAAGAAACACATTTAGAAGAAAACATATGATCCTCTTTCACAAGATGAAAAAAATATAGAAAACCCAAAACATAGAAGATAACAACAATATCAACATAGCTGGTAAAATCCTTGTGAGATTATACAATAACCAACATCATCAACAACTCATAAAATGATTCTATACCCAATTGATAAAATGGCTTCTCTCTTAATGCATCCACCACTAAATTTCATTTAGCTGGTGATACATTAAGTTGATGTTGACCATTTGAAGATAATCCACCCATAATATATCTCAAAAATTCAAATATCGTTTTGAGAAAATTTGTTTCAATATATTTTGATCTGTAAATACTATAAATTTATCCCCAAAGAGGTAATGACGCCAGGTCATCAAAGCATGGACCACAACACCTAATTCAAAATCATGTTTTGGGAATTTCTTATCATCAAACTATAACATCACTAATCTATAAGAAATAACATGATTTATCTTCATGAGAAAATACCCCAACTCATATCCCAAGGCATCATAATAAACCACATAACCATGTCCTAATTCTGGAAATATCATGATTGGTGATGATGTGATATGAACATTAATATATTTAAAAATACTTCTAATTGTCATAATTCTGTTACAATTGAATATTATTCATATTTTAATCTTTCATTGGTGAATATAGTTGTGAAAATTCATTAAAAAATAATCTATAATTCCTAGCCTGAAAAAATTAACTATGTATCTCAAAGAAATTATTTTGAAGTTAGTCATATATCACAACCACTATCATTTATAGATCCATAGAAACAATTAATTAGTAGATAACATGTACATGATAATGTAAATATTTCACCCAAAAATCACACTTTAAATGTTTGTAACACAGATGATGATCCCACATGATACCCAACACTAACACAAAATGTTCCTGATGCTCATCCTTTTTCCTTGAATACAATGATATGTTATCAACAAATTCCATCATAAAAAATCTAGATACCAATGAAATATTTGATTCATCAATTTCATAAAGTCATTTGGTTCCTTTAGATTAAAAAAATTCGTAATCACAAACCCATAGTGCTCATATCTACTCCTAAAATCTATCTTCAGAATATCCTCATTTCGAACCTGTAATTAGTGATATCCCTAATGAAATTAAATTTTAGAGAACCATTGGGCTCCCTTAAAATGATAATATATGTCATCAATGTGTGTAATACTTTTATATATTAATTTTCATTACTTGGTTGAGATTATGATAATCCAAACACAACCAAAGAGTCTCATCCTCCTTTTTCAAAAAACAAAACAAGTTCTACCCATGGTGATGTACTGGACCTAATAAACAATTTCCTTCCAAGATATTCTAACTAGATATTAAACTACATTAATTATATTGGTTACACATGATAATAAGTAATTGAGATAGGACTGGTCCCTAAAAAGATATCAATTATAAAATCCACTTCACTTGTGGGTGGAAATTGAGAGAAATTATGGGGAAAACATCTAGAAACTAATCAATTTTTTTTGAAAAACATATATTCATGATCTCACATACTAATACCTTGGTAAATGATACCAGATTTTCGGATAATGTTCCATCTACTGGTTCCATAAATCATGATTCACTTTCTGTTACATTTTGATCTCCTCTAAATAGATGTTGAAGGATGTCATTTGTTGTAAAACTAACCCTTCGATTATAATAGTACATGTGATATTTCAACACTATCAACAATTCCATTAAAAAGATTTAATCATAGACACAAATCTCAAGAATATAAAAATCCCAAATTTGGTCATCCCCATCAATAGTTATAAGACATGATTATCAAATAATGGCTTAACAGTCTTTTTGGCCAAGAGGAATCTGATGTTTCAAAACAGAGGGCATCATCACAAAATGTAACCCTATTTGATCAATGATACAAGATGAAATAAATTAATGGGGTGAAACAATACCAAAAAAATATTCCATAAGGGTATAATTCAAATTAATCATACCTCTCACCACCGTAGGTACATATTGATCGTCAAAAATCATTTTATCAGATCAATACAATTTCTTACTCATTGAATATTTATCTTTGTTTCATTGTTGATATTTAACAGTTCTATGTGTCTTGGTATTACTAGAATCACCATGTCTTACTTGGTTCTATTGATGGGATTTATTCTACTGGACCCATCCCATCAAAGCATAAAATTCCCTAGAAACATGTCACTTGTACCTAGAACCCGACTATAGATAATTATAACAATAGAATGATGGTTCCACATACGGTTTCAGTTACACTTTTTTGTGCCATAAAATCTCATTTAAAATTAACCATAGAACCCCACAGAATGAATTCTGACTTACTCATTATTTTAGGAGAAAAACCCACTGAACACACAGTCTGATTCTGAGTCATACAACCACCTTATAAATTGGTGTCCCTCTTCCACTTATTCATGGAAATAGAGTTCCAACTACTTCCCTCAATTTTTAACACTATTCCTCAAACCACATTAAATGAGATATCCCTTTATTCAATCATATATTTGTAAAACATCTCTATATAATCTATTATACAAATCTTGATATTTGTTGGATAAATTTCCTATTTCAACCTTAATTCAAAAATAAACTCCTTTAAGGACACACTTTCATGAATAATTGATGAAAATAGAACTAAATTATTAAACTTATCCATATACTCTATCATGGTGGGTTTCCCTTGCATAAAATTAATGAAATCCATTTTTCATGATATTTTAAATTTGTGAGGATATAATTGTTTGTCGAACTATTCTAAAAAATCCTCTCATGAAATGGATTGGTATAATATAGCCTGAACTGATAAATCCCACAACTGGAAAGATAAATCCTCCATCAAATACATTTATAAATTCACCTCAAGCTTAGTTAGTACATCCTAGAAATAAATTATTTAATTCATCATATTTATCGACACTTTTGAATCACCTAGAATGATGCATCGATTCTTTTTTTGGAACTAAACAGAACTATCCACTTTCATTGGTTGATAATTTGTGTTTCCTCAATCCACTGTCTATAAATCCTATAAAATATGATAGCCTAAATATTAAATCACATGTGGCTCTATTAAAATAACATTATCATCATCATCTTCCAGTTTTTTTCTATGGAACCTACTTGGTTCCATTATATATTTATAAAAGAAAACGCCATTTATTCTCATTCTAAAGAAATGTAAGGTTTGGAAATTTCAAATTTACCCCAACACATATATCACAATAAGGCATTCCAAAATTCCATAATTTTTTATTTCAGCCATTTTGGAAAATTCCACCATGATTTTTTAAAATCAAACCATTTTCAAATATTTTACAAAATTAATTCCTTTTTCACTAGATGATAAATTTTAATCAAAATTAATTACATAATCCTATTGGGAAGTAATCACTAAAAATTTATGTAATGCTCTTCTTATTGGCTAAAACCATGATAATGAGGATAAAATTCCTAGAATTTTCTCAAAAAAATTATGTATGAAAACTCCCATAATAATTTATGTTAATCATAAATAGGTTAGATATGCCTTTATGAACTCTATATTTTAATTACTAATGATCTGACTCATTTATTCCAATCCAACTGAAGGACTAAACAAGAAATATTTTCAATTATAGGACTAAAAAACTAATAAAATTTTTAAAATCTCACCCCTCCTTATTTTCTTGAGAATTTAAGGGTGTTTATTGTTGGTCTGAGTTGACATCCCTGTGTCACCAAAAGATGAAAACTAATTCCACGGGTTTCCTAAAAAATCAGGGATGATTTTTATTTAAAAATAAAACAACTAATATATGATAACCATAATAATGATAATGATATATGATTCTAGTGTACCAAATATAAACTGAAACAAAACCAAAAACAATATCAGAGTTTAAGCAGAAACCAAAAGAACAAAACTCAATGATACAAAAGACCACAAAATCCAAACAAAACAATGGCATCAAAACAAAAACTCTCAAAATTCACGAATATCAAACTCAAAAATACATGATTTTATTATCTCAATGCATCAATAAAGTACTTTTATACCATTCGATTACATGTATGTTGATATATAATATCTAAAAATGAACCAAATATCCCATGCAAGGGGTGAGTATAAAACTACGTAGGATTTCTCCAATGAATTTAAAACATATTCCACTAGGGTAAAACATGATTCAAAATTTATATAAAATATTTTTAAATAATTTAATGTTTATTATATCAAATCGATTACAATTTTTCAAATAGAAACTATTTTCCCAAGAAAGATATCAAAAATTACTTTTAATGCATTTCACAATTTCTTTTTTCATTAACATTCGACACATCCTCACAAGGATGTCAAAGTGGCAGAACCATACACATGATTGGTCTCTCTTCAATATACCATGACCTTAGAGGAAAAAAATTACCAATTTACCCAATGGAACATGCCCCTTCCACAGGGTCACATCTAATAAAAATAAACACATGCTGACCATGTTTGTCAAATACCATCCAAAAACATCAAAGCCATTCAATTTCAATAAAACTCCTCTTTTCATGAAAAATTTTATATAAAAAATTACAAAAAACAAAACCACATAAATAATTTTAAAATAAAAATTTAAAATTAACAACACAATTTTTTCCACAAAACCATCCAATTTCCACTATTATATAGAACCATCAATAAAGGGGTTTTCTACTAAGAATCACACATCAATTTCATGATAAAATTCAAGAAATTAAATCAATTTGAAAAAAAAATTATTCATGGTATAATCAATATGAGTTGATAGAGAATCCACCTACTATAGAAACCTAGGTGAAAATGAAGAATGACAAAAAAAGTCTCCAAAAAGTCTTCCTAAAACTCTTAAGGAATCCTTCATATACTTTTCCCTTTAAAAAATTATCATAACCCATCAAGGATGACATCACTTGGAATGTCTCTATCTGGAATGGTTTAGATCCATTATTCCATGATTAGGAATAAGAATAAATATAATGGAAATGATGAAAACACGAGTACTTACTAGCAAATCAGAACCTCAAATGCACTTATTTCACCTAGGAAAAACTCCCAGATCGAAAGAAATGGTATCCACGCCCATGGGAGGCATAGTAATTCGAAATATATTCTTTTAAGGTGAAAAAAGTGATTAAGGGGTAAAAAATAATTTACATATAGATTTTTTCGATCTCTTTTCATTGGTGCACATTTAGGGCATGCAATTTGGAAAACTAAAGACACACCAAGAGCGAACCACTATCTCCAAAAACACCTCACATCGTTGGATTGCATGGATAGACAAACTGTGGACAAAACATTCTATTCCACTCTTTCCAAAATTTCACAGTTTCTCCTAATAAGCTTCATGGTTTGGCCAAAACATGTTCCAAATTGTACGCCTACCCAATGCCCATTGATTCAATTTTACTATTTCTTAGAGGTGTTTCATGGTTTTTACTAACCGTTCTTAAAGCATGAAACCCCGTAAAACAAAACAAATTGGTCCAAAACACCTTAAAACTTCCTAAGACATAACCCAAACATAATATATACATAAAAAATATAATTCAAGGGTCATGTCCCTAAAATTGGCTAGTTGTAAGAACTATCTTCGTAAGGATATTTTTATGTTAGTCATAAAAAATGTGGAATGTGTATTTTTTTATTAGATTCTTTAATATCAAACATCAAACAATTAGTATTTTTTAAAAATATAAATATAACATAATTGAAATTACTTATCTAATTTTACATATGTTAGCATTGTTGTAGAAAAAAATATCAAACCAGAACACCAGCAGCAATACGAAACAAATAATAAAAATAAATTGGACATTACATATACACCAAAATATTAATCAAAACTAAAAAATAGAATGAAAATAAGTCACAAATGTGGATCTATTCATTAGAATAATAATATTTAATGTCATAAAAAAGTATATAATAAAACAATTATTAGAATTAAAATAAAATATATTTTATAAATAATAGGTGATACAGTGGGACTAAAATTATCTAAATTTGTTACCAATATAATCACTTGGGTTCTTTATGGATAAGTTATTTTTATTTTAAAATTTTATTGAATTTTACTGAATTCATGTATTAAATATTAAAAAATGTGTACCAAAAAAATAGATTATTATACTAATAAAATAATAAAAAACTTATAAATTCAGTAATTCTTGAAAACTATCATGAATATCAACCAGAAAATAGAAAAACCAATATGTTGTGCATTCATGTAGGAAAAATTTTCATAACATCCAATTTCTCAAAAAAATATAAAAATTTAAAATGAGGGATATTATAAATAATATTAGTTCATAATTATTTTAATTTTCTTAAACATCATGGAATCAAAGGAATAAATACTTAGTCTTAGTGTTTTCCAATATTTTGACCATATATTTCAATATAATATTCTTCTTTTGGAACTAAACTACTATTGAAATCAAATATATTTCAAAAAATACAAAAATGGAACTACTCTCAAATTTTATTAAAAGAGTGTGTAGCTACTTGATTAGAATGTAAATAAAATCAATCACTAAAAAAATATAGTTATTTAATGAAAAGAAAAAATTAAATTTAAATTAATAGACATGGAAAACAACTGCACTATGGATATTGAAATCTCATCATCGATAATGTCATCCACAATATAATATTTAAATATTATTACTGCATATTCACACAAATATATATTGTAATTCATCAAAAATAAATAATAACTATCTAATAGAAAATAATTTATTTTTAATTTTGAAAATTTTGGAAAATATACGAAGTAAAAAGTGGTGTGGGTTTTTGAAACTATTGCTTCTTTTAAAATAAATCCTTAGAATATAGATAATGCTATATAACATAAATGTAAAAATTATTAGAATCTTTAAAATTAAAATTAAATAAAAATTGAAAGAATAAGGCAATAATCATATGTCAATTGATGGAAAAGTTGAGTTAAAAAAATTAAAGTAAGACCCATACAAAAAAACTATATCTACCTACTAAGTATTAATAGGACATGATAAATTTGATCAATAATATCATATACCTCTAATATTATTTGATCTGACTATATAATTTGATGATTTATTTAATCCCAAAAATATTTTATGATATTTTACGCTTCAATATTTCAATAGGGATCCTCAACATGAAACTCACATAATACAGATGAGTCTAAATGAGGAGGTGGATGATCAGGATAGGTATGAAGGATATGATGGGTAGAATCGGGATGTATGGATGGGTGTGTGTGTTTCACCATTAATAAAAACATATCTTATACTAATGATTTAATTCAACCCTATATCAACTAATTCATGTCTAATATATTATCCTTTATGAAATTTATTCCACCCCTACAATCATTCACCATCGATGTCATTCCAGGATGGTCAAAACCATTTATAATAGATACAAGGACCTCATATCCTCTTATGCGACCTCAGTATTCTTTATTTCATAAATAAGTATCAAGATTGTACATCCTTGCGTTTGGGATAAAGTTCCCCAATTTTTATTGATCCTGGAAGGCATCCTAATGTAATACATGAAAATGGTATACGAGTGTGATGAGTTTACAGAACACTAATATTTAAGAAACATTATAGTTATCTTATTAAAATATTATCATCTAATATATATTATAGATAAATAATAAAATTTCCATTTTTTATTATCCTATACTATTTCTATATTTCATGGTGAGTAGGGAAATATTTAAGGCCAAACTATGTCTATCCCCATCCACTACTGGATTTAGATCTTAATTCATTAAATCTTAAGCAATCAATTTATCTTCCAATAAATGATACCTCTACTTGATAATGAATTAGGGTATATATTCTTTAACAATATCTCTTGGTGAGATCTCCTATACGCAAGTTATGAAAAAAATAAATGAATAATTTTTCATATAATTAAAAAAATAATTTAAAAAAATTACTTCACAATCAATAATTATCATATGAGAAATGATTTTTCTCACCATCTTGAGATACACTTAGAAAAATTCTTCTCCTCTATAAACCCATATATGAGGCATGGTATTTCATTTTATCATTTTCCAATCATATAATTTGATGAAAATAGTATTTTAAAATCACTTCAACTAATTGAGGTGAAATATTGACACCCCCTTTTAATATATTAAACACCATGAAAGTAAAATTTTATCTATAATTGAATAAATTAAACATTAATCCTAAAATATATAATATTTGAAAAATTACAACTGAACAATAAGTCAAATATAATTTTATACCATTGTGGACTCCCATAGTTGATATTTCATACTCTTTTCGATTCTCTTCTAAATATGATGTAAAATACTAATCCTAAAATGAATCTATATTGTTATATAACTCTTAAAATACTTTTGATTAATTCTTGAAGGCTTAACATGTTATGAAATTCAATCCTCGACCATTTCTCCACATTATAAAGTGATTCTTTTGGTAAATTTTTAATTCCATGTCTGTAAGCTATCTGTATCATCCTCTCTAGGGACGCATAAGAACCTATTATAGGAGGCTCACCATTTTTCTTCAAGTATAGTATGACAAATAAATTAATTTCAGTAAATAATTTATTAATTAAAGATATATTAATATGAGAAAATTGAAACATGACTTAGTAAATCTCCCTCTGCCTCTATGTCCATCATTTAAATCGATGAGTCAATGTAATGAAATTTTGAGCATCTATATTTTATTATATCTAAATGAATTATAGTTATATTAAAATTTACTAATATAAAACAAATAATATGTAATGTGTAAAAAAATAAGATAAATAAATATGAATATCTAAAAAACATAAATGAAAAGAAATAGTCCAACAAAAATAATGGTCTTTGGATTCTTAAAACATAAAATGTTTAACTAAAATTTATTAATAAAACAAATAATTCAAAATATAATCAATGTTTAGTATATATAGATTCAAAATTTCAGTTTTGTTAAAATATTTTTATATGTTTTAGTTTCATTAAAAAATAAATTTCAATGTTTTCCTGTCAATTTGTTTATCTAAAACCGATGACTAAAAAATTTAATACTCAAATAAAGAAAATTAATTATATATATATATATATATATATTTCAATAATAATGATACAATGTTTACAGTAATAATATTCACAAAAAAATATAAGATTGATTCTTACCTAACTAATTAGGATTTATAAGAGTGTTTTCCCATATCTCTTGTACTTGACCATTTTGTATTTCATGCACTAAATCTACAACACATTAATTAATATCCTCAGATAATCTTTTTATAGAAGAAGAAATCTCAAATTAAACCTAAAAATATTAAATATTTTCATCATCCAAATTAAATTTTTAATTTGAAAAATAATGGACCACTATTCATTTTATGAGTCAAAAATTTTAAATATATCCTTTTTTTGGATATCTATGATAAATGATTTCTCTTTCCTGCTAAATCCTTTCAAATTAACCACTGTAAATCCATAAAAATAATGTTTTGAACAAATATTTTTATCAACCCAGTTACACTTAAATACAGATACTCACAATTTAGTATAATTAATCTCACATATATAGATAATAAACCAGAAAATTGTTTTTGATGCAGAAATTGAGTTTTTCTTCACGTGAATAATGTATTGCTTCATTGATTACAATTACTCAACTATTTTTAACAATACTCTTATTGTCCTCATTTTTTGTGTACAATTATTAACATTAATGTCAAAAACGAGACCATGTGACCACATAAACATATTTTCCCCTACAAACCATGTCAAGGTATCGAATATAGATTAATTAGTGTTTATTTTCCCCTCAAACAATGAAATAAATGTTCTTAAGGTTCACTCATAATCAATGTTTCATTAAATTTCAAATATTGTATCATCAATAAAAATATTTGTGATGATGTCTATGGTTGAACCTCAATTTTTTTGTTAAAATTGTTAAAATGTTCTTATATAACTTCATCATGTAGAATTAACATAAATTTACACTATAAATCCATAGAAATTCACTATCAACTATCAAATGCTATGATATAGGGATACCCTCATTTCCAACATTATTTAATTAATATTTACATAATTTAATTAATTATTCTAATATATATTTTTGAATAAAAGAGAACACTGGTCGATGAAGATTTGTAACATATCCCTTTTAGATTTTCATATATTATTTAAAAGGATACATCTAATGTAAATAAGTAGGAAAATATATTTTTATATTATACAATAAATATTCCATCCTATGAACCATTATATCAAAAAACTATAATGGAAAATATATTTCTAGTTAACAGTGTATGAGTATATCTTCATTCATTAACACATCGATCAAATTAATATCTATATATTTTCTACAAATAAAACTAGAAAAATAACATAACATGATGATATACATTATAATATTTATTATAAATATGCTACATAATGAAAATAGGAAAAACTATTGGACCAAAAAAATATAGTCATGATATTTAATACCTAATAACATTATATTAATTAATGCTAGTAATTTCTTCACATTTGAAGAAAAACCATAAGTTATTTAATACCCTGAAGGCATTGGAAAAAAAATTCACACACTCTTTCTTAATGACTGAACACTTGTGGAAAATATTTTCTATTTCATTCATAATCAGAGCTATCTATAAATTTCATCCCATAGATATTAAGTTCAATATTGTATTTGATAAATTTTACGTCCTTCTGTTTATTTCTATAAATGTTCTAATGAAACTATCACATAAGTTATTATCAATTTGAATAATATCACTGTTATATTTTACCTTTAATCATTTATAATATTTGAGTTTGAGTCATATGGGCCATTTCTTCCATTTGTTTTTTTAATAATAGAACATCCTTTCTTTCAAAATCTTACATCTATATTTTTCACCATATCGTAATATTCTTCAACATACAATGTTTTTGTGAAAAAATATTACTGTTGTAACATATGAATGAAAATTTTATTATTAGATATGGAATATCCATTAAAAAACTCTAATGTCCCAGATATATTATCTTTCTTTCATTCGTTAATTTATTATTCAAAAAAATTTCATCACAAATTTGACAAGGTTTATCTTTCATTACAGTATATCTAGAAAAGATTCAATATATAATAAATTCATATATATTGAACATTACCATGATACACATAAGAAAAAAACTTTTTTATGTTTACAAAAAACTATAATACCTATAGAAGATACTAGATTACTTTATCAAGAGATTTAGTGTCTATCCTTGATAATTCATCATAGTTGTATTCGAATTTAATTTTTTATGCTTATGTCACAAATTTAGAACATTTATATAAATTTTTATTTTCCAATATATACAATACATAGTCAATTACTAATAATGTCTTTCCTTATATCCTAATCCCATCGTTCATAATATATTTTTTATATCCTAATAGAAATCTTGAAGACCAATTCCTTTTTAAAGTCACTCTTTCAAAATTTAAAGTGTTTTAGTCAAACTTTTGTCACTCCAGCCATTTTTTCCTTCATGTTAACAAATATCATCACTATTAATAACTCAATAAATTTAGTGAACCCATGGAATACTGAGTTCTCAGCATCTTCAAACAATAATTCAACACATAATATTTTTTTAATGTTTTCAATTCCAACATCCTAAATTAATTCTTTACGATAATCCTCTATCTCATTCAAAAAATCTTCCTCAATATTAAATCCTGACATCATTTCTATTTCACCATGCGAGATAAAATGTTTATATATATAATTAAAACCGTATAAAATAAGATGATTTTTATTTCTATTCACCCAAATTTTCTCATATTCTAACCCTTCGTGCATAGACATAAAATCATATCTTTGTTTTCAATATTTGGTTCTGTAAATTCCAAGAAATTTTCCACAACACTCTCACACACAACACTAGTTCTTCAAGAATTAATCCAATTATGACCCATTATATAACATTACAATAAAATATATGAATATATTAAAACATATAAAAATTAAAACAAATATATAAAAAGATAAATTGAAACATATAATCATATATATATATATAATATACCAAAATTTAAAACATATTGATTCAAATTTGGAATACACATTTTAAAAAACTTAATCAAGAAACATTAAATTAGAAATTAATTTTTTAATATTTAATGTAAATAAATAGCTATACAAAATAAAAATTAATTAATAATTATAAAAATTAAATATAATAAATGAACTAACCATTAATTAATTTACATTTATTCATATATATTTAGTCCTAAACACTTAATGAAAATGAAAACATATAAAATTTAAACATTGATATAATAAATAAATTAACATAACATAATAAATAGATATAAATTTCATTATATTAATAAATAAATGAATATAATTTATTAATATCATATATATATATATCAAATAATTCAACAATTTAAATTAAAAATTAATAAAAAAAATGGTGATGATGATAGTATAACATTGACAGATAGAGAAAAAATAGAAATAAAAGACATTAAATTACAAGAAATTAAGTTAGAGCATGGAAAAAATATTTTTATGATAAAAAATTAAATTATAAATATATAATATGTGACACCCCTACAATTTACAATAAAATAATCTAGAATAAAATGCATGCAACACTGAGTGTATGTGAAACAACACTTTTTTATTTAAAGGATATTGTTATAGCCTACATGTTAAACAATATTTTTCCTCTTATATGAATTGAATTTTAAAATATTAGTACACACGGTTTCAATCACTAAGATATTTAGAGTCTAGTATGATCTACATAATTTTTGGTGAATAGTAACATTACCCTTTGGAATAATAATGTTACCCTTATGAATTGTAATATGAAAAATATGAATATTAAATCATCCAAATAAACAGTAACCTCACCCATGAATGTATATTTATAATTTAGTAATTTTATAAGTGAAAATATGATCATTTTATAAGTAAATAATTTTTTAAAAAAATTACAAATTGAGCCATAAATATTTAATTTCAATATTATGTTGAATTTTATAATTTAAATGAAAATTTATTTTTTAAAAATGTAATATAAAATTTATTTTGTCTTATTTTTATAATATATTTATATGAAACCTTAATTAGTTTTTCAATGTGTTATAATATTCTTTATTGTTTCAAAGTTGTTATTTTTTGAATGAATTATGATTTTATTTAAAAATAAATTTATCATATTTAGAAATTTCGTTTAATTAGTTGGTGTTATTTTTTTAATTATAAAAATAAAAAAAATATTGGTGTGAATATTTTGGGTTTTTAGTAAAATACTTCAATTTTCATGAATAATCAAATACGGTAATTTATGAAATCAAATAAATACATTAATTGTTGAGTCAGAGGTGACGTTATTTTGAGGTAAGAACTCTTGGTTCAAAATCCAAAGTAGTAATTAGTGTGTTTAGTCATAATAACCATGAATATTTATTTTCTTTAGAAAAAAAATAATAGGAAACCCCCCATGTCCTCAACTATAAATACCACCCAACCCCCTCTTCTCCTCATACCACTCAAGATTAGAGAATTGACTAAATTCTTCTCAACACACTTCCCAAGACTCTTCCCCTTGTCCGAGATGTCTTGGTCACACCAAAATTCCAAAACCAAATTCTTTAAGGTGTATCTCAAGGAAAATACATCAAGAGGTAAAAATCCTATTTCATTTTATTTTATTTTATTTTTGATTCTATTTCCATTATTATACTCTCTTATTCTCCCCTTATCCAAGACGTATGAAACTATACTATCATATATATACATCAATGTTATCATTTTTATGGAATCATTATTCAACAATCTTCTTCTCCTATCCAACTTATTTAAAAAAAGATAAACATCGTCTATGATTTTTCCATTTATAGAAATCTTGGATTCTGCACATTCATTTTCCATTACCACCTTCATGGATGGTCATAAAACCAGTTTAATTGTGGAAAGTATTTTAAATTTTATTATATAACCACTTTTAGGTTCTGTATTTAACATATATTAATAATATTAAACTATATATCGAAAATACTTTGTTATTATCGAACAACCACCCAAATGATCGAAATCAATATCATTGCTGTTGTTTATAATGATTAATCATCATATAGGAGAAAAATTATTTATGGAATCATTTAATGTTATGGAAAAATATTAATACAATTTCTATCCACATCTATAGTTTCTCTTCCATTCTAAAATAAAATCCATTACTAACCGACCATGGAAACCTTGAAAAGCACGCAATCGAAAAATTGGAAATAATAAAATATTATTTATAAATTGGTGGAATGATGTTATAAAACTATCATATAAGGTGTTAAAAACAATAATATGTTTCTGTAAAATATTAATAATACTCTTTTAATGATCATACAGGAGGTTTAAACACATTTGAATTAAGAGGAACATGATGTAATGAAATTATTAACCCAATTTCAATTCATTAGATGAAATTTATACTTAATTAATTATATGGTACTAAGATTATTTTTGAAATTAAATTTTTATTATATTATTTTATATAATGTATATTTACATTTTATACACTTATTTCCTTAATTATATTATTTATCACTTCAATTATATTATATTAATATCTGAATTTTATTTTAAAATCCTCTTTTAATCTTCAAATTTTACCAAATTCAAAAGGCTTGATTTTACGAAACTATTATTATTTTCAAATTTTTTTCTAGTTAATGGTAATTATTTATGATGAAGGGTGGTACCAATATCTCCCTCCAATTAATTGGGTATGTATAAGTTTGAGTTCATCGATATGGTTACTCCATGTGCAACTGTGACGATTACACCATAAGGATGACTTGAGGGTTACATTGTAATGTACCCACAATGGTTACAAATCATAATGTATCCATGATGGTTATAATATAAATTAATTAATTCACCCAATATACCTTTATGTTTCTTTTATGTTTACTATGTTTTATGGAAATCTCAATATTCACAAAGTATGTATATATGGGTGAGAAGTATGTCTTTATGAAAATCATTTTAAATTTTTATAAGTATGTGTGGACTAATGGTTTCTCTGATTATATTTAAATCCCGTGAAGTGATTTTTTTACTCATCCCAAGTGATAAAATTCTATCACAGGTTGTATGTTTGGTTAAGAGAAAATGATAATCCAAGAATAATATTGTGAAGACTTTTAATGAATAGAATTCATGTTTTTATTTAAAATTTTTTTATTATAATTGAAATAGATACTATTTTAGAAGTATAACCGTTTTATTCTTGTGGGTTGATATGAATGGATTATTTACTAAATTTTAAAAATTATAAAATGAAATTATATTTGGAAATGTATTAAATTAAATTCTAAAGTAATTAACCAGTATTTGTAATGTTGGAAGGCCAGGTCCTTATAATTGGTATTAGAGCTGGTTTTGATAACATTAGTGGTTAGGACGATGTTAATAGAATACCATAAATTATTCTCACTATATATTTAGGTGGATATTTATAGAATTTTATGATTACCATGTTTATTCATCTAATATATTCCTTTTTAGAATTTTTTTCAGCTGATTAAATATGTAAGCTGAAGTAGCAAGGCACCGAGATGATGATATCTTTATGAATCTGCAACCAAGAATGGGGGAATTGGAACCAATTAGATTGTGATGATAATGGATTAGTTAAAATTTCCAATAATTGATAGTGGAATCCATGATGGTAAATAATTATAGATACCAAAATAGAACATGCTGATAATGGAACATTTAATGAGGCAACACCCTCCTTCTTTCAGTGGATCTTCTAAATGAGTGGTAGCTGAATGATAGATTAAAGACCCTAAAAATATATTTGATATCCTTTGGTGTTAAGAGAATATAAAATTTAGTCATTCCATTTATCATTTTGAAGGTGATAAAAACATGTAGCGGTGAATGGTTCAAAATATCAATGATAGCTATAAGATCAATTCCTTGGAATGGAAGGAAATTAGAAAACATTTCTTTGAAAAAAAAGTTTAAGGTGGTTTGAAATATGTTGTAAAAGAAATTCCTTGATTTGAAGAAAAATAATTAAGAATCAGTATCCTTTTATGAAGAAAACATCAAATAACTATAATGGTATGCTCTAAATCTTATTCTGTATCTTGATTTTAAAATCCATCATTTTTAATCTTCATTAAATCTTAGATATCGAAAGGTTTTATCCGCTCATGAAGTCAAAATTTATGGGAAAATCCTTCAATGTAATGAGAGGGTAAAAATTTTATTTTCATGATGATCACTTGTACTTTGAAAATATGACGAAGTAGAGGTCCATATGGAATGGGATGGGTAAGAATAAATTAATGAATTTTGAATGTAAGAAAGTCCAGTTTCTCATTTGTGAAAAGTGTGTTAAAAAAATAACCCTGGGGAATGCCTTTCCCAAATTGGGATGTGTTTTTCATGTGTTATGTTTAGACATACGACCTAGGATTGTAATGAAAATGATCCTAAGATTAATCCTAATAAAAAATATATAATGAGTTTTAAATGTTGTGAGATGGGCCTTTATGATATTATTTACCAAAAAGAATGATTATAATGATGTAAAGCAGCCAGATTATAAG
Organism: Viscum album; assembly: GCA_963277665.1. Taxonomy (NCBI): domain Eukaryota; kingdom Viridiplantae; phylum Streptophyta; class Magnoliopsida; order Santalales; family Viscaceae; genus Viscum; species Viscum album. Next base: position 609,267,131 of record OY728127.1, read on the forward strand.
AGGAAAGGAGCAAGGAGATCATTTTTTACTACGTCAGTAGTTGTCAGTCCAACCAATGAATAGGTATCAGGTGCGCTATTTTTTTACTATTATTATTCTAATGTCTAGTTTGATATGGTTTTTACACATTCCTTTATTTGATATAAATTTTCTATTAAATTGGAACATTCAAAACATGAAATGAGACTCAAACTTATTGTTTAAATAGAAGGGGAAATATTAAAGAAAAAAGTCATTATAAGAATCTTCCAATTTTTATCTGTGGAACTAAATTACCTGAAAACCATTTTTTTTCCCATACTTTAGTTTTACGTTATCATTGGTATGGATAGGATTTTGGGTTATCATGCTATGATTGATTGTAGAGATAAAAGGTTTTTTTTATAAAGGTATTCAGTTTGAATATAATAATGAACTCATTAAATTGATAACATATTAGGATGATTAGAAACAATTATTTGATGGAAATGAAAATTATCTTTCTCATATTGTTGATAATAAGAGAACTATTTAGATTAATGATGTTTCAATGGTAAGTTAATTCCTTGATTTTCTTCTTGATGAGTTACCAGGTTTTAGACATGATCAGGAAGTTGAATTTACTACTGACATGGTTCCTTGTGCAAAGACAATTTCAAAACCCTGTTACCGATTGACTAAAGTGGAACTTATTGAATTTTAAAATCAATTGTAGTAGATTCTTGATAATGGATTCATTCATCCACGAACTTCACCCTGGGGTTATCTTATTTTGTTCATTAAAAAGATATATGGTTCCATGAATATTTTCATTTATTATAGAGAATTGAATAACATTACTGTTAAGAATATGTTTTGATTACCTCATATTGATGAATTGTTTCATCAACTCTAGGGAGATCAGTATTTTTCCATGATTGACATGAGATCTGGGTACCATCAGAAAAATGTGAGGGAGGATAGCTTCTCTAAAATATATTTTCATACTAGAGATGGGAAATATGATTTTTCATTATTCCCTATAGATTGAAAAATTACCCTTCATATTGATGAATCTTATGAATAATATATCTTGTGAATATTTAGATATATTTCTTTTCAAGATTTATTGATGATATTTTGATCTTTTAAAAAAGTTATTAGGATCATGAAAACAGTTATGGATTTTTCTAAAAACACTCAAAAAAAAATTATAATGAAAATTTAGCAAATGTGATTTTTGGTTGCAACAGATTTCTTCTGTTGGGAATAGTATGAATAAAATGGTATAATATTTGATCTAAAAAATCCTGATGATTGTCCAAGACCTAAAAATGTTACATAGATTCATATTTTTCTAGGATGAGCATGGTATTACAGATGGTTTGTTTAAAACATTGTTCAGTTTTCAAGCCCGCTAACTATGTTTACATGAAAAGGAGTTAAATTTATTTGGGTAAAAAAATGTGATTTTGTTGTCAGGAACTGAACAAGAGATTGGTGATTTCTCCAGTTTTGTCCCAATATTCTGGAATTGGTGAATTTATCATCTACCATTATGCTTCATTTAATGGACATGGGTGTGTTTTTATGTAGAATGATTATGTAATTGCTTATGGTTTAAGAAAACAGAAACCTAATGAGTTAAATTATCTCATATATGATTTGTTATTAGATGATATGGTTTTCACTTTAAAAATTTTGTGGCATAATTTATATGGATCCAAATGAAAAATATATATTGACCATAAAATAATGAAGTATTTATTCACGTAGAAGGAAATAAACATGAGGCATAGAATTTGGGTTGAACTGGAAAATGAAAATGATTTCAAGATCAATTACCATACTGGAAAAGAATAGAATGTTATTGATTCCTTGAGTTTAAAACATAATGAATCATTAACCATGTCACATTGGGAACATAAACCCCTGATTAATGATTTGATGATTTTTGTCTTTGAAGTTGTTGGTGTAGGAAATTTCTTAGTTTTTTTTTCAAGTGTTTGTACAATCATCTCTATCATATATAATCAAACAAGTGAAGCAGGAATATTGTGGGTTACAGAAAAAGGGAATTTTTTTTAAATTGCTATGTATTTGGAATATAACATTGATAAATATTATGTTTCATTATTTTGAAATAGATTGTGTGTGACTTATGTTCCTCATATGATGAAATAGTTATTATTTTAAGCTCATAGTTCTCCATTTTTAGTTCATCTTGGAAGTACTAAGATGTAAAAAGAACTTTCGATGTAAAATCCCAAGTAAATAAAGAATATGACATTCTCATATTTATTAATATTTTTGAATTAAATATTGATTATTCTTAAAATGGGAGTCTATTTATGATATCATAATCACATGCAATAACAAATTTCTCTTAAATCTTACATTTCACACAATGTTGAGTTATCCCAATAAATAATATTGTAATATTATTTTTTTAAATAGTAGTTAAAGCCTAGATGTTTTATTGGAAGCAATGAACAAAAATAACTAAATTATGATTATATATGTTTCTTAAATATCTTTACATTTATCACATAAATTTTGCAGGCTTTAAATGTGAATGAATCCAATTTTAAGCATGAAATACTTCAATATACTATAAAAGGTTGTTTTACCACTTTTTGATGGAGAACCAATTTTTAATCTAGTTTTTCTCACTTTTATATATTATATTTGACAAAATAAAATTCTTATTTAGAATGGGTACATCAAAATTTACATAGGGTAAATTCTTTGTATTTTTTGGAAGAAGATCATTTTTAATAAATAGTGAAAAATACTGCATTTTAAGTTAAAACTCTCTTTTCATCAAATTTATTTATATAGTAATATTATATTTTAAATGGTTTTCAAGTTTCATTGGATTATATTTTTAAAATTTAGTCCAATATTAGTCATTGTAAGTAATTTCACTTTGAAATTTGAAATAAACACATACCAATCTTTTTGTAGTTTTTACTTCTTAAAAACATGCTTTCTAGTTTTGACAACATAAATTAATTTTAAAATAATTTATGAAAATTAAATTATTTGGATATGGTAAAATAGACCTTGTTTTTGAATTCAGAATATTGAATTTATCTTATGGTGATTTTTTGTTATTTTTCTTAAAACGTTTAATTTTTCATGAATAGTGAAAAACACTGCATAGTTTTTAAAAAACTACTTTTTCATTTAAATGAAATTTAACCACTTCTGTGAATTGAATTTCAAAAATCTGAATTACATGGTTGTAATCAGTAATTAAAATTTTGTTCAATAGGATGAATGTATTTTTTTTCAAAAATACTAACATTTTATTTTTATTTACAAAGTTAAAGGTAAATAGGGTAATTCATGGTATGAATAATATTATAATAATATAAAAATACCTTAACACTTGTCCTAACCATATTTTATGAGTCATGGACGACCAATAAAATACATGGGTGGAACTTTTGGCCTTTGAAATCCAATTAGGTAAGATAATGTTGTTAATAACTTTTTATTTAAAGTAAAAATAAAAATATCATAAACATGAATCTTTTTACTAAAACAATTTTTTTTGGGGTTTTATAATTTATATTTTTGACTATAAATAGTCATTATAAATATAAAAATATTTCCAACATCATGGTATATTATTTATAATTTTTATACATCAAATAATGAAATTTGTTTATGATGCAATGATGATGCAGTTTTTACCTTATTAATGAATGTTTTAAAGAAAATGAGATTATAAAAATTAAAATAAATTTATTTTAAAAATATTTATGCCATACAAGAATTTTAGGGAAGAGTATGAATTTTTATATTTATATTAATGAAGTTTTTTTTCAAAATAATCAAGTTGATTTGGATTTGATAAAAACTCATGATATGTATAGTATTTAAATTGACATAAATGAGTTATTAAAACAAATATTATTTTCTAAAATAATATATTAATCCTAAAAATATATTATTCTACCAAATTACATAGATAAGGTTTATAATTTCATTAATGAACAACTTGTGGTTCTATAGTCATTTTATGGTAACAATATTAACCATATAGAGAGAATGCACAAGAAGACATGGTAAGAGTCAAATTAGTTAACTGAGGGTTAATGCTAAATGATAAGGTAAATTTCGAAACAAAAACTTGTATAAAACCTATTGTTTGAGATAATTTCTAATACTATTCAACTTATATTATAATTTAATGAGTTATGGAACTTTTGAAACTGAAAATACTTTTTTAATAAAATAATACTTTCAAACTTTCCTAAAGATCCCATCTTTCCCTTTATAAAAGGCCATCACCTCTAACCCTTACTCACACCTCTCAAGCCCCCTTGGCTTGTCCAACCTCTTCTAAAATATCCTCCCAAAATTACCCTATTCATACTAGAATCCTTCCCCTAGGTAGATGGAAATTCAAGAAAACCTTCTCATTCAAACCAAAGGGAGTTACTTGATTTAAAAGTAACTTCTCCTCTCATGTTCTTTCCTGTTATTTTCCTTATATACTACCTATTCTATTTTTATTCCTTGATTACATAACAAAACTAGTATCCTCAATATACTTGTTTCTTGTTATGATTATTATTCAAAATAAACTTGCATGTAATTCCATATAATGGGTATATAACATTCAGTTTCTGTGGGCGGCGAACTATTGCATAATGAATCAATGATTGTTCAATATTCACCTACCACATCTTATGGTGGCCATTATGATGGAACTGTAACTATATATTATATTTATGATAACTTTATTATTATTTAATTCTCTTTTATAATATACCTTTATTCTTTTCATGTTGTATATATATGATAATTTCATTTGAGGAAGTGCGGACTACCACCCCCTCAGAGTGATATGACTCGTTCATGCTATACATGAAACGTATAAGGTAAATAATTAATGAACATATGTAACATATATAACATAGATATTATAATGGGATTATAATATACCGCTGTATCATTTAGTTTTCATTCCATTAAATATGAAAAAGAATTGAATGTAGTGTTCATGTGTACGTATAACCTACCATCTCCTGGAACGATGCTTTTGATTTCTTATATACAAATGTTATGGAATATTATAAATACATATATGCTGGATAAATATGATATATATGATATCTAAATCGTGAATATCATTCTTGAGATATTTTAATTTTTACCTCATGGAGAATTCGTAATAATAACAAGTACATTTGTTTACTCAAGTTCTGAACATCGACGAAATGACTGATATGAACTCAAATTATTAAATAATTTTTATATCTAGGTAATAAGTGATATAAAAGGAATAATAAAAATAAAAAAAAAAATTCTAGTAGAAATTAACTTCTGTTTATTTTCTGGATGAAAAAGGAACATATATGACAAATCAGACTTGAGATAAGGGACTTCGTCTCAATATCCTTTCATTAAGGCGTGTTTTTTATAATATAAAACTCTTTATTTTATACAGTGTATAATAATTCCCGTTGAATTTTATTTTTATTAAAATAAAATATTTTTTCTACAAAACGTCTTTCTAAAAAAATAAATGTTTTTTAAGGTATGCGTCTACAAGGACTTCTCCACCACCATAATCGTTATTTGGCATCCTCTATAAGACATCATGTTTTAAAAATTATAAAGAACCCCCTTATTCCATTTTATGGTGTTTTGGTATTGAAAATGTATTTGGAAATTGATTAAGTATTATGATATATTTAAATAATATCTTGTTATTTTAAATTAAATGTTATTACTAAAATGTTGATATTTAAAATATTTTATTTGTTATGATTAAGAAATGGTACTTGGACATTGGATGGGTGGTTACATGATTAACCAAATGATAGGTGTTTCAACGATAAACCAAGGACAAGAGATTACGTTACGACCTCTAATGCATTGGGTAAGTAATTTTACCTTATGGCTATTCCATTTTGTGATATGTGTGGAAGTCGGTCGTATGGTTATTCCATTTAAGTATGTTTATGTCCCAAGTTATCTATATATGTTATGTTTGATTTCTATGGGTTTTATGGTAATATTTTGGTTACAAAAGGGTAAGCAATGAGATTTTATTTAGTGAATAGTATTTACTACTTCGTAAAGATGACTAGTATTACTTATGATAATGTATTCATGTTTTAGTTGTTGTTTTGAAAAACTAACAGTTTTCATTTTTTGTGTATCCCTTATTGATATTTTTATGCTCATCCTATATTTTTGAAATGTTTTTCATAGGACTTATCGAGGAATATGGTGAAGGATGTGATCAAAGAAAATTCATGATGATTAAAGCATGGAACTAAATAGGTTTCTTATATTTTAAGAGTTTTTCTTTTATGAAAAAGATGGATGATGGGTAGAATTATCTACAAGTAATATTCAAATTGTTAGGTATATATTATGACCTAATTCTATAAATCTTTAAACCTGAAAAGATCCTCAATGTGAATTATTATCTTAATTCATGATTATTTAATGTTTAGGGTTGGGGCCCAATAGTTGGTATCATCGGTCGATGTATACATCATTAGGAGTAAGGATATTGTTAAATTAATATCCGTAAAATACTTTTAGTTTATGGGAAGAATGAAATGGTATAGTATTTTAAATTTACCATGTTGCTTCACATAATATATTTTGGAGTTCAGAATGGTTTTCTGTAGATGAAACATGACAGTAGTGCTGGAAAGGCATACATAGGATAATAACCTTCCAAATCAGCATCCCTAGATGGTTGGAATCAAAACAGAATAGTTTGTTACAGCAATGGAATAGTTAACTCAGGATACAAATGGTGGTGGTATCCATGCACGGGATCAACCATATCAACCCCGGTGGAATATGTCTATAGTGGAGCATTTCATGAGGCAACATCCCCCATCATTCAGTAGAACATCTAACCCTGTTCTAGAAAAAGGGTTCATCAAAGCACTCGAAAATATTTTCAATGGCATGGGTTGTACAGACAATCAAAAGGATAGTCATGTTGTTTTTTGTTTTGAAAGATAAGTCGATCAGTGTTGGTGGATGGTTAATAATATTGGGGATAGTGTGGAGACTGATTCCATTTGTTGGGAATAATTCAAAGGTTTGTTTCTTAAGAAATATTTTCCTTTGGAGGTTTGACTTAGGATTGAAAATCAATTCTTGGAATTAAGGTAGGATGATGACTCAATGGGTTCTTATGAAGAAAAGTTCACTCAAATGGAAAGGTAGGCTCTACATTTCATCTGAGATCTTTATAGTAAGGTAAATAGAATTTAATCATAACTAAAGAAGCTATATCAATGATCATTAAGATCTCGTGAATTAAAAATCTATGAGAAACCTTTTAGACGTGTCGAGAAAGTAGAAATGGAGTTCTCTAATGATCAGTTGTTCTAAGAGAGCGAGAAGAAGAAGAGGTTTAGTTGGCAAGAAAAAGGAAATAATTCATTAAATAAGCATGGAGGTAAGAAAATTAAATTTTCATCAAGTGAGATGTGTGGTAAAAATCATCCTGTAGAATGTTTATCAATGTTTGGAAAGTTCTTCTATTGTGTTAAGATAAGTCATATTTCTCGTAATTATAAGGAAGATGATCAAGAAAGCAACGAAAAGCTAGTGGTAAGATGTTTTAGTTGAAATAAGATTGGGCATTATCCCAATCTATTTCCAAAGTTGATTACCCATGGTAGAAACCCAACAGAAAAAAAGAAGAAGGGTGGGGAAAAATATTTTTATACTACTAAGGTTGATGTGGGACCATTAAATGAAGTGGTATCGGGTTCTTGTTTTTTTAGATTATGCCAACGTGATATTTGATTCAAGGTCTACACATTCGTTCTTTTCTATGAAATATTCTAGAAAATTCGGAATTCCATCTCAAGATATGAATCCTAAACTTAAGGTAAAAAAACATATGGGAAATTTTGAGTAAAAATGAAATTATAAGAATATTTCTATCATTTGTTTGGGAAATAATTTACCTGCATACCATGTTGTTTTTCCTCTAGTAGAGTTTGATGTAATTTTGTGAATGGTTTGGCTTTCTGTATACCATTCTAAGATTGAATATAGTGAAAAAGTGGTTTGCTTTCAGACAAAAATTCATATTGGGTACAAAAATTAACCCTTATCTCTGATAACATATCAGGATGCTGAGAAACTAGTGAAAGATGTTAATGAATGTTACCTTTCACATATTGCTGAAAGCAAAGGAACTGTTCAGATTAATGATGTTCCAGTAGTAAATGAGTATCTTGATGTTTTTTATTATATGTTTCTAGGTATAATACCATATCAGGAAGATGAATTTAATGTTGACTTAGTTTTTGATGCAATGCCAATTTTAGAACCCCCTTATCGAATGGCTCAAATTAGACTTTTAGAGTTTAAGAAGACATTGGAGGAGTTATTAGATAAAGATTTATTTCAACCTAGCACATCACAATGAGGTTTTAATGTCTGGTTTTTTAAATATAAAAATGGTTCAATGATACTTTTCATTTATTATAGATAATTGAATGAAAACACTGTTAAGAACTAGTATTATTTTCCTCATATCGATGATTTGTTTGATTAGAACCAGGGAGATCAGTATTTTTTGAAGATTGACTTGAGGTTAGGGTACCATCAATAAAAAGTAATTGAAGTAGACAATCTCGAGACAATATTTTGTACAACATATATCCATTATTAATTTGTAGTTATGACTTTTGGTTTAACCAATTCCCCTGTTGTATTTATGGATCAAATGGATAGAATTTTCAATGAGTTATTAGATAAGTTTTTGGTTTTGTTTATTGAAAATATTTTGGTTTATAATAAAATTAAGGAGGAGAATGAATGTCACTTATGGTTTGTTTTTAAAAACATAAAAAAATTATGGGTAATTCATCATGTTAGAGTTTTGGTTACAAAAAATTTCATTCCTTGGTCACATTGTTTCAAAAAATTGCATAACTGTTGATCCTACTAAAACAGAAGTTGTTGAAGAATGGCCAAGACCTACAAATATTACCTAGATTCGTAGTTTTCTTGGTTTGGCGGGTTATGAATGAAACTTTATTGAGAATTTTTCACTATTATCTAACCCACTAACATAGTTAACTCGAAAAGGTAATAAATTTCTCTGGGAAAATGAATGTCATGATTTTTTTTAGGAATTTAAAAGAAGATTGGTAAATGATCCAGTTTTGGTATTACCTTCCAGAAATGGTGAGTTTGTTATCTTCGGTGATGCTTCATTGAAAGGACTTTTTTGTGTCTTAATGGGGAATGATTGGGTAATTTCTTATGCATCATGTCAGTTGAAAACTTATGAGTTAAATCACTCTACACATGATTTGGAATTAGCTGTTGTTGTTTTATCGTTAAAAATTATAATGAATCCTCTGTTAGGATTAAAATGTGAAATGTATACTGACCAAAAACATTTGAGGTATATATTCACTCCGATTTAATTGAACATGAGACAGAAGAGATGGATGGAATTAATCAAAGATTATTATTTCAGGATTCATTACCATCTAGGAAAGGAAAATAAAGTGGCTGAAACATTGAATCTAAAATTTAATGCTACATTAACCATGTTACAATTATAAAAATATCCTTTTATTAACAATTTTATGAATTTTGGATTGGAAGTTTTTGGTGTAAGGAATTAATCTATTTTGTTTCAGGTGTCAGTGAAATCATATCTCTCATACCGAATTAAGAAAGCGCAAAAGGAAGATAGTGAGTTGTAGAAAAAGATATAGTTAGATTATAAGGGTAAGATTCAATAATTTAACATTGACATTGATTATATTTTGATATTTTCAAAGAAATTATTTGTTCATTGTGATTCATAGATGAAAAATGAGTTGTTATGTGAATCTCCTAGTTCTCAGTTTTTAGTTAATCCAGGTAGTGCTAAGATGTATAGGGATATTTGGGAGTATTAATGGTGGCATGGAATGATAAGAGATATTTCTTACATTACTATGAAGTGTTTAACTTGTCAATGGGTTAATGAAGAGTGTATGTTACCGAAAGAGATGATTCAACCATTACCAGTGACAGAGTGAAAATAGGAAAATGTTTCCATGGATTTCATAGTGAGATTACCAAAGGCATCTCAAGGTAACAATGCAATTTGGGATATTATTGATCAATTGACTAAATCTGTTCATTTTTTCCTATTCGAGAAACTCTCTCTCTAGATCAATATTCTTGATTCTATATTAAATATATAGTAAGGTAACAATGATTTCCCCTCTCTATTATATCCTATCGGGATCTGAGGTTCACATCTAACTTTTGAAAAGGCTTTCATAAGTCACTGGGTGCTGAATTAAATTTTAGTATAGCATTTCATCTTCAATCAGATGGGCAGTCAGAATGAAAAATTTAGACCTTAGAGGATATGCTATGTTCTTTTTCAATGGATTAATAGGTAAGTTGAGACCAACATATTTCTTTTATTGAGTTTACTTATAATAACATTTTTCATTCTAGTATATAGATGGCACCATTGGAGGCATTATATGGGAAGCGGTGTCGAACTTTAGATTTTTGGGATGCATTAGGTGATAGGAAGATGAGGGGACCAGAATTTGTAAATGTGATTGTAGAGAACGTTCAGTTGATATAGAAACACATGAGGACAGCTCAAAGCAGGCAGAAAAGTTATGCAGCTAATCGAAAGAAGGATCTTTCTTTCAAGGTAGGTGATTAGGACTTTCTAAAAGTTTTTATATGGTAAAGTGTGATGAATTTTGGTATTAATGGAAAGATATGATCTAGGTTCATTGGACCCTATGAAATCCAAGAAAAAGTTGGATCATTTTCCTACAGTGTGGCTTTACCTACAAGATTATCCTATGTACACAATGATTTTCATGTTTCAATGTTGAGAATGTATATGCTGGATCCATATCATGTTTTGAGTCCATATGTAGTTCAGTTGTATGTCAATCTTACTTATGTGGAAAAACCATTCCATATTTTTGACCAAAGAGAGAAAGTGTTGCAGAATAAGGTAATTCATCAGGTAATGGTTTAGTGGAAAAACCATATGGTTGAACAGGAGACATGGGAATCTGAAATGTAACACCCCGAGATTTTATGATAAGTATTCTTTTTAATTTATCTGATTTCATGTATGCTACACCAAGATTATCTTGTGTTATACGCAACACCATATTAGCTTGCAGTATACGCAACACAATTCTTAGATCGTGTTATACACAATTTCAAGTTCATTTGATAGAAGTTATTCTACGCAACATTGAGTGTGTATATATATATATATATATTCAATTTATAAATGATATATAGTTGTATTTTTTTATATGCAACAACAAAGGAGTCTTTCACTACACGCAACCCTGACTTGGCTTTCATTACACGCAATCGCGGCCTTCCTCGATACCGTGTGTTGTACACAGAACCGGGTTTCACTAAACAATGATATATGGTTATAATATTATCACGAACTAGCTGTTATTAATAGTATTAACCACATTTTGAATATTATAACATTATTATTCATCTTATAAATTTTATAAAACATTTTATTTGAACGAAATAAATGTTTCGGGTAAAATAAGTATTTTTCAAAAAATGCAGTTTTGTCCCCTTTTGATGGAGCACCCACTTTAAATCTAGTTTTTGACATGTTTATAAGTTCAATTTTACAAAATAAAATTATTCTTTGGAATAATGATATAAAATTTTACCTTGGATAAAATTTTCATATTATTCTGATAACTTTCATATTTTAATGAATAGTAAAAACACGCTATATTTTAGTTAAAAAAAACTTTTTTCATCGTAATAATTTATGTGGTTAAATTCTAATATTGAATGGTTTTAAAGTATAAATAGAATATATTTTTACCATTTAATATAATTTATTTCATTATCATTGATTTTACATTGAATTCGTAGGTTAAATCAATTCAATCTTTTGTAATGTTTTAAACAAAAACTCGTTTTCTTTCGACAACGGGATTAATTTTAATTTAATTTCTGCAACATTTGTGTATTGAATTTTGAAAATTGTATTCCATATTTGGAATAAGTGGGTCCAAATTATGTTAATAAGCTACTTCTTATTTTTGGGCTTTATGAATATTACTTACGGTAAATTTTATTTACCATAGTTAAAGGTCAATTGGGTAATTAAGGGTAAATATAAGATTATAAAATTAACCTAACACCTGCCAAAAATCCTATTGGATGACTAAAAGTAGACCCATATCACCTAAGGGTCGGATTAGAATCATTTATTGGACTTTTTTCCATGAAAATAATTTAATTATTATTAAAACCAAAGAAAGTGACAACATGTCACTTTCTTAAATCTTATAAGTATAATAGTTTTAATTTATTGATAAAATTAATGAAACTTCGAACATGAATAGTCTCAAGAAATAGAATAACATTATCTACATCATATGAATTAATTTATAATTTTTATGGATTAAATAATTATCATTAAAGGTGAAAAAATAGTGATGTTGAAATTACTTTATTAAGATAAATATCAAATAAATGGTTTTAAAAATATTAAAATAAATAATATATGAATTATTTAATGCACTCCACTAATTTTTTAGATATAAATGACATGTTATGAATCTATTAGATTTTTTATTTAGAACATATCTTCTGTATATTGTTTATTTAAATTCAAATAAATGAAAAGTGTCAAAATTTACACTATTGTTATTTTATAATAATAACATATTATAAAATTGTTTAAAAATCACAAAAATATTTAAAAATTATAAATTTATATTTATATGGTCTAAAATTTCATAAAGTGTCAAATTATGGAAAATTCACAATACATATGTAATTATTTATAATAATTTAAAATTTAGAATATTATTACCACAAATAAAATTAAATTGATAAATAAGGATAAATCAAGTTGATAATGTTTAAAATAGATTCCTAACATGTATAACTTTTATTGGTTGATGATATTACAACCCTATCTCATATAATATTTGTATATGAGTCATTTTGGAAGTCTTTATATGGGTTTGGGATTTAATATAAACTAATATTTCTTATATTTCCAATGGTGCCCCTCTCCTCCCTTATAAAAAAGCACCTCCTCCCTCTCTTCCTCAAACCACTTTGAGCCTTCATGCTCGGCCAAAACCTGAAAAATTCTCTCCTCCACTTCCCTAGAAACATCCTAGAGGTCCTGGTCTTCTTCAAAGACCAATTTTAGTGCCCTAAGAGCAGGTCTCAAAGAGGCGCTTCAAAGAAGAGGTAATGTCTGTTACTGATTCATTCAAATTTATTTCTTCTTCCACTTCTTCTTATTTAGTTGTTTCATTATGAAGTAATAACATCAGTATGAATAATATACTTATATGTTATTATAAGTATGAAATAACCCTATTTCACCATCGATACATCCTACGGAAAACGAAATCACCGCGCGTGCGTACGTACGGAATACCGTCTCCATGTCGTGGTGTAATCTGTTTTCCAACAACACCTTACTTGGATGGGTATAATGGTGTAAAGAAGAACTATACATAGTTATTATAAAATCATACTGATTCTAATATATTTTATCATCCACTCCAATTCAATTCAATAATTATGGGAATGATATCATCGCTCGTGCGTACGTACGGACTACCGTCTCCACAACGCGATGAGATTCATTCTCAATGATTAACCATTCATGAATGATTATAAAGTATATATAATAAGTAATCATGAAATATATAACATAATAATGATACTGGATTTATGTATATATATATATATATGTATGTCATCCAATTAATTCTATTCAATTCAATAAGGAAACGAAAACAGCGTTCATGCGTACGTACGTCCTACCGTCTCCATGAACGGTGTATTTCATTCCAATTATTGATCCATCATATATATATATATATATGCTGAATATATATTACCTATATATCATTTTTTACATTCTGAAATTAAGTAAATAAGGTTATAAGTAATAATATCAAGAACAACAAGTCCAAACATGTACGATAAATAAAACGATTTTACCCAAAACGCTACTTTAACATGGAACTTACAAAAGAACGGGTAATATAAAGTCATAAGTGAACCATATATGATATCATAACAATGAATATGATTCTGTAATAAGTAAATGACATTATTTAAATCATTATACAGGAGGTTCAGATACATATGAAGCATATCGGACATAAGGTAAGGGATAACATTTCCAAATCTCATTTTTATCCGAGATTGTTTATTCGTAAGTATTTACTGGGGTTATATTTATCATCCATGTCCTTGTTTTCAAAAAAAAAATCATGTATTTTTAATGTCCTTTTTACCCATTTTTTACATTTAGTACATGGTATGTATGGAATCTTTCTTTTACGAGGTACTTTTTGACTTTTCCGGCAAAAGTACGAGAAGAATGTTTTTTTAACTTATACGGCACGAATAGATTTTTATGGTTTTATAAAGTCTTATTTTCATGATGTTTCCTCCAAAATATTTCAAGACTATATTCAACAAAATATTTTTATTTTCAAATTTCATGACGTTTTGTGAAAAGAAAATGATTTTAAAGAAGAAAGGATATGTTCCTCAATAATTCATTTCAAGTGTTTTATCAAAACCATTTTCCATCTAAGAAGACATTATTTCATATGTGTATGTTTCAAGTATAATGTCTCTATGATTTACATGGTTTCACTTCTCTTATGATGAAATGATATCCATTTATTTTATATGGATTATGTTATGATGGGATGATGTTTATGAAACCCATTTTATTCATTGGGTTATGATGAATGATTTATGTTTAATTTGTGGCACAAGTAAGAATGATTTCATTATGAGATGGGTGGGACCTATATCTCCCTCCCATGCATTGGGTAACGATTTATATCTCATGAGATAGACATGGATGGAACGGTAAGTTAATCTGGTTCAGTGTTACAGGACTGAAATGAGGAGTGAACTCGATTCAGAAAGGGACTTTGTCTACTAAGATGGTCTTGGCAGCAATGCCTTGGATACTATGGAAATCATAACAAGTGCTGAATGGTTTCCAAAATTACATTTTTCTCCCATGCTATTTTATTTTGATTGATGTTCCTTTATGATATATTCCTTACGTACTTCCAAGATTTATGTCTTTGCTCAAGGTTTTAATGTTTAGATTTCATGTTCAAGTTTTTGCTTTCAAATGTTTATGGATTGTTTATGTTCTCTATGTTTTCCCTTACTGAGCATTTGAGCTCACCCTTTTTATGTTATATTTTCCCTAGGAAATAATGAAAGGTTTTAGGTATGGAAACAAAAAAGGGAAGATTGTTATGGGATATGTTGAAGATCTTTCAACATGATTAGATGTTTATATTCAGAGTTTCTAAAGACCCTAAACTATTAGGGTCCTTGTGTGTCTTTTTTGTTATGTATTAAGTATTCCACAAAAGTAATGTAATGTCCACGTACGTCAGGAATCGGGTCTCTAAAGTTGGTATCAGAGGAAAGGTTTATTCAACCTTTGGAAACATGGATGCGAGAACTTTAGTGAGATCCCTATAGATATTTCTAAGGTCTGTCTAGGGATGTCCCTAAGGATAAATATACGTATAGGTTATAGTACTATAATTGTGCTAATGATCATAGAATTAAACCTAAGATGTTAGATATTGAAGGTAATCCCATTTATTATGTTGTTTTCCTAGAATGATTTTTTCCTCTCACACTATTCTTTTTGGGTTTTAGACGATGGCTGGAACCCGAAGGAACCGTGTTGATCAATGTAATGGACGATGCAATGACTGTCCTCCTGAACAAACCAACGTTATGGGAGATGGGGTGAAAAATCTTATTTCTATACTTACACAATCTGTGAATCATTCTTGACTTCTAAATGAGCATAAGAGGGAACAATATTATATTGAGTCCTTCATGAGGCAATGTCCACCTTCTTTCAATGGGTCTTCTAATTCACTTTTTGCTGAACAATGGATCAGTACCATTGAAAAGATATTTTCCATACATCGTTGTTCGGAACATGATAAAGTCATTATAGATATTTACCATTTAGAAGGTGAAGCAGACCAGTGGTGGACTCTAATTAAAAATACAAGGCCCCAAGATGAAATTGAGTCCATGGAATGGGACGAGTTCAAGAACTTATTTTTCAATAAGTACTTACCTCGTATTCTTCAAACAAAGATGGAGAAGGAGTTTCTTGAGCTTAAGCAGAAGGATGATGAATCTGTTGGTATATACGAAGAGAATTTTACAAGACTTGTAATGTATGCATCTGGATTTATCATCCAACCTGAAAGTAAAAGTTGATCGATTTTTCAGTGGCTTAAAACCAAGTTTTCTAAGGGAATTAGCTATAAGAGACATCAGTAGCTATGAAGAAATTGTGCGATCTGATATCAAGGTAGAAATGGAAGTTGGTGTTACTTATCCATCTCATGGTTTTGATAAGAAACAAAATATGGAGTTCAAGGAGAAATCTCAAAATAATGGTGAAAAGAAGGTAAATGTTTCCTTATGCTCAAAGTGTGGAAAGAAGCATGGTGGAGATTTCCTAAAGGGTACTAGAAAATGTTTTAGTGTGGAAAAGAAGGTCATCAAGTAGCTGAGTGTCGAAGTAATGGAAAAAGGGTTTCTAATGATGTGAATAATGAAAATACTACAGAGAGCGCACCACCAACACTTCAATGCTTCTGGTGCAAGGAAATGGGGAATTATGCAAATAAATTCCCTAATGCACGGGTTAATGATGATCAATGTGAGAAACCTCTTAAGGAAAAGGATAAAGGGAAGTATCATGCGATCACTATTTGTGATGTTGAGTATGAAAATGAATTGTGTAATGATTAAGTGTTTATGTAATGGGATTCCAAAATAATTTTTTATATAGTATCGTGGAATATTGGAATATTTATGTATTGGTCTATTGTGGTTTTCAATAATTTTATGGTACCAGTAACCATGGAAAGTGATTGAGATATTTTTGGAAAGAAGATGATATACGCATAGTGAAGGGACAAGGAGAAAATGAAATGTTTGACAGTATTCATGAGCTCATGACTGATATAAGGAAATAGTTATATCATGGTTTGAGTATATAGAATTTTGGGGTTTTGGAATGTGGAAAGAGTTAACTTTTGACAGCACTCACGTTTTCACTAAGATTCAATAGGTATTCATTTTTCAAGAGAATACATGATTAAGGCCTTCGAATGTTTGGAACATGACCAAAAAGACATATCTTATGATACATGGGGATCAACGATGGTATTAACATGCTTGTTATATGAAATATCTGGTAATTGTTTTCACTATAATATGACAATGGACTACAATATTATGGATAAGCCTAAAGATTGGAATGAATTATATTGGACATAAGTTTTTATTGTTTAAGGATAGAACCTTTTTTGATATTATTGATGGGATGTTATAGTAATGTTGTTTTAGAAAAAGGACAACCTACAGGACGAGCAACAACTCGTCGTGTCGGATCGGGCTGTGGGAATCGAACCCACAACCGAAGTGAGACTGGCCTTTATCGCATACCACTGGCCTACAGGAAGTCCCTGGTTAGTAGAAACTAGTTTTATTTTATTAAGCGGTATGATATATGAAGTATAAGTTCATTTTTTGGAATCGTATACGATTAACCTCACCATAGATGGACATATGTATATTTGATAACTTTTTCCAACCTTTTGTTTGAAAAAAATGGAATGACCCATCATTCTATCTAATGATTTGTTAACACTTCACGAACAACAAATTCAACTTCATTTCTTTAAGAGATGAAATGGAAATTGTTCAAAGCACGATCAATAGTGAGATTGTACCAAAATCAAGTAAGTATTTATTCTAATTCAAAATTTTCAACTTTAGGGAAATGATCCTGAAAACCAAAAAATGTTGTCCTAGTGTCCTTATATCGGATGAATCAGATGGTGCCTTAGATCATCAAAAATCTATGGCTTTGTGATTGCGGGATTTTCCATAGCCATGTTCTCTACCACTCTCCATCAGAACATGATGGTTAGATTTCTCTTCCATATCCATATTTTCACCTATGTGGAAACCCATTGATTAGTTTATTTGGGTAACCATTACATTTCATACTTTAGTTTTTAAAGATTTGTTTTGGTATACCTTTTTATGATGTGGGTTTCTATTAATGAAACTTTCGAGTAGTAAACCATTTATAACCCCGATTAATTTCGAGGGTGAAATTCATTTTAAGGGGGGAAGAATATAACACCCAGAGATTTTATGATAAGTAATATTTTTAATTTATTTTATGTCATTTATGCTACACCAAGATTATCTTGTGCTATACACAACACCGTATTAACTTGTAGTATACGCAACACAATTCTTGGATCGTGTTATACACAATTTCATGTTCATTTGATAGAAGTTATTCTACGCAACATTGAGTGTATATATATATATATATATTTAATGTATAAATGAAATATGGTTGTATTTTTTTATACGCAACAATAAAGGAGTCTTTCACTACACGCAACCCTGACTTGGCTTTCATTACACGCAATCGCGACCTTCCTCAATAGCATGTGTTGTACGCAATACCGAGTTTCACTAAACAACGATATATTGTTATAATATTATCACGAACTAGCCGTTATGAATATTATTAGCCAAATTTTGAATTTTATAACATTATTATTCATCTTATAAATTTTATAAAACAATTTATGTGAACAAAATAAATTTTTCAGGTAAAATAAGTATTTTTCAAAAAATGCAGTTTTGCCACCTTTTGATGGCACACCCACTTTAAATCTAGTTTTTGACATGTTTATAAGTTGAATTTTACAAAATAAAATTATTATTTGGAATAAGGATATGAAATTTTACCTTGGATAAAATTTTCATATTATTCTGACAACTTTCATATTTTAATGAATAGTAAAAACACGCTATATTTTAATTAAAAACAACTTTTTTCATTGTAATAATTTATGTGGATAAATTATAATATTTAATGGTTTTAAATTATAAATAGAATATATTTTTACCATTTAATATAATTTATGTCATTATCATTGATTTTACATTGAATTTGTAGGTTAAATCAATTTAATCTTTTGCAATGTTTTAAACAAAAACCCGTTTTCTTTCGACAACGGGATTAATTTTAATTTAATTTCTGAAACTTTTTTGTATTTAATTTGGAAAAATGGATTCCATATTTGGAATCAGAGGGTGAAAATTATGTTAATAAGCTACTTTTTATTTTTGGTCTTTATGAATAGTAACTACGGTAAATTTTATTTACCATAGTTAAAGGTAAATCGGTTAATTAAGGGTAAATATAAGATTTTAAATTAACATAACACCTTCCAAAATCCTATTGTATGACTAAAAATAGACCCATATCACCTAATGGTCGGATTAGAATCATTTAATGTACTTTTTTCTATGAAAATAATTTAATTATTATTAAAACCAAAGAAAGTGACAACATGTCACTTTCTTAAATCTTATAAGTATAATAATTTTAATTTAGTGATAAACTTAATGAAACTTCGAAAATGAATATTCTCCAGAAATATAATATAATTATCTACATCATATGAATTAATTTATAATTTTTAGGGATTAAATAATTATCATTAAAGGTGACATAATAGTGATGTCGAAATTATATTATTGAGAGAAATATCAAATAAATGGATTTAAAAATATTAAAATAAATATTTTATGAACTATTTAAAGTGATACAATAATTTTTTAGATAAATATGACATGTTATGAATCTATTAAAGTCTTTAGTTCGAGCATATATTCTGTATATTGTTTATTTAAATTCAAAGAAATGAATAGTGTCAAAATTGACACTATTGTTATTTTATAAAAATAAAATATTATACAATTGATTAAAAATCACATAAATATTTAAAAATTATAAATTTAAATTTATATGTTCTAAAATGTCATAAAGTGTCAAATTATGGAAAATTCACAACACATATGTAATGATTTATAATAATTTAAAATTTAGAATATTATTACCACAAATAAAATGAAATTGATAAATAAGGACAAATCAAGTTGATAATGTTTAAAATAGATTCCTAACATGTCTAAATTTTATTGGTTAATGATATTACAACCCTATCTCATCTAATATTTGGATATTAGTCATTTTGGAAGTTTTTATGTGGGTTTGGGATTTAATATAAACTAATATTTCTTATATTTCCAAACGTGCCCCTCTCCTCCCTTGTAAAAGGGCACCTCATCCCTCTCTTCCTCACACCACATTGAGCCTTCAAGACTGGCCAAACCCTTCCAAATTCTCTTCTCCACTTCCCTTGAAACATCCTAGAGGTCCTGGTCTTCTTCAAAGACCAATTTTAGTGCCCCAATAGAAGGTATCAAAGAGGCGCTTCAAAGAAGAGGTAATGTCTGTTACCGATTCATTCAACTTTATTTCGTCTTCCACTTCTTCTTATATAGTTGTTTCATTATTAAGTAATAACATCAGTATAAATAATATAATTATATGTTATTATAAGTATGAAACAACCCTATTTCTCCATCTATCCATCCTATGGAAAACGAAATCACCGCGTGTGCGTACGTACGGAATACCGTCTCCACGCCATAGTGTAATCTGTTTTTCCAACACCACCTTACTTGGACGGGTAAAATGGTGTAAAGAATTACTATACAAAGTTATTATAACATCATATTGATTCTGATATATTGTATCATACACGCCAATTCAATTCAATAATTATGGGAACGATATCATCGCTCGTGCGTACGTACGGACTACCGTCTCCACAATGCGATGAGATTCATTCTCAATGATTAACCATTCATGAATGATTATAAAGTATATATAATAAGTAATCATGAAATATATGACATAATAATGATACTGGATTTATTTATATATATATATGTATTCCATCTAATTAATTCCATTCAATTCAATAAGTAAACGAAAACAGCATTCATGCATACGTACGGCCTACCATCTCCATGAACGGTGTATTTCATTCCAATTATCGATCTATAATATATATATATGTATATTCTGAATATATATTACATATAAATCATTTTTTACATTCTGGAATTAAATAAATCAGTTTATAAGTAATAATATCAAGAATAACAAGTCCAAACATGTACGATAAATAAAACAACTTTACCCAAAACGCTACATTAACATGGAACTTACAAAAGAACGGGTAATATAAAGTCATAAGTGAACCATATATGATATCATAACAATGAAAATGATTCTGTAATAATTCAATGGAATTATTTAAATAATTATACAGGATGTTCGGATATATATGAATCATATCGGACATAAGGTAAGGGATAACATTTCCAAATCTCGTTTTTATCCGAGATTGTTTATTCTTAAGTATTTACTGGGGTTATATTTATCATCCATGTCCTTGTTTTCTAAAAACAATTCTTGTATGTTTAATGACCTTTTTACCCATTTTTGACTTTTACTACATGGTATGTATGGAATCTTTCTTTTAAGAGGTACTTTTTTACTTTTCCGGTAAAAGTATGAGAATAATGTTTTTTTACTTATATGGCACGAACAGATTTTCACGGTTTTATAAAGCCTTATTTTTATGAAGCTTCCTCCAAAATATTTCATGACTATTTTCAACAAAATCTATTTCTTTTAAAATTTCATGACGTTTTGTTAAAAGAAATTGATTTTAAAGAAGAAAGGATATTTTCCCCAAGAATTAATTTCAAGTGTTTTATCAAAACCATTTTGCATCTAAGATGACATTATTTCATATGTCTATGTTTCAAGTATAATGTCTCTATGATTTACGTGGTTTCAATTCTCTTATGATGAAATTATATCCATTTATTTTATATGGATTATGTTATGATGGGATGATGTTTATGAAACCCATTTTTTTCTTTGGGTTTTGATGAATGATTTATGTTTAATTTGTGGAACAAGTAAGAATGATATCATTATGAGATGGGTGGGACCTATATCTCCATCCAATGTATTGGGTAAAGATTTATATCTCATGAGATAAATTTGGTTGGAATGGTAAGTTAATCCGGTTTAGAGTTATAGGACTGAAACAAGGAGTGAACTCGATTCAAGAAGGGACTTTGTCCACTAAGACGGTCTTGGCAGCAATGCCTTGGCTACTATGGAAATCATAACAAGTGCTGAATGGTTGCAACAATTACATATTTTAGTCCCGTGCTATTTTATCATGATTGATGTTCCTTTATGATATATTCCTTACATACTTCCAAGATTTATGTCTTTGCTCAAGGTTTTAATGTTTATATTTCATGTTCAAGTTTTTGCTTTCAAATTTTTATGGATTGTTTTATGTTCTCTATGTTTTCCCTTACTAAGCATTTGAGATCACCCTTTTTATATTTTATTTTCCCCAGGAAATAAAGAATGGTTTTAGGTATGGAAACAAAAAAGGGAAGATTGTTATGGGAGATGTTGTAGATCTTTCAACATGATTAGATATTTATATTCCACGTTCCAAAGACACTAAACTATTATAGTCCTTGTGTGTCTTTTTTTTATGTATTAATTATTCCGCAAAAGTAATGTAATGTCCATGTACGTCAAGCTTCGGATCTCTGCATGAAAATTCTATGAGAGATAAATACCCACCATTAATTTGATGAATGAATAGAATTGCGGGGATACAATTTCAAAAGGGGGGGAGGATGTAGCATCCCAAGTAAATAAAGAATATGAAATTTTAATATTTATTAATATTTTGGAATTAAATATTAATTTTACTTAAGAAATAATTCTATGTCTTATAGCATACTCAACACGCAATAATATATATCTCCAAAATCATACGTTTTACACAATATTGAGTTATACCAAAAAATAATATAGTAATATTGTTATTTTAAATGGAAGTTAACACCAAGACATTTTATTAGTAGGAATAAATATAATTAATAGAAATATGACTATATATGATTCATAAATTCCTTTACATTTATCCAATAAATTTTAGAGTCTTAAAATGAGAATAAATCCAATTTTAAGCAAGAAATACATTAATATTATTTAAAAGGTTGTTTTACCGCCTTTTGATGGAGAACACTATTTAAATCTAGTTTATTCCACATTTATATGTTTAATTTGAAAAAATAAAATTTCTTTTTAGAAGAGGGGAATCAAATTTTACTTTGGGAAAATATTTGGTATTTTTCTGATAAAATTCATTTTTTATGAATAGTAAAAAATACTGCATTTTTTGTCAAAACAATCTTTTCATCTAATTCATTTATATGGTTATATTATCCTTTTAAATAGTTTTAAATTGTAAATAAAATATATTTTTACCATTTAAACCAATTTTGGTCAATGGAAGTAATTTCCCTTTGAAATTAGACATAAACACATGTCAATCTTTTTATAGTTTTTACTTCTTAAAAACACGTTTTCTAGTTTTGACAACATAAATTAATTTTAAATTAATTAATGAATCTTATATATTTTTAATTTGTTAAAATATACATTATTTTTTAATTTGGAGTATTGAATTTATAATAAGGTGAATTGTTTGTATTTTTCTAAAAATGTTCAAATTTTTTTTAAATAGGGAAAAACACTACATTGTAGTTAAAATCCGACTATTTAATTTAAATTAAATTTAACAACATATATGAATATAATTTTACAAATATGACATAAATGATTTTCATTGGTAAGTAAAAAAAAATTCAATAGGATGAAAACATTTTTTTTGGGAACAGTAAGTTTTGATTTATATTTACCCCAGTTAAATGTAAATAGGGTAATTCAAGGTAAAAATAATATTATAGTAATATAAAAATACCATAACACTTGTCCTAACCTTATTTTATCAGTCATGGATGACCAATAAAATCCTTGGGTGGAACTTCTGTCCTTTGAAAGCCACTTGGGTAAGATAATGTCATTAATATCTATTTATTTAAAGGAAAAAAATATCATAAACATGAAAATTTTAAAAAAATATGTGGGGTTTTTTAATTGATATTTTTTACTATAAATAGTCATTATAAAGATAAAAATATTTCCTACATCGTGTTATTTTATTTATAATTTTTAGACATCAAATAAATAAATCTATTTATGACACAATGATGATGTAGTGTTTACCTTATTAATTAATCTTTTAAATAAATGAAATTGTAAGAATTAAACAAAATTTATTTTGTAACCTTTTATTCCATCCACAAATTTTGGGGATGTGTATGACTTTTTATATTTAGATTAATTATTTTTATTCAAAATAATCAAGTTTTTTGGGTTTTTTTAAAAATTCAGGATAGGAATATTATTTAAATTGACATAAATGAGTTTTTAAAGAAAATATTATTTTAATAAATGATATAATAGTCCTAAAAATATAAGATTAGGCCAGATGACTTTGATAAGGTTGAAAATGTCATTAGTTAACCAATTTTGGTTCTACTATAATTTTATGGTATCGATATTATCCATATAAAGTGAAAACACAAGAAGACATGGTAATAGTCAAATTAATTAACTAAGGGTTAAACCTAACTGATAAGGTTAAATTTGAAACCAAAACTTGCCTAAAACCTATTTTTTGAGAGGATTTCGAATAATAGTCATATTATTTTATAATTTAATGAGTTATGGACCTTTTGAAACCAAAAATCCTTTTATAATAAAATAATACTTTAAAACTTTCCCAGAGTGCCCCACCTTCCCCTTATAAAAGGCCATCAACTCTAACCCTTACTCACCCATATAAAGACCCCTTGGATTGCCCATCTTCTCCCCCAATAATCTCCCAAAATACATATATTCCTCCTAGAATCATTCCCCTTGGTAGAAGTAAATTCAAGAATACCTTTGAGTCAAACTAATGGGAGTTACCCTATTTAAAGGTAACATGTCCTCTCAAATTCTTTTGATTTATTTTCCTTCTCCACCACCTATTCTATTATCAATATTTTTATACATAAAAAAACCAGTTTCTTCAATATACTAGGTTGTTGTTATGATAAGGTTTCAAATTACCACCCCCTCAAAGTGATCTGACCCATTCATGCTCCACATGGAACATATAAAAGATGAAATTAAGGAACTTATTTAACATATATAAAATATATATTATACAGGAATTATAATATTCCTCTGTATCATTTATTTTTCATTCCTTTAAATATGAAAAATAAAAGAATGTAGCATTCATGCATATGTACAGCTTACCATCTCCATGAATAGTGCATTTCATTTCTGATATCCAAATGTTATGGACTATTCTATATACATATATATTGTAGATATATTATATATATGATATCTAATTCATGAATATCATTCTGTAGATAATTTAATTTTTATGACATGGACAATTTGTAAATATAACAAGTTTATTTTTTTACTCAAGTTCACAATATCAACAAAATGTCTTATATAATCTCAAATAACTAACAAATTTCTATTGAAAGGTAATAAGTGATATGAAAGAATTAATAAACTTTAAAAAGGTTGTTAAACAAGTAGAAATTATGTTATTTTAATTATTCAAGAAGAACAAGGAACATACAAGACAAGTCAGACTTGAGGTTAGAGACTTCGTCTCAATCTCCTTTCGTTGAGGAATATTTTGATAATATACTTCTCCATATTCTATACAGTGTACAATAAACCCCTTTGAATTTTATTTTAATTCAATGGAAGTATTTTTTATACATCGTTTTTTACTAAATCACAAAAGGAATGTCTTTTTAATGTTTTCAGCGACAATGACCTCTCTTCCACAGTAATTGTTATTTGCCTTCCTCTATATTCCTTTAAGTTTTTAAAAGTAAAAGTGACCACTTATTCTATTTTTGGGTGTTTTGGTATTGAAAATGGTTTTTGAAAAGTATTGAGTATTTCAATATCTTTAAATTATATCTTCTGATTGAAAATTATATGTTATTACTGAAATGTTGATATTTGTTATATTTTATGTGTTATTATTTTGTAACAGTACATGGAAATTTGATAGGTGGTTTCATGATAAACAAAATGATGGATGGTTCCATGATAAACCAAGGAAGGGTGGTTAAATTATAACCTCTAATTCATTGGGTATGGAATTCAGTCGTATGGTTATTCCCTTTAGTGATATGCGTGGAAGTCGACCGTATGACTATTCCATTAATGTATGTTTATGTCCCAAGTTACCTTTATATGTTATGTGTGAATTCTGTGGGTTTTATGGTAATCTTTTTATTAAAAAAGGGTAATCAATGAGATTTAATTTAGTGAAGAGTATTTACTAATTCATAGAGGTGAAAATTATTACTTTTGAAATTATTATGTATATGTTATGTCCTAATTATCTAAATATATAAACCTAAAAGGATCCTTAATGTGAATTATTAACTTAATTCATGATTATGTATTGTTTAGGTACTGGGACTTATATTTGGAGTATTGCTGGTGGGATAGAATGAAAAGTGATATTGTAGATTTTACTATTAAATGTTAGAAATGACAAGAGGTTAATGATATTCAAAAACTACCAAAAGGGATACTTCAACTTTTACTAGTTCCATAGTGGAAATGGGAATATATATATCTGGACATCATGGGGGGATTAACAAATACTTCTCAAGGTAAAAATTCGATTTGGGTTATTATTGAAATACTAAAAATATATAAACATTTCAATTCTATTAGAGATAATATGTCTTTGGATCATCTTTCTCAACTGTACCTCAATGATATTGTATGGTTACATGGTGTTCCCCATACTATTGTTTTTTATTATGATTTCTGGTTCACTTATATCTTTTGGAAAGGCCTTTAGAAGTCATTGGGAACATAATTAAATTTCATCACTTCTTTTCATCCTTAATATGACGGACAGAGACAAATAAAAATTCAAACATTAAAGGATAATCTTAAATCTTGTTCAATGGAATACAAGGGATTTTGGGGTCAACATATTTCCTTAGTTGGTTTAACTTATAATAACAATTTTCATTCTAGTGTACAAATGGAACCTTTTGAGGCATTTTATAGAATTGGCTTGGATTTCATCTTTTTCTGATGAAGTCGCAAAAACGAAGTTGATGGGACCAGAATTAGTAGAATAAGTGGATAAGAAAGTGATGATGATCCAATAACACATGAGATACCTCAATATAGGATGTAAAGTTATGTAGATAAGAGGAGGAAAGACTTTTCATTCGAGGTAGGTGATCATGTTTTTCGTAGAATATCTCCATTGAAAATTGTCATGTTTTTTGGTTGGAAATGACGGTTAAGTTTACTCATCGATGGACCTTATGAAATCCTGGATTGATTTGGACCATTTGAATATTGAGTATCATTACCTCCATGTTTATCTTAGGTAAATAATTTTTTTCAAGTTTTGATGTTGAGAAAGTATGTTCCAGATGCATCTCATGTCTTGAGCCTAGAAGTAGTTCAGTTAGAAGAGAAAATTTTTTTATGTAGAAAATCTTGTTCAGATTCAAGATCATAGAGAGAAATGTATTTCCAATGAAAGTAATCCACCAAGTTTTGGTTTTGTGGAGAAACGGGATGGTTGATGAAGCAACCTAGGAATCAGAAAATGATATAATAAAAAAATACCCTCACTTTTTTAATAAGTAAATAAAAAATTTTGAGGATGCAATTTCCAAAAGGTGGGGAGAATGTAATACCTCATGTATTTAAAAATAAATTTAACATAGAATGAAATGCCTGAAATACTGAGTCTCTATAAAAAATTGATATTTAAAAATATTATTATAACCTAGTCCATAGACATAATTTTGTCTTTTCAATGGATTTAATTTCAAAAAATGAACATACACAGTTGTGATAAGTAATATATTTAGAGTCTAATAGGATAAACTTCATTTTTTGGGAATAGTAACTTGGCCCATTAGAATAGTAATGTCACCCTAATGAATAGTAATATGAACATTATGAGTAGTAAATTGGCCAAATGAATAGTAAAATAACCTATGAATTCATAAATAAAATTTTTCCTTCCTATAAGTAAAAATATTATCATCGTATAATAAAACAATTTTTAAAAAAAATCATTAAAAAAGTCATAAATATTTAATTACAATTTTATGATTAATTTAATAATTTAAATGAAAATTTATTTTCCCAAAATGTAATCATAAATTATTATTTTATTTTCTTATAGTTATAATATAATTTTATGAGACCTTGATTAATTTTTCATGGTGTTATAAAATCAGTTATAGTTTTAAAATTATTATATTCCAAATAAATTATTTTTTTATTCAATAATTAAATTTCTCATATTTAGAAATTTATTTTGATAAAATATAATTAAATTTTAAATTTTACATGTTGAAAATGGTTCGTGTGATTTTTTTTGTATTTTTCTCAAATAATTCATTTTTTGGTGAATAGTGAAATTCAGTTTTTTATGAAATAAGCGAAATACATGAATTATTGATCGATATATGTTGTTCTAATGAGGTAAGAAACCTTGTTTAAAACTCACATTCACTAATATATTTATTTATTCACAAGAACCAACACTATTTCTATGCTTGATCAATGTAAAAAAATAACGATTAAAATAATGGAACCCCCCTCTCATCCAATATAAATACCACCCCTAACTCGTTCACCCCCTATTCTCTTCACACCTATAAAGATTGGAGGATTTACTAAATTACACCAAAAACTATTACCAATACACTTCCAAACATCCAATACTGATTGTTCTCACAAAAATTCCAAAAACAAAATCCTTATGGAGGATCTCAAGGAAAAAAGATCAAGTGGAAAAAATACACTTTAATTTTCTTTAATTTTCATATAGATTTTTTATATTTCTTATACAATCTTAACCTCAAAATCTCTTAGAGTCATTAATGATCCATTCAAATATATATATTGTAATTTAATCATGTTTATGATAAAATCATCAATTTAATTCTTCCAGCCCCTCCCCACTTATTCAAAAAAAAATTGAACATTTTCGCTGATGTGTCAATTTAAAACCATCATGGACACTACACATTCAATTTTAATTATTTCCTTAATTGATGGTCATAAAAATATTTTAATTTTTTAAATGGATTTTCAATTTTATGGAATAAATTATTTTATTTCATTTAATTGACTTATATGAATAATATTAAACTATATAATGAGGCGAGTTTATGATTATCGAAGAACCACCAAAATTATCTTAATGAATATCATTAATGTTTTATCAAATGATTCATCATCATATATGAAAAAAAATTATTTATTGTATCATATAATATTATGGAAAAATACTATGACTATTTCATTCCCTGTATGGATTTTTTCTTGCATTCGATAAAAATATCCACTATGAACCGACCATGAAAACCAGGTAAATCCCCCACCTGAAACAATGGAAATAACAGAATACTATTTATAAATGGGTGGAATGATGTTATAAAAAGATCATATAAGGTGTTATAAAAATGAATATTTTTCTATAAAATATTAATGACATAATTTTAACTATTATACAGGTGGTTTAAAAACATTTTATGTAAGATGAAACTGAGGTAAGGCATTTCTTAACAAAATTTCCATTCTTTGGTTTCACCTTATACTTTAATAATTATGTGGTTCTAAAAATATTTGTGAAATTAATTTTTTATTAAATTATATTTTATAATTTACATTTTAAGTGTATACTCATATTACCTTTATTCTATTATTTCTCACATCAATTATATGCTATTTTTAAGGAAATTTTATATTATAATCCTCTTTTAAACATCTATTTTTAAAAAATTCAGAAGGGATGTTTTTATGAAATAATTGTTCTTTTATGATTGTGTTCTGGTTCTTGGGAATAGTTTATGATGATTGTTTGAACCTATATCTACCTTGAATGCATTGGTTATGAGTAATATGGAAGTCAGTTGTATGGTTACTCCCTGAGTAATTGCAATGGTTACACCATAAGGTAATAGTGAGGGTTACATTGTAAGGTAGAAGTGAGGGTTGAAAATCATAAGGTAGCCCTAAGGGTTACTATATTATGAAATTAATTCCCCAAGAAACCAATATAGTTTTATCTATATTTTATATGTTTTATGGAAATATCATATTTCACAAAGTATATATGGGTGATAAGTATGTATTTGTGAAAATGGTTTCATATGATTATAAATATTCATGGACTAATAGTTTTTCTCCTTTTATTATATCGCTATCTTAGATTTTTATGCTCACCCTTTGTTTGAAATTTTTTTCACATGGTGTATAGATGGGTAAGAGAAAATGATATTCCAAGATGAATGTTGTGAAGACTCGTCATGAAAAAATTTCATGTTTTTTAAAACATTATGTATTATGATATAAATGGATACTATTTTAGTATTATGCACATTGTATTCTTGTTGGATGATATGTAGGGATTATGTCATAACATTCTGAAACACTTAACTGAAAATATTTTTTTCAGAATGTAAATAATTCAATTATAAAGGAATTTAAGAAATTATGTAATGTTTAAAAGCTGGATAATTTTAAAATATATCTCTAAAAAATAAAATAAAAAACTAATCCCAAAAAATTATAGATGTATAGTGTACATTGATGATGTAAAAAGATATAATATCATTAAAAAAATGGGACAGAATGAAATTAGCTAGAAGAATAGTTGAAATAATTTGGAAACAAGGATCATTAAATTATTATTAAATCCATTGAACACTAATGATATATCAAACTATGATAAAGGCAGGTGAAATGGGAATTTTATAGGTGAAAATAATCAAATAAAAGGTTTATAAAGACAAAAAATATAGAATTTTATTTAATGAAATATGTGTAGGGAATTTTTTTCACAAGATGTAGGGTTTGAGAGTTTTTGGCTTGATATAGTGAAATTTGAGACTCAATTTTGGCATTTCTATAATTTTATTAAAAGGTTTTAACATCAGTTATTATAGTAATTCATGTTAAAAAATAATTTTTCAAATCTATTATTTTAATAATCTATATAAAAAATCATCACTTTGGGTTTTCAATTTAGTTATTATATTAACTTAAATGAATACTATTATAGTGAATGTATCTAATTTGGTTATTATAATCACAGATATAGAAAACCATGCCAATATTGTTTTCACATGAGTTACTAAGAACTGAAATGAAAATTATGGCATCAAATCCACTTGGTCTACTAGTGTGTGTTATTTTATAACAAATATTTTTTTATAAATAAATATTATGATTAATTAAGAATTATGGGATTTTTATACAACTAATTCTATATTATATATTGAAAAGGGTACAAGGATAAAAACTAGATGCCTGTTAAAACTTAAGTTACTGTGTTCCCACCTTCCATCGGTGGTATATTTTAAAAAAATATTATTTTCAAAAGAAATATTTTTCAAAATAATAGAATATCATTTAAAAACCATATTTTCATTGTTAAATATTCACATTAAAAGGAAATAATTTTTATTAATAAATATAAAGATGTTTTTATATCATAGTATTATATTTTTGGACAAATATATTTTCTAAGAGACTAGTGGGGGTATGATTGAACTTAGAGAATTCTGGGTTAATGAATAAAAGAGAATTCGAGTCCCTGGTTAAGGTGTTATTTCACATTATATCCTAAAATAGTTTAGGTTGGGAATATAAATAAGTAATATAAATAGCAACATTAGTTATGATAGACTTCAAGGAAAAATATTAGTATAAATAGTTCTAATGATGATGATGTTTAATCTAGATATTATTCTAAGTTGAAAACAAATGTTAACATCATAACATTTAATTTTATTAAGTTACATTGTATGAATATGTTCACATATTTGAAAATTAAGAATACGAGTCATAAATGTCAACATAATTCTAGTTTCCTTACATTATAGGTATATCTCACTCATATAATTTAAAGAAATGGTTTTATCAGATGGTCACATTGAGATATGGTAGGTGTAACACCCCTAGCTTCCATGGTACGCTTCTCTTTGAATAATAGAGCAGTGTGTGTTATACGCAACCTCGAGTTCTAACACACCGCGACCAATCAAAGTAGTCGTTATGAATAGTAATACCCAATTTTTGAAATTATATAAATTTTATATTTCAAAATGGACTTCATTTTTTTATTCAGAATATTGAAATTATCCTAAGTAGAATTTTTTGTAATTTTCTGAGAACTTCCAATTTTCGATGAATAGTGAAAAATACTTGAAAAAAAATTTTAATCAAAATAATTTATATTGATAGATTATACTATTGAGTGGTTTTAAATTATAATTAGAATATATTTTTACCATTTTATCCAATAGTGGTCATTAGAATTAATTTCACTTTGAAATTGGACATAAACAATTGTCAATCTTTTGATATATATTATTTCTTAAAAACACGCTATTTGTTGTGACATCAGGAATTAATTATTAAATTAATTAATTCAACTAATATGTTTTGAATTTTTTAAAATAGACATCATTTTTGAATTAGGAATATCAAATATATCTTAGGGTGAATTTTTGGTATTTTTCTGAAAAACATTAAATTTTGATGAATAGTGAAACCACTAAGTGGTAGTTAAAAAACTAATTTCCAATTTAAATGAATCTTTACCACTTATGTGAATTGAATTTCAAAAATATGACATACCTTTTTGTCATTAGTGAGTAAAATGTGGTTCAATGGGATGAAAATAATTTTTGGTGAATAGTAACCTTTATGTTTTATTAATCACGATTAAAGGTAATTAGTGTAATTTAAGGTAAATATAATGTTATAATAATTTGAAATTACCTTAAAACTTGTCCTACCCTTATTGGATGAGTCTTGGAAAACCAATACTATCCATGGGTCAACTTGGGGACCCCATGGAGCCACTTGGGTAAGAAAATGACATTAATAACTTTTTATTTAAAGTAAAAATAAAATTGTCACAAACATGTGTTGTTTTACTAAAAAAATTATTACATGGGGTTATATAAGTTACCGTTTGGACTATAAATATTCATTGGAAAGATAAAAATATTTCCTACATCATGGTAATTTTTTTATAATTTTTAGACATTAAATAAATTAAATTTTTTATGACACCATGATGATGCATCGATTACCTCATTAATTAACAATTTAAATAAAATGAAAAGATAATGTAAAATCTAAGACATACACTTTTCAAAGCCCAATTTTATGAGTATATTTAAAACCCCTATCACCTTATCCTAGAAATATATAATTTTGGGACCTTTTAAATCTGAAAATCACTTCATAATAATGTAACATTTCATGACTTTCCAAGAGTGCCTCTCCTCTCCTCTTATAAAAGGCCCCCACCTCTACCACCTTATTCCCACCTTAAAAGCCATTTTCTGGGCCAAACTCTGCCCAAATACTCTCTCAACTTCCTTATATTACTCCTATAATCCTCACTCTGTGCAGAAGTCTTCCCAAGAAATCCTTTGGCTCAAATCAAAAAGAGTTACCCGATTTTAAGGTAATGTCTTCTCTTATGTTCCTTTGTTTTGTTTTGATTATCCAACCCCTTAAAATCTTTTTATTCCATTATTTTGTAACAAAAACAGTATCTTAAATATACTATTATGTTTTTATGAGAAGGATTTTATTTACACTTACACACACCTTCATCTAATGTTTAAATAACATACGGTTTCTGTGGGTGGCGAATTACTGCCTCACAAAATGATTATTGTTCAATCTTCTTTTAACACATTTCATAGGGGCCATTAAGATGTCACTATATATATTTATGATATATATTATGTTTATTATTTCTTTATGCTTCTGTATTTTTCATTTATAACATGTCTTTATGATTTCCATTATGGGTAAACGCGATAATTTCATTTTAGGAAGTGTAGACTACCACCCCCTCAAAGTGATTTGAATCGTTAATGCCATATGTGGAACGTGTAAGGGATGGAGTAAATGATATTATATATGATATTATACTGGAATTATAATACACCTTTATATAATTATTATTTTATTCCATTAAATACAAAATAGAAATGAAAGTAGCATTCATGCGTACGTACGGCTTACCGTCTCCATGAACGGTGCATTTCATTTATTACCTCTAAATGTTATGTAATATTGTAAATGCATATATATACAGGATATATATGATATATATGATATCTACATAAGGAATATAATTCTGGATATAATGGATATTTTACCACATAAACAACTTGTAATTATAAGAAGTTTATTTTTGACTCAAGTACCAAAGATCGACAAAACGACCGTGATTAATTTAAATAATTACATAATGTTCATAACATGGTAATAAGTGATATAAAAGGAATAATGAACTAGAAAAAGGTTCTTAAGAAATTAGAAATTAATACTAGTTTATTATTTAGGAGGTTAAAGAACGGTCGAGTCATGTCGGACACTATGTAAGGGACTTCATCTCAATATCCTTTTATTGAGGCATATTTTGTTTTATACACAACTTTCTTTTATATGGTTTATAAACCCCTTTGACTTTTAGTTTTATTAAAAAGGAATATTTTTATACGAAGCGTTTTTAATAAATGACAAAAAGAATGTTTTGTCTTACATATGCGGCGACAACGACTTCTCTACCGCTGTGACCATTATTTGAGTTTCGGATTCCTCTACAAGCCATAACTTTCTTTAAATGAAAAATAAGTACCATGTTTTAATTTTCTTTTATTTTGGTATTGAAAATAGTTTTGATAATGTCTTTATTATATCAATGTGTTGTATTGTTATCTTGTTATTGAAATGTGGAAATGTTATGTTTCCTTTATTCATGTTTTATGTTATACGATTATGTTATGGTTTATGATATGTTTAAACCTGTTCATTTGTGGAATGCATTGGACATAATAAGTGACAAGTGGAGCACGCTATAGCTCCTCGATGCATCGGTAGGTCTCATGATACAAACTAGTGTCTTGGCACGAGGCCTTGACAAAATCTTATTTGTAGTCTTGGAATAAGGCCTTGGCTACGTGGTTATGATAGTCAGACATTATGAATTCCATTATTATGAAAGGGGTTATTGATATTGCATGCGATTATTAGACTATTAGAATATCCATGTGAATAATTAAATGGTTTTATTTCATTTTACTTTTTCCATATTATTCTGAAGTTCAAGTTTAAAAGTTTTTTGTTTTAGTTATACATTGCCTTAAATGTTTATGTTTATTTATGAATATTTACGTTATATTGTTATCCTTACTGAGCATCTAAGCTCACCCCTTTCTATGTTTTATTTTTCCCAGGATGTGAAGAAATATTTTATGACTGACCTGCAGGGATAGTATGAAGGGGATATGAGTGTGGACTATGGAGACCATGTTATTGTAGTTTTTCAATTTTTGATGTAATGTAACACTTATGAATATATCTAGTGTTTCCAAGGCTACTAAACTAATCGGTCTTTCGAGACTTGATCTTTTGTGATCATGCCAGTGTTACGTAATAATGCACTGACTCTGGGTAACTAGGTTCGGGGCGTTACAGTTGGTATCAGAGGAAGTTTAGTACTATCCTTGGAATCTAGATTTAGATAAACTCTGATTAGAGCACATAGCCCTAAGATAGACTTTGAGGATTAGTATAGAAGAACTTCCTAGAATTTTGGTATTGTATAGATTTTTTGAGTTTTCTGAGAAATACATCCATGTCTAGATACGAGCAGGTAGAGGCAGCTCTAGAACAGATGTACCTAGGGGTAAAACCCGAAAACACCGCTTTGAGCTAGACTCGAACGAGAACTGGTTCACGAAAACGGGGCTTGCCGCACTCTTGGTTACGACACTCCTGAGGGATATTCTTAGGATAATTATCATTTTCTTTACAAACCATTATGAAGGGTTTATGAGTATATAATTCCTCAAAGAAAACATTTTTATGATTATGGATTATATCCATAAACTATTCAATTTATTTTAAGTGTTTTACAAGTATGGAATTATGTATTTTGATTCATAAACTGATCTAGTTTATGCCATTGTTTAGAAATGGTGCCTAGTAGAAGGAATGGAAACTGTATCGATGCACATGCTCCATGTAGGGATTGCCCTCCTGCTCAAGATAATTATAGTGAAGCTGGTGATACAACTGGTGTTGATCAACTTATCACCATACTGGGACAACTCACTCAGGTTATGAATAATAACCTTACTCGTATGGAGTACCCTGATCCACAACGTGGAGGATCAATGTTAGAGCACTTCATTAGGAAACAACCACCAACATTTAATGGGAGTAAAAATCATTTAGTAGCTGAGAAATGGATAAGTTCCTTAGAGAAAATATTTCAGGCATTGGGGAGTAGTTAAAGGGAAAAAGTTGTCATGGCAGTTTATCGCCTCACTAGAGATGTTGATAAATGGTGGCCATTGATACAAAACATGAAGGAAGATAATAAAGTATCAAATATGTAATGAAGGGAGTTCAAAGAGATTTTCTTAGAAAAATACTTTCCTCGTGACCATCGAGAAGATATGGAAAGGCAATTTCTAAGTCTAAGACAAAAAAAGGATGAGAATGTCGCAAAGTATGAGGCTAACTTTACAAGGTTAGAAAGGCATGAATCAGATTATATACATAACCCAAGAAGTAAGATTTATCTTTTCTTTGATGGGTTAAAACCATTTCTCCGTCGAGATTTAGTATCACAATCATTCTCAATGTATGAAGATATAGTCTCGTGTGCTATTAATACAGAAAATGAATTCTCTAAATCTTATGACAATAAATTAAAGTAAGAGAAGAAGAGAATGGTGGAACAAGAGACAGATAAAGGGAAAAAGGGAAAGAATGATTTTCTATTATGCGATAATTGTGGGAAGAATCACCCCGGTACTTGCCTAAAAGTAATGGGAGTTTGTTATAAATGTGGAGAAAAAGGTCACCAGGCTCGTGATTGCAAGGGAAAGAAAGAGGCTATCAGTATTGAATGCTACAATTATAGGGAAATGGGGCATTATGCAAATGAATGTCCTAATAATTAGGGAAACTTACCTCAGAAAAGGCCAAGGGATCAAGGCCAATCTTATGCTGTTACTACAGTTGAAGTGGAATAATTATTGTATTTGTGTTTTTGGACTCAAGAACTATATTATGGTTATAAGAATAATGTGATATATATATATATAAGGATTGTACTACAGTACTTTTTGTTTTCATTAAGGTTTTAATATGATGAAGGTAATCATATTTTTAGTATGTGACAATAAGAGAAACATTACTTTGTTTTGGGAATCTGATGAATTGATTTTGGAATTTAGAGACCTTTTAGAGAAAGTCTGGACAGAGGTATTTTGGATAACTATAAAGGTTGGAATGGATTAAGTTTAACTTTGGAAAGTATTTTTTAAGGTTAAAACATTTCTGAAGATTATTTTTGGAATATTATAATACTATATTTTTAGGAAAAGGACAACCTGCAGGTTGGGGGATAACCCGTCGTGTCGGACAAAGCTGTAGGAATCGAACCCACAACCATAGTGCGACAGGCCTTTATTACCTAGAACTAGCCTACAGGAAGTCCCTGGCTATTACAAAATATTTTTCCTAATCTAAATGGTATGTGTGAATATTTTGAACCCTGTACGATTAGGATAAATATAATATTTTTGAGTTCTATTATCTTTTGAGTGAAAGATGAGTTTGTGGTAGAAATTAGTTGAAGGTTGAAACTCTACTTGTCAATTATATATATATATATATATCTATCTATCTTATCCTTTGAAAAAATTAATTCTTAAACTTCAGGAAATGGATATTAAAAAAATGGGTTATCCTAATACCTTATGTTTTGTTGAACTGGTGATATTTTAAATCACCATAGATTGAAGGCTTTGAGGCCCCCAATTTTACACTTCTTTGTGATTGATGACCTCAATCACTCCCTAAAAATATTTACGTTTTCCCTCCAATTATTTGTCTCTAATTTCCACCAATTTTCTCCTAATCGATATCATAATTTGGTGGTGACTTTTTTATTTCCCTTTCCATCTTATTAAGGTTAAATTTTATTATCCTTGTTTCCGATGTAGGTTTTCCTCAAAGGTATTTTCTAATTTCAACCTTTTATTTTCGAAAAACAATTTCAAATTTCAAGGATGAAATTTATTTAATAAGGGTAGAATGTAACACCCCAAGCTTCCATTGTACGCTTCTCTTTGAATAATAGAGCATCGTGTGTTGTACGCAACCTCGAGTTCTAACACACTACGACCAATCAAAGTAGTCGTTATGAATAGTAATACCTAATTTTTAAAATTATATAAATTTTATATTTCAAAATGGACTTCATTTTTGAATTTGGAATATTTAAATTATCCTAAGTTGAATTTTTTGTAATTTTCTGAGAACATCCAATTTTCAATGAATAGTGTAAAATACATAAAAACAACTTTTTTAATCAAAATAATTTATAGTGATAAATTATACTATTGAGTGATTTTAAAGTATATTTAGAATATATTTTTACCATTTTATCCAATGGTGGTCATTATAATTAATTTCACTTTGAAATTGGACATAAACAATTGTCAATCTTTTGATATATATTATTTCTTAAAAACACGCTATTTTTTGTGACAACGTGAATTAATTATTAAATTAATTAATTCAACTTATATGTTTTGAATTTTTTAATATATACATAATTTTTTAATTAGGAATATTAAATATAGATAAGGGTGGATTTTTGGTATTTTTCTGAAAAACATTAAATTTTGATGAATAGTGAAACCACTAAGTGGTAGTTAAAAAAGTAAATTTTTGTTTAAATGAAACTTTACCACTTATGTGAATTGAATTTCAAAAATATGACATACATGGTTGTAATTAGTGAGTAAAATGTGGTTCAATGGGATGAAAATAATTTTTGGTGAATAGTAACTTTTATGTTTCATTAATCGCGATTAAAGGTAATTAGGGTAATTTAAGGTAAATATAATGTTATAATAATATGAAATTACCTTTACACTTGTCCTACCATTATTTTATGAGTCATGTCCGACCAATAAAATCCATGGGTAAACTTTGGGACCCCATGGAGCAACTTGGGTAAGAAAATGACATTAATAAATTTTTATTTAAAGTAAAAATAAAATTCTCACAAACATGTGTTGTTTTACTAAAACAATTATTACATGGGGTTATATAAGTTAACTTTTCAACTATAAATATTCATTGGGAATATAAAAATATTTCCTACATCATCGTAATTGTTTTATAATTTTTAGACATTAAATAAATTAAATTCTTTACGACACCATGATGATGCAGCGATTACCTCATTAATTAACGATTTAAATAAAATGAAAAGACAATGGAAAATATAAGAATTAAACATGTCAAAAACCAATTTAAAGAGTATATTTAGAACCCTTATCACCTTATCCTAGAAATATATAATTTTAGGACCTTTGAAATCCGAAAATCACTTCATAATAATGTAACATTTCATGACTTTCCAAGAGTGCCCCTCCTCTCCTCTTATAAAAGGCCCCCACCTCTACCACCTTATTCACACCTTCAATGCCATTTTTCTCAGACAAACTCTTCCCAAATACTCTCTAAACTTACCTCTATTACTCTTATAAGCCTCAATTTGGGCATATGTCTTCCCAAGGAAGCCTTTGGCTCAAATCAAAAAGAGTTAACTGATTTTAAGGTAATGTCTTCTTTTATGTTATTTTGTTTTATTTTGCTTCTCCAACCCCTTAAACTCTTTTTATTCCATTATTTTGTAACAAAACACATATATTAAACTTACTTGGATTTTTTTATGAGAAGTATTTCATTTACACTTACACACGCCTTCATCTAATGGTTAAAGAACATACTGTTTCTGTGGGTGGTGAATTACTGCCTCACGAAACGATGATTGTTCAATATTCTTTTAACAAATTTCATAGTGGCCAATAAGATATCACTATATTTAATTAAGATATATATTATGTTTATGTTTTCCTTATTCTTCTGTATTTTTCATTTATGACATGCCTTTATGATTTCCATTATGGGTAAACGTGATAATTTCATTTTAGGAAGTGTGGATTACCGCCCCCTCAAAGTGATTTGAATCGTCAATGCCATATGTGGAACGTGTAAAGGATGGAGTAAATGATATTAAATATGATATTATAATGGAATTATAATACACCTTTATATCATTATTATTTAATTCCATTAAATATGAAATATAAATGAAAGTAGCATTCATGCGTACGTACGGCTTACAGTCTCCATGAACGGTGAATTTCATTTCATAACTCTAAATGTTATATAATATTATAAATTCATATATATACTAGATATATATATTATATATATGATATATATATCATGAATATAATTCTGGATATAATGGATATTTTACCACATGAATAACATATAATGATAAGAATTTTATTTTTGACTCAAGTACCAAAGATCGACAAAATGACCGTTGTTAACTTAAATAATTACATAATGTTCATAACATGGTAATAAGTGATATAAAAGGAATAATGAACTTGAAAAAGGTTCTTAAGAAATTATAAATTAACTCTATTTTATTATTCAGTAGGTTAAATAATGGTCGAGTCATGTCGGACATGAGGTAAGGGACTTCGTCTGAATCTCCTTTCATTGAGGAATATTTTGTTTTATACACAACTTTCTTTTATATGGTGTATAAACCCCTTTGACTTTTAGTTTTATTCAAAAGGAATATTTTTATACAAAGTTTTTTTACTAAATAAAAAAATTAATGTTTTGTCTTACGTATGCGGCGACAATTACTTCTCCGCCGCCGTGACCATTATTTGAGTTTCGGCTTCCTCTACAAGCCATAACTTTTTTTAAATGAAAAATAAAAACCATATTTTAATTTTCTTTTATTTTGGTATTGAAAATGGTTTTTATAATGTTTTTATTATATCAATGTGTTGTATTGATATCTTGTGATTGAAATGTGGAAGTGTTATGTTTCCTTTATGCATGTTTTGTGTGATACAATTATGTTGGGGTTTATGATATGTTTAAACCTGTTCATATAAGGAAGGAATTGGACTTAATAAGTGACGGGTGGATCTCTCTATAGCTATTCAATGCATTGGTATCTCTCACTAGACAAACTAGTGTATTGGCACAAGGCCTTGAAAAAATCTTATTTGTATTCTTGGCACGAGGCCTTGGCTACATGGTTATGATAGTCTGGCATTATGTATTCCATTGTTATGAAAGTGGTTATTGATATTACATATGATTATTAGAAAAGTATAATATCCATGTGAATAAGTAAATGGAGTTATTTCATTTTACTTTTTCCATATTATGTTGAATTTCAAATTTAGAAGGCTTTTTTTAGTTATACATTTCCTTAAATGTTTATGTTTATTTATGAATGTTTCCGCTATATTGTTATCCTTACTGAGCATCTGAGCTCACCCCTTTCTATGTATTATTTTTCCCATGATTTGAAGAAATATTTTATGACTGACCTATAGGGATAGTATGAAGGGGATATGAGTGTTGACTATAGAGACCATGTTATTTTAGTT
This sequence comes from Viscum album, assembly GCA_963277665.1. Classification (NCBI taxonomy): domain Eukaryota; kingdom Viridiplantae; phylum Streptophyta; class Magnoliopsida; order Santalales; family Viscaceae; genus Viscum; species Viscum album. The sequence goes on from OY728127.1 coordinate 609,308,663, forward strand.
TTTCACTTTGTGATGTAATGTAACACTTATGAATATATCTAGTGTTTCCAAGGCTACTAAACTAATCGGTCATTGGAGACTTGATCTTTTGTGATCATGCCAATGTTACATGATAATGCACTGACTCTGGGTAACTAGGGTCATGGCGTTACAGTAGGAGTTATATATAGATATTATAATTTAATAAGAACCCAAAATAGTTTTCTAAATTATTTACATATAGTAATTTATCATTTATGAAATTATTTGCAGGATCTAATATTTGATTTGTAAAGTATTCTTAAAAGTACTAAATATATTAAAATTCATCACCTTAGAGGAAAAATCATCCTTATTATTTATCTTGTTGTCTACATAAATGTATATATATATATATAAACATTTCAAATAGTAAAATAATAATTTATCGTTCACTGTATTAATTTTATTAATCCATAACTTTTGTTCCCCATGGATTTTTATATGTTATGATGAAACTCAAAGCATAACATTACTTGGATTCTTGTATAGATATATTGAATACACTCAAGAAGCCCATAGATATGTTTTTGTTTGCTGAATGACCCACATAGTGTGTAACAAAGAGTGTGATACATAATTTCTTTGCTATATTAGGGTTGCATGGATCATATTAGGGTCCCACTAGCTAAGGTTAGTGAGATACCTAGAACGAGAACCTTTATGCGTAGATACTCTATTCTGATAAGTCATTTTGTTGAAATAGATAATCATGGAATGGTTGGGTATGTTTCAAATAATTTATTCCATAACATCTCAAATAGATATGGTATTTTTCTTTCTTATATTATCTATGACATTTGTTGATTCAATTGATATAGTTTGTCGGATGTGTGGCTACACCTAGAAAGTACATATTATGTTCTTATCTATTTGGATGATAAACATGTAATGTGATTATCCAGGAAAATGAATGACATGTGATGTATTCACCAACCAAGTCAGTATATACATGGATAATTGAGAATGTATGAGTTTTCTGCATGCGATTGAATACATTATGTCCCCAGATCACTTAATATATAAAACAGAGGGAAATATTTTAATTCAATTTTTAATATGATGTAGATAATTGGACACAATTATGAAGATACATTTTCTTGATAGAGATAACACTAGTTCCCTTTATACAATGAGTGAAATTAATTATTTTCTACAGGCTATTTTTTACTCCTATTGGTTTAGAGATTCATATTTTCTTCCAATGCTAAAAAGGCATATGGTGTCACACATAGGTATTGAATAAATATGGATATATTTTGAGACAGATTTCCACTCTAAATGTGTTTTATATTTTATCTAAAAAATTATTTTTGAATGGGTATTAAAAAGGTATTACATATGATGTGCTAAAATGTGAAGTTGATGAATGATTTTTTTTTGACATCTAAAAAAATTTGGATATAATTTCATGGTTTATTCTTTATGATATAATATATATTGAAATGGAACAAAGTTTTCTTGGATTTAGTGCATGTTGGATATTGAATGAGATATATACCATGAAGTATATTTGGTATATGATACAAATTGGTGGGTCATATGAACCACTTACTACATGTGATGAAGAGATATATAATTTATGATGGATATTATGTTATTGCATTACATGAAATGGCTGGATGACCTCCCACACATTTTTAATAATTTAAAGAAATTTTTATTAACATGAAACATATAGGGAGATCCAATCATGTATATATTACACGAACTCACCATTGTATTTACTCATACATTAAAAAGCATGAGTAAATGGATTATCATTTAGGAGTAGCATCACATTTTTATAAATCTATTTTAATGTGATGGTAGAAGTTGGTGTGTGATTATTTTTGATCAATCGAGAATCATTAAAACATTAATCCCTTTTTCTTCTTTTTCCTTAAAAATTTTATGTTCTAGAACATCAAGGATAAATTAGAGCCTCACTCATATGATGAATGGGTCAAGAATAACCAATGGATACTAAATATTTGGGATATACTTTGAATAAAAATCATAAAATCGTTATCAAGAATATTAGATTAATATCAAAGGTGGTAGAGGCATTATCAGTTTAAGGTATGTGATATTATAGTATTCTTATTTTCAATTTTTAGTGTGGATTCATATTTTTTAAATGGAGATCATTGTAAAAGGGATTTAATTGCTTCCACTATTTCTAATCATTATTATTTGTCCCTAATTAATCCCTTCAATTGGAACCACCATGATGTGGAACATTCCATTTGTGACACATAGTCTACCATTTAGAGCATGTTGGCAATAAGTTTTTCTTGGAATATAAAATAATATTGTTTTGAAATTGTTGTTGTTAGTTTTCAAAAAAATGAAATAAATTCCCATTGTAATTATAGATGATTGGAATCACCTTCGGTGTGGAATGGTAAATGTGAATCAGAATTAAGAAATTTATCAAGGTCTAAATCATTCTAAATAAAATACAAAAAATCATGGTTTTTTGTAATGTTCTAAAATAACATATTTTGTTCAAAAACAAGTGACGAAAGACTTATGAAAGAAATAGGGGGAACAAGTGATGATATTCGGATTGAGGTTTTTTTGGATAGAAGTATGCTTCTAGGATATTTGGGAACTTGTATTACTTTCCATTGAAATTCATATAATGTTATACTGATCCAAAATGTTCCCAAAGACATGTAGAAATTATGGTTACCAGAAAGAGCTTTTAGACTAAAAAATCATAGGATTCCAAATAGAATTATGGTCTTATTTCATCAGTTTTAGATCACTATATACCAAAAATGTTTGAAGGCTATGATATTTAGTTTAGAACATGAGAAAATTAAGAGGCTGGTATTCAGTCAGACGAATAATATAGAAGATAAAAATTATTGGTGACTGAAAGAATCCTTCTAAAGGTAAAGCTATTAATAATGGTCTATCAGTAGCGGTGTGAAACGAATCATTGGAGTAATCTTGACACAACTCATCATATGTAGATATTGTTTCAAAATGAAATTAGTGGGATAATGTTTTTATTGGGAATTGGTAATACTAATGAGAAATTATAATTTTTTGGGGTTGATTACTGAATGTGATTCATATATTTATAAACAAGATAAAGACCAATAATGTAGTCAACTATTTTCATCAGGTTTAATTATTTTTTAAATTTTTTTAAGTGAAATGAAATCCATGGTTTTTTATATTAATTTGGTCTAGAAATAATGAAGAATAATTTTTTGCTTTCATCATATGGGATAAGAGTCATTAGGCATCAGCTGAAACTGATAATCTGAGTAAAGAAACACTAATCTATTTAGTGTAGGTAAACACTGATTAAAATCTCCAAACACATAACCATCATACTATAGAAAATAATAAAAAGATAATTGTTTAAAGTCGTTCAAAGGTGTTTTCAATGGGGTCTTGAAGGAAGTATTTTTAAAATATGTTTGAATATGGGGTTGTAAAATTGTTGGGGAAATATAGGAATCTTTAGATGTGGAGACTATGTTTGTGAAAAAAATAATGGAAATTAAAGTCTAATGATGTAGAAATAATGTTTTTAACAAAATGAATTTAATGTCATATATAAATCAGCGTGAATGGTGAAAACTATTGAAGAATCTGTTTTTTGTAGATATTTCTTCATCCCGATAAATAAAAAAAATGGAAATCAAATTCAAACTAAAGAATGGTTAAAATTATTGAAATGAGTGGATGTTGTAAAAAGATTTGAGAAGGTTTGACAAGAATCAATAAGAGTTCAGAAGCATTGAAGAAGTGAAGTATGTATCTAAAATGTATGGTAGATTTCGGTTTTGTGAATTTTTTTGAGTAGGAAATGATTTCATATTCATTCATAAGCCACATATCTGATCTTATAAAATGATGGAAGTACATAGTACATTCTGATGTATTATATCAGTGTTCATGTGCTAAGGATAAGAGATAAGTTCTCAATTTTAATAGATAATAATTTTCAAGATTGATATTCCTTTATGTATTTTAGGAAAAATGAATAATAATGAGGATAACTGTATTCATTGGTTTCCAGATCAGACTGAGAAATTAGACTGGGATTTCTATATAGAGGCAGTAATAGTTCATAAATTTTTCAGTGGTATTTTGGGAGAGTTTTATTTCTGGACTGAGTAATCAGACCGATTAATTAGAATGGGGTACCGACTGTCATAAAGAAGTAATTATATTTTATTACCTACATCTCGGTTGGATTGTGAATATTTTTTTGAATATTATATTTGTGAATATTGACAATCAATCCTGGAAATGGTTTAAGAGGAAACTGGTAAATGTTTCTTAACATGTTAATAATCATGGATAACATCATTTCATTATAATTTATGCACATGCACTATTTTATTGAGGATATTTCTACACAAGTGTAAGGGTATATCTTACTTGATTGAATCCACATAAAAGTATTGTTTTCTATAGGATTGTGTGGTATTGGATTCTTTCTAATCTATACCAAGGATATAACTACTCTTGTTGAGTAGTAGACCTTCTAAATACTTGTGCTCCCATGAATTTGATAATATTTTTTTATAAAATGTTATAAATATTAAATAGGGCTAAATGTTGTTTCAAAATAAAGTAAACTTAACATAAAATGATATCACTGATTCACTACCTCCCCCTCTCAGTGATACATGATCATGGTTGGAAAATTACAATTTATTACATGGAAAAAGTTACCTTAATTTATTCTTTTTTAACATTTATATGAGAAGTTTTGATGGAAATATAAATTGTGTGAAAAGTAATGGGTTCTGGTCTTTAATGGTATGAACTATCATATCAAGAAAAATAGAATGTTGAATTTTCTTATATCCCTTAGGTATGATTTACTAATTCTCCAATAGGTGTATCTCCTCCAATTGACGAAAATGGTCCGCTTATATCTATTTATAAGAAGAACCATGATAATTATGGAATATCTAAGAATAATTTACTCTCATCATATTCAGAAAGTGAGTTTCTATGAGTGAATGATATTTCCAAGACCAAAGGTATCTATGAAAAGCAGAATAAAATTTGTAAAGGCTATATAAAAGTAAATATGAAAAAGTTACATATATAGAGGATGAATTATGAATATCTCAAAATGGGTTAGTATGAATTCATTTGTGAATTCATTATTAGGGTAAAAGAAATTTTTAGCACTAACATATTTCTTGGGGAAAATATGACAGATTCTACTATTCCTCAAATGATATTGAAAATTATTCATGACAAGATTGATGAAAAATAATCTTATTTGGAAGATATAGAACTTAAAGATATATCTCAAGAATGTTTTCCTAGAACTCCCATTTCTTATGAAATTAGAAGGAATAATGTTATTAAAGGTAAATAAAAATTGTTCGATAAATTCATTTCAAGGCTACTATGAAATAATTTAAGAATTTACATAAAGAACAAGATGGTGGTGATTATGATTCCAAAAATGAGGTATATAATAATATTGATAATTTTTTTCATTTTTCTAAAAATGTGAAAATATGTACATGAACGTATATGGGGAATCATATGTTAAAATGTTTTGACTATGGATTTGTTGGGTAATTTGGAGAAAATTGTACTCAATGAAATAATGAAGAGGATAGCGATGAAGATAAAAGAAAGACAAGAAAATAATGGATAAAATAGGGAAAAAATAAATATTATTTAAAAGAAAATGATAAAATGTTCTCCAAATCCAAAAGGATGGGTTTTTGTCTAATGTGGATGAAGATAAAGTTAGTGAAGATAAATCTAAAAATTCTATTGAGAATGCTAGATATAATATGTTTATTGAAGTATTTATAAATGAATAATTTTTAATAAGTGGTTATAATGTAGTAGAAACTCCATTATATCATCATATGAATTAGAAAAATATCTGAGAAACTTTGGAAGAGTTGAGAAAAAAATCCAAATAAAGAAAAAGAAAGTTCTATTGAAAGTAATCATGATTAAATTTCATGAAGTTAAATCTATATTATTGGAAGAGGATAATTTTATAAAGAATACCCATAAGAAATAGAAATAATCATATTGATCATATTTTTATAAAATTTAAGGGAAAATAATAATTATATATTTTTTAAAAATTCATTCTAAATCTGGGAAGAGGGATACAAGTTTCAATAATTCTATCTCTTATATTGGTGAATTATAAGGAAATGGAAAACATAATAAGGATAAAAAAATTACATTCTAGGGTTAAGATGATATTTTAAATTGTTTCCAATTATAAAATACCAGAGAAAGATATATATGTGGCCCAAACTAACAAAGTTGAGAAGCCAGAAGTTTCAAAAAAGTAAGAGTCCAAAAATTATTCAAAAACGTCTAGATACAATAATTATTAAAAGATATCTGAGTGGGAAGAAAAGATTCTGAGTTATAATAAATATTTTGGTGGTCAATAATGATTTGATAAGAAAAATTAAATGGTTGCTAAAAAATATTATCACAACTCTAGTCAACATGGAATTTAAAAGGTTTACTATTATTTCTATGGATACGAATGGTATTATGGTGTATTTAGAAATATAGAAAATATTTTTTGGTTTAATCACAAACACTACTACTATTAAAAAAATTATATAATTTAATGTTTTAGGGGGATTCAGTACTCTCAATGAAAAAATTATAAAAAGGGTGTTTTGAATAAATTTGAGATGGTTGGTATGAAAATAGAAAATTGGTTCCAACCTCTAGAAACTATTTTTGAAATATTTGATCATCCCAGAAATCGTGAAAAAGGTTGTGTTGTTTTTTTTCATGACCAATAAATGTTTGTTAACAATTCATAGAAATAGAATGTGAAGAAATATAAAGAGAAAGAAAAAGATCTTGTTCTAGTAAAACCTCTCAGACAAAAATAATATAGAATTGGATTTTAGATTTTTTTTAACCATATGTTAGAAGACATAAAATATTTTATGAATGTGGAAGGATTTAATGAAGGAACAGTGGAATTTGTAAATAATGATTCTCTAAGAATCAATGGTTTTGGATCAGCCCTCATTGGGGATGAATAGTTTAAATCCAAGAATAATTTGTTTATTGATGGACTGGAACACAACCAGGTAAGTTCTTTATAACATTGTGAGGAAGGAAGAAAAGTTAATTTACAAAAAATATGGTTTTGTTATGAAAATATTGGAAGGCCGAAATATAGTTACAAGAGGAAAACATACCAAAGGAAACATTTTCCATATTGGTGAGGCTGAAAAAACTTTTCTCATAATAATTAGGGGAGAAATCAGTTGTGCCATAAATTTTAGGCACACATGTGTCTAAGATATATGAGGAAGTTATCAATGTGAGATAGTGTGCATGGAATTCCATATATGTCAATAATAAGAGATTTTTTTTGAACAATTTTACAGAAAATAATTATTAAAAACTACGTGTATAAGAATGTTAACATTTGGTAATAATGACCCCTAGAACTTATTCATTGTTATATCTATGGTCAAATGAAAAACACCAACTCAAAGAGATATTCACATTATTACTTTCATTGATATATTTATTCTCATTACATGTGTTAAGTATAAGAAACATAAGTCAGATGCTCTGAATATGTATAAAAGTATTAGGTGGAATTTTGATAAATAATTGGATTATTAAGTGTTGAATTTGTGAATAAACAATGGTTTTGAATATAAAAATTATGAATTTGAATGTTATATAGAGAATCATGTAATTCATCACGAGATCAATAAACCATACACTCTTCAACATAATTGTGTTTTAGAGAGGAAAAATATAATTTGGGTAGAAATGGGGAGAACAAAGATACATAAACATGGCCTATGTCATTACATTTGGCGTAAATCCATGAGAACTCCTTTTTATATTAAAAACTGTTTTCTCTATAGTCCAAGTTCTGATATGACTGCATAAAATATGTTTTATGAAAAACCCCATGAATAAAACACATAAGAGTTTTTGGATGACCATATATCATGAATAAGAAATTTGGAGCACTTGGAATATTTGAAGAAAGTGTTAAAGATGTAATTTTTCCTGTCCATGATCTGGAAGGAAGCAGATAAATATGTTTCAAAAAAGAAACCATAAGAATATTTGACTCTGTTGATGTGATTGTTATTGAATAATATGAGGAGGATATTAAAAAAGCTTATAAAGATACAGAAGATGAACTAGATGAAATAATGTTTGTTCCCAATTCTAATAAAGATACAATCAATTTTAATCCTAATCAATAATTATAACCAAATTCAGTTATTTATAGTTATAAGGAAGAATCTCAAAAATCCCATCCTAGGATGAGGAATCAGGTGGATATTGAAAACATAATTGATGATCACCATAAAAATGATAAAACAAGAAAAATATAAAATACTATTACACATGATTCCTTATATAAAAATGTTGACCAAAAATATTTTAATGATTCTTTTGAGCATTCAAAGTGGGTTCATTATATGAATGTATTGTTGGATCAGCATGAGAAGAATAGTACTTGAGGACTCATAACCAAACCAAATGAAAAAATTATATTGGTACAAAGTGGGTTTTCTATAACAATATGAATGATGATGGTGAAGTGATAAGATACAAAATAATTACTATAGTGAAAAGGTTTATCACTAATAGAGGGATTTTTTGTTCATGATAATTTTTCTCCAGTGGAATGGTTAGAAATAATCAGTATATTTCTTGATATTGTTTCACAATGATGTTCCGAAAATATTTTATATGGATGTGAAGTCCACATTTCTAAATGGGAATCTGGATGAAGAATTTTATATTGAACATCAATATGGATTTATTGTTTGGAAGGATGAAATATATATGTTCAAGAATATGAAATCCTTGTATGGGATAAAGCAAGCTCTAAGGTCTGGGTATTACAAACCGGATACTTTCTTAATAATGTTGAATTTCATGAAAGGAGGATTTGATAGTAATCTGAACATCATAGAATGTAAATATTTTTCCCACATTACAATTTTTTATGTTGATGACATTATCTTTATCCGGAATGAAGAATGAAATTTTGAAAGAATTTAAATTTTTTGCGATATCGATGTTGGGTGAAAAAAATAATTTCTTGGGTAACAATTCTCACAAACGAAGAAAAATAATTTTCTTTCCCAATAAAAGTTTTCTAAGGAACTTCTTAAGAAGTTTTGAATAGAAAATTTGAAACTAGCTTCTACACTAATTTTAGTGGGAACCAAGTTAAATAAAGATTGATAATGTAAGGAGGTAAACTCAAATGAGTTTCAAAAGAATATTAAATGTTTTTTGTATTAGAATTCCTCATGATTGGGAATTGTTTATATTGTTACCTTATGTGAATGATTTTAGAGTTCTCTAAAATAATCACATTCATTATTGGGAAAATAATTCTCTAATATATCAAAGTTGCATCAAATTTCTGAATCGAGTATGATTGCAAAGAAAGTATTGACTTTTTTGGTATTCAGATACTGATTGGGAAAGATATGTTGATGATAGAAGAAAAAAATATAGTAGATATTTCTTTCTAGGCAAAAGTTATTTGAGTTTTCATATAAAAAAAATTCAGTAACTCTTAGTAAGTATTAAAAGGATTATTTTTATGTCACTCATGATTCTAATCAACTTATGTGGATGAAAACACATTTGGATGACTAACTTGTTGGCATAATGTTACCCTTTGTATTAGGTTATGAAAATTAAAGTTTCATCAACCTTAAAATAAATTTGGTAACATATTATCATTAAAATGTATTGAAATAAAATACCACTTCATTAAATACCGTTTAGAGAAGAATTAGTTGATTAAATATTATATTTCTACATCGTAAAATGTTTCTGACATATTAAAAAGCCATTGCTAGTGGAAAAATTTCTTAAAATAACATTGAACATGAGAATCCAACTTCTTTATCATCATGGTTTGGGTATGTGTTTTTTCCCCTCTCTCATCTTTTCATTGGATTGGGTTTCCAAGGGGAAGAATTTTTTCATAAATCTTTCAATTGATATGTGCTAAACCTTCTAAGGATAATGTATGTAGGGGTTATGGGTAAGCTTTGAATCCATCATATAAATGTGTGAATTATTCTAATATTTTGTTGGAGTGGTTGTTGCAAACATTTTCTTATCAGAAATTTGAAGAATTAAAAAGTAATAAGTAATGAAATATTTAAAGAAAAGATGAAGATGATTCACGAATCACTGCTTTTGGACAATATGGTTTTTCTATCAATGATTCTTATTTCCTACAAAAAGATAGAAAATTTAGAATTAGAATCATTGATAAGTAATCCATTTCACGAGACTAAAATGATCAGTGATTTATGAATCTTGGTTGATAAGAAAATATAAATGGGGATATTTTTGGGACCAAGTTGTGTGGATGTTTTTCATGGAAGCTGAAAGTGATTTTTTCTGAAAGTGTTTTAATTTGTTTTGAAATAAATGGAATCAATTCACTTTTTAGTTTTTGATTATTGTACTCACATTGGGTCTAGAATGTTATGTGTGAATTATAATAAAGAAAAGTTTTATATTTTGAATAGATTCAAATAAATTATAACTATAAATTGACATTTTGTAAGATATAATAGTTTCCATTGAAATTCAGATTATGTTATGTTGGCCCTAAATGTTAAGAAACTCATTAGGAAGTCATTATTACAAGTTGGAGTCTTTATATGGATCATTTTTATGATGTAAAAACATTTCAGACTCTGTTCACTAGTGTGATATCTTGATGTAGATATGTTTAAAGGTTGTGATTATTATTTCAGAATGTGAGAAAATGAAGATTCTAGTTTTTTCAGAATAATAATCCACATGATACAAAAATATGAGGAAAGAAATAATGTATCTGAAGTAAAAGATTCCAATACAAGTCTATCAGATTATGTGCTCCTCTGATCATTCGAGTAATCTTTATATTGATCATCAGACGTAGTGATGGAGTCAGAATAAAATATGTGTCAAAATTGATTTTTATATGGAATTGATGAGATCGACAAAAAAGTATGTTTTTTAGAATGATGCATTGTGAAGATTTTGAGAATATTCAGCCAGATGATGATCACTAATGCAAGCAAACATTTTTATCATGTTGAATTGTTTTTTTTTCAATTGGGTTTGGAGAAAAGAAAGAACAAATTTTTTCCTATCAATTTGTTTAAGAACGAAAGATCAAGATTTTTTTTCATCATATGGGATAAGAGTCACCAGACTTGATGTAACATCAATCAAATAAGTGAAATAAAAACCAATCTATCGGGTATAGGATGAAAGTGATAAAAAAATTGAATGTAGGACCATCCGTATGAGGAAAAGAAGAAAATATGACTTGCTTAAGGTAGTTACAAATCATTTATCAAGGGGGTCATGAATGAAGTGTTTGTCGAAGAAGTTGGATGTTGGTGTTGATGCATTGGAAAGGAATTGCAGAAATATTTAGAAGTTACAACTATGTTTATAGAAAAAGAATAGCCATCAAATTATATCAATGTAGAAACAATTTTTTTCATGATTTTTTTCAATGTTATATATATATATCAATTTGTATGGAGAAATTTAATGAAGTATATTTAGTTGTACATATATCTTCACCCTAATGAAGAAATCAAAATGAAAATCAGAATCATACTGGTGAATGGTTGAAAAGTCTTAATTGATCAGATGTTGTAAGAAGATTCAAGAATGTTATATAAGAATAAATATGAGTTGGGAAGTGCTGGAGAATTCAAATATGTGGCTGAAATTTAAGTGAAATTTATGTTTTTAGAAATTTGGTTGAGTGGGGAAAAATTTAATATTCCCTCCTAATCAACATTTTGAACTCTTATAAAAGGAATGAAATACAATGTACATTATAATGGATCATAACTCTATTAAAATGAATATGAAGAGAGAGAATTGTGGATGGTTATGTTAGAAGAAGTTTCTAGACTGGGAATTCCTATGGAAGTTAAACAGATAATAGAAGAAGAAGTAGAACAATATTTAGTAGATTTCATATCATAATGAGTTGTCGAACTATGATTTTTGCACCGAGGAAGAAGTTGTCCAGAATTATTTGGCTGTAATTTTGAGCGAGAAATATTTCTGGACTGAGGAATCATACTAAATATTTGGACTGAGCATCATTACAATATCTAGAGAATTTCTTACCATGTTCAAGGATGGAATGTAAAGAACTATTTTAAAGATTCTATTACTGATAGTTTCAAATGTAGCACAATAACATGTTTGGAAGAAACTACATAATGTATCTTACCTTGTCACACAATATTGTATTATATAATTACATTGTACTTGAATCACTTGAAATATTTTATTGAATATAGTGCTACACAATTTTAAGGGCATGCTATAATTGTTTGTATCCACATAAAAGGATTGTTTACTAGTGGATTGTGTTCTTTTGAATTTTTTCAAAACCATACCATGGGTGTTGCTACTATTGTTGAGTTGTAAGCCTTGTAAATAGTTGTTTTTTATGGGTATGTGATTTTTTTGTTTTTAGAAAATTGATATATCTTTAATAGTAGATTGAGGATGATTAAAACTAAAGTAAACATAAAATAAAAAGATATTTTTGATTCACCCCTCCCCCTATTAGGGATACATGAACCTAGATGGGAACTAATAGTTGGAAACCCCTATTTTTTAGGATCAAACTCTCTAAAAACATCATTCATAAATCCTGATGATCATCCTTTTACTAGTTCACCATGGTTAATATCTTTCCATCCCAATGTGGTAACCTATAAATAGAACCACCGAAATTAATCTTCACCTCTTTTGGGTGTGTCCAGCTCTCCCACAATGTGATATTATTTTGTGATGTGAGATTAATAAATCATTATTTTAATTTATTATGTAGACTTAAATACAATCCCATGGATGTAGACATCACATAGCGAATCTTTAGGTCCTAAAATGAAAACTCTTCTCCTTATACTATGACAAAGTAAAAATCCATACGTTTCACTAGAAACTCTTACTTATGTGTCCATGTGTGGCATTATCCTTATTTTAGTAGATTGAAATATATTATATACCAAAATAAAAACCTTACCCATTCAAGGGGAATCCATGAAATTTCTACATTCTGCTGCTTCCAAAAATAGATTACAAATGAATCTCAATAATATTATATACCACCAAGATTGAATCCCTTTTCCACATTGATCATTTTGAAGTATATTATGTATGAACTAAATATATTTTTTATCCCCTATAGTGTTTTTCCTTTTTCCAAATCTCCCTATCCTAGAATACATTATGTATCACATCAAATGATAATTCATATAAAAGGAACTAAATTCCTTACATAATTATCTATAAATTCCTAGTAAAATATATTACACAACCTCTAGAAGATAACATGTATCACGGTAATCATCATGAATTAAAAAATTTATTATGAAAATCACTCAAAATTACACCTACATATATATAATAGATCAAAACTTTGTCAAACTATTTTATTCTTCAAAAACAATCCCAAAAACCCTATAACTTTTTCTATACTTATAATATGAATTCTAGATGTCTAATTTCTAAAAAAAATAAATTACAAAACATGTAAACTCTTCATAACTTATTGAAAATTATTTCTTACCTAAACATCTGGAATATCTTGTTTTTTATTCATTAAATATTTAGATCATAACATCTAAAACCCCAAAAAAAGAAGATTGATCCATATAATCATCACAAAAGACAATTATAGATTGAAATAAAAATCCAAAACAAATGCCAATTAATAATTAGAATTTAATAATATCCCCCATTATATTTGTTGTCAAAATTATCTTGAATCTAAAACTAAAAAATCATAAAGAAGATCTATTCTTTTTAGTGAAGACTCTTCGTATTTATGATGTTTTCATCATTGATGGAATTTTGATTCAAGATGCTTTTATCTCCCCATTTTATATAAAATACAACTAAAAATAATATCCACATGTAACAAGTATTGTTTCATGGAAAAAAATTTACCTTAATGATAAATGGAAATATATCTTGTTCCATTTACATACTCCCCTTTTCTTCTTGATGTTGAACGACATCATATTGAAATCTAATTCTACTTGTAAGCTTATTTGAGGACCCCACTCATTACTTATTTCTAGGAGTCCACATACCAAGATACAAGATTTCCCTGATTATCAATAGATATTCTCCAATAGTGTAAATGTATTATTTCGATCGTATTAAGAGAGAATAGGATCCCAATTTGGTAATACCCTAGATGGATTTTTTAATTTCCTGCACTATTCTTCACTTTTCAACTATACAACCAAATCAATAAAAAATCATAATGGATTTTTAAGAACCAAAATCCTTCAACTATGTCCATAAGTATAAAATATATTTATTTATTGGCCGTATCACTTGGAAATGTGATGTTAACAAAACCTCTATGCCTAAATTAGTTGAACATAGTTTAGGAAACAAGTGATTAAGCTAATAATTTCAATGTTGTCTATTGTGCTCACCTTATTTAATATGTCACTATATTACACTTCTATTAAGAGACACCCCAACATTTATTTCCTAACGATATGATCTAGTCACCAATTTAATCCTAATTATTGACATGAATTTAGTCATTGATCATCCACTAATCAATACAAACATCTTCTTTCATCCCTTGGGTATCATTTGTTTGTTTATTGGGATAACATGTTTTGTATCATTATATCCCAACATACCTATGACCTTTTCAACTTATCATTGAATGTAGAACTGTTTTTCAGCATGATATTCATCTACATATAGTATATTTTGATATCTAGAAAACTCTCAGTTGATATCACATGTTAGAACACCAACAATAAAAAATTAGATCAATCATGAAAATTATTTTTCAATTTGTTCACCATTTGGATTTCTTCTTATACTATCAATGTATAATGTCTATATATAATATTAACATCGAACCCTTTAATTAGACCATGATACCAACTTGTATACCACTTTTAATTTCTCTTATATGTCTTGATACATTCATGCACTTTTAATTATAGATTCACAAACATACCACTTGAATTTCTCTATCATTAATTAGATCAAGAGAATATGATATAATAAAACTTGAATATTTTTATTCAACTTCCCCATGGATAATATCCCCTATAAAAGAGAAAAATATGATATAAAATTTAAATCGTTTTAATACATGGGTATGGTGGAATATGAACTTTCCTCGAGTTGATGGAAATGGCGAGTCACGATGAATCACCACAATTACATTAACCTTTAATATAAAATGCATATTTAGATCTGAAATGGTGTTTATATAATCCAACATCCCTTTAACTTATTTTAGCTAGTTATTTTATTTTGGCCCATAAAACATACACTTCTTTCTTGGTTACTCTTAATGACAAGGATTTAATGATACATAGCTAGATGGACTTTTCTTTTCAAAGCATTCTTACCACTTTTTTTACCCCAACAAGAATAAATGGGTTTCTCAATACATACATTTAATTGGGGTACTTATTTCACCTGATACTTGTAGTATATGAACTTCTTTATCATTTACTAATATTTTTCATGTTACTACAAGATGTTTTTTAACAAAAAAAATTTAAATCCTATTATAACTACTTTAATCATGGTTATATTCCTCAACCCTACCCTAAATTTTATATCTTGAATGAAATTTTTTTCATTTTATGTTAAATAGCTTTTTCCATTCATCACAGATGAACTTCTACTCATATATTAATTATTGTGATTGTTATCGTGGAAGGAATTTTTGGAAAATATTACTAATTTTTTTTATTGTGGTTAGTAACAGTTTCTTGTATACATAACATTAATTTCATAGTAAGATATATATTCTAGTTATCAATACAAAAAAACTGTAAATATTTTCATGCATTCTGCAATAAAATAACATGTCTTCATACCTTCTTCTAGAATTCATATGCTTGTTATTACCAATTATAAGGACCCTCTTAAAATGCTTCCACTACCTTCAAAGATTTCACTTTTCTTGGGAATTAAAATAGTTCTATTCATCCCATGGCTTGTAGGGGTTCCATCATGGCCAACAAAGGGTTCTCCCAAGTGATGAACCATATGGGTTGATGTTGTATTTATTTTCAATTACATTTATTGTCATGGTATTTGTCAATATAATTATGAAAATGTAAATTCTTGGGGGATGGAGTGAGAAACCACCAACAAAAATAGAAGAAGTATGCCTATACATTGTTGGGAAAAGTAGTTAGATAATTCCATTAAACATAAATAGAAAAGGAAGATAACAGAATGTGTTTTTTCTTTTGGATACTTGGTTGGATATATTCAAGGTATAATCCTTACATTAAATTATTCTAGAGTTATTACCCTTGTCATTGAAATGTTTTGAAGCTTTTACAAGCACCTACTATATTATGTTATAATTTAATAATTAGATAATAAAAGTGGATGGATACTAGGAAATGTTTTATAAATCATGTATATGATATATTTTAATGATTTTAAATAGGTTCAATAGTGTAAGAAATATATATGAAATTGGATTACGCATAAAATTTTTATCTTCCATGTTGGAATACATAAATATGTGAGGAAATTTAGCTATATAAATTGGTTAATAAAGTTTTATATGATTTAAATAATCCTTAAATCCCATGAAAAAAGTATGATATTTATATAATAAATGATGAAAAAATATTAATGTACGTTATGTAAGACCAGATTCATTTTGTATTCCTTTATAGTACCAAAGTTTGACATTGGATTTTGAGTGTAAGACTTTGGTTGTTGGGATTATTAATTCTTTCCATTTAATATGACATTTCATGGAGCATGTATAGCTTTATGAGTGTGGTGTTAGACATTATGTTAGGTCATAAGAATTTTATAATCTGGTGTATGAAATTTTGATAATGTCACATATGACATTTAGGAATCCTATATATGCATTAATTTGTACCATATGACTTTATGATCTACCACATATGACTTCAAATTCTAAAAATGACTTCAGCACTTAGAAAAAATCATGAATTCTTATTGGTGAAAAATAATGTTTCAAAATCTAATATTTGTGGTATAAAATTTATCTAGGAGGACATAAAATCATTTCAGTCTTTTTCAAAACATCTTGAAGCATATAGAATAAATTATCTATGTTTGGATGAAGAAAAATGAGGAGAGAATAAATGATGAGGATCACTATTTCATTAAATCTTGTATTTTCAAATTAGGATATTTGAAATTAATTTTGGTTATCAAATATAAATAATAAAAATATATTGATGAACATGTTAGAATTTTATGATATTAAATATAAAAAACGCTTTGTGAATCAATCATGAAGAAATATTTTGTTGAGATACAATATAGTGTGTAAAATATGAAGGTGAAGTTTATTCAATTTTTTTGTTGGAAATATCATGTTGTAAGGATGAAGCTCTATGTTAAAATACTACTTCTGTATTTTATAAAAATGTTTACACATTTATTTATTAAAGGATATTAGTGTAATATTATAAGAAAATTAATCAATATTACTATTCTTTCACATGAGTATTTTTGGATGATACAAACAGAAAAATAAAACAAAATAAGAGAAATAAAAATAGAAGGACATTTTTTAAAAGCATCAATTTGTGAAAATCATGGGAGCCCTCTTATGTGTAGTTAATGAAAACAAACAAAGGGATATCATGGTGGAGAGTATTAATTTAATGAATTTTTTTTATAAATTCTAAAATACCCCCACAAATTAAATTTCTAGGTTCATAATTGTGAATCATAGAGAGAAATATAATGTGATTATAGTATATTGGGTGTACTATGTGTGAGTGTGTTGAGAGAAACTTGAAGTTATCAAAGATAAATATGGAGGATAAATATGGTTCATATAACATGTACCTATTAAACATAGTTTTGTAGAAGATTTAACAGGAAGTGATGTATGCTCGATGAGTTGGTGAACATTAGAATATCTAGTCTATCTTGATTTCCATTGAATACAGAGTTTATTTTACATTAATCAGATACTAAAGAATTTCTAAGAAGAATGGTAGTTTTTATAGTCCAACTTTTTTGTTGAGTTCTTACAGAACATCAGGCAGCTCAAGAATCACTGTGTTGAGATATAGGATTATGTTTATTTGGATTTAGTTCCATGCTAAATAGATTTGTGATCTACTTCAAGGTGGAGGTAGTTTTAAAATAGAAATTAGAGTCATTATAATATAAAGATCCCATGGGATAAATCATGTTTACTTGTGTAATATGGTGAATTGTTCACTTGGTGAATATAATAGAAATATTTTATATGTGTAATATATAAAATTATCACCAATGTAATATAGTGAAACTAGATTTAGGATAACACCTTGCCAACCCAATGTACTTTTATAACTATTTTTTTAACGGTGAATCCATGAGTCAGTATAACCCAATCATAATAAGGATTTGGATTCCCACATTTTGGGCTGAAACATGAAAAATAATTATTTCAATCTTTAATAATTTTCATATATTTTAGGTGGAGTATATGATTCAATAATGATAAATACATCTTCTCACTTTATAATTAGGAAATATTGTACAAAACCAAAGTCGGTTAAATTATAAAATAGATATTCTTATTTAGGAAAGATAGTATGGAATCACCTAATTCAACCCTCTCCTCTCACATGTGTCTAAAAAAATCATTTTTCACCTAAATTGATTTCAAATAAATTTTCCCTTTAAATAGATCTATAGTTCCATTCTAACTAAAAACAATGCACGTGTTTTTATCTCTAATTGGTTTTGAAAATATTATTAGCCCTTGATAGAGAAAATATTTTAAATTAAATTTACATTGAATTTAATTTTTTCTAAACCCACAAAAGTGTTACTCTAAGATGAATTGCTTTATTTTTATGATATTGGTGTCATTTTGATCTGAATAGTAAAAATGGCCCATTTCGGATTTTCAATTATTTTAAATAATATTTGTAGTTTGGCCATAACAAATTAGTCACTAATACAAATTGAAATATTATTTCATTTAAAAATTATGCACATCTAGGTATTCATTCAAAAAATTTGGACCAAAATCTGAGTGGACCATATGGAAGCTCAAAAGAAGATCACAAGTTGTCTTAAAAAAACTGTTTACAATTTTGCCGTTTTTTGTGTGGTGTCTATAACTCATTCTTGGTGGGTCCAATTGTTATGTAATTTGGTCGATGGACAAGAAAGGGGTTGGGTAATATCTTTTATGAAGGAATGGATGCATGAATTGGCCATTTAAGGGTCCATTAATGCTTCTTAATATGGAGGTTGGCGTTTTGGAGAGTCTAACTGGACAGAATAAATGGTTAGAGTAAAACGATCATAACTTGCGGAGTAATTGTCCAAATATTCTGATATTTTGAGGAGAAACTACCAATATAGTAATGAACAACATTAAAGAAGGGTTAAATTCGTTAAGAGTTCATTTATTTGGGCTAAAATGCGTCAACATTTGGGGGAAAAATTCTATCTATAAAAGGAGGAGAGGTCCTCCCTCCCAAAGCATCTCTCATTCCATCCCATTCTTTCTGGGACATGAAGGAAGAGAAATTTTCAGCTTTCCATTTTATTTATTTTCTTTTTAATAATTTTTTAATGCCTTATTATTCCCCATTCATCTCTATTACCCTTACCATGGTGGGGTAAACATTTGGAGTGATTGAGGAATGGTAGGTTTCCTATTTTATAATGCTTGAGTTTTTTGACTTAATAGAATGAAATTTCATTCTTCTTAAAAGTTGTTTTAAATTCCATATAGAATATTTTATTATCAAGTGTGATCATTCTTGAATTTTAATTCCATTATTTACTTTTTCCTTGGTAAAATAATTATTATCTCATTCTACTAATTTATTGTTTATATATGATGGAATAAACCAGGGATTAGTGGTGAAGTACTCGCCGATCGTCAATACGTGTAAAAGATGTAGTGAATGTTATTGTTTATTTGGGATAAAAAAGACCTAATCCAGTATTTTCCAAGTCAATTAGAGATATTCAATACAACTATTTTTCACATGGAAGGAGAGTTTACCAAACTAGGATCTTGGTAAGGTTTTCTCTCACTATCATAATTTCACCAAGGAAGTGAGAGAAAACGATTGTAAAAACTCACTTTAATCAACTAATAAGAAGAGGTTTGAATTAAATTGAACAAGGATATCATTAAAATTAGGAAACTGACCCCGACCTAATCACCCTTTTAATATCATAGTTTTTCAATCATTTGAATTTCAAATTTCCTTTCAAAAGCACAACATTTTTACCCTCGTTTAAAACTAAAAAAAATATTTGGGTGCACTCCTCTTTAGGAGATATCCTAGGTCAACCACATTTGTGCATTTTAACTTAGGAAATAATTGTTTTGTCATTCCCTATGACAGGTGTGCATCAAACATGGTGCCTTTGTTGGGGAGGTAGTGCAACAAAAAAAGATTCTCAAAATTGAATGACCTGCAACTCAAAAAAACCATTAATTTAATTTGATCCAAAAATTGAAAGAAAATTAACCCAACTACGAAAAATAAAACCACTTGAAATCATTGATAAAAACAATATCTCGGATTCAAGTGAAACTCTTAGTGTTCACTCTGAACTAGAAATCATGGCTGGAAATCCCAACCCAACCCTACGTGATCTATGTGCACCTCAATTTTCCATTCAAAATAACCTACTCATTGAACCCACTAAACCAAATGATTTTGAATTACATGTCAATATGATTCCTGTGCTTCCAAAGATTTTTGGTCTTGTAAGAGAAGATCCAAATCATCACATGAAATAATTCATATACACATTCTCAAGCTTCAGGATAATAGGAGCACCTGAAGACCAATTTCAGTGGAGGGAATTCCCCTTCTCACTCGAAAGAGCAACTATAGAATAATTGTACAACCTACAACCAGGGGATATCAGTGATTGGGAAGACCTAAAACGAATTTTGATCCAATGATTCATTCCCACATCTAGGAGCACTGCCATCAAGAAGGATATTTACATCATTCGGCATATCATCAAGAGAAACCCTCTACGAGTACTAGGAGCACTTCAAGAATCTATGTTCCAGCTGCCCACATCAAGAAATAAAGGAACACCAATTCTTTGTGTTCTTCTACCAAGGACATATGGATAATGATATAAATACTCTAGATGCCTCATCTAGGGGGTTCTGATTGAAAAGTCACCTACAGATATCAGAGTACTTATTGAGAAGATTTCTCAAAACACACAACAATTTGGACTAAGAGGAATATGAACCAGGGGAATACATGAGGTAAAAAAATATGATTCATCTACATTGATTGAAACCAAAGTATATGACCTTGTAAGGTTAGTCTGTCAAATGGATGTAACTCAAGAAAATGGACTACAAGCTTCAGCTTTGTTATGTGTTTTATGTTATTCTTCCACTCATTATACTTACGAATGCCCTGAGATACATGGGAAAGAATACTATGTCGCAGCCCTTCAACCAAGACAATTCCAATAAACTCAACTGCATCAACCCCAATCCCAACAGGGATATGGAAACCAACAAAACTAGATGAGATTATTTAATCATCACCCCTATCAACCTCCTTACCATTAGCAACAATACTAGAACCCCCCTCCATTCCAACAATCCTATAAACAACTTTTTGCAACAACAACAATCCTTTCATCCACCACCATTCCAAAGAAAGATATATGAACATCTATTCACCAGCACACAACCTTCTATGGAACAGCTATAATCCAAATATGAGGGCATATCCGATAAGGTTGAAAAGCCGGCAAACATAGTGGGAAGTCTTGTTGAAATCATGTCCAATAATCTAGGGAAGCTTTCGTACAAAATGGTGACAAATACTAAAGAGAATGTTAGTGTAGTCACAATAGGAAGTGGAAAAGAAATCCCACCTCCATCACACCTTGAACCTGAAACAATTCCACATATTCAGAGGGATAATGATGTTGAAAATTCAGAAAATCGAATGAAAATCCACCAAGAAGATGAAAAGGAAGAGGAGGAGGAGAAGGATTGACCAGATAATAAGAAACAAGAAATACCGATGCTAAGGAAACAAAGGGAGAAGAAATACCTACCTGCACCATTTCCAACAAGGATGATTGAATCCGAGAAATTTCATGAAGAAAAACTTAAAAAAATTCTAAACACTTTTTAGAAATTGGAAATCAATATCCCCGTACATGAAGTTGTCAAACAAATTCCAAGGTACGAAAAAAAGTAATGATCTTTGTACCTAAAAGAGAGTACTTCATGGGAATAAAAGAGTCAAATTGGGGAGAAGGGTCCTATCCCTTATCACACCACATATTCCAACCAAATGTCAACATCTAGGGACGTTTTCCATTCCATGTACAATTGGTTCATTAAATTTATCTAATTCCTTGTGTGATCTAGGGGATTCAATTAATTTATTACCTCACTCTGTATACACTTATTTGCAGATGGGAGACGTAAAACCCACAAGAGTGGTGGTCCATCTTGCAAACAGATCCACAGTTTTTCCACCTAGTGTTCTAGGGGATGTAATGGTGAAAGTCAAAGATCTATTATTCCCCGCAGACTTCAATGTGCTAAATTTGGATGAAGATGGGAGCTCATAACACTCACCAATCATTTTGGGGAGACCTTTTCTAAAGACAGTTAAAACCATTATCAATGTGCATGAAGGTACACTCACCATGGAATTTGGAGATAGCATCGTCCACATTAAAATTTCTGAATCCATGAGGTACCGATCTGACGACCAATCCCTCTTTTCACTCTCCCATAAAGTTAGTATTAAACCAATTGATGAATTTGGTATGTGCAATGAATTCTTAGACTTAGGAGATAATTTTTCCATTAATGAACATATGAATCCCAAAATACTGAATATTCTAATTTTATGTGTGAAGAAGAGGTAAAATCCGATTTCTTTGATGATTTTCTGATTGATAAGGAATATGATATTCCTTCTTATGTGCAGGAGGTTCAACCTTTTTAATTGGGTAATGTCAGTTTAATTTCATCCCTTAAGAATCCACCTAAACTTGAATTAAAACCACTACCCAACGATTTAAAATATGTGTACCTTATGGAAGGAGAGAAGTTACCAGTGATAATTTCAAATAATCTTTCTAAAACCCAATAAAAATCCTTGATTGATCTTTTGAGAGAGAATTCCCAGGAAATAGGATAGAGCTTAGGTGATATCCTAGGAATGAACCCAAAAATATGCTCACATAGAATTTCTCATGAGGTAGATTCCAAACCTATTAGACAGCCCCAAAGGAGACTGAATCCCACCTTAATGGAGGTTGTGAAGAAGGAGATCGAGAATATCTTGGTAGATTGGATCATCTATCCCATTTCAAATTCATAGTGGGTCAGCCATATTCATGTCTTTCCTAAAAAACTCGCCTGAACACTGTAAGAAATGAAAAGAATTAGTTAATCCCTATGAGAATTCAAAATAGATGGAGAGTGTGCATTATTTTAGGAAATTGAACCAGGTCACTCAAAAAAATCATTTCCCTATCCCCTTCATTGACCAGATTTTAGAGAGATTGGCAGGGAGAAATCCTTATTGCTTTTTGGATGGATTTTAAGGTTACTTCCAGGTACCCATTGCTCTCAAGGATCAAGAGAAGACAACTTTTACATGTCCTTTCGGTACTTTTTCATATAAAAGAATTCCATTTAGATTATGTAATACTCCAGGTACATTTCATAGGTGCATGGTAAGTATATTTTCTAATCACATTGTAAATTTCTTGGAAGTTTTCTTAGATGATTTCACAGTTTTTGGAGATTATTTTGATCATTGTTTGAAAAATCCGGAAAATGTTTTGAAAACATGCATTGAAAAAAATCTTGTTTAAAATTTTGAATAGTGTCATTTCATGGTTCAAAGAGGAATTTTACTTGGTCATGTCATTTCCAAAAATGTAATTGAAGTGGATAAATCAAAATTTTAAGTGATAAATTCATTTCCTTACCCTACTTGTGTGAAACATGTTAGATCATTTTTAGGATATGCATTATTCTACCAGAGGTTTATCCAAGGTTTCAGTACGATTTCTCTCGCTCTCTCTAGATTACTTTTGAAAGATGATTATTTTGATTTCAATGGTGCATCTAGGGAATCCTTTGATTAGTTGAAGAAGATATTTATTTCACCACCTGTGATGCAGCCTCCAAATTGGAAAGAACCATTTGTGCTACTTTGTGATGCCTCCATCCAAGTAGTTGGAGCCATCCTTCCTTAGCGGATTGAGGGAATACCGTAAGTCATTTCATATGCCTCGAGAACCTTATATGATGCCCAATTCAATTACACAACTACAGAAAAAGAGTTATTAGCATTTGTTGTTGCTTTAGAATGATTTAGATCATATCTTCTTGGAACTAAAATAAATGTGTTTTCTGATCATGAAGCTCTGAGATACTTGATAATGAAAGATTATTCTAAACTGAGGTTAGTGAGATGGATGATACTGCTACAGGAGTACAATATAGATATCAAGGATAAGAAGGGATCTAAGAACCATGTGGATGATCACTTAAGTAGACTACTAAACACCGCTGAAATTGAAATTCTAGAGAGAGACCCAATGAATGATCAAATTTCAGGAGAGCAGTTGTATTTGATTGAAGGAGAAGTGCCTTGGTATACTGACATGGTCAATTTTCTTGTAACATCTCAGGTCCCATCTCATTTTAATTCTCACCAAATTCAAAAACTAAAAGCTGAATCTAGATATTACATTTGGGATTATCCATTCCTTTGGAAGATTTTCAATGATCATGTAATAAGAATATGTTTACTTAAAAGTGATATAAAATTTGTCTTTTATTTTTTTCACATTTAGCTTGGGGAGGCCACTTTGGACCTCAAAGGAAAGCAAGAAATTTTTTATAATCTGGAATTTGTTGGCCAACCATTTTTAAAGACGCTCATGAATTTAGAAAAATATGTGAAAAATGTCAATTTTCAGGAAATATTTCAATGAGATAACAAATCCCCCAAAATACAGTGAATTTTCATGAAATTTTTTATTTTTGGGGGGTATATATTATGGGTCCTTTCTCGATTTCATTTGGAAATTATTATATCTTGCTTATAGTTTATTATGCTTCCAAATGGGTGGAAGAAAAATCCACATGGACTGATGATTCTAAAATAGTTTGTGGTTTTGTAAGGTCTAATATATTTTGTAGGTTTGGAGTTCCTAGAGCAATCATAAGTGATCAGGGGACTCACTTATACAATTAGAGAATGGAGACTTTTCTGAAGAAGTATAGGTTGCATCATAAAACATCAACTCCCTATCATCCATAGACTAATGGGAATGCTGAAGTTTCCAACAATGAAATCAAAGTAATTTTGGAAAAGACTATTAATCCAAATTGGAAGGATTGGATCCAAAGGTTGGAAGATTCCTTATGGGATTATAGGACATCCTATAAAATCCCGATTGGAATGATCCCATATAGGCTGATTTATGGGAAAAGATGCTGCCTACATGTGTAATTGGAGTATAAGGCATATTGGGTTGTGAGGTAAAATAATTTGGATGTTGAAAGTGATGGGAATGAAAGAATATTGAAGTTTCAAGAACTGGAAGAAGTAATAAGGGAATCATATGAAAATTATAGTATTTACAAAGAAGGAACAAGAGTGTCCCATGACAAGCTGATCCGACCAAAAGGCTTCTATCCTAGAGAAAATGTTTATTTATTCAACTCATGACTCAAGATGATTCTAGGTATGCTTCATTCCAGATGGGAAGGTCCATTTATAGTTACTCGTGTATATCCTTTTGATGTTTTGCAGATTATGAAGGATGGAGAGTGGGATCAATTTCACTATGAATAGGCATTGGTTGAAGAAATTCCTTGGGACCCTGCCATCAGATCCAGTGGAGGAGATCACTCTCCTACAACATATCGATCAATAAGATCCATCAGTTTGTACCTCTCCTTCATAATTTCATGATGTTGTGATTCATTTTAAAATTGGCTTACATGTTAAATCCACTTGAATGTATTGAGTACACTACTTCATTTAAGTTTGGGGGGAACTTTTTTTGTTTAGGATTTTCATTTTGTGTTTGTTTTTCAAAAACAATTCATGGTTTCATATTTTTGTGTGTTTATTTTTCAATTTTTTGTATTTTTTGAAACTTTTGAGCTGAAATAATTATCATTACCTTTTCTGAAAGCCATGTTAATGAGTGAACCAATATATTACATGAAACTAAGCTTAAATGATTGCTTAAATGATTTTGTTTCAAGTTCAAATCTTTTGTAAATTCATGAAAAGTACACTGATTTTTGAACCCCAAGCCATATTTCACTGTCTATATCTTTGAAATCACTTTCATGTGAGGCTTATGAACAGTTTTTTTTTCATATTCTTTTCATTCGCCTCATTTCATGAGAGAACCAGACCATGCATTCCTTAACTAGAATTTGATTTATTCCTGTCAAAACATGAGGGTTTGAGGTACTTGTGTTTTAAATGATTGAGGCCTTTATTTGGTTTAAGACCCTTTTTCAATATAATATTTTTCATTATCTCCTACCATGTACATTAATCATTATATCCCCTAGTATCCATGAATATCCTGTTAGGTTAGCCACATTATAAGCCAATTTTTCCTATCCAACCTGCACTTGAAGTGAAATTGCATGATCTAGTTGAACTTGAGTGTGGGGGAAGATGTATTGTGGTGTAATACCTCATTTGGTGATACTTTGGGTGGAATATAAAATGTTGAAGAGCTAATATTTCTACTAAATATTTCATTTTTTAAAAAGTTTTTCCTTTTCTATATCTTTCATGATAAGAGAAGTTGTGCCTTTCTAGAGCTTCCGATGTAAAAAGAAAGTTGTTCCTATCTGGAGATTTCAAGAAAAATCATGTTTGAAAAGATTGAAATTTTTGCTACTGAAATCCTTGAGCTGATTGAATGATTATGGAGCCTATTTTCTATATTGGGGTATAGAAGGAGACCATATTTTAGTGAAAATTATAATCTTGCAATTTTGCTTCAAAAAGAGCCATGCCCTCCTTTTCGGCCTCTGAATTTTTAACATATAGATTCTACCAACTATAACCCACTGAACAACTCTGAAATGTCCTCATGCGAAACACAGGTCCATAACTCATATCAGGTGGAGAAGTAGGAATTTATAAAGCATATGGTGACTCTTGTATGAGTTTCGATGAGAAATACATTATTGAGCATTTACATGTGTGAAATGATAGAAAATTCATGTGAGGTAGGTGTTTTGTGTTCATGGGATAAGAAATGAAGTGGAAATATATTAAATAATCTAAAATGGAGAACTTTTAATAATTTTTTTTGATGAGGCATGATATATTTTTGTTTCTTATTATGTAATTGGTAGATCTTATTGGAATGGGATTGGGATTTGATTTGATTTGATTTTTTACTTGTCTAGGTGACCAAGTGCTAAGTGTGGGGGAATTGATAGATAAAATATTTTCAATTATATTTACATTGAATTTAATTGTTTTAAACCCACAAAAGTTTTACTCTAAGATCAATTGATTCATTTTTATGGTATTGGTGTTATTTTGTGATGAACTGTAAAAATGGCCTATTTCATATTTTCAACTATATTAAATTATTTCTATATTCTGGACATAACATATTCTACACTAATCTAAATTGAAAAATTATTTGTTTTCCAAATTCTACATATCTATGGATTCATTTAATCTTTTTAGACCAAAAGAGGAATTGACCATATGGAAACTCAAAAGAAGCTCACAATTTGTCTCAAGAGAACTATTTACAATTCTTCCGATATTTTGTATGGGGTCTATAACTCATTCTTGGTGGTCCCAATTGTTGTGTAATTCGGTGGATAGATGCACAGGGGTTGGGGAATATCTTTTATGAAGGAAAGGCAGCATGAATTTTCCTTTTATGTGGCCATTAAACCTTCCTAATCTGGAGGTTGGCGTTTTGGAGAGTCTGACTGGACAGAATAAATAGTCAGAGTAAAACGGTCATAACTCTCGGAATAATTGTCTGAATCCACTAATCTTTTGAGGAGAAATGACCAAGATAATTATGAAAAACATTAAATAAGTGTGAAACCTATGAAGTTTTCATTTATTGGGGCTAAAATTCATCAACATTTGGGGGGAAATTCTGGCTATAAAAGGAGAAGAGTTACTCCCTCTCAATGCATCTCTCATTCCATCCCATTCCTTCTGGGACACTAAGGAGGATAACTTTTTGGCATTCATTTTTATTTCTTTTCATTTCATAGTTTTTTAATGCCTTATTCTTCCCCATTCTTCTCTATTACCCTTACCACGGTGGGGTTAACATTTGGAGTGATTGGGGAAGGGTAGGTTTTCTATTTTGTAATACTTGAGTTCATGGACATAATTGAATGAAATTTCTTTCTTATTAAAAGTTGTTTTCAATTTCATATAGAGGATTTTATTATCAAATGATATATTTCTTGAATTTTAATTCCGTTAATGATTTTTGCCTTGGTAAAATAATAATTATCTCCCTTTAGTAATTTCTGGTTTATATACGATGGAAAAAACCAGCGATTAGTGGTGAAATACTCAATGATCATAAGTACGTGTAAAAGGTGTAGTGAATGTTCTTTATTGTTTGGGATAAAAAATACCTAATCAGGTATTTCCCATGTCAATTAAGGATATTCAATACAACTATTTTTCACATGGAAGGAGAGTTGACCAAATCGAGATCTTGGTAGGGTTTCTCTCACCATCATAAGATCACCCAGGATGAGAGAGGAAATGATTGTGGAAACCAACTTTAATCAACTAAGAAGAAAAGGATTGAATTAAATTGAACATGGATAGGATTACAATTAGGAAACCTACCCTGACTTAATCACCCTTTTAATATCATAGTTTTTCAATCATTTTAATTAAAATTTTCCTTTCCAAAGAAAAACATTTTTACCCTCGTTTTAAAGTGACAAAATATTTTGGGTGCACATGTAATGTCTTGTATTTTCCATGTATTTTTTTAAAAAAATTATATGGAATTATTTCGAGACTGTGCACCAAAAAGTCACATCATTATGAGGCCTAGTAATCCCAGAAAGGTTGTTTTCACTTTTTAATTTAAGTGAGTTGGCACGTGTGCGCGGTTGTGGCAGTTTTCAAATGGGTGCCCGGATTAAAAATATGAGGGCACCATTGCATTTGGGGTGATGAATTTACATAAGATTGAGTCTAACCTCGACCGACGGAGGTCGAGGGAAAAAGTTTATTTTTGGATGTTTTTAGTAAAATAAAAATAAAATAAATTACAAAATGTTTATTTTATTTTATGGAAACATCCACTGCAGCGCAGTGACGGGACATCTGTTTCCATATTTAATTAGGAATCATAATGTCTCAAAAATGGAAAGATGGAGTCATTAATATCACAACGTATCTTAAATTCTAATCATGTTCTCCTTTTTAATGGGTTAAGCGATTGGTTTTCATTGACGAACTTTTGGGAGAAATCGTCGGAGGATCTGCAGAGCGCTGGAGTGAACCCTCAATGGCAAATGACGACGAATCAGAGTTGAGAATCGTTGCGCCAACAACATTGAAGGATCTCTATGGCAGCGGTAGAATGAAACCTTCTTCAGTGATCGATCACAGTTGAGGTATGGGTTTTTTATTTAATTTCCACTTTCCACGTTCTTGATTTAAAAAAGACAAACGCAGATCAACCATGAACAAGTTGATCCACAGATTCATACTTTCTTGTGGGAGGGATTTTTCATTGGGATGATCTTGGGGATTTGATCTATGTTTTGTTTTATTGTTTGATCTTGGTCCATTTAATCCTACTTATGGGATTGGATCAATTTCGGGATGAACGATGGCGGAGGTTCGTTCCTCATGTTGTTTTATTGGATTTCTTTCCCTTTTTCTTTTCTTGTGCGTTCTTCATGTTCTTTGTGTGGCGATGAATGACGGATCGTTGCGCATCTGTTCTACGACACGATGATCCCAAATCGAAGGTTTGGAAATGAAACAACCTTGTAGTGGTGCAACGACAATGGCGGACGACGAATCAGACCGAATCAGGAAAGACTGTTCTTCGAGCATTCTTCGCGCGGGAAGATAAAAACATGTTTTCAGAGCTAATTGGAGGCCCGAAAACACTGAAAGAAGCTTTTTGGTGTCGGGTTGACCAAAACCATAAGGTTTCGTGGCGATAGAAAAGCCAAATCAACAATCGGAGCATCTTGGTAGGTGTGCTGGTGAGGAGCGGTGTTCCTTGAAATTTTCAGAATACACGGAGTGTACTTCTGAGGAACACGTTGTGTAGTACTGATGGTGGTGGCTAGGGTTCGGGGGTCAGAGAGGAATCACACGATGTGTGACCCTGGTCACATGGCATGTCGAACTTTCCCTAAAGCTCGGCATGTATTTTGGGAAATACACTGACACGGAATGATCTACACCGCTTTAGGAAACACAGCGTGTACAGAATGGCAGAGGCGGCTACGGAGAACTCGTCGTGTATCCAGGTGGTACACAGACATAGGTTGTGGTACACGAGTTTCTCACCGTGTACGGACCCATGGTCAGTGACATGGG
The DNA here is from genome assembly GCA_963277665.1 of Viscum album. NCBI lineage: Eukaryota > Viridiplantae > Streptophyta > Magnoliopsida > Santalales > Viscaceae > Viscum > Viscum album. The sequence continues at coordinate 609,339,313 of OY728127.1, forward strand.
GATAAACCCAGTCACTCAGATACGGAATGTACATCATACTACACGCCATGTACCCAGTTTATATACCCGACCAGCCTTACGACACAGGTCGTTGTGCACAGATAGTATCTGGGGTCAGACAACATGTCGTGTAACATTTCTACACACCGTGTACTTTTGGAAAACATCATGGTCCTATTTTTTACCATATCTTTGACATATTTAGTTTTGGTTAGTCCCATTCTTCTCATTCCATTGAAAGTCAGGAATCATTTCCTCACACAGGAGTATGATCCCTTCAGTAGTACTTTCTATGATAGAGTCAGGCATCCATCCGAGAGGCCCAGATAGAGATCCTCTATCGATTCCTAACCCTAGGTAGAGTCAGACATCGATGTGACCAACTCTACCAGAAGTTGATCCTATACCTAGCTAGTGTATCACCTAACTGGTGAATCCGGATGAGTCGTGGTATCCGCCATGGCCCTGGCAGGGATCCTCATCTACGTATCACGATCTTTCCCACTCAGGAGTGTGTCTCCCATAATGAGTGCTTATATATATCAGAAATATTCCCACTTAAGAGTGTGTATCCCGTAATGAGTGTGACTACCTCTTGCGATGGTTCCCAATGGACACTACTTCATGGACGGACATCATCAGAGTTGTAAGACTCGTGGAGTGTGTTCACCCAGGACGAGTGCTTCGCAGAATCTTCAAACTGAATCCCTAACAGAGGAATGTGGTTGTGCGACTTGTCTCTGTACTATGGGTCAGGGTTTTTAGTGTATTTGGTTCATTCTATATGTTCTGTAGACATACACTATGCATAGATGACTGTACCTTTACCATGTGTACTGTTTGGTGGTTTTCGAGGTCCTTTATTGAGTATTGTTATACTCACCCCTGCACGAGGTTTTCCCACATGTCTGATGTCTTGTGAAAAAGAGCAGACTTTTGACAGAGTCCAGGGCAGACCAGGACCGGACCGATATTTCTGAGTTCCCTACAGGCCAAGGCGTTCCTATGGCTATGAGTATAATTCCCAGTACCTTTTGTGTTTACAGGTTGGACTTTCTAGTTTTCAGACTCCTGTTTTTGGTGGGCTTGTATTCTATCCAAGTTTACATTTTAGTACTCTACCTTTAATCTTACTCTATTGTTTGGGTTTAGTTATTATCATGCATTTTTGTTCCTTAGTGGTTTCTACATTTTAGCATTGTGGAATTGGAGATGTGTGTGTCTTTACAGGTATATAGGCAATGCCTCCCATGTTAGTAATATGCCTACTCAGTTCTAGTCACCAGCCCCTAGCCTATTGGAGGCGGGCTTGGGGAGTCATAGCACAGGCCCCACTGGGATGGGTCATGACAGAGTGGTATCAGAGGAGGTTGGTTCAATATTAGGACCAAGAGTTTGTGAGTTTGGTTTGGGGAAACAATGTTGAGTGTTTCGGGTTCGGCTTTTAGGCGAGAGACTCTAGTGTTGGTGTGGTGGCTGATGTATCCATACACCAAGACTCTTATAACCTGCTTTTCGACTCAGTACAAAAAAATAAGGGTTGAGGGGGAATAAAAGTTACATGCATCATATAGGAATGGTTTGTGTTTTCCATGTCCTTTGTGTCAGCTATCCAGATATACTGTTTGACTATGGTACATGTTGTTTCCTTATAGGATGCCTCCGCGACGCATACCCGCTAGGATTCAATAGCACGACCATGAAGATGACCCACTCAGTGAAGAGGCTTCGATACATGGACTAGTTCCCCAGGCGTTTCCACCAGGTGGTGCACCAGTTATGCCACCACCAGTGGAGCAACCAGTGATACCTGCAGTACCGACCGGCGAGGAGTGCAGGCTTAGTGCACTCCATGAGTTCCAGAGACAGAGACCCCTCAAGTTCTGAGGTGATCCCGACCCTCGGGCAGCTGAGGACTGGCTTGAGGTGGTGACTAGAGTTTTTTTTCTAGTGAGGACACCATCAGACCAGATGGTGATCCTAGGAGTGAGCCTTCTTCAGGGTTCGGCAGGACGATGTTGTAGTTTGACAACATAGACTCATGAAGATGAGACTCTTTCATGGATGGAGTTTTAGAAAATATTTAGGGAGGAGTTATCTCAAATTACGCTGAGATCTGTATACATCCAGGAGCTTCTTCAGCTCCAGCAGGGCATTATGACAGTAGCTGACTATTCATCGTGGTTCACCAACCTCGTTAGGTACTCGATGGATATGGTTAGGGAACAGTAATTCAGAGCTCGGACCTTTGAGAGAGGTCTACGACAAGACATATGAGCTAGTGTTGTACCTCTGTGCATATCGACTTATGATGGAGTGCTCGAGTGGGCCTTGGTGACCTAGAGATTCTTGGCGGAGCAGAGACAGCCGCCGGTAGTCAGCAGCAGGCAGACAGGTGCAGAGACCCCGACAGCAGGGAGCTGACATCAGGCACAGGGACCTGTATGTGGGAAATGTCAGAGGAGGACCCAGGATAGGGGATCGATAGTCCAAGGATCTTAGGCTAGATCCAGTTAGCCTAGGGAGAAACGATGTTACACATGCGATGGTAGGGGACATCTCGCTAGAGATTTCCCGACCCATTAAGCTGCGGACATGGAAGCAGTGGATGGACCACCGATGAAGAGGCAGAGAATGGGACAGGCAGACCCGCTAGGTGGTGGACATGGCAGAGGATCAGGGATAGATATAGGTGGTGGCAGGCGCTTTGACTTACTTCCACCACCACCCCCAGGAGGTCCGCACTAGGCTCAGAGAGATGGGGTATAGGGGCGAGGACAGCTGCATGCGGTCGAGGCATATGATCGAGGGACTCCAGGGTTGATTCGAGGTATGATCAGTGTCTTCTCTACTTTAGCTTCTGTGCTTATACACACAGGTGCTATTCATTCCTTCATAGCCACATGTCTTGCACAAAACCTCGAGATTCTGGTAGAACCATTGACTCGATCCTTACATTTGGATGCACCTACAGGAGAAGACTCGATGATCATGCACCTTTGCAGATAGTGTGATCTTACACTTGTAGGTGAGTGTTTTGGTTGGAACCTCTTGGTGGTAGCATCGAGGCCTTACGATTTCATTCTCGGTAGGGATTGGTTATCTTCGGTCCTTGCCCAGATTCACTGTTTTAGGTGAAGAGTGTGGTGTGTCTGCCATGATGGAATGAGGTTTTCCTTTGTCAAGGAAAAGGAAACCTAGGCAGTATAGAATGGAATTATGTACAGGAGGGTGCAGTAAATCGCTCATGAGTTGTCTAGCCTTTCCCTCGTAGTAGTTGATGTTGTTAGCTCCTAGTTCCTAGAATTAGTGGCAGAGTACGAGGACGTCTTTCCCAAATATGTTCTCGGATTACCTCCTCACCGGGAGATTGAATTCTGCTTCGACTTACACCCCGGGAAGACACCTATTTCCTCATCAGCATATCGGATGGCTCCCATAGAACTTCATGAGATGAGGGTGCAGTTGGAGGATTTGCAGAGCAAGGGTTTTTTGAGACCCAGCGTCTCACCCTGGGTGGCCCCAGACTTGTTTTCCAAGAAGGCAGATGGGAGTCTAAGGTTGTGAGTGGATTACTGGCACCTGAACCAGGTGATGAGGAAGAACAAGTATCCACTTCCGAGAATTGATGACCTCTTCGATCAGCTAAGAGAGGCACAGTGGTTCTCGAAGGTTGACCTTCAATTAGGCTATCACCAGCTATGAGTGCAGGATAAGGATATACCGAAGACGGATTTCAGATGCCTCTATAGTCACTATGATTACGTGGTGATTCCTTTTGGCATGAAAAAATCCCCTATAGAGTTCAATGGACTGATGAACCAGATCTTTAATCCATACATGGACCGGTTCGTAGGGGTCTTCATCGATGACATCCTTGTGTACTCGACATCAGAGGAGGATCATGCGAGACACTTGCGGATGGTTTTGGACGTACTCCAGGAGAACCAGATTAATGGGAAGCTCTAGAAGTGCTAGTTCTGGATACAGTAGGTCCACTTTTTGGGGAATTTCATCTCAGAAAATGGAGTAGATATGGACCCATCCAAGGTGGAGGCTATGTTAGCATGGGAGCCACCTCGGAGCATGACGGAGGTGCGGAGCTTCCTTGGGTTGGCAGGATATTACTGGAGATTCATTCCTGATTTCTCTCGGATATCAGCACCAATGATAGCCTTGACAAGGAAGGGGAAAACCTTCATATAGACGGAGAAGTTCTAGCAAGATTTTGATGAGATGAGACAGAGTTGGACGAGTTCCCCAGTCTTGAGATTGCCGGAGGAGGGTGTCAAGTACGTAGTTTTCTAAAACGCATCAAGGACTGGGCTCAGTTGTGTCCTGATGCAGCGACATGCAGTGATTGCTTATGGTTTGTGCCAGCTTAGGCCACATGAGAATAAATATGCGACCCATGATCTCAAGTTGGTAGTGGTGGTCTTCATATTGAATATGTGGCAACACTACCTGACAGGCGAGCGGTTTATCGTATACTCTGACCACAAGAGAATCAGGTACATCTTTCTGCAGAAAGATCTGAATCTATGATAGAGACGATGGCTAGAGTTCCTCCATAACTATGATTTCGAGATCATCTATACTCCTGGAAAGGAGAACAAGGTGGCAGATGCTCTTATCAGAAGGTCAAGCTCACAGCTGTTGAGTGAGGTGACACAACAATTAGCCGCGTTGCAGTTATCCTTCATGCATGGAGAGGATACAACTTACCTGCAGTCAATGTTTGTCACCCCTCCACTATTACAGCGAGTTAGGGAGTCAGCTCTTGGGGATGTCGACTTTGTGGCTTTACGTGCTTAGTAATCCACAGGACATGCTCCTGATGGATATTCACAAGGTGGGGAGCACATACTTCTTTATAGAGGATGCACTGTTGTACCAGTGGCATTGTAGGAGGAGGTTCTGAGGGAGTTTCATTCATCCACTTTGGAAATACATCTTGGGGTGGAAAAGACGTACCATGATCTTCGATGACAATTCTGGTGGTCATGCATGAAGAAAGCAGTAGTGGAGTTCGTTTCTCGATGCCTCACATGCCAGTAGGTGAAGGCTGAGCACCAGGTTCCAGTTGGATTAGCTCACCCCCGGATGTTCCAGAGTGGAAGTGGGATGGAATATCGATGGAATTCGTGACAGGCTTACCACAGACGTCCGAGGGCCCTAATTCTATATGGTTGATCATTTACTGATTCACCAATTTGTCCCACTTCTTAGCTATAAGGGAGCAGAGATCCGTATAGAGCTTGGGACGCCCCTATGAGAAGGAGATAGTTTGGGTTCATGGAATCCCCTCTATTATAGTCTCAGATCTAGATGCCCGCTTCAAATCCTAGTTGTGGAAGGGATTGTTGGAGGCTTTTGGGACACAGTTATGCTTGAGCACAGCGTTACATCCCCAGACTGATAGTCAGACAGAGAGGACCATTCAGGTTCTAGAGGATATGTTGCGAGCCAGTATCTTGGACTTTTGTTGCAGATGGGAGGACCACCTACCACTGGTGGATTTTGTTTACAACAACATCTGCCACTCCACCATTGGTATGGCACCGTTCGAGGCCTTGTATGGGAGACCCTGCCGGTCATCGCTTTGATAGACCAACCCCATAGAATCATCACTCATGGGTCCCGAGTTGGTGTGAGCTACCACAGAGAAGGTGCAGATCATACAAGAGAAGATGATGACTACACAGATCTGACAGAAGTCCTATGTTGACTGACGACAGAGGCCTCTGGAGTTCGAAGAGGGAGACCACGTCTTTCTTCGGGTATCACCTCGACAAGGGTTACTGAGATTTGGCTGAGGCGACAAGTTATCTCCAAGGTTCATCGGACCCTTCGAGATACTGTGCAGAGTTGGCAAGGTGGCATACCACCTCGCTCTACTTCCATAGATGCATCGGGTACATAATGTCTTCCACGTGTTGCAGGTGAGGAGGTACATGCACGACCCATTACACATCATCGACTGGGGCAAGCTAGACATCGAGGATGGAGTGACCTTTGCTAAGTACCCAGTGGAGATCAAGGATCGGTAGGAGAGGATCCTTCTTCAGAGATTTATTTCCTTGGTGCGCGTTCTGTGGCAACACGAGAATATTCAGGAGAGCACGTGGGATTGGGAGGCCCAGATCCATACCGAGTTCCCTCATCTTTTTGGGTAGCCTTTGTTTTGACTTTTCGTGGACTTAAATACCCATGGTGGGGAGAATCTAATGCCTTGTATTTTCCGTGTATTTTTTTTTAAAAAATATATGGAATTATTTTGAGACTGGTCGCGAAAACGGCACATCATTCTGAGGCCCGATGATCCCGGAATGGTGGCTTGCACTTTTTATGTTAAGTGAGTTGGCACTAGTGCGCAGTTGTGGCAGTTTCCAAACAGGTGACCGGATTAAAAATATGAGGGAATCGTTGCATCCAGGGTGATGAATTTACTTAAGAATGATTATAACCTCAACCGACATAGGTCGAGGGAAAATGTTTATTTTCAGACGTTTTTAGTAAAATAAAAATAAAATAAATTGATAAATGTTTATTTTATTTTATGGAAACATTCGCTGTAGCACAGCGACAGGACATTTATTTCCTTATTTAATGATGTTTCATAATGACTCAAGAATGGAATGATGGAGTCATTAATACCGCACTATATCTTAAATTTCAATCATGTTCCCCTTTTTAATCGATTAAGCCATTGGTGGTCATTGACGAACTTTTGGGAGAAATCGCTGGAGGATCCGCGGAGCGCTAGAGAGAACCCTCAACGAAGAACGACGACAGATCAAATTTGAGAATCATTACGCCAATGACATCGAAGGATCTCGATGGAAGAAGAAGCGTGACACCATCATCAGTGATCGATCACAGTTAAGGTAGGGGTTTGTTATTTAATTTCCTCTTTCCTCGTTCTTGATTTAAAACGACAAACACGGATCAACCATGAACAAGTTGCTCCGTGGATTCATAAGTTCTTGCAAGAGGAATTTTTCTTTGGTATGATCTCGGGGATTTTATCCATGTTTTGTTTTATTTTTTGTCCTGATCCATTTAAGCCTACTGACGAGAGTGGATCAAAGTTGTGACAAACGACGGCGGAGGTTCGTTCCTCAGGTTGTTTTATTGGATTTCTTTACCTTTTTTTCTTTTCTCGTGTGTTCTTTGTGTTCTTCATAGTGCGACGAATGATGGATCGTTGTGTAGCCGTTCTACGACACAATGATCCCAAATAGAAGGTTCGGCACTACAAAGAACTTGAAGAGGTGCAGCGACAATGGTGGACGATGAATCAGACCAAATCAGGAAGGACCGTTCTGTGAGCGTTCTTCACGCGGGAAGATAAAAACATGTTTTAGGAGCCAATCAGAGGCCCAAAAACATGAGAAGTGTATTTGTGGTGTTTGGGAAACCAAAACCTGAAGGTTTCATGGTGATCAGATGGCCGGATCAACAATTGGATAAGCTTGGGAGGCGTGCCGATGAGGAGCGTCATTCTTGGAAATTTCCAGAATACACAGCGTGTACTTCTGAGGAACAAACCATATAGTACTGACGGTGGCGGCTAGGGTTCGGGGATCAGAGAGGAATCACATGGCGTGTGACCCTAGTCACACATCTTGTAGGACTTTCCCCAAAGATTAGCATGTATTTTGGGAAATACATGGACACGGGATGATCTACACGGCTTCAGGCAACACGGCGTGTATAGCATGGCAGAGGCGGCTACTCGGAACTCGGCATGTATCCATGGGGTACACAGACATGGGTTGTAGTACATGGGTTGATGACCATGTACGGCCCCATGGTCAGTGACACGGGGCCAACCCCAATCACTCGGACATGGCGTGTACATCGTACTACATGCTGTGTACCCAGTTTTTCTACACAACCTGCCTTACGACACTGGCCATTGTACACGGGGTCAGACAACACGGCGTGTAAATTTTCTACACGTCTTGTACTTATTGTAAAATGGAATTTTCCTCTTTTTCACCGTATCTTGGACATATTTCATTTGGTTTAGTGCCCCTTCTTCTCATTCCCTTAAATTTCAGGCATCATTTCCTCACACAGGAGTATGATCCCTTCAACAGGACTTTCTGTGATAGAGTCAGGCATCCATCCGAGAGGCCCATATCGAGATCCTCTATCCATTCCTGATCCTAGGTAGATTCCGGAATTGACATGACCAAATCTATCAGGTCTTGATCCTCTACATAGCTGGTGTATCGCCTAACTGGTGAATCCGGATGAGTCGTGGTATCCGCCATGGCCCTGGCAGTGCTCCTCATCTGTATATCGTGATCTTTCCCACTCAGGAGTGTGTCTCCCATAATGAGTGCTTATATATATCGTAAATCTTCCCAATCAGGAGTGTGTCTCCCGTAATGAGTGTGACTACCTCTCATGATGTTTCCCGATGGATGGTACTTCTCAGACAGATGTCATCAGAGCTGTAAGACTCGTGGAGTGTGTTCTCCCAGGACGAGTGCTTTGCGGAATCATCGAACCGAATCCCTAATGGGGGTATGCGGTTGTGCGACTTGTATCTTGACTATGGGTCTGGGTTTTTAGTATATCTAGTTTGTTCTCTATGTTCTATAGACATACATTGTGCATAGCTGACTATACCTTTACCTTGTGTACTGTTTTGTGGTTTTCTGGGTCCTCTACTGAGTATTTCTATACTCACCCCTGCACGGGTTTTGCCCGCATGTATGGTGTCTTGTGCAGACAAGCAGTCTTTTGACAGAGTCCAGGGTGGACTAGGACAGGACCGAGCTTTCTAAGTTCCCTACAGGCCGAGGCATTCCTATGGCTACAAGCAGCAGTCCCAGTACATTTTGTTTTTATAGGTTGGACATTGCAGTTTTCAGACTCTTGTTTTTGGGGGGCTTGTATTCTGGCCCAGTTTACTTTTTAGTACTCTACCTTTCATCATAATTTGTTGGTTGGGGTTAGTTTTATGCATGCATTTTTGTTCCTTAAAGGTTTTTACATTTCAGAATTGTGGGCTTGGAGAAGTCTGTGTGTGTACAGGTACATAGGGAATGCCTCCCATGTTAGTAATATGCCTACTCGATGCTAGTCACCAGCCCCTGTCCTATTTGAGGAGAGAATGGGGAGTCACGGCGCGGGCCCAACTGGGACGGTTTGTGACATAAATCCTCTTCAGGGGACATCCTAGGTCAACCACATCTCTACAAATTAACTTAGGAAATAATTGTTTTGATATTCCCTATGATAGGTGTGCGTCAGACCTATATTTTTTCAAGAAATGCATGATGATTTGATTTCATGCGCTTGAAGAAGATCCTATAATGGAAAATTAAGATTCTAACCTAGTTATAACATATTTGGAAGTATCATCCATAAATTTGAAAAATAGGAAAAAAATCAGGACAAAAGTAGAGAAAAATATCAAAAATAAGAAGTTAAAAACCACCATATAATGGAAATCATGGTGATGTTAGTCATATTGAATCTATTCATTTTTTCATCAAGTGAATCTTATTAAAACTATGATAAAGTAAAATTCAATGATTCCCTTTATGAGTTTTATTCACAAATTATAAAATTATAGAATAAATTTCTAATTCATGTAGTGACATATATAAATTCATATATCAAATAATTTCTTTATAAAATGTAATATCAAGAATTAGTGGTTGATGATATGTAGGATACATTAGTAAATAATTTTAGTGGTTGAAATACTCTCATAGTGTCGGTAATGATCAATGATGATTATTTCATAAATTTAAATGAATGAACTTATTTGATTGATGATGAATTAAAATATTTATATTAACAAATAATTGGTTATGTTTTATGTAAAAAAATGTTCCATGATTTATAAAAACTATTCAAAGTATCCATGAATATAAATGATGATCAACATGAATTGTATGAAAAAAAGATAAAATAGATGGTATGACCATTACAAGATCAGAATCATGTACATTATGATAAGATAAAATTTTTACAAATATATTATGAAGAGGGGGTGAAAAAAACATGGATACAAGATGAAAATTCAAAATATGATGTTTCTAGATTCGGATTTCACGTTATGAAATCTAGGAATCACCCAATGGAGGCTTCACAATCTATTAGAAGAAGTAATTTTTCCAAAATGAAATCTAATTTTAATATTAATTAAATAAGTCTAAAAATTACTATAAAAAGTTCAATAATTCATCTCAGGATCAAACCATAACCATATCATAATAAAAAAAATGTAATATCCATTTAAATTTTTATGCACTAATTCGATCTTAATGGTAGTGTAGGGAAAAACTCCAAAGAATTAAAAATAAGGAAGGTAATAAAGTTTTAAAATAATCTCCATATAATCTAGTCTGAATGTAGAAAAGTATAATAACATAATACTATAGTTAAATCCCAAATGGATTATGTTTATGTAAAAAATAGCAAGGTATACTAGTAAGAGATTCTAGAAAAATTTCGTGTTCAAGAAAAAAGGAAGATATTTGTAGGTCACTATTGGTGATGTCAAAGGTTTGTAAACATAGAAATTTATTTCTATAAAAACATTTCCACATATAAATATTACAGAAGGATTAAATCAATGTAGGTATTTTTGAAAGTAAAAATAATCCAACTAGACTAAAGAACTCAAAAAATAGAGGAAACATGTCAATGAGAATCCTATTTGAAAATTTTAATTATATAGTTGATTTTTGAAAACAATGTATCCATTTTTATAAAATATGTTGGTGAATACCTTCCCAACCAAAATATCTTGATTATTAAAGGATAAATCCATAATAGAAAAATAAAAAAGGAACGGAATGAATGTACTCTCCTGGAAAAAATAAAAATAAGAAATATATGTCATGGACTACCCAAAAGATAGTGAAAAATGATGATTATCAGGGTTTAATAACAAGGATAATGTTATATTATTATGTTAAAAAATGATATATTGTTCCCTATTTTAAAATACCAATGAACATCTAGCCTAGGAGAATTAATATAGAAACAACAAGAAAAGATCCAATCAATGAAATAAAGAGTAGGATTGTAAGGTTTTTTTATACTCTTTATGATGATTTTGAAAGGTTGAAAGAAACATGTCACATAAAAATTATCAAATATTTGTGTGTAAGGTTAAACTACGAATCTATTGTATCGATCATATGTATAAATATTTTTTCTATGAAAATTGAAATCATATGGTAAGAACCACTGATTTTTAAAACTAAAACATTTATTTCTATAAATGACTGTACAAAAAAATTGTTGATATATCCAATGTGTTTTTTATTATATAACTATATTAACTGCAAAAGATAACAATATATATTATAAATAAAATAATTAAAAAAACTTGATTTATAGTGTTTAAAATTCTATTGAAACTTATATGAAAGGTGAAATCATGAAAGAAAACATGCCTCACATAAATTTTCATATTTGGAAATCTTAATAAAGATAAAGTATGAAGGAATTACAGACACATTAGAATAAAAAAGATAAGATTATATCGGATGAGAAAAAATCCCCACCCCTATTTAAAAAAATAAAAAACTTTGTAAGTACACCTTGTACCCATGAATTTTTTTTATTCATCATAGGATATGGAATAGAATGTGAAATAATAAATAAGGTTTCCATTATGGAATATAAATATTATAATCCATCTCACAATTAGTATAAGAAATATCAACTATTAGCAAACATTCATAAAAACATCTATGGTGAATAATGGAGATTTTTCTTTGAGGAGGAGAAACAAAATAAGTATAATATTCCAAAAATTATCTATATAACATGAATCGGTGATTATAGAAATATTTCATAAAAATAAAAATTATAGTATGTTTGTGGAATTTCAACTATTATTTTTAATTATATTAGATCTCATTAACTGGAAAAACATTTATTTGAAAAAAATGTGGAAGAAAACATACATTTATATTAAATTTTATGATGTGTGCGTTCAAGTGAGTAAATGTGAAAACATTTCACAATAAATATATTGATAAATACCTTAAGTAGTGAATTTGATTTTTAATATCGCATTATAGACAATTATGGAAATCTTTTACATAAAAAACATGACTATTTTTTATTCAATGTGTTGGTCCATATAGAATTATATTTGAGGGTTTAATGACACATTGATAAGAAAAATGTGGTGTCGCCCCTCACTCATGGGAATTTCTTGATTCTATCCATATGGGGGGAAGTGATAAAATATATTTTATTAATATTTGAGTTATAATGAGATAAATGAACCTACCCTATGATGTTAGTAAGGGTGGAAAATATTTCCTCCCATTTTATTTCTTATCAATAAGTGGAAGGAAAATTACATTTAATTTTAAAATAAATTTGTTGTTGATAACAAATTCAAAGGAGGTCATTCATGTGAACTATGGGTAAACGTTGTATTTTTTTCAATTTTCATTATTTTCTAAAATCTTTTCAATGTATTTATCCAAATTTAATTTCTTGGGTGATGGAGTGAGAAATAAACCACCATATATGAAGAGGGTTGACCATACTTTTATGGGAATAGTAATGATTTATGACCAGAATTCAAACATGGAAAATGATAAAGAATTAATGTATTTCAAATTCTAAATATATGGATGGAGAGATTCATGATATCATCCTTACATAAGATTATTGTAGAGATAGTCCTAAAATTAATAACATCCTTATTTCATTTTCATGTACTATAGATTTCATGTTCTAAAGATTTTGTTCCTTCCTTTCTCTTCTTCGACTGTATCATCTTGTCTTGGTTGGTTTTAGTTGGAAATAATGTTTTGGGTGAGGTTTTTTTTATGTTTAAGAGTACAAGTGCTACATGGTTGTTTATAATAGGAGTGAAAAAGGACCAGTTGCTCGATGGGCTATAGGTGATCAACATAATGGTCGGTGAAGGCCACCAACCAGATTGTGTAAGGATCGTAGAGCGGATTAAGTATAGTAATTCTACAAGATAGAGAATTGGCCATATAATAGGATTTCAAAATATGATGAATCCACCATCTTATTAGAGGTGGTGTTTTGGGCTACTAATGTGAGGGGTAATTAAGTATTTCTTCTAAAAAAAATTCATATTTTAATTCTAAATTAATCAAATTCATATTAAACAATTTTAATTTAACATGGAGGCCTTCTTGGGGGTATTATAGGCTCTCTTAACTCGATTCCATTGGAGGATCAAAGAATTGATTGAACTTGTGTTCCTTTCTTGTTAAGTTGATATTCATTCTTGTCTTAAATCACAATATTCTTCAAATTACCCATGTTTCTCTATATGGATTGGATTCATCAATAATGGGTATCATTAATCCTATTTTATAATCTAAATCCATTTTCTTGGGAATTCACATAGAATATGTAATCCCCACTATTATCCTTACACTATTTGGGAATTCACATAGTTATATTCATCTCATCTCTCATAGGGGATCCATTATGGACAACAAAGGATTTTCCCTTATGATTTACCATATGGTTTGATGTTTTATTTATTTTCAATTACATTTATTTTCATGGTATCTATCAATATAATTATGAAAATGTAAATTTTTGGAGTATGGAGGGAGAAACCACCCACAAAAGCTGAAGTGGTATACCTATAATATTTTGGGAAAAGTAATTAGATAATTCAATTATAAATAAATAGAAAAGGAAGATAAAGGAATGTGTTTTTTCTTTTGGATACATGGTTGGATAGAGTCAAGGTATAATCCATACATTAAATTATCCTAGAGTTATTACTCTTGTCAAAGAAAATTTTTGAAGCCTGTAAGAGCACATTCTATAACATTTTATATGTTAATAATTTGAGAGGAAAAGTGTATGATATAGGGAAATGTTATATAAAATATTATAAGATATATTTTAATGATTTTAAATATCATCAATAGTGTAAGGAAGCAATATGAAGGTAGAGAACCCATAAAAAGTTTATCTACCATGTTGGAATACATAAATAAGTGATGGAATTTAATTATATAAATTTGTTAAGATAATTTTATATGATTAAAATAATCCTTAAATCCAATGAATAAATTTTGATATTTATAGAAGAAATATGTAAGAATTGAAATTTTCATTTTGTAATACCTGATTCATTTTTTATTACTTTATAGTACCAATGTATTAATTTGGTTTTGGGGTGTATGACTTTAGTTGTTGGGAGTATGAATTATTTCAATTTCATATGACATTCCAAGGAGCATGTATAAATTTTTTAGAGGAGTGTTTGACATTAAGGTAGGGCATAAGAATTTGAGAATCTAGCATACGACTTTCAGATAATGTCACATATAACATTTAGGAATCCTATAAAATCCTTAATTTGTTTCATATTACTTTATAAGCTACCACATATGACTTTAAAGTATTGAAATTACTTCAACACATAGAAAATATTGTAAGTTCTTTTTCGTGAAAAATAATGTTTCAAAATTTAAAATTTGATGGATAAAATTTATCTATGATGACATAAAATCTTTTTTATCTTGTTCAAAACATCATGAATCTTATAGAATCAATAATCTATGTTTGGATGAAGAAAAATGAGGTGAGAATAAAGGATTAAGGTCAATATTTTTTCAAAAGTTATATTTTCAAATGAGGATTTTTGAAATACATTTTGGTGATCAAAAATATGGAATAAAAATATATTGATGAACATGTTAGAATTTTATGATATTAAATGTCGCAAATTAATTGTGAATCAATCATGAAGATTACTTATGTTCAGATTCTATATAGTGTGTACAGAATGAAGGTCAAGTCTATTTTATTTGTTTAGTAGGAAATCACATATTGTAAGGATGAATCTCTACATGAAAATACTACTACAATATTTTCTTAAAATGTTCAGATATTGATTTATTACAGGACATTAGTGGAATATTAAGAGAAAATTAATCAAGACTAGAATTTTTTCACATGAGTTATTTTTTAATGATACTAATAGAAAATAAAATAATATAAGAGAAATAAAAATAGAAGGGCATTTTTCATAAAGTGTTATTTGAGAAAATAATGTGAGAACTCCTATATGTAGTTAATAAAAAGTAACAACGAGAGATCATGGGGATGAGTGTTAGTTTTATGAAATTATTTTTTTTATAAATTCTAAAATACCCAAAAAAATTAAATTTCATGATGCATAATTAGGCATCATAGAGGGAAAAATAATGTTATTCTAAAATACTGGGTGTACTATGTGAGAGTGTTTGGAGGGAAACTAGAAGCTATAAAATATAAATAAAGACTATAAATATGGTTAATATAACCTGTACCTATTAAACATAGTGTGGTAGAAGCTTTATAAAAAGGAGAAGGAGAGGAAGTGTGGTATGGTTAATTAGTTGGTGACCATTAGAATCTCTATTCGATTTTGACTTCGTTTTAATATTGTTTTTAGTTTACAGTTATCAATTTATAAAGAATTTCTAGGATGCATGGTAGTTTTTAGAGTACAAGTATCATGTTGAGATCTTACAGAACCTCAAGAAGTTGAAGAATCATTATGTTAAGAAAGTGGATTATATTTTGTGGATTTATTTCCAACCAAAATAGAGTTTTTATGTACATCAAGAAAATGTAAGTTTTATAATCTAAATTATTTTGATTCTAATATAAAGATCCCATTGGATAAATCATGTTCACTTGTGTAATATAGTGAATAGTTCACATGGGAAATATAATAAAAATATTTTATATGTGTAATATATAAAATGATCACCGATGTAATATAGTAAACCTAGCTTCAGGATAATACATGTCCAACCCAATGTACTTTTATAACAATATCATTAGTCGTGAATCCCTGAGTTAGTGTAACCCAATCATAATAATGATTAGGTTTCCCATATTTGGGATGAAACACGAAACATAATTATGTCAAACTTTAATAATTTTCTTATATTTCATGTGGTTATATGATTCAATAGTGATAAATAGATCTTCTCACTTTATAATTAGGGAAACTTGTACAAAACCAAAGGGCGTTAAATGATAAAATAGAAATTTTGAATTTAGTAACATAATATGGAATCACCTAATTCACCCCTCTCTTCTAACATGTGTGTAAAAAAATAATATGTCACATAAAATTGATATCAAATAAATGGTCCCTCTAAATAGATTTATTCTTAAATTCTAACTGAAATAATGCACATGGTTTTATCTGAAATTAGATTTGAAAATATTATTAGCACTGTATTTTTTTCTAGAAATGCATGAAGTTTTGATTTTAAGTTCCTGAAAAAGATACTAAAATGGAAAATTCAGATTCCATCATAGATAGAACATATTTGAAATTATATTCCATGAATTTACTTGATAGGAAGAAAAATCATACCAAAAGTAGAGAAGAATATCAAAACTAAAAAGGTATAGACCACCATATAAAGGTAATCAGGGTGATATCAGTCTAATATAATTTATTGATTTTTATTACTCTAGTGAATCTTATTAAAACTATGATAAATCATAATTCAATGATTCCCTCTATGAGTTTTATTCACAAATATTAAAATTATTGAATAATATTCGGATTTAAGTTGTGACATATATATATTCATATGTCAAATAATTTATTTGTAAAATTTAATATCTATAAATAGAGGATGATGATATTTAGTGTACATTAGTTGGTTATTTGAGTTGTTTCAACACTCTCATAGAGCTGTTAAGGTTCAAGGAAAAATATTTCGTGCATTTAAATGAATGGGATTCTTTCATTGATGATGAATTAAAATATTTATAGTAATAAATAATTGCTTAGGGTTTTTTTGAAAAAAATTCTATTATTTATAAAAACTATTCAAAGTCTCCATGAATCTCAATGAGGATCAACATGAAGTGAATGAAAAAAAGATAAAAGAGTTGGGATGTCCATTATAAGATGAAAATAATTTAATTGATGATAAGGTAAATTTTTTTAAAATATATCATAAAGATAGGGTGAAAAAACATGGATACTCAATGTAAATTCAAAATTTGATGTTTCTAGATTTTTATTTCCGGTAATAAAATCTAGAAATCACCCAATGGAGACTTCACAATCTATTAGATAAAGTAATTTTACAAGAATAAAATTTGATTTAATTATTATATCAAAGAAGTATAAAAATTAGTGTAAAAATATTCAATGATTCATCTCAGGATCAAACCATAACAATATCATGAAAAATTATAATGTAATACCCCTTTAATGTTTTGGGCACTAATTCAGTCTTACTGATAGTGTATGGAAAAAGTCAAAATCATTACAAAAAAGTAGGGTAATAAATTTTTCAATGAAATACTATATAATCTAGGATGAATGTAGAAAATTATAATAAAATAATACTCCCAAATAGTTTGTTTTAATGTAAAGAAATAACATTGTATACTAGTAAGAGATTCGGGACAAAATAGAAGCTCACGAAAAAGGAAGATGTTGGTAGTCCACTATTCAAGATTTCTAAGGTTTGTAAACAAAGAAATTTATTTCTAGAAAAACATTTTCACAAATGAATATTAGATAAGGATTAACTAAATGGAAGTATTTTTGAATGTGAAAATAAACCTACTAGACTAAAGAAATAAAAAAATAGTGGAAACATGTCAATGAGAAACCTATTTGAAAAATTATAACTTATATATTATTTTTGAAAACAATGTAGCCATTGTTATAAAAAAATGTTGGTGAACACCTTGCCTACACAAATATCATGATGATTAAAGGATAAATGCATAATAAAAAATAAAAAATGAAATAAATTAATGTAATCCATTGGAAAAAAATAAAAATAATAAATATCAATTAGGAACTACTAAAATAATAGTAAAAAAAGATGATTATCAGGGTGTCTCTAGAAGGATAATGTTATTTTATTATGTTAATAAAGGATAAATCAAGCCCTATTTTAAATATCCCAGAAATATCTATTTTAGGGGGTTTAATATGGAACCAACAAGAAAATATACAATCAATGTAATAGAGAGTATGATTTTAATATTGGTTGATACTACTAATAATGATTTTTAATTATTGGAAGAAACATGTAACATAAAAATTATCAAATATTTGTGTTGAAGGTTAATCTATGAGTATTTTTTATCAATTATATGTATAAATATTTCAATATGAAGAATATAAATCATATGGTAAGAACTAGTTACTTTTAGAACCGAAATTTTTATTACTATAAATGACTATACAAAAAACGTTTGTTCGTATACCCCAAGAGTTTCTAATTATATAACTATATTAGTTGTAAAATTTAAAAAAAGGTTTTATGAATACAAAATAATGAATATAACTTTATTTATATAGTTGAAAATTCTATTTAAACTTTGGTGAAATGTGAAATCATGAATAAACATTCCTCCCATAAATTTTAAGATTTGGAAAACTAAATAATGTGATTTTATGAAGGAATTATAGAGAATTTTGTATCTAAAAGATAATATTCCTTGGGTTGAGAAAAACATCTCCACCCCTATTTCAAAAATTAATAATCTAGGTAAGTACACATTGTTTCCATGAATTTCTTTTTGAACCATAGGATAAGGAATAGAATGTGAAATAATAAGAAGTTTTCCATCATGGAATATCAAAATAAGAATCCATATAACAGTTGGTATTAGACATATCAACTATTATTATACATTAATATAAACAACCATGGTGAATAAAAGATATTTTACCATGAGGAAGAGAAACCAAATAAGACTAATATTCAAAAAATTAAATATATTACATGAATCAGTTATTCTTGACATATTTCGTAATATTAAATATTATAGTATGTTTTTTGGATTTTTCCTCTCTTATTTTTAATTATATTTGATCTCACTAACATGGGGAATTTATTATTGAAAATAATGGGGAATAAAACACACTTTTACTTTAAATTTTGTGATGTGTGTGTTCAAGTGAGTGAAGTGGTAAAAATTTCACGATAAATATATTGATAAATCCCCTAAGCTGTGAATTTTAGTTTTAGAATCACATTATAGGTAGTTATGGATATATTTTCTCTCAAAACACTTTATTATTTTTTATATAATGTGTTAGTAAATATAGAATTTTATTTGAGGGTTTAATGACACATTGATAAGGAAAATGGGGTGCCACCTCTCTATCATGGGATTTTCTTGATTTTCTCTATATGGGGGGAAAGGGAAAAAATATTTTTTTCTTAATATTTAAGTTATAATGAGGAATATGACCCTAACCTATAATGTTAATAAGGGTGGAATATTTTTCCTCCTAGTTTATTTCTTCAAAATAAGTGGGAGAAAAATTACATTGAATTTTAAATTAAATTTTGCATTGATAACAAATCCAAAGGAGAGTATTCAATTGAAATATGGGTTAATGTTGTATTTTTTTCAATTAGCACTATATTCTCAAAGATATTCAATATATTTATCCAAATATAAATTCTTCAGTGATGGAGTTAGAAATAAACCACCAAATATGAAGAGGATGGACCATACTTTTATTGGATGAGTAATGAGTTATCACCATAATTCATACATGGAAAATGAAGATGAATTAATGTGTTTCAAACTCTAAATATATAGATTGATAGATTCATTATATCCTTCTTACATAAGATGATTGTAGATATAGTCCTCAAATCTATTACATCCTTGTTTCATTTCCATGTATTATACATTTCATGATCTAAATATTATGTTCCATAATTTATATTATCCGAATGGATCCTCTTTCCTTGGTTGGTTTTGGTTGGGAATAAAGTTTCAGATGAGGTCTTGTTTCAGATTAAAGAGTACAGCTGCTACCTGGGTGGTTAGAATATGAATGAAAAGTTACCAGTATCTAGACTGTTTATAGTTGATCTACATAACAGCCGGTATAGGCCACCAACCAGATAGTGTAAGGATAGTAGAGGGAATTAAATATGTTAATACCATATTAAATACTATATTCCATATAATAGGATCTAAAAATATAAATAATCCATTGGCTAGTGGGAGGTGGTGTTTTGGGCTACTGATGTGAGGTGTAATTTTGTATTTCTTCTACCCAATTTTCCCATTTTAAATATAAATTAATCAAATTATAATTTAACTATGTTAATATGACATGGAGTCCCTATTATGGTATTTTATGATCTCTTAAATCGATTCCCTTGGAGGATGAAAGCATAGATCCAACTCGTACTCTTATCTTGTTAAGTTGATCTTCATTCTTTTCTTAAATCACTTTATTCTTCCAATTCCCCATGTTTCTCTATATTGTTTGGATTCATCCATGGTGGTGATTATTAATCCTATATTCTAATATAAATCCATTTTCTTTGGAATTCACATATTATATGTAATCCTCGCTACTAACCTTACACTATCTGGAAATTCACATAGTTCTATCCATCTCAAGTCTCGTTGGGATTCCATCATGGCCAAAAAAGGGTTTTCCTGTGCGTTGTACCATATGGGTTGAAGTTTTATTTATTTTCATTCACATTTATTCTGATGGTATTTGTCAATATAATTATAAAAATGTAAATTCTTTGGAGATGGAGTGAGAAACAACACACAAAAGCTAAAGATGTATTCCTATACTTTATTGGGAAAAGTAATTATATAATTCCATTATAAAAAAATATAAAATGAATATAAAAGAAAAAAAAATTCTTTTGGATACTTGGTTGGATAGATTCAAGGTTGAATTTAGATATTAAATTATTCTAGAGTTATTTCAGTTGTTAAAGAAATGTTTTGAAGTGTGGAGGAGAACTATCTATAACATGTTATATGATATTAATTAGATAAGAAAAGTGGTTGACTACGGGGACATGTACTATAAATATTTTTTAAGCTATATTTGAAAGATTTTAAATAGGTTCAATAGTGTAATGAATCTATAAGAAGGTGAAGAACCCATACAATATTTATCGACCATGTTGGAATACATAAATAAGTGAGGAAATTATGTTATATAAATTTGTTAAGATAATTTTATATGATTTTAATAATCCTTAAATCCCAAGAATAAAGCTTGAGATGGAAAAAAAATATAAATATTAATTTTTTAAGACCTGATTCATTTTTTATTCTTTTATAGTACCAAATTATTACTTTTTATTTTGGGTGTAGGACTTTGGTTGTTGGGTGTATGAATTATTTTCATTTTATATGGCATTCCAAGGAGCATGTATGAATTTTTTAGAGGAGTGTTAGACATCAACGTAGGGAATAAGAATTTGAGAATCTAGCATATAACTTTCAGATAATGTCACACATAACATTTATGAATCCTAAAGAAGCCTTAATTTGTAGCATGCATCTTTATGATATACCACATATGAATTAAAAGTCTGGAAATGACATCGAAACTTAGGAAAATTATGAATTCATTTTGGTGAAAAATAATGTGTCAAAATATAAAATTTTACGGATAAAATTTATCTGGTATGATATAAAGTCATTTCTATCTTGTTCGAAACATCATGTTGTATATAAAATCAATTATATATGTTTGGATGAAGAAAAATGAGGTAATAATAAATGATGAGGATCACTATATTTTGAAATATTATATTTTCAAATGAGGATATTTGAAATTCATTTTGGTGATCAAAAAAAGAGAATAGAGATATATTGATGAACATGTTATAATTTAATGATATTAAATATCTCAAATTATTTTCAAGTAAATCATAAAAGGTAAGTCTGTTGAGTTTCTATATAGTGTGTTCAGAATAATGGTGAAGTTTATTATATTTTTTTAGTTGGAAATCTGATGTTGTAAAGATGAATATCCATATTAAAATAAAGATACTATATTTTTTGAAAATGATTATATGTTGATTATTATAGGATATTAATGGTATATTATGAGAAAAATAATCAAGACTAGTATTATTTTACATGAGTTATTATTGGATAATAAAAATAGAAAAATAATATAATACAAAAGAAATAAAAATACAAAAACATTTTTCAAAAATAGTTATTTGAGAAAATCAAGGGAGCACTCCAATGTGTATCCAAGGAAAAGAAACAAAGGGAGATAATGGGGTAGAGTTTTATTTTCATGAATTTTTTTATAAATTCTAAAATACCCCAGAAATTAAATTTCTAGAAGCATAATTGTGCATCATAGAGAGAAAAATAATATGATTCTTGAATATTGGTTGTACTATGTGTGAGTGTGTTGAGTGGAACTGGAAGCTATCAATGATAAATAATGAGTAAAAATATGGGTCATATAACATGTACTTATTAAAATCAGCATCGTTGAAGTTTTATAAAAATGAGAAGAGGAAGTGAGGTATTTTCTATGAGTTGGTGACCATTAGAATATCTAGTTGATCTTGATTTCCTTTGAATATTGAGTTTAGTTTAAATTAATCAGTTTCTAAAGATTTTTAGGAAGCATGGTAGTTTTAATTGTCTAATTTTCATTTTGATTTCTTACATAACACCAAGTATTTGAAGAATCCCTGTATTGAAAAAGTGGATTATATTTTTTGGATTTAATTCCATCCTAAATAGATTTGTGATATACTTCAAGAAGGAGTAAGTTTTAAAATAGAAATTCATGTGATTTTTAGAAAAATATCCCATGGGATAAATCATGTTCACTTTTGTAATATAGTCAAAAGTTCACTTGGGTAATATAATAAAAATGTTTTATATGTTTAATATATAAAATTATCACTTATGAAATATCGTGAACCAATATTTAGGATAATACCTGGCCAACCTAATGTACTTTTAAGACAATATTTTTAGTGGTGAATCCATGAGTCAGTGTAACCTAATAATAATAAAGATTAGGTTTCACACATTAGGGATGAAACATGAAAAATAATTATGTCAAACTTTAATAATTTCCATATATTGCATGTGGTTTATATGATTAAATAATGATAAATCGATCTTCTCAATTATTTATAATGTGAAATGCTACAAAACCAAAGGGGGATAAGAGATAAAATAGAAATTTTGAATTTAGTAAGATAATATGGAATCACCTGATTCACCCTAATTCTCTCACATGTGTCTAAAAAAATCATATGACAACTAAAATTGATATCAAATAAAGGATCCCTCAAAATATATCTATTAATTCATTCTAACTGAAAATAATTCACAAGGTTTTATCTCAAATTGGTTTGGAAAATATTATTAGCCCGGTATTTTTTCAAAAAATGTATGAAGTTTTGATTTCAAGTGCTTGAAGAAAATCCTGAAATGGAATATTCAGATTCCATCCTAGTTAGATCATATTTGGAAGTATCATCAATGAATTTACAAAATAGAAATAAAAATCAGGATAAAAGTAGAGAAAAATGTCAAAAAAGAGGCAAAGACTACCATATAAAGGTAATCAGGGTGATAATAGTCTTATAGAATCTATTTATTTTTATTCCTCTAGTGAATTTTATCAAAACTATGATAAATCTGAATTCAGTGAGTCCAGTTGTAATTTTTATCCTCAAATAATGAAATTATTGAATAAGGTTTTGATTCATGTTGTGACGTATATATATATTCATATATCCCATAATTTATTTACAAAATTTAATATCAATAAAGATAGGTTGATCATATGTAGGATACATTAGTAAATAATTTGAGTTTCATCAACACTCTCACAGAATTGGTACTTTTCGAGGATGAATATTACATTTAAATGAAAGAGCTTCATTGATTGATGATGAATTAAAATATTTATAGTAATAAATAATTTCTTATAGTTTTTTTGAAAACATTGTTCCATGATTTATATAATATATTCAAATTCTCCATGAATCTCAATGATGATCGAAATGAATTGAAAGAACAAGAGATAAAATATTTGGGATGACCATTAAAAGATGAAAAAAATGTACATGATAATAAGTTAAAAAAAAATTGAAAATATATTAAGAAGAGAGGGTGAAATAACATGGATAATAGTTTTAAATTAAAAATATGATGTATTTTGATTTTTATTTCACATTATGATATCTTGTAATCAACCAATGGAGACTTTATAATCTATTTGAAGAAGTGATTTTATGAGAAATAAATATAATTTTATTATTACATAAAAAAACTATAAAAATTATTGTAAAACTTTTCAATGATTCATATCAGGATCAAACCATAACTATATTATACTAAAACATAACATAATATCCATTTAAATTTTAGGGCACTAATTCAGTTATATATTTAGTGTAGGGAAAAAATAAAAAACATTTCAAAAAAGTAAGGTAATAAATTTTTAAAAGAATCACCATATCATCTAGGCTGAATGTAGAAGTGTGTAATAAAATAATACTCCGAATAAATACAAAATGGTTTGTTTTTATGTAAAAAAAATGAAAATGTATACTAGTATGAAATTCTAGAAAAATTACATGTTCATGAAAAATGAAGATATTGGTATTCCACTATTGGAGTCGTCAAAGGATTGTAAATATAGAAACTGACTTCTAGAAAAACATTTCCACATATGAATATTATATAAGGATTAAATCAATGTAATTAGTTCTAAAAGTCAAAATAAAACTACTATACTTTAGACCTCAAAAAAATAGGTTAATCATGACAATGAGAAACCTATTGGAAGAATTTAATTGTATATATAATTTTTAAAAAAAATGTAGCCATTATTATAAAAAAATGTTTTTCAATACCTTCCTAACACAAATCTCATGATGATTAAAGGAGAAATATGTAATAGAAAAATAAAATATGAAAGGAATGAAGGTAATTACCTTGAAAAAATAAAAATAGTAAATATTATTCAGGAACTACCAAAAAGATAGTAAAAAATATGATTATCTGGGTGTCTCAACAAAGATAAAGTTATATTTATAAAGGATAAATATTTCTCTATTTTAAAGTGACCAAAACATCTAGTATAGGGGGATTAATATGGATATTATAAGAAAATATCCAATCAATGAAAAATGGAGTTGGATTATAGGGGAGGTTGAGACTCCTAATGATGATTTTTAATGGTTGGAAGAAACAGGAAACATAAAAATTATCAAATATTTGTGTGGAAGGTTAAACTATGAAACTTTTTAATCAGTCATATGTATAAATATTTTTCTATGAAAAATTGAAATCATATAGTAAGAACCAGTGAATTTTAAAACTAAAATTGTTATTTCTATAAATTATTATACTCAAAAAAAAGATAGTTCATATACCAAAATAGTTTCAAATTATATAACTAGATTAGTTGTATATTTTAATAAGATTTAGTATGAAAAAAATGAAATTAACTAAATTTTTAGAGATGAAAATTCTTTTTAAACATAGATAAAAGGTGAAATCGTGAAAAAGAAATCTGCCTCTCATAAATTTTTAGATTTGGAAGTCTAAATAAAGAAAAAGTATGAAATAATTACAGAAAAATTTGAATCTAAAATATAATATTCTCTAGGTGTTGAAAAAAATCCCCAACCCCATTTGAAAAATTAAAAATCTATGTTAGTACATATTTTTCACATGAATTTTTTTATGCATCATAGAATAGGGAACTGAATGTGAAACAATAAGATGTTTTCTAACATGGAATATCAAAATTAGAATCCATCTTATAATTGGTATTAGAAATATAAACTATTATTATAAATTCCTAGAAACAACCATGGTGAATAATTAATATTGTACCTTGAAGAGGAGAAACCAAATAATACTAATATTCCAAAAATTTAGTATATTACATG
The DNA here is from genome assembly GCA_963277665.1 of Viscum album. Lineage (NCBI taxonomy): Eukaryota > Viridiplantae > Streptophyta > Magnoliopsida > Santalales > Viscaceae > Viscum > Viscum album. The sequence continues at coordinate 609,365,028 of OY728127.1, forward strand.
AATATGTGATTGTAGAACTATTTCATAAAATCAAATATTATAGTATGTTTTTGTATTTTACACTATTGTTTTCAATTATATTTGATCTCATTAACTTCGGGAATTTATTATTGAAAATAATGGGGAAGAAAACAGACTTTCACTTTAAATTTTATGGTGTGTGTGTTCAAGTGAGTGAAGCTATAAACATTTCACGATAAAAATAATGATAAATCCTTTTTAAGTAGTGAATTTGAGTTTTATTAACACATTATAGGAAGTTATGGATATCTTTTCTATCAAAATTATAGATTATTTTTTATAAAAATGGTTGGTCCATATAAAATTATATTTGAGGGTTTACTGAAACATTGATAAAGAAATTTTGGTTCCACCACTCTCTCATGGGAATTTCTTAATTCTCTCCATATAGGGGAAAAGGGATAAAAAAAATATTACTAATATTTTATTTATAATGAGGGATATGACCCTACCCTAAAATGTTTTAAGGGTGGTAAATTTTTCTTCCTAGTTTATTTCTTATCAATAAGTGGGTGAAAATTGCATTGAATTTTAAAATAATTTTGTTATTGATAATAAATCCAAAGGAGCGGATTCAAGTGATCTATGGGTTAATGTTGTATTTTTATCAATTAGCATTATTTTCTATAATAATTTCAATGTATTTACCCAAAGATAAATACTTGGGTAATGGAGTGATAAATCAACCACAAAATACGAAGAGGATTGACCATACTTTTATGTGATGAGTAATGAGTTATGACCATGATATATAAATGAAAACAGAAGATGTATTAATGTGTTTCAATATCTGAATATAAGGATGGAAAAATTTGTGATATTAGCGTTACATAATGAGATTATAGTGATAGACCTAAAATCAATTACATCCTTGTTTCTTTTTCATGTATTATACATTTCATCTTCTAAATATTTTTTTCCTTCTTTTCTCTTCATTGAACGGATCATCTTGTATTGGTTGGTTTTGGTTGGAAATAATGTTTTGGATGAGGTTTCTTTCTTGTTTCTGAGTACAAGTGCTACATGGGTGGTTAAATAGGAGTGAAAAAGGACTAGTAGCTAGATGGGCTACAGGTGATTCCCTAACTTGCTGGTGAAGGCCACCAACTAGATAGTTTAAGGCTAGTATATGGGATTAAATATAGTAATACCACAAGATATATAGTAGGCCATCTAATAGGATCTAAAATTTTTAAGAATCCACCGTCTTATGGGAGGTTGTGTATTGGGATTCTAAAGTGAGGGGTTATTAAGTATTTAATCTACCCAAAATCCCCATTTAAATTGTAAATTAATCAAATTCCACTTTAACTGTGCTAATTTAACTTGGATGCCATCTTGGGTTACTCTGGGCCCTCATAAATCAATTCCTTTGGAGGATCAAAGAATTGATTGTTCTTGTGCTCCTATATTGTTATGTTTACCTTCATTCTTATATTAAATCACTTTATTCTTCAAACTCCCCATGTTTATCTCTATAGACTGTATTCATCAATGGTGAGGATTATTAATCCAATTTTCTATAAAAATCCATTTTCTTGGGAATTCACATTGTATATTTAATCCCCTCTACTAGACTTACACTATCTTGGAATTCACAAAGATATATTCATATCATGTCTCTTAGGGGTTCTATCATGTCCAATAAAGATTTTTCCCATGTGAGGTACTTTATGTTTTGAGGTTGTATTTATTTTCAATTATTTTTATTATCATGGTATTTCTCAATATAATTATAAAAATGTAAATTCTTTGGGGATGGATTGAAAAACATCCCACAAAAGTTAAACAGGTATGCCTATACTATGTTGGGAAAATAAATTAGACACTTCCATTTTAAATAAATAGAAAAGGAAGATAAAAGAATGTGTTTTTTCTTTTGGATACTTGGTTGGATAGATTCATGGTAGAATCCTTACATTAAATTATTCTAGAGTTATTACTCTTGATAATGAAATGTTTTTATGCTTGGAGGAGCATTGCCTACAACATGTTATAAGTTAATAATAAGATAGGAAAAGTGGATGGCTACTGGTCCATGTTCTATAAAGCATGTAAAAGCAATATTTTAATGATTTTACATAGGTTCAGTATTGTAAGGAAGCTATACAAATGTGGATAACCCATACAATATTTATCAACCATGTTGGAATACATTAATAAGTGGAGAAATTCAGTTATATAAATTGTTTAAGATAGTTTTATATGATATAAATATTACATAACTGCCATGAATAAAGTTTGATATTTATAAAAAGAAATGTGGAAAAAAGGGAAATATTCATTTTATAATACCTAATTCATTTTTAATTCCTTTATAGTACCAAATTATTAGTTTGTTTTTCAGGTGTACAACTTTGGTGGTTGGGTGTATGAATTCTTTCCATTTTATATGACATTCCAAGGAGTATGTATGAATTTTTTGAGAGTATTTTTAACCATCAAGGTAGGGCATAAGAATTTTATAATCTAGATTATGACTTTCAGATAATGTAACATATGACATTTAGGAATCCTATATAAGCATTAATTTGTAGAATGTGACTTTATGAGCTAACACATTTTACTTTAAAGCCTAAAAATCACCACAACAGTTAGAAAAATTCTGAATTCTTATTGGTGAAAAATAATGTTTCAAAATATAAAATTATATGGAGAAAATTGATCTGGGATGAAATAAAATCCTTCCTATCTTCTTCAAAACATCTAGAAGCATATATAATCAATTATTTATATTTGGTTGAACAAAAATGAGGTGATAATAAATGTGGAGGATCCCTATTTTGTATAATCTTATATTTTCAAATGAGGATATATCAAATTCATTTTGGTGATACAAAATCTTTAATTGAAATCTGTTGATAAATATGGTAGAATTTAATGATATAAAATATAAAAAATTATTTGTGACTCATTTATGAAGAATGTGTATTTTTAGATTATATATAGTGTTTATAGATTGAAGGTGATGTCTTTTGTAATTTTTAGTTGGAAGTATCATGTTGTAAGGATGAAGCGCAACATTAAAATACTAATACAACATTTTTTTAAAATGTTTACAAATTTATTTATTGAAGGATATCAGTGGAATATTATGAGAAAATTAATCAAGAATAATATTGTTTCACATGATTTATTTTTGGATGATATAATCAAAAAAATAATATAATATAAGATAAATAAAAATAGAAGGAAATTTTTCATAAACAGTTATTTGTGAAAATCATGGTAGCGCTCCTATGTTTATTTAATAGAAAAACCAAAAATAGATCATAGGGGAGAGTATTAGTTTCAAGAAATTATTTTTTTATAAATTCTAAAATACCCCACAAATAAAATTTCAAGATGCATAATTGTGCATCATAGAGAAATAAATAATGTGGTTCTAGTGTATCAGGTGTACTATGTGTGAGTGTGTTGAGAGAAACTAAAAGCTATCAATGATTAATAAGGAGGATAAATATGGTTCATATAACTTGTACCTATTAAACATAGTGTTGTAGAAGCATTATAAAAATGATAAATAGAGGAAGTGTGGTATGTTTGAATGAGTTACGGACCATTAGAATATCTATTCAATCATGATTTCAATTGAATATTGTGTTTAGTTTATAGTAGTTAGTTTCTGAAGAATTTCTAGGAAGCATGTTAGTTTTTAGAGTCCAAGTTTCTTATTGTGTTATAACAGAACATCAGGCAGTTGAAAAATCACTATGTTGAGAATGTGTATTATATTTTTTGGATTTAGTTCCATCCTAAATTGATTTGTGATCTACTTCAAGAAGGAGTAAGTTTTAAAATATAAATTATTTTGATTCTAATATAAAGATCCCATGGGATAAATCATGTTTTCGTGTATAATATAGTGAACAGTTCACTAGGGTAATATAAAAAAAATATTTTATATGTGGAATATATAAAATGATCACGTATGTAATATAGTAACCATGGCTTTAGGGTAATATCTGGCTAACCCAATGTACTTTTATAACTATATTTTTCTGTGGGGAATCCATGAGTCAATGTAACCCAATCATAATAAGGATATGGATTCCCACATTAGGGATGAAACATGAAAAATATTTATGTAAAACGTTAATAATTTTCTTATATTTCATGTTGTTTTTATGATTCATTAATGATAAATAGATCTTCTCACTTCCTAATTAGTGAAAATGGTACAAAATCAAAGGTGTTTAAATGATAAAATATAAATTTTGAATTTCAGTAAGAAAATATCAAATCACCTAATTCACCCCACTTCTCTCACATGTGTGTAAAAATATCTTATGTCACCTAAAATTGATATCAAATATAGGTTCCCTCTAAATATATCTATTGTTCCATTATAAATAAAAATAATGCATAAGGTTTTATCTGAAATTGGTTTTGAAAATATTATTAACACTATATTTTTTCAAGATATGAATGTAGTTTTGAAATAAAGTGCGTGTAGAAGATCCTAAAATGTAAAATGAATATTCCATCCTAGTTAGAATATATTTGTAAGTATCTTACAAGAATTTAGAAAATATGGAGAAAAAACAGACCAAAAGTAATGAAAAATATCAAAAAAAGGTAAAGACCACCATATAAAGGTAATTAGGGTGATATTAGTCCTATAGAGTCTATTTATTTGTATTCCTCTAGTTAATATTATTAAAACTATGATAAATATAAATTCAATGAGTCCATCTTTGATTATTATTCTGAAATAATAAAATTATTAAATAAGGCTCTGATTCATGTTGTGACATATATATATTCATATATCAAATAATTTATGTATATAATGTAATATCAATAAATAGAGGTTGATGATTTACTAGATACACTACTAAATTATTTGAGTTATTACAACACTATCATAGATCTGGTAATTTTCACTGAAGAATACATCTTAGATTTAAATGAAAGAGCTTCTTTGATTGATGATGAAATAAAATATTTATAGTAATAATTAATTTCTTAAGTTTTTTTGAAAAAATTATTCCATGATTTATAAAAACTATTCAAATTCTCCATTAATCTCAATTATTATAAACATTAACTGAATAAACAATAGATAAAAGAGGTGGGATGTCCATTATAAGATGAAAATCATGTACATTATGATATGATAAAACATTTGAAAATATTTTATGATGATAAGGTGAAAAAACATTGATACTAGATGTAAATTAAAAATATGATGATTCTAGATTTTTATTTCAAGTTAGGAAATATAAGAATCACCCAATGGAGACTTCACGATCTATTAGAAGAAGTAATTTTACAAAAATAAAATCTTAGTTGATTATTACATCAAAGAAGTCTAAAAATTTGTGAAAAAAGTTTTAATAAATCATCTCAGTATCAAAACAAAACAATATCATACTAAAACATAACTTAATATCCATTTAAATTTTTTGTCACTCATTTGGTATTAATGATAGTGTGGGGAAAACTCAAAATCATTACAAATAAGTAAGGAAATAAATTTTTAAAATAATCACTATATCATTTATGTTGAATGTAGAAAAGTCTTATAAAATAATACTTAAAATGAATCCCAATTGGTTTGTGTTTATAAAAAAATAACAAGGTATACTAGTAAATGATTCTGGACAAACTGTATGTTCTAGAAAAAGGAATATGATGATAGGCCACTATTGGAGTTTTCAAATGTTTGTATACCGAGAAATTGATTTTTAGAAAAAAAACATATGAATATTATAGAAGTATTAAATCACTGGAAGTATTTGTGAAAGTCAAAGTAAACCTACGAGACTAAAGAACTCAAAAAATATAGGAAACATATCAATGAGATACCTATTTGAAAAATTGAATTATATATATGATTTTTGTAAACAAGTTATCCATTGTTATAAAAAATTTTGGTTAATACCTTCCCCACACAAATCTCATGATGATTAAAGGATAAATCCAAAATATAAAATTAAAACTGGAAAGGAATGAATGTACTCCCTTGGATAAATTAAAAATTAGAAATATCAATCAGGAACTACCAAAAAGGTTGTAGAAAAATATGATTATCAGGGTGTCTCAACAAGGATAATGTTATTTTATTTTTTAATAAAGGATAAATAATTACCTATTATAAAATTACCATTATCATCTTGTCTAGGGGGATTAATATGGAAACAATAAGAAAAGATCCAATCATTGAAATAGAGAGTAGGATTAAAAGGGTGGTTGATATTCTTAATGATGATTTTGAGTGTTTGGAAGACACATGTAACAAAAAAATTATCAAATATTTGTATGGAAGGTTAAAATATGAATATTTTCTATCAATCATATGTATAAATATTTTTCTATGAAAAATGGAAATCATATGGTAAGAACCAGTAACTTTTTAAACTAAAATTTTTATAACTATAAATTATTATACACACAAAAATGTTCGTTCATATACCCAAAGAGTATCTAATTATATAACTAGATTAGTTGTAAAAGGTAAAAATATCTAATATGAGAACAATAATGAATGTAACATTATTTTTATAGTTGAAAATTATATTTAAACTTAAATGAATTGTGAAATCATGAAAAAAACATACCTCCCATAAATTTTCAGATTTGGATATCTAAATAAAGAGAAAGTATGAAAGAATTATAGACACTTTAGAATCTAAAAGAGAAGATTCTCTAGGTTGGGAAAAAATTCCCACCCCCTTTTCCAAAATTATATATCTTTGTAAGTACACCCTGTTCCCATTAATTTTTCTATGAATCATAGGATACGGAATTGATTGTGAAAAAATAAGAAGTTTTCCATCCTGTAATATCAAAACTAAAATCCATCTCACAATTGGTATTAGACATATCAACTATTATCATACATTCTACAAAATAATCATGGTGAATAATAGAGATTGTATCATGAGGAGGAGAAACCAAATAAGACTAATATTCCAAAAATTAACTATATTACATGAATATATTATTCTAGATATATTTCATAAAATTAAATATTATAGTATGTTTTTGGATATTCCACTCTTATTTTAAATTATCTTTGATCTTATTAACTTGTAAAATGTATTACTAAAAATATTGGGGAAAAATAGTGTATTTCCACAAATTTTATGATGTGTATGTTCATGTGAGTGAAGGTGTAAACATTTCGTGATAAATATATTGATAAATCCCCTTAGTAGTGAATTTGAGTTTTAGTATCGCATTATAGATAGTTATGGATATCTTTTCTATCGAAACACTTGATTATTTTTTATATAAAGTATTGGTCTATAAAGAATTAGATTTTAAGTTTTAATGATACATTGATAAGGAAAATGTAGTTCCACCCCTCTCTCATGGGAATTTATTGATTCTGTCCATATAGGGAGAAAATGGATAAAATATTTTTTTTCTTAATATTTGAGTTATAATGAGGGATATAATGCTACCCTATAATGTAAATAAGGGTGGAAAATTTCTACTCCTAGTTTATGTCATATCAGTAAGTGGGAGAAATATTACATTGAATTTTAAAATAAATTTGGTTTTGATAATAGATCCAAAGTAGTGGATTCAAGTGAACTATGGGTTAATGTTTTATTTTTTCAACTAGAATTATTTTCTCTTAGCTTTTAAATGTATTTATCCAAGGGAAAATTCTTGGCTGATGGAGTGAGAAATCAACCACAAAATATGAAGGGTATTGACCATACTTGTATGGGAATAGTAATGAGTTATGAACATGATTCATATATGGAAAAAGAAGATGAATTAATGTGTTTCAAACTCTTATTATATGGATGGATAGATTCATGATATCAGCCTTACAAAATATGATTTTATAGGTAGTCCTAAAATCTATTAGATCCTTGTTTCAGTTTCATGTATTATAAATTTCATGTTCTAAATATTATGTTCCTTCCTTTCTCTTCTCCAAATGGATCCTCTTTTCTTGGTTGGTATTGGATGGAAATAGTGTTCCAGATGAGGTTTTGTTGCATGTTTAAGAGTACAAGTGCAACATGGGTGGTTAGAATAGGAGTGAAAATGGACCAGTAGCTAGATGGGCTATAGGTGATCCACATAATATCTAGTGAAGGCCACCAAATAGATAGTGTGAGGATAGAAGAGGTGATTAAATATAGTAAAACCTCTAGATAGACAATCGACCAACTAATAGGATCTAAAAATATGAAGAATCCACTGGCTTATGGGAGGTGGTTTTTTGGGCTACTAATGTGAGGGATAATTAAGTATTTATTCTACCCAAATTTCCCATTTTAATTATAAATAAATCAAATTAAACTTTAACTTTGATAATTTAACACAGATACCCTCTTGGGGTATTCTAGGATCTCTTAACTATATTCCCCTGGTGGATCAAATCACTGATCGGACTTGTGCTCCTATCTTGTTAAGTTGATCATCATTCTTTTCATTAATCACTTTATTCTTCCAATTCCCCATGTTATCTCTATTGTTTGGATTCATCAATAGTGTGGATTATTAAACCTATTTTCTAATATAAATTCATTTTCTAGGGAATTCACATAGTATATGTAATCCCCTATTCTAGCCTTACACTATCTGGGAATTCACATAGTTCTATTCATTTCATGTCTCATAAGGGTTCCATTATGTCCAATAAAGGGTTTTCCCATGTGATGTACCATATGGTTCGATGTTGTATTTATTATCAGTTACATTTATTTTTATAGTATTTTCAATATAATTATGAAAATGAAAATTCTTGGGGGGTGGAAAGAGAAACCACCCAAAAAAGCTAAAGAGTTATGACTATACATTTTTGGGAAAACTAATTAGATACTACCATTATAAAAAATAGAAAAATAAGATAAATGGATATGTTCTTTTTTTGGGATACTGGGTTGGATATATTCAAGGTATAATCCTTACATTAAATTATTCTAGAGTTATTACTCTTGTCAAAAAAAAAATTTAAGCTGGTAAGAGCACTATCTATAACATGTTATAAGTTAATAATTTGATAGGAAAAATGGATGGCTATTGGGTAATGTACAATAAACCTTGTATAAGATATATTTTAAAGAATTTAAATTGGTTCAATAGTCTAAGAAAGCTATATGAAGGTGGATAACCCATATAATATTTATCTACCTTGTTGCAATACATAAATTAGTGAAAAAATTTAATTATATAAATTGGTTAAGATAGTTTTATATGATTTAAGTAATCCTTAAATCATATAAATAAAGTCATAGATTTATAGAATAAATTTGGAAAAAAATAGAAATGTTCACTATGTAAGACCTGATTCATTTTGTATTCCTTTATAGTACCAAAATATTTATTTTGTTTTCAGGTGTACGAATTTGGTTGTTGGATGTATGAATTATTTCCATTTAATATGACATTACAAGGAGCGTGTATTACTTTTTTAGAGTATTTTAAGACATCAAGGTAGAGCATAAGAATTTGAGAATAAAGCATATGAATTTTAGACAATGTCACATATGACATTTTGGAATTCTATATAAGCTTTAATTTTAAGCATATGTCTTTATGAGCTACCACATATGACTTGAAAGTCTAAAAATGACTACAACCTTTAGAAAAAAATCTGAATTCTTGTTGGTGAAAAACAATGTTTAAAAATTTAAATTTTGATTGAGAAAATTTATCTAGGATGACATAAAATCCTTTCTATCTAGTTCAAATCATCATGAAGCATATAAAATCAATGATAAAAGTTTGGATTAAGAAAATGGGGGTGAGAATAAATGAGGAGGATCACTATTTTTCAAATCTTATATTTTCAAATGAGGATAGTTGAAATTAATTTTGGTGACCAAAAAAGAGAATATAAATCTTCTTATGAACATGTTAAAATTTAATGATATTAAATATCACAAATTCTTTGTTACTCAATCATGAAGAATAAGTATATTGAGATACTATATAGTGTGTAATGAATGAAGGTTAAGTCTATTAGTTAGAAATCTCATTTTTAAGGATAAATCTCTACATTAAAATACTACAACTATATTTTTTTAAATGTTTACAGATTGATTTATTACAGGATATCAGTTGAATATTATGAGAAAATTAATCAAGACTACTATTATTTCACATGTGTTATTTTTGGATGATACAAACAGAAAAATAAATTAATGTAAGAGAAATAAAAATATAAGGACATCTTTTTAAAAAAATTATTTGAGAAAATCATGGGGGAACTCTTATGTGTTGTTAATGAAAAGAAACAAAGGGAGATCGTGGGGGAGATTTTTGGTTTTATGAATTTTTTAATAAATTCTAAAATAGCCCCCAAATTAAATTTCCAGATGCATAATTTTTCATTATAGAGAGAAAAAAATGTGATTCTAGTATATTGGCTGTACTATATGTGAATGGGTTGAGAGAAACTAGAAACTATAAAAGATAAATAATGAAGATAAATATAGTTAATATAAACTGTACCTATTAAACGCAGTGATGTAGAAGATTTAGAAAAAATGAGAAGGATAGGAAGTGAGGTATAGTCGATGATTCTGTGACCCTTAGAATATCATGTCGATCTTGATTTCCTTTGAATAATGATTTTAGATTATAGTAATCAGTTTCTAAAGAATTTCAAGGAAGCATGGTAGTTATTAGAGTCCATGATTATGTTAATGTCTTACATAAAATCTATCTGTAGAAGAATAATTGTATTGAGAAAGTGGATTATATTTTTTGGATTTAGTTCTATCCTAAATATATTTGTCATCTACTTCAATAATAATTAAGTTTTAAATTTGAAATTAGTGTGATTCTAATATATTGATCACATGGGATAAATCATGTTCAATTGTGTAATATAGTGAACAGTTCACTTGTGTAATATAACAAAAATATTTTATATGTGTAATCTATAAAATGATCACCTATGTAATATAGTGAACCTATCTTCGGGATAATACTTGGACAACATAATATACTTTTATAACAATTTTTTAGTGGTGAATTCATGAGTCAATGTAACCCAATAATAATAAGGATTAGGTTTCCCTCATTAATGATTAAATATGAAATTATTTATGTAAAAAGTTTTAAATTTTCATATATTTAATGTCGTTTATATGATTCAATAATGATAAATAGATCTTCTCAATTCCTAATTAGGGAAAATGGTACATTATAAAATGGGGTTAAATAATAAAACAAAATTTTTGAATTTAGTAAGATAATATGGAATCACCTAATCGTGGTGAATAATGGAGGTTGTAGCATGAGGAGTAGAAACCAAATAATAAAAATTTTACAAAAATTAACTATATAAAATAAATCAATGATTTTAGACATATTTAATAAAATTAAATATTATAGTATGATTTTATCTTTTATTCTCTTATTTTTAATTATATTTTATCTCATTAACATGGGGAATTTATTATTCAAAAAAATTGGGAAGAAAACACCGTTTTAGATTAAATTTTATGAAGTGTGTGTTGAAGTGAGTTATGGTGTAAACATTTCAAGATAAATATATTGATAAATCCCTTAAGTAGTGAATTTGAGTTTTAGTATCGCATTATAAATAGTTAAGGATATCTTCTCTATAAAAACACATGATTTTTTTATACAAAGGGTTGGTTCATATAGAATTATATTTGAGGGTTTAATGACACATTAATAAGGAAAATCTGGTACCACCCCTCTCTCATGGGAATTTATTAATTCTCTCAATATGGGGGGAAAAGGGATAAAATATTTATTTCTTAATATTTGAGTTATAATGAGGGAGATGACACTACCCTATAATATTAATAATGTTGGAAAATTTTTCCTCCTAATTTTTTTCTTATCAATAAGTGGGAGAAAAATTAAATTGAATATTACAATAAATTTTGTATTAATAACAAATCCAAAGGAGGGGTATTGAGTTAACTATGGGTAATCATTGTATTTTTTCACTTAGCAATATTTTATCAAAGAATTTCATTGTATTTATCCAAAGGTAAATTTTTTGGTGATGGTGTGAGAAATCAAAAACCAAATATAAAGATTATTTACTATACTGTTATGGAAAGAGTAATGAGTTATGGCCAAGATTCATATATGGAAAAGGAAGTTTAATTAATGTGTTTCAAACTATAAATATATATGTGGATAGATTCATGATATAAACCTTACATAAGATTATTTTAGAGCTACTACTCAAATCTATTACATCGTTGTTTCATTTTCATGTATTATTCATTTCATGTTCTAAATATTTTGTTCCTTCCATTCTCTTCTTCAAATGGATATTGTTTTCTTGGTGGGTTTTGGTAGGAAATAATGTTTTGGATGAGGTTTTGTTTCATGTTTAGGAGTACAAGTGCTACCTGGGTGGTTAGAATATGAGTGAAAAAAACCCATAGCCCGATAAGCTATAGTTGAACCACATACTTGCGGGTGAAGGCCACTAACCAGATAGTGTAAGTCTTATAGATGAGATTAAATATAGTAATACCACAAGATAGACTATAGGACATATTATAAGATCTAAAAATATGAAGAACCCATCAACTTATGTGAGGTGATGTTTTGGGCGACTAATATGAGGGGTAATTTAGTATTTCTCCTACCCAAATTTCCCATTTTAATTCTAAATTAATCAAATTCAAAATTGACCGCGTTAATTTAATATAAAGGCCCTATTGGGGTATTCTAGGCTCTCTTATCTCGAATCCCTTGGAGGATCAAAGAACTGATCAAACTCGTCCTCTTATCTAATTATGTTGATCGTCATTCATGTCTAAAATCATCTTATTCTTCCCATTACCAATTTTTCTCTCTATGGTTTGGATTCATCAATAGTGGGGATTATTAATATTATTTTCTAATCAAAATACCATTTCTTGGTAAGTCACCTAGTTTAAGTAATTCCTTCTTCTAGCCTTACAATATCTATGAATTCACAATGTTCTATTTATATCATGTCTCTTAGGGGTTTCATCAAGGCCAGTAAAGAGTTTTCCCATGTTATATACCATATGGGTTGAAGTTGTATTTATTTTGAATTACATTTATTGTAATGATATTTGCTAATATATTTATGAAAATGTAAATTCTTGGGATATGGAGTGAGAAACCACCGAAAAAAGGTGAAGAGGTATGCCTATAATTTTTTGGAAAAAGTAATTAGATATATCCACTATAAATAATTAGAAAAAGAAGACAAAGGAATGTGTTTTTCGTTTTGGATACTTGGTTGTATAGATTCAAGGTAGAATCCTTGCATTAAATTATTCTAGATTTATTACTCTTTTCAATGAAATGTTTTGATGATTGGAATAGTACTATCTATAACATGATATAAGTTAATAATTAGATAGGAAAAGTGGATGGCTACTGGACATGTTCTATAAATCTTGTATAATCTATATTTCAATGATTTTAAATAGGTTCAATAGTGTATTGAAGATATATTTAGGTGGAGAACCCATAAAATATTTTTCTACAATGTTGGAATACATAAATAAGTGAGTAAATTCAGTTATATAAATTGGTTAAGGTAGTTTTATATGATTAAAATAATCCTAAAATCCAATGAATTATGTCTAAGATTTATGGAAGAAATGTGGAAAAAATATAAATTTTCATTATGTTAGACCAGATTCATTTTTTATTCCTTTATAGTACCAAATTATTACTTTTGTTTTCAGGTGTACGCCTTTGGTTGTTGGGTGTATGATGTCTTTCCATTTCATATGACATTCCATGAAGCATGTATGAATTTTTGAGAGGAGTGTTAGACTTCCATGTAAGGAATAAGAATTTGAGAATTTAGCGTATGAATTTCAGATATTGTCACATATGAAATTTTGGAATCCTATATAAGACTAAATTTGTAGAATATTACTTTATGAGCTACCACATATGAATTAAATGTCTAAAAATGAATTCAACACTTGGAAAAATTTATGAATTCTTATTGGGGAAAAATAATTTTCCAAAATTTTCAATTTGATGGGGAAAATTTATCTTGGATGACAGAAAATATTTTCTATCTTGTTTAAAACATCATGAAGCATATAAAATCAATGATATAAGTTTGGATGAAGAAAAATGTGGTGAGAATAAATTTAAAGAATCTCTATTTTTTCAAATATTATATTTTCAAATGAGGATATTTGAAATTCATTTTGGTGATATAAAATATAGAATAGAAATCCATTGATGAACATGTAAGAATTTAATGATATTAAATATCACAAATACTTTGTTACTCAATCATGAAGAATAAGTCTGTTGAGATTCAATATACTGTCTACAGAATGAAGGTGAAGTCTATTATATTTTTTTAGTTGGAAGTCACATATTGAAATGATGAATATCTACATTAAAATACTACTAATGTATTTTCATAAAATGATTACATATTGATTTATTATGGGATGTCAGTGGAAAATTATGAGAAAATTAATCAAGACAACTATTGCATCACATGAGTTATTTTAGGATGATACAAAAACAAAAAAAATTAAGATAAATACAAATAAAAGGACATTTTTCAAAAACTGATATTTGAGAAAATCATGGGAGCACTCCTATGTATAGTTAATGAAGATAAAAAAGGGAGATCATGGGGGAGAGTGTTATTTTCTTGAAATTAGTTTTTTATAAATTCTAAAATACCCCCAAAAATTTGATTACCATATGCATAATTGTGCATTAAAGAGAGAAAAATAATGTGATTCTAGTATATAGGGTGTACTATGTATGATTGTGTTGAGAAAAACTAGAAGCTATACAAGATAAATAAGGAAGATAAATGTTGTTCATATAACCTGTACCTATTAAAAATTGGGTTGTAGAAGCTTTAGAAAAAGGATAAGGATAATCATTGATGAATTTTCAAGGAGTTGGTGACTATTATAATATCTAATCGATCATGATTTCCTTTAAATATTGAGTATAGTTTACAGTAATCAGTTTCTAAATAATTTTTATGAATCATGGAATTTTTTAGAGTTCAAGTTTCATGTTGAGTTCTTACAGAACATCAGGTAGTTGAAGAATCACTTATTTGAAAATGTGGACTATATTTTTTAGATTATGTTCCATCCTAAATAGATTTTTGATCAACTTCAAGAAGGAGTATATTTTATAATATAAATTAGTGTGATTATATTATAAATATCTCATGGGATAAATTAAGTTCACTTGGGTAATATAGTGAATAGTTCACTTGGGTAATATAATAAAAATATTCTATATGTGTAATATATAAAATAATAACCTATGTAATATAGTGATCCTAGATTCATTATAATACATGGCCCACCGAATGTACCTTTTTAACAATATTTTTAGTGGTGAATCCAAGAGTCAGTATAATTCAATCATAATAAGGATTAGCTTTCCCACATTATGGATGAAACATGAAAAATAATAATGTTAACCTTTCATAATTTTATTATATTTCATGTGGTGTATAGTATTCAATAATGATAAATAGATCTTCTCACTTTCTAATTAGGGAAAATGATACAAAATTAAAGGGGGTTAAATGACCAAATAGAAATTTTGAATTTATCAAGATAATATGGAATCAACTAATTCACCCCTCTCCTCTCACATGTGTCTAAAAAAATTATATTTCACCTATAATTGATATCAAATAGAGGTTCAATCTAAATAGATCTATTGTTCCATTCTAACTAAAAATTATGCAAAAGGTTTTATGAAAAATTGGTTTTGAAAATATTATTATCCTAGTATTCATTCTATAAATGCATGTAATTATGATTTCAAGTGCGTGAAGAAGATCCTAAAATGGAAAATTCCTATTCCATCCTAGTTAGAACATATTTGGATGTATCTTCCATGAATTTACAAAATATGATGAAAAATAAGTGCAAAATTAGAGAAAAATATCATAAATAAAAAAGGTAAAGACCACTATATAAAGGTAATCAAGGTGATATTAGTCTTATAGAATCTATTGATTTTTATTCCTCTAGTTAATCTTATTAAAACTATGATAAAGCTGAATTCAATGAGTCCCACTGTGAGTTTTATTCTAAAATAATAAATTTTTTAATAAGTTTCTGATTCATGTTGTGATATATATATATATATATATATATATATTCACATATCAAATAATTTATTTATGAAATGTAATATTTAGAAAGAGAGGTTGATGATATGTATGGAATATTAGTAAAGAATTTGTGTGGTTACAACACTCTCATAGAGTGAGAAATGTTTAAGGAAGATTATTTCTTCTATTTAAATGAAAGAGCTTCTTTATTTTATGATGAATTAAAATATTTATAGTAATAAATAATTTCTTAAGGTTTTTTTGAATAAATTGTTCCATGATTTATTAAAATTATTCAATGTATCCATGAATATCAATGATAAGCTATATGATGTGAAAGAATAAAAGATAAATGAGTAGGGATGTCCATTACAATATGAAAATCATGTACCTAATGATATGATAAAAATTTTGAAAATATATTATGAAATAGGGTGAAGAAACATGGATAATATATATAAATTAAATATATAAAGTTTCTAGATATTTATTTCACATTAGTAAATCTAGGAATCAGCCAATGGATACTTCACTGCCTATTACAAAAAGTAATTTTACAAGAATAAAATTTGATTCGGTTATTAATGATTAGTATAAAAAGTTTCAATTATTCGTCTTAGGATATAACCATAACCATCCTATGACAAATATAACATAATATCCATTTAATTTTTTGGGAAATAATTCGGTCTTAATAATATTTTAGTGAAAGACTAAAAATAATTACAAATAAGTAAGGTAATAAATTTTTAAAATAATCACCATATCATATAGGATGAATATAGAAAATTATAATAAAATAATAATGAAAATGAATCCAAAAATGTTTGTGTTTATGTAAAAAAATAACAAGGTATACTAGTTATAGATTCTAGACAAATTGCATGTTCAAGAAAAAGGAAGTTGTTGGTAGGTCACTATTAGAGTTGACAAGGGGTTGTAAACATAGAAATTGATTTATGGAAAAACAATTTCTATATATTAATATTATAGATGGATTAAATCAATGGAAGTATTTTTGAAATTAAAAATAAACCAACTAGACTACATAACTCAAAAATATAGGAAACATGTCAATGAGAAACCTATTTGAAAAATTTAATTATATATATGATTTTTAAAAACAAGGTTTCCATTGTTATTAAAAATTTTGGTGAATACCTTCCCAACACAAGTCTCACAATGATGAAAGGAGAAATCCATAATAGAAAAATAAAATATGAAAGGATTGAATATACTCACTTGGGAGAAATAAAAATAAGAAATATCAGTCAGGAACTACTAAAATGATAGTAAAAAATATGATTATCAGGGTGTATCCACAAGGATAAATTTATTTTATTCTATTAATAAAGGAAAGATATTTTTTATTTTAAAATTCCTCTGAACATCTATTCTTGGGGGATTAATTTAGAAACAATAATAAAATATCCAATCAAATAAATAAAGAGTATGATTGTTAGGTTGGTTGATAATCATAATGAAGATTTTGTAGTGTTAGAAGAAACAGGTAACATAAAAATTATCAAATATTTGTGTGGAAGGTTAAACTATGAATCTTTTGTATCAATCATATGTATAAATATTTTTCTATGGAAAATTGAAATCATATGGCTAGAACAAAGGACTTTTAGAACTAAAATTGTTAATACTATAAATGACTATACAAAAAAAATTTCTTCACATACCCAAAGGGATTCTAATTATATAACTATATTACATGTAAAAGTTAATAAGATGTAGTATGAAACAAATTATGAATTTAACATGATTTATTGAGGTAAAAATTATATTTAAACTTAGATTAAAGGTGAAGTCATGAAAACTAAGCATGCATCCCATAAATTTTAAAATATTAAAATCTAAATAAAGTGAATGTATGAAGGAATTACAGATAGTTTAGAATCTAAAATATAGGATTCTCTAGGTCTAGAAAAAATCCACACCCTTGTTTCAAAAATTAAAAATCTATGTAAGTACACCTTGTTCCCATGAATTTTTTTATGCATCATAGGATATTGAATTGAATTTAAAACAATAAGATGTTTTCCATCATGGAATATCCAAATTAGAATCCACCTCACAATTGGTATTAGACATATCAACTATTATCATACATTCTTAGAAACAACTGTGGTGAATAATGGAGATTGTAAATTGAGGAGGAGAAATCAAATAAGATGAATTATTAAAAAATTAAATATATCACATTAATCGATGATTCTAGAAAAATTTAATAAAAGTAAATATTATAGTATGAATTTTGGTTTTTCACTTTTATTTTTAATTATATTTGATCTCATTAACTTGGGGAATTTATTATTGATAATAATGGGGAATAAAACACACTTTTACTTTAGATTTTATGTTGTGTGTGTTCTAATTAGTGAAGGTGTAAACATTTTGAGATAAATATATTAATATATCCCCTATATAGTGAATTTGTGTTTTAGTATCTCATTATAGATAGTTATAGATATCTTTTCTATAAAAACTCTTGATTATTTTTCATACAATTAATTGGACCATATAGAATTAGATTTGATTGTTTAATGAGACATTGATAAGGAAAATATGCTGCCACCTCTCTCTCATGGGAATTTCAAGATTCTCTCCATATGGGGAGAAAGGGATCAATTATTTTTTTCTTAATATTTGAGATATAATGTGGGGGATGAACCTTCCTTGTAATGATAATTAGGGTGGAAATGTTTTCGTCCATGTTTATTTTTTATCAATAAGTGGGAGAAAAATTACTTTTAATTTTAAAATAAATTTTTTATTGAAAACAAATCCAAAGTAGGGGATTGATGTGAACTATGGGTTATCATTTAATTTTTTTCAATTAGAACTATTTTCTTGAAGATTTTTAATGTATTTATCCAAAGGTAAATTCTTGGGTGAAGGAGTGAGAAATAAACCCCAAAATATTTAGAGGGTTGACCATACTTTTATGGGAATATTAATGAGTTATGACCATGATTAATACATAGAGAAAAAGGTGAATTAATGTATTTCAAACTGTAAATATAAGGATGGATTGATTCGTGATATCATCCTTATGTAGGATAATTTTAGAGCTAGTCCTCAAATCTATTACATCCTTGTTGAATTCTCTTGTACTATAAATTTCATGTTCTAAATATTTTATTCTTTCCTTTCTCTTCTTCGAATGTATACTCTTTCCTAGGTTTGTTTTGTTTGGATATAATGTTTTGGATGAGGTTTTGTTTCATGTTTAAGAGTACATGTGCTACCTAGGTGGTTAGAATACTTGTGAAAAATGACTAGTAGATAGATGGGCTATAGTTGATCCATGTACTAGCTGGTGAAGGCCACCAACCAGATTGTGTAAGGATAGTATATAGGAATAAATATAGTAACAACACAAGACAGACAGTAGGCCATCAAATAGAATAAAAAATATGAAGAATCTATCGGCTTATGGGAGGTGGTGTTTTGGGCTACTAATGTAAGGGTTAATTAAGTATTTCTTCATCGCAAATTTCCCATTTTAATTATAAATTAATCAAATTCAAATTTAACAATGTTAATTTAACAAGGAGGCCCACTTGGGGTATTCTATTCTCTCTTAACTTGATTCCTTTGGAGGATCAAATCACTGATCGAGATCGTGCTCCTATCTTGTTTTGTTTATCGTCATTCTTGTCTCAAATAACTTTATTATTCCAATTCCTAATGTTTTTCTATATGGGTTGGATTCATCAATGGTGGGTGTTATTAATCCTAGTTTCTAATATAAATCCCTTTTCTTGGGAATTCGCATAGTATATTTAATCCCCTCTACTAGCCTTACACTATATGGGAATTCACATATTTCTATTTATCTCATGTCTCGTAGGGGTTCCATCATGTCCAAAAAAGGGTTTTGCCACGTGATGTACCATATGGGTTGAAGTTTTATTTATTTTCAATTACATTTATTATCATGGAATTTCTCAATATAATTATGAAAATGTAAATTCTTGGGGGATGGAGTGAGAAAACACCCACAAAAGCCGAAGATGTATGCCTATACATTTTTGGGTAAAGTAATTAGATACTTACATGATAAATAAATATAAAAGGGAGATAAAGGAATATATTTTTTTCTTTTAGATACTTGGTTGGAACGATTCAATGTAGAATCCTTACATTAAATTATTCAAGAGTAATTACTCTTGTCAAATAATTTTTTTGAAGCTTGGAGGAGCACTGTCTATAACATGTTATAAGTTAATAATTATATTGTAAAAGTGCATAGCTACTGGGCCATGTTCTATAAAGCTTGTATAATCTATATTTTAAGTATTTTAAATAGGTTCAATAGTGTATGGAAGATATAAAAAGGTGGAGAACCCATATAATATTTATCTACCATGTTAGAATACATAAATAAGTGGGGAAATTCAGTTATATAAATTTTTTAAGAAAGTTTTCTTGGATTTAAATAATCCATATATCCCATGAATAATGTTTGATATTTATAGGAGATTTGTAAAAAAATAGAAATATTCATTATGTAAGACCTGATTTATTTTGTATTCATTTATCATACCAAAGTCATACATTGGTTTTCAAATGTACAACGTTTGTTGTTGGTTGTATGAATTATTTCCATTTTATATGACAATCCAAGGAGAATGTATACTTTTTTGAGAGAAGTGGTAGACATCAAGGTATGGTATAATAATTTAAGAATCTTGCGAATGACTTTTAGATAATGTCAAATATGACATTTAGGATCCTATGTAAGCCTTAATTTGTAGCATATGACTTTATGAGCTACCACATATGACTTCAAAATCTAAAAATGACTACAACACTTGGAAGAAATTATAAATTATTTTTGGTGAAAAAATAATGTTTCAAAATTTAATATTTGATGGAGATGATTTATCTGGTATGACATAAAATATTTTCTATCTTGTTGAAAACTTCATGAAGCATATATAATCAATGATCAATGTTTTGATGAAGAAAAATCACTACTACAAAAACAGGCAAGGGAACCGCTACCTTTTATCAGGGTAAAGAAAAAATAGAAGATAAAGGAACCCTTTATAAGTGATAAATATTTAGATCTTATAAATAATACACTTTATAAGTGCTAAAAAAGTGCTGATAAAGAATTCCATTATCTGTGCTAACATTTTAGCACTAATAAAGGAAGCCTTTATCAGTGATTTTTTAGTGCTGATAAAACCATAGTCCCATATTTTATAAAATCGGGTGCACAGTATCCTCAGTTTATCACGCCCAAAATCCCTCATGGTGTTGTACCCCTGCGATAACTCCCATCACCCCCCCCCCCCCCGATCTTCTATTTTCCGGACCTCCGTCACTAGCCCAACTTCTTATCCTCCCCCTCGAACCCCTTCCACAGATCCTCCTCCCTGCAAACCCTACATCCCCTCCTCTCACCTAAAACCTAATCCTCAATTTCTCAATGGTGGTTGCTCCTCCCATGCACCTCCCCCTCTGGAGATCATGCCTTCCCCTCTCAATGTAGCGCAGAAGGCTCCTTGACCACTCAACGCTTCTTCTCTCCCTCTATCGTGGGTTTGATCTACTCTATGTAAGTCTCCCACTTCTCTATTTAGGATTGCTTTTGGTGGATAGGTTTTGTGAGAGTAGTTTTCATTAGGGTGATGTTTGGATTCTTCCCCATGATTACCACCCATGGATTATATGCTAACTAACATAGAGTTCTAACAACCTATGTCTCGAAATAACACATGTAGTGGATTATTATACTTGGCTAGAAGATGATTTGAACTAAAGTATGACTTTTTAATGATTCCCCATGGGCCCTTATAATGTTTGGAACTAGAATTTTTTTTCACCAAGTTTCATATGTATGAGAGTTTGATATTCTCATGCAACCTCAAGGTAGACCTTGTTATAAATGAATATTCTATTAATGATGAGTATTTTTCCTCATCCTTCTGAGGGAGTGGGTTTATCTATACTAGGGAAAGTGTTCTTTTTGTAAAACCCTTCATGAAAAAAAAGTTTTTTTATTGTACCCACCTCATTATTAATTGGATACATTTTTTGGGTGTCATGATGTGTTGGTGATTGTGTTTATGGGGAAAGTTCTATTTATGATAGTGATTAGGACCCCTCAAATATAGAAATTATATCCAACCCTGTGTATGTTAAGTTATATTTCCCTTAGTTGGTGAGCATAGTTTTATGTGATGTGTCCTAGAAGAATACTTTTCTTCCCTATGAATGTAGAGGAATTCTTGAATGATTCATAAGTGATACTTATGGTTAACTCTTGGTAAGAATATGGTGTATGAATCAACCCATATACCAGAGATGATAAGTGTCTTTGTGATGTTATAGTGTTCTTAATTGAATCTCTCCTTGAGATGGTTCATAGTGGAGCCTATAAGCCATTTAGGTTCATTTTTTATTAATCCATGATTTATGGAGTGGCCTCTAGTCTTCAGGAACTAGGGCCACAGAAGATGAGGGGACCAGAGTAGAACATCCTTGGAAAGGTGAATGGTATTATTTGGAATAGGACTTGGGGTTGAGATAGTGGTATGAACATGTGAGCAGTTGTATTTGGGTGGTTAACTCATTTTAGGATTGTGGGATATTTCTTTACATTGATCAATGGTAAATTCTACACATCTTTCTTTTATGACAAGGATAATTTAAGGGTATTGTCAAATTAGTTAACCTCTATAACGATTTGGTCCTAGGTTCTAGTCTGGATAGTTTTTTCTTGAAAATAGGGAGACACCAAGCACTTCCTTTGGTAGATGGTGATTCTTCCCTGATACCTATTATGGGTATCAATATTGTTATTTTGAATGGAGACTGCTCTTGTAAAGAACTACCCTTGGTGTGTCTGGCCATGCGATTTTGGTTAAGTACACCTACACTATAGAGAACCTGATTACATGATGGGGGATGAATTTATTCTTAGGCGACTGTAAATGTCTTTCACTTGGTTGGATTGTATTTCATCTCTTTTTATTAAATCCATTAATTTATGTTTATAAAATCATAGACCGACCTCTAGTGGTTTGGGGGAATTCCACATGTAATACTATACATTGGATGTCTATATTAGTGTTCTATGATTAGGCCTATGGTTTGAGTTGATATCATAATATTTTAAGGTAGTGATCTTGTAGGATGTAGGGTTAGCAACACACACCCAAAATATGTGTGTAATGAAAGTTTCATCTCAGGAGGCACTGTCATTCAAAAGTACCTCGAGGATAGCCCATTACTACAAGGAATTTAATATGATTTTGATGGGTATATTCATATCACATTGCATTTTCATAACATTCATGCTAAAGTTAGAGAGGCAGTCGACAAATAGCCTATGTAGAGGAAGGAACTTGATAATGGAGGTATGTACAACACTAAAGTGATGGAGGAGATCGGGGAGCAGCATGTGGTGGATAGAACTTTGGTTTTATTCTACTAATACTACCCCTAAGTATACCACTCCTATATTAGGAAGTTATTGGTTAGAATCTCAGATAGTTATAGTCACTAGAGTGTTTTTACCAAGAGGCTCTAGGAGTGTTTGGAGGTATGATCTATGTTCATTATACTTTTCTAGTAGTGCTATTACAAATATGTACAAGAAACTATTTTTCCTAATTTTTTCAATTATTTTCTTGGTATATGGTAGGATTTTGTAGAGACCCATGTTAGTGAAGGAGAGTTATTGCATATTCTTTAGATGTTCATGATAGAATTTTTGTTCACTAACCTTAATTTTTTATTTCTTATGTAAATTTGGGTAACAGAACCTATGATATTCCAAAGTAATTTTGGATAAAACTAGGATATTTGTTTCTCCCACTAACCCCTTTATGTTTGGAAATGTTTCCACTATATTAGTTTTCTCATCAAAATTGTATCCTTGTTTTCATTTTATTTGAGTTTGGTCACCAGTCATGGGTTGTTTAATGCGATTATTTTATTATGAATGAGGTGGAAGGTAGGGGTGGTTAAAAGGGTGTTTACTATTTTTATGCAAGGTTGTTGGGAGCTAGAACTATTTGTAAGGGGTTGGAAAGTTTGTTGATTTAGATGGGGGGTCTATCCAGGTTCTGTTGATTTCCAAATCATTATTGGAAATGGTTCAACTATATTAATATATATTCTTATAAGGAATTGGTTCTATTCTACTACATTTGGAAGTATTTTTTCGTCTATTTGAATAATAAATACTAATATTTGATATTCAAATAGGATGGATATGAATACAGATTGGATGGATGCAAATCGTTTGACAGTAGAGTATATGAACAAAGTGAAAGAGTTCATCATGTTTGCAAAGGATCACACAAAGGATTATTCTCAAATACTTTGTCCATGTTTATGTTGTTGTTATTCTAGAATAATTACTCCAGAGGAGTTGGAAGAACATTTGATATGTCACAGAATAGATCAGAGTTATAAATGTTGGAATAAACATAGAGAAAAAGAGAATTTAGATACTAGATAGGATAAAACTTTGTTTTAAGGGTCATGAGATATGAATACAAATATGGATAATAAAGAAGAATGTATGGAGGATGTTAGTAAAAATGTCATTGATGATGAAGACTACTTTGAGGAAATGATAAGGAATGTTGATGATGAACTTTGTGAGTGACCAAAATTGTTTAAGAAGTTAAAGAGTTGTGCAAAGTCACCATTGTATGCTGGTTGCACTAAATATACAGCATTCTCAGTTATACTGAAATTGTATAAATTGAAAGTAGGCAACGGATGTAGTGATTTCAGTTTTATGGAACTATTTTCTCTCTTGAATGATGCCACAACCCATCCTCAGGGCCCATGTCGTGACTACCCCAAGCCCTCCTTCTATAGGCCAAGGGCTGGCGACTAGCACCAAAGGCGAATCTGTGATAATAAAGGGAAGGCATTTCCTTTAAACTTGTAACACACACAGACTGAACGCAAGAAATAGAAGCAATAAGTACTAATATAGAAAAGAAGAGTGTGCTGAAAGTAAGTGGGCCAGTATACAAACCCAACTGAACAACAAGTACAAGTACAAAGGGGAAAATAGCTCCGGGTCATCCACCGGGAAATCCTACCTGAAGGGTAGGTACAGATCTCAAATAGCTCTTCCCTGAGGTATGTCCTGTCTAGTCCAGCTCTGAGCAGCCTCTTGTCCATCACCCTCAGCCTCAATCACTGCTGACTGTTATCTTCACAGAACACATCAAGGTGTAGGTGAAGCCCATGCAGGGGTGAGTATCACAATACTCAGTAGGGGACCTCGAGACCCCCGAAGGTCTCTCAGAATCAAAAAAGATAAACGAAACAAGAAAATTACTATCATTAAGTATCAAACAACCATACTTAGGTATATGCCCATACATATACCTAAGTTACCAATCAGAGTCTGGCTACAACTCTCGATCCCAAGCATAACCCAGTCCACAAAGGAATTAATTTCAGTCATCTCAAGGATAACAACTGAAAGTAAAGACTCAGCTCACACAGGTATACAACTCATGTAGAGGGATATATGATTAGATGTAGCCTCCAAATCATCACCTCTTTTGAACCCACGTTGGATCCTGGAACAATATCAGCTCTACCAAACCCACGTAGGATCCTAGTACAGAAGTCTTCATTGTCAAACCCACAGAGGATCCTGGTATAGAAGTCACCATTGTCGAACCCATGGAGGATACCGGTATAGAATTCATCACTGAAAAACCCATGGAGGATCCTGGTACAGTATCATCGTTGTCGAACCCACAGAGGATCCTGTCATCTCAGTCGCAACCAGCCATAGGGCCTCCACACGCAGCACGCTCAATTTTGAGAGGGTTAGCTCCTTGAGCCAAGTGTTGATAAATCAAAAACCAAGAATTATTGAGTTGATATATCCCATCATTCTGTCTCATCATAAGGAACCCAACGCGACAAACGGTGCATCAATAGGATGCCTGATCTGTGAGTTATCGGCATTCTCGTTCGACGGGCCCGATTTGTTTTTTAGTTCAAACCAACCCAACCGTACCCCAACTGCATCCAAACCTCAAGCTGGGTATGTCAAATTAATCTTCTTGCTCAAATAATTCCATCACCGCAGACGGTTCGTCGATCGGACACCTATAGCCCAAGATGCGGGCTAAAAGGTGTAAATGGCCATAGCGGGTCCGGGTCCGGTCCGACCCAGTCAGACCGACCCCGCCCGACCCAGTCTGCATTGGGGTCTGACCCGGTCCATGTGTGCGGCCCAACCCAAGTGGTTATCCTGGCCAAAAATCCCGGCCTGGCCCAAAGGCGTGGCCCAGCCATAGGGCGTCCCGAACCGTGGCAGCCCGGCCGAAGGGTGTCTCGGCCCATGGAGGCCTGGCCAAAGGAAGGCCCGGCCTAGGGCGTCCCACCCTGTGGTGGCCCGGCCAAAGGGTGGCCCGGCCCATGACGACCTTGCCGAAGGGTAGCCTGGCCCATGGAGGCATGTTCGGCCACGCGTGGGGGGGGGGGGTTCCCACCCCCCTCAGTTTGTCGAACAGGACCAGAGAATTGTGTCGGTTCAGGAGCCGTGGGACCTGGGTAGTCCTTCTTGTCCGGCTCCACAGCGGTCGGCTACCCCCACACCTCCACCGTGGCGTGACGGCATTGTTGTCCTGCTACTCTTTGTGCGGTGCGACGGCACCGTGTCGTCATCGCCACAGCTCGACCTGGTCGTGGTCCCATGGTCCTCAGCACAGCGCGACGGTGCCGCACCTCCTCCACCGTGGCCCGGTTTTGCTGCAGCCCTCATCTCCTCCGCTCCGCATGACGGTGTTGCACCTTTTCGGCAGCCTGGCGGCCTTGCACCGCTGGTTTCTTTGTGGTCGACCCGACACTGGAGTTCATTGTTGTTCCACCTCTATTCATCAACAAATGTAAATAATAAAGGGAGAGGGTTGGGCCTTGTTCGTGTGGCCCGAGCCTTCCATGTTATTATGATATCAATTGGAAAATTAATAACCAAGATTGTGCGACGATGAAGAGAAACGAGGATCAAACTTAAATCCCCTACCTTGATTTTGGTGATCAACAACGGATTCACAGAATACGGACTTCATAGGAGACGAACGTCGTCCCGTCAATGTCGGAGGAGGAAGAGCTTGGCGAAAATGATTCAAGATTACATCGTCGGTGTACTTCGTGGGCGGAGGTGATTCCCTTCCTTGCCCCGGGTGAAGAAGGAAGAACTTGATTCTTGTTGTTCTTCGGAGATGAGAGGCATTCATCATTGGAATAAGTCATTCTCCAAGAACCCCAAAGCTCCACCAATGTGAATCACCAACCAAAATAAAATAATAGCTTCTATATTATTTTATTTTTTCCATGCATTCCAAAAATAATTCAAAAACTTTCAAATTAAATTAAGCTACTTCACATAATTAATGGGTGAAGATGTCTTAATTAATTTGGGGGAGGAAGGTGAAGAATTCATTTAATCCATTAAGTGAAAATGCACATTAAAGTGGGGAAGCTCGAGAGTTGACATCCCTCATAAATGGGGGGTCACAGGGGGGTTCAAGCTCGTGTGGGCCCCACAACATAATATCCTCCCAAAGGAGGTTATGCGAAGGTGGGAACCACCTCCAAACTCCCCTTGCAGGATTAAACTTCCACAAAATAAAAATATGTTACACATATTTTTATTTAATTTATTTAGAAAACCCCCAAAATTAGATTTTTCTCTTGTTAGAACGCAATTGTGGTGAAGGTCTCCTTCTCCTATCAGCATAGGACATATGCCTATTTTTTGCAGTCTTCATCCACTCTTGGATGATTTGCACCCTCTCCATCATATCCTGCACCATCTATGGTTCCATAATTACTGACTCCCCTGGGTCAGTCCAACACAGAGGTGATCTGCAAGGTCGGCCATAAAGTGCCTCGAAAGGTGCCATCCCGATGGTGGAGTAGTAGCTGTTTTTGTATGAAAACTCTACCAAGGGTAAGTGATCCCCCGAACTGTGACCAAATTCTAGGACACATGCACAGAGCATGTCCTCAAGTGACCTAATGGTCCTCTTATTCTGACCATCCGTTTGAGGATGGAAGGTGGTTCTCAAACGAAGCTGCATCCGAAAAGCCTCCTGCAACCCTTTCCATAGCTAGGAAGTGAAACGAGAATCTCGATTGGAGACGATCATCGATGGAACACCATGAAGTCGTGCTATCTACTACACATAGAGGTGTCCCAAGCTCTCTACTGAGCCCTGCTCTTTGATCAATAGGAAGTGGGCTGACTTGGTGAGTCAGTCGACAATCACCCAGATAGAGTCGTGTCCTCTGGATGTACTTGGAAGTCCCATCACGAAATCCATGGATATCCCATCCCACATCCACTCTGGGACCTCAAAGGGTTGAACCAAGCCTGCTGGAACTTGGTGCTCTGCCTTCACTTGCTGACAAGTGAGGTATTGAGAGACAAACCTTGCTACCGCCTTCTTCATACCTGGACACCAGTGCTGTCGTCAGTGGTCCTAATACATCTTCACCGCTCCTGGATGTACTGCTAAAGGAGATGTGTGGAACTCCCTCAACACATCCTCTTGAAGTGGAACTGGTACCATGGTGCGTCCTCTGAAGAGAATAACCTTCTCCCCACTTTCATAAAATCCATCAGGTGCCTGCCATGTGGATATTTGAGCACATCGTGTCTCACTATCACCGTCCCCACATTGTGCCTCCCTGACTCACTGAAGAAGCGGAGGAGTGACAATGAGAGACTGTAGATAGCCTGCTCCATCTCTATCCACAAAGGATATCAGCAATGCGGCCAGCTGCTCTATCACCTCTCCTAGCAGCTGAATGCCTGATCTCCTGCTGAGAGCATCTACTACAATGTTACCCTTCCCAGAAGTATAGTCTATCTCGATGTCATAGTCCTAGAGAAACTCAATCCAATTTCATTGTCTTAGGTTCAGGTCCTTCTGTGAGAATATATAAATGAGACTCCGGTGGTCTGAGTAGACTGTAAAATGCTCGCCCATCAGATTGTGCTACCACATATTCAAGGAGAAGACCACTACTTCTAACTCTAGGTCATGGGTAGCATAGTTCTACTTGTTCTGTCTCAACTTCCAAGAACCATATGTGATCACTGCTTTCTCATGCATTATAACACACCTAAGTCTAGTCCCTGATGAATCGTAGTAATCTACATACCCAACACCCTCCTCCGGTAGCCTCAATATGGGTGAAATAGTCAACCTCTACCTCAGCACTTGAAAGATATGCTGGCATCTCTCTCACCAAACGAAGGGTTCCCCTTCTTTGTCAATGCTGAAAGTGGTGCTGCAACTCTGGAGAAGTCTGGAAAAAACCTCTGATAGTACCCAGCTAGTCCCAAAAAACTTCGTACCCCCGTCACACTTCTGGGTGGCTCCCAATCTAGAATTGCCTCAATCTTTGCTGGATCCACTGCAACTCCTGCCTCTGAGATGAACTATCTTAAGAAGTGTAACTATCGAATACAAAACTAGCACTTCGAAAGATTACCATAAAGCTAGTACTCTTAGAGTGTTTCCAGTACTACCTGCAAATAGTAGGCATGCTCCTCCTTGGAAGTTGAGTAGATCAGAATCTCATCGATGAAGACTACCACAAAGTGATCAAGGTATGGTTGAAATATCCTATTCATAAGTCCCATCAACACTACTGGTGTGTTGGTTATGACGAATGGAAAATCCAAGAACTCATTTTGGCCATACCGGCATCTGAAGGTCATCTTCTGCACATCCTCATCCCGTACTCTGAGCTGGTGATATCCTAACTGAAAATCTATCTTTGAGAACCAACGTTCTCCCTTCAGTTGATCAAAGAGGTCATCAATCCTCAGTAGTGGTTACTTGTTCTTCATGATCACCTGGTTCAGGCGACGGTAGTAGACACAGAGACGCAAGCTCACATCTTCCTTCTTGGTGAAGAAAATCGGGAATGCTCAGGGTGAAACACTAGGTCGGATAAATCATTTCCCCTGCAAGTCCTCTAGTTGTACCAGCATCTCACGAAGCTCGGAAGGAGCCATCAGATATGCTGGAGTAGATATCGGTGTGTCCCGGGGTATAGGTCAATGTAGAAGTCCACCTCTCTGCGAGGAGGTAGTCCTTGAACATCGTCAGGGAAAACATCCACGTATTGATCCACCACAATAAGAAAAATTGGACTCCTCACGTCAACTACACCGAGAATGAGGTTAGCCAAGTGATGTGTGATTGAATTCCCCCTCCTCTGGGTATGTCCATCCTATGCTGCAAAGGCTCCCTTCTCGCTGGTGAAGGTAAACCTCATCCCATCCTCGCGGACACACCGCACTTTCCACCTAATATAGTCAATCTGAGAATGAACTGTGGATAACCAATCCATACCCAAGATAACGTCGTAAGGCCTCGACACCACTATGAAGAGATCTCAGCCAAAGCTCTCGCCTCCTAGAGTAAGCTCGCATAGCCGGTACCAGGGTGTAATCGTCGAGTCTACTCTCGTAGGAGTCTCAAGTCGTAAGGATTGAGCCAACGGCTCCGTCGAAATCCCCGAGCTCCGAACAAGGGAAGAGGAAATAAAATAATGACTCGCACTTGTGTCTATAAGTACTGTAGAAAGGGTGGATTAGACATATATAGTACCTCAAATCATCTCAGGTGTGCTGAGGTCATAGGCCTCGACTTCATGGAGCTATGCCTGCCTCTTTCCACCAGCTCCCTATGGTTGGGGTGGACCTCCTGGTGGTGGTGGTGGTAGGGCCTCGAAACGTCATCCATCACCTGCTGCTCAGCCAACTCCTCTGCCACATTCGCCTGCTCCCGACAGACCACCACGATCGAACCTCTGACCCTTCTTGAGAGGTCCCTCTACTACATGTTGCTCATCTGCATGGCGGTTCGGGCAGTCATGAGCCATGTGTTTCTGCCCGCCGCATGCATAGCAATGCCTGCTCCTCATATGGAAGGATCTATCTTGTGTGCCCCACACAACCAAAACTGTATCCTAGGGACACCCACCTGATTTCCTGGTCCTCTTGGACCTCTGTGATATCTTTCTACTTCCAGCTGCAGAAGACTCTACTATGTGTCTCCCTGTGGTGGGTCTCGCTGCTGGTGACTGCTCAGCAAGAAATCTCTTTACAAGAAGGGCTTGCTCCAGCACCCCCTCCTATGTCGAGATGTTGAGGGAGATCATCGAAGCCAAGATATCATGACTGAGTCCCTTCTCAAAGGTCTAGGCCCCGAAGAATGGGTCCCACACCATATTTGTGGAGTAGCACGAGAGGTGAGTGAACCTCACTGAGTACTGAGCTACCATCATGCTACCCTACTGTAGATGCAGTAAGTCGTGTATCTTCACTACATGAGGAGTTTCCAGACCAAACTCCACCTGGAACAGGCTCTCAAATTTTTTCCAGAGTAATGATGCCTCGTCATCACCTGGAGTATCATGCACCACCATCTGCCTGCTTCTACATGCAGGAGACTTAGGGTACGAATCACCATGAGGTCGGCAGGTGTCCCTACCAATCTAAAAACTCTCACAACATCCTCCATCCAATCCTCAGATGCCTGGGGGTCCATCTCTCCCCTAAACCTAGGAAGCCAATGGCACTGGAACTCATTCAACGCACTTAGATGGCGTGCACTCTCTACTACTAGATCTGGTGGTATCGGTGGCCCAGCGGGTAGTGGTACCGCTGGTACCTCCGCTGTGATGGGGCCCTGCACTGAGGCCTCGTCTCTCGGTGGGCTACCAACTCATATGAAACTCAGGACCCAAGCTGGCTGCCTTCGTGGGGACATCCTGAAAAGAAAAAGGTGTGCCATGGTTAAAACAGTATAACTAGTGAGCTGACACAAAGTAATCATGAAGAAAACTTTTCAAATGAAACACACATGCAATCGGTGTTTTCGTTCACTAAGTCGTAAATCAGAAGTCGGCGTCCTAGTGTATGGATACGTTGGTCGCCGCACCAACACCGGTTTCCCAAAACTGATAACCACACCCAAAACACTTAACATTATTGCTGGTAAAAGAATCAGAGTACAAGTTATAAGGTAGAACTTACTCCTCTGATACCAATATGTCACGACCCATCCTTGGGGCTCATATAGTGACTACCCCAAGCTTGCCTTCGATAGGTCAGGGGCTGGAGACTAGCAGCAAAGGTGAATCCCTGATAAGAATGGGAAGGCATTTCCTTTAAACCTGTAACACATACAGACTGAACACAATCAATAGAAGCAACAGGTAATAATATATAAAAGAAGAGTATGATGAAAGCAAGTGGGCAGTATACAAACCCAACTGAACAACAAGTACAAGTAAAAAGGGGAAATAGCTCTTATTTGTCCACCAAGAAATCCTACCTGATGGGTAGGTACAGATCTCGAATAGATATTCCCTAATGTATGTCCCATCTATTCCATCTCTGAGTAGCCTCCCGTCCATCACCCTCATCCTCGATCACTTCTGACCGTCATCTGCACAGAAGACAACAAGGTGCGGGCGAAGCCCATGCAGGGGTGAGTATAACAATACTCAGTAGGGGACCCCGAGACCCCCAAAGGTCTCTCAGAATCCACCAAGGATAAACCAAAGAAGAAAAATACAATCATGAAGTATCAACCAACCATACTTAGGTATATTCCCATACATATACCTAAGTTACCAATCACAATCCGGCTCCAACTCTCGAGCCCAAGCACAACCCAGTCCACAAATGAAGTAAAGTCAATCATCTAGATGATAAAAAATGAAAGTCAAGACTCATCTCACACAGTTATAAAACTAATGAAGAGGGGTAGATGATTAGATTTAGCCTCTGAATCATCTTATCTGTCGAACCCACGTAGGATCCTGGAACAATATCAGCGTTGTCGAACCCACGTATGATCCTGGTACAGAAGTCGTCACTGTCGAACCCATGGAGGATCCCGGTACATAAATCAATGCAGTTGAACCCACAGAGTATCCCGGTACATAATTCATTGCTAACAAACCCACGGAGGATCTTGGTACAGTATCATCACTGTCGAGCCCACGGAGGATCATGTCATCTCAGTCGCAGCCATCCATAGGGTCTCCGTACGCAGCACTATCAATTCTGTTAGGGTCTGCTCCTGGATCCAAGTGTCGATACATAAACTACCATTAACCCTTGATTTGATGTATCATGTAGTTCCGTCTCATCATAAGGAACCCAACGCGATAGATGGTGCGTTAATCAGACACCCAGTCTGTGAGTTATTTCCATTTCTGTTCCAGGGGCCTGGTTGTTTTTTAATTTCAAAGAAACCCGACTATACCCCAACTACATTAAAACCCCAATCGGGGTATTCCAAAAGAATCTTCTCACTCCAAGAATTCCATCTCCACAGATGGTTCGTCGATCGGACACCCGTAGCCCAAGATGAGGGCTAAAAGGTGTAAATGGCCATAGCGGGTTCGGGTCCGGTCTGACCCAGTTGGACCGACCCGGCCTGACTCGGTCCAAACTGGGGTCTGACCCGGTCCACAGGTGCGGCCCGACCCGAGTGGTTGGACCAGCCCGTGGCAGCCCAGTCTAAGGGTGGCCCGTCTCGTGGCGGCCCGACCCGTGGCAGCCCAACCGGCCACACGTGGGCGGGGGGTGCCCCCCCCCACGGTTTGTCGAACAGAACCAGCGCATTGTGTTAGTTTAAGAGCTGCAGGACCCGGGTGATCCTGCTTGTCCGGCTCCACGGCGGTCGGGCTTGCCGGCTGCCCCCGAACCTCCACCACGGCATGACGGCACCGCGGTCCTGCTGCTCTCCACGTGGCTCAACAGCGTAGTGCCTTCATCACCGCAGCATGGCCTTGTCGTGGTCCCATGGTCCTCTGTGCGGCACGAATGTGCCGCGCCCCCTCCACCGCGGCCCAGTTTGGCCGCAGCCCTCGACTCCTCTTCTCAGCATGACGGTGTCGTGTCTTTCCGGCAGCCCGGCGGCCTTGCACCACCGGTTTCTTCCCGGTCAGCCTGACATCGGCCGTCTTTGTTGTTCCACCTCTGTTCGTTAACAAATGTAAACAACAAAGGGATAGGTTCAGTCCGTGTTTGTGTGGCCCAAACCTTACACGTTATTACAATATCAATTGGAAAGTTAATAAACAAGATCGAAACTCATATAATGGAAATGAGAATCAAACTTAAAACCCCTACCTCGATTTTGGTGACCAACAACGGTGTCACGGAAGACGGATGTCGCGGGAGATGGAAGTCATCCCCTCAATGTCAGAGGAGGAAGAGCCCGGCGAACACCAGTTAAGATGACGTCGTCGGTGTACTTCGTGGGTGGCGGTTCTTCCCTTCCTTTCCTCGGGTGAAGATGGAAGAACTTGATGCTCGTTGTTCTTGGGTGATGAGAAGCGTTCTTCGTTGGAATAATTCTTTCTCCTAGAACTCCAAAGCTCCACCAAATAGAATCACCAACCAAAATAAAATAATAGCATCTCTATTATTTTTTGGTTTCCATGAATTCCAAAAAGAATTCAAAAGTTTTCAAATTAAATTAAGCTACTTCCCTTCATTAATGGGTGAAGTTGTCTTAATTAATTTGGGGGAGGAAGGTGAAGAATTCAATTAATCCATTATGTGAATAGGCACATTAAAGAGAAGAAGGTGGAGAGTTGAAAACCCAAATAAATGGGGGGTTAAACAGGGGTTTAAGCTTGTGTGGGCCCCACCACATAATATCCTCCCAAAAGAGGTTATGCATGGGTGGGCCCCACCTACAACCTCCCCTTGGAGGATTAAACTGCCACAAAAAAATATGTTACACATATTTTTATTTAATTTAGTCTGATAACCTGTTCGAGCATGTGGGTGGGACCTAGGGTGGGGCCCACGTGTCTATGGGGAAACTGGTGGGTGGAGCCCTGTTGTCACATTAGGCATCAGAGCCAATACCCCAGCATAATTGCTTAGAAACTGCCTGGGTTTGAGGATTGGGGTCCACAACGAGGGCGTTGTGCTTTAAAGGGGTGGATAATGTAACACCACTAGAAAAGTGACACTTAAAAGGCTAAATGTTACAACCCATGTCAACAGGGTGCACCTTCATTTTTGGGAGCCTGTCTGATTACAACTTCATAGTTAAGCATGCTTGGCTTGGAGTAGTGATCAGGATGGGTGAACTCCTGGGATGTTTCCCTGGGTGTGTGTGAGTGAGGACAAAACACACTAAAAGAAAATGTGTTGGCCTATGGGGACAGTCATTAGCCTGATAAGCGACCCAAATGTGTTGGGCTATGGGGACAGTCATTAGTCTGATATGTGACCCAAGTGAGTAATAGTCTATGGTGTGCTGGGAAGGCAACCAAGGTATTATAGGATACCCATGGGGTCAGATGACAAGGTTCATGGCCCGGGGAGGTGGGTCTTTACAAATGACATGCTCCCGGAAGATAATTAGCTTCCAAACTGGATATATAAATCTAAATGAATGCTACGCTCGATGGGAATGATTTCTGAAAGAATACATGTCTGCCTGAAATATTGTATACTGCTTCACAAGGAGAACTAATCACTTACAGAATGCCCAATGTGTGGTGCTTCTCAATACAAGAAATATTAATCCAGCCCTACGAAAGTTGTATGACACTTTCCAATCATTACAAGGTTTAGGTGTCTATATAGAAGTGAAGAAACTACAAGACAATTGTAGTGGCATACAGATAAAAGAAATAAAGATGGAAAATTACATCACCTGGTCAACTCTAATCAATGGAAGATAATTGATCATGAATATCCCGAATTTGGAAAAAGAGACGAGAAACCTTCGTCTTTCATTACATATAGATGGAGTGAATCCTTTTGGGTTTCAAACCAGAACTCACAGTACATGGCATGTTATGTTGGTAAATTATTACTTGCCACCCTGGTTATACATGAACCAGAAATTCAACATGTTATTTATGCTTATATCAGGACCAAAACAACCAGGTAATGATATGGATGTTTATTTTTCTCCTTTGATCAAGGATTTGATGTTACTGTTGGATTCATGTGTTATGTTGTATGATGCATATAAAAGTGAATACTTTACATTGAGAGAAATGTTGAATGGGATGATAAATGATTTCCCTACTTATTGAAATTTGACAGGATATAGCATTAAAAGAACTCAAGGGTATCCTGTGTGTGAAGAAGATATAGAATAAATTAAGTTGAAACATTCATCGAAATATTTGTTTCTAGGACATCATATATTTCTACCTTGTTGGCATAAGTTCGAATCTAGGATGACATCATTCAATGGAATTTCAGAAAAATGCATAAGACCATCTCCACTAATAGGTGATTAGCTGTTTGAGAAAGTAAAATATGTGAAAACTGTTTTTGGAAAACCATTTTTGAAAAAACTTATAAAAATCGGTTGGAAAAAGATATCAGTTTTTTTTTTAATTACCATATTGGAATTGTATGAACGTCAGAAATTTTCTTGATGTGATGTATTTGGAAAAAAAATTATGTGACAGTGTTATCAAAACATTTCTAAATTCCCCTGTCAAAACAAAAGATGGAATTAAGGCAAGGTTAGACATGGTTAACAAGGGAATCTTAGAAGAGATGGCTCCCATGAAGGGTGAAAATCCAATGTTTCTTCCTCCATCTTCTTACACTCTTTCTAGGAAGGAGATATATCAGTTTTGCAACTTCTCTAATGATGTAAAGGTTCCAGAGTGGTATTCATCAAATATCATGAACATTGTTTCAATGAATGTTTTTAAGTTAAAAGGTTTGAAATCACTTGACTTCCATGCTTTGATACAAGATTTAATTACTATAGCTTTACATTGCATTTTTTCCAAGAATGATCATTATATTTTAACCAAACATTGGTTCTTTCTCAAAGCTATATGTAGAAAAGTTTTAGACCCGGTGAAATTTCCAGCTATGGAAAGGGAAATTTTCATTATACTATGTAAATTAGAAATGTTCTTCCCGCTAACATTATTTGATAAGATGGTTCATTTGATGCTTAAATTGGTGAGAGAGATTGAACTTTGGGGTCCTGTTCATTATAGATGGATGTACCTGGTTGAATGGTATATGAAGATTTTGAAAGGGTATGTCAAAAATTGAAGTCAGCCAGAGGGTTGTATAGTGGAGGAATATATTATAGAGGTATCCATTGAATTTTTCACATAATACCTATATTATTTGGAAATAATTGGTCTCCCAAAATCCCATCAAACTAGATGCATTGAGGGTGAGAGAATATCTGGAAGAGATGTTGTGACGATCAATATTACAGATCGGGAGCATGCCCAACTTTATGTTTTGCATAAAACTTGGGAGGTTTCTCCATATATTTAAACCCACAAAGAAATTATTAGTCTGTTGAATCCATCAACGGCTGAAAAAAAGATATCAAATACACATAATCACTAATTTATAGGATGGTTTCAAAACTATATTTTTAAGGAGATGGATGAAAATCTGAATTCATTTTCAAAATGAATTAGATTGCTAGCTACCAGAACAAGTGTGTATGTATTATCTCACATTGTTTATGTAATTAACGGTTATATATTCTATACATATGAACATGATGAAGATAGTACCATGTAAAATAGTGGAGTTACACTTGTGGCTGAAGCGATGCATGTTTCTAATAGTAAGGACAGAAATCTAATTTATGAAAATATGTCATACTTTGGCATTGTCAAACAAATATGGGAGTTGGATTATACGACAATCCAACTACCAATTTTTCAATTCCAATGGGTTGATAAAAATAGTGGTGTTAAAATAGATGAATTAGGATTTTTGAAAGTTGGTTTTAGTAATAAAGGCTATAAGGATGAATTGTTTATAATGGAATCACAAGAGGTACAAGTATTTTATTTTCCAAATCCCACAAACCAAAAGTGGTCGATTGTTCTGTTATCATCCAAAACTATTGAAGGGTCCAATGAAAATTTAGTTGAGGATGATCCTTTCAGTGGTTTGTCGCAATCATTTCATAGTGGTCTCAATATAGATGATGTTTTATATGTTAGAGGAGACTACTATGAAGGGATTTGGATAATCGAAAGAGGTGTCAAATCCCTTCATCCTTTAAAAAAAATAAAGACAGTTCAATAAATAGGTTATATTTTGTTTGTAACGTAGATCATGTTATCTCATGTTATTATCTTATCATTACTAAATTTATTTAATCAAAATTAACTACTTAACCACTTTTTTGGATAATGACTTATACACATTCTGGTGCTCCTAACCTCAAAGTTGAACAAGTCTCTCATGCTATTGTTGCTGCTGCTACTGCTGCGGCTGCTCACAGTGCAGAGAAACCACAAGTTTCTGAAACTTTTGTTGCTCATAGTGTTGAGGTCCAACAACCATTAGCACATGCCATTTCTATCATTTCCTATGATTATATATGTGATTTTGAAATCAATGAAATGGTCAGGGATGAATGATCAATGTCATGGAAAACACAGGTGTGTCTTAGTTTGATGGTGTTAGCCAAAGTTCATAAGGCGAAATGCAAAGGAATAAAATTTGATGTCTGATGGAATGCACG
The DNA here is from genome assembly GCA_963277665.1 of Viscum album. Classification (NCBI taxonomy): domain Eukaryota; kingdom Viridiplantae; phylum Streptophyta; class Magnoliopsida; order Santalales; family Viscaceae; genus Viscum; species Viscum album. The sequence continues at coordinate 609,403,629 of OY728127.1, forward strand.
AGGCCGACATGTGAATCCCAATAAGGCTATGATTCGTAGTTACATTGGAATTGTCACTCGGTAATGAGTGCCGATTGAAATAGATTCATGGCACCATGTTGTGTCCATGTTGAAGGCTGTGATCTGGGAAGAAATTAGGGTAACATAATGATATTATTTCTTAAATTTACTGGAAAATAATATAATGAAATAGTATCTTAAACTTTTCAATATCTTATACAGTACATTTATAGTAGATGATTCACACGGGAATTATGTACTAAGGCTTTCATGATGGATTCATCGAAGTTTTCGCATTATTTTAACAAAATGTCACCACAAAGATTCCAAAGGTAAAATAAACTTGTGCCAACCCCTTTTCTATGCTCACCTGATATCCCAAGAAGCATGGGATGCATTTATTGGTCGTTGTGGGGCTGAAAATTTTCAGGTACATTGTGGCTGATAATACATTGTTTTAGGATACGTGTATTCATCACTTTGATTGTCAATATTTCATTTATGAAACAGTAACTCTGTACTGAAAATAAGGAATGTGCATCCAAACCAACATACCCCTATCGTAAAGTAAGTATGGGGTACACTTCACCAGAAAAGAAAATGGTAGATATTTTAAATTTATAGTAATATTGTTAGGTTCCAATAAACATCATCATAATTTTCTTTCTATATTTATATATAGATTGATGAGTGTAAAACCAAAGACACTTCTATCCCACGTCATGTGCTATGGAAGGAGGAACGTGTGAATAAGGAAGGGGGCTAGCATATGAAAACACAGAAAAAGTATTGGAAATATGTGTAAGTATGACATGATAAAAATATTTGTTTTAAATTTCTATTACATAAAAATAATTAGTTATTTTCCTATATCTGATAGTAATAAGAATCAGCTACTCCTGTAGCAGATGCAGACCTGTTATCGATGGCTTCGAAGTGGACAGAACAATATGGTCATGTGAGAGGTGCATGTTTTGGGGTGACACCCCGAGTATATTATGAGAAAAAAACAAACAGATGATAGAGATGAGAAAATGAAACAAATAAAAACAAGACTAGCAACTCATGAAGAAATATTTAAATGGTTTGGAGAGTTGATAGAAACTTTTATGGGTGGGAATCAAGGAGATAAGACAACTTAGGAACAACATGAGCGTGAAGATCCCACCCCACCCCCCACCAGCTTTGAGGCGAGCCATTCCCCACAAAGAACTTTCTTAGTTGTAGTAATCAATAATATAATAATTGTTCCCATGAAATGTGAATCAGAAAACACTGATACATTTCCTATACTGATCTTCTATAGGGTGATAATGACTATGATTTATATTTTTCAACACCCACCTATCACCTTGTAGTGAGGGCTATGGTGTTCAACATCCCAGTAGACAAGTTGCATAATATACAACTTCTGAAAGATCATCTGAAAGTGATGATTACTATAGATCATGAGCCAAATGCAAAGCTACCTATTACACTTGATGACGATGATATTCATACTATCTAAAAGGCTATTAGGACACTCATTTCATGGTCTTCACAACTTGTAAGAGTACATGTGGACAAAGAGGTATTTATTTCCATTTTATTCTAGCTAAACCTCTAACAATTAATGAAAAAATGGTATGAACCAATTAATGTTATTATAGATGGAGAAAGGAAAGGGGGTGACAAGAAACATCAGCTCAAAAGAATCTAAAGGATCAACCAACCGATCCCAAAGAGCTACTGAATTCAAAATAACACCACATGTTCCCTAACCATATTTAAAAGAATTGAAGACACATGTGGATACAAAGCTAAGATAAGGTAGTATTCATGTAGATGTTTTTGAAAAGAATATATACAGAGAGGAAATTCAATATTTTGTTGCTGAAAAAAATGTAAGTGAGATCCTTGAATATGGTTGGCTAGGTGTCACAGTTATAAATTTATATATGAGGTATGATTTCAGGAATTGATTTTCAAAAATCTAATATAATGTGAAAATTATGAATAAATGAATTTTTTATTATTGACAGACGTATATTTGAAAAACAATTGAAGGAATTTTTCCATGAGCCAAAATTCGGAATCGTTAGTCCATATTCCACATCAACACAACTAACGAAATTAGAGCCATCAAAAAAGGATGAAATACTGAACGACTTGCTGAAAACATTTGAAAGAAAGATTACGAATGATAGACTCTTCCTAATACCAACCATGTAGGGGTAAAACTCTACGATTAAAGCATATCAATTATATTTCCTCTTCTTTTATTACTTATTCCTTTTTTTGTTATTATGCATCATTGGCTGCTAATTGCAGTGAACATGGATACTCCAAAGAATTATTTTCTCGATTTAATGCCATAATATCCAACAAACTGACCACAGATGATTATGTTTGTGAATCTATAAGACACTACATCCTATGTTTTAGGTCTAAAAATTAAGTAATATAATTTATATTATCATTTAGTAATGATTTTTTATGATAGGATAGTGTATCATTATCATCTAAAAAAGGAATGAGGATAGGGGATAAGCATAAGAAGGTGAGAAAGTACTACATCTAGACAAATATCTCGGTATATATAATAAAATTTCATTATCCTAACATGTATCAACACAAGTTACTTATTCTCCTTAGGATAAATTTTTTTTAGTGTCCAAAACAAACCTAGAAATTATTATTGTGGTTATTATCTTTGTAAATTTATGAAAGAGATCAATTTTTATCAACAAACTACCATCCATAAAGAGGTATTTTAAAAAACAACTACTATTTCATTTAAATTATTTATTAATTCTTTATTTATATATTTTTCAGTACTACTATGACTATAGAAAAGCATCATACTCACAAGATGATATATATTTGTTCAGAAATGAGTGGGACACATACCTGATAGAAGATTGTACACAGATATCATGAATATCTGACTTGGGGATGTGTACAATTGGCGGTCATTTTTTGAGAGGGGTTAAGGGGATCAAAAGACGAAACATTGTTGTATGTAAATTTTCATAGGAAAATATTAATTGTTATTAAATATAACATCCTTTCTTTAATGAGTCATTTTCTCTCTTTAATAGATGAAATTCACCAACAACATGCAAGAATGATGAACCACTTTTCTATGCACTTTGGATAAGAAAAACTAGTAAAATCGCCAAAATACCTTCATATATGACCAAACACATTAGGATTGTGTTTATACTTTAGTAGAACTATCCATGGGTCATTTTTGATGTTTATGGGTCAACCTCACCTCAATCTGAGGCATGGTGTGGCCGACATCACTCAAAGTTTCTCTCTTTTGTTTAAAATGGACAGAATTTTAAGTGAAGACAACAACTCACGCACGTAAATCCAACCAAACGCATTCAGATTAGGTTGATACTTTAGGGGAACGATCCATGGGTCATTTTTTATGTGTACGAGTCAACACTGCCTCAAACCGAGGCATGTCGTGACCGGTATCACTCAAAGTGTCTCTCTTTTGTTTAAAATGGACAGAATTTTACGTGAAATTTACAACCGACATATGTAAATACAAAAAAACGTATTATCCTTGTGTTGATACTTTAGGTGAATGATCCATGGGTCATTTTTGATGTGTACATGTCAACTATGCCTCAATCGGAGGCACAGTGTGGCTGGTATCACTCAAAGTGACTCTCTTTTGTTTAAAATGGACAGAATATTAAGTGAAAACAACAACTGACGTATGGAGATTTGGACAAATGCATTTTTATTTTGTTAATACATTAGGGGAAAATCCATGGGTCATTTTTTACATGTAAGATTCAACCCTTCCTCAATCCGATGCATGGTGTGGTCGATATCACTCAAAGTATCTCTTTGGTTTAAAATGGACAAAATTTTAAGTGAAAACAATAACTAACATATGGAAATCTGAACAAATGCATTAGGATTGTTTTGATAATTTATGGGAACGATCCATGGGTCATATTTTATGTTTACGAGTCAACCCCACCTCAATCTAAGGCACGGTGTGGTTGGTATCACTGAAAGTGTCTCTCTTTTGTATAAAATGGACAGAATTTTAAGTGAAAACAAAAACTGACATACAGAAATCAAACCAAAAACATTTGGATTGTGTTTATGCTTTAGGGGAACAATACATGGGTCATTTCTGATGAGTAAGAGTCAACCCCACCTCAATATGAGGCATGGTGTGGCCGGTATCACTCAAAGTGTCTCTCTTTTCTTTAAAATGGACAGAATTTTAGGTGAACAAAACAACTGATGTACGTAAATACAACCTAACACATTCATATTGTGTTGATACATTAGGGGAACGATACATGGGTCATTTTTAACAAGTATGAGTCATCCTTGCCTCAATCTGAGGCATTTTGTGGCTGTTATCACTCAAAGTGCCTCTCTTTAGTTTAAAATGGACAGAATTTTAAGAGGAAACAAAAATTGGCATATGGAAATCCGACCAAACGCATTCTAATTGTGGTGATACATTATGGTAACGATCCATGGGTCATTTTTGATGTATAAGAGTCAAACCCACCTCAATATGAGGCACAGTGTGGTTGATATCACTCAAAGTGTCTCTCTTTTGATTAAAATGGATAAAATTTTAAAGGAAAACAACAACTGACATATTGAAATCCAACCAAAAGCATTCAAATAGAGTTGATGATTTTTTAGAATGATCCATCAATCATTTTTCATGTCTACTGGTCAACCCAGCCTCAATCTGAGGCATGGTGTGGCTGAAATCAATCCAAGTGTCTCACTTTGGTTTAAAATGGATAGAATTTTAAGTGAAAAGAACAACTAACATACGAAACTCCAACCGAACGCATTCAGATTATTTTGATACTTTAGGGGAACGATCCATGAGTAATTTTTGATGTGTAAGAGTCATCTTTGCCTCAATATGAGGCATGATGTGACTTTTATCACTCAAAGTGTCTCTCTTTTTTTTAAAGGACGGAATTTTAAGTGAAAACAACAATTGATGTACAAAAATCTGACCAAATGCATTTGGATAGTGTTGATACATTAGGAGAACTATATATGGGTAATTTTTCATTTTTAAAAGCTAACCCTGCCTCAATATAAGGCACGGTGTGACCATTATCACTCAAAGTGTCTCCCTTTTGTTTAAAATGGACTGGATTTTATGTGAAAACAACAACAGATGTACGGAAATTCAGCCAAACACATCTGGATCGTGTTGAAACTTTAGGGGAACAATACATGGTCAATTTTTGATGTTCATGAGTCAACCCTGCCTCAATCTGAGGCATGGTGAGGCTAGTATCACTCAAACTGTCTCTCTTTTGTTGAAAATGGAAAGAATTTTTAGTGAAAACAACAACTGACATATGGAAATACAACCAAATGCATTCGGCTTGTGTTGATACATTAAGATAATGATACTTGGGTAATTTTTTATGTGTAAAAGTCAACCTCATCTCAATCGGAGGCATGGTGTCACTGGTATCACTCAATGTGACTCTCTTTTGTTTAAAATGGACATAATTTTAAGTGAAAACAAAAATTGACGTACTCAAATATGATCAAACACATTCTAATTGTTTTGATACTTTAGGAGAAAAATACATGGGTCATTTGTGACGTGTATGAGTCAACCAAACCTTATTTTGAGTCACAGTGTACCCGGTATCACTCAAAGTGTCTCTCTTTTGTTTAAAATGGACAGAATTTTAAGTGGAAACAACAACTAACATACGAAAATCCGACCAAACATATTCAGATTGTGTTGATACATTATAAGAAAGATCCATGGGTCATTTGTGACATGTAGGATTCAACCCACTTAGTCACCACTCCACCCCCTGGACACCCCTGTGGACAGCCCCCCCCCCCCACCACCACCACCACCACCACCTTGGACAACCCCCCTTGGACACCCACCAACACCTTGGACAGCACTCCCACCCCTCATTGACACCACTACACCACCTGGACACCCCCACCCTCCTAGAAACCCCCACCCCCTTGGAAAGCCAACCCCACCCCCTGTACACCACCCCTCCCCCCTTGGACAACCCCCAACCCCCTGGACACCACCCCACCCCCCATGGACAACCCCACCAACCCCCTGGACCACCCCCACCACTTGGACACCCCACGGAAAGCCCCCCCCCAACCCTCTGGACACCACCCCACCCCCCGCTGGACACCCCCATGGACAGCCCTCCCCCCACCCTGGATAGCCCCCACACCCCTAGACACCCCCAACCCCCTGGACGCCCCCACCCTATGGATGCCCCCCACCACCATGGACACCACCCCACCAGTAGGACACCCCCACCCCCATGGAAAGCCACACCCACCCCCTTAGACACCCCCCAGCCCCCTTGGAAAACCCACCAAACAACTGGACCCCCACCTTGGACAGCCCACCAACCCACTGGACCCCCACCCCCTAGACACCACCCCACCCCTTGGACACCCCCACCCCTCGGGACACCCCCTCACCCGTCGAAACACCCCCCCCCCAACCAACCCTAGATATCCCCCCACCCACCCCCACCCCCTGGGCACCCACCAACCCCTTGTATGACACCCCACCCCTCCTAGACACCACCTCACCACTTGGACACCCCCGCCCCCTACACACCCCAAGCCCGTGGACAGCCACCCCCAGCCCCTTCGACACCACCCCACCCCCTGGACACCCCCACCCCATAGAAAGCCCCCCCCCCCCCAACACCCTGGACACCACCCCACCCCCCTGGACACCCCCATGGACTGCCCCCCCCCCCACCACCACCACCACCTTGGACATCCCCCTAGACACCCCACCATCCCACTGTACAGTCGTCCACCTCCAGGGCACCCCCCCCCCACACCCCTCCTTGACACCACGCCACCACCTGGACACTCCCCACCACCCCCTGGACACCACCCCACCCCCTTGGACAATACCCCAACCTACTAGACCCCCCCCCCCCCCCGGACACCCCTATCCCCCTGAACACCCCCATTCCCATGGACTCCCCCACCACCTGGACACCCCCTGCCCCACTTGGACAGCCACTCCAAACCCCTAAACAACCCCCCAATCTCTTTATTTTTGCATTGAATTATTTATGTATTAAATTAACTTATGAATTATTTGTTAATGGTGTGTGGGTATACTTGTTGTATGGGTATACATGCTCTAATTACCTCATGAATTATGTGTTAATTTTTTATGGTTATACTTGTTGATATACTGATTTTTTTGCAGGTCTTGTTTGGGTGTGTTGCTACAGAATTTTATGTTACAGTAGGCAGGGCATTTATCAGCACTTTTTTAGCACCGATAAAGGGTGCCTTTATTAGTGCTAAAAAGGCTCTACTAAGGAATCCATTTATCATCACTTTTTATCACTGATAATGGTATCATTTATTAGTGCCTTTTTAGTATGATAAAGGATCCATTTATCAGTGCTCTTTTAGTGATGATAAAGGATACCTTTATTAGTGATTTTTTAGCACTAATACAGTCTACCTTTATCAGTGCTTTTTTGAGAGCTGATAAAGGGGTTCTGTAACACCCGAGACTTTTATGTTATATAAATCATCAAAGGAATATTTTTCTACACAACACTTTCTTGTCTTGCTTTACACGCAATCGCGACCTTCCTCGATAGCTTGCGTTGTATGCAATACCGAGTTTCACTAAACGACGATATGCTATTAAAATATTATTTAAAATAGCCGTTATGAATAGTAATAACCACTTTTTGAAATTTTATCTTTCAAAATGGACCTCATTTTTGGATTCGGAATACCGAAATTAGCCTAGGGTGAAATTTTGCTATTTTTCTGAAAACTTTCAATTTTTGATGAATAGTGAAACCACTAAGTGGTAGGTTAAAAACTGAATTTTGCATAAAACTTAATTTTACCGCTTCTGTGAATGGAATTTCGAAAATCCGACAGACACAGTTGATATCAATAAGTAAAATGTGGTTCAATGAGATAAAAATAATTTTTTGGTGAATAGTAACTTTTTACTTTTTTTACCGCGGTTAATAGTAAATAGGGTAACTAAGGGTAAATATGATATTAATATTACCCTAACACATGTCCTAATTCTATTGGATAAGTGTAATTCGACCAAAAACAACCTTATGAATATAATATGACCATTTAGGTCCACTTGGATTAGATTATGACATTTAATATTATTTTATTTAATGAATAGTTAAAATAGTTAAAATCAAAGTTTAATAACTAAAAAAAAATTTAATATGGGTTTATACATAATATAAATTCGATTATAAATATTCATTAGAAATCTAAAATGATTTCCTACATAATGATATTTTATTTATAATTTTTAGGCTTTAAATAAATTAATTTATTTATGACACAACGATGATCCCGTAATTACCCTTTTAAGGAAATGTTAACATAATTGATGTTATAAATGCTCAAATAAATGTAATTTGAGACTTTTTATGAATTACACTAACTTTCTAGGTTACTATGATATATTAGTGTTTATTTAATCAACTTGGTTCGAACATATAATTCTTTAATGACTTTCACAAAAATCATATATCAAATAGTGTCAAAATTGACACAAAATAGTTTTTAAATCAAATATTATATTATTAATTGTTATTTTATTCCTAAAAATCTAAGTTTCGGCCGAATGACATAGATAAGGATATATATATATTAATAATAAACAACTTGGGGTTCGTTTGGCATGTTATAGTAAGTGTATTAACCATATAGTGTAAGAAAACAAAAAGACACGGTAAACGTTAAATTATTTTAACTTAGAGTTAAATCTAATTGATAAGGTTAAAATAATAACCTAACCTTGTCTAAATCCTATTGGTTGATAGTCTTTTTACCCATCCCCACTTTACCTTTGAAATAAGTCCCTTTTGGAACCATTATAAACCGATTTTGACTTTAATATAAAATAATTTTTTGAGGTATTCCTAAGGTGCTCCTCTCCTCCCTTATAAAAGGGCACCTCCTCCCCCTCCTCCTCACACCAATTTGAGCACTCAATCTCGGCCAACCCCTGACAAAATCCCTTCTCCACTTCCCTAAAATAATCCTAGAGGTCCTGGTCTTCTTCAAAGACCAATCTTAGTTCCCTAAGTGGAGGATTCAAAGAGACGTTTCAAAGAAGAGGTAATATCCATTACCGATCTTTTCAATTTCATTCTTCTTCAACTTCTTCTTCTTTAGTTGTTTCATGATAAAGTAATAACATCAGTATTACGTACATAATGATATGTTATTATAAATATGAAACAACCCTAATTCATCTTCTATCCATCCTACGGAAAAATGAAATCACCGCGCGTGCGTACGTACGGAATACCGTCTCCACGTCGTGGTGTACTCTATTTTCCACCATCACCTTACAATGATGGGTATAATGGTGTAATTAGTAACTATATATGATTATTATAAAGTGATATTGATACTGAAATAGTATAAATACACTTAAATACAATTCCACGATCATGGGAACAATATCATCGCTCGTGCGTACGTACGGAATACCGTCTCCACGATGTGATGCGACTCGTTCTACATGATCATTATTACATAGTAATTATATAAATGAATTGAATGAATAAATATGATATATGTTACACTAATACCATTCTGGATATAAGGTATCTATAACCTTAAAAGAAGAATAATAATTTATTTGGCAAAACACGCATAAGAACAAAAGGCAATAAAGACCCGAGTAACAAGTAACAATGAAATATTACTAATAAGAAGCTAAGAATATGACCATATATGATATAATATCAATATTTATGATTCTGGAATAAGTCAATAACATTATTTAAACCATTATACAGGAGCTTCGGACACGTACAAAGCAAATCGGACCTAAGGTAAGGGAAAATATCACAATCTCATTTTTATCCGAGATTGTTTTTACTTTGGCATTTACTGGGGTGTATTTTATCATCCACATCCATGTTACCTCAATATTTAATATTGTTTCCATCCACTTACAATAGTTTAAATCCAATTTTACCCTTCGATGAGATTTTATTAAAGAATATGAAAGGAATCTTTTGTCGTTTTTTCGTACGAGGTACTTTTTTTGACTTTTCCGACAAAAGTAATAAGAATGTTTTTTTTAACTTATACGGAAGGAATGGATTTTTAAAACATTATTTCCAAGAATCTTCCTTTATAAGTTTTCAAGTTTATTTTTAATCAACTTATTTTATTTTATAATTGTATGACATGTTAAGAAAAGAAATGTTTTTTTGAAGTAGAAAGGATATTTTCCTCAAGAATGGAGTTCAAATGTTTTATCAAAATTATTTTCCATCTAAGATAATATAGGGTTATGTTTTTATCCCTATTATTACATTGATTTGATTATGTTTTGAGGAAATTATTTTTATGAAGTCATTTACCTTATATGATTTGTTTTATGATGTCATGATGTTTCAAGAATCCCATTTTTGTTACATGTGTTATGCGATGATGTATGATTTATGATTATGTGGCACACATAAGAAAGGATTCATTATAAGATGGGTGGGGCCTATATCTCCCTCCAATGAATTGGGTAAATATTTATATCTCATGAGATAGACATGGCTGGAACGGAAGTTTATTTCGGTTCAGTGATACAGGACTGAAACGAGGAGTGAACTCGGTTCAGAAATGGACTTTGTCTGCTAAGATAGTCTTGGCGATGAGTCATGACTAACAAGAAATGATTTTCCATGATTATGTGTGCATGCCACAAAGTTTCAAGTTTTATGTTATGATTATGGGGATCTCATTTTCACTTCTATGATTTATTCCATGTTAAGATATTATGATCTCTTTTGTAGGTTATGATTTTCAAAAAGATATGATATGATTTTTATTTCCTTTATTTTCCCTTGTTGAGCATTTGAGATCACCCTTTTTTGTATGTTTTCTTTTCCCCAGGTCAGGAAGATGGATATTAAGTAGAATATGCTAAAAGGGACCCTAGATATGATGAAATAAATGGGAGACACTGTAGAAGATTTATGAACCAGTTGTTTATGTTTCCCAGTTTCTAAAGACACTATACCTATATGGTCCTTTGTGGTTTTTTTATATGTTGTAATAAGTGTGCTTCAATTTTGAAGTATTAACAATGTATGTAATGTATGGGTCGTTATAGTTGGTATCAGAGGAAAGGTATAGTCAACCTTTGGAAACTAGGATGTGAAAGCCTTAGTAAGAACCCTAAGGATAAGTCTAAGCATAGAACACTATCTTAGTGTTTTAGAAATGGCCATGAATAACCTAGGATAAGACCTTAAGCATGAAAATTTTATTCTTGAATTATGTGGTTTTCCTATTATAATTAGTGTTGCTCACACTCTTCTTCTTGGTTTTAATCAATGGTCGGAACCCGAAGGAACCGTGTTAATGTGCAGTGCGATGGAAAATGCAATGATTTTCCCCCTGAGCAACCAAACGATATGGGAGATGGAATGAAAAATATTGTAGCCATGCTCACACAACTTTCTGAATCTATGAATCATGCAGGACTTCCAAACGAGCAAAGGAAGGAGCAACATTCTGTTGAATCCTTCATGAGGCAGCGTCCACCTTCTTTCAGTGGGTCTACTAATCCATTAGTTGTTGAACAATGGATTAGTACTACTGAAAAGATATTTTCCGTTCTTCAATGTTCTGAACATGATAAAGTCATCCTAGCAGTGTATCGTTTGGAAGGAGATGCTGATCAATGGTGGAATCTTATTAAGAATACGAGGAAAAGGGATGAAATTGAGTCCATGGAATGGGATGAGTTCAAGAACTTATTTTTCAATAAGTACTTCCCTCGTATTCTCCGAACAAAGATGGAGAAAGAGTTTCTTGAACTGAAGCAAAGGGATGATGAATCTGTTGGTACCTATGAAGCAAATTTTACAAGACTTGCAAGGTACGCTTCTAGTATTATTATCCAACCTGAGAGTAAGATCGATCGATTCTTTAGTGGCTTAAAACCAAGTCTTCGAAGGGCGTTAGCCATAAGGGACATCAATAGCTATGAGGAAATCGTTTGATGTGCTCTCAAAGTCGAGATGGAGATTGGAGTAACCCATCAGTCATATGGGTTTGATAAGAAGAGGAAAATGTAATTCAAAGGAAAATCAAAAGAGCACACTGAAAATAAGATGAGCTTTACCTTATGCTCAAAGTGTGTAAAGAAACATGGAGGGAGTTGTCTTAAAGGGACAATTAAATGTTTCAAATGTGGAAAGGAAGTTCATCGGGCATTTTAATGCCGCGATAATGGGAAGAAGATGTCTAATGATGCAAACAAAGGAAGGGATGCACAGAATGAACCTACTACACTTCAATGTTTCAAGTGCAAGGAGATGGTTCATTATTCCAATCAATGCCCAAATCCAAGGGTTGATGATGATGGTCGACGTCAACAAACTCTTAAGGCTAAAGAGAAAGGAAAGTCACATGCAATTTCTATCAGCGATGTGGAGTACGATAACGAAGTGGTGAAAGGTACACTTACCATCCACTCTAAAGTAGAAAATGTTTTATTTGATTCTGGATCCACCCACTCTTTTATTTCTGAAGAATTTTCTAAGGGTATCACCGTATTACCTCAACAATTAGATGTTGAGTTAGCTGTGACAACACCTAATGGCACATCAATCGCATCAAAAGTTTATAATTCTTCTCCAATTGACGTTTGTGGGAAAGTGCTTCCTGCAAATCTTGTGATCCTTCCTTTAGTGGAATTCGATGTGATTCTTGGCATGTATTGGCTTTCTTTATACGGAGCTCATATCAATTTCCAAAGAAGGGAAGTCACATTTCATATTCCAGATCAATCTATGATCGTCTATCAATGCAAGGATGAACATACCCTTCCGGTGGAAATTTCTTCCATTTTATGGGTATTGATTCCACTAAATGAAGGTTATTTATCTCAAATGGTTGGTGAGAAACTCGCGATTAAGAATATTCCCATCGTACGGGAGTTTGATGATGTCTTTCCGGAGGAGTTACCGGGTCTTCCACCAAATCGTGAAGTTGAGTTTTCAATAGAACTCGTACCGGGTGCTTTGCCTATTTCAAAGACACGTTATAGAATGGCCCCAATTGAGTTGCAGGAATTGAAGAAGCAACTCCAAGAGAATCTTGATAAGGGATTCATACGCCCTAGTGCATCACCTTGGGGAGCACATGTTCTATTTGTTAAGAAGAAACATGGATCAATGAGACTCTGTATTGATTATCGAGAACTTAACAAGATCACTATCAAGAAAAAATATCCTCTCCCACGCATTGATGACTTATTTGACCAACTACGCGGAGCTCAATACTTTTCCAAGATTGATCTTCGTTCAGGGTATCATCAATTAAGGGTCAAAAGGGAGGATATACAAAAGACGGCTTTCTGTACAAGGTATGGACACTATGAATTTATAGTGATGCCATTTGGTCTTACTAATGCCCCTTCTATCTTCATGGATCTAATGAATAGAGTCTTTAGAGACTATCTTGATCAATTTGTGGTAGTCTTTATAGACGATATTCTTGTCTATTCAAAGAGAAAGGAAGATCATGAAGATCACTTGAGAATTATATTGAAGACCCTGAGAAAGGAGAAGCTTTATGCCAAATTTACCAAGTGTGAATTTTGGCTTCAAAAAGTTGCATTTTTGGGTCACATAATCTCAAAAGAGGGGATATCTCTGGATCCAGCAAAAACAGAGGTTATCAAAATATGGTTGAGACCAAAAACAGTAACTGAGATCCGAAGTTTTCTTGGTTTGGCTGGATATTATTGACGTTTTGTAAAATATTTTTCACGATTATCTAATCCACTCACCAAGTTGACTCGGAAATGAGTTAAGTTTGTTTGGACAGAGGAATGTGAAGAGAATTTCAAGGAGTTGAAAAGAAGGTTATCCAGTGCACCTGTGCTCACACTACCTTGTAGTGGAGAAAGGTTTGTGATCTACAGTGATGCATCCAAGAAGGGATTGGGGTGTGTTCTTATGCAAAATGATATGGTGATAGCTTATGCCTCACGACAGTTGAAAATCCATGAGCAAAATTACCCAACACATGATTTGGAGTTAGCTGCGGTAATCTTTACATTAAAGATTTGGAGCCATTACCTTTATGGTGAAAGGTGTGATATTTATACTGATCATAAAAGTTTAAAGTATATTTTCACACAAAAGGAGCTGAATATGCGTCAAAGAAGATGGTTGGAGCTGATTAAGGATTATGACTGCTCAATCCATTACCACCCGGGGAAAGCAAACAAGGTGGAAGTTGTATTAAGTCGACAAGACCATGCTAGTTTATCCATGATGAGGATCCCAAAAGATCCAATATTTATGGATTTACAAAGGATGGATCTTGGAATTATAATGGAAGGGGAAAAATCTTATCTTTCTCAAATGAATGTTCAACCATCTATACATGTGAAGATTAAAGAGGCACAAAAAGAAGATGTCGAGTTACAAAAGAAGGTGAGAAATGTTCCTGAATTCAACCTTGATTGTGATGGGATAATAAAGTTCAGAATCGGGTTTGTGTTCCTCCCATCCCCGAATTAAAGAAGGAGCTGCTGGATGAGGCTCATAGTTCTTCATTCTCTATTCATCCTGGAAGCACGAAGATGTATAGGGACCTAAAATAGTACTTCTGGTGGGATGCCATGAAAAGAGATGTTGCTGAATATGTCTCTCAATGCTTGGTTTTTCAACAAGTTAAAGCTGAGAGACAGAAGTCTAAGGGGATGTTACAACCATTACCCATACCCGAATGGAAATGGGAAAACATCACTATGGACTTTGTCATAGGACTTCCTAAAACATCCAAAGGTAATAATGCTATCTGGTTCATAGTTGATCGTCTTACAAAGTCTGCACACTTCATTGCTATTAGATAGGATTTCTCTCTAGATCAGCTTTCCAGGATATATGTAAAGGAAGTGGTAAGATTGCATGGAGTACCACTTTCTATTATATCTGATCGGGATCCGAGATTTACCTCGAAGTTCAGGCGAAGTCTTCAGCATACTCTGGATACAGAGTTGAGTTTCAGCACTGCTTATCATCCTCAGACAGACGGTTAGTCTGAGAGAACAATTCAAACCCTAGAAGATATGTTGAGAGCTTTCTCTATGGATTTCAAAGGAGGTTGGGATCAACACCTACCTTTGGTGGAATTTTCTTATAATAATAGCTTTCACTCCAGTATTCAGATGGCTCCTTATGAAGCTCTCTATGGAAAGAAATGCAGGACTCCAACTTGCTGGGATGAAGTTGGGGAAAGAAAGCTATTAGGACCTGATCTCGTTGATGAAATGGTAGAAAAGGTCAGATCTATTCAACAACACATAAGGGCAGCTCAGAGTCGACAGAAAAGTTATGCCTACAACCGAAGAAAAGACCTAGAGTTTGAAGTGGGTGATAAAGTGTTCTTACGAATATCTCCCTAGAAGAGGGTTATGAGATTTGGAAAGAAGGGGAATTCGAGCCCTAGATATATCGGTCCTTTCGAAATACTGGATCGTGTTGGAAAGGTAGCTTACCGATTGGCGCTTCCACCGAATCTCTCTCAAGTTCACGATGTGTTCCATGTATCTCTCCTGAGAAAGTACATACCTGATCCTTCACATGTACTCAGCTCAGAAGTTGTACCACTGGAGAA
The DNA here is from genome assembly GCA_963277665.1 of Viscum album. Taxonomy (NCBI): domain Eukaryota; kingdom Viridiplantae; phylum Streptophyta; class Magnoliopsida; order Santalales; family Viscaceae; genus Viscum; species Viscum album. The sequence goes on from OY728127.1 coordinate 609,419,307, forward strand.
AGATCTTTCTTATGAAGAACAACCGATAGAGATTCTGGATCGTAGCGAAAAAGTCCTACGAAACAAGACCACTCGATTGGTGAAAGTTTTATGGAGGAACCACCAACTTGAAGAAGCTACATGGGATCTTGAGGATATGATGAGGGAGAAGTATCCTCATCTGTTCATTACAAAGTAACGAATTTCGAGGGAGAAATTCTTTTTAAGGGGGGTAGAATGTAACACCCGAGACTTTTATGTTATATAAATCATCAAAGGAATCTTTTTCTACACAAAACTTTCTTGGCTTGCTTTACACGCAATCGCGACCTTCCTCGATAGCTTGCGTTGTACGCAATACCGAGTTTCACTAAACGACGATATGCTATTAAAATATTATTTAAAATAGCCGTTATGAATAGTAATAACCACTTTTTGAAATTTTATCTTTCAAAATGGACCTCATTTTTGGATTCGGAATACTGAAATTAGCCTAGGGTGAAATTTTGGTATTTTTCTGAAAACTTTCAATTTTTGATGAATAGTGAAACCACTAAGTGGTAGGTTAAAAACTGAATTTTGCATAAAACTTAATTTTACCGCTTCTGTGAATGGAATTTCAAAAATCCGACAGACACGGTTGATATCAGTAAGTAAAATGTGGTTCAATGAGATAAAAATAATTTTTTGGTGAATAGTAACTTTTTACTTTTTTTACCGCGGTTCATAGTAAATAGGGTAACTAAGGGTAAATATGATATTACTATTACCCTAACACATGTCATAATTCTATTGGATAAGTGTAACTCGACCAAAAACAACCTTATGAATATAATATGACCATTTAGGTCCACTTGGATTAGATTATGACATTTAATATTATTTTATTTAATGAATAGTTAAAATAGTTAAAATCAAAGTTTAATAACTAAAACATTTTTAATATGGGTTTATACATAATATAAATTCTATTATAAATATTCATTAGAAATATAAAAAGATTTCCTACATAATGATATTTTATTTATAATTTTTAGACTTTAAATATATTAATTTATTTATGACACAACGATGATGCAGTAATTACCCTTTTAAGGAAATGTTAACATAATTGATGTTATAAATGCTCAAATGAATGTAATTTGAGACTTTTTATGAATTCCACTAATTTTCTAGGTTACTATGATATATTAGTGTTGATTTAATCAACTTGGTTCGAACATATAATTCTGTTATGACTTTCACAAAAATCATATATCAAATAGTGTCAAAATTGACACAAAATAGTTTTTAAATCAAATATTATATTATTAATTGATATTTTATTTCTAAAAATCTAAGGTTCGGCCAAATGACTTAGATAAGGACATATATATTAATAATAAAAAACTTGGGGTTCGTTTGGCATGTTATAGTAAGTGTATTAACCATATAGTGTAAGAAAACAAAAAGACACAGTAAAAGTTAAATTATTTTAACTTAGAGTTAAATCTAATTGATAAGGTTAAAATAATAACCTAAACTTGTCTAAATTCTATTGGTTGATATTATTTCGACCCATCCCCACTTTACCTTCGAAATAAGACCCTTTGGAACCATTATAAACCTATTTTGACTTTAATATAAAATAATATTTTGATGTATTCCTAAGGTGCCCCTCTCCTCCCTTATAAAAGGGCACCTCCTCCCCCTCCTCCTCACACCAATTTGAGCACTCAATCTCGGACAACCCCTGAAAAAATCTCTTCTCCACTTCCCTAGAATAATTCTAGAGGTCCTGGTCTTCTTCAAAGACCAATCTTAGTTCCCTATGTGGAGGATTCAAAGAGACGTTTTAAAGAAGAGGTAATATCCATTACCGATCTTTTCAATTTCATTCTTCTTCAACTTCTTCTTCTTTAGTTGTATCATGATAAAGTAATAACATCAGCATTACTTACATACTGATATGTTATTATAAATATTAAACAACCCTAATTCATCTTCTATCCATCCTACGGAAAAATGAAAACACCGCGCGTGAGTACGTACGGAATATCGTCTCCACGCTGTGGTGTACTCTATTTTCCACCATCACATTACAAGGATGGGTATAATGGTGTAATGAGTAACTATATATGATTATTATAAAGTTATATTGATACTTAAATAGTATAAATAAACTTAAATACAATTCCACGATCATGGGAACAATATCATCGCTCGTGTGTACGTACGGAATACTTTCTCCACGATGTGATGCGACTCATTCTACATGATCATCATTACATAGTAATTATATAAATTAATTGAATGAATAAATATGATTTATGTTACACTAATACCATTATGTATATATGTTATCTATAACCTTAAAAGAAGAATAAGAATTTATTCGGCAAAACACGAATAAGAACAAAAGGCAATAAAGACCCGAGTAACAAGTAACAATGAAATATTACTAATAAGAAGCTAAGAATATGACAATATATGATATCATATCAATATTTATGATTCTGTAATAAGTAAATAACATTATTTAAACCATTATACAGGATCTTCGGACACGTACAAAGCAAATCGGACCTAAGGTAAGGGAAAATATCACAATCTCATTTTTATCCGAGATTGTTTTTACATTGGCATTTACTGGGGTCTATTTTATCATCCACATCCATGTTCCCTCAATATGCAATATTGTTTCCATCCACTTACAATAGTTTAAATCCAATTTTACCATTCGGTGAGTTTTTAGTAAAGAATATGAAAGGAATCTTTTGCCGTTTTTTTGTACGAGGTACTTTTTTTGACTTTTCCGACAAAAGTACGAAGAATGTTTTTTTTAACTTATACGGCAAGAATGGATTTTTAAAACATTATTTCCAAGAATATTCCTTTATAAGTTTTCAAGTTTATTTTTAATAAACTTCTTTTAGTTTATAATTGTATGACATGTTAAGAAAAGAAAAGTGTTTTTGAAGTAGAAATGATATTTTCCTCAAGAATGGATTTCAAATGTTTTATCAAAATTATTTTCCATCTAAGATAATATAGGGTTCTGTTTTTATCCCTATTATTACATTGATTTGATTATGTTTTGAGGAAATTATTTTTATGAAGTCATTTACCTTATATGATTTGTTTTATGATGTCATGATGTTTCAAGAATCCCATTTTTGTTACATGTGTTATGTGATGATGTATGATTTATGATTATGTGGCACACATAAGAAAGGATTCATTATAAGATGGGTGGACCTATATCTCCCTCCAATGAATTGGGTAAAGATTTATATCTCATGATATAGACATGGCTGGAACGGAAGGTTATTTCGGTTCAGTGATACAGGACTGAAACGAAGAGTGAACTCGGTTCAGAAATGGACTTTGTCCGCTAAGATAGTCTTGGCGATGAGTCATGACTAACAAGAAATGATTTTCCATGATTATGTGTGCATACCACAAAGTTTAAAGTTTTATGTTATGATTATGGGGATCTCATTTTCACTTCTATGATTTATTCCATGTTAAGATATTATGATCTCTTTTGCAGGTTATGATTTTCAAAAAGATATGATATGATTTTTATTTCCTTTATTTGCCCTTGCTGAGCATTTGAGCTCACCCTTTTTTGTATGTTTTCTTTTCCCCAGGTCAGGAAGATGGATATTAAGTAGAATATGATAAAAGTGACCCTAGATATGATGAAATAAATGGGATACACTGTAGAATATTTATGAACCAGTTGTTTATGTTTCCCAGTTTCTAAAGACACTATACCTATACGGTCCTTGTGGTTTTGTCATATCTTGTAATAAGTGTGCTTCAATTTTGAAGTATTAACAATGTATGTAAAGTATGGGTCTTTATAGGTTCCCCCCCCCCATACATTCTTTTTTAGAACTATTAAATCCCGTTTCGAGTGCTGATAAAGATCATTATTTTTAGTAGTGAATGAGGTCATAATAAATGAGTAGGATCATTATTTTGTCAAATATTATATTTTCATATGTGGATATTTGAAATTCTTTTTAGTTATCAAAAATAGAGAATATAAATATATCAATGAACATGTTATAATTTAATGATATAAAATATCACAAATTATTTTTGTCTCAATTGTGAAGAATAAGTCTTTTGAGATGCTATATAGTGTGTACATAATGAAGGTGAAGTCTACTCTATTTTTTTAGTTAGAAATATCATGTTGTATGGATGAAGCTCTACATTAAAATACTACTACTATATTTTATTAAAATGTTTATATATTGATTTATTACAGGATATTAGTGGAATATTATGAAAAAATTTATCAGGACTACTATTGTTACACATGAGTTATTTTTGGATGATACAAACAGAAAAATAATATAATATAATATAAATAAAAATAGAAGTAAATTTTACAAAAATTGTTATTTAATAAAATCATGGGATCACACCTATGTCTAGTTAACAAAAAGAAACAAATGGGGTTCTTTGGGGAGAGTTTTAGTTTAATGAAATTATTTTTTTATAAATTCTAAAATACTCCACAAATTAAATTTCAAAATGCATAATTGTGCATCATGGAGAGAAAAATAATGTGATTCTAGTATATTTGGTGTATTATGTTTGAGTGTGTTGAGAGAAACTAGAAGTTATAAAAGATAAATAAGTATGATAAATATGGTTCATATAACATGTACCGATTAAACATAGTGTTATAGAAGCATTAGAAAAAGGATAAGAAGGGAAAGTAAGGTGTGGGCAATGAGTTGGTGAATATTAAAATATCGAGGGAATCTTGATTCCATTTTAATATTGAGTTTAGTTTACAGTAATCAATTTATAAGGAATTTCTATAATGCATGGTAGTTATTAGAGTCCAAGTTTCATGTTGAGTTCTTATAGAACATCTAGCAGTTGAAGAATCACTATGTTGATAAAGTGGATTATGTTTTTTGGATTTAGTTCCATCCTCAATAGATTTGTGATGTACTTAAATAATAAGTATGTATTAAAATAAAAATTAGTGTGATTCTAATATAAATATCCCATCAGATAAAGCATGTTAACTTGTGTAATATAGTTAAAACTTCACTTGGGTGATATAATAATAATATTTTATATGTGTAATATATAAATTGATCACATATGTAATATAGTGAACCTAGCTTCAAGATAATACCTAGACAACCCAATTTTCATTTATAACAATATTTTTAGTGGTTAATCCATGATCCTTTGTACCCCAATCAAAATAAGGATTAGGTTTCCCACATAAGGGATGAAACATGAAAAATAAATTATGTCAAACTTTAAAACATTTCTTATATTTCATGTGGTGTATATGATTAAATAATGATAAATAGATCTTCTAACTTCCTAATTTGGGTAAATGGTACAAAATAAAAGGGGGTTAGATGATAAAATATAAATTTTGAATTTAGTAAGATAATATTGAATCACCTAATTCACTCTTCTCCTCTCACATGTGTCTATAAAAATCATATGTCACATACAATTGATATCAAATAATGGTTCCCTCAGAATATATCTATCGTAACATTCTATCTGAAAACAATGCACTAGGTTTTATCTCAAATTGGTTTTGAAAATATTATTAGCCTTGTATTTTTTCTAGAAATGAATGAGGTTTTGATTTCAAGTTCTTGAATAAGATCCTAAAATTGAAAATTTAGATTAAATTCTAGTTAGAACAGGTTTGTAAGTATCTTCTATGAATTTCAAAAATAGGAAGAAAAAGTATGCCAATAGTAGAGGAAAAATATCAAAAATTAAAAGGTAAAGACCACCATAAAAAGTTAATAAGGGTGATATTAGTCTTATAAAATCTATTTATTTTTATTCCTCGAGTAAATCTTATTAAAACTATAATAAAGTGTAATTCAATTAGTCCCACTATGATATTTATTATCAAATTATAAAAATATTGAATATGGTTCTGATTCATGTTGTGACATATATATATAAATATCAAATAATTTATTTATAAATTGTAATATCTATAAAGAGATTTTGATGATATGTAGGATACATTAATAAATAATTTGAGATGTTGCAACACTCTCAAAGAGCCAGTAATGTTCAAGGAAGAATATTTCTTACATTTAAATTAAGAGATTCTACGATTGATTATGAATTAAAATATTTATATAAATAAATAATTGTTATGGTTTTTAAAAAAAATTGTTCCAGTCTTTTTAAAAATGATTCAAAGTATCCTGAAATCTCAATGATGGTCAACATGAAGTGAATGAACAAAATATAAAGAAGTTGGGATGGCCATTACATAATTAAAATCATGTTCATGATGATAAGTAATTTTTTTTGAAAATATATTATAAAGATAGGGTCAAGAAACATGGATCCTAGATGTAAATTCATAATATTATGTTTCTAGATTTTTATTTCACATAATAAAATATATGAATCACCCAATGGAGACTTCACAATCTATTAGAAGAAGTAATTTTACCAGAATAAAATCTAATTTTATTATTACATAAAAGATGACTAAAAATTAGTGTAAAAAGTTTCAATGATTCATCTCAGTATCAAACCATAATCATCTTATAAAAAACCCTAACATAATATCCATTTAAATTTTTGGGCATTAATTCGGTCTTAATGATAGTGTAGGGAAATACATTAAATCATTACCAATAAGGAAGGTAATAAATTTTTAAAATAATATCTATATCATATATGATAAATATAAGAAAGTATAATAAAATAATACACCAAATTAATCCCTAATAGTTTTTGTTTATGTAAATAAAGTAACGGGGTATACTAGTAAGAGATTCTAGACAAACTGCATGTTCAACAAAAAGGATGATGTTGGTAGGCAACTTTTGGAGTTTTCAATGGTTTTTAAACATAGAAATTGATTTCGGGAAAAACATTTACACATATTAATATTAATGAAGTATTAAATAAATGGAAGTTTTTTTGAATTTTAAAATAAACCTACTAGACTGAAGAGCTCAAAAAATATAGGAAACATGTCAATGAGAAACCTATTTGAAAAATTGAATTATATATATGTTTTGAGAAAACAATGTAGCCAATGTTATAAAAAATGTTGGTGAATACCTTCCCAAAACAAATTTCAATATGATTAATGGAGAAATCCACAATAGAAAAATAAAAAATGAAAGGAAGGAATGTACTCCCTTATACAAAATAAAAATAAGAAATATTGTTCCAGAACTACCTAAACGACAGTAAAAAAAGATTATTATCTAGGTCTCTCAATATGGATAAAGTTATTTTAATATGTTAATAATGGATAAATATTTCCCTATATTAAAATACCCAAGAACATCTAGTCTAGGGGTGTTAATATGGAAACAACAATAAAAGATCCAATCAAAGAAATAGAGAGTGGGATTGTAAGGGTGGTTGATACTCCTGATGATGATATTGAAAAGTTGGAAGAAACAAGTAACATAAAAACTATCAAATATTTGTGTGGAAGGTTAAACTATGAATATTTTTTATTAACAATCTGTATAAATATTTATCAATGAAAAATTAAAATCATATGGTAAGAACCAGTGACTTTTAAAACTAAAATTGTTATTACTATAAACGACTATACACAATAAAAAGTTGTTCATATACCCAATGAGTTTATAATTATTTAACTATATTAGTTTTAATTTTTAATAATATGTATTATGTGAAAATAATGAATGTAACAAGATTTATATAGTTTAAAATTATATTTAAACTTATATGAATGGTGAAATCAAGAAAAAAATGCCTCCCATAAATTTTCATATTTGGAAATATAAATAAATTGAAACTATGAAGGAATTACAGAAAATTTAAATCTAAATGAAAATATTCTCTTTGTTGAGAAAAAATCCCCACCCCTATTTCAAAAATTACTAATCTATATAATTTCACCTAGTTCTCATGAATTTTTTTATGCATCATAGGATACAGAATTGAATGTGAAACCATAATAATTTTTCCATCATGGAATATCAAAATTAGAATCGATCTCACAATGAATATTTGACATATTAGTTATTATCGTACGTTCTTATAAATAACTGTGGAAAGTAATGGAGACTGTACATTGAGGAAGGGATATCAAATAAGACTAATATTTGAAAAATTAACCATATTACATGAATCTGTGATTCTAGAAATATTTCATAAAATTAAATATTATAGTTTTTTTCAGCTTTTTAGCTCTTATTTTTAATTATATTTGATCTAGTTAACTTAAAAAATTTATTATAGAAAATAATGGGGAATAAAAGAAGCTTTTAATTTTGACATTTTGAAGTGTGTGTTCAAGTGGGTGTAGGTGTAAACATTTCATAATAAATATATTTATAAATCTCTTAAGTAGTGAATTTTTATTTTAGTATTTCATTATAGATAGTTGTGGATATCTTTTCTATCATAACACATGATTATTTTTAATACAATGGTTTAGTCTGTATAGAATTATATTTGAGGTTTTAATGACACATTCATAAGGAAAATGTGCTTCCACCCCAATCTCATGGGAATTTCGTGATTCTATCCATAAGGGAGGAAAATAGATAAAATATTTTTCCTTAATATTTGTGATATAATGAAGTAGATGACCCTGTACTATAATGTTAACAAGGGGGGAAAACTTTTCCTCCAAGTTTATTTATAATCAACAAGTGGGTGAAAATTAAATTGAAATTTAAAATAAATTTGGTATTGTTTACAAATCCAAAGGAGGGGATTCAAGTGAACTATGCGGTAACATTGTTTTTTTAATTATCACTATTTCCTCAAATCTTTTCAACGTATTTTTTCATAGGTAAATTTTTGGACCAAATATGAAATGGATTGACCAGAACTTGATGAGAAGAGTAATGAGTTATGACCGTGATTCAAACATGTAAAATCAAGATGAATTAATGAGTTTCAAACTCAACATATATGGATGGATATATTCATGATATCATCCTTACATAAGAAGATTGTAGAGCTAGTCCTAAAATCTATTACATCCTTGTTTCATTATGATGTACTACAAATTTCATGTTATAAAGATTGTGTTCCTTCCTTTTTCTTATTTGAATGGATCCTCTTATCTTGGTTGGTTTTGGATGAAAAAAATGTTTCATATGAGTATTAGTTTCATGTTTAAGATTACAAGGGCTACCTGGGTTGTTAGAATAAAATTGAAAAAGGACCAGTAGCTAGATGGGATATTGGTGATTCACATACTAGCTGGTGAAGGCCACCAACCAGATAATGTAAGGATAGTATATGGTATTACATATATTAATACCACAAGATAGATAGTGGGTAGTATAATAGGATCTAAAAATATGAAGAATCCACCATCTTACGGGAGGTGGTGTTTTGGACCTCTAATGTGAGGGGTAATTAAGTATTTATTCTACTCAAATTTCCCATTATAATTCTAAATTAATTAAATTCAACATCAACTATGTTAATTTAACATGGAGGCCCTCTTGGTGTATTCTAGGATCTCTTAAATAGATTCTCTTGGAGGATAAAATCACTAATCGAACTCATGCTCGTATCTTGTCAAGTTGATCTCCATTCTTGTCCTAAATCACTTTATTATTCTAAATCCCCATGTTTATCTCTATGGTTTGGATTCATCAATGGTGAAGATTATTAATCTTATTTTATAATCTAAATATTTTTTGATTTAATTTTAAGCTGAAGTATATTTTTCAAATCTATAATCCTCTTGGTGTGTTGATCATAAATTTCGATTTTATGTTTTAACATCACCATTATTTATTATAGATCATGTCAATTTGGATAATTATGATTCAAATTATTGATCTTGGATCCCTTATCAATTTCATAGGCCCTACAATCTTCAAATATTATTGTTACCCATGGGTTTTTTCAATTACAAGAGTTTGTAGGTAGGATGTTTCCTAAGTTAGCATTCTATTTTAAAGCCTCATTAATTTCCCATGGAAATGGATTTCCAAAATTATTTATAAAATGAAACATGGTTAGATAAAGGGATGTTTTTTGAATATGGATTTAGATAATGGATTTCTCATTTGATATAGTTTAGTAAAATGTTTTTAAATGACCAAATTGTATAGCTTCAAAGATGAAATTCCCTTAGATGATTTTAAGGAGTAAACCCATTATATGATCAATGAAGACACTGGGTTCCAATATAGAGGATGAACACTTTCCCTTAGAACTATTATTCTATGGTAATGCCTGGATGAATTTTCCAAATTTTTGGTATTTATTCACTCACAAGATTGTTTTCTTACCCCCTAGACCAATTATTTTTCGCTAATGTACACACTATGTGGCCTACTAATCAAAAATATTTATATAGGATTTTCATAGACCTGTAATTATTTTCACTATATGGATGGTTTTCTATGTTGGATATCATTGAAATAGAATAATGTCTATGTCTTAAAATTAGTTGAAAACATTTTTATTATCATGATTTATATATATTGTCAAAGGGGTTATTTAACCAGACATTATTTCAAACTATCTCTTGTGAATTATTATAATTTATCTAAACATAACTAGTTTATTTTAGGAATTATAATTATAAAATAATTTAGGGGATCCTACTTGGATATTTTTCTCACACCCTATATACACCTTTTTGTGTGTATAGATCATGTTATATCTAATTCATGTAAATTAAAGGCTCACTTAGGAGGTATCATCATTTTTATTAGAAAGGTGTGAGAGTCTGTAGGCGTTATTATCTCATATAGAGTTTTCATTTTTAGCTTTATATTATGTATTTATATTTATGTATTGGTACTTATTTTACCTAAATATTGTACTTATCTATTATTGTTTTGTTTTTGGAATACTTATTTATAATTTTTATTTATCACATTGGTTCTAATTATTTGTAGAAAAAACATTCCATGGGTAATTTTTGATGCTCAAGAACTTTTCATTGGCCAATGGGGATTGGAATCACTCATTAGGACATGTTGGGACAGATTTGGGTTACCATGGTTTTGGGTAAGTTTTTTTGGTTCCTAAAAATGTTATTAGAGTTTTGTTTTTCATATTCATTCTTTGGTATGAATTTTTTGGATGTCTTCTTAGATAAAATATAAGAATTTGGGAATTTAAAGGGTAGGTTGTGAGTGATTTTTTGGCCATCACGTATCATGATGAGCCTTATGTTACCATAGGTTTTTGGGAGTTGTGCTATTTAGGATTTCATAATTCCAAACTATTATATCTTTCATGTGATTATCGTGACTGATTATTGGATCACTCATAAGGCTTGGATTGATTGTAACCATTAGTGGGAGTTCTCCAATACTTTTGATGGGAAATCCCACATGGTTCAGGGAAAGTGGAACCCAAGGAATATTCTGTAGAGTCATCTATTCTAGATTATAGTAATTTATTGTTTTTCTATATAAATTTATTGGAATGGTTTTTTTGATGTGGTGCCCATACTCTCATGGTTAAGGAGTTTCCAAAATTGTTTTTGGTTTACTTCATAATTATTTCACCATAGTGAGAAGTGGAGTTCTCAATTAAGTATGTTTCATGAACTCAACTGATATCATTGATGTATTACCACATGGATCTAGCTGAATTTATAAAGCTGAAATTTTAGTGCAATGATTTTAGAGTCAAGGGTTGGATAGGCCCGAGTATATCCCCTTAGGAAACCTGCACAATTTTTATCAATAAATATGATGGGACACATTGCTTTTTCAATTTTTATCGAATGGTAAATTAATTGATACTAAAGAAAAATAATATACATTGTTGGGAATTGATGATTTATTCAACTAGTTTAATTTCTAAAAGTGTTTTTCTAAAATAGATCTTTAGCCTTGTTTCTACAAACTCAAAATTTAGGATTATTATATTTCTAATACTGCATTCCAGATAGGGTATATACATTTCAATTACCCTATGATGTTTTCTGGTCTAACTAACACTCATTCTATCTTTATGTAATTGACATATCAAAAGATCCTTGAGAATATTAAGAGTTTTTTCATAGTGTTCATGGATTACATATTGGTATAATCTGATATTAATGAAGAATATGTATGTTACTAGAGGTAAATTTTGGGAATTCTATGGGATCATCATCTTTGTGAAAAGTTATCAAATTTCCAATTTTGGATACAATAGGTTTTTTTCTTGGGATATGTGATTTTAGAACATCGTATCTCAGTTGATCCTTATAAGGTTACTAGAATTATTTCATGGTAAGAACAATGAAATTTCATGAAGATACATATCATCTTGGGTACGTAAGGATACTATCATTGGTTCCAAAAGTAATTATCTAACATTTCATAAACTTTTATAAATTTCAACAAGAAGGGGTGAAGTTATATTGGGACATGATGTGTTAGGAATCCTTCTATGAACTAAATTAGTGTTTTACCTCAGCATCAATTCTGACTTTACCAGAAGTTGGATAGGGCTATAAGGTTTACTATGATTCTTTAGGATCGGGATTGGGCTACATACTTATGTATGGAGATCATGTAGTGGCTTATGTATCACATCATCTTTGTCCTCACAAGAGTAATTATTCCACTCATGACTTAGATATTTAAGTGGTTGTGGATTCCCTCTAAAGTTGGCGACACTATATTTTTAGTGAAAAGTTAATTGTTTACTTATACCAAAAAAGATTGTACTGTATATTTTCGCAAATGGATATGAACCCCTTGTAGAAGATATGGGTGGAGTACTTAAAACCATTAAACTTTGCATTGCTTATAAATTGGGGAAATGTAACACCATATATGAAACTATTAATAGGAAGATTCTTATTAGGTTATGAAGGAATCCAAGGATGAGTGGAACTTAGTGGGGGGGTTCTCATATTCACTTGAGTGTCATGTAATAGGAGTCTGGTAATGATCTTGAATGTGTTCATGAGATATCTACTCTTTTTGAGATGACTCGTTATAAGAATAATTAGGGTGACTTGATTCAGATTGTTAAGGATTCTTTATATGGTCTGGATACCATTTTGATTTGTCTCTTTCCTCAAAGGGAATACTTTTCATCATGATTCGATATGTCTTCAATTAATCTATAATAATGGTTTTTCTATGATATTCTCACCATTAATTGTAGGATATAAAACCAATAAAAAAATTATGTTATATGATATGAAACATTGTTTATAGTGGCCTAGAATGAAATGGTATATAGTTGAGTTTTAATCTCATTGTTATACATTACAATAGATTTAGACTAAGAATTAGAAACCTTTTGATTTACTTTATCCTCTACCTACTCCAACAATGAAGTGGAATGAATTTTTGATGGATTTCATTGTTGGGTTACCTCTAACTACCCAAGAAAAGATTTATATATGAGTAATGATTGATCAGTTTACTAAATTTTATCATTTACTAATATTTTTAACTTAGGAAAGTTATAAATGACAGAGATTATATGTATTCAGGGAGTATATATTTAAATTGTATCATATAAGAACCCTCATTTTACATCATATTTTTAGAAGGGATTATAGTTGGAAATGGGCACTCAGGTCAGGTTGGGAAAAACATATCATCATTTATTGATGGGAATATGGAATGGGATAATCATATTTTGGAACAAATGTTTTGTGATTATTCCTTTGGCTTATGAGGTGAATGGGATATACTTCTGATGATCATTGAATTTTCATATAAAAATATTTAACATTTTTCCATCGGAAGGGATCCCTTGATGCTTTGTATGTTCATCCTTGATGTTCTCCGCTTTATTGTTTCAAGGTTGGGGAAGCTTTGATGGTGAGATTGAGCTTTATTCAAGAGATAACAACAATGATATAGTTGGTTCATTGGTGTTTGGTGATGGATCAGAGTCAGTATAAGTTTTATATTGATCATCATCATCACCCTATTTAGTTTTTAGTTGGTGATCATTTGTTCTTTAAAATATATTATTGTTTGGCTCAATGATAGATCAAAAAGATAGGATAGAAAACTCCAAATTATGTTGGACCATTTGATATCATGTTACAACAATTAAATGTGTCTTATTACATATATTTAACACCAAATATGTCATTGATCCATGATAATTTTTATATCTCTTAGCTCAAAAAGTAGCATCTAGACACATATCCTATTCTATAATGAGTTTACCCCAATGTAAATTCATATTTATCTATGACAAAACAACCACTTTAGGTTGTTAATTCTCTAGTGAATATTCATTATGGAAATTTAATACCATTAGTTCAAATCTTGTGGAATCATGGTCCTTATCTCATGACACATGTAATATGGAGTCTTTGATGAGGGATTAGTGGCCTTAACTTGTTAAAAAAATCATTTTTTATCTTAGCATTCTGGGGGAAGGATGCAATATCATAAAGAGAATAATGATATCCACATGGCATTCTCCTCTACTTCACATTTCATGTTCTTATGTTTCCATTCCCTCCATGGTCTTTTCGATATTATTACCCTTGGTTGGTTGTTTTTCTGGAAATAATGGTCAAGGTTGAGGTTATGATTCTAGTTTGAGAGTTCTAGAGGTTCCTAGGTGGTTGGAATAGTAGTGGATAGAAATATATATTTGGAAGGGTTACACTTAGTCCCTCAGCAGGCCATTGAATGACACTATCCATCCGATGGAAGGATGGTCAAAATGATTACCTACATGAATCACCCCATAAATATAATGGGGTGTCTATAGGTGTAAAAATTCTTCTTACACCATTGAGAAACCGGTAGGTCGGCCATTCAGATTTTCTAATCTACAGAAGCCAGCATCCAGCTAGCGTCCTGTAACACCCCGAGATTTTATGAAAAAAATATTATTTTTAATTTCATTAATGTCTTGTGTTGTACGCTACACCAAAAGGAGCTTGCACAACACGCATCCTTGACATGCCTTGTATTACACGCAATCACGACCTTCCTCGATAGCGTGTGTAGTACGCAAAAACGAGTTTCACTAAACAACAATATGCTATTAAAATATTATTAAAACTAGCCGTTATGAATAGTAATAACCACTTTTTGAAATTTTTTAAATTTTATTTTTCAAAATGGACTTCATTTTTGGATTCGGAATATCGAAATTAGCTTTGGGTGAAATTTTTGTAATTTTCGGATAACTTTCATATTTTGATGAATAGTAAAAATTACTAAATTTTAATTAAAAACAACTTTTTCAATCGAAATAATTAATAGTGATAAATTATTAATTTGAGTGGTTTTAAAGTATATTTAGAATATATTTTTACAATTTAATACAATGTTGGTCATTGGATGTAATTTCACATTTAAACCAGACATAAACAAGTGTCAATCTTTTGATAGTTATTATCTCTTAAGAACACGCTATTTGTTTTGACGACGAGAATTAATTTTTAAATTAATTAATGCAACTGATATGTTTTTAATTTGGTAAAATAGAAATCATTTTTGATTTCATAATATCAAATATAGCTTAGGCCTAATTTTTGGTATTTTTCTGGAAACTTTCATTTTTTGATGAATAGTGAAACCACTAAGTGGTAGTTAAAAAAAATGAATTTTTCATAAAACTTAATTTTATCGCTTCTGTGAATGGAATTTTAAAAATTTGAGAGACATTGTTGATTTCAGTAAGTAAAACGTGGTTCAATGAGATGAAAATAATTTTTGGTGAATAGTAACTTTTTACTTTTTTACCACGGTTAAAAGTAAATAGGGTAATTAAGGGTAAAAATGTTATTATTATTACCCTAACACATGTACTAATTATATTGGATAAGTGTAATTCGACCAAAAACAACCATAGGAATAAAATATGATCATTTAGGCCCACTTGGATTAGATTAGGACATTTATTATTATTTAATTCAAAGAAGAGTTAAAAGAGTTAAAATCAAAGTTTATTTACTAAAACATTTTTAATATAGGGTTATACATAAGATAAATTCTATTTTAAATATTCATTAGAAAGATAATAAGATTTACTACATAATGGTATTTTATTTATAATTTTTAGACATTAAATAATTTAATTTATTTATGACACAACAATGATGCAGTAATTATCTTATTAATGAAATATTGACATAATTGATATTATAAATACCCAAATAAATATAATTTGAGACTTTTTATGAATTACAATAATTTTATAGGTTAATATGACATGTTATTATTTATTTAAGTAACTTGGTTCAAACTAATCATTCTTTTACGATTTTCACAAAAATCAATTACTAAATAGTGTCAAAAGTGACATAAAATAGTTTTTTAAAACAAATATTATATTATTAATTGTTATTTTATTCCTAAAAATCTAAGGTTTGGCCAAATGACTTATATAAGGTTATATATATTAATAATAAACAACTTGGGGTTCTTTTGGCTTGATATGGTAAGTTAATTAACCTTATAGTGTAAGAAAACAAGAAGACACAGTAAAAGTTAAATTATCTAACTTAAAGTTAAATCTAAATGATAAGGTTAAAATTGATACCTAAACTTGTCTAAATTCTATTGGATGAGAGGATTGCGACCCCTAACCACCTTATAATCGAAATATATCAATTTGGAGCTATTAAAAACCGAATTGTACTTTATAATAAAATAATATTTTTAGTTATTCCAAGGGTGCCCCTCTCCTCCCTTATAAAAGGGCACCTCCTCCCTCTCTTCCTCACACCACTTTGAGCCTTAAAGCTCGGCCAAACCCTGCCAATTTCTCCTATCCACTTCCCTAGAGACATTCTAAAGGTTCTGGTCTTCTTCAAAGACCTATTTTAGTTCCCTAAAAGGAGGTCTCAAAGAAGCACTCCAAAGAAGAGGAGGTTCGGGCACTTACGAAGCAAATCGGACCTAAGGTAAGGGAAATATCACAATCTCATTTTTATCCGAGATTGTTTATACTTTAGTATTTACTGGGGTGTATTTTATCATCCACATCCATGTTTCCTCAATATGTAATATTATTTCAATCCACCTACAATTGTTTAAATCTAATTTTACCCTTCGGTGAGTTTTTAGTAAAGGATATGAAAGGAATCTTTTGTCGTTTTTCGCACGAGGTACTTTTTGACTTTTCTGACAAAAGTACGAAGAATGTTTTTTTTAACTTATACAGTATGAATGGATTTTTAAAACATTATTTCCAAGAATCTTCCTTTACAATTTTTCAAGTTTATTTTTAATCAACTTCTTTTAGTTTAAAATTTTATGACATGTTAAGAAAGGAAAAATGTTTTTGAATTTGAAAGGATATTTTCCTCAAGAATGGAGTTCAGGTGTTTTATCAAAATTATTTTCCATCTAAGATAATATAGGGTTCTGTTTATATCCATATTATTACATTTATTTGATTATGTTGTGATGGAATTATTTTTATGAATTCCTTTATCTTATATGAATTGTTTTATGATGTCACGATGTTTAAGATTCCCATTTTTATTACATGGGTTATGTTATGATGTATGGTTTCTGATTTTGTGTCACACATAATAATGATATCATTATGAGATGGGTGGGACCTATATCTCCCTCCAATTCATTGGGTAAAGATTTTATATCTCATGAGATAGACATGGCTGGAACGGTAGGTTATACCGGTTCAGTGAAACAGGACTGAAACGAGGAATGAACTCGGTTCAGAAATGGACTTTGTCCACTAAGATAGTCTTGGAAATGAGTCTTGACTAATAAGAAATGATTCTCTATGATTATGTGTGTATGCCACAAAGTTTCATGTTTTAAGTTATGATTATTGGGATTTCATTTCACTACTATGATTTATCCCAGGTTATGATATTATGATCTCTTTTGCAGGTTGAGATTTCCAAAATGTTATGTTCTTATGAATATGATGTGATTTATATTTCTTTTGTTTACCCTTACTGAGAATTTGAGCTCACCCTTTTATGTTTTCTTTTCCCCAGGATATAAACAAAGGTTTTAGGTAAAAAAAAAGGGAAGATCTTTATGGGAGATGTTAAAGATCTTTCACCACGATTAGAAGATTATATTCCGAGTTTCCAAAGACACTAAACTATTACGATCCTTGTGTGTGTGTTTTTTTATGTACTAAGTATTCCGCAAAAGTAATGTAATTTCCATGTATGTCAAGCTTCGAGTCTCTACAGGTCTTCCACTGGCTCCCTATTGGTGACATTTTAGGCTAGATAAATGAGGGGTAATTACATATTTCTTCCACAAAAAAATGATTGTTATAATTATAAATTTATCTTTCCACCCCTAACATGGTTTATTCTACTTGGAGACTCTATACATGTGTTCTAGGATCTTTTAACAAAATTTATATAGTGGATCGAAATGGTGAAAAATACCATGATTTTTTATTGGAATTTTGATCTTTAAGAATGTATTAGATCCCATTATTATTTATATTTTCCATGTATCTCTCTAGGTTTTATATTTCATAACCATGGAAATTATTGATTTCAGTGTCCAATAAATATCCCTTTATTTTTTTTTATTGAAATTAAATACATTGACATGATCTAGAATTCTCATGGTGTGTTGGTCGAGAATAGGGGTGGTAGTGTTCTATTTTTACTTATTTAATATAAATCATTAAAATTTGGATAATTTTGATTGGAATTCATGATATAGGATCCCTTCTCAATTCCATAGGCCCTAAACTCATCTTGGATTTTTATTAATTATGGGAATTTTTAATTCCAATTCATTCAAGGTAGTGGGTTTCATAACATGTCTTTAACTATTGAACCATCATTTCTTACTCATTGAAATTTATTTCATAAATTATTAAAGACATGTAACATGTTTTGATAAAATGTTATGGATTTTAATATAGTTTTAGAAAATGTATTTACCATTTGATTTGGTTTATAAAAATATTTTTAAATTCTTTGATAGCATGGTTTCAATGATTAAATTCCCTTTAATGATTTTATGGTGTTAAACATATATGTGATTGATTAGGTGGAATGGATCCATCCTCAGACAAGAAAACTTTCCCTATAGTCATTTTTTTCATGGGTAATTTGTGCATTATGTTTCTTATGTTTTGTTATGCAGTCTATTTTGGGAGTTTCATCATTCCCCAAGGACCTATTTTTATCAGGTAATGTGGAAACTAGATGGAATACTAACAAAAAAATTTAAAAATAATCCTAATCATTCTAGAACTATTTAAATTTAGGGGATGCTTTTCTTAATTAGTTATCATTAAAATAAAACAATGTGTTTTTACTAAAATGTTTTAGAAAAACTATTTATTATCATTATTTACCATATTTTGAAATGGGTGATTTATCATGATTTCTGTTAAATAGTTTTCCAATCGTTGTTTTAGATTACCTATTAAGTAATATTTTATTTTCTAAATTCTATTTATAAAACCATCGGCGGTATCATATGGGTATCTTTTTTTCACACCATGTATACTCTATTGGGTATATGTAGATCATGTTATATTTGATGTCGGTAAGGTCATGAAAATATAGGTAGGTGGAGTGCTTTTTCATTAGTAGAGTTTGAGATTTTAGAGTTGACATCATGTCGCTTATTGTTTTGATGTACAACTTTTTTCTTCTTTGGTTATCTTGATGTATTGAAAATTTTTTTATTGATGATTGTACCTATCAGATGTTTTCTTTTTCCATAACAAAATATATTATTTATTTATCACCATGATTAATATTATTTATGGGAACATTGTTCCAAAATTTAGTTCTTTATGTCTCAGAAAATGTCTATAGCATGTGGGGCTCGAGAACACCCATCAACCTATATTGTGATTGATTCGGTTTACCATGGTTTGTGGTAGTCTAGGTTGGTTTGTCACAATGGTAATTATAATATTTGAATCTAATAGGATCACAATAATGAACATGTTACAAGTGAAGAATATATTTGAAGGATCTAGATAATAAAACATGATCTAAATAGATTATATATGGTGTATTTAAAATGGATTAATAGGTTCTATGTTGTAATAAATATTGTTGAAGGTGGAGAAACAATCCAAGGTTTATTTATCATGTTTTCATTTTTAAATTAGTGAGTAAATTCACTAGGATTAATTGGTTAAGTTCAATGAAGGGGAGTTAAGGAATCCTTGTATCCATTTCATAATTTATAGATTTTATAAATTAAAAGTAGAAAATCGAAATGTATATTATGTAAGACTATATATATTTTATATAATTTTAGAGTTCCATTATCTGAATTTGGTTTTTGTATGTATGAATATTATGACCATCATATAGATGTTTTCCAATAATTATGACTTACCAAGGAGAAAATATGTATCTTTTCATTAGGTGTCAGATTTTAATGCAGGGAGTAAGATTTTGAGAAGATATAATAGGAATTCGAGATAATGTCACATGTGCTTTTTAGTCACCCAAAATAGTACTTCCTTTAAAATTTATGACTTCTTAATATTTTTTGAATGACTGGAGAAGTTGAGTGAGAATTCAACACTTAGAAAATTCAGATAAATGTGTGGAAAATAATATTTGTAATTAAAATATAAAGAGTAAATTAAACTAATATGAGGAGAAATACATTTTATCATGTTACAAATATCATTATGCCTATAAAATATAGATCCAATCTTTGGATTAAGAAAATTTATATAGGAATAATTGATTAGGATCATTTTTTTTCAAAGTAGTGATTTTAAAATATGGATATTTTAACATCATTTTGATCATATAAAATAGGTAATGGGAATATATATATTCATGTGTTGGAATTTTAAAGTACTAAATACCAAAAATATTTTCTGATTTAAGAATGAAGATAAAGTATACAAAGATGATAACTTTTGTTTATAGACATAAACCAAAGCATTCATTGGTTTTTTTGAGCTCCAATTTAGAAATGGGGATTCTTCATGCCACAATGCTACTATTGTATTTATATATATGTGTTTAAAGATTGATTTATTATAGATTGGAAATGGATTATTTTGGGAAGAATAATCAATCATTCTAGATATTCAGTGAATATTTATTAATCTGATAAAAATTGAAAACTAAAATAAAATAAGAGAAATAAAAAGTGAAGGTAATTTTTTATAATATTTCTATATAGAAAGTTAAGGAAATTGTGGGAGCCCTTCGATGTGTAATAATTGAATAGAAATAATGAGGGGTGGTGGGGTAATGTGGTCCCAACACATATTTGATATTTTTATAATTGTAAAAGACTCAAAAAACTTAAATGGAATTTAGTATAGTTATGCATAATAAAATGAAAAATAGCGAAGGATTATATGTTGGGGGGTATTTTGTGTGAGGTTTCCATGAATAACTAGAATCTCTCAATGAATTAGAATAAAGATATTTATAGTTCATATAATTTGCCTATGAAAAAATCAGTGTTAAATAATCTTGAGAAAAAGTATAAGAAGAATAAGTGTGGAAATTATATTTAGTTGGTGATCATAAAAATATCTAGTGGCTATCAAGTTACAAATTAGATTGAGTTGACTATCATGAAAATATTTTATAAATTGGAATTGGAAATAAGGGAGATTATTAGGGGTCATGTTGTCTGTTATGTTCTTAATGACCTTTAGGCAATCAGAAACTCTCTAAAATGAGGAACTAGATTGGATTTTTTGGACCTAGTGACATCATAAATAGACCATTTACCTACATCAAGAAGGATGAAATGTTGAACTTGAAAATAGTTTTATTCTAATATAAAGAAAATTTGGGTTGCAATATTCTCCTGATAACCCTATCTAGTATTATTAATTCCTTATGGTACTATACAGAAAAATGTATAAAACTCAAACTATCCAACTCGATTAATTAAGAATTTAGTAAAGTGAAAGTTCAAGGTAGAACCCATATAGATTGTGAATTAGTTTTATTAGATTTTCAAAATATTTATTTTATACAATTTAGAAAAGAGATGAGAGGGGATGGGTGCTGATATATTTTATGAAAAAATAATAGAAACAAACCAGCAAATTGATTGATTGTATGGATATTGATTTTAAAAGGCATGGTGTATTTTTCTAATTTTAGGGTCCAGGTGTAGTTGGATTTTATAAAATTTGATGATTTATGATTAGAGTCAGATTTGGGGTAAGGAATATCAAATGCTCATGGTATCTCCTCTTTAATGTATCAATACACTATTTTCATTCATCCGGTAGTATAGGATTTCACTGAATTGTGTTTTTTTAATACCATATTGAAACCAAATTTCCCCAAATGTTGAAAAATGGTCATTCCTTATTTAGGGTTATCAGTACCACAATTTGTTTTCACCTTTTATATTCAAATATCATTTGTAATGACAAAAGAAAAGGAAAAATTATTGGAAATTAGTTGATGAACTCATGA
The DNA here is from genome assembly GCA_963277665.1 of Viscum album. Classification (NCBI taxonomy): domain Eukaryota; kingdom Viridiplantae; phylum Streptophyta; class Magnoliopsida; order Santalales; family Viscaceae; genus Viscum; species Viscum album. Next base: position 609,441,589 of record OY728127.1, read on the forward strand.
AAACATGAAACATGAATAAAAAATAATTATATCCAACACACCTTCCCACTTCAATTACATCACCCTAACACACATAGGATTTACCCCCGTCATCCTAATTATGAGAGAATTAGAGGGAAGGGTAAAATAAAATAAATTCATAAATAAAATAATGATGAAATGATGAGGGTCAGGAGCAGTGCAGTTTCTCACTCTGAGATTGTATCCCTGATTGCGAATTCCTCTTTGGAAAATCTAGAACCTCAATTTAGAGGATTTAATTTGTTTATATCCAACCTTCAGTCATAACATTTAATGTGATTAGACATTGTGTAATACTAGTCTTACGATGGTTTTTTGATTTTTTGGAACTGCATGAATCTCGTTTGTAGACATTGAACATTGACTCATCTAATGAAATGTAACTATGGATCACGACATGTAATAGCTTTGTGAATTGGAATTTCATGACAAGGCTTCACAAACTGTGGAACTTAATTAAAAAATACTGCACATCATGTACATATAATCCACGATATGTAATTCATATTTCATCACTTGGATCTTATATTTCATTGGTTTCTTCAGTTTGGTGTTTTAGAAATTATCCTTTATTATTGTTACAAATTCGGTGTCATGTTGCATTGTTTTTCTTGTGACATAATGTTCATTTTTACCCCAATTCCTTTCTATATTGTCCCTTTTTCATTTATTATTTGTCTCATTATACAAACCACAAATGATGTTAACATATCCAACATTTAGAAAAAATAATCATTTGTGTACAAAAATGAATACACTAAAAATACTATAAAATGTATGCATGAATTACACTTACCATCTCACTTTGGTAATATAGTGAATTTTTCCGATTATTAATATTGTGAACACATTTACATATGTAAAATGTAAATGATCTCTTATATAATATTTTCCACCTTGTTTTAGGATAAAAAATATTCAATCAAAAGTGATTTGATAAAAATATTTATAGAATAAAATTCATGACATAATGAAACCCATTCAAAGTAAGGAGTGGGTTTCCCAAATTTGGGGAAAAACTTAAAAACACAAGCTTCATAATTTAATAGTTTACATTCATTTCATATATTTTATATTATTATGAACATATAAACATATATTCTTATATCTAAATTGGTTATTGAGGTTCAAAAAAATAGGGTTAAAAGGTAAAAGTGAAATTTAGAATTTGGTAAAACAATTAGCAAACACCCAATTTACCACTCCCCTCTGCATGGGTGTCTACAAAAATCCTATAGAGAATACATCATGAAACACAACCAATGTGACAAAAAAATACTTTCATAATTATACTACAATATTTCAAACATTATCTTTACCTGACTATGTCTTATTTAAGGATAATTAAATTGAAAATTTAAATAATATTTTTGAATTTCCTTACCCATTGAATTATATTGTTCCTATTTATTTTTAACCAAGATAAATTCTTCATCCATGTTATTGGACCATTCGGATTTTTTCCATAGGATGAGTATTCATGTCTTCCTTAAGAATATTCCCCTTATACATTTCATCTTCCTATGTATGTGAATGCTTAAAAAATATGTGACTTTGTTAATTAATCATGTAATTCATCTAATAAATGTAATATATAAGGTTGAAATTTTGTTAATTTATACCTTGAGTGTCCTAGACCAATTTTTCAATGCAGGTAGCAAGTTTATCCATCTTTGCCTTCAGTTTTTAAACTACTCTAGATTAAAGACCAATCTCTATGGAAACAGGTTTCATCTTCAATAATTTTAAATAAATCTCTTTTAATTCCTCCTCAGGTGATTCAATATTATTCTTTATATTGATATCCACTTCAATTAATCTCTTGTTTATGATTTTTACCTTTTCAACCTCAATTTTTAGAACACTAACATGGATATCTTGAGACAAATTATTCTCTTTCAAATTCATTTTTTCTTAATTCATATTCTAGTATAGATATTATAATAAGTGGAAATATTCCACATTTATACTTCATGATATCTAATCATCATTAATATATAAAAGATCACTTTGTGCATAAAGATCTTAAATTAATCATTTAAAATCATTTAATAAATTAATTGTTACATATTCAAAAGTAATTATACATTTATTTTTAAATCCATTGGGTTATTTTATTTTAATATCTCTTTTACCATAAAACTATTACATTATACATAATTCCATTTTATTTTTTCTTATTCTTCAAATTATATCCATATTCCACGTCACAATAATAAAGTGTAGGTCGAAAGAAACATAACTCCAAAAAAATTAGATCGCATTAGAGAAAAAAAATTAAAAAAAATGTAACATATGAAATAATACCACTTTTTATGCATACATGGGTCTTTAGTCAATTATTCCATGGGATATGGTGGATCAATGTATTAAACACATTACAAATTAAACACGTATTCCTCGTATTAATTCCACGATAACTAATCTTCAACACATAGTTTGTGTGATCACACTTATGTTATAAATTAAATGATGATCCAAGGGTTTTTTATCTTGTACTTTACCATGTTTGATCAAGGATTTATTCACCCAAACTCAAAAAATTGTATCTTTAAGAATATAAATAAAACATACATAGCAGAAACATGTATTTTACTTTGTTTACCCACACGTGGCTAATCCAATGAGCATACATATTGTAATGTGTTTGGGTACAAAAATCCACTAAATTAACTGTTTTGTGGTGGGTTAAGTCTAGGACTCTTATAATCTAAGGGTAACACTCCTTATAGAGATTAGGGATAGTTAATTACCACTATAGTTTCACCCCTCCCAACACTCTCTTAAACATTGTTTCAATAAAGCAAATTCCATAGAATGAAAGCCAATAAATATTTGCATCATAAGTATTATAGTTGTACTAAATATAAATTGTTGATTCTTTATTTGAATGACTCTCCTTTATAGATTGGCTATGAATATAACCATAAATAGAAAAAATCTTTTACACATTAGTCATTATGGATAATCCACCTTCTTATTTGAAGAGATCATCAAGAAATTCCAATGACTCCTAAAATATTCCTCCTTACCCTCGATAAATCCTATATTATATAATTATATATTTCAATGATCTTATATGATTATCCCTCTTTACTTATATTTGGTAGAAGCCTATAATTAAACATTGGGTCAAAATATCCTATGTATACGGGGAACTCAATGGCTTTGTCAATTTTTAAGGAACCCTTTTTAAAATAATTTAACATTTAGAAGATATTACACATCATAATGATATTTATATATTTTATAAATATTCTATAAACTTCACTCAATGTCACTCTTATTTATATAGGGATGATAAAAAATTATCCAAATTATTAATTCATTCAGAAAACTCCCAAAAATCCTGAATTTATTTTATCCTTCCAAAATTCTAATTTTCAAAACACCATAACACTTTATAGCATCTGAAACATTAGAATCCTCATAACTTTTGGAATATCAAATATTTTCATAAATTTATCAATAAAAAAATTTTTCTTATTGATATCTAGATCCCATAACTTTTGTAACACCAATAAGAATTTTGTCCTGCCAAAAAAATAATCCCCAATAACCGCAATGGGTTGATCAAAAAATACAACACAAAAGAATAATTCCTCAATTAGATTATAAAATTTTCATACACACATAACCATATTAAGAAAAAAATTTATATCTGATTGATTTTTCTAATAATAACCATTTATTGATCATTTGAGATCACCCTTTCTAATATTTTCATTTTCCTAAAATATAAAGAAGTGTATTATCCATGAAAATAAACGAAGTCTATCTTTTGGGAATATTATTTATTGGATATATTAAATAATTATTTTAAACTAATTTTGTTATGTATAAAGTATCTGAAGACACTTAAACTATAGGTTCCAGGGTTTTTTATCATGATATGTAATGAATAATCATGTAAAAAGGTGTATTATCAATTAATGTATGTTTTTGTTTTCCTTAAAAGGGGTTATTTTAGGTTTGTATAATATTATTTATAATTCATTTTTTATATTTTTCATGTTCTCAATTTTTTTATAGGTAACCTTTGGATTGAATATTTAATATGAACTTGAATTGGTTATTTTAGGTATTGGAAAACACTTGTGTGTCTGTTTTTCATGTTTTCACCAAAACATCTGAGTATTTTCATGAAAAATTAATATTTTTCCAATTTGATAAAATAATTAATGGAATTTATTTCATATTTTGGGAATAGATCTTGGATTAGAATAAATTGGTGCAATATGGGAATTCCTCATTTTCATTCATATACTCACCCCAACATTCACATATCAATGTACATGTAGATGTATTTTATTTTAATAAAGTAAATTTAAATGATCATATATTTATTTTCATTGGATCAATGTATTTTTATTTCATGGTGTATGTGGTGGTGTTTTCTTTTACATCATAGGAAGTGTTGTCATATCAATGATGTACAGTCATTTCCTACTTTAGTTGTTGGTTTCACATTGAACATATTTTTTTCATTTTATTATTGTAAGTTATATACATTATTTAAAAGTAATACTCTTAATATAATGGTCTTTTATTTTAAATACATAATTCATTCCCATATTATGTGATTGGTTATGTATTTTTAGGGAAAATAATTCCCTATTGATTATGATTTCTTCCTAGGGAATTTTTTTCTATCCTCTTGTTATTAAGGAATATTCTAGTGGATATATAATAATCTTTGGGTGGGAATAAGTATTCATGATTTTTGACCAAATTCTTCATTAAAGTTTATCAAAGAAATTTTTTAGCTCATTTAGGGGAATTATAGTAGGTGTGGGGAATATGATAATCATACATCAAGATGCACCCACAAAATTGCATAGAAAAACTCTTTTTACTAAAACATGGGTTCTTATGGAATTTAATAACCAATGGATCCCTTATAGAATTTTGGTCATTTTTTCCTATATGTGTATACACCAATAATTTTTTAGGAAGGGTTGTGTTTTTATGAAACATGGTACAGAAGTTTAGAGATGACATATAATTGTAATATATTTTAATAATTATTTCATTCTAAGAAGTGGTTTTAAAAGTTATTGAAAATAGTTTTTAATGTATTTTAGTTTTAAAGATAATTTGGTTGAAATTTTAATGGATTAAATCCATGAACTTTTATGTGTAAAAAATTATAAATCATCCAATTTATTATATATCCACGTATACAATGTATCAAAGTCAATTGACTAGGTTTTGAAAAAATTTCATTTATGTTGATGTATTTTTTTAGTCCTTTATCTGATATTATTTAGTTTTATGATATTGTAGTGGAATCCCTGCATAGAGTTCTTGTTCACCTATAGTGATATTGGAAAATTAAAGGTGTTCTTGGACCATTGAGTTCAATGGTCTAAGAGATCCAATAACTTTGAAAGGGAATGTAACAAGAGTGAAAGAAGGAATCATATCCAGACATAGTGTTTGGGAAGCATAATACTATTATATTTTGTGGCAATGTGGGGATACAAGAAACCATGGAATTTTTGGAGAGGATCAACCAAATATTATAGTTTCTTAATACTCGTATGGTTTCAAATGTGTTGTTAACTACTTTCATGCTTGATGGAGAATCTCACAAAAAGTTAGAGATGTTTGTGCATGAAAATATTACTGAGGTTTACACATTGATCAAATTTTTGAAGATTATTAGTCAGTAATTATACTAAAATACATTGAAGATTGGGATATATAGATATTTTTAGGATACAAAGTATGGAAAAATGATGGTTTGATAGTATTGAACTCATTTTTTAGATTTTTTTCTTTTAATTAAATAACTAATCACAAATAATAGTATCAAGGAGTGAATGTTTAAAATTATGTGTTGATATGAGATTTATTCATGATGATTATACTTGATATACTCATCTACATAGGTATGGTGAACATGGAAGCAATCTATAAACATATATTATAGTTATTAAAAGGATCAAATGATTTTATTTTAAAAAATAAAGATGGAATGTATTTTTTACCACTGCAATGAAGAGGAAGTGAGATGACTTGACTGATTGAGGCCATGCCTGGGCTGATAGTAAGCTTAATGTGTTATCCAAAACTACCTCCAATGGGTTCGGGGTTAATTAACAACAATTAATAGGCATGTCACAGAATATGGGATTCCTTATCATGTATCTATATATTAAAAACACATTTCTCTAATGCATAAAATGATTGGAAACACTAGTATTATATATATAGAAAACTAAAATATATGAAATACAATATTTATACATTAAATATAATAATAACACCTCATATATAAATACCAAAAGAATTATGCATATTAAAATACTTTGGTTATGATATATGCAGGAATTCGTAAATATCTACCTCATTTAATGTACTTCTAGATTTATCACAAATCACAGGGGTCATCAACACTATAAAAAACAACATGCTCCACCATATGTCACCATGAGTAAATAGTTGTCATCTATAAACAAGAAAAATCACCTTCACATCTAGTAAGAATATCTTAAAACCATTTGTCATCTACACTAAAAAAATTATAGATACAATTATCATACTAGGGTGAGTATAAATATAATAAATAAGATACACTAAAAAATATATATAAGAAAAATGATAACTCAAACTTAAAAACAATAAGGTATCTTGGAGTAAGATAATTAATGATTAATATATTCTATAAAACATAAAGTATCAGTGTTTAAAACAAGCCCGTTTTTGTTAGATCCAATCCCAAAATAACAGTATCTTAGGAGAAACTATATATTCTTAGAGTACATAAATGTTCACAAAGTTATAAGTTGATATCTTAACATATGTCATATCCTTAAATCAATTCAGGGGTACTTGAGGGTTTAAAAATATAAAATTATCCAATATTTAAAAAATTTATTCCACAATAACACTATAATCAATTAAGTTTCACATACTCCCCATGGATTGAAAATATATATATTAAGGTATTAATATACATTACAGTCCACCATATCACACCTCCAGTCAAAATTCCCATAAGGGGAATTTCCCCTCAACTAGAGATATCTATTAATTTAGAGTGTACCAACCCATTATATCATAACTACATAGGTATGATTTAAAAGAGAGAAGCTTGAAAATTGGAAAAAATATCACTCTTTAGAGCATGACTGCATGGGGAAACAACACACATCCCCCAGAATTTCAACCACCCAACAAGAATTCCTATCACCTATTTGTAATAACAATGGAGGACCTATGCCTCATCAAGAACTACACATTATACAAGAGTCACACACACTAATTGATGGTAGAACATCATATATGGGAGATTATATAACAGTGTTAGTAATATTGGGGGACACACTCCATAAAAAGTTGAACACAAAAGATGATGGATGATACCTGGCCCTCGGTGAATGCTCGGATCACCACACCTAAACATTGCCAATAGACATATAGAGGTTAATCCAAAAAATAATTACCTCCTTATAGAAATGTTATTAAATGACCAAAAAGATCATTTACCTGATATATATGGAAAAACACTGGGTATGGCCTATTTTTCTTTCTCGATATTGATATATGATGAAAATTTTATGAAAACCCCCAAATAGGTGAAATTACAGGCCATGTAGCATCCTTGGAGGACACAATGTAGTGGAATTCGAGTGTGCTATGTGGAATGATAGGAATGTGGCAATGAGACCACTCCGCATGAATTCAACCCATGTGTATTTCTTTTTGTAGTGTTTATGAATATAGCCCCTTCTTTATAGTTCAATCCCTAGTCATCCATGCTTCATTCGTTTGGCAGGCACCAGGGCCTAACGCTTAAGTAATGTGGAGAAAGGCTCGGGTTTCCTAGTGTGGTGGTCAGTCCAAGTTGGATGGTCTCACATGTCTCCTAGCCTGAATTCATGTTTATCTTGGCTAGTATGTGCAATTTTTTGGTTAGGATGCACAACGGAAGTTGGATGGTTGGCCCTAGTGGCACCCATCAGAGCCTGATGTGCCAACAATAGCCTCTCATCTTTCCTTTTCTACCACATCAAGACCCCCATGTCCCTAGATTCCCATTCTAGCCTAATTTTTCATCATTCAACCCATCCACCTTAGAACCTCTACACCGTCACATAGGGGTCTTCCCCTGTCATATCCTTCCACCATGAATCTTCCAAACAATCAAAGAAAAATGTTTGGAGTAAAATTAATAACCCTTGATTCATTAAACAAGGGTTCAATATAAAGAAATTGAATCTTTTTTTACATCCCCACCATGAATTCAAAATAAAATAGAATAAATTTATGGTTACAAATTGATAAACAAGGTCTCCCGCATCATGGTGTAGCAGAATTCATAAATAAGTATTAAATCCAAAAATTTGGTTTTTGAGACTCTTGTATAGGAAAAACATCAATGATAAGATGTATATATTTCCAGAAAAGTGAATAGTTGGATACAACCCTCATGAATTACAAATAATAGAGATAGAAATAAAAATCGTGAAGGTTGGATAACATTGGGATCATTTTTTATCAATGATAATGTCTATGTTAGGTTTAATTAGAAATTACTCTACATCAGTCATGCTAAAAAAGCTACAAGATCCCCCAAATCCTCTATCAAACTCTATCTATAGCCCAAGAATTAGTGAAAAGGTGATATATCTATTTTTTACATATTTTCCTCAGTTTTAAACATGTTTTCATTGGAATTTTATTATTAAATGTGATCTTATAGTTTAATCTTATTGTTTTATTTGATTCCATGACTGTTCTTTCATTACTTTTAAAATATGGAAATTTAATAATGTACAAAAACATTGAATCATGACCTGTGGTGTGACATTAGAATAATATGGACTAATCCCAGGTAAATGATTCCATAAAATTTTGTTTCATGTCATGATGCATCATTCATACTACGAATGAATACATGAAGAATGAAATGGAATTCTATAAAACATCATTCAGGCTATGAACCTAAGTTAACTCAATACATGAATGTATTTATAAATCTAGAAAAATAAGAATAGATGAAATTTATGGTGTAACCAATGATTCACATATTGAAATTTCGTGAAGTGTGATAAATTCCCTATTGATGTACATTAACTCAATCATCAAATGAAATATCCTTAACAATGTGAATTGGTCACATAAAAAATTCATAAGTTACATTTCTTTCCGGTATCAAGTGGTTTTTGACACTTTTGATCGGTAAAACATTGGTTGAATTATAAGAATTTAAATGTTTGATTTCATCTACTATGATCAAATGAGAAACATCTCGATGTTTGGAAACCAATACAGAGGTGCTTCTAGGTTTTTGACCTCATGATCTCTCATCTTTGTTAGGGTTTCAATCTATTATTTATTTTTTGTTGTAATTATAGAATTATATTTAGATTAATGGAACAATTATTCTATTATTTCTATATTACCTAATTAATTAAGGGGTTATAGGTAAATATTAGTGGTTACTGATAATTAATGATCATTAATCCAACATGGTACATTTAGTTGGGTTGGGAATTAGATTGGAAATCAATTCACTATCAAATCCTTTTTCATAATATGGACCAAGGTATTTGACTGTGTGGAACCCACTATCTAATTTAGATTATGGATCTATGACCATTATCTCCTATCCTTATTCCATTGTAAGTGAAAAATTGAACATGGATAAGTTTGAAACTATTTTCAAACCATATGATAGTATCTGACATAGGTTGAACTAATCGAATTGAACATATAATGTTGAATACCTTATAAAAATCATTAGCCAGAACCACTAGATTGATTGATGAACCAATTAATAATATCCCATGATTAAAACACATAAAATAAAATCCAATTCCATTATGTTATCATATAAATTTAAATTATTCTATATATATTAAGTTCAATTTTTATTGAATCATGTATTAATATTTCAATTTAGTAAATTTTTTACTACGGTTCTAATAATATCATGACAGCCTAACAGTTATTCAAGAGTTTTCATAATACTTTTTTGTTCTTCATGGGATCGATCTCATTCTTCTGTTATTATATAAACAAGTTATTAAAGTCTTCCATGAACTAAATGTTTCTAATTTTGTTTAGACTAAATAATTTAATGACATCCCTTAGTATCATCAAATTTAAGAAGTAAAAGGATGTCGGTAAATCCAATATGTTGAACCAAATGAGAAATTTATAATGTGATAACTATGCTAACTATAAGTGTGTAGAATAGTGGAAGAACATGATTGATTCCAGGAAGATCAAGGAAGATAAGTGATCACTCTCAGCTAACCATTTTTTCATCACAATCATTTCTGGATCACAACATAGTGTTTTCTTAATTGAATTTTTAATCCAATACTAAATTTATATTAAATTAATGAAAATATAATCGATTAAATACTGATGATAAAAATAGGGATCAAAAATAAATTTCACTGTATTTCTAAGATATCATAAATTATTTCATGGATCAGTCTAATGGTGTAGGACACAAATTTTTTCAATGTTAATCAACATTTAATGTTAAATTTGGAATATTCCAACTAATTTAGTGATTATCACTTGGTAAGGTAATGGTTTCATGTTTAATAGATTTCAATTCAACTCTTTGTGTGTAATATAGATATGATCTAATGTACATATAACCATAATCTTAATTAGTTTTGGTATCCCTCCTAATTAAATCCATTGGTTTGACTCATGCAAATGGTGGTGACTTTGAATTGGTATCAAATATGATTCCTACCCCTACTGAACTTATCAGTTCAAATTAACGATTCCATAATGAACTATTCACACAACTCTTAACTCCAAACCCATAAATGAATTATCCATAATAGAAATAATTAATGTATTGTTCTATTAACCAAGAAAAAACTAAATAATTACAACAGAAATAAAAATAACGAAATAAAAACCTTAATGTTGTGAATGATCTCTAGGTCAAAACCCATAAAGAGTGTCCCCATTAATGGTGAAACACCCATATGTCCCTAATCCTTGATAGATTACTATAAATTCACATTTTAAACTCATCAAAGTCTCTTCGATGTTCTTTCAATCAAAGGGGATTTAAAGCCCCAAATTAAAAATGTTAAAAACACAACTTCTTAATTTTTTATATGATAAATTCACATCAGGTCAGACATATTATATTGTTAATGGGTTGGGGTATGTCAAAATTTAATTTTTTACAATTACCAATCATTCAAATAATGAATCATTATTCGTTTCTTAAACATCATCAATTATAGTTTTTTATATTTTTCAATCCATTTAAGGTTTTAATTAGTTGTAATTTGCATCCTAAATGATATTTTGGGGAATTCAATTACATTGTTCATCTCATCATTCATAGTGTGTATGGTGCTTCATGGAATGAAAAATAGGTTCCTATGATCCTCTACCTCACCATAATCATTTTTCTACTAATGTCACACTGCAGTGTGAAGATTAATGAAACAAAGTGTCTTCATGTTCTTAAACATCCATATTTTCACTATAATAAAAGATCGACCATATAATCAGAAATAAAAAAATGAATTGATATGAATAAACTATTTAATAATATAATTACAATTAAATCATGTATAAAAATTGATTATATTATATATTTATATATAATTGAGATAATAAAACTCCCCCAAATGTAATCCTTTTCTCATCCCCAAGAAAAATCTCAAAATAAAAACACAAAGGGTCAATACATCTACATGGGTGTTTTAAAATAATTATCATTGTCAAAAAAGTTAAAGGTGAATTATGAAATATAAAATCATAAAAAATAATGTTATTCCAAATCATTATTCACCTATAATACATAACTCATGATGTTTTATATTATCAATTTTATCTTCTTAGGCTCTCATCCACTTCCATTCCATTTTGTTTTACCTCACCAAAATTTATATTCATTCATCACTAAAGAACATTTAATCTGGAGTTATGCTCATTCTAAAATTTTTGCATTCTATTCATTGTCTTGAAAATTATATCAATATCTAATTAATAAAAGAAAATTTCAAAAAAATCACAAGGGATTAACATTTAGGTTCAAATGACTCTAAGGCTACAGGTATGTAGGTATTCATGTTTAAAAATAAGAAAGGCTCAAAGAGGAGGATGAACTCTAAATCCAAATAAATGATACTCAAAATAAATTATCACCAAAATAATCCTCTATAATATTAAATTTCAGATCCCATTATAACTTTATTCCTTATATTCACAAAAAAAAACCGTGTAAACTCCCTAAATTATCTAAAAAGGATATATAATCTTGTTCCTACAATAAAAAACCCCCTCCCCCACATTTATTCAATTGAATATCTTGAAAAATATAAAGACTCAGGTAGTAAATTATAAAATAGGAATGTATTGTGGCTAAATCATAACAATTTCATTCTGGAATTCTATGTCCTAGATAGGGGAAATGTACATGTTGGTCACATTTATAAGAGATAAACAAAAAAACGTAGCCATATTAAATGTGACATTGAGTAATAATTTATATGATGAGATGCAATGAATGTCTTAGAAGAGGTGAATATCTAGAGTTCTATAATTGATGTTTTTAAAATAAATAATATTTCAAAAATATATTAGAGCCCTCTTAGGAATGATAATCCAAAAATGTTTCAATCAGGTCATTACATGAATATCAATGATCAATTTAATAAATGCATGATTAATGGAATTAACATCAAGATTAACAATCAGATCGACACTCATTTTTAAGATGATCTATATTAAATTAATAATGTGACTTTAAATATATATATATATATATATATATAATTTAAGAGAATCATAATTCAAATTTTAAAACATATCCAAAAACAATTATGCGTACCAATGTCTCTTAGACATGTTATTACAAGACAAATAATTCAACAATTTATGGGATAATATTATTCAGTTGATATCATTCTACAATTTGAATTTTTTCAAATGTAAAAAAATGGGAGAGTAATGAGAAATGTAATAAATAAATAATTATATTCCCCTTTACATGAATTTAATCCACTTGTTTTTTCATCCCTTTTAGATTCAACTTACTTCAAGTAAGTATATTTTATTCTTAAACCTCAAAATTATAAAAGGACATCTTAATGTACAATTTTCAATTAATTGAACTCCAAAATATCATAAAAATAACCACGAGGAGAGTAATTAAATGAATTTTGAATAACAAAGAAAATTATTATATTTTAATAAAAAAATACAGGTTTCTTCATGGTTGAACATCATTATAGTTTGTAGTTATTTCATTTCCCTTTTGACATAATTGGAGAATGAGATAAAGTTTCCCATTTTAGTGTCAGATTTTCTTTTTAATTCCATTCATCCAGGATTTTTGGACTCCTTTTCCATTGTTTTTTTTTGATTTCTACTTATGGTGGGATCAATATAGAGGAAACATTTAATGAAATACAAAAAAAAATCAATATGTCAATATATTTTAGATTAATTCAACAACTACACATACATAATTATATTTATAAAATAAAGGTGTGTTGGAATTTTACATTTTATAACCTTTCTTATTTTTTTCAAATCATGGAGTGTTATTTTTATTGAAATGTTAAACAAGCCTAAAGAATACTTCCAACTCAACATAAAATTTATTTTTTATTCAATCCATATCTACTTCTTCCTCTCTACCATCATTTCATTGATGAGATCCATCATGGTATTATGCTATTATTATTATATGTTCAGGATGGTGTCCCGTAATTATTCAATTTCTATAATTATAGGGAGTTTAAGGAATATTTTTTAAATTTCATAACTCTTATTTTTTCCCTTTATTTTCCTTCAATTCATTCAGTAACTCAAGAATTACATCAACCTGATTTTTTGTATTCTGGTATATGAAGTTCATATTTTTAATAAAACCCTAAAAACTTCAATGGTTGTTCCTCCAAAACATTAACAGGGTGCATTTCTTCATTTCTCATGCTCTCGTTAGCAGTAAACTGATCTTGTTTCTCCATTACCAACCACTCAATCAGATTAATCATATTATTTTTATTTATTGTAAGAACCAATTTTATTCCCATACATATTCATCGTATTCTACTAAGTGGAATGGAGAGGGTTGTTATTCCTCTTATTCTTGAGTAGGTGGATATTTCTCAAAATTTTCATTGAATTATTATAACTCTTCCTTTATATCGTCATATATTTTATCTTGATAAACTCATTCCTGTATTGATTCAAAATCATTAAATTATTCCACCACCTTATCTTTTTATTCCCTCTACCAGCACATATACACTTGTTATTTACAATATAATTTAAATGTATTATAGTGTGTGTGAGGTGATTGGTCGTTTCTCATTATTATTGGAGTTTTACGTCTTGTACATCTGGCCTTTTATTGAGTGTTCCAATGGAAATTGTTTAAAATTAAATTAATATATTCTATAAATCCATCTTCACATGTAATTGATATTTATACCTTCCTTGATCATACTAAATATACTAGTAGTCACCTTAGTAGTCTTGAAAATTTGTGTCTCCTCTATAGGGTTTATAGTAATTTTCTCTTCAATGTTTATATTTGGAATCATTATATGCATATGAATATGAATCATTCTATTTTTCCCATGATGTGACTATCATTTTGAATTCGTTGCTTCCCATGTGGTGGAAAACACATATTATCCATTGTACACTAATTTTTCTGTGGAAAAAGACTAATATGATGTGAATTTCATCTTTCACAACACCAATAATTACCTGGAGTGTAAAAATGTAAAATTAAAAGTAAAAAAATAACAAATATATAAACTAAATTTAGTTAATATAAATTTGAGAAGAATAAATTTTGAAATAAAAAATAAGTATCAGGTCATTAGCTATTTTATGTTTCTTTTTGAAAATAGTAACATAATTTATAATGCTAAGATGAAATCATTAAACAATATATGTTCAACCAAATTATAAATTCATAAAACCAAAACCACACTGAGTACATGGTTGTAATATAGTATAATCATTGGGTCGATCCCATGAATAATTGGAAAACACAATGATAACATTCAACTAACAGTTATGTCACCGTGAGATTTTTAGGATTACAACACAAAATTTACTAAAATTAATTATTAATCTATGACACAATATAATGAAAAATAAATGAAAAGAAATATATTAAATGAAAACTATAAATTTAGGTATCATGGATCAATTTTAGTTGATATATTCCTATGATATCATTAAATAGTTCATAGATATTTCTAGTTGTGTTGGCCCCTAATTTTTTATAAGGTAATCAACTTACAATATTCAGTCGAGTAGGTTATACCTAAGTAAGTGAAAATACCTTTTTTGGAAATATATTTATTTTTATTAGTATTTAATTAAACTCTATTTATAGAATAAAGTACTAATAAAATGCTTATAAACAAACTATGTTAATTTTATTTTGGGTTTCTCCAGGAAAAATCCCTTGCTTCGGCTTATGCAAGTGGATATAATAGTGAATTTGCCTCTAATATAATTTATAACCCCAAATATATTACCATATTAGATTAACAATTCATTAATCCTCAATTCACCTTACTATAAACTCTAAACCAATTTAATAATTATCTATAATATAGAGAATGGAATAAGAGTTCCATTAAACTAGAAAGCATTCATTATTTATATCTTAAATAGAAAATTAGAAATAAAAACGTAAATATGATGAACCATCTTTGGGTCAGAACACTAGAAGTAGCTCTCCACTAGTTTCTAAACCACCGGTTTTTCTCTCTATTCATCATAGTAGTCAACATACCTATTTTAATGTCATCTAAGTAACCCCAATTGTTTTATAGTCAAAGGGGTTTGAAATCCCCCAAAAATAAGAAAAAATGAAACTTAAAAATTTGATTACATGACTTGTTCAAATAATGAAGGATTATTCATTTGGTTAATGGTATGGGGCTTGTCAAAAGGGAATTTTTATCACTTCTAAAACTTTTATAGTGTGACTCATTATTATTTCCAAGAATTACTTCCATTCAAGTTTATTTAAATTCAATATTTACATAATTAAATATATATAAGTACATGATAATAAGATATAAAAAAATGGTTTTATGATATTATTTGATCATATCCCCACTACATAATAATGAAATTTAAAGAATGTTTATATAGATGAAAAACACATTAAAAAATCATTAGGAAGTTTCTTTCAAAACATAAATAAATATCCTGAAATTTTTGTAACTTTTATAATTAAAAAATTCAGAGAATTATGTAAATATTATTTCATTTAAAACCATGTAAACTTGTAAATTAATATTAATAATGAATAATATTAATAATAGTAATAAAAAATAATCAAGCAGTAAATATCAAAAAAGAATTCCTTTCATGACTTTTTAATGAAATCCAAAATGTTCCATATGGAGAATGTTAAAAATATTACTTTATAAACTAATGTAAATAATTTAAAAGTTTATATAAATTTATATGTTTATAATTGACTTTTATATAAGGATATTCTTTAAAAAACTTCATTAATAAGGATGTACAATAGAAATATTTGTATACAAGAGTTAAAAACATTTAAAGTAATGATTTTAAATAAAACACTTATAGGTTTTAAAATAGAAACCCCATTGAAGAAATAAATTGATAACGAAGTAAAATTTCTATGAATATATAGAGATTCATGATATAATTTATCAAATAGGATGTATATATACTATATAAAATAAAAAAGAATCATAATACAATGTATGTCTCAAAGAAGGAATTGTCAGATTGTAAAACCCTTTCCTTAGACTTCCACTATTACAAAAACACTATAAATTCCTTGTATAATAAATATAGGTTTATTTTAATTTAAATATAAACCTTATTCATACTTATTTTTCTTCACACCAACCATTTATAATTTCATATTACACACATATTAATTTTTATTAATTAAAATCATTATTTGGGTGTTAAATATTCTATTTCCCTTGTATACTTCAGTTTGGGGGTTCCAATACATGAATTTTGGTTATGGTTTCATCATATAAAAAACTATCATGATATATTAATTAATATTTTTGATATATTAATGAATTATTATTTACATTTCATGGAACGTATATTGAAGGTTCACATCAAACACTTAAAAACACCATTTTTAGTGGTTATTGAATTAACAAATGATTTGAATTTATAAGAAAATATAATTTCAAATATGACAAATCCATAATTATTAAAACATATTATTTTTAATAATAATTTCATATTGTTACAATAATTTATGTTTTATTATTCCTTCATGACATAAACATTATAATAATTTCCTTGTCTGTGGTAAAACCAATTAAACCAAGAACACATTATAATGATTGAATGAGTAAGAACATGTTATTGTATGGTGATAATATAAATATTATAGAAAATTAGTGGATTAAAAATCATTTTTTAATCTGATTAATCTTATTAAAAATATTTATATGTTTAAGATAAATTAAATTGAATAGTAAGAAGATATTTTATACAATGGACTCGATATGATAGTTTTAGGTGGTTATATTTTATGATGACCATTTAATTTTAATATTATAAATATATTGGAAACAATAACATTTTTAGAATATTAATAATTTTATAAATATGATATTTTTCCATCAAATAAATTTTAATATCCATATATGTAAGGTGTTTAAGAAAAATAAAACATATCGTTCATGAAGGTGGTACTCCACACGTAACATGGGCCACATTTTTATTTTCCAACGGATGAGACGAAGGTAGAAAGTATTTTTTCCATAGAAAAATAAAATTTTATTATAATAATTAGACTTTTTTAGTTATATTAGTATTTTTATAATATATTTATAGGATGGTAAAGAGTAATTAAACTTAAATTAACATGGATTAGTAAATTAATTCATCCTTTGATATACCCCATAAACCACTCCTTAATTCTTATTAGATTGATCTTATGAGGTGAAAGCAACCAATATGATGTTGGACAGAGGTTTTTAATGGTATTGGGTATATTTGGGTTGAGATAATATGCTTCAGGTTCGATGATAAATGGCATGGTAAAGGGATCCATTTATAGGTGAGATCGGTAGCATTTTTGTAAATACTCATTACATTATATCAGATGCATGTAATTTTCATAGTAAATTGGATAAAAAGTAGAAATTAATGTGTAGGGTAAAGGTATTGTTTAATAAATCCCTAAATAATTTATTTATAGATAGTGTTTCATAATTTTTGGAGCTTTTATCACAAAATGTTTACCTTTTTAACCTCATTTTACCTCTACCATGGTAACTCAATTTTTAAGCTAATATCTTATTTCTTTCCTAAAAATAAAATCTAACTTGAAAAATAATTTGAACATTTTGATTTAAAATATGAAAAAAAATTGTGATTCAATTTCTATAATAGGTAAAAAATTATTTTTTTAGAGGATGTGTTGGCCATGTGGCCATGATAATTTTTTTAAATCATGGAAAAATTACCTAAGTCAAAATGATAGAATTTTAAGAAAATAATTCTAATTTAGAGGGATCATCTCATAAGGGAGATCATTAAACCAAGATAGTTTCCTACTTATTTTTTTATTTGTAAGGTCATCTTCCACATAGTTAGCTTCCTGGTAAGTATGAGTGATAATGTTGTAGGAACTTGAATGAGAGGCCCGACAGTTCAACCATTTAGCCATGAGTTTTAAAGATCGGTAGATCACTCTATTTATAATAGATTGAACTATTGTAGTGGAGTAACTTTCGATCCAGAGGCTATCCATGCCTTTAATATTAGAAAATAAAATAGAATTTAATAAGAGTATGCCTAACAAAACAAAATAGTTTGTAGAAAAATTTTATTATAAAATATGATTTACATAAAAATCCTATGTAGTATTCATTAACATTATATTTATCTGTGTATTATTCAAAAAATATATGTGAAATTAATATAAATAAAAAAATTAAATTAACCTTTTTAATAATTATTTAATGGAATTGGACCAATAGTTTATTATTGGAGTAAAATATATATTAGTTTCTAAAATGTAAAATATTGATTTCTAAATTCAAAATAATATTTTTAAAAGAATTATTTGAGTTTATTAAATAAATATTTTGTTTAAAAAAGATATATAAATTTTTAATTCATTTTTATATGATTATTGTGGCATAATAGTCATGGTATTGTGAAATATATATTATTAATATTCACCTAAAAATCTATCTTTTTTTAATGTTCCCAAAAATCCACCAAAAGATATTTTTTACACATTGAATCCAAAAAATGATCTCTATATAATAAATATAAAACAATAAAATTTAGGAAAATTAATTTTAAATATATTCATGAATTAACTATTTCTATTTTACAATGAATAGTATGTTCATTGAGTTGTAGTTTAGGGATATCTTATTTACTAACTTTTGTAGAATATCTGGTGTTTCATTATCCCCCACTTAAATAATTTCAACCACAAAATTTTATATACATTTAATCATACAGAAAAGTGGGTAATTATTCGTAACTTATTTTTCATGTTTGCATTTTTCTCCCTCTATCATATGATTCCTATAAATTATATTCATAGGCCAAGTTGCTAATTTTGAAACGCTATCTCTTTAGATTCAAGAATTTGGAAAAATTATTCATTATATGAAAATTTAGGTTCTGACTCTATTTCATTAATAGTGAGTATATTTTTTTTATGGAATTTTCATTCCCAATAATGAAACATGGAACATGTTATTCAGTTTTGATAGGTTTGTATCAATTTCCAAATTATATTCCATAGCTCCAATTATCTCCAAAATTTCAAAAAGCCCAATTAACCTAGAACTTTATTTCCCCTTCTTAACAAACCATTTAAATCTCATCCATACACATTCTTTTAGGAATAAATAATCCATCACTTGAAATTTTAAGCCCTTACCCTGATTATTGGAATATTTCTTATGTCTACTTTTAGTTTTCTTAATATTATTTTGAATTCTTAACAACATAATGGTAGTCTTTATTTTCACCATCCTTTTAGAGAAGGATGGATACTTTGAATAATGTTAAATACCTTGAAAATATAGAGTAAAAATTCCAATGAAAGGCCTACTAATTTATCCCAAAACCATCAGAATTTCTCCAACATGTTATCCCATGTTAACCCATGGACACGACATGTGCACCCATGCTTCTTGAGAAAGTCACACTTATATTCTTTAGTTGTGGGTTAACAACTCTTTTCCCAGGATCACATATTTTCCTATAAATAGGACCACTATGATCCTAATTTTAGAATTTTTAGAAGATAAAAGTATTTCCATAATCACTAGATTTTCTAGTCTCATTCCTAATAATTCAAATATATTTAGGTGGAATATCTAATCCTAAAACCAAGGTAAATTAATAAAAAATAGGGTAATATATTTTACCAAATGTTGGAAACAAAAAGAACATTTGTGAGAAATCATTTCCTCCCTAGTTCATCAAAACTAGTTTGAATGACCCTTACCCATCCATATGTGTGATAATATCTCATCCAAAAGGAACCTATGGAAGGCCCTTACTATAAGGGTTAATCTACATCCAAATTTTTTCATCGAAAACATCAATTCCATACAGTACCCTTAGGTAAACACTTTTCCTGAGTACCACATGTTTGAATGGTCTTATTCTACCTAACTTGGTTGAACTAATTTGATCACCCTCATTTGTATGAAGTACTTTTCATTCCATAGTATTTTATTGGTGAATCCCATTACACACATTAATATCAAATGAGTGAAAACCCTTAGGCACCATAGTATCACCTTGTAAAAACCTCATTTCATTATCTTATTAAGGTAATCCATCCAAAGTTTCTTTCAAAAAAATTTACAATCCAAACCCAAGCCACAATGGTAGAGCCCTAGTTTTCTCATGTTTCCTACCTAGGAATCCAAATATCAATTCCTCCTTAAAAACCTTTAGATCCACATTATTAGGGATGGTTCACTTGACAGAACCCATTAGATCATGTATTCCCTTGATAAGAGTAATATTACAATTATCTTCCCGAACATATAGGACCCTCATGAGATTTTCAATCATGTATCTCCATGATAATAAAGGTCTGCAATTTAGGTTCATCAGTGAATCCAAAATTAGTTCATACATTCCAACACGGATAACCTAGGTTTGATCCTGATCGTTTTGGGTTCTTTGTGTATATCGAAGTCCACCTAATGTTCCATTAAAAATTTGGATTCCTTTTTTTGTATAAGACCCAATATAGTTCCCATTAATGATCTCATCACCTTTAATAATCAAAAATCATGTAACACACAAATTTGAATATCATATATTCATGTATAATCCAAACTCATTAACTTCCAACTACAAAACTACACTTGGGACTCCTCCTAGATGTAATCCCCAACTATAGCATTGTCAAGGGAGTATTATCTAGTCTTACAAATAAAACATCATTTTAAATGTAATAACTATTATGTAACCAATAACATGTCTTCCCTAGAGATCCACACCCCTCATGTTTCCAGTTATGATTCACTATCCTAACCTAAAAAGTATAAATTAACACTCCCTTAAAAAAACTCATGTGTGTAAGCCCCACTAAATCCCCAATTTTTACATCTCTTGGAACACCAACATCCCTATAATAGGATTTTAATCTATATATACGAGATTTTTTATAGGATGTTAAACTACATGGAATGGTCTTCTCACATGACTTAAACTATGTCACCTAAACTATATGGGATTTGATTTCTATTAACTAGGATATATAGGAGGCCTCCTCGGTGTTCAATCCTAACATCATTATCCTCTATATCCACCATAAAAGGAAAATATTCTCTATGAACCATCCTTTCATCAATCCATTCTCTTGATGAAACTAGGTATCGCTTATAGGACCATATTCTCTATGAGTATCACAATGTTTTCTTTGTTATTATATATTCCTAACAAACCCATATTATCTTCATAGAACCATATTCCTTGTGAAATAAAACTATCCTCATTGGAATATATTCTCTTATAGGTAATCGATAAAGGGATTCTCATGTGTATATCACACACCAATCATTTCAATAATCCTTATCCCTATTATTCCTTACTATATCATTTTAAATTTCCTTGATTGGTCCCTATCAATCAACCATAAAAGGTGTAATGTTTTCCATTTGGTGGGAGAAAAATATTAATGTTTTTTATTTCTTTTATAACCATATGTGGGTAACCCTTTTCATGAATGTGATCCCACCAATATAAATGCAGACTACCTCCTTGGATGGTGATAAACATCAGAGTGAGGATATATGCATCATTAAACCATTGTATCATAAAACAACATATAATAACTAATCAATAATGAAAGATAAAGTGGGTATGATACACATAGTTTCTACCATATATTACCAACATATTATATATATTGATTTTCACATTGACAGAAAACCACTAGCATGCATATGTGTTCACATTGGTTTAGGTCAATGGTAAATCATTATTATAGGGGTAACAAGTCTTGCATTGAGGTTTGAGAAGGATTAAAAATCATTTCTTAAAATTATAGGACAATATAAGAGTAGAAAATAATTCCCCCTTAATAGATTTAAATGATCCCAACCATACACCATCTAAAATAATAATTATTTCAATAAATTATAGATGAATCCCCACTGGCCAATTACCTTTGGAAAATAGGTGTAAACCAACTTAAAATGTCATGGTGGTGTCTCGTTGTATGTTTCCCAACTACATTAAAAACATTCCATCAAAAATAAAAAATGGTTAGAAAAAAAAAGTAAAACTAGTTGTTAATATTTCAATAACTAAAATAGCTAATAAAACCTAATAAATTTACCATTTCATTTAAAAAATTTCATGTAAACATTATCAACATGAATATTCATAATATAAAACTGATTGGGTGAACATGCTCTCAGATGGGATGTTACACTGATAGGTTTCATTATGTTTCAATTACCAAAAATCTCATAGCCTCCATGACCACAAAGAACACATCATCCATAAAAAAACAAAAGTGATAATTTTATGATGAATTAGTTTCGGAGTATCCTCATCATGGCACCATTCCAACATTGGAATCCATGCATGATCAGCTCCTGTCCCTAAAGCCCCGTATCCAAACCTTTTTAAAGAAAGATGCAATAAATCATGTAGTGCCTTTCACCGCCTTCAATCTATTAGGTAGAATCTATTTAGATAACAACAATGAATACCTCATTATATTAAATAGGTGGAATCATAGGTAATTCATAATAGAAACACTACACATGAGTCTCTTATGAGGGCTTATTCCTCCCACCATCAATGATGATAATTTAATATAGCCTCAGTTCTATAGGAATACAATTAGAAATTTTTCCATTATATATAAATCATGTCCACTTAGGACTAGGCACCCCATAGGTGGTATCACTAATGAAAATATATCTGAGGACACCTAGAGTGGGATAATATTATTTTTTCCTAGAATGAGATCCATCAATTCATCTTGGTTGAAGATCCAACCCACATCTATAGTGATATTAACTAAGCCATCCAATGTGATTGGGTGGTGTCAATAGCATGTCAGTATATATCAATAGTGACTATGGGATGGACCAAATCCCAATCCCTATACAAAGTCTATCAACATATCATGATATGAAATTGAGGATAGTATTTGGCACATATTCCAACACCAATTAAAGAATGGTCCCATATTCGTATTCCTGTTACAAAATCCAATCAAGTCATTTTTTGGGAAAATGGATGGAAATAACTATATCCCTACCCATATAATATAATTCTATTATTACATTCTGATAACTATAGGAGAAATCAATATTTGGAATATCTTGAAGATCACCATGGTGCGGACTCATATTCATACTCCTATAAATTTTGATAAAGTTCACTAGCATATCCCAACAGCAACTCAAGAGTGGGATCATATCCCCAATACCCATATAGAGAAATATTGGTATATTCTAAGGGATACATAGGAGGGTTCACATATTCCCACATCCATATAGGAGGAATGTTGGTTTATTTTAGTAGAGTCACAAAGGAAATAACATGAATTTTTTCTATTAAGATCACTTATGGATGTTTCAAACACTGGGGTGAATCAATATTGGTATAAGTTTACTCTAATTTTTATTTTCATCGCTTAATTTTATATTTTATTATTCAATTATTTGATATCTCTCACTTTATCTCTCTTTTGGTCATTATATATGTATATGATAGGAAAAAATAGAATACTTGGTTTTTTTCGTGAGGCTCACCTCCCTCGTGTTGACAATGTCACCAGTGACCAATGGTTATTATCCCACATGCACAGAATCCTTATTATTACAAAATACATATTCTAAAAGGCTATGGCCTTGAACCTATTATCCTAGAACTGACTAGGTACAAAGAAAGTGAGGTCTTCTATTCCCTTTATACAATAGAATGGGACTGTACTTTTTTTAAACAATATTATTTATGTTGGATAATGTACCTCCAAGACAATATAAATTGATCTTATTCCCCAATTTCCACAACAAAATAGGAAACCTAAATGTTTTTTAAACATCAATAGTATTTAACTATAGGGTGAATCTATCATTTTATAAACATGGAATATAATCAGAAGTATCATATCCTTAATCATCCTTATTAATAATTCTATAGTATGTGATGGTTTCAAGGTGGATCTCTCCTTATTCTTATTCACTTCATGAGACAAATAATTTTTACAAAGCACAGGATCTGTAATTTCTTCTATTTGATACTTCATGTTTTACAAAAAAAATATAATATCAGGTCTCTCACTTTTTTACTTCTTATTTCAACTTACTGAATGTACAGTTATTATATTTGATCACACTCTCAACATTAAATTTTTACAACCTACATAATATATATATATATATATATAATTTTTTCCCCAATGATGAGTCTTCCTCAAATTAAAATCTCCACCAAATCAAGGATCTCTTCCTTGATTTCTCTAATAAATAATTAAAACTCATATTCGATAGATATCAGTAATCAATTCTTCAAAATTGACCTCATACATGAATTTTTATTACATTTTTTTTATTCACTAGAAGACATTTAATTGATATTTACAATATTTACACTATTTTGGCCTTCAAAACAAATCATTATATATATTTATAAATTTAAGAGTATTCAGATGAAGACCCATACTTATTCCTTATTCTCTCCTCATGATATATAAACATCATGTTGTCAACCACATATTTTAATTAATTATAGAAAATATACTTCTTTGATAATATCTTGATCTAAATGAATATAAAGAAACACCTCATGGTTATTGATAATTTATTCTTAGGTTGGATTTATCATATCAATCTTATTATTTTCCTATTTACTCTCATCTATAAAATATTCTTGATAATAACTCCTTGTATGCATGTAAAACATATATATCTAGTAGGGGTCATATGTCATTTTTTTTATAAAAACTCAGTTACATTTTCCTCCATTCATCACACAATACAGTATGGAAAATTTCTTTAATTTAACCTATGTTTTGTTTCATACATGGCTGATAGAGATTAGAGTCGATTTCCCTTCACATGGATGAACAACATACTATGGGGGATCTCATTAATAAACATTATTTTTATGATAGAACATCTAACTAGGGTGGTTATTATGGTCTATCTCACTTCAATAAATAGATCATCATATAATTGAGGTTCCCACAATTGATCACCATTTATGTGGTCGTTGGATCAACAATGTGGAATGTGGTTGATGGATCTACCATGTCAAATCCAACCTACACTAAACATCAATTCATAACCTTTTCTAACCATGTAAAATCACATGTTTCCTTTTTTTATCTTTTGAATTATTAAGATAACTCTATATAGATCATTAATTTTCTTTATACTTTCATTGAATCTCACATATTATCTTTAAATTTTTTAATACTGTTAAAAATTTACCTTTATGTGGATAATGTAATTCTTAAATACCATGTCAAAAAATGAAACTCCCAAAGTACCTTTGTGAAGGTATCAACATACCTTTATGCATCCAGAATAATCTCATGATGACCTTTACAAAGATATTAGACTTTAGCATTACTTTTATATACCTCAAAATCTTTAATTACACATATACATATAAGGATTACTACCTTTAAAAACACGTTGAAACTTCTAGAGTACATTTGTGTTTCCTATTGAGGACCTTTATATTTTTTCAGTATCAAAGATATTCCTTTACACAACAAACTAAAATTCTATATTGACTTAATTAATATTAATTATGAGTTTATGTGGGTATTATATTAATGAAATTACCATCAAACATGAGAAGGTGGCCTTTACATAGGTTGTTGTTTACCTCTATATAGTATCGCAACTTCTCCATATCAATCTAGAACCTCTTATACTCAAATTGAGTCATTATATAATATCAAATAAACCTCAAAAATAATTTCAAAAAATTCATTTCCTATTATGGATGGATCATATTCTCCTTTAAAATATATTTATGAATCATCAAGATACCCTCGTTTGAATAAACTTCATCAACAATTTAATTCATAATAGGTTTGGGAATATCCAACTTCCTTAAAATTTATAAAACATCCTTCCACATTGATATCATGTATGATTCCTCAACCATTTAAATTAAATAAAACTCTAATAAAAATTGGGTTAAATAATCTCCCCATTTATATCTATTTTCAATACCAATTATGGAAAATGGAATGTCAATAAGTGAACTCATTTCCTTCTTCACTTAGTTTTTCTCATCATTAATTACATCAATTTTATTCTATATCATACTTATTGAAAAAAATTAAAAATTACTTGAGATTGGATGGTATATTTACATCCCTAAGTAATGTTTCATTGACCATTCCACTCTAAGTCTACATGATCTTTTCTCTGTGTAGAAAATAAGCGTATTTGAAATGGACAATAAGGAAGTCCATAATCAATAAAATAGTATTCCTCATATTACCAATTTTAAATATATTCCTTGAGGATTCTTCATATGTATCCAATATATTACAACTTTTTGATATCATATGTTGAAAATATTCCCAAAAAAATTTCAACCTAAATTGTAAGTACTCACTCATGACACAGATTAAAATTATTCAAGTTAAACCAGTTGGTTTTTATTTCAAATGGTATGAGAACTCTTCCATCATCTTCATTTTCATTTTCATTAATATAATTTCTACCACATGATGTTATGATATATTATTTAAAACACAAGGATAGAAAAATTATCAATCAAGCCTTTTTAGTGGGAAAATATTAAGAACCTTCCAAAAATCAACATTTTAGGAATGATCAACTCTAGTAGATTGTCAAAATACACTCCCTCTAATGAGATGATATCCTCCATTACATTATAATGTGTGATATCATAATCAAATAGGCTTTGGGATTCTAGTTTATGAGATAACACCATGATGAAAGAATTTATTATTTCTTAATTAGGTAAGATTCACTTCATCAAATAATCCTCAAGACATCATGTATTTTTGTTATGAATAGATATATACTTTTATCACTCTACTATCTAGTTTTTTTAATGACCATAACTTTTATAACTAAATCTCCCATACCAATTTAATTAAATGAATTTTTTTATTATGGTTATAGAAAACACCTGAAATTAGTTGGATTTATCATATCCTCTCATATTTAATGGATCACTAGGAATCATTATCATTGATAATATACCCATTTAACTATCATCATATGTTTAGTTAAAATATATGGTTTTAACCAATCCAATTGATATGAAAAAAATGAAGTAATGGACTCAACCAGTAGGATCATACCCTATGAATCCCATTTATCCGAGCTTCAATGGGAGGTATAATATCTTGGTTTTTCTTTTGACCAAGCCCAAGCTGAAATACAACATCTTAAGCATGTGAAAAACTATTTACATGAAAAGTTCAAGCTCATCAAGATTATTTCGCAAACTATCTACACTGAAAAACCCCATGAAAGTATCACTGTCGCAAAACTCACTCTTAAATAATGTGTTTGTGTATTAAAATGATTGTATCAAGACCCAAATAAAATTAATATTTATAATGTGTATAATAATGAATATATTTTCATTTTATTATTGTTAAATTATAAATGATTTTGTTATTCAGATAGTAAAACAAAAATAATATTTGTAGGTAATAATAAAATTAAATTAAGTTATTTATTTTCATGAATTGATGTAATTTTAAAAAAAATATTATTATTAAATAATTTTTATTAAATATAAATGATCATATAATTTCTATGATGTTAAATTTAATTTTTATAAGATTTCAAAAACAATTACTGTTAAAAACACATCATTTCCAAATAAATTATTATTATAATTTTAAAAGATAAAATGCACATATTTGGGAAATTATTTATATAAAATGAATATTATATTTGGAATCATAACATCAAAATTATCCAATGGTGAATTTTTCAAAATTTTCTGAGAATGTTCAATTTTTTTGTAAAAATTTTAAAACCTTATAAATATAAAGTTTGTATTATGACATTATAATGACACAAAAGAAATGTTTAAAAAAATATAAAGGATATCCATGACCAAATATATGTTTTCCCTTTAAAATAATTAGATTTTATGTTTATTTAATTAATTTTATAAAGACTCTATGAATACTCCCAATCCATTATTAGATTTTAAGATTTTAAAATAATTTCTATAAGAGTATGAATCACATTCACAGAAGAGATGTTATTATTTAAATATTTTTGGCCCTTGGCCTCATAAATTAAGGGAAAAACTCCCATTTTTTAGAAACCATGTGAAATCCCAAGGCACGGTTTTTGTTTTCTGTTATTTTATTATATAGAGTCAAAAACCTATGATTGAGAAAGACTAATGTAATACCAAATAAATTCCTATATAAATCAAACCAAGATCCCATTTAATTTCATTCAAAATCCATGGAGGACATCCTTACTTTACCTTTACCTCTCTAGAATACTACCAATGTTCTCCCCAAGCACTCAATAATCTCTTCCCAATCATTTGGAGTCACACTCTCAGGGTATGTGTTCCTTTATTTTCCCCCTTTATTCATGTTTCTTCATTAACATATGTCATGTAAAACCCCATTTTCTCAAATATACCCATTTTATGAATTTATTATGTGACATGGTTATGCAGTCAAAATACCACCATGATTCTCTATGCTAAACAATTGTGTAGTGAATACCCATACTCATTTCCTTTCATGGGTGTTCACCTTTATGTACTTATTTTTATTTATTGGGGTGTTATAGAATGTATATCACACTACATGTTCCTGGAATAAAATTTGATTATAAATGATTCCTTGTTTTATGATATTTGTGGCACACTTAAGCATGAAAATTAAATTAATGTTATGGATGTTCTGGAAGTTATATAGTGCTCCAAGGCATTGTGTAATGTATAGGCTCATGAGATATCATGTTGGTATAGGGGGTGAATCTAATTATTTTATGGAAATTTATCCATCATGATGTCATTATAGTTATCTTTGACCTATGTTTATGATACATTGTTTTATGTTATTTCCAAATTTCCCATGTTGCCTTTATTTTATCTTGTTTTATCATGTCTTAATGTTTATCTTTACGATTATCCTCCCTTTGATTCCCCATTTATATTCATATTCTCTAAAATTAATTACATTCATCATGTTATTCCATGTTTATTCCTTTTCTGGGCTTTATATCTTACCCATTTCTTATTTATATCACTAGGTTATCACCTATAGTTTTAAGTACATTGGAATAGTATGAGAATTTTAAGGAATTTTTCAACAAATATGGAATATTTCCTATTTTAAGATGCTATTTAATGTACCTAATTCCTAAATAAACTAGACTTATCAATCTTCTAGGTTATATTATGTTTAATATTATGTAATAAGTCATGTATAATTGTGAAATAAAGGGTAGGGTTGCTATTATTGGCATTAAATGAAATGTTAGTTATTTTTAATATTATGATTAGAAAACTATAGAAAAGGAATTAGGGATAAGACTAATTATAAGAAAACATACATAAGGTTTGTTTAGTATAGAGTAAGTGTATTATTAAGCATAAAAATCCCTTTCTAGATATTACATGTGGACATAGAACAAGCACAAATGTACAAAGGGGAAGAACACAAAAATACCCCATTGGGCTTGAAGCGATCGGAAACTAGTGCACAATAATGGGCCTTGATACACACCTAGTTTGACAAAAAAATTGGATATTAATTTTGTAAATTCATAATGTTATTATAAATCATTTTTAAGGGAAAAAATACCCATAAAAATATATTTTAGTAAATAGATCATGGATAACATATATTGAACCCTAGAATTTCATAAGCTAATGAAATACATGTAATTTATTGGATATCCCTTTATTTTCATTGTATTTCCATTTATGTGTTTAATAGTTCAAAAAAAATCATCCATAATTTTCCCTTTATTATTGAAAATGGCCAGAAAATAGGTGGAATCTGGTAAATAATAAATCTGTTGATAAATTTTTTGACTAACCCGATGAGATACCCATCCCGATGGGAGCGGGAATCAAAACATTATGATGATACTTTCCCATCTAACTCATGTTATGAATATAAATCTAGATCCATAAGAGCACCCAAATCCCCCAAATAAATAACAAATTACAATTGTGATCCTTATTCTTGAAAGGCCTCTAATATTCAATGGATCATATGTTCTTAATCATTGAACAATGGATCAATGTCATTGAGAAGATCTTAGTCATACTTCAATGTTATGATAATGAGAAAGTTCCACTAGATATTTATTATCTGGAGGTAGAATCTGATCAGTGGTGTACATTGATCAGGAATATGAATCCAGATAAAGATATTGAAGTGATGGGGTGGAAGGAATTCCAGAAAATTATTTTTGATAAATACTTTCCTCACACTCACCATATTAAAATGGAAAGGAATTTCCTTACCCTCATGTAGAAAGATGATTAATATTTCAGTGTGTATAAGGAAAACATCATGATATATTCATGATACCCCTGTGGAATTATCGTCACCCCTGGATATAAGGTTTACCAGTTTTTTGGTCAGATAAAACCTAGTCTACAGAAAACCATTTCAATTCAAGATATTGATAGATATGAGTAAATTGTCTAATGTGACCTCTAATTTGATATATATATCAATTAATCTCAATCTTATCATGGGGATAATAAGTGATATGTTTAGTTTAATTAAAGAGTTCATATGGAGAAATATAATTGTGCTAATAAATTTCAATATCCCTATTATCAAAGGTCTAGAAATAATATTCACGGTAATTGATTAAAAGAACGAGGAAATTATTTAGGTGGAGGAAGGAAGGAAATATAGATAAAGATTGTTGATCGGAGAAACCCACCAATGTGAGGGAGGAATGGAATGCTCTGGGGAATCCTCATTACATTTTTCATTTATTCAACTACAAGTATCTAGGTCACTTTGAAACTCAATGGACTAAACTAAGGGTTTTTAGGGATGACCAACAACCTCCAAGGTATCAAAGGTGAGCATTTTAAATCACAACCACTATGTTGGATACCAATAATGAAGTGTTGATAGATATGGTAGTTATTCGTTCAATAATTTAAAATATACTTTTTTATTTTGCTTCTACATATTCCTTAATATCGTAAATGTTTAGTATAACTATTCGAACACCATCACAAAGTATGGAAGTTATGTTGTTGATGAAAACAGAAAATTGGGAAATTATTAAATCCCAAGTATATAACTACTTCCTTATCAATATTTCTGGGTTGGACATCCCTGAAAACCTTTTAATACTACTTTTGGTATAATTTTATGCAAGTATGGGCAAGTATTGGGTTCTTTATATAGATCAAACATAAATTTTGGTGAGAAGGAAATCACTCTCGGTATCATGAATCGACCTCTCTATTTTGTACAAGTGCATAAAGGATGATGAATCTTCATTAAAAAAAACAACTCAAGTATAAAAATTATTACCTTGTGATCAAGAATAACTAGATCCAATGATTTAGTGTAAGTAAAAGATCAATCTTGAAGACATTTCCATTATTACGTAATATTCCACTATGTTTCTCAAGGAATCTCCTAGTATCCCTCATATCTGAGAGGATGATGTTACAATAAATATTATAATTGGAGAATTACCATTATACAAGACTCCATATAGAATAGATGTTTTGGATATTGAGGACATGAATAAATAACTACATGATAATTTAGATAAAGTATTCATATACCCAAGTGCTTCACCATGGGGTGAACTAGTCATCTTCATCAAGAAGATGGATGGGTCACAGTGCCTTTACATTGATTATCATGAGCTAAAAAGATAAAAACAAAGAAAAAGTATCATATTTCATAGATTGATGACTTGTTTGATCAGCTACATGGAGAAAAATACTTCTCCAAGTTGGATCTGTGGTAGGGGTATTACCAAGTTAGGGATAAGAAGGATGATATCCCCAAGACATATTTCCATACAAGGTATGAGAACTATGAGTTCATAATAATACCATCTTGACTCAATAATTCCCCATAAATCTTCATAGAATTGATGAATAGTGTATTTATTAATTACCTCGACAAATTTGTGGTAGTCCTTATAAAAGAAATTATAATATACTTGAAAATAAAGGATGATCATTTGGAGCATCAAAGCATTGTTCTAAAGACTATACAAAAAGAGAATATTTATGCTAAGTACACAAAATGAGAGTTCTTAATGAATGAAGTATCATTAATGAGGAAAATCTTCACAAGAAAAAGGATATCTATGGAACCTTTAAAAATAAAAGTAATTGAAAGATGGACAAGGCCAACATATGTGACATATATCTGTAGTTTCCTTGCATTAGTTGGGAAATATCATTGATTTGTGAGACTGTAGCAGGTACAGTAGCAGTACTGTAGTAGTACTGTAGCAGGAACTGTGCAGAACTGTAGCAGGTACTGTAGAGGGAACTGTAGCAGGCACTGTTTGGCATTGTAGAAGTCAGGAATATGCCCCCATTTGGCCCTTCGGGCCACCGATTTCGTCCCCGAGTCCTTTAAGGACTTCGGGCCACCCAGGACTTTGGGTCGGTAAGGCCTTCGGGCCACCTCAAGGCCTTCAGGCCACCTTAAAGTGCAGATGTGAACCAGACAACCTATAAGGAACAAGCTTGAGAAGGAGGAGGAGCAAGGAGCATTCACCATAGCAGAAGCTAATCGGATTGCAAAAATGAGAGGGTATGGCACCTTCCATCGGGACAAGCCCGTGCATGCACGGGAAAGCCTAGCCGAACAGCCATGCGAAGGTAAAGAGCTGATTACACGATTAAGATGCTGGGGAGGAGCAGTTCTAGGTAGTTAGTATGGGTTGTATGTAATGTTTGAAGCCTATGGGAAATTAATTCCTCTAAGGCCTATGGGCCATGTAATGCTTGTGCCTACGGGTCTTGTAAGGGTTCCACCTCACCCCTTGAAAGGTGAATTATCAAAAATCAAAAATAAAATGAAGGCTTTCGGGCCATTGGAGGATGATAATTCATAATGGAGTTATGTATTCTTTGAATAATGAATGTGAATATAGATTCAAGGATTTGAAAAAGAGGCATATCACCACACATGTAATCACAATTCCCAAATTTGGAGAACTTTTTATGGTATTTATCAATGATTTGAATTAGAGATTTGGTTGTGTATTAATGCAGAATGAAAAATCTATAGCATATGATTCAAGGTAGTTGAAATTTCATGAATAGAACTACCCAACGCATGATCTGGAGTTGGTTGCAGAAATATTTTATTTCAAAATATGGTGGAATTATATCTTTGTGGATAGGTAGGAAATATATACAAATCACAAAATTCACAATTATATATTCACATAGATAGTGGTAAATATGGACCAATAAAAATAGTTAGATCTCATCATGGACTATGACTACTCAATTATATACCATCATGGGAAAGAAAACTAGGTGGAAGAAGATATATGTAGAAAGGATCTACCAATTAAATAATTGATGAGAATTGAGAGGGATCTGGTCCTCAAATATTTGGAATGGATGGTCATGATAATCATAAAGGAAGGAACAACATCAATCCTTTTTCAAATTATTTCTCAATTATCACTTATGTAGAAGATAAAGGATTCTCAAGGAGATTATGTGGGTATTCATAATAAAAAGAAAACTATAGGAAAAGGAAAATATTTATAGTTAAATTTTAATGAAGAATGAGTTGGGAGATTTTGTTCACAATTATGTGTACCATCAAATCATGAGTTGAAGAAATAGATATTGGTGATCCCAATAGATTTACCTTCTCTATCTATCCTGAAATAATAAAGATGATTCAACATCATTTATATCACTTTTTGTGGGAATATATGAAGATGGTGATATTGAAATATACATCAAGATATCTTGTATGATGGTAAGTTATAAAAGAAAGGAAAATCCAAGGTGATGATACAACCATTACCCATACCTACAAAAAATTAGAAAATATCACCATTGAAATTTTCACTATCCATCCAATTAAATCAAGAAAAAATAATGATATATAGGTTATAGTGGATCATACTACAACGATTTCACACTTCATTGAGATTCTAGAGGATTTTACACTTGACCACAAGCAAGGATATACATTAGACAAGTGGTGCGGTTACATGATACATTATTATAGATTTTATCTACTCTAGTTAAAATTTTTACTTTTGTCTTCTAGAAGAATCACCAATATTCTATGAATACTAAGTTGAACTTCAAAAAGGTTTATCACCCTCATTCAGATGGTCAATATTAGAAGAATATCATGACACATGAGTAACTGTTGAGAGCATGCGCAATTTACATAAAAGAAGTATGGCATCAACATATTACTTAGGTCACGTTCTCATATAGTAATAGTTTCCACTCAAGAATACAAATGGATCCCTATGAAGCCCTTTATGAGAAGAGGTGTAGAACAGATATTTTTGGGTTGAATTTGGGAAAAAACTACTAGGTCCAAAATGGATGAGGAAATTGTAGAATAGGATAAGACCATTTAGCTTCCCATCAAGGCTGATTAGAGATGAAAAATTATCAATGCTAATAATTATCAATGAGACCAATATCTTTATGTTTGAGAAATGGTATTCATCTGCATATCTCCATGGATGAAATTCACTAGATTTTTGTAAAATGAAATGATTATTCCAAGATATTTCGGCCCCTTTGAGATAATTGATCACATCAGAGTGGTGTCTTATCAATGATCACTCCCACCTATCCTTTATCAAGTACATGAAGTATTCAATGTACCCCTCATGAGTAAGTACATACCGGACCCCTCTCATATACTCAATAAATTGGTTCAACCATTTAAAAATGATCTCTCATATGAGGATATACCAAGGAAGATATTAGATCACAGAGACAAAGTACTAAATAATAAGACTTTTCACCTTGTCAAAGTGTTGTGAAGAAATAAAAAGATTAAATAAGATAAATCGGAACTAGATGAGGTGATAAAATAATGTTACCCTCATCTATTTTTGTGTGTGAAATGGAAATTTCGAGGGGGAAATTTATAAAGGGGGTATGATTGTAACGACCTGATCTTTTATAAATAAAATTCCCCTTGAAATTTAATTAAATTTCTTCTGTTGCATTATGGTTATATAAAAAACCATGCACTTATTGGAATTTATTATATCTAATTGGATTTTAAATTCCATTATAAATAATGAATTTTGATAATATAATCATTGAACAATGATCACATGATTACTATAAATATTGGGTTTTAAAAAATCCAATTGACATATATAGAAGAAGTGACAGACTCAATGAGAAAGATTATATCCTATGAATCATGTTTGTCAATTCATACAAGGGTGATAATATCGAGGGTATTTTCCCTTTACTAGGCCTATGGTGAGATAATTCTTCTTATGTATGATAGTGTTGGTCGGGGTGGAAACACCAGAGGGGGTGAATTGATTCCCCACTTAAAATTTATGTAAAAAACATTATGATAAAATAACTAATTTGAAAAAATACCAGTTAATTAAGTTAGTATGGATATAAATGTTTTATTGTTCAAAACGTTTCTCAATGTTGGATTAGTCATCAGTTGAATCAGTGTAAATCACCTATCAAAATTTTTAAATAGGTTTACTGAATTAAACACATATACACACCAACCAAATCTAACAATCAGAGTGAATATAAAATAGATTTATTTTTTGAAATTATTAGCAGCATAAAATAGAAAAATAGAGTATTACAAAATATAGTACACAAAAGAGTTAAACAATAGATTCAGTCTCAAGCGGAGACTTAATACTCTCTACTTTGTGATCACCAGACACCATGCAGTTTATATTGACAATAAACTAGATACATATCCTGTATCAAGCATTACAAAATTTTTTACAAACTTTCCAGGGATCAGACCCTCTAACACTATTGTTCATGATAAGAACACATAAATAGGCCACACATGACCTCTTCCACAATTACACATGGGAAACGAAGTGTATCTAATGTTTGGTGTGAGGATTTTCAGTATCCTACAGTTCAGGAACATGAGAAAGTGTGTGTAATAGACAAACAC
Source organism: Viscum album (assembly GCA_963277665.1). Classification (NCBI taxonomy): domain Eukaryota; kingdom Viridiplantae; phylum Streptophyta; class Magnoliopsida; order Santalales; family Viscaceae; genus Viscum; species Viscum album. Next base: position 609,478,232 of record OY728127.1, read on the forward strand.
ACACTTCTCATAAATGTAAGATATAGAAAACAATTGATCTAATGTTAAAAATATTGAATTTAGATATCGCTATGTGTTTTCAGTTCAACTCTTGACTCCTTGGAGTGAAGAAATTACAGTTTGAGTCTTTCTCTAGAAGTTATCTCCAAAACAGAGTGTCACAACTCTAGGGTCTAGCTTCCAGGTACTAAAGTGTCCTTATTCTTAGTTTTAAATAGATTTGATGAAGCACAAGATGATAGTAATGAATTTTTTCTCCCAAATTATCTCCGTGGAGCTCTTGGGTTCACAGTGTAAGTGCTAGTATTCTCCTTGTTCTTTAGATCTGGCTTGTAATATTCCTCACTCATGCCTCCATCATCTTCTCTTCCTCGTTATTTTATTTTATATTTGATGTCCAAAAATATGAATAAGAAAACCATGTGGGAACTTCTCCATACCTCATACTATCTCTAGATACGGTCTCTTTATATGTCTACCATTAGCATTAATTAATGTCAGAAGACTTAAATTTTAAAAATATGAATGTTAGAATAATCATAAGAAATTTAAAATGTGTGGAGTAGATGAGTAGGTATTGGTAGACTGGTAGCAGTAGCCTTCTCAATAGTAGGATTCATCGGTAGGCTTCATTAGTAGCCTTGTACCAGTAACCATTAGTGGTAACTCTACAACAGTATCCTTTGAGATGTAAACTTGTAGCAGTGAGCTCGCATTGATAACTCAGTGGTGAGGTTCCTCTATAGTAACCTTTATCGGCAACCTATATTGGTAACCTTCTAGTGGTAACCTTCCAATGGTAACCTTCCAGCGGTATCCTCTATCGGTATCCTCTATCAGTAACCTTATAGTGGTAACCTTCTAGAGGTAACCATCCAGCGGTAACCTTCCAGCGGTAGCATCTTAGAGAAATTTTCCACTGTAAACTTAATCGAGAGATCAGTGAGATTAAAATTCATAGTTATTAATTGATAGAAACTATGTTAATGAAATATGATTATCATATAAAAGAAACATGATTTGGGATTACTAAAATTGGTGAGTCCAACAATCTCCCCCTTTCTGATAATTACAAATTATGTTAGTGAAATTTATATTTAAGATTTTTTTAATCAGGGTCAAGAACATTTGATAATCTTTTCAGAGGTGTTATCATACATATATTATGTATCTGGTGTTGAAATAACATAAATTTAAACAATTTTTATTGTTGAAAATATATCAGATCATATATTCAAGGGCCCTAGTCTTATAAATTCTCCCCCTTTGTGATTATAAAAAAGAATATAAGGCAAAAGGAGACAAAAGATGATTTTGGATTAATGAAATTAGAGTACAAAATACAAAACAATTACAATGATCCTTTTCTATTAAGTAAACCCACATTCAATCCACACTAGAGATGTCCAAGGGAGATTTTTCATTGAGAGATGAGGAGTTAGGTTCAGAAGATGGAGGTACTTCCCTAGGTATGGTAGTGAGAAATGTAGGAGGATCTTCTATAGAAGAATCGGTAGACTGATAATGAGTAGATCTTATAGGAATAGTATGATTCAAGCTTCTGATGGCCTATGAAGGAGTCATAAAAGGGTAGAAATGGTATCTCCTGATGCAGTTGTTGAAAAAGGAAATGCTAGAGGGGAAATAATAGGAGTACAGTCCACATTCATAAATGGGAAAAGAATATTCCTAAAATACATAATGATGCGTCCCCCTCTTTGCATAGATGATATGAATTCATCCTTGTTCTCCATGAACTTTTTCGAAGCAGCAGTAAACTCTCTAAGCCTTCTAATGTGATCTTTAAAATCTTGAGTGATAGGTGGGATCCTCATGTTCTCCAAAAGCAGCCTGAAGTGACCATCCATCTTATGCCTTGTGTAAACCCTATTATAATAGAAGTCAACATTCCCTTTGATGGACTTCTAATCTTGGGCATCCTCCCTCATGTAATCCCCTACCAGCTTATGAATTTCTATGGTAGTTTAAATGACATGTGTCATAGAATAAGGGTCTGAGGTAATTTCACTAGAGAGCTTCTACAATTAATCTCTAACAACTAATTGGAAAACTTCTAGATCAACAGGAAGAGAGGTTGATTGGGAAGAAAATGCACATAGAGGTGCCATGGTAAAAGATAATGTTTCCTTAAAATACTTGGTGAGTCTGCTAATCAACCTATTTACATCATCACCTTGACCACTCACATGTGTCTCCATAGACATCTTAAAGTCCTAAAACATAGTTATTATCTGCGGAACAACACTCCTAACAAAATTATGGTCATTATCCACATGAGATTCAGAATCCATGTATGAGTCTAAACTCATAATCAACTTTTTCACATACTCCAAAGATTCTTCCAAGGTTATGACTTGATTCTGGAATTCCTTCACTTCATGTAGAAAGTTGTATTTAAAGGTAGAGATTATTCTTTCTAAGGAAGATGCCACATGATCTTGATTGAGATCCAATGTTCTCTCTATCCCAAAGGATCTATCATCATGGTGTCTCTTCAAATTCGATTTTAATGACTCTAATTTATCCTTCTTCACATAATAATGAGGCAGAATAAATACTTGTTTCAAAATAGTGGTCTCTGAAATAGAATGAACTAGAGGGCTTCTGATAGGTTTTTCATCTTCAGAATCTTCATAGTCAAATCCCAAAGCAATGAATCTTGGTTTTTCTGACCAATATTCTATCTCAGGATAAATAGAAATTGAACCTGTGGAAACAGGTTCATCCCCCTCACTTGGAGCATCCTACATGTCAACTATATCCACATCTTTCATTCCTCCTTAATAAACTGCATCAATAGAAGTGTACACTACTATTTCTTCTATAGAATCTTCAACCACAGCAATAGCAATTACATCTCCAACCGATTCAACATCCTATTCCTCTTCACTCTCTCCCACTTATGTATATCCTATCGAAGGAATGAGACTTAAGAATTCCTCTTCACTTTCATCAACAACTCTCTCAAATTCATGATGACAAGATTATGATTCATCATCCTCCTCTGTGGTCTCTCCAATAGTAATGTCTGTTAAGACATTCTCTTCTCTTTCTTCTTAAGTGGTTTCATCATCATCACTATACCTTAAGACAGCCTCTCTTTTGGGTAATCTCTTTGGTGTAATAGGCACTCAAAAAGATATCATACCAATATGGGGGCATGATGGAAGGTCAGGATCACTCCTGTCATCTAGAGGAGAATCCTCTCTATCTTGCACAACAGCAACCTCCTCTTCTTCATCTGAGTACACTGGCTCCAATTTATTAGGTTTTAAAACTGGATCTCTTTTATTATATTTCCTAGTAGGATTGGTAATAGGATTGAATCCCTCCTATATGTTAGCCTCATCATTCACCAACCCCCTTTTCCAAGGGTTACAGGTTATCTTTATAAACTTGAAAACCATTTTGGTAATGTAGAACTTGTCCCATAAAACTATGATTTCTTCCTTTTCCAGCAAATACTTTCACTTTTAACATAAAGTATATCAACTTTGCATAAAATAAAGTATTTTAATTGGAACTGTGATTACTCATATCCTCTAACTGAACCTATATCAACCTGAAAAGATTTATCCTTTGTTTGTGCTTCAACATATATAACAAAAATATGTCTTGATACTTCAGAGTAGAAAAGTTACCTCTCCTGGGACTGAAGAAATGTTGAACAAATTTAAAAATTAATTTATTTTCTCCATCCATCTCAGTAGCAATTAGCTTCCTAGGGATTCACTTCCCAATTAGTTCGGCTAGAGCCTCTTCATAGTAGAAATACTCACTAGTGGGAGGCATCACTCTAGAGTAATAATCAAATATGCCTTCATGTGGGAATCTTAAGAATTCAACCCATTAAATAGAAGAGAATATCACACTTTCTATGTTTACCTTAGAAATCATTATGTTCTCATCCTCATACTATTCAAACTTCATAAACTCATAAAATTCGTTTCCTAACTTTGCGTAATATGATCCATTGTTATTTTCCAAAAATTCTACCCAAACCTGAGCTTTGAGTGCCTTCAGCACCAGAGACCTTCTTGACAGTAGCCATTCTGATCTTAATTCCTTTTCAACCACAATTTACCCCTTTGAGAAATGAGGATTGATCAGCTTTACCATAGCCTTTATCCCACCACTAGAGCAAGCTCGAGGTCTCATTGGGTTCAACGCATCTCCCTCATCACCAACCATTGGTCTTTTTACTCATTCCATTTCGATCTAATGTGGTTTGAGGGTTTTATTAGAAGGATAGGTTCCAAGATGTGGGAGAAAGTGGTTCATGAGAGGATTTAAGTGGATCAAAATGTGTCTTGTACTTTTTTTATCATTTAGGGATAAAAAAATTGAGTAAAATAAATAAAAAAGATTAAAACATTTCATATTCCGGTAGAAAAACACTAAGTCCTGAACCTAAGTAAATTTGACTATCAGTAAGGTGCCAATGGAGAGATCCTAATGGTGAGGTCCTAACAGTGAGGTCCAAATGGTGAGGTGTCCTAACGCTGAGGTCCAAGGGTGAGGTGTCCTAATAGTGAGGTCCAATGGTGAGGTGTCATAATGGTGATGTCCAACGGTGAGGTGTCCTAATGGTGAGGTCCCACTATGAGGTGTCCTAATGGTGAGGTGAAAAGGTGAGGTGTCCTAAGGGTGAGATCCAATGGTGAGGTGTACAACTGGTGAGGTCCAATGGTGAGGTGTCCAAATGGTGAGGTCCAACGGTGAGGTGTCCTAATGGTGAGGTCCAACGGTGTGGTCCTAAACTAACAATTTATTATAACAAACACATGTTTGACGTAATTTAACCTCTTATAATTCAATAGATTTGTGAATATATCATCCAATTGATGTTTAGTGCCAATGAATTCAAAAGTGATATCACCTCTTTGATAAGGATTTCTCAAAAAGTGATGTCTCACATCAATTTGCTTTTTCCTAGAACAAGATACTCAAGTTTTAGATATGATAATAGCTCTTATATTATAAAAATTTAGAGATACATTATTGAATATATATCCATAGTCCAGTAAAATGTGTTTTATCCACAGAATATGAGCACAACAACTATGAGAAGCTATATATTCAACTTCGGTAGTGGATAATGCAACAGAATTCTATTTCATACTACACCAAGATACTAGTGACTTTCCCCAAATGTGACTTTTTCTAGAGGTTCTTTTTCTATCTAACTTGAAACTAGTAACGTCAGCATCTGAATAAGTGATCAAATCAAATGATTGTCCTCTTGTATAAAATATTCCTATATTTATAGTAAACTTGAGATATTTAAAAATCCTTTTAACAGTACTTAAATGAGATTCTTTGGGATTGGATTGAAAATGAGCACACAAACATAAATTAAACATTATATTAGGTCATATAGTAGTAACGTAGAGAGGACTCCCAATCAAATCTCTATAATTCGTTTGATCCACTGGTTTACCAGTTTCATCAACATCCAATGTACAAGTGGTACTCATATGTGTATCAATACCTTTATTACTATCCAAACCAAAACGTTTCAAAATATTTTAATTTATTTTGTTGGACTCCTCATGTGTTAATCATGTTTTAATGATCACAAATCTCATTACTGTTAATTAATCTTGATCTTTAGTGCACATCTTGCTAATGCTCTTCAAACTCAACAATAGGTTCATATCTTGTTTTTATAATAACAATTCTTATGGATGTTAATTACTCTTTACAAGTTTTATGCATAATCAAAATTCTGTCATATATTATCTCTAATGATTAACCTTAACCCATATTCTGCATATCACTGTCTTAGTCCGAATACAGTTTTTTTTCTAAGTATGCAGACACCGTGACCAGACACCGTGACCAGACACCATGACCAGACACTATGACCAGACACCGTGACCAGACACCGTTTCCATGATCACTGTGACATCGTTTCTTAAGCTTTTGTCAATATTATTTTAAATAATTCTAACGGTCATATTTTTTGTTTTTAATGCAATTAATGTTATTTAATGTTAGTTGTTGGCTTGATAGGAAATGGTATCTCGTACCTATGAAAAGGGAATCATTCCTACTGCCAAAGCTCGTGGAATATAAAGAATATTGAGCTGCATTAGAGAACACACGCACGCTTTACACGTCTCGACACATATACTATAATACATGTGAGCTCTGTACTAAACAGAAGAACAATTTGGAGCACAACTGTGAAGAACAGATTGCACGATTCTCAAAGAAGTTCCATACAAGCAATCCTACATTTCTGAATAACACACGACGAATCAAGAGACTGTAGAACACAAGCTGAACTACAACACTCTGTTTTTCAACAGAAAAAACAGAGAAGGACTCTGAAGCATTCCTGCTCAATCCAACGAGTCCAGAGCTACATCGACAATCACTAGAGCCATTTATAAACTCTACATCTCTGCTCTGTGATTCATTATTTACTTTTCGAGCAGTGTGTGTCATCTACTGTATTTTTACTCGCACACTATCTCGTGAACTTTAACTGGAGGATCTGTAAATACTCACTCAAAATCTTAGATATTTTATTTCCCACTGGGATAGTGGTAGAGGTCGTGTGTGACCTGAACAGCTGGTTTGTTGTTTTTTTATTTCCCACGAATAACAGTGGTATAGGTCTTGGACCTGGACAGTTTTTGTAAAACTGTTGTTACCCCCGATCCAGGGTGTGGATCAAATTCTTATATATATTTGAGAGTACTATGTCTCGACTTGAGATTGAAACTCTTGTTATATCTGATGTGAATCTTTTATTTAAGTTTAATGTATACTACATATATTATATTTATTCTGCTGATATTACTTTAAAATACAAAATTATTTTGAAGCTACTTTGACAGTTAGATTAGCAAGTGTTTACACTTATTGTAAATCAGTAGATTAGTTTCAAAAGTTAGTTTAGTCTTGTGGTTAAACTAACTGAGACCTAATAAATCTTTGAGAAGCTAAGTGAACATTTACAATCTGTATAAATTCACTACAGTTTAACTTATTTTCTAAATCGGGGGATTTTAACTAGACAATATTTTTAACAGAAATTTTAATTGGAACTCAATTCACCCCCCTCTTGAGTGTCCACTCTGACCAACATTTGGTATCAAAGGTTTAGTTTTTGTTTTTTTGTTCAAATATTTTTTGAAATACTCTGTTTTTCAACTGTGATTTTAGTTGCATCTTTAAAGATCTTAAATTTCTGTTAGTTCTAAATTTTTTTATCTCTTTAAATTTTCATTCTAAAATCTAGTTATGGATAATAGACTATAGGATGCTGCTACTAACAGGACACCTTTCTTCAATGGTACCAACTATGCTCAGTGGAAACTTAAAATGAAAATTTATTTACAAATCATAGGTTTTGATATTTGGACTGCCATAGAATCAGAATATAAACTTCCCACTACTGCTAGATCCACTTGGGATGAACCTAAAAAAGACTTCTTACAATAATAATTGTAAAGCCATGAATGCCCTATACTGTGCTTTAGGAGATGAAGAGTTTAACAGAATTTCTACCTGTAAAACTGCTTTTGAAATTTGGGATACCTTCGGCGTTTCTCATAAGAGAACAACCAATGTTAAGGAAATGAGACTAAATACTTATACTATTAGATATGATAATTTTAAAATGAAAACGGATGAACCTATTTCTGACATGTATCTCAGGTTTAATGAGATAGTCAATACAATGAATTCACTTGGAAAAGTAGTTCCAGCAAAGGAAAAAATTATGAGAATCTTGAGATGTTTACTAGACCGATGGAGAGGCACATATGTTTCAATCAGAGAGTCATGTGACATTCCTGCTCTACCTGTTAAAGAACTCATTGGTAAGCTTATTATGTATGAGGAAGAACTCAAGGTGAACAAAGAAGAAGAAGATGAACCTAGAAGAAGGTCTGTTGCTTTCAAATCTTCAACTTCAAAGAACAAGGATAAGGAGAAACTTCAAGCTATAAATGAGAGTTCAAGCTGTGAAGACAGTGAAGTGCTTCTGATAGTGATGTTGAAATGGCTCAAATTGCCATAAGGTTTAAGAAGTTTTATAGGAAAAAGAAATTCTTTATCAAATCAAATTACAAATGAAAGTATGACAATAAGGAACATTGGAAGAAGGATTGGAAAAAGCCAGATAAAAGTAATGAAGTTGTCTATTATGAGTGCAAAAGAAAAGGACATATTAAAGCAGACTGTCCAAAGCTCAAATTCAAGAGGAAATATGATTACAAGGATAGTAAGTACAAAAAGGCTATGAAGGCTACTTGGAGATCTTCTGAGGATAGCTCCACTGAATCTGATGTTTCTGAAACTGAACACAGAAATAAGGAAAACATGTGTTTTATGACAAACACTTATGAGGAAACCTACTTAAAGATCTCCTATAGGAAGACCTGGTACTTGGAAAGTGTATGTTCAAGACATATGTCTGGAGACTTCTCATGCTTTAAAAGCATAGTTCGGATTGATGGAGGCTTTGTCACCATTGGTGATAATTCTAAAGGGAAAATCATCGGCTTAGGCCAGATTGGTAACATTGACTCAGTATTAATTTCTAAAGTTTTATTTGTTGATAGACTTAGATATAATCCGTTAAGTATTTCTCAGTTATGTGATGATGGTTTTAATGTTAAATTTGAAAATTATTCTTGCAATGTTTTTAATTCTAAAAATTCTTTAGTATTTTCTACCCTGTGAAATGAAAATGTTTATGCTGTTGATTTAAATTCTTTAGCTAAGTAGAATATTACTTGTTTGAATGCCTTTCATAAAGAGTCTTGGCTTTGGAACAGAAGATTAGGACACTGCAATATACACTCACTTAGAAAACTTACTAGGAAGAACTTAGTTAGAGACCTACCCAAACTTGAGTTTCCAAATGACAAAGTTTGTAATCCTTGTCAAAAGGGAAAGAAACACAAAACCTCTTTCAAACCAAAGAAAGAATTCTCAAATTCTCAACCTCTCGAGTTGGTTCACATGGATTTTTTTGTACCATCTAGAGTTTCTAGCTTAAATGGGAAGCACTATGTCTATGTCTTAGTAGATGACTTTTCTAGATATACTTGGGTATATTTTCTAGCTCACAAAAGTGAAGCTTATTCTTACTTTGTTAAATACTCCAAATCTATAGAAAACCATAGTGGACTTAAGATTAAAACTCTGAGAAGTGATCATGGCTGTGAGTTTGAAAATCATGAATTTGAATCTTACTTCTCACACAATGGCTATAGTCACAATTTATCTTCCCCTAGGACACCCCAGCAAAATGGTGTAGTAGAAAGAAGGAATAGAATCCTACAAGAAATTGTTATAACAATGCTTAATGAGTATGACCTACCTGTTTATTTTTGGGCTGAAGTTGTAAATATAGCTTACTATATTATCAATAGAGTCTTAATCCGACCTGTTTGTAAAAGGATCCCTTATGAGTTGTGGAACCATAGGAAACCGAAGGTTAACTACTTCAGAGTTTTTGGCTGAAAAGTCTTTATTCTTAATACCAAAGATAATCTTGACAAGTTTGCATCCAAGAGTGATGAAGGAATTTTCCTAGGTTATTCTATCTCTAGTAAAGCCTATAGAGTTTTCAATAAGAGAACCAAGTATGTGGAAGAATCTATTCACATCAAGTTTGATGAAACTGATCCACATGAGCCTAAAACCTCTCTTGAAAATCTTGAAGATGATCTCTCTGTTTTGAACCTTAATGATAAAGTTAGTGGACCTATAGTTAAAACGTCCAGTTCTGGAAATTTTCCAGAACCTGCTTCTGTTGATTCCCAACCTGTTGATGAACCTGAAATTTCTAGCCCTACCTTTACTAGATCAACTAGAATTATGAAGAATCATCCTTTAGATGCTGTTATAGGAAATCTTGATAGAGGGACATAGACTAGAGCTTCTCTTAGAAATCAGGTTGAACATCAAGCCATCTTGTCACAGCTTGAACCTAAAAACATTGATGATGCTATTAATGATGAATTTTGGGTAATTTCTATGCAAGAAGAACTCATTCAGTTTGAACGAAATAAAGTTTGGAATCTTGTTGAAAGACCTAAGGACACTTTCACAATAGGCACAAAATGGGTGTTTAGAAATAAAGTAGATGAATCCGGAAACATAGTTAGAAATAAAGCTAGACTAGTTTCACAAGGCTATAGTCAAGAAAAAGGTATTGACTATGAGGAGACATTTTCTCTAGTAGCCAGATTAGAAGCTATTATGATTTTACTTTCTTATGCTGCACATCTAAATTTCAAACTATATCAAATGGATCTCAAGAGTACATTCTTAAATGTATATATTGTTGAGGATGTTTTTGTTGAACAACCACCTGGTTTTTCAAACCCTCATTTTCCAAATCATATTTTCAAACTATCAAAAGCTTTATATGGTTTAAAGCAAGCTCCAAGAGCTTGGTATGATAGATTAAGTACTTTTCTAATTTATAAAGGTTTTATAAAAGGAATAGCTGATCCTAATATTTTTATAAAACGAATTTCTAAAGATGTTTTAGTAGTACAAATTTATGTTGATGATATTATCTTTGGATCTTCTAAAAATTCTTTATGTACTTATTTTTCAAAAGTGATGCAAAATGAATTTGAAATGAGTTTAATGGGTGAACTTAAATTCTTTCTTGGTTTTCAAATTTTTCAAAATGATGATGGAATTATTTTAACTCAAAGTAAATATACTAGAGATCTATTAAAATGTTTTGGATTGGATAGCACAAAAAGTAGTGACACTCCCATGAGTACCACCTGTAAGATGGATCTTGATGAAAATGGTAAATCTGTTGATCAAACCACTTATAGAGGAATGATTGGAAGTCTACTCTACCTGACTGCTAGTCGTCCTGATATTATGTTTAGTGTGTGTATGTGTGCTCATTTTCAAGAAAACCCTAAAGAGTCACATTTAAATGATGTAAAGAGAATTTTCAAATACCTCAAGTATACTCCCAATTTAGGACTGTTCTATCCCAAAGGACAATCATTTGAACTAGTTAGTTATTCTGATGCTGACTTTGTTGGATATAATCTAGATAGAACAAGCTCCTCTGGAACATGTCATCTTTTAGGAAAGTCACTAGTATCATGGTGTAGTAAGAAACAAAATTCTGTTGCATTGTCAACAGCAGAAGCTGAATACATAGCTGCTGGAAGTTGTTGTGCACAAATTTTGTGGATGAAACACACATTACTAGACTATGGATATCAATTCAGACATGTATCAATAAATTGTGACAACACGAGTGCTATTAATATTTCTAAGAATCTCGTTTCTCATTCTAGTACAAAACATATTGATGTAAGACATCACTTTTTGAGGTATCATTATCAAAAAGGTGATATCACTTTGGAATTCATTGGTACTGAATATCAACTTGCTGATATATTCACTAAACCATTAAATTCTGAAAGATTAGACTACATCATTCAAGATCTTGGTATGATTAATCATAAATGAATATCTTACTGATCTTAATGTTTAAAACTTTATTGTACTTTACTTTACGGTTTTATACTTACTGTTTCTAAGTTAATGTTTTATGCTCACGGTCTGACAACTCACTGTCTCAGCGTGACTATATAAAATGTTCACTATTTCACCATGATAACTATAAACTGTCTCACTGTGATGGCTAGTTTTCTGTCTCACCGTGAGAAGTATAATAATTTTTAATTTTATTTTTACCAGTATTGCGGTAATTTTTCTTTCACTGCTATTTGATTTCCCGCGTTTGTGTTTTTATGACATTTGACATCCCCAAATGATAAAACTTAAGGGTTTCATTCGACTCATTACCCGAATTCTCTCCTGAACCATCTCTTCCCTCTCGAATGAACCTTTAGTGAATGCCAAGGATGAAGCGTCCATCTTCACCCTCGTCTGAGAAGCGTCTCTCTAAGAAACAAAGGAGGATACCGAGGATAGCTCCCGAAGGACCTCTAAACCCAAACCTGGTAAGCCATATTGTTGTACCTGAAAAAGAGGTTTGTCCTAAATGGTTGCTTTCTAGAAGATCACTAGTTTTGAAAGTTTTAAAAGAACAAGGATGTCTTGAATGGTTCACTGGACAGAATAGACCGATTTACCCGAGGCTTGTATCTCAATTCTATAAGTATGTGAAGTTCTCTTTTGAGTTTGGAGAAATATTTTTGGTGACTAGCTAGATCTATGGTCAGAAGTTCTCTTTCTCTTCAATGTTGTGGGCTGCATGCCTAAGAATTCCACATGGAGGAGTGTGTGAAGATTACCAGAGAGACCTTCCTCCAACAACTGACATCTTTGACCTAGAAACCGCTTTGGAAAATATAACTGGAAATGGAACCATGGGAAGGACCATAGCTACTGAACTGGATGGGGAGACAAGACTTTTTTTCAAGTTTGTTCAGAATTTGGTTAGTCTAAGAAAAGGATATTTTGTTGTGATGAAGTATCAGGATGTGTTCCTGCTTCACCTGTTGAAGAATGACCAAAAGATCACTCTGTGTAAGTATGTTATCAACCATATCTGTGAGCTGATCAAAGTAACTTCCAAATCCACCTCCCTATTTTATTTAAGGATGATTTCAGCCATGTTAGTGTCAAAAGGAATGGTTGGAGCGAATGAAGAAAAATTAGAGGACATTGATTTCTGCCTATCCATGCCTATCATCAGAAGGATGAAGATTAGCTGGAATCCCTGGAAAAAGCAATGGGTTGAGGATAGTGATCAACTGTATAAAAAGTTTAATCCTGTTGACTATCCAAGAAGGCCTAAGAACCTAGCTGATCCTGGTTTGGAACCAAATGAAGTGGATGAGTACTTAGAAGAAGAAGAACAAGAAGAAGTAATAGATGAAGTTCCATCTAGAGAAGAATCGGTAATACCTCCAATGGAAACAGTTCTTGTTGAAGAGGAAAGGGGTGTTATCCCTGCTGAAATACCTCAAGGAGAGGAATTTTTTGTTGAAGAGACTCTTTCTGTTGAGAAAGAAGCAAGTCTGGAAGCTTATCTAGTGGAACAATGGATTCTTGAGATTATTCCATCTGCTGAAGAAAGAATGGAAGTTTCCTTTCAGCTGGCAAGGAAAGAGTTTGCTGAAGAGATTAGGGATGATCCTGTGGATCTTATCCATGTTCCTGAACCTCAAGAATCTGAAAGCGAAGCACAAGTTGAAGGGGAGGAAACTCGAAATCTTGATATTGTGGAAGCTGGATCTGGTGAAGCTTCTCAACCTTCTGTCACTTTCTCTGTACACTCTCTGTATGTGTTCCCAATATTTTATGATGTGAATGAGTCACAGAAAGTGACTGCAACTGGAATGGATATTTCTTCTCTATTTCAACTGATGTCCTTAACTCATTCAGAACCAGAACCAGAGCCCCAACCTCAATCTGGATCAGAATCTGGGTCTGAAGATGACTCTGATCCTCAACCAGAATCTGAACCTCTACCTTTACCTGCATCCTTACCTGAGCTTCATTCCTTTGTAACCAAAGATGATCTGAAAGTTTTGGCGAAACTTTGTTAGCTGGTTTTGAGATAATTGTCTCCACTCAACCTCGCCCACTGACTCAATTAAGTCCATAAGATGCATCAATTCTCTTAGAAAATATTATCCTGCATATTCAACCAAGGATGATCTGAGAAATTCAAGAAGTACAAGTAGAGAATAAGCTGCTGAGTGCTGATGTTGAAAATCTGAAAAGTATGGTCGCAAGTCTGTAGAATGAGCTATCTGTGAGATCCGAGCCTACTCCCGTTTCTTCCCCTGCACCTGCTACTATTTCACCTGAGTCTTCTGATTCCGTCCTTACTAGGGATATTGTGTCTCAAGTTCATCCTTACCTACTATCTTTTGATGAAAATATTGGAAAAAGACACAAGAAGATGCTGGAATGCATGAGAGAGCTTGTGGAAAATCTGAATAAGCTTACAGATGAATACACTGGATGTCTGCAAAAAGTTCTGAAACAGCTCAAAGTTCTAACCGAAGCTATCAAGGCTTCACCTGCTTCTGGTCAGACCTCCACACCTGCTTTGGATGATTCTCTGCTGAGATCCATAATTAAGGAAGAATCACAGAATGCCTTCAGTGGCTTGGATCTATCTTCTTTGTCAGAAGTGATTAAGAATAGTGATAGAGCATTGGACTTGGTTAGGATCCATTCAAAGATAGACAATGATGCTCAACAAGAGATCTCCAAGAAAATAGATTTGTATCTTTCTCGGATTTTCTCTAAAAGTGACATAACAGATCACTTTAGATATCTTGTGGAAAATCTGAGAATCCCTTCGGTGACTCAAGCTTTTAAAGCTCAAGTTCAGAAACTTTCAGAGTTCACCAGATTGTGGGACAGATTTCTAGAGAATAAGGATGATTTTGAAAAGGCTATGCAGTGTGGTGGTGAAATAATTACTGATTTCATCAATCATTTGAAGTCGTATCTTCATGTGCAGAGTACTGCTATAGTTACTCCAGTTGTTGCACCCCTTAGACCTGGACTTTCTGCCTTAGCATCAACTAACATGTCAGTTAGCCAAGCCCTTTCTCAGATCCGGCCAGTCATTCTTGACCAACGTAAGCCCAGATCTTCTACTGCTCCTACTTTGGCTCCATCTGTTTTTGAAGGTCTACCCTTACCCTCATTTTCTACCTCTTCTATGCCTTCTTCTACTTCCGCACCAGCTCTTACTGCTGATAAAGGAAAGATAAAAATGGATCCCTAAAGAGTTTACCGACTATTTTTCTTTTTGATGGGATGTCATTTCTTGTTTACAGTTTGTACTTCTCTTGTACTTTGTATTATGAATACTTTATTTAATGACAACTGTCGAGTTTCATTTCCTTTTCTATACTTTTTGATAATCCCAAAAGGGGGAGAAAAACCTACGGGTATCAGTTCTATAATAGTATAAATGGGGGAGAAAAACTGCAAGTATCTGTTCTAAAAAACTGAAAGTATCTATTCTATAATGTTTTTTCTATGCTAGTATCTTTAATATTACATGTCTTTTATATTCTGCCTATATATGATATGTGATCATCAAAAATGGGGAGATTGTTGGACTCCTCATGTGTTAATCATGTTTTAATGATCACAAATCTCATTACTGTTAATTAATCTTGATCTTCAGTGCACATCTTCCTAATGATCTTCAAACTCAACAATAGGTGAATATCATGTTTTTATAATAACAAATCTTATGGATGTTAATTACTCTTTACAAGTTTTATGCATAATCACAATTCTCTCATATATTATCTCTAATGATTAACCTTAACCCATATTCTGCATATCACTGTCTTAGTCCGAATAAAGATTTTTTTTCTAAGTATGTAGACACCGTGACCAGACACAGTGACCAGAAACCGTGACCAGACACCGTGACCAGACACCGTGACCAGACACCCTGACCAGACACCGTGACCAGACACCGTGACCAGACACTGTGACCAGACACCGTTTCCATGATCACTGTGACACCGTTTCTTTAGCTTTTGTCAATATTATTTTAAATAATGATAACGATCATATTTGTTGTTTTTAATGAAATTAATTTTATTTAATGTTAGGTGTTTTCTTGACAAGAAACTGTATCTCGTACCTATGAAAAGGGAATCATTCCTACTGCCAGAGCTCGTGGAATATAAAGAAGATTGAGCTGCATTAGAGAACACGAGCGTGCTTGACACGTCTCGACACATATACTACAATACATGCGAGCTCTGTACTGAACAGAAGAACAATCTGGAGCACAACTATGAAGAACACATTGCACAATTATCAAAGAAGTTCCATATATGCAATCCTACATTTCTGAAGAACACACAACGAATCAAGAGACTGTAGAACACAAGCTGAACTACAACACTCTGTTTTTCAACAGAAAAACCAGAGAAGGACTCTGAAGCATTCCTACTTAATCCAACGAGTCCAGATCTACATTGACAATCACTAGAGCCATTTCTAAACTCTACATCTCTTCTCTATGATTCATTATTTACTTTTTGAGCAGTGTGTGTCATCTGCTGTATTTTTACTCACACACTGTCTCCTGAACTTTAACTGGAGGATCTGTAAATCCTCACTCAAACTCTTACATCTTTTATTTCCCACTGGGATAGTGGTAGAGGTCGTGTGTGACCTGAACAGCTGGTTTTCTGTTGTTTTGTTTCCCACGAATAATAGTGGTAGAGTTCTTGGACCGGGACAGTTTTTGTAAAACTATTGTTAACCCTGATCCAGGGTGTGGATGAAATTATTATATATATTTTAGAGGACTAAGTCTCGGCTTGTGACTGAACCTCTTGTTATATCTGATGTGAATATTTTATTTAATTTTAATGTATACAACATATATTATATTTATTCTGCTGCTATTACTTTAAAATACAAAATTATTTTGAAGCTACTTTGACAGTTAGATTAGCAAGTGTTTCACTTATTGTAAATCAGTATATTAGTTTCAAAAGTTAGTTTGATCTTGTGGTTAAACTAACTGAGACCTAATCAATCTTTTAGAAGCTAAGTGAACATTTACAATCTGTATAAATTCACTATAGTTTAACTTATTTTCTAAATCGGGGGATTTTAACTAGACAATATTTTTAACAGAAATTTTAATTGGAACTCAATTCACCCCCCTCTTGTGTGTCCACTCAGACCAACATATTTTATTTCATTAAAAATAATACCATTTTTATTTTGAAAATTTTGAAATCTAATGAAAAATTTGAGTTCCCACATTAAAATCATTTCAAATTCCATCTTTTATCATCATTGAGAAATAAATACATAAATAATTTTTAGACTATCCAAAAATAATGTCATCTACATAAATTTTTAAAATTAAAATAGGTCTGGAAATCCTTTTAATAAAAAGAGTAGGATCCACTATCCCTTTAGTAAAACCTTTTGAAATAAGAAAATAACTAATTCTATAATACCAAGCTCTATAAGCTTGTTGTAGACCATATAATGCTTTAGAGATGTTTAAAAATATGATTTGAAAAATGGGTATTTGTAAAGCCATGGGTTGTTCAAAAAACATATCCTCAACTATATACCCATTTATAAATTCACTTTTGACATCCATTTTATAAAGTTTGAAAATCAAATGAGCTGTATAAGAAAGAAATATAGTAATAGCATATAGTCTGGCTATAGGTGCAAAGGTTTTCTCATATTTTATTCCTTCTTCTATAAAATATCCTTGTGCAACTAATCTAGATTTTTTTACTATATTTCTAGACTCATCAACTTTGATTCTAAACACCCACTTAGTGCCTATGGTCAAAGTTTCCTTAGGTCTTTCTATTTATTCCCAAAATCTATTTCTTTGAAAATGATTTAATTCTTCTTGCATATTTGTCACCCAAAATTCATCATTGATAGAATCATTAATATTTTTGGGTTCAGTATATGAAAGAAAAGAATGATGTTCAGCCTGGTTTCTCAGAGAATCTCTAGTTGGTGTCCATCTATTTAGATCACCTACTAAAATATATAAAGGATGATTCTTGAGAGTTTTAATATCTATAGAAATAGTTGGACTATACTCGTCATGGTTTTCTACAGGTTCAGATTCAACATGCTCATATTATGCGAAATTATTAGAAATAGTTTTTTTCACTGGGTGTTCACTATCATTATCATTAAGGTCCAGAATTGACATATCTTCATCAAAATATTCAAGAGAGGTTTTAGATTCATGTGGATTAGTCTCATAAAATTTGACATGAACTAATTATTCCACACATTTGGTTCTCTTATTGAATACCTTATAGGCTTTATTAGAGATTGAGTAACCCAGAAAAATTCATTCATCACTTTTGGAATAAAATTTTTCAAATTTATCCCTAGTTTTAAGGATAAATATTGAACAACCAAAAACCCTAAAGTAATTAACCTTAGGTCTTATATTATTCCATGACTCATAAGGGTTCATCATAAGAACGTGTCTAATTAAGACTCTATTGATAATGTAACAAGATGTATTAATAGATTTATCCCAAAAATAGATAGGTAGGTTATACTCATTAAGCATAGTTTGGTTAATCTTTTAAAGTGTCTTATTTCTTCTTTCTACAACTCCATTTTGTTGAGGTGTTCTGGGATAAGATAAATTGTGATTATATCATTTATGTGAGAAAAAATATTCGAACTCCATATTTTCAAACTCACAGCCATGATTACTTCTCGAGTTCTTAATTCTAAGTCCACTATGATTTTCTATAGACTTGGAATATTTAATGAAGTAAGAACATGCTTCACTCTTGTGAGCTAGAAAGTATACCCAAGTGTATCTACAAAAAACAACTACAAGAACACTAACATAGTTCATCAGATTTAATCTTAAACTCTGGATGGTCCAAAAAAATCCATGTTAAGAAACTCAAGTGGTTGAGAAGTTGAAATTATTTCTTTGGTTTGAAAGAAACTTTGTGTTATTTTCCCTTTTGAAAAGGATTACAAATTTTGTTAAGTGGAAATTCCAATATAGGCAAGTCTATAACTAATAATTTCCTATTTAGATTCTTATGAGAGTGCACATTTTAGTATCCTAATATTTTATGTCATGACTCAGATTCCTTATGAAATGCATTTAAACAATAATATTGTTTCTTAATTAAAGAGATTAAATCAACAACATATACATTTTATTTACAAAGAACAGAGATTATTAAATCATTTTTAGTATTAAAAAAATTTCAAGAATAATTTTGAAACTTAAAATTAGATACATCATCACACAACTAAGAGATAATAAGTAGATTGTATTTTAACCCATCAACAAAAAGTACTTTTGAAATTAATATAGTATTTGGGTTACCAATTTGGCCTAAGACGATGATATTCCCTTTAGCATTATCACCAAATTTAACATGTCCACCATAAACATTATTTAGGCTCTTGAATCATGAATAGTCTCTTGTCATGTGTATTGAACATCCATTTCCCAAATACCATAGTGTTTTATAGGATCCCTTTAGAAAATTTTCATAAATAACAGATTAAGCATAGGGTAACTTTGGTACCCATATTTTCTTGTGTCCAAATAGGTTAGCATTTAAAGCTTTGGGAACCCATATTTTTCTTACAGGTTTCATATAATCAACAGATATGTTTTGAGACATGAACACTTTGTTAGGTCCTTTAAAAAAAAATTCAAAATATGTTCCATGTGATTCCCTAAAACTTATTTCTCATGTAATAATAATATTATGCTTTTATTTTTTTTTAATTTTCATGTTATCTAAATAAAAAATACAAAAAAAACACACAATGCATTTTATTTAATGAAACACTGAAGTTTTTACATTATAGAAATATCAAAAGAAAACCTTAATAACCAAAAATACCTACTAAAATCCCCATCAGAGCAACTGGGAGGCCACCTAACGCAACAACGAGACCCAGTAAATTGAGATGATCCTTCGTGTTAGTCATAATGAAAAACATCACGAATAGAACCATGAAAGTTTTACTAAGAATCAATGGAATTATGTGCACCATATTCACCAAGTTCCATTGAATTTGGAACAGCCTAATTCATGGTTTTATAAGGCCTCAATTTGACCGTTTCACTTAGGAGACTTTTTAGTTCTAATTGCTATAATTATATTCATTGGTGTTTCTGGTGGATTAAATTAAACTATCTAAGTATAATTTATTCTACATTTATTCTTCCGAAATGTATATGTTATGTATTAAAATTATAATTTTGACCTACGCTTAGCGTGATTTTAAAATGAGGTGAAGATTTCAAACACCTTTCAAATATTTCCAATGTATTATAGATATTTTCATTCTTAATTATTAAACAAGGTCTTAACTAAATTATGTATTTGATTTTTATAATACTAGTAGAATGTTTTCATTATGATGTATTAAATTTTAATTTATAACTTTGTGTTTAAAACATTAGTGTTTATAAATCTAGGTGAAATACTAGTTTGAAAGACACCTATATATGTGTATGGAAACCTAGTATTATAGTTAAAAAAATATACCCACAAGGGTCATCCCTCTTGCTGGGCCGAAGGAGGAATCACACGCTAGGATGTCGAACCCGGCCTTCAGCCTCAGCACAATCCGGCTAATGGGTGTGTGTGCACGCACTTGAATCACACACATGGTAACCAAAGTGTGCCATTGTGTGGGGCTAGACGACGGTAGGTGTGGGTGCAGAGCACACCTACAGAACCCAGTATGGGGAAGTACCAGGAGGGTGGAGGGAGTAATCTGAGCTTATTTGCAGAGTCATGGTCTTATAAAGAAGCTGCAAAGGCTCCCACTATTTTAATGTGGGACAAAGAAAATCCGCCAAAATCAAATCATGGCCGTTGGATCACGTCGTGAGCAATATGAACCATTGGATCAGTCCGGCTATAGATCCTCAACAGCTACAGATACCCTCTTCATTTTTTGTGTTTCATCCGATCCATCACGGATCTAATCTTGGTCGTTCGAGTCTTTTTAAAACACCATGTTGTCCTGATTCATCCGATCACACCCAATCTAATATAGATTGTCCATCTCTTTTAAAATCTGTGGAATCACCTCCACTGTTGGATCTTCCCTCAGATAATCTCTAACGTCCATTCTTATTTCGGAATTTTTCCCCGCAACCCCTATTTATTCCTCCCACATGCATAGGACCAGAAGCCTTTTACTCTGCCTTTTCACTTGTTTACGACCCACGTGACTCCTCCCATCACCATCTGAGGCCTTCTTCCTCTCATTTTTCACACGACCGACTCACCCTTGGTCATTTAACATACCGAGTGGGCCTCTCTTTTCCATAAAGTGTCCTTAATGTTTTTTATATTTTTGTATAATATAATTTTCACCCCATTCCCTCAGTTGTTCTTCTTCTTCTCAAGCCTCCAGCAAGCTTCCCCGAGCCTCTCCTCCTCCCTCGAATTAGGTAAAGGAATATGTTGTCTCGTTTTATTGTTATTTAATGTATATACATATATATGTATACTCATATAAATATATATATAACCATGCAGTTTAGATAAAAGTTTCTCTTATTCCCAATTCTAGGTCCTCTGGATTTGGTTTTATGCAGTATTATGAACATGAGGGATTATATTACACATGAAAACTAATTTATATACTTTTTATATATATGTTTATTTGTATAAAATTATATGTAGTTAAGAGTGTGACCTACCCATTTCCTTCTAATGGTGATAGCTTTACCCTACATGATGATCTTAACCCCTTAATATGCAATGGTGTGTGTGATATCGAGGTTCTATATGTGTATAAGTATATATAATTATATATAGGAAACATTATATATACGGTTTTATAATAAATGTATAAATGTATTTCATAAACAACATTTTATAATTAATGACACGATTTGAATTTAATACATCATTGATTAACTAATATCCCTAATGGGTTAAAAGCATGTAAGTTTCATTAAATAATGATTTAGGAATCCTTTATATACACTTACATGGTTATATATAATAATATGGTTTATTTAACTCATCTATTGGACCAGTTTTAAGAATTTCAACATTGAACTTCAATGATTAATTTATGTTTTTGATAAACTTGTAAGTGTCAATTAATTTTGGGGTAAGACCCTTATGTATACTCAGTTATACATGTAAGATATGTATGTTTACATAAGCATATATATATATATATATAAGTTTTTTAATAAATAAAACTCTTAAATTTCACATTATGATTTTAAATTTAATGACTCTGGTTAATTGATGTGTCCAATATATTTAAGTCATATGGGTATCATTAGATTTTTGGTTTAAACCCTTTAATACATAATGTATTTTTGGTTTTTTGAATTTATCTGTACACATATAAAATTTGATCCTCAATTTTATTTATAATTTTTTAATGATTACTATGAAATAATAAAAAATGTTTTTTCGAAGTATGAGTGGTTTTTATATACAACACTTTATATACACCCTTGTGTATAAATAGATTTACACAAAACTAAACCCTAATTTTGGATACTCCAAATATTATACTTTTGATGCATTTAGTATTAAGGGATAATTCATGAGTATAACATTTCGGGTTCTCTACTCTTACACACATATGTATGAATCGCTTATTTTCATATATATTAAATGGAATTAGTTATGGTTGAGTTTCATGCTTTACATTTTTAACATTATGTATACCCTTGTGATGTGTTATACAAAAGCATAATAGTAATAAATGTTTTATTATCTATGAGTTTAATACCCTATAAGAAATATTTGGTTTATTGTTTAATTAATTATGCATCCAAATGAAATTCCAATATGTATTGGTTAATAACGTTTTAGAATTTAAGGTTATCATGGTATGTGACAAAACTTGTATTTCTTTTAGTATATTAGTCATCATCACATAATTCATAATCTACTTATCAAACTTACCATTAAATGAAATAGCCTTGCAGTTAATATTTTTTGTAATTAACACTTATATGCCTTTTTTGCTAAATATATGTAAATGATAAAGAATGTAATTAAAACTATTTTGAACTTTTATGGAATTATGAATTAGATTTTCCAAGGTGGTAAGGGACACATTGAATAATATGAAATATGAAATTAAATGTTCAATGTGGTATGGGACACATTGAACCTATGACCTAACCTGGCATATGAGGAATGTATTGGACATTGTACGTGTTGGGTGGGGACTGTTATAGCCATGCTGTGCAACGATGGGTCTCATTAGACAAACTACGGTCTTGGCACAAGGCCTTGACCAAATGATTATTTATGGTCTTGGCACAAGGCCTTGAAGTTATGGTTATATTGTCCTGCATTATACATTCCCTCATTATGTTTATGATAACAAATTAAGCAAGTGAATATTTGAATAGTTTAATATCTGTGGTTAAGAGCCAGTACTTTTGATTATTAGAAGAAGTAAATGTTTATGAAATGATGTTTATTCATCACTCAGAGAATTCATTATCCAGTTAATACTTGTAGTTATTAATGAATGAAATTGAAGTTAATATTATGTGCAACTCTGATAATGTTTTACTTGTAGTTACAAATTTTGTACTTTCATATTCACATGTCATACCTACTATAGTTAGAATGTATCTTACTTATTATTTTGAATAATCATGCTTATAATTGAATCATGTTGATTTTAACTCTGTTAGAATTCCTTGAAATGTGCTCTTATAATTCTTAGATAATTGATATGTTATGAAAAATGTGTTTCAGCATTTCATAAGATAATGTTTTATGGGAAATTTCAAAAGAATGTTTTCAAAAGTTTTAATTGGTAAATTATGTTATTTTAAAACACATTTCTGGGAATTCGTATGCTCACCATATGTTTTTTAATAAAAAATTTAAGGTATCAGTTTTTACCTGAAGAAGCATGTTGGATGTAGTCGGTTTCCCAGATCATGAACCGTAACGATCCTATATATGGGACATGATGCGTAAAATATCAGTGCATGTTTTTTGTAAAAAATTAAACATCATGTTTTAAGGCCCCAACTCTAGGTATTCTAGAGTTGGGCTTTTACAGTTGGTATCAGAGGTTCAATTTATATAACTCTAGAAAACTAGAACTAAACAAATAAAAAAATACTTAATAATTACTAAGTATGATGTTTTCTTAATTTTCAGAAGGAAAACAAAAAAACCAGTCTATTGTCTCTTCTTATTGAGGCTCTAAAAACCATAGTTTCCATAGCCATCCACAAAAACTTTGTAAACTATACAACCATTCATATGACATGCCAACACCTCTACGACGTGTCAAACTCTGCCCATGTACTTCAAATCCACCATGAAGCAGGTTTAGACTACTTATTTATGATGAAAATCCAATTTCCATCATACGAATGTTGGGGAAAGTACTTCAAGGGTCTTTTTAGATTCTTTAACATAGAATAAGGCATCTAGTTTCTCATGGTTTTCCAAGAAGACGCGGTATTGGGTGACCTCCACACAGTATATATGTGCCAAATCCTGTCCTATGGACATTATGGTCACATAATTTACTTAGAAATCCTTGAAATTGAGGCCTTTAATTATTTATATAGACATCATGTACATACTGATGTATCTCGGCTTTAAAACTCTCATGTCAAACTCTGGAGACACCAAATTTGTACCCATGAGATTGAACCAGACAACTCGGGTTGCATTTGGTTCAAGGAGATCAAGAGTTTCGAAATTTTTTTGCAGATTCTTATAACCGGGAACTGGGGAAACCTTTAGTCCTGGGTGTTGTGTACCAGTTGTTTTATAAAAATACAATTTTTTATTTCTTCTTTCTACTACCTTTTCAGTGTTTTTGTTTTTGGATAAGTTTCACTAATATGACTTTCATGAATTTTTTTCATATTGAAAGACAAACCCATATCTTATTTCTTCTCGTTGAGGTACTATAGGACATTATGTTCAAAACATGTGTGGAAGAATGCCTTTCCTTTGAAAACCTAAGAAGAACATGAAAACATATTTACTAGGAATCAAACAATCCATACATTCTCCTCTCTGGCCAATATATTTCTTATATCTACCATTTCATAGCCACTATTCAACTCACTAAGTATAGGTGAAGGGGAAAGTACCATGAATGTATTTCTCTATGATTCACACTATCCCATAACTTCACTTCCAGGCCAAGGTTTCAAGAGGCTTCCTTAGAAGGGAACCTTTATGTAGCCTACATGCACCAGATCCTGAGCTTCAATTTGTATGACCATGTCTATGACATTAACATTATCGAACAAGAGACATTCCGATGAGTTCTTAGAGGGTTTGTCTATTTAGACATCTCTGAACTTTATACCATTCGAGCCTCCCTCTGGAATCCCAGGTGGTCAATGCATTAGTTTAACCCATACTGTCCAATGTGTTTCTGGGCCAAGGAAGCGGAATAATTGAACACCAATTTGGGTATTCAGCTGACCACACCTAAGGATCCTCCACGATGGAGGATGTGGTGAAGAACATTAGAGAGTATCTTTTTAACAGGGTTATATGAAATGAATTTCAAGGAAAAAATTCTTTGTAGGGGTAATAATGTGATGCCCCAAAACATATTTCTCATGTAATAATAATATTATGGTTTTATTTTATTTAATGTTCATGTTATATGAACCAAACATACAAAAAAACACACACGGAATTTTATTTAATTAAACACTGAAGTGTTTAAATTACTGCAAGATAAAAGGAAACCCATACTAACAAAAAAAATACGTACTAAAAATCCTATCAGAGCCACTAGGAGGCCAAATAACTCAAAAACGAGACCTGTTAAATAGAGAAGATCCTTTGGGTCAGTCGGAAAGAAAAACATCACAGCCAGAACCATGAGAGTTTTACTAAGAATCAATGGAATTATGTGCACCATCTTCAACAAGTTTTCTTGATTTTGGAACACCCTAATGCATGATTTTATTAGGCCTCAATTTGACCATTTTCCATAGGTGACTGTTTAGTTATTACGACTATAATTATAGTCATTGGTATTTTTGGAGGATTAAATTAAGCTATCTAAGTATAATTTAGTATTCTTTTTTTCTTCCAAAATATTTTAGTTATGTATTGAAATTGTAATTTTGAGTTATGCATAGACTGATTTTAAAATTAGGTGAGGATATCAAACTCCTTTCAAATATTTCAAATGTCTTGTAGATGATTTCATTATTAATGCTCAAAAAAGATTTTAGCTAAATTATGTCTTTGATTTTTATAATACTAGTATAAAGTTTTTATTATGATGTAATAAATTTTAATTTATAACATTGTGTTTGAAAACATTAGTGTTTATAAAACATGGTGAATTATTGGTTTGAAAAACACCTATATATGTGTAGGGAAACCTAGTATTGTAGTTAACAAAAAATATACCCACAAGGACTGTCCCTCTAGCCAGGCCGAAGGAGGCAGCACGCTCTAGGTGGCCAATCCTAGCCTTTAGCCTCAGCACAGGCTAGCCAGTGGGTATGTGTGTGTGTGCGCTTGATTCACGCACAAGGGAACCCGAGTTTGCCACCATGAGGGGTGGCATAGTGGCAAGGGTGGGCGTAGAGAACACCAGCAGAACCTGGTATGGGGAAGTACTAATAGGGGGAGGGAGTAATCTGAGCTTATTCTCAGAGTCTCGAGCTTATAAAGAAGTCATGGAGTTTCCCTCTGTTTCGATGAGGGATAAAGAAAATCAGCCTGGATCCAATCTAGGCTGTTGGATCACACCCCACATGATCTGAAACATTGGACTATTCCATCTATTGATCCTTAGACACCTCGAATATCCTCCACTTTTTTTGTGTGCTGTCAGAGTCTTTTTAAAACACTACATCATCCAAAGCTGTCAGGTCACACATGATCTAATCTGGATTGTCCGTCTCTTTTAAAATCTGTGGACTTATCTCCACCACTTGATCTTCTCTCAGCTAATCTCCATCGTCCATTCTTTTTTCGGATTCTCTCCCCATTGCACCATCTTCTTATTCACGAGTGCACTGGACCAATAACCTAAAACTCTACCTTTTCTCTTGTTTTCCACACCCATGACTCCTCCCATCATTATCTGAGGCCTCCTTTCTCTCATATTCTACAATACCAACTCACCCTCAGTCATTTAAAATACTGAGTGGGCTTTGGTTTTCCAGCAAGTGTCCTTAAAGTATTTTACATTTTTGTATAATATAATTTTCACCCCATTCCCTCGGTTTTTCTTCCTCTCCTCAAACCTCCAGCAAGTATCCATGATCCTCTCCTCCTCCCTCAAATTAGGTTTGGGGATATATTGTCTTGTTTTATTTTTAATAAAGTTTTATACATATATATGTATACTCATATAAATATATATATAACCTTACAGTTTAGATAAAATTCTATCTTATGCTCGATTATGGACCTTCTGGATTATGGGTTTAAGCAGTATTATGAACATGATGGATTATATTACTCATGAAAAACTTATTTATGTACTTTTTATATATACGGTTATTTGTATATATGTA
The DNA here is from genome assembly GCA_963277665.1 of Viscum album. Lineage (NCBI taxonomy): Eukaryota > Viridiplantae > Streptophyta > Magnoliopsida > Santalales > Viscaceae > Viscum > Viscum album. The sequence goes on from OY728127.1 coordinate 609,505,254, forward strand.
TATATGGTTAAGAGTGTGACCTACCCATTTTCTTCTAATGGTGAGACCATTACCCTACATAATGATCTTAACCCCTCAACATGCAAGGGTGTGTGTGATGTCGTGGTTCTATATGTGTTTACGTATATATAATTCTATATAGGAAAAATTATATATATGGTTTTATAAGAAATGTATAAATTTATTTCATAAACAAACTTTTGTAATTAATGGAATGATTTTCATTTTATACCCCTTTGATTAACTAATATTCCAAATGGATCAAAAGCATGAAAGTGTAATTCTAAAATGATTTAGGAATCTATTATATACACATACATAGTCATATATAATTATATGGTTTATTTAACTCACCTATTAGACCAGTTTTAAGACTTTTAACCTTGAACTTCAATGATTAATTTATGTTTTTGATAAACATTTTATTGACAATTAATTTTAGTGTAAGACTCTTATGTATACTCGGTTATACATGTAAGATATATATGTTTACATAATCATATCTATATAAGTTTGTTTAATAAATAAACCTTTTAAATTTCACATTATGTTTTAAAATTTAGGGACTCTTGGTAATTTATGTGTCTAGTATATTTAATTCATATGGGTGTTATTAGATTTTTGGTTTAAACCCTTTAATACATAATATATTTTTGGTTTTTTGAATATATGTGTATACATATAAACTTGGATCCTCAATTTTATTTATAATTATCCAAGTATTCTTAAGAAAGAACAAAACATGTTTTTTTCGATTTATGAGTGGTTTTTATATACAGCTCTTTATATACCCCCTTTTTTATAAATAGATTTACACAAAAATAAACCCTAATTTTGGATAATCCAAATATTATACTTTTGAAGCGGTTAGTATTTATGGAGAATTCATGAGTATAATTTTGGGGGTTTTCTAATCTTACATACATATGTATGAATCACTTAGTTTAATATATATTAATTGGTATTAGTTATGGTTGTGTTTCATTCTTTCCATTTTTAACACTATGTATACCCTTGTGATGTGTTATACTAAATCATATTAGTAATAAATGTTTGTGTATCTAGGAGTTTAATTCCCCACATAAAGTATTTGGTTTATATTTTAATTAATTATGCATCCAGATGAAATTCCAATATGTATTTATTAATAGGGTTTTAGAATTTAAGGTTGTCGTTATATATGAAATAACATGTATTTATTTTAGTACATTATTTGTCATCATATATTCCATAATCTTCTTATCATACATACCATTCAATTACATAGCCATGCAGTTAATAGTTTTGTAATTAACACTTATATGCCCGATTCACTAAATATATGTAAATGATAAATAATGTAATTAAAACTCCTATGATCTTTTATGGAACTATGAATTAGATTATCCAAGGTGGTGTGGGACACTTTGAATAATAAGAAATGAGAAATTAAATGTTCATAGTGGTATGGGACACTTTGAACATGCAACCTTACTTGGAATTTGACTAATGTATTGAAAATTGTATGTGTCGAGGGGGGCCGCTACATCCCCTCGGTGTATCGGTAGGTCTAATGATACAAACTACAGTCTTCGCACAAGTCCTTTCCACAATTATTATTTACGTTCTTGGCATGAGTCCTTGACGTTATGGTTAAATTTTCCAGCATTATACATTCCCTCATTATGTTCAGGATAATTAATTAACCATGTGAATATTCGACTAGTAGAATATCCCTGGTTAATAGAAAGTTTTTAGGAGTATCAGAAGATTTAATTTCTTATAGAATGACATTTATTAATCACTCAGAGAATTCATTAGCCAATTACAGCTTACAGTTAGTAATGAAATAAATTGAAGTTAATAATATGTGTAACTCTGATCATGTTTTACTCTTAGTTATAAATTTTGTAATTGCATATTCACATTTCATACCTACTACTGTTAGAATGTCTCTTACATATTACTCTGAATAATCATTCTTGTAATTGAATCATGTTTCCCTTTTAATTCTGTTTTTATTTTTTTGAAATGTAATCTTTTAATTCTTAGATAATTAATATATTATGATAAACGTGTTACAACATTTCATAAGATAATTTTTTATGGGAAATTTAAATAAATGTTTTCAAATGTTTTAATGGGTATATTATGTTATTTTAAAAAACTTCACTAAGAATTCATATGTTCCCCCTATGTTTTTAAATAAAAAAATTTATGTATCAGTTTTTAGCTAAAGAAGCATGTTAGAAGATGCTGGTTTCCCATAACCTGAACCGAAATATCCTTTATATGGGACGTGATGTGTAAAATGTCAATGCATGTTTTTTTGTAGAAAATTACACATCATGTTTTATGGAACTGGCTCTGGCTATTCTGGATTTGGGCTCTTACAGTCCAGAACTTGAACTAGCAGTGAACTGTCCCAATTTTGGGAAAAATTGTTCTTAATAATCTCTCTATGTCCTAGTTGATATCCTAATGAGTTTTCTATTTGGGATAAAAAAAATTTCATAGAAACTGAATCAAGATATCCCTAGTAGTAGTAAACTTCTCAAGATCACTTTTTATTTTCTCATTTCATACTTTTAGTTCAGTATTTTCTTTTAACAACTGAGAAATTTCTTCTTCTTCTATATCCAATTCATAGTTATAATTGGAATTTAATTAATGTTGCTTTTTCAATAATTTATATTTATCCTTGTGTTCCTTAAATATAACCTCAATCATTCCAAAATATTCAAACAGTTCATCATTAGTCATATTTTCATCATTATTTGATTCACTCGCATTCCTATAATAGTAATCATTATGTATAAGAGAATTGAGTGTTACCTCAGATGTTTCTGTTATGAAACATAGGCATCCATGATTGTTAATTTCAGTATGAGAAGTGTTAGATCCACTGGAGCTGTATTTTGAAGCACTCCAAGTATATTTCATAGCCATTTTATTTCCCTTTCCCTTATCTTCATATTTCTTCTTAATCTTCATCTTGGGCAAATCAACATTCACATGACCATTTAGTTTACACTCATAACAGATTATCTGATTTTTGTTGTCATTCCATTTTCTTTCCTTTTTTCAATGTCCTTTCCTATCATACTATCCTTTGTAATTTAACTTTTTTAGTAAATTCTTCTTTCAGTGGAAATTTTTGACCCTTCTAGCAAGATGATCCATCTCATAATCATTTTCAAAATCTAAATCTTCACTGGCGGAACTATCTATAGAAACGTGAAATTTTTCACTGTCTTTGCTCTTTGAGGTATCATTCATGAATTCTACAGATTTCTTTCTTGGTCTTTCATATGCTTCTTTATTAACTTTAATATATTCCTCATACATCATGAGTTTTTCAATTATATCCTTCACTGGTATCCTGATTATGTCATAGGATTCTGAAAAGGAAGCTGTTGTTCCTCTCTATCTATCAGCTTGGAATCAAAGAAATATCATAATCCAATCCTTGTTGTCTACTGGTTTCCTATGCTTACTCATGTTATTTACTATTTCATTGATCCTGAGATACATTTCAGAGATAGGTTCAACAGGATTCATTTTAAAATTATTATATTTAATCTCATTTCTTTAAAATTGGTTGTTCCCTAAGTGGAAACATCCAAAATATCCCAAATTTCACATGATGTTTTACAAGAAGATATTCTATTGAATTATTTGTCACCTAGAGCACAATACAAAGCATTCATTGCTTTAAAATTATTATTATATGTAGATTTAGTCAACTGAGACCATGTGTCCCTTGCAGTAGCAGGTAATTCATGTTGTTCTTCAATTGTGTTCCGGATTTCAGGACCCATGCTCTCTAGATACATTTTAATTTTCAATTTCCACTGAGAATAGTTAGTACCATTATTGAAATGTGTCATGTTAGTAGTTGAATCCTCAACACGACTATCCATAGTAAATTAGAATTTATTGAACTAAAAATTTAGATATGATGGAAATTTTTAAGATCTTTATGATACAACTAAAATCATAGTTGAAAATAGTATGAAAATATTGAAAAACAATTTTGTGGTAGAAATAAAAACTACACATCTGATAAAAAATGTTATTCGGGGTGTAATCTCAATAGGGGTGTGTATTTAGTTCCCACTTAAAATTATTTTTAAAAACATTATGATAAAATCTGAAATTTGAAAGCAACCAAGTTAATTAAGGAATTATAGATATAAATGTTCAATTCTTCAACAAGTTTCTCAAATCATGATTAGTCCTTAATTGAATCATTTTAAAACACATATCCATCTTTGGAAACTATATTATTAAATTAAACACTTATACACACCAACCAAAACTATCTATCTAAGTGAATATAAAATAGTTTTCACTTTTGAAATTATAAGCAGTAGAAAATAAAAAAACAAGGTATTACAAAATATTGTATACATCAGAGTTAAACAAGAGGTTCAGTCTTAAGCCGAGACTTAATCCTATCCACTTGGTGATCACCTGCCACCATGTAGTTTATATTAACAATAAACATGATACAAAGCCTGTATTGGGCTTTACAATAGTTTTCACAAATTTTCCAAGGCTTACACCGTCTACCATAGTTGTTCGTGGAAACAATACACAACAAGGCCACGCATGGCCTCTTCCATGGTTACATGAGGGAGAGAAAGTGTAAGTAATGATTGTTTTGAGGATTATTAGGATCCTACAGTTCAAGCACAAGAGATGGTGTGTGTAAAATAAAAACACACACTTCTCAAAAATGTATGATAAATAGAACAATAGAGCTAATGTTATACAGATTCAGTTTATAACGCTCTATGTGTTTTTAGTTCAGTTCTGGACTCCATGGAGTGAAGAAATAGCTATTTGAGTCTTTCCCTAAATGTTGTCTCCAAAACAGAGTGTCGTAACTCCTGGTTCAAGCTTCTAGATACTCAAGTTTTCTCTGTTTTGGTTTAAAAGATATTTTTTGAAGCACTGAAGAAAGTCTTGAATTTTTTCTCCCAAATGATCTTCATGGAGCACTTGGGTTCATAGTGTAAGTGATGACATTCTCCATGTTCTTCAGATCTAGCTTATAATGTTCCTCGATCATGCCTCCATCATCTTATCAACCTCGGACTTTTATTTTATATTTGAGGTCTGACAATAGGAATAAGAAAACCACATGCACTATTCCTCGTACGTCATACTATATCCAAATACGATCTCTGGATATGTCTACAATCATCATTAATTAATGTCAGAAGCATTAAATTTATCAAATATGACCATTATAATAATCTTAAAAAATTGAAAATTTATGGAGTAGAAGAGAAGGTATCGGTAGACTGGTAGTGGTAGCCTTCTCAATGGTAGGCTTAATTGGTAGTCTTCATCAGTATCCTTGTATCAGTAATCATTAGTGGTAACACTAAAATAGTAGCCTTTGAGCGGTAGACTCGTAGAGGGGAGCTCGAATTGATAACATAGCGGTGAGGTTCCTCATCGGTAACCTCTATTGGTAACCTCTATCGGTAACCTCCTTCAATAACCTTCTAGAGGTAACCTTCCAACATTATCCTTCCACCGGTAATTTTTATTGGTAACCTCGCTTGGTGACCTCGATCAGTTACCTTCCCTTGGTAGTCTTAAAGTGATAACCTTCCAGCAGTAACCTTCCAACGGTAACCTCTTAGAGATGTTTTTCACTATAAACATAATCGAAAGAGTAGTGAGATTAAAAATACAGAGTTATTACCTGATAGAAACTATATTAATGAAACATTATTATCAAATAAAAGAAACATGATTTTGGATTTTCATAATAGGAGAGTCCAAGAGATAGAAATCATTTATGGGAGAAGTTTAATCTCATGAAGTTCACGACCCAAACTATGTATACTGAACCACCCCCTGAAATTCTCACCATTGCACACTTTACACTTAGGGTTTTATATGGTGTATTAATAGGATATGTATCAATACCTTAATAAAATGAATATTTATATTGTATATAATAATTAATATGTTTTAATTTTATTATTGTTACTTTATAAATGATTTTAATTTTTAGTCAATATAACAAAAATTGCATTTTCATGTAATATTCTAATTCAATTACGGAATTTATTTTCATTTATTAATGTATTTTTGAAATAAATAATGTTTTATTAAAATATTTATAATAATTAGTTTTTATTAAACATAAATGATATTTAATTAAAATCTAATAATTATAAGGGTTCAAATACTATTATTCTCAAAAAATTCAGCATTTCCCAATAAATATCGATTCTTATTTTAAAAGAGAAAATGAATATATTTATAAAATTATTTATATAAAATGAATATTTTTTTTAATCAAAATTTTTAATTTTTTAAATTGTGAATTTTTCATAATTTACTGAGGTAGTAGAATTTTCAGGTAAAAATTAAATACTGTATAAATATATGAGGACCCAAATGTGATGTAATAAATTATATAAATTAAATCCAAAACCAAATATATATTTTCAATTTATAATAATGAGATTTTATGTTCATTTTATTAATTTATAAAAAATTTATAAATCCCAAAAACATTTTATATATTTACATTTCATTAGGAGTATGTATCACTTCCACATAAGCAAGGGAATTATTTGAATATGTTTGGACCTTGGCCTCATAATATAATTAAAACCACCACCATTTGGTGGAAACCTATAGAAAAAACATGGTATGGTTTTTGGTATTGGATATTTTATTATATAAATTTCAAAACCTATGTTTGATAAATAATAAACAAATCCTCACCCATTTCTTATAAAAACCCACCAAAGATCCCATTTATATTAAAAAATAATCCATGGATCGTGTACTTATTCTTCCCTCCCCACAATATTTTCCTCCAAATTTCCCTCAAGATCTCAAGAAGCTCCTACCAAGAATTTGGAGTCACATTTTTTATGTAAGGGTGTGATGCCCCAAAAATCTAAAGTAAGAACCTTGTATTCGATAGTTTGTATAACATGTGATACTAAGCCTGTAAGGTAATATAATATCCAAATACATTATAATATATATAATATTTAAAATATATTATATATATTTCAATGCATGAAACACTAGGTTAGTGTTCATTATAGGAAAGAGAAGCCTTCCTCGATATCTTGTGTTACAAGAAAGATAGACCATCCTCGATAGCTTGAGTTATACGCAAGACCATGTTTCACCAAACAACGATATATTATTAAAATATTATTATTTAATATAATAATATATAATATTGAATTTATAAATAATATTAAATAACATATTAACATATATGGTTTGTATAAATATAAAATGAATTCATGGGTTTCCAATTAATGGGAAATGAAAATAAGAACCAATTATATGTAAAAAAGAAATATTATTATTTTTATGCTTCCAAAGGAGAATTATATTAATAAACATAAATTATTAAAATTATTTAATTTTTTTAATGAAATATATATTTTATATTTTCAGTTAAATATTTTTGAAATTCATCCATCTGTTTTTAAATTAATATTATATGAACAAGCCCAATTTTATACATAAAAACCTATATTTTTATAATGGAAATTTAATAGTGTTTTAATGAAAACCCCATATTAAATATGAATTTTGAAACATTTATTGATTTAATATTTAAAAATAAACATCCTTTTTAATGATAAATATAAAAATTAGGTTAGGATAAATTTTTGATATTTTTCTAAGACATTTCATTTTTTAAATGAATAGTTAAAAATACCAAATTTTATTTCCAAAATGATTATTCATCTAATATATTTATAAGGTTAAATTAATCATTTAAATTTTAAAAATAAAATAATTAGATAATACTTTTATTAATTAATACAATTTATTTCATTGGAATAAATTTCACTTTGAAATTGACTATAAAAACATAGTAAACATTAGGATGTTTTTACTTTATAAACAATCATTTTGTCCCGCCTGTGGGTGAATTTTAAATTAATTAAGAAAGTTATATTATTATAATTTGAAAAAATGGAATAAATATTTTTTATCATAAAAATTTATAATTTATAATAAACCAAAATTTTTTGACCAAAAATATTATTGAATGTGATTTAAATAAATTTTAATGGTTAAGGTTAAATTGAGCTTAATTTTGGACTAAACCTTAAATTTAAGGCCTAAACGTTCTATAAAATTTTCCAAGACCTATATGATGGAAATATTTAGAAAATATACTCTCTTTGATCGAAATTTTAAAATTGTTGGTTATTATTTAAATAGGTAAATCTTTTATTGAATTCTATTGACAAAATATTACCAGAGTGCCACTTATCCTCCATAATAAAAGGACCTCTCCTCCTCCCACTTCCTCAAAACACTAATGCCAAATTGGATCAACTAATCTTGGCCCATATAGAACCCTAACATCCGTATCCTCATCCTAGAGTCCTAACATTGGAAGTAAACCAATACAAGGAATATTTTTGTTAAAACTAAAAGGAGTTTCTCGATTAAGATGTAACATATTTTCCTATGTTTTTTAGTTTTCTTTCATTAACCAACCCCTCCACACTTATTATTATATGCCTGTATAAAAACACAACTTTAATAAATTTAATACATTATTTTATGATATTATTTCAACCTAAACTTACACACACTTCCATCTAATGGGTAATGGAGATATAGTTTCTCTGTACATTGAACTATTACCTCACAAACTGATGATTGTTTATTTTTATTTTGCCACCTATCATGGTTTCCATTATGATGGAAACTATTTATATATTTTATATATTGTATTTATAACTTCCTAATACATATTTAATTATTTTACAACACATGTAATTATACATTCGAATTTATGTAAAAATGATAACTTCGTTTGAGGATGTGTGGACTACCGCCCCCTCAAAGCGATGAGATTCGTTCACACGATCCATGGAATTTATAAAGGATGATTATAATTAAACATATAATACATAGATATAATATTTATGATATTCATGACATAATTAACTTTAATTATATAAAATATATATATATATAATTTTCATTATTAACCTTTCATAAACTTAAAAAGTGATAATGTCGTTTATGGACGTCTGGACTATCGCCTCCTCAACACGATGGGATATATTTTACATCAAAATAATTATATATAATAGTATATATGATTAAATAACATGGAATTTATGATATAATTATCATTATGTAAATACATTGTATAACTTACCTTCTTTCTATAAGGATCACTAAAGAATGAGAACTCTACAAACGCGTTTGTACGGCCTACCTGCTCCTTGAACATAACGTTGATTCAATTTTCATAACGATATCTAATGATTGTTTTTAAAAGAATAATTTATTTATTAATATGATTATTATTTCATGATTATTATTATTTATATGTTATATAATGACCCCTTTGACTATAGTTGACCTACCAAAGTTATTTTAGACACATAAACAGAAATTAATCAAAACACATGAGTTAAACATTATTGTTTAAGTAAAACTATAAAACACTAAAAAAATTAATATAAAAGTAATTAAAAACATGGAAAATGTTTATAAATAAAGAATATAATTAACATACTTTTATTATAATGAATGTTAAAGGATGTCACCCCGAAAGGAAATTCATGTTAAGATATTCTCATCTCAATTTTTATATATGTTAGATAAATTTCATGTTCACCACTTACATATTTTTTGTTGTGTATATAATGCATATTTTGTTATATTATGTCATGAATACCCTTAAAATAATGGTATTTTGAACCTTAATTTAATTTTATTACATAGTGAGTATTATTATATAAAATCCTTCAATGTGGTATGGGAAACTACGGAATGTTTAAAGATTATTTTCCTCAAAAATAACATTAATGATATTTCAATGCTAATTCCATTTGAGGAAATTATATAACCCAATCCCAAGAAACCATTTCATTATTGTCTGTATATTAATTTCCATTTTCAAATATTAGTACCATTTTACCCATTTTTTAACTTAAAAGGGTGTAGTTTTTTTAAGAAAACTGACATTATTTCTCTCTTTAGTTGGAGAACCTCTTTTCATTTAAAAATCATATTTTATTAAGAAAAATCAAAAATAGCTTAAAAATTATTCAGTAATGAATTTTTCACCCATTTTTCTAATAATTTTTTCAATAGAATCTTTTAATATCTTTTTGAAAAATCCATTTTTCTAACCTTTAAATGTGTAAAAGGAATGTTTTTTTACCTTGTATATCTTGTACAAATTTTCCCATTTTCTTATCTTTATATAAATCCATGTGATGTTTAGATGAATTATATTTAATGATAATATTGTAAAAAATGGTTTTCAACGAAATGGTTTTTCAAAAGCTTTTTCATAATGAAAGGATATTTTCCCCAATAATGTTTTTAAGATCTATTTATAAAATTTTCATTCATTAACGACAACAACCCTTTATTTTACTCCACATGGGTTTTTTTATTGATATTATCCTTATTTTTAATTTGTATGTTTAATTAATGATTTTTCAAGGATTGTATTCACATTAACTTCCTTTATTCGATTTTGAGCCCCCTTAAAATATTCAATCTCTTATTTCCATTGATCATTGAATTTTCCCCAAATTATCCATTTAATTTATCAGTGATATTATTTTTGCCTAAATCGTATACCATTTTACAAATGGTGTCTACATTTATAGTTACTTTAGTCACTAGGGAAATATTGAAAATTTTGTATTCTTTATTAAATATTTATATTTAATAGGGAATATTATTTATTTTCATTATTCGTTATAAGTAATGTTTTGGATTGGGAATGACGGGTGGTGCCCGTACTTTATATAGATTCTCAATGAATCGATGGGTTCTCATTAGAAAAATAATTTATAAAAATTAAATGATCTTATATCCATATTTTAAACTATTTTTTGAAAGGTCTTGATGGAATAGCTTTTCACGTGCCTTATACGGGGTAGGGTAGGCAGACGGGGTAGGGTAGTCTGAGTGAGCAGGCCGGGAAGGCTAAAAATTTAAAAAGTTATATTAGTGTTTATAATTTATAAAATAGAAAAATTGATTCAAAATAAATAATATACCAATAAAGGCTACTCATATAAGGTATGGTTGTCCAGGTGATCAGGCTGAGAAGGATGAAAAATGAAAACGTTATATTACTTTTTATAATTTATAAAATAGAAAAATTGATGACAAATAAATAATATACCTGGGAAGGCTACACAGACTGTGACTATCCTTCCATGTGTTCTAAAAAGCCTTCTTCACTTCTACTTGAATTTAATCACCCATAGACTGTTTCATATCCTTCATCTCTACTTTTATGGATTCTATTTATGGTTATCTTGATTTCTTACTCTTACTAAAAACAATTCTAATACAAACACCCGCCTAATATCCTCTAACATGGCTGGGGTGTTCTTCTTTTCCCAAAGTAGTGGAAATTATGTCTATCCTACCCTTTGGGATAAAAGATCCATATGTATTCTACTCTATAAGCTCATCCTAAAATGAAAAATAAAAAAGGTATATTAGTTTTTATAATTTATAAAATAAAAAAAATTAAAAACAAATAAATAATATTTACTTTCAAGTTTATCAACTAATTTATTAGCTTCCTCCATAAGATACTATTCATTTTTCCTTCTTCTTGATCATTTCCATTTTTATGGCAAGTGCGAGGAGATGGAGGACCAAATTGGACATCTTCTGAACCACTACTTGATCAAGATATTAATGCATCAAATTTTTCTTCAATCATTTTCTGCTTAAAATATGAATACCCTCCATGTGATAATGTATAAGGGTATTCATTTCGCAACTGGATCTCCTGATAAGATCTATTGGAAGCCTGTTATATAAAAATAAACAACTATGTAACAAGAAAAATATAAATTAAATTTTGAAATATAAAATCATTATCATACATGAATTTTTTTTCATTATGAATGTCAACAAATTGCTTCCATGTATCTTCATTTATAAATGGACACTTGAGGCATGAGTTTTCAAACCTTCTCTTTCCAAAAAAAAAAAAAATTTCTCATTTTCCTTTTAAAATATCTCTATCAAACCACCACTAAAGAGAGCTTTATTTTCTTAATTTTTTTGGTTTCCTCATAATTGAATGTCATCTATAATTTAATAAATTAAATATGTCATTTAAAATATATAATATTCAAAAAATGATATAAAAGAAACCAATTAAGATATTTTACCGTCACGGCCTCCCAAAGCGGTTGCTTTGTCATCTTGTCCACTAACTTCCAATTGGGATATAATATATTAATCCTACAATGGCTCTGCATCACTATATAACGATCAAACTAAACTACATTTGAGATAATTTCTTTATTATCATCATAAAAATGGATGTGTACTCTGTCATCATCATGATAAAGTGATAGTTTTAGTAAACATGTAATAACATGTTTAACAACATGAGAACATGATTTCTTAGTAGTAATAGGAGAAGTCTCCTCTGTCGAGGACAGATCAGTAGTTCTGCAAAAAAAATTGTAAGTTAACAGTTTTATTAAATTAAATAAGTATATTTCTAAATATTATATAATATGTAAAAAATATATATACCTTGAGAACTGCACCTCTCTATCTATATCTGACATAGCTACTAGAAATTGTAATGAAATTTTGTATACATGCATATCATTAGAAAAATGAATATTTAGAAACAAGGAATTTAAAAATAAGTAAGTTAAAAAAAAGAGGCATAAATTTGTAAGTTTCAAAAAAATAATCAGAATATAAATATTTACTCGAAAAATTAGGAGACTAATTTAGTGTTTTCCCACGTGCCTTCATCATGATTATTACGTACTACATGCACTGTGTCTATCATATAATCATTTTACTCATCCAGAAATTGCATAATAGATGAATAAGGACTATGTAAATCACTAACATCATCTGCAGTATCCTCATCACCAAAATGGTATCCTTTTCCTTGAAAAATAATTGACCACTGATCATTCGATATATCAATGAAATAAAATACTTTTTTTGTATTTGTTACTAGGGTAAATGGTTCCTCGTTGTAATTAAATCATTTCAAATCAACCAGTTTAAACCCATATTCATCATGTTTCACACCACTATTAATATCAACCAAATTACACTTAAAAGTGGTGACTCGAAATTTAATATAATCAATTTCTCATATGTCTTCATGAACTCCAATATATATCGTTGATGTAGAAATTCGGTTTTAATCATTGAATCTCGAAAAATGCACTACTACAGGGAAAAACATCGCCCCAATATTTCAAATGGTACTCTAATCATCCATGTTTTTTGTGTAAAATGTGTAGAAATTGATATCAAAACAAGACCATGTGATCACGTTAATATATTTTCCCCATGCTAACCACTTCAATGTTTCTGATGAAGATATATCTCGGTTGACTTTCTCTATAAACCATGAAACAAATGTATTCTTATGCTCAATCGTCAACCACTTTTAGTTTCTTTTAGGATATAGTAAGGTTAATTCAGAAATATGTGAGGATATATATGATTGAACCTCATCTTTGTTATTCAAAATGTATAAATGTGCCTACATCACTTAATTGCGTGGAATGAACGTTACTTTTAATCCTCAAACCCCTCAACCTTCACTATCAACTATCATATGTCAAGATATAGGGAGACCAATATGATCCACCTCATACAAATAATTAGTATATAACTCAATCACCACTTCTGATACATATTTTTGAACAATAGAGGCCTCTAGTCGATAAGTATTTTTATCATATCCTTCCAAAATTTTAATATATATTTCAAAAGGATACAAAAATTTTAAATAAATAGGCCCGCATATTTTTATCTCCCTCACCAAATGAATCAAAAGATGAACCATTATATAAAAAAATGTGGGTGGGAAATACATTTCTAGTTGACAAGAGAATATGGATGGTGGGTTCAGGAGACTCTGTGGTGATGATGGTCCGAGCTAGGGTTTCTCACGGATGGTGTTTCCTCACGATCTCAAGTTTGATCTTCTTTCTGGGGGACTTCTCATCCACTGTATAGTTCCAAGGAACCCTCGTCGATGAGTGATGTTCATCAGGGTACCGAGGGATACAGTGATATAGGAAGGAGGCATTTCACATCTCTGAAGGACTTTTCTCCTGAAAGGATTATCCGTAAAGGTAAGATCGTTCATGTTCAAGCTAATGAGGATGATATCACAGACAGGTATAAGATTTTCCACATTTCAATTCTTGCTCGATTGATTTTCCCAGTAGGGTCTAAGCCTTTGAAGGTAGCTGATCATTCGTCAAGACTCAACGATGTTTGGGGTTTCCCCGATTTCAGATGTATCTCGATAGAAAAGGGATTTTTTCCATATCATCTTCCCAAATGAGGAGTTAAAACGACATTCTTAGGGGTTCGGCTCCGTTTCCATAAAGCCAGGATTGGTTACCATTCAAGAATGGGACTTCTCTTTCAATCAGTTCTCCATTAAAAAAATCATATTCAAGGTATGGATTCGAATTTTAGTTCTGAATTGGATTTACTAGCACCCTCGCATCCTCTTTGATATTGCTTCAGGTGTGGGAAATCCTATAAAAATGGATATAACTACAAAGATGGCTAGTTCCAGTTATTATGCCATGGTTTTAGTTGAAATCAATCTCAATTATGATTTATATGATCAGGTTGTGCTTTCCACTTCAAAGGATGACATCAAACTGCAGATTAAATAGGAGAAGGGACCCTCATTATGATCGGACTATTAGTCAATTGGAGACAAAAAGGAAAACTGTTTTAGGAATGATACTTGTAATTTCTGTTCTATCAAGGGTCACAACCAGTAGGTATACAAGAAGCTTTATAAAAGGCAATGAAAGGCAAGATCCTCCAACGCTTTGCAAGAAAACAGGGAAGATGTTGATGTCCACATGGATGTGATTGAAGAGAAAGGGGGTATGAAAGAGATTAATACTGTTGGTGCTAATGCAGTTTAGGAGCAGGATGATCTACAGCCTAGAAGTGTGCACAATCAATAGGAAGAGCCTCATTGTCAGGCTAAGGTGATACAGATATCTGTTGACATGCCTATTGAACAGGCAGAGCTTGAGATTGTCCACTATAGGTCTGCTGGACATGAAGAGAAGAAGTCAATGGAGTTGGTTCCTTATTCTACTGACCTGGTTTCTTATGGATCTGATATTACAGGATCTAAGTTTATTGATGAACTGAATGTGAAGTGGATCTTAAACAAAATTGGGGGAAACTGTAATGACACGGATAATGAATAATCACCAAAGAAAAAATCTTATCGAGATGATGTTGATAATGGAAAGTCGATTGTTGAAGGTTCTTCTTTTTCACCTTTTAAGAAGGTAAGACCAAGGACTAATCACACTTGAAACCCACTATGATAACTAGATCCATCTCAAGAAGAAGAAATGTTCAAGGTAATATTTTCAGTCCATTAAAGAATGAGTCTGATTGGGATTATGATGACTATAATCCTATTGGATTTGATTACTGAACTGCTTTCTTTTGAATGAGGGCATTAGGTCTTGTATGACTTTATTCCCCTCCCTCTGTCTTATTTCCTCCCTTTATTTTATATAGAGGCATTTCCTCACCTTTAAAAAAAGATTTATAGTTGAAAAATAATAAGAGTTTCTTTAGTCTCTAACACATCTAAGAAATTTGGATCAGTGAACTTACTACAAATGTATTTGAAAAAATTACATAACCTAATGATAGTCTCTTTGACAGTTGTCGGAAATACACAACGCATTGCTACTGGTAGAAGTTGTTGCATCTATACATGGAAATCATGATATTTCATACCTATTAATTTACAATCCTTCAATGACACCAAATTATTCACATTTTAAGAAAAACCATTGGGTACTTTAATACCATTAAGACATTGATAGAAATTAATATTTTCAAACTCACTTAATGTGTGAAAAGCCACAGGTAAATATGTTATGTTTCCTTTCACATTGGTAGATAACTCCAAATTTATTATCAATAATATCATGTCCAATATAATATGAAATACATCTATTTTATTTCCTTTTATTTCTAAAAATGTTCTAATCAAATTGTCACATATTTTTTTCTCAACATGAAAAACATCGATGTTATGGTTTGACTCTAAAAATATCCAATATGGAAGATTGAAAAAAATAGACTTCTTCTTCTAGATATTTCATTGAAGACCAGTACTTCTTTTCATTCTAAATGTTGAATCAATATCTTTCACCATTTCATAATATTCTTCAACTAACAATGGTTGAGGGGGAAGTTTATATTATTTTAATATGTTAAATACTTTTTTCAATCTATGATAAGGATGATCAATTTTCAAAAATGTTCAATGTACCATGTACATTGTCTTTCTTCCATTTTACAACTGATAATATGAAGTTTATTCTTCACAAATTGGACATGCTTTAGGTCCCTTAACACAATATACAGTTAAGTTTCCATATGTAGTAAATTTTTTTATAGTGAGAATTATCATAGCATGCAAAACAAAATACACTTTCTTGTATTCATTGAAAACTTTAACACCTTCCTCCCATAGAAATTTCTTAACATCATTCAATGGTAAAAGATACACAAAAATATAATTTCCTAGTTTTATTGATCCAAAAATCATTAAGCACATCATACCATATTTTTTCTTCATACATAGATGTGGGGACAAGTTATAAACTACCAACAAAATAGGCCATGAACTATGTTGGATACTGAGGATTAGATATGGGTTCATTCCATCAGTACACAATACCATTCTATGATTTCTATCTTCACTTCCAAAATCACGAATTTTTTTTGTCAAAACTCTTCCACTGGTGAATCAGTAGGGTGGCATAAGATACCATCAGAGATGTGCTCATCTGAATTCCATCTTAACCTTTTTTCATCAATTGAATTTGGAAATACACACTTCAAACGAGGAATTATTGGAAGGTACCAAATTTATATAGCAAGTGTTTTGATCCTGGTACCTGAAAATGAATCAAAATTGAAATATCATAATTGTATGCAAAAAATATTGAATGATATCATTAGAAAGTACAAAATTATTTTTTAATGACATTAGATGACATCACCTGAGAATGAATCTAAGTTGACTTTTCCATCTATCTTATAGCGTGATGTCCCAAAATTAGAAAAACATGAAAAATATTCATGTTCTTTCATATATAGTACACAATCATTGGGGAAATCATATATCTTTTTATACCCCAATCCTATTGAGCATAATATTTTCTTCGCCTCATAATTGGAATCTGTAAGCTCATTTATTTCTAGACGTAGCTCTTTTAAACGCTCAATTAAGCTAGAGAAACTTTTATCAATCCACCCATTTTTTGCTTTTAAGTAAACTAATCTCAAAACTGATGATACCACTATATATCTAATGTAACCTGGGAATAATGGATTCTCAAAATATCCATAAAATCATTGAACAGTTGTGGTTTTTTTATGATTTCAACACCTAAACCATGAATTAATTTTTCAATATGATTCTCTACCTCATTATAAAGATTTTCATCAACATTGGACGTTGAATTTTCAGTTCTTTCACCATCCTAGTTCCAACATGTATAATTAAGGCTAAAACCATAACAAATGATATGGTCCTTGATTTCTCTAGAGTTTAACTTTCTCATATTTAAACACTTCACACATAGACATAAAATCCAATCAATGTTTTGAAGATGTCATTTAGAAAATTCCATGAATTCATTAACTCCGTTTTTATATTCACTAGTGGTTCTATGTAAATGTATCTAATTACGATACATTCAATATCTGATATTACAAAATAATTAGTGAATATATTAAAACATATAAACTTTCAAATATATATATATATATATATATATATATTTACAGATAAATTATAAACAGAAACACATTTAATAAAAACTATTGATAATCATATAGAAAACATAATATATGCAACACATTTACAAATAGTAAAATTTTTATTTTCATATTATATACATATGTTATATTGATATTATAATTTAATTGTAAAATCAATCCTCTAAAATTTATTCCTTCAATTTACATATTTGTCATATTTTTTAGATGTTTCATGTGTCAAAAGTATTAAAGATTACATTAATTTAAAGTGAGAGAAATTAGTTATTATTTGTAATATGAAATAATAATTAAGGTAATGTTCATAATATAACTAAAATCATTCCTAATACTCCCAAAATTATGATAGATGAAACTTAAATACATAACTAAATTGGTATATCTTATAACACATTTGGGTGATAGAATAATAGAATCAATGGATGAATAATAAGTGGTTGTGGATCCATTTCATGTTTTAATGAGTATATACATATATTATTTGGTGAAACTGTGAAAGAAAAAACATCTTTGAGTTGTGAGTAAGAATAAAGAGTTAGTGTGATTGAGCTATGATTTGTGAACTCACAAAGAATGAAATGAAGAAGTTGAAGAGTATGTGAATCTAAGTTCTATTGGTTAGGATCACTACTGATGAAATTAGTAGATACTTCCATAAACAAATTCATAAGAACTGAGAACTAATCAAAATACCATACTTCAATATAAATATTTATATTTCTTGATGATCTACCGTAATTCAAAGAGGTTGTGGTGAGAAATAAGAATTATTATTTTTATGTAGTGGAAACCATCATATTAGTTTCTAGTAACTTCAATAATAATTAGTTTGAGAAATAACCAATGGGATTCCAATACAAAGGTGTTGTGGAATATAGTACTAAGTTTTCATGGGTAATATTATGTATCTTCTTGTGAATTATGGAAAATCCATAGTCAAGATAAACCTTAGACACACATTATAAGTGATTATAATATTATAGAAAAGAATATATGTCTTAATGGGAGTTTAATAGGGTAGGGATTACGTTTTCTAAATATGGTCTAAAGCATGTAATAATAACACATTTAGATTTTCTATTTATATTTTATATTACATTTGGTTGTGGATTATTGTGTAAAACATAAAAATATCAATTTATGTCCTAATATTCCATATAGTTTCAATGGACCAAAGTATTAGAAAATATTAAAAATAATTAAATTGGTTTTTGTTATAATTTATGTAGACCTGATTCAACCCCCCCCCCTACCCCTCTTAGGTGTATTTTCTTAGTCCTATGAGGACTCATAATGTAAGATAACAATAATTTCAGAACATTATTTAGTCAATTGTTCAAGATAAAAATATTTTTAGATAAAAAAATTCATAATAATGACTAATAAAATTTGTCATGAACATTTACCAATATATTTATACATAATTTCATATAAAAATAATGTCAGATAAAAATAATTCAACTGGGTTTTGGTATAATTTAATCAAGAAAATTTACTAATACATTTATACATAATGTAAAATATAAATTCATAACCTAAAATAACACAATGTAAGATAAAAATAATGTCAGAACATTATTTAGTCAATTGGTCAAGATAAAATTAATGTTAGATAAAAAAATTCGACACATTGACTCATACAATTGGTCAAGAACATTGACCAATACATTTATACATAATGTTAGATGAAAATAATTAAATTGTTTTTTGGTATAATTTAGCCAAGAATATTGAATAATACATTTATACATAATTTCAGATAAAAAATCATAACCTAAAATCAGACAATGTCAGCTAAAATTAATGTCAGATAAAAATTCAAAACCTAAATTCACACAACTCCAATCTATATAAAGAAAATTATGTAATCGCTCTTAGGGATGATTATTATTTACATTCCAACTCATTAAAAAAATTATAAAATATTAATTGAATAAAATAAAAAAATTAAATAATTAATAATTTATCTTCAAAATTTTAAAAAACATAAAAAATTTAGATTTTAACACCAAAATAGATCATCAATCTGTGGTTTTCTTTGTATAATGATTTATAAAATTGAGCACTGCAGTATCTAGACAAAAATTTATTGTAACAATGAAAAATAAAGATAAAAAATAAACTAAAATCAAAACATGGTTAAAATCTCTAAAAATAGGTTTCAGAAGAACAAATGATCCAGAGCTGATAAAGGAAAATATTATAATGAATAACGCAGACTGAAGATCGTGAAAATTGAAGAAAATCATCATGAATGGATATTAGAGATCACAAAAAAGGCTATGTAATCACGAGATGAGAGGAGACGTCGCGGATTAAATTTCTAAGAACAAAGAAGATGAGGGTTTCCTAATCCAGAAATTTTTTAAATGACATTCGGCGTCGGTTTGGGTAAAAACCAACATCAAAAGGATTCTATTTTTTTTATTTAGGGCATTGGTTTTTAGGAAAATCAATGCCAAGAATTATACCTATGGGGTTGGTTTTATTTAAAACCAACGCTGAAAACTTTTTTCTGTGTTGGTTTTCACATAAACCAATGCCAAAAATCATTGTATTCTTGTTTTTGGAGTTAGTTTTTAGTAAAACCGACACCAAAAATTTCTCGCACAAATCATTGGAGTCTGTTTATAAAAAACCGATGTTATTAATTTGACGTTAAATCCCATATTTCTAATAGTGGAATCCTCAACAACTAAATTTGTGATTGTAGTCTCAGTAGTTTGGTTTTTATCTACAATATAAAAATTGTGATTCATAAAAAATATAATAATAATAAATGATAATAATATCGAGTAAATTTTAGGAAAATACTATAACCACTAAGTGAAAATTTGAATTATTATAAATATGTTCACTTGGGTCCTTTTCCAAGGACTTTCACTCATGGTTTGCCAAATGTCAATCACCCAACATCATCACCTCTATACATTAATGCATCTCATTATATAGATCATTCACCCTAGTAAAAGGACTACAAAAGCCTATGTTTCTAACATTAAAGAACTAAGGGAAGGGAGAATTCAACATATGTGTGTGTAACATAATTTTTTATGAAACCCAATGGGGCACATATGTTATCTACAATTCTCTTTTGTAAGGTACATGATATAGGTGAAGGGTCCCCCAAACACTATTTATAGGCAATGTGTAATGGGATGACATGAATAAGAAATGCACAACACTAGAACAAACTAGTAGATCATGAAACTATCGCATGCCAGACTTGCATTAAGCAGTAAATGATTACCTTTCCTAAAAAATTCATTACCCAAAAAATTGAAATTGAAATCAAGATTAAATAATTATTATTCTAGTTAGATCTAATCCTAAGAGGGAGAATTTATTAGTGGTATCCTATTAAATATGGATGAATACATTTTAGAAAGGTTAGTACCTTGAAAATATGATTGTATAGATCTTGTGAAAGACTTAATAAATTCACCCAAACCATTAGGAGCTACCCCCATGTGCACCCATGCTTACCCTAGTAGATGAATAATGAACCTAGGTTACACGCATAGGTCACACTTATGCTTACTACTTGGACACCAACCCACCCCTAATGGAGGGTCCCATATTATCTTATAAATTGGACCCATGGTATTTTCTTTTGAGAACATTTGGAATATGATGAGTCTTCCCAAAGGTCATCTCTCCATATTCTCAATCCAAACTATTTGACACCCATAAAGTATCTTATTCAATCCTAAAAATAAGATAAATAGAATAAAATTGAGGGTAAATGTGTGTTCAATGGGGTAAAAACACCAAGAAACTTTTTGGGAAACCACTTTCACCCTAGTTCATCAACAATAGAAATATTGACCCTTTCCAATCCAAAAACTTGAGCGTCTCTCATCCAAAGTAATCCATGGAGACCCTCGACTATTAGACAGAAGTTGCACCCAAGTTTTGTTTCCTAGAATATTATTTCACCCTTGTAACACTAGGAACAACTTTAACTAAGTACCACATGGGTGACATCACTTTTTATCCCTTACTAGGGTGAAATAAATTCTCACCCTCATTTTAGAGAAGCCCTTTCATCACCTTAGAATTGTATAGGAAATTTTACACCCAAATATTTTTTTTAAAAAACACTTTTTATTTGATAGTGTTTTTCACACAGAACATTTATTTTAGATTGACATACACCAGTAAAAAGTTTATCTTGTGTGACATGAAAAAATGAATTTAGCTTGTGTTACACACAATAGTGAGTTTAAATGAAATGTGACATATTTTTTATAATATTATTATTTAATAAAATAGTATTCACCTAGACATTGGAATGGTGGGCATGAATATTAATAACTAAATTTTGGAAATTATGGTTATCTATTGATTATAAATAAAATAAGAATATTTTTTATTAAAAAGAAATTTTTTTTGAAAAACTCGTTTTCCCTAAAAGATTGTTTAATCGAATTTTTCACACATAATTTAATATTAACATTCATGGATTTTATAAATATTATTTTATGAAAATAAAAAAAAAATTGAATTATAATACAAAAATTATATTAGGGTGAATTGTGAGGATTTTTCTAAAAAATTTCATTTTTTCATGAATCGTGAAAAATACTTAATTTTAATTGAAAACATCTTTTTCATTTATATTATTTATAAAGTTAAATTATATTTTAAATTAGTTTTAATGTTAAATTATTTCAATTATATATTATTTAATATAATTTATTTTATTTAATGAATTTTTAGATTATATTTTGATATTAAAATATTGTAAACTTTTGAATATTTTCTCTTCAAAAACATTCTTTCTCATCAAAAATACAGGATAAATATCAAATTAATATTTCCCACTTATGAGAATTAAATTTGAAAATATTGATTAAATATTTGGATTTATAATAATTTATAATTTGTAATAATTTAATCTTAATATTTCACCAAAATTAATAGTGAAAAAATTAAAACTTAATTACTAGAGTGAAGGTAAAAATTGATCTATTGGGTTGTTAACCCAAGACGATAAGAGATAAAAATTTCCTACAAACCTTTAAAACCCCCATTTTATGGAAATATTTCTACAATATATCTTTTTGGTTCAGTAATGAGTAGTTATAAATCTTTATTCATGATAAAAACATGAGTATGATTTAATCTTTTCAAAAAAAAATTACAACTGTTTCACTCACCTCACTTATAAGTGGCCACACCCTCACCTCTATTATTCACCCATTCATGCCCTTGTGGTTCATCCTAGTCATTCCCAATCACTTCTCGAATTCCCTTTTTTTAATAATATAAACCCTATTTGGGTTAGAAATCAAACTTATATATTCATTAGTGGAAACCCAAGTATGATGCCCGAAAATGAGGTAATGTTCTTCAATGAGCATCTTTATTTTATTTATTTCAAAAAATAATTAAATTATTATTAAAAAAATAATGATATAATAAAATTGTTATCTTTAATATACATGAAATTTTTTATAATAATTTTATGAACAATAATCATCTCCACTTCAAACATATGGGTTACAAAATCATCATTCGTGTGTATGATGAACTATAGCCTCATGAGCTGATGTCAATCATTATTCCATGAAAACCTTTCACAGTTAGGTATGATGATGGTTATAATGTATATATATGATCGTTATAACATATTTATACCTATGGAATCATTATATAATATATATATATATATATATATATATATCTTTGTTAATTTTCATTCCATAGGGGACACAATAATGTTTCTCATGTATACTGCGGACTAAAGCCTCACGAAGTGATGTAATTCATCTTTCACTAATGATTTACATGAAATTAAATAAGTTTAAAGATAATTATTATATGTGATATAAATGAAAAAATTATGATATTAGTGGCATATAGAAAGAAAATATATATCATTTTATTTTTACATTTTTACTAACTTAAAGATGATAACATCATTCGTGTAAATGTGTACTACCACCTTCACGAGGCTATATTGTTCTTTTTTAATCAAAAAAAACACATGAATGATATATATAAGTATATAATATAGTCTATATGATATTATTATCATTATGTAAATATAATTTATTACTTAACTTCTTTCCATAATGATCTTTATAAATTTGAAATGTTACCCATGTGTACATACGGTTTACCATTACCATGATTGTATCATAATTCATTTTTCATAATCATATTTGATTATTGGTTTTAGAAGTATAATTGACATATAAATGTTCTAATTAGGTAATAATTTTTATTCTATATATGATTAAAATATTTAATATATGCAAGAATATTATTTTTAATCACATAACAGACATATGAAAACATGGAAATTAACAACTAAAAGAATGAAAATAATGGGATATTATTAATAAACCTGTGATAAGATTTTATAAAAGAATAAAATATGATATTAAATATTTTAATATGGTTATGGTTTAAGTTAATATTTGTTTAAAACTACTATACAAGATAATAGATAATGTTCAGTCAAAAGGAAGCATGGTGCAATGGATTTTAATCTCACTTTTCACTTTTATGAGACATGTTACATATTCAACACATATTTATTTTATGTAGTCTATATACATCGGATAAATATATATAATGATTAATATAATTAAAATTTTGGGTATTTAAAAATAAATTTTTGGATCCCTCATTCATTAGTCCTACGATTCAATGTTATTAATGTGGTATGCATTTTAATGTTAAGATCTCATTGTTTATCAGGATGGCCCATGATTATGCCTCTAATAATGAAATATTTTGATATATACCTCCAGAAACTCATAATATTTATCCTCATATAGTTATTTATGATATTTTTATGTAATAGTTCTATTTTTTAAATCTTTTTTACTAAATATAATCTAGAATATGTTTGTAAGAAAATTTGACATCATTTCTATATTTGGGCGGAAATTTGTTTCCTTCCAAAAAAATGTTTTCTAAAAATTTATTAACTTTTTAAAAAAAACTATACATATGATTTATTAAATAAATTTATACCTTTGTTTTACTTCTTAAAAGATGTTTTGAAAAAAAATATATTCTTTTCATTTTCTGAACGATGAACTTTTCAAACATTTTTACAATGCAAAAGGAATGTTCTTTATAACATACACATCATGTTTGTAATCACCCTTCATCATCACCAAAATTTCATTGAATCGCACATTAAATGATTATAAGGATCTATTTAAAGAATATTATTTTCTTAATGTTCTAGAAATTATTAGTTTTCGAAAAGTAAATTTTCAAAAATAAATGGATATTTTTCTCAAGAATGTTCTTAAATATATTTTTATGGTATTTATATTCTTCAATGACATCAGTACTTTAATTAAATTTTGAGTCCCTGAGGATATTATATATTAATATCATCCATATTCTTATAATGGATAATTCATTATCAATTTAATTGATGATTTATAATTTTATTACCATTCATCATTTTACTCGGAATGGTTTATGATTATGTTTATTTATTGGGGTAAGTATTAATATTTTGTATAATTTTTTTCAATAAAAATATTAATGGGAATAATGTTTCACCACACTAATATAAGGAATTAACTTGAATTTGAACATGATGTACAGGGCTCGATATACCACCTTTATGCATCAGTAGGTCTAATAAGACAAACTAGATAAGGTTTTTTCCATGGCCTTACAAATTTATATAAATGCCTTAGCATTAAGCCTCGACAGGTATTAGATGTTTTGGCTTGAATCATCAATGGTATTAGATGTATTTCTATGAGGACTTGATTATATCTTTTACATGTCCATCATTATTCATTCTATTTTTATGAAATAAATTATTGATATTCCATGTGGTTTCTTGATTAGTTATGATATCCATGGGTAAGATTCATGCTCATTTGATAATTTATATCAAATTATCTTATCATCAATTATTCATGTCGCATTATAATCAAGTTATTGATTAAATGGCATTAGTTTCTATTATTTACATTTCCATATTAATTATGACTTGTTTATTCATAGCTTATGTTTTTCACTTACCCATACTAAAAATATATTATCAACCCTTTATTATTATTTTTTCCCCAAGATACCAAGAAGTATTTTATGATTGATAACTATGGATATTCTAAGTGTAATAATGGAATCCTCAATAACATACTTTATTGTATGCTATGTTTTCAAATGTAAATTTTATTCATGTATGAATCTATATTAAAAATATTAATAAATTATTCAGTCCATTGGAACATGATTCCTTGTATGTTATTTTATTGTAATAAAGTTGACATTGAATCGAGGTTACTAGAGTCTAGTTTGATACAATTTGAATTGAAGGAATTTTTTAGAACCCCTGGAAACTAGATTTATAAAAACATTGAATAGGTAACATAACGCAATTATTGAAATTATGGATAAGTGTATAAGAATATCATAATGTTTTGTTAAGATAGATATTATGTGGTTTTTATTACAAATGAATCTCTATCTAGATACTACAAGTGGGCATAGTTTTCCAAAAAAGGTACCTAAAGATAATAATGCCAAAAGGGGATCATTTTCCTTAACTCTATCATCGCATAATGAATGTTAACAAGACATATTTTTCACTTTTTTTGACAAAATTAGTTTATATGCTGATGATAATTCAAATTTTATTTATAAACCATTATAAAGGATAAGAAAATAAAGATATCCCCAAAGAAACCAGGATTATTATTATAATATTATCTATGAATAATGTTTTTAAATTTAGGTTAAGTGTTTCACTCTATTTTGGATTTTAAATTTTATTTCATAATATTATGATGTAATATTTTTCATTCCGTTGTTTAGATTTGGATCCTAATATATGAAATGGGAACCATATCAATTTCACATAATCTATGTAGGGATTTCACTCCTAGGAATTAAAATGTAACTAAAGTTAGAGTTTTTGCTGAAACTAATCAATTTATAACCATATTGGGGTAACTGAATTAGTTTATGTGTAATAGCTTTTCCAATATGGAATAACCTGATTATATAATATGATGTATAAAAATTATATAATTCTTTAAGCATTAGTAAACACCATCATTATGTGGGACTATAAATCCATTTTTATCATAGAAATTGATATGTTAAATTGGGAAGATATTCTCTCTCCGGGAAGTAGTGAAAGGAGAAATTTTTCATCGATTTCTATCATATCTCATGAGATGTGGATACATTTTTGTTGATGATTAAATGCACAAAAGATATTGATTAAATAAAAATCATGGAGTTGAATTATTTCAAGGAAATATTTTTGAAAGAAAATATTTTCATTATGATCAAAGAATATATGTTGAAATATGGTTCTTGAATATAGGAAGGAAACAAGAGAAAAATGATGCTATGAATGATTCGAATTTTACATGGTTATCATGTAATGTGGTGGATTACGTACACAATCTAAAGAGAAATATTATCCATTTATTTGATGGAATTAAGACAATATTTCAAAATGGCACTAGTCACGCAAAAATTATCACTATACGAGGACATAATATCATGTTCTATCAAGAACAAGAAATAATTATCTATGTCTTATGAATTTGAAGGGAAGAAATATAATATTAGGATGGTAGAGAAAAAGAAGGGTAATGGTATAAAGGGAAAGAATGATTTTCTAACATGTGATACCAGTGGAAGGAAACACCTTAAAATATGATTAAATGGAAAATTATTTTACTTAAATTATGGAGAAAACGGATAAAATGCTCATGAATTCAATGGAAATAAAAAAATTCTAAATATTCAATGCTTCCACTGTAATAATATAGGGAACTATTCAAATTAATTCCTTAAGCTTCTGGGGAATGTACCTCAAAATAAGCTAAGAGGTTATTGTAAAGCTTATGCTACTACCATAGACAATATGGAATGATTAATGTGATCATTTTTGAATTCATTAATTATGATATTTGATAATTTAAACAATGATATCTTTAAAATAAAAATTATAAAATGTATAAGGATTGTTCTATAGTAATTTTTAATTAAATATTTGAAATCTTATACTGAAATATTTTGATAAACAATAAAATTGATTCAGTGTAAAGTTGAGATTCTTGGAAAACTCATTATTAATGGAAATATAACCCTAAATATGTTCCTGAAATTTTGATAATATTTTTTGGAAAAAGGTTTGATTGATATAGATAATGTGAATTTTATTGTATTGACTACCTTGTAATATATTAATGATAAGTTCATTTGGTAAATTTAGTGATCGTCTATCTAACGTTATGGATCTCAATAATTTGGATGCTCTATAAGGATAAACATTTTTTTAATGGTTTAAGATGAACTTTGGATGGGGATTTATAAATTAAGGTATTACTTCAGCATAGGGATATATATGTATATTGGATAACATGTGACAACCACTTTGTCATAATAATTACTAGACATCAAAGGAATGACTTATCATTCTATTATGGATATTAAGATCTGTTACAAGTGAATTTGAGTGATTCGCGAATAAAATAATATAATTTTGGATATTAATTTATATGAGTAAGGGATGAATTAGAAATTCATCAAAGAATGACCACAAAGTATGAACATGTGCTTATTAATTATAAATGTATCATGTATACATATTTACTTATATTCTTATAAAGTAAAATAATATATTATCATTAAAAAAAGGATTAAGAAACCAATATTTAATCATATTATATTCATATTAAATGAATTATATGGTCTTCTAAATTATCATAAATTAATAGTGTTCAGTCCCTTTAATATTTATTAATCGTTAACTATTTTTTGATCAATGCCCTATATAATTCTCTATATTTACATACCGTTTTATTTAATATCCACATATTCACTTAGAAGCAATGTTCTTTTACATATAAACCTAGTTATATGTTATTTCATATAACCTTTTTACTTCAATATCTCCTATATTAAGTGGAAAAAAATTTAACCCTTTTTATGATGTGTGTTTTCAACAATGGTATTTCCAAATATCAAACCCTTCATTAATGAGATCATGTTTTAACTGTGAGGAAACCATTTATTTAAGGTGGGGATAATATAGCACCCAAAGGTTTTAAAATAAGAAAAATGTATTTAATATTTTATGTTACTATAAACACTAGTTTAAGATTGAATTACATTCAATATTATGTTTAGAATGTGTTACACACATCACGGAGCTACGCTTTCATTATACACAACACTTAGTTTAAACGAAATGGGAAATATTATTAAATTATTATAATTTACCATAAAATTTTCACTTAGATATTGGAATAGTAGGAATGAATAATAATAAGTAAATTATGAATATTTTGTTAATCTATTATTTATAAAAAATAATAATCATTTAAAAGAAAACAAAATATTTTCTGAAAAAATGTATTTTTCTAAAAAAGGGTTTAATCGTGCTTTGCATATATATTTTAAAATTAATTTTTAATAATTTATAAGAAAAAACAATTTTTATAAAATAAATATAATTTTTGAAATCATAATGCCACATTTATCTTTGGGTGAATTTTTTGTATTTTTTTGAAAATGTTTATTTATTGATGAATAGTAAAAAAATATTGAATTTTAGTTGAAAACTACCTTTTCATTTAGGTTATTTTTAATGTCAAAATTATATTTTAAATTATTTTATATTTAAATTATTTATATAAAATAATAATTAATCTTATTTAGGTAATTTGGATCATTATCCTGTTAAATTTTTATATATAAACATTATAAACATTTAAACATTTGCTCTTTGAAAAACCACAATATCATTACATCGGTAGGATTAATGTTAATTTAAATATTGATAATAATGTGAATTGAATTTGGAAAAATAGATTCAATATTTTAAATCATAATAATTTCAAATTACTTATATGTTTAACTTTCTTTTTTACTGAGGTGAATAGTGAAATACGTAGAATTTAATTACCATGATTAAGGTAAAAATGGATTTACCAAGGGGTTAAACTTTGAAGATAAGAGGTGAAAATGACCTAAAAAATTGTAAAAAAACACATTTTAAGGAATTAAATTTAAATTATCTCTTCTAGTTTCTATAATTTTTCATTATTGAAGCTTTTGGTATGATAAACACTTAGGTATGATTGAATCTTTTAAAAAAATACCAGTGTTCCCCTCACCTCCCTTATTAAAGGGAACGCCCTATTATCTCTTATTCACTCCTTAAATTATCTTTTATGTCTAATACCTTCACAAATAAAATAAAATATTCTTAACCCTCATAATAGAAGTATTATTTTGATCATAAATCCAACCTAGTAAGGATTTAGTGAAAACATAAGGTGGATACTTTTAGATGTGGTGATGTTCTTCAATGAAGGTCTTTATTTTATTTTATTTTCCACCTACATAAATTATTAATAATACCTAAATATATAATAACTTTATTATCTTTAATATAATGGAATTATTTTACAGTATGCTCATGAACATTAACAATATTCACTTTAATCAATTGGGATATGAAATCATTGTTCATGTGAATAGCAGACTACCACCTCACAAACATATGTCATTCATTCTTCCATTAAAACATATCATGGTTGGATTTTATGATGTATATAATGTATATATTTTATATTTATAGAATATTTATACCTATTTTGAAATTATATCATATGTATCCTTTTACATTACATTTATTAGGGGATCCGATAATGACGATCCTGTTTGTGGCGGACTACCAACACACTAAACGATGTGATTCGTCAATCAATAATGATTTAAATGAAATGTAATATAGTTAAATTTAATGATTATATGTGATATATATTATATTATTATGATATTTATTCCCTATTTAAAAAAAATTAAATATAATATATATCATTTTATCTCTTACCTTTTCACTTACATAAAGATGACAACATCATTTATGTACGTGTGGATTACCGCCTTCACAAAATGATGTGACTCTCTTTCCATCACCACACCACATGGATGGTATAAATAAGTTTATAATTTGTTATATTTTATATGATTATCATTCTATGTGGATAGTATTTTAATTTTATTCTTTTTATAATTATCTTTGAAAAATGGAAACGTTACTCATGTGTACGTACACCCTACTATCTCCATGGTCGTAATGTGCTTTGGTTTTAATAACCATAATTCCATATTGGTTGTATAATTATTAATAAAACATAAATATTATAATAATTTTATCATTATTATTCTGCTGAATATGAAACTATCCAACATGTGTCAAAAAACATAGAAATTAACACCTGAAATATCAAAAATAATGAAATATTAAAAGGGAGATAACATGTTATAAAATGATAAAATATAATATTATAAATAGTAATATGGTTTTGGAATAAGTTATTAACATGTTTAAAACAACTATACATGAGTTTACAGAATTTTCAATCAAAAGGAAGCGTGAGGTAAGGGATTCTCATTTCACATTTTACATCTATGGGACACATTTCATATTCAGCACCTATTTATTTTATGTGGTGTATATAATACCCAAAAATGTATTTAATTATTAAAAAAATTAAAATTATTGGGATTCACATATACATTTTATTATCCATTATTCATTGGACTTACTATTTAATATTATAAAAGTTTTAATGGCTTTTTGTTACAATCTCATCATTTATCAGTATTTATCACGATTATGCTTATAATAATGAAATATTATAGTTAATCCCATAATAAACACATTAATTTTTTTATACGATGTTTATTTATGAAATTTTAAATTAATATTACCATTTTTAATATCTTTAGTACTTAAAATATTTTAAAAAATGTTTTTAATAAAATTCGACTTTATTTCTCTCTTCAATTGAATGTATGTTATCTTCTAATACCAAGATTTCATAATATGTTTTAAAAAATGTTTTAGTATTATCCAAATGAATTATTAAAGGAATTCATACCCATTTTATCATTTTTAAAAATATGTTTAAGAGTAATATTTTTTTCATTTTCTGAATGAGTCACTTTTCTATCCTTTTTACACAGAAAAAGGAATGTTCTTTTTAACTTATATGGAACGTATATAATTACCCATTATTATGATTTTCATTTATTTGAATCATCCATTGAAATTTTACAAGTTTATTTTAAAATAAAATCATTTCCATTATATTCTGGGAATTATATTTTTTTTTAGAAAATGATATTTTCAAATTGAAAATGATATTTTCCAAAAGAATGATTTTAATGATATTTTTTAATATTTATATTCATCAATGAAATAAACACTTTAATGAAATTTTGATATACTAGGGATATATTTTAATCATATCATACAAATTATTTAAATGGATAATTCATTATCAGTTTAATTAAGGTTTTACTATTTTATTACAATTCACCATTTTACTCTAAATGGTTTATGATTATGTTAATTGATTAGGGTAAGTATTAAAATTTGTATGTAATATTTTATCAATATGAATGATTATGTGCTTTATGTTTCACCCCATTCATATGAGGAATGAATTGGACTTTTTATGTGATTTGTGGGTCCCTCTATATACCGTTTATGAATCAGTATGTCTCATGAGACAAACTATATATGGTTTTGGAAGGGGCCTTTTCCATTAATATAAATGTATTGGAATGGAATATTGATAGTATCAGATGTATTTTAATGAAGTCATGATGGTATTACATGTCATGGAACAAGGCCAAGATGGTATTTTTTTAAATTTCCATCTTTATTAATTCCATTATTATGAAATAATTTATTGATGTTCCATGTGATTGTTTGATTAGTTTGAATATCCATATTTTACATTCATGATGATGTGATTTTTTATATGGAATTATTTGACCATAATTTATTCATTCCATATTAGGTACATATTATTCATTAAATATAATGTGGTTTAGTTATTTACCTTAACATAATGATCGTGCCTTATTTATTTATAGTATACATTGTACATATACCCTTACAGAGCATCTAAGCCCACAATTTTCTTATTTTTTTATTTTCCTAGGATACTAAGAAGTATTTTTTTATTTCTATGAATTGATGTGGTAATGGTAATAATTGAGTTATCCAGAAAATATTTATTGTATTCAATGTTCTAAATGTAAATTTTATTCATGTATATATCTTGTTTAACTAGACTACTAAACTATTCAGTCCACTGTGATGTGATTACTTGAATCTTATGCTAATGTAATAAAGAAAATAGTTTCTCTATATTGATGAATATTGGGTTAAAATAGTTGGTATCATAAAATTTTTAGTAGAAACCATGTCAACTAGATTTACTAAAACATAGATTATAAAATATAACCTTAAGATATAATTTGACGATAAGTATATAATAAAATTCTAGTGTTTTGGAAATGTAGTTTTTATGTTGTTTTTCTTAGTAATACATATCTTTTTTGATACTAATATAGGATTTTGTTTTTTCAGAGAGGTACCTAGGTGTAATAACTTTGAAAATGGTGCATTCGGATTGAAATAATCTTTTATCAGTGCATGAAAACATACCTTCCTCTGCATCTAGTTTGACATTCCTAGTGGATTTTCTTAAGATAATTCAAATTTTATTTATAGACCATTATAAATGATTTTAAAATAAGTTTATTCACAGAGAAACCGTATTTATGATTATGAGATTAGATATGTAGAAATTTTTCAAATTTATGTTAGGGGTTTCACTATTTTTCATATTTTACATTATGTTTCATAATCTTATGATCTAATCTAGTGTATGTAATTATTTAAAAAAAGAACCTCATAGAGGAAATGATAATTGTATCAATGCATTTACTCCATCTAGGGACATCCCTCCGGGGAAAGTGAATGAAAATAGAGTTGTAGAGGTAGCAGGAATGGATATAATTATAACTATATTAGAGAATATGACTCTAGTTATGATTAGTAACCCATCCTATATATAGAATATTATTGATCTATCATAACGTGCAAAAATTAAAGACTGGTTCCTAAGTTAGAAAAATTCATCATTCAATGGGACTACAAATCAATCTTTAACTGAGAAATGGATATGTTCCTTTGATAAGATATTTATCACACTAGGAAATATTGAAAGGGAGAATGTTTTCATGGTAATTTATTATATCAAATGAGATGTGAATCAATAGTGTTTTTCATTTAAAACACTAAGGTGGAGGATTAAATATGAATCATGGAGTAGAAGAATTTTAACGTAATATTATTGGAAAAATATTTACCTCATAAGAAACTTGTAGATATATAATGACTATAAGCCCCAGAATTAAACATTACTTAATATTGATTTATTACAAGAATACACATTGAGGATCTTTTTAGGTTTAGAGTTTTAGATAAATAGATCATAAATCATGCATTGCATTCCACATTTAAACAAGGTGGTTACATCAAAGACAATATTCACTTTTCCCATCAAAAGAATCATTTTTAAAATAAAACATGGATTCTTTCTTGACACTTACTCGACACTATTATCACATCATGTACCTTTCCCTTGACACGTGAAAAACATTTCAAAAACTTGGGATGAGCATAAAAACCTCAGTAAGGGATATGGAAATACGGAAAGAAAACATTTTTCCACATGTACATAAGAATCAATGAAATCATATTTTACTCATAAAACATAAGCACTTTAACATACCTCATTAAATCATAAGATTAATGAATAACCCATAGAAATCATAAGACATAAAGTAAAATTTATCCATTCATAACATTCTTACGTATGGAGTAACCCTCATGGTTACGTTTGGAATACCCATCACAGTATATTCTCTAAATCTCTTCAGAAAACCCTTAGATTTTAACTCCTTCACGTTACCCAATGCATTGAAGAGCTATCACGGGCTCACCCTCCCTTTTTTTATCATGGAACCACCCATCTTCATAAACAATTCCCAAGAACCATAACATAATCGTATCACATAAAACATGCATAAAGGAAACATAACATTTCCACATTTCAATCACAAGATATCAAAAACACATTGATATAGTCAAAACATTATCAAAACCATTTTCAATACCAAAATAATATAAAACTAAAACATTGAATTTATTTTTCATTTTAAAAACAAGGTTATCGCTTTTAGAGGAAGACAAAACTCAAATAATGGTCACCACGTCGGAGAAGTCGTTGTCACCGTATACATAAGACAAAACATTCCCTTTTTTCATTTATTAAAACGATTCATATAAAAAGATTCCTTTTGAATAAAAGTAAAATTCAAAGGGGTTTATACACCATATAAAAGAAAGTTGTGTATAAAAAAAATATGCCTCAATGAAAGGATATTGAGACGAAGTCCCTTACCTCGTGTCGGACTTGACTCGATCGTTCTTTAATATCCTAATAATAAACTAGAGTTAATTTATAATTGCTTAAGAACCTTTTTAAAGTTCATTATTCCTTTTATATCACTTATTACCATTTTATGAACATTATGTAACTATTTAAGTTAATAACGGTCGTTTTGTCGGTCTTTGGTACTTGAGCCAAAAATAAACTTCTTATAATTAAAAGTTGTCCATGTGGTAAAATATCCATTATATCCAGAATTATATTCAAGATTTAGATATCATATATATATATTATATACATGAATTTATAATATTACATAACATTTAGAGGTAAAAATGAAATGCACCGATCATGGAGACGGTAAGCCGTACATACGCATGAACGCCACTTTCATTTATATTTTGTATTTAATGGAATGAAATCATAATGATATAAAGGTATATTATAATTCCAGTATAAAATCATATATTACATCATTAACTCCATCCTTTATATGTCCCATATATGGCATTAACGAATCAAATCACTTTGAGGGGGCGGTAGTCCGCACCTCCTGAAATGAAATTATCGCGTTTACCCATAATTGAAAACATAAAGGTATGCCATAAATGAAAAATACATAAGCATAAGAAAAACATAACCATAATATATATCATATATAAATATATTGACATCTTAATGTCCACCATGAAAGGTGTTAAAAGAAGATTGAACAATCATCATTTTGTGAGGCAGTAATTCGCCACTCACAGAAACAGTATGTTCTTTAACCATTAGATGGAGGTGTGTGTAAGTGTAAATAAAATAATTCTCTTAAAAAAATACTAGTATATTTAAGATACTGTATTTGTTACAAAATATAGGAATAAAAATAGTTGAGGGGGTTTGGGAAGAAAAATAAAACAAAAGAACATAAGAGAAGACATTACCTTTAAATCAGGTAACTCTCCTTGGTTTAAACCAAAAGGGTTTCTTTAAGAGCTTTATGCATAAGTTAAGGCTTCTAGGATGAATAGAGGGATTTGGAGAGATAAAATGAGCAAAGTTTGGCCGAACCAAAGGCATGAGAGGTGTGGGTAAGGGGGTAGAGGTGGGGGCCTTTTATAAGAGGGAGGAGGGGAACTCTTGGAAAGTCATGAAATGCTACTTTATTATAAAATGAGTTTTGGATTTTAAAGGTCCCAGAATGATATATTTCGAGTATAAGGTGATAAGGGTTCTAAATCCACCCATCCAATATGTTTTTGACAAGTGTAAGTCTTAGATCGTACCTTATCTTTTCATTTTATTTAAATCATTCATTAATGAGGTAATCACTACATCATCATGTTGTCATAAATAAATTTATTTATTTAATGTCTAAAAACTATATAACAAATACCATGATGTAGGAAATCTTTTTATATTTCCAATGACTATTTATAGTCTAAGATATCATTTATTTAGACAAAATTTAAATTGTTTTACTTAGGTGTTACATACTTTTGTTATATTTTCCTTTCTTTAAAAATAAAATGACAAAATGTTACTATCTCACAAAAGTGATTCCTTGGGGTCCCAAAGTTGGCACAAGGCATCGCATGGTTGGCCATGACACAATCAGTAGCATTAGGACACATGTTGGGGTAATTTTATATTATTATGATCTTATTTCATTACCCTTAACTACCCGATTACTAATTAATCACGATAATTAAAGATAATTATCGTAGTTACTATTCATAATGTCTAAAAACAAGAGTCTTAATTACATAATTTAGACCTTATGATTCCAAATATGGAATCCATTTTACCAAATTCAAAACACATAAATTGTAGTAATTAATTTAAAAATAATTTCCGTTGTCAAAACAAATAGCGAGTTTTTTAGAAACAATATCTATCAAAATTTTAACACTTTTTTATGCCCAATTCCAATGTGAAATTAATTACAATGAACAAAATTGGTTTAAATGGTAAAAATATATTCTAATTAAACTTGAAACCAAATTAAAAAGGTAATCTAACCATATAATTAAATTAGAGGAAAAGGCAGTTTTGCAGTAAAATGCTGTATTTTTCACTATTCGTTAAAAAAATGAACATTGTCAGAAAAATACAAAAAAAATATCCAAATTAAATTTCAATGTCCCAATCATAAAGAACAAATTTATTTTGACAAATAGAGCTTATAAAATTTTCAAAAGTCTTATTTAAAAATATTCCATCAAAAGGAGGTAAAATGATCTTTTAAAAAATATTACAGTATTCTATTCTTAAGATTGGATTTATTCTCATTATAATACTCTAAAAAACTATCTAATTCATAAATAGACATAGATATGAAAATCCATAGTTCTTTACTTTCTTGGGATGTTACATCCTTCCCCCCTTTAGAAAATTTTTTCCCCACAATTTATTTACTTATCGAATCCCTCATTACATTTTCATATTCCCATGTTGACTCTTCAATCATGTGGTTTTTCCAAAAAACATTTACTTGATGAATAACCTTATTCCTCAATACTTTCTCCATTTGGTTAAGAATCTGGACTAGTTGTTCCTCATAAGATAGATTCTCTTCCAGCTGAACTACCTCTGGACTCAAAACATGAGATGGATCTGGCATGTACTTCCTTAACATTGAAACATGAAAACAGTGTGTACCTAAGATAAACTCAGAGTTAAAGCCACTCGGTATGCAACTGATCCAAATCTCTCCAGAATTTAATATGTTCCAATAAACCTTGGACTCAGTTTTACTTTCTTACCAAATCGCATCACACTTTTCCATGGTGAAACATTGAGGAAGACATGATCACCTACCTCAAAAGAGAGATCCTTCATCCTATTGTCCGCATAACTTTTCTGCCTACTATGATCTATTCTCATGTGTTTCTGTATCAGCTAAACTTTTTCGGCCAACTCTTCTACCAATTCTAGTCCCATCAACATCCTTTCACCCACTTCATCCCAAAAAGTTGGAGTTCGACACTAATTCCCATATAATGCCTCAAATGGTGCCATCTGTATACTGGAATGAAGACATTTATTATAAGAAAACTCAACCAAAGAAATATGTTAGTCCCATATTCCCTGATAATACATCAAACAACCATGTATAATATCCTCCAAAGTCTGAATTGTTCATTCTAACTTCCCATCTTATTGAGGATTAAAAGCTATACTAAAATTTAATTCAGTACCCAAAGACTTCTAAAGGCCTCTCCAAAAGTTAGAAGTAAAACTAGGATCACGATCAGATACAATGGAGAGGGGAAATCCATGTAACCAGACTATCTCTTTAAGATACAAATGAGAAAGTTAATCTAGAGAAAAAGTATCTCTTATAGCAAGGAAATGAGAATATTTAGTCAAGCGATCAACAATAACACAGATTTCATTATTACCTCGAGGTGTCTTCAAAAATCTCACAACGAAGTCCATGGATATATTCTCCCATTTCCACTCTGGCACTGGTAAAGGCTAAAGCATCCCTTTCGGTAACTGTCGTTATACTTTAACCTATTGACAAGTCAAACATATCATAGTAAAATCAGTAATATTTCTTTTCATTCCATCCCACCAGTAATACTCCCGAATAACTCTATACATCTTAGTACTGTGAGGATGAACTGAAAATGGTGATCTATGAGCTTTACATAACAACTCTCTCTTCAACTGTGAATCACAAGGCACACACAATATCTTCTTAAATCTCAAAACACAATCATTATTAATGCGTAATTCAGGTAACGTACCCTTCTGAACTAGCTCTACCATTTTCTGCAACTCAGTGTCTTGATTTTTTTCTTGCTTAATTCTATCTGATAGAGAATATTTCACTGATACCTGAAACAAAACAGAATAATTTCCGGCACCAAAAACTTCTAATCGAAAATTTATCAAATCCTTAACCAAAGGATCACGTTCCAAAAATAACATGGTTAATGAAGCATTACTATTTCGACTCAAAGCATCAGCCACTTTATTTGCTTTTCCCAGATGGTAATGAATTTTACAATCATAATCCTTGATTAATTCTAGCCATCTCCTTTGTCTCATGTTCAATTATTTCTTATAGAATATATACTTTAATCTTTTTTGATCAGTATATATTTCACACTTTACACCATAAAAATTATGCCTCCAAATTTTTAAAGCGAAAACCATAGCAGCTAATTCCAAATCATGTGTAGGGTAATTTATCTCATGAGTTTTCAACTGACGTGAAGCATAAGCAATTACATCATCATTTTCCATTAGGACACAACCAAGTCCTTTTAATAAAGCATCACTATATATAACAAACTCACCATTCCTAGAATTTTGTGCCAAAACTAGAGCATTCACCAATATTCTTTTCAATTCCTGAAAACAATCATCACATTCTTTTATCCAGATAAAATTAGCACCCTTCCGAGTTAGCTTAGTCAATGGGCTGGACAACCGTGAAAATTTTTTAACAAACCTTCGGTAATATCCTGCCAAACAAGTAAAAATACGAATCTCGGTTACATTTGTGGGTCTTTTCCATTCTTAAACAACCTTTGTTTATGTAGGATCAATAGTTATCCCATATTTAGAAACAATGTGACCAAGGAAAGAAATTTGTTGTAACTGAAACTCACACTTGCTGAATTTCCCATAAAATTTCTTTTCTTTTAATGATTGAAAAATAACCATTAAATGACTTTCATTCTCCTCTTTAATTTTAGATAACACCAAAATATCATCAATGAAAACAACCAAAAACTTATCTAAGAACTCATGGAAAATTCTATTCATAAGGTCCATGAATACAGCAGGTGCATTGGTTAACCCAAGAGGCATTACTACAAATTCATAATTTCCATATCTTGTACAAAATGCGGTCTTCAAAATATCTTCTTCCTTTACCTTCAATGGATGGTACCCCGATCTCAGGTAAATCTTTGAAAAATACTAATCTCCCTGGAGCAGATCAAACAAATCATCGATATGCGGAAAAGGATATTTTTTCTTAACAGTGATGTTATTAAAGGATCAATAATATATGCAAAGTCTCGTAGAACCATCGTCATTTTTAACAAATATGATAGGAGCACCCCATGGTGATGTGCTAGGTCGAATGAAACCTTTCTCTAATAAATCTTGCAATTGCTCCTTCAACTCTAAAAGTTCAATTTGAGACATTCGATAAGGGGGTTTTGAAATAGTCTTAGCATCAGAAACTAAGTCAACAGTAAATTCAACTTATCAATCTGGTATTATTCTAGGCAACTCATCAGGAAAAACATCAGGATACTCATTTACCACTGGCACATCATTAATCTGAACGGTTCCTTTGTTTTCAACAATATGTGCAAGGTAACAATCATTTCCACCTTTTACAAGTTTCTCAGCCTCTTGATATGTTATCAAAAGTAAGGGTTCATTCTTGTACACAAACTATAAGTCTTTCTGAAAAGAAACTTCTTTACCTCTACAATCAATCTTAGCATGGTAAACAGAGAGCCAATCAATACACAGGATAACATCAAACTCTACTAGAGGTAAAACAATATGGTTTGCAAGTAGGTTCTTTCCACGGATAATGATAGGAAGATTCTTATAATTTCTTTTTGCCTTAACATTTCCCCCATGTGTTTTTACCACAAGTTCAGGAGTCATTTCATGAGATGGAATTCTCAATTTACTAGACAATTTTTCAGAGATGAAAGAATGTGTAGACCCTGAATCAAACAACACAATAGCATAATCTGAAAAAACAAACAAAGTACCCGATTAAACTTCATTTGATGGCCCAACATCTTCTGAAGTAGTTGCAAAGGATTTCACCACACCTTTCTGCTTTTAGTCTGACTGCTTCCCATCATTCGATCACTTTTTCGGACACTCGTTTGCATAATGACCCATCTCATTGCACTTGAAACATTTCACTAACTGTAATTCAAATTTGGTCTTACCATCACCCTGATCTTTTCTAGTGAAATCAAAAGCCTTATGTACCATCATACCACATCGGTAGCACTTTCTAGAATTCAAAATACATTCCCCGGCATGCTTTTTACCACATTTATCACAAACTGAAAACTTAGTTTTCTTACCATCAGACCTTTTTGAAGGATTAATCCTTTTCTCCTACCACCTTGGTCTCTTCTTCTGTTGTTTTTTATAGAACACTTGATCATCAGAAAACTCAATTTCCACCTTCTCAGCACATTAAACAAGATTTTCATAACTTTTGAACTCACAAGAAGCTAATGACCTTTGATATTTTGTCTTTAATACTGTGTAAAAAAGATTGATTTTACTATCAAGATCTCGGATAAAATTTGGAGCATACCTTGCCAATCGAGTGAACTTTTCTTCA
This sequence comes from Viscum album, assembly GCA_963277665.1. Classification (NCBI taxonomy): domain Eukaryota; kingdom Viridiplantae; phylum Streptophyta; class Magnoliopsida; order Santalales; family Viscaceae; genus Viscum; species Viscum album. Next base: position 609,546,708 of record OY728127.1, read on the forward strand.
TAAGCAGCCACTGAGTTGTCCTCTTGCATCAATTCCAAGAATTTTTTTTCCATCTTAAGTCGAATAGCCTTAGGAAAATATTTCTCAAGAAACATACCTTTGAATTCATCCCAGTCAAGAGCATCAATCTCATTAGAATCCCTTATATTTTTAACCATCGACCACCATGGATCTGCTTCACCCTCCAAACGGTAAACAGCAATACTAACCTTTTTATTGTCTGAACACCCCATGACATCGAAAATATTCTCTAGTTCTATAATCCACCATTCAGATAGAACAGGGTCAGATGATCCTCTGAATAATGGGGGAAATTTCCTCATGAAATGTTCCACCACTAACATGTTCCTCTGTTGTTGATCATGATGATCTCGTGCATGGATACCACCACCATTTATCACTTGAGTCAACTGCGCTATTGCTGCAACAAACTTTTCAATTCCAATTCCCACCATCTCGGGATTCTAATTTGGAAGGTCATTTCCTTATGTATCCCTTCCTAGCACTCCTTCCATGTTTCCTCTGAGGAAAACCATTCTGAATAAACATGTCTTAGATGAAGCAACATGGTAATCTTCAAATGCTATATCACTTCAATTTGGCCCTAAAAAAATATTTTTTGGATAATCATTTAATAGAATTATAACTCCTAAAGTTATCTAAAATGACCTATGATACCAACTATAAAACCCCAGCCTTAAACATTACTTAATATTGAATTATTACAAGAATTCACATTGAGGATCTTTTCAGGATTATAGTTTTAGATAATTAGATCATAAATCATGCATTATATTCTACATTTAAACAAGGTGGTTACATCAAAGACAATATTCACTTTTCCCATCAAAAGAAAAATATTTAAAATAAAATGTGGATTCTTTATTGACACTTCCTCGACACTATAATCACATCATGTACCTTTCCCTTGACCTGTGAAAAACATTTCAAAAACTTGGTATGAGCATAAAAAGCTCAGTAAGGGATATGGAAATACGGAAAGAAAACCTTAGTCCATGTATACATAAGAATCAATGAAATCATACTTTACTAATAAAACATAAGCACTTTAACATACCTCATGAAATCATAAGATTTATGAATAACCCATAGAAATCATAAGATATAAAGGTAACTTGAGGCATTCATAACATTCTTACGTAGGGAGTAACCCTCATGGTTACGTTTGGAATACCCATCATAGTATATTCCCTAAATCTCTTCAGAGAAACCTTAGTGTTTAACTCCTTCGTGTTACCCAATGCATTGTAGAGATATCACGGGCTCACCCGCCCTTAGTTTATCACGTAACCACCTGTCTTCATAAAAAATTCCCAAGAACCATAACATAATCGTATCACATAAAACATGCATAAAGGAAACATAACATTTCCACATTTCAATAACAAGATATCAAAAAAACGTTGATATAATAAAATCAATATCAAAACCATTTTCAATACCAAAATAAAATAAAAGTAAAACATGGTATTTATTTTTCATTTAAAAAAAGGTTATGGCTTGTAGAGAAATCCGACACTCAAATAATGGTCACGGCGGCGGAGAAGTCGTTGTCACCGCATACATAAGAAAAAACATTCTCTTTTTTTGTTTAGTAAAATGCTTCATATAAAAAGATTCCTTCTGAATAAAATTAAAATTAAAAGGGTTTTATACACAATATAATATAAATTTGTGTATAAAACAAAATATGCCTCAATGAAAGGAGATTGAGACGAAGTCCCTTACCTCATGTCCGACTTGACTCGATCGTTCTGTAATTTCCTGAATAATAAACTTGAGTTAATTTCTACTTTCTTAAGAACCTTTTTCAAGTTCATTATTCCTTTTATATCACTTATTACCATGTTATGAACATTATGTAATTATTTAAGTTAATAACGGTCGTTCTTTCAGTCTTTGGTACTTGAGCCAAAAATAAACTTATTATAATTACAAGTTGTTCATGTGGTAAAATATCCATTATATACAAAATTATATTCATGATGTAGATATCATATATATAATATATATCCAGTATATACATGCATTTATAATATGACATAACATTTTGATGTAAGAAATGAAATGCACCGTTCATGGAGACGGTAAGTCATACGTACGCATGAACGCCACTTTCATTTCTATTTCATATTTAATGGAATGAAATCATAATGATATAAAGGTATATTATAATTCAAGTATAGTATCATATATAACATCATTAACTCCATCCTTTATATGTCCCACATATGGCATTAACGAATCAAATCACTTTGAGGGGGCGGTAGTCCGCACTTTCTAAAATGAAATTATCACATTTACCCATAATGGAAAACATAATGGTATTCCATAAATGAAAAATACAGAATCATAAGGAAAACATAACCATAATATATATCATATACAAATATAGTGGCATCTAAATGTCCACAATGAAATGTGTTAAAATAATATTGAACAATCATCGTTTCGTGAGGCAGTAATTCGCCACTCACAGAAATAGTATGTTCTTTAACCATTAGACGGAGGTGTGTGTAAGTGTAAATCAAATAATTTTAAAAAAACATCCTAGTATATTTAAGATCCTGGATTTGTTACAAAATAGAATAATAATAAGAGTTTAGGGGGTTTGGGTAGAAAAATAAAACAAAAGAACATAAGATAAGACATTACCTTTAAATTGGGTAACTCCCCTTGGTTTGAACTAAAAGGGTTTCTTGAAGAGATTTCTACCTAAGGTAAGGCTTCTAGGATGAAGAGAGGGATTTGGAGAGATAAAATGAGCAGAGTTTGTCCAAGCCAATGTCTTGAGAGGTGTGGGTAAGGGGGTAGAGTTGGGGCCTTTTATAAGAGGGAGGAGGGGCACTCTGGGAAAGTCATGATGTGTTACTTTATTATAAAATGATTTTCGGATTGTAAAGGTCCCAAAATGATATATTTTGAGGATAAGGTGATAAGGGATCGAAATCCACCCATCCAATAGGTCTTTGACAAGTTTAATTCTTATATTTTACATTATCTTTTCATTTTATTTAAATCGTTCATTAATGAGGTAATCACTACATCATCGTGGTGTCATAAATAAATTTATATATTTAATGTCTAAAAATTATATAAAGAAATACCATGATATAAGAAATATTTTTAGCTTTCCAATGACTATTTATAGTCTAAGAAATCATTTATTTAGACAAAATTTAAAAAAATTACTTAGGTGTTACATACTTTTGTTATATTTTCCTTTCTTTAAAAATAAAATGATAAAATGTCACTATCACACAAAAGTGATTCCATGGGGTCACAAAGTTTGCAAACGGAATCCCATGGTCATCCATGGCACAACCTATAGCATTAAGACACATGTTGGGGTCATTTTATATTATTATGATATTATTTCACTACCCTTAACTACCCAATTACTAATTAATCATGATAATAAAAGATAATTACCGTCGTTACTATTCATAATGTCCAAAAAAACAAAAGAGTATTAATTAAATAATTTTTAACTTAGGATTCCAAATATGGAATCCATTTTACCAAATTCAAAACACATAAATTTCAGTAATTAATTTAAAAATAATTCTCGTTGTCAAAACAAATAGCGGGTTTTTTAGAAACAATATATATCAAAAGTTTGACACTTGTTTATGCCCAATTCGAAAGTGAAATTAATTATAATGACCAAAATTGGGTTAAATGGTAAAAATATATTCTAATTACACTTTAAACCCAATTAAAAAGATAATATGACTATATAATTAAATTAGATGAAAAAGTAGTTTCGAAGTAAAATGCTATATTTCCACTATTCATTAAAAAAATTAACATTGTCAGAAAAATACCAAAAATTTATCCAAAGTAAATTTAAATGTCCCAATCCTAAATAATAAGTTTATTTTGAAAAATAAAGCTTATAAAATAGTCAATCGTTTTATTTAAAAAAAGTTTCCCATCAAAAGGCAGTAAAACGATCTTTTAAAAATATTAGAGTATTCTATGCTTAAGATTGGATTTATTCTCATTATAAGCCTCTAAAAAACTATTTAATTCATAAATAGACATAGATATGAAAATCCATAATTCTTTACTTACTTGGGATGTTGCAATGACAGTTCATGAGTCTAAGAAATAAATAGGAGGAAAGTCTTTCTAATAATTAATGCAACATTACAAGGTTATCTAGGCATACTAAAGACTACATATACAGTCCAAAGAATAAGATTTACCATTACTCTAATGGGATTAGGAAAATCCTTCAAATGGTACCTATCACTAAAGCATTCTCATCATATGAGGATAGAGAATCATGTGTTATCAAGATAGATAAATAATTCCCCATGTATTATTAATTCAAAGGGAAGCAAGATAAGAATATGATTCCAGAGAAAAAATAAGGGGAATGGTATAATGGGAAATAAGTATTTATCAACATGTGATACTTGTAGAAGGAAACACAATACAACATTATAAAAAGGAAATGGATTTTTCTACAATGGTGTAGAAAATGCCACTTTTCTCATTATTTCATGGGAAAAGATGAAATTTAAATCTTTTCATGCTTAAACTGTATGAATATGGGGAACTAGTAAAATGAATACCCCAATCATTAAGTAAATATTCCTCAAAAAAAGTTAAGATATCGAGGATAATATAATATTATTACCACAGATGAAGTGGAATGATTAATGTGAATGTGTTTGAGTTAGAGAATTATGTCATTTATGTATTTTAATAATGAATTCCTAGTAATAATAATTATCAAATGTAAAAATATTATACTAAAGTATTTTATCGTTATTAATTAGAAATAATATATCAAAAAATACTGATAAACAAGAAAAATGATTTGTTATAATGTTTAACTTCTTGTAAATGAATGACTGGGGGAAACATAACCTTTAATATGTTCATGATGTTAAGATAATGATATTAGAATACATAGATGACTGATATGGATAAAGTAAATTAGATTATACTGAGTACATTGGAACTGATTAATGATAACTTCATTTTGTAAATTTGGTGAACTTATTTCTAAAGTTATGAAAATTATTCTTTTTGATTTTCTATATGTTTAACCATTTATGAAATTTTTTAAGTTGAACGTTTCATGAGGATGAGGTGATTACTGCATTACTTCCCCATATGGATATCCAGACATATTGGAATACGTAATCTAACCATTTTTTTGTAATAATAACTTGAGATATAATTAATTATTTATCATTCTATTATATATAATATGATTTGTTAAAGGTGAATTTAACTTCTTCAAGAATAAAAATTTCAGTTTTGGATATTCATTTCATTGATTGTGGGATGAATTGGAAATTTATTGAAGCACAACCAAATGATATAATTGTTATTTTGAATTAAAAATGTATAAAGTATGTATATTTCATTATATTTTTATACAGTAATAGAATTAATCTACCTTAAGAAAAGAAATATAAAAAAATTTCTTATTATATTCTTATTTGGTGAATATTATAGTCTATTAAATCATCAAAGATTTATTTTTCTAGCCCCATAATGTTCCATTTATCATTTAATTGATTGTGATCAATGAAATCAATCATTATCTATAATTATTTACACTTTTATTTCATGTCCATATCTTTAATTTCCACCAATGTTCACCCAAGTATAAACCCCATTATATATCATTCTATATGACCTTTGTGCTTCCCTATATCTCTTATTAATTGGATATTTTATTAAACCTTTTTATTATGTGGTTTTTTCAACAATTGTACTTTGAAATATCAAAACATCGATTACTGAGATCCAGTGTAAATTGTGAGGATGCAATTTATTTAAGGTAGGGAGATGTAACACCCAGAATTTTTAAAATAAGAAAATTGTATTCAATAGTGTATGTGACACAAAATATTGAGTTTATATTTCCTTAAATGAAACACTATTTTTATCTTGAGTTACATGCAACACTGATTTTAGCTTGAGTTATATGCAATAATTAGTTTCAACGAAATGTGAAATATGATTAAAAGTTTATTATTTAATATAATATTTATCACCTATCCTTTATAATAGAGGGTATTAATATTAAAAAACATTATGAAAATTATGGTTATCTATTTCTTAGAAATAAAATGAGAATCATTTAAAATAAAGAGATATGTTTTTTTAAAACCTGTATTTTTCTGAAAGATTGTTTAATCATGCTTTGCAAGAATAATATGAAATTAATTTTTACTACTTAATAAAAATTTATTTGAAAAAATAAACTTCACTTTTGATATAATAATACTAAAATTATCATTGGGTGAATATTTTTGTATTTTTCTGAAAAGTGTCATTTTTTATTAATAGTAAAAAATATAGAATTTTAATTGAATACACCCTTTTTCATTTAATTTATTTATAAAGATAAATTATATTTTATTTTTAAAACATTCAATTTATTTAAATTATAAATCAATTAATCCATTTTATGTCACTTCAATAATTTTCATGTTGAATTTTTATATAAAAACATTTGTAAAATTTTAACATTTTATCATTTAAAACCTACATTCTTATTATGTATATAGGATTAATTTTATATTAAAATTTTCAAATATTATGAATTCAATTTGGGAAAACTGATTAAATTTTATGAATCAACATAATTTATAATTTTTGATAGTTTGAAATAATTTTGACTAAAATGAATAGTAAAAATAATAAAAATCAATTACCACAATTAAGGTAAAAATGGATTTACTAGTTTTTAAACTAAAAATTTCAGGGTTAAAAATAACCTAAAAACTTGTAAAACACCCATTTTATGGTAATATTTTGAATTTATCTCTTATAGGTTCTATATTGGCCCATCTGGGAAGATTTGGGTATGATAAAAACATGTGTATGATTGAATCTTTTAAAACAATTACCAGAGTTTCACTCACCTCACCTATGAAAGGCCACCCACTATTCTCACTTTTTAACTCCTTAAAAAATTATATAATATACCTTCCAAAATAACTTCCCAAATTTTATCCTCTAGTATTTTAATCCTTATTTTTTGATTAAATATATCCTATGAATGATTTAGTGCAAACCTAAGGAGGATACCTTAATGAGAGGTAATGTTCTTCAAGGTGCGTCTTTATTTTATTTATTTATACTCCGATATCAATTATTATTAAACCCTAATGATATAGTAACCACAAGATCATCCATATACTATTATGTTTTTATAATAATTTCATGAAATACAAAAATCTCCACTTCCATCAAATAGGTTACGAAATCATCTTTTGTGTGTACGAAGAACTACCATCTTGCGAAACAATGCCATTCGTTCTTCAGTTACCACCTTTCACAGTTCGGTATAATGATGTATATAAAGAATATATATTTGATATATAACATATTTATATCTATTTATTCATTATATCATATATATAATATTATTTTCCACTCCATAGGGGACACGATAATGTCTCTTGTGTGTGCGGCGGACTACCACCTTGTAAATCGATGTGATAGATCTTTCACAAATGCTTTATAACGAATGTAATAAGGTTAATATTAATGATTATATATCATATAAAATAAATTATTATTATATTCATGATATATTTATTATTATATAATGATAGTATATATCATTTTCTTTCTTACCATTCCACTTACTTAAAGATGATAACATAGTTTGTGTACATGCGGACGATCGCCTTCACATAGCAATGTGACTCTATTTTAATCACTACCCCCATGGATGATATAAAAAACTATATAATACGGTATATATGAAACTATGGTCATTTTGTAAAGATAATATATTACTAAACTTTTTTCCATAATGATCTTTGAAAAATGGAAATGTTACCCATGCATACATATGGCCTACCATCTCCATGATCGTAGCATACTTCATTTTTCATATCCATATTTCATGATTGATTTTAATAGTATAATTTACACATTAATATAAAATTTATTCCTTTATTATTGTTATTTATACTATTAAAATATGTAATATTTTCATGAATTCAATCTTTAATGAAAAAATAAAAATTATGAAAGATTATTAATATACTGGTTATAAGATGTTATAGAAGGATAAAATAGGATATTATAAATGTAATATTTTTCTGTTGTAAGTTAATAACATGTTTCAAACCATAAAACAAAAGATTAAATAATTTTTAATCAAATTTGTGTGTGAGTTAAGGGATTTTCATCACACCTTTTAATTCTATGAGATGCATATCATACCCAACACCTATTTTATTTTTGTGCTGTACATACTACCCGTAAATGTATTTTAGGATTATTATACTTAACATTATGGTGATTTACATATCTATTTGAGTATATATCATTCATGGGTCTTGTAATACAATAATATTAATATATTAAGGGTTTTATGTAAAAATCACATTGTTTAGCGTGATTTCTCATGATTATGCTACCAATTAAGAAATATTATGATCCATCCTTGAAGAAACTTATGAATTTTTTCATATGGTTATTTATAATATTTTTATGTAATAGTAAAACTTTTTACCTTTTGGTACTTAAAATAATTGAGAAAATGTTTTTAATAAAATCTTAATTTATTTCTATTTTTTGTCAGAAATTCGTTTTCTTCCAAAACTTTGTTTTCTAGAAATGTTTTCAAAAAGGGTTTTAAACTATCCAAATGAACTAAATATATACCCATGTTTGAATTTATTAAAAAAATTATAGAAATATTCTCACTATTTTCTAAACAAGGAACTTTTCTAAACATTTTACATTAAAAATGAAATATCTTTTTATCTTATATGTCATGTATGAAATTACCCTCCATTTTGATAATCATTTTTTGAAGCTCAATTTGAATGATTAAAATTTATTTTTTATGATTTTTTTTACAAATATTGTTGAAATTATTAGTTTTTAAAAGAAATTAAAAATTAAAAATATATTTTCCTCAATAATGTTTTTAAATATATTTTAATGGTATTTCAATTCATCAATAAAATCAATCCGTTAATGTACTTATTATCCCCTAGGGATGTGTTTTACTCATACCATCTTTTTTATTATCACAGATTATTTATGATTAGTATAATTTATAATGTACAATTTTATTATTGTTCCCTAATTTATATAGAATGGTTTATGATCATGTTTATTTATTGGGGTAAGTATTTACATTTTGTATGTTCGTTTTTTTTAAAATATAAATTTTTATGTGCATTATGTTTCGCCCCTTTCTTTTTAGGAATGCATTGGACTTTTTTTATTACATGTGGGGCCCGTAATAGCCCCTCAAGGAATCGGTAGGTCTCATGAGACAAACTTGATATGGTTTTAGCCTGGTACATACCCATTTATATATATTTATTGGCACGATGCCTCGATAGTATTAGATATACTAGCATGAAGCATAGATGATATTAGATGTCTTTATATGATTCCTCAAAGGTATATTTTAGTTTTCCATTATTATGTATTCCATCATTATGAAATTATTTATTGATATTCCATGTGATTATTCGATTATTTAGAATATGACTTGTTAAGTTTCATTCCCATTTTATTATTTATATGGAATGTTTTCAACATTATGTGTTCCAGCTATATTATGCTCAAGTTATTAATTAAATTGAATGTTTTCCAATTCTCTACCTTTTGAAGTTGATTATGTATTATTAATTCATATCTTTAATTGTGTTATTGCCATTATTAAGCATTTATGGTAACCCCTTAATTAAGTTTTATTTTCCCTATGATACAAAGAAGTAATTTATGATTTATATGCAGGGATATACTGATAAGAATAAAGGAATTCTCGTGAAAATAATTATTTGTGTTATATATTTTAGAATTTAAATGTTATTCCAATATATATCTAGTTTACCATGACAACTAACCTATTTATTCATTTGTTATGTGATTTGTTTTAACTTATATTAATGTAATAAAGTATACATTAGATCTGGGTTACAGGAGTTCAAATCATTATAGGAAAATATCTTTTCTCAAATTAGTATCACATTAGAGATGATCCTTACAAACCCTAGTATCATTATGCTGAATATTTATTTAAACATTTCACTAAGGAAAACTATCCTCTTTTTCCCCCACACCATAGTACCATCAAAAATTTTACCACTATAGTTGAGAAGACATTTTCTATTGTTTCCTACCTATGTATCAAAATATCAAGGCTTCCTCCAAAACCATTGAATCTATATGATCAGGTCATTACCCCTAGTGTGCAACCCTTTAATCGTTTATTCCATCGATAAATGCACAGTCCTGATTATCCCCACTAATAAAGAAAACCCTAAGGGGTTTTTCAATCATATATCCCCATGATAAGAAAAGCATCCCCATTATAGTGTCATTGGTGAATTCACTCTTATATCATGATATTTAACATGGAAAACATATGTCTAAGCCCAATTTTCCTAGGTGTTGGTGTACTTTTGTGTCCACTCAATGATCCATGAGAATTTGGGCATCCTTTCCTGGTATAATAACAAAGATGGTTCCAACTAATTTTTTTATCACTTGGAATCATCAACAATATATGTACACCCATATCTAGGAAGAATATGTTCTTTTTTAAACCCCACTCATTCTCTAGCTGGTCTATAGAATAATTTGGTCCTTCACTGAGGTGTAACCCCTAGCATGGAAAAATAATGGGAAACTTCATAGGCCCTCCCAATAATCCATTCTCATAAAGGGAATACACAATGCACAATCTTGAATATGTCTTCCTCACATGTCAATATCCATTATAATATAGTTTTCCTTCCCTATTTGAACATGAAACAGTATAAAATTTAATCCCTTGGGTATCACCATATATGTAAGCCCTTCTCAATTTTATTTTGTCACATATCTCATGAAACCAATATCTTCATAGCGTGATGTTAAAATTTTTGACCTATATCCTCATTTAATGATGTTAAAATACATGTCACAAACCAATAACATGATAATAAATAGTGTCACTCAAACTATGTGGGATTTCATTCCTATTAAAAAGGATACATAGGACAGTTCCATGAGGATCAAATCAGACATCGTGAATCCTCTACATCCACCATTATAACTCCATATTACTTATAAACCATCCTTTTACTAGGGCATACTCCTGATGAAATCATGCCCCCTAAATGTCCATATTCCCTCTGGGTATATCCATGTTTACTTCTATATTCTACATTCATAAATACACCATATTATCTTTAGGGGGACACATTCATTGTGAAATCGAATTATCCTCGGTATGTCTTATTCTCGTCAAGGTCAAATAAAATGGGTCTCTCATGTGTATGTACCACATCAATCATTTCTAGGATCTTTCTCCTAGTATTCCTTAATTTGAGATGTTAAACTATATGGATTGGTCCCTATCACATGACCATAAAAGGTAAGACATGTCCCATTAAGTGGAACTGGACTAATTTGAATCTATTTCCTTTCATGGGTATACATATGAAACTCATATCAAATATATGTCCACATAACCATAAACACATATTGTCATCTCGGATAGTGATAAACTCCAATGTTCCTAGATATCTTGATTTAAATCATATCATCTTAAAACAAAATATCATAACTAACCAATAAAGGAAATATAAAGAGGTTTTAATATATACCAGTGGTAGCATTGGTATAGAAACTCTAATACATAAATATGTTCACATAAATGGAGAACCTCTATTATGTATATTTTTTCACAATTATAAATGACAATGGTAAATCGTTTGCATAGGGTTAACTAATCATATACTAGGATTTCGGTAGGATTCAAAAACACATCATAAATTTGTTAAAAATCACCAGAGTAAGAAATAATTCCACCTCAATAGGTGTGGAAGAGCCTAATATATCATCATCTCAACAAACATATATTCCATATAGTAGAAATAAATGGCCCAATGGGAACCTATATTTGGTAAGTCTTCACTAGATCAAAACTCCATAGTGGAGTCATGTGGTAAGTTTCCCAAACACATTTAACATAATTTAATCAGTAATAAAAAATGTCTAGAAAAAGTCTCTTCAATATGATATCGGCCTACAAGATTCCTCCCTCCAACCTCATCCAAAAAATATGTAGTATGAAATATCTTTTCATAAAATTATTTATATAATGTCGTAAAAATTATTGAATGGATGTTTTTGTTATATGAAAATTTCACAAAGGTGTATATCAGGACCATGGTCCTTAAAATTCAAGATTTCATTATTGAAATATTTATACCAATATTTTAATTTTCCTTTCAGACATCCCATCAATTTATGGATGATAGTAAGTTCTTAGATATCACTTAGTGTTGATATCTATTTGATGACTCATCCCATCAATTTATGGATGATAATAAGTTCTTAGATATCACTTAGTGTTGATATCCATTTGATGACTCGTCTAAAATTTTAGTGTGAACTAAGGGTCGTGATCAGAAATAATTTATAGAGGTTCACCATGAAGTCACACCACTTCACTAATATAGATGCATAGAATGAATTCAAGTGGTATATCATCTCTCATTAATATAAAATATATAGACTTTTTAAGGTGATCCATAATTAATAATATAGCATCACTCCACATATGATACTTTATAAGTCTTGGAAAATAATATATTGTAACTCTTTCCCACTTCCACATTTGTATTGGGAGAGATTTCATGAATCCTTTTAGATGTTGTTTTCCATCCTTTACATGTTGTAACACTAAGCATATAGAAACATAGTATCTAGTTTCTTACTTCATAAAACCCCACTATAAATGATCTTTTAAATCCATGTAAATATTTGTTCTATTAGGGTATATAGATAAATATGAGTTATATGGTTCATCTAGTAATTTGATTTTCATCTCAAGTATAGATATAACATATTGTATCTTTCCAAAAAAATTCACACCATATTCATAAATGGATTATAACAATATCCCATCATTAATTGCTTTTATTTTATTTTTCAAACCCTAATCATTTTTATAGGACCTACTAATCTTCTCTAGTAAATATCATTAGGCAGTTTCTTAGAAACTAAATTATGTTCATATATTCCTAACAATTAACATATCCATCTTTATTAAATCTATGAATATATGATTATTTTTTAACTTCATCTTGGTTGGAACTCCATGATCCTCTCTACTCAATTCATTAGTACCTTATCTTCCTTCTCATTGTGGTAGTGTATCAAACAGTCATTGTCCTTGAGTAGTTCCAATTAACTAATTTAAATCAGGTGGATCTATTTTTCAGAAAATATGAACATTAATATTTTTTGGACCATATATATGTCACAAATTTTAATGTAGAGATAGTTCCTCCATGTCATTAAGGAAATTATTACAGCTTCCAACTGAAGATTGTGATTTGTGTAGTTTAGGTCATAGATCTTTAATTTCATTGATTCATAAGAAACCATGCTATCATTTTTTATAATGATGTGGCCCATTAATTTTTTCGATGAATTAATAAATCTTAAATATTATTCATTTTCTGATAGTAAATTAAATATTTGTGTAACAAAAAATCTACCCATTATCTCCTAAAACATTTCTTCACATTCCTTTTACAATGTGAATTTACACCCTTTATGTGTTAAAATGGTTAAAAAGTTAGACAATAATTTTTTTTTTAACAAATAACTATTATTAAACAACTAAACCATGAAAACTATGTATCTCAATTATATTATTCAAGGCGTAGTATTCATTGATTTCCTTTTTCTCCAAACCATCAACAGTTATTCCATCTGTAGAGACAATATGACCATGAAAATAAATTTACTTAATCCAAAATTAACATTTATTAAATTTTCCATGTAATTCTATTTCTATTATAATCTCATGAATGATTAAAAATGATTCTTATGTTCCTCGAAGATTTTATAGTATATTAAGAAATAATCAATTAGTAACACCAAATAAATATCAAGGATATATTTCAATACATTATTTATTATATCTGTAAACATGTATAGAAAATTAGTTAATCAAATGGAAACTACCATAAAACCATATTATCTATACATTGTATGAAATGTCATATTTTTTATATCATCTTTATTCACCCTTAATTAATTTTAACAATAGTAAAGATAAAATCGTTAAAAAATATTGATCTACATATATTTTTTCAATTAAGTAATCTATTTATAGTAAATGATTTTTATTCTTTATAGTAATTGAACTGAGTTCCCTATAATCAGTTCAAAACCTGATAATCCCATCTTTATTTTTCAAAAATAGGATAATGGTTTCAAAAGTTAAACACTAGGGTATATGAATACCTTATCACATAACTATTTAAGTTACCTCTTTAACTCCACTAATCCAACTAGTTCCATTCAATAAGTCATTTTTTATATATGATTTTTATCAAGGATGAGTTCAATGAAAAATCTACTTCATGCTTAAGTGGAAAACATGGTAATTATTTTTTAAATATATTAATTTATTCTTGAATAATATTTGAATCTTGTATTCTTAGGATGAACTTACCATATATAGATTGTGTTTACTCAATATATTCTCCAAAAAAAATTAATTAAGGTGAGCTAATGTTGGTGGATTCATACAACACATGTATAAAGAACACTCCCATTAAAAGATAATGGATTTGATACCTCCTTTTTAAACTATAATATACTTCTCTTATTAATAAATTCTTTAATTATAATTTTACATCCAAAACATACCATGAATTGTGTCAAAATAAATCTTAGGTATAACAATATATTTTTTTACTAGGTAATATCTCTTTATCTTAATAGAAACTACCCAATATATCATTGTTGCAAAAATATTTCTACATGGTGTCTTGATTGAAACTCATTTCTCATAATGTTAGGGGATGATTCAATGTTTTTAGAAAACATTTAAAATATAAAAGGGTGTGAAAATCCAAAATTAAATAAATAATTAGTTATATTTGAGTTCGTGATCATTGTAAATGTTTTCATTACATTAAAAACATTAAACTCATTTGTATTAATTACATAATCTCAGCCTTTATACCCTAGAATCTTTTGAGTTAAAATACATTTACACTTTGGGAATTGGTTTTAATAGTACCACATAACCATTTAGTTAAATAATTTTACATTTGAAACTTCCCCCTTGTCCTTTCATTCCCAAGAAAGATGTTATTTCTCTCCACACTTGATGTAAACTACCATTACCTTAATTAATTTACTATTATGTTTACTTTCACAATTATTTAACATTTAAAATTCCACCCTTCCCCCTCTTTCCCTTTTCAACATTTACCTTTATAAAGTGCACATTCTCGAAATTATTTATAAATTTCCATTGGACATATAAGATTTGGAGATTTTATTCTTTATCCTATTGGAACATCATACTATATCGCTATATGATGAAAATGTTTGAGATAATAATTCAATTATAATTATAGGCTTCAATCCATCAAATAAGTGATCAATATTACTTATTAAATTATGTACATAATCAGTGGTCTAATTTTATCACCATGTAAATATGGATTTATATTCAAAAAAAAATTTATTTTTCCTTAATTTGAGTGGTTTTCTTTCTATGTCAATTTTTTTCATGATGAAAGTGTTTTTTTATGAATAGTTATTTAAATTTATTCGATTATATAATCATGCTATCCTATGACTCATTTGTGTTTTGAATTAATGAACATCATTGGTCAACATCTCCCATTATATGATAAACATCCCTAAAATTTTTTCCTTTTCACTAATTCATAGTGGAATAAATATCTTCTCTATGGACATGATGAACTATTCATCTATAAATGGATTAGTGGTCCCATTGAATGATAGAGGTTTCTATTTTATAAAGAGGTCTAAAATTATTGTACCATGTTTTGTACTAGTTGGATTCTACATACGATAATGGTTATTTGACATATCAAGATTCATGATATCTACTATAGTTATAATCTCAAGGCTCTAACACCATCCTCGTTTAATTCATTAACTTTATCATTCGATAAATACCTATATAGACTATAGGTTTTAAAATATATTTTCCATCCTACTATGTGAAATTTCTATACAATGGAATTCACTCTATTTTTTTATATCCTTATGAATTTTTAATCATAGAATAAGCTTCCTACATAAGAAAATTATTCTAGAATAGTTTCTTCAATATTATAATTGTTTACCACAATGTTTGGGTTTTCTAACAATGTTCTTCAAGATCTAGTTCCCATGTTTTCTAATAAACTTGATCTGATAAAAACTATAACAACCAAAACTCTATTAACCCATATCCAATGGTTACTTAATTATATTGTTGAAAAATAAGAAACCGCACATACCAAATGATCCAACAGTTTAGTAGTATTATGAGACTAGATACATACATGGTTCTCACATTACAATTGAAAATACAAAATACAACTTAAAATTCAATTGAGAACTTTATTATTTTCTCTAGTATATAATTGAAATAAAATAGAGTTCACTTACGGGAACACTAGGGATAGGAAACAAAATAAAAAATGGGCTCATATTCTTATTAAGGGGAATAATACAATAACGAATATCCTAGAATAAACAATTGATAAATAATATGGTTGAGGTAAATACTATTCAAAAAATATATATAAATAATATCAGGAAAAATGAATACAACCATAGATAAAATATAAACCAAAAAAATCCCATGGATGAAAAAAAATATATCACAGTGATATAATGCATAATTTTGAAAATTATAATCTTAACATCAAGACCTCATTCCAAGACATCATATATAATTAGGTAAGGAAAATGCCAAATACCCTGGCTAGTTGTTCTCATGGGACCTACTGGTGCATCAGGAGGATATATAATTCTACTCCCCACCCATCTCTTAATAATTCCAATTAATTTATTATATTAAAATAATGAATAAAAAAATAATATATAATCAATAAACATCAGTATTATAAAATTAGTATACGAAATTATAAGATTTTCCCTAGTCAACAAATAGATTTACTTGGTCATAAAACATCTAAAGAAATAATTTGGATTGTACAACTAGATAATATACACATTCTAGAGTAAAAACATTAAAGGTTGTTGACATAGACAAAGAACAAAATTATAAATACGTTGAGAAGAATCATTGAAAACAAAAAATAAATATCTCATTCTTTTGGGAACTTTTAAAAATGAAAAATTCATAGAGTAATGGGAATAGTATTTAATTTAGAAAATAATGGTAACATGAAAAGTATTATTGAAAATGAATAATGTATATAATGGTTGGAATAGGTGATCAAATGGTAACTATTAAAAAATATTATTTTTACACCTTTATAAAAAAAGGAAAAAATTACCCATATGAAAAAAAATTACATATTTCATTATAAACTTTTGTAGAGAAATTAACAGATAATAGGAAAATACCTTTAAAAAAATTTATGTGTATAGAAGAAAATTATTGAAATAATATCAATTATTTTAATATTGAAGAGAAGGAATTGGGTAGAATACTTTGAAACTTTTAAATCAATGATTTTAAATAAAACAAATTACGGATTTCAAAATCATGACCCCCTTGGAAGAAATAATTTGATAAGAAACATAAAATGTTATGCATATAAATCAATTCATTATATAATATTTAATTGAGATATTTATACTCTATATAAAATGAAATTGGGGAATAATACAAAACATGTCTCAAAGAAGGATATTTTGAGATGAGAAAGCCTTACCTCGAAATTATGCTTAGCTGAACATGATCTAAATTACCTATATAATAAATCTAGGTTTATTATTCATTTAAACAAAAAAATTATAAATATATAATTTTTTTTTTAATATAAATTTTTAATTCCATATTACCAATATATAAATTTCTTATCATTAAAAATTAATATTTGGGTGCTAACTGTTTTGTTTCCCTTTCATGCTTCAGTTTGGATGTTCTAATACTTGAGTTTTATTAATGGATTAATCTTATCAAGAATTATAATTATAATATAATTCATTGGTTTGATATATTTATATAGTTCCAATTTCATTTCATTGAAATGATGTTGATGGTTTACATGGAATGATTAAAAATTCCCTTTTATGTGATTATTAAATTAACTAATAATTTGAATTTATACATAAATATATTGTTAAATATTAAAAATATAAAACTATTAAGACATAATAAATTATTAATTAATATATATAACTACATTTATATAATATTTCTTGTTCATTCCTTGGATAATCATTTCAATAATGTCCCTGAAGGTGGTAAAACTGACAAAAACTAGAACATGTTATAACACTTGGATGAGTAAGAAGATGTTATTCTATAGCATTAATATAACTATTAAAAACCATAAAGGTTTCAAAAACATGTTTTCAAATTGATAAATAATAGTAAATAATATTTATATGATTAATATAAATTAAAGTAAATGGTAATCATATATTACTTACAAAGTGTCGCAGTATGCTTGTTTTAGGTAGTTAAAATTTACTATGACTATTTATTGTTAATATTATTAATAGAATGTAAAAATTACAATTTAAACCCTTAATAATGTTATAATATCAT
The DNA here is from genome assembly GCA_963277665.1 of Viscum album. Classification (NCBI taxonomy): domain Eukaryota; kingdom Viridiplantae; phylum Streptophyta; class Magnoliopsida; order Santalales; family Viscaceae; genus Viscum; species Viscum album. Next base: position 609,565,243 of record OY728127.1, read on the forward strand.
ATTTATTCATAAAATAATATTTTAAAACATTCCAAAAAAGTAAGTTATGAAAAATGAAATATGACACTTTGTTTAAAGATAGACAATCCATACCCAAGATAAAATAAAACTCCACTAATGGAATTATGAAGAGATTTTATGGGAGGTTCATTCCACAAACGTTAATCGAATATGAGTTATAAACTATGGATGCAATAATTTCCCCACTCTTTGTTCTCATAGATAACTCCTCCAAATTTTTGTGGTGGTGTTTAAATAGTTCTACTAAACCTGAAAGATATGAAAGGATGTGTATAACCAGAATCAAATAGTATGTTCTCTATTCTGGAATGAATAACTGGTGTACCTATCACCACATCATTTTCCAGCTCCACATCAGCAGTAGTGATAGCATAATCACTTCCTTTTTTCCTAGGAGGTTGTTGTTGATTTCCTCTAACAACCCTCAGCTTAGGGAAATTTTTCACATAATGCCCATTATCCTTGAAGTTGTAACACAAAACCAATGGATAATAATTTATATAATCCTTCTTCTCTTCTTTCAAATTATAATTATTATTCATATATCTTTTGTAATTTTTAGCCATATGTCCCAACTTTCCACATTTAAAGCAATTCTTAGATCCCTTTAGACAGTTCACAAGATGCTCCATCCCACAATTTTTACACATGGGATGGTCAAGAATATTTCCATAGATGTATTTAATTTGTGGATAAACCCTTATTAGATTCCATTTTCCTTTTTGGTTCAATGGTCCCACGATACCATTGAGAGTCTCCAGTCTCCATTTCAACCATAAGGGCACAAAGGGCAATCTCCCCAAAACTATCAAATTCTCTAATTGCCAACAGTTTTCGTAGACTTGGATTTATTCCACTAATGAAGTGATCCACCTTTCTTTCGATGTTCTATAAAAATCCATAGCCATACTTTTCAATCCTTGTAAAGTTTTTTTCATATGCCCTGATTGACTCCTCTTCCTTCTTCTTGTGTTTTAGGAACTCTCTTTCCATCATGAGAAAGAGGGTTTGTGGAAAATATTTATTGAAAAATATTCACTTGAGTTCCTCCCAATCCATGGAATCAATTTCCTCCTGGGGTATTGTATTTTTAATCCATTTCCACCACTGATTAGCTTCCCCATCAAAACGATAGACCGAGAGTAAGAATTTATCTTCTTCTGAGCACTGGAGAACATAAAATATCTTTTCAATAAAGTTAATCCACTATTCCATGAGGAGGGGATCATATGATCCACTAAACATGGGAGTCCTTTCTCACCTAAAGTATTCAACGTAAACATGATATTTCCATGGAGGAGGAGAGTAGTCCATATGATTTATGTTATTATTCATAACTTGAGCCAACTGGGCAAGTACTTTCGTGATATTTTGAGCACATGTTCCCATCACATCAGGCATATAATTAAGGAAATCTTAACATTCCCTATCACATTGATTATTTGAATGTGTTCATAAATTGTTTTCTATTAACTAAGAAAATAACGTAAAATTAGATGGCATTAATACTTAGATATTGAGCATAAAAAAGGAAACTTTGAACATAATAGGATAAACTTGCAAAGGATAATTATATAGTAACTTGTGATTCCTAATGTTTTAATCTAGGTTATCCATGGTATATTCCCTAACACATATTCTTGTGGATTTTTTTTATTCCCATAATATTGGTTCATACTAAGCTTATAAATTTACCAAACATATCACATAGGAGTGTCAAATAAAGGGTGAAGCAAGGCCCATTTTCATGCACCAATTCCCATTCGAGTCTAGCTGAAAGTGGTGTTTTTTGGTTTTACCACTAGATACATCTATTCTAGAACCTCCTCTACCTAATTATATCTAGGAAGGGATCTATTTTCTTGATAAACCACTTAATCAATACATACCATAATTTAGGGTTGTTTTCGTATAATTAGTCTCATCTATAAGCTTCTTACGGAATTGTTGTATTCCTAGTCTCAAGAAATAACTAGACTATCCTCTGAGACCAACTATAGAGACCCTATCCTTTTACATATAACATTACAAGATTTTAACCATAATTATACATCAGATTATATGCCATGGAAGGTAAATTCTAGTGTCATGGAATATTGGGTTCATAAAAATAAAAACATAGAACTAAATAAAACATTTCATTATTTAATATTCATAAAGAGCTCCAAACTTACATTGAGCCTTTACATCTTCATAGGGTACCTTATGGAACACATGAACAAAGGTAATATCTAAATGTCCCATTAAGGGAAAAATCATAGTAATTAAACATTAACACATGGGTTAGAAGGCATAGAATAATGAAAATAAAAGGAATGGAACACATGGAATCATAACACATAAACATGGGATCATATAAACATGAATTCATATTAATGTGGAAGCATCATAAATCATAACTTTATCATGATTCAAGGCTCATTGCACATAGAGGAAAACAAGTCAAGGTTAACAACCATGATTTTTCCACATGGTAGAATGAGTCATGGATAACCACAAAGACAATTGCACATAATGTATCATGAGACTAAACTTTACCTAATGAATTTGACTGTTATTTGGGTGCACCCATCTTAATGTGTTCTTGAATATAATTTCCACATAAATAATCATACATAACATAAGGGAACCCATATAGAGAAATTGGTATCACAGTCATATTATAAATCATAATAAATGAGTGTATCATAAAAGTGTACACAATGGAAAGGAATTAAAAAAGACATGGTCATTAATAAGGTAAAATAGCCACATATCATGGTAAGTTATTTCCAACAGAACTGAAACATTTAATAAGTGTATTTATGAAATTCGTAGCATTAAAACATTTTAGTGCAGTTTCAAAGAAAATACTAAAGCACATTTAAAATTGAAAAGGGAATAATATTTTACATAAAAATAGAAGTGAAATAAGAAGGTTTTCATAATAAAAATGCTAATTTTAAAAAAAATGGTGGCATCAAAAAAATGATAGAGTGCACTTGATATTGGGTAAAAATTTGGGAAGTTCCCTTAAAACGAATTTTCTTATTAGGTAGTATCGAGGAGGGAATCAATTAAAAGAATGTATATCCCCAAAATAGAATAAGGTATGGATTATGAAACATGATTTTGGAGCATATAATCATTATTTATAAGTTGTAAATAAAAATAAAATACAACTTTATTTTGGTAAAGTGAAAGATAGAGAAACCTGAAGAAATAAAGGCGGTTTTGGTAGAATCCCTTTCAGAATATCAGCATTGTATTGGGTGTACATATGAGGTATTAATGAGAGATAAAGTAATTTACATAATTTCTACATCATTAGGGAATAATGCGGATTTTAGAAAATCATACCCCATAATTAGTAATTATACTAAAAGGGAAAAACTAAGAGGAGATTCTAGAATGAATATGAGAAAGAGATGACCCCTTACCTTAAGACTGATGGTGTTATCCACTTGATATTAATGACCTGAATAATAAAAATAATTTCATTAATTAATAATTCTTTAACCTATTTCACATGTAAAATATTTATTATAACATTTTGTGTTCATTCAAAACCTTTTCTATTGGTTATGATGTTCAATTTCTTTGTTCAGGTTTGTTTGTTCCCTTGGTTTTAATGATCGGTTCACTTATATTCATGTTCGGAAACACATGTATAATGAGTGTGGTTGTAAAAAATTTAAATTATAATTTATTATTGAACAAATATAATTTTAAATAGTTTTATAATTCATTTGGTAATTTGAAGGGAAGTTGAAACATTATATAAAACGCATTGATTGATTTGGAAATTATTCTCATAATTAACTTGTTTTGTGTTATTATTTTAAATCATGTGTGAATAAGGAATACAGGACATTACATAAGTTACAATACATATATAATAATCTAATTGGACCATAAAAATGTTTTCATGACTATAATTGAATATGGTATAAGAAATTGAAAACTCATCATCCTTGAATGTGGTAAATTAACAAATCTCGGATTGTGTCTTTACCACTAGTATAAAAGAAGAGTAAAGGATAGATGATAACAACATATTACATTATCATAAAAACATTTTAGTATATGTATGGTACTTGATTTTTCATAAAATTTGAATGAGGATAGGTAAGGATAGCAAAGAAAACAAAAAAACTTGAAAATAATGTAAAACAATTTAAAAGAGGAATTTACCTCTTGAATTGACCTTCCTTGTGAGCCTCTTAACGGAAGAGAATTGGGTATTTTGAGGATACCGAGGGCTGGTGAACATGTTTAAGGATATAGATAATTTATTTGGGTAGAATTTGTACATGTCTTGAATCTTTAGAGGTGAGACGTAATGAGGGTGTGTGGAGTGTTATTTATAGTGGAGGGGAGAGGGGTTTCTCAATATTATATCCATTAATTTATTATTTCTCCACAATACAAGAAATTATTATTATTTAATGAACATGAATAGTAATAAGTTCATGTGAGTTCTAGATTTGGTTTCTTACATCACTTATGATGTCATGAATAGTGGATTTAAATTATAATGTATTTAAAAGGTAAGTTAATGTATTTTACTATCCATAAAAAAATCAAGTATTTTAAAAAAATTCTAAAAATTCAGCCTATCCATTTTTCTATGTGTTGAATCCAAAAATGAATTCCATTTTTCAAAAATATTTTTATAAATATGATTAATTTAGTTTTTAATTAAAATCCTAATTTACTTGAAAAAATAAAAATTCTAAAATTAAAACTGCTTTTTTTACACATTAGAAAATTACAGAAGGTCACATTAAATTATCATAGAATCATAACATATAAAAATATTAATTTATGAATAAATTTAATGAAAATAAGTTTTTTTTAATTATTAATTTAAAAATAAAATTGTAATTAAATATTCCTTACTTAAAATAATATTAAAACTTTATTAATAATTTTTAAAATATTTTTTACTTATACTGTTATATAATTATACCATATTTTAACATACAAATAGGATAAATTTTATTTATAATTTCATTGGAGAGGTTACTATTACATTGGATAGTTTACTATTCATAAGGGTCGCATTACTATTCCAAATTTCAAGTTGATATTTCATTAGTATATGTTCCTTAACTTCTAGAGATACCTTTTATTTCACTTATTATTCACTTATAATGTTTTTATTGTCTTTCATAAGTAATATTATTTGATTATACTATAAGACATAATTATAATAAGGGAATTCCATTTGATAAAACATTGGGTCGTTACAAGGACACCATCTAGTATTCCTTAACACCCAAGGTCAAATTAGTATAGGTTTTATGATGCTATTGATAATTCTATATTAACTATGCTCAAACTAGTATTGATTTTGGTATTTCATCTATAATTTTAGTGTTAATGGTTAGATCAGTAGTTTACCCAATATGTCATCTAACATCAATCTATCTTATGGGGTTTTTTGGACACTATTCACAAGAAATGACTAAACTATGTATTTTCGGGTGTCATATTGACTTTATTAGCACAAAATGTCTAATAACCTTGACCCCAATATCCTACATTTGGTGGTCATTTTATTACAATGGTTTATATATAAGATATCACACCACCAAGGTTCAATCAGTTTAGTAGTTCTGAAAACCTAGATACACACATAGTTCCCTTATTATATTGGTAATTAAAACTAGAACATAATAAAATAAAATAAACTACTTCCTTGACACTTATTCAGCGATTACATCTTCATAACCTAGGTAGAGAAAAACAAATAAAAGGGTGAACTCAGATGCTCAGTATGGGTTACATAAAAAAATCATAAATCAATAATAAGTGATATATAACGAATAATTAATAATCAATATGAAATTGTAAATAACAGGAAAAAAATTCCATTTAATCAATAAATTGGGAATGAAAATACATCCATATATTTTGTCATGATTAAAATATCATGGATAGTAATAATTGAATAGTGAATGAAGAAAATGATTAATTATCGGACATCATGTATCTAGAACATAAATCACTATTGTCAAGACTGTTTAAAATGTGGTTTATGTCTGTGGGTAGAAACCTATCTGATTCTTCTTGGAAATAAATGTCAAGGGTTTTTTTCCAACTGTTTTGTCTCATGATACTTGTTGATGCATCGTGGTGAAAAATAATGATAGGCCACACCCATAAATTCAATTCCAAAGAATTATTCATATATATATTTAATTCATGAAAACCATTACTTAATATAATATCAATATTGAGTAGAGGATATGGATTTATCAATATTTCCCTAGTTAAAAAAACATTCAATGTAAACACCGTATGTAAAAATGGAATATAGGTTAAAAAATAAGCATATACATGATATAAGAAATATGGATATTTAATGAAATCCACAATTAATTATGATTATAAATAAAAGGGTCATTATAAATTCACCACAAATAAGAAATAAGTAGTGAATGAGGCACATCTCATAGAAATACAAGTTAGATGATAAACCTCTTACCACTTGTATTCAATATAATTGTATGCCCCAAAAAATTAATAATCATAATATAAAGCACTGAATACCATGAAGATAAAGAGTTTCATGATATGATATATGAAAAGTTTTGTAAACATACACCACACACAAGAAATAAGTGGTGAATAAATCCTATCTCATAGAAATAAAAGTGATATGAGAAACCCCTTACATTATATCAGAAAGAGTTCTTCACTTTCACTTAAAGTCCATGGTAATAAAATTGTATTCATTAATTACAAAATTTATAAAATCTTAAAAATATATTTCATTTTTATAATTCTATTATATTCATTTATTTTTATTTAGGTTATTTATAAGGTTTAATTTTATTGTTCTCAAAGCATTTGTTTCATAGTTTTCTGGTTGGTTCCCTTGTTTATAATAATGTGAATTCATTTAAAATAGAATAAAAACTATAGATTTTCAATGGAATGATATTAATATACATCGTGTATTTTTAATGGTCCTCCTATATATTTTTTTTATATTTTATGAGGATGATTCAATATATGAAAAGTTAATGAAAAATGGTTTCTTTATTTTGGTGGTTTTTACAACCATCAAGAAATGGTATCATTTTATTTAATATTATGTTTATATACTTATTCAAGAACATGATATAAATTCTAATAAGAATATTAATATCTTATTGAACCATAACAATGGTTTTATGACCATACATGAAGGTGATAATGGAAAATGAAAACTCATCGTTCACAAAGGCGGTGAGTTGTCATATCACGGATGATGTTTTCATTTTTAGAAAAAAAGGAGAAAAGATTTGATGATGGATATTCCATTAAAAAAATTAAATTATAGAATATATTTTATAATGTAGTTAACCTGACTCTTTTGGATAGGTTTGGTGATAATATGATAATAAAATACAATAAATTAAAAGAGAAAGAAGGATGATTTTACATTTAGAATATTGTCCCCTTCGGAACCTCCTTAAGAAACATGGATTTTGTATTTTGGTATGACCATAAGGTCTTGGACGTGGGGAAGAGGCTTGGGAAGGGAAATTGCAAAATTTAGAAAATATTGATGGATTATAATGTACCAGTAGAATGGTTGGAGAGGAGTGGTATTTATTGGGATAGGATAAGGGTGTTTCTATTATTTTATTCACTTGTTTATTATTTTGGCTCAAGACTATCAATAGTATTGAATCGTGGGACTAAGTACAATAAATAGTGAATGTGAGTTCAAAATAATGGGTTCTTCTCTCATCTATAAATCATACATGGATCCAAAATTTATTTATTAACATATAATGTTAAATAACGTAAATTCTTTTATTTCACTATTCACCCAAAACTCAACTATTTCAAAAAAATCTCAAAAATTAACACTAACCATTTTTGAAATTTAGATTTAGAAAATTAAATAAATTTTATAAAAATAATTTTCTAGATATAAGTAATTATATTTTTAATTAAAATTATCATTTATTCGAAAAATAGTTATTTTAATGTCGTAACTGATTTTATGAAAATTTTATTTATTCTCTCATAAAATAATCTTATAATTATAATAAAAAATATATTAATTTATGAATGTATTTTCTAAAAATAATTTTTTTTAAATCATTATAATAATTATAAAATTTTAGAGAAACATTTAGGTTTCACAAAAATACCAACACTTAATTTTTTATTTTTTTAAAAATTGTTTACTTATTCCATGATTTAAATATATCATATTTTAATTAATGTGATACCTAAATTTTAATTATAAATTAATAGGTGAGGTCATTATTCTAATTTCTACATTAATATTCGTAATGGTTAGGTTAATATTAAATAGTATATCATAGTAAGCTATCGAATAAATTGAATTTATTTAAGAAGATGGATAACTAAATATATTAGGGTGTTATATTATTCCCTCCTATAATAATTTCATCCTAAAAAGGTTTGATTAATATTTCATTCTAAACAATTAAGGTTTGTACTTCTTCATAATGTCCTTAGGATCCCATATTGTTGCATCCATTTTATGGTTTCTCCCAAAAACATTTACCCGTTGAGTCATTATATTTCTCAACACTTTTTCTCCAATGTTAAAAATCATGATAGGCTATTTGTAGTATGAAAAATAATCTTACATTTCTATTTCTTAATAGTTGAGTACATGTTTCAGTTCTTTCATATATTTCTTTAACAATTATATATTGAACACATCATAAAATTTGGAGAGACTTCAGGGCATTTTTAATCAGTAAGATACTACACTAATTCTTTCTATAATTTCAAATGTTTTTATTTAACAGGATATTAGTTTCCCTTTATTAATAAATATTATCACATTATTCCATGGAGATGCTTTCAGAAGGAAATGATCTGTCTTGAAATTCCAAATCATTTCTCTAATTGTTAGAATAACTCCATTTCCTACTTTTAACTATTTTAAAATGATCCTAAATAGATTTTACCATTGTCTTTGTCTCTTCAATAAGTTTTGGGCCTATAATTTTCCTCTCACAATCTTCATCCCAAAAATTTGGAGTATGACATCTCTATCCATATAATGCTTCATATGGCACCATTTGAACACTATAATGGAAACTATTATTGTAAGAAAAATATACCAATTGTAAATACTGATCCCACATACCTTGAAAGTCATGTGAGAATGATATCAACATGTCTTATAATTTTGGAATAGTCCTTTCAAAATATCCATTAGGTTATGGGTGATAAGAAGTACTCAAATAAATCTCAGTATACAAATCCTTCTAAAGAATATTCCACAAAATTGATGTAAAGTTAGGATATCGATTAGACCCAATCTATAGAGATGCACCATGAAGTCCTAATACTTTCTATATATGGATTCTTACTATGTCCTATAGAGTTAAATCTTATCTTATATGATGAAAATGTGTTGATTTTGTAAGGGTATCAACAATAACTCATATCATAGCATTCATTCGTGAGGACTTTTGTAATCTATTGATGAATTATATAGTAATTTATCCCACTTCCACATTGTAATTGGTAGATGTATAATTAATCCTCTAGGATATTTCCTCTAATAATTCACTTTTTGACAAATTATTTATATTGACTTATAGTCAACAATTTCTGGCATAATATTTTCCCATAAAAAATGTTCCTTTAGATTTCTATACATCTTGGTACTACTAGGATTTATAGAGAAATTTGAGCTATGACAATCATCTAATAGATCCCTTTTTAGATCACATATTCATGGAACAAATATCCTATTTTTAAATTAAAGAATTTTATTCTCATAAACGATCTCATCAAATCTTCCATCCTTAATGGAATTAATTTCCTTTTGAAAATTCTCATTATTAGATGGAGTATATTTTATCTTTTCCAATAATGAGGGTTTCACTATCATTTAAAAAAGTATTGATGGTTTCCCTTCTGTAACAATCCCCAAATCCATATATACTAAATCCATGAACATAGGAGCTTTCATAATCCTAATTTATGTCATATTTCCATGATCTTCCATACTTAATACATTAACTACCTTATTTTATTTTCCTGGGTGGTAGTGTATTGAGAAATCATAATATTTGGGTGACTTGAAATTTCTCATTTTCCTCATTTTGATTTATTTTTGTGTAGAGATGTAATTCAAGATATTTTTATCTATATATATCATGAAACATTCACCATAGAGATATTGTACCTATATATTCATAACAATGATTATGGCTTCTAACTCAATACCATGAGTTAGAAAAAAAATTCAATGAATCTTCGAAATATTTGATTCATATTAGATAACATTATCATTTTTATAAGGATTCAACTGAGTCCTTTCTTAGATGCATCATTGTATATCACAAACCCACCATTTCATAATAGTGGATCCAAAATTGGAGCATTGACTAAACTTCTCTTAAATTCTTCAAAACATTATTCACATTCTTTTGTTTATACGAACTTAACCCCGTTACATGTGATCTTTGTTAACAGTTTATACAATCGGTCAAAATTCTAAACTAAATGACAATATTAAACTACTAAACCTATAAAACTAAAAAAGTTGGGTATGTTCATTGGTGAGTCTATTATTGGACTGCATTTATCTTCAGTGTATCAACTGAGATTAAATCCTAGGATAAAATATAACCATGAAAATAAATTTCTTGAATCTAGAATTTATACTTCCTAAATTTACCATATAACCCTTTCCTCTCTGGTGTCTCAAGGATAATCTTCAAGTGATTCACATGGTCTTCGTAAGTTTTATAATGTACCAAAATATCATCATTTAATAGCACAACAAAAACATCAAGATATTCCTTAATTATTTTATTCATCATATCTATAAAAACTAAGGGTGCATTATCTAATCCAAATGACCTCACTGTATACTCATAATGTTCATACCTTTCCTGAAAAGTTGTCTTCAAAATTTCTCCCATATTTACTTGCAATTGATGATATCCATAATGAAGGTAAATATTTGATAAATAATGAGATCCGTGAAGTTGATCAAAAAAATAATCAATGTGAGGCATTGGATACATTTTCTTTATCATAATTGCATTGATTCTTCTATAATCAATGTACAACTTCATGGATACATATTTCTATTAACAAAGAAAATTAGGGATCCCCATGGGGAAATACTGGGTCAAATAAACCCCTAATTTCTCAATTCATCTAGTTGATTCCTCATATCCACTTATTCCACAGTAGTCATTCTACAAGAGGCCTCTGATATTTTTCTTGAATTAGGGATTAAATAAATGGTAAAATCTACTTCATTCTATGGGGTATCTAGGTAATTCCTTAGTAAATAAATCAATTTATTCCTTTAAAATTGGTACAACCTCAATTTTAAGATTAATTTCCTCATTAAAATATGGTTTTCTATTCCTCCACAAGAATTTAATTCTATATAGTTATTGGGGATGGATATAGATAAGAATATGATGATAAATTTTCTGCTCTAAAGAAAAGGAATTATTCATCTCCCTTACCAATCATAATTTCCTTCTTTTTGGAATAAATTTTGGCATAATATTTTAAAATAAAATCCATAACTAGGATTATATCAATTTCAACCATATGTATGATAATAAATTCTTCAAATAAATCATGTTTATGTGTCATAATGGGGACTTACCAACAATTTGTTGTTGTAATGAGACATACCTTAGGAGTTTTGACTAACTACTCCCATATTAAATCAAAATAGAAATATCTAATTTTCTTGGAAAACTGTTTAGATATAAATAAGTGTGATGATTCAAAATAAAATAATTAAATGGATAAATTTAAAGATTAGATTAAATTACCTACCATGACATCATTGTGTAATTTTACTTCAGTTATGGTAATTTTATAATCTTGACCATCTTCCCTTGGCCTCACTTGAGAAATTGATTTGAATAATGCCCCATTTTGTTATAGTTGAATAATTTAACGTCATTGATTTTTTCCCCTTTCATTCATTAGCCTGATGAACCTTTTCTCTACACTTATAAAAATCTCTCATTCCTCTCAATTATTTATGAGGATGGTTATTTCCACAATTTTTATATGATGGTAATTTCTTTGTTCCCCTCTTCTTGTTTGATGTTTTACCTTTTTCATGGTTCGTATAAGACATATTTTTCTAATGATTTCTCTTGATAAGATATGATCTATAAAATTACATCTCCATTTTACTGGAACTTAATACTATTTAATCAAGTGATGAAATTTTTTGAAAATTTAATGCCCTTCAGAGACCTAGATTAATTCCTTTAGAGAAATGATCAATATTGTTTTATGAATCATTTATGTCATTTTTATTATACCTATATTGTCTTGTTAAGTTATACACATACATCAAAACACTCTCTTTTTCCTTTTACTTTAATCAAAATGTTATTCACTTCATTTCAGTTCTTTTATCAAGAGGGAAATATTTATCAAAAATGTCTCTTTAGAAGTTCTCCAATCCATGTCTTCTATTTCATCTTCCTTATTAGTATTCTATATTAATGACCACCATTGATATGTATCTACCTTGTGGAAATATAGATATGTCACTACCTTTTCCCTTTCATCACATCCGAACTCTAGTAATATCTTTTCAAAGGACCTAATCCATTACTTAGCTACCACTGGATTAGTACTATAAAAAAATATGGGGGCTTATACCACATAAAATGATCCAACATTTTTGTAGTATAGTTATTCTTCATAAACTAAATAATCTATCCTAATGTTTTCATGATTTTATTGGCTCCAACACCAGTTGTGTTTACTTGATCAGTAAGGTTATCCCTATATTTTCTGTTGGTATTGATTCCCTTTCTTCCATTAGGCGCCATTACGAAAAAAAGTCACACACTAAGTTATATCATAATCATCATGAGTATTGTGGAAAAAATGATAAAGAATTATTATAATTATCTTGTTTATTTAATATCTAATTCCCAATGTTTCTAATAAACTTTCTCTGATTCCAACAATAAAGACCTTGAACCCAGTAACCTTGATTTGGTGTTTATTTTAGTAAAATTCCATAGATACAAGAGATCACATCCCCAAGGATTTTTTATTATAGTATTATTGAAGAACTAGATACAAACATGGTTCCCTTATTACAATAGTAATAAAAAAATTATATAACAAAGGAAAATAAACCTCCTCTATAACACTTTTTCAAATATTTCATCTTCATAACCTGGGGAAGGAATAAAAATAAATGGATGATCTTAGATTCTCAGTAAGGGTTACATATAGAAAAAACATGAATCAATAATAGGTTAAGCATAATTAATAATTCATATTAAATATGGAAAGGTAAATAATAGAAAAACACACTCCATTTAATCAATAAACTAAAAATGAAAATTCATCCATAGATTTTATTCAAAGTGAAAATATCATTTATAGTAATAATTGAATAATGAATTATGGAAATTTTCAATTATTGGTCATCATATATCTTGATCATGAATCACTACCTTCAAAAAAATTCAAAAAATAGTTTAATTATGTGGTTAGTATTAGGTGATATTGGGTAATTTCATATGGTCTAAAGGTTGGTGAATAGAATAGACTAAAAACAATTTGATCAAATTAATTGATTAATAAAATAATTTATCAAATTAAAATATTATGGTTTATTATTAGTCGAAAAATTTAATAACATACTGATGTTTTTATAGTAGTTTTGTCCAATGTGGGCCTACTTCTACACTTATACCTCTCTACTCGGTGAGAGATACATGTGCACTAAAAATTATTTTTAAGGGGGAATCATAACCCAATTACAAAATTCTTTTCTAGTAGATGTATAACCATAACACAGACTTTTGTATGGTGAGTCACAACCCTTACAAACTAAAATTAAATAAAGGAAGTAACAACCTGAATAATCATGACTTTAGATATAGGGAGTCACAACCCTTGAATCCTGACATTATAATCTAGGAGTCGCAACCTAAGGAAAAAGAATAACAGATATTTCTTTTTTGTACAAAAGAAAAAATAGAAAAATAGTGTGTGAGAGAGAGAGAGAGAGATGGGAAATAGTGTTATAGACTCATAAACACATGAATGAGAAGATAAAATATTAAATCATAGGTACTAGTTATTGAGAATTGTATCGTCTCATCTCATCATGGTAGAAGAAGTCAAAGAAGAAGAAATTCAGCTCTTGAGAGATCATGAAAGTGATGAAACACAGTTTTGCAGCACTTTGCAAGTGCATAATAGGTTCAAAGTTCACACCACTTTTTATTTGAAAAATAGTGTATTAGGTATTCAAATATATTTCTCTTTGTGTATTTATATTAAATCGATATCCCTAAAGAATAAATGATATATATAGGAAAAATATTCAGTAATTATATCAGTTCCTCATCCATTAAACATAAAAAATAAATTGTGTCAAGAGATATTATAAATATCTCCATAAAAAAACCACACCATTTCCACTTTTATTCCAATAGAAGAAATCATAAAATGAATTTAAAATAATAATCACTCCAAAAAAATAATAGCTTTCAATTCTTTGAAATACAGGTCTAAATCCATTAAAATCATTTAAAAAATAGTCAGAACAGATCATAAAAACTAGTAGCATAATATGTAGGTGAATTCAAATATTTGAATTAAAACAATTTTGAGACCTCAAAATTTATTTGAAAAAGATGTTGAATTTTTTTTAATTTTTCTCTCAAAATATATCACCAAAACAATAAAATATCTTTCATATAAATATTTATATTTAATAATAATTTATCCTGCAGAAAGGCATTTGAAAATAATCCATTTATATACATTAAAAAAAATTTAGAAAAAATGCATAGAATAGATAGTAACATTGGGAATAATGAATAATGTAATGTAGGGTATGAATAGTAACATAGTGTAGAGTATGAATAGTAATGCAGTGTATGGTATGAACAGTAATGTATGGTTGCCAGACCCTACTTTACAGAATGAATAGTAAATTAATGTAGGGTTTGAACAGTGACGTAATGTCAGGAATAAATAATAAAGAAAGTTTCCAAACCATACTTTTCATAATGAACAATAACAAAATGTCTGGAATGAACAACAACTTAGTGTTGATGAACCATACTTTGCAATATTCATTAACAATATTGCAGCACAGGGAACAAACCATAATCTAGGTTTGATGAACCATACATTGCTCTATTAATGAAAAGTAATGTAGCATATGGAATGAATAGTAACATAGCATTGATGAACCATACTTTTTAGTATTGATGAATAGTAATTTAAGAAAGATGAATCATACATTGCACTATTGTGAATGTAGGGTTTCCCATACTTTGTGAAAAAACTAGATAGTATACTTTAACAAACATAAAAAAATTTTAATGGCTTCTAAATAGTAGATTCAAACATTGGTAAAAATTAATTATTCTTTATAAAACATATTATAAATCCAAAAAAAATAAATAATCAAAATAAATCAACATTTACTATTGTAAATATTATCAAAAAACCAAAGCATCATCATTATTGAAAATTGTAGTTCATAAAAAAAATCAAAGAAGAACTTCATATAATTAATTTACAATTAAAAAATCATGTTAGACTTATATGTAAACTAATGAAATAAATACAAACATTTTAAATTTCTATAAAATCATGTTTTGGGTGAATATTATATCTGTAGAAGTTAAATTAAAATAAATACTAAAATTTTTTAAAATTATAAACTGTAGAAGTTCTAAAACTGCAATAGAAAATTATTTGAATTTCTAGAGTACTAAAAAATCATTTTTATAGACTTCATAATAAACTAAGGAAATTTATATAAATATATTATCTATCAAAATTTATATGTTTCACAAAAATCCTATTAATTTAGTTTAATATATCATCAAAATATAGATAGGTTAAAATAAATTTACATGAAATCAAACAAAATCATAAAAGGTTAATATATATATATATATATATATATATATATATATATAATCACTTGTAATCAAACTAAATAAAACAAGAACATACAAAAAAATCTACAAAATTAATAAAAAAATGAAAACATGAACATGATCAAATAGGTAGAAACTCATATAATTCTTCTTGGAAACAAATGTGAAGGGTTTGTCACCAACTGTTTTGTCTCATAAGACTAGTCGATGCATAGAGGGGCTATATAATTTTAGGACCCACCCATTAATAAAATTCCAAATAATTATTCATATATATATATATATATTTAATTAATGAATAATATTCCTTATCAAAATATATATATTAATTATAGGATACAGATTTATCAATATTTCCCCTTTTAAAACAACATTAAAAGTAAACACCCTATGTAAAAATGGTATACGGCTTAGATAATATTCATATCCATGATTTAAGAAATTTTCATATTTAATGAAATATTAAATTAATGATGATCATAAATTAAAGGGGTAGTATACCTACACCACACACAATAAATAATTGGTGAATAATTCATATCTCATAGAAAAAAAAAGTGAGATGTGAAACCCCTAACCCCTTGTAATCAATCAAATTATATGCCCAGTAAAATTAATAATAATCGATTGAAACATTGAATACCATGAATATAAAGAGTTTTATGATATTATATATCAAAAATTAATCATACATTCACTACACATAAGAAATATGTGTTGAATAATCCATATCTAACATAAATAAGTTTGAGATGAGAAAACCCTTACATTGTGTCTGAAAGAATGCTTCACCTGTACATAATGTCAAGGATAATAAAATTAGGTTCATTAATTTCTTAATTAAGAACATATTAAACATATATTTTATTTATTATAATTTTATTTAGTCCATTTATGACCATTTATATCATTTAGAATGATTAATTTCGTTGTTTCGGAAGCAATGGTTTCATGGTATTATGGTCGGTTCCCTTGTGTATAATTATCAGAGTTCTTACCAAATGGAAGAAAAAATATAAAAATGGAATGAAATGATATTAATATAATTACATGATTTTAAATTATCATCATATATAATGTTTTTATATGGTATTATTATTATTCATTATATAAAACATTAATGAAAAATGGTTAGTTTATTTTGGCAGGTTTTACAACTGTTACAAACTAGTATCATTTTATTTAATATTATGTATATATATTAGTTCCAGAACATGATATAACATATAAAAGGTATATTAAAATAACATTTAAACCATAATTATGGTTTTATTACTATACTTTAATGTGGTAATGTAAATTTAGAATTTGTCTTTCATAAAGTTGGCGAATCGGCACGTCACAGACGATATTTTCTTTTTCAGAAAAAAAAAAGGTAGAGAACAGGATGATAGATATTTCTTTAACATAATAATATTGTAACTTATATATGATATTTTCGTTTCCATTACACATTTTATATGGTAGGTGAGTATAGGATAATAAAATATAACAAATTATAATAGAAATAAGGTGGATTTTACCTCTTGAATATTGTCTCCTTGAGAACCACCTAAAGGGACTAGTCCTTAGTCTTTCGGTAAGACCAATATGTCTTTTCATGGGGAATAGGATTAGGAATGTGGTTTGGTAGAATTTATAAATTATTAAATGCTTATAATGTGTGAGGAGAAGTGGTGGTGAGGGGTGATATTTATATGGATAGGAGAGGGGTGTTTTTGATATTTTTATTCATTTATTTATTATTTTCGCTCAACAATATCAATATTGTTGACTCTTGTGAATAATTATACTAAATAGGTAATTTGAGTTAGAACTAAGAGGTTATTACCTCATCCATGCATCATCCATAACATAAAAAATTCACTTATTTACATATAATGTTAAATACCGTAAATTATTAAATTTCACTATTTATAAAAATTCAACTATTTTATAAATATTCAAAAAATACACCCTAATGATTCGTTGATTTTTAAATTTAAAATATGGACTCCATTTTATAAAAATCATTTCTTAAATATGATAAATTTATTTTCTAATTAAAATCATCATTTATTTAAAGAATACCAATTTTAAAGTTATATCCACTTTTACGACCCTTTTGATTATAGTATCTTAAACTAACTCTATAATTATAATACAACATTATATTAATTTGTGAATATATTTTTTGAAAGTGAAATTTATTTTAAATAATTATATTAATTATAAAATTTTAAATAAACATTTATGTTTCAAAAAAATTCAAACACATAATTTATCATTTTTTTAAAATTTATTTATTTATTTTATGATATAAATATACAATATTTTCATTTATGAGAAACAAAAAATTTATTTATACATTCATATGTGTGGTTATTATTCTAATGGTCACATTACTATTCCTAATTTTCAAGTTAATATTTAATCGTGTATCAAGATAATCTATCAAATAAATTGAATTTATTTAATAAGATGCATACATAAAAATATTGGGGTTTTATAAGATGACCTGATATACAAGATTTTATGAAGTGTGTGTTCATGGCTATTTACTTTTTTCAGAAATACATTGGTGTATCATGGAATATATTAGGGGCTAGATTGTGGTGTCCAATTGATATTTATTTCTCAAACCCCATACATGTACCTTGGTGGATTTTTATACATTTTGTATGATATACAAATCAGAGTATAGGTTGTAAAGTGGATTGCATCAGATTTACTCTATGGGATTTGGATATGGGATTTAATGATGCTCAAGGTTGTATGAATATTCTATTATATTTATATCTTTACTTTAGGTTTTATATAATCGATCACATTGGTGATCTCTTTCATGTATGAGATATATGACTATACAACATGTGTATTCGTTTACTATCACACGATTGTATGTTTACCTCTTATGGTTTTTATTTTAGCTATAATTCCATATGCATACCCTGATGTTTGAATTTGATTTATTTTAGGTTATTAATTTTTTATTGATGTATATGATATAGAGAGTATAGTATCTCATATGTTGATAATATAATCTCACCACTATTCTAAATCCAATTAATTTTTTTGAGGAATACTTGGGGTCCTATGGTGCCCCTAACTCAGTGGCTACTTGGGCAGCTTCACCCAAATGGTTACACAAGCAACCGAAAAAGACTCCAATATAAATAATAGACATAGGATATTAAAAAAATAAAAAAATTCAGGGATAACCCATCAACATAAAAAAATAGTATAATAGACAAGGAATCCATGAAAAGATAATGATAAGGGACTAATAAATAAGAATCAACACATCCCTCCCTCATCACTCCCATTAGAAGAAATTCCACCCAAAATTTATCCCAAATATATGATTTGAATAACATTTTAGACTATTCATCTTACATGGTTCATTACTCTGGTTACCGATGTCCAATTGTTAAATTTCTAACATATTAAAAAACTACAAATAAACACTTAATTTATTTTAAAAAATTCATCATTTTTAAAGACTAAACCTCTCATTTCCCTTTTGTCACACCCAGCCATTTCAATACCACAAATGAAACCTACTATCAAAAGGTTAAATGTCATTAAATGACTTATAATTCCATTAGTATATTAATGGGATGGAGTATTTTATTCATTAAACTGTATCAACGAATCTAAGGAACATGTTTAACAATAAATCAAAAATATACAATGTTGAGAAAATATAAACATGTCTAATAAACATTACTTTTAAATTGAAATAATCAAATAAATAGTTTATCTGAGGATATGGTGATGAATAATAATAAAATTATCACATAGATAATAAATAAACCCATTTTTAAGCATAGTTTCTATTAAGGTACCTAGTGAACCAAGAATAATTAAATATATTTATGTAATATTTCCTTTGGTAAAAATTAAATTTTACATTTAAATTAATTTTTAAAACATGACATTTAATTATTCCTCATTTCATATATTTAAAATCAATATTTAATTTTTATTAAAATTTTATAAAATATTTAGAGACACATCACAAGAAAATCCCATTTAAAACACCACAGGGAATGAAACCACAAACCTAAATAACATTATAATAAGAATACCTCAATCTATGAACAACCAAGAAACTCCCTATATAATTCATAAAAAAACATCGCAAATTAATTACCAAAATTGTAATCCAAACCATTATTGGATAGCATAATAATACTTTTAAAATCTCCATAAACAATTGAAAAAAAATTACATCTATAAGAATCATAAATTTATGATAAAGTCATGGAAAAACATATAGAATAACATGATAACCTAACATTAATAAAATATGAATCAATGGCATGAATTCCCTCTCTCCAAGCCTCTTCTTTATAAGATGCATGAAATTTATTTCAGTATATATTAATTTCACCTTAATCCAATAAAATCCATATTTAAAACCATTACATGGTTAATGAACATAAAAGAAGAAGATAATGAAATAGGAATTGGATAGAAAAATATATATAGGTAACTCATATCACAGAAGCAAAATCACCCAAAACTCTTAGGTTTAATTATTTAAAAGGGGGATAAGTAGGTGAGTAGGTTGGAATTTTTCCTACGTTATCATGTATCTTGGGAGAGAAATATCTCCGGGGTTTTATAGAAATAAAAACCAAATTGTAAAAATTTACTTGATATAAAAAAATATTCAATCATTATTGGGTAACTAGTGGATCTCCACTAGTTACTTAGGGGATCACTAAGGACCTACTTCATAGAACTCTTAGGTGAAAATCTAGTAGGACACCGCCATTGGTTATATCACATGATTCCTATAATAATCATACTTGGTACCCAGTTCCCACCTACAACCACTATCCAATAACATTACTTCTACGAAACTCCAAGATTACTCTTTTAGATTTTTTATACATCTTCCATATCTAAATACTAAAATTAAACTATTAAAAAATAAAAAAATTATATTTCATCATTCTATCCTAAATCATAAAATAAAATAATAATGTTTATCCAAAATAGTAATAATTTAGGTTGTTTCAAACTTCCCACAGTATAACCCTAATGATCTAGGAAAATACATGTGAAATAAGAAAATAATAATACTGACTATATAATCCCTCATACTCAAATTATTAATTAATAAAAATACTTCTACTCATAGGCTCCCCACTATAAGAATCACCAATGAAACAAAAACACGTATCTTTCTTCTAAATTTATTATTGAGATGACTCATACATAAAAATTATAAACAAATTTTTCAAATCATTTAAAACATAATTGAGAAATTGAAATATATCAGTTTCACATATTTATAATAAATTATTTTTGAATTTTGACACAAAATAACTTTCAAAATTTTGGATTTCACAAACCTAAACAAAATTATAAATATAATTTAAAAAATATATATATTTATTTCAAAATATGTGGTATTTTATAAATTTAACTTCCATTCCAAATATACTTTTATTTAAAGAAATCCCTTGAAAATCCATGTCTACAACTTTTGGAATGTAAACATGTTTCACTATCAATTTAAATATTTAAATTATAAAACTATAGAAGCACATTTCTCATTAGAAAAAAAGCCTTATTAGTAATAAAAAGAGAATATCAGTGAATTTAATTTACGAATACACCATTATTTTTTATTCAATAATTGTTACTTTATAAGGTTTTTTTATTTAATTATGGTTGTCCCATTAAACAATCCTAATGTAAAATATGCACATGTCTTGCATTCTGCTAACCAGATAATGAATAAACCAATACAAAAACAATCTCTTGATTGATATATATAAATTGAGATTAAATCTCTTATATTTCATATTAGGAATAGACAATAAAATCCTCACTCATACCTTAAGTACTTACTCCCAATACTATACATCCCCTTGAAACATGCATTTCAACCTAATTTATGCTAACCTGGCTTGTCCATGGCCTATCTCTCATGTATCTAAATCTTATCTCCACCTCTAAATGAATTTGTACCCACCAAAAAAATCTCTAATACCATTTTATAAGGACCAGAATCAGATATTCCGTCAACATAAAATGGAATGTAACATTCACCCTGCATTTCTGTGATCATTGAGGGTTGCAATCTATCACTTACTATCTAATTAGATTATTTGAAAACAATTTACCCATTTTTTAAAAAAATATGGGTTAGTGAAATATTCTATTTAAAATCAATAAAAACCCATCAATATATTAGATATAAAAAACCTATAACTATATCTTCTCAACCCTAACCAATTGTCTTGAGTAGAACAAGAATTCCACTAAACTTTGGTTAATCCCCAAGACACCAATGGTTGGAAATAAATTCCAAGTGTATACAATATTTAAGGGGGTAGATTTATCCTTAGACCCAACACAATTTGAAAATTAAAGAGCCATAAATAGGTAGAAACATGTTTCTTTAACATAAAAATACCAAACTACCATAAAAAATAAAATAAAATAATTTTAGCAGTTGTGTAAGAAAATACAACCAGGTGTAAAAAAAAGACTAAAAGACTCAAAAAGACACCAAGTTGGAAAAGATGGAACTAACCCAAGCTCTATCACATAACCAATTCCAAGATCCATCCTCCAGCATCCATGTCTACCACATCAAGTTGATTCATAAGAAAATTAAGTTACATTTCCCATACCCATATCATGATAAAAAAATGTGTGAATACACACCATGATGCTTATGAAGGGGGTGAGTGTACAACCTTATAGGTAATCCCTATAGACATACATACATGCCCCTAAGAAAACAACAAGTTAATTCATAATAATTATATATATAAACATAAGAAATCTTGATAATTAGTGATCATGGTAAATGTAGAGAAAATAAATAGTGGAAACGACCCATGATATACACTTAAACCCTCCCACATGAAAACTGAGACATGATCCAAATACATACCCATTAAATGAGACTCTTTGAATGGAATAAACTCATGATTAGGTCCCTATTCTACTTGACATACTTAATCACTAGGGGGTTCATATCTCATGTGACCCAAAATTCTGCAATGATAGAGAAGTCTGAACCAATAAGGCACTACACATTTATGTCATTAACGTGCACCATCCCATAACAAAAATAAGTTACACATACTTGAAACTATTATTAAAAACCAAATAATCTCTCATTTAGTTTTCTGAAATAAATTTTCGAAACTACATTTCATTATAGTTATACTTTGAGATGATTTAACAAGAGGAATATTTTTCAATGAAAAAAATAATTTAACTCTCAATCCAAATGCTTATAAGATCTATAAATAGTATCTAGGGAGAAATATCACCTCTATATAACCCATTCATCCATTATAAACCAATAAGGAGAGGTTATAAGGCATAAGAATCACCTAGAGTCATCTCCAGAATCATTTGGTTCTAGAGTCCATTTGAGAAAATGAAAACTAAGGGCTTTTACAGAAGTAGTTGGGTCAAAAAATTATGATGTAACACCCTCAACATTTATGAATTATTTTAATTTTATAATAAAACAAATTTATTTGATATAATGTGTTACAAAAAACATTATGTTAATATTTTTCTACATGAAACACTGTGTTAGCATACGTTATACCCACCACCGAGTTTTAAAAAAAACATGATATATTATTAATATAGTTATTTAAATGTGATAGTTATAACCTAGACATTAAATTTAGAAATATGAATAGTGATAACTACTTTTAAATATTATTTATAATGGTTTTATATAATGAAAACAAATTGAAAGGAAAATACTTAATTTTCAAAAGAGTCTTTATATTTTTTGAAAATAATATTTTCTCAAAAACTATTTTTTGTTTATTTTTGTGAATAATAATAACATTAATATTTTAAAAATTCAAAAAAATAATTTTATACAATAAACAACATTTTATGAAATCATTATTTGAAAATTATCCTAGGGTGTTTTTTTTTTTTGAAAAGTTTCATTTGTTTGATGAATAGTGAAAAAATACTGAATTTTAATTAAAAATCGCATTTTCATTTATATTATTTATAAATAAACTTTGTGATGATTTGTTATAATGTTGTATTTTATATTTTGACATCTAATATTTTTGTAAAATAATTTTTTTCGAAATAGACGGAGTCCATCAGAATGATTTTTTTGCAAGAAAGTTGAAACTTGTTGAATGTTGGAATCCAAACAAAAATGGGGAGAAATGATTTTTAGTTTTTTAGAATGTTTTTTTCTGGATATAGAGGATCAGACTAAGAAGAACTAGATATAGAGTATTGGACCACTAATTATTGTAAGTATAGTTGGTCAGAAATATGGTGTTATTTATATGATGCACCATCGGTCTCATGTTCATAGATATGATGTTCATGATCCATCAGACATGGTGTTGTTTTCGAATGTAAAAATTTTCTAAGTGAAGTAGTCATAATGTTTCTTAAAAGTATATATTTATAAATTGAAATTAAAAGTTATTAAATTTTCAATCTTTCTAACCTCATGTTAGATGATGCTTTATAGATTATGAAGTTTCTAAAAATCAAGAAACATTTTGATGAAACATTCTACTGAAGAAATGGAGGAATTGTTATGATTGCATCAATTCTAGAAATAAAGAAAAATCCTCCCTCAAAATATGAAGTACTCGAAAAAAAATATCAGAAGTTTGGATGAGTTATGGATGATGAGGTTTGATAAATTTCAATGTTATAGAGTGGAGTTTCCATCGTAATGACAATTCCATCATAATGAAAATTCCATCATTATGAGGATTCCATGATACTGACTCTAAGAAGGAAATATAATCAGACTGACTCTAATATAGAAAGATAATCAAACTAACTCTAGGAAAAAAATTCAATCACACTAACTCTAAATAGGATAGACATATCATAATGAGAAATGAAATACCGACAAATCGTAATGAGCAATGAAATATAGTAAGATCATAATGATCAATTCAAGATAGAAAATCATAATGATTTATGAAAGACAGTCATATTGTAATCAGATGATGATAGTCATATTTTAATGAGTAGAGGAATAAATTCAGATCATTATAAGCTGAGGAAGTTTCATTATAATAAAGATAAGGAATATTGAAATTGAGGATGTTAATCAGATTGAAGTTGAGGAAGTTAATCAAAATAAAGTCATGCAAGTTACATTTGACTTTATAAAAGTTTGTATGTTTGAAAAGAATGATTTCAGAGAAATATAAAGTGTTTAATAAGAAAAATCTCAAGTTTAAATGTGAGTGATTTTTTGAGATTTCAAATTTGAGTAAGCAGGAAAAAAAATTCAGTTTCCCTCCTTTGTTATTTAGTGTTTCTTATAAATAGAAGTAGTGTACATTTTTACTTTTCATATGTTTTGATTTTCCAAAAAGGAAGAGCATTGTATATTTCTTGTCATGTTTTTTTCCAAACTGTGATCTCTAAAGAATGTTGGACATATAAATGTTTCCTTTAATAGATTTAGAAGATCGTATTAAGGAATATAGTACATAGAAATTGAGTAGAGTTTTAGAAGTGACAATTGGGAAAGGGGTTGTTGTATTAATTCAATTGGAATAACTCAACTGAATTTTTTTCTCTGGACTGAAGGCCATCAGACTCAGGTTTATCAGATCCTAGAATTTTCATAGAGTAGTTTGATCAAAGTATTTATTCTTTTTTTGTGGATGAGTTTTTTATAAAAAAAATTAACAAAGAAATGATTTAGTATAATCATTATTATCGGGTATATAAGTTTTCTAATGGGATTTGGTAAAAGTTTTATTCAATTATTAATTATAGTGAATTTACATAGACCCACGAGAGTGGCTATGGAAAAGATGTAGGTTTTCCCATGGAGGCTGAACCTTGTAAATCTCATGTTCTTTACTTTCTTTCCTACTTTTTCATGCATGATTATATGATAAAATATGATAAGGATATGAAAGTTAACATGTTTTAGGTGTTATTTTTTAAAAATTATTGAAACTTATAATATGTGAATGACTAAGTCACCCCTAGTTGTTATTTGATCCTTGGGAACTTCAACGAGAATCAGACCTAAAGTTTACATTTTTGAATCCTAATCATGGATAATATCAATTCAGTCAATAGTAGGTAAAGCCCTGCATTTGATGGAAAAATATTATGGATAGAAAAATCTGATAATTCATTATCTCTAGTCTCTTCTCCTAAACATTTTTGATGATGCTAGAATTGGTTTTCCACCTATTGAGAAGTATTACATGATGACTTCTTCTGATAAGAGAAATTTTGAATTTGAAGGAAAATATAAAAATTCTAAACTTATTTCATTATCATAAAATTATTATATAAATGAGATGGGTCTCAAAACATCAAAGATTATATGGGACAAGTTGGAAATTATTTTTGAAGATAATATGAAATTGAAGGAAATACAGCTAAAAAATTGGCCTATTAATTATAAAGATATAAGAATGAGAGATAAGGAAACTATTGATGAATAATTAACTAGATTAAATAATATAATTTTTAACATCAGATGATTTAGTGATGTCCTAGAAGATTATATAATTGTGATGAAACTTATGAGAATATTTCTGGATAGGTTTGATTCTAAAAATTAATCGTCATAATATAATGATGATTTATCTCTTAATTAATTTCATAACATTTGTATTACTTGTGAAATGAGGAACGTTCCAATGTTTAATAAAAAGAGTAAAGATGAATTGGATTTTCAATCCATAAGAAAAATTAAATTGAAATATATTTAAGAAAGAGAGTATCAACTCAAAAATGAACTTGTTGAATATCTTGAGAAAAACAGAATTCTCAAGAAAGAAATGAGATAAAAGAAGAAAGATTGTGAATAATTTTTTAAATAAAGAAAATTTTTTATCAAGTCTAAGGTAGAATACATTTAGGATATAATATGTTACAAACATATAATTTTTTAACATTGAAATATGGTTGAAGATCACATTAAAAAATTGGTAGCTAAGGAATAAGAAATTAGAAAGTTTCAATAAAAATTTATAGACTCTGAAAATACCTTAAGAAAAAAAGATGAATTAAAACTTCAAAAAATTATAAAAAGTGAGTGATGAGAATTCTAATGATACTGAGATACATAAAATCAATAATTAGGTGAAATCCAAACCCTCCCAAAATAATGTCTCATCAAATATTTATAAAATTTCAGGTGACAAAAATGTACTATAAAAGTTTGTAATGAAAATATATTTGAGAAACCTATCACATTTACAAAACTTGAAAACTCTCTTAGTAATAAAGTTTGTCTATGTCGAGATTATTTTAAATCAGTAAAAAGTTATCAACATTAAAAAAATCTATAGAGAAAGATCTTATATAAAAATAAAATCAAGATTTGATGGCTATTGTTGGTATTGTGGAATCTACAAGCATAAGCCTTATAATTGTTGGCATAACTTTTCACTTCCAAGAAGAAGGTTTGAAAAAATAGAAATCAATGGTTTGAGAAGGATGAGTAAATTTCCTAACCACAAGCATGTTAAAAAGAAGAAAATAATTATGTGAGAAACTTTCCAACCAAAATCAATTTTAATGTCTTAAATAAGTTTGTGGAAGATGTGATCTAGATGGTCATCAGGACGAAATATGTATGAAACTTATTTTGGAACAAGTTTCTTAGGTAAGAAAAGAATAGGAAACTAGAATGAAGATAGTAAAGGAAAGATATTTTGTTGTTGAAACGACTTTAAAATAAATGAAAAGGAACAAAACATGGATACTTGATAGTGGTTTTTCTTCACATATGATAGGTGATATAAAACCATCAAAACATATTGAAATTCATGATGGAGGTATTGTTACCATACGGAATAATAGTTCCCTAAAAATCAGAGGAATCGGAATGGATGAGATTGAAGTTGAAAAGTTGAAATCTAAGGAGGTCTAGTATGTTTATGGATTAAAGCGTTACTTAATTAGTGTATTTTATTTTTGTGATGATGTAAAATAAGTAATATTTAGAAAATATTATTGTGTTATCAAAAGTGTAAAATATGGAAAATTTATTTAAAAAGTGGAGAGAACCGGTGGGAATCACTTACAGGTAAGATAATTCGACAAATCTTATTACCTAAATGTTAAATATGAAAATATGTTGGGTCACCAAAGACTTGGCCACCTTGGGGAGAAAAACATGAAAAAAATTTCAAAGGACGATTCTATTCAAATCATTCCAGAATTGAAAAGGAAAGAATATGATGTTTTTATAACTTTTCAAAAAGGTAAGTTGACTAATAAAAGATATAAGAGAGTTGATATTCAATCTACTAGAACTATTGAACTTATTCATTCAGATTTATGTGGGATAATTAGACATAAATCAATAAAATAATATTAATACATTATCACTTTAATAGATGATTTCACTTGGATGAAAAACATCATGTTTAATAAATATAAATCATTTGTTGTTAAAATTTTAATCTTTTTTAGAAAACAAGTTGATAAAGAAATGGGGGATTATATAAAAAATTAAGAATAGATAATTGTACCAAATTCAGAAGAAAATATTTTAAATCTTATCTGAGAAAGAATGGTGTCAATCATCAGTTTATTTCTCCATATATTCCAAAAAAAATAGAGTAGATAAAAAATAATTGAAGTTTGTTATAAATTGAAAGTATTTTTTGGGAATAATACAAACTTTCAATGTTCTATTAGAGAGAATATATTAGTAATATTTTACATGTTAAAAACAGGTGTTTTCTGAGACATGAAACCAACCTAACTTTTTATGAAATGTGGAATAACAAATAAACATCACTGAATTACTTAAATGTTTTTAGAGGTAAAATTTTACTTATAATCTGAAATCTAAATCTAGTAATTTTCGATGGGAATGTTATGTAAGGATATTTTTTGGTTTATTCACCCAATGGAATAAGTTACAAATACTGGAAGAAACTCTTAAAAATGTTGGGGGACTAATATGATGTGAATGAAATTAAAAATCAAAATTCCTTAATAAAATTGGTTGAGAATGATATGGAGGATAAGATGGATATTTCCAATGATAGTGAAAGTAAACCAAAACATCCTAACCATGATTCAAGAGAATTTTCTGATGAGGAAAATTTAGATAGAAGAAAAACATTTAAATTTCCTATATTAAAAAAACATATTGTGTCTGAAAAAATAATAGGAAATCATAAGGCACCATTTCATATGAGAAGAATGTTGAGATGAGAAAATCAGACTTTTCAAGTCTCAACATATGAACCGGAATCAGTTTCAGAAGCTATTCAAAAAAATTATGAGTTAAAGAAATGAATGAATAGTTGGATTAGATTGAGAAAAATGAATCAAGGGAACTTGTTCCAAGGCCAGTAAATAAAAATTTTATCCAAACAAATTTGTTTTAAGGAAAAAACATTAATGAGCATGGAGAAGCTTGAAGAAACAAAGTATGACTTGATTATAAAGGATATGAATGGGTGGAAGGTGTGGATTTTTAAGAATATTTTTCCACCATTGAATATTATAAATTCTTATAATGTTACTATCAGTGGCCACATACTGAAATTATATAGTTTATCAGATTGATGCAAAGACAACATTCTTAAATGTAGAGATTGAGGAAGAAGATTACATTGAAAATACTTGTGGTTTTCCACTTTATAATTATTAAGACAAGGTTTTTATATCTAATAAAACCATATATGGGTTAAAACAAGCACCATATTCCTGGTATTCAAAACATGATAGATTTTAGATAATGTTTATTTTTTATAAAGGAAAAGTTGAAAGAAACTTATATGAGAAATATGTTGACTCCATAACTCTAATTGTATTATTTATGTGGATGATATAATTTTTTTTAGGGATTATGAAAATGTTTTAAAATATTTTTCTAAGTAATTGAATAAGAATATTGAAATGTCATTTTTTTTGGAGAGTTAACCTTATTCCTTGGATTACAAGTTTAATAAAAAGAAAAGTACATTTTATTATCTCAAGAAAAGTATTCCAATGAATTTTTAAAGATGTTTTTGATTGAATAATACAATTTAGATTATAACCCTATATCTATGAGCATAATGTTTAGTAAATATGAACCTGGAAAAAGATTGAAGTGGAAAGACATTAAAAAGCATATATGAAGTCTAGTTTACCTTAGAGCCTCAAGGCCTGATATAGTTTATATTGTAAATTTTTTCTAGGTATAAATGTAATCAAAAAGAATAAAATATTTTTGAAGCAATAATAATTATGATATATTTCAAAGGAACAAATTCACATTGGTTTTCATATAAAAGAAATTGTGAAATAAAGTTTCATGATTACACAGATGTTGATTTGGATAAATATTATAATGATAGAAAATCAACCTCAGTAGGAAAAACATTTTGGGAGAATGTTGTTTATGTTGGAATAGTAAGAAAAAAATGTTCAGTAAATTTGAGAAGATAGGAATTAGAATGAGTTTTAGAAACTCAATATTTTACACAAATGTTGCGGATGAAAGTTCAGCTGGAAGACATGAAAGTGAATGTTTCTAAACCATTGAAGATACTTTTTGATAAGTGGCGTATGATTTAACTTTCTAAAAATATTTTCCAACAATGAAGATCAAGATACATTGAAATAATTTTTATCTTTATAAAAGATACAGTTTCTATTGTATATGTTATGGTGGAATATATCTCCACAAGGTATCAAATTTATGATATCATTACAAAATCTATATTGAATGAGATATTTATTGAATTTAGGATTCATATTCTTTTTCATCCTCCTCCCATTAATTTATAATCAATATAAGTAAGTACTCTAATCGTGATTTGGAATATATTGAAATTGGAGGAGAGAAATTAATAACTTTTAATAGTTTTACTTATCTCTCTAAATGATTCTGAAGTGGTGATTATTGGATAATGGGGTTTTGAAAAGAAAAGTGAGTCAAAAAGAAAAGAGTGGAATGTTTTTCTTTACATGGTTTAAAAATATTATTTGTATTGAGGGATGGAATTACTTCAGAAACGTTATATTATCCAACAGTGTGGATTTAGGACACAGACTTTTGAGAAATTTTTTGTTTTAGCAAAATTCTAAAAAATTTATTTCTTTAAAAAATTTTAGTTATGAAAATTATTTTTGAATTGATAATGTTGTTAATGATTGTTGTAAAAAAATAAAAATGGGTTATTTGAGAATCATTGTTATGATTTGTTTTAATAAAGTTTTTGTATTTTTTGAGAACTAACATTTTGAAAAATAATGATTAGTTTCTTCAGGATTGGACCCAGTCCATTAGAATGATTTTTTTAAGAAATATAGATGTTTATAAATGTTTAAATCCAAGACTATATGTGGAGAAATGTTTTTTTGTTTTTTCGAATGTTGTTTTCTGGATGAAGAGGATCGGACTAAGAAGCATCGAATACAGAGTATCATATCGAGTAGCACTAGAAGTAGAGGTGTTGAGAAAGATTTTGTTGTTAATCAGAAACATTGTCACTCTCAGTTCCATTAGCATGAAGATTAATATCCATCAGACATGGTGTTCTATTATAAAGTCAGAATTCTCTATGAGAATAAGTCGTAATGATGCTTAAGATGATGTTTTAAAAAATAAATAGAGTTAGAAAGATTCTATACATTATAACCACAAGTAAGATGATTAATTGCTAATCATGAAGTTTTCATAAATAATGAAAAAATAATAATATAATATTTTGATGAAATAGAGGAATCGTAAGGATTTCATTGGTTCTAGAAATCAAGAAAATTCTCTATCAGATCTAAAAGTACTGAACACAAATGTTTTCAGAAGTGTGAATGAGTTATGGATGAAGTGGTTTGAAGAATTTCAAAGTTATAGAGTAGAGTTTACATCATAATTTTAATTCCTTTTTAATGAGAATTCCATAATTATGATGGTTCCATCAGACTAACTTTTAGAAGAAAAGATAATTATAACGGCTCTGAGAATGAAAGATGGTTGAAGATACTTTTAGAAAAAATGTCAATCAGACTAACTCTGAAGAGGATAGTCAGATCATAATGAGTGATGCAAGATAGTCACATTGTAATGAGAAATTCAATATAGTCATATCATAATGAGAAGTGCAAGATAGTCATATTTTAAGAAGCAATGCAAGATAATTAGATCGTAGTGAGCTAAATATATTCAAGTTATAATGAAGCGAGGTAAAAAGTTAGATTATAATGAGATGAGGAGTTTCATCATAATAAATCTAAGGAATATTGAAGCTAAATAAGTTAATCAGACTGAAGATAAGGAATTTAATATGATTAAAGATGAGTAAGTTACATTGGATTTATGAAAAGTTAGTATGTTCTAGAATATTGATTCCAAATAAATATTGAAAATGTTTGAATCATTTAATGTTAATGTTTAAATGTTAGTGATTTTAAAAAAAATTAAATTTGAGAAAGAGGGAATGTTTTTGGGTTTCTCACATTTGTTGTTCTGATTTTCCTATAAATATAATAAGAGTAAATTCTTACTTTTCATCCTTTTTGACATGTGGAAAAGGTGTAGAATTTTATATTTCATTTCCTATTTTCTTTCTGGACAGAGATCTCAAAAAAAAGTCAGACAGCTAATAGATTTTTTTAATAGAATGATATTATCAGACTTAGGAAGATCATACTATGAAATTGAGAAGAGTTTTATAGGTTTTGATTAAGAAAGAGAGAATCATATTGAGTTGATCAAACTGATTCAATCAGATTGTGTTCATCCGAATGAAGTCCATTAGACTCAGGTTCATCAGATCTAGGAACTGTTGTGGAAAAGTTTAAACAATGTTTTGATTCTTTAATATTTTCTCAATTATTTATAATAAATATTTTTAAACTAATTATGAGTTATTATATTCATTTATATTAGGTTATATAATGTGTCTAAAAGGATTTTTCACCACTTGTATTCATTTATCCATTATATTAAATTTCCAATGAACCATGAGAGTGGTTACGGTAAGGATGTAGGTCCTCACACTAATATAAAACCTTGTAAATATCATGTTATTTACATGAATTCCTAATTTTTCATGAATCAGTATTTACTAAAACCTAAAAAGGATAAAAACTTTAATTGGTTTCTTAGGTTATGTTTTTAAAAGTACTTAATCTTTTAAAAAGTGAATAGCAGATTTAACCCCCCCCCCCTCTCAGTTATTATTCATCACTTTAGAATATCATTTTATGATTGTAAATTATATTTTTAATTGTTTTTAAAGTAAAATTAGATCAATTATATATATACTAATCCAAATTATTTAATTTTAATCAATTTGATATTAAATTATGATATAAAAATATTTCAATCTTTCAAAACAAAATTCTTTAAAACCCCACTTTCTCGATGCCTCTAGGGGATTAATTTTAAATTAAAATTTTAAAATTCTAGGAATTGAATTTGGAAAAATAGATTCCATATTTTTAATAATAATTATTTATATTAACTAACAAGTTTAACTAAAATTTTTACCCAAATGAATAATAAAAAAGTAAAAATTATTTCCCTTGGTTAAGTTAAAAATGGGTTTACCGAGGGGGATTAGCATAAAAATATAAGGGTTAAAAATAACCCAAAACATGTCCAACACACATTTTATATATATATATTCATAACTTATATCATCTATTGTTTATAATTTTCTATTCTTGGATCCTTATTACATGAAAAAAAATGGGCGTGGAATTCTTTAATTCAAAGAATTACAAGTGTGCCACTCACCTCACTTATAAAACACTACCCACTCTCCTCTCTTCTTCAATCCATAAAACCCTTTATTCTTCATTTCCATGACCAAATCACTAACCAAATTCCATCCTCCTATCCTATAATAATTATTTTGTATACAAATTCAACCAAGGAAGGATTTTATGAAAACCCAATGATGATTCCTGAAGAAGAGGTAAAGTTAACCAACAAGCATTACTGTTTTATTTCTTCCTCCACCTCCATAAATTATTATTATAATAGGACGATATCATAATCTTGATATTTTATATTTTTAAGTGTATTACTTACAAAAATCTCCACTTCAATCAAATTGGATTCAAAATCATCATTCATGTGTGTAGAGGACTACCATCTCGTGAACCGTTGTGATTTGTTCTCTACAAAAAATGGCTTAAACCAACAAATATTTATTGATAGATAATATATCTGTTGGTAAAATGAGTATTTCTAGCATATATTAAGTTTTATTGGTGTTAATTTTTAATACCAACACTTATTTTTTCCAATATATATATCAATTAACATTGGTTGTTCAATACCAACATATTATTTACCAATAGTTGAATCTATTTCTTTATAATAATAATACCAATAATTTTTTACCAACACATGAATCTGTTATTAATAATGACTATTACCCACCAATATTTTTCCTTCAATAAGAAATATTAAAATAAACTATAAAATAACAAAAAAAATATTTTATTAATTACCAATTAAGATAAAATATATATATATATATATATGTATATGTTGTTTTTACAAAAAAAGTAAAAAAATCATGAGGTTTTATTAAAAACATATCATAATTGATTTCATTTTTTTACTTCTTGAAATACTATATGTTTTTATATTTTTCAATATTTTTTATTCAATTTTTTCTAAACATTAAATATATTTATATTTTGCAATATTATTTATTTAATAAACTTTTAAATAATTTTTATAAAAAAAACACTGCCCTAATTGACTATTTCTCGATTCAATCGCCGCCCATGCACCTATCTCACCGCCCCACATTACCTCCTTCCACCTTGCCTCACATCATACCTTATCCTCACCTCCCATCTCCCTCACATCCCCCAATACTCATGTATTCAAAGCACCTTTGTTCTCCCCACTTCTTTGTCGCCCACCGCCTCTACATCGGTGATCTCTTCCAACACTCACAAATCTGACTCATCATTGTTCTACCCCATAAAGGATCTATCTTCCATGGATTTCCATGTATTTCTTAGTTCACTCTTCACCCACATTCAGTGATTCATTATTCTTCTTGAATGTGATGTTGTGAAGGTATGGCTCCCCACTCCCTAGGTCTCATGATTCTCCTCCTACTAGGGTTCCTTCCCAGTATCACCACTCCCTCCCTCTTGTCATCACCCTAGTGGTGAGTGGTTTCTCTCTAGCATAATCCTCCTTTATCATGATCCTCTACATGTTTCACTCTTTTCATCATTCATCCCCTTCTTTAGCTTCTTTGGTCATTTAGATTTGCATTGCTACATTTTGTTGTTGCTTTATGGGCCTCTGTCACTATGGATTTTCTCTTTTTTATGGAACCATCGTGAATAAACCTCATTTTAGTTTAACTCGATGTAACTTAGGTGATTTAGGATTCCTATTAGAATCCAGAGAGGTTTTCAACTAATTTTTTATCTGGATTTAGGGTTTTTCATTCATTCATCCTTCCCTTTAGGTTGGTCTTTTATGACCAGTCTCATCATATCACCTCCCAGTTTCATTTTTCTCAGCATCCTTTCGTATGGATCTTGAGTCTCCCAACCTATTCCTATTTGGTTTACTCAACCATCTCTTTTCCCCTCTTTGGTTCGCATTACCACTTTCATGGTGGGGATCTTTTTCAGGTTCTTTTCTGTTTTATGGAATCAATTTTCACTCATCATGGCTACAAGTTTCTAGTTGTGTGCCCAATGTTATATGGTTTATTTTTCATTTTGGATCAATTTTCGAATCATCTAGTTGCTGTGTTTTTTTGACACTTAGTAATGATGGTGATGGCTTCCTAATTTTTGGTTCAATAAGCTGTTTTCATTCCTAGTTGTGGTGGTGGTGGTTTTCTGGCTGTTTTATTTGTGGTGGTTCAGAAATGGTAGCAATGATGGTGGGTCAACGGTGGTGATGATGGATTCTGGTGACACGGTTTTAGTTCTATAGTAGATGTTTGATAATGATGATACAGTGATGCTGTGAAAATTTGGTCTTGTATGGTTATTTCAGTGTTCTTTAGGTTTTTATTGGTGTTTTATTTTTAGGGTTTCTTCCCCATCATCTTAGATCAAACCTCAGATAGATTTAATGTTGTATTTTTCTATTTACCTTTGATGATTAAGTCATGATGGGTACATATTTGTTCTCTGGATCAATTTTATTTTATATAGTTATTTTTTGTTGGGAATTTTTATCTCATTTGTGAGTGTTCTTTTAGGAATCATGGGTTTTATGCACAGTTCATCGGAGTGGTCATTGAAGTGATGTATATGATGGAGGAGAGTTGTTTTGATTTCCTTTTGATGATAGGAATGAAAATATTTTAAAGTATGTCTTACATGATGTTATTCATGGTGTTTTTCAATGATTCTTAGTGTTATGGTTTCTGATAATTGGAAATATTAAGGCTCCTATTCATTATACTCGCCTGGTAAGCACTGCATTATTCATGTCTGGAATGTAATCATTATTTTCCATATTTTTCTTAACATATTTTTCCTTGAAATTATCCCATATATTTTTCTCCTTCAGGTAATAATCATCTCATATCATGTGTTCTTTCATGTCAGCAATGACACCTGTACGCCCGTCTTTTCCAATCCATGCATTTTCACTTTTCACGTGATTTACATGTAGGGAGGTCATAGTCTAAATCAAATTATCACCGCTTTGTATGATATGGTTTTGGGTAATTCCTCAAAATAAATAATAGCATATTTGTAATCCAAATTCTCATTGCCTTCAATAGATGTTCTCTTCTACATCAAGGTGGAATACATGGTAATCCCAATAGCACTACCACTAGGTATGAACTTTGGATTCTTGATAATGTTTCTTACTAGGGTATAAAAATATGAAAATTCTATTACACTTTATTTAGAAGATCCCTTGTAGCAGCCATTTTTATAATTGTGAAAGATTTTGGCTCCGAATGCTCCACCATAAAAGATAAAAATTGGTCAATGATCCACTTGACCTAAAAAAATCCCAACATGTGTTCCCAGATAGGATTTTATTTCACTATTTCTATTTAAAAAACACATTTCCATAAGCCTTCATTACATTGTTGTCTTCTTTTACTAATCATATAAAGACAATAAATCCAAATTTTATTAAGTAATGGAATTCAAAATCACTCATCCCTCTCTCAGTTGTAGCCAAATCAGGTTTGAAATTTGGATATATATATCAATATTCTCAATGTACACTTTATTTTTTATACTCCCAAAGAATATTATCTCTCCAAATCTAGATTTTTTTGGTTCTCAATCTTCTTGTACTCTTTAGGAAAATAAAGAAGAATGATGTAAGGGTTCGTAACCCTTTTTCTCATTTTTTTGTGTGGGTAATAAATCCTTTGTTAAAAATTACACCTTTAATAATATTTTAATCCTATAATTAGAATCCAAAGACTTATTTGAACTTTATATACATAATGTCATGCTCTTGAAAACCTTGATGAGGGTCTATTCCAACTATTTCCATAAAATCGAGTACTAAATCTGATATGAGATCCCTGAATTGGATATTAAATTTGTACCAATGAAACTCTTCACCTGTCCAAGCATTACAACATGATCATTCACATTTACAAGAATCATAATCTTGTTAAGAACTACAATTTCATCCTTAAGATCATTTTTTGTGGTC
This sequence comes from Viscum album, assembly GCA_963277665.1. Lineage (NCBI taxonomy): Eukaryota > Viridiplantae > Streptophyta > Magnoliopsida > Santalales > Viscaceae > Viscum > Viscum album. The sequence goes on from OY728127.1 coordinate 609,602,755, forward strand.
TTTAAATATATTATATACCCTTTTAGTGAAAATTTTGGAAGCTATAGACTTTGATGATTGGATATTGTCAAGGTGCACCTTATTCCCTGATTCACACCTAGTGTGTTCATGATTGGAGAAGCAATTTTCCAAAACTACTTATGCTACAACTGATTATTATGGAGTGGGTTTTCCTTGGTGTGATGTTTCTCCATTATTTTTTAGATTTATTAAACCTCGTTAAATTTTATATTATCCAAGTAATAAATGGAAAATTTACTTATGGTAATATATGATTGGAATGCAATATATGACCCTGATATGTAATTTTATAGTGTTTTGTACAGTTGAGAGTGTGGATCATTGTGTTAATGTGTAGAATTGAAGTCTTGGAGACTTATATTATAACAGTCATTGTAGGGTTCTTTTTTGGTGAAGGAGAATTTAAACATGTACAAAAGGTGTTTTGGCCATGAACTGCACCAGTTTGAAAAAAATGGTGTCCTGATTTGATAAATTTTAATATTTAAGAAATGAATTTATTTAGATTTTCATCTAATTCAAGTTCCAATATTTTAATTATATAAGTTTTGTTGTTGTGAATCTCTAGATCATGAAATCACATTAAAAGTTCTCATAAATCTATAATTAATTTCCATTTTTAGGGATGGTATTACTCAGGTGAACCCTTATTCATTATAATTTTATACAAGAGACATGTTTTCTTTTCCATTATTCAAATTATGTAACCTTGTATTTTTTTGTGTTGGGTTATTTCAACTAGATTCCCATATAAGATGATAGGAAATTGTGGTGATGTCATGTATGAGTAGGTGAACTGTATGTGTATTCCCTTCCATGGTAGAGAAAATAGATGCGTGATAGAAATAGATTAATTAATGTTTGTTGTAATTTTTTCTCCAAAGGCATAGACAACCGATTTTTCTAAGAACTCCAAACACTAAATTTTATAGCTTTATAAGAAAAATTTATGGTTATATGGGTAAGTTAAGTGTTAGAAATTTCTATATTTTGTACTGTAAGGTTTTTTATTCTTTTTTCACTTGTTTTTATTATTTTAATTATTAATTTTTCACTTGTATATTTTCATTTTGTACAACCATTTAGGAAGAAAATATAAATTACTTCTTAGGTGAGGAAAATCTTATACTACTACTTTGAATATTATACTATGTGAGAAGTAGTGCATGCATAAGGCTTTTCATTTTTTTTATTTTTTTATACTATAACTAAATTATAATTTTGGTCTAGTATTTTCTTGTTATCTTTCAGCGCCTATGAAATGGAATATGTTATCAAATTGGTTTATTGGTTATTTATTTTCAGAAATTGAATATGATCTAGATAAATAATTTAGATATTCCATATTTTTTGGATTTATCGAATCATTTATATAATCATTGTTTCTTGTTCATTGAGTAATTACTTGAACAAATTAAGGATGTTTGATTAGTTTGACTTTTTATTTATTATTTTTTGGTTTCACCTAGTTTCTTGGAGATTTCTCCTCATGTTTTTTTGGTTCACATTGATTTTTTCGGTTTTTCATGGTCACTCATCATCTCTATGTTAAATTTTTGATCACTTACCATGTGATATTTACTCATGAGAATAGTAGTTTAGAGAGAAATTAGTTTTACATGGTCTATATTTTCCATTACTGATTATTGAGAAAAATAGAGGACATACCCTATGATAAATTGTCAATGATGTACATGTTAGATGTTTGTCTTTTATGGTTTGTCAGAAGTTGTGTTTTTGTTGCTTTCCTTGTTCTATTTTGGAATTGATGGTTCATTTTATGTTTTTTATGGTGTAATTTGGCTTTCATAGATGGTTTTTGGTGGTGTGATGTAGTGTTAGTGGTGGGTGTCCAACACTAGATTCACAGTCGTTATTCAAGGGCAGGTGGTGCTAGAGGTATGACTATTATTTTGAGTGTTCATTAACATTGGGTTAATTTTTGTGGGGCCTTGTGGAAACAAGTATCTTGGATTCTGATTCCATGTTATGAAATGGGAAAAGAAAGGGAGATTAATATGTTTTTCCTATGTGCTATAGGACATGGGTGTTTAATCAGAATTATAGTTGGGAATCCTAAGGTGGATATGGAATTTTTCTATACTTTGGGTCTCCAGGTGGAGGTATTGATTTTCCTGGACAATATTTCATTTGGAAGCGCCATTGAACCCATTCTTATCATGGTCTTGTGGTATTTCTCCTTCTATTACTTTCCTATGTAAAGTCAGCATGGTTTGTAGGATCCACCTTTATTTTATCTTGTTTCTTTGATCATCTCACTAAAAATTATTCATGGATTCCCTGGGCAATATTATAGATATCTTGTTCATTGGAGAATTGAGATGCAAATAGTAGACTCACACATTGATTTCATGCACTAATTGGAAACCATGACTCTTCTTATGAATATTGAAGCTCAGAAACAACTTGGTTTGGGTGACCTCATTTCACTTTACTAATACTAAGAAACATTCACCGTATGGAAACAATTGAATGAGTCATAATTTTTCTTAGTCTTAGAAGACCAGGTTACTGGAATCTATTTCATATCCAGTGATTTTCCTTGGTATGTTATGAACTGAGTGACAGTCGTGGTCTATGATTACCTAGTAATGGTGCTGTGTTTTTTTAATATATCTTTATGTTGCCTTTCATATGCTAACTCTTCAAATTTATTTCTTGCTCAAAGATATTGATGATTCTTGGAGATCTAATATTATACTATAAATATGAAGTTGGAACATTTCTGCCATTTTGGAATCCTTCTATCCACTGTGGGTAAATGATTCGAATGAATTATGATTTGAAGAGGGTGGATGTGGTTCGGTATGATGTTAGGATCTGTGGCTTTACATCTATGTGTGACTAAAGTTGAGGATAATAAACACATGAATGATTTGACGTTATCATTTTTTCTATTGTATTTACTATTTATGTCCATTTTCATTTAATCATAGATCTATTTGACTTAATAGATTATACGGATGGAAGAAAGATACTGGAGGTCCATTATGATGTTATTTTTTGGGTTTTTAGTGACTCTATCACAGTGTTACGGTGTCCTAGAATTGGAATTTTTCAATCTCTAGTTCACTACACTAATATTAGTTTGGGTTTTATTCTTTAAATTCTAGCCTATTTTTGTTATCTTTCACCTAGTTTTTAACAGATTTTCCCTTATAAAAAATAATTGACATTGTAATGATTATTTATATCCTAGTAGAGTTAGTTTCACTTATAGGTATTTCAACACATACAAAAATATAAGTCTTTATTCACACAAGAATCTAAAATTTAAATTAAATGAAATTGGATTTTGATTGAATGTTGATATCCCAAATTGGATTTTGATTGAATGACGATATCCCATTGGAATATAGATTTCTATAGATAGAAAGTGTAAAGGAAACATTGTTACGAGCATGAGAGAAATAGATTTCATGTGTGAATCACTGTAGCGACAACTAATGTTAGAAGATCATGGATAGATGTTATAGGAGAATGAGATTCATCTTGGGTTTCTTTTTTTAATAGGTTGAGTTTCTATTTTGAATGCACTTCTTGAAGTACTCCTTGAGTTTCAATTTTTTGTTCTGTTTTGAATATAATTTGGTAAAATAGTAATTTTCTACAGAATTATTACTAATGTATATTGATGTTGGAAGACCACGGATAGATTTTAGAGGAGTATGACAAGAATAATGGGCCTTCCAGCGTGGTGGTGGATCACAATGTTCATGATACTATACCAAAACTCTATTTCATGTCAAAGTTTAAATTTATTTTATCTGGAGCTAGTATCTTGAGTTGGAGGTGACTAGATGGCATGAATGGGTCACTAGCATGGTGGGGGAATTAGAGCTGGAGTTGAATAGATGGTATGGATGAGTTGCTTTCATGGTTAGGGCACTGGAGTTGGAGCTGACAAGATAGAATGAATGGGTCTCCTAACATGAATAGGTCGCCTGGAGGGGGGTGGACCCTATTTGGGGATCCAACGTGGGGGTAGGGGGATTGGGGGATCCAATTTTTTATATGAAATATTTCATTATTAATATAATTATTATTTTTTCATGTTTTAACATGTGTTAAAATTGCATTTTATGTATTATATATGATAAAATAATAAATATAAAATTAAATTTTAATGGAAAAAATTATTTATATTTTTTATTCAAATGTAATTTATAAAACAATATATATTATATGTTTGTAACATTATTACCACCAGGTAAATTTTTCACCATAACCTATTTCTAAACACATTAACCAATATATATATTATCTATTGGTGTAATTATAATTGCAACGGAACTATTTTATCTGTCACAAAAACATTTAGCCATAGGGTCTTTACCAATAGTTTAGTGATAGATACATATATGTTGGTAAAACGTTTTACCAATTGAAAATACACTTTTACCAACAGATATGTCCCCATTGGAAAAAGTGAAATATTTTATAGTGGTTTTTCCATTACCACCTATCAAGGTAGGACATTATGATAGATTTATTACATATATATATATGGTATTTATGATATTAATATACTTTTTTTGTTATTATATTACACATACCTTCATACTCTCTATTTTGTGGGAATATGATTATGTCGCTCATGTGTACGGCGAACTATCACCTTGCGAAGTGATGTGATTCATTAAAGCTTTGCATGAAAGGTAATAAGGATTTATTTAATGAAAATATGTGGTATATATGACATAAAAATGATTATATAATGATAATATAACATTTTCCATTCATTCTATCAATCCAATAAGAAAATGGAAACAATGTACATGTGTACGTACAGCCCACTGTCTCCATGAATGGTGTATTTAATTTTCCATAAATGAATTTAATGGATTCATATAAATATATATATAGTAAATATATATGATATTTATATCTTGGATATCGTTTTTTATATTATAAAATCATTATCAATGTAATATAATTATAATAAAAAATCAAAAAAAAACAAAGTGATTATTACCCAAAATGCAACTTTAACATGGAATTTATAATAATAATGTAATAAAAGGTCTTAAGAAAATCATATATGGTATGATATTTATAAATATTGTTCTATAATATGTTTATAATAAACCTATATTTACTATATAATATTTTTTAATGTGTACGATGGAATTCAAGACTTAATGTAAGAGATTTTCTTCTCATTTATTACTTCTATGAGACACATGTCATATTCAAAACCTATTTCATTTATGTGGTGTATATTATGCCTATGAATGTATCTTTTAATGATTCTCTTAAAATTTATTTTTATTTACATATCCATTTGAGTATTTATCTTTTTTTGGGTTTACAGTTCAAAGTCTTCCAAAGCAGTAAGGGATTTTTGTCTCCATTTTCCTTCTCTGAGATGTGTGTTATGTTATGCACCTAAATTCTTTCACGAGGTGTATATACAGCCCCTTTGATTTGTAATATCATGTATTTATTCATCCTCATGATATTTTATGTTTCGTTTTATTTTATTCTTACATGGTTCTTATGATTCAATGTTACTCAAGTGGTAATGATTTTATCTTTCAATATCATCGTCTATCCGGATTTTTATGATTATGTTTCCGATGATAAAATATTATGATCCATACCACAACAAACTCATAAATTTTTGAGTCATATTATTATTCATGATAATTTCATGTAATAGTACCATTTCCACTATTTGGTACTTAAAATAATTTAGAAAATAAATAAATAAAACACTACTTTATTTATCTCTTCGACCAAAAATATATTTTCTTCCAAAATAAATATTTATAAAAATTATTTAAAAAATTTCTTATTATCCTTCTACGATTTTTTTAAAAAAATTGTTACTTATGCTTGAATATATTTTACAAATTTTTTAATGGATTCTTCATGTGGTTTTCCAAACATTCCCAATTTGGATTTTACTAAAATTGTAAAAGGAATATTTTTTTTAATGTGTATGGCATGAATTAAACTTCCCATCTTCATGGCCATTATTTTAATTAAATATTAATTTATATGTTTTCATGGTTATTTTCAAATTAAAATATTTTCAAAAAAAAATTATGTTATAGAAAACTATTTTTCAAAGCAGAAAAAATATTTTCCTCACAAAATATTTTAAATGATTAATCAAAATCATTTCCTATACAATATGACATCTATTGGTGTGGTCTATTCCTTACTAAGGATATGATCCATGGATATCATTCTTATTCCTTCTATTAATGGTTTATGTTTATGATAGTATGATAATTACAACACCTTTTTCTCTTCTATGGGTTATACCATCTTAAAATTCTTATGAAACATGCTTCTTTATTCATAGGTTTTACTATGATTAAATGATGAAATAATTATTAAACCTATCTCTTCTCAACATGTTATGATATGGTGAAATTTTTATGAAACCAATTTTATTTCATGGGTTATGACATAATAAATGTTTTATGATATTGTGTCACAATATGTATGATTTTAATTAACTAATGGGTGGGACCTATAACTTCCTCCAATGCACTGGGTAATGATTATAGTGTATGATCTCAAAAGGTACAAAGAAGTTTATCCAATTCCTTCAAAAGGGTACAAGGGATGTCATCTCAATCCTGAAGTAAGTAAACAGGTGGGTAACACATGCCTAAAATTTTATAAATGTCTTGTTGAGTGGCTTTGACATATGATTTTCTATGATTATGTTTACACAAAAAATCAATGTCTTTATGAAAATGTTATACTCTCATGGATCATGCTTGTTTACATCCATATGATCCATATCTTATGAACTACAAAAATTTATGGCATGATGTATGATTATGATATTTGATATACAGGTTATTGTTTTCAAATGCTTTTCCCATGTTCTCACACCCTTATGTTCATGTTATACTTATGTATCTCCATTTATTACCCATACTGAGCATATGATCTCATATATTCAAATTTTTCCTTTCCCAAAGATATAAAGAAATGTATTATGTATAATATGTCTGAGAAGGTTTCTAGTTTTTAATAATATAGTGGTACATAATCAATATCACTTATTGACTAGTTTTGTATGTTTCTATGTTTCCAAAGGCACTAAAATATCATGGTAATTAGGTGTTTGTTTGTATGATTTATTGAATTTTCATCTAAAAATATAAAATATCTATGTATGAAAATCATGGATCAAAATATTTGGTATCAAATTATTGGTTTAGTTAACCTTTTAAAATAAGGATGAGAAACTTTTACTGAGACACCTCGGTATATTTATAAGGATATTTCTAGGTATATATCTAAGGATAAATATAAGGATGAGTCAAAATACAAGAAAATATCATGGAAATTAGGTAAAGGATTGAGAAACTGGTTTCCAAGAAATTACATCCTTGTATAGATACTAAAAGTTGATGTGGCTCTGGAATAGAGGTACCTAGAGGTAATAATTCAAAAAATGAAAAAAAAATTGTACTCAATCCTCACTAGGTGCATGAAAATTGGTCTTACTACACACCTACTTTAACACTCCTTGGGAATATTCTTTAGAAATTCACAAACTCCTTATAAACCATAATGATGGATTTAAATAGATGATGACTATGAATGACCTAGGATAAACCTAAGGTTTCATAGGTTAAAAATAATATATCATGATTTTGACATCCTATATGTGATTTTCATGATTATGTGATTTTCTACTATTATTACATTTTCTCACACTATGATTTTTGGTTTTATTCAATAGATTGAACTATAAGTGTTCATTTTTACATTGAATCTAATATAATATTTTTGGACTATGAGTGAAAAAATCAGATGATGACTAGAGAGAGATATTGTGATTATGCCTAATAAACTATCATGATATATTAGGGGAGATTCCTAACAAATAAAATAATAAGAAGAAGGAATTTTATGAAATTTCATGAGGTAATGAACATAGAGGAAAGAATATTCAGAATATTACATATTAAGAAGGTGGTAATAAGAACTTGGTTGAATATATAAAATGGAGGCAAATATGTAATCCATATGAAAAAAGAAGCTCATAGAGTGAAACATTATATATGAGTTAAATTTATTATGTGTGGGGAATATGGGAATTATCAAAATCAATTTTATGACACAAGAATTAGCATCTATAACAAGGAAGTACTTATAACATACCAATCATTAAAGAGGAATGATTTACGTATTTATATTTTTGGATTCAAGAATTATATTGGGGGTTTATTTTACAAATTATATTTTGATAAGAATTATGAATCACCAAAGGATTTCCTTATTTTTGGAAACATATATGTATCCATGTACGATTAACATAATAGTGGTTGATTCCATCATGGGTTTATTGGTTTAAGGTTTATAGTAAGTTCAATGTCATAGAAACCCATTTTGAGATTTTTTATGTTGGGAGTTTGTAAAAATTAATGATATTTTGAGAAACCCTTATGGAAATACATCCATTTGATTTTGATGAGGAATTCCTTTTCTAGATATATGATTAATGGTATTGGTAAAATTTAGGTTTTATCATATCTTTGAATATAAGGAAATTACAGGTTATTTCAATATCAAAAAAAATTATTAATAGAGTTTTGGAAAATGGATAACCAGCAAGCTGGGTGACATCCTATAGAATTTGGAAAGACCACGGGTCTTAAACCCACAACTAAAGGGAAACAATGGAATATATTCTACCACTATCCTAATGAAAGATTATTTCTGGTGGGACATCATAAAGACAAATATTTTTTAGTCCCTATCTTGATGCATCGTACGTCAGCAAGTCAAGGCTGGTAAAAAAAGTCTAAAATGATACACCCCCTTTATCCACACCAAAAAAGAAATGTGAGGACATCACTCTGGGTTTTGTTATCAAAATCCCATAAAACACTTACTGGGGTTAATGCTAAAAGGGTTTTAATAAATATCCTTATGAACTTAGTACACTTTAAATCTATTAGAAAATATTCCAATTTTTAGAATCATTTAAGGATATACATTAATGATGTGTTATTGATTACATGGTGTATAACATTTGACTATATCAGACTGTGAATCGAATCTTACTTAAAAATTATCGAGATTTCTTCATTAATCTATTGATATGGAGTTGATTTTCAGCATTGTGTATCATCCTCATATAGATGGTTGGTCTGAAATGACATTTCAAACCCAAGATGATATGTTGAGATCATGTTCTTTAGATTTTAATGGTTGTTGGGATCAACATCATCCAATGGTTGTTTTTTTCTTACAATAATATCTTTAACTTAAGAATTCATATGTTTCTTTATTAATCCATATATTGAAATAAATTTAGAGCTCCAACGTACTAAAATAAAGTTATAGAAAAAAATATATTGGGACCTGAGATAGATGATGAAGTGGTAGATAATTTTAAAGTCATTCAGCAACACGTCAAGGAATATCAAAGTATATAGAAAACTAACTCTTACAATTGTTTATGTGATCTATAATTTTATGTTAGTGAAAAGGTGTTTCTAATAATTTCTATGTGGAAGAAGGTTGGGAGATTCAAGAAGAAAAGGATATTGAGACCTAGGTATATCATCCCCTTTGTAATTATTGACTGTATTAGGACTGTATCTTATCACTTGGTGCTTCCACCAAACCTCTCTCATGTCCATGGTGATTTCCATGAATCTCTCCTAAGGAAGTACATATCGTAACATTCACATATGCTGAACATAGAGGTATTACTGTGTGAGAAACATAATTATTATGATGAAAAATCGGTGGAGATTATGGATCATATATAGAAAGTTCTATGAAATAAGACCACTCACATAGGAGAAATTTTATAGAGAAACCACTTGTTTTAGGAATATATGTGGGAACATAAGGATATGATGAGGTAGAAGTATCCTCATTTTTTGTATTAGAGTGATTAATTTAAAGAGGGAAATTCATTTTAAGGGCAGTATAATGTATCAACTCTAGTTTTTATGAATTATTTTTTTTAATAAATTTAATTTCTTTAATAGATTACATTACATGAAACACCAATTTATGTTTGAGATACTTGAAACACTAGGTTATCATGTGTTATACACAACACAAAGTTTTAAAAAATGCATGATATATTGTTAATATAGAAATTTAAACTCCATTTTTATAACCTAGACATTAAAATTAATAATATGAACAGTAATAAGTAATTTTTAAATATTATCCATAATGGTTTTATATAAATAAAATATATTGAAATAAAATAGTTATTCTTTTAATAATGTCTTTTCATTTTTAAAAATAATATTTTCTAAAAAATGTTGATCTTATTTCATTTTGTGAACAATAATAAATTTAATTTCTATCAATTTAATAAAATTAATTTGAATAAAGAAACATAATTTTGGAAATGATTCTGTCAAAATTATATTAGATTTAATTTTTTCAGAATTTTCAGAAAATATTCATTTTTTGATTAATAGTGAAAAATATTGATTTCTAATTGAAAACCACATTTTCATTTAAATTATTTATAGTTATAAATTTTAATTTGAATTTGTTGAAAATTAAAATTAACTCAAATATGTATCTATTAATCTAAATAAATTCATTTTAATCAATTTTATATTGAATTTTGTTACAAAAATATTTCAAGATTTAGAAAATATTCTCTTTAAAAGCTCGCTTTCTCATCACATATGTGGGATTACATCAAAAATAAATTTCTTCACTTATATGAATGGAATTTTTAAAAATAGATCCCATATTTGGAATTAGAATAATTTATATTATCTAATAAATTCACTTTAATTTTTGACCAAAATGAATAGCAAAACACTAAAAATTATTTGTTCTAGTTAATGTAAAAAATGGGTTTATCAGGGGTTAGACTAAAAATATAAGGGATAAAAATAAAACAAAAAAAATTATAGTACTTATTTCATTTCCTTATTTCAATATTATCTCTTATGTTTGTGAAAATTGTAAAATATTTGACCCTTTTAAAATGATAAAAACATGGGTGGAATTACTACTTTCAAAAAATCACTTTTGTGCCACTCGCATCACTTATAAAAGGTCACCCCTCTCCTCTCATATTCATGCCTTAAAAAGAATTTTGGTTCAACCAATACCTAAAAAAATAAATTCCAAAATTCCATCCTCTCATAATAGACTCCTTAGTTTTGACATAAATTTATCCAAGTATGTCTTTTTGTACAAACCAAAGGACTGTGCCTGAGAAATAGTTAACGTTCATCAACTAGCAATTTTTTTATTTCTTCCCCCACCTCCTTAAAATTTTATTATACAATGATGATATAATAACCTCAATATATTAAATATACTTATATATTTTTATGTTAATTGAATAACCTACAACCATCTCTACTTCCATCGAATGGTTTAGGAAATCCTCATTCTAGTGCACGATGGATAACCGCCTCATCAACCGATATCATTATTTTTTAAATTACCACCTCTCTCAAGGATGGAAATAATTATTGAATTGTTATTTATATAATATATTTTTGATATTATAATAATTTTAGAATAACTATATCTAATACACTTTCATACTCTTTGTTTTTTGGGAATACGATAATGTCGCTCGTGTGTACAGCAGACTACCACTTCACGAAGTGATGCGATTCATTCACACTTTACATGGATTGTAAAAATTATTTTTTTAATGAAAATATGTAAAATATATGAAACAAAAAAATTTATACAATTAATATTACATTAATATTTCATTATATCAATCTAACAATAAAATTGAAACAGTTTTCATGCGTACGTACGGCCTACAATCACCATGAATAGTGTATTTAATTTTCCATCACTAAATTATGATTGATTAATCTAAATACATGTATACTAAAAATATATGATATTTATATAATGGTTAAAATTTTATATATTATTAAATCTTGATAATTGTAATATTACTAAGAAATCAAAATGATTTCAAAAAACATGTCGGTTATTACCCAAAACATAACTTTAACATGATATTGTTAATAAAAGTGTAATAAAAGTTCATAAGAAAATAATATATGGTATGTTATATATAAATATATTTCTATAATAGGTTTATAATAAACATATATTTTATATATAGTATTTTTGAACAATTACGACTGAATTCATGACATAAGGTAAGGGTTCTTCGTCTCACTTTTTACTTCTATGAGACACAATTCATATTCAAGACCTATTTATTTTATTTAGCATATATACTGCCTCATAATTTATTTTATGTCTCTTATCCTAAAAAAATGTTGATATTTATATATTCATTATAGGATCTCTTTTTTGTGGGTTTTACGGTTCAAATGTAACCAAAGCGCTAAGGTATTTTTCCCTCAATTTGCCTTCTTTGAGAAGTACATTATTTTATGAAACTATATTGTTTCATGAGGTGTATATGCATCCACCTTTTCATGTAATCTGATGTATTTATTTATATTCATGATATTTTAAGTTATATTTTATGTTATTACTTCTTGGGGCTTAAAATTCAATGTTACCTAAGTGGTAATGAATTTATATTACAATCCCATTGTTCTTTGGGATTGTTTCTGATTATGCTTCTGATGATAAACTCCTATATTCCATATCTAAATACAATAATTAATTTTATCCTGATATGGTTATTCATGATATTTTAAATTAATTTTACCATTTTTCCAAACTTTTTTACTTAAAATAATTGGGAATATGTTTTTAATTAAATCTGACATTATTTATCTCTTTGATAGGAAATCTATTTTCTTTCAAAACCATGATTTATTTATATGTTTTAAAAAAATTCTTTATTATCCACCTATTATTTTTAAAATACATTTTAACCCATGTTTCATTTATTTTTACAAATATTTTTTGAAATAAATCTTCATTTCATTTTCTAAAGAATGTGTGTTCTACTTTTACTGAAAATATGAAAAGATGATTTGTTTTAAAATGTACATCATAAACAAAACTTCATGTCATCATGAATAATATTTTCTTTGATGCTTAATTTATATGTTCTCATGTTTATTTTATATGAAAAATATTTTGAAAATTTTTTATGTTTTAAAAAGTTTTTTTTTCAAATAAGAAAGGATATTTTGCTCTTATAATGTTTTAAATAATCGATGAAAATAAATTTCTGTCTAATATGACATATGTTAATGTTCCATATTCCTTTATATGGATATTGTCTAAGGATAAAATTATTATTCTTTCTTTGAATGGTTTATCATTATGAAGGAATTATTTTAATGAAACCCATTTCTCACCCATAGTTTTTACCCTGATAAAATTCTTATGAAACCCACTTCTTTTTACATGGGTTATGCTATGATGAAATGATGAAATGAATTTTAACCATGTATCTTTTCTATAAGTTATGATATGATAAAATTCTTATGAAACCTGTTTTATTTCAGGGTTTATGATATGAATAAATTTTTATGATTTTGTGGCACACATGCATATAATTTTAATTATGTGATAGTGGGGACCTCTTTCTCCCTACAATGCATTGAGTAATAATTAATGTTTATGAGCTTAAAGTGTATATGGGACATTATCCAAATCCCAAAAAATGATACACTAGAGGTCTTCTAAATCCTAAACCAAGTACATATTTGGTTAACCTAGGACTAAGAAGATATGATTGAATTGGTTGGTAGGATAGACATATGTATTTCTATTCTTATGTGTATGCCAAAAATCTATGTGTTATACCGATGTTATTCTATCATGTATTATGTTATTTTATTTCGTTATGACCATCTCTTTTTATCAATCAATATTTATGACATGACTCAATATTATAATATTTTATATACAGGTTCTAGTTTTCAAATGTTACTCTCATGTTCTCATAAATTTATGTTCATGTTATACATATCTATATACCTTGTTTACTCATACCAAGCATCTGATTTCACCCTTTCTTATGTTTCCTTTCCCCAGAATATGAAAAAATATATTATGTATGATATGTATATGAAGGGTTATAGTTTTTAATAATATAGTGGGAGATTATATAACTCACCTATGGACTAGTTTTTTATGTTTTCAAGTTTCCAGAGGCAATAAACTGTTACAGTCATCGAGTGTTTATTTGAATGATTTAATGATTTTCATCTAAAAATATATAATATCTAGGTATAAAAACCATGGGTTTCTATAGTTGGTACCAGAGTAAAGGTTTAGTTAACCTTTTAAAACTAGTATGATAAAACATTAGTGAGACACCTAGGTATATAATTAAGGATTTTTCCAGGGATATATCTAAGCATAATTATAAGGATGAGTCAAATTATAGGAAAATTTCATTGAAATTTGGTAAAGGATATAGAAAGTGATTTCTATAAAATTAAATCCATGTATGGATACTAAAAGTTGATGTGAATCTAGAACAAAGGTACCTATGGGTATTAACTCAAAAAATATCACATTGAGTTGGACTAGATCGTCACCTGGTTCAAAACAATGGTTTTAGCTGGATACCTAGTTTAAATCTCCTGGGGGATATTCTTTGGAAATTTAAAAACTCTTTACAAAGAATCGTAATGGATTTAAATTTATGATGACTATGAATTAACTGTGATAAACCTAAGGATTCACGTGTTAAGAATAATATATTATTATTTAGACATCTTAAATGTAATGTTTAATGATTATGTGGTTTTCCACTATTTTTAGTTTTTATCACACTATGATTTTTGTTTTTAGTTAATGGATAAAAATAGAAGGAATAATTTTAACATTGAATCTGATGGAAAATTTTGTGAATATGAGTGAAAAAATTGGATTATGACTATAGAGAGATATTTTGGTAATGCCTAATAAACAATCTTCATATATGATTAGAAATGTGAACTTTGGGGATACTCCTAACACATAAAATAAGAGTAAGAATATATTCATGAATGTTTATGTGTTAATGAACATAGAAGAAAACATATTCATCTTCCTACATGTTAAGAAGGTTGGAAGAAAACCCAGTTTGAATATATCAAATGGAGGGTAAGATGTTATTTTTAAAAAAACAATGTCATAGAGTGAAATATTATTGAGGAATAATAATCTATATTAATATATCTTGATACCATCGTTATTTAGTCATCCTATAACGTCGTGCATGTGTACGGCGGACTATCGCTTCAAAAAGAAATGTGATTTATTCAAGATTTACATGGAAGGTAATAAGGATGGTTTTAATGAAAATATGTAATATATATGAAATAAAAATGATTCTAGAATTTATAATATATCATTTACTTTTCTTTCTATCAATCTTACAATAAAATGGAAATAGTGTTCATGTGTACGTATGACCTACCATTTCCATGAACGGTGTATTTCATTTTCCATCACTAAATTTTATGGATTAATATAAATGAATATATACTAAATAAATATTATATTTATATAATTTTTAAATTTCCATATATTATTAAATCACGATCAATGTAAGAGTACCAAAAATAAAAAATAAAAACATATATGAAAAACAAAGTGGTTATTACCCAAAACATAACTTTATCATGGAAATGATAATTAATAAGTAATAAAAGGTCATAAGGTAATAATAATTGGTATGATATATGTAAATATTTTTCTTTAATAGGTGTATAATAAATTTATATGTAATATAAAGAATTTTTGGACATGTAGGATGGATTTCAAGACATATGGTAATGGATTTTCCTCTCACTTTTTACTTTCGTGAGACATAGGTCATATTCAATCCCTGTTTAATTTATCTGGTATATTTACTACCAAAAAAATTATTTTATGATTATTCTCCTGAAACTTATTGGGATTTACATATCTTTTTTAAGATCTCTCTTTCATGAGTTTAACGGTTACAAATTTATCAAAGCAGTAAGGGATTTTTGTCTCAATTTTCTTTCTTTGAGACGTAGAATATGTTATGCACCTATGTTCTTTCACAAGTTTTATATAAATCACCCTTTATATGTAATCTCATGAATTTATTTATACTCAAAATAATGTGAGTCCCATTTTATGTTATTCTTTCCAAGGGATTATAATTCAAAGTTACCTAAGTGGTAATAATTTTATATTAACATCCCATCCTTTATCCAGATTGTATATGATTATTTTTCCAATAATAAAATTATATGATAAAGCTCTAAATAAAATCAAAAAATTTCTCATAATCTGGTTATTAATGATATTTTCAAGTAATATTTCTATTTTTCACTCGTTGATACCTAAAATAATTGGGAAAATGTTATTAAGAAAATCTGACTTTATTTATCTCTTTTGTAACATCCCAAGTATTGATAGAATAATTAATTTTAATATCTATTAATATTTAATAATTTAATACTAATTTTAGTTTTAATGGTTCACTATGTATGATAGCATACATGATAAGAAACAATGGGATTCTTCTAAATCTTATATTTCACACAAAACTGAGTTATACTGAAAAATAATTCAACAAAAATATTATTATTTCAAATGGTAGTTAACGCCTCGCTATTGTATTGGAGAGAATGAGAAGAATTAACCATATTAAGATTTAACATATTTTTTAAATGTTTTCTCATTTATCCAATGATGTTTAGTGTCTTAAAGTGATAATGAGTCCAATCTTAAGCATAAAATACCCTAATATGTTTAGAAGGTTATTTTACTGACTTTTGATGGAAAACCAGTTTTCAAAATAGTTTTATCACTTTTATATCTTATATATGATAAAATAAACTTCTTTAGAATCAGGACATAAAAATTTACTTCATTTGAAATTTTGGTGTTTTTCTGAGAAAATCTATATTTTAATTAATAGTGAAAAATACTGCATTTTAATTCAAAACTATCTTTTCATATAATTTATTTATATAGTTATAATATAATTTTAATAATTTTTAAAGTGTAATTTGATTTAGTTTTTATAATTTAATTCAATTAGGGTCATTATAAGTAATTTCACATTTAAATTGGATATAAAAATATGTTAATATTTTAATAGTATTTTGCTTCTTAAAAACCTATTATCTAGGTTTGACAATGGGAACTAATTTTAAATTAATTTCTACAACATATGTGTTTTGAATTTGTAAAAATTGATTCCATATTTTGAATCATATGTTCTGAATTGTGTAAATATATACCTTTTATTTTTGGACATTATGAATAGTAACTTTAGTAATTATTTTTATTTACCTTGGTTAAAGGGTAAATCAGGTAAATAAGGGTAAAAAATAATATTATAATAATATAAAACTATCCTAACATGTGTAAAAATATTATTGGATCATATTTATCTGACCATGTGCATCTTTTGGTCGATTTTAGGACCCCATGTAGACACTTGGGTGTGATAATGAACTTTTATAATATTTATTTTAAAGAAAACAAAAATATAACATAAACATGTATCTTCTAACTAAAATAATTTTAATTTGGTTTATATTAATTATATCTTTGACTATAAAAATTAATTATAAATCTAATATTATTTCTGACATCACTGTATTTTATTTATAATTTTTATACATTAAATAAATAAATTTATTTATGACATAATGATGATGGAGTGATTACCTTTTTAGTGAAAGATTCAAATAAATGATATTATAAATATTAAAATAAATGTAACTTGGACCTTTTTATGCCATCCACTAATTTTTTAGAGTATATTGACATTTGAGGGGTGATTTTAACCCTTTGTATTGAAGGAATCAATTTATTCTGACTTTAAAAGTATCAATTACTAAATAGTGTCCAAATTGCCCTAAATGAGTTTTTAAAACAAATACTATTTTATTAAATGATATAATAGTCCTAAAAATATAAGATTCATACAACTGATTATATATTTTTTAAAATTTCATTAATTATCCACTTTTGGTTTAATTGTAATTTTATAGTAACTATGGTTACAATATATTATAAAAATACAAGAATACATGGTAAGAGTTAATGTTTTTAACTGAGGGTTAAAGACAAAAATTAGGTTATTTTTGTGAAATAAACATGTATAAAACCTATTTTTTGAGAGTATTTAGACCAATACTCATATTATCCTATATATTTATCACGTTGGAACAATTATAATTTGAAAATTAATTTATCATAAAATAATATTTCAAGACTTTCCTAAAGTGACCCTCCTCCATCTTATAAAAGCCCACCACATCTACCCACATAATCACATCTGTCAAGCCTCTTGGCTCATCCAAATTCTGATAAAATAATCTCCCAAAATCCCTCTTTTATTATTAAAGGACGTATCTTAGGCATAATGAAACTCAATGAATCTTTTTGTCTCAAATAAAAAGGAGTTACCCAATTTTGAGGTAACGTCTTCTCTCAAGATACATTCCATTATTTTCTTTCTCCATACCCTACACTATTGTTATTTCATTTATTTTGTGAAAAAATAAGTATTAAAAATATAATAGGAATTTTTTATGCTATGGTTTTTACCTACACTTAGATGCACCTCTATCTAATTGATATAGAATATATTGTTACTGTGTATGGCGAATTATTGCCTCACGAAACGATGATTCTTCAATTATCTCTTACCACCTCTCGGGGGGGGAAATTTTGATGTACCTATATTTATATATTATATATATTATATTTATATTTTCTATATTCTTATGTAATTTTTATTTACAACATACCTTTATTCTTTCTATGATGTGTAAATACGATAATTTCATTGGAATAAATGTGGACTACCGCCCCCTCAAAGTGATATGATTCATTCATGAACTACATGGAATGTATAAAGGATGGTTTTATTAATACTATGATAAATAAATGACATAAATATAATATTGTTATTATAATATAAATTTAAATCATTTTTATATTATTCTTTTAATATGAAAAGGAAATGAAAGTAGCGTTCATGCGTACGTACAGCCTACCGTCACCATGAATGGTTCATTTCATTTCTTATCTCAAAATATTATGGACTCTTATAAATACTTATATGTGTTATATATATTATATTTAAATCATGAATATAATTCTGGATATAATTTACCTATGATCAAATGGATAATTTGCATAAAAACAAGTTCATTGTTTACTCAAGTACCGAACATCGACAAAACATCTGATATGAACTCAAATAATTAACTAATTGTTATAACATGGTAATAAGTGATATAAAAAGAATAATAAAAATTAAAAAGTTTCATAAGAAAAAATAAATTAACCTAATTTTATTATTTAGGAAATTAAATGATGAACGAGACAAGTCGGACTCAAGGTAAGGTAATTTCTAAACTCAATTTCCACACATTGGGTTTTACGCATACTTCATTGATTATATTATACCATGATTATTGGTAGAATCAATTTTTATTTATTTATGATATAATTTCCACTTACGTTTTTGTGGATATAAATTTTCTACACATAATCACCCCATTGATAATTGTTACATCAATTATACAAACTTTGTAAGGGATCTTCTTAACCCAATTTCCATTCTTTGGGTTAATCTACTACTTCTTTATTATTTCATGATATTATTATGTGAGAAATGAATTTTAATATCCTATATATATTTATAATTGTTTGTGTTTATTTATATTTAATACACATAATAAATCTTTTTTATTAACAAAATGATCTTTGTAAGGGAACTTATTAACCCAATTTCCATTCTTTTGGTTAATATTATTCTTGTTGATTATGTTGTGCAATGATTATTTGTGAAATATATTTTGACACCCTACCATGTATTTATACTTGATTTATTTATATTTATAGTGAATACTCATATTAAATCTTTTTTATTAACAAATTAAACTTTATAATGGAATTTATAATCTCAATTTCCAATCATTGGGATTTATGAATACTTCATTGATCATATTATGCCAAGATTATGTATAGAAGCACTATTTATTTATTTATGTTGTAATTTCCACTTCCCTTTGTGGGGATATACTATTTATTCTCATAATAACCCCATTGATAAATTCTTATTTAATTTATACGAACTTTGTAAGGGAAATCATAACTCAATCCCATTTCATTGAGTTAAATATCCTTGTCAATGGTTTTGTTTTTCCAAGAATACGTCTGAATAAAGTCTAATTGTTTTAAAATAAATATTAACTTATATTAGGTTTATTTATATTTTCCACACACAATTATTTCATTGATTT
The DNA here is from genome assembly GCA_963277665.1 of Viscum album. Classification (NCBI taxonomy): domain Eukaryota; kingdom Viridiplantae; phylum Streptophyta; class Magnoliopsida; order Santalales; family Viscaceae; genus Viscum; species Viscum album. Next base: position 609,622,911 of record OY728127.1, read on the forward strand.
ATCCTTAATCTAAGGATATGATCATTGTAAGTGATTTCATCTCGATTTATATTCTATTGATACTAACATGTTGTTATACACCAATTCACTATAATTTGGTATATATACTGTACTTTGACATATTATATCATGAATATCCTTATTCTCATGATATTATAAGTTTTTTTTTATTCTTTAATTATTTTTATTTAAGTATTTTCTCGAGTGGTAAGGGACTTATTAACTAAAACATCATTTTAAATGTTTTAAAGATTTATTCTACTTAATATTTCTCATTATTGTCCATGGTTTCAAAATGGTTTTAAGGATTTGTTTATATGGATGTTACTATTTCAAAATTTAAATTCATTTCAAAAATTTCAATGTGGTATAGGGCGCTTTGATTCAAAAATCTTCTTTTTAAATTTCTTAAATGTTTTTAATTGTTATATTATGGTTCTTGCAAATTATTTATGTATATGGGTGGGTCCGTGATAAATCAGGGGTGGTCTAACCCATGATATCTCTTCAATGCATTGGGTAATGTGACAGAGGTAAATTTCATGGTTTCTCCTAAGAGATTTAGGGAATATATTGTGATGGGTATTCCAAACATAACCATGAAGGTTACTCCCTATATAGTTGTGAAAGCTACAATGTAAGTATTTTTTGGATTCTGTAAGTGACCTTTATTATATATCACTTCTATGATTAATTCAAAAATCATATGATTTTATGAGCTATATTAAAGATATTATTATTTATGAGTGAAACATAAGATTCCATTGATTTGTATGTATTCATGGACTAATGTATTATTTCATTATTTTATAACCCTTACTGATATTTTTATGATCATCCCAATTTTTTGAAATGTTTTTCATATGGTATAAGTATGGGTAAAAGAAAGGAATAATTCAAGAATATTTTTATCACAAAAACAATTCTTGTTTTTAAGGATTTTTATGGTTGTTAAAAAATTTTGATATTGTATAAGTGTATAAAGTTTAATATAGGATATTTAATGTAATATTTATTGCATAATTCACTTAAAATATAAACATGAAAAGATCTTCAATGTGAAAGAATGTAAATTCTTGTTCAAAAATCAATATTAAGTAATGTTTAATGCTTGGGCCTTATAGTTGGCATCAGAGGAAAGGTTTTGAAAACTTTAGAAATTAGGATGTTTTCTCAATGGTTAGGAATATCATCATGGGATCATAATTTTAATGTAGATCATAATTTCAATGTCTTAGAAAACCCTTTTTAGTATTTATTATTGGAAATATTGTGGTGACTAATGGTATTTTTGGAGACATTCACCTTTGAGGAAATTATGGGTTATTAATTTTTGGGATGAAAAATGCAAGGTTTGAGATAAACATTGAGGTTAAAATATGTTATGTTTATTTTTTAATATTTTATCTCTTTTTATGTAATGTTATAAAAATATATAGTTTTTGAAAAAGGACAATTTAGGTTATGGGTGTAGTGGAAGCGCATTGGTGGGTGTACACAACATTAATTTTAGCATTAATAATGATTAATCTGATATATGTCACGATAATAAAATGTCGGATATTTAGAATAGAAAGAAGAATGAAAAAGAAATATGGGATTATCAAAACCATGTAGATAGGATCAACATATTTTGGTTATAATTAATTTAATTAATTGAAAGTAATTACATTGATGGAATTGTTTCTTCATTGATGTTTCCGGTCACGATCCGATGTGATCTATCATTGCATCGTAGAATCCAAGTGTAGGATTCCTCTTGCGATGATCCACACATTCTCCACGTATCTCTGGATGTTGCTGAATGGATCTATGGGTGCTAGTTTGGAAGAGCCTTCGCTTACGATGTCAGCCTTCGATCGCCTTGATCTGGTGGAGGTGGATATCTCTCTCATATCTTGAGAGTGTTCTTGGTGGAAAAGGAATTCTCTCTTGGCTTGAGAGATTTTCCAAATTCATTGTGCACAAAAACACTAAAAAATGGCTAGGCTATTGAGAAATATATAATTAGGATTTTTAATTACAAAGAATAATAAATGAATTTATTACCTGAAAGCATTTATTCATTTAATTTAATTCTTAGTAATACCCCATGTCTAATAATAACAGTTGACTATTATTATTACTTGACATGCGCCCAGTGAATTACACCTAATATTATTTAATTAAATAAATAATATTATTTCTCATAAATTCCTAGAAAAAAAATACACAGCATGTATATTTAATATACAGGGCGTGTACTTTTATTTTTCCATTTTTCTTTATTTCATCCACCACATTTATTAGACCTTGAATAATGGCTATTTATTTCTCAAATAAATATCACTGCATTACTCGTTAATAAATATATATATTATTTTTTCCATAATATATTCTCTCAAATAACTAGTGTCAAAATCAATGAGATCAGGTTTCCTTAAATAATTATTAAACCACAATCGGGAATAATCTTTATTTAATTTTTAAATTAATATTTAACTGAGATACTTGGAAACACTTAGTGTGTGACCCTCTAGGCCTCTTTCTCAGTGGCATTAGGGGGAGCCTGCCTAAAGTCCAAGGTATCATCCAGCAACATGCCAAGGCACCCATAGAGAAATAAGTTAATGTTTCAATGATGTGTCACCTCCTACGAATGCTTACTATGTAATATAATCCCTTTGTCTCGATATCTCAAATCAAGCAGGTTTCATGCTAGTGCCATTAACCCATGTGCTTGATTATTCTTACTTTGACTTTCCAGAATTGAAATTTCCCATTCCTCACTATGATGTGGATTTATTTAGGCTATATCAATTCCATAAAAGGTCCTAATATATCTACTTCTATTGTGGAACAGAAGGTACAAATCCTTCCTCACCTTGTCTATTAATGTAGTATCACTCGTGAAGCACCCAACGTATCCTACATCATTGCGAATAGTGTTTCGTCACAATTTAGGTCAATACATCTATGTGTGTGAGTTTTCATATCCATTAATAATAATCTTAATGATTAAGGACCAATACACATGTCTATAGATAGGAAAATCTAATGACACTATGAAATGTGGATTTCTTACTGGTAGGTCTCATTCCCATAATATCCACTTGGATATTACCAAGGGCACACATCATGAGAAGTTACCCCAAAATTTTATGAGTCCTCACCCCTAATGGCCTGTATTATTTGTGTCCCTAAAATAACATCATCCGGCCACAGAACATATATTCAAGAACAACATTATGGCACTATCAGGTTCTCATCATAGTAGGAATCTGATATGACCCTTTAATACAATAGTTATCCTTAGGACATTATCACATGCATTGTCACATAGAAGAACAATCAAGATGTGATAAGGTATTTATTAATGAATAAAGTAAAAATTAGTTTGTTCTAGGCTACCAACTCCAACAAACTCCCACTTGGACTAGATCCAACTCCAAACAACCTTTAACCTACTATCTCTCACATGATATTCATGCTTCTGCTGAGATAGGCCTTTAGTCAAGGGGTCTACCAAGTTCTCTTCCATAGACACTCTTATCACTGAAACTTCTCCCCTCTGATAGAAATACCTCAAGAGGTGATACTTTCAGAGTATGTACTTTTTCCATTGATGTGACCAGGGTTCTTTTGCAAGATCCACCATTGCAGTATTATCACAATACAACCTAATAGGATCTTTACTGTTAGGCACCATATCAAGATCTTGGACAAAGTTCTAAATCCATATGGATTTCTTGCCTAAATTATACGCCACTATATACTCGGACTCCACTATAAAATCGATGACAATTGGTTACTTTGAACTCTTCCAGCTCACAGCTCCTCCATTGAGACAGAAAACATATCCAGAGTGCGACTTCAGATCGTTCTAATCTGTCTAAAAACCAGCATCATTATACCCTATGATGACAAGCTCCTCATATCCTCTATACACCAGGAACATATCCTTAGTACTTCTCAGATACTTAAGGATTGTCTTAATAGTAGTACAATGTTGTTCTCCTAGATCTGCTTGATATCTTCCTACCATGCTCAGTACATAGGCAACATCAAGCTCGGTACATAACATGGAAATCATGATGGATCCAATAGCTGAAGAATATGTGATCTTACTCATTCTATCTTTCTATTGTTGTGTCTGAGGACACATTTCCTTAGAAAGATGTAGGCCATGTGACATTGGAACCAATCCACTCTTGGATTGTTCCATACTAAATCTCTTTAGTATCTAGTCAATGTATGTACCCTGACTTAGTCCAAGTAGCCTCTTGGATCTATCATGAATGATCTTGATCCCTAGAATGTAGGTTGTTTCACCTAAGTACTTAATGTAGAAACACTTTTTCAACTAGTCCTTAACTGATTGTAGGACTGGTATATTGTTTCCAATAAGAAATATTTCGTCAAAATATTCTACTAAAATAAAAATCTCATTCCCATTAAACTTCTTATAAACACATGGATCACATTCTTTCTTAATGAAACCAAATTCCCTTATGGCTTCATTAAATTTAATTTTGCATGACCTGGATGCTTTCTCTAATCCATAAATGGATTTTTGCAACTTACAAACTCGTTTCTCTTCACCTGGTGTCACAAACCCTTCTGGTTGTATCATATAGACATATTCCTAAAGGTTCCTATTAAGGAATGTTGTTTTGACATCCATTTTCCAAATCTCGTAGTCATGGTAAGATATTATGGGAAAGTATGATTCTTATTGATTTAAACATGGTAACTGGAGAGAAGGTTTCATCATAGTCAATTCTTTGACATTGTCTGAACCCTTCATCCACTAGCCATGCTTTATTGGTGATAACTTTACCTTCCATGTCCAGATTTCTCTTCAATACCCATTTGCATCCAACAGGATTTTCATCAACTAGTGCATCTACCAGAACCCAGACTTGGTTCTTATACATGGAATCCATCCCAGAATTCAAAGATTCCAGTCATCTTACATCTTCTGATCTTTCTACTACTTCCTTGTAGGAGAGAGGTTCATCATTGTCCAAAAATAATGATTCACCATCCTCGGTGACTAGGAAACCAAATCTCTCTGGTTCCCTTACCTCTCTTGAGCTCCTACACAGTACTTGTATTTCTGGAACCTCTTCCATGGGGACCTGTGGAACTTGTTCCTATACCAACTCATGTGTATCTTGAGAATCAACTTTGTCGAAGTCAATATTTCACCCACTGTCCTTTTTGAGGATGTTCTACCTCTCAAAAAAGAATAATTTCCAAGCAATAGTAACTTTCTTATCTAAAGGGTTATATAGGTAATATTCTTTCGTTTCCTTGGGATATCCTATAAAGATACACCTTGTGCCCTGGGGTGCTAGTTTGTTGCCTAATAAGGCCTTAAAAAATGCCTCACATCCTCATACACGTGTGTGTGACAAAATGGGTTTCTTTACATTCCATAACTCGGAGGGAATTCCATTTTCCGCCTTGGTTGGTACTCGGTTTAATGTGTACGCTGCAGTCTGTAATACATATCCCCAAAAGGATAATGGAATATCTGCATGAATCATCATCGACCTCACCATATCCAACAAGGTGTAGTTCCTCCTTTCACTAACACCATTCCACTGTGGTGTATAAGTAGGAGTGAGCTGATATAGAATCCCAGACTCCCTTGGAAGATCAATGAACTCTTGGTTCAGATATTCTCTACCTTGATCTGATCAAAGCTTCTTTATCTTCTTACCAAGATTATTCTCTACTTCATTCTTCAATTCCTTAAATTTATCTAAGGCTTCTTACTAATACATCATTAGGTAGACATAGCTATATCTACTCAAATAATCAGTAAAAGTGATGAAGTAAGAATATCCACCTCTATCTTCTAATGGAAATGGTCTACACACATCCGTGTGCATCAGTCCTAGAAGCTTTGTGGACCTTTCTCCCTGTCCACCAAAAGGCGGCTTGGTCATTTTACCCTGTAAACTAGCGTGATATCTATCAAGTGGTTTTAGCTTAGTAGAGTCTAAATAGCCATCTTGGAATAGCTTTGTCAAGTGCTTCTCATTTACATGACCGAGATAGTGATTCCATAACTGGGTGATGTATGAGTCATGTGAGTCTATTTCGTTATCGATTGCTAACACTTGGTTTTCGTAATTTAATACATACAAACCATTATTTAAATGTGTCATACCATAACATACATTTTTATTATAAAATATACAACCCTTATTTCCAAACATGAAAATAAATCCATCCATATCCAAACAAGATACAAAATTTATGTTCTTGGTAACACTAGGCACATAATAAAAGTTATGTGAAACTAAAATCATCCCAGTCGAAAATGAGAGGTGGTAATCGCCAATGGCTAATACAGCCAGCCTCGCACCATTGCCAGCTTGAAGATCCACCTCTCCTCTGGAAACATTTCTAAATCTACTTGGTTCTTGCATTTGAATACATATTTTAGCCCCACAATCTGTATCAAATATCCAATGTATTGAAATGGAAATATTACACTCGATAACGAATGAACATTTAGCATCCCCATGCTTCTGGATGCAGTTCCTATTCCAGTGGCCTTTCTTGACAAATTAAAAACATACTATCTCATGTTCCTTTCCCTTCCTCAAGATTTTCCCCTTCTTGGAGGTATGGTGCTTAGGGGCTTCAGACCATTTATAAGTCCTTGGCCCCTTTTTCTTGTCCTTCCTTTTCTTATTCACCATAAGGACTATGGGTTTGTCATGCCCTATTTCTTTCTCTACCTAGTGAATTAAGGTCATAAGTTCCAATATACTCTTCTCATTATTGATCATGTAATAATGGACAATAAATCTAGAGAAGGTCTTGGGCAGTGATGATAGGATGAGATCTGTACGCAACTCATCTAGGAATTTAATACCTATAATGTCCAGGTCTTCAATATAGCCAATAATCTTGACTACATAAGGCCCAGCTGGTGCAGCCTCTCCAATCTTAGTTGTAAACAAAGTGTTGGAGATCTCATATCTCTCCTATATCACTTTCTCTTGATAGAGATCCTTAAGGTGATACATCTTTCTATACGTGTCCATGTTTTCATGTTGCTTCAAGATCTCATTAGACATCGTTGATAGCATGAAACACTACACATATGTTGAATCATCTAGGTGTTTCATATAAAGAGATAGTTCTTCATCACTGGCCTCTTTTCTAGATGCAACTGGAATAGGCCCTTCTAGCACATACAATTTCTTCTTTTGGCGAAGGATGACGCGTAAACGCCTCTGCCACTCTTGGAAATTGGTGTCGGTGAGAAGATTTTCCTTCGCAAGTATGGTTCACAATGATATGTTTAAAGTCATTTTTCTTTTATTTTCTGAAAATTAATATGAGAAAAGTTTTCGTAATTTATTATGATAAAATTGAGACAAATGAATAAATTAATACTTATTAGTATCCTACTATTTTATCGAAATCAAATAGCCCTCACCATTGACTTCGGAATATTTTGTTGCCTATATATTTTAGTGGAAAGGATCCATATTTCCCATAGAATTACCCCAATTAGGGTTGTTCAAGCAACTTGAAGGGTTTTAGGTAGCCATTCTAAATGCCAATTTCATTAACTCGCAGCTCCTTGATCCGTTGAGTGGACTCCCCAATCCTGAAATCCTTTTATTTTTGGATTTCCTCAAACATTGCCGCTTAGTCACACCATGTCCAACTGTGGTAGTCAACCCTTGATGTGAACCAAGTCAAGTCAACCCAAAACCTTGAATTTATAATTCCTCTATAATTGAAAGCACCCAAACTAGGGTTGGTCAAGCAATTTGAACTATGGTTCGATTCTAAGCAAGATTATGGAAGGCTATACCGACTTAATATTTCTTTGAGGGATTTTATCCTTATATGTAAATTTATATTTTATTATGTTTGATAACATGCTTGTTAATATTAATTGGGATATACTTAAGTTATTAACCATGTCTAAGATAATATTTACGCATTAGTCGGTCTTATTTTAGTTCTATCTCGAATGCTTGTTTAATTCATTAATTGTGTGATCATGACAACACACCCAAAATAAATAAAACATGAAACTGAAAAAAATAAAATAAATGGTATGATTATGAGCTTGTTCTACTGGTTAGTTTATCTAGCAGTTTGATAAACTAACCCAAGACCTAGGGGAGAAACACCTTGAACCTTTCGGGTTCGTGTTTACAGCTTTCCACCTGTCCACCTTTGTATCTCTTTGGATTGGTTTCACCTTGGCTCTTGACTTGAGCTGCCTCCACTAGCTTGGGAGCTCCATCCATTATATATGCATTTTTCTCACATGAAGGTGAGGGGTAAAAGTTTGTTTTTACATAAAATAAACCTTGCGCATGCAGGCCCTACATATTAATGAGGAGAAGGCTCATCGGCCAACAAATTTAATTTAAATAAATTAATTAAAATAAACCATTCACATACAAATGTCTTGGTCTAGCTCATGATCATCCATATATGAAATGATATTTACGCATAAATAAAACTAGCATTTAATTCTTTAATCATTCTTGTTTAAGATAAATCACGCTCGAATCAATTAATTATCTTTAATTAATCAATCATATTATCTTAAACCCTTTTTATGAATTTCCTTTAGATTCTCATCCATCATAATTTTAAACAGATAAATTCATTTAAAATTATCTTTTTACGTAAATTTTACCTTGGAGGAAACCTGGTGAATTATCGTTCATAACTACCCAATGAGTAGAAATAAACATTACATAGATGTTAAATTAAACACATATATATAAAACACCTATCACATGTTGTGCCTCAGCTTTACGTCTTCACTATGGTACATGTCTCAAGGGTTTGTATAATATAATAATAAATTTTAATAAATATGCATAATTTGGATGAGTACATAGTTTGTAGTTCCGAATACACAGCTTGTACTTTTGTTCACTGTCCATATGAAGTACACGCCTGGGGACATGGCGTGTAGATGTACTTCGGAAATTTTTGGAGTACACGGCATTTTTAGTGGGACACATGCCGTGTAGTATCCGCATTACATGGTTTATAGCTGGGCAAGCCATGTACGGGGTACACAGTCCAACCCTAGCCTGAAGGGAGTACACGACGTGTTTAGTGACCACATAACCTGTAATCTAGAAACCATGTGCCACCTGTTTCTGGTCAACACACAGTTTCATTTATGACTTAGGAATACTCTAACACACAGTCTGATTTAGTGGACTAGTCCGATGAATTGAACCTAGACTATAGGGTGTGTACTTCCGAATACATGTCGTGTATTCTGGTGTTATATAGCTTGGAACGTTTGGAACCTCAGGATAAGATCCTCTATTTTATTTAATTTAGAATTAAAAGAAAAATTTGTTTCTATAAGGTGAACGAGAAACGTGAGAGGAGGAACAGATCTTGAGATTCAGATTTTAAAGAATGGTTAACTTGAATTGAAACAACTAAATTATTAAATGCGTAAATCACCAATGAAATACTTAAATAACTATAACCAATGATATGACCCCTCTGATACAAATTTTAGGTTCCGAGAGCAGCAGAAGCGCGTTGGTGGGTGTACCCAACTTTAATTTTAGCGTTAACAATGATCAATCTGAGATCCATCATGATAATAAAACGACGGATCTTTGAAATATAACGAAGAATGAAAAAGAAAGAGGGGATTCCTGGAACCATGTAGATAGAATCATCATATGTTGGTTATAATTAATTTAATTAATTGAAAACAATTACCTTCGTGGAATTGTTTCTCTATTGATGTTTTCAGTAATGATCTGATGTGATCTTCCATTGCATCGTAGAATCCAAGTGTAGGATTCCTCTAGCATTGATCCACATGTTCTCCATGTATCTCTAGATGTTGCCGAAGGGATCTCTAGGTGCTAGCGTGGAAGAGCCTTCGCTTTCATTCTCTGCCTTCAATCGCCTTGATTCGGTGGAGTTGGATCTCTCTCTCGTAGCTTGAGAGTGTTCTTGGTGGAAAAGGAATTCTCTCTTGGCTTGGGAGCTTTTCCAAATCCATTGCGCACAAAAACACTAAAAAATGGCTAGGCTAATGAGAAATATATAATTAGGATCTTTAATTACATAGAATAATAAAATGAATTAATTATCCAAAAGCATTTATTCGTTTCATTTAATTCTTAATAATACCCCATGTCTAATAATAACAGTTGAATATTATTATTACTTGACATGTGCCCAGCAAATTACACCTAATTTTATTTAATTAAATAAATAATATTATTTCCCATAAATTCCCAGAAAAAAATACATTGCATGTATATTTAATATACAGGGCGTGTACTTTTATTTTTTCATTTTTCTTTTTCCTCCACCACATTTATTAGACCTTTTATAATGGTTATTTATTTCTCAAAAAAGTATCACTACATTACTCACTAAAAAATATATATATTATTTTTCCCACAATATATTTTCTCGAATAACTAGTGTTGAAATAAATGAGATCAGGCATCCTTAAAAAATTATTAAACCACAATCGGGAATAATCTTTATTTAACTTGTTAAATTAATATTTAACTGAGATACTTGGACACACTTAGTGTGTGACCCTCTAGGCCTCTTTCTTAGTGGCATTAGGTGGAGTCTGCCAAAATTCCAAGGTTAGAGTCTTGAAACACGCCAAGGCATCCATAGAGAAAGAAGTTAACGCCATAATGACATGTCATATCCTACGAACGCTTACCGTGTAATATAATCCCTTTGTCTCGATATCTCGAATCAAGTAGGTTGCATTCTAGTTCCATCAACCCATGTGCTTGATTATTCTTTATTTGGCTTTCCATAATTGAACTTTCCCATTCCTCAGCATGTTTATGGATTTATTTAGGTTATATAAATTCCATCAAAGATCCTGAGATATCTACTTCCGTTATGGAACATAAGGGACAAATCCTTTCTCACATTATCTATTAATGTAGTATCACTCGTGATGCACCCAACGTATCTTACCTCGCTGCAAATAGTTTTTCATCACAGTTTTAATCAATACATCTAAGTGTGCATGTTGTAATACCCATTAATAATAATATTAAAGTTTAAGGACCAATACACACATCCACACATGAAAACATCCAATGACACTATGAAATGTGGATTTCCTACTGGTAGGTCTCGTTCTCATAATATCCTCTTGGATACTACCAAGGACGCACACCATGAGAAGGTGCCTCAAAGTTTTATGAGTCCTCACCCCTAATGGCCTGTATTATTTGTGTCCCTCAAATAAAATCATTTGTCCATAGAACATATATTCAATAACAGCGTTATGGAACTTCTGGGTTCTCATCATAGTAGGGATGTGCTATGACCCTTTAATGCAATAGTTATCCTTAGGACATTATCACATGAATTGTTACGCAGAAGAAAAATCAAGATGTGATAAGGTATTTATTAATAAATAAAGTATAAATTAGTTGGTTTTAGGCCACCAACTCCAATAGACAACACACAGACCGTGTGACAACCAATCGCATTTGAAAAATCTGTAGGAATCGAACCCACAACAAGAGTGTGACTATGATTTATCTCCTACCACTAGAATACATGAAGTCACTAGTTAATATGAATTCTTATTTTTAGGTAAATGATTATATGGATATATAATAAGATAATTTTTCAAAATTATGTTTTATCAAATGGATATCCTTAATATAGGAAAATTATTTGGTGATTAAGTGATAAATGATATTTTGGAGGACGTTCTCTCTTTTGGGAACACTATATGCCTAAGGAAAATATAATAATATGGGATTTCAATTGAGGATTAATATTCATATTTTATTTTTTAAGAATATATAATTTTATTGTGTATAAATGGTGATTTGGGTTATTTATGTAAATGATTAACTTGTTATAGAGAATATATTATTTGGTTAATTACTTTTAAGTATAAGACTAGTAGCCGATGTTATTTCGAGATAAATGTTATGATTTATCATAGAAGACTATGTGATCAAATCTTTCTTAATTTTTTTTTAAATCATAGTTTGGATTATTTTGAGCAATTTTAAGGATATTTTTTTATTAAATGGTCTTTTTTTAACTTTGGGTATTATTTTTTGAATTTTGGAGATTAAGAGTAGTATTTCTTTAGAAAATGATTATTCTTTTTGGGGTTTATATGATCTTGTACTAACTTTTTTGATTTTGATTTAATGTATAAAGATAGGGGAAATATATTTTTCTTATTTTGTGGATTATTAGACTCTCTAGAAGTTGATTCTAGTGCTTCGGGTGTGAACAAGTCATCTTGAATACTTATCGTTTAGAGAAAACATGAGTTTGTGGTAGATATTTATTAATGAATGAAATTTTACTTGATAGGTAAGTATGTTTCTTTATGTTCTTATTATAAGTAGTAAAATAATTCCTAAAAATTATGAAAAGTACCATAAATCAAAAATGTTTTCCATTTACTTTTCCTACTTGGAAATCAAATACTGTTTAACCTATCATAGCTTTATGGTTTTCTCATTGTTAACTTTTTACCGATCATGTTTTATATCACTCTCCATCAGAACACGATGGTTAATTTTTCTTCCATGTTCATGTTTTTCTATAAGAAATCCTAGTATGTGTTATCTCGGGTGACATTTGTACTTATCTTTCGTTCTTTTAAAGTAATCTTTTTATTGACTCTTTTTTCAGATGTGGGATTTTCAATGATGTTTCTAATCCCCATTTTAAAATTGCGAAGTCACAATTTCTAGAAATTGGAATGGTGTAACATCCCAAGTATTTATAGAATAATAAATTTAAATATCTATTAAATTTTTTAAATTTAATATTAATTTTAGATTAAATATTAAACTATGTATGATAACGTACCTAATACACAAAAAATTGTTTCTTCGAAATCTTACGTTGCGTACAATACTGAGTTATATCGAAAAATAAAACAACAATAATATTATTATTTTAAATGGTAGTTAACGCCTAATTTTTGAATTTATAAGAATATAAATAATTATTAATATTATGATTTTACATATTTTTAAAAAAAAATTAATTTTATCAAATTAATTTTAGCCTCTTAAAATGATAATGAATCCAATTTTATGTATAAAATACCCTAATATTTTTAAAAGGTCATTTAACTATCTTTTGATGGAGAACCCTTTTTAAAAATAGTTTTTCCACTTTTATATGTTTTATTGGAAAAAATAAACTTCTTATATATAATCAAAACATAAATATTTAGTTCAGTTTATTTTTTGGTATTTTTCTGATAAAATCCATATTTTTATGAATTGTGAAAAATACTGCATTTTATTTCAAAACTGCCTTTTCATATAATTTATGTAAGTAGTTAGATTGTAATTTTATTTTTTAAAAGTGTAATTGAATTATGTTTTTATTATTTAATCCAATTATTTTCATTGGATGTAATTTAACATTCAAATATGATATAAACACATGTCAATGTTTTGATAGTTTTTACTTCTTAAAAACTCATCTTCTAGTTATGACAATGGGAATTAATTTTAAATTAATTACTAAAACTTATCTGATTTAAATTTGAAAAAATGGATTCCATATTTTTAATTATAAGGTCCAAATTTTTAAATAGGTACCTTTTATTTTTTGACATTATGAATAATCACTACAGTAATTTTTTTATTTACCATGGTTAAAGGGTAAATTAGTTAAATAAGGGTGAAAAAATAATATTATAATAATATAAAACTACCCTAACACATGTATTAATCCTATTGGATGATATAGGGCCGACCATGGGCATCCTTTGATTGATTTTAGGACCCCATGGTTCCACTTGGGTATGATAATGACCTTTTATAATATTGATTTTAAAGAAAAGGGAAATACAACATAAACATGTACCTCCCAACTAAAACAATTTTAATTTTGTTTTTATAAATTATATCTTCGAAAAGATATATTCAATAGTAAGATAAAAATATTTCCTACATCATGATATTTTATATTATAATTTTTAGACATTAAAATATATAAATTTATTTATGACACAATGATGATGTAGTGATTACCTTATTTGTGAAAGATTCAAATAAATGATATTATAAATGTTAAAATAAAAATAATTTGAACATTTTTATTCCATAAACGAATTTTTTGGATGAATTTGACATGTTAGTGGCTATTTTATTCTTTTGGTTCGAAGTAATCGAGTTTTTATGACTAATAAAAAATCAATTACTAAATAGTGTCAAAATTGACATAAATGAGTTTTTATAACAAATACTAGTTTATTAATTGATATAATAGTTAAAAAATCTATTATTTAGCCAAAAATCATATATAATGTTAAAAATGTAATTAATTATCCACTATTTGTTCTATTGTCATTTTATAGTAACTATAGTAACTGTATATTATGAAAATACAAGAAGACATGGTAAGAGTTAATGTTTTTAACTCGAGATTAAAGATAAAAGATAAGGTTAATTTTGAGAAAAAAACTGGTCTAAAACCTATTGGTTTAGAGAATTTCTGCCCATAATCATCTTATCCTATATATATATATATCACTTATTTACTATTATAATTCAAAAATCAATTTATTATAAAATAATATTTCAAGCCATTCCTAAACTGCCCCTCCTCCCTCTTATAAAAGGCCACTACCTCTACCCACTTACTCATATCTATCAAAATCCATGGATCATACAAATTATACTCAAATAATGTCCCAAAATCACTCCCTTACTCTGATAAGCCTTACCTTGGGTATAAGATAAATCAATTATGCCTTTTGGCTCAAATCAAAAGGAGTTACCCAATTTTGAGTTAATATCTTCTCTTAAGTTCCTTTCTTTTATTTTCCTTCTCAACCCCTATGCTTTTTTAATACATTAATTTTATAAAAACAACAGTATAAAAAATATACTAGGATATTTTTATGCTAATGTTTTGACCTCAACTTACACACACCTCAATCTAATGGATATAGAACATATTGTTTCTGTGTACGGTGAACTACGACCTCACGAAACAATGATTGATCAATTATCTCCTACCACCTATAATAGGGGACATTATGATGGAAGTATATTTATATATTAAATCTATTATATTTACATTGTCTCTATGTTTCTATAATTTTTATTTACAACATACCTTTATGCTTTCCATGATGTGGAAATATGATAATTTCATTTGAGAAAGTGGGGACTACCACCCCCTCAAAGTGATATGATACATTCATGCACTACATGGAACATATAAAGGATAGTTTTATTAAACCTATGATACCTAAATGACAGAAATATAATACTTGTATTATAATATACATTTATATCAGTTGATTATTATTTCTTTAATATGATAAAGAAATGAAAGTAGCGTTCATGCATACGTATGGCCTACCATCTCCATGAATGGTGCATTTAATTTCATATATCCAAATGTTTTGGACTCTTATAAATACATATATATTTGATATATATGATATTTAAATCACTAGTATCATTCTTGAGATAATTTAATTTTTATCACATGGATAATTTTCATCAAAACAAGTTCATTTTTAACTCAAGTACCGAACATCGATAAAACATCTGATATGAACTCAAATAATTAAATAATTGTTATGACATGGTAATAAATGATATAAAATGAATAATAAACCCTAAAAATGATCAAAATAAAATATAAATTAACCTAATTTTATTATTCATGAAATTAAATAATGAACGAGACAATTCGAACTCAAGGTAAGGGGATATCTAAATTCAATTTCCACTCATTGGATTTTACGTATACTTTGTTGGTTATATTATGCCAAGATTTTTTGTGGAATAACTATTTGTTTATTTATGTTATAATTTCCACTTAACTTTATGTGGATATACTTTTTATACACATAATAACCCCATTGATAATGGTTACGTTAATTATGCAAACTTTGTAAGGGAACTTCTTAACCCAATTTTAATTATTTGGGTTAATCAACTAATTCTAGATTATTTCAAGCTATGGTTATGTGAGAAATGAATTGGCATATCATATATTGTATTTATAATTTAATTATGTGTATTTATAGTTAAAACACATAATAAATCAATTTTATTAACAAATTTATCTTTGTAAGGGAACTTCTTAACCCAATTTCTATTCTTTGGATTAATCTCATACTTCTTGATTATGTTTTGATTTTATTTTGTGAGAAAAAATTTTGATATCATACCTTGTATTTATAATTTATGTATGTTAATTTATATGTAATACATATAATCAATCTATTTTTTTAACAAAATTATAAACTGAATTTCCACTCATTGGATTCCATGCATACTTCTTTGATTATATTATGCCAAGATTATGTGTGGAATCACATTTTATTTATTTATGTTGTAATTTAAACTTCCATTTGTGTGGATATACTATTTATTCCCATAATCACCCAATTGATAAATTCTTTTTTCATTTATACGAGATTTGTAAGGGAAATATTAACTCAATATCATTTCATTGAGTTAAATATCCATGTCAACAGTTTTGTTGTTCCAGGAATATGTGTGAATGACTTTTAATTGTTTTAAACTAAATATCCACTTATATTGGGTGTATTTATATTTTTCAGATATAATTATGTCATTTATTTATCCTTAATCTATGTATATGATATTTTTAAGTGATTTTGCCTCAATTTACATTCTGTTATGACTAACTAATTGTTATGAACCAATTCACTGTTATATGGTGTATGTACAACCTTTTGACATATTATATCATCAATATCATTATTCACGGGATATTATAAGTTTTTTTTTTAATTATTATTTGATAATTTTTATTTAATTATTTTCTTAAGTGGTAAGGGACTCGTTAACTAAAATATCATTTTAAATGTTTTAAATATTTATTCTACTAAATATTTCTCATTAATGTCCATGTTTTTGAAAATGGGTTTAATTATTTATTTATAAGAACATTACTATTTTAAGATTTAAATTCCTTTCAAAAATTTCAAATTGGAATGGGGCCTTTTGATTCAAAAATATTCTTTTTAAAAGTTTTAATTGTGTTTTAATTTTTATTGATTATGTTAATATCTTGAAATAATATATTGTGAATGAAAATGTTGAAATTTTATTTTCCCTTTAAGATGGTTTTATGTTTTATGATTATTTTATGGTTCTTGGGAATGGAATATGCATATGGGTGTTTCCATGATAAATGGAGGGGGAGTGAGCCCATGATAGCTCTCTAATGAATTGGGTAACATGATGGAGGTAAACGTTGAGGTTTCTCCTAAGAGATTTAGTTAATATACTATGATGGGTATTCCAAACATAACCATGAAGGTTACTCCCAATGTAGCAGTGAAATCTACAATGTAAGTATTTTCTAGATGTCGTAAGTTAACTTTATGATTTATCAATTCTATTTGTTATTCATAAATCTTATGATTTCATGAGGTATATTAAAGAGCTTATGTTTTATGAGTGAAAAGTATGATTTCATTGATTTGTATATATTCATGGACTAATGTTTTCTTTATTTATTTTATAAACCTTAATATGATTTTTATGCTCATCCCATGTTTCTAAAATGTTTTTCACCATGTATATGGAAGGGTAAAAGAAAATAAAATTTGAAGAAAATTTTTATCAGGAAAAGAATTCTTTTTTTAAGGAATTTTATGATTGTGAAAAAAATTAGATAGGGTAAAAGTGCCTACATTGTAATATTTAAGATGTAATGTAATATTTATGGCCCAATTCTCTAAAACTCGAAACATTAAAATATACTCAATGTGAAAGAAAGTAAATTCTTGATCAAAAATCAAGAATATGTATTGTTTAAGGCTGGGGACTTATATCTTCGGTCATAAATATATTTTATTCAAAACCCATTTTTTCTAAATATTTTTCAAAAAAAATTTATTATCCTCATATGTTTTTTAAAATACATTTTTATCAATGTTTTACTTATTTTTTAAAAAAATTGAAATGAATCTTCATGTATTATTCCAAACAATTCATGTATTAATTTTACCAAAAATTTGAGCGGAAGATTTGTTTTAATGTTTGTGAAATAAGCAGAACCTTCTTTCATCATGACCATTATTTTATTTAAATCAGACTTTATATGTTTTGAAGGTTATTTTTAAATAAAATTAATTTGAAATGATTACATGTTTTAAAAATGTGTTTTTCAAAGTAGAAAGGATATTTTCTTCACAAGATGATTTAAATTATTGATCAAAATAATTTTCCATATAGTATGATATATATTGTTGTTACTTATACATTTCTGGGGATATGATCCAAGGATATCATTCTGATTCTTTTTATGAATGGTTTATGATTATGATAGAATGATGTTTATGAAACTTGTTTCTCTTCTATGTTTTTTACCATGATAAAATTCTTATGAAACCCACTACTTTTTCCATGGGGTTTTCTATGATGAAATGATGAAAATATTATGAAAACTATATCTTTTTTATAGGTTATAATATGATGAAATTTTTATTAAACCCATTTCATTTCACGGGATATGATATGATTAATTTTTTATGATATTGTGTTACAAATATGTATGAATTTAATTATGTGATGGGTGGGACATATATATTACTCCAATTCATAGAGTAATGATTAATGTTATATGAGATCAAAGGTTATATGGGAGGTTATCCTAAGACCAAAAAATGGAACATGAGATGTCATCTCAATACCAAATTAGGTACACAGGTGATGATCCCAAGCCTAACATATTATCAATGTATTGGTGGGTATCCTTGACATAAGATTTTCTATGATAAGTTGTATACCAAAAATCTATGTTTTATGTCAATGTTATTCTCTCATGGAAAATGTTGTTATTTTCTGTTATGATCCATGTCTTATGAACTAACAATATTTATTCCATGACTCAAGATTGTGATCTTTGATATGTAGGGTATGGTTTTCAAATGTTATGATCATGATCTAATACCCTTATGTTAATGTTATGCTTATGTATCTCCCTTGTTTACCCTTACGGAGAATCTGATCTCACCCTTTCTTATGTTTCTATTCCACAGGATATGAAAAAATTTATTATGTATTATATGTCTATATAGAGTGCTAGTTATAAAGAACATAGTGTGAGATTATGTATCTCACTAATGGATCGGTTATTTATGTTTCCATGTTTCCAAAGGAACTAAACTATTAAGGACCTTAGGTGTTTGTTTGTGTAATGTAAGGATTTTTAATATGAAAAGATGTAATGTGTATCGATGAAAAACATGGGTTTCTATATATAAACCCACAAAATGATGAACATAGTTTCCCATCATGGTGTACACATCACCCTTTGAACTTAGTGGACGTTTTAGTCATTTCAAATTGAGACAACAGGAACCACAACATAGAGGTCCCTTCTATGGATGTTTCACCATTGACCACATCCCTCCCCATGGAGTCCCACTATGGCATGGAAATATTCCGTCACACATTTCCATTCCATAATGGCTTATACCAAGGAGTGTTGTATCCTCCCTTTCCATTTCCCCACCAATAATACGAGACTGACTATGCCTCAACATCAACACCACAGCAATTTTTATGCCATTTCGGACATCCCATTTCTCATATAGGTGGAATACCCATATTCCACACCTACTAAAAACTATTATCTCCATGGTTTGGTGACATATTCATCAAGAAGCTAACTCACCACATCCATAGCACTAAAATAAGTAGGACTAGAGCCCCCACTAGGGTTTTTGTAACATCCTAAGATTTTATGAAATGTATTTTTTTCAAATTAATTTAGTTTTTTTGATATCTTTCATTATATTCTATACTGATTTTATCTTTCATTACATGAAATGCTGATTTTGGCATTCATTATACTTGATATTGGGTTTAAACAAAACGTGACATATTATTAATATATTATTAAGACAAATATCACCAATATGTTGGAATATGAGATTATGAATTTTATTAACAAAATATATATTTTAAAATGTATATAAAATGAACTCCCTAGTGACCAATTAATTATAAATGAAAAGAAAAAACTATTTGAAAATAATGGAAATCTTTTTCTAAAAACTATTTTATGTACACAGACATGTTTTACCTAAAATAAATTAAACATAACACTTTTGGTGATTGATTATAATTAAATCTATATGTTACACATTCAATAAACTATTTAACATTCTTCATATGTGTTTTTTATACAATATATAAGAATAAATCTAAATTTATGGTTAAAATTTGTATTTTTCTAAAAAACATTTGTGTCACATTTTTGCACACTTATATTAAAAATAATTTTAAAAAATTTTAGAAAATTTATTTTAAAAAATAGATTTAATTTTTCAAAATAAGAATATAAAAATTATATTACGGTTAATTTTTGTTATTTTTTCTGAAAAGTTTCATTTTTTATGAATAGTGAAAAATACAGAATTTTAATAAAAATGACCTTTTCATTTAATGTATTTATAACATTAAATTATATTTAAAATTTATTTTAAAGAAAAATTAGTTAAATTATACACCCATTAATCCAAAATATTTTTTTAATCATTTAAATATTTAATTTTTATATAAAGACTTTGTAAACTTTTGATGATTTTCTCGTTACAAATCAACATTTTTATTGCATCTCCTGGATTAATTTTAAGATAAATTTTTCCAATTTTATTAATGGAATGTGTAAAATTATATTCCAAATTTTGAGTCATAATGATTTATATTATATAATTATTTAAACATAATTTTTAATAGAAATTAATAGTGAAAATATTAAAAAATAGAAATTGTGGTTGAGGTAAAAATGGGTTTACTAGGGGTTAAACTCAAAAGATCAGGGTTAAAAATGACCCAAAAAATCCAAATAAACTTTTATGGCCATATTTCCATCTTATACATCCCAATTTATAATGTAGGATCATTTGGAATCATTTTTATTGGTAATTACTTTATTATTTTGGAGTCTTTTGGGAAACTCTCAAGTAGTTTCCAAGTCAGTTCATTTCCCACACTTACAAAAGGCCACCACCACCATTCAGTTATTCATATTGGTAATTACTTTATTATTTTGGAGTCTTTGGGGAAACTCTCAAGTAGTTTCCAAGTCAGTTCCTTTCCCACACTTACAAAAGGCCACCACCACCATTCAGTTATTCACACCTCTCAAGAAATTTTTATCAACCAAAACCTAACCAAATTAATTTATAAATTCCATCCTATAATGATAGAATATTAATATTGGATATAAATTCAACCAATGAAGGCTTTTGGTGAAAACATGAGTATACCTAATGAGGAGGTAACGTTCGTCAATGGGCGTTTTTTGTTTTATTCCTAGACCTCATTAAATTATTAATATTCCATTATAAAATAATAACATAATTATATTAAATATACTATTATATTTTTATGTTTATTATATGACCTAAAACTATCTCCTCTTTCATCATATGGGTTCTGAAATCATCATTGGTGTGTATGGAGGACCACCTCCTCACAAACTGATGTCATGCATTTTTCAATTACCACCTATAAAGGTAGGAAATAATGATGGATTTATTATTTTTATATGATATTAGTTTAATTATTGTACATATGGAATTATTATATCACACATACCTTCATACTCTCCATTTTGTGGTAATACGATAATGTCCCTCATTTGTAGGACGAACTACCACCTCCATGAATAGTGTATTTCATTTTCTATCACTAAATTTTATATATTAATATAAATAAAAATATATTAAAAATATATTATATCTATTTCATGGTTAAAATTATATATATTATTAAATAATGAACAATTTAAGATGACCAAAAATAAAAAAAATCAAGACATATATGAAAAACAAAGCGGTTATTACCTAAAACGTGACATTAAAATAGAATTGTTAGTAAACGGGTAACAAAAGTTCATAAGTAAATTAAATATGGTATGATATATATAATTATGGATCTATAATATATGTATAATGTAATTATATTTATTATTTAGGAGTTTAGAATACGTACAAAAGAAGTCTAGACTTAAGGTAAGTGAATTTCGTCTCACTTTTACATTCTGTGAGACCAATTAGATATTCACCACATGTTTCTTTTATGTAGTGTATATACTACCCATTAATTTATTTTATTACTCTTAGAATTAAAATTATTTTTATTTACATATCTGTTAGAGGATATCTCTTTAAAGGTTTTACGGTTCGAATTTTACCAAAGAGGTAACGGATTTTTGTCTCAATTTTAGTTCTTTGAGAAATATGTTATGTTAGGAACCAATATTATTTTAAGAGGTGTATATAAATCCACAAAACCATTTAATATCATGAATTTACTTATAATCATTACAATTTTTTTCATTTAATTTTGTTCCTTTATGTGTCTTATGATTCAATGTTACCAAATTCGTAATGATATTATGTTACAACCTCATCATATATTAGGATTTTATTTGATTTTCTTTCAAATGATAATATATTATGATCCATATATCAATAAAATAATGAATTTTTTCCTCCTATGGTTATTCCTGATATTAATAGTACCATTTTTTCACTTTTTGGTAAATAAAATAATGGATAAAAAGTTTTGATGAAAATCGGACATTATCTCTCTATTATGTTAGAAATATGTTTTCTTCTAAGAAAATTTTTTCCAAAAAAAATTCCAAAATGTTTTAATATTCTTCTTTTTTTTTAAAATAAATTTGTAATCATGCTTCAAATTTTAAAAAAATTATTTAAATGAATATTCATGTCATTTTCCAAACAATTCCAATTTATATTTTAACCAAAATGTGATAGGAATATTTATTTTAACATGTATGGCATGAAATAAGCTTACCATAATCATAGAAATAATTTTATTTGAAGCTTCCTTTATATTTTTGAAAGTTTATTTTAAAATATAAATATTCTAAAAGTTTTATATTAATTAAAAAGTTTTTTCAAAATTGAAAGGTAATTTTCAGAAAGAAATGTGTTAAATGATTTATAAAGCATCATTTATAATATTTCAAGTTTATTTTACAATAAATGGATTTATAAAAAAGATATATGTTTTAAAAAAAATTCAAAATAAAATTATTTTCCTCAAGAAAAGTTTTAAATTATTTTTCAAAATTATTTTTCATCTATGATAACACCCTTTGATTTGACATATGATTTACAAGGGATATAAACCAATGATACCATTCTTATTATTTATCTAAATATTTTATGATGAAAATATGTTTAAGAAACCCATTTCACTTCCATAGGTTATACCATGATAAAATTCTTATGAAAATCATTTCTTTTTCTGTGGGTTATTCTTTGATGAGATATTGAAATGGTTACAAAACCTGTATATTTTACATATGTTATGATATGATGACATGTTTTCTGAAAACCAATTATTTTTATGGGTTTTGATATGATAAATGTTTTTTGATCTTTTTTCACATAAATTTCTGGATTATATTACCAGTGGGACCTATATCGCCCTCTAATTCATTGGGTAATGAAAAATAATCTATAATATCAAAGGGTATATTGGTGGCTAGCCCAATACTGAAAAGAAGGGTACAATAGTGTTTATCCAAAGGAAAATGTAGTTACATAGGTGTTTATCCCAGTAATAACATTTTATTAGTGTCTAGTGGGTGTCATTGACATAATATTTTCTATTCTCATGTGTATTCCACAATTCTATAACCTATGCCAATGTTATTCTCTCATGAATAATGTTCTTTGATTTACATATGATTTGTGTCTTTTGAAATACCATGATTTATGGCATGACTTGTTTTTATGATCTATGATATGTATGGTAGGTTTTTCATTTTCTGTTCCCTTGTTCTTATAACCTTGTTATCACATTATGTTTACACATTTCCCTTGTTTACATTTAATAATCATCTGAGCACACCTTTCCTTATGTTTCCTTTTCCCAAGTTATGAAGAAAGGTTTATATAGGGTATGTCTATAAATAGTGATTAATTAGAAGATATTTATAGCAAACATTGATGATATTTCACAAAATTATATTATTGTGTTCATAGTCTCCAAATACACTAAACAATTATAGTCATCATACATGTGTTTCTGTAATGTATTTAATATTCATCTAAAAAGATGTAATATCTATGGATGATATGACTAGGTCTCTATAGTCAGTACTATGAATTGGTGAATCCTTAAGGGTCTAATACTCCCTTTTTCCATCAATAACCCTTCCAACACCTCCCAAAACCAATACAATCAATCTCATAACTTAAAATGCACAATAAAATTGAGAAATACCTCAAATTGGGGGACCAAATTCTCCCAACCATTAGTATTAAATCCTCATAAATTTAAATTTTGGTGGTGTCCTAGTAAATATATGGTCATTTTTATTATATAAACATTTCATATTCCCATTATTCTTCCAAAATATTACACTGTTTCCATAATACATGTACCAAAGATATACATTTACCTCACAAGATCTTGTATTTCTTATCCAAAATTTGTATCAGGGTGTGGTTGAATGAAGAATCTAAATCAAATGTCACATAATCCCAACTAATAACATGAGATATATTTGTCTTGTACTTATTTATTTGATATACGTAAAACAAATTATTAAATAAAGTGAATCTTAGTGGTAAATCTAGTCAAAAATCAACTTCACTGATGCACTCGAGAATCTAAAATGGTCCTAGATGTTGAAGATATATATTCTTCTACTTACCCATATGATGATGTCCCAACCATGGAGATAATCACAAGAAAACATGGAAACCAACCTAAAAATATTAAGGGTGTAAATTATTATCTTTATACAATTTTTGATGAATTTGTGTCATTTCCATCTACTTCTTGGTTATTTGGATTTTCTCGATTGTCACATAAAATGACTAGATATAATCAAAGAATTATCCTCAATATCTACTAAAAAAATGGATACTAAAACATTCAACCATATATTTCCCCAAGGGATCAATACTTATTGAATCTTGATTAGTTTTGTTATATGAAAACTCCATTAATGGAAAATGGTCTTTCCAAAAACCACCAAAATCTGTCACACATTCCCTTATAATGATTTAAAAATTTTGAATTGTGCACTTAGATTATCTATCATTTTTATAGTGGTAATTCATAATCATGTTCAATTGGGATCTAAGGGATTTTTAACAAAAACCACAAAAACCATGAGGTGAATCCAGTACCTCAATCAGAGATAATTGAAATTGGTACATTATGAAACTTCACGACCTCTATGATGTTTATCATTTCCAATTCATTAACTAATTTTTTTTACTTTATTGGAATGAAATGTTTGGACTTGGTACATTAATTGACAATCACAAAAATGACTCCATACTTCTATACAATCTTCAGAAAAATAGTGACAAAGGGTATATAAATTTTCTTCGGATTTCATTCATATATAGGTAATGAATACAACATGTTAGTTATTTTAACACCCCATGCTTCCACAGTATGTTTCTCTTTGAATAATTCAATAGCTTTTGTTGTATATAAATTCAAGTTCTAGCACTGCACGACTAATCAAACAAGATGTTATGAATAGTAATACCCACTTTTTGAAATTTTATAAATTTTATAAATTTTACCTTCCAAAATGGAATACATTCTTGGATTCATAATATCAAAATTATCTTAGGGTGAATTTTTGGTATTTTTCTGAAAACTTTCATTTTTTGATGAATAGTGAAAAACACTATGTTATTGTTTAAAACCAACTTTTAATTTAAATAATTATTTAGTTAATTTAAATTTATTTTAGGTAAAAATAGATACATAATACCAATATATGTTCAATTTAATTCATTAGAGTCATTTTATAATAAAATTAGATGTATAAAATTTTATTCAACATTTTAACATCTTTTACCCACCTTCTAGGCACATTTGGAAATTTTCATAAAACATAATTTTTCCACTTATGTGAATTGAATTTAAAAAATCCAAAAGACACGGTTGACATCAGTAGGTAAATTTGGTTCAATATGATGAAAATAATTTTGGTGAATAGTAACTTTTGGATTTTATTTACCACTGTTAAAATTAAGTAGGGTAATTATTTGTAAAAATGATATTAAAATTATCCAAAAACATATCCTAATTCTATTGGATAAATTTATATTGACAAAAATAAACCTTAAGAAAAAATTATGATACTCTTTGATCTACCTGGATTAGATTAGAACATTTATTATATTTTATTTAAAGAATAGTTAAAAGTGTTAAATTCAAATTTTAATAACTAAAACAATTTTAATATTTTGTTGTATATAAGATAAATTTGACTATAAATATTCATTAGAAATATAAAAATACTTCCTATGTAATGGTATTTTATCTATAATTTTTAGACATTAAAATTTTAAATTTATTTATGAAACAATGATGATGCAGTAATTACCTTCTTAATGAACGATTAAAATAATTGATGTTATAAATATCCAAATAAATTTAAATTGAGACTTCTGAGGCATTCCAATAATTTTATAGGATAATATGACATGTTATTTTTTACTAAATATATTTTTTTCGATGTGATAAAGTTTTTAGGACTTTCACAAAAACAAAATACCCAATAGTGTCAAAATTGACATAAAATAGTTTCTAAATTAAATACTATATTATGAAATGATATAATATTCTTAAAAATATAAGGTTCAGCCAAAGAACATAGATAAGGTTACATATTTCAATAATTAACCACTTGGGATTCTATGGGATTTTTATATATGTTTATTAACAATTTATTATAATAATACAAGAATACATGGTAAAAGTAAAACTTCTTAACTAAGAGTTAAATCTAAATGATAATGTTAATATGGTTACATAAACCTATCCAAAACCTATTGGCTGAGATTTTTTCGACCCATACCCACCTTATCCTCTAAATAAATTCTTTTGGAGTCATTATAATCCATATATTATTGTATAATAAATTAATATTTCAAGTTTTTTCTAAAGTGACCCTCACCTCTCTTATAAAAGGGTACATCCCCTTCTCTCAAAATCACACCTCCAAAGACATTTTTCTTGGCCAAACCCTACTGAAATATCCTCCCAACTACCCTAACTTCAACCTAGAGTCCATACTGTGATCAGAATCCAACCTAAGGAGCCCATTTGATCAAATCAAAAGGAAGCACCCGAATAAGAGGTAATAATTTCATCATCTCTTCCAAAGTTATTTTCTTTTTCCACTTCCTCTTTCATTATTTTTTTCATAAAAAAATGATAACTCAAGTAAATTTTACATAATTTGATGTTATTATAAATATGGTACAACCATATTCATTATTCTATCCATCCAATGAATGATAATGTCATCATACATGCGTACGTACGGCTTACCATCTCCACGTCGTGGTGTAGTTTGTTATTCAACACTTCATTATCTGGATGGATATAATAATGAGTATAATTGATTTTAATAATAAATATAACATCTTAATTATTCTTTATATATGATATACCAACCAATTACATACTATTTTACCATCAATAGACTGATATTGTCGCTCATGCGTACGTACTGATTACCGTCTCCATGAACGTGATAAGATTCATTTCCCCATCATAACCATTTTAGAATAAATTTCATTTTATGATTAAAAATGATATTTATGATCTTAATATCATTCTGGATATGAATCAAATACATCCTATCCATATCAAACCTGACTTATGAAGCAAAACATATAAAGGAAAATGAATCAAAAAAAACCTGAAACAATGATACTAGTGAAATATTATTAACAAAACAATATTAGAAGATCAAATATAATATCATATTTTTGTATATGGTTGTTGTATAATTTAATAAAAATTATATAACTATTATACAGGAGGATATCATACACTTGACCAAGGAAAAGTAGAAGGAAAGGGTTAATTCTACAATCTCCTCATTATCCGAGATTGTTTATACGTGAGTATCTACTGGGACCTCTTTATCATCCACATTCGTGTTTCTTAAAAATGTATTTCAAAATATTTTTACTATTTACTAGACTATGGTTTAAATTCATTTATACCTTGTTTGAATTTTTATAAAATGGGTTGAAAGGAATCATTCAGTCGCTTTCCAAATAAGGTACATTATGACCTTTTGAACAAATTAAGGTAAGAATGTTTTTTCTTAACTTATTTGGTGGGTGAAGCTATTTTCCACCATTATAAAACCTTAAAATCTTACCAAACAAGATTATAATAATTTTTTCCAAATATATTATTTATTTTATAATTATGTGACTTTTAAATGATTTCAAAATAGAAAGAGATATTTCTCTCAAATTGTATTGATTTCATCTATGTCAACATCCTTTGATGGATTTTACATTTGTTTGAAGTTGATTTGTTATGATACAATCTTCCATATTGTATTGAAGGTTTTGTGATATGTTTGAATGAGGGTGTGTTATCTTATACCATTCATGGTTTATGGTTAAAGTATTATCATTTCGTATTTTAGTTTTAATACGAATGTTTATGTTATGTTTCAACTTTTTCATATGAGGAATGCATTAGACTTAGTAAGTGACGGGTGGAGACCGCTATAGCTCCTCGATGCATCGGTAGGTCTCATGAGACAAACTAGTGTCTTGACACAAGGCCTTGAAAAAATCGTATTTGTATTCTTGGAATGAGGCCTTGACTATGTTGTTATGATGTCTGGCATTATGCATTCCATCATTATGAAATTGGCTATTGATATTACATTTTATTATTCGACTAGTAGAATATCCATGTGAATAAGTAAATGGAATTATTTGATTTATCTTTTCCATATTATGCAAATGATTAAGTTTGAAAGTCTTGTGTTTTATTCTTATTCATTGCCTTAAATATTTATGCTTATTTATGAAAGTTTCCATTATATTTGTATCCTTACTGAGCACCTCAGCTCACCCCTTTCTATGTTTTATTTTTCTAAGGATGCAAAAAATTATATTATGACTGAACTATAGGGATAGTCTAAGGGAGATTAATGTTTTCAAAGGATAAACATTGTTTTTGTTCTTCATTTCATAATTTAATTTAAAACTTATGTTTGTATGTAGAACATCCAAGGATACTTAACTGATCGGTCATTCGGGACATGATTCCTTATATCATGCCAATTTTATGTAATAATGCATTGACTCTGGGTAACTAGGGTTGGAGCATTACAGTTGGTATCAGAGGAAGATTATTACAAACCTTGGAAGCTATATTTAGAAAAAAATTAATTAGAGAACATGTCCCTAAGATAGAATTTGAGGATTAGTATAGAAGAACATCTTATAATTTGGGTAATGTAGGGATTTTGTGTATTTTCCATGCAATACATCTTTTAATGGATATGAGAAGGTAGAGGCGGCTCTAGAACATACGTTTCTAGGAGTGAAAACTCTGACAATGAGTTTTGGGCTTGACCTCAGATATCTTGGTACAGAACAACGAGCCCTGCTATACTCTTGGTTACGATACTCCTATGGGATATGCTTAGGATAATTCAAATTTTATTTACAAACCATTATGAAGGAATTATGAGTAAATACTTCCTTAAAGAATGAATTTTTTATGATTATGGATTACATGCATAAACTGTTCAATTTATGTTTGGTATTTTACTAGTTTGGAATTATGTATTACAATTCATAAACTAATATAGTGTATTCCATTGTTTAGAAATGGTGCCTAGTGTAAGTAATTGAAACTATATCAATGCACATAATCCATGTAGTTATTTCCCTCCTACTCAAGATAATTATAGTGGATCTAGTGATGCAAACGGTTCTGAATAAATGATTACCATACTGGGACAACTCACTATAGTTATGAATAATAACATTACCCATATGGAGCACCCTGATCCACAACGCGGAGGATCAATGTTATACCGCTTAATGAGGAAACAACCACAAACATTCAATGGGACTAAAAATCCATTTGTAGCTGAGCAATGGATATGTTCCATGGAGAAAATATATCATGCTTTGGGGAGTAGCGAAAGGGAAAAAATTTGTCATGGTATTTTATCACCTCATGGGAGATGCATATCAATGGTGGTCATTAATTCAAAACACAAAGGGGGATGAAGAAGTATCAAATATTGAATGGAGGGAGTTTGAATATATTTTCTTAGAAAAATACTTTCTTCATGACTATCGACGGGATATGGAAAGACAATTCATGTCTCTGAGGAAAAAGGATGATGAGAATGTCACAAATAATGGGGCTAATTTTACAAGGTTATCAAGTCATGTAGAAGAGTATATACGTATCCCAAGGAGTAAGATGGATTTATTCTTAGATGGGTTAAAACTATTTATACATCTACCATTAGTCTCACAATCCTTCTCATCATACGAAGATATTGTCTCATGTGTTATCAATACAGAAAAGGAATTCACTAAGTCTTATTACTTTAAAGAAAGGAAAGAGAAAAAGAGATATGATGAACACTCTAGAAATGGAAATAATCAGAAGAAGGGGAAATTTGAATTTCCATCCTGTAATAAATGTGGGAAGAAACACCCTGATACATTCCTGAAGGGAATGGGAGTCTGTTACACGTGTGGTGAAAAAGGCCACCAAGCTTATGATTGCAAGGGAAAGAAAGAGTTTGTCAATGTTGAATGCTACAATTCTATAGAAATGAGGCATTACTCAAATGAATGTCCTAAGAATCAGAGAAAATTACCTCAGAAAAGGCCAAGGGAGAAAGTAAAATCTTATGCGATCACTACTGCTGAGGTTGAAGCTCCGAATGACGTGGTGGAAGGTAATCTAAAGATTTATTCAATTTTATCCAATGATTTATTTGATTCTATATCATCTCATTGTTTCATATCTTTCCTATTTTCTAAAAAAATAGATATTTCTGATTTGATTTAACAAAGGAGTTATCAGTCAAAACTCCTAAGGGAAGTATCATTGCAACAAAATTTTGTGAACCAATTCCCATTAGGGCATATAAACATTCGTTATCTGTTGATCTCATCATTATACCCATGATTAAATTTGATATAATACTCAGTATGGATTGGATTTCAGACCATGATGTGAAAATTTATTTTAAGAATAATGAGGTTAAATTTTTCAATAATGATAAGTAATATCTTATCTTTAGAGAAAAAACGTCACTATATGATTCTTATCAAGATCCACCCATGGTAGATCTACTAAATTCAATTATTGGGAAGGAAGAGAGTGAAATAACTATGGGTGAGGAAAGTAATGTTCAAATAGAGGAAGTACATATTGTGAAAAAATATGTTGTTTTGTTTCTAGAGAATTTACCTGTATATCCTCCAGAATGAGAAATTGAGTTTTCCATTGATTTAATTCTTGGTTCAAGGCCCATACTGAAGAACCCTTATAGAATTTCCACTATGGAATTATTGGAACTAAAGAAAAAACTATAGGAATTGAGTAATAAAAGATCTATCTGTCCAAGTGTTTCTCCATGGGGATCCCCTATTCTTTTTGTTAAAAATAAAGATGGATCCATGAGGTTGTGCATTGACTTTAGGGAGATCAATGATATAAAAATAAAGAACTAGTATCCCCTACCTCACATTGATGATTTATTCAATCAACTTCATGGATATCAATATTTTTCAAAGATTGACCTTCGATCTAGATGTCATTAGTTGTGTTTGAATAAGGAAGACATTCTGAAAATAGCATTTTGAACCAGGTACGGGCATTAAGAGTTTACAATAATGCCTTTTGAACTAACTAATGCACTCTCTATTTTCATGGATCTAATTAATAGAGTTTTCAAGGAAAATCTTTATGAATTTTTAGTGGTATTTATTGATGATATCTTGGTATACTTAAAAAATTGTGAAGATCATGAAAATCACTTGCACACTATTTTAAAAACCCTAAGAAGAAATGAATTATATGGTAAGTTTATCAAATGTGAATTATGGATTCAATAGATTTCTTTTCTTGTACATATTGTCTCTAAGGATGGAATCTTTTTTGATCCTTCAAAGACCAAGGAAATCCAATAATGGCCATCACAGACAAGTATAACTGAGGTACGCAGTTTTATTATCAGCATTTCGTCCAGAGTTTTTCCCGATTGGCTAACCCATTAATCAATCTCACACGTAAAGGGGATAAATTGGTTTGGAAAAAAGAGTGTGAAGATTTTTTTGAAGAACTAAATAGAAGATTTTTCAATGCTCTTATTTTGACTCTACCATTGGGGAATGATGGGTTTTTTATAGTGATGCTTCAAAGAGAGGATATGTTTGTGCCCTTATGCAGAATGATAGAGTTATTTCATAAGCATCACAACAGCTAAAAAATCAGGAACAAAACTATCCCACTCATGATATTGATTTAGCATCTATAATATTTTCTTTGAAAATATAGATACACTATCTTTATGTCAGAAAAAAATGTGAGATATATACCGGTCACAAGATATTGAAGTATAATTTCTCCTAGAAAGAACTCAACATAAGGAAAAAAAATATGGCTTGAACTACTCAAGGATTATAATTTCACTATAAACTACCACACAAGAAAGGAAAATAAGTTGGCAGATGCTTTGAGCAGAAAGGATCATGGAGTTTTGAAAAAGATGAGAGTTGAAATGGATCTTATGTTCATGGATCTAGTAAAGATGGATATGGTAATAATCATGGAAGGTGAAAGATCAATACTTTTTCAAATGTTTGTCAACCCATCTTTACCAGAAAGGGTAAAAAGTTCTCAGACTGATGATGAGAAGTTTCAAAAGAAAATTAAAGTTGTGAATGATGGGATATTGATTGAATTAGTATATGAAGATGGAATTTTGAAATTTGGGAAGATGGTTTTTTTTTTCTGATATACCTAATCTAAAAATGGAATTGTTGGATGATGCTCATAGCTCCAATTTCTCTATACAACCTGGTATCACTAATATGTATAGAGATTTGAATAAACATTTTCGGTGGCACAACATGTAGGGTGGATTGTTGGTTATGTGTCAAGATATATGGTTGGTCAAAGGTGAAGGTTAGAAGATAACATCCTAGAGGATCCATGAAACCTATTCACATACCTGAGTTAAAATGGGATGATATTATGATGAAATTTTTCAGGGGGTAATATATATTCCAAGAAGGAATGATGAAATATGAGTCATTGTTCATCATCTTACCAGGTCAGCACATTTTCTTGTTATAAGAGAATATTTTGCACTTGAACATTTAGTATGACTACATATTAATTAATTTGTAAGACTTCATGGTGTACCCATATCGATTTTTTCTGATCGTTATCCCTGTTTTACATCAATATTCTTTAAAATTCTTCAAAAATCCCAAGATACTAAACTTTTTTTGAGCAATACCTACCACCCTCAAATTTATGGACAATCAGAACGGACTATTCAAACCTTAGAAGACATGTTGAGATCTTGCTTCCTTGAATTTCAAGGTATGTGGGATCAATATTTACCTCTGGTAGAATTTTCTTATAACAATAGTTTCCATTAAATTATTCATATGGCACCATATGAAGTTTTATATGTAAAGAGATGTCGCACACCAACTTGTTGGGATGATGTTGGTGAAAGAAAAATTGTAGGCTCAGAACTTGTTGAGGAAATAATAGAAAAGGTGAAGATTATCCAAACCCACATCAAAGAACCTCAATGTAGGCAAAAGATCTATGCTAATAACTGATAGAAGGATTTGGAATTTCAAGTAGGAGATCATGTTTTCATGAAGGTATCTCCATGGAAAGGTGTCATATGTTTTGGTAAGAAGGGTAAATTAAGTTCCAGGTACATCGGACCATCTGAAATTCTAGAACGAAATGGAGTTTTAGCTTACTGTTTTCAATTCCTCCAAGTCTCTCCAAAGTTTATGATTTGTTCCATGTATCACTGTTGAAAAAATACATTCCTGACCCAACGCATGTACTCACCTATGAATAATTAGAACTGGAACCCGATCTGTATTATTGTGAAGAGCCTGTTAGGATTCTTGATACCAGAGAACATATGCTGAGAAACCGGATGACTCATCTGGTAAACGTTATATGGAGACCCCATAAGATGGAAGAGGCAAAATGGGAACATGAGGAACTTATGATGAAGAACCACCGGAATAATTTTATGCAGTAGTATTCTAGAAATTTCGAGGATGAAATTATTTGAAGGAGGAAAGAATGTAACACCCAAATCTTCTAAGGTATATTTCTCTTTGAATAATCCAATAGCTTGTGTTGTACGCAACTTCAAGTTCTAGCACCCCACAACCTATCAAACTAGCTGTTATGAATAGTAATACCCACTTTTTGAAATTTTATAAATTTTATTTTTCAAAATGGAATTGATTTTTGGATTTGGAATATCAAAATCTGCTTAGAGTGGATTTTGGGTATTTTTATGAAAACTTTCATTTTTTGATAAATAGTGAAAAACATCTCATTATTTTTGTAAACCAAATTTTTATTTAAATAATTAGTTATTCTATTTAAATTTATTTTAGGTCAAAGTAGATAAATAATACCAATATATGTTCAATTTAATTAATTGGAGTCATTTTGTAATAAAATTATATGTATACAATTTAACGTCTTTTACCCACCTTTTTGAAGCGTTATCAAACTTGCATAAAACGTAATTTTACCACTTTTTTGACTTAAATTTCAAAAATCCAAGAGACCTGAATGACATCATTAAGTAAAATTTGGTTCAATAGGAAGAAAATAATTTTTTTATGAATAGTAACTTTTGGATTTTATTTACCATGATTAAAAGTAAATATGGTAATTAAAGGTAAAAATTATATTATAATTACCCTAACACATGTCCTAATTCTATTGGATAAGTGTATTTACACACAAATATACCTTAAGAATAAAATATGATCTACTTGGATTAGATTATGACATTTATTATATTTTATTTAAAGAAGAGTTAAAAGTGTTAAATTCAAATTTTAATAACTAAAACATTATTAATATAGGGTTATACATAAGATAAATTTGACTATAAATATTCATTAGAAATATAAAAATATTTTAGTAATAATGGTATTTTATTTATAATTTATAGATATTAAATAATTAAATTTATTTATGACACAATGATGATGCAGTAATTACCTTCTTAATGAATGAATAAAATAATTGATAGTATAAATATCCAAATAAATTTAAATTGAGACTTTTGATGCATTCCATAAATTTTACATGTTAATATGAAATGTTCACGTTGATTAAATAAATTTTTTTCGAAGTGAAAAAGTTTTTATGACTTTCACAAAAACAAAATACCAAATACTGTCAAAATTGACATAAATGAGTTTTTAAAACAAATATTATATTATTAAATGATATAATATTCCTAAAAATATAAGGTTCATCCAAAGGAGTTAGATAAGTATATATATGTCAATAATTAACCAGTTTGGGTTCTCTTGGTTTTTTATAGTAAGTTTATTAACCATTTATTATAATAATACAAGAATACATGGTAAAAGTTAAATGATTTAACTAAGAGTTAAATTTGAAATATAAGGTTAATATGATGACCTAAACAAATCTAAAACCTATTTGTTGAGAGGTTTTAGACCTATAACAACCATAACCTAGAAATAAATCCTTTTTGGATCCATTATAAACCTAATATGATTGTATTATAAATTAATATTTCAAGCTATTCCTAAAGTGACCCTCACCTCTCTTATAAAAGGGTACTTCCCCTTATCTCAAAATCACATATACAAAGACATTTGGTTTGGACAACCCCTTAACAATTATCCTCCCAACTACCCTAAATTCAATCTAGAGACCTTAATTTGATCATAATCCAATATAAGAATCCATTTTGATCAAATCAAAAGGAAGTAGATGAAGAAGAGGTAAAAATTTCATCACCTCTTCCAAAGTTCTTTTCTTTTTCCACATCCTTTTTCATTATTTTTTCCATACCAAATTAATAAATCCAGTAACTTATACATATTGTGATGTTATTATAAATATGGTACAACCATATTCATTATTATATCAACCCTATGAATGACAAAGCCAACATACGTGCGTACGCACGGCTTACCATCTCCACGTCGTGGTGTAGTTAGTTATTCAACACTTCATTATCTGGATGGGTATAATAATGAGTATAATTGATGTTAATTATTCTGTATATATGATATAATATAAAATTACATATTATTTTACCATTAATTGAATGATATTGTCACTCTTTCATACGTACGGAGTACCATCTCCACGAACACGATAAGATTCATTACCCCATCGTAACCATTCAAAAATAAATTTCATTTTATGATTAAAAATAATATTTAAGAACTTAATATAATTTTTTATATGAATCAAATAAATGCTATCCATATCAAACATTACTTATGTAACGAAAAATATAAAGGAAAATGAATCAGTTAACCCCCAAAACAATGATACTACTGAAATATTATTAACAAAAGAATATTAAAAGATCATATATAATATCATATTTATGTATATGGTTCTTGTATAATTTAATAAAAATGATTTAACTATAATACATAAGTTTAACTTACCCTCTACAAAGGAAAAGTACAAGGTAAGGGTTAATTGTAGAATCTCTTCATTATCTGAGGTTGTTTATATATGAGAATCTATTGGGACCTCTTTATCATCCACATCTGTGATTCTCAAAAATGTATTTCAAAACATTATTACTATTTAATAGACTATGGGTAAAATAAATTTATAACTTTTTTAACTTTTTATCAAATGGTTTGAACGGAATTTTTTTCACATTCCAAATAAGGTACTTTATGACCTTTTCGACAAATTAAGGTAAGAACGCGTTTTTAAACTTATATGGCAGGTGCAGCTATTTTGCACCGTTATGAAACCTTCGAAGCATTTCATACAAGCATATAAAAATATTTTTAAAATAAATTTTTTCTTTTATAATTATGTGACTTTTAAAATATTTCAATATAGAAAGAGATATTTCCCTCAAATAGGTTTGATTTCATCTATTTCAACTTCCTTTGATGGATTATACACTTGTTTTAAGTTGATTTATTATGATAAAATATTCCATATTGTGTTGATGGTTTTGTGATATGTTTTACTATGGATGTGTTATTTTATACCATTCATAGTTTATGATTAAAGTATTAACATTTCGTATGCTAGTTTTAATATGAATGTTTATGTTATATTTCAACCTTTTCATCTGAGGAATGCATTGGACTTAGTAAGTGACAGGTGGACCCTACTATAGCTCCTCGATGCATCGGTTGGTCTCATGAGACAATCTAGTGTCTTGGAACAAGTCATTGAAAAAATCTTATTTGTAGTCTTGGAACGAGGCCTTGACTATGTGGTTATGATTTCCAGAATTATTCATTCCATCATTATGAAATTGGATATTGATATTACATTTGATTATTCGACTTATAGAATATCCATGTGAATAATTAAATGGAATTATTTGATTTACCTTTTCCATATTATGTTGAGGATTAATTTTAAAAGGCTTGTGTTTTAGTCTTAAACATTTCCTTAAATGTTTATGATTATTTATGAAAGTTTTAGCTATATTTTTATCCTTACTGGACACCTAAGCTCACCCCTTTCTATGTTTCCTTTTTTCCAATATGCGAAGAATTATATTATGATTGACCTACAGGAATAGTCTAAAGAATATTAATGTGTTCAAAGGAGACACAATGTTGTTGTTTTTCATTTCTTAATGTAAAGTAAAACTTATGTTTGTATCTAGTACTTCCAAAGCTACTAAACTGATCAATCTTTCAAGACATTATTCCTTGTATAATGCCAATTTTATATAATATTGCACCGTATCTGGGTAACTAGGGTCAGGGAATTAAAGTTATTCTTTGATATTCATCTTTAACCTGATGATATTTGAGATATCTCCTAACATACTCACCAACATTCTACTTTATACATGGCTACAAAAAATGGTTCTTCATTGCATTATATATCCTATGAATACCCAGGTGTCACCCCACTTTGATAATGGTAACCCCAATTGATTTTTTTCCCAACAAGAAGGAGGGATTGTTATCCAATCTCAAAATCACAATACCACATTCCAATCTTATACCCATATATTAAATATCCCCCAAACATTAGGTATTTACATAATATTAAGGCAGTCAGGGTTAATTCGTTGAGCTTCCTGAGCTTCCCAATAAGGATCGGAACATGTGTAATTGGAAAGAGCACCATGAAATTTTTCTTTTCCATGCAATAAAAATTATTATCAGTGATTAACCCCACTAATTTCGATTGATAATGAGATTATTTGACCACATGGATATAAGAATTACAACTTAAGGCATTAGCCACTGAATTCGCTTTCTCAGGCATGTAATCCAAGTTTAAATCAAACATATGAGGGTACTATATTAAACAAAATATCCTCAGGTTCAAATCCCTTTGTGATAATATGTTCTTAAAGAGTTTATGTTCAATGAACATAGTTAACTTCTCCACAATGTGATAGTGTTTCCATATTTTTAATGAATGGACCACTATAGAAAATCCAAAATAATGTGTATCAAAGTTATTTTCAGGCTCATGAAGTTTCCATGATCAAGAAGATACAATATATTCTCCCTACATTAGAACCCAACCCACTCTATATTTAGACACATCACATTATACCACTTATCCTTATCATGGTTAAGTAATGACAATGATAGGTTTCTATGAAATCAAATCCTTAAACTCTTAAAAATATTGATGAAAATCACTAAACCAATGGAATATAATAACCTTCTCAGTTAGTGTACTCATTGGTGGAGATAAGTGTGTGAAATCACATACAAAGCAATGATAATAATCGATTAACCTAAGAAATATTCATATCTCAAAGGCATTATTTTGGTTGCCAAGAAATGACAGCCTCAATCTTCTTGGTGTCAACTGATATACATTTACTTAGAATGAAATATCTATGGAATCAAACTTCTTATATCCAAAAGTCATACTTAATGAATTTTTCATAGAGGTAGTGATTTCACAATATACTCAAGAAAATATCCAAGTACCTTTCATGATCACCTCTACTTTGAGGTTGGACCAAAATTTTATCAAAAAAATATATAACAATAAACAATTCATGGTATCTATGAAAAATAAAACTCATTATTATCAATTCATTCATAAGACCAAAGGAAATTAAAAATTACTCTTAGTAGTAATAGAAACATATAATTATTATATTTCGGATTTTTTTATTCTTATCTTCTTGTTAGTGGTACCCTGATCATATATCCATTTTGAATAATAACTTGGCTTCCTTAAACTGATCCAACATATAATAAATTTAAGGAAGACGATACCTATTCTTTATCATAACATGGTTCAATTTATGATCATTGATTTAAATTCAATGAGTAACATCTTCCTTCTCTTCAAATAAAACTAGAGTGGCTCAAGGTGATGTGCTTGGTCTAATAAAAACATTTCTTTCCAGTTCTCCCAAATGGACCTTCAATTTGCATGGTACCATTAGTTCCATTCTATATGAAGGATCCAGGATAGTTCTTCTTTATATTAATATATAAATAGAAAAAAAACACTTTTATTTAAGGTGGTATCCCGGAAAAGTCGTCTGGAAATACATTGGGGTATTGATCTACTGTCTCATAATGATTTATACTTCCATTTTAATCAATATCCCATGAGGTGATCAGGGATAACTAATATGAAATGGATACTTCCATTGTCACTAAAGGTTTTTCTCTCCAAGAATTCATGTCCCATTCACCATTGATTAGATGATTTAATCTATCATGGGATGTGAATATAAACCTCCAAGCATAGTAATCAATATAAGCTTTGAATGCTACCAACCAATCCATCCCTAAAATTAAATAAACAATATCCATTTATAAGATGATGAACTCCAATGGAACTGGATTAAATCAATGGTGATAGAACGTTTTGTGCAATTAGAATCCTTTTAATCTTTTTTCTAGAGAGATTCCCTGACGCTCAGGATATAATGTATAATTTACACTTGTAACACCATTTGGGTAACCACTAGAGAAGTAATAAAATAATGGGAGGTGCTAGTTTCAGACAAGACTTTCACTAAGGTTGAATCAGGAAGAATAATACATCACACTATTTAGGGGGATATTTCTTTATTAATCAAATATTTCTCAGCCCAATAAAGCTTTCAGTCAATACCACCTAGATTATTTTTTCCCTCATGCTAATATTGATACTATGGTGGCAATGTGGTGTTCTTAGAATCACTCTGACCATATCGATATTGACGATGATAACAACTTTAATGTGATCATCCCAGTTAAGAATTTAAGTCATGAGTCATGATTGAACCATTTTCATTACTCAAATTAAAATTATTTTTATAGTAACATTTATTATTTCCCATTCATCCACAATTGTGAAACTCCCAAGGTGGTGTTGTATATTCCCTCATAATGTGATCCAATAAGTGTAACAACCTAGTTTTTCATATGAGATGTGATCCCTCTAATTCTTGGTTTAAATTTATTTTTTATCTTTATAAATGGTTCTATATTATAAGAAAGTAATTAAGAGTTTTGGGGCTTTTTCACAGCCCATAGCTTCATGTTTTAGAGAAAACAAGCCAGTCGTAGAGTTGTACCAAGTCATTCCCTAGAGGCAACATGGGTTGGAAAAATGATTTGGGGTGCTTCAGAGGGATTTATAGGGTGTGCATAGTATGTGAGTATTTTTTTAACCATGTTCATATCATGTACAAGGTGGATGTCACCTAGACAGTTCCTATCATAAGGGGTACACAAGATTTGAAAAACTATGCTCATAAAGATTGTGACGGTATATCCTTGGATAGTTCCAACCACACAGTTGGCACATGGTTTGGAAAACCATGATTCCAAATCATGAACCTCTTAAAATTAGTCAAAATTATGTTTTTAATGCTATTATTTTAAAAGAGATAAATACTTTTCTATTTTCTTCTTCAATGTACATTAGTTTCCTCTATTGAAGCTTTCCTTTATGTCTTCAGATATTATTTGAAGAGACATCACCAATCAGACTCTGATTTGACTATCATTTGTTTCATTAGATCTCCACTGGTATGAAATCCATTCTGTTAAGTCTTTTCATCATTCATCATTATATAAATAGATTTATTTTTTTGTTAGATCAAATTCCCTATGCTTAGGGAATTTGGATTTAGTCAATTTTATTTTAATATGGACCAAAAAAAGGCCATTACTAAAAGTGTTTTCATTCATAGACATATGGTAGGTGGTTTATTAATTATCCCTTAAGTATTTTTTCTTTACATTATGTTTTATATTGTAATAATCCATATCATCTATGTGGTTTGATAAAAATACCCTTATCCCTAGTGTAATTTTATAGCCTTGATAGAGATAACCTCTTGCCTCCTAATTCTTATTGGGAAAGGTCCCCATCAGATAATTCCACCCCTTAAGGTGTGCCCATGAAATTTAACCTTGATATTATAAAATATTATGTGACCCAACCATATTATATGTGGTTTTAGATCCAATTCTAAATGTAATGACTATAATTAATTAAATGGTAGGTGAGTGGTATGACCACATTAGATGAATTTATATAAACAATGGTTGTGCCATTGTTTAAGTGGAACGTTAATGAATTATAAATCCTAATTTAGATTTTATACATTTGATAATTAGGAATTTCATCCCATAAACATGTGATACTCAGGAATGGTTTCCACTATACTCATGATACTTGGTCATGGAGTCCCATATACCTATGATAATTGGGCATGGTGACCCTTAGGATTCATGATAATCAATCATGGAATCACATATACATGTGATACATAGGTATGGAATCCCATAAACATATAATAGTCAGATATAGAATCCGATATACCTATCATGAATGGGCATGGTATCCCTTATGATTTATGTTACATGGAAATGATTTCCACTTCTACTTTAGGAGACTTTACTGACTAGTCATGGACACCTAAGTAATGCCTTGAGTCCTTTATAGCACTACTTATTTATATATATAGATATAAAAATAACTATATAAATAGAACATATATATATACATACATACATATTCACTTATATATATATGTTCCTGGAGACATATAATCAGAGGTTTTCCTAGAATGGTCTAAAGAAGGTAGTGGTATCCTGGTGTTCTTTAGGAACTATATCATACCCTTTATAGTTTACTTTTCTTCTTTATCATTATTATATATACACACTAATAATGTTATATAAACTGGATGGATAGCTCTAGACATTGTCGGTGGTGGACTACGGAGTATATATCAAACCCTATTTTGGTCAACTTTTGGTACCCAAAAAGACTTCATGGATATAGGTAGGGAAAGGGGAAAGTTCCTAGTTATCGATAGTTTATTTGATTATATCATGGGAGTGGGGGAAAAAAGTACCAATCTATGACTTATGATTCTATCTGGAGATAGTCTTTTGGAATTTTTCGTTTTTTGATATACCTATATGAATGTTTTCCTATTACCATTTTTTCTTTTTTTTTTGTATTGAGACATAACAATACATCATTTTGTAGAAGGTACTAATGGATTTTTATTTTATCTATATGATTTATCTTTTTCTTCTAGTTGATATTAGGATTCCACCATTTATTCATTTATTTCACTAGTCTGTTACTCTAATAATGAGGTATAGTCTCCCCACTATACCACCTTAGACCTCTGCTACTAATCGGAAGCCTCTAGTGAATTGAGAGGAATGCTTGAGGCTATATGATCAACTGGGATCATTTACTTATCAGTGAATCGGGTCCAGGACATTACAAATTAGTATCAAATGTTTATTTTTGTTCTCTGATTATTTTAGGGAGGTGGAAAGGATTCAATGACATGTCAAAATTTAGTAATAATTATTTTCATGGGATTAGAAATCCCATTTATAAGAGAAAACCCAAGTTCCTAGAATAGGATTTGTTATTATAGATTATTCATTTTTCAGTTGTATGAATTTTACCATTGGGTGATTTACATGATGTGTGATGGATTTTATTATGATTGTGGACTACATTTTACCCTTGTCTGGTATGTAAATTTATTATTGAATCAAGCATCATCGTAGGCACATGGAGATTCACATTTATGGAATTATATCGTTCCATATAGGTGCATATCATTTCATGTATTACCTATGATTTCTATGAGTTCCAGGGCCAATATATGTGTATATGGAATTGTGATAACATTTCTTAG
Organism: Viscum album; assembly: GCA_963277665.1. Taxonomy (NCBI): domain Eukaryota; kingdom Viridiplantae; phylum Streptophyta; class Magnoliopsida; order Santalales; family Viscaceae; genus Viscum; species Viscum album. The sequence continues at coordinate 609,666,153 of OY728127.1, forward strand.
AGGGGAATAAAAAAAATTGGTTACTTAAAATGCCTACATCAAACTAAAAGTGTTTTCTAACATAGAATAATGCTAACTCCTAGTGTATTCAATTATGGCACATTGTGTCATTGACCATTAGTTACATGGGATAGAATGTGTTTAAAGTTGTGATTAAATGGGCACCGTATTTCAATTTATATATTATATGGGACATTATATATTAGAAATGATGATATATATAATTCAACCATTTAAAAGAGATTTCTATATAAGTAAGTACAAAATTAAATGAAATTAGATTCTAACATTAACCGATTGATGATAAATGGGGATGCCAATGTATTTTCAATGATTTTTTCCTTTATAAATTCTAATTGAAACTTTGTATACTAGAACCCATGAATTATAAAAGATATCTTGGACCTAACCTGATCTCAATAGTGGATAGTTGGAAGTGCCTCTTGCAATTCTTCTATATGTCACCCAGTAATTCCATTAGGAGTAGGTATAGGGATGTGACATTTATATAGAAATTCATTGTAACTATTATGTTCTTATACATGTGGCTTATGTCATTATAAAATTCTATTTGTGATGTGTTCTTGGAATTTTTGGAGCTATGACACTAGGATGTCCTTGATTCATTCACGAGGAGGGTGGTTATGGAAACACTTCAAAGGTGGTAGGACTTGGGCCATAAGTTTAACCTCTAGTAGTTCCTCTATTAGAACCTATTATTATAATTAACATGGGTGTTTATTCCTAGTTTCATGAGGGTTTTCATCGACTTGCGTATGTTTTTCATGGAGCTTCATGGCTTGCACCATCTATGAAAGAGATAAAATGATAGTTTCAGTAGCAATATTCACCAATGTTTTTAGGTATTGGTGTCCCTCATGATGCATATTCATGGTTGGAGGTCACCTACTTAGAGTAGAATAAATAATTCTACGTATATTATTTGATAATATTCCATGAAATGGTGGGATGTCATCACCCATGAAGATCTCCATTAGAGTATGGATTTGTCTAGTCTTTAGAAAGTCTTCTATGATTATTTCTTTACTCATGTTCTGAGAGAGGGTTAGGATAGAGAGTGTATGCATTTATTGTAGGGTCCTATAAGTATGAGGGACTATTCTTCTTTGTTCATGGATCTCCCATTATTTTCACAGACTCTTTTTGGTGACTTGTTAGTGATAGTGAGATGTTTTTAGGATGAGACCATTTATGCCATATAATCTCATGTAAATGTTTTTTGATTGAACACTATTTCAAAGATAGTAAACCATAACCTCATCACAGAGAGAAAACTAAGGGGAAACTGATATGTAGGATAGTGTGGTTAAGAACCAAAATATGGATGTGGTTTGACTAGTGGTTTGAAGCATTTCATTGAGAAAACATGTAGAAGCATCGATAGCCAGATGACACACACTAATTATTACATTGTTTTTCACCAGTGTGGAAATATAAGATATAAGGATCCCCAGTGACCTAAAGTACCCATTGAGTTATAAGCATGTTGTAGGGTGGGGCATCCTCATCATGTATGCAAGACCCTCCCATTTTTTCTTAGTGGGGGGGGGTCCATATTGGCTCCACCATCAAGAGCACGGTTAGAATATTTATACTACCTAGGATTTTGTTCTACCAATGATCATTCTTGACATGGGGTGGACATGGTTAAGGGTTCCACACACCGAAAACATTGTTATAGTATAATATACCCTATCTAGTTAATCAGATTATAGTACAGGGTCATGGATTAGGACTGATTTAGTCAATCTATCTTATACTTATGGAGAGGCATTTTGTACTATCAATATTTAGAGGTACTATTCTAGTAGCCTCTACTCAAGTATCATCCCTTTTTGATATGGGAACTTAGAATTATTTTATATCTATTAATATTGTGGAAATAATTAGAATTGATATCTAGTACTTCTTCAGTGTGATGACACTTGATAATCTATTGGAAATTAGATTATAAAGTGTATGTTAGTGCACTGAATTCCCCCTTCAGGTAAGAAGTTATCATTTCTTATGGGACCTATTCTTCCTCGAGATGACAATCTTCAGTTTCATTCTCAGGATAGATTATTTATTCCACTATCACATTTATGTGGACTTCTATCACCATAGGGTATTGATTATATCACTTGAGGATGGTAGTTATCTTTACAAGGGTCAATGGGATGTCCAGGCAAGTAGAGTTGGACCAAGCATCATAGGTTTTGTGGAGTGATAGCCTAGATTTCAAGCCTTTATATGGATGATCAAGGAATGTGTCAGGATAATATTCCTCCTATTATAGATCATTTCAAGGATGTATTCCCTAATTACATTAATATATTAACTCTTGATAGAGAGGTAAATATTTCTATCAAAATAGTATATGGAGCTACATCAGTGTCCATTCCTTCTTATAGGATGGCTAATACTATATTATAGGATCCCAATAGGTAGAAATAGTATTAGAATATAAGTTATTAATATATCTTAGTACTTCACCTTGGTGTTCACCTATTATTTTTTCCAAGAAGGAAGACAGTAACCTTAGTCATTTCTTGGATTACCCTCTGTTGAAAAAACTTGTGGTTAAGAATTGGTATCCACTACCTTATGTTGACAACCTCTTTGACCTACTCTCGGGAATGAGGGTTTTCTCTAAGACTGATTTAAGATCATGCTATCATCTGGTACATATTAAACCTTCATTCATACCTTATAAAACATTTCATAGCATGTATTGTCTTTATTTGTATCTCATTATGTTTTTTGGTCTCATGAATGCACCTATTGTTTTTATGGATTTTATGAATAATGTTTTCCACCCGTATATAGATTCATTTGTGGTATTATTCATGGAAGGTATATTATTGTATTCTATAAATCAACAAAAACATGTTAAATATCTTTATATATTTTTTAATACACTAAGAGATAACCATTTTTATGAAATGGTCATTAGATTCCGATGTTGATTCAAAAAAGATCACTTCTTGGGTCATATTATTTTAGATTAAGGAGTTTCCATTAATCTAGAGAAGGTGAGTGCCATAGTTTCTTATGAGAATACCAAAAACTTATTTTATATCTACAGTTTCTTGGATTCGACTGGTTAATACAGACAATTAATTTTATACTTTTCATTACTAAAAGTACCTCTTATGGTCTTAACTAATAAGGGTGTGAAATTTGTATAGTAAGAATCTTGTTATATAGGCTTTGAGGAACTAAAAGGGAGATTGACTTCAATTCTAATCCTAATTCCTAAAAATTTAGGTGGAAGTTATACATTTTATTATGAGGCATCAGGAATCTATTTATGAGAAGTTTGAACATTGTAATATTGAGTCATGCCATGAAGGTCTCTTTAGTTGAGACCACATGAGAGGATTTACCTGACATACAATCTTCATTTGGTAGTTGTAGTTCATTCTTTGCATTTTTGGAGTCATTATTTTCTTGGAGATTATTTTTTGTGGTATACAGATCAAAACAATCTCATGTATATTTTTACATAGAATGATCTAAATCTTAGAAAGAGGAGTTGGGTTGAATGCTTGTAATCATTTCACATTGAGAGTTCTTATATTCCTCAAAAGGGGAATGTTTTAGCAGATGTAATGAGATGGAGGACTCAGACGTAGGCAGTTCATAATTCCAGTAGTTACTATAATCTTATGGATATATTCATCAAGATTAATTTAGTGTTATAGGACCATCATGGGTAGCATTACCTTATAGATTTAGCAGTGAACATTTCACTTATGGAGAGAGCGATGATGAGGAAACTATAATGTAATGCTACCGTCATGGGTAGCATTACCTTATAGATTTAGCAGTGAACATTTCACTTATGGAGAGAGTGATGATGAGGAAACTATCATATCCCAAAATCTTAGTCCTAAGGGAGAGTATTTCAGGTGAGGACCCTCCACCAAGCTGGATCATTGAGGAGGATGAGGTCATATGAATCCATGGACATTTCTATGTTCCTATAGACATCTAGAAGGAATTGATTCAACGGTTTCAGGCTTCTAATTGGGAAGTACATCATACTATTACCAAGATTTATTGTGATCTAATCAACAATTTTTGTGGTTGGGGATAAAAAGGGAGATATCAAAATTTGTTACTTGGTATTCTACATGTCAGTAGGTGATAGAGAAACACTAGTGACCAGTAAGGATTTTGCTTCCATTTCTTATTCCTATGTGTCAATGGGATGATTTCATTATAGAATTTTTAACTAGATTACCAAGATCGCCTTGAGTAAATGAAATATTATGGGTGATAATTAATATGATTCCAAAGTTCTCTCACTTTTTACCTATCAAGGAGACATTTTCTATGGATAATCTTGGAAGGATCTCTATATGAGGGATTATACATGACTTCATGGAGTTCACTGACAATTGTATTAGATAGGGATTCTCGTTTTAATTCTATTTTTTGGAAAGGGTTGTAGAAATAATTATGTAAAAAGGTACTTTTTAGTACATCATACCACCCTCAGATCGATGGGTAGTCTGAGAGGATGATACAGGTATTAGAGAACATTCTTGGATCATTCGTCCTTAATTTTAGAGTTTCATGGGATAAACATATATCTCTTGTCAAATTTTCCTACAATAACTATTTTCATGAAATGATTTAGGTGGATCCCTATGAGTCCATATATGGTAGTACATTCTGATCACCTCTGTTTTTGTCAGAGGTATGAGAGGTATCTTACATAGACCACATATTGTTTAAGTGACATTATAGTAGGTTTACCTAATCAGGAAGGAAATGGATATGGCCTAGTCTATGTAGAAGTCATATATAAACCACCATATATTTCCTATAGAGTTCAAGGTTAGTGATTTTGTATTATTGTGAGTATCTAATAGACGGATGAATCAATGGTTTTGATGGAAATGGAATCTTTCACCTCATTTTGTTAGACCTTTTGAGGTTATGGGGAGAGTCGAGACGGTAGGCTATCAGTTGTAGTTACTTCATAGGAATTAGGTTATTCCTGATGTCCTCCATGTTTTATAGCTTCACCAATATTATTCAGCCACTTTCTATATATTTCGTCCTGATGATGTTGAGTTTGAGGTAGATTTACCCTTTGAGGATCATCTTATCTATATCATGGACTGGAACACAAAGGCTCTTTGAGGCATGTCATTCCCTATGGTATGGGTGTTGTGGAAAAATGGTAGAGTTTAAGATCAAACATAGGAGGGACAGTCTGACCTACGTGATCATTGGACAAAACACTTTTTAGATGACTTCTTACCACCCTCATAAGACCAACTTGGGGATAAGTTTTCATGAGCTGGGGAGGTTATAACCATCGGGTTTTTTTTGTATGAGGTGTGGACCCTTTAATTATTGGATTAAATACCAATCCTTATCCTCATAAATGTTACCTATGGTCTATGGAAGGAATTGGAGGTGTTTGAGGCATGTTCAGATCCTAGATATCTAATCTTGGTAGAAAGAAGCTAGCTGCATGGTTTGACAAAACTGTCCACTGAAGGCTTCAGGGTTTGGAAAAACCATATCATGTGCTTCAAAGGTATTCAGAGGGTGTGAAAAGGATGTGCATTGTTTTTTTAACCTTGTTTATATTACATGTGAGGGGGTTATCAATTGAATATTTCCTAGTGTATTATGTGAGAATGGTTTGACAAACCATTCACATAATCCATGTGACGGTATTTCCTTGGACAATAATAGAGGTAGGGTTGGCGCATGGTTTAGAAAACCAAGCACCTATTAAAAGATGGTGAAATGAAAATTATTCCTTCCAATATTTTAAAAGGGATAAACCATTTTTATTTTCTAATTCAACTCATAATAGATCCTTACCTTTGAATCTCTCCTCCAATCCTAAACATAGGATCTGAAGCAACATCACCCTCTAGACTCCGATTCAAGTTTCATTTATCATGTTATATTTCCATTAGAATGATATCAATTCCATTAACACCTTTCATCATTCATCATACTTTATTTTCTGTGTGAACTCATATGCCCTATTTTCATGGTGTTTTCTTCTTTATCATTTTCTACCTATCTGGACCAAAACAAATGTCGATATTGGATGATATTTATTCCATATAAATAAGGTAGGTGGTCTAGTAATTATTCCTCAAGTATGGTTGCTTTATATTATGTTGTGTGTTTCCACATTGTAGATATTCCATGTGTTTCCATAAAATTATATTTATCCCTAGTTTAATTTTCTATCTTTTATATAAATAACCTCATACCACCTTATTCATGTTGGTATTGGTCCCCATCAGTTAATTCCACCCCTTGAGGTGAGACCATAAAATTTCACATTTATATTATAATGGCTTTTGTGACCTAATCACCATATATGTGGTATTGTCTTGACCTCTAAATGTAATGACTATAATGAATAAAATGGAAGATTAGTGGTACGAAACATCACATTAATTTACATAAACAATGGTTTCACCCATTTTTAAGTGTAATATTAATGAATTATAATTCCTAGTTGACTTTTTGTACAAGTGTTACTTAGGTTTGGAATCCCATATACATGTGATACTTAGGGATGGAATCCCCTATACTTGTGATACTCGATCTTGGAGTCCCATATACCTATGATTCCTGGGCCCATAGACCCTTAAGATATATGATACATGGGCATGGAATCCTTGATACATGTGATACACGATAATGGAATCCCATATACCTATGCTACTCAGGCATAGATTCCCATATACCTATGATACTGTTTCCTGAAGACCCTTATGATTCATGATACTAGATAATGGAATCCCATACTACTTTATGAGACTTTAGTAACTATAAATGGACACCTATGTTACACATTAGGTCTAGGATAACAATAATTATGTATATATATATGGATGTAAATATCACTATTTTTATAGATCATATACCTAAATACATAAATATATATGAAATCATATGTATATGCTCATGGATACATAATTTCACAAGTTTTCCCATCGTGATCTGAAGCATGTAGTGTCATCCTGGTGTTTATCAAGAACCAGATCCAACCCTTTACAATTTACATACCTTCTTTACCATTATTATATCCACACAATTCTCATATTATATGAACTATCTAGATTGGTCTAGAAACCATTGGTGGTGGTCTACTAAGTATATCTCACAGCCTGTTTAGGCCTATACTAAGTAATCAGACAGAATTCATGGATGTTGGTAGGGATAGGGTAAATCACATTATTGTCAATGATTGATTTGACTATAGAATGGGAGAGTTGGAGAAAAGAACCAAGAAATGTCCTGTGATGCTATCTGGAGATAGTATTTTGGTCTTTTGGATCTTCTGATACACCAATATGTTTGTGTGCCTTCTACCATATTTTTCTATTATTTCTGTATAGAGACATTACATTACATCATTTTGTACATGGTATTATATATTGTTATATATCACTATTTATTTTTTTTTTGATGATTTATATTCTACTGTTAGTTTATATTAATCTTATTTTGTATATTAATTTATTGCACCATTGTGTTACTCTGATCATGAGAGTATAGTCTCCCCACTATACCACCATGGATCCTCACTGCTATTCAGAAGCCTCTAGAATACAGGGAGGCATTATTAAGGCCATGTGACTAAATAGGTTTGGTTACTTAGGAGTGAATAGGTTCTGGGACATTATAATGATCAACATGGGAAAAACCCTATGGGTTATTACTATGTGGTGGGTGGGAAGATGAATATATAGATTGGTTATTTAGTTCTTAGTAATACTAGAAGTATCTCTCACTCCTATTATTACTTTCAACGTTATAGTTTCCACTTGTGGTTTAATAGATAAAGGTGTTTCCTCCACTAACATTTTCTATAATGTCATTCAATGGCACCATCACCTTATTCACCATGTTTTTAAAATTATCAATATAGAAAATCACATTTCTAGTGTGGATGAATGGATATAAACATAACTCAAAAATATAACCCTTTAGTGATTCACTCACTTTCACTTTTAATGAAAATAAATCTAGGTATATAACCTAAGCTCTCTATTCCATTACAGAATGGTCCCCTTGCTTCAGGTGGAAAAATTATAACATCCTTGATATATGTAATTTATAATGATAGAATTGTTTATTAAAAAGAATTTCACATCCTTCTCATGTAAGGCCTTAATCATCCTTATCTTGAATATCTAGGTCCCATAGTTTTCATGTGAGATCCTCAAGCATGTATACTACTAACATGACATTAATGTTAGTATAATTATGAAGGAAAATGAATATTTGGTTCATCATCCCGATTCATTCCTCATCCTTTTCGTCTCTTGTGTCATCCCAAAAGATCAGTGCCTCTAAAATTACAAATATAGGCCAACATAACATGTTTCTTCTACATATGTTACTTTTTCTACTGCTTGAAAAGTGTCTGTAGTGCTTCTAAGGATCCCCTAATTCAACTTTGGATTATACTGAACCGCATACTCATTGGTTCCCTATGACTGGTTTATAAGCCTCTTGAATGGTTTTTCTTTCCTATAACCTAACTAAAAAATCACCACCCCATTATTTATCACACCATAGGCACAAATTTGCAATATATGGTGCCACATAAAACAATTAATAATATTAAATTCTGAAATCATAAACTATAAATATCATATGTATGAAAAAAGGCATAGTGGGAAGTATCATTACTAATGCATGATGAAACACTCTCACTGATAAAACTTATGATGATGAGGTGGTGACATGACAATAAGTGTTTAAGAACACTTTTTGTACCCTGACTACCCATGTAACTCGAAGTTCAATATAAAGAGGATAGATACATCTTTTTTACTCTATATTTTATGTCCCAACGCATCCTTTCCCCAAGCCTACCATCTCAACAAATGAATGGTACCAAACTGATACCATTTTTAACATATTTATCACAACCCATTAGCTTGGGCATAATGGGAACATCGCTAACCATAGGTGCATCCCGTGAACACCAAAGGAAGGAAATAAATGTAAAGGGTATACAATATCAATGGGGGTGATTTACCAGTACTCCCAAGAAAATAAAAAAATCAAGATTGATAGACTGGTATAAAAATGATAAATGAACAAACAAGACCAAACTACCCTAAAAACAAAAATAAACAAATCAAAGTCATCGTGTAAACAAAAAAACAAGTCTATACAAAAGACCCCAATGTGTTGAAGATGCCACTACCCCATCCTACATATCATTAACCACTCCAAGCTCTAGTCTCTAGTATCTTTGACTACTAAATTAAGGTACTACACTAGAAGATATAAATTTCCCCTACCTGTATCATGATACACAATGTCTTCATATACACTATGGTACATATGTAGGGGGTTTAGTATAAAACCCAGTGGGTTATCCCCATCGACTTCTCACACACTTCACTAAAATAAGAAGAAGTTAGTTCACAATAATAATATATAGAAATATAAGGAATCATGATAACCCATGATCGAGGTATAGGTAGAGAAAGAAAACATGGGAAATAACCCATGATATAAATCCAAACCCTTCCATATGAAACCCAAGGCATGAGACTAATGCATCCCCCATTTAATGGAACTACCTGAATATACCAAAATAATAAGAATAACCCATTTATACCTGATTTATGTCATAATATGGAAATTAATATCTTGTTGAGAATTCAATTAAAATCTTACACATTTGACATTCAAAACCAGAAGAGGACACTAGTGGAAATAGTTCATTGGTAGGAATCCTATAGAGATTCAATGTAACAAAACATGGAACCCAAATCATCACATTGAATAAAACAGAAAATCAAATCCCTATTAACTCCAACTAACACAAACATTTAAGAATAGATAAAATAAAATCAAGTGGAAACACATTATTTTTATGTGGTTTGAATTTTCATCCAATATCCTTGGGAGGAAACATTACAGATGTAATTTCATCAAAACTTCATAGTTACTATCATCATGAAAAATCATCCACATAGATCACTAACACATACCAAATAATTATTCATCAATAATGTGATCCCACTTGATATAAATAGAGGGTCCCACCTGCTCATCTAGTTTCATCAGCCTCCTATAATCACCATCATCCATTTTTTGCACTATGAAACTATCAATTTATTTTTAATATCCCTTAGCGTGATATATCATCACTAGTTAGAAAATAATGTTACTTAATCCTCATTATTTTCCTACAAAAAAGTATGGATTGATTCAAACGTAGATTCTCCCACCTTCTGTAGATTACATCATTTGTCCAAATTTCTAATGAAATGGCCACCATGCTGACATCCATCAAAATTTCCTAAATTTTTAGAAATATCACTACCACCTAGATGAATCATGTTCTCACTTATATGATAAGGACTGATGATTCTCTGAGGTTTTTCATTTTGATGAACTAATTCAAGTACTTGAATTGACTTAAAAATCCTAACAATATCCCACTTGAATGTATTTTCAAGGACTTTACATAACCCTCCAACACTTTCTGGTAAATGAGAACCTCTCGTTGTACTTTTTTTTATGAAATGAACATCCTTCACACCATTCAATTCATTCAATTCCAAATGAAGAACAATTTTTTCCTTAGGATCTACTGAAAAAAATTGTGATCATATCCGCAAGTTTCTATCATCCAGTTATTTTACACCCCCCCCAGCACTACAACATTAATAAACATATGAATGTAATGATACTCCAGATCAATGTGTTTGAACATTAAATTGAAAAATGGATTTTTGGAAAAATTTATTACACTCTAATTGTCACATTATAGTGGTCAATTTTCTTGGTTCTTTCTGAACTCCTCAAATAGACATTTCAACCACACAATTTTCAGGTTTTCTTTAGTTTTTATAACAAATTATTATTCCATTATAGAATGTGAAATCACCTATTTTATCCTCAACAAGTTTCTAACCACGGTTTAAATTAAATTAAATATATAGCAAGTTGTTATTTTTTGTGAATTTGATCCACCCTAAAAGTTATCATTAGCATACCCATAAAACATGTCATCATGAAAAGGGTTTTATATTTTGTTATTTTGAGATATGTCAATATCCACTATACATGACCCTACTAATTTCTCCCAATATATGGGAATGAACTGATTGAGTACACACCATTACATACATGATACTTCCTATCATCAAATCATATGGTGTTCTTTTTATGCCATTTACCTTTTCTTTTTTTAGGTGTTATTCTATCAAGATTTTCAAGTGGTCTACAAGAGGAGTTAAAAAAAATTGTATCTAGTAATCAAAAAAATTTATATGATACTTGAAACATACTCTTTATATGATATAACCAAGCTTCTAATATTCCTATCATGTTCAATCCTCATGCCCAGGATCTTCTTTTCCTCAGAGATATCATTAATTTTAAACATTCCCAACAATTATTTATTTAGCTTTAGAATCCATTAGATTTAAAGACCCACTAAAATAATTTCAACCACATAAAATGGTAAAATGGTGAAATACCCATCATTTTATGAATTTTAATAATAGTGGTGATCATATTTTCTCCATGTAAAACCCTTATTCACCATTAAAGTGTCAAATTTCTGAATCAACTTACTCTTCATCCCATGGATACTTTTTATATGTTTACACCATGTCTTTATTTTGATGATCCACAAAACTATAAGGTTTCTTCATGTATATTTAATATTTTATATTCCAATGAATAAAATTCATATTTACATCCATTTTTTCTAGGTTTAATCCTTTATATGCAAACAAAATTGGCATAGTTCCAATGGTAGTATATTTAACTACCAAAGAAAAGATATTAGAAATGTTAATTTAATCCTTCTATTGAAGAATACCACCATACTTTCCTTATGATTCTTACTTCCATCAAATTAATTTTTAACTGGAAGTCCCAATTGTTCTCATGTGATATATTTCAATGTGTTAGTTTCATTAACTCCCAGTTTTTATTCACATGCAGTGAATCAAACTCAAAATTTATAACCAACTCTCACTCATTGAAATCTCTAAGGTTGAACGCTTCTTCTAGGATTTATATTTATCATGAATTTATTAAAAAAAATTATGCCAACTCTAAACCTATCTACCATTTTTCTTAATATTATTGACCAATATAATACTACTTGTGGTTTTCCCCTTTTCAGAACTAAATCCTGTTAAATTTCATCCTTCAGAACTCTAGACTGAGTCTCACCGGTTCTTTAGATTTTTTGTATATCTTTCACTGGTCTCATTTCTGATCCATTTGAACTACCCTCTGAGCATTCCTTCAGGATCTGTGTGCTACTGGTAAACCCAATTCCACCTGAATTATTGTAAAATTAAATTCCATAGACCTAACTTGAATAGTAATTTTAGATTACCATATAATGTATATAGTGATTTATGCATGATTTACTCTTACCATAATTGTGTTGATTCTTATGTGTACATTATTTACATAGTAATTTCCTTATATTATTTTTCATATCAAAAGGTTATACCAATTACTATATATAATTATAACCTTTAGATATTATGATGGTAATCTAAAAAAATATTTCCTATAGTCCATATACAACATGCTGATAAGACATAGGTGATGTCTGACTATCATGTATTGGGAGATCATGAAAATTAATACATACTCTTATAAAGTTCACACTTGGTGATATCTTGTAAAATAGATCATAAGGATTTACCCTCTAATAGTAACACCACATGTTTTCGGTGTCATTGGTAGTTCATATCTATGAACACATGTGTTTTTAAATCAAATTGAGATCATTAGAAATCTGTATCATTTAATTACATACTTTGGTGAAAAATGAAAATGGTGGAATTTGTGTCATAGTGGGGTAGCTTGTGTTGGGTGCGTCATTAGTGGAAGGGCATGAATCGAATGATCAATATATTTTTTTTCACTTCAAAAAGGATTAAATATCTTATTCCAAGTTGAAGAAGATGTAAATACCTTTATTAAATACATGTCCATTGTGATTTAAGGTAATTCCATCCAGTATTGTCAATAAGCATTAAAGAAAGAAATAAATATGACATGAAATATGTGTTAGACTTTATGAGATATCAAGAAATGAATAAAGATTATATTACACGATTCATGTTCATAAAAAAATTTCATTTATAAGCCATTTATTTACCTCATTATGGGATTTGATTAATTATTAGAACCTAATCCTAGTCTGTGAATAGTACTCATTGCTAATGACATAAGGACCTAGAGGGTCACACACTAATCTTATTCAATATTTTGTATTGTTCTATGTGAATAGATATTTAGGACATCATGATCCCCACCATGTGGTTTAGTTTGAAATATCTCCATGAAATAAATAAATTCAATATTATTCAAGTTATGAATAATAATTTTAGATTTTATTTACTCACAATATTCAGAAGTAATTAAGTCAATAGAAAATAAATATTTTTGGAATGAATATTATTATTCACGGTTCATTAATTATTTAATGGGAGAAGTGAGTCTACTTAGTTACTTATGTTTTATCATGTAAAATATATTTTATATTTCAATTATGTGATACTATTTAAATGAAATTTATGACAGAGTTAATAAGTTATTTAGTTTTATTAAGGGATTATATTGTAGGTTTAATTTACCCACAGGCCTAAGAACAATTTCCATAAAATTAAACCTACCTATATAAGACTTTAGAAGCCCAAATTCATGGAAATATTCATTCCCATTAATTTGAGAGTCTCTCCCACTTATATCCAAAATTCTAGAATGATAAAGAAGAGATACGAGCACCCTGATCCATGTTCTTCACCCCCGGTCGAAAGGATGGTCCTCGAGAAATCACATGGATATTTAATAAATCTTCTATTTCTATACTAGCACCTAGAAACTGAATATTGACATTCTAAGAAACCCTTGAAACATATGTAGATGGTCTAGAGGGTTATGGGTTTTGTTCCTTTTAGCAATGATCTTCAGTAGTGAGAGAATCGTGATTCTAATAGAAATCAGAAGTTTTATGGTTTTGATATAATTTTTTCTTTTAAATTATTCCTGCATAATTAAAATTAACATGGACCATGGATAAATTAATGATTTGGTATACCAGATTTGATGTTTCGATACAAATATAGACCCAAAAAATTTAGTATAAAATTTTTACGCTTCCACCATATCCTAGATCTCCCTCAATTTTGTATCATAGGGAGGTGTTTATTTAATTAATATTAATTAAAAATTAAATTTTTATTTATTTAAGAAAAATCCATCTTCACGGTCCCACTACCATAAAAAATTCATCAATTGGATATAAGATGATTGATTTATGGTCATCCAAAGATCAAAAAATTAATTATTCGGACTTAAAGACGTTATCCCATATATATCATAGATGTGGGTTTATTTTTTGGATGGCCAAAGATATCGGGTCAAAAGTAAAGGCTAGAACCCTACCCATGAAGGGTGTTTGCCAAGTTTTTGTGGGAAAAAAATAAAATATATTATTATATATGTTTATGTTTATGTGTTATATTATATACATATATATAATAATATTTAAAGGCATGAGAATATATATATATATATTATTGATTAATGATTATATATTTATATAATATTTTTATATGCACCCAATTATATATAATATATATATATGAATGGAATAGTTTTTTCTAAAGTACACCATTTTTCCTCAAGCCTTAGTCTTTTTAAAAGTAAAACAAAAACAATAATAATAGGGGGGATGAGAAAGTTGGGGCAGTGCTGTATGAAAACCAAAAAAGTGTAATTCCCCTTTTTAAGGGGAGATGTAAGCATCCCACATTTAAAATAAAATAAATAAATTTGTTTCATTGGGATGAATCACCCCCTGTACATGTACCGTGAATAAGACCTTGTTTGAGGATGTGGAAGCACCTCATTATAAAAAATAATAATATATGTTTATTGTTATTATATTTATGTGGCACCCTAATAGAGCACCCTACCCCCTGTCCACGTGCATGGTTCGTGGGTGCACGGGTTCCCTGACATGAGACCCCTGTCATGTCGACCTAGCCTCAAGATGGACTATTTTTGTTCCTCTAGACCCTTATAGATTTTCTGAGTATATCCCCAAAATCTAAAACCCATCCTTGGGGTTTAAAAAAATACATTATAATCTTAAATAAATCTATAAAAATTTTGTATTATTTAAAAAAAATATTTATAATTTTATTTAATAATTTTCAGACTATGCAATAACTGTATGATGAATAAAATTTATCTTAATTCATAAAAAATATACTCAATATGAATTCACCTCAAATTTTATTAATATAATTGATTTTAATGCATACCAACTAATCATGATCCTTAGTCTAACCAATGTATGTATAATGATTTTTTATTTATTCAATTATTACAATGCATGGTTTGTAATAACTATTTAATAAATGATCATATGGCTATCATCTTTTTCATAATTATATATATAAGGTCCTAAACACCCAGATAAAAATTATTTATCTGTATTATGAATTCCCGATATCTACTCTCAAGTATGTGAGTATTGTTATATAATGATGAGTACGATAAGTGCTAAATGTTGCATCGATTTTTGGTGATGTACCAAATAGGGGTTTAACACATTGGATGGGTGAGTGTTGAAACTCATGTCACAAGCATCAAGACTAAAGGAGTTACCCCTAGGGTCTAGGTTGATCAATTATTCTCTCAATAGATCAACAATAAGTATCGGATCATGATTATATTTTTAGTTTTGTTTATGCATGGATTATTATTTTATGTATATGTAATTTCTATATGCAATCACATAAAATAATAAGAGATAATGTGTAAATAAAATGAACCTATGAGGTGAATGTTTTTCTATTTATAGAATTTTTAAGCTGTGATTATGGTCACATAGAATAAGAATGTGTATTACATTCATTGAGAATAAAAAAAAATTACAAAAATAAATAAAAACTCATAACACCTTCCATTTCTTAATTTAAAAAAAATAGTGTATGAAGTTCTCATCAACCCTAGTTGCGGGTTCCTTCTACTAGAAAGGAGTACTTATGAGAACTTTGGGTCGACTTAACTAATGTTTTCATCAAATAAGTATTATTAGATAGCTTTTATTAACTTTATAGGAAAGTTTTTAGAAATGAAAGATTATCCTTTTCTAGAGATTGTGAATCCACTCAATAGATTAAAGAGTTGTGAGTTAATGTGGTTGTCCAGTTGAAATCCTACCTTGAGACTCTCTGAGTTGTGGATTAGGCATATATTTGACTTTTGGGAGAGTTTTTAAGGATCTATTCCACTAGAATACTCTATTGACTAATTATTCTAGATCTAGTAGTTGAGGGCTACTAGAATTCAATAAAATAGTGGGAAACATTTGAGATAATAAAATATATAATTTGTAAATAACTCATAAAAAAGATAGAAGTACTAATATTCTAAAGTATTATTTTTTATAAAATAAAAATTAAATAGCACATATACACCACAATTACTGTTGGATAAAGAACATGACCTCACCAGTTTCAATTTCCAATAATATTATAGGCACTAGCGCAAAGTATCATGATGTTGGAAATTCTTTTAATTGAAGTCCCCAATACTAGTTGAGATGCTTCAAAAATTGAGAGTGAAATGGATTCTTACAAGAGAATCTTATATGATGAATATGATGTTTACATCATAATGATATCATCAATTACCAATGTGTTGTTGAAATAACACCAGGACATGGATGGATTCACGTGTTGTCTCATCATCAGGAAGTGTATGAGGATAAATTAAAGTGAGAAGTGAATTTGATGATGATTACACTGAACACATTTAAATTTAATCATGATCATTAAATACATATCATTCTTATATCCTTATCATCCAATTACACCAGTTTTTTTAGGATTATAAAATGAACAATTTCGAGACAATGGTTCACTGCCTTTTTAGTAAGGTTTACCAAACATATAAGAACTTAAAAAAAGATTAAACTGTAGTTATTATGGTGAACAAGTATTAAGAAAATGAAAAATGGACACTTGAAAATCTGATGCCAAAGTAATATATGCAATTTACTTCAAGTAAAAGAGTTTAATCATAATACTAGACTCTATTTTCACCACATTTTAGGACATAAGTCTATAGTAGATTATATTCAATGAATTGAAGTAGAAGTAAGAAGAATCTTCCACATCGTGTTTATTTATCATAGTTTTTTATGTTTCAATTTTACTTCTTAGGTATTAGATTCTAAATGTGTGTCACAAATATTTCTCAAAATAATGAAACCAAGTAATTATAAAATCCTTACATGAAGTACATACATCCGGCTTAGAAAGTGTGACTCCTAAGTTACTAGTGAGAAGTACACAACTTATAATTTCCATGTTTAATTATTATGGTTTAAAATTTATTGAGTTTAACAAAACATTTATCTCATGTTTCCATTAGAAACAAGAATAAATTATTCTATTTTGGAATGAATTTTGTTGTGGTTTCTCATAGTCAACTAAAAGTTCAGTAATTCATGAATCATTGGCAATAATTGATGAATATAAAATGTAAGACTCAAATACTCATTTATGTAAATTTGGTTCTTTTTCTAATAAAACAAAATTTAGTTTTCAATGATATACCCATTATGGTCTTTAGAATATTTTGAGCTAAAAATATTGGGTATTTATCTACATAATTACATACCAACTTTTGGAGGAAGAACCCATTCAGAAATAAAGGTAAGACACAATGATTTTGGAATTTTTTCAGTTAAGAGAGCATGAATTATACCAAGGAGAAGATAGAGGTAAATTTATATACTTCTATATATTCCCTTAATCGTTTTAAGGAATGTGAGAGTAAATTAATGATTATTGATGGTTATAAGATATAAGTTTCTTTGGGCATGTGAGTTAAAGAATATCTTGACCAAGAATTCATTGATCATGAAAATGCTGAGTGGATTTATTCATAAGCTCACATTTTATTATACACATCAGATCCATGATAATGATAAATAAGGATTGATTATGATCCTTATATTCATAAATTAATCATTAAAATTTATTGTGGATAAATTCCTAAACACATATTTCATTATACAAATCAATGTTTTCATATTATTAAAAAGATCATCAATAATGAGATTTTAAAAAACATTTCAAAATATTTCATTATCTCTTGAGATATGTTTCAAAAATAGCAGTGTTAACCCATTACCATATGCAAACTATAATAATAAAATAGAAATAATATGTTTTATAATATGATTGAAATATATTATTTCATACTTCATGTGTTTAGATGCAAGTAGTTTGTTATGACTTAGTCTATAAAAAACTTATATCAAGAATAAACCAGTATGATTATAAGGTAATTATCCTAATGATTTCTATTTATATTATTGGAACTCATGAGATAGAAAAATTAAAGTCAAGTGATAGATTAATTTTCAACAAAAGGGTGCACATCTATATTTGAGATAGTGGGAGCTAAATTGACATCAGATAAGTCAAGGCTTGATATGCCCATGTATTTGGCATAAGAACAATTTCCACAAGAGATGGTGGAAAAAGAATATTCCAAAGACATATGTTGTGTTGTAAGATTAAAAAAAATTGTGGTTCTTTAATGTTCACTGTGGTGGTTGATATATTATTCGATGAGAATAATGGATCCTATAACTATGAAATAAATGGAAATCACATATGATTGATAAGATTATAAGAACTCAAGAAAATGAATTACATATACAAAAACCAAGTCTGTATTTTGGTAGTTCCTCAAAGTAATGTAAATATTTTGGTGTGTATTTTAGAGAAACTATACATGGGTGGTATAAGAATGGTACCAATAAGGATCATTTGGATATATCAAGTCATCATACTTAAATGTATTTTAATTTCCCTTTTCTAAACAACTTTTTTTTATCATCATATTGGGAATTGTATGTCAAGACCACCTTTCATGGAAGGTGTCTTTACGATATAACCAGAAAGGGTTGGGGACACCATAGAATTCAAATAAGAATGAATTTTGGATAGATATATTTATGGATTAACTCAAGCATTATGATCATATAATATTCATTTTAAACGAATATATTTTAGGTTTCAACATGATTTTAGTGGGAGTGTTATAATTTCCAAGTATAATATGCTGATAATATATGAAAAATTGTTTTTAGTCTTATAGTTATTTAACATAGGGTTGATAGAGACTCTCTAAAAATTGAAATAAATAATCCACCCATGTTATAGGGAAAATATTTGATATGATATCAATATGGGTTATATGGACCTAGTCAATGTGCATATGAAAACAATGTATTGGAAAAATTTGATAGATAATGGTTACCAATGTCACATTGCATAAATCTATCCAAAAATACATGTATAATACGTAATAGGATATTAAAATGGTGAGTATAATTTCAAACTCATATAAGAGGTATCAATCACATATTCCATGCTATGTACTATTTTTTTTAAGAATATACTTTATGGTAAAAAAATATTAGTTAAGTCCAGGAGAACTGCATAGGAAGCTATTAGAACTATCCAATTTCCCTTGAGAAACTATGAGAGTTATGTACCTGATACTTAAAAAGGATGGGAAACTAGTTATTAGGGGACACAAACTAGTATTCTTAATGATATATATGATCTAATATCACATTTAGGATAATTTAATGAGTAATATAAGTTAATTAAATATAGGGGTAGCTATATTTAAAAATATTAAGTATGTTTCAGCTTCTGGTATAGTCGAAGAGGTAGTGTAAAATTTGAAACAATTTTTTATAGTTCCTAGAATAAGACCTAGTAAGTAAATTATTATCATAATCCTGAAAAGCTTACTATAATAACACCAGCCAAGAAGTCAGGTTTATCTAGAGGAAAAAATAAATATGCTTGAAGATATCATCGCTCTAGGAGTATTACTTAAGGAGGTGAAGTCACAGATAGTAGAGTGGCCATGTAAGGAAACATGGTGGTCCTAGTGAATAAATCCATAACTTAGAAAAATAATGATCTTATATTGTGATAGATAACTTGTTTATCCTTAAAAATTTATCTCTAGTGCAAGTAGGTGTGTTGTAAAATCCTATTAACTCATCCCAACTTGAAGAGTTCTTTTCGATTCCCATATCATGTATACAATGAGTTGTGTATGATGTACTCTTACCATAATATTGTTGATACTTCTCTATCCACAGTTTACATGGTAATTCATTTAGATTATTTTTCTTATTAAAAAGTTATATAAGTTACCATATATAATAAGAACCTTAAGATGATATGATAGAAATATTAAACATATGTCTTATGGAATATATACATCATTCTGACAGTACTGAGATGATGTCTAACTATCAGGTATAGTAAGCTCATAAGAATTGATACTTCTTCTCATGAAGTTGATACATGGTCATCCCATGTAGAGGAGATCATGAGTATTAACCCACCAATAGGAACACCATATGGTTTTAAAGGCGTTGGTAGTTCTTATCTAAAAACATGTGTATTGGTTTATCGACTTGAGATCGTTTCAATGTCTATCATTTGATTAAATACTTTTATGAATGATGAAAACATTGTAATTTGTGTCATGGAGAGGTAGATTTTATTGGGTGCATCATTGGTGGTATGATATGGATTAAATTATTATTATTTTTCACTACTGAATGGATGAGGTGTCTTATCCCCATTTGACCAGGATGGTAGTACCTTTATTAATTCCATACCCATTCTTATTTAATATAATAATATTCGGTAAGGTATGATGTTTCAAATGATCGAATAAAAACTAATAATGGGGGTTTAATCAGTTGTTCAATTTTTATATGTTTTAAGACTTTTAGAAAATTAACCCCTAAAACCTATTAAATTTAAATATCTTATTATCTTTTAGAAAATACTCACGCATTAAAATATAGGAATTCATACAATTCATACAATATTTACAAGGTTTGGCCTCAGTGTAAGAACCTACATCCTTTCCATAGCCATACTTGTGGGTCAATGGAAATTCACTATTATAAAAAAAATTAATACAACTAGTTTAAAATACCTTTAGACACCTTATATATCTTTATTTGAATTATTATACTGACTCCCATCTGTTTACAAAATTTTATTAAAAATACTTTGAGCCACAAAAGAAAAGAACACAAAAACTGTTTCTCCACAAAACATTCTCGCAAACCTCCATCTGATGTCTTGGGGGTCTAATTTACTCAATATAATGAACTCAATATGATGGAATCAATATGATGAACCTATTATAAATCTTCAATTCTCAAGAAATTCTTGATTGATCTGTCTGATCTTTCTCATCCTGGTAAACAAAACATTTATAAGTCTGATCTTATTATGAGGTCCCTATTCAGAAAGTAACTTTGACTCAAACTCCGTTGTGCTCTACCTATGGTACACTATTGAAAATGTCTCAAAATAAAAATTTATTGTGTATATATTTATAGTCATCCCATAATGGAAAAGGTAGTAAAAAATATTAATTAATAAAATTAAAAAAGATCCAAAATGCACTAATATTTGAACTTCATGATTAACCACTTCATCTCCTCTAGAACCTTATTTAATCTTCCTGAGTTTTCTAAGTAATCCAGAGTATCTAACTTACTAAAGTTTCTTCTATAAAATTGTAATTCCATAGAACATTATGATTGAACTTAATCATCTCATTATGATGGAACTTCCTCCGCTCAGTTTATTGGAACTACCTTAGCTGAGTCTCATCTAACTTCATCAGCTCAATCTGGTATGTTTCTCATTCTAATGGATTTCTCATTATGATGGAATTCTAATTATGATTTATTTATCATTATGTTGGAATACTCGTTACGATGGATTTATCATTATGATGGAATCATCATTATGAGGGATTCCTCGTTATGAAAATTTCTCATTACGATGAAATCCACATTATAATGGACTTCTCATTACAATGGAATCCTTATTATGTTGGATTTATCATTATGATAAAATTATCATTATGATTTATTTCTCAATGAAATGGTATCCTCTACACGAAAACTTATTAAATATTCAATATTTATCATCTTTTACACATTTAGACTCCTGAATATTTTTTCCCTTCATTTATGGATTTCATGAAAACTTTATCTTGATTTATGGAACTGATATGATCTTTACGATTCCTCTATTCAAAAGATTTTATCATTAGAGTTTTAATCATTTATGATAACTTCATTATTAAAAAATAATCATCTAATTAAAGGTTATAAAGTAAATAACGTTCTAACTCCCGACTCCTTTGAAACTTTTATTCCATACTTCAAAAATATTAAGAATTTCATTCTAAAAAACCTATCACTTTTTAACAAACACCAAGTTTGATGAAACTTGAACTTCATGCTAATGGATATGTGACCAATGATTCAACTAATCAACTTCATATTTCTGATATCTTTTGTGCCTATTTCTTCTCAATCTGATACACTACATATAGAAAAACTTTCTCTAAAACAAAATTGTTCTCATGCTTTGTGTTTGGGTACAACATTCAAAAACTTTCACCTATTTTCCAAAAATATTCTTTTAAAAAATATTATTTGTCAAAAAATACAATACTTTGATACAGAAACATCATAAATTTATTCATGGTCAATTAATAATAAATCAAGAAAAGATGATGGCATGAAGTGTGAATCTTACTTTATAAGATATCTTTAGACAAATATTATATTACATGGATTGTGTTTGTAGAAACGGTTTTTGTTGAACAGTTGTTGTTGCTATGACATTTATTTGTCTTCTTAGGGGGATGGATGGGTTTCTATACCCCACTCCTTGTTTGTGAGTTTTACTCACTAAAATCAAGATAAGTACCTATAGGGGCACACACTAAGAGTGTTCAAGAGTCTAGACTATTCTAAGTGAATATGAGTTTTAGGAAATGATGGGCCCCATCATAGGGTTTGGGTTATGTTAAAGACTGACAAAAAACTATGAAATAAATAAATTCAGTATTATTTGAGTTTTGAATAATTACTCATTGTATTAAAAAGTAATTAAGTGAAAACATAAATAATATTTTTTGAATGAATATTATTATTCAATTTTAATTAATTATTTAATGGGAGAATAAAGTAGATTTAATGACTTAATTTTTATCAATTAACATATATTTGATTCTAAAAGTATGTGAAAAAATTTAAATTTCATTTCTAAAATTGTTAAAAAGTCATTTAGTGTCATTAAAGGCTTATATTGAATGTTTAAGTTACCAGGGGTCCAAAGTGTAATTTTGGGGATTTAAACCTAGTTATATAAGAATTGAGAAGCCTAAATTCATTGGATTATTCATTCCCATGAATTTTAGAGTCACTCTCTTTTCTTCAAAACTATATAGTGATAAATAAAAGATTTGAGCGCCTCGATCCAAGTTCATTATCCCATATCTAAGGAACGATGCTCAAGTGATCATAAGGATGTTGAAAGTGTCTTCGATTATCCACTCTAACACCCATAAATTGAAGATCCACATACTGATGGGAACTCAAATCCTATTTAGATGATCTCGCGGGTTTTAGGTTCTATTCCTTTGAGAGAAGAACTCCTTTATAATGAAAAACATGATTCCAATCGAAATTGGAAAGTGGTACGATATTTATTTAACATTTCATTTTTAATTATTCATGATTAATTAAATTACACCTGATTTCTGGATTAATCCTAGATGGAGTATACCAGAATTGATGTTTTGACAGAAATATGAAACCAAAAATTTTAATATAAAATTTTTATGCTTTTTCCCTAGCCCGTAGTTCCTTTATGAATTCCATAAAATTTGTAAATGTTTAGTACCTCCATTTGGATGAACTTGAATTGAATTTGATTATTCACCTTTAACGTCCTTTTCCTTCAAGGTCTTGTACTTAAAAAGGACTTTCTTGTTAAATGACATTCTTCTCTTCTGATGAATTTTTTTTCATCATCCCAAAGTGGAAACCCAAAATCATTATCACCATAGACCTATGAAGAAACATGTATAATATTTAGCATCAATATTATATCTATATTTATCATACAAATGTGTGTAGTATAGAATTACAATGACCTTGAGGTGATATTTTAACAACCCCATATTTAGTAACATAGAGACAATGTTTACTTTATTACTTATGCACAAGATACAAGAGATTACACCATGCTTGATATATCAATTTCATAGTCTTGAAAAACTAAATATATACTTGATTCTCATATTACATTATAAATATAAATAAAATAACATAAGAAAAATTATTTCATCCATGAAATCATTCAAAATATATTTCTTCATATCCTTGGTAAAGGAAAATAAATAATGTGTGAGCTCGGATGGTCAGTGAGGTTTATGTATATAGGAGGATATTATGAGTAAATAAGGCATAATCAATATGGATGAATGGATAATGAAAACACATGTCATTAAATAAATAACTTTCTTTCAAAGAAAATTCATCACTAATATCTACATAAAAATTACATAGATAATTGAAACTAAATTCTTAATAAAGGAAATGCATAACTCTCTTACATTCGTGATCTTTCCATCAAGGTCCCGACTAAGCTGTCATGATCTTCACATCAAGGAATCATCCATTATATTTTTAATAAATTGGTAGGTGTAAAATAGATATCCATATATTATGGAATGCCTTCTATTTTTTCTCAAAAAGACCTATCAATTCATCAAGAGGATATTTATAAATTGGCCTCACACATAACTTGAACAACCTATGAATTCCTCATATTTTGAATGATATATACAATTTATTATAAAAAATACCTTATAAATCAACTATTATCTATATTGAATTAGAAATATAGAATATTTCCCCAGTAAATGAAATAAAACAAAATTATCATAAGTTATAAAATTAAATATGGTGGATAGAGTCATTATATTATATTCCCAGTAAAGTGTAATAATAATTAATATATATTTACATATATGAAAATACCTTCAAAATGATGTTAAAGTATTTCTTTGAAAATGTGATAAAAATATCCTTTTCTTTTGATAACATTTTAAATAAAATTTTCCAAAATATTGAGAAAATGATTTTAATCAAAAATAACCATGAAAATATATAATTTAATTTTGATAACATATACAGGTTATAATGTTGGGAATGTGTAGTTAAGTTGTATATGTTAAAAACATATTTTTGTACTTTTGTAAAAATTTAAAAATAACTCATATGGAAAAAATTTGAAAAAATTATTTTATAATAAATTGTAATTATTGTAAAAAATGGTTTAAAATGATATCTTTAAAAATTTTGAAGAATAGATATGAACATTTTTAAATCATTTAAAAGAACCTCGGCATAGAATAAAAAGATTTTTAAATAAGAATTAAAAACAATATTTTGTAAAAGGAGGTCTCTTACATATAACTTTCTTGTTTGTTCATGACAAAACAAGAGAAGAAATGAAAAATAAACATGTAAAACCAAACATAAACATGGTATAATAAAAGACATGGGGTTTAAGAGATTTTTATTATATAAGTTTTTCAAATGAAATGTGAATATGAACAATCTTGAAGTAAAATGATATTTTATTATAAATCATTTACAACTTTAATAAATTTTTAATCAAGACCCATTAAAAATTAAACATGAATTGAAACATTAGTTACCATGAATAAATAGGGATTCATGATTTAATATTTCAAAGTTGTGGTACATTCACCATATAAATTATATTAGGTGCATAATATAAGCATGTCTAATTAAAATTGAAATGAGACAAAATTGTTAATACCTTGGGTCTCAGATTAGTCATACATATTTGATCCTCCTATGTAATGAATTTAAATTAATTAAATACATGATTAATAATTTTTTCATATATATTATATTTTTATGTTATTTTTATAATAATTTTAAATTCATTCATTGAATAGTTCTCACTTACATTGACCACTTATGTTTGTTCAGTTTATTTTTCCAAAATTACTTTTGTATATTTTTCATGGATAAAGGTGGTATGAAGTATTTTCATCATATAAAAAATGTTAATAATGTTATGAATATAATTTTTATACATTATATACAATTTTAGAATCATATTTGTATATTGGTAATAGAAAAATGAATCACATCTCTTTGTGGAGACGGTAGTTCACACGTACGCACAAGTAATGTTATCATTTCAAAATATATGGAAGGGTAATAAGGTTGATGATACCTATAATGACCCAAGCATGACGTACATGGATATTACATATTTTTAGAAAAATATTCATTATATTTTACAAAAACACACCCAAGTACCTTAATAGTTTATTGTCATTGGAAACTTGGAATACATTCTTCTAACTTTGGAAAGATCATAAACATCTCCCATAAATATCTCCCCCTTTAGTACCCCAACCTAAAATATTTCTTTATATATTGGGGAAAAGAAAACATAGGAAAAGGGTGATCTCGTATGCTCAGTAAGGGTAAACAGGAAAAATATAAAAAAAACATGAATATAATAATGTTAAAACATGAACATAGATTTTTAGAATCATACCATTTATAATATATATCAAAATATTGAGTAATGAAAGAAATCATGGTATTTTAGGAGGAATAAATCATAAATTAATTATGAATCATGAGAAATTAGCATTGGCATAAAACATGAAACTGTGTAAAACACATAATCATAGAAAATCATTTCCATATTATCCCAGGCTCGTTTCCAATACCACGATAGTGGAAAAATTATATTACTGAACCAATTTTACATAGCATTCTATCCCTGTATTACTGAATTGGATTTACCTATAATTACAACCATGTATTAATAAATAGTTTTTACTTTCTATTTCAATAATGTCTATCTCATGAGATATAAATCTTTACAGAATTAATTGGACAGAGATATAGCTCCCACCCATCACATAATGAAAACCATACATATGTGTTTCATAAAAACATAAATCATTAATTATAACATAATCTAAGGAATAAAATGGGTTTCTTAAACATCATTCTATAATGACATAATCCATGTAAAACAAATGTATTTCATAAATATAATTCAATTATAAACATTATGACCCATAATAATAATAGTGATAGTATACTTGAAAAATGCCATTAATCTTAGATGGAAAATAATTTTGATAAAACCCTTGAAATTAATTCTTGATGAAAATATCCCCTCTTATACAAAAATATTTATTTTCCTAAAATACCAAGGAATTTTAAAAAGAAAATAATTTATTTGAAAATAACCTTGAAAACATGTAATATAATATTCATGGAAACAAGGAATTATGAAGGGATAAATAACCAATATTTTCATATAATTTAAAATCATTATTCTCGTACTTTTTCCTAAAAAGTAAAAAAGTGCCTCGTATGGAAAATGAGAGAAATATCCTTCCAAACCGTATAGTAAAAGAAAAAATGGGTAAAAATGACTTTAAAAATTTATAAGAGGATAATAAAATATTTTATGAAAGCATTTTTAGAAAACATGGATGTGGATGATAAATATTACCTAACAAAGTCTTAAAACAAAACTATCCAAAATATGTAAGATATTTCGAGATTAACACTCATCACTTTATAATCAATAGATTTGTGTTCCCCGTGTAAAAATAAAATTACAAGAATATTGAAATATCATAATCTTTTGAATAACACTCATAAAAGACATTAATGGGTAGTATATACACCACATAGAAGAAACAATTAGTGTATGAGGCATGTGTCTCATAGAAATAAGGTGAGACAAAAATCCCCTTACCTTGTGTCTTGACTCTCTTTGTACTCGAACAAGATTCCTATATAATAAATATAATTTTATTATATTTATTTTACATAATAATTTTATTAAATATATTACCACATATGGTTTTATTATGACCTTATATTACCCACTTGTTAACGATCCTATGTTAAGAATTCACTTCGGGTAATATTCGCTTTGTTATAAGGATGTGACTTAATTTTTTTATCATTGGTCCTTATACTTATATCATGATTCCAGAATTTAAATCGTGATATAGATATAATGTATATACATTATATTTATATTATATCATAAATAATTATGAAATGGAATACATAATTCATGGAGACGGAAAGTCATATGTATGCTTGAATGTTGTTTCCGTTTTAATTATCATGTTGAAAGAAAGTTTGTAAATGACATATTTGTAAATATGTATATATGTATGTATATATATATATATATAATTTTCACAATTTAATTATTATATAATATATATCATATAATTTCACTAAACTCATCCTTAATACATTCCATGGGTGTGTGAATGAATCACAATGATTTGAGGTGACGGTAGTCCACACTTCCTCAAACGAGATTATCGTATTAACATCAAATGGAAATAAAAAAAGTTATTTTTTAAAAAAATGAATAAATATAAATAAATAAATAATAAATATTATATATAAAATATATAGATATAGTGTCCATTATAATTTTCACTATGATTAGTGGTAAATAAAAAATAAACAATCATCGTTTCATGAGACAGTAGCTCGTCGAACATAGAAACTGTATGTTCAGTATCAATTAGATGGAGGTGTGTGTAATTGTATGTATAAAAATTATAATAACAATATCCTAGTATATTTAGGATAATTTTTTTATCGTAAAATAATTTAATAAAGAGATTTTAGTGGGTGGAGAAATAAAATTAAGAATGGAGATTGAGAGAAGATGTTACCTCTTATTCAGATAACTCCTTTTGGTTTGTGCCAAAATGAATCCTTGAGTTTCCTTATGCCTAGAGGGAGGATTTTATGATAAATGTAAAGATTTTGGGAGAATAAATTGATAGGTTTTAGATAATCCAAAGGCTTTAGAGGTGTGAATAAAAGATAAGGAGATGTGCCCTTTTTCAGGAGAAGGGACAGGAACTTCAGGAAACTCCAAAACTATTAATTTAATATAAATTCAAACCCCATTCAAAAACATCAAAAATTTATTAGTTTTGAATATTAGATGTGATAATTTTGTAATATCAGCATCCAATAATTTTTATTCCATTTTTGATGTCAATTTAAACATTATCATTTCAATTAACCCTTTGTTATTCTATTTTAATTTTAACTAAGGTATCAAATTGTTCAATATTAAAATTGAGAAATTTATACATATTTGATTCCAATTAGACCATAAATCAATATTTTTGATAATTTTAGAATATAAAATAATTATTTAATTTTTAAAAAAAATTATTAATATTTTTATATAATTTAATAAAACATTATTATGACAAAATATCAATAGTGTCAATTTGGACATATTCCTTTCTTAGATTTTTTTAAAAAATAAATATAATATTTTATCATTTAAAAAATATTTTTTATATATCTATGGGGTATAGGTAATCTATAAAATTCATTGGAAATATTAATTGGCTAAAATTATATTTATTTGAATATATTTAATAACATTTATTTGATATTTCCCATATTAAAATAATTACAACATCAGTTTTGTGTAATTATTTAGTAAACTTATTTATTGAATAAAATTTAAAAATAAAATAATTTGATGAATATAAATATACTATATTTTAGAAGAATATTTTTTTTAATATTTATTTTGGGAAATCCATCATTAAAAATAATATAATTATTAAAACATGAATGTGACATGTTTAACATCACTTAAAATAAAATAATATAAGGGTCATAATCTCTTCTATAAGACTCCAAATGATAAATAACTCACCAATTGGATGATTTTGGTCAATATATACTCAAAACATAATATTTGGTCAAGTTTTTGTGTCTTTTAATGGTTATTATCATTTTAATAATAATTAGTTTATTTATTTTTCAACAATTATAGAATTTATGCATCATCAATATAGAAACCTTTACAGAAATTATTAATTTCCGAAAAATTAAATATAAATTACAATGATAAATAAAAACTTCTTAGCTTTCAAATTATAATTTATAATATAATTTATCTTCTTTATAAACATATATTAAAAATTATTTAGTTATTAAAATTTGATTAAGCCATATTTAAATTTTCATTAAATAAAATATATTAAATGTCCTAATCTCATAAATGTCTCTTTAAAAGGATATCATTTAGATTAAATTATGTTTTATGTTGAAAATAACCCATCTAATCATATTAGGATAAGTGTTAAGGTAATTTTTTAATATTATATTTACCCTTAATTACCAATTTTATCTTTTTATAGTTTTAATAAAAAAATTCGAAGTTTCTATTTATAATGCCTAAAAATAAAAGTATGAAATTTAAATAATTTTTACCTACTAATTAAAAATATGGAATCCTTTTTTTAATTCAAAGCACAAAATTTTTAGTAATTAATTTAAATTTAATCCTGGTATCAAAAAGAAAAGCAGTTTTTAAAAGTTTTTTTAAGAAGGCTGAGGCGCAAAGGCCCCTATTATTAAAAAAGAAAGTCATACAAAGAGTAAAGACATAGGAGTAAATACAATAATTTAGGTATATAAAAAATACATCAGCGCATTTGCAAGTGAGTGTTCATACTGTGAAAAGATATCTGAGAACCTCTACCACTTGGATGTCTCCCCCTCTGCCCAACCATTGCCTGCATCCAGGGACCTCCACCATCATCCGGGATCTCAAAAGTTACATCAATGTTCGCACACTTAACTCCATCACAATCTTCTGTTGTTTTTTCTTCTTCCATGCTACTTAAATATTCAATCAATTCAAACGAATTACAGGTACTCAAATTTTTCATAACTTTCTTAATTTGAGATTGAGCAGTGTCACTACATGGTGGAGGCTAGGAAGATCCTATCACTTTGTCATTTTTTATGCCCTCCAAACTAGGAAGGTCTGCATGCACTTTAGGAGAGGAGGCTTAGATATATTCCTTCAAGGGACCTGTCTGTTCATGCTGCCCAGTTGGAGTGGTTTTATAGCACAAGCTATGGGTATTTATAGGATCCAATGCATTAATCTTTTTAAGAGGTAAAAAGGATGGAACAGAAATTGTATCCCTACCATCTTTAGCATGCATAAGTGAAGAATAACCAGCACTAACCTTAGCTGGAAAACCATAAAATAAATTGAACTTAACATGGGCTCTAAGTGTACCTCCCGGAGGGGAGACATCCATATTAGTGGCATGCAGAACTGTAGAAATAGAAGTTGTTTCTCTATCTACTGTAAATAAAAAACAGTCTTTTCCATTTGAGTAAAAAGATTGATTTGGGGGTTGTACCTTTTTATTTTCCTTTGCCGAAGAATAGTTACAAATATCAGTCACCCCTTTCATTTCTTTCAATTTCCTTGAGATAGTAAGGTCCATCTTTTCCTTGCCTCTTTTGCTTTTGGAATTGACCAAAATCTCTTCTTTTCTTAGGCAAGAGTCTGCATCTTCTTGAGTAGCAGTTTCCAAAGCATCAAGACTATCAATTGATTCATCATCTTCATCATCTTTGAGACCCCTTGTCAATATTTCTTTGAATGAGGCTCCATTCATACCATCCATATCAGAATTTTTAGCTACGGATAGATGAATATCATCACCAAGATCTGCCCAGGACAAGAGAACTCTCTTATTTTTTTGTGAAGAAGAAATGGTCTTGATAGGTTCTTCAAAACATTCCTTTTTTGAATTGGGTTCTTCATCAAGAGACCTTTTATATTTTTCAGAAAACTCAATAGTCTTTCTATCAGAGTCCTTTAGAAGATCATGTCCAATTATAGTAGTAGTCTTATTCTGCTCAGTGCTTTGTGCCATAACTTGTTTAGGTGGCTTCCAACAGTATTGCAGGTCATGCCCTTTAATTTGACAGTTGTCACAAATAAAATTTCTTCTACATGTAGGTTCTTCATGCCCAATAACTTGATAAGAAACACATAAAGGAGGAGTGCTTTCATATTCAATTCGAAGAAAAATATCATCTTTTTGAGTAGATAAAAACACCTTATCTATTAAAGTAGTACTAAGGTCAACCTCTACTAGGACCCAAGAAAAATCACCATAACTTACTGATTCTATTATATGATCCATTCTAATCGAAATCCCAATAGCAGATGCAATATCAAAAAAAATATCAAAATTCCACAATACCCTATTGAGACCATGTATTTTTATCCATACTTGCACACAAGTTTCCTTAAATTCAAGAAAATTTAATTTCAATTTCCATTCATGAAGTCTAAGTGTACATGGCCTAAGATTGAGGGAACTGATACTCCAAGCTCTCTCTTTGAGCTCCACTGAAGGAAACAAGATATGAAAAATTCCTCGACCAAGGGAAACGCATTTTAATTCATTGAATCCCCAAATATCATCCAACCGAGAGATGAGATCTCAAGTCTGTCAGGGATTCATACCTTCCATTAAGGAGATACGAGAAATAAATGACTGCTTGAATAGATCAATCATAGCGGCTATTGCATCTTCAGAGGCTGAAACATGCGTTGTTGACCCTTTATGAATTATTCGATGGGGCACAACATTTGCAAGAGGAATGAAGGATCCCCCCTGAGAAACCCTTAAAGGATGAAAGGTTATTCAGAGCTTCATGATCCTTTTTATTTTCCTCTGGAGCCAAACTAATCTGATTTTCAAGTCAAAATGCATCAAACGAGTGAATATTGACACTGCATGGGTGAGTTAGGGCAGAAGAAACTATAGGGCGAAGCAACGGAGGCATCCTCTCCTGCTCTTCCATCCTACATCAAAATGGGTTTTAAAAGTTAAAATATTCCAAATAATTGAAAATTTTTTACATCAAAATTCACTATAAAATTAATTCCAATGACATAAAGTATATTGAATGATAAAAATATCTTATATTTATACATTAAACCCATTCAATAATATAATTTAACCATATAAATTATTTTTATGAAAAAATATTTTTCAATTAAAATTTAGTGTATTTACTATTGATTAAAACTTGAAAGCTATCTTAAAAATATCAAATATTCATCCCAAGTAAATTTTTATAACCATATTCCAAATAAAATTTTTATGTTATAAAATATAATATATAAAATTTTTAAAAAATACATTCGAAATTGGTGCGCTGTCAAAAGGTGGAAAAACTATATTTTTTTTAAATTATAGCTTTTATTTGAAAATTTGAATTTTTTTATATTATGTCTAGAAAACATATTAGATTAATTTTAAACATTATATTGAATATATTACATTTATTTAACATTAATAAAATCCATATATATCTATTTTATAAATTCACATATTTTCATTTAAATACTTTTTCATAAGAAAGTTAATATTGTTCATACTCGCCATTATAATGACTAGGTTATAAGGTAAAATAATAATATTTAGTTGTTCAATTATACTCGTTATTTCATAAAATATATTATATCAAAGGAACTTGAAATTATTTTTAACACAATCCAAGCATAGTGTTGCGTATGCCGCAAGCTAAGTCTGTGTTGGGTATTGTGCACGATTATCTTGGTGTAGCATACAACACAAGACATCAAAAAAATTAAATTAAATATATATTATAAAAATATCAAGATGTTATAATACCTCTTATTTTTAGAATCATAATTATGAAAGAAATTTATTATATATTCATTAATTCAACCTTTAGAACCATTCATGTAATGTAGTGATGAAAAATGAATTAAATCATTATATGGAGAGGTTAGGTCACACGTACTCACGAATGATGTTTTCATTTTTCATAGGATATAAATTATGTGGAAAATGATTTTCCAATAATCAAAATAATATATCAATGTATTGGTGATATGGGTTAATTATGTTATAAATAAAAAACATATTTAATGGAAGTGTAAGAAAAAATAAACATTGAAAGAGTTGAGAAAATTAATTAACACTTATTTAAGAGATTTCATTTCATTTACATCTTAATCCTTCTTAGGATTGTATTAGGATGATACCAAGAGATCAAGAAAAAATAGAAGGAAGTTATGATGTTTTTTGGGTAGGTATTAGCTGATATATAGGTCTCAATGCTTGGGAATAATGGAGTATAATGGGTGCCCTTTTATAAGTGAGTGGAGGGACACACTTGAAATTAAAAAAATATTTAAAAATATAAAGTCAATTCCTTTTGAAAGTGGCATCAATTTATTATATATTATAAAATTATATGGTTAAGGTTAGTATCCAACCAAAAAATTAGTTTTAATAATGTATTTTTTGTTATCTTGTATCCTTATCACTTTATTTTTAACCATTTAACTCATTTTACCCTTAACCGTGTTGATAAATGTTTATCTTGGTTATTATTCATTATGATCAAAAAGTGAGTTATCCTTATTACCTAATATTAATTATCTAGATTAAAAATATATAATCAATTTTATGTAACTAAAATATTATAATTAATATAAATTACATTGAATATATTTCACCAAACACAATGAAACCTATTTTTAGAAAAATGTTTGTTTTAAGCATAAAATTGATTTTATAGAAAAATAAAGTATCATGTTGATTCCAATAAGATTAATTGGAATGTTTCAAATCAAAAAAAACATGTTTTCATTAAAAATAAAAAAAATATAAAGTATCATTGTAAATACTTTATTGGGAGAAAGAAATTGAAAACAGTTTTTATTTAAATAAAAACATTACTTAGATTTCCAAAATGTTAAGCATATATTTCTAAGTTCAAAATTATAATTTAATATTCATTATTTTACATCATAAAACTATATTTTTTCTAGAAAAAATTATTTATAAACATTTATGTTATTATTATATCATTTTAATGTAATCAAAGTGACCTTTTTTGTAAAATCTATATTTTTCACTATTCACCCAAAAATCAACTATTTCAAAAAGATAGCAAAAATTCACCCGAAGATAATTTTAACATGATAATTTTTAAAATTATGTTCATTTTTTTCAATAAAATTTCTAAAGATAGATTAAATTAATTATAATTATTCATGTAAAAAATGCATAAAACTATTTTTATTAAGAATGTATTATTATGGTATAAATGAAATTTATTCTTATACATTTCCTTGTAAAAACTATTAGATGAATGAAAAAAATTGATTGAATTCATTATTTTTATTAATAAATTTCTTTCTATATAAATTTATTAATTATATGATTCAAATTCATATATATCAACCCAACGGGTGGGTTATAACAGCCATATTCCGAAAATATTGTTTCATTATTTGTTTAAGATTGGGGTTGTGTGTGGTGCACACTATTGAACATAGTATTAATTGAAAGGAAACTAAAATATTGGGATGTTACATAGCTAAATATAGTACTTTTATTATCCAAAAAGCTTCTATTATATTGTATCCCATTGGTGTTGAGGGGATTTGTTTGATGAGATAGACTACAATTCCTACTTATACCACCCAAAACACCTTGGGTATCACTAAATACAACTATATTATTAGCACCCTTTATATCAATTTTTATTCAACCTTTTATCTATTTAATTTTTCTTAGGAATTACAAGATTAAACTTTTCATTCCTAATGCCTCAATGTATGAAAAAGTTCAAGAATGTTCATTCGGTGTACTAACCTCTATTGTTTGATCTCAAGTATTTCATCTTGCATCTTGTTTCCCATTAACCAATAGATTTTCATTTCATAAACTCTCTAAACACTTATTATTTGTATTTTAAGAAGAATATTCCTTCTTTACTCAAGTATTCATAAATAAAATTCAAAAAATATTGTAAACATCTATGATATTTCACTTGTGTAGGTCCCTATACATTTATATGCACAAGCACCAGCTTTTTATTTTTTTGCATTCTTCTAATCAATTTAAAACTCGCCATCATCTATTTTCTAAGTATAAAACTCTCATATATCCTGAATTATGAATGATCCATATTCATAACAACTTTTTCTAATATAAATTTGATAAATTTCTCACTAAGGTTCCCAAGTCGACAATGCCACATATCTGAACTTATAGATGTTAAAGTTCTAGAGAGTGTATCTCCCACTTCCCTTCCTATCAGATAAAATGTGTCATTCTTTACACCTATAACTATGAAAGAATTTTCTTGAGTGATTTTCCACACTACATCAATAATGATTGTTCAATAACCATATTAATCAAATATTCATATTGAAATCATATTCTTTCAGAGACTTGAAATATATATGATTCCTTTCAACTCAATGACACTCTCAATATCCAATTAGATTTTCACATCTTCCTTCCCCATGATTTAAACAACTTCATCATCTAATATATTAACTCTCCCTAAGTTTTATGATACATAATTTATTATATCTACCTTCTCACTAGTGGCGTGTAAAAAATCACTAAAATTTATGATCCAAGACTAAATATTTGTAGTTGAGGTCTTAGTACCAACAGTTTATACCTTAGTTCCATGTATATTTTATGTATTGAATATTAATAATATATCTTATTATATATTTTTCATTGTTCTGCATAAATCTAATGTGATAATTTCCAAGATTATATGTCGTATTGATAAGGTCATATCAGTTCTCCTCTATAATGAGAACCTTGAAGTGATACGATGATATTATTAAATAATGTTCTATGGTTGGATAACATACTATGATGGGACACATAGTACATAGGTTATTATATGAATGTACTCATAAACATATGAATATTTTTCTCATGAAGTTCTTACTTGGTAATCTCCAAGATGGGAGATTAAGAGAAAAGACCCTCCAGTAAGATTTCTTCATGTTTTGGTTTCATTTCATTTTCATATATGCGAGCATGTGTAATGAACCTTATATTTTATGATTATCATTAATTCATGTCATGACTTGCGCACTTAGATTTTACGATTAAACCCATGATGCCATATCTTTAGGGAGAGGTAGGGTATGTTGGGTGTATCATGATTGACATGTCATTAATGGATAATTCAAGGAAGGATTTGTCCCTTCCATATTTATGAAAACTCATATCTCACCCCTTTGATTAGAATAGATCTATCACCCTAAATTCCATGGTCATGGTGTAATGATGTGTTTATTTCAAATACTCAAAGAAATGCATATCGGTCATATAGGTTGGCAACACATATGTTAATCCTTCTTGATGATATATTATAACAAAAAATATTATATTACAAAAAGATTATTTTTTATGTGGTTATTATCATTGCAACATTATGTTCTTTCTCTTGGGTTCCTTGACCCATTGTTAAATAATAATCTTGTACATTAGTAAATATCACCTAACTCTAACAAGAAAAAATCCTAGAGGGACACACTTTAACTATTACCGATGATATCAATTAAATTCTAAGTGAATTTATTTAATATAATAAATATTAATCTCAAGACTGAAAAATAATTTTGTACACATTTTATCGATCATAAATATTTTTTGGTGAATAAAATATTTATTTATGAATAAAATATTTATTTGGGTATTTAATAAATTTCAAGGATATTGAATGGACCAAGATCATGTCCAGTGGTGGATATTTATTTACAAGACGATAAATAATATTTAACATATGTGGCTATTGGCACGTGCAACAAAAATAATATTATCAATATTATTATTTTGTGGCATGGGTTTTATTAAGAATATGATATTGTTTTAAGGGCTACAATGAAATTAAAATATTTCTTAACCTAAAAACTTTTACTATATATAGTACTTTATGGATATTGTGTATTGTTAATCAAGAATGGAGAACTGTTTCACAAAAAAAATCTCTTTCGACTCCTCCTTCTCTCTCTCTTACAAGAAGGTGAAATGAAAGAGATATATCTTCAAGACTGGAGGACAAAAAATAAATAAAAACAACGCAAGATAGTCAATTTTTCACAATAGTACCCAGATATTGATTGGAAATGTGAGGAGATCAATGGAACATATGTGGATCAATACTAGAGGGATTCTATCCTTGAATCATCACAGCGTAATGAAGTCAATCCGAAAGGTTATTTTTGGATGATCAACAACCACGTCAAACAAATATCCTAAGTCAATGTATTTTCATTCTTCTGATCTAAATAAATTCAATATAAATTTAACATGAAATATCCTCTATTGGGGTTTTGGTAATCAAAATATTAAAAGAAATTTAAGTATTTTTACACTACCACATGCTCCTGTTATTCTCGAAACCCTCAAGTGGTATCAGAGCGGTCAAATTTTATATTTATAATTATTTATTGGACTGTTGATCTATACACAATCATGGTTGAATTTAATAATTTCATATTATTTGTTAGTTAATATGATTTGAATTACCAATTTATCAATATATTAATAATGCTTGATCAGTGTTTCATTTTCATAAAGCTCTAATAAAAAATGAATAATGACCTTAGATTCCATCGAGATGTGCCAAATTGTTTGCACATAAAACTGGGTTACACAATGTGTAGTCGGAGTACACATCGTGTACCCATGTGCACTATAACTAGATGTGTTGAGGGATACATGACATGATGCATAGTTAATTACACATGGTGCATTTATTTCACACCACTTGTAGAGCAGTCCATCTTGGCATATAGGATATTGGATTACACGGTGTGTAGCTAGTGTAAACATTATGTAGTCTTCATGGTCTAGAAGTATAAATCACCCAATATGTGTGGACATTATACATGTTCAAACCACATGAGACTAAAATCCTTGATAATTTATGATATATACGATGTGTTTGCGGTGCACAAACCATGTAGTTCATACTTTATTACATCCAAAATATACACTAATACATTCAACAAGAACATCGAAAGCACAACATAAGGGAAATATGGCATGTAGATTGCGTGTACATATTGTGTGATCCCACCATGATACACGCCAAAGACCGAGAAGAGTATCTTAGGCACATTACAAGTGTATACATGGCATGTAGTAGGAATATACATGATATTAAATCAGGCAGAGTCAACACACTAAACCCCCAGATGTGTAATACTGATATATGGAAACCATGGTATAGGATGAGTAGCTAGATAGTACACACCATGTAGTCTCCCAATTAATTTAAGAATAAAGAATTACATTAAATTAAAAAAATTAACATTAAAACCTTATTGATTTGATTTGAAAATTATGTGTTTGAAATTTTAATAGTGGTTTTAAAGAATTTAAATGATAAATTAATTTATTATAATAAATATGCAACTATTGGTTCTTATATTTATTTGTCATTAATGTATTTATAATAGTTATCTATCAGAGGATATGGATGGTTATTACTATAAAAGGGAATTAGTTAACTAATAAATGTAAGTGTGTTTATCTTAATAATAAAGAAAAAATAAGAAATTAATGTTATCCATTTACTTTTGTGTATAAAATGCATGTATGACTATTCATGAGCTTGACAAAGAACTGTGTATGTGATGGATATTTTAATTCAATTTATTGCAAGGGTTTTAAATTATTTAATATTAAATTAAATATGATGGCTTGAGATTCATCCCTCTATCCATTATTATATAGGGCATGCATGTCAATGGTTATTTATTTAATCCCACTTACACAATCCTTTGGTTCCCCTCACATATGTGTGAGTCATAAATACATGTAATCAATGGATTTTCCCAAGTAATGTGGAGTTGGTTCAATATGGAACCATTATGATGAAAATTCATGTGATACATAGGTGGAATGTTGTAACTCATGCCAAGACTGTAAATATGAGATCTTTCCTCTATGTAAATTGTTGATTTAATGTCTTCTCATTAAATCAACCATTATATAAGTTCTTTATTAGTTCATTTATTTATTTATTTGACTACTACAAAATAATCCTTTAACGGTGCTAGAAATAGCCTTTATCAGTGAAAAAAAAGCATAAACTACATTAGTAAGGTTAAAAGCCCAAGTCTTTTATCATTGCTGAAAAAGAAATGATAAAGGGGTCATTTATCAGTGCTTTTAGAAGTAGTTATAAAGGAATCCATTATCAGTGCATTTAAAAGTGGTGATAAATGAACCCTTTATCAATGATTTTAAAAGTGGTGATAAAGGATCACTTTACCAGAACTTTTATTTAGCGCCAGTAAAGGCACACTTTTTCAGCGCTTATAGAAGCATTGATGAAGTTCATATTTATCAGTGATTATAAAAGCACAAATAAATGAACTTTTATCATCACTGATATATGTTCTGTTAGAGTAGACCTTTATCAGTGCTTTTAAAAGCACTTATAAATGTGTCTTTTATCAGCACTTGTAGAATCACTAATAAAGGGGCATACTACAGTGTGTTGAAAGATCACATTGTAGCATCACTTCAATGTGTTGTAACAGCACACCATAGTACCAAAAACACACCATATATCAATAAAAACAAGTTCCAATACATAATTTAAATTAAAATAAATTTACAAATCAAATTAAAGAAAAAACACTTTATTATATACATTACAAACATTAGTTTATACAATTACATAAATAAAAATTATTATATACATTCAAAAACATCAATGTTCTTTTTTTATTTTAATCCCGGCCTTACTCATGCTATTGTTGAAAAAACCAACCCCTGCTCAAGAAAAATAGTGCACCAATATAACAAAACAATACTTTTGTGAGTAATAATATAAAAAAATAAATTAATTGAAATTGTTAATTTTACTAAAATCAATGTCAAATTTAAATAAAAAAGACACATGGAGCCATAAAAGACACACCACGGGTCAGATCGAGATTAGGATGATTCTTACTTGTCTCAAATGACATTTGGATCATTTTCCTAAAGTATCAAAACAATATGAATGTTTTTTCTAGGTTTTGAGTACTTCAGTTAACTTTTTTATGAAAATGTATTTTTAAACTAGAGACATAAAAATTTGACTCATTTTGATCACATATTGTATCAGTTTTATGTGAAAATAATTCATACACATCAAAAAAACTTATTTAATGTTTTCTTAAATTTTTATGAAAATATGAGCATGTTTTATTAGTTTTTAGTGAGTGACACTTTTTGAACTAAAATGTTGGTTTTAAACTAATAACAAACACTTTGAGTCATATCAGGCACAGCATGTATCATATTGAGGTGTGGATAATTCGTAAATGTAAAAATTACTTATGGAACATTATGATAAAGTATCAAAATAATACGAATGGGTTTTCATGGTTTTAATTAGTTAGATATCCATTTTAGTAAAATTGATGTCAATTTTAAATAAAAAGACACTCTTTTAGTCATACTTGTCACACTGGGTCGTATTGATGTGTGTCTAATTCCTAAAAGTCTAAAATGTATTATGGTTCTTTTTCCTAAATTATAAAAACAATCTAAATGTGTTTTATTAGTTTTGAGTATGTCAGATTTTTTTTACTAAAATGTCATTGTAAAATGGAAACATACACTTTTGACATATTCCAATCACATCATGTATTAGTTTGATGTGAAACTGATTCCTACAAGTTAAAAAAACTTATGAATCATTATCCTAAATTATTAAGAAAATGTGATCTATTTTGATCAATTTTCGGTGAGTTATACATTTTGAACTAAAATGTCAATTTTAAACTAATAATGGACACATTGAGTCATACTGGGAACATTGTGTATAGGATTGAGGTGAAGTTAATCCCTATATATAAAAAATGACATATGGACCCATTTTCTAATGTATCAAAAAAATATGAATGTGTTTTCTCAGTTTTTAGTAGGTCGGTTGTCCATTTTACTAAAATTGATGTCAATTTTAAATAAAAAGAAACACTTTTAGTCATATGGGTCACACCGTGGGTTGAATTGAGGTTTGGTTGATTCTTACACATATCCAATGACATATGGATCATTTACTAATGTATAAAAACAATATTAATGATTTTTCTTAGTTTTGAGTATGTTTGTTGTCTTGTTTACTAAAATGTAATTTTAAATTAGAAACACATACTTTTGACTCATTATGACCACATTTTGTATTGGATTGATGTGAAACTGATTCCTGCACATTAAAAATACTGAACAATTGGTGTCCTACATTATTATGAAAATCAAATAATGTTTTATTATTTTTCAAGTAGTGATAATTTTTTAACTAAAATGTCGATTTTAAACTGATAATGGGCACTTTGAGTCATACCAAGCACATCATGAATTAGATTGATGATTTGTTGATTCATACACATTAAAAATGAAATATGAATCATTTTCATAAAGTATCAAAATAATCCAAATGGGTTTGATCAGTTTTGAGTAGGTAAGATGTCCATTTTACAGAAAATGATGTCAATTTTAAATAGAAAGACATGATTTTAGTAATATCGGTCACACCATTGGTTGAATTGAGGTGTGTCTAATTCCTACACATCTCAAATATCTTATGGATTATTTTTCTTAATTATAAAAATAATCTGAATGTGTTTTCATGGTTTTGAGTATGTAAGTTTCCCTTTTTACTAAAATTAATGTTAATTTTAAATAGGAAGATGTATTTGGAGTCATATCAGTCACATCTATGATTGAGAAGAGACGGCGTCATTGCTCTTAATTTAAAGGAATGAAACATGGATAGAAATATTCTAAAATAAATAAACTCTAAAAGGAATAATTTAAATTATATCAATGTTCCATTATATAATTTGTTAGTAAAATAGATAAAGTATATCATAACATTACCTTTACATCTTTCAAAAGGGCTTCCTTCATTATAGTTTTTTCTTCTGAGGAATTGGTAACATCATCTTGTGTAGAAGAAATTTTCTACATGAGTTTTAAAACATTTAATTTAGATTGTGTTAATGTAGTATAGAACATATCATATTATGAGGAAAACATAATATATTAAAAAACACTTTTACCTTTTCATTGAACTCTCTTTCTTTTATTAATGTATTAAAGGATTTGGTTCCTCTATCTTGAATCCAAATCCTCTCTTTGCGGTACCCTCTAATGTACATGACATTTTCTACATTGGGACTAGCATGAATTGATTGTGATGTCCCAATGAAAGGGTCATCCTCGATTGAATTT
Organism: Viscum album; assembly: GCA_963277665.1. NCBI lineage: Eukaryota > Viridiplantae > Streptophyta > Magnoliopsida > Santalales > Viscaceae > Viscum > Viscum album. The sequence goes on from OY728127.1 coordinate 609,709,104, forward strand.
TCATCTGACTCGACATTTGTTTTAGTGACGAGTAGTACAATCGACCAATTATTGTTTGTTGGATTAGAAACATAAAATACTTGCACTACATGTTCTTCCATTTGGAACAGATAATATTTTCCCCTTCCACACTAAAATTAACCTTCATAATTCCCATTTCATAAACATTCACTCCATTGATAGTGTCAACCCATTTGTAATAGAAAAGAGGAACTTTAAATGTTCTATGGTAAAACTCGTATTTCTATTTGATAATGCCAAAATTTGACATATTTTAATAAATTGGATTACTATCCTTGGAACCAGATATGTGCATCACTTCAGCCACAATCATATCACCATTGTTTTGCATCATACTGAATTCATGGTTTTCTTTTGTATAGAATGTATAATTGATTAACAAACTAGTGTAAGATATAACATTTTCATTCGGTCCTCTGGATAACCATTTAAGTCATTCGGAAATTGAATTCATATTTTCAAATAACTCCAAATAAATTTGATCTCTGAAACATCCTATAAAATTTTGATTGTGTGTATTTGATATCCATACTTCAACCATTGATATATTCAAATATCTTATAATTTATTTGTGGGGTTCAATGTATGAATCAACATCTTAACTATTATGTAATATGTAAAGGTTTTCTTTCTCTCACTCTGTCAAGGTAATTGTAACAACATCTCTTCCAGAAATCTATTCGCTCGGAAGGCTTTCGATGTGATGAGACTTTGGGAGACAGATGCATTCAACATCTGATAGGTATTTGGTACAGAATTCAATATATTCTTCAAAAATATATCGTTCTACAATAAAACCTTCTGGACAACTTCAATTCTTGACATACCCTTTCAAAATAATTATATACTATTCAATGAGGTACACCAATATATAATGGATAGAACCATATAATTGGATCTCTCAAACCAAGTGAACCATTAGGTGGACCATTATATCAAAGAATTATAGTGGGAAGAATATATCTAATTCACATAATATTACTTTAATCTCTTTATTCATGATGGGAAACATCGTTGGGTCTACAACTTTACTACATATGGATTTGAACAAGAAGAAGTGTCTAGTTAATGAATGTTGTACATTTTGAGGTAGAATGCAACTGAAATATATATGAATTAAATCTGGCATCAAAACATAATAGTCATGTTATTTTAGTCCTTTTAGCATCAAATTTTTCAGTGGCACTAAATTCTTGATATTTTTTGAATACCCCTATGGAACTTTTACACTAGTAAGTAAAAAAGAAGTATTGCAGTTTTTCCTATCTGGATATATTGTAAGCTACTGGAGGAAGAAAATTTTTCCTTTTACCCTTCACCAGATTCAACTAATCCCTTATCCCCATTTCAATCAATCCAACCTAGCCTTGATTCTATCTTTCATTTTTTCTATGAGTGTTTAGCAATGTTCCAATAACATAATAAAATTCATTTTTTTTCTACATGAATTACATCAAGAAAATTTCTCCCATACAAAAAATTCCAATATGGTAATACAAAGAAAAATGATCTCTTATTCCAACCAAGTTTCACTCCATCCCCTACAATATTTGAAATTGTATAACTTCATTACGAGTGGAAATGTTGTGTATTTAGTACAACTGGTATACAATATTTTCTTGGTAAAACTATATAACTCCTCAAACAAATTTGGAAAATCACGAAGGTCATCTTCAATTTTCATTGTCATTTCTTCCTTCTGATCTCCACCATCATTTACAAAGGTATTCATATAATATGATCCATAAAGAACTGTATCATTCCAATTGGTGCCCACATTCAGTTTTCCCCAATTTTTAGTACAACAATTAATGTTGGATCCATTCCATAACAAATAAAATGTTCTTCCAACTCTAAAAAACTAATTTTTCTTTAATAACCAAAACATAAACACGGAAATAGGATTTTAGAAGGTCATCTGCATGCTCACTTGAAAACTTGATGAAATATTTAAATCCATATTTATAATTGTTTGTCAAATGATTAGAGTACATCCATTATAGATTCATATCCATATTATTGGGTTCATAAAATATTAATTTTTTAAAATATATAAATAAATATACATAATATATTCATTATCAATGGTGAATGTTATAGACAATTATAATAAGGTAAAATCAAAATTTCTTTATTTCATAGAATTTTAGTATGTTGAAGAAAATGGGTAATTGAATTTAAGAAAAGAATTACTAAAGTATGGTATGTGTTATTCTAAGAATTCATTAAAAGGTGAAAATTATAGACAAATTTCATCCTCATCAACACATCTCCTGGACATTTATCATTCCATTTTGTTGTTTGACAAATCCTTCATTTCTTGTGGACATGCACCTATGTTTCTTGAAATACTCTAAGTAGTAGACATGTATGGTATGACTAATGATCAGAGTAGTACAAGTAATATAAAAGATATGGAGGATGAGTTTCAAGAAAAAATTTGTAATAATAATTTTTTGGGAGATTAATCTGATGAGGATGACAATTGTCAATAAAAGAGATGGAGGATGAGTCTCTAGTAAAAAATTGCACTAATAATTGTTGTTTAACACACATAAAATCTTTCTTAAATCCCCTAAAAATGAAAATATAATATAGTAAATTAAGGAGTATTAAGAAATACAAATATGATAAACAAGAGTAATAAACTCTCATTCAATCAACTAGAAGATATAAAAATGTTTTGATAAAACATTTTAGTAAATAAATATTTATTTCATATGCGTGGATAGTAATCAGAGATTCCTAGGGGTGGAATGAATAAATGTATACCTAAAATGATTAATACCTAAAAATATTTTCTAATATATAGAATTTGATCATTTCTATTCTATTTTCTGGAACAAGTGATGTAGAAACCTATGAAATTATTACATTTAATATTCATGGTATATCAATTTTTGAAAACATATCAAGACTCTTAGGATGCAATATCACCAAAATGACCCATCCCAATGATTCTAGGGAGGTTTTCACATCAAATCTACCCATTTGAAGGATTATAGGGAGGCCATATAATAATCATTGACTCAGTTAAACATATATATTAATATAACCTGAAATTTATAATATACATAATTGAAAAAAATGCACATTTAAACATAATTTTTAATGAAAATAAATAAAATATATTCCAATTTCGAAATCTAGAGTCATAATTTGTGAATAAATAATTATAAAATCACCCTTACATTATAAGTTCTGAAAACACATATAAATAGGTAGAAATATATATATTTACATATATATATTTCTATATATATATTTTTATAAAATAAATCTAAATTGAAAAAAAATCTATATAACCCTTATGAAAAACATCACAACATTGTAAAATAAACATAGCCCCGTATTAATTTTGAAAATAGAGATCCATTGAGAACAAATAAATATGGTATCACCCTTACTAAAAATTCTTTTAAAAGAAAATAATACAGTTCTTAGCAAATAAAATCAGCTTCTATTGCTGATTAACACTATCACGATACTGAGAATTGGTTTGCTAAATAAATTTACTCATTTATTTAAGGTTTTTATATTCAAAACAAAATAGTTTCATAAAAATTTATTTTGTTTCTTTATCTGTAGACCAGAGGTGATTCTCTAAGATTTCAAAACAGTGAAAAAATTCAAATTACAGAGCATGCTAGTGTACAGATGTAGAAAATGAATAAAATTGATTTAAAACAACAATTTGAAGAGACCAAAATATTGGTAGTCAATCAATCAAAGGATCATAAAAAATCATTTTGTTCATAATCTAAAAGAAAAATATTATACAAACACCAATCCACAAATAATCACATCATCAAAGAAGAAATAAAAAATAAAACAAATAATACACAAAGAAAATCAGAAGGCCTACTCGCTAGGTTGAAGAAAATATGAGACCCTCTTTGAAAAACCTAACTACTACCAAACACCAGATGTTATATGAGATGTTTGAGAAAATAGATGCAGTCGAGTAGTGTTATTCGAGCTTTGATTCACTGAGGAGGAGCACTAGAAGTGGGTGGCTTCTACAGAAATCTTCTAATATCATGAGGGGTTTATAAATGGATAGATTTTTAAAAAAATCTAGACACTTTTATCAGTACTTACAAATAAAAATTGATAAAGAGTCCTTTTATCAGTGCTTAAGTAATATGTGCTGATAAAAGGAATATTTCTCAGTGGTTTTTTAGCGTTGATAAAGGTTAGTATTTATGAATGCTAAAAAAGCACTAATAAAATCCATCTTTATCGGTGCTAATGTTTTCGCATTGATAAATATTCATTTTATCATTTCTTTATTTAGTGATGATAAAACCTCATCTTTATTAGTGCAAAAAATTCACTAATAATGATTCATTTAGCAGCACTTATTACATAAGTGCTAATAAAGGATTTATTATTATAAATATAAATAAAAAAATTGTAAATATATTTATAATTAATAAATATATATAGATATAAATACATTAAATATAATCATTTTTAAATATATTTATTTATAATTATAGAAATATTTTTTAAAAATAATATTTATATCATTATATATATTTATATAATTTTACATATATATATTTAATAAATATATATAAATATAAATATAGTAAATATATTCATTATTTAAGTAAATTTATTATAAATATAAAAAAAATTAATTTATATAATTATTTATTTATATTTATATAAATACATTTAAAAATATTTATTTATATATAGTTATAAATATATAATTTCATCAATAAATTAATTATACATTTATAAATATTTTCATTTATAAATATTTTTTTTCAAATATTTTTTCAACATTATTAATGAATATCTAATTTTGTGTGCCTCCATATATGTTAAAAATAGATGAAATTGAAAAAATTAAAAATAAGTACACTTTAACAATATTGAAAAAATGGATAAGTTTTTTGTGTATGCATTGTATATAAAAATATATTAATTATGTATATGTGAAATCAATAGAACACTCATTTGATCTATGTTAAAATGAAAAATCAAACGACATTTAATGATATCTCCATTACACTATGCAATTAGTAAGTATTTTTAATTCATATTATTTTATAATTATAAACCATTATTCGATAAATATATGACTATTTAATGTAAAGCGCATAAATATTTTTTCAATATATAAATCATGTTTATATACAATAATATATATCATTATATTTAATTTATTAACATTCATGATCATAAATATCTAATTAAAATAATTTCTAATATTTAATAATGTATAATCAATTTATTAATTTTTATCAATAATTAATTAATTAATAAAAAAATTAATAATCTCATTTTTTTATTTTTTATTTATTCAATTATTTAATTTTATTTATTCATACATTTATCAGCACTAAAACAACACTAATAAAATAAATCCTTATCAGCACTAAAAATAAAGCACTGATAAAGGGTACCCACTATCAGTGCTAAAAATTAAGCACTAATATAGGGTACACTTTATCTGTGCTAAAAAATTGCTGGTAAATGTATACTTTATTATCAAAAAAACCACTAGTGAAAGGCTAAATTTATCAGTGCTTTATTTAGTTCTAAAAAATATGTTATTTATCAGCGCTTTTTTCTAGTGCTGATAAATACCAGTGTTGTTAAAGGTCTGTTTTGTAGTAGTTTTTCTTTCATCCTAGCCATTATTGATTTTATGGATGTAGGAATGTGATCACATAAATAAATTAATTATTCCACAAAGATAGAATTTAAATAAATGGATTATACAAAAATATTTTATCTAACAACGTTAATTGATTACGTAACATCCACGTAATATTGACAAGCCATTTAAATGGTAAAATACAATAAACTTTTTGCATAATTGATTAAAATCTATCAGTCTAATATTAAGTTAGACGAATCCATCCATTAATGATTGGGAATGAAACCATAGAACTAAATGTAGTACAAGGACAAATTCTGGACACTAACTTTTATAGGGGAGTTCTCATGAGGGTTTTGGGTTGACTTAACCAAACTTTTATTGAGTTTAATTACCAAAATTTGTTCAATAAAAACCTAGAGGAAAGTGTTGAGGAAATATAAGTCAGTATTTTTAGGATTTGGAAATCCACATAACAGATCAAGGAGTTACCAGCCTGTGGTTGGTAAGACTACCTACCTATTTAATTTCATGAGGTTTTCATGGACAATGTCTAGATCAATAATAAAAGTAATGTATATTCATGCCACTATAATGTCTTAAAAACTACAAACTTCATGTTCAATGGTGGGGGATATTGAGACTTGATAAAATAATCAGAGAATTAATAAAATCAACTAATTTTCTATTTCTCACAAATTTTGGATTTAAGAAAAAGTACTAATAATATACTCTTTTAATTATTTAATAAATTAAAAAATCAATATCCATACTATCCCTAAAATCAATATTGGAGAAAGATAACCTCCATCCTGGAAGTAATTTCTAGGAGTTATTTAGACACCTTTGGGTTTTGTTGTACCATGAAGGGAAATCTTACGAGCTAGAATCCTCACTACATGTTCCTCCTTCTAGGGAGCTGAGTGATGAATAGTTTCATATCTATTAAAAACATTTGTGTGACACAGTCGACATTCAATGTTTGATGCTTTCGTTTATGTCAAGTGAACTCATGATGTCTCATGAAATCATGGATGTATATAACTTACTTGAGCACCTCCATAGTCTTTACCAGGAGAGAGCTAGACAATAATGGTTTGAGATCTCCAAGACTCTTTTTCAGATAAATCTCAGAGTGGGTTCCCCATCTAGGCCTCACGTAGTCAAGCTCATTGTCTACATTGAGTGCCTACAAGTTCTAGGTTTTAAACTCCCTAAAGAATTGAGAATTGATCTCATTCTTGCATCACTCCCTCCAAGATTCTCCAAATTTATTGTAAATTTTAATATTAACAACATTGAGAAGTCGCTCTAGGGTTTACTTACACTCCTTTACCAAGTAGATAAGGATAAAAATTGTGAAAACTCATCTATCCTTATGGTGAACAATTGGAAATTCCAAGAGAAAATCCATAAGGCCAAGGCTTCTTCACAACAACCTTCTAAGAAGAATAAGGCCAAGGGGAAATATAGGGAACATTATTTTTTCTAATTTTCATTTGGAAAGCAATGGGAAACTGGAATAAAAACATCCCTCATCCAAGTAATTAAGGGAAAGATTCAGGTGCATTTATTGTTGAGGAAAATTTATCTATTTTTAGAAATTTGGTATTAGATACAGATTTTGGTACTCATGTACGTATTCAAATATAAGAAATAGGTAGATCCATTATGTATTAATAAGGAGAGGTATATCTATGATAATCCAATGAATCTAACTTACTATTATAGCTATCGGTGACTACTACCCCACATTTCCAAATGGGGTGATCTTGGTTTTGATGGATTCTTATTTTCTACCTACACTTACCAAAAAAATTATATTAGAATCCATGCTATATATAGATGTATTTATTTTTAACTTTTAGAGTAAATTTTTCTTCTTTTATAAAGATATAATTTTCAATGGTTAAGAACATTTAAAAACAGTATTTGTGTGTTGGATTACATGAACCAAGTAACAGAAATCAATAACCAGGTCACTTCACATGAGTCGTTCCACACCCAACATTAGAATTACTGACTAGGTCATGTAAATAAAAAACTATTGACTAAATTACATCAATATGGATATTTAGATTCGTTTGAACTAAAACCACATGGTGTATTTCGTGAAAGGTTACAAGGAAAAATGACCAAATCACTATTTAGGGTGAAAGGTTAAAGAGATAAAGAGCATCTTGAATATGTTCATACTGATCTGTGTGGACCATTTCCTTTTTAATTAAGAGGAAAGTACTCAGACTTCATAGATTTTACTGATTATTTTAGTATGGATATTTCTACTTAATGAGGTATAACTTGGATTCTTTTAATGAATTCAATGAATGTAAAAATGAAGTTTAAAACCATATTGGTAAGATGATTAAGAAACTATACTCAGACCATAGTAGAGAATATCTTAATCACAACTTCATTGATTATTTATGGGAGTTTGATATACTGTCTCAAATCACCCATCCTTGTATGCCTCAGTTGAATTGTGTAAGAGAAAGGAGGAACCATGCATTGTTGAACATAGTGAGATTAAGGATGAGTTATGTGAGTCTTCTATTATCCATTTTGGGATATTCATTACAAATAGTAGAATACATCCTAGATTGACTGTTAACTAAAGTAAAAATAACTATAATATTACAATTATATTATGTTGATTACATCTGCAAACATGTAACACAACACAAGGAATGAAATTACACTAAACACATAGGCCTAGAAACTTAACCCCGCGACCTGCCCCCCCCCCCCCTCAAACCCTTACCACCCCACCATCAATGATGGGGAAAATACCATATCAATTATATATTATAAATAAACCATTTTTTCTTACTTACATGTGTGGGGTGGTGAAGAATTTTTAAGGCCTATTCAGGTAACAAAATTGCACCCTGAGGAACAAATTGTATCTTTATAAGATATCTCAATGAAAAAAAGGGATACTTCCTATAAAATTCATTAGAAAAAATGGTTTTGGTTGACCAAAATCAAAATTTTCTTGAGAAGGATATTGTCTCTAAAAGAAATATAGGGAATGAGATAGACTTTGATGAAGTATAGTATCAAGATACAAAAGAGTTTGAAAAAAACCAATTCCACAAATCTCCATGGAAGAAGAAGTTGTTCTAGATAAAAAAGTACTATGTAGGGGTACTAGAGAGGTTAGAGAACCAGAACAGTATGGTTTTCAAGTAACTGGTGATAGTTACTTATTATTATTTGATAATAATGATCCTAAGACCTACATGGAAGTAGTAGGTGGAACATATGTTTCTTATTTGGAATAAGTCTTGAATTTTGAAATGGATTCCATGTACTAAAACTAATTTTGGATTTTGGTAGATCCTATTTTGGATGTAAATATTGTTTTTTATAAATGAGTATTCAAGATGAAACTATACATGGAAGGAAAATTTATATCTAATAAGGCACGAATGGTTATAAAAGGGTTTAAACAACATCAAGGCATTGACTATGAAAAAAACCTTTTCACCAGTTTCAATGATAAAATCCATTAGAATTATAATTTTTATTGTGCCTTAACATGACTATGATATTTGTAAAATGTATATAAAAACATAATTCTCTAATGGGATCTTTTATTATGATTTCTATATGATACAACCCGAATGTTTTTTGACTTTAAAAGATTCCAACAAGATATGAAAATTAAAAAAAAACATTTATAGATTAAAGAAATCATCTCTGTCTTGGAATTTTTTTTAAGAAGTCATATTGGAATTTGGTTTCATAAAGAATTATTGTGATCCTAGTGTATAAAAACAATTTAGTCAGAGTTCAGTCATTTTCATAATAGTATTTTTGATGACATATTACTCATTAGAAATAAATACTAATCTTACAATATATTAAGGAATGTTTGAATAAATGATTCTCTATGAAGGACTTAGGTGGTACAGAATATATTCATTGGATCAAGATTCACCGAGATAGATCCTAGAGACTGCTCAGCCTAAGTCAACATACATATATTGACAAGATACTAAAGATATTCAATATGAAACAATCCAAGAGGGGATTGTTTCCACTATAATATGGAATTCATCTTTCTAGAAAATGTGTCCTAAAACATGTGTGGAAAGAAATATAATGGAAATGATTTCATATGAATCAATTATTAGGTCATTCATGTATGTTATGATATATACTAGGATAGATGTCTCATATGCATTAAGTGAGGTAGGAATATATCAATCTGACCTAGGTGATCGGCATAGGATGGATGTCAGGAATATCTTTAAGTATATACGGTGTACTAAGGATATGTTCCATGTTAATGGAAGATATAAGGAACTGGTCATAAGAGGATATGTAGATGCTATATTCCAAACTAATCATGATGACATGAAGTTAGATACGGGATACGTCTTCACTTTTAATGGAGTTATTGTGATCTAGAAGAGCCCGAAGAAGGCTATGTTGACAGAATCTATAGTAGAGTATGAGTGTATTTAATATTCTAAGATTTATAAATAATCGATATGGATGTGAAACTTCATCCAAGATTTTGATGTCTTAATTGTAAATAAAAAACATTCCACACCTTACTATGATAATAATTCAGTGGTGGATCTCATAAAAGATTCAAGGGTGGATGAAGAACGTACTTTGGAAGTATAATCTCTTGAGGTATTTTTCTTAGAGAGGTGAGGTTTTAGTGAGTAGTATTTTCATGGAAAACAGAATGGAAGACCCCATTACTAATTCCTTAACTCAGTATAAACATGATTATCATGTGAGTTCTAGCTAACTAAAAGTCATATGCAGTTACCACTAGTTCAAGTTGGAGTTTTTTGAATTTTGTTCCCTAGGAAAAACTATTTTTACTTTTATTACATGTATATTTGATTTAGTGAATATTAATAAAACATATTATTATATATTTTTGGTTGTGATGTATGAATCTAATGTTATAATGTCCTAGAATATTTTTCTCATTGATAAGGTCATAACAGTTCCCTACTATGATAAGAACCTTGAAGTTGTATGATGATATTCTTATATAATGTTCTTTGGTTGTATGACATAATATGATGGGACTCATAGTAAATAGACTTCCAGGTGCTATTACTTATATATAGATAAGGATTATTCTCATGAAATTCGCACTTATTAATCTCTGAGATGGGAGATTATGGGAATAGACCCACTAGTTGGAATTCTAAATGTTTTATTTTCATTAGATATTTCTATCTACGAGCATGTGTATTGATCCTTAAAATTTAATATTATCGCTAATTAATTTCATGACTCAAACACTAAGATTTTATAGTGAAGATAGTGATGAAATATGTTTGCGGTGAGGTATGGTCCACTGAGCTCATCATGATTAACATGTCATTAATGGATAATTTGGGGAAAGATTTTTCCCTTCCGAATTTATGGAAGTTGTTATCTCAACCCTTTGATTGGAATAGAAATGCCACCCTAAATTTTAGGTTTGTGGTGTAACGATGTGTATATTTAAGATACTCAAAGAAGAATGTAATGAGCATATAGGATGGGGACATGGATGTTAAAACTTCTTGATGAGATATTATGACAAAAGGATTATATTACACAGTGATAATTCATATGTGGTTTTCATCATTGCAACATTAAGTTATTTCTTTTTGGTGCCTTAACACATTTCTATACATTAATCTTACACTTTAGTAAATCCTACCAAATGACAATGAGAAATAATCCTAGAGGGTCACACACTAAGTGTTACCGATGATCTTGATTTAATTTTAAGTGAATTTAATAAATAAAATAAATATTATTCTCCAAATTGAGGAATAATTTTATTCATGTTTTATCAATGGAAAATATTTATTGGTGATTAAAATATTTATTTTTTTATTCAATAAATTCCATGGAGTTAGAATGAACAAAAACCGTGTCCGATGATGGATATTAATTTTTAAGAAGATAAATAATATTTGTCATATGCACATGTTGGTATTGGCTGTAAAAAAATATTATTAATTTTTTTCAAGGGTTTATTATAAATATGATATTATTTTATGGTCTAACATGAATTAAAATATTTCTTAACCTAAACTCTGGCTCTATAAGTATTCTTTTATGGATATTATGTAGGTTTTATTGAAAATATATAACTATTACTTACAACGAATTCTATTTTGACTCCTCCTTCTCTCTCCCACTCATTAATGTGAAACATAAGAGAGATTCCTTCAAGGCCGAAGTACAAGCGATCAACACAAACACGAAAAGATAATATATTCATCGTGCTAATGCCCACAAATCAATTATTGTTGCATTGAAATCAAATAATCATGTGTGGATCACTGCTAGAGGGATTTTATCCTTGGATCCACACATTGTAATAAAGGAAATCCAAAAGGGTCTATTCAGACAACCAACATCCACATCGAAGAAAGGTCTTAAGAAATGGAATATTCTTTCTTCAGATATAAATAAAATAATTATAAATTTAATGTGTAATAACCTCTATCAGGGTTTCAGGTATCGAAATGTTAAAATAAATTTAAATATTTTTTCCACCACTGCACACTTCCATTATTCCTAGAACCTTAGGTTTTGAAACTAATAAGTGGATTTTCTCTACTCTATTCTATTGAATTCACTAGATTTAACACTTTAAAAGATGGTCTACTAGAATTTTCGTTTCTCTCATGGATTTTTTTCTTGATATGACCACTTTACCACAATGGTATCACATTAGGCCAAGTCTTGTAGATTTACCTCTACACCTCTCCCTTGACTTCCCACCCAAATTCCTTTGACTTCTTATATTATGTGAATGAACTATTCCATATTCATTCAATGCATTACTAGAATATGTAAAAGTCTCCATCCTCTATATCTCTTTATTTAGAATAAAGTTATGAATATCATTTAATATCAAGTCACCTTTCCCACTAGAGTTACTTTTCATTATTAACATTTCCTCTCATGGCTCCAGTAATGATAAAAAAATAGTAATATCTCTCGCAAATCATCTATAAATGTTAACCTCTAACACCAAAGTTGGATTTTGGTATCATCATGTTGAATAGTTGTTGCATTACGCACACCTTGTGTATTATTGTAGGCTTATCATAAAAATCTACCATGGATGATTTTCAATTCCATATTGAATTATTTTACCATATGTTTAGAGCCTCATTTTAGGATAATTTTATCCTCACAACCCTTAATGCATTCATATATTTCTATTCTCATTCATCTTTCTCCATTTTCATTGGCTTCTTACTCCATTTTTGTCTACTTATCACATTTGAAAGGAATTTCCAAATATTTCTTGATGAGATAGTCCTCTATATATATATTCTAGTAGATAAAATCCTTCCAATAATTTTTTTTATCCATACCTTACTTCCTTTTTAAATTATCCCTTTCGAGTATAATAAATCCTAATTAACCAAAAAATGTTATATCATGTGAGAATGTTACCTGAGTTGTTATAGAGTAAACCACCAATCCTATGAGATCCTCTTGTATTGTACTAATACCAATTGTTGAGAATTCCATCATAATTTCAAACACCATAAATTCAAAATAGAAAGACCACACTAGTAGGAAATATCACCGATATAAATTCTCTAAAAATTCATTGTACCAAAACTTTGAAGAAAAAATTCTTCACTCAAATCACCTTATTGAATCCAATGAACACTAAATCCCTATTTTCTCTAACTCAAAAAAAATGCACAAATGAGTGGAATTAAAATACACGTTTGTTTTATGTGGTTTGGATTTTCATCTAATATCTATAAGAGAAGAAATTTTGGCTTTAATTTCATCAGATGTATATAGTGAAAATTGTTGTGAAAAATCAATTGTGTAGATCACAAACTCATTCCAAAGAACAAAGCATCAAAAAAGTAGTCCTGACCCATTTATATAGAGTGTCCCACTTGGTCATCTAGTTTCACTGGCCTCCTATAATCATGTTCATCCATTCATTTCATTGTGCAGCTTTTAGTTCCTTGTAGCATCCATCAGATTTACTATCAATCACATATTTAAAAATAGTGTAACCTACGCCTCATTCCATTACCACAAAATATGTTATAGTGATTCAAATGTAAACACCCCTTCCATCCTTTGATTGAACCATCTTCTTGAATTTATGATGAGCTGAATACCATGCTAATATCCATCAGAATATCACAAAATTCCAAAAACCTCATTACCACCTAGTTGAAGACTATTGTCCTTGCTCTGACAAAGATAAAGGGTTCCATAAAGTCTCTCCTTTGAGTGAACTACCCTTAGAAGTAGAAGATATTTCTAAATCCTAATATATCCCATGTTCCCCTAAATTGTTCACTAATATCCATGTTTGATCCAAAAAATCCCCACACGGGTGTTTCATGAATGGACCCCACCCCATGCCAATCCCAATTTACACATTCCAGAAACCATTCTATAAAACCAAAGCATCTCCACTGTATTTTTTCAAAATATATTTTTAAATAAATTTATTTATATTTATCTTTTGATAGGATTTATCAATAGAATTCATTTTTAATGAAAACAAGCATTTAACTATCAAGTCAAAGTCCTACAAGTTCCAGAAAATGATTAGTGGGAGAGAATTCATATACATTTAACTAGTTCATCCAACACAAACCAAGGATATGTGGAGATGGAGAAGGGTCGCCCAAAAATCATCTCTGAAAGAAACTGGTTTTAGATTCCTCATAGGAAGAATAAAAATAAGGGTTTTCCTAGGAAGTAATTGGGTCAAAAATGAATTTATTCCACAGGTGATTTCCCTTCATGGAGTACACCTCTCTGTTAGAACTTAGCAACCATTTCAGCCATCATAAAATCACTGAAATTGGCACCACAACCTAGTGGATCCCACTATATCTATTTCACCCTTGACCACACCCCTCCCCCATAGGTACCCACTATGTTGTAGGATTATTCCCTCAGCCATTTCCAGTCATCCCCAACTTGGACCATGGTGTGGTGTATCCTCCCTTTTTGTTTCCACCCCACTAGTGTGAGACTAACCACGCCTTAGCATGGCCACCATACCCGCATCTATGGTGTGTTAGACCTCATGTTTCCCACTAGTGGACTCCCCATACATCAAGCCTAACAAAATAGATGGCTCCATGGAATGGTGGTATCTTCATGAAGTATCCAGATCACTAAACCCATAATGCTAAAATGCACAGGACCACGGTCAACACCATGGCATGGTGAATCCCAAAGAACCCAAAAATACAATTTTCCACCAAACAAGATTCCAACACCTCCCAAAGCCAGTAAAAATCATATTATAATATAATATACACAAAAAAAACATAGATATATGTCTGAAAAAAAGGGTGTCACAATAACCCAAAAAAATAAAACTAGGAGCTATAAGTGGTATCCCACAATACAATATAAAAAAATTAAATTAGAAGTTTAAATGATCTAGAAATATACATGGAATTGGTCCATAAAAACAAAAAAAAATAACTGATCCATGGACCCAAAATAATAAGAATAATCAAAATCTATTATGTATTAATAAATGCATCCAACTAAAATTGGTCACCATTACTCCACAACCCAGTGGAGTCCTATTCAGATACACAGACACTCTGCTAGTATATAAACCATTCAAGAAACTGCCTTCATCTACATTCATGTGTTGGAATGGTGTAGTCTGATCTATTTTGGAATTGGGAAGATGTGGTACTATAGTAGTGCAAACTTGGGTGACCGTAGAACTATAGCACAGTAGACTTACTATGTGGTTGGAGGAATGGTGCGTCTTCTTCTTTATTATCTCATTCGATCGAGGGTTTCTATGTGTGAAACTATAAAAATTTCCTTGTAATTTGGTTCGTGAAATTAGTGAAGTTTTCAGACTCTCCATAGACATTGGGATCATTTATCAAACCACATGAATCTTTGGGTCTTGTGATCTTCTTCTATAATTTTTTTGTTTTACTATCTTTTCTTCATATGAAAACCTATTTTGTCACTCTGAATCCCAGCATTTTCACAATATCATGACATAGTAATAATATAAGTTAAAATGTATGTGCAATGAAGTTCCTATGATGGGTGTGAGTATAAAAACCCGATAAGATTCACCAAGTAGTTGGGGTATGGCCTAATAGATAAGACACCTATAATCTTACATCAAGCCCAGGATAAATTCCATGGGCCATAAATATTTTGGGTTTTGTTCATGGTTAGATGAGAGTAAAGGAACGACACTGGATGGTGGAGGAAGGCCCATGGAGGGGGTTCTTGAT
This sequence comes from Viscum album, assembly GCA_963277665.1. Lineage (NCBI taxonomy): Eukaryota > Viridiplantae > Streptophyta > Magnoliopsida > Santalales > Viscaceae > Viscum > Viscum album. The sequence continues at coordinate 609,725,001 of OY728127.1, forward strand.
GAAGGGAACCTTGATTAATATAGGAAGGGAACTCAGAGGAGGAAGGGGTTCTTGATGTTGATAGAATCGAAAAATGATGTTTGAACCTCAGCCATAGTAAGTCAAAGACAAATTGGCAGTGGCAAGGAGTCAACATCGGTGGTAGACTAGCGGTGGGCCTCGATGTCATGCCAGATAGCAATGGGTTGGTTCGATAGTGCACTATGTTATGATAAATATGAGAACGTTGTAGGGTATTGGTGAACATGGTGGTGGAAATGGGCCATGCTCAGGCAGGATGAAGGTAGGCCCGATCTATAGGTGTAGGCCCAGATGAGGAATATCAAAGCATAAGGCAACCAACAATAGGGATATCTGGATTGGTAATAGTGAGAGGGTATGTATTTCATCATTGATATAGGGAAACATACATTTCTACCTAGGAAAATTCTTGTTATTTAGTTCTACAAGGGTGGTATCTTTGGATCATAATGTGAAATAATGAGCTAGGGATGGGTTGTTTTGTGCGTCTGTCCCTTGGGCCTCAATTTATATACCATTCCATGTGCCTCTATGCCAACAGGTGATGTAGAAGGGTTTCCTCTCAACCCATTTTAAAAAAGAGAGAGATGGGTTCTAAAAAATAATAAAAAAGGCCTTTATGCTTTAAGAAATAAGAACCACCAAAAGTCCTCATCTCCATTATATTTGTATAATCAGGTGATTTCATGTGTGACTGGATATGGCATTTATAGTTGTAATTAATCTGATAAAAATATATAAATATTCATAACATGACAAATATAAAACAGTATTAATCATAGAAAAATAACACTCTTACACCACCATGGGAATAGATAATGAAATTAATTACTTAACATCGTCTATAGAATATAAATAGTGTACTTTTTCACCACCAGAAGATTTATACAAAAATTACCAAATCATAACTCCAAAACCACCTAGGGGATACAAAAAATATTTTGGTATAAGCTTATAATCATATCAAAAGAAGCTACACATCCTTGAGTCAATGTCATGTAGTACAATAACCCAAAAACATTATGTTAAGGCACCTCACCACCCATATCAACATGAGTTATGGTACCTTTTTACACATCCCATTATTCAACATATACACTACAGGAATCAATGAAAAATATATTTTCTATATAGAAACCTATAATATACATACTTAGAAATGACATGGTAAATCTATATAGAATAATGATAGGTATTTATATATCGATATGTTAAATAATGAACTAACCATGAGGTAGAAGAAATCATAGTTGTTCAATGACAATACATACTATACTTTCCAAATGACATGATAAAATATACAAAGGAATAATAAAATATATTGGAATGTATTTGAAAAAATTTCCCAATCTAGGACACACCCCACCACATAAACTACTCCATAAGTAAGTACTAAAATTAATTGTCGAGGAATCATATATCTAGATAAACCATGTCAACTCCACCTAGCCCATTTTTTCAAATAAAACTGCTTTAATGTGTTTAGTGGGAACCCAAAAATACAAGGGGTTTAAGCCTTATAAACCATGACAAGCCCGAAAATTTATCTTCAAATACCTATAAACCATAATTTTATTGAAATATAAACAAAAAATGGATAAATTCAAATAATTAATGAATCCAAACCTCTGATAAATTCCTAAAATTGGGACATTATTAACTCCATTTCCATCACTATTGTCATCCTCACCATGGAAATCAACAGAACGATACCTCTTTTGAGGCCATATTTTCATCTAGAAAGATCACATTCCCAAGGAACACCATCAAGAATAGAATAAAAAGAGATTACATTAACATAGAGAAAAAATCAAAGAAACTAAATAACATCTACAACATGACTAAGAATATAATCAATACAATCATGGAGTCACTATAGATGAAAACCACCATCATCTGTGTCAAAGTCTATCCCTATAGAAGGAATCGATCTCCTTAAGGGTTCCACTACTGGGAACCCTTCATATTAGAAAAAACCCCACATTCATAAGGTAATCCAACAAGAGATAGTGACAAGAGGATTCCAATTCCTCCTCCTTAATTAGAATCCACTCCTCTATCTAAATACCTAAGGTCATCAAAAAATGAAAAACTAAAAATTTAGATAAATTCCATTGTTGGTGATTATAATGATGACCACCACCACTCAAAGACTTGGAATATTTATATATCATAACACAAAAGGAAAATACTAAAACATATCAATCAGGGATCTTTCATTGATGGGATTATAATCACATCACAAACTAAATTAGTGAAGAATCAAGATATGTGGACAGAAATGAAGTTCTCTAATAACATAAGTGATAAGGCCAAGGGATGAATAAAGGAAACTGTCTGTTGAAAAAAATATAGGATTCACATCAAGAGAAAATGTTTACAGATGAAGAAAATATGGGAAAAAAGAACGAGGATAAGATCATATTACATAATCATTTATGTGTTTTGAGAGAAATATCTATTTCCATGGAGATTAAAAACCACATCTCTAATTTGGAATTAGAATCATAAGGAGATAATCAGAGTTTCATACTCAAAAACCCAATATTTAATAAGATAATAAAGAATATGGGGAAATGTTATACCAACATTACAGTAAGTCCATTGTGAAATAGTGTTGCAACCACCCAATTATCCATTGATATAGTACCATATTCACCCAATTCCAAGATGTTATAGTGTCGATGTAAATAAATCCATGGAGATACGGTAACATTGTCTCCAAATTTCGAGATGAAATAGTGCCCTTTCTATGTCACCTGGTCTGCTCTACAATAGTGCCATGTCAATGTCCATACTATTATAGTTCCCTATTGGTGTCGCCTATAAGTACTACTATAGTGAATAATCATTTTTATAGATCCCAAAATATGTATTGGGGGCATTTTGACACCAAACCCCTATAGCAGGGACATGCATCCCCATGAAACCCCTAGAGACCTCGTTGTGGAGGTCAAACCATGGAGTTTAGCCTTGTGTATAGTCTGGGCCACTAACATTAAGCCCAATTTCATCCAAAAATATCATCCTACACCATTCCAACACATCCACCAGGAGAGAGGAGACCGAATATAAGAAAGGTAAAATTTTAATTAGCACAAAATTATAAAAAACATGAGGGAAATTACCCCATGGAGAAACTAAGCACTGAGGGTATAAATGACAATAATTAAGGGAGAAGAAAAACCATGATATTCAAGAGAGGATGAAAGTAGTGATAAGAAACCATTTTAACAGGTAGAAAACCATAGTGGCATTCAAGTTGGTGAAGAAAACCAGATGATTCTAGGACCATTCAGTCCTCTCTGGCTGACTGCGTCAACTCATCTAAAATCTTATAAGGTATTTTTGAAAATCATTCCACTAATAATCCACATAGTTTAGAATGAGATTATAACATTACCTAAATATCTATGTTTTAAAAATTACCCTTAAAGGGGGAATATTATATGGGAAGATATCTTAATCCTATGATCAAATTCCAACCATGGGAAAACTGCATAAGTATTCAAAAAAACACGCACACATTTATTAGGTAATTATCACCTTGTAAACCCTCAGACCTTATTGAGAGTGAACTAGTTTAAATTATTTCCAAATTTTATGTTTCCTTAATTTTTATGCCATTTAAGTGTTTATAGAGAGATGGTTTGGTCTTGTAATTTTTTTAAGAGTTGGATTCCTGAAATTATGAATAAAGTAAGTTGTGGGTTGGAGCATACAGTTAGCTCATGTTTGGTGCTAACTGTACTTGCAATTGTGTATAAGGGTGAACGATTAGTGTATGGATACTCAAACCATGAATATCATCAGTGGAGGTCATAAAAAACCTATAATTATTTGTATGTGTTATTCGCATGTTAGACACATGGTTTACCTAACTATGTGGGATAACCACGTGGCATTTTATTCCTAAAATAGTGGGAACTACATGGTTTGGAAAAGTGTGAGGTTGTAGTGTGTCCAAAAAAAAATTTAAATGTGATTTTAGCTAAATTCCCATTGAATTTTTTAATACCCAAACCCCCTATTTCTCCCCCTTTTTTTGACCATCAACTTCCCATGTGTGTATTTTCCCTTCATATTCTTCCTTAAGTGATTTCAATCACAAATATTGTCAAAATCAAGTGTTTCTCAACCATATGGGGAGCTATAAGTGAGTATTGTAAGATATCAATTTATCTATGAGGTATGGATTCTATTATTTTCTGTATAAATCCTTTATATAAATATATAAAGGAATTCCTAATGAGTTCAGGTAGGTTTCAGGAGCATTCAGGCTCAACATAGGATCCAGAGTTGCAGTTTATGGAGAAAAGGACAGAGGCTCACAGTCGGTGCTTGGTTAGAAGTAACCATGAGGATAAACCATGCAGCCCAAAATTGAAGAGAATGATTAGTTTAACTAATCAAGGGATGTTTAATTCTCCTAAAAATTTAAAATAAATTGAAGGTGTAAGTTTCATAGTGCGTGCATAGTTAATACTAACTATATGCCTAGGTTGTGCAGGGTATGCTTTTGGGACATGCCAAATGCATCATTTCCAGACAATTTTTCCAACTCTACACCTGGGTCATGGAGTGAATAGGCTTGGAATAGTTACAAATGCCTAGTTTTCACATAGATTTTCTAACCAGTTTCATGAAATTTGCAAGGTATTGGTGTTTAGGTTGTGTTCCATGCATGATTGGCACTTGGTTTGGCCAACTGTGTGACAAAACCGTCCACCCCTTTAAAAAACATAAAATTTCTATTTTTTCACCATACCTTTGACCTTATTTCACCCATTTATTATTCCCATTTTATGCACAATAGTTGTTCAAGCTCCCACTTGGCTCTCCTCCTAGACCTTGTGAGATCTCCTCCACCTGGACTTAGAATAGAATGTCATCGGTCATGTTTAATCACCCTCAATAATTCTACGAGTCCTCTTTATTCTTTTCATAGTTTCTTTAATATTAATTGATTTTATATTCATGAGAGATATTATGACCTATTTTAGGTTGTCTTTCTAGTTTCTCTAACTTCTCTCATTCTATCTCAAATCTACTATTTTCCCAAAAAGTTTGGGTGTTTATTTTATGTTTATGTTTTTCCACATGATGGACATTTCGGTCATTTCCCCTATAATTTATAATCCCCTAAATTAATTGTTGAAACTTGATTCTAGAAAATCTATGAGACCTTTATGACCATTTGTAGGTCAAAAAACTCAACCCAAATCACCACATAAGGTGGGATCGATTAAATGCTTATAAATTTTCTTCTCGACTTGTGACTAAACCACCCCTTGGGTGTGTTGAAATTTTCCTTTTTCATTGGAAGTTGTGAATCAGTTTAATGAATTGTAATATAGACTATAATTTCACTTAACACATTTTCTCACTTGTAAGTGATTTGATTAAATGATAAAACTAAGTTGTGAAAAGGCATGGATGGTTCTTATGGATTTCTAGTTTACCAATAATTAAATGGATTATTGATTGAAATGAGATGTGATATGGAAACTAGTTTAAACTTGGACCCTTTTATTCTATATTAGTTGTATGTCCTTTATAAATGTATGTAATTGATAAATGGAAATGGAGACATTCCTAGGCTATGTTTTGTGACACGACATGGATGTTATTACATTATGCTAAACCTCTATATTGGACATGGCACTCCTTATTGTTTATTTACTATATTGGATGTAGAACTCCTTAATGTTTATTTGGAATTATTGGACATGATGCTCCACTCTCTTATTGTTAAGGATGTTGGACATGAAGATTCATACCATTATTTTTTAAGCAATTAGACATGGCACACCACATAATTGATTGGGATTGTTGGATGTTCCATTCTATGTCCCTAGTTTGAATGTCTTGGTTTACCTACAACTATTAAGTCAATAATGTCATGGGACTTGTTGATCCCTTATAGGATTACCATTATGTAGGGGCACCTAGGTTATGTACCTCAGGTCCCAGTCTATATTACATAAATATTAAATACTTAAGGACATTTTGTCTTACGCGAAAGAAAGTTGTATCAGATGGGTATCCTGTGAGGAACCTAAGCCAACATGGTTATTGTTTATTTTGATTACTACTTTTTTATTTATTACATGAACAATGATTCGTGATATATTCACAAACTAAATAGTACTAGACACCATCAGTGGTGGCCTACATATTTTTACTCCCACCCTATTCATTCTTTTGTTGGGTACTCTAATAGACTTCTTGGATAAAGGTAGGGATAAAGGGAAACACCTAGTTATGGACTCTTGATTTCTATACTAGGATGAAATACATGAGAAGAGGATTGAGCTAGTTCACTTGATGATAGTTTAGATTGTTGAAATAGTGGGTTCCCTAGACCCAACTATGTAGTACTTTTGATTATCGTATCATGTGTACAGTTAGATATGCATGATGATATCTTACCATTATAGTGGAGACTTTTCTGCATCCACTATAATAATGGTAATGTACAAAGGTTAATTTTCATGTCAAGGGGTTATAGCAGATCCCAGACTGTAATGAGAACCTCGAGATACAATGACATTGATCTTAAATATATGTTCTATAGTCTAGATACATCTTACTGACTGGAAACAGAAGATGTATGACTATCAGGTGCTGGGGTCTTATAAGCATTTAGACTTCTTCTCATGAATTTCTCACTTTGTGATATCTAGTAATGAGATTATGAGTACAGACCCGTCAATAGGAACACCACATGTTTTGGGTTTCATTGGTTGTTCTTATCTATGGACATGTGTATTGTTCTCCTGACTTGAGACCATTACCAATGTATATCATTTAATTACGTACTTTGATGCAAGGAGAAAAACATGGAATTAATGTCATGGCAAGGTATTTTGTGTTGAGTGCATCGTTGGTGGTATGATGTTGGTTGAATGGTCAAGAAAGGATTTGTCACTTCCAAGTTTAGAAAGTTTTATATCTCAGGCCTGGTTGATCAGGATGGTGCTGCCTTCATAAGTCTTTGGCCAAAGCAGTAGAAAGGCAAATCCATCTGGTTAGATCAACAAATAATAAAGCAAGATAAGGACGATGACACAAGAGTGTGTCCTACTTTATGAGATATCAAATGACAAAGAGACTATAGTACACAGTCAGTTTTCGTAGGATTGTAGTCGTCGCAATGACTATCATTATCTCTTTAGGATCCATGACGGGTTGCTAGACCCCACTCTTGGTCTGTGAATTTTATTCACTACTATTGAGATAAGGGCCTAGAGGGTCACACATAACAGCGTATTCAAGAATCCGCACCTATTCAGTTGAATAGGTATATGGACATAGTGGTCCCCGCCACGGGGTCCGAGCATTGTCCAAGTTTTCGATCACCAAAAGAATTAAATAAATTAATTAATATTCAAGTTATGAATATTTGGGATTGAATTTATTTAATGTATTTATGAGTTCAGTAAATACGAGAAAATATTAATCGAACGAATATTATTTTAATATTCAAGGTTCGTTTAATATTAAGTGGGACAGCGAGTTGAGTTAAATGGCTCGGTTTTATCACATAATATATTTTATATATATATATATTACAAGTATGTGATAAAATAATAAATAATATTGATGTAGTTATAAGTCGTCATAGTTATTTATTTAGAGAACGTTGATATTAACGGGGGTCGGGGAACCCTACCGGGTATTTATCAACATCTCTATAAATAAGAGATGAGGATCTCTCTCTTGGGTGTGCAATTCACTATTCATTCATTTGTATGGAATGAAAGTTGAGAGCATCTCTCTCCTCCCGCTTCTTAGAGAGAGAATCACTCGATCCAAGATGCTTGGATCGTGATCTCTCTTCTGCATCGAAGGATTCATGATGCGGTTATTTTTGGGACATCGATAGCATCTTCGGATCACTGCACTAGCACCCGAAGTTCGACGTTCGGCGTTCCTGTGGATTTTTGGAGAGCGTGTGGACGATCTAGAGGGATCCTACTTTGGATCCTTCAACCGACGATCACAATCGTCTAGTAGCAGTCAACTGCGCCTTTGGATTTGTAATGGGTACGTTTCTATTTTAATTTTGTGCTCTCAATAATCTATGTGAGATCCTCGGACCTCTACGGGGCTCGGATCTTCGGCGATGCCAAGTATCGTCGTTCTGCTGATGAAAAATTTTAAAATCCCCGGACCACCGGCTTCCGCTGCGGGCCTCAGAAACCTTACAGTGGTATCAGAGCGAGTCGCGTAGATTTTCTGAGCCAAATAAAATTAATTTTCATGAAATTGAGTAGAGGATTTAAAATAGGTCACAACCGTTCAAACCATGATACAATCCAATTTCGAATGACAAAGATATGGTCATTCAAATTTTTCAGAATGGATCGTGTTTTGTTTTTGAACAAGGGTATTAAAATTTTAATATAATTATAATTATTATAATTTATATTATTCTTATAATATTATAATTATAATAATAAGATTATAATAATAATAAAATTATTATATTAAAATAATTTTTATTATTATTATATCTAAAGTCTAAAATAGACTTTAGAAAATTTAAAGGAAGACCCCAAAGGGGGTCTTCGGGCGTGAAACAAGACCCTTGGGTCTTGCTGTTAAAAAAACAAAAAACAAACATGGGGCATGGGTCTTCCCCGTGGAAGAGAACACAAAAAAAATGGGGGGGGGGGGTCTGCTCCGTATGGAAACAGAAAACCAGCAAAAAAATGAAACTTGCAGGGGTCCGAACGGACCCCCTAATCTCCTCCCCACATGGAGCATGCAGCGACGTACCCCTCCGCTGGCACCGCTCCCTCCAGGTCGCCGCCCTCCACCTCCGCAGCAACCTGACCCCATGCAGGCCGGCCGCCGAACCACTCCTACCTCACGCCGGACCCCGCTCCACGCCTGCTCCCCTGTGCGCCCAGCACACCTCCACCCAGAGCCACATAGGGCTCCTCCCGGACGGCGCACCTCCACACTCAAGTGTGGACCCCTGTGCACCCAACTCCTACCTCCTGTGCACCCGCCTCCTTAGAAGCCACCGGATGCCCCTCTGCCTGGTCTTCCCCGCACGCTGGCTGCCCAGCCTGCACCCAGGTCGCCTGCCCCTCTCCCGGCGGACTAGACCCCAGCCAAACCCCCTACTAGTCTTCCTCCGTGGGCCAGCGCCGCCGCTCGTCCATGACTCATCCTGTACCGAGGGCCCCTGCTTGGCCTGCTCCCTAGATCTGTGCCTGAACCCGCCGCACGGCCATCATCCAGTCTAGCCAAACACCCCCCCAGAGCTCCAGCAGCGGCTTTGGCCACTTCCCAGGGTGTCCAGTCCTGGTCGTTCACTGCTACCTAGCCTCCGCGAGCAGACCGCGGTCTTCTCTCGACCGCGTGCTGCAAATTGGACCACCCCGCGCAGCCGGTTCCCTAGCACGCATCCCCCGCACTCTACTGAGAGAGGCGTTGCCTCTAGCAGCGGTAGACAACGCAGCGGCACCACCCCAGGAGCACCCTGGCCAAGGTTACCTAGCCGCCGCTCGGTCCTCCTAGCATGCAGGTAACCACTCAGGTTATTTTAAATCAATTAATTTAATTAATTAATTTAATTAATTTAATTAATTAATATATTAATTATTGTGAAATAAATTTTAATAACCGATTAGAATTAATTTAATTTAGATATTAAATTAAATTAATTAATTTAATTTTATGTATTAAAATTAAATTAATTAAAGGACCGTTAGTTAATTAAATTAATTGAATTTAGTAATTCATTTAATTTAATTATATATCCCTCATACTTATTTATGCATTTTAAAATTTATCGCGCAATATATTGTACATGTCTTCTTGTCTTAAGCATCGACCTATGTATGTATGCTTTTAAATTATTTATTTAATTAATTATTTTAAACTGCGTGCGATGTGTGTAATTAATTAAATGATGGTCTACGCATCGTCTTTGTTTTTGGTTAAAATGTATAAGGGTCTATGTGCCCAATTTACCTGAAGTAAATTTATTCATGAGTCCCCCTCACCTGCACGTGAGTACCTTTGTACTTCAGACGAAGATAATGAGCGGCGTTGACCCCACCAAGATGAGACGGAGCACATTAATCAAGATGATGAAAGATTACACGTGGACCCCACCAATACAGGGCGACGTTCCAGATGCGAGGCAAACATATATGACAAGGAAAGTTGCATCAAGAGTCAATAATATGACTCAGGTATGATGCACTTAGGTCATTTAAATGCTCAAGACCAGTCGGGTAGTAGTATGACCTTTATGAATTTATTAATTATTTTATGCATTTTAAAACAGCGGGAAAATACATAAAATAATAAATAATAAAATTCATAAAGAAGTGACGTTTGATTTCTATTGATGTTCAGTTGTGAGTGAGACAATGTAGATGAACAAGATTAATATAAATTGATTACATTCGTCGAGAGAGAAAACCAATAAAACCCTCAAAGAAAATATTAAGTCACAAACAGCCTTCCATCATTCAAGTTTGAACAAAACCGGGTGTTCGAGGTGCCGTTTCATGCCTCAGCTGAGGGTGCCTCTTACTAATGGGGATTTCTTATTTGTGTGGTGGGTCGACTTAACTAAAATTTCAGTAAATATATAGCCTTATCTAGATTATTGTAATTTTAGAGGCAATCATTGAGTAAATCATTAAATGATTTCTGAAGCTGGGACTTCACTCAACAGATCAAGGAACCGCGAGTTAATGCGGTTGGATAGTCAAAAGCCTACCTTGGACCCTCCGAGTAGTGGCGTAGCCCTAGCTTGTAGACTATGAGGGAGGTTCAGGGATCCTTTCCATTAGAATACTCAAGAGTATTCTGATTCTAGTACATATGGTTCCTATAAATCGAAGAATTAGTGGGAGACATTTAATGTAATGTCAGATTAGGTAATCACATAAAAGTACAATCTGATAAAGTATATTTGTAGATAATGGTAAAAATACCATAACAAAACTGCGATAAACATTGGACAAAGTTAATTTCTAAACAAGCACAAAATTCCAAGTGTAGTATAAGCGCTTCCTCACATTACTACAATAATGGAAATTCAAGGTGCCTATGTCCCAACCTGTTAAGCCACCTCAAGAATCGAGGGTGTAAAACAGCTTATAGGAGACTCATGATTAAAGCATATGATGGTTCAGTCATAATTCTATCATCAAATTCTGATGTTAGTTGTGGTCGCTACATCAAGACTTGAATGATGATCACATGTAGTCTCATCTCCAAGATCCTTTCGAGGAGAAAGTGAAGTAATATTTGAATGTGATGATTGCACTCGGATTGTGTAAATTGAAAGACAATTCACAATATTTCATGTCATCCCGTTATTATACCTTTTACACCCAATTACTCTAGTTTCGTTTAAAGGTACAAATGAACGGTATAGAGTAGGCGCTTCATTACCTTTAAGGTAACATTCGACAAGTAATAAGAATATTAGAGATAACACCATATTTTATTCTTATGGCGAATAAATTGAATGACAAGGTGAAAATACTTATGGAAAGTTACGAAAAAGGCACCTTCGTCATGTCCTTCAAAGAAAAGTGGTTGGTTAGTTAACAGAAGGTTATTTTCATCACATAATGAAATGAATTCATGGAATATTAAGAACTGAAATACAAGAAACAAGTAACCGCTTCTCGTTCAGTTTATATTCATCAAATAAAATTATTGTTTTCTAGAATACTTATTGGGTATTAAAATAAAATATGCTTTTCACATATATGTATACAATAACCAAGTAAGTAGAGAAACATTACTATAAGTAAAGTGTCTTCTCCAAGTCAGCAGTGAGAAACACATAACTTCTAATTTCCAAGTGATTGATTCAAATTGAACAAGATGTGGAGTATAACCTAAAAACATTTATCTCATGTGCCCATTTGTACATGATGGGACATTATTCCATGTTTTGGAATGAATTTTGTTTGTGGTAACATACTCAACAAATAGTTCACTGCTATTTGAATCAATGGTAATACATGATAAATATAAAATGTAAGACCTACCCAGTTGTGGTAATGTGATTCTTTGTCAAGTAAAACTAAAAGCAGATTTCATCAATATACCAAGTATGGTATTTTGGCTCGGCATAGCTAAAAACCTATGGTATAATTGACATCTTTAGTTTAGACAAAGAAACCTTTATAAATAAAGGTATGCCACAAAGCTTTCTGAGGTTAGTTCAACAAGACAGTGTGAACTATTCCAAAGAAAGAAAGAGGTAAAGATACTTCGTAAGTTTCCTTTAAGTCATTAAGGAATAGTGAAGTATAGGTTTGGTAAAAAGATATGAGTTGCTTCTAATTGGTAGGCCGAAGAATATCTTGACCAAATAATCATCGATCATGATAATGTAGCGTGGAGTAATTCCTAAACGCATGTTACCTTATCTACATCGCCGTATTGATGTTCATAAGGAGGATCGATGACAAGTCTTACATATTAACATTTATCAACAAAATGTAGCGTGGATCAATTACTAAACTCACATTTTATACATCAAAGTTATGATGTAAGTTGTATCAATGTTACAACCTACAAAAAATTCCATTATATTTCATGATGTTCTTTGCAAATAATGGCTTAAACCCATAACCAATATGCCAACTAAAATGAAAAATGGATATCATACGAGTCATATTATGATGGAAAACCCATTATGTTATAGGACGTGTTTAGATGCAAAGGGTTTGTTAGGATTTAAACAAACATGCATCAAGTTAAACACGTTGTGCATCTAAGGTAATTATCCAAACAGTTTCTTAAGATATTACCTAAATCGCTAAGATAGAAAAGATGTAGTCAAGTATTAGACTACATTTCTATACAAGGGTGCAAATATCTATTAGAGATAGTGGGAGTTGAATTGACTTGGACTTAGTCAATTCTCGGGATGCACAAATGGTTGGCATAGGGAACAAGTTCCACAAGTACATGTGGAATAGGAACGTTCCAGAGACCCATATTGTGTAGGAAGAATGAAACCATGGTGATGGTTTTATATTCACCATGGTCGGTGATATATTATTCATTGAGAATAATAAATCCTACAAGTAATCAGTATATGGAAACAAGCTAAGATTGACAAGATCAACTAAAATTCAATAATGGATTCCATATATTAAATTGAAAAAGGGGATTATAAATTGAATACTGCAATGGGTATTCAAATGAAATGATACATGGATGGTACAAGTATGGTACCAATAAGGCTCGATTGGTTATACCAAGTTGGTTTGCCTAAATCTATTAGAATTTTACTTGTCATAGACAAACTTCTAAGATCCTTTTATTGTTCATTGGATGTCAGGATCATCTTTTGTGGAAGGTGTATATACGACGCAACCAGAAAGAGATGATGACATCAAATGATTCCAATAAGGGTTGAAAGTTACTAAAATCCAATTCTGGATTAAAGTAAGCAACAAGATCATAGAGCATTTATTATAAATGAATCTTTTCCTTGTGTCTACAAAAGGTTAGTGGGAGCGCCAATGTTTTCCAAGTGAAATATGTTCGGCAACATATGGAAAACAAAATTTGATCTTACAGTTAGATAAGATCAGGTTAAAAGCAATTCTCCAATGATTGACTTCAAGTAGAAACCTAAGTTCTAGGGAACAGGATCCACTGAGGTAGATCCAAAGGTTTCTTGGTCCTAGTCAATCGTATATAGAGTGACATTGTATTGAAAAATACAAGTTGGAACAATTCAAGTTAAGAATTGTTGCCTATGTCAAATGGCTTAATCTCTCCAGGTTAAGATGTTCGGAGCATGTGTAGAGATTAAAGTTGTTAATTGTTATCATATGATTTTGAAATGGATCAATCACATATTCCATAATATGTACAATAATTGATACTGTCAGGATATAATAGGCAGATATCAATTATATCCAGGAGCACTGCAAGTGATGCAGTCAGAACTATCATTTTGTACTTCGGCAATTACAAATGATATGTACCTGGAATATGGAGAGGAATGTATACTAGTTATGGTGGGACACAAACTAGTAATCCTTAGATCAATTTGATCTAGTATCACAGTTAGGAAAAGGAGATGAGTGAGTCAATCTCATAAAATCTTTTGGTAGCCATAACTACAAATACCGAGTATGTTGCAGCTTCTAAGGCAGCTAAGAAGAAGTTATAAATCGTAACTACGTGTTCCAGTTCTTGGATTCACACCTAGTGAGAAAATTATTATCATAATGATAATTATGGTATTCTTACTATCCAAGTTTTCAAGTTATGAAAATAGAAAAAAGTAATATACTCAGGGATACCCTATCTTGAGAAGTTTTACTCAATCATATGAGGTCGTATATAGCAGATATGCCATGTGGAAAAAACATGGAAGGCCCAGCAGTTAAAGCCAATACTCAGCAGAAGCATGATATTTATCATGTGAGTATCTAGCAAGATTAGTTATCAAGTTGGCTCTAGTGCAAGTGGGAGTGTTGAAATAGTGGGTGCCCTAGACCCAACTATGTAGTACTTTTGATTACCATATCATGTGTACAGTTAGATATGCATGATGATATCTTACCATTATAGTGAAAACTTTTCTGCATCCACTATAATAATGGTAATGTCCAAAGGTTAATTGTTGTGTCGAGAGGTTATAGCAGATCCCATGCTATAATGAGAACCTAGAGATACAATGACATTGATCTTAAATATATGTTATATAGTCTAGATACATCTTAATGACTAGACACAGTAGATGTATGACTATCAGGTGTTGGGGGCTCATAAGCATTGAGAATTATTCTCATGAAGTTTACACTTGGTGATCTTTAGTAATGAGATCATGAGGACAGACTCGTCAATAGGAACACCACATGTTTTGGGTGTCATTGGTTGTTCCTATCTACGGACATGTGTATTGGTCTCCTGACTTGAGACCATTACCAATGTATATCATTTAATTGCGTACTTTGATTCAAGGAGAAAACCATGGTATTAATGTCGTGGCAAGGTAGTTTTTGTTGAGTGCGTCGTTGGTGGTATGGCGTTGGTTGAATGGTCAAGAAAGGATTTGTCGCTTCCAAGTTTAGGAAGTTGTATATCTCAGGCCTGGTTGATCAGGATGGTGCCGCCTTCATAAGTCTTTGGCCAAAGTAGTAGAAAGGAAAATTCATCCTGTTATATCAACAAATAATAAATCAAGATAAAGATGATGACACAAGAGTGTGTCCTGCTTTATGAGATATCAAATGAAAAAGAGACTATAGTACATAGTCAAAGTTTGTAGGATGGTAGTCATCACAATGACTATCCTTATCTCTTTAGGGGCCATGACAGGTTGCTAGACCCCACTCTTGGTCTTTGAATTATATTAACTACTATTGAGATAAGGGCATGTAGGGTCACACACAATAGCGTATTCAAGAATCCACACCTATTCAGTTGAATAGGTATATGGACATAGTGGAGCCCGCCACTGGGTCCGAGCGTTGTCCAAGTTGTCGATCACCAAAAGAATTAAATAAATTCATTAATATTCAAGTTATGAATATTTGGGATTGAATTTATTTAATGTATTTACGAGTTCAGTAAATACGAGAAAATATTAATCGAACGAATATTATTTCAATATTCATGGTTCGTTTAATATTAAGCGGGACAACGAGTCGAGTTAAATGAATCATTTTTATCACATAATATTATATATATATATATATATATTACAAGTATGTGATAAAATAATAAATAATATTGACGTAGTTATAAGTCGTCATAGTTATTTATTTAGAGAACGTTGATATTAACGAGGGTCGGGGAACCCTACCGGGTATTTATCAACATCTCTATAAATAAGAGATGAGGCTCTCTCTCTTAGGTGTTCAATTAACTATTCATTCATTTTCATGGAATGAAAGTTGAGAGCCTCTCTCTCCTCCCGCTTCTTAGAGAGAGAAGCACTCGATCCAAGATGCTCGAATCTTGATCTCTCTTCTACATCGAAGGCTTCTCGATGCGGTGATCGTCAGGACGTTGAGAGCATCGTCGGATCATTGTGCTAGCACCTGGAGTTCGAGGATTGGCATTCCTGTGGATTTTTTGAGCGCGTGTGGACGATCTACAGGGATCCTACTTTGGATCCTTCAAGCAACGATCACCATCGGCTAGTAGCAGTCGACCGCGCCTTTGGATTTAAAATGGGTACATTTCCATTTTAATTTTGTGCTCTCAATAATCTAAGAGAGATCATTGGACCTCTCCGGGGCACAGATCGTCGGTGACGACAAGTACCATCGTTCTGCCGATGAAATTTTTTAAAATCCCCGGTCTACCAGCTTCCACTGCGGGCCTTAGAAACCATACAGTGGTATCAGATAAAGTCGCGTATATTTTATAAGCCAAATAAAATTAATTTACATGAAATTGAGTAGAGGGTTTAAAATCGGTCACAACCATTCAAACTGTGATACAATCTGATTTCAAACGACAAAGATATGTTCATTCGAATTTTTCGGAATGGATCGCGTTTTGTTTTTAAACAAGGGTATTAAAATACTTAAAGAATTTGTAGCATTCATTAATTTCAAACTATTTTAAATTGATGTAATGTGTTCTTTCCTTAATGGATATGTTCAATAGGAAGTTTATGTTGAACAACCACCTAGTTTTGAAAATAAAACACATCCATAACATGTTTATAAACTTAACAAATCACTATATGGACTTAAATAAGACCCTGGAGCTTTGTATGATAGTTTAACTATGTTTTTGTTACAAAATAATTTTGTTAAGAGAGTTGTGGATCTAAAAAATTTTATAAAATATGTTAATAAAAACATAATGATTGTAAAAATATATATTTATGAAATTATATTTGGTTCAACTCAAAAATATTTAACATATTCTTTTTCGAATCTTACAATGTTTGAGTTTTAAATGAGTATAATGGGTGAGTTAACATGTTTTCTTGGTTTTTAAATATCAAAACAACCAGAAGACACTTTTATATTCCAAAATAAGTATATAAAAGATTTAAATAAGAGATTTAGTTATGAAAATACTAAAAATATTATTACTCTCATTATTACTCTCATTGGTACCTCCAATACTTTATTTTGTGATGTGGTTGGGAAATCAATTGATCATAACTCCTTTAGAGGTATGATTGGGATATTACTTTATTAAATTTCTATTCATTTGGACTTAATGTTTTCAGTATGTTTATGTTTTGGATATCAAGCTAATCCAAAAGAATCCCATCCTAAATCTGTAATAAAATATTTTGTCATCTGCAGGTAACTGTGGATTTAGGATTATTCTATTCTTCTAGAAATGTGTTTTAGCTGAGAAAATTTCAGATTCTAATTTTGGTGGATGTATAATGGATAAAAAAATATCTAGAAATTTTCATTAAATAATTGATTCTTTAGTTTCTTGGTCATTAAAGAAAAAACACTCACTAATATATTCCACTACTTAAGAATAATATGTGGTAGTTGGAATTTTTTTTGGTCATGTGTTGTGGATGCAACACACACTCACTGACTATGGAATGAGTTTTACTAAAACTCCAATTTTTTGTAATAAAAAAAGTTCCATGACCTTAAGTATAAACTAGGAATATCACTCAAATAATAAGAAAATAGATATTAGAAATCACTTACTTTAGGGTCACATGCTTAATTGATATATAATTTTACAATTCATTGGAACACAAGAACAACTTTCTGATATTTTTACTAAACCCCTTAGTTTTGATAGATTTGATTGAATTAAACAATATCTAGGAATGATAAATGTTTAGTTATATTTCATATATACTTTTTGTATCAGTATCCTTATAATAATGAAATAATTTTCATAAGGGGATTACATATGTTTCTGTTTTTCTAAAAAAAACTAACATTTTTTTCAATTTTTTATCATAATGACTTTTTGGAACTAAAAAAAATATTTTTAAAAAATATTTTTATCATAATGAGTTTTTTTTTATAAATAAATCATAATTAATCTTCATTATAAATGTATCATAATCATGTTTTATAATAATTTTTTGTTTTTTAAACTATCCTAATGAGTTTTCATTACAAAAATCTAGATGAATAGGTTACTAATACCGATGAAACTTTCTACTCTAAAATGTACCCTTCTATTATTTTACATTTTACACTAATCATTTACATTAGTTTACTATTTTTTCAACTAATTATTCCTTTAGTTTCATTAAATTTATTTTTTTAAAATTTTAAAAGATTTTTTTCTCTATTTGGAATGATTCTCTCTCTGATAAAAGGTTTTAAAACTTTGAGATTTCAAATTTATCATTAAAACTTTTTTTCAATTAAATCTTTACTATCAGATATATTAATTTTTAATATGAGCTATTGAATGATTTTTGGAATAAAATATGATGTTTCTCTACACCTGTATAAATATGGGACACCCCCTGTTCAACATTGGTTTTAATAGATTTTGTTCACAAACTCCCACAACCCCTCAAAGTCGTCAATATGATTATTTTAGCATTTTCCCATTTGACCGGAACTAAAATTTGTATGATGGAATCAAAGGAATATTATATGAAAAGGTAAGTATTCAAGGAAATTTTATTTGAAATAAAGTGGTTTGAAAAGTATAATTCTACTCTCAAAAGGATAATTTCTTTACAAGGATGGAAGGATGTATGTGTAGAAAAACCGGAAAAGGATTTTGATTTGTTATATCCTGAAATTATAATAGATTTTTATTCATATATTAAATTTATTATATATTATGGTAAGGAAAAAAGGAATCTTTCACATTGTTTTGGAATAAATATAACTTATCTTATAAAATATTTGCATATTTAGTTGGATTTCCTTTAAGAGAATACACATATTTACTATCGCAAAAACATACTGATAAGCTTGGATCTTTCTGGAAAAAAAGCTCAAAGCCTCTTTTTTTCCATATTATGAGAAAGTAGGGATTTTTTCATATTTTATCCAATAATAGAGTAGCAACTTTGTGGATGAAAGGGTATATAATACCCAGGAATGGTGATAGAGATACATTCAAAGTATCTAATATCTTTGTTTTAGACTATCTGATAAATATAAAATAAATAAATTTGGTGAAATTTTTTTCATTACCAAGTAATCTATAAAAATTCAATCATGTAAGTCAAATAATAGAATGTTTCAATCCTTTATCAATAAATTGTATGTAAAGGTTCTGGAAATTTTCAAAATTGAAAAAAAAAAGACTTATTCTGTGAGGGAGAAAGTATTATTCATTGGTGAAGATATAATTTCTATAATGAAATTATTTTTTGATTCAAAGTCAAATAAATTTGTTGAAAAGATTGATAATGCTCATATTGATTCCCAACCTTCAAAGACAATTGATGTTGTTGAAAAAAAGAAAATAAATTTTGGTTTTCCCCACCGAAGAAATAAAAGAATGAAAAGAGAATGTCCGATGATAAATTCAAAAATATAATGAAACATAAGTCTCAAAATAAAATAGCGGATCCTAAGTTTTCTATTGATCCTATTTAGGTAAAATATTTAAAAATTCAGGCACTATAATAGTTAGAATAATAAATAAGAGAAATAAACAAAAGAATATTCTTTCAGAAGAAAGATTTTGTAAATGTTTGTTGATATATATTGAAAAGTATTATAAGAATCATGTATTTCTGATTACTCATATAGATCAATCAATCCATGTTACTATACCCAAGTATCTTGAAACCTTACTCATTCCTACAATAGACCCACCATTGGTTGATAAGGGAAAAGAAAAACGGGTTGTTAAAGAATATTTCCTTTTCATTCCTCAAAAATAATTGGTATCTAAATCAGTTATATATGGATTTTTATGAATAGATAGACAATTAGAAGAAGACCTTCAGAAAGAGGTTGATGAATATGTCATAAAATAAGTCGAAGAATAATTTTAAGAATAAGTAGAAGAAGAAGTTAAAGTGGAATCAGAAAAAAGAAAAATAGGCAGAAGTTTATAAGGAAAAGTATAAAACTACTGAAGAATCAGAGGAAATAAAATTATCATAACCTTTTTCATCCTCATCAATTTAAATTCACAATCTTATAAGGATGAAAATTTGAAAGTTACTGAGGAAGAAAAATTATCAATATAAAAAGAGGAAGAGTCACCCTTTGAAGAAAAATAATAAAACCAACAATCAAATATCAAAACTGATGATAAGGTAGAATAAAAAAAGATCTTGATGTTATAAATTTTCAGAGGAAAAAAATTCAAGAAAAATATCTAGATAATGTTTCAAAGAAAGTGGAAAAGAAATTGAAATCACTTGATGATAGATCTAGGAGACAAAAACCTACATAGGTTGAGCTTAATCAATTGGAAACTGAAGCTATGGTTATTCAAAATAGATTTGATATATTTTTCTTACCTTGAAATGGTTATGTGGTTAGATTACTTATCTATCTATTATTGAGGAAATATGTAAGTTAATATAAAAACCATTGAATGAGAAATTTGAATCACTAAATTTTTTTACTGAATTAGTGATTCAAATTGAGGATGATTTGAAATTCTATCAAGAAATGTTTAATACAAAAAAATATTCCAAAAATAAAATGGTTAATTGGTCAAATCAATTCGATAGTGAATTAAGAGGGAATGATGATCAGTTCATGGAAATGAAAACTCTTACTCTTAAAATGGTAGAATACTTCAACAGGTTATCCTCAGATGTTTCGGACGGGGTAAAGTTCATGGAAGATTTTAGAGATAAAAATTATTGATTGTATAGTGGAAGTAGATGTTTTGAAAGAAATGATTCTAGATATGGATTTGTAGATGAGAAGAATAAAAGAGTGTGAAAATGAATTACTCAATGTGAGGGGTGAGAATAAAGATTTTTCTAGGGAGTTTAAAATGTTGAAGACTCAAGCCTATAAGTATGAAGTGATGAAATAAATAATTGGAAAGGTTGAGAAGGATCGAGAGGAGTTCAAGAATATGAATACTTTTGTGAAGAAGTTGATAAATAAAGAATTAATACTTTTACTTTTGAACTCTAAATGTATTTTTATCAAATAGTTTAATCATTGATGAATGTTATTATCTTTTCATATAATATTTTTGTGAATTCCTTCTAAAAATTTTGGTTGTTTGTTTTCTTTTATTATTTATTAGATGATTATATAGTTCACAAATATTTTTTTTGTATGTTATATCTTCTAACATTTCAGAAAAATATGGTCACTTTCTCATTCATTTTTAAAATTAAAAATGGGGAGATATTTTAATGAGTTTAATAAAAGGAGAGATATTATCCTATGGGGGAGAAGTAATAACTAAGGGGGATAAGTATTCTTAAGGGGGATAAATTTTACTTCTTTCCATCATATCATGAAATATTTATAAACTCATGGGTAATTATAAAGAATATTTTCCAATTATCTTAAAAGAAAAGAGGACTATATGATTTAAAAGTTATTATTTTTTATTTAAATTTTCTGTTTTGTGCTTCCCATAAGGGGGATTATTGAGTCAAATGTTTTATTTCATTCTTTTTTATTCCTTTGGTTTTGGAAATCATAAACACTATCTTAAAACTATGGTTAAAATCTTTTTATGTCTCAAGTTTTTTAGTATGTTTATGTAGAAAACATTACATTATTCCTAACATATAAATAATTATAAATAATTAAAATTTTAAACTTATCATTATTCAATACAATCCATCATAACAAGGATGATTCTGATTCATCATACTGACCTTTATTATGACTAGTGGTTAGACTTTTGTCTTTTTTAACAAACTAACAAAATTCATGACCAATAGATTGATACAAACACTAATACATTAGACTAAAGCTTGTAATGTTTTTCATATTAACAAATGATAAGGAAGTACATCGAACTATCCTATGTTTATAATCAGAATATCTAGACATTTTCTATTATAAGGAATAAAATTTAGTATTTTAATGGTGATAAACAAAAATTACATAAGACATTCAGTTATACATGAGCTATCAAGTTCCAGTTGTTTATTTACTTTGAAAAAAACTAATAAATATGACCGTTGGAGAATTTTAAGTAAATATATGTTCATTAAAAGAGCATGGAGCTGATACATTTTGCAACTCAAGTCTCCTAACTATTTCTTAGTGGGAACATCTTATTCCTAGTCTTTGTAATACTTTATAGAGTTTTCAATCTAAGGAATCCTTGTCTGGGTTGTTTCTTTCAGAATATTTTCTTTTGTATTCTATGTGAGATCATTATAATGGTTGAGGGATTGTCATGATAGGAAGACAGTGAAATTGATCCCTCGGATTAAGGTCTTCTGGGGCTAGAAAGATAAAATCTGATCATCATATCAAGGGATTATGAGTATTGGAAGATATAGTTTATTCTGATCATTGTATTGTGGGTTTTCCTAGTAAGGAAACACAGTTTTTATAGTAAGTATAAAATTGTGGATACCTTTAGTTAGGGTTTCTGACTACCTTTACTTTTGATGTTAAAAGAGTGAATTATTTTAATATAGATTTTAAATCATTCATACTTTTACTAGATGTTCAATTGTTTTACTGTACATGTCTTTATTCTGTTTTACATATTATAATAGAAAGTTGGTTTTATAAATTTTTATTATCTTTTGTTTTATTAGTGTATTAGTGATAATAATTAAAAATAATCTGATATAATCAAACAATCTATAACACTGATTCATATACTCTGATAATTGAATGAATTTTGGGTCTGATCTTTTCACTTTAAGAGGTATTCTATTTTTTTAGATTATATTTGTTAGACTAAAATTCACCCCCCCCCCTTGTAATTCATCTTAAGCTCTTATGATCCAATAATAGTATATATAACATACCAGCATAGTCTTTTATTATTAGTCAACAACCTATTAAATACAAGGAAGTGCGCCTAAGATCATATAATACCACTGATTCAGACACTACTGAGTGGTCTCAAGCTGGGGATGTTACACACCTAAAAAAATACAACCTTATCCTATAAATCATTTTCATAATGACACACAACTTGTTATACATCCAATAATAATTTTATTTAACCAACAATATTTTAATATAAATAGATGACATGGACTACCATAAATGAAGGAAACTTAAATGAACATCTAAATAAGAATTCAATATGAATAAAATTGTTAGGATTTATAATACATATGAAAAGTATAATATAGTTATTTATTTACACAAGAGGATTGAAATTCAAACACTGAATCAATTTATGCTTGTACACTAAAAAAATTTGAGAGAAAAAAAAATTAAATGTCAAGGGTAACCCTACGACATACTAAAAAAATAAAATACAATAAATATAGTAAAATACAATAAAAGGGGGTAGATTATGAAAAAATAACATATCATACTCTTTTTATTCACATTAAAAGAACTTCCCCATCTATTTATCCCATGTCTCTCATTTGGATACCATTTTCATCATACAATGTCATTACTTAGGTTTCCCCTATCCATAGTAAGAGTCGTAACATAGTAAATAATTGAAGAGGAATAGATGATTCATTTAGAATAATTACATTGTGATCGAACCATTCCTTTTCCTTTAGCTATGCCCTGCCATTACATTGCGACAAATTTAAACTCTCCACCAATGGTTAAGGTTCATTTCATGAATTATAATTCATTAAGGTTGTTAATAGAAAAATATTTCTCTTTTAACTATAATAGGGAATCCATAAAACATGTTTAACAATAAATCAAAAATATATTAAATAATATAAACATAATCAAAAACCAATTTAATTTTATTATAATTCCACATAATTAAATAAATATGTGAAGTTTTTAGTGATGAATATGAATAAAATAGGCTTATTGATAAAAAATATATAAATATAATAATTTTTATGAATGGTATCACGTAATCTAGGAATAGTTAAACATATTCATATAATATTTTCGTAGGTTATAATTTAATTTAACATTTAAAGTAATTTGTGAAAACTTTATATTTACTTATTTCTCATTATGTATTTCTACAAAAAAAACATTTTGATTTAAATAACAAAAATAGTAATCCAAAACACTCATATAAACTTCCCTCCAAAAATCCCCGCATAGAGAGAGAGAGATAGAAAGTGAGAGAGAGAGAAAACCCCTAAATTTTATAGCCTATAAAATTAGTAAATACTCCCAAAATCAATAAAATAATTAAATGTATTTTCTATACAACCCCTTCCTCAAAATTATGATCAATGGTGTATCCCTCTATCCAATCCTATTCAATATAGAACACATAAAATATTATTATGAATATATTTCACCATGTTATAGAGCTCTGGTGAAATCCATCATTAAATACCAAACCTAGTAGATGGAAATCAAATAAGATAATGAAAGATGAAATAGTGTAAATATGAATTGTGTTGCCTCAAATTTCGAAACCAAAAGTACCTCACACTCTTAGTTTATGGAGAGAAAGGGAGGAGAGATATGGGTAATGTTTCCCTCTTATAATGTAGACTGAAAAATAAACCTCTGAGGGGGTTGTTTTAAAATAAGGTAACATAATGATCAAGATTCCCCCACATAAAGTAAACTAATTCAACATCATCAAGTACCCGGTGGATCTTTAAGGATAACTGGATTCCTAGAGAATTATTGGAATCCAATTGAACTCATAATGGAAAATATAATGGGTCATAACCTTTATCCAACTCACTGGGTACACAAAGTGTTAGAGTTGGTGTCCTGAGAAACAACTGTTTATACTTTGATTACATGAATGTACACTTATTATATATTGTTCATTGTTCTACATGACTATAATATAATAATGTCCTGGAATATTTGTTGTATTAATAAGGTCATGGAATATCTCCACTATGATGAGAACCTTGAAATTCTATAATAATATTCTTAAATAAAGTTATACATTTGGATGAAATACTATGATAGGACACATATTATACACACCATCATGTGCGAGTTCTCGTAAGAAGATAAGACTTTCTCTCTCATGGAGTTCGCACTTGGTAATCTCCAATATGGGGGATTATGAGAACAAACCTGCCAGTAGTAATTCTTCATGTCTTGGTTTCATCATACATTTCTATCTACGATCGTGTGTAATGTTCCTTAGACTGGAAGATTACTTTTAACTCGTGTCATGACTCGTGCACTTAGATTTGCTGATCAAAACCATCACGAAGACAGTTGCTGGGAAGTAAGGTACGTTGGGTGTGTCACAAATGACATGTTGTTAATGGATAAGTCGAGGAAGGATTTGTCTCTTCCATATTTATGGAAGTAGATATCTCAGGCCTTTTGATTGAAATAGAACTGTTGCCCAAATTCCATGGCCATGGTGTCACGACGAGTTTATTTCTGGAATTCAAAGAATGACGGATGAAGCATATAGGTTTATGTGTAACATCCCAAGGTTTTCTAAAAATAAATTGAAAATGCTTGAAATTTTGTTTAAGGGATATCCTTTAAACATAATTTTATTTCTTCTATGTTTTTAATTTCAAGAAACAGTCATCTACAATTGTGTTCAGTATGTTATTTAGAGTCTGATGAAACAAACTTGTTTTTTGGTGAATAGTAACATACCCTTATGAATAGTAATATGACCTCATGAATAGTAAATAATATTATTATTTTATTTTCCCAAGGCAATAGGATAATGGGATCTTAATTAATTTTTCATTGTCACATAAAACTAATTGCACTTCAATATTGTTATTTTTCGAATTAACTGTGACCTTATTTAAAAATTAAATTAATAATATTTAGAAATTTATTTTTGAAAAATGGAGTTCATTTTTGAATTCTACATGTCGAAAAATGGTTGGGGTAAATTTTTGGTATTTTTCTGAAACTCTTGAATTTTCGGTGAATAGTGAAATACGATAAAATACCGTATAATCAATTTATCAGTAAAAATGCACTATTTATGACATAATAAGTGATTAAAGGACACTTGATTCAAAATCACATGATATTATCACTATTTAGGTCCACTTTATTTGAGATTATTCATAGTCTTGATAAAAATATTATAATAATGATTAAAATAATCTAAAATACCTCCCCTCCTCCACTATAAATACCAACCTCACTCCCCTCTTCCTCCCACACCTCTCAAGCCTTGAGAATTGTCTAATTTCTGCCAAATTCCCTCCCCAATCTTCTTCCCCACGTCCTAGAGCTTCTGGTCTCTCCAAAAGACCAAAATCGAAGCCCTTAAGAAGGATCTCAAGGAGAAGAGATCAAGAGGTAAACAACCTCTTTTATTTTCTTTCTTTTTTTTCATTTTTTGTTATTCTCTTCCATTCCCTTTATCTTGTGTTGGGATATTTCATTAAATATTTCCCCCTTACTGTCCATATATTGTTTGAATGATGATATATTCCAATCCTCTCATCAATCTTGTTTTTATGAAATTTTAAGAGACGTCGTTAGGCTGCCGAATTTTCGTGAGAAATTTCTCAAGATTTTCTTTTATTTCATGATTCGTTTTTCTTCTTTCCTCACTCCCTCTTATCCAAGAGGCATGAAATCTCTAGAATCATGTATATTCATTATTTTCTCATGGTTATGGAAAATTCATCATCATTATTCTTCTCCTCTTCCACTTATTTAAATAATCAAAAAACATTGTCCATTTGTGTCGAATTACCGACATCGTGGACGATGTATTTTCAATTTCCATTAATTATTTCAAGTCTGGTCATGAAGCCATTTATATGGTTTAAATAGGTTATAATATATTTTTTATGACTCATATAAGGTTCTTTAATTATTTTGTACTCATGTTTCAAATTTAAAAGACAAAAAGAGGTTGTTATTATCAAAGAACCGCTTAAATGATCTAAACGAACATCATTAATGTTTTATCTAACAAATCATCCTCATATAAAGAATAAAAGTGATAAATGGTATAAATTATGGTACTGGAAATATGTAAATACTACTCCATTACAATTCTGGAGTTTCACTTCCAATCAACAAGAACGATTCATCATGAACCGATCGTGGAAATCACAAAAGAACTCACCCAAAATAATGCAAGGAACAAAATACTAACAATTAAGGGGTGAAATGAGGTTATGAAATGACCATATAAGATGTTATAAACATGAAAATGTTTCTGTAAAATACTAATAACACTCTTTTAACCATTATACATGAGGTTTAAACAAATTTTAAGTAAGACAAGCCTAAGGTAAGGGAATTCTTAGCCCGATTTCCATTCTTTGGGTTAACCTTCTACTTTATTATTTGTGTGCTATTTGAAGTGTTTGTGTGATGGTTTATGTTTATATTATGTTTCATTATGTGTATTTACAGAGTATATACATATTCCATCCACTCTATTAAGTCTCACTTCAAGTATATGATGTTTATAAGGGACTTTTCTTCTAAAATCCTCTTTTAAAATTCTGTTTTACAAGATTCAAAAGCAATATCTTTATGCTATTATTTATGTTGTATGATTATGTTTTAGTTATTGGGAATTTTTTATGATTAATTGTGGGACCTATATTTCCCTCCAATGCATTAGGTATGAGTAAGTTGTAGGTCGGTCGTATGGTTACTCCACGTGTAACTGCGATGGTTACACAAAGTATGGTAGCCGTGAGGGTTACAAATTTTAAGGTAGCCAAGATGGTTACAAGATTATGTAAGTAATGCCCCAAGATAACTCTATGATTATATTTATGTTTGTGTGGATATTTTGTAAATCTCATGTTACACTAAGTAAGTATTTATGGGTGGAAATCATGTCTTTGGAAAGAAATTTCATACGTTATGAGTATTCATGGACTAATGTGATTTTTCCTTATTTTTCATACCTTACTGAGCTTTGTGCTCATCCCAAGTTTTTAAATGATTTTTCATAGGTTAATGGATGAGTAATACAAGGAAGGAAGATATGTTAAATGTTGAAGAATTATCAAGGAGTCTTGTTTTAAGTTTTAATGTTTTATATTCTGAGAAATATGGAAACTGATTTTATGGTATCCACTATGTAATAATGTGTAATGTTATGAATGTTTTGTCTTAACTCTCTAAAGTTATAAACTTGAAAAGATCCTAAATGTAAAAGGAAGTGTTTTCTTGAATAAATTCAATATTATGTATGTAATAAGTGCGGGTCGTTATAGTTGGTATCAAAGGATGGTTTAGATAACTTTAGGGGTTAGGGTGATGCTAATAGAATACCATAAATGATTTTCACTCTATGTTTAATTTGTTATAGCATTTAAAGATTACCATGTTGCTTCATCTAAGAAATGTTTGGTTATAATGGTTGTCTGCAGAAGGAACATGGATGCTAAATAGGAGAGGCACCGACAGAATGACATCCTTCCTGATCTACAGCCTGGAATGGTAGGGATTGGAACCGAGTAGTTTGTGACAGTAATGGCTCAGCTAACGCAGGCAATAAATGGTGGTGGCATCCATGCAAGAGAAAAAATAGAGGTACCCCAACGGAACATGACAGTGGTGGAACATTTTATGAGACAACATCCTCCTGCATTCAATGGATCTTCTGACCTAGTGGTAGCAGAAGGATGGATTAAAACCCTTGAAAAGATATTTGATGTTATGGGATGTTCGGACAATCAAAAGGTAAGTCCTTCCATTTATCATTTTTAAGGGGAAGTTGATCAGTGGTGGTCAATGGTAAGGAATATCAGGGGTAGAGAGGATTTTGATGCCTTAGTGTGGGATGAATTTAAAAGTCTTTTTCTTGAAAAATATTTTCCTAAGGTGGTGCGACTTATAATGGAGAATCAATCCCTTGAATTGAAATAAAAGGAGGAAGATTCAGTGGCTATGTATGAGGAAAACTTCACCCGACTGGTGAGGTATGCTCCAAATCTTATTCTGGATCTCGATAGCAAAATCAACCGCTTTTACTCAGGATTGAAGCCAAAATATCGAAGGGCATTGGCCTCCCGTAAATTCAAAAGTTATGAGAAACTTTTCCGATGTGCTGAGAGGGTAGAGATGGAGTTTGATGACGATCAAATGCATTTTGGAAACAAAGAGAAGAAGAGGTCCAGTTGGCAAACAATGGGTAAGAATCAACCAAAGAAATCTGATGGTAAGAAAATCCAGTTTCCAGTTTGTGAAAAGTGTGGCAAGAAGCACCCTGGGGAATGTCTTATCAAAACTGGGAAGTGTTTTAAATGTGGTAAGTTTGGACATATGGCCCGAGATTGCAATGAAAATGATCCAAATACTAATCCTGATAAGAAAACTGTAAAGTGTTTTAAATTTGGTGAGATGGGTCACTATGCAAATGCTTTTCCCAAGAGGGGTCCAAATGATGCAAAGAAGCCAGACTACAATCAGAAAGGTGTAGTGAGATCCTTTGCGACTACGTCAGCAGGTGTTGGGTCATCCAATGAAGTTGTATCAGGTACTTTGTTTGTTCACTCAGATTTTTCTAAAGTTTTGTTTGATACAGGGTCTACACATTCCTTCATCTCTGAGAAATTTTCTAGTAAATTGGAAATATCACCTCAACAAATGAGACCCGAACTTATTGTTAAAAAACCAGGGGGAAATTTTATAACAAAGAGGAATTATAAGAATATTTCTATTATGGTATGTGGAAAGACTTTACCTGCAAACCTTGTTGTTTTACCCTTATTCAAGTTTGATGTTATTCTGGGGATGGACTGGCTTTTTGATTATCATGCTAAGATTGACTGTAGAGCTAAAGAATTTTTTTTTCAGAAAGAGTTTCAGTTTGTATACAAGAATGAACCCATACAATTGATAACATATCAGGAAGCTAAGAAACTACTGAAAGATGTAAATGAAAGTTATCTTGCTCATATTTTTGAAAACAAGGGAACTATTAAAATTAATGATGTGCCAGTGGTAAATGAATACCTTGATGTTTTTCCTGAGGAGTTACCTAGTGTCATACCTGAACGAGAAGTTGAATTCACAATTGACTTAGTTCCTGATGCTAATCCAATTTCAAAACCCCCATATCATATGGCTCCAATAGAACTTCTTGAATTGAAAAATAAGTTGCAGGATTTACTTGTCAAAGGCTTCATTCATCCCATCACTTCACCATGGGGAGCCCCTGTTTTTTTTGTTAAAAAGAAAGATGGTTCCATGAGACTTTGCATTGATTATAGAGATTTGAATAAAATCACTGTTAAAAACAAGTATCCTTTGCCTCATATTGATGACTTGTTTGATCATCTCCAGGGAGCTTAGTACTTTTCCAAGATTGACTTGAGATCTGAATACCATCAGCTGAAGGTGAAGGAGGATGGCATCCCGAAAGTAGCCTTTCGTACTAGATATAGGCATTATGAATTTTTTGTTATGCCATTTGGGTTAACTAATGCACCTGCTGTATTCATGAATCTTATGAATAGAGTATTTCATGAGTTCTTGGATAAGTTTGTGGTTATATTTATTGATGACAACCTGGTTTTTTCTAAAAATAAAGAAGAGCATGAAAAACATATAAGGGTTGTTTTACAAACTTTAAAAGAAAAGAAACTATATGGAAAATTCAGCAAGTGTGATTTTTGGTAGCAACAGAGTTCTTTTCTTGGGCACATTATAAATAAGGATGGAATAACAGTTGATCCTACCAAAACAAAAGTAGTTGATGAATGTCAAAGACCCACAAATGTTACAGAGATTCGTAGTTTTCTGGGCTTAGCAAGTTATTACCGACGGTTTGTTAATAACTTTGCACGGTTATCTAGCCCGATAACTAAGTTAACACGGAAAGGGGTTAAATTTGTTTGGACAAGGGAATGTGATGTTTGTTTTCAGGAACTAAAGAAGAGATTGGTGAATGCTCCAGTTTTGTCCTTACCTTCCTAAAATGGTGAGTTTTTCATCTACAATGATGCTTCTTTGAAGGGACTTGGTTGTGTTTTGATGCAGAATGATCAGGTAATTGCCTATGCTTCGAGACAACTTAAACCTCATGAGCTAAATTATCCCACACATGATTTGGAATTGGCAGCTGTGATTTTTGCTTTGAAAATTTGGAGGCATTATCTATACGGAACCAAATACCAAATATATACTGACCATAAAATTCTAAAGTATATATTCACTCAGAAGGAATTAAACCTGAGGCAGAGATGATGGCTAGAACTAATAAAGGATTATGACTGCGCGATCAATTACCATCCTGGAAAAGAAAACAAAGTAGTGGATGCCTTAAGTCGGAAACATCATGAATCATTAACCATGCTACGTTTGGAACATGATCCCTTGATTAATGATTTGATTAATTTTGGATTGGAAGTTGTTGGTGCAGGGAATACCTCTCTTTTGTTTCAGGTTTCAGTGCAGTCTTCGTTGTTAGACAGAATTATGAAAGCGTAGAGGGAAGACCGTGAGCTATAGAAAAAGGTAGAATTGGTTAAAATGGGTAAGTTGACAGAATTTAATCTTGATGAAGATTGTGTTTTAAGATTTGGAAAAAGGTTTTGTGTACCTTGTGATTCCCAGTTGAAGAAAGAATTGTTGTGTGAAGCTCATAGTTCTCCATTTTCTGTTCATCCTGGAAGTACTAAGATGTACAGAGACCTTCGAGAGTATTATTGGTGGAATGGGATGAAAGGAGATATTGCTGATTTTACAATGAAATGTTTGACATGTCAGCAGGTTAAAGAAAAGCGGCAGTTACCGAAGGGTATGCTTCAGCCTTTTCCAGTTCCAGAGTGGAAATGGGAGAATATATCCATGGATTTTGTGGCGGGACTACCAAAGACTTCTCGAGGTAACAATGTGATTTGGGTTATTGTTGATCGACTAACAAAGTCTGTGCATTTTCTTTCTATTCGAGATACAATGACATTGGATCAGCTTTCTCGATTGTACCTCTAGGAGATTGTCAGGTTACATGGAGTTCATCTTTCCATTGTGTCTGACCGAGATCCCAGGTTCACTTATAAATTTTGGAAGGGACTTCAGAAGTCATTGGGCATAGAGTTGAATTTCAGTACAGCTTTTCATCCTCAGTCAGATGGGCAGTTAGAATGAACGATTCAAACTTTGTAGGATATGCTTCGAGCTTGTTCAATGGACTATCAGGGAAGTTGGGATCATCATCTTTATTTAGTTGAGTTTTCTTATAATAACAGTTTCCATTCCAGTATTCAGATGGCACCTCTTGAGGCCTTATATGGAAAGCGGTGTCGGACTCCTGCGCTTTGGGATGAAGTCGGTGAAAGGAAGTTGATGGGGCCAGAATTAGTAGAAGAAGTGGCTGAGAAAGTGAAGATGATCCAGCAACACATGAGGACAGCTCAGAGTAGGCAGAAAAGTTATGCAGATAACATAAGGAAAGACTTCTCTTTCGAGGTAGGTGACCATGTTTTCCTTAAAATCTCTCCTTGGAAAAGTGTGATGTGTTTCGGTAAGAAAGGGAAACTAAGTCCACGGTTCATCGGTCCTTTTGAAATCTTGGATAAATTTGGAACAGTTTCATACCGCGTAGCTTTGCCTCTGAGATTGTTTCAGGTACACAATGTTTTTAATGTTTCGATGTTGAGAAAGTATGTTCCAGATTCATCACATGTCTTGAGCCCAGAAGTAGTTGAGCTGGCAGAGAACCTTTCTTATGAAGAAAAACCGGTTCATATTCTTGATCGAAGAGAACAGGTATTGCGGAATAAGGTAATCCACCAGGTAAAAGTTTTGTGGAGAAACCACATGGTTGAAGAAGCAATATGGGAGTCTGAAAATGCTATGAGGGAAAAATACCCTCAGTTGTTTAATAAGTAAATAAAATTGCGGGGAAGCAATTTCAAGAAGGTGGGGATAATGTAACATCCCAAGGTTTTCTAAAAATAAATTGAAAATGCTTGAAATTTTGTTTAAGGGATATATTTATAAGTATCCTTTAAACATAATTTTATTTCTTCTATGTTTTGAATTTCAAGAAACTGTCATCTACAATTGTGTTCAGTATGTTATTTAGAGTCTAATGAAACAAACTTGTTTTTTGGTGAATACTAACATACCCTTATGAATAGTAATATTAATAGTAATATGACCTCATGAATAGTAAATAATATTATTATTTTATTTTCCCAAGGCAATAGGATAATGGGATCTTAATTAACTTTCCATTGTCACATAAAACTAATTGCACTTCAATATTTTTATTTTTTGAATTAACTGTGACCTTATTTAAAAATTAAATTAATAATATTTAGATAATTATTTTTGAAAAATGGAGTTCATTTTTTAATTCTACACGTCGAAAAATGGTTGGGGTAAATTTTTGGTATTTTTCTGAAACTCTTGAATTTTTGGTGAATAGTGAAATACGATAAAATACCGTATAATCAATTTATCAGTAAAAATAAACTATTTATGACATCATAAGTGATGTAAGGCCACTTGCTTAGAAATCACATGATATTATCACTATTTAGGGCCACTTGATTTGAGATTATTCATAGTATTGATAAAAATATTATAATAATGATTAAAATAATCTAAAATACCTCCCCTCCTCCACTATAAATACCACCCCCACTCCCCTCTTCCTCCCACACCTCTCAAGCCTTGATAATTGTCTAATTTCTGCCAAATTCCCTCCCCAATATTAATCCCCACGTCCTAGAGCTACTGGTCTCACCAAAAGACCAAAATCAAAGCCCTTAAGAAGGATCTCAAGGAGAAGAGATCAAGAGGTAAACAACCTCTTTTATTTTCTTTCTTTTCTTTCATTTTTTGTTATTCTCTTCCATTCCCTTTGTCTTGTGTTGGGATATTTCATTAAATATTCCCCCCTTACTGTCCATATCTTGTTTGAATGATTATATATTCCATTCCTCTCATCAATCTTGTTTTTATGAAATTTTAAGAGACGTCGTTAAGCTGCCGAATTTTTGTGAGAAATTTCTCAAGATTTTCTTTTATTTCATGATTCATTTTTCTTCTTTCCTCACTCCCTATTATCCAAGAGGCATGAAATCTCCAGAATCATGTATATTCATTATTTTCTCATGGTTATGGAAAATTACTCATCATTATTCTTCTCCTCTTCCACTTATTTAAAGAATCAAAAAACATTGTCCATTTGTGTCGAATTACCGACATCATGGACGATGTATTTTCAATTTCCATTAATTCTTTCAAGTCTGGTCATGAAACCATTTATATGGTTGAAACAGGTTATAATATATGTTTTATGACTCATATAAGGTTCTGGAATTCTTTTTTACTCATGTTTCAAATTTAAAAGACAAAAAGAGGTTGTTATTATCAAAGAACCACTTAAATGATCTAAACGAACATCATTAATGTTTTATCTAATGAATCATACTCATATAAATAATCAAAGTGATAAATGGTATAAATTATGGTACTGGAAATATTTAAATACTACTCCATTCCAATTCTGGAGTTTCACTTCTAATCAATAAGAACGATTCATCATGAACCGATCGTGGAAATCACAAAAGAACTCACCCAAAATAATGCAAGGAACAAAATACTAACAATTAAGGGGTGAAATGAGGTTATTAAATGACCATATAAGATGTTATAAACATGAACATGTTTCTTTAAAATACTAATAACACTCTTTTAACCATTATACAGGAGGTTTAAACAAATTTTAAGTAAGACAAGCCTAAGGTAAGGGAATTCTTAGCCCGATTCCCATTCTTTGGGTTAACCTTCTAATTTATTATTTGTGTGCTATTTGAATTGTTTTTGTGATGGTTTATATTTATATTATGTTTCATTATGTGTATTTACTGATTATATACATATTCCATCCACTCTATTAAGTCTCACTTCAAGTATATGATGTTTATAAGGGACTTTTCTTCTAAAATCCTCCTTTAAAATTCTGTTTTACAAGATTCAAAAGCAATGTTTTTATGATATTATTTGTGTTGTATGATTATGTTTTGGTTATTGGGAATTGTTTATGATTAAGGGTGGGACATATATTTCCCTCCAATTCATTGGGTATGAGTAAGTTGGAGGTCGGTTGTATGGTTACTCTACGTGTAACTGTGATGGTTACACAAAGTATGGTAGCTGTGAGGGTTACAATTTTTAAGGTAGCCAAGATGGTTACAAGATTATGTAAGTAATGCCCCAAGATACCTCTATGATTATATTTATGTTTGTTTGGATCTTGTGTAAATATCATGTTACACGAAGTAAGTATTTATGGGTGGAAAGCATGTCTTTTGAAAATGTTTTCATACGTTATGAGTATTCATGGACTAATGTGATTTTTCATTCTTTTTCATACCTTACTGAGATTTGTGCTCATCCCAAGTTTTTAAATGATTTTTCACAGGTTAATGGATGAGTAATACAAGGAATGAAGACATTTTAAATGTTGAAGAATTGTCAAGGAGTCTTGTTTTAAGTTTTAATGTTTTATATTCTGAGAAATATGGAAACTGGTTTTATGGTATCCACTATATAACAATGTGTAATGTTATGAATGTTTTGTCTTAACTCTCTAAATCTCTAAACTTGAAAAGATCCTCAATGTAAAAGGAAGTGTTTTCTTGAATAAATTCAAGATTATGTATGTAATAAGTGCGGGTCGTTATATTATGACACTGCCATGAAACCTGCTTGATGAGATATTGAGACAAAGGGATTAAATTACATGGTAATCATTCGTATGAGGTGACACATAAATGTGGTGTCAACTTCTTTCTCTTGGGTGCCTTGACCCGTTTCTAGACAGTAATCTTGGACTTTAGGCAAGCCTGCCTAATGCCAATAAGAAAGAGGACTAGAGGGTCACACACTAAGTGTATCCAAGTATCTCAAGTAGAATAAAGATTATTCCCGTATGTGGTTTAATAATTATTCAAGGAAGCCTAAATAGTTTTAATGTTGGAGGAAGAATAAAATGAAAACAATATATATACGTCGTGTACATTGAATGTACACGCCGTGTAGTTTTCATTTTGGAAATGAAATTAAAAACAAGTACATTTCATGTATTAATGATTACAAACTGTGTAGTTTTTCCTATTAGGATTTTGAGGAAATAATATCATTTTATTAAATGATATTTATTATAATAATCATGGGAGAATGTCAAGGAATTAATGATTCGGTGTGGTAGTTTTCAATAAGAGTTAATGAAATAAATAAAATGTGTAAAGTGTTATGGGATGATTAAAGGTATTAAAAAATAAAGAGAGACTAATAAAGGTCCACATGTTCTATTATATTCTATAATTACTTGTGATTTTTGGGTTATCATGTTACAGCTGATCACAAGTGGTCAATGAGTCATTAACCTTGTAAGAGGAATGCCAAGAATAAAGGGAGTTTGAGTGAGGAATACAACATAGGTATCACTTAAGTTTTATTTACAACATAAGATGAGTCTTATGTGATGGAAAGAGTTTATATAATGAATACTTTTGGGGTAAAAACTCAGACAATGGAAAATAGTGTTAAAGATATTCAAAGAGGTTGATAAGAGATTTTTTATGATTTATCATAACCAGGGCTGAGTTGAGATCAGTAAATGATGGGATAAAGTCCCAAAAAAAACAAATAGAGATTACAAGGGTTGATTCTTTAGATTTAGTAATAAGGGGGAAGCTCAAATCGATGTCTTGAAAATCCAAGTAAGATGTCCTCAAAAATTATTTGTGCAGGAATCCACCCTACACCATCACACCATTGTAGAAGGTTCAATAATAATTTATCTTTATTCCTTAGAAGTGGAGAAACCAAAAAACCCACATCCCTTTTGGATGAGTTCTACTCAGGAATACGATCCATATGGAACTCCATATAAGCTAATATATAAAAATCTCATGCACATCTACTATAAGAAATGTAGAAAGATCCCTATATTTTTTGATAACACACAACACTAGAACATAAGGGAAAGAAGAGGTGTGAACAAACATCATCTCATTACACCCTTGATATATTTTTCAGTATTTACATGAAAAAAAGTTTACTCATATTTAATGGATAATTCCAAAGATCAACTGAGATAATTGGTAGTTGATCTCTAAACAAATAGATGAATAATATATTCAGTTTTGGGAGAGTTGTAGGACCTTTATTTGTAATCCAATAAGATTCCTTGGTTTTTTATTAGTTTAATAGAGGGGATAGAACATTTTTTAATCTCTTAAATAAGAAATATAACATTATCTGGGATTATCTTATTATATAAAATGAATCTTCAATTCATTGGCGGTACAAGGATGCATAGAAACTTGTGATATAAAGAATGAGGAGAACCTCCCATTCACCTATTTGATGAACATGAAATGATCATTATCAGTAGAGAAGATTATTTAATTAGAAACTTATTTATATTTATGTTCGATAATCATTTTCAATAGGTGGTTGTAGTTCCAAGATGAATGAAGATCTATATTGGGGATTGGGTAGCCATGGAAGATGATAGATTTACTTATATATTTTTTATTCTATAAGAGAGTTCCTTAACTAGATAATATATCATGAATGATTTAAAATTACTATGAGAGATTGAGAAATAAGATTCAATATGGAAGGACCCAGAGTATTAGAGGTTATGTAACTCACATCATTTAGGTGTCTGTATTTATTGGGGAGAAATTACCCCAAAGATTTTTCTCATCAATAAATTTCTAGGTAATCATAACTTAAACCACCATAATTATGTAAACCAACCTATGAAAATTTATCCAACACTCATCCATGGAAAATGTGATTCCTTTCCAACCAATTTGGTGGAATCATTTCTCTGATTATGCATCCCTTAAGAAATTATAGAAGGGATTCCCAGGGTTATCAAGCATGGTATTCTTCATATAAATCCTAGAGAGAATGTAACCCATGATGGAAGAAACAAATTATTTGAATTAGATGATGTTCTTCGTGAATGAAAGGACATGTTATTTTGATTTTAGAAACATGACGCCACCTTCTCCACCAAACGATGGAAATGGTAGATAGGTACATTTCGGGTGGAGAGTGGCACACCTCGATAGACCAACGGAAAATTCAATTTGGTAAAACCAAAAAATTGTTCAAGAAATTCAATTATCCAATAAGAAGGAGGGTGTGAGACAAACAAACTACTCTTACTTTCATTGGTATATTTTCTGCTCTAGTTACCAATGATAATTAAGATATATTAGAAACCAGCCACTCATGATCGATTTCCAATAAGAAAGATGATCATTTAATTTATAAAGAGGATATGGGAAACACCAAGCCACCCATAAGTGCTAGTGAACTGGCCTATAAATTATTCATTATTTCAAAAAAATGAATCATGTGTAATTATTAACAAGCTTGGTGATAGAGGATTTCCCTAATGAAGGCCATGAGTAGATTTAAAGAAGTCAAACCACTATACCATAACTGAAATATAAAACCATGGTGTGAATTTTGGTATTCCTTTAGGTTTTTTTCATTTTCAAATATTCCATGTTCAATTATACCATTTATTCGATAAACCATGCATGAAAATTATTTATTGATACAAAATGATCAATTATATGTTTGATGGGTTGTTGATTTATATTTGGACTACTCATCCCATGTGGGACTACTTATTTGGGTGTTGGGAATCAGTCAGCCTATTGCTCGCGTATGCCAGTTTTTGTGACAATCTATACTTACATTGCTTCTTCAGTCATATATTTTCTACACCGCTGTATTGATCTATGTTTTCCATGTGTTCTGCAAGTTAAACAACCCTCTTGGGTTCTTTTCTGGTGATGTGTTCATGGTTTACTCTGGTTGGGTTTGGGGTTTCAAGGATGTGACCATGTTAGGGTAGTGATGACCAATGCACCACCAGTCTCTTCATCTATCAGAATTAATTCGGTGTCTCCCACTATTGTGTGGCTTTGCTCTCAGTTTTACTTTAGAAAAAACCTAGCTCATCGGTCATGCATTAATGGAAACTTCTCCGGGCCTATTTCTCCCCCCATATCCATGTCATTGTCAGTTATCATGTGGAGAAAACATCCTTATAAGGTGTAATATGTTCATTCATTCCTCATGATAGTTCTACATGCACAGAGATGAGAAAGAAGTGACATATCCATGAACATTAAGCATGATCATATTCTAGATTGAAGAGATCAGTACAGCTGGACCTTTAAGCATTTGGAACTATAAGTATCATTTTTAGGGATTTTGGTGTTTTTCATTTCAAACCTTGTAGTCTTTGTTCTTTTTTTACTGTTTTCTTTTCTTGTTGGTTCTTTACACCTTGTAGGATTTTTTTTCTTTGATCTTAATAAATTTTTTGTGTGGGTAGTTGTGTTCTTGACATCCACATAGTTCCCTATGGGACCGAAGCATATTAAATCTCTATGTTCTTTAATTTTTACTCATAATATTTTATTTATTATATGTTTTTTGTATCAATATGTAATATTCTACTTCACACTAAAAAGATAATTTTCAGTCCATTTCATTGTTTAATATTATTACCATGTTTTGGGTCACCAAACTTCCTCAAAAGGAGGTATTAGAGCCTTACTTCTTTCCTTTTATTTTGGATTCAATAACTCTTTCACGATTTCTTTACGTACATTTTTATTTCTAGTTTAATTTTTGCACTATAATATCGCTCTTAAATATCCACTTCCCTTATTTTTTTCAATTATTTAAAGCTATTATCTCATCTATGTTTTTTCTGCATTTCATATTCCTTTGGATAAAATATTGTTTACCTAAGATATTGGTTAGTTATTGGGGGTGTGCGCTTAATGTTTTCCGCAATAACTCAACATCTACTCTTTGGGTAGACATGTAAAAAATGAGATATGAAATCCAGAAATTTGGCAGTGATAATGACATTAATTTGTAGAAAATTAACATTAGAGTCATTCTTGTACAAAAGGTCCTGATTGATTCACTTTATGGGATTAAGAAACCTATTATAACTGTGAATGAAACTGAACAACCTATTATATATTACCTTGATGTTTCACTAATGTGTTAGTTAAAGTACATATCTCCCTTTTGATTTCTTGAAGTGATATATTCCTTAGAGAAGGATCTTATGAATCCACTACTAATATAATTTGGATTAAACATGAAAAAATATATAAAAATTCTTTATTAGTTGGTAGTATTTACAAAAAACCACATGTTTTCATTTAAAATGAAACTTGGTTGTTACATTGGAGCCCATCTAGTTGATTTTAATATAAATTCATGTTAGATTTAGCCAATATTAATGCTTCTGTTGATGATCAGGATCAATAATGATTCTCTTTATCTCCTTGGATAATTCCTACAACATATTTTTTGAGACCATGGTGTATGGATAAGAATCATCTACCCTAGAAGAGGTTAAATCAATCCTTCTCTCTAAGGAACTGCATTCTAAACTTAGAATAAATGGTTATCCCAAGAGTCTATTCGCTAGGGGAAGACCTCAAACCAAAGTAAATAATAAATAGTTTGATAAATATAAGATTAAATGTAATAAATAAAATTAACCTAGGTATAATTTTAGATATATAAAGGTCACCTCTTTTCATTGTGGAAAACCAAGAACATTAAACCCGAGTGTAGGAAGCTTAAGAAAGAATTATATTCTAAATAGGCAAGTAATAAATACCTTCTAGTAGAATATAGTTATGAAACATTTGAGGTCCTTAATGTTTCCACCCATGAACTCAATCAAGAGTGAATTCTTTATTCGGATTTCTCCTTCCACATGTTTCCTTTTAGAGAGTCCTTCTAGAATTGGTTGAGATAGAAGAAGGAGATGTCATATCAGGTAATAACAACAGGTGTAATGTTGAGGGGTAGAGGTTCTGTTTTTTTAGAACTTGATGGCCATACAATCATTACTTAATTTGATGTTAGGTGGGTTCCCAACCTCCAAATAAACCTTGTTTCCTTTAGAGTCCTCTGTTCTGATACAGGTTGGTTTAAAATATCCAAAGTATCTTGAACCATTATTAAGGGATATTTAATGAATAGGGTATGTGTCTAGAATGGAAATAAACATTCAAGGAATTTGGGTAGTGTATATTAAACTAATACTAATAATATTATACTATGGAATTGGAATTGGGGAATGTTAGCTCCAAAGGCCTTGAGGAACTGAATAAATAAAGGGATGTTGAGTGACATCACACCAAGAAATATTCCATTCTATGAAGATTATGTGATGGGATAATTCAATAGGGTTATCTTTGGTAGGTCTAATTTCAAATCCACTAGCCCCTTATAATATGTCCACTCAAATCTATGGGGTCCCTTTCAGACTTCCTCCCATGGTGTATGTTTCAAATTTTTTACCTTCATATATGAATTCAAAAGGAAGGTGTGGGTATATATTCTTAAAAAACAAATATAATGTTTTCTAAACATTTAAACCCTGCAAACATTTTAATAAAAATCATATTAGGAAGAAACATAAAACTCAATGAAAAAACAATGGGCTTGAATACCTATCCGCTGAGTTCATAAAATATTGCGAATATGAAAGGGTTAAAATTCATAGAACGGTTAGGGAAACTCCCCAAAAAATGTATTAATAAAAATAATGAATAGTACTATCCAATAAAGAGTCTAGATTATGCTTCCATACTTAGGAATACACAAATCCTTTTGGGAAGAGGCTTTCAGCACATCTATCCACCAAATTAATAGGTTTCCCTCTTCTTCTAATCAGTTTAAAACACCTG
The DNA here is from genome assembly GCA_963277665.1 of Viscum album. NCBI lineage: Eukaryota > Viridiplantae > Streptophyta > Magnoliopsida > Santalales > Viscaceae > Viscum > Viscum album. The sequence goes on from OY728127.1 coordinate 609,766,690, forward strand.
CAGAATCTTGGATTGGTCCACCCCTTATTATTTCAACATAATTTTCTCTGGTTTTAGAACTTATGTTCATGTTAAGAATAAAAAATTAGAACCAAGATCTCTAATGTGTATCTTTTTGGGTATCCCAATGGTGTGAATGGGTATAAACATTGGGTTGATATGCCCAGTTATCAAAGGTGCATTATGATTAGATATTTTATCTTTCATGAGTATTCCTCTCCCAAAACCAAGACTTCCACACCTAGAATTAGTTATCCAACCCCTGAAAAGGCTAAGTAAACTAAGATTCTTTCCCAGTTTGAGGCTCTTGTTCAGCCTATCCCACCTACTCCTCAGCCCACTATTGAGGCTAACTCTATGTCTTCTTTAATTTATATTTTGAATCAAAACCTACTACCACTAGTATGAATTACAAATTAACTATATAGAGAGAAAGGATGGTTCTAAGACCCCCTTCTCAGTTTATTTTGTATGATATGGAATCTTTTTCCTTTCATATTTCCCAAGATCCTATTGATGAGGATCTTAAATCTTATGAAAAATATTTAAATGAAAAAGTCTCCAAGTAGCGGGTCTTTTCCATGAATGAAGAAATGAAATCTTTAAAAAATAACCACATTTGGACTATTTTAAACAAACCAACTAATGCTAAGATAAATTGTTCTAAGTGGATCTTTAAATGAAAAGAAGATAACACTAGGGGAAATAAAATAAAATTTAAAGGATGGTTAGTTGATAAAGGTTTCCTTCAGATAGAGAGAATTTATTACTTTGAAAAAATTTCACCTATTGTGAAGCATTCTTCTATTAGGATCTTAATTTCCTTTTCTACCTATAATGATCATCACATTAAATAGTTAGATGTTAAAACTACCTTTTTTCATGGTTATTTGAATGAGAAAGACTATATGAAACCTCCTAATAGTTATCCTAATTAATTTAAATAAAATGAAGTATTCCTTTTAAATAAGTAATTGTATGGACTAAAACATACCTCTAGGTATTGGTACTTAAAATTTGATCCTTTCATGTTAGATAACCAGTTTATTATTAGTCAATATGAGTCAAGTGTTTATTTTAAATCAACGAAAAACTATATGATTTTTATACTATTATATGTTGATGAAATGATTATCATTTTCAAAAATATGAAACTCATTTATGAAGTTAAATAGAAATTAAAATGTAAGTTTTAAATGAAATGCTTAGGTACAACAATGTAAATATTGGGTTTTGAGATCAGAAGGGACAGAGTAAATAAACTATTATACTTTTCGCAGCATACTTATTTTTTAATAATTATTAATATTTATTTTTTCTAATCTCCCAAACCATTAAATATACCTCTTGGAAAACATTTAAAAAAATTTTTAACACAATAAACCGCAGCTACTAATGATATTCACTATATGTCTCAAATTCCTTACGCTAATACAGTAGGCAGTGTTATTTACTGTATGATCTACACTTATCCAAATATTTCTTATACAATATATACTTTAAGAAGATTCATGTCCACACCTAGGAAACCACACGGGAATTCCCTTATGTGGATCTTGAGATACCTCTCTTTTATCTCTATTGTTTATTTGTGTTATGGTAAAGTTGTAGACTCTAGTAAATTTATTAATGGATGTGTAGATGCTGATTACATAGGTAATATTGATACCTGAAAATCCCTCACATGTTATGTGTTCTCTACCTATTGTGGAACCATTTCAAATAAATGAAATATAAAATACATGGTTTCACTGAAAACCATGGATTTGGAGTATATTTCCTTGACTAAATCAGTAAAAGAGGCCTTATGGATGAAGGGTTTATCTTTTGAACTAGACCCATATAATTCAGTTATTAATGTCAATTTTGTTAGTCAACCAGCTCTTAATTTTTTGATAAGTTTATTTTTACATAGAAAATAAAATCACATAGATATTTGGTTGCATTTTATTAGATATTTTATGGAATCTGGAACCATGTGTATCAAAATGATACACAATGACAAAAACCCGACTGATAGTTTGACTAAAGTCATTATCCTGTCTATGTTAAAATTTTATTTAGATAGGTTTATCTTTATTCATATTCAATGACCATATGTGAAATAACATCTCCATTTTTCAATTATAAATGGAGTATATTTGTGAAATGTGGTATTCCTTTAGATGTTTTTTATTTGATAATATTACATGTTCAATTATACCATTTATTCGATGAACCATGCATGAAAAATTATTTTTTTATTCAAAATGATCAATTATATGTATGTTGGGTCATTTCTTTGTATTTAGGATACTCATCCCATGTGTGCCTCTATATTTCATGCCTAGCCTTCAGCCGACCTTCTACCTACATATGACTTCTGTCGTAGTGATCTAAACTTACGTTTATTCGCTGATCATTGATCAGCATCACCACCCAATTGATCATCGTCATCCAAGTGTCCTTCATTTTAAATGAACTCCTTAGGTTATGTTCTTGTTACATGTGTGTGGCATGCTCTAGTTGGTCATGGGGTTTTTAGTTTGTGCCATTATAAGGGGAGTGATGACCCATGCACCCCCAGTCTCTTTGTCTCTCTAGATTCTTTCAGCCTCTCCCTCTCTTATGTGGATTTTCTCTCAGTTATACTTTGGGGAAACCCAAGCGCGTCGGTCTGTCTTTAATAGACACTTGTCCTGACAAGTTTCTCCCCCTAGCTCCATCTTATTTCTGGTTATATAGTAGAGATGACATCCATCAAATTTAGAATACATTATTATGTTCCCTTTGAAAATTCCTCTAGCATGGAGAGGAGATATAAGAGACATATCCAAGAACGTGGAGTGTGATCGTCTTCCATCTTGAAGAGATCAAGACAGCTGACCATGAAATGTTTGGCACTGTAAGTATCATTTTTGGGACTTTTGGTTTTGTTCATTTCAATCCCTTTAGTATTTTTACCTTTTCTCTTATTTATTATAATGTATGGTTCTATAAAACTTGTATAGTTTTATTTCTTTGATAATAATAAAACATTTGTGTGGGTGGTGGTGTTCTTGTCGTTCATGTAGGTCCCAAGAGGACCGAATCACTTTGAATCTATCTTCTCTTTACTTTTTTCCTTTCTAGATATTGTTTATTTTTTTATAAATATTTAATATTGTACTTCACACTATAAAGATACAGTTCATCCATTTTGGTTGTTTGGTATTATACCCATGGTTCGGGTCACCACTCAACCTCACACATGGGGATGAAATATATCTAGAATGGTGTCACTAATAACCTAGTATAAACTAATTCTATAGGGAACTCTGAAAAGGGATTTACATCCTAATTTTCATATGATTTTTCAATATCATCATTGAATATAATACCCCCTCTACAAATTTCTTGGTCATGTTTGAAGGTCAAACCCTATGTAAGAGACATTTTTCCTTGAATAATTCTACCTAGAGTGAATCCATACTATTATTTAAATCTGATTCAATGAATAAGGAGGATAATATAATTATTGAGAACCTTCAATATGATTTTATAAGAGAGGTTACATAAGATGATTAGGAAATACTGTTAAAGGTTTCTTGGTTTTGAGACATGAACTAGGGTGGTTGAAGACAATGATTTGGGCATGTGTCCTCCCTAGAATAAATTAAGAATAGCCTTGATGATATCTGGTTTGATTAATTCCCATGTTGTGATGTTGAAGGATCTTTCATATCAATCAAGTTGAAGAGTTCTCTTTATATCAAGACTCATCTTATCTTTGAAACTTTCTTCCTCAAAGAGAGAAGCACTAATGGAAAACTGATTAGATGAAAGAATAGGAAAAATTGAATTGAATATTTCATGACACATACATGAATCAAAGGAGTTCCCATGAATGTTTTCATATTGAGTATGTATAGTAAAAATGATATGAGAATTGATTTTTATTTGTCCTAGTTGTTTGATATTGTGTGTGAATGAACCATCAACCAATTGATGATTTAAGTTCATGAAGAACTATATTTTATTGATTGGTATTGAAAATATGTCATGTTTATATCACCCACATTAAGATAAATCACTTTGGAGAAACCACATTCCTGACATTCCTCTAGATGTATCTTCTCTTACAAGATTTTTTATTTATGATAAAAAGTGTGATATGGTTATTCATCACATTGGAATTAGAGAATTTAATATATATTCAAGTATCCCTTCTTAATCCATGGTTATTGGAAGTATGGTATGCCTTATTTCAAGACCATTCTTGAAGATCATGCTTCAAGCACTGAATCTTGGCTTGTAGGATTACCCATGTATGCCCTGAAACTAGGAACACCCAAGAGTATAAAATTAGTTGGATTAAATTGACATGTAAAATCAATTTTCATGAGAAAATAAATCCATTAGTGAATTATTTTTATTTCCAAATGTTTTTGGGAGGTGAGACTGATCATAAAAGGTTTGATTCAGATGAATTAATTTCAAATCAATAAAGGAGTTGAGGCCTTAAAGATTGGTGAGGTATCATTCAATCCTACACTACACTCAACTCTCATTTATTTGATTATTGAAACTAGTAAACATGTTCCCTAAATATCATAGATCAAATAGTTGTATATATTCCACAAATTAATTAAAGTATTCTATAGATTTCATGGAGAAATGATTGCCTCATTTTTTTTCTCCATTGGGTTTAATATGGTGTTTAAATTAAAGAACTCTTTAGAGATTCAAGAATCCCCTCAAGATATGAACCTACAAAGGGGGAGATGTGAGTTAATATCAATTGAGACATTATAAATATAGTATTTATTTTTATACTATGAGGTTTGAGAACTCTAAAAACATCATTTTATCTTATGGTGTGGTGTTTAGATAACCTTCACATTGGAGGTATACTACATATTGATTCTTGAGCTAATACATTCATGGGTTTTAATGTGTTTGTGTGTTGTATAATTGAATCATGCACATGGATGAGTTGGATTCCACATGGTGTTGAGATGGAATGAAAATTAATGATGTTTTTCTAAAAAAAAATCAATTATGGAATGATGGAAGTGATTGTACCATGATAGGGATGGTCTAGACGATCCATTATACTCTTTTGTAGATGTCATTCCATAGTAATCAATGGTTTCATTGAGATTGGTTGAATCAAAGAAGTAGTATTACTACACAAAACTATCATGCCATAATCAGAGCCTATTGTAGTGTGAAGATGTTCCAGAGGAATTTTTGGGATCTGATTGCGCCATTATAATGATCCCCAGAAAATTTGGTTCATTAATATCTAGGGAGATAAATATTATCACATTGAAAAAATGTTCATCACACTTGCAAGGAGGTTTTCACACCACATTTCTTTCATACATAGAGATTTTATGCTTCACTGGACTTTAGGAGATGAAGAGACCACACCGAAATGCATGTGGTCATGCTGTATTGGGTTTGAATTTTTTGAATCGAGTTAAAAATTTAGAAATAGATATTTTTAATATCATTATGATCTATGAATTATGTCATAAAATCTCTAACCAGGACATGAATGTTGATCTATCTATAAATATAAGGACCCTCACCATGACTAATATGAGACGAAAAGAGAGATAAAACAATGATGAATCTATCCACTTATTATAGGAGTAATTACAGGGGTATTTTCACAAGGATTGAAGAGAAAAAGGGTGCACACGTAATAGAAATTGCAAAGGCACTTAAAGAGTAAATATTGATCAACCTGTTGATACTTTTTTTTCTTTCTTTTACTTAGAGTTCAAGAATATCACCCTACTCCATTCATTATTCTTAGTGATAATAAGATAAAAACATTTAAAATGGGATCACAACCATTGTTCATTAAAGGATTATCCACTTGATAAAAAAAGTGAGTGAACCATGTAAAACCCTTATGTCATGTGTGTGTTCTTTATCAATATATCTATTATGATCATTTATTATAGAAAGTGGAATTGTAATGGATTTAAATTGGAAGAATATGAATTATATTAGTAATATAAAAATTACAAGAAAATAAGAATAATGGAGATGGAGAGGAATGAAGAAGACTCTTTGAGGTCACTCCCTGATGCCAAGGTTGAGGCCTCCACAATAGAAAAGTTGAAGCCCCGTCAATAATTCTTGTTCCCCCCATAAAAACCACTCATCCCACTATTTATCATTCCCCCACATATTGATAAATTTGTAACAAATATTAGTACATATTACATTTATGCCCCTATAAATAGTATTATTTGTTCCTCATCTCTACCATTACCCTTTACCCTATTGTACCGTACAATAGGATCCCTTTTACACAGAAACACCCTTACGTGCAGTAGCAGCACCCATACCCCTTATACAAAAGCACCCATTCTCGGTCAACCATACAAAAAAACATTGTAACCCCTAGACCTTTATGTGGAAGATCCCCAAAAACCAAGGTGTGTCCCCCCCCAAGCCTTACTAGCATACACTTCCATCCCACCTTCCCATAATTCTCGCTATCTTGAAAATCACATTATCGTCAAGGTGAGAATATAGGGAAGAGTCCCCAATGTCATGTTTCACTGTGTTGATTCCAAAATGCTAGAGATTAATTCCAAGAGACATTCTAGTTAATTCATGCCTAATCATTTGGTGTTGTTTATCTTTTTCATTATATAGACCAAGTTTAACCACCATTAATTCTGGAACATGTTATAATAATTTCAGTTGCTCGACCAAGGTTTTACCTTCATCATACCAGAATTCTACTTGTTGAAACCCATGGTAGTAGTTGTTTCATATTTGTATAGCATTTGAACTTCTTGTTCAAAATCTAAAATTATATCACTTGTCTCTAAAATGGTGCCACAGTTTTAAATGCATCTATAATCAAATCAGTGTGTTGCAACATTTTTCCCTGCACATGATTCTGTATAAACTTGTTCACAAGCTATTATAATGACATTTCCCAATGGAAAAAACCCATTTCTTCTAAAAATTTCACCAACCTTTCCTCATAGAGTATCACTATCATCTGCTGGTTTTCCTATAGGAATTATAGTGGTAATGAATTCATCAATTTCACATATGCATACATCCTTATCATACCCTTAGTAATCATGTTATAGCTCACTAAAATACTAATGAGAATCCAGTTTTTCATACAGAATACTATCTTCCAAGTTCTCCATTGAATTTGGTATCACTTTTATATTCTCATAAAGAGATATGGCACTGTTAGTTCCATCTCCAGTTATTGTGATATCTACCTCTTTCTGTATCAGGTCTTTCCAGCATTCGTAATTTAATATTTATAATTTTTTTCTATGCTTTGGAGAGTTTGAATCCTTAAACTATAGTATTCCATGGACTACAATAACCTCTAGGGATATTCTAGGTGGAGGTGTGAAACCAAATTCATAATACATCACAAATGGAGCCCCCTATCCTTTGGAAAGTGTTTCTGTTATGACTCTTTTCTAACAATAGGTTTTCATTAGAAAATAGATGGTACAAAAGGAACAATAAATAGTATATTTAGTATAATAGTTAGAATCATAATATAATTACAGTGGAGATAGAAAAATATAGAGAGGTAAAAGATGAAATTCCCCTAGAAAGACAACTTCTTGAGGGGCCTGCTGAGACCTCCCAAGGACCGGCTCTTGCAGCAACCAACTGAAGATCCAAAATACATTTGTAACTCTCCCCTTCCATTAAATCCTATATTTATTAACCCCTACTAAACTATAACAACCCTCAACTTTCTGTAGTTGGATGAAGTACAAGACTGGCCCTTGGTAATTTTTCACTCCTACCAACCCCATACCCACATAGCCTAAGAAGACATGGACTTCCCACATTGCTAACAATTTAGACCCCCCAAACAACCACCTTTTCTATCAAGTTGGACCTCCAATATATCTAATCGGTTGCTTTAGTACTAGAATGGAAACCTTTGGTGGAGGTTTTGGTGATGTTTTAGGTTCTATTATAACTTTATTTTACAATGATAAGAACAAACTCTTAGTTTTATATTTGAAAGCAATCATTTCTGTATGTGAAACAAAGACAATGATATTCTTATATTGACTGGTAGAAAATGTCGCATGATTCTACATCATCCCTCTAACTACAACCTTAATGGATGGGTGAGAAGTATTGTACAATGACTTGGGAATTCACAATTTACCCTCACTCCTAATACTCCTATATATAAAAACACTTCCCACATCCACTAGATCTTCCTCTGTAGAACCTACATCAAAATTTTTGCGAACATTATGTTTGCCTCCTATGTTATGGTCTCAATGGACAGTCGGTGAGACTTTTTCCCCATTCCTCAAAAAACTACATCAATTGTTGTCCCTTTATAAATCACCACTTTTCCAATTAGTGATATTTATTATTGGTCCTAGAACATATTTTTACTCTTCTGTATTCTTTCCCTACAATACCATGCCAGAACTCGGATCTAGAAATTCCTCTTCATACCATTCTAGAATGAAATCTGGCTACTGCTCTTTGTCATTCTTGTACTCCCCTATTAATGACAGCTTCAACCATTCCAATGCTCTACCTTAATTCCCCTCAGTTTTCTTACTGAATTTTCCCATCAAATTCAGGTTAAAATTATCCCATCATAGTCCAGGGTCTGAGATGTTCCCTGAAATGAACCATTCAATAATACTAATTTTCATATAAATTTTTGAATAAGGAAACTTCATACCATGTGAGTTCTGGTTAATCAATAAGTATTTTTCTTCCTTATAAATACAACTGAAAGAGTCATCTTTGGTGAATTTGGTTAATTCATAACACTTCATAACATAGAGAAATCCGCCAGAAAAAGACACATCATTCTTGAAAAAATCGGCACCTTGTCTGCTAGTGTGCATACCAGTCTTAACCCCACTACCAAAAAGGACTAGCCATAGCTATCATACTCTATTTATAAGAATGTAAACTTTTATCAATGGAATTTCTCCCTTATTATAGTAACTTCATCTATAATAAGTAAAATATAATCACTTAGATACGACAATAAAATCTTTATAGATGAAGAATTAATGAAATCAGAATTATTTCAAAAAGTTAAAGAACTTATACTGATGAAATAGTAACTTGAACATGAGAATAGTAATATGACCCTTATGAATAGTAATCTTGAAAAATGAATAGTAACCTCACTCATTAAAGTATAAATAAAATTTTGGATTCTTATAAGTGAAAATATTATATAATTATATTATAGTATAAGTAAGTAAATATTTGAAATATTATTAATTAAGTGTTGGCATTTTTGAAAGTCATAAATATTTAATTACAATTTTATGATTAATTTAATAATTAAAAATCATAAAAATTCATTCACAAATTAATATTTTTATGTATTATGATTTTATGATAACTTTATGATACCTTAATAGATTTTTCAATGTGTTATAAAATCAGTTGTGATTTTAATATTTGTATTTTCCAAGTAAATGATGGTTTTAATTAAATATTAAATTACTCCTTTTTATAAAATTACTTTCATAAAATGGAGTTAATTTTTATATTCTAAACACTTAAAAGTGGTTAGGGTGAATTTTTAGGATTTTTCTGAAATACGTTACTTTTTGGTGAATAGTGAAATATGATAATTTACAAAAAAAACTAAGTATATTAATTATTGAGTCATGGGTGTTCTAAGGATGATGTAGGCCCAAAATCTAGATCTCTCATTCATTATTTTAATATATTCAGTCAATAGACTCAATCTATTCATATTATTGATCCAAAATAATAAAATAATGAATATAATAATGAGAGAACACCCCTTTCCTCCATTATAAATACCACCCCTCACCCCCTCTTCTCCTAAAACCTATCTAGCATTTAGACTTGAAAAAATTATAAGAAATATTCTTCCCTAGACACTTCCTCACATACCAGAGCTTCTGGTCTCATAAAAATATCAAAAACCTTTCCCTAAGGAGGTTCTCAAGGAGGAGAGATTTAAGTGGTGAAATCCTCTTCCTTTTTCTTTTAATTTTGTTTCCAATTATTATTATATCCTCACATCACTTAATTAAAATGGAATGATAACTCTAGTACATTACATATAATACAATTATATCATGTTAATATAAGATCCATGATTAAACTCATCTCTCTCTCTTTTATTCTACAAATGAAATCGTCGTCTGTGATGTGTCAATTAACCAACATCATGGGTGATGCACTTTAATTTTCCTTTAACACCATAAATTATGTTAATAAAAACATTAAATGGTTTAAAATGATTTTAAGTGTATATTATAACCCTCTTTATGTCATGTAACAAACATATATACCTAATACTAAATGATAAAACAAAACGAGTTCGTTGTGATAAAAAAACAGCTAAAATTAACCTAAAACTATCATCATTAACTTTTATCTAATGATTCATCCTCATACCATATAAAAAATTATTTATAAGTTCATTTAAACTTATATAATATCATTAATAAAATAAAATAATAATTCTGGATATTTATTCACATTTTACACGAACTTCAACTCATGTATACAAGTAAACTGATCATGATAACTAAGAAAATGAACACTCGCGAATGATAAAATTAAACTCTATAACTCATTAAAAGACCCATAAAAGAACTTAATAATATCATAATGAATCAATTTCATGTATAAAATTTTATGTAATTGTTAATTAATGAATCTAATTTGGTTATATAGTATATTAAAGTGAATAAACATTTGGATATAATGTAAGGGGAATTCTCGAACGCAACTCTCTCTTTTTGGGTTTCCCCACTTTAACCCAGTTTCTAGTATATATATTCCTTAAATATAACTTATTAATCATTATATTACATTTTTTGGGATATACATGTTTTCTTCTTGAGTTTATGATATACATTGTGCATTCCGAAAGAACTCTTCTTTCAAAAAACAAACATTTTATTGTTTCTTCTTCACTCAAGGTCGATGATTCTAATATCAAGTATGTTATTCCCTCTTTAATTTGGGAATAAAAAGTTTAAAAATTTATTCTTTATGAAATTAATCTCATTCCTTTCCATGGGTTATCATATTTCCAAGATTTATATCCATTCTATACGGCATGCATGATAATGTCAACGTTATGATGTGACGGGTATGCCCGGAATTATATATTGCAATGTAAATGTTATGATGTGAAATATTCATGGACATGATGTTAGATTTTTTTTAACTATTTATGGTAGTTGATCACTAAGACATGATGTTTCATTTTTATACATTTCCACATTCCATTCCTTTTTCTAATGCTTCCTCTCATGATTATGGTGGTGATGTTATGATTATGCTCACCCCATATTATATTGTTTCAAATTATCATAGATCTTGTTAATGGGATTTTTTCTCACCCCATTCTTTTATATATATCCTCAGGTGACTAATTAATAAGGAGAACAAAAGGGATAATAAGAAGCTAGATAATAAGGAATTAAATAAATGTTTATGTTTTATTTTGTAAATGTTATGTACGGTCCTAGTTTTCCCAAGAAACTAAACCTTTGGATCCTAGTTCTATAATTATTTTTTGTTATTTATAATTAAAATGATGTAATAGTAATGTAAGAAAAACTAGGTTCCAAATAGATGGTATCAGAGAATGGTTTACTTAATTTGGGAATTTGGATTAGAGAACCTTAGTGAAAACCCTTAGTATGATACTAAGTATATGCAAGAACACAAGAAGGTTTGATAAACATATGGATGCCACAAGATTTTCCTTTAAACTTAATTGCACAAAAGAATAAGTAATTCATGAATTTTTGACTTATGTTTTTCTTTAACCATTTCTATTTTAGAAAATGGTGGGAACCAGGAGAAACCATACCAATAACCCACATGAGGGACAATGCAGTGATTGCCTGAAATACATCCCCAATGCTTTGGGAGATAGAGTTAAAAATATCATTGAGATGATTTTCCATATGTCTCAGGTTATGAAAAATAACTGTAATAAAGTGAAACATCAACATTTACCTATGAAGGAGAAACTGGCTATCAAGTTTTTTATGGATCAACGACCACCGACGTTTAGCGGATCTTTTGATCCAGTAGTTTCAGAATAGCTGGTCAACTCAAGGGAGAAGATAATCTTTTTGCTTTACTATTCTGAGATGGATAAGGTGACTCTAGGTGTTTACCATTTATATGGAGAGGCCAATCAATGGTGTGTTTTGATTGAGAACACCAATACAATAAATGAAATTGAAGATATTGAGTTGTAATACTTTATTATAATGTTTCTTAATAAGTATTTCCCCCAAACACTTCATACAAAGATAGAGAGAGAATTCATAGAGATTAAGGAAAAAATAAGGAGAATATATGATGTCCTATGAAACAAATTCCACAATTATTTCAAGGTATTATTTTTGTTTTGTTGTAAAAAAAATTATTGAAAAATTGAGATATGCTTTAGTGGTTTAAAACCACACCTTCGAAAGGCTCTTTCAATTTGAGACTTTGGGAGTTATGAAGAAGGTGTTTGATGTTCTCTCAAAGTGGATATGGAGTTTGGATAATGGTCCCATATCTATGGAGATATGAAAATAATTATGGAGGTTCAAGTCATAGGATCTAATGAGAAAGTTGGAAGGAAAACTCAACCACCCATATGTCAATAATATGGGAAGAAGCATCATGAGAACTTCCTAAAAGGTATGGGGAAATGCTTCAAGTGTGGGAGAGAAGGCCACTAAGCTCATAAATGTTGAAAATAAATGAGGAAGTAGGAAAATGTGGTGGAGGAAAGTAGAGAACCACCCATGGTCCAGTGCTACAACTATAAGAAGCAAGGGCACTATTCAAGACAGTGAACTAAACCTTGAGTCCTCGAGGGTAATCAACATCAGTAGCAACCAAAACCAATGGATCAAGGCAAGGATTATGTTGTAACTACTACTGAGGAGGATAATGAAAAAAAAGTCATACAAGTTACACTTTGTATTCACTCAATAATGGAAATAGTCTTATTTGATTCTGGTTCTGTGCATTCCTTTATATCATGCATGTTTTCTAGAACTATTGAATTGAAGCACCGAAACCATGAATTAGATATATCTTTAAAAACACAATATGGTTAAATAATTGAAACCCAAGTGTTGGACTCTTGTAATCTTGGAATATGTGGAATGATTCTTCCTGTAAATCTCATGATACATCCCTTGGTGGAATTTGATGTTATAATGGGAATGTATTGGATCTCATTATGCAGATCACGTATAAACTATTTGTAAAAGGAAATATCTTTTCATATTCCAAACCATCCTATTCTCCTCTAAAAATGTAAGGAATATCATGAAACTACTTTGGAAATCCTTCAATGGTAAAGGTATTGATTCCCTATTAAGAAGCATACCTCACTCAAATGGTTGGTTCAAAGGAAGGTACCAACCTAGGGGAAATTCCCATTGTGAGGGAATACAGTGATGTATTTATTGAAGTGTTACCCAGACTACCCACATATTGTGAGGTTGAGTTATCAACTGAACTCATACCTAGAGCTAATCCTATCTCAAAGTTTCCCTATAGTATTGATCCTATCGAACTGGAGGAGTTAATTAAGCAGCTATAAGAGAATTTGGAAAAAGGATTCATATTCCCTAGTGCATCTCCTTGGGGTGTGCCAGTTCTATTTGTCAAGAAGAATGATAGATCAATTAATCTTTGTATTAATTAATTGGAACTCAATAATATCACTATAAATAACAAGTATCCTCTTCCTAGGATTGATGACTTGTTCGATCAGTTATGAGGAGCTCAATACTTCTCAAAGGTGGATCTTCATTCTGGATACCATCAGCTAAAGGTGAAGAAGGAAGATATTCCAAAGACTTACTTCCTTACAATGTATGGGTACTATGAGTTTTTGGTGATTACCTTCGGACTTACTAATTCGACTATAATCATCATCGATTTTATTAATAGAGTCTTTATACATTACCTCAAAAAAAATTGGTAGTGTTTATCGATGATATTCTCATCTACTTTAAGGGAAAGGAGGAACATGAAGGAAGTATAAGGCTTTTGTTGGAGACATTAAGGATGGATAAGTTGTATGTAAAGTTCAAAAAGTGTGACTTTGGATGCATTAATTCACATTATTGGGACATGTGATCATAAGTGAGATAATTTTTTTGGACCCTTTAAAAACAAAGTCAATTGAGGAATGGCCCAGACCCTCTATTGTCACAGAAATCAGTAGTTTTTTTTTGGATTAAAGGGGTACAACTGAAGTTTTATGAGAAATTTCTCATGATTTCTTGCCTGCTAACTATGTTAATAAGGAAAGGGGTAAATCATGTCTGGATGGAAGAATGTGAGGAATGCTTCATGGAGCTAAAGAGAAGGTTGATCACTGCACCAGTACTGACATTACCAAAAATTGGAGAATGTTTTTTGATATATAGTGGTTCTAAAAAGAAATTATTGGGTTATGTACTCAGGAAAAATGATAATGTGGTAGTCTAGGGCTTAATGACATTGAATATCCATGATAAGAACTACCCAATGCAAGATCTAGAGTTAGAAGCTATGATTTTTTCCTTGAAAATATACCAGCACTACCTTTATGGTGAGAACTGTGACATATATACCGATCATAGGAGCCTAAAGTATATATTCACACAAAATGAGATCATCATGTGTCAAATTATATGGTTAGATCTATTAATAGACTAAAATTTATCTATTCACTATCATCCTGGTAAGTAAAACAAGGTAGATGATGCTCTAAGCAGAAAAGAGCCTTCTACTCAATCCATGTTGTGGATTGAGAAAGAACATAAATTCATGGATATGAAAAGCATAGATTTGGAAAACATAACAGTAGGGAATACATCCTACATTTCCCAAATAATTTCCCAACCATATATCCAAGTGATGATTAAAGAGGCATAAAGGGATGATCTAGAGTTAAAAAAGAATATTAATGTCATAAAGGAAGGGATAATTCAAGAGTTATATATCTATGATGATGGTGTGATTTGATTTGGAATGAGGATTTGTGTGTCTTCATCTTCTGGGATAAATAATAAGTTATTGGATAATGAACATAGATCAACTTTATCTATCCATATTGGGAGTACCAAGATATATTGTGATCTCTGAGAACACTTTTGGTGGGATAATATGAAGAAGGAGATTGTGGAGTATATCTCAAGGTGCTTGAATTGTTAGCAATTTAAAATAGAGTGAGAAAATGGATGATGCAATCCTTACCTATATCCATGTGGAAATGGGAGAATGTCACTGTGGACTTTGGCATGGGTCTCTTAAAGACAACAAAATGAAATAATGTGATATTAGTTATGGGGGACCGAGTCACCAAGACTATACACTTTATCACTTTTCAAGAATAAATCTCGTATAAAAAACTGGAAAAGATATATGTGAAGAAAGTGGTGAGACTGTATGGAGTTCCACTCTCAATTGTATCTGATCATGATCACATGTTCACATCTAAATTCTGGAGGATTCTTTAACATGCTTTGAGTATGATATTAAATTTATGCATGGCCTATCACCCCCAAACTGATGGCCAATATAAATGGACTATTTAGACACTTGAAGATATTCTAATAGCCTGCTCATTAGAATTCAATTTTGGATGGGATAAGCATCTCCCATTGGATGAGTTATCATACAATAATAGCTTCCACTCAAGTATTTAGATGGCTCCATATGAAGCTCTGTTTGGAAAGTGATGTAGAACTTTAACCTAATGGGATGAAGTTGGAAAAAGAATGCTACTTGGACATTATCTTGTGAAAGAGATGACATAGAAGGTTCAATTCATCCAGAAACATATCAAAGCTTCTCAGAGTCAGAAAAAGAGCTATTCTGAAAACCATTGAAGGGTCTTGGATTTTGACATTGGAGATAAAGTCTTCCTTTGAATATTACCTGGGAAAATAGTCATGTGTTTTGGAAAGAAAGGGAAGTTAATCCTAAGGTACATTGGCCTCTTTGAGATCCATGATCTCATAGGAGTCATGGCCTATCATCTTGCACTTCCACTAAATATGGAACAAGTTTATGATGTGTTCCATGTATCAATCCTAAGGAAGTACATAGTAGATATCTCATATATACTAAACATATAGGTTGTATAGTTTAAATATGATCTCTATTATTAGGAGAAACTAGTAAAGATTATGGACTAGAGATATAAGGTTATACACAAAAAAGACACCCACCTTGTCAAAGTGTTTTGGATGAACCATATGTATGAAGAATCAACTTGGGAACTGGAGAAGGCGATGAAGGAGAAGTTCCCTCCCCTGCTTATGTAAAATGAAATTTCGATGGTGA
Source organism: Viscum album (assembly GCA_963277665.1). NCBI lineage: Eukaryota > Viridiplantae > Streptophyta > Magnoliopsida > Santalales > Viscaceae > Viscum > Viscum album. The sequence goes on from OY728127.1 coordinate 609,783,010, forward strand.
AATTTCAAAATGGGGAAAGAATATAACAACCCAAACATTTATCAATGGAATTTCTACCATATTATAGTAATTTCATATATTATAAATCACATAAAATTACTCATATACCATAATAAAATATTAATAAATGAAGAATTAATGAAATAAGAATTATTTTAAGAAGTTAAGTAACCAATACCGATGAAATGGTAACTTGTCCTTAGTAATATTAATATGACACTTATGAATGGAAAACCAAGAAATGAATAGTAACCTCACCCATTAAAGTATAAATAAAATTTAGGCAACTTATATGTAAAAATATGATATAATTATATCATAGTATATGTAAGAAATTTTTTTAAAAATTATTAATTAATTGTAATCATTTTTGTAAGTCATAGATATTTAATTTCAATTTTAAGATTAATTTAATAATTTAAAAAAATCATAAAATGTATTCATAAATTAATATTTTGATTTATTATTATTTTAAGACGATTTTGTGATACCTTAAGTAATTTTTCAATGTGTTATAAAATCAGTTATAATTTTAAAATCTGTATTTTACAAGTAAATGATGATTTTAATTAAAAAATAAATTACTCATATTTAGAAAATTATTTTCATAAAATGGAGTTATTTTTTAAATTCTACACATCAAAAAAAAATTAGGGTGATTTTTTGTGATTTTTCTAAAATACTTGAATTTTTTGTGAATAGTGAAATGCGATAATTTACAAAATAAGATAAATGCATTAATTATTGAGTCATAGGTGATGTAAGGATGATGTATACCTAAAATATTTAACTATACTTCATTATTTAAATATATTTAGTCATATTACTAAAAATACTGATACTCTTGAGCCGAAATAAAAAACTAATGAATATAATAATTAGAGAACATTTGTCTCCTCTACTATAAATACAACCCCTCACCCTCTCTTCTCCTCACACCTCTCAAGATTTTATACTTTTAAAAATTCTACCAAATACTCTTCCCTAGATTCTTCTCCAAATCCAAAAGCTCTAGGTCTCATAAAAATACCAAAACTCTTACCCTAAGGAGGTTCTCTATGAGGAAATATTTAAGAGGAAAAATACGCTTCCTTTTTATTTTAATTTCATTTAATTTATTTTTCTTTTATTATTCTCTCCACACCTCCCTTCATCCAAATGTAATGATAACTCCAGTACCTTATATATACTATAATTATTTCATTTTTATGTAATATCCATCATTAAACTCATATGTCACTCTCTTTTATTCAAAAAAGTAAATCATCATCTATGATGTGTCAATTTACTGCCATCATGGGTGATGCGCATTCATTTTCCTTTAATGCCTTCAAGGATATTAATAAAAACATAAAATGGTTGAAAAAATATTTTAAATTTTATGTTATAAAACTATTTATGTTTTGTAACTAACATATATACATAATACTAAATGATAAAACAAAATGAGTTTGTTGTGATCAAAAACCACCAAAATTAATCTAAAATGATCTTTATTAACTTTTATCTAATGATTAATCATCATACCATATAAAAAAATCTTTTTAAGATCATTAAAACTTTTTTAATATCTTTTAATAATATATAATAACAATTTTTGATATTTATCTGCATTTTATACGAACTTCCATTCATGTATACAAGTAAATCAATTACGAAAACTATGAAAACAAAAACTCTTGAACGATGAAATTAAACTCTATAAATAATAAAAATGACGTAAAGGAACTTAATAAAACAATAATGAGTCAAATTAATGTATAAAAGGTTCTATAATTAGTAATTAATGAATCTAATGTGATTATATAGGATATTAAAGTGAATAAAGTATTTGAACATAAGGTAAGGGGAATTCTCGAACCCAACTCTCTTTCTTTGGGTTTTCCCTCTTTGTCCCCATTTCTCATATGTATTTCCCTTAAATATAATTTATTTATCATTTTCTTACCTTTTATTGGATATAAATGTGTATTACTTGAGTTTTTTACAAACACAATGTTTTCTAAAAGAAGTATTCTTTCAAAAAACACACCTTTTACTGTTTCTTATTCCCTCAAGGTTGATGATTCTTATAAAAATTATGTTATTCCATCTTTCATTTGGGAACCCCATGTTTTTGAATGTATGGTTTATGAAATGAAACTAATTCCTTTCCATGTGTTATTTTATGACCATTATTGATGTATGTTATATGTGACATGCATGATAATCTAAATGATATGATATCATGGGTGCACCCAGAATTATATAGTTTAATGTAAATGTAATGAAGTGAAAGGTGTGCCTAGAATTGTATATAACTAAAATTAATTGTGTAGTGTGATGTATATTATTATAAAATTGAAATATGTTTGAACACGATGCTATATTTTTTCATAACTATGTGTGGTAGTTTACCACTAAGACATGATGTTTCATTTTTATGCATTTCCATATTCCATGCCTTTATCTAATGGTTCTTCTCATGATTATGGTAATGATGTTATGATTATGCTCACCACATGTTATATTGTTTTGTGTTCTTATTTATCTTCTTAATAGAATTTTAGCTCACCCATTTCTTTGATATATATCCTCAGGTGACTACTTGTACTACGGAGAACAAAAGGGACAATAAGAAGCTATAGGAGAAGGAATTAAATAAATGTTTATGTTTTATTTTGTAAATGTTTTGTATGGTCCTAGTTTTCACGAGACACTAATTCTTTGGATCCTGGTTTTGTAATTATTTTATGTTATTTTTCATTAAACTGATGTAACATTAATTTAAGAAAAATTTTGGTCACTATATTGTTCCTCGTAGCCTATATCATGGTCTTCATGCACAATCAGGTTCATGGATTTTGTAATAGTCCTATCTTCCATGTCTTGAATATGGAGAAATATACATTCCTAAGATCTCCATAATTGATATTGAAAAAAAATGGCAATCGGATTGTCCACATACAAGCATATCAATACTAGGCCATAGGTCAGCCAATGTTTGATCATGTGTCATCTCCTGCAATTTTGACCCCTCAATTTACCATTGTTGATGCTCTATATATAATTCAATGGAAGCCAAATGACTTTCCATTTTATAATTTATATAGGAACAAAAATAATTCAATGTCTAAGAATGAAAATGAAAATAATCTAGTAAGAATCAGTCAAAAACCCAATGAATGCACCAAAATTGGTAGGACTCTCACCTATTAATAGTCACTATATGGAAAGTAGGTGGTATAAAAGGAACAATAAATAGTATATTCAATGTTTCAGAAAGAATAAAAATACAATTACAGTGGAAATATAAGAATATGGAGAGGTAAGATAAGAACTTCTCTTCGAAAGACCACTTCCTAAGAGGTCTTCCCTAATGAGACCTCCCAAGGACTGATTCTTGCAACAACTATCTAAAGTTCAAAATACATATATAACCATAACCTTCCAGAAAATACTATATTTATTAACCCCTAATAAACTCTAACAACACCCCCACTTTCCAATGTTGTCCAAAGTACAAGACTATCACTTGGCAGTTACTCACTCCAACCAGCCCTATACCCAAACAAACTACATAGACACAAACTTCCCATATTCCTAAAACTTTTTAGATTAGTATTTCATAGAAACATGTGTTCTATCTGCATGTGAATAATTCTCCAGAAACATCTTTCATGGAAAAATTTTGTGAACTCCATCTGGATAGTTTTCCTCTATGTCTACACTGCATGTAAGAAGTATCAAACTAGATTCAGAATCTACCTCACTTGGCCATTCCGAAGTCGAATCGAGCTATTTCTCCTTGATGCTCCACTCCAGCTCAGACCAGCATGATTTCAAGAATTATACTAAAATTTTCATTCCATGATTTCCATTCATAGCTTGCTTTAATAGTTTTGGATACTCCTGGCCTATTAAAAATTCATCAGAGCCTATTTTTTCCTACTTTTCACTTTGGTTCTAGCACCCCTAGTTATAACTAATCACCTCGCATCTAGAACTTAAAGTTAAAATTGTAGGTAGAAAAATAGAAGAATAGAAGTAAAGTTTCATAGTTCTCATATCCCTGCCATCAATCACCACTACTAAACTTGATTCCTTTCTTATATTTTCATCATAAGACTGCTTTCTAATGCTACCCTTTGGATAGCGAGCGGAATTACTTCTCTTTTTACCACCACAAACAGAGGTATGAAAGAAACTGATTTACTGTATCAAATGGAAAACTCATCATGAAACTGAATGGTGTTTATAGATTCATTTTTCCTTTAAAAAAATCCTTAAAGGGAGATTTTACTTCCTACATGTGACTTTAAAAGAATTGTAGAATCTTTGTTTGAGGATGTATAATGGACTATTGTGTTTCTACATGTTCTCCATCGCATTCATCTAAGTATAAACTATGTGCCACTTTATATCCTAATTGGTCCTACAATAGTGTCATCATCATGCGATGATGCTTCATGATCTCTACATTTTCCATATCCTATACTTGTCTTAACATCCAACGCTTTTACATCACTTCCATAAGTGCTTTCATTAGAAGATGATTCATCTCTACCGCTATATCTATATACCCCATTCTTGATGGCACACACCATGATCCTCAAATGGTGTGTGCCCCTCTCAATGAAAACACCAATTGTTAAGATCATTTGTGTTAAAAAGATTAATTCCAATGGATTTAATTTTGAAATATAATAAATACAGTAGAAACATAAGAATTGTATGAAAATAAGAAGAATATATATAGAGAAGAAGGAGGAAGACTCCCTGAGTTTTCTCCCTAGAGCCAAATTTGAGGCCTCCACAACACTAAATCTCAAGCCCAATCAATAATTATCATTCCCCCTTACCAAATATTCCTTCCCCCTTACCAACTAATAATTCACCTATTTATTATTCTCTCGCCAGCTTCCAATGCTCTAACCACTATTATTACATTTTACAAATTTTTCACTCACAATAGTATTATTCATTCCCCTTCCCTTCCCTTACCCTTTACCCAAATATACAGCATAGAGTGACCTCTTCCTACACAACGGAACCCTTACGCATTGCAAAAGCACTTTACACCCTACAACCCTTGCACAAAATAACCCAGTTCCAATAACCCTTACGCAGTAACACCCCAAACCCTAGACCTTTACATAACTTCTCACCAACACCCCAAGCACTCCCCACACCCTCCATCCTTATTGGCTTGCACTTCCAACCCAACTTTCTATCACTATCACTCATTATCACTATGTTTTATTCAAGATCCACTCATACTAACTAATGATGGGAAATTGATTTTGAGATTTGGTTTTCTGGTGACTAGTGATTCACCCCCAGTGGTGGTCTACTCTAACATGGGCCTTACACTTGGTATTAGAATATAATTGAAGTTTTTATAGGTATATTTACATTGTATATGAGTTTTATCTTTATTGATAATATCTTTTTAAAGATAAGATCTATGAAATATTTGAATATCATTAATAATAATACTTCATATGTTTGATGAAAAGGGATTTCATCTACAAATAGAGGGGACTATTTCTTATCTTCATTCTTTTGGTTGGGAAATTTTTTACATCACTAAGAATTGTGTACATGTTCCCAAAATAGGTACAGTATACACATTTCTGAACAAGAAAAATGTTGAATCATATGGAAGAGCACTTAGTTTATTACTCTTATCCATATTATCATGAGTTATGGGATTCAAAAGAATGAATTAAATTCGGAGGAAACACTATGATATCTATGGGGGAGATAATAAGCTGAATGAGTAACAGTTAAAATCGAGTCGAGCTCCATTTGAGGATACTTTAATGGGATTAGATGGTTCTTTTGATTAATTATTAATTCATGTAAACAAAAATGAAATCTTTATTCAATGATATTGTGAAATTATTTAATATTCTATGGTCTTAAAGAAATTGACTAATATTCTTTTGGATATGTTTGATGTAAATATTTCTTCCCTGGAGAACTAAGACTTGGATGATTGGACCATAAAAAAATAAAACAATGTCTTTATTACCTATGATATGGAAAGAGGGACATCCTTAAGGAGAAAGAAAAAATATGAGAAGGAGATAATGTTTAAATATTTAAATGTTTCAAAACATATTGAACCTATGATGTCGCGTGAGGGGGAAATCGATGAAAAATATATTTCCATGGGGTTTTAATAGTTCGTGTCATTATTTTCAAACAGAATTGAACAATTTAAAAGTTAATAAAAGGGTAAGACTCCCTTAATATGTTAATTTCAGAAATATATAACCCTTTACAGCTAGTTTTCCTAAGAAAAACAATAGTGAATAAAGTGATGATCAATCTTAAAGATCAAAAATGAGAATAAAGTTGGTGAGTGGACACAATGAATGAATGTACTTTAATGGTAAGATAAAGGGAATCACATCAAGGAAAAATAACTTTCTCTCAAAACATGATGTTATGACTTATGATGAAGAAAGTGAAAATGAGGAGGACGGCCCAGAGGATGAAGGCCCTATAACATTCATTGCTAAATTGAAATCATCCAATGATCCCTCCAGTGAAGATGAAGAGGGGATTAGTAAAGAAGAAATCTATTATGAGTATACCAAAAAAGTGTTTCAATTAAGAATGGAACTTTTTGGGAGCTTGAAAGAAATCAAATATCATAAAAAAGAAATTAGGGATTTGAAGAAGGAGAATGGTTCATTGAATAAATCCCAAGATAAATAAAAATCCAAAGGCATTGACGAGTTTGAATTAGAGTTAGCTAGGAAGAAGGGTGATCTCATTGAAAACCATGAAGAATGAGACCTGATGAATGAAATTACCCAAGAAAATTTGAATGTTAATAATGATGAAGTAAAAGATCTAGAGGTGAAGTTAATAGAAGATGAAAACTCCTTGAGAAACTTTCAGGATATGGAGTTCAAAAATTATATGAAGGGAGTATTTGAATGCTCTAAAATAGTGAAGAATGTTCTTGATTGTACCGAGAAACTTTGAGATATTCATAAGGTACCATGAACTACTGTCCTGGACACTCGAGCATAAAACATAAGTGGTTGCAGCATCGATAAGAAAGGGAGTAAGGTGATTACTTCACTCAAGAAAAAGAAAACATCACTTCCTCAAAACTGGGCAAGGGAAGCGCCTTGTTTTATCAGTGCTAAGTAGAAAGCACTGATAGGGGGCCTTTATCAACACTAAGAAAAGCATTAATAAATCATACACCTTTATCATCGCTTTTCTTATTGCTGATAAAAGTTTTTGATAATAATTTATATAAGACTATTATATTTATATTCGAAAATAATTTTTATTTTTATACATTAAATAAAAAATCATGTTTATAATTAATATATATATTTTAATAATTCAAATATATATATATATAATGTTTTAAAAAAATTGTTTCTATGATTATAATTATATATATATATATAATTATAAGATTATAATAAATTTAATTAAAAAATAAATATATATTAGATTTATTATATTTATTAGATTTATTAGATTTGTTAGATTTATTAGATTTATTATAGATTTATTAGATTTATATTTATTAAATTTATTAGATTAATTTATTAGATTTATTAGATTTATTAGATTATTAGATTTATTAGGTTCATTGTATTTATTATATTTCTTATATTTCTTATATTTATTATATTTATTATATTTATTATATTTATTATATTTATTATATTTATTATATTTATTATATTTATTATATTTATTATATTTATTATATTAATTATTTTTATTTTATTCATAATTAATTTATATAAATACATTTTAAATATATATTTACATTATAATTATTAAATATATATTTTCTTCCAATGAATTTGGTCAATAAATATATTGATCATGTGTGTATATATGTTATGCATCATCCTGAATGTTCATTTATGCATTACATCCATCTTATTATTCATGTTGTCCATCGATAGCTCATTTTTTATTATGTATATATGTATATGATTAATTCTTGTTACCCATATATACTATATTATTTTCTCGAAAATACATATAAAATTACATTAAATATATTGAAATAATAAATATATTTATTATATTTATTATATTTATATTATTAAATTTTAATTATGTATAAATAGTTTTAAAATATATTTATTTCTAATTATAATTACAACTATATATGTATATTTAAATAATTATAAAATTACAATAAATACATATATTATAATTTGATATATATATATATATATTTATTTATTTATTTATTTATAACTATATACAAATATTTATAAATATATTTATTTATAGTTATAATTATAAATATAAATAAATATATGTGTAAATAATTATAAAATTATAATTAATATATTTATTATACTACTTATAAAGTTAAAATATAATTAAATAAATATATTTATAAATATATACAAATATTCATAAACAAATACAAATATGTATAAATAAATACAAAAAATTATAATTATAATTCCTAAATAAATATAGATATATTTAAATAATTAAAAAAATTATAATAAAAATATTAATTATATATATTTATATACAAATATTTATAAATAAATACAAATAGTTATAAATAAAATTCTAAATAAATATAGATATATTTTCATAATTAAAAAATTATAAATAAATAAATAAATTTTATCATATATATAATTTTATAAATATATATAATAATATAAATAAATTGTTAACATTATATCTTTATCAGTGCTTTTAGCTCTGATAAAGGTATGTTTTATTAGAGCTTTCTATTTTAGTGCTGATAAAACATACCTTTATCAGCACTTTTTATCTAGTGCTGATAAAAGTCTCACCAGGTTTTATAAAAAACCCTAACTTTTTTATCCTTCCCCGTACCCTTCAAGCTCTCGTGGAATTCGATCCCTACTGCCACCTCCTCCTTCCCCTCCTCCTCCCCCTATCCTGCCAAATCCTCTGCTGTCGTGAATCCCTCTACCGCGAATGCACCTTCGCCGCATGCCTCTCCTCTGCCCCGCGCCTCTCCTATATCGGAGGACTCCTCCATTGCATGCCTCTCCACTGTTGTGTGCCTCTCCTCTACCAGAATACTCCTCCACCATGTGCCTCTCCTCTTCTACATGCCTCTCCTCCCACGAAGGACTCTTATGCCACATGCCTCTTCTCTACCACGCACCTCTCCTCCATCGCATGCCTCTCCTCCGCCGAAGGCATCCTCCACTGCACACCTCTCATCCACCGTGAATGTACCTCCACTGCATGCTGAACCACACCTCTATGGTATTTTTGTTCCCATGTTATTACAGTTTGATATTTAGAGTTATGTTATGAATTGTACGGGCTAAACACCCCATAGAAAATCGTGTTCGTTGGTGGTCCTTGTTTTCACACTAAATAAATTGCATGTTGGTTGGATTCCTTATTGTGTACCTTAAATGCATCATTGAATTCTGAAAGTAATGTGAAGATAGTTTTGAAATATTTTTTATGTGATCATGATTTTAAAATGGGGCTTTTCTTGTTTGCATGAATCATTTTAGAGATTGAGGATTCAAGGACTAGACATTGGATTAGGCTAATGTGTTGACTTTCATGATTTGTTCACTGCCTTATTGACTTGAGATATTTTCACATTATTTTTCCTTTGTGATTCTAGATCTTCTATTCATTTCATGTTTCATTGTAGAATATCTAAATTCACCATTATAATATTTTTTTTCTAATTTTATTTTGATCAATGAGTACTGGATATAGGAATTGTTTCATTCAAACATTATATTCAAATAATTCTTAGGGATATAGAATTGGGTTATTTTGATAATATAATATAATATAATATATAGTGTAAGATATATTTTCTTCCTACCTTTTTTGAAAATGATCAAGGATAGGACTTGATATTTTATTATTTTTAGATCGATGAAGTTATAGGGTTTTGGACAAAATAAAAATTAGAGTTGGGTATTTATCCGCCTACCGCATTGAATTAAAAGCAATGTTATATAGTTATAGGAAATTTTATAAACTTTTGTAATATTTTTTAGGGGTATATGCATTATTATTTAGATAAAAATCCCTAAACCTGGTATACCATAACATAGAAGAAAAGTTATATCTAAGTCACTACATCAGATCTCTACCTTCTAGTTCTAGTAACCTCATGGTTTTGAAAATACCTCCCCCAGAGGAAAATGAGAAATATAGAATAAACACGTGACATAAATGGAATAAGCACGATTAAATTGATATTTTTATTAGGGGATAAATTGATTGTAAAGGGAAACATATATTTTGTTAGCCCTACCTATCCAAAGCTACATGAGACACTTTCTAGACACCCTATTCAAATAACCTTAACAACACATGTAATGAATCCTTCCACCCACAAGAACTCTATGGTGAATCCCCTAAATGGTACATATTATATAATTCAAGTGATTATCAAATCATACATTATTCTTAGCATTAATTTATATCTAAATATATAAATTATTATTTTATTATGACATTAACAAATAATGTGAATGAATTATTAAATATTGATATTCAATGTTATGAAGTGGTCGTGGAAATTAGGTTAATGCATCCATAAAATGTACCAAACCTATATTTTCTAGAGGAAATTTTATTCAAAAGTTTCTAGACTATTTTGGGACTTGATGTTATTAACCTCATGAATGAGTTTTGGAGACGTAATAATTCTCTTGAGACTTATAATTATACTCCCATCACATTGATTCTAGAGGTTACTGATACAAGTTTAGTTAAGGATTTTAGAATTACTTGTCTTTGTAATGTCATTTATAATGTATTTTTTATGATTTTAGGAAATATACTATGGAAATTAATAACATCAATTAGTTTATTACCATAGTTCTTTTCTTATTTTGACTTGAGACAATATCTACATAAAAGGATCGGGAAATCAATATAGTTTCTTCTAGTGATGAGTGGCATAGGGAAATTCTTTATGTGAAAGGAATGATACATGAGAAATTTGGGATTTTGTACTGGGTTCATGTTTATATTTTTTCTTAGGAGAATATATAAAGGAAGGAACAAATAGTAATTCATGTGAGATACATATACAGTGTTCATGGGATGTACAACCAATTTATATGGTGTGATCCAAGGATCATTGGGATAATGTTGTGTTTTTAGTAAACTGAAACACGAGTGTTTCATGGTTGTGAGTGTGGTCATAGACTATGGAACATATCCATTGGGACTCTGGTGTTGTGGGGAAGGATAATTGATATAACTAGACAATGGAATCATGGATAAGAGATATCCAATGGTGGGGAGAACAATATCAAGTTCTTATAGACATTATTATTATTACACTAGCCTTTGGAATAATGTTATGGAATCATACAACACTAATTGATTTGGGATGAATCGAGGTGTTTTCCATGTATCTTTTATAATGGGCCTTTCTTGGTATTTATGTCTTTGTGAAAATGGCTAAGTGTATCTTTTAAAATGATTCTAGTGTTTTGAAATGTTTCTTATAGGTTTGTCACTCATTTTAAATGATTAATACTATTGGTTGATGAAGTTGGGTTCAATGCTTTAAAAAAGGAATTGAGGTTTTGTTAAATTTTGTTTAGAATTGATTGATTTATTTTAAAAAAGGGTGTGTTATTTTAAAGATAAATTTGAGTAAATGGTTGTTTTTTTAATGGGATATCAAGTGTGATTTTATAAATTGTTTTTGAATAAGATTTGAATTGTAGTTTTTTCATAATCTTTTAACAGTATATTTTTATAGAATTAGGAAAACCATTACATTATATCAAAGTTTTGTGTATTTATTTTGTTAAATATTAATATTACTAAATCAAAAAGCATGGATATGAATAAAGAATGGATGGAATCCAATCATTTGAAAAAAGAGTGTGAATATGGTGTGAAAGAGTTCATCAATATTTCAAAAGATCATGCATGTAAACCTTATCAAATATTTTTTCTATATTTACACTATTATTATTCAATAAAAATTAGTCCAATGGAGTTGTAAGAACACTTGATCTGTCAAAAAATAGATAGAAGTTATAAATGTTGGAATAAACATGGGGAAAAAGAGAATGTAGGTAGTGGTTGGGATAACACTTCATTTTATGGATCATCTGATATGATTACAAGTGTGAACAATGAAGAAGGTTGTATCGAGGATGTGATTATAGATGTGAATGATAATGAATATCGTATTGAGGAAATGAAAAATATAGTTTAAGATGAACTTCATGATTTCCTGAAATTGTTTGAGAAGTTAAAGAGTTGGGAAAAGACGCCATTATATACTAGTGGCACTAAATATATAGCATTGTTAGCCATTTTGAAGCTATATAATTTGAATGAAGGCAAAAAATGGAGTGAAGCCAGTTTTATAGAATGGCTTGCTCTCTTAAATGACATGCTCCCTAAAGATAATGAGCTCTTGGTCCGAACATATGATTCCAAATGAATACTACAATCGATGGGTATGATTTTTGAAAGAATACACACCTTTCCAAATGACACTATATTGTTTTGAAAAGACCACAAATCACTTATAGAATTCCCAAAGTGTGCTTCTTCTCAATACAAGAAAGATGAATCTGTTCATACGAATATTGTATGGTACCTTCCAATCATTCCAAGGTTTAGGCGTCTATATGGAAGTGAGGAGACTACAGGGCAATTGATGTGGCCCGTTGATATAATAAATAAATATGGGAAACTAAGTCACTCGAAAGAATCTACTTAGTAGAAGAGAATTGATCACAAGTATCCTGAATTTGGAAATGATCCGAGAAACCTTCATCTTGCATTATATATAGATAAAGTGAATTCTTTTGGTTTTCAAAGTAGCACTCACGATACATGGCCGGTTATTTTGGTAAATTATAACTTACCACCATGGTTATGCATGAAACAAAAATACATCATGTTATCTATGCTTATATCAGGAACAAAACAACCAAGTAGTGATATTGATGTTTATTTGCCTCCATTGATTGAGGATTGGGAAATAATGTGGGATTCAGGTGTTACATTGTATGATGATTACAGAAATGAAGATTCCACTTTGAGAGCCATGTTGTATGGGATGATAAATGACATTCCTGGTTATGGAAATTTTTCAGGATATAACATTAAAGGAACTCAAGGGTGTCCCATTTGTGAACAAGGTACACAGTCAATTAGGTTGAAATATTCATCGAAAATCCTATTTCTAGGACATCGCAGATTTCTATCGTGATGACAAAATTACCGATCTTAGATGACATAATTATATGGACGTTCAGAACAACATACAACACCATCTCCACTAATAGGTGGTGAATTGTTTGATAATGTAAAAGATGTGAACCCTAGATTTTGAAAACTGTTTTTGAAAAACCTTATGAAAACTAGTTGAAAAAAGATATTAGGTTTTTTTAATTACCATACTGGAATTGTCTATATGTTAGACATTTTTCATGAGGATATTCATGTTGAAAAAAAATATGTGATAGTGTCATTGGTACGTTGCTAAATGCACTCATAAAAAGAAAGGATGGTGTTAAGGCTGTTATGGACATGGTAGACCTGGGAATATGAGAAGATTTGGCTCCATTGAAGGGTGAAAAATGAACATTTCTTCCTCCTTCTACTTACACTCTTTCTATGAAGGAGATAAATCTGGTTTTTAACTTCTTTAATGATGTAAAGGTTCCATATAAGTATTAATAAAATATCAAGAACATCGTGTCAATGAGTTATTTAAAGTTAAAGGGTTTGAAATCACATAAGCGTCATTTTTTGATGCAATATCTAATTCATATAGAATTAAATTGCATTTTTTCAAAGAATATATGTCTCTCATTAATGAAGATATCTTTCTTATTCAAATCTATATGCAGCAAAGTTATAGACCCAGCGAAATTTCTGACTATGGAAATAGAAATTTTCTTCATATTATGTGAATTAGAAATTTTCTTCCCACAAACATTATTTGATATGATGGTTCATTTGATGGTTCACTTAGTGGGAGAGATTTGACTATATGGTTCTATACACTATAGATGGATGCACCCCACTAAATGGTATATGAATATTTTGAAAGGATATGTCAAAAATCAAAGTTGGTCGAAGGGTTGTATTGCAGAGCAATATATTGTTGAGGAAGTTGTTGAATTTTTTACCAAATACCTATCCAGTGTGGAAAGAACTAGTCTACTAAAATCTCGGCACACTGGGTGTCTTGAAGGTGAAGGAATTTCTTGAAGATATTTTTTCACAATCAATATTACATATTGGAAGCAAGTCGAACTTTAAATTTTTCATAATAGTTTTGATGTTGACCCATATGTTAAAACCCACAAAAAAAATCTTAGAAATTTTAATCGATCAAGGGATGAAAAATGTATATCAAATAAACATAATCGATGGTATATTGGATGGTTTCAGGACCATATATTTAAGGAGTCAAATGGAAATCTAGACTCAATTTCAGAATGACTCTGATGGCTATCTAGAGGACCAAGTGTGTATGTATTATCTTACAATGCTTATATAATTAGTGGGTTTAAATTATATACTAATGAACATGATGAAGATAGTGCCATGCTGAATAGTGGAGTTACACTTGTGGCTGAAGCGATGCATGTTTCTAGTGCTAAGGATAGAAATACAATTTATGTGACTATTTTATAGTTTGGCATCATCAAACAAATATGGGATATGGATTATACAAAATTCAATGTGCTGATTTTTTAATGCAAGTGGGTTGATAATATGAGTTCTGTTAAAATGGATGAATTAGGATTCATGAAAGTTGATTTTAGTAAGGAATGTTATATATATGAACCATTTATAATGGAATCATAGGTAGTAAAAGTATTTTATGTTCCAAATCCTAAAAACCGAAACTGGTCAATTATTATGTTATTGACCAAAACCACTGAAGGGTCGGATGAAAAATCAACAGAGGATGACATTTTCATTGGGACATCACAATAATTTTTTAGCGGTCCCATTGTAGACAACATTTTGTATTTCATATGAGACCATAATGAAGGGATTTGGATATCCTATAGAGGGGTCAAATCCCTTTATCCTTTAAAAAATTAGAGTTCAATAATCAAGTTATATTTTTATTGTAATATACATCGTGTTACCATATGTTATTATTTGTTCACTGCTACTTTTATGTAATCTAAATTAAATTTTAAACCACTTATATAGATAATGACTTCTTCATTTGATGATTCTCCCAATCCTGAGGCTCAACAGGTCTCTCAACATGCTTCTGCTTGTAGTGCAGAGGAATAATAGGTTTCTCAACCAGCTGTTGCTCCCAATGCAGAGGTACAACCACCATCTTCACATGATGATTCTAGCACTTTGGAGAAACATATTGATGATGTTGAAACCAAGGAAATGGTATGAAATGAAACACTGGTGGAACAGAAAAAACCAAAGCACCGTATTGTGATGGTGTTAGTAAAAATATTTAAGGTAAAAGTTAAAGGCATAAAATGATGTCAGATGGAATAAACGGGGCCAACTTGTTTAACCCAACAATTCCATATTCAGTAGTTACATTGGAATCATCACTCGGCAACACATTCCGATTGAGGTACATTCGTGGTACTATGTTGTTAATGGGATTAAGACAGTTATGTGGGGAGATATTACTGTAACATTATGATATCATTTATTTAATTTACTAAAAAATAAAATAATGAAACATTGACTTACTCTTCATCATCTCTTGTAGAGTTCATTTATAGTAGATGACTCACATAAGGTCTATATACTAAGGGTTTATGGAAGGATTCATAGTGGCTTTCGCACAATTTTAATGAGATATCATTTTAAATATGCTAAAGGTAAAATAAAACCACACCCACCTCCTCTTTAAGAATGCCTGATAACCCAAGGAGTGTGGGATGCGTTAACTAACCATCATGAAGAGAAGACTTTTAAGGTACATTGTGTTTGGTAATATGTTTTTGGATGATACATGTACTCAACATTTTGATTGATAGTTTTTTATTTATGAAATAGAAACTGAGTGCTGAAAACAAGGAATAAGTAGAAAAACTAGCGTACCCCTACCGTAAAGCAAGGATGGGGTATGCTTCACTTTAAAAAAATGAGTACGTGTTTTAAATTTACCATCATACATTTATGTGACATAAAAGAACACTATAACTATGCTCCTCTATTTATATATAAATTGATGAATCCAAATCCAAATTCACTTCCATCACACACCATATGTTATGGAAGTAAGCTCATGGAAATTAAAATGGGATACTAATAAATGAAAACACACAAAAATTATGGGAAACATGTGTAAGTATGAAATAATAAATATTCATTTTGATTTAAATCACTATTATATAAAAATGATTACTTATTTTCCTATATTTTCAATATGACATAGTCATAAGAATCAGCAACACCAACTTCAGATGCATACCTACTTTCAGTTTCCTTGAAGTAGCCAGAACACTATGGTCGCGTCAGATGTACTGATTTTGGGGTGACACCCCGAACATATTTTGTGAAGAAAAAACAAGAAAATGATCAATGTAAAGAAATGGAAATTTTGAGAGAAAGAGTAGCTATCCTTGAAGGACAAATGCAATGGAAGAGAGATATGATAACAAATTTTATAGGGGGACAAGGAGAAGAAGCAAATCAATAACAACCATCACATAAATATCCCCCCCCCCACTAGCTTTGAGGAGAGCCATTCCCCTAAAAACCATGTCTTAGATAAGGTAATCAATGTTATAATAATTATTTATCTGAATTTTGATTCAGATAGACACTGATAATTTTTCTATACTGATATTCTACAGGGTTAAAATGACAGTGATTTACATCTATCAACACCCACCCATCACCTTGTAGCAAGGGATATGGAGTTCAATATCCAAAACGACATGCTACACAACATACCACTTTCAACAGGTCATGTCAGAGTGTCGATTAACATAGCCCATGATTCAAGCACTGATCTACCTATTCCAATTGATGATGAAGATATTCATAAGGTAGAACAATATCTTGTAACATTCATCTCATGGCCTTAACATCTTGTAAAAAACATGTCAGCAAGGAGGTATTCATATAAAATTTATTTTTTAAGCAAAATCTTTAACATTTAATGAAAAAAGGTTTGAACTAATGAATGATATTATAGACAGACAAAGGGAAGGGGTGAAATGAATGTACGGCTCAAAACTATCTCAAGGATCAACCAACTGATCGAAATGATCTATCGAAAGCACCTTAACCCTACCCATTCTATATTCACATTTATTATCATTGCAGGATCATGTGGATATGATGTTGAAAGATGATGGTACTCACACAATTGATTTTGAATAAAATATGTATGGAGGGGAAGATCCAGACATCATTAGTGTCGACAATGTTATTTAAATCCTCAAGTATGATTGGCTAGGTAGATCAGTTGTAAATGTATACATGAGGTATGCTTTCATGATTTGATTTTAGAAAAGATGATATATTATGTTAATTATGACTAAATACATTTCATATTTTTTCACAGATATATATATAAAAAAATTTAAGGGATTTCCCCATGAATAAAAATTTGGACTCGTTAGTCCTCATATCACCTCTACAAAATAAAGAGAAATCGATTCCAAGAAAGAGGGTGAAATAGTGGCAGGCCTACTAAAATTGTTTAAAAAAATTACAGATGACATACTCTTTTTAATACCAACTATGTAGGGGTAAAACTCTACAATTTAATCATATGAAATATATTTTAATTTATTTCATTACTTATTCCTTTTTATGTTTTTAGGCAGCATTAGATGCACATTGAGATCAATTTGGATAATCCAAAGATTTATTTCCTAAATTCAATGCATGGATGTCCAACAAAACAACCACACATGATGGAATTTGTCAATTTTTAATAAACTACATATAACATTTTATAACTAAATATCTAGTTATATAATTTATATTATCTTTTAATGAGGATTCTGATATGATAGGGAGGTCCATCATTATCATCTACATCATGGAATGAGGCTAGAGGAAAAGGAAAAGGAACATCACAAGTACTAAGACTGGATAAATATTAGTGTATATATAGTAATGTTTAACTATCCAAACACATATAAAAAATTACTTATTTTTTTAAATGTTTTTGTAGTGTCTAAAACAAACAAATGAAAAAGATTGTGGTTATTATGTTTGTAAATTTATGAAATAGATCATATTTCATCAAAAAAACTAGCATCCCTGAAGAGGTATTTTTGAAGATAATTACTATTTCACTTAAATTATTTTTTAATCCTTTGTGTATTTATAATTTTTTAATACTACCATGACTATCAAAAATACTCTTGTTCACAAGACGTTATAGATTTGTTTAGAAATTAATGGGTAGAATTCCTTATTGAATAATCTATACAAATATCATGAAGATGTGACTTCCATAGAATTAGTGTATTATATCATATTTATAATTAATTTATTTCATTGTAGTATGACTCACATAATTAAGAATTTTTTTTCTTATATAGGTGGATTCCTTTGTTTGAGTTGTGGCGGTTTCTTATACAAGGATTGGTTGTGCATCACTCACAATGCAGTGTTTCCATTTTGAAAAAGAAATCAAATGGAAAACATGGTAATATGCGATGTGTCCAGTATGACTCAAACTGTCTCTTTTTATTTAAAATATACATTAATTTAAGTTAAAATAAAAATTGACATATTGAAAACTGAGCAAACACATTCTCATTCTTTTGGTACTTTTGGACAACAATTCAGGAGTTATTTTTTGGGTGTAGGATTCAACCCCACCTCTATCTAACATTATATTAGATGGTTTCAGGACCATATATTTAAGGAGTTAGATGAAAATCCAGGCTCAATTTTAGAATGACTTCGATGGCTAGTCGGAGGACCAAGTGTGTATGTATTATCATACAATGCTTATGTAATTAATAGTCATACATTATATATTAATAAACATGATGAAGACAGTACCATGAAAAATAGTGGAGTTACACTTGTGGCTAAAGTGATGAATGTTTTTGGTGCTAAGGATTGAAATCCAATTTATGTGAATATGTCATAATTTGGCATCATCAAACAAATATGGAAGATGTATTATAATAAATTCCAAGTGCTAATTTTTCAATGCAAGTGGGTTGATAGCAGAAGTTATGTGAAAATATATGAATTAGGTTTCGTGAAAGTTGATTTCAGTAAGGAATGGTACAAAGATGAACCATTTATAATGGAATCACAGGTAGTACAAGTATTTTATGTTCCAAATCCTGTAAACTAAAACTATTCAATTATTCTATTATCGACCAAAATCACTGAAGGGTTAGATGAAAATTCAATAGAGGATGACTCTTTCATTGGGATGTCACAATCATTTCGCAGTGGTCTCAGTGTAGATGTAATTTTTTATGTCAGAAGATACCACAATGAAGGGATTTGGATAATCGATAGAGGAGTCAAATCCCTTCAACGTTTAAAAAAAAGAGGGAGTTCAATAATCAGGTCATATTTTTATTGTAATATACATCATGTTACCTTATGTTATTATTTGTTCTCTACTTATTTTATGTAATCTAAATTAAATTTTAAACCAATTTTGTAGATAATGAATGTTTCATGTGATGATGCTCCCAATCCCATGGAACAATAGGTCTCTCAACCTGTTATTGCTCATATTTTAGAGGAACAATAGGTTTCTAAACCTGTTGTTGCTTACATCATAGAGGTACAAACACCATCTGCATATGCCAATGATATAACTCCAGATGAACATATTAATGATGTTTCAACCGAATAAATGGTAGTCAATGAAACAGTAGAAGCACAAAAAAAAATAGGAGCACTGTAGTTTGATGGTTTTGGAAAAAATCCTTAAGGAAAAAAGCAAAAGGCATCAAATACAAGGTTGGATAGAATATGCAGGGCCATCATGTTAACCCCAACAAGGCCATATTTAGTAGATACGTTGGAATCATCACTCGGAAACAAGTGTCGATTGATGTACTATCGTGGCACTATGTTGTCACCGAGCTTAAGACACTCATGTGGGGAGATATTACTGTAAAATTATGATATCATTTCTTTAATTTAATAAAAAATAAAATAATGAAACATTGAATTACTCTTCATCATCCCTTTTAGAGTGAATTTATAGTAGATGATTCACACTAGGTCTATGTATTAAGGGTTTCTAGAAGGATTCAAAGAGTCTTTCACACAATTCTAATGAGATGACATCTTAATGATGTGGAAGGTAAAATAAAACCACACCCACCTCCTCTTTATGTACACCTGAAAACCCAAGGAGCATGGGATGCGTTAACTAGATGTCGTGTGGAGAAGTCTTTTTAGGTACGTTGTGTTTGGAAATATGTTGTTTGAAGATACGTGTACTCATCACTTTGATTGACAGTTTTTTATTTATGAAACAACAACTGAGTACTGAAAATAAAGAATGAGCAACAAAACCAGTGTACCCCTACTATAAAGCATGAATGGGGTATGCTTCACTTGAAAAAAAATGGTACGTATTTTAAATATACTATCATACTTTTATGTGAGATAAAATATCACTAAACTATATTGCTCTATTTATATAAAAATTAATGAATCCAAATATAATATCACTTCCATCCCATTTCATGTGTTATGGAAGGAGGCACGTGTAAATAAATATGGGATACTAATAGATGAAAACACACAAAAAAGTGTGGGAAACATGAATAAGTATGACATAATAATATATTTTTTATTTAAATCACTATTACATAAAAATGATTTCTTATTTTTCTATATTTTCTATCTGACATAGTCACAGGAATTATAAAAATACACACTAGATGCATAAATACTTTCAGTGACCTTGAAGAAGTCGGAACACTATGGTTGCGTCAAAGGTGTGGGTTTTGGGGTGAAACACCGAACATATTTTGAAAATAAAAAACAAGAGAAGGATCAAAGTGAAGAAATGGAAACGATGAAAGAAAGAGTATTTATCCTTGAAGAATAGATGTAATGGAAAAGAGAGATGATAACAACTTTTTCGGGGGGAAAGAGAAGAATCAACTCAAGAACAACAAGCACGTGAAGATCCCACCTCACCCCCACCATCTTTGAGGTGAGACATTCCCCTAAAAAACCCATCTTAGCTGAGGTAATCAATGTTATAATAGTTATTTCTATGAATATTGAATTAGATAGACATAAATCCCTTTTCTATACTGATATTCTATAGGGTTAAAAATATGGTCATTTATATCTATCAACACCCACCCATCGCCTTGTAGTGAGGGCTATGGTGTTCAATATCCAGAACGACATGCTACACACAGTCCACTTCCAATAGGTCATGTTAGAGTGTCGATTAACATATCCCATGAGCTGATCACCAACATACATGTTCCAATTGATGATAAAGATATTCATGAAGTCGAAAAATATCTTGGAACATTCATCGCATGGCCGTCAAATCTTTTAAAAAATATATCGACAAGGAGGTATTCATTTAAAATTTATTTTTCAAGATAAACCTTTAACATTTAATATAAAAAGGTCTAAAATAATGAATTTTATTATAGACATACAAAGGGAATGGGTGATATGAAAGAACAACTCAAACCCATCTCAAGGATCAACCAAACGATCAAAATGATCTATTGAAAGCACCTTAAACCCACCTGTTTGATATCTGCATTTATTATCATTGTAGGATCATATGGATATGATGTTCAAAGAAGATGGTACTCATACAATTTAATTTGAAGAAAATATATATAGAGGGGAAGATCCATACTTCATTAGTGTGGACAATGTTAGTGAAATCCTCAAGTATGATTGGCTAGGATGCTCAGTTGTAAATGTATACACGAGGTATGTCTTCCTGATTTGATTTTCCAAAATATTATATAATCAGTTAATTATGACTGAATACAATTCATATTTTTCATATCTGTATATATGAAAAAAAATTGAAGGGATTTCCCCATGAAAAAAAAATGGACTTGTTAGTCCTCACATCACCTCTATATAACAAAGAGAAATAGATTCCAAGAAATGGGGTGAAATAGTGGCAGGCCTGCTCAAATATTTTAACAAAAAAATTAAAGATGACATACTCTTTTTAATACCAAATATGTAGGGATAAAACTCTACAATTTAATCATATCAAATATATTTTAATTTATTTCCTTAATTTTTTATTTTTATATTTTTAAGCATCATTGGATGCTCATTATGATCAATATGGATACTAAAAAGATTTATTTCCATGATTCAATGCATGGATATCCAACAAACTGACCACACATGATGACGTTTGTAGATTTTAAATACTCTACATCCATAATTTTAGAACTAAATATCTAGTTATATAATTTATATTATCTTTTAATGAGGATTCTGTTATGATAGGGAGGTTCATCAATATCCTCTATATCATGGAATGAGGCCAAGGGAAAGGGAAAAGGAACATCACAAGTACTAAAACTAGATAACTATCATGGTATATATAATAATATTTCATTATCCAAAAACATATAAAAAATTACTTATTTTTCACAATTTTTTTGCAGTTTCCAAAACAAAGGAAAAAGGCTATGGTTATTATGTTTGTATATTTTTGAAATAGATCATATTTCATCAACAAACTAGCATCCTCAAAGAGGTATTTTTTAAGATAATTATTATTTCATTTAAAATAGTTTTTAATCCTTTGTGTGTTTATATTTTTTCAGTACTACCATGACTATCGAAAAGACACATATTCACAAGAAGGTATAGATTTATTTAGAAATTAATGGGTAGCATGCCTGATTAAATAATGTACACAACTATCATGAAGATGTGACTTCCATAGAAGTGGTGGATTGTTTCGTATTTATGTTTGATTTACTTCTTTATAGTATGACTCACATAATTAAGAATTTTTTTCTTATATAGGTGGATTCCTTTGTTCGAGTTGGGGAAGTTTTTTATACTATATTTTTTTGTGCATCACTCATAATGAAATGTTTCCAATCTGAAAATAAATCAAATGGAAAACATGGTAATGCACGATGTGGCCAGTATGGCTCAAAGTATATTTTTTATTTAAAATTGACAATAATTTATGTAAAAAGAACAAGTGACATACTGAAAACCAAGAAAACACATTATCATTTTTTTAATACTTTTGGACAGCAATTCATGAGTCATTTTCGATGTGTAGGTGTCAACCCCACCTCAATCTGATGCCCGATGTGACTAGTATGACTAAAAGTGTCTGTTATCAATTTAAAATTGAATTTTTTTTCTCAAAAATGTGTCACTCAATGAAAACCAAGAAAACGTGCTCCTATTTTCTTAATAATTTAGGATAATGTTTTGTAAGTCCTTTGGGATTTGAATAAAGTAGTATCATGTGAAATCGGTACATTATGCGACCGGTATGAATCAAAAAGCATGTTTTTAGTTTGAAATTATATTTCAGTAAAAATACACAAAAAAACATTCTCAAAACAAGGCAAACACATTTGGATTGTTTTTATAATGTAGGAAAAATATCCATGATTCATTTTTGACGTGTATAAATCAACCTCACCTCAGTAAAATGAATAGTGTGACCAGTACAAATCCAAATGTGTCTTTTTAATTAAAATTGAAATTAATTTAAGTAAAAAAGAACAAGTGACATACTAAAAAAATGAGAAAATGCATTCGGATTGTTTTGATACTTTAAGAAAACTATCTATGAGTAATTTGTGACATGTAGGAATCAACCACACCTCAATTCAATGCATGGTGTGACCGATAAGACTAAAAGTGTCTGTTATTAGTTTAAAATTGACATTTTAGCTCAAAACGTGTCAGTCATTGAAAACCAGGAAAACACTTTTTGATTGTATTCATAATTAAAAATATTGATTCGTAAGTCCTTTGTGACCTGTATGAAGTATTATCACATCAAACTAATGCACAATGTGACCGGTATGACTCAAAAAGTGTGTTTCCAGTTTGAAATGATATTTTATTAAAAAACCCAAACTAACATACTGAAAAATGAGAAAATTTATTTGGATTGTTTTGATACTTTAGAACAATGATACATGAGTCATTTTTGATGTGTAGGAATCATACACACCTCGATATGACAAACTATGTGACCGATATAAATCCAAATGTGTTTTTATTTCAAATTGACATTAATTTAAGTAAAAAAGAACAAGTGACATACTGAAAACTGAGAAAATGAATTCAGATTATTTTGATACTTTAGGAAAATGATCCATGAGTCATTTATGACATTTAGAAATCAACTATACCTCAATATGATGCATGATGTGACTGGTATGACTAAAATTGTCCATTATTATTTTAAAATTGACATTTTAGCTCAAAATGTGTCACTCACTGAAAACCAAGAAAACGCCCTCTGATTATCTTCATAATTTAGAACAAAGATTTTTAAGTCCTTTGTGATGTGTATAAAGAATTATCACCTCAAACAGATGCACGATGCATTCAGTATGACTCAAAATTCGTGTTTCTGATTTGAAATGATATTTTAGTAAATAAACACAACTAACAACAACAACTACAACACAACAACACAACACAAAACAAAGTAGTCAGGGAGGGCCAAAAAAGTGTAGGCTGAGTGCATAACCTATAAAATTACTCACAAAATTTTGGGGGAAGTGATCCCATACTAGTAAATACAATGAGATGTCCATCCTAAGTAGTCCTTGAGGCAAGAAAGTTAGAAACATTATCACCTTCATGCCATGGGTGACTCACCTTCACTTGGTCCCTAAAGATAAGATTAATGTGTTATATGATAAAAATAATGCTTTATTTGATACCCTCTTACCTATGAAGGGATTTTTAGATGATTACTGAGTCCATATATACTACTTCAATATTTATATTTCTAGTCATACAAAGCTCCATGCTACTGAGAATTTCCATGGCCTCCTCCATAAGAGAGTTGGTGTGCCAATAATAGAAATAGAAAACAAGTATCAACAATCCCCTGCCCTCTCTAATCACACCTCTACCTTGAGAAAATCCATTCGATCTTAAACTATTTTTTTCAGTTTTAGGCTGGTCTGAGGCAGGATCCATTTCACCCACCTACCCTATGATGACACCTGCGAAGACAAAGAGATTATATATCTGATAGAGCACAACGTTCTCACCCTAGGTACTTTATTCCAGTCCCTCCAAAGCAGAATGAGTTTCACAACCATATCGTGCAACCATGCCATCAGGGTGAGCTATGAACTCCTCACACTAGCATGTCGATATTTATTTCTTTACCGCTAAATGGACCAACACCCCACAGCCTGATATCCTATCTCCTTTTCTGGTGGTCTCGTTGGGATCCTCTTGCGCCAGATCAAAGGATGGAACTTTAGTGTTGAATTTCATAGTAGATGACTTCTAGGTGGCTTCCTTTATTCTTATATGGACATTAGTGGAGTGATTTAGAATGGAAAATCCCTCATTGGAGTTTTTTCCGAAATTTTTTTGTACTTAGGGTTTCGAGCGTCTTTCCAACATTTCGAAGATGAATAGAAAATACTTTGGAATTGTTCTCTCTTTGCATGAAGATTTCATCTGGTCCAGGGATAGGAGTACTTTTTTGGTTAACCATTAGAGATTCTAAATCCCCCAATGGTCTATTGGGGGTCATCGTGGTCGAGAGTCTCCTTTGGAGGTCATTTGGATTAATCTCCATGGGTTACCCCTTCCCTTCGGAAACTTTTCTTTCCTGAAATGAATAGGGAAACTCCTAGGTGAGTTCTTATGTAAGGATGATCACAAATTATGGCTTCCAGAATCCTCCATGGCTCGGATCTATGTCACGATGGACCTTTTTCCCCCCTTCAGCATAGATTATTCTTTGGGTTGAAGATGTCTTAGGGTGGAATAAATCTCTTTTCTACCCATCAAATCCCTAGTAATATAACTCATGTCAGCTTCATAGCCATTCATTGATGACATGTAGGAAGCTATTAGAGAATCCCTCATTATTACGTAAGTTGTTTGTGGCATGTATGTAGTGGTCTCACCTCAATCTGACGCACGATGTGACCGGTTTGACTCAAAATGCATGTTTTCGGTTTGAAATGGTATTTTAGTAAACAAAAAAACTGACATAATGAATACTGAGGAAACACGTTCTAATTGTTTGGATACATTAGAACAACAATCTATTAGTCATTTGTGACATGTAGGAATCATCCACATCTCAATCAGACGAACAATGTGACTGATATAAATCTAAATATGTCATTTCAATTTGATATTAATTTTAGTAAAAGAACAAGGGACATACTCAAAAACATGAAAACCCATTTGGGCTATTTTGATATTTTTGGACAATAATCCATAACTCATTTGTGACATGCAGGAATCAAACCCACCTAAATATGATGCATGGTGTGACCAGTATAACTCCAAAAGTGTCTTTTTTATTAAAAATTGACATTTTATTAATGTATTACTTCATATTAATGTTTAATTTATTTCTTTATAGTATTACTAACATAATATTTGTTTTCTTATAAAGGTGGAATATTTTTCTTGAGTTGGGATGATTTGTTCAATAACTAATACAATGAGAGGAAATTTTTGAGAGAGGATCACAGATTTCAAAGGATGAAACATTAATGTTTTTAAATTTTTTCTGGATAATTGTAAATAAGATTATATAAAACATTTTTTGAAATGTATATAGCATTTTTTTTCAAAACCATGTGCGCACTGCTTTGTTCTAGTGTGCGTTGTTTTGTGCAGGTGTTGTTTTGTGCAGGTGTTGGGTGTGTTGTAATATAAACAACACATCATAGAGTGCTAGGTATTTATCAACACTATTTCAAGCACTGATAAAATCCCCCTTTATCAGCGCTAAAAATTATGTTTTTAGAGTGGACCCCCTACCATTACTATGATTAACAGTGCTTTTATAGCGATGTTAAAAGTGTTTTCTAATTCTTTTAAAAGCACTATCTATAGTAGTGCATCCATTTCTAATATCAGTGTTGATGCTTCACATCTCAAAAGATAGTGTGGTGTGGAAAAATAAGTATACTAAGGATAATTCTAAGGGAAATGATATGGTGAAGAAGGATGCTTCTATGTATTAGAAATCAAAATAAAATTAGTTAAAATATAATCATAAGGAGGTTCTATAAGAATATTTTGATGAACCATATTTTTAATAGAGGATATTTCTCTTTGAAGGAAGATATTGATGATGTGGTTTCTATAGAAATAAATCCTATGTGTGTTGGTACAATTATTCACTCTGTAAATCAATGAGTGGTCGTGAATCAAGAGGGATTCAACATAAAATTCTTATTGATAGGAATGTTGGGGGAGTGGGTGTTGGGGATCTGATGTGAAGGGATCCCAAGGCTAGGGAATTGCTGCATGAGGGTCTTTATAGGTTTTTGTGTGGGGGATGGGTTGGGAGTGTCGAATTACTCTAGGGGGGTAGTATTATCTTTAACCTTTTAATTAGTTTATTGGGGGCTAGAAGGAGAAGGTTGGGTTTGATGTTTTGGTATTAATAAGTGAAGTGGTTTTATGGGGAGGGTTTGGATTTTTTAGCGTTGTTTCAACTGAAGGAGATATAATGTGTCGGTTAGGCCATCGGGCATTAGGGAACAACACCTTCCAGAGGAATCCTTCTTCTTCTAATTCTTTTGTTCTATATAAATTCCTTTTATTTTTTATGTTGGAAATAATGAAATAAATTGATTCATTTCTCTCTCTCTCACTCGGATACATTTCAATGGGTAACTTCATTGAAATATTTCTAGTTAGTCTAGAAAGAACATTCTTCTTGATCGATTCATTCTTGACGGCACAAAACATGGAAGACATGGCAGCAACATTCTCACGTGAAAACAAAGGTGGTGGTGTTTATGGTTCGAAAGTGCTATGGTAGTTTCTAGAGGAAATTCTTGATTGAGAAGTCTGAAGAAGACACAACAACTTCTGCAGTAGAGAATGACTCATAGCAGTGGAGTCCAACTCACAGCGATTCTTAATCAGTAGGTTCATACAATATTGGATGCAACAACTAGTAGTCAGTTCTTACTATATTAGTGAATCCCAAGTGCAATTTGGATCATCTTGTTGGGAGCCTTCCTGTTTGGCACACCGCGTAATGCCTCCACAATTTGAGAATAACGCGGTTTCTCTTTTAATGAGGTGTTTTTAATGCAGGCAAGGCTTTTTCAACAAACCGGCACCAACAACATTGAGAGAAAATCCCATTTGGTGATTGCCTTTCTTCGACGATCATATTTCTTGCTCTCCATCTTTTATTCACTACTTTTATTCTGGAGTATTACTTTTGAGATCTCTTCCAATTTTTTGGGTAGTCTCTACCATGTACCTCTTGACTTTAGTGGATCCATATTTCTGGACTAGGTCTTGTGGTTTTTCCCTATTTTTGGGTTTTCCACATAAAAATTTCTGGTGTAAAATTTATATTTTGCAATTACTTTTTGTCGCTGCAGATCCGCTTTTATTTTAAGAGAAAGATTTTATTTCCAATGCGCATTCTCCTTTTATATTGTTTGTGTATTCATCGCTTTCCCATATTTACCAGCATCTGGTATCGAAGGGTTTGGTTTTTTATTTCATATTTATTATATAGGCCAATTGAATTCGGATGATTTTGTTGAATAGTACCAACAACCATATGTGGAAACTTAAAATGAAGGATCTGATTTTTGTCAAGTGAATGCATCTTCCAGTGTTAAGAATCCAGAAGCCAAAAAGGATATCAGATAAACAATGAGAATTCAAGAATGAGATGGTTTGTGGATTAATTCACTAATGGGTTGAAGACAATGTGATGAACCACCTTGTCAACATATCTCATGCAAGAAATTTGTGGGAGAAGCTTGAGATGACCTACACTCATTAGTGGAAAATACGTTTAACATGTTGGAATTTTTCACGTCGGTTCTATATAACCGACATGCAAAGTTGTAAAAATTGATTTATCACGTCGGTTATTGTATAACCGATGTGATAAATAGATGAGAATCAATTTTTTACATCAGTTATTTTATAACCGACGTAACAAAAACTAATATTAGCTTTATCACATCGGTTATTTTATAACTGACGTGACATATCAAATCTGGCCGCTTTATCACGTCAGTTATATTATAACCGACCTGATAAAGCGCCATTTATAACGTTAGTTATAAAATAACTGACGTTATAAATAATTTTTTACATTGGTTATTAAATAACTGACGTTATAGTTTATCATGTTGGTTATTAAATAACCGACATGATAAATATTTTAAATGATTTATCACACCCCATATTCAGTCATTCTATTTTCTTTGATCGGGTGAACTGTGAATTGTCTCTCGCGCACAGAAAACCTAGAAAGGATTATTCAAATTTGTGTCCTTCATCCTCATTTTTCCAACATCATTCATCATCTTTATTATCACTAGATCTATTAGGTCGACTAGCAACACTCATGTAATCCTCACACGGCTCAGTTTCATTTTTTGTTTTTTGCGATGCCCTAAAGTAATTTTTTGAGATGTTATTTTTCTATCTTTTTTCTTGCTATCATGGTAAGTTTTATAGTGTTCATTTATACCATGATAAATTCTTTTCTGGTAAAATAAACCATGGATGTGATATCATGCAAGTTACGATTTTTTTGTGTTCTATCAAGTGTGTGTGCACGTACAGGGGGTGTCCAAGTGGGTGGGGGATATCCAAGTGGGTGGGGGTGTCCAGGGGGTGGGGGTGTGCAGGGGGTGTCAAAGGAGGTGGGAGTGGTGTCCATGGGGGTGCGGGGGCTGTCCAAGGGGGTTGGGGGTGTCCAAGGGGGTGGGTGTCCAAGGGGTGAGGGGGTTGTCCAAGGGGATAGGGGTGTCTAGGGGGTGGTGTCAAGGGGGTGAGTGGGCTGTCCAAGGGGGTAGGGGGTTTCCAGGGGTGGGGTGTCTAGGGGGTGGGGCTGTCCAGAGGGGTGGGGGTTGTCCAGGGGGTGTGGGGCTGTCTGGAGGGGTGGGGGCTGTCCAAGGGGATGGGGAGCTGTCCAGAGGGTTGGGGGCTGTCCATGGGGTGGGGGCTGTCCAGAGGGGTGGGGGCTCTCCAGAGGGGTGGGGGTTGTTCAAGGGGGTGGTGGTGTTCAGGGGGTGTCAAAGGGGGTGGGGGTGGTGTCCAGGTGGTGGGGAGGCTTTCCAAGGGGGTAGGGGTGTCCAGGGGTGGAGGTGGTGTCGAGGGGGTGAGGGGTTGTCCAAGGGGTGGGGTGGTGTCCAGGGGGTGAGTGGGTTGTCCTAGGGGTTATTGGGTGTCCAGGGTGGGTGTCCAGGGGTGGGGGTTGTCCATAGGGGTTGGGGGATGTCAAGGGGTGGGGGATGTTCAAGGGGGTGGTGGTGCCCATGGGGTGTCCAAGGGGGTGGGGGTGGTGTTTAGGGGGTGAGGGGGCTTTCCAAGGGGGTAGGGGTGGTGTCCAGGGGTGAGGGGGTTGTCCAAGGGGTGGGGGTGTCCATGGGGGTGGGGGATGTCCATAGGGGTTGGGGGGCTATCCAAGGGGTTGGGGAGCTGTCCAAGGGGGCGGTGGTGTCTAGGGGGTGTCCTAGGGGGTGGGGGTGTCCAGGGGGTGGGGGTGTCCAGGAGGGTGTGGGGGTGTCCAGGGAATTTCCAATGGGGTAGGGGTGGGGAGTGGTTTCCAGGGGGTGAGGGGGCTTTCCAAGGGGGTAGGGGTGTCCAGGGGGTGGGGGTGGTGTCTCGGGGGTGAGGGGGTGTCCAGGGGGTGGGGTGTACAGGGGGGTGTCCAAGGGGGTAGGGGGTGGGGTGGTGTCTAGGGGTGGGGGTGTACAGGGGGGTTGGGGTGGTGTCTAGGGGGTGAGTGTGCTGTCCAAGGGGGTGGGGGTATCTAGGGGGTGGGGTGGGGGTGTCCATAGGGGAGTCCAAGGGGTGGGGGTGTCCAGGGGGTGGGGTGTCTAGGGGTGGGGGTGTCCAAAGGGGGGTACTATTTAGGCGGTGGGGGGATGTCCCAGGGGGTGGTGGTGTCCAGGGGTTTTCCAAGGGGTGGGGGTGGTGTCCAATGGGTTGGGGGGTTGGACATCCCCCTCACCCCCTATACACCACTCCCCCACCCCCTAGACACCCCCACCCCCATGGACACCCCCACCCCCTGGACAGGCCCCCACCCCCCTGGACACCCCCTACCCCCTTGGACACCCTGGACAGCCCCTACCCACCCTGGATAGCCCCTACCCCCATGGATACCCCCCCCCCCCGGATATCCCCCTACCCCCTTGGACACCCCCTTGGTATATATATATCCCACAGTTTCATTGAAACCGTTGGAATATTTTAACTTCAGGTAGTCTATACCAACGGTTCCTATATAATCCTTGGTATAGGGCTATTGCAATGACCATCATGCCAATGGTGTGTGAAACTGTTGGGGTATTTTATCCTAACGGTTTCAGGGGTTATCCCAGTGGTTTCAAATTGTTAGGATATGTGTAATTTTCAGTAGTGAATGTATACATATTTTAATATTTATACTTCATATTTCTTTTTTACAGAAGGGTGAATTTGGTATCCAGTTTTACCAGAATGTATTTTTTTTGTACCTTAAGAAGAAAGGATCCAAGATGAATTTAAAACTATTACATCTAACTATATTTTATTTTTAAAATTATTTTTATGCAGATATTTTCATATACGCATAGATTTGTTTTATATTTCAAAAAAAATTACATTCAAATTATGATATTTTTCGTATAAATATATATTTGTATTATCTTAACAAGATGTATAATATTGATATTTTTTATAGATAATAATGAGTCAAAGTTGGATTATGGCACATCCAATGAGTAATGAATATGAGGAAGGTGTTGATGCCTTTTTTGAATTTTCTAAAATAAATGTTCCAAGCAGTGACATTTTTTTCTATCCATGTCTGAAATGTTTGAATATGAATAAGTTGAAAAGTAGAGAGATCAAAGATCATATGATTTTTCATGGTTTTAATCAGAGTTACAACCCTTGGATTTGGCATGGTGAAACTGGAAAGAATGTCAGATCTACTGATGATGATGATTTTCAAGATGGTAACTCTAATGGAATTGAAGAAATGATTCGTGATATTGTAGCAGAACAAATTGAGATAGAACCGACAGTTGCACATCTATATGGTGATGCTGAAAAACTATTGTATCCTGGTTGTATGGGTTTTACGGTTTTTCGGTGGTGTTAAGATTGATTAACCTTAAGTAAAAACATGGATGGAGTGACAGAAGTTTTACAGAGCTGCTACAATTATTGAAAGAAATTCTTCCAAAAGACAATGATCTTCCATATTCACATTATAAGGCTAAGAAAATATTATGCCCGATGGTATTGGGATACAAGAAAACACATGTCTGTCCAAATGACTTTATGATATATAGGAAGGAATATGAATTTCTATCAGAGTGTCCTTCGAGCCACCCAGGCCTTCGGGTCAGTAAGGTCTTCAGGCCACCTCAAGGCCTTCGGGCCACCACAAGTGCAGATGCAAACCAAACGACCTATGAGGAACCAGTTCTACAAGGAGGATGAGCAAGGAGATTTCACCATAGTAGAAGATAAACTGATTGCAAGAACGAGAGGGTATGGCTCCTGCCATCGGGACAAGCCTACGCATGCACGGGAATGCCTAGCCGAACATCCATGCGAAGGTGGAGAGATGATTTCACGATGAAGATGTTGGGGAGGAGCAGTTCCAAGTATTTAGTATGGTTTGTATGTAATATTTGAAGCCTACAGGCAAATGAATTCCTCTAAGGCCTACGGGCCATGTAATACATACACCTACGGGCCTTGTAAGGGTTCCACCTCACCCCTTGAAAGGTGGATTATCAAAAATAAATAAAAAATGAAGGTCTTCGGGCCATTAGAGGCACATGATGCAAAAAGGATAAGATTTCATGCTGATGAGCGGATATGTGATGGAAAAATACGCCATCTAGCTGATTGTACACAATGGAAGAAAATTGATGAGCAGTATCCTACATTTGGAAATGAAATTAGAAATCTCATTCTAGGGTTGTGCACATATGGAATGAATCCATACCGAACCCTCAGTAGCACACATAGTTTATGGCCTATTTTATTGGTAATTTACAACCTCTATACTCATGTTTGTATGAAGAAAATCCAGACCGAAGCAGAGATATTTTGAATGTCATCATTGTGGTAAGAAGGATCCTGTTAAGAATTTTTGTTATCAATTGAAAAGAGAAAACAGATTGAAGGAAAATCCACATAAGAAAAATAGCGATTGAGATGATCATGTCGTCATCGCTAAAGGGGTGATCTTGTTATTGTTTATAACTCCATTAACATTTATTCTGATGATTTTTTTGGGTTGTTGATAGGGGTTCCTATTTTCATGTGACATCAAAGAAGGAGTTCTTTACATCTTACATCCCAGGTAATTTTGGGATTTTGAAGATGAGTAATGATGTCCATGTAGACATTTTAAGCATCAGGACTGTTTGTTTAGAGACCAATACACGAAGTAAACTGATTTTGAAGAATGTTTGACATGCGTTGGAGGTTCGCTTGAATCTTATTTCTACCAGTGTTCTTGATGATGAAGGGTTTATCAGTACTTTTGGTGATTTCCAATGGAATATTTCCAAGGTCTCTTTGATTGTGGCTCAAGGGAAGAAGAAATAAAGTTTGTACTGGATGAGAGCCTCTATTTCTTGTGATACTGCTTTTGTTGTTGAGTGTAGTGTTTCATCCAAGTTGTGGCATAAGAGGCCCAGTCACGTCAATGAAAAAGGTCTTGGTTGTTTGGGAAAGAGGAATCTTCTTCTAGATTTAAAGGGTGTCAAATTTGACACATGTGATCATTGCATGGCTGGGAAAGCGAGCAGAGTGAGTTTTAGTAGTCATCCCCCACACAAGAAGTGCAGGTTGCAACTACATAGTCCTGATACTATGGAAGAAGTGTAGGTTGAAAGTGCTTATAAGATAAATTTTTCAAATTCTGGAACTAATGATGACATAATAAGATATGTCTCAAAATCATTTTTTGCTTATGAAAATGACATGGCTAGTAAATCCTAACAGATTCAATAAGATGTTGCTACAATAGATAGATTGTTTGATCGAAAACATGTTGGGATATAAGTGGCTATGTTGGATAAATTGGAGAATGGATTTTGAAAATTCCATAAGGTGGCAAATTTTGGGTTCATTGGAGAAGTTAAAGTAGCAGTAGGGGAAAAAGAACTATTAAAGGCAAGATATTAAGTTCACAAGGTTGTGGAAAATAACACCTTCGAAAATGGAAAGGGAAACCACAAACATATGGTAAAAGTATAAGAACATTATCTTTTTGGTTTACAAGATGTAGTTTCTGAAGGAACATGCCTAACATATGAAAATAAATCTTCCCAGAGCAGGGAAGTACTCACTGGAAAAAAAGGAAGGGATGTTTGGTGGAAGGATGTTGTTGCCAACTATTCAACAACCTGTGAAATGGATTGGGTTGATGCAGAAAATCAACATTTCTTGTTGTATTCAAGTGGGATGATAAAACACATTTTTATTGAATATTTTATTGATAATAAATGATAAAATTTTCTCACATTGTGTTAAATATGTTTATTTATAAAATATTTGGGATTAGATCATTCATTTGAAAATTTTATGGAAATTTGAGTTTTACCCTTCATAGTACACTGTAGTATTTCAGAGATAAATATTTTTATATTTATTATTTGAAATTGAAATTTTTAAATGTGTTCCTGACTTAATGGGCTACAACTTTTGTTCAATACGTTGGAGCTAAATTGTGCATTTGATTGGACTAAATGGACCATGAAGTCAACAGTGGGCTGGACCCACCAGACTGGACATCAGTGTAGTGTTTGGGGCATATATTCTTCATAAGAGCTTGGATTGGGCCCAAATTATGAGAGGAGCTCTCCAACCCAATTTTTCACAAATCATTCATCTGTAAGAACAACTGGTTCACATGTTTTGGAGGTCAAATGGGCGGTGCAAGTTAGCTTAAAATATTTAGCTAAGATTCCCCATTCAAACTTGAAACCACATTGAACCTAGCTTCCCCACCACTCTATAAATTGGTGTTTTCACTCTTTGGGATGACTGGTCCTGGTTTTGGGAAGATGTGTCCGAAAGGTTAGATCCTGAAAGCATTTCAATTCTCTTGGAAGAGGTGGGGCTTTATGCGTAGATCCCTTCCAAGAAGGCTCTCCTCTCCCATATCCACTTTGTGTTTCATTGTTTTCATGCTTGTAATAAGAATTTTTCTTCACTAAATCTTTTGTATTATTCCCTTTTTATCTTCATATTTTACTTCTTTGGTCTAGAATCTAGAGTAAAAATAAGATTGGGTTATACCCTTTTTAAACCTTTGCACTTGCATAATCTTTCTACGATGACTACACCACCCATGGAAGTGTAGTTTTTCAGTAATCGATCGACCTCATTCATATTTCATTCATTTATTTTGAATCAATGATATACTTTAATTCACATAATAAGATCTATTAATTGAGTTTTTACTTTTATTGAAACTAAGAAAGCAATTGAATAATTAACACAAAACACCCAAGGTCAGGAATTGTGTGAATTTTGAGAGTGCAACCTTAATCGGTAATACAAAACCATACAGGGCCAATTTGTAGTGTTCAAATGTAATCCCTAAACTCGATTAATTCTAATTTTTAGAGAGGAAATGTGCCTTAATTTACCACGGACCATAAGATAACCTTTGAACATTAATCAAAGCAGGGTGTTGCGATTGCATGTTCTGAAGTCAGCGTAGGGTTAAATTCACTTCATCTTTGTGGTAACGTTAATTTTCGTAGGGTTCGAGATTTAACAAATTAAGGGATCATAATTAAGTGTATTTTGATTTAAATGATAATTATTAATAAAATTATTGAAGAGTTAGAGTTAGATCGATTACACTTTCTAAAAATATTTTTCTAAAAACACATCTTCTTGTTGTGCTCTGTTAATCAACTATCATTTCAAAAACAAAAACTAAAAAAAATACAATTTTCTTCTAGAATACTTCTTATTCTTTTATAAATATCAAACAACCCCCCCCCCATCCTTTTTAAGTGGTGTGTTTTCATTATTCTATTTTATTTTCAATGTGCCTTTATTAAGTTGTTTTAATTACTGCCTCTTGAGAGACGACCTAGGTCACCTACCCTGCTACACCTAAATAACCCCAAACTAAATATCATTTGAGAGCGCCCATGACAACGCCTTCTATGGGTGCACTAGAATGCCTAAGGGTGTACTGCATACAACTAGGAAATATATGATATTTTTTCCAACATTTCAATACACTTTTTACTACAAACCATCTGACATATATTGGTGCACTACTGACTGTGGTTGGATCACAGGTCACGGAGAATATGTTATTCTAAAGGTGTCAATGATTACTACAAATCTATATTGACTAATGGTGAACCAACATCATCTTGGATACTTTCTAGCATAGGGATTTTTAAAAGTGGGGCTTTTGATAATACAGTAGAATCACTATCATTGATAGAAGAATTATCAACTCATTTGAAAAAAAAAGTCTTATAAAGAAATAAGAGATTATGGAGTTCTCAACATGCCTTTGC
The DNA here is from genome assembly GCA_963277665.1 of Viscum album. Classification (NCBI taxonomy): domain Eukaryota; kingdom Viridiplantae; phylum Streptophyta; class Magnoliopsida; order Santalales; family Viscaceae; genus Viscum; species Viscum album. The sequence continues at coordinate 609,819,672 of OY728127.1, forward strand.
AAGTTTCTGCTGGAAGGTTCAATCCCTAATCTATAGAAATAGAGGACACTTTCTTATATTTCTACCTTGAGAACAATGCGGATTTTATGGAGGAAATGATAGGAATGTGGGGGAGTGGGTGCTGGGGAGCCACTGTGGAAGGATCTTCTAGCTAGAGAGCTATTGCGTAAGGGTCCTGCTAGGCTATTGTGTGGGGGACAGGTTGGGGTGTCTAATTACATCTGGGGATAGTATTGTATTTACCTTTTTATTTAGTTTTTTGGGGGTTGCTAGGAGTGGGTTGGGGCTGTTGCAGGGATACTAATAAGTGGTGTGATTGTATGGAGAGGGTACGAATTAATTATCACTGCTTTCAGTTGAAGGAGCCGAAACATGTGGGTTAGGACATCAGCCTCAGGGAGCAACGCCTTCCAGTTGAATTATTCTTCTTTTCAAACTTCTTCTAATTCTATTGTTCTATGTTAATTCCTATTACATTTTTTCCTAGAATTAATATAATTGATTGATTCCTTTCCCTCTCTCCCTCTGATACATCTCTCACAGTCCCGTCGAGACATCATATGAAAGAGATGGAATAATCGCATAATTTTTTGATTCTCTTGAGGAAACTTATGGTAGGTGTGATCATCCCGAACACTCTTCCAATTAGTGTCTCACAATGTTATTGGTACAATTGAAGATGAATGAGAAGTCCAAATCTATCAATAGGACTGATCATGAAAAGCATTGGTGGTTAAGATGTCTTACAAAGCAGTTAGTGGAAATCCATTGATATTGGATAATGGTTTCTTGTCATGAAAGACAAGAAACAAACTCTAGAAAGATATCCAAAGTTATGATGCTGGAGTCTTTACTTTTGAAAACAATGGATGAATCAATTGATGTGAGATAGAAAAATGTAGGAACTTCTATTAACAGCAACATAAATTACCGAAGTGACAAGAAATAGAAGATGAAAATAGAAGAAGAAGAATCCTTGCCGAGAGGCTGCTCCAAGGCCAGGCCGCATCCACTTCCAGAAAACTGGAAACTAATCTCCAAAATAATCCGTTAGTCCCCCCACCTAATACCTTACCTCCAATTAATATCCCCCAACCCACCTCCAACCACTTCTTCCAACTCCAAATTAAAAAGGGAAAAGTCAATACTTCCCCTGGAAGTTCCTTAAATCCCTAAACATCCCTCGCCAGCAACTGGTACCCTCCTGCAGCCCACACTGGATTACTTCCAGTCTCTCCTTTCCAGACCGCCCTGCAACAGCCACAACCAACTTCTGAGCTACCTCTCTTCCTGAGCTACCTCTCTTCCTCGCTCCTATCATTTCTCCATTCTTGAAAAACAACCTTTCCCTCAAGGGGAGGGCATCATTCCTATATTTCCATCTTTGTATTCCCACCACCAGCAGCTTTTTGGACCCTGTTCTTTCCCAATACAGAAACACTGGGCAAAATTAATCATCCTCATGCAGCCCGTCAGATGCCAAAATAAGGGAAGTCGCCACCCTTTAAAATCCAGCAGCCATGAAAACCAACAATTATGCTTGTTTCCTTCAAAGATTGATAGCTTCAAACATCAGGAATTAAATGACAACATGGAAATCTTAACAGTCTTGACCTGACAAAAGCTCCATTCGGTTTCCCAAAAAAAAGCCAATATGTCCACTTCACGATGCCCAGACCATGACCCATCTAGATGCAATGGATTAAATGAAACAGTAGGACCATCTTCATGTGGAAAACCCAGCTGATTGAATCTCCCATAAAGTGTGCAGAATTCAGTTCCACTTTAATACCTCAATGCTAACCGCCCTACACTCACATTTTTAGCAAGCGCCATTGGTAGCCAACAAATGGTGGATTTTTTCGGGGTTCTGAATATTTTGAACCCTTGAACTGTGAATGTTACACCCAGAAATGATACTATTACATACTCAATAATACTTCAATTCCCTATTTTCCTTTGTTGTAGTCAATTTCAGCAATAGATGCAACAACATTGCCTCCTCCGAAGAAGATCGTAAAGAACATTGTAGCTTCAAATTTTCGAACATAGAAATGAGACACAAGCAACAAACTGGGTTTCCCTTATATCTTCAAACCTAAAACGTTTTTTGGTACAATAGGTGTGCTAGTTTCAAGAGCAAGAAAAGGAACAAGAAAATCAAAATTTATATTAAGATAATTTCTGAAAGCCTGATTCTGATTGTACATCCCACTAAAACATGCACAAGAAAGAAAATATTGTTGATCATATCCCACTAACATAAGGAAAATTGAAAGCATCCAAAAAACTCATGCTTGTATAATTGGATTTGGGAGAAACATCACAATATATTTATTCAACAGTTCTAGTGCCTCCATGGTCACAATCCAGCCAGCTCGTCTTGCTCTGTACTTCCAATATTCATGACCTACCAAGACATGATGGAACTGAAAAGGTTAATTGAAAGGTCAACAACTTTATCAAAGCCTGTTCCCAGTTCCTGGATAGCAAACATCAGCACTAAAATTTCCAACAACCACCAATTATTATTATTCTCACAATAAAGGATGTCTTTCTTCATATGAACTTCAAATATTTTTGCCTTCAGTGTCACTGCAGCTACATGTAGAATCTCATGAATATGGACCCCAACATATGCATCGATAGCCTTCAACTGCTTGTAGCTCCTTTCTCTAGCTGGGAGTGCTACCTTTACACTAGTAGCTTCATCCGCTGGAGCAATTCCATGTCCTCCTAGAAACAGATGAGTCCATCCTTTCTGTAGATTCAACTTACCATGACACCTATTCACATGCATCTCCTCCAGTACTGTACCAACACCCTTGTTCTTGCCAATTTTCTTTGTCGCACCAACCAACACTGTAGCGGAAGTAGGCTTTGGTTTCTTTTCCTCCTCAGCAAGCTCCACTGCAGGTTTAGCTGCACTACAGATCTGTTCTACACCTATTCTGCAGTTGCATTGTGTGTGCAGCTCAACAGGTGTCAACACTTGTTCTAGCACATTCTGCAACTTCCGACGCAACTCCTCATCACATGACCACAATTCATTTTTCTCATGAAGTTTAGAGATATTAGTTTCAACTTGAGTAGTTGCAACCTCTGCTTCTTTTTCTATTGTACAACAAAATATGGTAATCAACTTTCCATTGAATTGCATCCAAGTAAACTAATTCTTATTGGGTTCCAACAACAAAATCCAAACCCAAGCCGCACCTTGAATACACAATTCTTTCATGGTTACCTTCATCCATTCTAGAGTTTTATGGAGTGAAAAATAAGCCTCAGCTTCTCTAATCCAGGACTCGGGATCTTTACTATATAAATCCGGCATCATCACATGCCCCAAGCTCTCCTCCTGACTTCCTCTCAGCTTGGTATGTGACGTCCAAATATCCATAATATTTTCAATCTTCAACTCCAAGATCATTGTCCCCTATGTTGATTGTTGATCCACTGCGCGAAGGAATCCTCTAGCACTGTACGAACAACTACAAAAGAAATATTGTGCGTACCAAGTTACTGCGTCTCATGTCACTCGTCATTGTATGGAATAAGGACTGCTATGATTTTATTTATTCCACTGCTGTAAGAACTCCAGTACCGATCAGGATCCACTAGGAATCAATCTACACACTGCATGAACTATAATCTACTTCACTCAACCCAAAAAATAAAAATCCTACTGTGTCAACTTCAAAACTGTTGATGTAGATCCATCAATATTTCTTTCTCAAGAAACTCTCTCAATGAAAGCATCAAATTGATTGGGATCAATTGATGTGAGAGTGAAAAACATTAGGATATTATATTAACAACAGAAGAAATTATAGAAGGAAGAAGAGATACAAGAAGAATAAGAAGAATCCTTGCCAAGACGCTGCTCCAAGGCCAGACCGCATCCACTTCTATCAAACTGGAAACTAATCTCCAAAATAATTCGTGATTACCCTCACCTAATACCCTTCCTTGAATTAATATACCCCAACCCATCGCCAACCACTTCTTCCAACTCTAACTAAAAAAGGGAAAAGTTAATACTGCCACTAGAATATCCTTAGATCCCTAAACAGTCCTCGCTAGGACCCGGTACCCTTCTGCAGCCCACACTGGATGACTTCCAGTCTCTCTTTTCCGTCCCACCATGCAACAACCACAAACAACTTCCCACCAACTTCTCTACCTCACTCCTATCAGGATCACTAAATATCAAATGAGTTGGAAATGCCAAAATTAGTGAGAAGAAACTTCAATCCAGCGATTTTCTCTTTATTGATGGGTTGATACACATTCACTTGAGTGTCTTTCAGCTTTGTGAAAATATGGGGTGATCTTTCACACGAATGAATGTGTCATAAGGAGATTGAAATATGACACTGTCATAATGAAGGGACAGTGAACCAATAGCTACCTATTTTATATTTCTAATAATCAAAGCTCATGTTGCATGGGAACAAAAGAGGAGAATGAGCTATGGCATATTCAGAAAAAAAAATGGCTAAGTTATTTAAGTATGAAGCTATGAGGAATCTTCCAAAGTTGATTCATGAAAGAATCAACATGTGTGACACATTTCACAAAGGTGGGATTGGGAAAAATGTAGCAAGATGGTGGAGATCAAAATAAAGAAACCTCTTGAGTTAGTCAACTATGATGTGTGTGAATCAATTATTTTAAAGTCAACTAATAGAGATAAGTACTTCATGACTTTTATTGACGATTTCACTTGTATAATTTATGTTTATTTTATATGGAGTAAAACAAAGGTCTTGGAGATGTCTAAGCATTTTTGTATCAGTGTTGAAAATCAAACGAGTCGTGTTATCAAAAGATTTTGGTCCATCAATATATCCAAATATAATAATAGTCATTGAGGCATATCTTGAGAATCATTGAATAATAAATGAATATAGAGCTTCATACACACTAAAAAAATAGAGTAGGTGAGTGGAAGAATTGGTTTTTAGTAGAAATAGGAAAAATCATATTATCGATGTTGTAATAGTGGGTGTACTTTTGATTACCATATCATATATAAATTGAGATATGCATGATGTACAATAACCATTATAGTGTATACTTTTCTCTATCCACTATTGAAATGTTAATGTTCATAGATTAATTATCATATCAAAAGGATATAGTAGATCTCAGGCTATAATGAGAATCTCGAGATACTATGAGATTAATATTAAACAAAGGAATTATGGTCTAGATACGTCAAATTGGTGAGACATAGTTGATGATTGATTATCAGGTGTTGGGGGCTAATAAGCATTGAGATTTATTCTCTTGAAGTTCGCATTTGATGATCTCTAGTAGTGAGATCATGAGGCCAGACCCACCAATAGGAACACCACATGTTTCAGGTGTCATTGGTTATTCTTATCTATGGACATTTGTATTGGTCTCGTGACTTAAGATCATTACTAGTGTTTTCCATTTGATCGCGTACTTTGATGCGAGGCAAAAGCCATGATAAAGAAATTTCGGTGAGGTAGCTTGTGTTGGGTGTCTCATTGGTGGTATGACATTAGCTAAATGATCAAGATATAATTTGTTTCTTCCGAGTAGAGGATGTAATGTCACACCCTGACCCGTGAGTATAGATTTATTTAATTATTTTCGGCCCTAAATAATTTTTTTCTGTGGTTCGGGTGTGTCCCGAATGAATTGTTTCTTTGAGTTGTGTTAAAATGTGCGCTCTTTGGCGTCAACGTCGTCAGGCGCACGGGCGGAGCGTGAAGTTGGAGCCGCGACCTCGCCCTAACAATTACACATCCCGTTGTCTTCGGAGTATTGAAATAAAGAGTGTTTATATTTAAAACGTGTGTTGATTGTTGTGTCGTTTAAATTTTATTGTGTTAAGAATTTTATTTTTATTGAAATAATATGACTACTTCCATTATTTTTAAATTTTATCTTCGTGTCATCATTGTTATCATTATTATTGTCATTCTAAATATTACAATGAAATTGATGTCAATTAAAGCAATTGTTAGAAACTATTTTATTGTTGAATTATAATTATTATTATTTGATTCATTACTATTTAGTTAGGAGTTTAAAAGTATATAAATACACTTATATATAGATACATTTAATATTTTAGTTGTTTTAATTTATTTATTTTATTATTATTATTATTATTATTGATATTATTATTTTTATTATTTATTACTTTTTTTAGGGTTTTCGAAAACCCTTTCTCTCCCCCCAGTTCTTTTTTTCTTTTCTTCTCCGCACGCCGCCACCCCCCTTGCCTCGGCCTCCCTCGCTGCACCTCTCTCCCTCAGCGTCCTCTCCTGCCTCCGCCTTCCTCCAGCGCGCACAGCCGCAACACCCTTCTCCCCCACCACCCACTGCATCGGCTTCCCCCTGCTTCCCCGCTTCAACCGTCGTCGCCCCCTGTCCAGCGCCAGCCGCTGCGTTTCTCCCCAGCACCCTAGAAGATCCTCTGGCGCACCCCAACGACTCTAGTCGCCGCCCCGTTTTTTCCCTCCAGCTACCGCTGCTCCTCAACAGCAGCGCCCCGCCTCCCCGTAGCAGGACCTCCCCACGTAGCTCCCTCACCGCCTCACACCGCTGCTGCCCAGCTCACCTGCCGCCGGCTTCCCCCTCCAGCTCTCGTCCAACAACCCCCGTCACGGGCCCCGCCGGCTTCCCCCTCTGGATTCGGCCCTCCGCACCCCCTTCCCTTTCCTGCCGGTGTACACCTCTCTCCCATCTCCCAACCTCTGGTTTTTCCTCTGCTCAGCGGTCAACCTGCCCTCGGCTCCTCCCTGCAACGCTTCAACGCCCCGACCTCCTGCCTGTTTGGGCATCGAACCCCTCGGCCCTCAGTCTCACAATTGTAGGTTCTAGGCGTAACGAAAGCGCATTGGTGGGTTTTCCCAACTTTAATTTTAGCGTTAAACAACGTTCAATCTGAGATTCATCATGATATAAAACGCCGGATCTTCGGAATGGAATGAAAAACGAAAAAGAAAAGAAGAGTCCCAGAACCATTGAGATAGGATCATCATATGTTGGTTATAATTAATTTAATTAATTCACAAGAATTACCTCGGTGGAATTCTTTCTTCATCGATGTCTCCGATCATGATCTTTTGATCCGTTGTTGCATCGTAGAATCGAAGTATAGGATTCATCTAGCGGTGATCCACACGTGCTCCACGTATCTCTGGATGTCACCAAAGAGATCTTCGGGTGCTAGTGCGGAAGAACCTTCGCTTCCGATGTCCGCATTCGACCGCCTTGATCTGGTGGAGGATCTTGCTCTCGTAACTTGAGGGCGTTCTTGGTGGAAAGGGAATTTTCTCTTGGCTTGAGAGTATTTCCAAATCCTTTGTGCACAACAATGGCTCTGGAAAAGTGTTGGAGTTGTGAGCATATTTATAATCGGGTTTGAGGTTAATAGAGTTATGACAATAAATAAACGCGTTACGCGTTTTATTTATTTCATCAACTCTTATTGAAACCCCCATGTCGAATTATTAATTCCTTGACATGCACCCATGCTGATTACAATTAATATCATTTAATAAAACCATATTATAACCTCAAAATCCCGCCTAGAAAAACTACACGCCGTGTAATCATTAATACACGGCGTGTACTTGTTTTCCATAAAACTACACGACGTGTATATTAAATATACACGGCGTGTACTTTTATTTTCCACTTTTCTTTATCTCCTCATCTATATTTATTAGTCCTTTAGTAATGGCTATTTATTTCTTAAATAAATGTAACTGCATTACTCGTTAATAAATATATTATTTCACCCATAATATATTCTCTCGAATAACTAGTGTTGAAATAAATGCGATCAGGCATCCTTAAATAATTATTAAAGCACAGTCGGGAATAATATTTATTTAACTTGTTAAATTAATATTTAACTGAGATACATTGACACACTTAGTGTGTGACCCTCCAGGCCTCTTTCTCAGTGGTATTAGGCGGAGCCTGCCTAAAGTCCAAGGTTAGCATCTAGTAACACGCCAAGGCACCCATAGAGAAAGAAGTTAACGCTGCAATGACGTGTCACCTCATACGAATGCTTACCGTGTAATATAATCCATTTGTCATGATATCTCGAATCAAGCGGGTTGCATGCTAGTGTCATCAACCCACGTGCTCGGTTATTCTTTCTTTGACTTTTCGGAATTGAACTCGCCCATACCTTACCATGGCCATGGATTTATTTAGGCTATATCAATTACATCAAAGGGCCTGAGATATCTACTTTCGTTATGGAACAGAATGGACAAATCTTTTCTCACATTATCTATTAATACAGTATTACTCGTGACGCACCCAACGTATCCTACCTCGCTGCGAACAGTGTGTCGTCATAGTTTTCGTCAATACATCTAAGTGCGCGAGTTGTAATACCCATTAATAATAATCTTAAAGTATAAGGACCAATACACACACCCGCAGATAGAAACATCCAATGACACTATGAAATGTGGATTTCCTACTGGCGGGTCTCGTTCTCATAATATCCTCCTGGATATTACTAAGGGCGCACACCATGAGAAGGTGCCTCAAAGTTTTATGATTCCTCACCCCTAATGGCCTGTATTATTTGTGTCCCTCAAATAACATCATCCGTCCATAGAACATATATTCAAGAATAGTGTTATGGCACTTCCGGGTTCTCATCATAGCAGGGATCCGCTATGACCCATTAATGCAACAGCTATCCTTAGGACATTATTACGTGCATTGTCACGCAGAAGAACAATCAAGATGTGATAAGGAATTTATTAATGAATAAATTACAAAGTAGTTGGTTCTAGGCCACCAAATCCAACAAAATCCCACTTGGACTAGAGCCAACTGCTAACAACCTTTAACCCGCTAGCTCTCACATGATATTCATGCTTCTGCTGAGATAGGCCTTTAGTCATGGGGTCTGCCACGTTCTCTTCCATGGACACTCTGCTCACTGCAACTTCACCTCTTTGATAGAAATCCCTCAATAGGTGATACTTCTGGGGTATGTGCTTTGTCCGTTGATGTGACCTTGGTTCTTTTGCAAGAGCCACCGTTATAGTATTATCACAATACAGTGTAATGGGATCTTTACTGCTAGGCACCACATCAAGATCCTGGACAAAGTTCCGAATCCATACGGCTTCTTTGGCTGCATCAGAAGCCACTATATATTCAGACTCTGCTGTAGAATCAACAACAACTGGCTGTTTTGAACTCTTTCAGCTCACAGCTCCTCCATTGAGACAGAAAACATATCCAGATTGTGACTTCATATCATTCTGATCTATTTGAAAACCAGCATCAGCATACCCTCTGATGACAAGCTCCTCGTCTCCTACATACACCAGGAACATATCCTTAGTTCTTCTCAGATACTTAAGGATAGTCTTAACAACAGTCCAATGTTGTTCTCCTGGATCTGATTGATATCTGTCTACCATGCTCAGTGCATAGGCAACATCAAGCCTGGTACTTAACATTCCATACATGATGGATCCTATAGCCGAAGCGTATGGGATCTTACTCATTCTATCTTTCTCTTGTTGCATCTGAGGACACATTTTCTTAGAAAGATGTAGTCCATGTGACACTGGAACCAATCCCCTCTTGGATTGTTTCATACTAAATCTCTTTAGTATCTGGTCAATATATGTACTCTAAATTAGTCCAAGCATCCTCTTGGATCTATCACGAATGATCTTGATCCTTAGAATGTAGGCTGCTTCACCTAAATCATTCATGGAGAAGCACTTGTTCAACCAGTCCTTAACTGACTGTAAGGCTGGTACGTCATTTCCAATAAGTGATATGTCATCAACATATACTACTAGGATAACGACCGCATTCCCATTAAACTTTTTATAAACACATGGCTCACATTCATTCTTAATGAAACCAAATTCCTTTATGGCTTCATCAAATTGAATGTTCCATGACCTGGATGCTTGCTTCAATCCATAAATGGATTTCTGCAACTTGCAAACCCGTTTGGCTTCACCTGGTGTCACAAACCCTTCTGGTTGTGTCATATAGACATATTCCTAAAGGTTCCCGTTAAGGAATGTTGTTTTGACATCCATATGCCAAATCTCATAGTCATGGTAAGCTGCTATGGAAAGTATGATTCTTATATATTTAAACATGGAAACTGGCGAGAAGGTTTCATCATAGTCAATTCCTTAACGTTGTCTGAATCCTTTAGCCACTAGCCTTGCATTATAGGTGCTAACTTGGCCTTCCATGTCCAGATTTCTCTTGAATACCCATTTGCACCCAATAGGCTTTACATCAACTGGCTCATCGACCAGAACCCAGACTTGGTTCTGATACATGGAATCCATCTCAAAATTCATATCTTCTAGCCATCTTGCAGCTTATGAGATTTCTACTGCTTCCTTGTAGGAGAGAGGTTCATCATTGTCCAACAATAATGATTCACCATCCTCGGTGACTAGGAAACCAAATCTCTCTAGTTCCCTTACCTCTCTTGAGCTCCTACGCAGTACTTGTGTTTCTGGAACCTCTTCCACAGGGACCTGTGGAACTTGTTCCTGTACCAACTCTTGTGTATCTTGAGCATTAACTTCATTGAAGTCAATCTTGCTCCTACTATCCTTTTTGAGGATGTGCTCCCTCTCAAGAAAGACGGCTTGTCTAGCGACAATCACTTTCTTGTCTTGAGTGTTATATAGGTAATATCCTTTCGTTTCTTTGGGATATCCTATAAAGATACACCCCATACCCCAGGGTGCTAGTTTGTTGCCTGAGGAGGCCTTAACAAACTCCTCTCATCCCCATACATGTGTGTGCGACAAAATGGGTTTCTTTCCATTCCATAGCTCAGAGGGAATTCCATTTCCCGCCTTAGTTGGTACTCGGTTTAATGTGTATGCTGCAATTTGTAATGCATATCCCCAAAAGGATAATGGAAGATCCGCATGACTCGTCATCGACCTCACCATGTCCAACAAGGTGCGGTTCCTCATTTCACTAACACCATTCCACCGTGGTGTATACAGAGGAGTGAGCTGAGATAGAATCCCAGAATCCCGTAAAAGATCGATGAACTCTTGGTTCAGATATTCTCCACCTCAATCCGATCGAAGTTTCTTTATCTTCTTACCAAGCTGATTCTCTACTTCATTCTTGAATTCCTTAAATTTCTCTAAGGCTTCTGACTTATACCTCATTAAGTAGACATATCCATATCTACTCAAATCATCAGTAAAAGTAATGAAGTAAGAATATCCACCTCTAGCTTCTACTGTAAATGGTCCACACACATCCGTGTGCACCAATCCTAGAAGCTCAGTGGCCCTTTCACCCTGTCCACCAAAAGGCGGCTTGGTAATTTTTCCTTATAAACAAGCGTGACATCTATCAAGTGGTTTTAGCTCAGTAAAGTCCAAATAGCCATCTTGGCAGATCTTTTCCAAGCACTTCTCGTTCACATGACCGAGACGGTGATGCCACAACTGGGTGATGTATGAGTTATGTGAGTTCGTTTCGTTATCGATTACAGCACTTGGTTTTCGTAATTTAATATATACAAACCATTATTTAAATGTGTCAAACCATAACATACGTTGTTCTTATAAAAGATACAACTCTTATTTCCAAATTTAAAAACAAATTCATCCATATCCAAACAAGATACAGAAATTATGTTCTTGGTAACACTAGGCACGTAATAACAGTTTTGTAAAACTAGAATAATTCCAGTTGGCAATGAGAGGTGGTAATCGCCAATAGCCAACGTAGCTAGCCTTGCGCCATTGGCAGCTCGAAGATCCACCTCTCCTCTTGAAATCTTTCTAAATATAATTGGTTCCTGTATTTGAATACAGATGTGAGCCCCACAAGCTATATCTAATACCCAATGTGTAGAAATAGAAATATTACACTCGATAATGAATGCACATTTAGTGTCTCGATGTTTCTGGGTGCAGTTCTTCTTCCAGTGGCCTTACTTTCCACATGCAAAACACACTGCCTCCCATTCCTTGCCCTGCCTCTGGATCTTCCCCTTCTTGGAGGGACGGTGCTCGGGGGCTTCAGACTATTTATAAGTCTTTGGACCCTTTTCCTTGTCCTTCCTCTTATTCACCATAAGGACTGCGGGTTTGTCATGCCCCATGTCCTTATCTACCTGGTGAGTTAAGGGCAAAATTTCCGATCTAGGCGCAACTGGATCAGGCTCTTCCAGTACATACAATTTCCTCTCGTGGTGATGGATGGCGCATAAACGCTTCTGCCACTCTTGGAAATTGGTGTCGGTGAGAAGGTTTTCTTTATCGAGTATGGTTCGCAATGATATGTTTGAAGTCATTTTCTTGTCGTTTCTACAAATTAAGATAAGAAAAGGTTTAGTACTTTATTACAAAACTGAGACAAATAAATAAATTAATATTTATTAGTCTCCCACTATTTTATCGAAATCCAATAGCCCTCACCATTGATTTCAGAATATTCTGTTGCCTGAATATTCTAGTGGAAAGGATCCATATTTCCCTTCGCATTACCCCAACTAGGGTTGGTCAAGCAACTTGAAGGGTTTTAGGTAGGCATTCGAAATGTCAACTGCATTAACTCATAGCTCCTTGATTTGCTGAGTGGACTCCCCAATCCTGAAATCCTTTTATTTTGGATTTCCTCAACCTTTGCCTCTTGGTCACACCAAGTCCTGCTATGGAATTCAACCCTTGATGCGAACCAAATCAAGTCAACCCAAAACCTTGAATTAGAATTCCCCGATAATTGAAAGCACCCCAACTAGGGTTGGTCAAGCACTTTGAACTATGGTTCGATTCTAACCAAGATTATGGAAGGCTATACCGACTTAATATTTCTTTTGAGGGATTTTATCCTTATACGTAAATTTCCATTTTATTATCTTTGATTACATTCTTGTTAATTTTAAGTGGGATATACTTAAGTGATTAACCATGTCTAAGATAATATTTACGTATAAGCTGGTTTTATTTTAGTTCCATCTTGCATGCTTGTTTAATTCATTAACTGTGTGATCGTGACAACACACCCACAATAAATAAACCATGCAACTGATAGAAATAAAATAAATGATATGATCATGAGCTTTGTTCTATTGGTTAGTTTATCTAGCGGTTGATAAACTAACCCAAGACCTAGGGGAGAAAACACCTTGAACCTTTCGGGTTCGTGTTTACAGTTTTCCACATGTCCACCTTTATATCTCCTTGGATTGGTTTCACCTTGGCTCCTGACTTGAGCCGCCTCCACTAGCTTGGGAGCTCCATCCATTACATATGCATTTATCTCACACACAGGTGAGGGGTAAAAGGGGGCTTTTACATAAAAGAATCTTTGGGCGTGCAGGCCCTATATATTAATGAGGAGATGACTTGCAGGCCAACAAATTTAATTTAAATAAATAAATTAAAAGAAACCATTTAGATACAAAGGGCTCAGTCTAGCTCATGATCATCCATACATGAAACGATATTTACGCATAAATAAAACTAGCATTCAATTCTTTAATCGTTCTTGTTTAAGATAAATCACACTCGATTTAATTAATTATCTTTAATTAATCAATCCTTTTATCTTAAACTCTTTTCTGAACTTCCTTGAGATTCTCATCCATCATAATTTTAAACAAATAAATTCATTTAAAATTATCTTTGTACGTAACTTATACCTTTGAGGAAACCCGGTGAATTCTCGTTCATTATGCAGATGTTAAATTAAACACATATATATAAAACACCTATCACGTGTTGTGCCTCAGCTTTACACCGACACCATGGTACACGTCTCAAGGGTTTGTATAATATAATAATAAATTTTAATAAATCTACGTAATTTGGTTGAGTACACGGCATGTAGTTCCGACTATACGGCGTGTACTTTTCTTCACCGTCCATCCGAAGTGCACGCCCGAGGACATAGCGTGTTAATGTACTTCAGAAATTTTTGGAGTACATGGCGTGTATAGTGGGACACACACCGTGTAGTTTCTGCGTTACACGGTTTCTAGTCGGGCAGGCCATGTATGGGGTACACGTTCCAACCCAAACCCGAAGGGACTACAGGCCGTGTTCTGTTGGACCACACGGCATGTAATCTGGAAACTGTGTGCCACCTGTTTCTGGTCAACACACGGTGTCATAAATGACTTAGATAGGATCAATACACTGCCTGATTTGGCAGACCAGTCCGATGCATGAACCTAGACTACACAGCGTGTACTTCCGAATACACGCCGTGTATTCTGGTGTTGTACGGCCAGAAACATTTGGCTCCTCCAGATGAGTTCCTCTATTTTATTTTAATCAAAATTAAAAGATAAATTTGTTTCTATGAGGTGAACGAGAAACGAGGGAGGAGGAATAGATCTCGAGATTCATATTTCCAGAATGATTAAAATTGAATTGAAACAACTAAATTATTAAATGCGGAAAACATCAATGAAAAACTAAATAATTATAATCAACGATATGACCGCTCTAATACCACTTGTAGGTTCTGGGAGTAGCGGAAGCGCGTTGGTGGGTTTTCCCAACTTTAATTTTAGCGTTAAACAACGTTCAATCCGAGATCTGTCATGATATAAAACACCGAATCTTCGGAATGGAACGAAGAACGAAAAAGAAAAGAATAGTCCCAGAACCATTGAGATAGGATCATCATATGTTGGTTATAATTAATTTAATTAATTCACAAGAATTACCTCGGTGGAATTCTTTCTTTTTCGATGTCTCCGGTCACGATCTTGTGATCCATTGTTGCGTCATAGAATCCAATTATAGGATTCCTCTAGCAGTGATCCACACGTGCTCCACGTATCTTTGGACGTCACCAAAGAGATCTCTGGGTTCTAGCGCGGAAGAACCTTTGCTTGTGATGTCCGTCTTCGACCGCCTTGATCCAGTGGAGGATCTCGCTCTCGTAACTTGAGGGCATTCTTGGTGGAAAGGGAATTTTCTCTTGGCTTGAGAGTATTTCCAAATCCATTGTGCACAAAAATGGCTCTGGAAAAGTGTTGGGGTTGTGAGGATATTTATAATCGGGTTTGAGGTTAATAGAGTTATGACAATAAATAAACGCGTTACGAGTTTTATTTATTTCATTAACTCTTATTGAAACCCCCATGTCAAATTATTAATTCCTTGACATGCTCCCACGCTGATTATAATTAATACCATTTAATAAAACAATATTATATCCTCAAAATCCCACTTGGAAAAACTACACGTCGTGTAATCATTAATACATGGCGTGTACTTGTTTTCCATAAAACTACACGGCGTGTATATTAAATATACACGGTGTGTACTTTTATTTTCCACTTTTCTTTATCTCCTCCATATTTATTAGACCTTGAGTAATGGCTATTTATTTCTTAAATAAATGTAACTGCATTACTCGCTAATAAATATATTACTTCACCCACAATATATTCTCTCGAATAACTAGTGTTGAAATAAATGCGATTAGACATCCTTAAATAATTATTAAACCACAGTCGGGAATAATCTTTATTTAACTTGTTAAATTAATATTTAACTGAGATACATGGACACACTTAGTGTGTGACCCTCTAGGCCTCTTTCTCAGTGGCATTAGGCGGAGCCTGCCTAAAGTCCAAGGTTAGCGTCTAGCAACATGCCAAGGCACCCATAGAGAAAGAAGTTAACGCTACAATGACGTGTCACCTCATACGAATGCTTACCGTGTAATATAATCTCTTTGTCATGATATCTCGAATCAAGCGGGTTGCATGCTAGTGTCATCAACTCATGTGCTCGGTTATTCTTTCTTTGACTTTCCGGAATTAAACTCGCCCATACCTTTCCATGGACATGGATTTATTTAGGCTATATCAATTCCATTAAAGGGTCTGAGATATCTACTTCCATTATGGAACAGAAGGGACAAATCTTTTCTCACATTATCTATTAATGCAGTATTACTCATGACGCACCCAACGTATCCTACCTCACTGTGAACAGTGTGTCGTCACAGTTTTGGTCAATACATCTAAGTGCGCGAGTTGTAATACACATTAATAATAATCTTAATGTCTAAGGACCAATACACACGTCCACAGATAGGAACATCCAATGACACTATGAAATGTGGATTTCCTACTAGCGGGTCTCCTTCTCATAATATCCTCTTGGATATTACCAAGGGCGCACACCATGAGAAGGTGCATCAAAGTTTTATGAGTCCCCACCCCTAATGGCCTGTATTATTTGTGTCTCTCAAATAACATCAGTCGGCCATAGAACATATATTCAAGAACAATGTTATGGCACTTCCGGGTTCTCATCATAGCAGGGATCCGCTATGACCCATTAATGCAACAGTTGTCCTTAGGACATTATCACATGCATTGTCACGCAGAAGAACAATCAAGATGTGATAAGGCATTTATTAATGAATAAAGTACAAAGTAGTTAGTTCTAGGCCACCAAATCCAACACCGTCCAACAACCCCCGTCACGGGCCCCGCCGGCTTCCCCCTCTAGATCTAGCCCTCCGCACCCCCCTTCCCTTTCCAGCTGGCGTACACCTCTCTCCCCTCTCCCAACCTCTGGGTTTTCCTCTGCTCAACGGTCAACCTACCCTCGGCTCCTCCCTGCAATGCTTCAACGCCCTGACCTCCTGCTCGTTTCGGCATCGAACCCCTCGGCCCTCGGTCTCACTGTTGTCGCGCCTCCTGCGTGCCCACGTCACAGCCGTTGTCCGACCAGCGGATCCTTCTTCCCCGTCGCCTCATTCCTCCCTCCTGGTGCGGAAAACTAGACCCGCACATCTCCTTCCCTCGCTGCAACTCTAGCGCACGCAGCCCCCTCACCCTCGCCTTTGGCTAGCCGATGCCGAAGAACACCCCTCCCTCTAGTTGGTGCAACCCCCTGCCTCCGCAGCTCCCAGCCGACCCTGACTCCCCTTCGAACTTGCAGCGCGCCCCTGACGGCACGTACCTCGCCGGCGCACCCTCTCCTCATGAGCGCAACAACCCATCTTCCCAGCGCTGCCCTGTTTCGGCGCCCGCACCCTGCCAGTGTTGCCCGACCTGCCCTCCGGTGGTCTTTTTCCGATTGTGCCCCCCCCATTGGTTTTCCCTTTTATTTTATGCCCCTTTGATGTTTTTATTTTGATATATATATATATATATATGTATGTATGTATGTATGTATGTATGTATGTATGTATCTGTAGATATATGTATATATATTACTTTGGTTTGATCAATTGTTCTATTAATTAAATATTGTTTGGGCCGGTTAGACTTTTTAGGACCCGCGTGGGGCGTTTCTGAGTGAGCGCCATCGCCGCGCCTTGTTTCTGAGCTTGCACCGTCGTCGCGCTCTGACCTCGAGGTAGGTTCTCATTGCACTGCTTTTTAAAAAAAAAATAAGTTACATTATTTCCTGCTATTTGCACACACTAATTGTTCAAAATAAATATTTTCTTAATTTTAATAAATGTGAGATAATATAAGATAATTAATTTTTAATAGAAGATAATTAATTTTTAAAAGATTATTTGGTGTAAAAAGAGCCATTTATTTTATACATGACACTTGAAATATTTTATTGACAAATGGACACTCAGTAGTAAAATAATGTCAATTTGGCTTTTAAACATAATTCACGAAATTTCAATTATAGTTCTGGTTTTAATGATAAATGATTTCTTTTGAAGCAAGAAGAAGCGTTTTGGTTCCTTTTTTTAATGGTGATTGTGAAATGTGTTTAATGCATGTTTGGCACTTTATGGAAAATGATGAAAACGTTTAGATAAAAACCCTCCTAAGATAACTCTCCTGCCTTGGTTGCGATTGATTGTTTGAGAGGTCGCACTTAGAGGCTCCCGGGTGCTTGAGTAGTTTAAAGGAAAGAGGTTGTCCCATGGAGCGGCTCGGGGAGATGCTTGTTGTGCATTATATATATATATATATGTGTGTGTGTGTGTGTGTGTGTGTGTGTGTGTGTGTGTGTGTGTGTGTGTGTGTGTGTGTGTATGTATGTGATTGGATGCTCGACTAGCATCGGTTGGCTCACCCTATTTTCTAAACACTTGAGACATGAGAATTTGGCATATTAAGAGAATATTCTAAGAATGATTGCTGCACTGGTACGTTATGGTACTGACCAGTGACCCATAGTAGGTGGATATATTGGGTTTATTACTATGGGATTTTCCCTCGACCTGCCTGAGAAAGGATGGTCGAGCGTATTGGGCATTTTGATTTCATCGTTAGTGACATGTCAATGAGGATGATATCTCATGTATTGGTGTCTTCTGATTTATTCTTGATCTCCTAGGTTCACCCATGTCTGTCACTTTTCAATTACTTGCAGTGATGATTTGGTACTTGTATGTATTTCTACATTGCCCTTGTTGTGTACTTACTCTTGTGAATTTTTGTATTTGGTTTTCCTTGGAAAGTGATAAATTGCTTTTGACTTGGTTTCTAGAAATGGTTTTCAAATGAAATTGTTTAATCCTCTTTGTACAAATTTGAAATTATAAACATCACTTTCCCTTTCTAAAAATCCATTGACACTAATGAAATCAACCCAAATTTGGAAATGGTTAAGGGTAATAGTTCGTACTTTGTTTTTATGCAAAATATTTAAAAAAAGATACTTTTATAAATTGTAGTTCAAACTTGAAATGATGTTTCTTTTATTTTAAAGGTAGTGCATTGGGAATAGATATCGGGCTAGCCTACGAAGTTTTAATACTCACGCCTATAGTTCTTTTCTGTTTTTAGTGGTTGTGCAGGCTACAGCTTGAGTGCGCTCGCATTGGGCGACGCTTGATCGTTGAGTCGGAGAGTGACCCACGAGGTCGCATAGAGTTAGTTCGGACGTCGTGTTTGGTTAGTTTTATTTTTCTTTTGTTCCTGTTTAGTCGTTTTTTTCGGTTTACTTATTCTGCGTTGCTTTGTATTATTTCTGCTGCTTTATTTATTTATATTGGGCAAAATCGTTCTCATAGCCTTTGTTGATGCCCTAGTGCTTGTCGCTAGCCCGAGAGGATTGGGAACGCCTCTCGGGCCATGTCGCGGACTGGCTCGGGTGACCGGTTCAGGGTCGATCCGGGTTGGTTCGTGACATGTAATATATCTTGGGCATGGTTGATCAGGATAACAGTGCCTTCATAAGTCTTTGGTCAAGGTAGTCAAGGATAAATCCGTCCAGCTAGATCAACAAACAATAAAACAAGAAAAGGATGATGACACAATTTTGCATCCTATATTATGATATATTTAATGACAAAGATATTATATTACACAGTATATGTTTACAAGTTGGTTTGTCGTTGCTATGACTGCTCTTTATCTCTTTAGGGGCCTTGATATATTTCTAGACTCCGCTCTGGGTCTGTGGATACTTTTCACTGCTATAGAGATAAGTGCATAGATAGTTAGACACAATAGAATATTCAAGAATCCACTCTATTCTATTGAATATGAAAATTTGACATGGTTGTCCTCACCACGGGCTTCTAGTGTTGTCCATGTCATTGATCACTAAAGATTAAATAAATTCATTATTATTCAAGTAAAGAATAATTTGGTGGATTTTATTTATTAAAAATATGTACAAGTTAAGTAAATATAAAGAATAATATTAATCGAACGAATATTATTTTAATATTCCATGTTTGTTTAATATAAAGAGGGAATTATGAGTCGGGTTAATGACCCGGTTTTACCACGTAATATAAAAAACTGGGTACAACCGCGAAAGCGACACACACGCAAGTAAGAAAATTACATGTAAATCGCAAGCCCGGGGACTTGACCCCGCGACCAGCTCCTCACCCCCCAAGCCCTTACAACCCCATCATGTAATATATTTAATATATATTATGGTAATGTGATAAAATATAAATAATATTTATGACATAGTGTAGTTCATCATAATTATTTATTTTTTGGGTGTTAAATATGCGGGGGTCAGGGAACCCTTTTGGGTATTTTGAGCCTCCACTATTTAAAGGAGGAGAGAAGCTCTCACTAGTGACTATTCATGGAAAGTTCATTGCATACCCTCTCTTGTCTCCTACTTTATAGAGGGAAAATCTCGTGATCCAGGTGATTGAATCGAGTTCATCTTCATTCATCGAAGGTATGTTGATACGGTGATCGTTAAGACGTCGAAAGCATCATTTGATTGATATGTTAACTCTAGAAATTTGACGATCGATGCTCCTGTGGATTTTTGAAATACGTTTGGATGATCTAGAAGGATTCAACTTTGGATCTTTTGAGAAACGATTACGACTGAAAAGCAGATGTCGAGTGTGCCTTTAGGTTGAAAGAGCTATGTTATCAATTTATATTCTGTGCTCTATTTAATTTACATGAGATCCTCGGACCGTACCATGCCTTAGATTGTCGGAGATAAAAAGTTTCGTTATCCCGGTGATGAAAAATTTTAAACCCCCCGATTCACTGAATTCCGCTTTGCGCCCTAGTACCTTCAATTTGTATCAAAACAATAACGTGAATTTTCAGAGCCAAGAAAATTAAAATTGATTTAAATTTAAGTATAGGGTTTGAAATTGTTCCTAACGGATCTGATCGTGATTCGATCTGAGGTTGAATGACTATGTTACAGCCATCCGAAAAAACTTATATGCATGGAATATGACTGTTTTTCGGGGTAATCAAATTTGAAGAACTTTTTTTAGATCTTGATTCTATAGGTATGTGGATTTTTAATAATAATAATAATTATTATAATTTTATTATCATAATAATTATTATTATTATATTTAAAGGATGTTTAATATCCTACGGAAACTTTGTTACATGCTAGTGGCGTGTGGAGAAAATCACACCACAATAATGGGGTGGCCTGATCGACAGATAAAAACCTTTAAAAACATAAAAAAAAACTCCACTGCCAGCTTGACTTTGGGTTAATAGTACAAATAATGTAAAAAATTTGATAAGTCTACAGGGAGGCCCCCACTGTCGGCCCTCCCTATTCACTTCCTTCCCTGGGAAGTCGGCAAGAACCCGCGGGGCACCCTCTAGACCTCCCGCGCTCCCTCGCCGACTGGCCTCCTCCTGCGCGGCCGACCCCACCTTCAGCACCCACTGGCGACGTCACCGTTCCGCCTGGACATCCATCTCCCTTCTCCCATGGATTTGCCTCATCGTCCACCTCCCTCCTGTCCAATAAAGCCGAAGGTAGCCAGAGCTGCACCTCCTAGCTGACCACCTTCTCTCTCAGCGCGCGCATGTTCTCCCTGCCAGCCAAGATCCAGTCGTTGCCCATCGGAACGAGACCGGAGTCGGTGCATCTCCTCCCCTTTTTGGTGTACACTTGGATCAACCCCACCAGATACAAATCCTCGGATTTTTTTTAAATACGTTTTAAAAAAAAATATTTTGTAAAAAACGCCCAGGTTAAAAATATTTTTAAAACTGCCCCTCAAAGGCGGCAGGCGCGATGCCGCCTTTGCGTTTCGGGGCAAAGGCGGCATCGCGCCTGCCGCCTTTGGTCTTTACCCGAAAGGCGGCATCCGCGATGCCGCCTTTCCCCTAAAAAAATGTTAATTTTTTTTTTGAAATTTTTTATTTTTATTTTGTTTTGTTTTGTTTATATATATATATATATATATAAAACAAAAATTTTCAGCAGAATTTCTCTGCTACTAAATATCCAGCGGTACTGCCATTACAGCAGTCTGGATTCTGACAGAAACCCTCACCCAGACCTCCCTTTTATAAGATGTCTTGCCCTGAAATCATTCTGCATTTTCGATGTGGGATTCAGGTTCTCCCTTTCCTGCGCAGTACATTCTGCATTTCCGATGTGGGATTCTGTTTCAAGTGCGTGACTTTGAAAGACAATAAAATATAAACTATAAGACCAATATAAATGAAATTTTAAATATTGATTAAACATATAAGAAATAGTTGAAAACAAAAAGAATTCCCTTAAAAGTGATGATGCAAAATAATTTATAAGGTTTCAAAACCGCTTACCTGAAATTTAAAAAAGTTTCAAGTACGTCAATTTGAAAGACTATAAAATATAAAATATAAAACGAATATAATTGAAACGTTAAAGATTGATTAAAGATATAAGAAATAGTTGAAAACAAAAGGATTTTCATAAAAAAGATTGATAGAAAATAATTTATAACCTCTCAAAACCGCTTACTTGAAATTTAAAAATGTTTCAAGCACGTGAAACTGAGTGACTATAAAATATAAACTATAGAACAAATATAATTGAAACTTTAAACATTGATTAAACATATAAGAAATAGTTGAAAACAAAAGGAATTTCATAAAAAATGTTAATGGAAAATAATTTATAAGCTCTCAAAACCGCCTACTTGAAACTTAAAAACGCTTCAAATACGTAAATTTGAACGAGTATAATTATATAAGTAATAATTAATAAGTAATAAGTAATAATTATAATGAATAATAATAATTAATATTTATATTACTTATTAATAATTAATAATTAATAATTACTAATTACTAATTAATTAGTAATAATTATTAATTATATTACCAATTAACTAAATAATTATTATATATATAATAATTAATAAGTAATAAGTAATAATTATTAATTATTAATTATAATAAATAATAATAATAATTAATATTTACATTACCAATTACTAATTAATAATTAATAATTAATAATTACTAATTAATTAGTTACAATTATTAATTATATTACTAATTAACTAAATGATAATTAATTATATTACTAATAATTAATAATTAATAATTAATTAATCATTATTAATTAGTAATTAGTAATTATTAATTAATAATTAATTAATAAGTAATTAATCATTATTAATTATATTACTAATAATTATTAATTACTTAATTAATAATTATTAATTAGTTAATTAATAATTATTAAATAGTTAATTAATAATTATAAATTAGTTAATTAATCATTAATAATTATTAATTAATAATTAATTAATCATTATTAATTATATTACTAATAATTATTAATTAGTTAATTAATTATTAGTTAGTTAATTAATAATTAATTAATAATTATTATTAGTTAATTATTAATTAGTTAATTAATAATTATTAATTAATTATTAATTAGTTAATTAATATTTATATTACTAATTATTACTAATAATTATTAGTTAATTATTATTAGTTAATTATTAATTAGTTAATTAATAATAATTAACTAATAATTATTAGTAATTAATTAATCATTATTAGTAATTAATTAATAATTATTAGTAATTAATTAATAATTAACTAATTAATAATTAACTAATTAATAATTAACTAATTAGTAATTAATAATAATTAACTAATTAATAATTATTAATAATTAACTAATTAATAATTAATTAATCATTATTAGTAATTAATTAATAATTATTAGTAATTAATTAATAATTAACTAATTAATAATTAACTAATTAACAATTATTAATAATTAACTAATTAATAATTAATTAATAATTATTAATTAACTAATTAATAATTAACTAATAATAATTAACTAATAATTATTAGTAATTAATTAATCATTATTAGTAATTAATTAATAATTATTAGTAATTAATTAATCATTATTAATTAACTAATTAATAATTAACTAATTAATAATTATTTATTAATTATTACATATATAATGAATAATAATAATTAATATTTATATTACCAATTAACTAATTAATTACTAATAATTATAATAAATAATAATAATTAATATTTATATTACTAATTAACTAATTAATAATTAATATTTATATTACTAATTAACTAATTACAAATTAATTATTAATTAGTTCATTAGTAATATAAATATTAATTATTATTATTATTCATTATAATTATTAGTAATTAATTAATAATTAATTTGTAATTATTAGTAATTAATTATTATTATTATTCATTATAATTATTAGTAATTAATTAGTAATTATTAATTATTGATTATTAATTAGTAATTGGTAATATAAATATTAATTATTATTATTATTTATTATAATTAATAATTAATAATTATTACTTATTACTTATTAATTATTATATATATACTAATTATTTAGTTAATTGGTAATATAATTAATAATTATAATTAATTAGTTAGTAATTAGTAATTATTATTTATTAATTATTAATAAGTAATATAAATATTAATTATTATTATTCATTATAATTATTACTTATTACTTATTAATTATTACTTATATAATTATACTCGTTCAAATTTACGTATTTGAAGCGTTTTTAAGTTTCAAGTAGGCGGTTTTGAGAGCTTATAAATTATTTTCCATTAACATTTTTTATGAAATTCCTCTTGTTTTCAACTATTTATTATATGTTTAATCAATGTTTAAAGTTTCAATTATATTTGTTCTATAGTTTATATTTTATAGTCACTCAAATTCACGTGCTTGAAACATTTTTAAATTTCAAGTAAGCGGTTTTGAGAGGTTATAAATTATTTTCTATCAACCTTTTTTATGAAATTCCTTTTGTTTTAAACTATTTATTATTTCTTTAATCAATCTTTAAAGTTTCAATTATATTCATTTTATATTTTATATTTTATAGTCTTTCAAATTTACGTACTTGAAACTTTTTTAAATTTCAGGTAAGCGGTTTTGAAACCTTATAAATTATTTTGCATCATCATTTTTAAGGAAATTCTTTTTGTTTTCAACTATTTCTTATATGTTTAATCAATATTTAAAAATTCATTTATATTGGTCTTATAGTTTATATTTTATTGTCTTTCAAAGTCACGCACTTGAAACAGAATCCCACATCGAAAATGCAGAATGTACTGCGCAGGAAAGAGAGAACCTGAATCCCACATCGAAAATGCAGAATGATTTCCAGGGCAAGCCATCTTATAAAAGGAAGGTCTGGGTGAGAGTTTCTGTCAGAATCCAGACTGCTGTAATGGCAGTACCGCTGGATATTTAGTAGCAGAGAAATTCTGCTGAAATTTTTTGTTATATATATATATATATATATATAAACAAAACAAAACAAAAAATAAAAATAAAAATTTTCAAAAAAAAAATAAATTTTTTTAGGGGGAAGGCGGCATCGCTGATGCCGCCTTTCGGGTAAAGACCAAAGGCGGCAGGCGCGATGCCGCCTTTGCCCCGAAACGCAAAGGCGGCATCGCGCCTACCGCCTTTGAGGGGCAGTTTTAAAAATATTTTTAACCTGGGCGTTTTTTACAAAATATTTTTTTTTAAAAACGTATTTCAAAAAAAAATCCCAAATCCTCCCAGTCGAGCATCGGAACTGGCGCCTTCGGTCCAATCCCGCAGCGCCATCATCGCGCACGGTCCCCACCGAAAAGTCTGCCACTTCCGCACCGAGCCGGTGAATCGTCGCCGTCGTCCCACGCAGATCCATCAGGCCTCAGATCTGAGACCCCTCCCCCCCATGTGGTAGTGCACCCGCCTCGTACCCACCCAGCGAAACCGTGACTCCACGGACACCTCTTCCCAGATCCACTTTCTAACCTGGCCAGACCACCCTGATACCAGCTAACCGCATTGCTTCCAAGTCTGGCCCCCGTGTGTCCTGCCTTGCCCCACCACTGTCGTCCGCAGTCATGTTGGATGACTCCCTTGTTGCGAGGTAACCCCTAAAATGAGTACGGTTGAACCATATTTGCCCAGCATTCCGCCCATGCAGATCTGTCCAACTCAGAACCTGTCTGGTTAGGCTCGCCTAGCTCGGAATGGGCCAACACATGGAGTTTTTTTTTTTACATTTTTTCAAAAAAAAAATGTAAAAATACAACCAGATTTAAAATATATATATTTTTACATCCCAAAGGGGGCACACTATGTGCCGCCTTTCGGGCATTTCAGCGCTCAAGAAAGGCGGCACCTGGTGTGCCGCCTTTGCCCATAATTAAAGAACAAAAGCGGCACACCAGGTGCCGCCTTTGGACAAAAAAAAATAGTAAAATTTTTAATTTTAACTTAGTCCTTCTAACTTTGTTGTAGCATTCAGATGCATTCCAACAATGAAAACATCAACCAGCTTATGTGCTTTACACACAATAGAAACATCTTTGCAATTTTGTCATGCCCCTGACTATAAATCAACCTCAAAAGCTCTATTTCTTGGTAAGGTGAGATGAGAAGGGAGATATTATACCATCAGGAAGAGAGATTCTAGAAATGTGCAATGCTATGACAAACCTTTAGATGAAATGTGTGAGTTCCCCACTAGATGTGCATGTTCCTTCAAAATTTTTAGGCTGGAGATAATCCACCTTAAGTTCCACATAGCCTTATGCCTTCCATGGATTAATGTCAAACACTTCATCCCATTTGTTTACTTTATGGGGAAGTAAAACCTCATTCCTTTGAATATGCACATTACCATGAACATATAAAATCAGCATTTTGCAAGAAAAACTACTAATCTCATGTTCACTGAAATACCCCCTAACGTAAGAATGATACAAATAATGTAAGTACCCAATAGCAAGCTTCCAATCCATTTTGACTGGGCTATGTGGAATCATTAGTGTTTTGATCTGATTAATAATTTAAAAGGTTTCAAAACCACCTTTCTGAAACTCAAAAATGTTTCAAGTAAGTGATTTTGAATGCCTATAAAATATAAACCATAAGATCTATTGAAATAAAACTTAAAACATGGATTAAACATATAATAAGTAATTGAAAATAAAAACCATTCCTTAAAAATTGTTGATGAAATACAATTATAAGCTTTCAAAAACACTTCTTGCAACTCAAAAATATTTCAGATTTGAGACTTTGAAAGCCTATAAAATATAAACTTAAAGACTCATATAAATGAAACTTAGAACATAGATTAAACATATAAGAAGTAGTAGAAAGGTAATTAGTTAATTCTGGTGAGGGGGAAAACTGTTAGACCCTAGAATTGAAGGATAATGAGGATGACAAGGAAACATCAACCCCCACGCCCACCCCTTCCACCCATTCAACCAACTTCGGTAACTCCTATAGAAGTAGCTTTTCAAAAAAATGAAATGTCACACCACCAGAGCTTCCTACATCCATATTAACCCCTCAATTCAGTTTCATTAAATGTGTACAACCCCCATTTTTACCAAAGTCAATGATGCACTATTAAACCACCACTTTCAACCCCCGCCTCAAACACATGTTCCTTCGTATTTATATGGTAGACAACTTGGTTGTTGTGTCTCAGCATGGCTAATAATTGCGGCAACACCCGATATGAGTCATCCCAATCACCGTAGACCTTCACAATTGCCTTCTGTTTCTCTATCCATGCCTTGTTATAAGAAATCTTATAACCGAAAGTTTGAAGTATCCTCTCTTGCACAAGGGCTATAGGAACATCTTGACAGGTCCTAATCATCTCGACGATAACAGTTGACACAAATTCGGCATCCAAAGCAGTGTGATCTTGTGTCAAGTTTGGATGAACACAAGAATGAGCTTCCTCAATCTTTGAAATTCTCCATCCACCAAATGCAATATCTGGAATCGCCCTCAACCGGAATCTACAGTCTTCATCAAATTTATCACACTGTATGACGCATTTTTTCGACATGATGCCTCAACTAAATATCTACAATACCTCTCAATATGAAATCTTTTTAAGAAGCTCTTCAACGCATCCTTACTTGGAAAATCCCTTCCATTATATAATGTTTTGTCCAACTCACTAAACCTGTCCACTATAACTCCAGGAAACTCTGTTGCAGGTGTCAGAACATTGTTGTCGAATTCAGGTACATGCGGACCAAGATTCAAAGGGTGGTGGATGATTTAATGTTGGTCGAGAATGTTCTTGAACTACTCTATTTCGAGAAACTACTACCTTTTCTTCTCCAGCTCCCTCCCCATATCCAGCTCCCTCCCCATCATCATTGTCTTCTCCGTCTGTTCCATCATTATTAAATTCCTCATCTGAAGAATGATTTATATGTAAATCTGGCAGATCATCTAAGTTGTCCTCCTCCGCAATAGGGTGAACATCCTCAATTTCTTGGGATAAAGCTTCTTCAACAACTATTTGTGCATGTCTATGACTTCAAACATTTTGATGTTGTTGTACATTAGAAACTTCAACATATAACTCCATCATTGCACCATCAGACCGTTGGGAAAATAAAGTTCCCGCTTGGACCCAGTGCTCATTAGCAGCCAATGGACAAACAAGATGCCATAACGTGGTAGGGAATTGCAAATGTCTATAACTAATAGACTTTATCTCTTGATGAGGACCGAGATTTAAGCAACCAAGAATTTTATCTTGAAGATCAGTTATGGTTACACAATCAGATGTGTTAACCATAGATGTTGGTTGTATACTATAAGAAGCTCCTTGCTCGGTTTGAATAACCTTTCCATAGTAGTAAACACAAGCAAACATGTATCTCTAAATGAAAAATGTTTACTGATCACTGAATATGTCAATAATGTTTTTTTACGTGTTAAATAACATTTTTTATCTTCTTAAAGGTATTTTAGTACTTCATGAAGTAAATATCAATCATCTAATGCATATCCCCCAGGAGTATCAAACCAGGAGTGCAGCAAGGCCCGTTGTCGTGTACCAGGATACCCCGGGTCAGGCTCGAAACTCCTTGTCAGGGCTTTCACCCCTAGGTACAGCTGTTCCAGAGCCACATCCACTTGTAGTATCCAGACAGGGATTTAATTGCTTAGATAACGACATAAACTTTCATGACACCAAAATTTTAAAACCTTCCTAAATTAAGCCACTAATGTTTTGTAGAACAATTTTTAACTTTCCTAAAGATATGTTCAATGATCTCTAAAAAATAAGATTCATTACAGTGCTGGTTAATCACTACTTAAGTGTCGGTCACTACTTAAGTGTTGGTTAATCACTACTTAAGTGCTGGTTAATCACTACTTAAGTGTTGGTTAATCACTACTTAAGTGCTGGTTAATCACTACTTAAGTGCTGGTTAATCATTACTTAAGTGCTGGTTAATCAATTAGGAGTTGGTCATTCACCACTTAATCATCCCTTAATATTTACTTAATGACCCCTTAATAATCCCTTAATCGTTAGTTAATGACCCCTTAATCGTTAGTTAATGAAGCCTTAATCACCCCTTAATCATCCCCTAATCATCCCTAGTTAATCACCCCTTAATCACCCATTAATCGTTAGTTAATCACCCCTTAATCAACCATTAATCGTTAGTTAATCACCCCTTAAATATTCCTTAATTACCCCTTAATCATCTCCTAATCATTCCTTAATCGTTAGTTAATCACCCCTTAAATATTCCTTAATTACCCCTTAATCATCATGTAAACATTCCCTTAATCATCTCCTAATCATTCCTTAATCGTTAGTTAATCACCCCTTAAACATTCCTTAATTAACCCTTAATCATCACGTAAACATTCCTTAATTACCCCTTAACCATCCCCTAATCATTCCTTAATCATTAGTTAATGACCCCTTAATCACCCCTTAATCGTTAGTTAATCACCCCTTAATCGTTAGTTAATCACCCCTTAAACATTCCTTAATTACCCCTTAATCATCACTTAATCATTCCTTAATTACCCCTTAATCATCCCCTTAACCCCTTAATCACTCCTTAATTACCCCTTAGTCACCCCCTTAATCATTAGTTAATCACCCCTTAAACATTCCTTAATTACCCCTTAATCACCCCTTAAACATTCCGTAATTACCCCTTAATCATCACTTAATCATTCCTTATTTACCCCTTAGTCATCCCCTTAACCCCTTAATCACTCCTTAATTACCCCTTCATTCCTTAATTACCCCTTAATTAGTTAATGACCCCTTAATCACCCCCTTAATCGTTAGTTAATCACCCCTTAAACTTTCCTTAATTACCCCTTAATCACCCCTTAAACATTCCTTAATTACCCCTTAACCATCCCCTAATCATTCCTTAATCATTAGTTAATGACAACTTAATCACCCCATAATCGTTAGTTAATCACCCCTTAATCGTTACTTAATCACCCCTAAAACATGCCTTAATTACCCCTTAATCACCCCTTAATTACCCCTTAACCATCACTTAATCATTCCTTAATTACCCCTTAATCATTAGTTAATCACCCCTTAATCACTCCTTAATTACCCCTTAATCATCAATTAATCATTCCTTAATTACCTTAATGACCCCTTAATCATCCCTTAATCATCACTTAATCACCCCTTAAACATTCCTTAATTAATCATCTATGGTTAATTACCCCTTTAATCATGACTTAATTATTCCTTAATCATCATTTAATTATTCTATGATTATCTCTAAAATATTAATAAATTATTATTATCCCTAATTATCATTCATTAATAATATTATATTATACATACTTTAATCTAACATTAAATAATTTATCCCTAATCATCATTCATTAATAATATTAAATTACATATACCTTAATCTAACATTAAATATTAACTAATTAAAATGTTAATAATATAACTATTTATTTCTTTTCTTTAAATAACTACTACATACTTAAATATTTAAAATTAACTAATTACAATTAAATAAAAAAATAACTTTAAAATAAAAAAATACATCTAAATGAAGTTTGACACAAAAATCTTGTACTCCTTGCGTCTCCGGAAGCACCACAAAGGAAATCTCAACTTAGAGAGAGGAGCTCTCAAAATTTTAGAGAGAAGAGGGATTTGTGAGTGAGGAAGGATGGGTGGGGCGGCTCCCTTTTATAGGGATTTTTTTGGCGAAGGCGACATCTAGGAAGCCGCCTTCGGCCATTTAAAACACGAAAGGAGGCTCTTCCAAAGCCGCCTTTCGCAAAAAAAAAATCGAAAGGCGGGCATTGGTGTGCCGCCTTTCATTTCCCCAAAGGCGCAAGGCGGTTTTTGGAGAACCGCCTTTGGCCCGATGGAAACTGAACCAAAGGCGGCACATGGTGTGCCGCCTTTGGGATGTAAAAAATATATTTTAAACCTGTTCGTATTTTTAATTTTTTTTTTTAAAATGTAAAAAAAAAACTCCAACACATGCTTTGTACCGCCAGAAATAGGTTTGCACCGGTTCGACATGACCTGCATTAGGCAAGTGTCTTTTTAGGGCCTTGTTTAATCATAACTAATTAAATTAGTTAATTTAATTTTATAATGAAATTAAATTAATTAAAATAATTATTTTGATTAGAAAATAACGATTTTAATACCGAGAAGAAATTAATTAAATTTTTGGTATTGAATTAAATTAATTATTTGATTTAATTTTTCGAATTAAAATTAAATTAATTATGGGACCTGATATAATTAAATTATTTGAATTTAATTAATTCATTTAATTTAATTAAATACCCTCATACGTTAATTTATTTCAATTCATTTTTTATCATGCTTTAATTATTTTACCCGCTAATTGGTCTTGAGCACCAAACCTTTCATATCTGGTTTATTTAACTAATTATTTAACTGTGTGTGATGATTATAAATATTTAATGATTTTTTACAGTCTGCTCATCGACTAACTTTTCAGTCAATATGTATAAGGGAATGTGAATCCAATTGTATCTGTTGTATTTCACTCCCCTAGTCCCCCTCACTTACGCGTGGATGTATTTGTACATTTGATGATGATTCTCATGATGTGGACCCTACCAAGATGATGCAATACACCAGACGAGATGTGGACCTCGACAATATGAGGAAAAATCCATACAATCAGTAGACGTACTGGACGGGGTTGAGCTGCATCATGAGTCAAGCTATGACTCAGGTATGTTATCCCAAGTTCATGGTTGGTCCATTGAGTTTAAATGGATCAACCAGTTTTAGATGCTCAAGATCAGTCGAGTGGTTTCTTTCCTTTATGCATTTTTTTATTATATGAAATTTATAACAATGAGAAAATATTTAAAATAATAAATAGTAAAATGCATAAAGACGTGATGGATGTTTTTATATTAATGTTCAGTTGTGAGCATTAAAACATAGATTGAACAAGATTAATATAAATGGATTACATTCTTCGAGAAAAATAATAAAACCCCCATAGAAATATTAAGTCATTAAATGTATTCCATCATTTAAATTTGAACAAAACCGTGTGTTTGAGGTGCTCGTCACCCAAAAATGAGGGTGCCTTTTACTATCAGGGAGTTCTTATAAGAGTGGTGGGCTGACTTAACAGAAGTTGGCAGCAAAGAAATAGCCAAAACTAACTTTCTACAACTTTAGATGCAAGTGTTGAGAAAATCAAGTTTATGATTTTAGAAGATGAGACTTCACTCAACAGATCAAGGAACCGAAAGATAATGCGGTTAGCCAGTCAAACGTCTATCATGAACTCTTTGAGTAGGGGTGTAGCCAGATCTAGTAGACTATAAGGGGAGGTTCAAGGATCCTTTCCAATAGAATACCCAAGCGATAGAGTATTCTGATTCTAGTAAAGAGGGTTCCTAGAATTCGATAAAATAACAGGAGACATTTAACAATTTAATAAATTAATCAATAATGTCTAAATCAGCAATCTATATAAAAGTACTAATCTACTTGATTTTATTTTGTAGAAAATGGGAAGTAATAACACAAATACACTGCAATAATTATGGACAAAGTAAATGTCCAAACTAACACGAATTTCCATGTGTAGTATTGGTGCTTGCACACAATAATACTATATCAGAAATTTAAGGTGTTAGTGTCTACAATACCTATTGAGCTACCTCAGGAAGTGAGGGTGTAAAAATTCTTACAAAATACTCATGATTAAGGAATATGATGGTTATGTCATAATTCTATCAACATAGTATTTTATGTGAGTTATGGACATTACATCAAGATATGAATGATATTACATGGTGTATCATTTCTGATAAATTTACATGGATAAAGTGAAGCACATATATGAATGGATGATTATTACATTGGATATGTGTAAATATGAAAGGTGGATCATGATCTTTCAATACATCCCATTCTAATATCATTTTCAC
The DNA here is from genome assembly GCA_963277665.1 of Viscum album. NCBI lineage: Eukaryota > Viridiplantae > Streptophyta > Magnoliopsida > Santalales > Viscaceae > Viscum > Viscum album. Next base: position 609,852,666 of record OY728127.1, read on the forward strand.
CCAGGTACTCTAGTTTCATTTAAGATAATAAAACGAATAGAACAGAGAAATGCTTCATTACCTTTTAGGTAATGTTCTCTATGTAAATAATAAATTAAATAATGTATAACCTTTAATTCCTATGGAGAACAAGTTTAAATATAAGTAAATAAGGTTAATAGAAAGAGTGATGCCAAAGGAACCTTTTTCAATATCCTTCAAATAGGGGTAATAAACAGGAGGTTATTTGATTCGCATATCATGAAATAAATCTATGGAAGTTTAATCTCACTGAACTAAATTATAGAAGCAAGTAGTCTCTTCTTCCTGAGGGTATATTCATCAATTGAAACTAATGTTTCTGACATACTACTTGTGTATTAAATACATTATGATTATTAAATATGTGTATCAAAATATAGTAACCATGCAAGTAATAGAAACATTATAAGAAGTTATATTATCCAACTGGCATAGAAAGGGTGATTCCTAAGTCAGTGGTGAGAAACACATAACTTATAATTTCCAAGTTAATAATTTAAGTTAAACTATTATTGAGTATAACCAAAACAATTATCTCATGTTTCCATTGGACATATGGAGACATTATTCCAAGTTCAGTAATGAATGTTGTTTGTGGTGTCTCATACTCAACCAATAGTTCAGTGATACTAGAATCATAGGCAATACGTGATAAATATAAAATGTAAAACTTATATTCCTAGTTGTGGAAAGATAATTGTTTGTAAAGAAAAACTAAAAGTGGAAATCAAGGATATACCCAGTATGGTATTTTGACTCAATGGAGCTAAATGTCTTTTGTATTATCGAGGTATATATTGACATATTTAGTTTTGGACAGAGAAAAATTTAGAAAAAAGGTATACCACAAAGATTTTGGAACTAGTTTCACTAGAGAGAGTAAACTATTCCAAGGGTAAGCTGGAGGTATATTCATATACTCCATAATATTCCTTTAAGTGATTAAGGAATACGATAGCGAGGTATGGTAAATTCATGGTAAGAAGATATGAGATGCTTCAGGATAGTATGCCGAAGAATATCTTGACCAAGTATTCATCGATTAGTATAATATAGCGTAGAGAAATTTCTCAAATACACATTACCTTATCCATGTCATGGTAATGATGTTAATAAGGAGGATTGATGAAGAGTATTAAAAGTTAACATTGATCAAAAAAATGTAGCATGGAGCAATTCCTAAACACACATTTCCTTATACACATTAGAGATATGATATATGTATATTGAGTACCAATGTTGATATATATTACAGAAACTTTCATTATATTTCAATATGTGCTTTGCAAATAACAACGATATGCCATAACCATATTCCAACTATAATGGAAAATGGATATCATATGAGACATAGTATGATTTAAATCCATTATTTCATAAGACATGTGTTTGAGTGAAAAGAGTTTGTTAGGATATAAACAAACTTGCATCAAGAAAAACACAAAGTGCATCTAATGTAATTATTTTAAAATTCTTCTTAGGATATTATATAAATCCCTATGATAGAAAAGTGGTATTCATGTGATAGACTAAATTTATATATAAGGGTGCACATCTCTATTATAGATAGTGGGAGAAATATTGACTTGGGTATAGTCAATGTCAGAGATGCACAAATAGTTGGAATAGGAACAAGTTCCACAAGAGTTCGTTGAAGAGGATTTTTCATAAGATACATACTGTGTAGGATGGTTACAACCATAGTGATGGTTTTATATTAAATTTGGTTGGTGATTCATTATTCATTGAGAATAATAAATCCTACATGTAATAATTATAAGCAAATCAGCTAATATTGAAAATTTTAATTAAAATTCAATAATGGATTCCATGTATCAATGTGAAAAGGGGATTATTATATTGAATACTATGGTGGGTATTCAAGTGAGATGATACATGGATGATACAAGTGTGGTACCAATAAGGCTTGGTTGGTTAGGCCAAATCATTATTCCTAAAACAATTAGGATTTTACATGTCATAGCTAAATTATATTATCATATTATTGAGCATTGGATGTCAAGATAACCAATCAGGGAAAGTTTCTATACGATGCAACCAGAAAGGATGGTGACATCACATAATTCCAATAAAGGGTGCAAGTTACGGAAATCTAGTTTCGGATTAAAGTAAGCAATGAGATCATAGAATATTCATTTGGAATGAATCATTTCCATGTGTCTACAAATGGTTAGTGGTAGATCCATTGTTTTACAAGTAAAATATGTTCGATAACATATGGAAAACCGATATTGGTCTTATAGTTAGTTAAGACCGGCCTAAAATTAATTCTACAACAATTAACTTAAAGTAGAAACCAAAGTTCTAGGGAATATGATCTACTGAGGTTGATCTAATGGTTTATTGGACCTAGTCAATCGTACATAAAGTGATATGGTATTGAAAAATACAAGCAAGAACAATTCAATAGAGAATGTAAGAAGACATGCATGGGAATAAAAGGAGATTAAATTATAGAGTTTAATTTAATATGAATATGTGTAGAATAAATCACATATTCCATGATACGTATAAGAAATGATATTTAAAACACATACTTAATAGTATAAAAATATCATTTATATCCAAGAGAATAGTTATGGAAATAGTCAGAACTATATGATTATACTTGGGAAAGTACAAAATATATGTACCTGGTAAGTGGAGAGGAAATGATACTAGTTTTCAGGGGACACAAACTAGTCTTCCTTAGATAAACATGATCTAATATCATAATTAGGATAAGGTGATGAGTGAGACATGCTTATAAAACATATTGGTAGACAATCCTATAAATACTGAGTATGTTGCAGCTTCTAAGGATCTAAGAAGCAATTATTAAATGAAGATTTGTTCCTGTTATTGGGATCACACCTAGTAAGAAAATTTTTATCATTAAGATAATTATATTACTAGTACTGTCCAACATGTAAAATTTTGATAGTGGAAAAAAGAGAAATGCTCAGGGATACCATCTCTTGAGACGTTTTACTCAAGGAGATAAGGCTGTATATAACTGAATAGCCATGTGGTGGAAATGTGGCAGACCTAGAAGCTAAATCCGTTACTCAGTAGAAACATGATCTTTATCATATGGGAGCTAACATGGTTCATTAATAAGTTGGTTCAAGTTCAATTGGGAGTGTTATAATAGTCGGTTCCCTATACCCAAATAAATAGTATTTTTATTACCATATCATGTATACAATAATCTTTGCATGATGTACTATAACCATTATAGTGTATACTTTTCTACATCCACTATTGAAATGGTAATATCTATAGATTAATTGTCATATAAAAAGGTTATAGAAGATCTCATGATATAATGAGAACCTCGAGATACTATGACATTAATCTTAAACAAAGTTCCTATGGTCTAGATACATCATACTGACTGGACACAATTGATGTTTGACTATCAGGTGATAGGGGATCATAAGCATTGAGACTTCTTCTCGTGAAATTCACACTTGGTGGTCTCTAATAGTGAGATCATAAGGACAAACCCGTCGATAGGAACACCACATGTTTCATGTTTCATTTTTTGTTATTATCTATATACATGAATATTTGTATCCCGACTTGAGATCATTTCCAGCGTGTTCCATTTGATCTCATACTATGATGCAAAGTAAAAACCATGATATTGAAATTTTGGCGAGGTATCTTGTGTTGAGTGCATCATTGGGGGTATGACATTGGTTGAATGATCGAGATAGAATTTGTCACTTATGAGTTGAGGAAGTAATATATCTCAGACATGGTTAATCAGGATGAAAGTTCCTTCATATATCCTTGGCCAAGGCAGTCAAGGGTAAATTCATCCATGTAGATTTACAAATAATAAAGAAAGACAATGATTATGACATAAGTGTGCGTCCTTCTTTATGAGATATTTAAATACAACAATATTATATTACACAATACATGTTTGTAGGTTGGTTTTCATTGCTATGAATACTCCTTATCTCTTTAGGGGCCTTGATGAGTTGCTAGACTCCGCTCTTGGACTGTGGATACTATTCACTGCTATCGAGATAAGGACCCAGAGGTTCACACACAATAGTGTATTCAAGAATCCTTACTATTATGTAGAATAGGTAAATTGGACATGGTGGGACCCACCAATGGGTTTGAATGTTTTCCAAGTCATCGACCACTGAAGAATAAATAAATAAATTATTATTAAAAGAAATTATAATTGGGTTGAATTTATTTATTAAATTTATTTACAAGTTCAGTAAATATAAGGAATAATATTAATCGAACGAATATTGTTTTAATATTCCAGGTCTATTTAACATTGAGAGAGAATTACAAGTAAAGTTAATGAGCCAGATTTATCATGTAATATATTTAATATATATTACAAGTATGTGATAAAATATAAATAATATTTATGATGCAGTTTAGTTCATCATAATTAATTATTTAGTGGGTGTAAAATATATGGGGGTCAAGGAACCCTTCTGGGTATTTTGAACATCCAATATTTAAAGGAGGAGAGAGGCTCTTTCTAGTGAATATTCATGGAGAGTTCACTAGAAACTTTATCTTTTATAATAAATTTCTATTGAGAGAAGCTCTCAATCCAGATGATTAGATTGAGTTCATCTCCACGCATCGAAGGTACGTCGATGCAATGATCTTCGAGATGTTGAAGGCATCATCAGATCACCGTGATGGCACCCAAAATTTGAAGATCGATGCTCTTGTGGATTTTTGAAGTGCATATGGATGATCTAGATAGATTCTAATTTGGTTCCTTTAAGCAATTATCATCAGCGACAATTAGATGTCGAGCACACCTTCATATTGAAATAGGTATTTGTTCAGTTTATATTTTGTTCTCTATTTTATTTAGGTGATATACTCTAATCGTACTGAGGCTCATATCATCGCAGATGACATGTTCCATTGTCCCGGTGATGAAATTTTTTAAACCCCCATCCCATCAACTTCCACTGCACACCCCAGTACCTTCAATCGAAGAATGAAACCTCGAAGTATTTTTGGAGACAAGACACAATAGTGGTGCTATAATTCTCAATTAGTGGTTAATTATACCCAATTCAGTGAACACACCTTATGAGATACAGTTTGGAAAGAAGCTGAACATGAAAAGTATAAAGTTATTAGGAAAGCCTTATTACATTAAGATAAAAGGAAAAAATTTACACAAGTTTTATGAGAGAGTCGATGAAGGGATATTTCTTGGATATACCCATGGTGGAAGGAATTACTGGTGTCATGAAAAGAATTTGAGGAAGATTATTGATAGATTTTCTGTAACTATTTGGTAAAATAAAAAATATTTTTAAGCACCATTACCTATTGATTATGATATTTAATAAGATCTTAGTGAAGACACTAGACATCACGAGAGTAATTTAATTTCAAAATAATATTTTTCAAAACTCTCGTGGTGATTCTAAAATATCCATTGATGAGGAAAATCTAGGTCATGGTGGATCTAAGTTATGAAGAAATTGGAATCATGTAGAGACTAATAAAATTTTAGTAGATAGTAGCATGAGTGTTCAAACTCAAAGAAGTTTGAGGAATTTCAACCATACTAAATGTCTCTCATAAGGTGAGCTAATAATTGTTTAAGAGACATTGTAACATAAGGATTTTATTATATTGATGAAAGTCAAGCTAAATAATAATGACAAGAATGACACATGGGAATGGGTTTCAGTCCTAATGATGACAATGTGATTGGTTTGATTTGGGTCTATATAAATATGACCAATGAAGAAGGTGAAGTAGCACATAACAAATATTTTCTTGTATGCAAGAGATGCTCTCTAATAGAGGGTATAGATTTTGATGATACTTTTTATCCTAATTTAAATCTTGAAATAATCCATATTTTTCATTCAATGTGTTCTCAAATAAATTATACATTTTTTCTAATGAATGTTAATCTTACATTCATAAATGTTAAACATAGGGAAGGGGTTTATATTGAATAATCATGTAACAGACTACATCATTATGGGTTAAAGAATTCAGGGGGAATTTGGATTTTGAGTCTCAAAGTATGGGTGGAGGATTGGGATCAGAGATTAAAGAGTTGGGACATCCCTAAGATATGTTTTTACACATTTTTCATTGTTTGGGTGGTGTACAGGGGTGTTGGGTGAGGGTCCAAGGAGTGGTAGGAGACCTGTAGAGTACTCAATATGAGGCCATCAAGTACCCAATGATACCCCCAAAATCCAGGAGCCCCGGGAGGGCCATCGGGTACCTGATGGCCTCCTACTAGGTACTTGGTCACTATTTTGGGAGTTTTCTTAAAAAAAATTCTCCCTCCCCATGAGTGTGCCGCTCGATCCCAACCCCTTTCCCACCTATTTCTCTCTTTCTCCTCTCTTCATCTTACCTTTAAAGAGATCCCATTAAATCTCAATGGATCCGAGTACAATATAAATTGGGGGGATCCTCTCAATGATTATAAGGTAAGACATAGGTCCCCTCCCTCTTTTTGTGTGTGTTTCATAGCTATTTCAGTTGAAATCCATTTTTAGGGCCTATTTTTCTAATTTCTCTATTTCAGGTGAACAAACCTGAACCAAGCAATAATTTCATATGATTTCACTCATATAAACTCATGGTAGGTGGTTCATTTCATATTTAACAATATGTCAAATATTTTTACGTGATGTGCATGAGAATTCATTGAGTTTCGGGTTCGATATCTCTATGTGGCGTCTGGGTCTGTTCGGATTTGGGTAACCGACTCGGGTAAGGCCTCTTATGAGTGAATTGAGTGTGTTGTGCATGGATTAATGATTTTAGAGTGGCCATATGGTCATTCCAACAAGGGGAGAAACCTCTAGTTGGGTCCAAATGACCTCATAGGGATCACAGTTCATGTGATTATGTTTGAATGTCCTTGGTTGAGGCTACATGAGAGGGTTGATAGTCTCTATGTGGTAAGGACCATGGGAAGAGTATCTAGTGTGTGAAAAGATATAGTAATTGCATGGAAGGGGTCTTAATGCATCTTTAGGACCTTATAACCCTTAGTAGGGGTAGTGTGATGGTGAAATGGCTTCGGTGGGTGGAGACCTTGCTCTATGAGAGAAATTGGTTATTCTATAGTGCGGGCCTTAGTGGGTTGGTGTGAATGGTACCATTCCATTATGATTCAGTGGGTGTTTGTGATTTTAGACCTTCATGTAGGATAATGTTTATCATTTGTTTGGGATTTTATTCAGTGATTATGGCACTGTGAGTACTTTTATTTTTTTAGCTATCCTCAGAAGGTGAAACTTATAGGCAGACTAAAGTTTGGAATCTTATATAACCCTTATGGGTGTAGTGTATAACGAGTGTTGAAAAGTGTTATAAGGTATTGGGTACTTCTTGGAGTGTCATTATGGGTGTTGGAGACATAATTGATGGATGATGATGTGAATTTCTTATGGCCTCTAGAGTAGAGAAGTTCCCAAGAGGGGTGTTATATTTTGGTATAGTGAAGTATAGCCAGTGAGTCGAGTTATAAGTTATGTGAGGATAATTGGACTTAGAATAATTAAGAGGTATTTTTTATTTAAAATTTATGCTTGAGGTGAAAGGGTTTCGTTAGGGAGAGCTACATTGTGTTATCATGGGTAATCCTCTCACGTAGCACTAGTGGTTGGCCAGTGGCTAGATGTGAGCTAGGATGGTTGTGTATGCCATGCTTGTTGTATATCTTAACTTTGGTTGTGTAGTGTAGATGTGGTTATGGACTAAATATGTAGGGATTGGGGTGTAAATTTACATCACCCATGTTATGTTATTTACTAAGTTATAGGAGATTGTGTTGGGATGTTCGATATAGAGATTTGGGCTTGACTTGGATGATCCCATTACAATTACATGTTTTTTTGGGATAGTATTTTTCTAGGGACCTACCTTGTCTTAGTGGTTCATCTTGTATAGAAGGTAAGATTTTGTAATTCCCTCCACAATTTTCATCCTATTTAGATCAGTAGATATGATGCATGGTTTTTGGACCTTACTCTGAGGATATGGTTTGGCTTGTGTGAGAGGTTGGCTATTGAGATTCCCCCATTAGATCGCTTCTTGGGTTGACCAGTCAGTGTGATACACAACCATGGGATGATACCGCAAGGGTATGATTTGGAATGTGTGAGTGGTTATTTATTGTGATTCCCACCTCATATCACTTCCTTGATGTCAGAGATGGGTTATCTATACATGGTGATTACATATCCTTGATATTGATCTTATCTGGTATAGTCAGGTCTTGTTGTGGTCTGGTTATCAAAAAATGATCCGACATGTATGTCATTTTATTGACTAATTTATTTTTCATGTGTATAACTACACTACATATTGTGGTATATTAGAGGAACCTCATTGGTGGCATCCTATTGAGATGTATTTCTCACACCCTGCATAGGCACCCTGGTACACATTTAGTCTTTATATATGGATTTCATGTTATAGGTTGTACAAGTAATTTGGAGTGGTTGAGTGATGGTTGGGATACAAGACTGAGGAGGGGATAGGGTTTTTATAGATGTTACTCCATTGAATTTTGTTTCTATATTATTTGGAATTTGACTAGCCTGATGGATAGTTATTTTTCATATATGTATGGAAAACATGAGACCCAATAGATATAGCATGTGAATATCATATATTATGGATGGTTGGTTATTTTTTGTAAATCCTTTCACTTACTCTAGTGTTTTATATTGATTCAATTATTTATATGTTGTTGTGTGTGACAATATAGAGTATAGTCTCCCCAAAGTTGGTTATAGACTCTTGCCACAATTCAGCATCCACTAGCCTGTAGGGATGCATGCTTGATGTCACATGTAACTTTAACTCAGATTGGTACTCAAGTTCTCAGGATGGGGAATTACAAAATGGTATGAGAGCATTTTTTTCCTTTTTTTGGTAATAGGTAGTCAGATATAAAAATGTGTCGAAACTTGGATGGAACACTGGATTGGAAAGTCAAGAACACCATTCCTAGTGAAAAATCCATGTTTTCAGGGGTATGGGATTGTTTTTCATACTTTGAATTTTTTAATATGATTTTTCTTAATGTATGATATTCTGGGTTGATATTGTTAATTTTTTTACTCTTGGCCTAGGGTGGAAAGAGCGTGTGACTTCTTGCATCATACTAGGCACATAGGGGTTTCTGGAGATGTGCATGACTAATTTTCTATGTGAAATGGTTTTCAAAAGGAAAAATGGTTTTTTAGTAAACAAATTTTTGAGAAAATGGTACTGGAAATGGATGAAAAATGGGTTTTGGTTAATTAAAACACCAAAAATAACTTATTTGGTGCTTTCCCAAATAAATTATTGTTTAATTATTAATTAATTGAAATAAGGATTATTTTTAATATATTTTTCCTTGATGTGATAATGTTTTAGTTATGTAGGTATAAAGAATGACCACCCCATAGTGGGTAGGTTTGGGTAGTGGATGCCTTGGTATGGACGGTGTAGGAAGTGTGAAATTAGAGTGGTTTGTTTTGGTATGGGATTTTCGGTTGATGAGAGACCCTTGAAAGGTTTATGGTTGCATCTAAAGCTATCTTATAATAGTAATGTGGCTCTATTTAGAGTGAGTAGGGAGAGAAATCATGGGAAAAGTAAATGGTTGTGCCTGTTGAATGGTTAGTCATAAGTTATTTAGTTCATGGGAGAGGTGATTCTATGTTGTTGTGGAGGCAAGAAAATGGGGCCACCTGTTAAATGGGATATGTTTATGTGAGTTATGGTTGGTTGGTGTGAGTTGATGAGTTGACACATGAGTGGGTTAGGTTATTCTTTGATGCAGCCTTGGGATTAGGAGATATGACTCTTACTGTGGGAGTCAGGTTAGTTCTAGGGTGAGGATGATGGTTATGCATGTTAGTAGTTGGTTTTAGGATTGTTGGTATGTTTGATAGTTGAAACTCACATTCCATAGAGGTTAGTGAGTTGGTTTTTCCTCATTTCCTTAGGGGAAAGTGAGTGTATTGTTTGTTATTCCATGTGAGCACGAGAGGATGTGACCTTAGTCGATGAAAACATGGAAATATTTTTCACATGGGGGTGTTTATCATGTGATATGGGTCAAAAAATTATGTTTTTTAGGCCTTGACTTGGTTATGTTATAAATAAAACCACCATTGGTGCATCATTTGAAATGCATTGGTATACTTGGAATCATTAAAGTAAAGGGTTTGGCCTATGGTTCCAGATTGGAAACAATTGTTTGATCCTTATAATGGCTGAGTCCAGTTTTTATAACTTGATATTGAAAATCCATTTAAGGAATGGTGGTTTTTAGGAGCCATGTGATGTGATGTGCTAGTGGGGAACGTTTTAAATCATTGGGGTTTTTGGCTGTAAGGGTTCAAGGAACCTTGAGGATATGGATGCGACATTGTCGTATGGCCATTAAGGGAGCATGGAGAACATCATGTGCAGCTGAGAAATGTCTCAGATTTGTAGTTCCATGTGAAACTACACTGGTATTTGAGGGTGTTGTAAATATCTGGAGGGATATATCGTGATGGGTGTATGGTGGTGTTTTATTCAGGTTCCCATGGCATTCCAGCCAAATTCTTGGAGGATTGCAAAAACATCGGTGGTGGACATAGTATTATTTCATGGTCGAGTGAGTTGACTCTATAAAAGTCATGTGGGTTGGTTAAGGAAGGTTATGTCTCAAATGGATCAATATGGGATTTTGGTAGAACTTAATAGGTTCTATGTGAAGGGAATTTGGTATAGCATCAAGCGTGCTTGGGAAATGCGATATAGCCGTTGGGGGATGCTTTGATGAGCTCAGATTGGTTCCATAGACAATGTGTGACATGTTCATGGGGGTTGGGGTGTGTCAATATTGGAGAAGATGATCGAGGGTCATCTATATTAAGTGAGGTAAGTTCAAGATAGGTAAAACTCATGGGACCTATAGATGAAGTACGTGGGTCAAGGTTGTTTAATTTCGAGGAGTAAGGCCCATGTGAAAAAATCCATGTAGAATTTTGGTTTTCAAGATGGATGGTATCACTAAGATGATGGTATTTATAATCCCACTGAGGGGAGAATCCTACAAATTGTATGGTTGGTGACCCCTATTCTAGGAGTGAGGTGGTCGGTATTGGGTTGTGTGATACTAATCTTAGTGGGTGGGAAGATGGGTTTAGATTTTGTTTGGGATATGGTGGGACGAATAATTTCTAGTTCCATGAGAATTCTAGATCTGGAGATTCATATATGATGGTTGGTGTTATATGGAATCTCATACCCCCACACAAAGAGGTAGGGTGCTTTATTTATAGATGAGATAAGTACAATAGATAACTCATACAGATGTGGGAATTAAATATTAAAAATACTTAATACTCTTAACACTCTCCATCAATTTATCATGTACAACTTGTTAAACAAAAATTGGACACATGGTTTAGGAACCCCTTTTGTGAGAACATCTGCAAGTTGATTAGAGGTGTGAATGTGGCCGAAGGTGATTCTCATCTTATCATGATTTTCTCGAATGACATGACATTAAACTTCAATATGCTTTTTCTGCTCATGAAAGACCAGATTTGTGGAAATATTGAAAATAGTTTGATTATTGCACCAAATATGTGTCATTCTCTTGATAATATATCCAATCTACTACAGAATTTAGCATGCCTAAATAATCTATGTAGTCACATGTGTCATGGAATGATAATATGACTTTGCACTTAATCAGAAGATAACTGTCTACTTCTTTCTTTGAAATGAGATCAAATTTCCCCCAACAAACACTATATAATCAGATGTAGATATTCTATAAGATAGAAATCCATCATAATCTGCATCACAAAATAAATTAATATTTGAATGTCTATGATCAGAATATAGAAGACCTAAACCCGGTTCCTTTTTTCACATATCTAACAATGTGAAGAACAACCTCCCCCTATGTTTTTATTGGGGATTCCATAAACTGACTCAATTTTCTAATCACTTAAGAAATATCATATCAAGTCATTGTCAAGTAATTAAGATTCCAAAAAAGTCATTTTTATCTTTTAGGTAACGAAAAATTCTCATTATCAGTATGAAGTATATTTTCTCTAGGTTTGAGATGTTAGTCAACCAAACCATATCAATTCATTCTAATATCCTATAGAAGATCAAGAATATATTTTCTCTATGAAAGAAAAAAATTGGTTCATCTGGAGACCTCAATCCCTAAGAAATATCCTAATAGACCCAACTCCTTTATGGGAAAATTTTGATGAATTAAATACTTAAGTCGATCAATGTCATTAGAATAACAACTATTAATGATAATTTCTTCCACATAGACTATTAAGAGAATGTTTTATATTATAGAGTGATGATAGAAAACAAAAGACTATGATATACTCTGTAACATTCTAAAGCTAAGAAGATAGGTGTAAAAGCACCTGAACCAAGCATGAGGTGAATGCTTGAGGTCATACAATGATCGATGAAGAAAAAAAACCATAGAAGACCCCCTGATCAAAAAAATATGGTGGATTCTCTATATAAACTTCTTCTTTAAGAAAAATTTGAAGAAAAACATTCCTAACATTCACCTGATAAACCAGTGATAGGAGGTGGAAAAAGAGATAAGTAATTGAACCAATTTCATCTTGGTCCCTAAAGAAATAGTTTCAATGTAATCAATTTTACACATATGTGCATAACCCTTTGGAAAAAAGTTGGGATTTGATATGATTAAGATATTCATAAGAATTTACACGCACCGCATAGATCTATTTTCAACCAACATGTTGGTTATCCGAAGGGAGAGGTACAAGATTCCAAGTATGGCTAGTTTCCAAGGTTTGAAGTTCATGCCATATTTCCTTTAACTAGTCAGGATGGGAATTTTCCTAAGAAATAGTGTGTGGTGTCGAGTGAGTATCCACTATTGCAATAACTTGAGAGGTAGCCACTGATAATCCATTATAAGAAGATAATTATTTGAGATTTTGTTGACATGAGTGTGTACCTTTGCAAAGGGAAATGGGTAACTCCAGTGATGGAGGACCATGATTTGGTGTGTAATTGGGTGTGGTAGAAACACCAGGCTTCGGGTTTGCAGGTATTCAATGGAGATGAGTATAAAATTTGTCAAAATGTGATCCAATGACATCATGATGAAGAGATAATGGTGGTGGTAGGTGAAAAGGATAGGGTAAAGTAATGTCGTAATCAGGAATAACATCTGATGGTAGGAAATTGAGAATAAAAAATATAGAGGATTTGACAAAGTAAATATAAAAATATGTGACATAATGATGCATGTTTTGGGGAAGGAAATGATAGTCATTCTAAGTTAGTGAATAACAAAAAATGATACATTTGAGTGTGCACACAACAAACATGGAAAGAGAGGGGAAAAAATCCCTAAACATAACACACACAAAAAAATATGAAGAGATAGTGAATGTTGTAATATGTTTGAAAACAAATAATGGAAGGGAGTTCCCCCCTCAAGAACCAATGAGGGAATTATTTTAATGAGAAATGTAGAAGTGATAAGGGAATCACCCTAAAAAATCAGAACTTTCATTTGAAATAAAAGTGTATAAGAAGATTTTAATATATATTTTTTCTTACATTCTACAACAATATTTTGATATTTTGTATCAAGATAGGGAGTTTGATGAATAATTTCATGGTTATCCAAAAAATACTGGAACGGTCCAAAAAAACACCCTTAGTCATTTTCAACAGAAACATATAATTTTAGCAGAAAACTGGGTATAGAATTCATGATAGTAGAAGCAAAACACTGTAAAAGTTTCAGAATGAGTTATCAATAAATATAATAATTTCATTCATGAAGCACCATCAATGAATGTGAAAAAATAATGATAACCTAGTTTAGGACTTGGATTGGATCCCTATACGTCATAATGAACTAAATGAAAAAGGCTAGATGCATGAGTGAAGAACAGATGTAGGTGGATGGCCATGGTGATAATAAATATGCAGGACCCAGTTAGAACTGAAAGGAATCACAATCAAATGGAGAAAAATGACCCAAATCTGGAAAAATTTATTGAATAATGGGTGCCTATGGACGGTTAAGGTGACAAAGAACCTACAGGGCATGGTCAGAAGTGACAAGACATGTGAGAGATGGAGTCGAGTCAAGCATGTACACACCAACTTAAAGTCTTCCACTACTAATCACCCGAGCCATTGAAGAAACCTAAAATATAATAGAAGTGGGTGAAAATATGGAATGAAGTTTTAAGTTATCAATAAGAATACTAATAGATAGTAAATTAAAAGGAAACTATGGAATAAGAGAAACTACAGAGAGTGTTAAGCAAGATGTTATTGAGAAACTCCCATAAATATAAATTCATACAGTCTTAACATTAGCCATGGTAACATTAACTTTAATTGAAGTCAATCTAAAAGACCAAATAATAACCACATCCCAATGATATGATATGAGGAATTGGACTCAAGAACACATGAGGTGAATCATTGGGATAGACAAGCAGCAGAAGCATCACCATGAGCAACAACAACACTTGATGAATTACCATCACTTAGATATTGAAGATACTAATAATCATCATTAGAGAGATCAATAGTATAGAAAATTTCATTTGGAAATGGAAATGATGTTTTCATAGATGGTCTTGAATATCACATGAGGGCAGTGGAGTGTTGAAGATGCATGTTACGCATGGACAATGCACAAAAAGTGCACAGTGGGTAGAAAGTAGGAGAAAACATTCCACATCCGGAATATATGAGTAGAAATCTGGTCATCGAAGAAATATATTGACCAGACACATGGATGGAGTTCAATTTTGAGGTTAGAGGATGTTTGTGAGACTACATGGGAGCCAACACATGGGGGGTTATGGGAGGAGTGAGGAGATGGGTATGGGGGAATCGTACAAAGATGGGTGATAGACAAGAGGGGGACAAGTGGGGGGAATCACATAGGGAGGGCCGTTGAGAAGGATAGGGGAATGAAACGTTGTGAGGAGTGATAGGTAGGGATTTAGTTATGTAGGTAGGGGTGACTGGTAGAGAAGGGGTTGATGTGAAGGGAGGCCCCATGCAAAGAGAGGGGGTGAGATTATACCTTCTCTGACACCATGTTAGATAGAATCTCATACCCCACAAAGAGGCAGAGTGATTTATTTATATATGAAATAAGGGATATAATATATAACTCATACCAATTTGAGACTCAAGTGTTAAACATATCCAATACTCTTAATACTTGGAACCATTATTACATTCGACAACTGATGAGTTGTGGGATCGGGTGATCGGGTTGTTTGTGAATCGGGTGTTGAGCATGTCATTACTTGGGAAAGGTTTGATGCGGCCTTATGGAATAGTAAATTAATCAAAGAGTTGAAGGACGGTCAGTCATGGGATCCAATGTTGAGAATTATCTGTTTTAGGATAGTGTGTATTGGTATGAGGAATTATATTTGTCCATTGATGTTCTAATGAATGAGTTGTGTAGAGCTCATGTAATTGCATGATGTAACTTGGGTTGAGGCATCACATTTGGTATGGGAGTTTATATCACAACAATACAAGGTAGTTTTGAAGAAATTATATCCATGAGAGAGTTGACTGGTACTTTTATGTAAATTTGGGTGTGCCAAGAGGGGTTTTGTGTTAGATATGTCATTCCTAAGATGACTGGTGTGTATTGAGGATTGGACTAGGAGTTTTAGGAGAATGCTAGTGTGGTTGGATTAAGAATGATTGGAAATACAAATGGAGGGGTTACTGTTGAGGCTAGGTGTTGTTGTGATAGGGGTTAGGGGGAGTTGTAGTTAGCCAAGGGTAGTATTGTAATAATTTTAAAATGTTTTTTAGGTGGGTTATTAATTGTAAGATTCCATCCATATTGTAAATAGGTGATTCTCGCTGTTAATACTAGTTGTACAGAACTCTAGAATGTCCCATACAACAATGTAATCCTCCTTTATAAGATTAAGTGGATGAGGACTGAGACTATGATTGTATTTTGGTGAGTTGGTTCTGATATCTAGAATAGGGATGCGACTTTGACCATGCGGTAATGTCTTAGAGGATTCCTTCCTCCCTCTTCCATGTTCTTCCTCTTCATTCCTCTTCTATATTCATTATTTTCTATTTTCAGGTATTTTGGGATATAAAGAAACATAATGTTTCAACCACTCACACACTCTCTCTCTCTATACCCTAACTTGTGGTGCTTTCATTGAGAGATATTATGGAGATATATTTTTGAGAGTGGAAATTTTGATAAGAGGAATTAGAAGTTGACGATACATGTAACTGTGCATGTGCATGGAGAGCAGAGTAACACAACATGAATAAACCATGATGGAGATGAAACCCAGGTTTCAACATCAAGATATGATACTACAATGGCTGGAGAATGCATGTCAGCACTGAGAGAATCTTATACATGAGTTTTAGACATCTCAGAATCAGATTTTCTAAGATGTTCAGTCAGTGAGAGTGCTCAGTGAGAAACTTACATCATTGAATGAGTACTTGGAGAAAGAGAATAATTCATAAGTTATGAGATAGAATGATAGTTTTAGATGATCTTGTATATATGGAAGTGAGTGGCCACAATAGAAATTGTTACATACTATTCTGGTGCAATTTTCTGATCCTATTGAGTTTCCTTCTAGCCAAAAGTGCATGGTACAAGTGATGACACCTTCTTCATCTTATTCTTCTTGAAAAAGTATGCATGATGATTCTTGGATAAAGAGGAAATAAGAGAATCTAAAGTTTGTGGTTTCACTTAGGCTGAGTGAGTGACTAGAGGGCCACGTGAAGGAGATGTCAGCAACTACATGATAGCTTGTAAAGGCACAAATAGAGTCAACTAAGGCAGAGTATTTTGGCTAGGAGATTAGAAAGGGGGAGTAGGTTCTTGATGATAAAAATGCTGGTAACAAAAAAACAACTATTGTAGGTGGATATTAGAGTAAAGATATCAGGTATTATTAGTAACCGAATGGGAGGAGATGCATGCCTTCTCTGAGAAAGTGGTGATACTGATCTTTTATGGTTAAAATTGGGAGCATTTGAAGCCTGATAACATGGAAAGTTATGGAAGAAACAAAGATAAACTTAACATCTTTTTAGAATGGTATTAATAGAGAATACGTACAACAAAATGGGAAGGGTGTCGTGATATCCATCCGAAATGTCTTGAGGAGCTGGACTATTCGGACAAAGATGAAAAATATGTGAAGCAGCGGATAGTACATACTCATTTTGTTTCTTTTAACACCAATGATAGTTCTTTACAAGGAATATCGATCATTTCAAAATTGATCTTACCTTTGTTCTAACCGAGCCAGCTAGAGGAATCATTTGCGAGGGTGGTAAAAGTGGAATGCAATAATGAATGATTAGAACTAGAGACTGCAAAAGAGGGAAACAAACCACTACTTAAGGGATCTATAGATATGAATACTTTCTTGAAAAATAATGAAAATTTATATCTATGGGATGTTCAATTGGAGTTCTCAATTATGTGGGTTGATGAGTTTATTTGGAAGAAGATGTTAAAGCCTTCTTTTTATTCCTCAAATCAGACCAAAACATATAAACCCTCCAATATTGATAAAGAATACAAGATGTCCTATGTTGAAGCAAATATATTCATTAAGGGAAATGGAAGTTTCGAATTATCACCTAGGATTAAATGGGTAGTTGTTGAGAAGATTGAGGTAGAGGGGTTCAAAAGGAAGACATAGTGAGTAAAGAACCTCCACACTAGAATAAATTTAACTGCATTCCGAGTACCGAAAAGCCCGCGTCGGGCCAGGCCGGGCTCGGGCTGTAGGTACATTGGGTCGGGCCTTGGCCTATCAAAGAAGGCCCACAAGCTAGGTCGGGCCGGCCCGAAAAATACCGACCAACAGGCCTGCGTGAAGCCCAACCTGTGCGAAGCCTGTCTATAAAAAATTATAATGGGAAACTACTGGTAGGGAGATTCGATCCCCCTACCTCAAGCTTCCAAGGCTGCGCCTGTTATGTTATCAACAAACTCTCTCTCTCTCTCTCTATATATATATATATATCAACGATATATGTTTATATGTGTGTGCGTATATATATATATCATTATATATTAACAAAAATAATAATATATATATTATATATATAATAATGTCTATATATACATATAATTATTATTATATAAAATTATAATATGTGTGTGTGTGTATATATATAATATACAACAATATATAATATATATATATATATATAATAATGTATATATATAAACAAAGCCATTAATAAACATACTGTATATATATATATCAATATATATTAACAAAAAATAATATATATATATATATTATATATATAATAATGTCTATATATATATATAATTATTATTATATAAAATTATAAAGTGTCTGTGTGTATATATAATATATACAAAAATATATAATTATATATATATATATAGTAATGTATATATATAAAAAAATCCATTAATAATATTGTAAAAACTCGGGTTTTGGCCTTGTTAGACTTTGGAATATTCCTACGAATAATTCCAGAGCTAGGCGCGAAGACGGTGTACGATTTCGAGGACCGGTGTGCCCAGAATTAATTTTATAAAAATATTAAGTATTTTTATACTATGCACGTGGCGGGGGGGGGGGGGAGGTGTTATCTCCTAAAAGGTAGTTTGGAACGGGAATCTGAGGGAACAATTGCGTCTGGAACGTGCCGTTTACCCTAGGCGGGGTGTAAACGTTGCGGGCGTGAGCTTGCTGTGAGAAAAGCCACCAGGGGCGTTTTCGTAAATAAATGGAAAAGTTTATTTACGAGCGTCGACTCGAATAACTTCTGAACGGAGTCTCAGATTGAAATTTTGAGACCGCTGTTGAGTTCAGAACGTCGTGTTTACCCTAAGGGCGACCTTATCCTTATCCGCGTCGGGTGCGGGGTCGGGGGCGTGTCGGGCCTGGGAGTTAAACAGATATTTGTTGGAAACAAATATCTCTCCCCCCCTTTCTTCCTCTTGGACGTGTGCAATGGAGGAGTTTACTCCTCCCTCTTCATCCTCCTTTCATCAACGGTGAATCGGTGACCAAATCGCACGATCAAGGTGCCGTTGGACTCAGATCTTGACGACGGGTGTTCCTGGATCGTGCAACGGCAGCTATGGGGCGTGCAAAGCTTCAACGTTCCTCCAAAAGGTAGGCGGTTTGTGTTTTAAAATCCCAGACCCCATTTATGTGTTGTTTTTCTTCAAATCGTCATAAGGGTTGTATATTTTGGTTCCCGAGGTTTCCGAAAGATGTTTTTGATTTGATTTTGGAGCACCAGGGTGGTCCCGGTGGATCCCGGAAGTTTTCCGGCAGAAAACCCAGATTCCGGTGACGGCCATGGCAGAATCCGGCGAGACCCACGGCGGCGTGGCGGTGGCACAATGGTTTCCGGCTCTGGCGCGACGGAGTCCGACACTAGCACAGCGGTTTCCGGCAGCAACACGGTGGTTTCCGGCGAGGCAGGCGGTGGTCCGACCAGGTTTTCCCGGGGGTTCTTTAAACCCTCGTAACTCGCAAATCGTAACTCCGATTTGTGAGCCGTTTGTGGAGAAGTGTTCCTTGTGTCGATACATATATTTTAATCTCACTTTGGGAATTTTATGTTTCGGGATTGTGGACCGGGAGCTTGAAACGTCGAATAAAATAAGGATGTTTTATTATTATTCGACTTCGGGCCATTGTATCTTATATCCGGAGTGTCCGTTTGACGTGACATCAGTGGTGTTGAAACCCTGATGGTACGGAGGAATTTTCGTGAGGGTTTTCGGGTATTGGGACCGAGTTTGGGGTGCAGGCCCCATGAGGGTCGGTTTGGGCATTTACGGAGAAACGCAACTTTCTCACCAGGAGTCCGATGTTGGCAGATGAATAGTCAATCCTGTGTGTTTTTCCGAGAGGATCACAATGGTGTGATCCATTTGATGTGTTATGGGATCGAGGCGTGCACCCCACTCGAGCTGGCTTTGGTGAATAGTACCTTTTTCACTGGGTGTCCATTTGGGACGAACGAGTAGTGGATCCTGAGTGTTTTTCTGAGGGGATCACAGTGGTATGATCCGCTTGACGAGTGTCGGGATCGTTGTGTGGGCTCCACACGATCTAGCTACAGTGAATAGTTCCTTTTTCACCAGTTGTCTATTTTGGGTGAGTAATCATCCTATCCTGCATGTTTTTCCACATGGATCGTGATGGTGGCCTTGGTATCGGCCTAGGAGGTGCGCAGTGTGGCATTATGGCGGGTCACTCGGGTCAGCGACGTTTGGACCAACAATGGTTAAGGGTACTCCCTTGGTTCTTTCCTTCGAGGGTTCGCGCAACATCACAACCTTCATATAGTTTTGTGATCCTCTCGAAGGGATTTTTAATCTGTTAGAGTTGTGGCATCCCTCCGGTGGGCCCAGAACACGATCCTCTAGCATCTTTTCCCCAGATCGGGTTCTTGGTATCACTCTGACCGATTATCCACGGGCGGTGATCCCCTATCTAGCTGGTTAACCCCGTAGGGTTGTGGCATCATCGGGATTATGATCCCCTACATGGTGGGCCATAATCAGTAGGGTTGTGGCATCGTCGTGTATATGATCCCCTACTCAGCATGAGGTGTATAGTAGGGTTGCGGTATCATTGGTTATTCGATCCCCAACTTAGCGCGTGGTTTCAGTAGGGTTGCGGCATCGTCAGTTCGATCCCCTACAGTGCGAGATGTACTAGATAGTGTTCTGGTATCATCGTGACCACCTTTACGCGGGCGGCGATCCTCTATCTGAGTGATGTGTTTCTGTCGAGCGCCATATCGGGTTGTGGTATCCCCCAGCGGATCCTGGGAGTGATCCCCTATCTGTGAGATCTACGAGTGCCTGATCGTGTTGTGGTATCCCCCAGCGGATCCTGGGGGTGATCCTCTATCTGTGAGATCTTTGTATACCGGTGTGGGTTCTGGTATCTCCGAGTGGAACCTAGGAGCGATCCTCTATCTGAGGAGTTTGGTGGTTATTTTGTTTTAGCGGGGTTTCCTCAGTGACGGTACCCGACAAGCGTGATCTCGTAGGTGAGCATCTGAGATGTTTGTGTGGGACCCGATGGAGTGTGTCTCTCGGACAAGTGTCATCTGGGATGACAGTGATCATGGAGTGTGCTCTCCTTGTTGTGAACCATTGCTGGTGATGAGGTCGGTACCTCATGTGGCTTGGTGCGTGAGCTAAGTATATCTGGATGTTCAAGGTGTATGTATCAGCATTCACCTTGATTGAGCTGACTAGTTGTGTTTTGCCGAGGATGGTCATGAGATGGATTTTCTCTATCATCTGGGTTCCCTATGGCTGGGATGAGGGGACTGTTGCCTTTCAGTTTCTCTCTTTTGTTTTGGGTTTTTGGGGTGCCTACTGAGTATTATTACACTCACCCCTGCACGGGCTTTTCTCGCACATGTTTGTGTCTTGTGCCGACCACAGACCTTTCGATGGAGTCCCAGGAGGACCCATAGCAGGCAGAGCTGAGTGAGCGGGACTGACCGTGGAGTCTTATCAGAGCTGTGTTGAGGAGCTTCCCGATGGTGCTTTGGCAGCGTACCCCCTTCTTCCGAGCCGGTTGGACGCTTTGCAGTTTTTGTTTGGTGGGACTTATTTTTCCCTTTTTTACTTTTTCTGTACTCTGGTTTGGGATAGATGTATGCATACATTTTATTTTCAGTTTTATATATCTCTGCACTGTGCATGGAGGTGTATGTGGGTGCATGTGTACAAGTACCTTAGGCTAATGCCTCCCATGTGTGTGATAGCCTACTCTGCGCCGGTCGCCAGCCCCTAGCCTATTGGAGGTGGGCTTGGGGAGTCGCAGCTCGAGCCCCTTTGCGTCGGGTCGTGATAGAGTGGTATCAGAGGAGGTTCCACCTTTGGGATCTCAGGGCATAGCTGGTCTAACTGTGAGTTTGGTTTGGGTTGCATAGCGGCAGTTTCAAGATGTTTTGAGTTCAGATTTCAGGCCAGGGACTCCAATGTTGGTGCGACGGCCAACGTATCCATTCACTAGGACTCTGATAACTTGCCTTTTGACTTGGGACATTCGTACACTAGTCGTAGGGAAAAAATGGTACATGCATCATATAGGACTGGGTTTTGGGTTTTTTCCTTGTTCTTCTTGAGTCAGCCCTCCAGATATACTCTTTGACCATGGAGCGTCTTGGTTGTATTTCAGGATGCCTCCACGACGACAATCAATGAGGGTTCCACAACGGTATTGTGGTGATGATCCGCCCCATGTAGAGTCTGTGGACGATGGCATATGATCTGAGGCTGGACCTCCGGGTGGTCCGCTAGTTGAGCCACTACCTGTCGAGTAGTTGGTTGTGCCGACAGTGCAAGATGAGGTTGTGCGCAGGATGAGTGCATTGCACGAGTTCCAGAGGCAGCGACCTTTGAGGTTCTGGGGTGATCCCAACCCTCAGGCAGCTGATGACTGGCTTGAAGCAGTCACCCGAGTTTTCCGCCTGGTGAGGACACCCCCAGATCAGATGGTGGTCCTAGCGGTGATCCTTCTGCATGGTTCGTCCAGGCGATGGTGGAGTTTTGTGACGTAGTCCCACGATGAGGAGACACTCACATGGGTAGAGTTTGAGTAGCTCTTCAGGGAAGAGTTCTATTCGGTGATGCTGAGGTCAGTGCAGATCCAGAAGCTTCTACAGCTTCGACATGAGGGCGTGATCATGTCAGAGTAATCAGGGAGGTTTACAGACCTGTCGTGCTACTCCTTGGATATGGTTTGAGACCCTTTCTTTAAGGCTTGGACCTTCTATCAGGGCACACACAGAGAAATCCAGGAAGGTGTGGTTTCTTTGTGTTTGCCCACCTATACTGGAGTTCTAGAGCGAGCGTTGGTGGTGGAGAGATTTCTGGCTGAGCAGATCCCGCCTGTTAGTGATGGGGGTACGAGAGTTGAGAATTCGTTAGTCGGATCGACATCTGGTTTCCAACGGTAGACTCAGGGGCCCTGACGTGGCCGGCGTTTCATGAGGCGACCCCAGGATGGAGGATATGAGGCTCAGGGCTCACAGGGCTTGCAGGACAGTTTTGGTCAGTCGCAGGAGAGGCGATGTTACGCTTGCGACGGTCGAGGACATCTTGCTTGAGATTGTCCAACCCGTCGTGCTACTGAGAGGGAGATGTTCGACATACCGCCTTGGCAGAGGTAGCATCTCGAGCAAGGAGATTCGTAGGGCGACAGACGTAGCAACGGAGCTGGTGCAACAACAGGAGGTGGTAGGCAGTATCAGTTGCCACCACCACCACCCCCAGGTGGTCAACTCCAAGCACATGGAGCTGGGGGATGAGGGAGAGGACAGCTGTATGCCCTGGAGGCTGTTGACCCAAAGGCTCCGCGGATGCATAGAGGTACTCCTTGTGTCCTTTCTATGTTTTGCAGTAGTTTGATAGACACAGTTTAGCGATACTCCTCCCTTTCCGTTGCTTGCATGAGTTTTGTTCAGGGAATTGGTAAGACCCTGTGTGGGTGTTGTTTGGTGTCATTCGAATGTGTGAGGAAGATGGATCCTTCCCCCACCGAGACGCATTTTTGTGACGCGATCAAAACTGTGCGGGTGAGACAATGCCACCCAAAGTGGATGGTGTTGAGGTGTGGTGGATGAGTCCATCTGACTTATGTGTTCGGGCATGGGTGTTTGTTGGTGGACTCACTGGCATGGGGGACCTAGTTGAGGGTATAGTCGCTTTCCTTGTGCTTATGGCTTTTCGGGGATGAAAAGTTCTATGGTGGGGAGGATGTAGCAACTCAGGTTTTGGCCCTGTCAGACTTTGTAATATTCCTACAAATAATTCCAGAGCTAGGTGCGAAGATGTCCTGCGATTCTGAGGCCCGGTGTGCCCGAAATTAATTTTATAAAAATATTAAGTATTTTTATACTATGCACAAGGTGTGGGTGTGTTATCTCATAAAAAGCAGCTCAGAATGGTAATCTGAGGGCATGGTTGCATCCGAAACATGCCATTTACCCTAGGCGGGGTGTAAATGTTGCGGGCACAGGGCTGCTGTGAAAAAAGCCACCAGTGGCGTTTTCCTAAATAAATTGAAAAGTTTATTTACAAGCGTCAGCTCAAATAACTTCTGAACAGAGTCTTGGATTGCAATTATGAGACCGCGGTTGAGTTCAGAACGTTGTGTTTACCCTAAGGGCAACCTTATCCTTGTCTGTGTCGGGTGCGGGGTTGGGGGCGTGTCGGGCCGGGGAGTTAAAGAAGATATTTGTTGGAAACAAATATCTATTCCCCCCTTCTTCCTCGTGGGAGTGCGCAGCGGAGGAGTTTCCTCCTCCCTCCTCTTCCTCCTTTCGTCAATGGTGAATCGGCGATCGAATCGCGCGATCAAGGTGCCGTTGGACTCAGATCTTGACGGCGGGTGTTCCTGGATCGTGCAACGACAGCTACGGGGCGTGCGATGCTTCGGCGTTTTTCCAAAAGGTAGGCAGTTTGTGTTTTAAAATCCCGGATCCTGTTTATGTGTTTTTTTCTTGAAATCGTCATAAGGGTTGTATAGTTCAGGTCCCGAGGTTTCCGAAACATGTTTCAGATCTGATTTTGGAGCACCGGGGTGCTCCTAGTGGATCCCGGAAGTTTTCCGGCGGAAAACCCGGATTCCAGCGGCGGCCATGGCAGAATCCAGTGAGACCCGCAGTGGCGCGGCGACGGCGCGATGATTTCTGGCTCCGGCACGGTAGATTCTGGAACTGGCACGAAAGTTTCCAGCAGCGGCGCGGTGGTTTCCGGCGAGGCATGCGGTTGTCCGGCCAGGTTTTTCTGGGGGTTCTTTAAACCCTCGTAACTCGAAAACCGTAACTCCGATTTGCGAGCTGTTTGCAGCGACATGTTCCTTGAATTGAGATGGATATTTGGATCTGACTTTGGGAATTTTATGTTTCAGGATCGTGGACCGGGAGCTTGAAACGTCGAATAAAATAATGATGTTTTATTATTATTCAACTTCGGGCCATTGTATCTTCTACCCGAAGCGTCTGATTAAAGTGCCGTTAGTGACGTTGAGACCATGATGGTACAAAGGACTTTTCACGAGGGTTTTTGGGTGTTGGGACCAAGTTTGGGGTGCGGTCCCCATGAGGGTCGGTTTGGGTGTTTACGGAGAAACACAACTTTCTCACCAGGAGTCCGATGTTGGCAGATGAATAGTCGATCCTGTGTGTTTTTCTGAGAGGATCGCAATGGTGTGATCCGTTCGATGTGTTCTAGGATCGAGGCATGGGCCCCACCTGAGATGGCTTTGGTGAATAGTACCTTTTTCATCAGGTGTCTATTTGGGACGAACGAGTAGTGGATCCTGGGTATTTTTTCGAGGGGATCGCAGTGGCATGATCCTCTTGATGAGTTTCGGGATCGTTGTGTGGGCCTCACGCGGTCTAGCCATGGTGAATAGTGTATTTTGCACTGATTGTCCGTTTTGGGCGAGTAATCAGCCTATCCTGCATGTTTTTCCGCGTGGATCATGATGGTGGCCTTGGTATCGGCCTAGGAGGTGCACAGTGTGGAATTGTGGTGGGTCGCTCGGGTTAGCGATGTTTGGACCAACAGTGATTGAGGGTACTCCCTTGGTTTGTTCCTTCGAGGGTTCACGCAACACCACAACCTTCGTATAGGCTTCTTATCCTCTTGATGGGATGTTTAATCTGTTAGAGTTGTGGCATCCCTCCGGTGGGCCCGAAGCACGATCGTCCCACATCTTTTCCCTAGATCGGGTTCTTGGTATCGCTGTGGCCACTTATCCACGGGCGGCGATCCCCTATCTAGCTGGTTAACCCCATAGAGTTGTGGCATAATCAAGATTATGACCCCCTACGTGGTGGGCCGTACTCAGTAGGGTTGTGGAATTGTCAGGTATATGATCCCCTACTCAGCATGAGGTGTATAGTAGGGTTGTGGTATCATTGGTTATACGATCCCCTACTTAGTGCGTGGTTTCGGTAGGGTTGCGACATAATCAGTTCGATCCCCTACAGTGGGAGATGTACCAGATAGGGTTCCGGTATTTTTGTGACCACCTTTACACGGGTGACGATCCTCTATCTGAGTGACGTGTTTCTGTCGAGTGTCAGATCAGGTTGTGATATCCCCCAACGGATCCTGGGAGTGATCCCCTATCTGTGAGATCTATGAGTGCCAGATCGGGTTGTGGTATCCCCCAGTGGATCCTAGGAGTGATCCCATATATGTGAGATCTTCATATACCAGTGTGTGTTCTGGTATCTTCTAGCGAACCCTAAGAGCGATCTCATATCTGAGGAGTTTGGTGGTTATGTTG
This sequence comes from Viscum album, assembly GCA_963277665.1. Taxonomy (NCBI): domain Eukaryota; kingdom Viridiplantae; phylum Streptophyta; class Magnoliopsida; order Santalales; family Viscaceae; genus Viscum; species Viscum album. The sequence continues at coordinate 609,879,083 of OY728127.1, forward strand.
TTTTAGCGGGGTTTCCTCAGTGATGGTACCCGACGAGCGTGATCTCACATGTGAGCGTCTGAGATGTTGTGTGGGACCCGATGGAGTGTGTGTATCTGAAGAGTGTCATCTGGGATGAAAGTGATCGTAGAGTGTGCTCTCCTAGTTGTGAACCATTGCTGGTGATGAGGTCGGTACCTCATGTGTCTTGGTGTGTGAGCTAAGTATATCTGGATGTTCAAGGTGTATGTATGGGTATTCACCTTGATTGAGCTGACTCGTTGTGTTTAACCGAGGATGGTAACAAGATGGAGTTTCTCTCTCGTTTGGGTTCCCTCTAGCTGGGATGAGCGGACTGTTGCCTTTCAGTTTCTCTCTTTTGTTTTGGGTTTTTGGGGTACCTACTGAGTATTGTTATACTCACCCCTACATGAGCATTTCCCACACATGTTTGTGTCTTGTGCAGACCACAAGCCTTTCGACAGAGTCCCAGGAGGACCCAGAGCAGGCAGAACTGAGTGAACATGACTGATCATGGAGTCTTACCGTAGCTGTGTCGAGGAGCTTCCTGGTGGTGCTTTGGCAGCGTACCCCCTTCTTCCGAGCAGGTTGGACGCTTTGTAGTTTTCGTTTGGTGGACCTTGTTTTTCCCTTTTGTACTTTTTCTATACTCTGGTTTGGGATAGATGTATGCATGCATTTTCTTTTCAGTTTTATATATCTCTGCACTGTGCATGGAGGTGTATGTGGGTGCGTGTGTACAGGTACCTTAGGCTAATACCTCCCATGTGTGTGATAGCCTACTCGGCACTGGTTGCCAGCCCCTGACCTGTTGGAGGCGGGCTTGGGGAGTCGCAGCTCGAGCCCCTTTGGGTCGGGTCGTGACAAATATATATCAATTAAGTGTGGCTTTTAAAAATCCATTAATAATATATATATATATATATATAAATTATTTAATATAATATATATATAAACAAATCTATTTATATATATATATCAATGATTTAATAATATATATATCTAATAACTTGTTGTATATTAATAAAAAAATGACACACTCACCTAATGATGTACGTGCACGTCTCTCAACCTCCTTAATTGTTTTAAGTATTTTACAACTTGCATATATTATATATATACTATACGTATATAAATCTATTTAAAAAAAATAAACCCACCCACAGTGGCGCACCCCTCAACCCCTAATTGTTATTTTTATAATTTTCTCGTATTATATATATATATTTCTATATATCAATCATTTAAGATTATATATATATAATAAATTATTATATAAATGTTTTAATATAATATATATATATAAAAAGCTATTAATAATATATATATATATATAAATCAATAATTTAATATTATATATATAATAACTTATTATATATTAACAAAAAAATAACACTCACCTAATGATGTTCGTGAATGTCCCCCAACCTCATTAATTTTTTAAGTATGTTACAACTTGCATATATTATATATAAATCAATTTAGAAAAAAATTAACCCGCCCACTACGGCGCACCCCCCAACCCCTAATTATTTTTTTACAATTTTCTCATATTATATATATATATATATCAATTATTTAACATTATATATATATATATAATAACTTATTATATATTAACAAAAAAATAACTACCCACCCAATGATATTTGCACACCCCCCAACCTCATTATTTTTTTTTTAAATTTGATGAAACTTGCATATATTATTAATACTATATATACATATATAAATCTATTTAGGAAAAAAAATAACTCACCAACTGGTGCGCACCCCCAAACTTATCATTATTTATTTTCATATAATATATATAGATTCACATATATAAATCTATTTAGAAAAAAATAATATATCCACCCACTGTAAAATGTCAATAAAATAGAAAATAAACATTTTTACAAAAAAATGTTTAACATTTAATAAAAATACATATAAAAAACACAGGTTCAAAAAACATTTAAAAAAATGTTTTAAATTAAACAAACGCTTAAAAATACTTTTCATAAATAAGTTAAAAAAATAAATGTAATTTTTTTAAATGAATGATAAAAAATGTTTAAATAACAACGCTTTTAACCCATTCACTAATGCGCACCCCCAATCCCTCATTATTTTTTTAAATTTGCACATAATATATATAAATTTGCAGGCATATATAAATCTATTTATAAAAAAATAACATTTCCCCCACTGTAAAATGTTAATAATTTTTTTAACTAAAACATGTGTTCAAAAAAATGTTTTAAATTAAATGTCTAAAAATAAATGTAACAAATGTTTTAAACAAGTGTTAAAAAATGGATCAAAAAAAGGTTTAAATAAAAAAAAGTTAAACAATTTTTTAAAAAAAGTTTTTAAAACAAATATTTAAATTAATTTTTTTAAAACAACCACTTAAAAAAACTTTTTACATTAAAATTTGAAAAAAAGATAAATGGTTTTAAAAAATACTGGTAAAAAGTGTGCTTTTAAAAAAAATTAAAAAACTTTTTAAATTAATGATTTAAAAATAAATGTAAAAAGATGTTGGAAATAGATGTTAAAAACTATTTAAATAAAAAAATTTAAATAAAAAAAATTAACAAAGCTTAAAAAAATTATAAATAAGTAAAAAAAATAAATGTAAATAAATGTTTTAAATAAATGTTAAAATTTTTTTAAATAACAATACTTTAAACTCACCCACTACTGCGCACCCCCCCAACCCGTCATTAATTTTTTTTGGAAATTAGCACAAAATATATTTTGATTCACAATATATAAATCTATTTAGGCAAAAAAACATATCCACCCACTATAAAATGTTAATAAAAAATAAAATAAATGTTTTTACAAAAAACATGTGTTTAAAAATAAATGAAAAAAAACGTTTTAAATAAATGTAAAAAAATATTTAAATAATAACATTTTAAAATTCTTTAAAACAAAAAATTATTTTGAAAATAATTAAATCCCACCATGTCCTGACTCAAAAAATCCCGACCCGGCCCGAAAAGCCTGGCCCACCCTAATGGTTTGGGCCGGCCTGAGGTCGAGCTTGGGCCGCCTCATGGTGTTGTTCGGTCTAGCCTGGCCCGACCCGAATAGTGGTTGGCAGCCTGTTTTTTTGTAGGGCAGGCCCGACCCGATCAGACTGGGCCGAAATTACACCCTTAGTAGTAGTAGTTGTATCATTTTCTACAATAGAAAAAACTACCTCGGAATCTAATCAAGATTTACACCTTGGGGACAAAGTGATTTTTCAAGAAGTTGGGAATGATAGGAACACCGAATGAAGGGGTTTCTATTGGGGCTGGGTTCTATTGTGATAGGGGATAGAGAGTGGTGGTTAGTCAAGGGTAGTATTGTAATAACTGTAAAAGGTTGTTAGGTGTGTTATTAATTGTAAGAATCTATTCATATAGTAAATTGGTGGTTCTAACTGTTAATACCAGCTATATAAAACTCTAGATAGTTCTAACTGGTAAAGTGATCCTCATTTATAAGCTAGGAGGGGGTGAGGGCTGGGACTATGATTGTATTTTAGTGAGTTAGTTCTGCTATGAAGAATAAGGTTGCATCCTTGGCCTCATATTAGAGTCTCAGAGGTGTCCTTCCTTCCTCTTACATCATCTTCCTCTTCATTCATCTTCTGTATTTAGTATTTTCTATTCGTAGCCATTGTTGGATATGCAGAACCATACTATTTCACACTCTCTCTCCCTACACCATAACAAGGAAGGTGGATGGTTTGGTGGAATCCCATAAAGAGTAAAAAACTAGTAGCAACGTCATGTTTTTATGGATGGATTGATTGTCGGGGAATCATCTTGGACAATTATTGGTGTTGAGAATCACTATGGTGGGGTGTTTTTAATGACCTGCAACATTATGAGCCCAAGATTTCAAGAAGAATTTTAATTTTGAGTCCCAATGGAGGGTTGTTTTAAGAATTGGGGCTCTGATCAAAATTCCCAAAGTAGGGACATCATTATGATGTGTTTTTACACGTTTTAGGATGTTCATGTGGTGCTCATGGGTATCAGGTGATGGTATTAGGATTGGAAGGCCTACTGCCTTTAGTAGCATATCCTCTAAGTACCTGATGAGGCCCCAAGAGGCTAGAATCCCTTGCAGGGCCACCAGATACCTGATGAACTCCTACCAAGTACCATTGGTTGTCTCTATCTAGGGCGAGGTTTAAATTTTTTATTTGTTCTAATTTGGATACCTTCCTCTTAAGTCTATCACATGAGCCCATCCCCTTCCCCCATCTTTCCCTCATTCAACCATCTCCCTCTTCCCTTCAAATAGACCCCGAATCACCATCTCTCAACAAATAAGAGTGTCACATAAATCATAAGGCTCTTGTCAATGAGGCTAAAGTAATACCTAGGTCCTCCCTCTTTGTATCACGTGTTTCAATATTATTTCAACATAAATACCACTTTAAATACTATTTGTTTGATTTCTCTACTTTAGGAAAATGAGGTCAAATAAAATTGTAATTTTAGTTGAGTTAAATCCTATAAGCTTGAGGAAGGATTTTCCTTTCATGTTTCATTATAATTCATTTGTTATTATGTGTAATGCATGTGCATTCCTTGGGTTTCTGGTTTGGGATTTCTACAAGGGGTTTGGGTGAGTCTGAATTTGGGTAACAGGCTAGGGTAAAGCCTTTTATATGTGAATTGAGTGTGTCTAACATGGATTAATGATTTTAGAGTGGCTCGACGGCTTTGACACCAAGGAGCACAACCTCTAGTTGGGTTCAACTAACCTTGTAGTGATCTTGGTCAGTGTAATTAAGTTCCAATATCTAGGTTTGGGGTCATATGAAATGATTTATGGTCCCTTGTGTGGTAATGCATTGGGAAAGGGTTCAAGTGAGTTAAAAAATATTGGAATTATATGTAAGGGGTATCAGTGTGACCTTTGTAACTTATAACACCCTTAATAGGGGGTCTTGTTTTGGTGGCATATCTTAGGTAGGTAGAGAAGTTGGTTATTCTAAGGCATGGCACTTAGTTAGAGACCTTGCTCTATCAGAGAAGTTGTTTATTATAAGACAAGATCCTTAGTGGGTTGGTGTGTATGGTACCGTTCAAGTATGACTTGGTAGGTTCTAATGATTATATGACCTTAGGGTGGGATGATGTGTGGATTATGTTTGGGATTTTCATTAATTCTTAGGGTAAAGTGAGTTATTTCCTTGCCTTGGCTATCCTCAGGATCACCTATGAGTAATCTAAAGTGTGTATTCTCTTAAAAACTTTATGGTTATGGTGTATGGAAAGTGTTGAAAAGTGTTCTGAGGGATTGGGTACTCCATGGAGTGTCATTGTGGATTCTAATAACATTTTCAGGGGATAATGATGTGAATTCCTTATGGACACTAGGGTAGAGAATTGACCTGTACGGGTGTTGTATTTTTCTATGATAAAGTATGGATGGTGAGTTGGACATTATGAATTATGTGTGTCCAATGGGACTTAAAATCATTATGATATATTTTTTATACAAGTTATTCTTAAGGTTTCGGGGTTAGTGAGATTTGTTTAGGGTGGGATACATTGAGTTTTCACGGGTTATCCTCTCATAGAGCACTAAGGGAGGAGTGGCTAGATGTGAGCTTGGATCGGCTTGTCTACCACTCTTGTTGTATATCCTGACCTGAGTTGTGAAATGTAGATGCAGCTATAGCCTAGAGACCTAAGGATCTAGGTGTAAATTTACATTTCCTAAGTGCTATTATTTTTTAAGTTATGGGATATTGTATTGGGATGTTGGACATAAGGATTTGTGCTTGACTTGGATGATCCTGATTTTTTTTGCATGTTTTTTTGGGATAGAGTTTAGCCATGGTGCATACCTTGTGTTTCTCATTCAATCTCAACTAGAGTTTGGATATTGAGATTCCCTCCTCTGATCACTTTTTGCGTTAACTAGTGGACGTGAGATGTGGCCATGGGACCTTACCCTGAGGGGATGCTTCGACATGTGTGAGAGTATGGATATTTCTAAACCCACCATATATCACTTCCTTGATGTCGAATATGGGTTCACAATGTGAGGTGATTCTCTATGCTGGGAACTGACCATATCTGGTGTCATGGTGGCCTAGTTAGCACACAATGACCTGAAATGTATTCTTGTGAGCTAATTGATTTATATTTTATGTGAATACTTACACTAGATATTATGGTAGATCAGAGGAACCCCATTGATAGTTCCCTACGGAGATGTATTTCTCACACCCTGCATGGGCACCTTGGTGTGCATGCAGTCTTTATCTCTAACTTTCATGTTACATGCTGCATATGGGATTTAACTGGAGTAGGGTGATGGTTGGGAGACTGAACCAAGGATTTACTTGGGTTTTCATAGACATGTCTCTCTTGTATTTTTTTTGGGTTTATTGTGTATTTGAATGTTCTGATGGGTGATTCTTTTGTATGTTTGAATGCATCACATGAGTACTATTTGACATGGCATGTGGTTATTGTATATTATGGATGGTTGGATATTTATGATAAATCTATACACTTACTCTTATGTTTTATATTGATTAAGATTTTTTTATTGTGTGTGAAAATACCAAGAGTATAGTCTCCCCAATGTTGGTTATATCCTTGTATCGCTTGTTGACAGCTTCTGGTGTATGGGGAGACACAACTTAGGTTACATGGCACTCTGTTATAGACTGACGATTATGTTACCAGGCCGAGGAATTAAAAATCATAAGGTTTTATACTTAATGGTGATGGTTCTAAAGTTTTCAAGATGAAAAAGGATTTATATGGTCTTAAAAAAGTGCCTCGAGCATGGTATTCAATGTAAGAAACCAACTTAAAGAACATTGATACAAATAAATGAAATGTGGATTTTAATATCTATGTTAAGGGAGAAGAAACAAAATCACTTATTGTAATTGTGTGTATTGATGTCATTATTTTTATTGGAAACAAAGAGGATACTTTTGGGGGATTTTCTTCCCAAATTAAGAAAAACATTTAAATTTTAATGATTGGTGAGATGATATTTTTTTGGGATTGTAAGTCACAAACATAGTAGGTGTTGGGAAAAAATCCCTCAAGCTAACATTGAAGCATTTTTTTGGTTGATTGTGTTTGTTGACAAAGAGGGTTTCCTTGGTCAGATGTGGTGTTCCATATATATTTTTGACAACCTATATTGAAAAATAACCATGATAAAGTAATGGATGATCTGGAGACAATAAAAAAAAGATACAAGGTGTTGTCATTTTACAGTGTTTTCCAAATTTTTGGGCCTCAAAATCAGAAAATGGAGAAACATGTTTTTGGAAGAAGAAGTTTTTTGCAAGATTGAATAAGGTCTAGAAAACTGAACATAAGGCATGTTTCAGGATTAGAACATCGAAATATGGAAAAGGCATGAAGTGTGTGAAAGATTAGGAAATGTGAATGGAAGACGAGGTTGCATGAAAGAGTCTTGTGCGCCTAATTAGACGTCAAATTGGGTTTTTCACACTTGAAGAAGATCTTGAATGATGAATCATATCTTATGTACAGGGTTCGGTGATGCCTATAAATAAGAGGTGACCCCCCCTCATTTGAAGTAGATCAAGACTTAGAGGAAATATGAGCTCTGTACCATGTAAGAATTATGTGAAAAGGGAGTTGCATGAAGGAATTGAAGTTGTGAACAAGATAAGGCAGTTACGTATAAGACTTAAGTTTCATATAATACTTATTTTGATCATAAGATTGAAGTTTCACATAAGATATGGTTTTGTTCATAAAGGATAAAACTTGCGCGCAAGGTCCAGTTAGGGTTGTGCGAAAGAATTGGAGTTGACCAATACATCTATGGTAAAGTGGTTTTGATCAGTGGATGAAAGTGGGAAATCAATATAGAATCTACATACAGTGGAGGATTCATTCACTATAGATAATTAAGGGACCTACAAGTCTATAAACTATTAGTGGATCTTCTAAAGAAGCAATGATCACACTTCAGTTGAGAGAGCAGTGAGATTTCAAATTGTGATCGGTTGTATACCAGGAGGGACAGTGAGTTCACATCAAACATTATAAATACCAGTGCACTTTTAGTGGATTTAGTACATCATCACATCTTAATTTTATTCTCCTTGGAAGTATCCCAGTGAGGGTGAGCAATGTAAAATCGTTGTTTCCTATGCATGCTTTAATTTATGTTCATACTTTGCAACAAGAAAGAGAGATAATATAGTTTTATTTAACAAAGAAACAATATTTAAATGGGGTAGTTGTTTTAATCTATCATACCCTTATTCACCCACCCTCTTAGGGTATTGGAATTAGTGGACCTAACAATTTCTATGAGGTAGAAAGGTTAATATCTGTGTTTTTCTCTATATAGAGATATCAATCACAATGGGATTCCGATCTTCGATGGGAATAATTTTTAGTTATGGAAGAATTGGATGCAACACTACTTCTGATCCTTAGGAATCAATGTCTTTACAGCAGCAATGCATGGTATTTCATCCAACATTGACAGTGGTGCTTTATCAGAAGCTAAACGAAGGGAATTGGATACTAACACCAAACAAATCAATTTATTAGGGGGAGCACTATCTAATGAAATCTATATGAATATGATGTCATGAAAAACATCACATGATATATGGGAAAAGTTATTGAATATATATGAAGAAGATTCAAAAGACATAGAGGAAAATATTCATGTTCTCTGAAACAAGTATGATGATATGAGAATTAACACAAATGAGTCTGTTGATGAATTCTTTGATAGGGTAAATGTTGTAGTGGAATTCAAGTGAGGTCTTGGATAAATCATTGAAGATATAAAGATTGTTAAGTGTATCTTGAGGAAAATTCCACCTCAATTAAATCCAAAAGTTTCAGTATTGGAATATAAAGATCTGAAAGAGCTAACACTAGATAACATACATAGTACCAATATAGCATATGAAATGAGAAATGATGATAACGATGCTATGGAAAAGGGAAAATCTAAATAGGTGGAATTCAAGGCCATGGAGAAGCTCAAAATTAAAGATTATCATGAATAAGAAGAGACAAACAAGGTGATGTCATTCCTTTCCTCAAATATTCAAAGAGGAAAAGGAAAGTTCAAAGGGAAACTTTCACTTTCTTGCTTTAGGTGTGGAAAGGTTGGTCATATTGTAGTAAGATGCCCCAAGATGTTCCAAGAAGATGATGAGGATGAAGTTTAAATTCCATCGAAGAAGTTTTCAGAATATGTGAAGGGAAAGAAATATTTTAAGAGAAATTTATTTAGAAAAAAGAACATTCTTTCACAAGAATGTGATAGTATAGATAAATATGAGGTTGAGGAGGTTCAATAGATAGAGAACTGCAAAGATCATGGAGAAAATGCTATGGTTCTAATGGTCGTTAGTGCTCAAAAAAATGAAGAAACCAACATTTATGAGTAAAAATTTAAAGAATGAGTTGATATAGAGGCTGAATTAGAAGAATCTCTTGAGGAAATAGATGTTTGGAGAGCCAAAAATAAGAAAGCTAACAAAGTGGTTCATGATGAAAAACTCTATATGCAACAATGAGAAGAAGTAAAGTATGAGATGATGAAAGAAATTGAAAAACTTATGTCTTAAATTCCATAGATCTCAGAGATGGATGTGGAGTACAAGCTGAAAATCGAGGAACATAAAAGTGAAATTGATAGTTTGATTAACACTGTAAGGGATCAAATAAAACATATCGAAGAAAATTAATACGAAGTTTTCTATCTAAAATTAAATGTTAAGGATAAAGAAAAAATCTTGAATCCCAATATGAAATTGGAAAATAAGATAACTCTAATTATTGAAAAGTCATTAGTGGAGCGTAGAGGTCCAAAAAAGAAAAAGAAACAGACAAATCTAAATGATAAGGTTGGTATGAGGCTTGATCATAAATAGAAAGATGTTACGTTTGAAGTTAGAGTGTAAACACCCACTCCATAATTGAAAATAGATTTGGGTATGAAGCAGAATCAGAAGATTCATAGAGCCCAAGGAAAAACTAATAGTGAAAAATTGAAACATAAGAATACACCTTACATAAGGTGTTATTTCTTTGGAAAGATAGAACATTCAAAAAATGTGTGTTCCTTAGCCAGGAGATATCTAAGGTCACAAGAATAACAGTGGCAGCCAAACAGAGATCGATACTCTAGAATATATTTTGAGGTACAATGTTTTTTGTGCGGAGGATTTGGGAACATGTCTAGATATTGTACATCAACCATTCAAAGGAATGTGACAAAGTAAAATCAAATTAGTCACAAGCAACAAATCAAAGAATCAACAATTGAGTTAAAAATGAAAAATCAATTTTCATTATTGGAAGATGAAGCTGGTCCATCATGCTTTGAGGAAGATCAATATTTCCATTCTATATGAAGTATGAAGTCAAAAACTTGGATCAAGAATAAGTGACATGAGAAGGAAATAGTTGCTGAAATTTCCCTTAAAGAATCAGATTGTTATGGTGTATGGATCCTTGATAGTGGTTTCACATCACATATGACATGGAATAAGGATATTGTTACGGGAATAAAGTATGACAAAGAATGAGTGGTCAAATTTGGAAATGATTAAGGCCTGAATATAATTGTTTTGGGGAAGACGAGGTTTGGAGGCAAAGAAATGAGACATGATGATGTCTTAATAGTATAAGATCTTAGTCAAAATAATATTAGTGTCAGTCAACTATGTGACTCAATAAATTATATAATATTTACTAAGAATATGTGTATCATCAAAAGGAAGAGATGGTGCTGTTTTTTTATAGGAAAAAGGACAATGGTAAATCTATACCTTGTAAGCGGGGAAAGAGATATGTGATTTTTGTCAAGAGAGAAAGAAAACAAGCTATGGTATAAATTACTTTGTCATCTATGATAACCATCCCTATAATATCTGGTAATTTTTAATGTAGCTAGAGACCTCCCTAAGCTCTCACATGATCATTCTCATACATGTGATGCATGTGAACAAGGGAAAAACATCAGAAAGACATACGAGGAAAAGGAATAGAAGTCAACGAGTGTGATCAAATTGGTGCATGCTGATTTATGTGGATCTATGTCACTAATTTCCATTTATGGAAAATGATATTAGGTTCTCTTAATTGATGATTATAGAAGAATGGAATGTGTTTTTTTCATTTCCCATAAGTTCTATGTGTTTAAATGCATAAAAAAGTATCATAGGGAATCTAAATAGATACTTGGGTAGGAAATTCTAATGTTTCATACTGATAATGGTATGTAATTCAAAAATAGTAAAGTGGAATAATATCTCAAGAAACATGGGATAAGGTATCAAGTTTATTCATTAAGAACTCCTCAACAGAATGATTTTTTTGAGAGTAGAAATCATATTATCAACAACATAGCCATAACTATGATTATTTAAAAGGATCTACCATAGAAATTATCGAAGGAAACAGTCTTGAGATCAGTCTATATTTATAATAGGGATCTTTTGTGTCATAAGGAAGGAAAGACTCCATATGAGATGTGGTATGTAAAGAAGACAACATTAAAATAATTTTGAATCTTTCTAAGTGATTTATTCTCATTAAGGAAAAACAAAGGAAATTTGATTCACGTGGGGATGAGGGATATTCCTTGGATACTCAAGAAAAAGAAAACAATATAAATTATTAAATAAGAGGTTGAGAAAAGTAGTTGAGAGTAATGAAGTCACTGTAGTGGAAAATCAAGAGAATATTCAACAACACAGTGAACAATTTCCTGATGAAAGTGATGAGAAGGTAAGGAACATAGGGGGATAATAAGTGGAAGATTTTGATTCAAAAGAAGATACTAATGATGAGAAATAAGAATTCAAGTCTCTATCTATGAATAATCCAATGATTTGAGATGAAATTGATAGGAAAAATATCATTGGTGATCAGACAATGCCAGTTCAATCAAGAAGAATGAAGTCATTACAACATGCATCCTTCCTATCATAGGTAGAGCCTAAATGTTTTGTTGATGTAGCTAGAGATGAAAAATGGGTTTAGAAAATGAATGATGAGCTAATCTAGATTGAGAAGAATCAGATTTGGTATATTGTTTCAAGGCCAATAGATAAGAATTTCATTGAGGCTAAATGAGAATTTCACAACAAGATGAATGAAGATAACATAGTGATTCGAAACAAAGAATGACTAGTGTGCAATGATTACTCCTAGATAGAGTGTATCAATGTCGATGAGACATTCATACCTATTGCAAGGCTGGAGACAATTAGATTATACTCATCCATTACAGTGCAACAGATGTTCACAGTTTTCCAGATGGATTTCAAGTCCGCATTTGGGAATGGGGTTCTAGAAAAAGAAATGTATAATGATCATTCAGATGATTTTCTCATTCATGAAGATGATAATAGAGTTTTTTCGGATGAAGAAAGTTTTATATGGTTTGAAGTAGTCACCAAGCGCGTAGTATTCAAGGATTCATAAATTTTTTATGAAAATTAGGTTTCAAATTGGTGGAGTTGATTGAAATCTATATGTGAAAAATGATAAGTAATAAAATGATTATGATGTTGGTGTATGTTTATGACATAATCTTTGGCAGATCAGATGAAGCATAATGTAGATAGTTTTCTGAACTCATGAAGAGTGAGTTTGAAATGTCAATTATTGGTGAACTGACATTTTCCTTGGTTTACAGGTGACACAAGGAAGTAATGGAACATTCATTTATCAATAAAAATATGACAAGGAAGTTTTGAGAAGGTTTGGAATGGATAATTCCAAGGAGATGAAGACTTCAGTTGCTACCCAGACGAAACTATCAAAATATGATGATGGAAAGGCATTTAATATCATAGAATACAAGAAAATAATTGGATGTTTACTATAATTGACAAAAAAAGACCTGATATAGTTTCTTACACATGAAATGCAGGGATATATCAATGAAATCCCAAAGAAAGACACATGCTTGAAGTGAAAAGAATAAATCGGTATATCAAGGGTACTGTGGATTTTAGTTTGTTGTAAAATGAAAAATATCAGTAAAAAGTTATTGGGATTTACAGATGCATATTGGGCCTGATCTGCAGATAATAGAAAATCAACACCAGGTGGTGAATTCTATCTTGGCGGATTGTGTAATTCTTGGTTAAGCAAGAAACAAGATTGCATTTCATTGAGCATCGTAGAAGATGAATATATTTTAGCTACTCAAGTGTGCATGCAGTTATTGTGGATGAAGTAGTACCTTGATGATATGGGATATGAAGTGAAGACACTGATTAGAATCCATTGTGGTAATTCATGTTATATAAATCTTATAAAAAATCCAATCCATCACTCAAGAACAAAGAACATTGAAATAAAATATCATTTTATCAAGGAAAAGGTGGAGTGAGGGAAAGTGAAGTTGGAGTATGTGCCTACAAAGCTATAGGTGGTTGATATTATGAAAAAGGACTTACCTAAAGAAGTGTTTGAGAGGCATCGACTGGATCTGTGAGTTCATTAGACTCCCCGCACTTGAATAAGTGTGTATGTGGTACCCCCTCTCTATAAGGTATGGTGCGTTTTTCCTAATATACTAATATATGTTCTCTACTCTTTTGTAGACCACAAAGAAGTGACCTTTGGGTTTATTGACAAAGGGGGAGAAAGTGTGGTTCTTTAAGGGGGAGAAATTATGGCTATAAAAGGGAGAAAATGTATTATTCAAGGCATGAGGAGAAGCTAACAGGTAGAGCAATGTGATAGGGGGAGTTAATCAAGTCATGTGGAGAAGCTGATAGGCAGAGAAACATTATGATAATTCCTCAGTGTTACGAGGAAATAGTCAGAGATTATATTTGAATACATTAAGCATTTGAAAACATGAGAACCCAAGCAATGAATTCGGGGGAGCATTAAATATGATGATGTTAAAAGTGTTCGATCAAAGAAGATATATCACAACAACTGAGGTTCATGATGAAATCATTTGTTTGATTTCAAGAATTGGTGTCAAGAATGAAGTGATTCATTGATGAACTTTTCATTATACTCTTATTTATCATGTCGAGCATTTACAATGTGGGATTAGAGTATATGTTGAGTAAATGTTTTATATCTATCTGAATTGCATTAATTGAATGGTGGTAGAAGATGGATAAAGCTATAAAGAGGTATCATTTTATGAAAGAGTTGTCAACAAACCCAAAGGGGGATATTTTTTGGAAAAATACCTCAAGGTAACATTGAAGAATTTTTGGGTTGATTGTGTTTGTTGTCAATGAGGGTTTCCTTGGTTAGTTGTGGTGTTCCAGACATATTGTTGAAAACATTTGTTGACAAAGAACCATGAACAAGGAATGGATGATATGAAGATAGTACAAAAAGAACTGATATAAGGTGGTTTCATTCTCCAGTGTCTGCCAAATTTTTAGGCCTCAAAATTTGAAAATAGAGAAACATGTTTTTGTAAAAGGAAGTTGCGCACAAGATTGAAGAAGGTTTGGAAACTTTAATGTAAGGCATGTTTTAGGATCAGAATTTTGAAATATGGAAAAGTCTTGAAGTGTGTGAATGATTTGGAAATGTGCGCTAAAGATGAGGTTTCATGAAAGAGTCTTGTGTGCCCAATGTGATGTCAAATTGGGTTTTGTGCACTTGAAGAGGATCTTTCACAATTCATCATATCATCCGTAAAGGGTTTGATGATGCCTATAAATAAGGGTTGACCCCCTTCATTTGAATAATCTCAAGACTTAGAGGATATCTGAGCTCTGGATCACGTAAGAATTGTGTGAAAAGGGAGTTGTGCGAAAAAATTGAAGTTGCACATAGGTTAAGGAAGTTTTGTGTAAAAATGAAGTTGCACATAATATTGAAGTTATGTGTAAGAGGTGGTTTTTCATGTAAAGGATAAAACTTGAATTCAAGGTGTAGTAAGGGTTGCACGAATGATTTGGAGTTTCCTAGTACATCTGTCGTAAAGTGGTATTCATCATTGGGTGAACATGGCACATCAATAGAGAATATATATAAAAT
Organism: Viscum album; assembly: GCA_963277665.1. NCBI lineage: Eukaryota > Viridiplantae > Streptophyta > Magnoliopsida > Santalales > Viscaceae > Viscum > Viscum album. The sequence continues at coordinate 609,894,100 of OY728127.1, forward strand.
GGAGGATGAATTAATTATAGATAATTAAGGGAACTACAAGTCTATAAAATATGTGAGGATATTATGAAAAAAAAGTGAGAACACTTCAGTTGAGAGAGTAGTGAGATTTCAAATTGTGATTAGTTATAAACCAGGAGGGACAATGAGTCCAATTCAAACATTATAAATAGAAGTGCACTTTTAGTGGATTTGGTATATCAACACATCACCATTGTATGCTCCTTAGATGTAGCCTAGTGAGGGTGAACAAATTAAAATCACCATGTCCCATTTATTCTTTAATGTATATTCATACTTTTCTATGATAAAGAGAGAGAAGATAGTTTTGTTTAACAAAGAAACAAGATCTAAAAGGGACATTTGTTTTAATCTATCATACCCTAATTCACCCCCCTCTCAGGGTATTTAACCTGGGGGACCTAACATTAGGTCATATTTTTCTCTCACAAGAGAAGTATTCTCCTGAAATATTGAATATTTTTGTCATGGTGGAATTGAGAGCAGTCTCTAATAGAGTATTTAGATATTTTTGGTTTCCTAATCTACATAACAACATCCATACTAGATATCGTTTTTATGGTTAATCTTTATGCACAATTACAAAGTAATCACATCTTGTAGTAGTGAAATAGATATTGAGTTATGTTAAAGGGTATCCTGATTATGGATTGAGGTATGAATAAGGTAAATCTTTTATGATTTATGGATATACAGATACAGATTTGGAAGGACATTTTAGTGATCATAAGTTTACTTTTAAATGTGAATTCTTTATTGGAGGAAGATGTGTTTTATGAAACTCCTTGAAGAAAATTACATCCACTCTTAACTCAAAAAAAGATGAGTATGTAGTTTCATCATAAGACACAAATCAAATAATTTTAATGAAGTATCATCTCGAAGACATTTGGATGAATTTTCCAAACCCATTGATGATTAGGTGTGATAATCAAAGTGTAATCAACATGTTAAAGAATATGGTGCAACACTCAAGGTTAAAGAATATTGATATTAAGTACCGATTCATCAAGAAGAATGTGTAATGAAAAGAACTATCATTGGAATATGATTCAACCAAGGATCAAGTCATAGATATATTGACAAATCCCCTAATGAAAGATGTCTTTCATCACTTGAGAATGTTGTTGGGAGTGAATTCTATCCAAATATCCCTATAAGATTTATAGTTTGTTTTCCCTTTTTAATTCTTTTTCACTCATTGAAAAAGGGAGAGAATAAAAAATGATATCATCTAGAAAATGGGGAGAGATGCTACTTTTTTTGTAGGTGATGGTTAAGGGGGAGAAGAGGAGAAGAGTTTTCCTTATAGGGAAAGACATGACATGTTTCTAGCTAAATAATGGATAAGATATCATACATTTTTCTACATTAAAAAAATAAAAATGAGTTATTGAAGACCCTTTGGGGAGATTTATAAATTTCATGATTTAAAAATACCTTTATGAAGTGAATAGAAAAAGGTGTAGTTGTGAGTGTATCTCAATTGAGACATGGTAATTGCATCACTAGTCTTTACATAGAGAGATTGTATATCTCTGAAAAAAATAATTCTATCATATGGTGTGGTGTTTAGATAACCTTTGAAATAGAAAAATACTATGGCTAGTTTCTTGAGTCAATTCATTCATTATTTTTAAGGTGTTTTCATATTATATTTAAAGACAACATACTCATGGATGAGTTAGAGACCACTTGGAGTTGAGGGGAAATTCAAATGAATGAATTTTTGTTGAGAAAAAGTACATCACAACATTATGGAAGTGATTTCACAGAGGGATAATATATAGGAACCATTCTACAGTAATGTAGATATCACATCACTACAATCAATGTTCACATCGTGATTAATTTAATAAGAGGATAAATTTTACTCTTGCACAAGATTCACAATGCAATTAGAATCTAATGGGCTATGAAAAAGTTATTTAGGAATCTTAGAGATCTTATTGGGTCATGATGAAGAGCCTATGAAAAGATAGTTTAGTTTTATCTAGGGAGATGAAGACTATTGAATTTAAATCGTGTTCATCATGCCATGAAGAAAGTGTTCACACCACAATACTTTAGGACACAAAAATTTGATGCTTCATTGAATTTTAGAAGATGAATAGACCATGCTAAAATGTATTTGACCATGTTTCAATGGGTTTGAAAATTGTGTGGATTTAATCAATTATTTAGAAATAGATATTTTCCATATCTTTTATAACTATGCCTCATGTTATAACATCCATCACCACGCCTTGAAGGTTAAACTAACTATAATTATGAGAAATATCAGTCAAAAAAATGTGTGATGAAAAGATAAACAATGGTATTTTTTAAGGATTGAGGATAGTAACAAGGGTGCACATGTGAGTCGAATTATCGAAGCTGCCGAGGTTAGAAAATTGAAGATTGATTGACTTGTTTTCACTTGAATTTTATTCTTATACATGGAGTATAAGAACCATATTTCTACTCAATTATTTGTTCCTGTTGATGATAATATAATAATGTGCATAATAGGATCACAACTATTGTTCCCCAAGGATTATCCCATCGATAAAAAAATGATTGAATCTTTTAAACTATTATGTCTTGTGTGTTCTGTTTCTCCCTAATTCTCATCATCACTATGTTTCATTAGATATCCACTCATACTAACAAGTGATGGGTAAGTGATTTTGAGAGTCGGTGATTTTGTGACCACTAATTCACCACCCCTGTGGTGGTATAATCTCATTAGGTCCTTATAGAAATCACCATAAATATATAATACAAGGGGCCCTGAGACTAAACTTGATAAGGATTGCAACAAATTTGACCTTTCTACATCATATTATTTTACATATATGATAGTGATAAATAGATAACAATTAAATTATTTCACCTTCAAGATAATGTGTTGTGTATAATATTCTGGAAAAATTTTCCCTTCATGAATTTTCGGGTTCTTGGAAGCTGATATAGTGATGAACTTTTCTAGAAAATATAAAGAGGGTTGAATTATAAATTTCTTTTTTTCACTCTCAGGGGATCTTGAGAAAATAAATTTACACCAGCCTTAGATCAATAAGGATACAAATAATAGTAAGATATAGAGAGGTATATGAGAGAGGAAATGGTGGTAGGAAATAATTTTTTAGAAACCTTGTACAATAAGGGAACCTTCAAGGGGGATAGAGAAAAACCAAAGTAGGATACAGAGGGGAGGTAGTGGAAGAGGAATATAAAAGTAAGGGGATTAGTTCATAGACAATTAGATCAAGGTATTGGTATGATGAGGAAGGGTAAAAGGATGATTGGGCAAGAAATTCTATAAGAGATCCATATATAACTCCATGGTTTCCCCAAGGGATGGAACACGAGGACTCAACAAAGGAAAAAAAAAATTAAACACATCACCATAGTAGTAGTTGCCATAGTCTAAGCCTTCCTATGGAAATGGACCAAATCATGGTACTCTAAGTGATAATGGGTGTATAATTTGATTCTCAATTCATACTGAATACACCACCAACCAAAAAATTCTTCCACAATCTTGAGTTTAAGGATATACGGAAGATTATAGATGATGTATATTTCCACATGGATTCTAGGAGATGAAGTGTTCATGAAATCCATTATTCAATCATACTCATTTTAGAAACAACAAAATGAGTCTCTTATCCCCTTAAATGTAGTTGGGTTTAGGAAGGGTATTAATGGAGTAGGGAGTTATGTCTATAGGGATGTTGAACAAGGGTCCAAACCATGATGGAAGACCAAAGACCTATGTAACAAAAGGAAAAGATGATTATTGATAACCCAAGAACACTATGAAAATGAATTTATGAAATCCTCCTTTGAATAAATCAATACAAAAAAAAAACAAAAAACACTAGCATCCAATTAGCTCACTGATGTCTGAGCAGTGAGACACTAAAAAAAATTGACAAAGTGAGAAAAGATCAAGAGTGATTATGGGTGTGCTGGATAGAGACGCTTCCAAAAATTATTCGGGCAAGAAAGAGACAATGGGTTCATTGGAGAAAGATGCTTCTTGTTTGGATGAGATCTAAACTGGGTGGGTCCAGATGGGCATGGCTGATGGAAGATGGAGTGTCTAGTTGTGGTTGTAGGTTCTGGGTGTAGCAGAAGTGCTGGAGGGGTGGTTACTAACATTTATTTTTTCAAGATCAGTGATCAATGTGATATATATACAAAGGTGAACACCGTGATCCACATAATTGATCAATGAGATCAGGCAAGGGTAATCACACCAGAACCAAGAGAGAGGAGATCAACACATATTGTTTATAATTAATTTAATTTAATAAGAATTATCTCTAAGGAATTATTTCTTCATTGACGTGTTTGGAGATAGATCTATAGTGCACCATCATTTCTCTGTAGAAACCAAGTTTAGATTTAGTCTAATGGTTATCCACATGCGATCCATGAATCTCCAGACATCGCTGATGGAGTCTCTGGGTACTAGCACAGAAGATCCATGCACTTACATCATCTACCATTGATCACCTTGGGAACTGCTTCCAAAGCATTCTCCTTGATCTGGTGGGGGAGGATTGCTCTCCATTCTTGAGATCGTTCTTAGAGAATATAGATCTCTAGGCTTGAGATGTTTTCTCCAAATATATTGTGCAAAATTGATTTTTCTTGTGGGAAAAATAATATAATTGGGTATTTATATTGATAGGGTTAAAATAAAATAATTTCACAAGTTCCATTATTATTTATTTAATCCCAGCAAAACCCAATGTCCAATAATAATAGTAATATTATTATTTCTCGACATGCACTTAAATTTAGAATTATAATTAAATATTATTTAATTAAATAATATTCAATATTTATTATTTCTCATCAGACCATTAAACTAAGTCTTCTATTCCTCCATAATATTTATCAGGCCTTGAAAAATTACTATTTATTTATTAAATAAATATCACTATAGTATTTTACAATAAATAAATAAATATTATATTCACTAAATAGAAAATAAATATTTATTAAATATTTTTCTCAAAATATATTCTCTCGAATAACTACTGACTGAATAAATGTAACCAGTCATACATGAATAATTATTAAACCATGACCACAAATAACATTTATTCAAATTTTTAAATAATAATATATTATTTAACTGAGATTCTGGATACACTTAGTGTGTGACCCTCTAGGCCTCTTTCTCAGTGGCATTAGGATAACCTACCTAAATTCCTAGGTTATCATCTAGTAACACGCCATGACACCCATAGAGAATGAAGTTAATGCCCTAACAAAATGTAACCTCATAAGAATTATTACTGTGTAATATAGTCCCTTTATCATAATATCTCTAATCGAGCAGGTTATATGCCAGTACCATTAACCCATCTGTTCAATATCTCTTTAATTGACTTTTTGGTAGTAAAAATTTATTATATAACAACACAGACATGTATTTATTTAGGATATATCATTTACATCAAAGGTATTGAGATATTAACTTCCATTAATGAACAGAAGGGATAAATCCTTTCTCGTATTATTCATTAATTCAATATTACTCATGACGCAAAAAACACATCCTACCTCACCATGAACATCTGTCATCAGGGTTTTCATCAATACATCAACTAAGGTGACTCATAATATTCATTAATAATAATCTTAAATTCTAAGGACCAATACACACATCCAAAGATAGGAACATCCAATGACACTTATAAATATGGATTTCCTACTGGCAGGTCTCCTTATCATAATATCCTATTGAATATTTTCAGGGGCGTACACCATGAGAAGGTGCCTCAAAGTCATATGATTATCCACACCAGATATCCTATATCATTTGTTTCCCTCAAATGTTATCATCCAAACATAGACCATATATTCAAGAATAGTGTCATAACACTTCTGGGTTCTCATCATAGCATGGAACTTCTATGAACTTTTAGTGTGTTAACTACTCTTAGGACATTATCACATACTATTTCATGAAGAAGAACAATCATGATGTGATAAGTAGTTAATTAATATTAATAAAAAATGAAAACATGTTTATCATAAAGAACATAGAAGTTGGTTCTAGGAAACCAACTTCTACAGACTCCCACTTGGAGTAGAGCCAACTACTAACAACCTTCAATCCAATATCTATCACATGATAGTTGTGCTTATACTGAGATAGGCCTTTAGTCAATGGGTTTATTGTGTTCTCTTCCATGTATACTCTTCTACTTGAAATTTCACCACTTTTATAAAAATCACTCAAAAGGTGATACTTCAGGAGAATGTGCTTTGTCCATTGGTGTGACCTTGGTTCTTTTTCAAGAACCACTGCTATAGTATTATCACAATACAACGTGATAGGGTCTTTACTGATAGTATAAGTATCACATTAAGATCCTAGTCAAAGGTCCAAATCCAAATGGATTCCTAGGCTACATCAGAAGCCGCTATATACTCAGACTTTGCTATAGAATCAGCGAAAACTGGATACTTTGAACTTTTCCAGCTGACAACTCATCCGTTGAGATAGAAAACATATCTTTATTATGAATTCATATCATTATAATTTGTCTTAAATCCAACATTATTATATCCTCTAATTAATACCTCCTTATCTTCGCTATACACAAGGAACATATTCTTAGTTTTTCTCAGATACTTAAGGAGAGTCTTAAGATCAATCCAATGTTGTTCTCTTGGATATTATTGATATCTTCCTACCATGCTCAATACAGAGGAAACATCAAGTCTAGTACATAACATGACATACATGATTGATCCTATCATAATAAGCATATGGTATCTTACTCATTCTATATTTCTCATGTTGTGTCTAATGACACATTTTCTTAGAAAGATATAAATCATTTGACACTAGAACTAATCCTCTATTGGATTGTTACATACTACATATTTTTAGTATCTGGTCAATATATGTAGTTTGACTTAGTCCAGGAAGCCTCTTGGATCTATCATGAATGATCTTGATCCCAAGAATATAGGATGATTCACCTAAGTCCTTCATAGAGAATCACTTTTTTAACTAGTACTTAACTGATTGTAAGACTGGTATGTTGTTTCCAATAAGTAATATGTCATCAAAATATACTACTAGGATAGTGAATACATTCCCATTAAACCTCTTGTAAATATAAATATCACATTCCCTATTAATGAAACCAAATTATTTTATGGATTCATCGAATCGAATGTTCCATGACCTAGATGCTTACTTCAAAACATAAATAGATCTATGCAACTTGAAAATCATTTTGGAATCACCTAGAGTCATAAACCCTTCTGGATGTGTCATATAGACATCTTCTAGAAGGTTCCTATTAACGAAGGCAGTTTTGATATCCATCTACCAAATCTCATAGTCATGGTAAGCTGCTATATAAAGTATGATTCTGATGGATTTAAACATGGAAACTAGAGAGAAGGTTTCATCATAGTCAATTTATTGATGCTGTTTAAACCCTTTATCCACCATCCTTTATTTATAGGTACTAACATTACCTTCCATGTCTAGTTTTCTCTTGAATACCCATTTACACCCAACAAGATTTACATCAACTGGTGCATCAACCAGAACCCAATCTCTATTCTGATACATGGAATCCATCACAAAATTCATAGATTTTGGCCATATTGTAGCTTTTGAGATCTATAATACCTCTTTATATGTGAGAGGATCATTATTATCTACCAATAACGAGTCACCATCCTCGATGACTAGAAAACCACATCTCTCTAGTTCTCTTACCTCTCTTACAATCCTACACAGTACTTGTGTTTCAGTAACTACTTCTTCCACAGGGAACTATGAAACTTTTTCCTATAGCAAATCTTTTGTATCTTAAGCATAAACATCATCGAAGTCAATCTTGTTCCCACTATCCTTTTTGAGGATGTGCTCCCTCTCAAGAAAGATGGATTGTCTGGCAACAATCAATTTCCTCTTTGAGGGACTGTATATACAATATCTATTTATTTCTTCAGGATACCCTATAAAGATACACTTCATGCCACAGGGTATTAGTTTGTTACCTGAAAAAGCCCTAACAAATTCCTCACAACCCCATACACAAGTATACAACAAAATGGGTTTCTTTTAACTCCATATCTTTAAGGGAATTCTATTTTTTCACTTTATTTGGTACTCAGTTTAATGTGTATGATGCAATTTGAAATTCATATGCCCAAAAGGATAAATGAAGATCTGCATGACTCAATATCAACCTTATCATGTCCAACAACGTAGAGTTTCTCTTTTTACTAACACCATTCCACTATGCTATATAAGGTGGAGTGAGTTGAGATAGAATCCCAAACTCTTGTAGAAAGTTGATGAACTATTGGGTAAGATATTCACCACCTTGATCTGATCAAATATTATTTATCTTATTTCCAAGTTGATTTTGTACTTCATTCTTGAATTCTTTGAATTTTTAAAAGTACTTGAACTTATACCTCATCAAGTAAATATAGCCATATCTTCTCAGGTCATTAGTAAAAGTTTTGATTTAAGAATATCAACCTCTAGCATCAACTTGATATAGTCCACACACATCAATGTGTACTAATCCTAGAAGCCATGTTTCCCATTCACAATGTACACCAAATGGTGGTTTGGTCATTTTACCTTCTAAAAAAACATGACATCTATTAACTAGTTTTATCTCATAAGATCCAAAATAACCATCTTGAAAGAGCTTTGTCTAACACTTCTTGTTTACATGACCAAGTCAGTGATGCCACAAATGGGTGTTATATGAGTCGTGTAAACATGATTCATTATCGATTGCAAAAAATTGGTTTTCATAATTTAATAAATAAATACTGTTATTTTAATGTGGCATACCATAACATATGTTGTCTTTATAAAAGAAACAAATTTAATTTCTAAATTTGTAAATAAACCCATTTATATCCAAACTTGACATAAAAATTATGTTCTTGGTAACTGTAGGTACATAAAAATAGGATTTCAAAACCAAAATCATTCCTATTGGCTATGAAAGGTGGTAGTCACCAATGGCTAGTGCAGCCAACCATACTGCATTTGTAACTCTCAGATATACCTCTCATCTAGAAACCTTTAGAAATCTACTTGGTTCTATCATTTGGATATAGATGTGAGATCCACAAGCTGTATCTAATACCCAATGTGTAGATACTGAAATATGAAACTCGATAATGAATGCACCTTTAACTTCTTTTAGATTTTGGGTGAAATAATTCTTTCAGTGGACTAAATTTCCACATGAAAAAGATACCGCCTCTTTTTCCTTGCCCTACCTCTAGATCTTCTTCTTCTTGGAAGGGCAGTTCATGGGATTTTTAGACTGTTTATATGTCTTGGGCCCCTTTTCCTTGTTCTTACTTTTCTTGTTCACCATAAAGAGTTCGGGTTTTTCATGCCCCATATCCTTATCTACTCGGAAAATTAATGTAATAAGTTACATAATATTCTTTTCATTATTTGTCATATTTTAATTAACAATAAATTTATAGAAGGTCTTGGGTAGTGATGAAAGTATGAGATTTGTATGAAACCCATTTGGGAATTTAATCCCTAAGATGTAAAGACATTCAATGTAGCTGATAAGATTGACTTCATGAGGCCTAGCTAGCACAGAACCTCCAAGCATAGTGGTAAAAAAAATCCTTGGAGATATCATACCTCTCTTGTCTCACCCTCTCTTGATAGAGATCCCGAAGGTGATACATCATGATATATGCATCAATGTTTTAATGTTGCTTCAAGTGGACATGGATGATAGCATGAATCATTGATCACATGTAGCATCATTTTGATGTTTCTCATAAAGAGATGTCTCTTCATAACTTGCCTCATTTCTAGGTGTAATTGGTAAAGGTTCTTCCAATACCTAAAGTTTTCTTTCATAGTGAAGGATGAAATGTAGGAACCATTTTCATTCATGGAAATTTGTGCTGGTGAGAAGGTTTTACTTCTCAAGTATGGATCACAATGATATTTTTGATGTCATTTTTTTGTTGTTTCTAGAAAATAAGATGACTCGAATTTTAATACATTATCTGATAAAATTTAGACAAATAAATAAATATTATATTCATTAGTCTTCCACTATTTTATTGAAACCCAATAACCCTCACCATTGACATCATAATATCCAATTGCTTAGACATTATAGCGGAAAGGATCCACATTTCCCTTCTCAATACCCAAACATTGGTTGTTCAAGAAACTTGAAAGGTTTTAGGTATGAATTCCAAATGCCAACTTCATTAACTCATAGTTCCTTGATATACTGAGTGGAATCCCCAATATTGAAATAATTAGACTATATCTCCTCAACATTTGCCTCTTAGTTACACCAATTATTTATTTGGCAGTCAACCCTTGATGTCAACTAAGTCAAGTCAACCCAAAACCTCAAATTATAATTCCTAGATAATTTAAAGCACCTCAACTTTGGCTGGTCAAGACCTTTGAACTATGGTTCAATTCTAATCGAAGTAATAGAAGGCTATACCAACTTAATATTTTATTAAGTGATTATATCCTTTATGCATAAATTTCCAATTATAATCTTTATCACATGCTTGTTAATATTAAGTGGGATTACTTATGTGATTAACCATGTCTTAGATAATATTTATGCATAAAATAGTATATATTAATTCTATCTTGCATGATTTTTAATTCATTAATTTACGTGATCGTGAAAAGACAACCACAATGAAATAAACATGAATCTAAATAAAATAAAATAAAGGGTATGATCATGAGCTTATACTAATGGTTAGTTTATCAAGAAGTTGAGAAAGTAAACTTAACCTAGGGGATAAATAACTTGAACCAATTGATGTTTATGTTTACATCTTTCCACATATCCACTTTTGTATCTCCTTGGATTGGTTTCACCTCGGCTATGAACTTGAATCACCTCCACTATCTTGAGAGCTCCATCCATTAAATATGAATTTGACTCACATGAAGGTGGGGGAAAAGGGGTTTACATGAATGAAACCACGAGCATACATGCCCAACATAATAATGATGGGAGAAGGAACACAATAAAATAATTTAATTTAATAATAAATAAAATAAAACAAATCACATAGAAAAGGTCTGGTTTAGATTTTGATCATCCACATGCATGCAAAAAATTATTCATTTAATAAAACTATCATTCAATTATTAATCATTCTTCTTTAAGATAAATCACCCTTAAATCGATTAATTATTATATTTAATTAATCAATAATTTTATCTTAATCCTTTTTCTGAATTTCGTTGATATTCTCATCCATTTTAATTTTAATCAAATTAAATAAATTCATTTAAAATTAAAATTGTATGTAAACTTACCTTGGAGGTAACATGATGAATACCCATCTGAATCTTCCAAACAAGTATTTTACATGTATATTGTTTTATTCTTGTGAAATATGGCATACCTGAATTATATGTACTATCTCAATGTGTAATTTATGGATGATTACCTGAATTACATGAAAGTTTTGGCCACATGTTATTCTTCAATACACGTAGAGTAAAAACGTGTAATACAACTCATACATGATATGTAGATCTAAACATTATGCAGATATTAATGAAACATTTAAATATTTATGTATATAAAAACCTATCACATGGTGTATCCTATCTTTATGACCACACACAAGTACAAGTCCCAATGTTTACATAGTAAAATAAACAAATTTTAAATCTACATAATTTGGTAAAATTACACGGTGTGTAAATTTGATCTACATGAAGTGTACATATTTCACCATCTATCTGAGGTACACACCTAGGGACTTACTGTGTGAAGCGTACCTTGGAAATTTCAGAGTACATGACATGTCTAATGGGACACACACTATATTTAATTTATGTTACATGGTCATCGGTCAGGTATGATGTGTGTAGAATACATGACCCTTTTTTGACCAAAAAGGGATTACACGTCATGTCTAGTGGGCTACATAGTGTTTAGTCTAGCTGACCATGTGCCATTTAATTCTGGTCTACATGTGGTGTAATTAATGTGGTATTTAACACCCAAATAATCTCTAATTTATTTTCAAATCAATCTTGATGTATTGAATGTGACTACACAAAGTATAACTTTGGTTACATGGTGGGTAGTCTGGTGCTGTCCAGACATAAACCTTGGTACCTCCAGATGATTTCCTTGATATTATTTTAATCATAAAAATAAACATCTTGATTATATCTATGAGAAATGAATGAGGAAGAATAATATCTTTCAATTTATATTAAGAGAATGATTAAACATGAATTAAAAAAACTAAATTATAAATGTGTAAATCACCATTTTTTTAAATAATTATAAACAATAATGTGCCCTATATAATACCACTTATAAGTTCCTTACATAGTAGAAGCATAAGAGGGGTGGTTCCCAACATTTATTTTGTCATGATCGATGATGAATCTGATATCTATACGACAGTGAACATTGTGATCCATGGAATTGATCAGTGAGATCAGACAAGGGTAATCAAATTAGAACCAAGTGAGAGGAGATCAACACATATTGTTTATAATTAATTTAATTAAATAAGAATAAAATCTAATGAATTATTTTCCCATTGATGTGTCTGATGACAGATCTCTAGTGAACCATCATTGAGTTATAGAAACCAAGTGTATATTTCCTCTAGTAGTGATCCACACATGTTCCATGAATCTACAGACTTAGCCATAATAGTCTCTAGGTTCTAGAATGTAAGATACTTACACTTTCATTTTCCACCTCTGACCGCCTTGAGAACCACTTCCAAAGAATTCTCCTTGATTTGGTGCAGGTTGATTTCTCCTTGTTCTTGAGAGTGTCATTGGAGAATATAACTCTCTAGGCTTTAAAAGTTTTCTCCAAATCCATTATGCACAACTGAATTGGATCATGAGAAAAATAATATAATTGGGCCTTTATATTACTAGTGTTAAAATAAAATAATTTCACAACTACCTTTATTATTTATTTAATCCCAAAAAACCCCATGTCAAATAATAATAGTAATATTATTATTTCTCGACATGCGCTTAACTTGTGAATTATAAATAAATATTATTTAATTAAATAATATTCAATATTTATTTTTTCTCACAAAACCCTTAAATTCGGTTCTCCATTCCTCTAGAATATTTATCGGGCCTTGAATAATGACTATTTATTTATTAAATAAATATCACTGAATTATTCATTGATAAATAAATAAATATTATATTCACTAAATAGAAAATAAATATTTATTAAATATTCCATTGACAATATATTATCTTGAATAACTAATGACTGAATAAATGCGATCAGGCATATATGAATAATTATTAATCCACATTTGAGAATAACATTAATTAAACTTGTTAAATAATAATATATTATTTAACTGAGATTCTGGATACACTTAGTGTGTGACCCTCTAAAACTCTTTCCCAGTGGTAATAAGCGAACCTGTCTAAAGTACAAGTTTAGAATCTGAAAATATACTAAGGCACCCATAGAGATTGAAGTTAATGCCTTAATGACATGTCACCTCATACGAATGATTACCGTGTAATTTAATCACATTATCACAATATCTCTAATCGAGAAGGTTTCATGCCAGTGCCATCAACCTATATGCTCGATATCTCTTTCTTGGAATTTCTATAAATAGAACATGCCAATAGAAAACAATGAACATGTATTTATTTAAGATATATAATTTCCATCAAAGCACTACTAGGAAAATCGGTTAATGCGCCTCTGGGTTCAGGCGACCGCCATTGGCGGTCGCTATTGAAAGTATTAGCGACCGCTTTTGGCGGTCGCTAATACTGAAATAAATGGGCGGGATTTTTCCCGCCCCATCATTGTTGTCTTCCCCAAAATCACCACTGCCGCCGGTGATGCCTGCTGTCGCGCCCCGCCGTCGCCCTACCACCCTCGGTCACCGCCATCGCCATCTCTCATCAGCTCCGGTCACCCCTCCCTCACACGCCATCACCCTACAACCCTCCGGCCACCCCTCCTCCACATGTTGTTACACCCGCCCCTCCCTCCGGCCGCCGTAGGTCCGCCATGGCCGACAACTCAAGCTCTGGTTCCTCCTCGCGCCCACTGTACAGTTCCCGCGTGTCCGGCGTCGCGCCCACCTAGTATCCCGGGCACATGAAACCAGCTATTTTTAAAAGGACCTTTAGGGACCGCCAAAAGCGGTCGCTAAAGGTTTTTACCGAACGAGAAAATGCGACCGCCAAAAGCGGTCGCAAAGCGGTCCCTAAAGACCTATAGCGACCGCTTTTGGCGGTCGCTATTGGGCTGTATTATAGTAGTGAAGGGAATGAGATATTAACTTCAATTAATGAACATAAGGTATTAATCCTTTCTCCCATTATTGATTAGTGAAAAATTACTTGTGATGCACCCAACGTATCTTACCATACCACGAACATCTTCCATCACAACTTTCATCAATACATCAAAGTACGCGAATCATAATATTCATTAATAATAATCCTAAAGTCTAAGGATTAATGCACATGTCTACATATAGGAATATCCAATGACACTTATAAATGTGGATTTCCTACTCGTGGGTCTCGTTCTCATAATATCATATTGGATATTACTAAGGGAGTACACCATGAGAAGGTTCCTAAAATTCCTATGAGTCTCCACCCCTGATAGACTATATCATTTGTGTCACTCAAATGATATCATCTGTCCATAGAACATATATTCAAAAACAGTGTCATAGCATTATCAGGTTCTCATCCTAGCAAGGAACTGCTAAGAACTTTTAGTGCAATAGCTACTCTTAGGAAATTATCACATAATATGTCATACAAAAGAATAATCATGATGTTATAAGTAGTTAATTAATATTAAAAACAAGAATACATGTTTATAATAAAGTACATAAAATTTGGTTCTTAGGAACCAACTCCAATAGTGGTTTGGTCGTCACTTCCTTATGCAAAAAGGGAAAACATAGAGAGTCCTTGGAAACATGTTGAGGAGGCAGCGGGCTATCCTTTTTAAGAGTCAAAGTAGTCATCGACACCCGTCAGGGGAATTTGAAAATTATTCATTATGATCCATATCTCTCCACTATGTTAACCAAAATTACAATAAAATATTTGGATATATTATTAAATATTAAAAGTTAATCTCATAATTGTATTAACTCTCATGCCAAATAAACCCCTTCATGTGCCCATATTTTTATATACAACAATTTGTTATTATTTGAACACAATAAATACATGAAAATTTTAATTAAAGTATGATGGGTTTTTGGGCTATACATTGTTTTCTTTCTCTACTTATTGTATTTCTTTTATATTTATATTTCTATTTTTATCACCGTTTTCATATGAAAATTCAATGCTTTCTTCATTAATGATGTGTTTTGTCTATGATCGATATTACATTTCTGGTTTCGAAATTCATCATGATTTCAATCAGGGCATGATCGATTTCACAACATGTTATCAGAACGATCTCCTTCTTTGTATTACGCATCATGAAACTGTTTTCATCATAGAAATAAGAAAAATCTCATAGGAAAAAGGTATGTCACATGTTTTTATAAACATTATTCTTTTGGCATAATCTTCCATGGGTGCATCGACCTCTAATCATTTAAAGAAAGGTGAGTCTTATTTTCTATGCAAGATATTGGTACATTTATTTTTCCTATCTTGATAAATTAATAAGTAATATATGATATTCTTAATCTTTTGTTTCATGAAAACTAATGAGATCGTGAAGATTTATAATGACTCATGGTTGAGAAAATTCACTCCAATCCCTAAAGAGAATGTGTTTGATTAATATCCAATGTGGTCAATGTCATGACAAACACCATTCATCAAATGAAAAAAACAACTCCACCAGAAGTAGTCTAATGATGAACATCACATACATGCCTTAGGTCAAGAATATGTTTGGTAATCAGTGATTAACATCATGTACATATCGTATGTTCAGTTGAAGTTCACTAATAATTCCATGAACCATGAAATTTCATATATCTTATTTCATTATTTACCCTAAATGTGTCAAGTTTTTTTATGCTGTATAAAGGTTCATGATAGAGATGATATTTAATTTTGAATATTTTTAAATATTTCATTGTTTTATTTATTTTATCTTTATTTTATTTCTTATAATTTTTTTAGATAAATTAAATGTTCATGATGAGAAAACTTATATATATATTATATATATTCACCCTTAAAAGTGGATGAAATTACTGAATTAAATATTCTTGTTATTGTCTTGAGGACACTATAAAACCTGAAAAAAATAATTTTATTTTGTTTCCTAATGTGAATGAGAATATTAATTGAAAATCATTTATTTTATTCATAGTTGAATGAAAATATAAATTATTTTATTTTATATCATGTTTCAAGTGAATATGAGATTTTTCGAATGATCATTGTGCTATATTTGTTTACAAAAAATAATAAAAAAATAACATCTAGAAGTATTCTAATGAAAATAAACATTTAAAGAGAACCAAAATTTTTATTAATATTTATATAATAATTCATCCTTTAAGGATGATATGAAAATAATGTCCTTTAAAATTATTGTTGAAGAATGCCTTCATTATTTAAAAATTTATCCTACAACAGCTATATTGATGAAATAATTATTATTTATCACTGTATTATGAATTATCAATATCATCTCAAGTAATTCATTTTTCCACTTAAGTGGTTTTTTTTCAAATAGTTAAAAAATGAAATGATTTAATTGAATAATTTTGATAATATGATATATATTATGAAAACGATTTTACCACTTGAAGTCGTTAAAACAATGAACACAATACTCCAAAAATTAGTAATTTATACAATATCATCATTATTTAAAAACAATAAATTATCATTCATGAATCATGAAATTTAGTGAATGAATTGATTCCTCGACATGAATGTAGTTTTAATTACTCCATCTAATTCCTTGTAGTGAATGAAATTATTCATGAAAAAATTTGTATGATTTTTTCTATCATTAATATTTTAGATTTGATGAAATTTTATCAAATTATTTCTTCTTCAATTATTAAAGTGAATGTTTTTATTTAATGAATTATAATTTTTGGATGGTGGTGAAGTGTGTGTTGTGAATTCAGAAGATTCTTCCACACTATATTTCGCTACAACATTCATTGGCTTTAAAATACATGGGGGATCTGATCCCAAGTAGATGTATTTTAAATAAATATTTAGTCTAGAAGTTATAAATAATACAATAATCCTATTGGTGATGGGGCTAACCCATTATAATTATATTATGAATTTATCAACCACCATAAGTAGAAATTATAATGAAAAATATGAGTATGCACAATGAAAGATCCTTGATGTATTATACACATAGATCTTGAAGTAAAATCTTTATAAATATAATTTTGATTAAATTATTCAAAAGAACTCATATATGAGTTTGTGTATGCTCATGTAAGTACATTGACGAGTAGAAAGAATTAATCAACAGCTCGAGAAGAGTGAAAATATTACTATATGGTAGTACAAATTTTTAATGTTTTGATATATCTGAAGTCTTGATGAGATATATGAATGGTATTATTGAAAATGAATATCATATGAAGACATTGTATAAAATAGGTACCTCGATATGTGACAAGAATTCATAAAAAGTGATTATAAATAGTTTTTCATATACAATCAAATCAATAACGGTAAACCAGAAGTTTACCGATCCTGGCACTTTAAATATATGAAATGATGATTTAGGCCATGAGGATTAAATATAATGAAATATATTGATTCAATTAAGCATGCGAATCAAATTTTCTGACAACAGAATAGACATACATTAGGGGAGAATGAGGAATTTATTTAATGGTTTCATGTCTACTAAATTATCAATGAATTAATTATCATTCATTTATTTTGAATTCCCTCTTTATAATAATTTTATATAAAGTACCAATTTTTAGGTAAATTATTTATATAATTGGTAGCTATATTGGAAATAAATTTCCCATATACTTATGAAGAGTTATATATGGGCGTGCTCGTATAACATGTGATCCATTTAAATACTATATAAAAGATGAACCCACTAAATGATCAAATGTGTTATTTAGTACTGTTGAGTATCTATTACATGAAATGCATGTTAATTAAAATATATATTAAGAATCCCATGCAACATATAAAATGGTGAAAAAGAACCATTGAAAAGATGCTCACAACACTTACATGAATGTAAAGTGTTTGAAATCAATAGTCTGATTATACACACCTGAAGTGTAGTTAAATAGGTTATATAAAATAATTGTTCAAAATTATTAGAAAGTAATATTTATATTTTCCCATTAAGTATAAATTAAATATATCGAAAACATTACATCTTTTTAGATATTTTCCCTAAAGTGACACAGGTACCAGAAAAATTATGTTATCTCTACCAAATGATGATGATATATTTTCTTTAAATTATTTTAAAAATCATTGATGAAAATGTATTTTGATAGATATCAACATCATAATAATTGTAGAAAATTATTATAAGAACTTAAGAAATGTTCAACATATAATGTTTTGGATTGATTATCAAAAATACCAAGTATATTGAATATTGATGATCTTATTATAAGAAATATTCTTCCTTGTATTTTGGATATTTATATATGAATTATATAAGGTTTTTAAATGCTTAAATCATATAAAAAATTATGAAAGTTTCACCCAATATGATAAATTATGGGGTGAAATGAATAAGATGTATTTTATGTATCTATATTAAGTTAAAGAAGAATAAAAATTGAATTCATCATCCCTTGGTTTGTATGAATAATTTTATTATTAAGATGTTTTAAAAACATCTAATCTCTAGAATAATTTTCTCAAATCAATGATTTATTTTATCATGAAATTACATGTAATGTCCTTATATTTTTAAATAATCATCTTGATGATGAAATATTGAATTTTGGAATTATTTTACCCTTTTCCATTAAATCTCTTTCTTCTATGAGTGATATATTTCATACATGAGGGGTTGATGGAGAACATACTTATCCTAGAGGGATTAAATATAAATTCACATTTTATTAATCCCTAAAGTATATGAATGTACATGTGAATATTTACCTTAAAAATAACAATAAATAATATTATAATGAAATGTAATGTTCTTCCCTTTTTATTTAAATATAAAGGGTAAAAATTATTATTATTCCAAAAAATCAAAAATGAATGTTTTGGTTATGAATTGATCATGGAAATTATAAGAGTTAAATGATGTAGTGATGATCATTATAAGTTGGATATGTAATTCTGGTACTCTTTTTCCCTTATTCATGTTTTTCCCAATGGGTTTTCTTGATAAAGTTTTTAATGTGGCAACACTATTAGGACTTGATATTATTGTAATATTTTTCCCTAATCAAGGGAATTTTCCCTTGAAGGGGTTTTCCTTGATGAGGTTTTTAATGAGGTAATCATACATCAAAATATATATCAATAGAAATTTTATAAATTATTATAGAAATATATAATTAATGGTATTTTTTAGCCTTCCCCATGAGTTATAATTTTCAATGAAACCATAAATAATTACCTATAGTCTTCCTCCCATGCCCTAAGGACTTAATAAAATAATAATATTAATTGATTTCCAAAAGAAAAAACTAAATTATATAATTAGGGGTAGTTGGGAATTCTATATTATTTTTCCCTTCATCATGTTTTTCTCATTGAGTTTTCCTGGAATGGTTTTTAATGAGGTAGCATGACATGGAATTCAATTTCATTGGATTCACTTGTGTTTCCTATAAGGTTTATTTTGAGTGAATATTATATAATATTCTATGCAATTATGAAATTAAAGGGGGGGTTATAAAATATTAATTTTGAATGTTATAATTATGGTAACTTCTATTCCCAATAAACCCATTCATGCTCCCATATATTCAAATGAAAACTTTTGTTATTATTTATACACAATAAATACATATAAATGTTAATGAATGTATGATGGGTTTTTAGGTATAAATTGTGTTATTTCCCTACTTATTTTATTTATTTTATATATGTATTTATATTTTTCATCACCATTTTCATACGAAAATTCAATGCTCCCTTTTTCATTGATGTACTTCATCTACGACAAGTCTTAAATTTCTGGTTTCATAATTCTTCATGATTTCGATTAGTGCTCGATTGATTTCACAATAGGATTGATCTAAATTTAATAATTTAATGTTTTAAAAATTTATAAATTAAATATAAACTATAATAATTCCTAATTCTATAATTTATAAATTATAATTCATTTATTGAAAACAATTTTTTAAATCTGTGTTATGTCATTTCATGTGGTATTGGGAAAACCAATATCACAGACCAAAGGGTAACAGTGATAGATTTTATCATTGATCATATATCATTATGTATGATATTATATATCATAGACAACAATATAAAATGTTAACACTGGGAAATCATAATTGAAACATATTCCTAGTTATTTCTTTAATCATTGATGATTATATCTCTATATCTTCTAGAAATAATCCAAAACCTATTATTTTTATTAAATATAGGGACACCTTACATTTGATTCTTCATAATATTCTGTATCTTCTAGAAAAAACCCAATTTTAATCCAAACATCACTATATTTTTTTAAATAACACCATTGAAGTGTTTTAAGGATATGAACCTTTCCTTTACTAATCATTGAACTAAGTTATATCCTGTATGTAATTTATGGTGATTACTAATACATAACTATAATTTTTTTCTTCTTATACAATAAATCTTCCATTTTAACCATAGACTGAATCCATAGAGCCTCTATTGTTCTCTATGGTGTTCTTTCATTTCAATAGTTAAAGTTAAGAGATAAACAAACCAAAAAATAAGGTATATATTTCATGCAACCTATGGATTTTTTCTTCTATTTTTTAAACGAAGGAGGTTTCAAGGAGTTTAATCATTCAACATTTAACAAATAATTATCTTAAAATATATGTTACAAATATTCTAATGATTATAACCGATACATAAATTTTAAACTCAACATTCATTCATTCATATCTAAACTTTAAAATAATTAGTGAATGGTGATGTGGCCAAAATAATGATAGATACCTTAGAATGAATACAAATAATTATGGAAGTTCCATATACAACATATCGTTTTACATAAAATAACATCCCACCACAAGATATACTTCCCCCACAATGTATCACATTTTGTGTTGTATTATATAATAAAGCATGCTCCATGGGTTCATATAATATCTCCCTCAAAAACCCTAACTATGAATCCACAACAACAATAATCATTCATCTCTTAAAAAAATAGATATACATCCCTAAAAACAATGATCTTCAATTCGATGTAAAAAAGGTATACACGTACAACACCTCAATGACCACCTATATATCTTCCATCACTAAATTAATCTGACCACATCACTATATTCTAAAATTAAATAAAGGTCAAATTATCAATTATTTAATACAACTTCTTTAATTAATTAATAATAATAAGATAATGTACTCAAAAATCACTTTGTCATCCCATGACATTAGAGTAATCACTTCTCTATCTTGTGGTCAATAATTCCACAACATTGGGCCCAAATGGTTCTCAAATAGTAACCCTATCACAATCACATGGAAACATATACCTAATCCATCCAAAATATATATTATATAGAGAAATAACCATAACCAATTCTTATATATAGGGAACCAACACATAGTAATCTTAACACATCCACCACTAGTCATATCATGCAACCATCAAAATATATCATTCATAAAAACAATCTAACCAAATCCATTTATGTACATCCATAAAACCATATTACATTCCATAATACTTATTGGATAGTTTTTAGAATGATACAAGAGTTGAAAAAATATCATACCCCCATTATTTCAAGTACCCCTCCCCCTGCTCAGATAGGTGTAAAGTTAAAGAAGGAGGATGTGTAGAAAGAAACAAGTGATCCTTTTTCAACACAAAACTCATACTATTTTATCTAGTTGACACACATTATAAAATCCTAGACTCTAGAAACCTAGATATAGTATTTATATTACATTATTAGTTTAAAATACAAGAGTTCATAAATAATATAATAATTTTGTAGTCTTGGAAGACCAGATATATACTTACATTACATTTGAAAACATAAGATACAAAATAAACACATTATAATAACATCATTATACCTTTTATAATATCATTAAAAATTACATATTATCCTCCCTTAGGTTTCCTGGGGGACATAAAACAAATAAGGGTGAGATCACATGCTCAGTAAGGAATAACATACAGTGGAAACTATGATAACATAAGCATTACATAAGTGATATAGTGAAAATAAATAAACCAAATGAATCCATAATCAACTGAAACTGGGTGCATGTTATATCCATGATAATAAATGAAAAATGGATAACAATTATCATTGATCTAATACTAATGGAATGCATAATTTCAAGAATCAAAACATGTTTTCAAGGACTTTTTACAAGACACTTTACTGATATGTGAAGAGGTATACACCAAAACCCACGTTTTTATGTCTTATGAGACCTGTTAATACATATAGGGGATACATAATTCTGAGACCCACCCATCATGTAAGTACTGGGGTGTACATATGGGCTCAAGTCCTTAGAGAGTTGTTGGATTTTCCAATTAGTGACGGGGTATAATTTTTAATCGGCATTTAGAACCAAATTTTGAAAGTTGTAACCCATCATAGGATTAATGTTTTATGTGGAATG
Source organism: Viscum album (assembly GCA_963277665.1). Classification (NCBI taxonomy): domain Eukaryota; kingdom Viridiplantae; phylum Streptophyta; class Magnoliopsida; order Santalales; family Viscaceae; genus Viscum; species Viscum album. Next base: position 609,916,907 of record OY728127.1, read on the forward strand.
GGGGTTCTGGTTAGTGGAGGATGTGTTTAGAGATCTTGAGAGGATCTTGGGACTACAGTATGGTCGTTGAGTTCTACTGGCTAGCCGATAGGGGGCCATCAATTAGTCAATGTCCCATGGGTGTTTTTTAATGAGGGGAAGCATCTTCTTTACACTTGGGGCCACACAACTTCATATAAAGAAAGTTTTTGGACACCCAAATGGCTAGTAGGCTTCTCCAAACACATGGATACCCACATTCCATGTTATATATCTTACATCTGGTGTTTGTTTTATCTTTTTTCATTTCCATTGGAAAGCTAAAGGTATGTCTATGACTCCTTTTCTATCTTTTTTGTTTTCTTTCATTGTCAAGTTGAGTTCTTCTTAGTTTAGATAATATGCCCATTTTCAAGGAATTTTTTATTGTTTTATATTTTCTTCTGATTCATGATAAACTGGTGGCCAATATTGGATGAGTAGGATTCACTATGCATGAGGTAGGTGGTCATTAAATTTAACCTAAAGTCTCGCTATATTTTCGAGTGTACATGTGATGTGGTCAAGCTAGAAATACTGAGCTTTGACCTTTTTTTAAATTAATTATTTTAAATTGGGTTTTACCTAATTAAAAAACAATTTTATATTCCTTAAACTATAGTAAGATAACACTTAGTGGATACCCATAGAAATTATTTGACCTTGGGTTGGCCAACAAAGTGGTGAATTGTGTTTATTGAAGTAAATGGGAATGGTTAGGGGATGATTACATTTAAAATGGTAAAAAGTGATATGTGAATTAATTCTATGGATATGAAATGGGATTTCATATCCATCAATATGGAAAATGGAATTCGTAACTTTAAATGGCTAAACAATTTGGTAAATGGTAAGGCCCTTTTTATGAAATGTGTTGTGAGTTTTAAAATGAATTGGCCTATGATAATTGGTTTTTGTAATTTGTTTTGGTTATTAAAATGTGAAATGGTGATTATGTATCATGATGTATTAGGTAAACCTAAACTAAAAAATCATGACGCATGGGATAAATTGGTGCCTTATAAAGTGAATTAATAATTCAAAATGTATAATGAAAATGCTAAACTGGGATTGTGATGTGTAATGATCAGGAATGTGGGGATGAGTTCCTAGATTCCATATAATGGATTATATCTAGGAATATCCAGATGATCCCCAAGATTCCATGTGAAACATAATGGTTAGGAATTACATGATGAGCACCTTGGATTCCATATGATAAATTATTAGGAACACCAATATGAACTCTATGGATTCCACATGATACTAGATGCTTGGTATTTCTAGGATGGGTACTAGGAATTTGCATGATACTTGAAAATTTTAAAATTCCTACATGGGTGTCATTTTTCAAGGGAATTTCAGGATGAGTACTCATATTTTGTATGATACATTCTGATATTGGGGAATGTCAGGATGAGAACAAAAATTCCATGTTGTTACTTATGGAGGTGAGTTCATCGTGACATGCTCAGTGACACCCTAACACTAGCTGAATCAGGTATGACCGAACCCAAGTGTCACCTTATATTTAGAAAAATCAAATGTTTTATTTAATTATTTATTTTCTTTCTCCTACATTATTTATTTATTTTATAAAAATGGTTTTACAGTTGTTAAACTTTTTACCATGATATCTTCCGTATACACTTTTATGTCAGAATTGTTATTTTTGAGATGATTGTGGTGGTGACCTATTGATTTTTACTCACACCCTAATTGGTCCACCAAGAAACTTGGGTACCTAAGAAGATTCCATTATTTGGTGACATGTTATCGAAATAGGTTAAGGCCCAATGTTGCTAATGGTTGGTTTTCCATGCTAGTACGGTTATGGATGATGAGACCAGACATGACTCAAGACCAGTGAAGATGATCCTTAGTTGAGTTTCTTTTTTGAATTTTTTTATTCTTGTATATGATCCATCCAATGGATATCCTTGACATGTATAGCATACCCATTATTATGAAATTTGATATTGTAGTTACTTATCAGCACCTTCCCTGATTTATTTACAATTTTTATCTGAAATGGTTTATATGTTTATTCTTACTTTCACTATTATAGTTACTCTGAAATGAGGGAATAATAACCCCATGATAACCTCACAGGATATTTCCACTCTTGAACAGTCTCTGGCATATCGGGAGGTGCTCTTGAGGCCTTGTGGAACACCAGCCCGGGGATCCAGTTTAGTGGCTTCTATGGAGGGGTATTATAAAGTGGTATCAAATACATTTTTATTTTGTCTTATTATTTGGGCATGGTAGACAGGATATTGGGAATGTGTCAGGTCTTGGTAATGATCTTATGTAACAGAGTAATCAACGCACACATAGGAGGAATCTTAGATTCCAAGGATGAGACTTTTGTTCATGGATTTTTATTATTGAAATTGTATTTTATTTTCACTTCAGGTGACACACTTGTTTTGAAATGTTATGATTTATGGAATTTACACTCTTATCATGGTATGGAAAGTGGGTGTGGGTTTGTTCATGCATAATTTCAGGAATGTAAAGATTCATGTGAAAATCATTTTTCTATGGACATGGTTTTAGATGTCAATTTCATGCTTCTTGTGATTTATATTGGTTTGTGATTCATGTTTTCCTGGGTTTATTTTTTCCCTAGTTATATCATTCATATTTATGTTTTCCTATGGTCAATGGTTTACTAGTAATAATGGGGTTTCTATTTAAAATTTATATAGGGTTTTATATGGTTTTTCCATATACATATTTGGTGGCATCTTACATAACTAAATATTAGGATGAATTATTGACAGATGGGAAAATATAAATGTATTGGTGATGGTCTTGATTAAATAATGTGCTAGTAAGAATATAATAAGGTTTTTTCCCTCATAGAATGTGAATGAATCATTATTTAATCAAGATTTTGAAACATGAGAAGCTTGATAAGTCTTGAAAAGATTAAATGTAAACCTTTTAATGAAAACTTAATGTAAGTTCTTGGAGTAATTTTAAAGAATGAGAATTCTATTTAAATTTGATCTCTATGGCTTAAAGAATAATGAAAAATACCTTGAAAATGATGAAATTTATTGTTTAATATGGTGACTTTGAGGCCTTATGTGCTTGGTTTGACCCTGTTGTGAGGGTAAGTGGGGCTAAGTGAAGAGCTTGGTTTGTGAGAAACCTATAATGGGTGTTGGTCATGTCAGATGTCGTCTCATATTGAGGTAAGGATGAGTGAAATATTTATTATCCAATAAAAACACATATTTTCATTAAATTTTTAGGGTATTAAATGTTCATTTTTGATCTTATGGGCCTGAGTTAGTGGATTTTAATTTTGAACAACCATTCTCATCATTTGTGCACTTCATTCCTAATATGAACCAATTTAGGCTCAATGTTTCATCTAATTTTAAAGAATGTAATTATCCATATTTTAATTTTATATTTTGGGAAACAGATATAAATATAAATATGAACATTTTTCATTTAGGTATCAATGGAGGATTCATAAAGGATGATGAGGATATTTGGTGATGAAAGGAAACAGTTCCGGAGAGGGCAGATTGGATATCATCCCACTGATGGGAATTTGGGGCCCACAATACAGGCCCAATGAATCCCAAAATTCATGGGATGATAGAAGACATAAATAGGAACAAATAATTATTCTTGATCCAGTCCTAATTCTTCTTAAATTGTGGTTATTAAGGTAGACCATGTTGAAGATTCAATTATGGGCCAGATTCTGCGGCCCAGAAAAATAGACCACTATTTATATCATATCTCGTGAAAGAATTATTATTTTGGTCTGAAATTTTACAGGATGTTAGGGGAAATCTAGGGATTCATTTAAGTATGTTAGGGCCCACTCAAATTAGGCCTTCTATAAGTTCCTTTCAGTGCATCATTCAGGTGGATTCAAGCTGGCTGCAACTTCGGGGCAAGAAGTGGAAAAGTCTCTCTACATTAATGTTCCACCCACCTTTCCCCAACACAATTAATTAAAGGAACATGGGATGTTGGGGGCTCTGCCAAGGCTTCATTTTTTCCTATTTAAGGCAGTAGTGGTGGAGGATTTAGGGATCTTGTATCTTTGTTTTGATTGTAATGTTATTATTTCAAATTGTCTTTGTAGCATTTTTCCTTCCCATGTAAGTTGTTCGAATCACCTTAGTTTTTAATAAACATTCTTCTTCTTCACTTGTTATGTTCTTCCTATTATCACCTTGATACCATTTCCTCAAGGTGTGAATTTATTCACAGCAAACCTTGTGATTTTTTTCACACAACGGTGGATTGATCGTGTTTTTTTGTTATTGTTTATTTTAATTCTTCAATTCCACCCTCGTAAGTATACTTCCAGCTTCCATTGAGAACATGTTATCAATGGAGGGCTAGATCTTTTATGGGTTGATCGAAGGGAGTAGAAAGGGTCTGGATTGGATATTATTTCTCACTCCCTAAATTTTATTATTATTTTTATTTGAGTTTCTTTCATTAAATGAGTTTCTCTCTTCCTCTTCCTTATTGAATTTATTCACCCCACTTTTATGTTCTAAGTAGATCCTTTACCTTGGAGTGCTCATGAAAATGATCCTACAAGTGTATATATTATTAACATGTTTTTTTGAAGGTGTTTAATCAGTAAGTGATGAGGGTAGTTTGAATTCATTTCACGAATCCTTCTCGAGTTAATGAAATTGAAATCGTAAAAAAAAGAATTCATCCAATCCACCCCAAGAAATAACATAGGATCAACTCATTTCTCATAAATTGAATTCACATAGATCTTATTTCTCTTTTAAAACTCAACTAAAAAAAACCCAATTTGGCCACTTCATAGCTGAAAATCCATCTCTTTATATTGCGTGTCTAAAGGTTCTTCTTAGGTCTATGAGGATTCGATAACCCAAGCTACACTGCAAGCGACCACTTGACCCATAAAACATGGTTGAATTTGGGCGAAACCAAATTTTGGCGCCGTTTCCGGGGACCAAGTAAGTTCCTTAGACAAAAAACTTCTTTCCTCACCCCCATTGTTCTAGTCTCACCCAATATCTCTTATCTTTTCCCTTTCTCGCTTTTTTTTTCTTTTGGCGCATGTCCGCCTACACCCGCGGTAACTCAAACAGACTAGTTAGGGTGGAAAGTCATAGGATAGGGGAGTCAAGTACAACATTGGATCCTAATCTTCCTAATACCCTAGAGTTAAAGATTGAGTCAATTTAAATGGAGGGTCTTCAAAGAAACCAACTCATAAACCCAGGTGGGAACCAGAATGGAAATCCAAATGAGGCAGCCCCAAATTTGGGGAATGCAGTTGATCAAACCATGAATGACTACCTTACACATACCTAGACCAATGCACCCTCTTGCATTAGGCATGCTACCCTAGGAGATTACCACTATATATTTAAACCTCATGTCCTAAACCACCTTCCAAACTTCCATGGGATGGAGTCAGAAATGCCTTACCTTCATGTCAAGGAGTTCAATGACATTGTTGAAACCATGTGCTCACCACAACAAATTGAGTCAGATAAGATGAGGCTCTTTCCATTCTCACTTAAGGATCGAGCAAAGAACTGGTTAAATAATTTGAGACCTTCATAAATCCACACTTGGAACCAACCGCAAAGAGAATTTTACAAAAAATACTTCCCCCATCACAAAACCATTGCACTAAAAAAGAGCATCCAAAACTTTTTTGAAAAAGAGGGAGAGTCATTTTATAAAACATGGGAGAGTTTCAAAGACACCCTAAACATGGTTACACACCCTGGTTTTTCTATTCCTGAATAAGTAAGAATTTTCTATGAAGGTTTGGGCCTGGGGAACAAACAATTCATTGACATGATGTGTAATGGGACCTTTAAAAACAAATCCCCAAAGGATGCTTACGAGTATCTAGAAATCCTTGATGAAAAAAACCAAACATGGGGAACATCACCTTATTCTGAGAAGCCTCAAAGAACTGCTGGAATGCATACACTTAGAGAAGAGGAAAGCCTTAGGGAAAAACTTACAGCACTCTCTAGGAAGGTTGAAGAGATAGACAATAGGAAAATCTATGAAATCCAAACTGTAGACCCTGTTTGCACAATCTGTGACAAACTTGACCAAAAAACAGACAACTGACCAACCATTCCATCCATCAAGGATGTTCTTTTAGGAGGACCACCTACTAAAGTCAATTCCCTAAACTTTCAAAATCCCCAATACCCAAAAACATTCAACCCAAGGTATAATGACCACCCAGGCTTCCGATGGAATGATAAACAACAACCTAGCCAACCACAAGGACCAAACCCCTACCCTACACAAAATTTTCAAAACTATAACCAATTACAACATCCTCCAGTCCAATATCAAAAACCCATCCAACAACCAAAGTATCCCCCTGGGATAACCCAACCAACACAAGCCCGTTCCCAATCTGTCCCTCTCTTAATCCTTGAACAACTGTGAAAACAAATGGAAAGGATGAACTCAGAAGTATCTTCCCTAAAACAAGAAATTAAAACCATCAAAACTGGAAAGGAACCCATTCCCACATAGGACATTCCACAACAAACATCAAGGGGAGAGACAAGTTGCACTCAAAGAACTCATGAACAACTAAAGGCTATGACAGTTTTGAGAAGTGGGAAATCAATTGAGAAACCTGAAAAAATAGTTCAAAACCTACCTAAATATTCAAACTCTAATGAAAATTAAAATGAAACACATGAACAAACTAAAGATACTAATAAAAATGTGAAAGAAACAACTCTTCAGAAAACAATCCCACAACCTGCCCCATTTCCTCAACGCATGAGGGGGAAAACCACGCTTGAATTAAGTGAAACATTGAGGGAAAAATTCTCACAAGTAAAGTTGAACATTCCACTCCTCGATGCCATTCAAACCATTCCTGCATACTCAAAATACCTTAAGGACATCTTCACATTTAACGGAAATTCTCACATAAGAACCAAGTCCTTCTAGCAGTAAATGTTAGCACAACAATCAAAGGAACCCTTCCTCCAAAGATGAAAGACCCAGGATGACCTTACATAAATGTTGAACTAGGAGAGAAAAAAGTTGTCAAAGCCTTGTGTGATCTAGGAGCCAGTGTGAACCTCATTCATTATGCTATGTATTGTCAGTTAGGGCTCAAAGAACTCCAACCCACATCTGTCACTCTTCAACTTGCTGATCGTAGTATTCTAGTTCCAAAGGGGATCTTAAAGGATGTTTTGGTGAAAGTTGAAAATTTCATTTACCCAGCTGACTTCATTGTTCTAGACAATCACCCAAGCTTAGTTCCTAGGGAGAAAACCCCAATCATCCTTGGTCAACCCTTCCTTGAAACAATCAACTCTGTTATCCGAGTCTGAAATGGGAACATGACCATCACCTTTGGAAACATGAGTCTAGACTTGAAAATCTAAAATGAAAACTCTCAAATTGGGTATGATGAAGATATCCATGAGGTTAATTGGATAGGTAGTGTTGATAGTGAACTCAAGAAACATCAAGGAATTACCGAAGGATGTTTAAGTCAAGAAGAGATTGATTTTCTTTGTTCACATGAGGGAAATTTGTCTCCTTGGCTTGAATCTATTTCGGATAGCTCTATTGATGATTTTTTAGAATCACAAATCAATGATACCATGGGTGAAATAAATAACATCGAGTCCATACCCATTCATGAAACTACTCTAGCTAATTTAGTGGATGGAAATTCTTTTCACAAGGAACCAATTTTGTCAAGAAATTTGAACAAAGAAACTGAGTTCAATACAATGTCTCATACTTTCTTGGAAAGTGATAACCGCTCTGATCTTGAATTTAAGGTTTTACCTTCATCACTCAAGTATGCGTTCTTAGGGGACAATCAATCCTTTCCTATTGTCATTTCTTCTTCTATTAAAGCCGATCATGAGAGGATGCTTCTAGATGTCCTTAGGAGACACAAGAAAGCCATTGGATGGACCCTATCTGATATTCCTGGTATTATCCCACTTATAAAGAATCATAGAATTGTTATAGAATTCGATTCAAATCCATGTCGTTAACCTCAGAGGCGAATCAATCCTAATCTCATGGAAGTAGTGAGAAAAGAACTTTTGAAATTTTTAAAAGTTGGTATCATCTATCCTATAGCTGAGAGTGAGTGGGTTAGCCCAATCCATGTGGTTCCAAAGAAGGCAGGAATCACATTAATAACCAATAAGGATGGATAGATGCTTCCAACAAGGGTTAGTAGTGGATGGAGAGTCTGTATTGACTATAGGAAGCTCAACTCTTGTACCAGGAAAGACCATTTCCCCTTTCCCTTTATTGATCAAGTCCTCGAGCGAGTGGTGGGTCATTAATTCTACTACTTCCTAGATGGATTATAAGGGTATATGTGACACCCCAAGCTTCTACAGTATGCTTCTCTTTGAATAATACAATAGCGTGTGTTGTACGCAACTTTGAGTTCTAACACACACCACGACCAATCAAAGTAGCCGTTATGAATAGTAATACCCACTTTTTGAAATTTTATAAATTTTATCTCTCAAAATGGACTTCATTTTTGGATTCGTAATATCAAAATTATCCTAGGGTTAAATTTTGGTACTTTTCGGATAACTCTCATATTTTGATGAATAGTGAACATTACAACATTTTAATTAAAAACAACTTTTTTGATCGAAATAATTAATAGTGATAAATTATGAATTTGAGTGGTTTTAAATTATATTTAGAATATATTTTTACCATTTAATCCAATGTTGGTCATTGTACATAATTTCACATTTAAACTGAACATAAAAAAGTATCAATCTTTTGATAGTTATTATATCTTAAAAACACGCTTTTTGTTTTGACAGTGTGAATTAATTTTAAATTAATTTCTTCCACTTCTGGGTTCTGAATTTGGAAAAATGGATTCCATATTTTGAATCAGGATGTCCAAATTTTGTAAATAGGTAACTTTTATTTTTAGACATTTTGAATAATTACTTCGGTAAATATTTTATTTATCATGGTTAAATGGTAAATCCGGTAAATAAGGGTTAAAAAACAATATTATAATAATACTAAATTACACTAAAACGTGTCCTAACATTATTTTTGGATACATATCCGACCATGGGAATCTTTGGGTCTATTTTGGGACCCCATGGATCCACTTGTAGGTGATAGGGACACTTTATATTAATTAAGTTAAAGTGAATACAAAAATGACATAAGCCTATATCTTTTAGAGAATTTTTTTTAAATAGGGTTATATATGTTATATTTTCGATTATAAATATTCATTAGAAAGATAAAAATATTTCATACATAATGGTATTTTATTTATAATTTTTAGACATTTAAAATGTAAAAATATATATGACACAATAATGATGCAGTATTTTACTTATTAATGAAAGAATCAAATAATTGATATTATAAATGTTAAAATAAATATAATTTGAAAGTTTTGATGACATAAAAGAATTTTATTGGTTAATATGACATGTTATAATTGTTTAAATGAATTTTTTTTGAATTAATAAAGTTTCTAAGACTTTAAAAAATCAATTATTGAGTAGTGTTAAAATTGACATAAATGAGTTTTTAAAAAAAATATTATATTATTAATTTATATTCTATTCCTAAAAATCTAAGGATATTCCAAGAGACTTATATCATGATAGGTGTATCATTAATGGACCACTTGGGGGTCTCTTGGAGGTATATAGTAAGTTTATTAACTATATAAAATAAAAATACAAAGTGACAAGGTAAGTGTCAAATTAATTAACTAAGAGTTAAAACTAAAAGATAAGGTTAATATAATGACCCAAACCTGTCTAAATTATATTGTTTGAGTGGTTTTCAACCCATAACCACCTTAAAATTTAAATAAAACACTTTAGATCCATTAGAAAACGAATATGAATTTATTATAAAATAATATTTCTAGATTTTCCTGAAGAGCCCCTCCCCCCCTTATAAAAGGACACCACTTCTAACCAATTACTCACACCTCTCAAGCCTTTTGGATCATCCAACCTCTACCCAATTAAGCTCCCTACATCCCTATCCTCTTTTTAGAAGCCTTACCTTAGGCATAAGGCACTTCAATAGTCCTTTTTTGGTTCAAACCAAATGAAGTTACCCAAATTAAAGGTAACGATTTCTCTTAGCTTCTTTTCTTTTATTTTACTTCTCCAACCACTAAACTCTTCTTATTATTTTCTTTTGTAACAAAAACAGTATCCTAAATATACTAGGATATTTTTATTAGAATTATTATAACTACACTTACACACACATCCATCTAATGGGTGAAGAACATAATGTTTCTGTGGATGGAAACCAAACGCCTCACGAAGCGATGATTGTTCAATTATCTCCTACCACCTCTCATGGTGGCCATTATGATGGAAATATAATTAAATATGATATTAATGATATTTATTTTATATATAATCTTCTGTAATTCCATTTTATATCATACCATTATTCGTTTCATGTTGTATATATATATGATAATTTCATTTGAGGAAGTGCGGACTACCGCCCCCTCAAAGTGATATGAATCATTAATACCATACATGGAACGTATAAAGTATGGTGTTAATGAACTTAAATAACACATATAAGATATTATATTATACTGTAATAATTATATACCTATGTATCATTTGGTTTTTATTCCTTTTAAAATGAAAAATGAAATGGAAGTAGCGTTCGTGCGTACGTACGGATTACCGTCTCCACGAACATGATGAGATTCATTTCCCCATCATATCCATTCAAGAATAATTATAGTTTGATGATTAAAAGTAATGTTTAAGTACTTGATATCATTATGGATATGAATAAGATACAACCTATCCATAACAAACACGGCTTACATAACGAAGCATATAAAGGAAAACGAATCAGTTAACACCCGAAACAATGATAATACTACAATATTATTAACAAAACAATATTAAAAGATCATATATGATATCATATTTATGTATATGATCCTTGTATAATTTAATAACAATGATTTAACTATAATAGAGGATGTTAACCTACCCTCGACCAAGGAAAAGTACAAGGTAAGGGGTTTTCATCTCACTCCTTATTTCCGTGAGATTCATGCCATATTGCCACTATTACCTTTTGTGTGGTGTATGTACTGCCCATAATTGTATTCTTTGTGTAATACAATTTAATTTATGTTTATTTACATATTCATTGTATGGTACCTCTTTCATGGGTTGTATGTTTCGTAAGTTACCAAATTGGTAAGGATTAATTTGACAACCTCTTTATTATCCGAGGTTGTTTTTACGTAAGTATCTAATGGGACATATTTATTATCCATATCCATGTTTTATGAAAGAGTTTTAAAAGGGATTATTTTAAGGTAATTTTTACTAAAACATCATTTCAAACGTTTTAAATATTTATTATTCTAAATCTTTCTCATTAATGTCCATGTCTTCAAAATGGTTTTTAAGGATTTATTTATATGGAGATGAATGTTTTTAAAATGTTAATTCCTTTCAAAAGTTTCAAAATGGTATGGGACGGTTTGATTCAAAAATGTCTTTAAATGAATTCTTTTCCAAATTGTGTGACATTTAAATGTTTTCATGAAATAGAGATATTTCTCTCAAATAGTATTGATTTCATCTATGTCAACATCCTTTGATATATTTTACACTTGTTTGAAGTTGATTTATTATGATAAAAATATTCCATATTGTATTTAAGGTTTTGTGATATGTTTGAATATGGATGAATTATCTTTATGCCATTAATGGTTTATGATTAATGTTTTGGCATTTCTTATGCTAGTTTTAATACGAATGTTTATGTTATATTTCATCCTCTTTTTAAGATGAATGTGTTGGAATAGTATGTTCTGGGTTGGGGACCAGTAAAAGTAAGCCCTCCTGGTTGGGGTCCGGTTACAGTAGACCCTCCGGGTTGGTGTTCGGTTATTAGAGGCACTCCGGGTTGGTGTCCGGTTATTAGAGGCACTCCGAGTTGGTGTCAGGTTATTAGAGGCACTCCAGGTTGGTGTCTGGTTATTAGAGGCACTCCGGGTTGGTGTCCGGTTATTAGAGGCACTCCGGGTTGGTGTCCGGTTATTAGAGGCACTTCGGGTTCGTGTCCGGTTATTAGAGGCACTCCGGGTTGATGTCCGGTTATTAGAGGCACTCCGGGTTGGTGTACGGTTATTAGAGGCACTCCGGGTTGGTGTCCGGTTATTAGAGGCACTCTGGGTTGGAGTCCGGTTACAGAGGCTCTCCGGGTTGGGTTCCAGTTACAGTTATGCATTAGGTCTTGGCACGAGGCCTTCACACAGAAATTACAGTTCGACATTATGCATTCCATCATTATGAATGTGGTTAGTGATATTGCATCTGATTATTCGACTAGTAGAATATCCATGTGAATAAGTAAATGGAATTAATTAATTTTATATTTGCTATATTATGTTGAAGTTCAAGTTTAAAAGGATCTTGTTTTCGTTATACATTTCCTTAAATGTTAATGCTTATTTATGAAAATTTCCGCTGTATTGTTATCCTTACTGAGCATCTGAGCTCACCCCTTTCTATGTTTTATTTTTCCCAGGATTCCAAGAAGTGTATAGTGATTGATATGTAGGGTTACACCAAGGGAATAATGGCGTTCATGAAGGATTATTTATGTTGTTTTGTGTGTTATTAAGTGTAATGTAACATTCATGTATGTAATCTATTTTCCAAGTCTGCTAAACCGATCGGTCCTTCGGAACTTGATTCCTTGTAATCATGCCAATGTATTAAAGTAATGCACCGACTCTGGGTAACTGGGGTCGGGGAATTACAGTTGGTATCAGAGGAAGTTTAACAATAACCTTGTAATCTAGATTTAGAAAAACTTTGATTAGAGAACATAGATTTAAGATGAAATTTAAGAATCAGTATAGAAGAACTTCCTAGAATTTTGGTATTGTAGAGATTTTGTGAGTTTTCCGAGAAATAAATCCCTGTCTGGATACGAGTAGGTAGAGGCGGATCTGGCACATATGTACCTAGGGGTAAAACCCAAAAACACCGCTTTGAGCTAGACTCGAACGGGAACTGGTGCACGACAACGGTCCTTGCTACACTCTTGGTTGCGACACTCCCGGGGGATATGCTTAGGATGATTATCATTTTCTTTACGAACCATTATTAAGGGTTTATGAGTATATACTTCCTTAAAGAAAACATTTTTATGATTATGGATTATATCCATAAACTGTTCAATTTGCGTTAGGTATTTTACAAGTTTGGAATTATTCATTGCAATTCATAAACTGACCTAGTTTATGCTATTGTATAAAAATGACGCCCAGTAGAAGGAATGTGAACTCCAGTAATACATATGATCCAAAGAGTAAGAAGGATCATATCTTTCATGGTCCTAAGACAGAATTTATAAGGGAAATAGTCTCCCATGTATTATCATCATATGAAGAAATATTATCATGTGTTGATAAGATAAGTAAATAATTCTTGGATTCCTATGGCCTTGAAGGGAAGCCAGATAAGGAAAGGTTGGTAGAGAGAAGAACAGATAAAGGGAATAAGGTAAAAAAGGATTTTTCCCATATGTGATAACTATAGAAAGAATCACCTTGGGAAATGATTGAAGGGAATGGGAGTATGTTATAAGTGTGGAGAAAAAGGACACCAAGTACGTGACTGTAAGGGTAAGAAAAAGGTTTCAAAAGTACAATGCTTCATCTGCAAGGAGTTTGGACACTACGCGAACCAATATCCCAGTCATCAGACTATGCCGTAAATGATGCTATTGGATAATAATCAAGTTATGATACTACCACAAATGAAGAGGAATGAATAGTGTTCTTATGTTGTTATTTTGGAATTATTTCATTTAAGTGTTGTATCAATTATGTTCTGGAAATAAATAAGGATTGTACTACAATACTATTTGATTGAGGATTTGTGATTTTATAGTACTGATAAGAGTGACTCTACAGTGAGTTAAACTTTTTGGAAATTACATGGAAAAAAAGATCTTCATTGTGTTTAACTTCCTTATAAATTTTGGACTGTGAGTTTGGATAATATTATTTTGGATAAGTCTATAGGTTGGAATGGATTGAGTTTGAAAGGTTATTTTTGGATTTTTATAAAAGGACAACACGCAGACCGTGTGACAACCCGTCGCGTCGGACAAAGCTATGGGAATTGAACCCACAACTATAGAGTGATTGGGATTTATCGCCTACCACTGGACTATGTGAATTACCTGGATTGTATAATTTAGTTTCCTTTTTTAATGGGTATGATATGTGAATTATACATTCATTATATTTGTAACCCTATACGATTAGGATAAATAGAGTATTTTTGAGTTGTCTTATGTTTTGTAGTGAATGATGAGTTTGTGGTAGAAATTTATTAATGGATAAAACTATAATTATAAAGTAAGTATATCTCCTTATGATCTTATCCAATCTCATAAATAAATTCCTCAACATTATGAAAAGGAACTTAGAACAAAAATGTTGTCCTAGATGGTACCTTAGATAATCAAAAATTTATGGCTTTAGGATTGTTGGCCTTTTCATAGCCATGTTCTCTACCACTCTCCATCAGATATTAATGGTTGTATTTCTCTTCAATATCCATATTTTCCTACACGGAACCCAAGTATGTGTTATTTTCGGTAACCTTCATACTTAGCATTCTTTATTTTCAATAGAGGCCTCATTAATCCATTTTTCGATGTGGGATTTCAACAATGATATTTTGAAATGTCAACCCCAAGTTTCCAATACTGAGTATAAATTAAGAGGACACAATTTATTGAAGGAGGGGATAATGTAACACCCCAATCGTCTACGGTACGCTTCTCTTTGAATAATACAATAGCGTGTGTTGTGCGCAACTTCGAGTTCTAACACACACCACGACCAATCAAAGTAGCCGTTATGAATACTAATACCCAATTTTTGAAATTTTATAAATTTTATCTCTCAAAATGGAATTCATTTTTGGATTCGGAATATCGAAATTAGCCTAGGGAGAAATTTTGATACTTTTCGGATAACTCTCATATTTTGATGAATAGTGAAAATTACTACATTTTAATTAAAAACAACTTTTTTGATCGAAATAATTAATAGTGATAAATTATGAATTTGAGTGGTTTTAAATTATATTTAGAATATATTTTTACCATTTAATCCAATTTTGGTCATTTTACATAATTTCACATTTAAACCGAATATAAACAAGTATCAATCTTTTGATAGTTATTATATCTTAAAAACACGCATTTTTTTGACAACGAGAATTAATTTTAAATTAATTTCTGCCACGTCTGTGTTTTGAATTTGGAAAAATGGATTCCATATTTGGAATCAAGATTTACAAATTGTGTAAATAGGTAAATTTTATTTTTAGACATTTTGAATAATTACTTTGGTAAATATTTTATTTACCATGGTTAAAGGGTAAATCTCGTAAATAAGGGTTAAAAAATAATATTATAATAATATGAAATTACCCTAAAACGTGTCCTAACCTTATTTGTGGATACATGTCCGACCATGGGCATCTTTGGGACGATTTTGGGACCCCATGGAGCCACTTGTAGGTGATAGGGACACTTTATATTAATTAAGTTAAACTGAATAATAAAATGACATAAGCTTATATCTTTTAGCAAAACAATTTTTACATAGGGTTATATATGTTATATTTTCGATTATAAATATTCATTAGAAATATAAAAATATTTTCTACATAATTTTATTTTATTTATAATTTTTAGACGTTGAAAAAGTAAAATTATATATGACACAATAATAATGTAGTATTTTCCTTATTAATGAAAGAATCAAATAATTGATATTATAAATGTTAAAATAAATATAATTTGAAAGTTTTGATGACATAAACGAATTTTATTGGTTAATATGACATTTTAGGATTGCTTAAATTAATTTGTTTCTAATTAATAAAGTTTTTAAGACTTTAACAAAAATCAATTATTGTGTAGTGTCAAAATTGACATAAATGAGTTTTTAAAACAAATATTATATTATTAATTTATATTCTATTCCTAAAAATCTAAGGTTCTGCCAAGAGACTTATATAACTATATTTGTATCATTAATGGACCACTTGGGGGTCTCTTGGAGGTATATAGTAATTTTATTAACTATATAATATAAAAATACAAAGTGACATGGTAAGTGTCAAACTAATTAACTAAGAGTTAAAACTAAAAGATAAGGTTAATATAATGACCGAAACCTGTCTAAATTCTATTGGTTGAGTGGTTTTAGACCCATAACCACCTTAAACTTTAAATAATCCACTTTGGATCCATTAGAAACTGAATATGAATTTATTATAAAATAATATTTCTAGATTTTTCTAAAGAGACCCTCCTCCCCCTTATAAAAGGACACCACTTATAACCAATTACTCACAACTCTCAAGCCTTTTGGATCGTCCAAACTCTGACCAATTAATCTACCTACATCCCTATCCTCCTTTTAGAAGCATTAACTTAGGCAGAAGGCACTTCAAGAGTCCTTTTTGGTTCAAACCAAATGAAGTTACCCAAATTAAAGGTAACAATTTCTCTTAGCTTATTTTCTTTTATTTTACTTCTCCAACCCCTAAACTCTTCTTATTATTTTCTTTTGTAACAAAACAAATATCCTAAATATACTAGGATATTGTTATTATAAGTATTATAACTACACTTACACACACATCCATATAATGGGTGAAGAACATAATGTTTCTGTGGATGGAAACCAAACGCCTCACGAAGCGATGATTGTTCAATTATCTCCTACCACCTCTCATGGTGGAAATTATGATGGCACTATAATTAAATATGATATTAATGATATTTATTTTATATATAATCTTCTTTAATTCCATTTTATATCATACCATTATTCATTTCATGTTGTATATATATACGATAATTTCATTTGAGGAAGTGCGGACTACCGCCCCCTCAAAGTGATATGACTCGTTAATACCATACATGGAATGTATAAAGGATGGTGTTAATGAACTTAAGTAAAAAATATAAGATATTATATTATACTGGAATAATTATATACCTATGTATCATTTGGTTTTTATTCATTTTAAAATGAAAAATGAAATGGAAGTAGCGTTCGTGCGTACGTACGGATTACCGTCTCCACAAACACGATGAGATTCATTTCCCCATCATATCCATTCAAGAATAATTATAGTTTGATGATTAAAAGTAATTTTTAATGAATTTATATCATTATGGATATGAATTATATACAACCTATCCATAACAAACACGACTTATGTAACAAAGCATATAAAGGAAAACGAATCAGTTAACACCCAAAATGACGATAATACTAAAATATTATTAAAAACCCAATATTAAAAGATCATATATGTTATAATATTTATTTATATGATTCTTGTATAATTTAATAACAATTATTTAACTATTATACAGGATGTTAACCTACCCTCGACCAAGGAAAAGTACAAGGTAAGGGGTTTTCATCTCACTCCTTATTTCCATGAGATTCATGCCATATTGGAACTATTATCTTTTGTGTGGTGTATGTACTGCCCATAATTGTATTATTTGTGTAATAAACTTTAATTTATGTGTATTTACATATTCATTGTACGGTACCTCTTTAATGGGTTGTATGTTTCGTAAGTTACCAAATTGGTAAGGGTTAATTTCACAACCTCTTTATTATCGGAGGTTGTTTTTACGTAAGTATCTATTGGGACATATTTATTATCCATATACATGTTTTATGAAAGAGTTTTCAAAGGGATTCTTTTAAGGGAATTTTTACTAAAACATCATTTCAAACGTTTTGAATATTTATTCTTCTAAATATTTCTCATTAATGTCCATGTCTTCAAAATGATTTTTAAGGATATATTTATATGGACATGAATGTTTTTAAAATATTAATTCCTTTCAAAAGTTTCAAAGTGGTATGAGAAAGTTTGATTCAAAAATGTCTTTAAATGAATTCTTTTCCAAATTGTTTGACATTTAAATGTTTTAATGAAATAGAGATATTTCTCTCAAATAGTTTTGATTTCATCTATGTCAACATCCTTTGATATATTTTACACTTGTTTTAAGTTGATTTATTATGATACGAATCTTCCATATTGTATTTAAGGTTTTGTGATATGTTTGACTATGGATGAGTTATATTTATGCCATTAATGGTTTATGATTAATGTTTGGGCATTTCTTATGCTAGTTTTAATACGAATGTTTATGTTATATTTCATCCTCTTTTTAAGATGAATGTGTTGGACTAGTATGTTCCGGGTTGGGGACCGGTAAAAGTAAGCCCTCCGGGGTGGGGTCTGGTTACAACAGACCCTCCGGGTTGGTTTCTAGTTATTAGAGGCACTCCGGGTTGGTGTTCGGTTATTATAGGCAATCCGGGTTGGTGTCCGGTTATTAGAGGCACTCCGGGTTGGTTTCCGGTTATTAGAGGCACTCCAGGTTGGTGTCCAGTTATTAGAGGCACTCCAGGTTGGTGTCTGGTTATTAGAGGCACTCCGAGTTGGTGTCCAGTTATTAGAGGCACTCTGGGTTGGTGTCCGGTTATTAGAGGCACTCCGGGTTGGTGTCCGGTTATTAAAGGGACTCCGGGTTGGTGTCCGGTTATTAGAGGCACTCCGGGTTGGTGTCCGGTTATTAGAGGCACTCCGGGTTGGTGTCTGGTTATTAGAGGCACTCCGAGTTGGTGTCCGGTTATTAGAGACACTCCAGGTTGGTGTCCGGTTATGAGAGGTACTCTGGGTCGGAGTCCGGTTACAGAGGCTCTCCGGGTTGGGTTCCAGTTATAGTTATACCTTAGGTATTGGCACAAGGCCTTGAAACTGAAATTAAAGTTCGGCATTATGCATTCCATCATTATAAAAGTGGTTAGTGATATTGCATGTGATTATTCGACTAGTATAATATCCATGTGAATAATTGAATGGTATTACTTCATTTTATATTTTCCATATTATGTTGAAGTTCAAGTTTAAAAGGCTTTTGTTTTAGTTATACATTTCCTTAAATGTTTATTCTTATTTATGAAAATTTCTGCTGTATTGTTATCTTTACTGAGCATATGAGCTCACCCCTTTCTATGTTTTATTTTTCCCATGATTCCAAGAAGTGTATAGTGATTGATATGCAGGGTTAAGCCAAGGGAATAATGGCATTCGTGAAGGATTAAATATATTGTTTTGTGTGTTATAAAGTGTAATGTAACATTCATGTATGTAATCTATTTTCCAAGTTTGCTAAACCGATCGGTCCTTCGAGACTTGATTCCTTGAAATCATTCCAATGTATTAAAGTAATGTACCAACTCTGGGTAACTGGGGTCAGGGTGTTACAGTATAATCAAATCGAAGTCTCCTTAGAGGATCAAGGAAAAACAACCATCACTTGTCCATTCGTCAATTTTGCCTTCAAGCGCATGCCCATTGGGTTATGTAATGCCCCTGGTACCTTCCAGCGGTGCATGATGGGAATCTTCTAGACATGGTGGGGGATTGTTTGGAGGTCTTCATGGATGATTTCTCCATATTTGGGGATACTTTTGAGGAATGCATTCTAAATTTTGAAAATGTTTTTTCAAGGTGTGAGGATAAGAATCTCATACTAAATTGGGAAAAATTCCATTTCATGGTAAGGTGAGGACATGTTCTAGGTTATCGAGTATTTGGTAGAGGGATTGAAGTTGATAAAGCTAAGGTTGACATCATTCGTCACCTTCCCTCTCCTAAAACTGTTAAGTGAGGTCCCTCTTAGGACATGCTGGTTTTTATAGAAGGTTCATTAGGAATTTCTGCTCTATTTCTCGACCACTTTGTGCTCTATTGGTAAAAGATACTCCATTTTTATGGACCAAAAGCTGTGAGGAATCATTCTCTACACTCTATTAAACTCTTATATCTCCACCTATCATGCAATCTCCAAATTGGAAACTTCCTTTCGAGCTCATGTGTGATGAAAGTGACTTTGCTGTAGGAGAAGTCTTAGGACAAAGGTGTGAGAAAACTCCATGTGTCATTGCTTATGCAAGAAAATATTTAAATTATGCACAAATAAACTACACCACCACTGAGAAAGAGTTTCTTGTGTTGTCTTTTCCTTAG
Source organism: Viscum album (assembly GCA_963277665.1). Lineage (NCBI taxonomy): Eukaryota > Viridiplantae > Streptophyta > Magnoliopsida > Santalales > Viscaceae > Viscum > Viscum album. The sequence goes on from OY728127.1 coordinate 609,937,105, forward strand.
AGAAATTCAGGTCTTATCTCTTAGGATCACCCATCATTGTCTTCACTGACCATTCAGACCTAAAATACCCTTTTCATAAAAAGATGCCAAGGATAGATTTATTAGGTGGGTCCTTCTTCTTCAAGAGTTTGATTTTACCATTAAGGATAAAAAGGGTGTTGAAAATGTTGTAGCCGATCACCTCTCTAGGATGGAATTCAAAGACAACTGACACCAGCTCTCTGTGTCTGATTCATTTCCCGATGAACACCTCTATTCAGTGAGTGATTGGCCTTGGTATGCTAACATAGAAAACCATTTGGTGAAGGGTGACATTCCAAAATTCCTGGGGACCCAAGCTAAGAGGAAATTCCTTTTCGATGTCAAACACTATGTGTTTGATGATCCTTACCTCTTCAAGTTCTGTCCTGATCAAATCATCAGGAGATGTATTCCCGAGTCTGAACAAGAGTACATTCTAAAATTTTGTCATGGAGAGGCATGTGGAGGCCACTTTTCTACAATGAAAAACACTACAAAGGTCATCCAAAGTGGTTTCTACAAGCCGAACCTCACTAAGGATTCCTTCCAATTCTGCAAAAGTTGTCCTCAATGTCAGCAATTAGGATCCATTTCCAAAAGGAATCAAATGCCCCTCACTCCCATTCTGGTTGTTGAAATCTTTGATTGTTGGGGAATTGATTTCATGGGACCCTTTCAAAACTCTAAGGGATACCTCTACATACTCTTAGCTGTTGATTATGTATCAAAATGTGTTGAATCCATCCCCACCAAGTCCAATGACCATCATGTTGTGATCAGATTTATAAAAGAGCATATATTTTCTCAATTTGGAATTCCTAGGGCTATAATAAGTGATTGAGGAACCCATTTCTGTAATCGTCCATTATCTTCACTCATGTATAAGTATGGAATTTCTCATAAAGTTTCCACTGCATACCATCCTCAAACCAATGGTCAAGCTAAGTTAGAAAATAGGGAGATTAAGAAAATTCTTGAAAAAACTGTCAACCCCTCTAGGAAAGATTGGTCTGAGAAACTCTTGGATGCTCTTTGGGCATATCATACATCATTCAAACCCATCCTAGGAATGTCACCATATAGGTTGGTTTATGTAAAAGCATTCCATTTACCTGTTGAAATTGAGGATAAGGAATTCTGGGCAATAAAAAAAATGAATTTCTAAATTTTTTTAGCCGAAGAAAAGATGAAATTATATCTTAATGAACTTGAGGAACTTAGGATGGAGGCATATGAAAATTCAAAGATAAATAAAGCTAGAGTTCAAGCCTACCAATCTAGGAATATCAAAGTCAAACAATTTGAACTGGGAAAACCTGTGCTCTTGTATAGTTCAAAACTTCATTTACACCTAGGAAAGTTAAGGTCTAGATGGTCAGGTCCATTCATAGTACATCATGTGTACCCCCATGGGGCAGTAGAGATTCAGGATCCCACAAGTGGTAACATTTTTAAGGTCAATGGTCATAGGTTAAAACCATTCATTGAATCATTCAATAAACAGAAAATAGAGGCAGAGTTAATAGAGCCAACATATGAACCAGGAAAAAATTGATAGATTTAGGATCCATGTCGGGCTAACGACATTAAGAAAAAGCGCTACATGGGAGGCAACCCGTGGTTTTCATGTTTCTAATATTTGTGAATCATCTTTTGTTTCCTTCTTCTTCATTTTGTTATTTTAAAAAAAATATAGATTGTTGAACTGTTCTTCTTTTATGAGTAAGGATGGGTATGAAAGGGGAGCACCTTATTCATCTGTGTCACGCGGTGTGATCCCTGAGTAATAACTTACCCAGAAAATATAAAGAAGACAATGTATCATTAGTTTATTTTATTTCATTTTATGTTTTTGTAGGAATTTAAAAAAAATAGATTGTTTACCTGTTCTTCTTTTATGAGTAAGGATGGGTATTAAATGGGAGCACCGTATTCATCTGTGTCATGCGGTGTGATCCCTGAGTAATAACATACCCAGAAATTTAAGAGAAGACAATGTATCATCAGTTTATGTTATTTTTCTGTTTTTTTAGGTTGAAAAAAATACAAAAAAATATTTATATTAATTTTTTTTTAAAGGCATGTCATAGGTCATTGGGAAAAGTTGGTCACAACCATCGAAGCCATTGGGAGACAAACCAGATCTGAATGGAGACATGGGAATGTATTTTCAACATCAACCACCAAGTGACTTCATTCCATAGTTTTTTATTTTCAATGTCTTCGTTGAACTTCTATCCTACCCGTTCTATGTTTCAATTCTTTAAACACTGGGGAAAATGTTATTTTAAGTTGGGGGGGAGATGAAAATGTGTGGAAGTAAAAATGTCATTAACCTTGAACATGATAACACACATTCCAAACTCTAAAATTGGGTATCAAATAATTTTGCATTCCTTGATTATGATTTTAATGCAAGATTATGTTCATGTGCATAGATATTGGAAAGTACGATTGCCCGATGTGTTTTTTCACCATTTATATTTTCATCCAATTATTTAAAAAAAACACAATGCACGTCCTCTAGATTGTGGGGTTTTAGTTTGAGTTCTTGGGGACCCATAATAAATAGCATAGGATTTGTGATCATTTTAATTTTAACATGAGTATTCAAAAAAAAAAATCAATTGCGCGTTGAGCAATTAATTGACCTAATGTGTGGCTTTCGGCACTTGGGGATCATGACTCCATAGTTGTCTGGCCCAGAGTTGGGCATTTTATCTCTATTTGTGGTAATTTTATTTTTTTTGATTGAGTTAACTTGAGATGATTCCCTAGTATGTGAGCTTCACTTGGTGCCCTAAGGTCTTTGATCCTGGGAGTCATCAGCAAAGTCTTGCTACATGGGTTGACTCGATTGAGTTCAATTTCAATTACCATGAAAAAATTGAAAAAAAAAGAAAAAAAAATCCAAAAAAATCCAAAAAAAACAAATAAAATAAATAAATGAGTACTCATATTATTATTAAAATTTTATTTCTCATAGCGCTTCCATCTTTTCTCCCTCGAATGAAAATGAACCCCATGTCTATTGTGACGCACAACACTTCATCATGCTTAATTGAATTTGGATGAAATATGGCGATGAATTTGAACAAAGGAATGAGCTTGGGATTGAGATTTTCCTATGGAAATATCTTGTTTTAAATGATTTTTATGGGTTTCATAATTGTTTGGTATGAGATCTTTGGGTGAGAAATGTGTATTAAAATGTTTTTGGAAAAGGTCATTCGAATTTCATTTTTGTGAGGTATATTTTTCTCGGGACTAGCAAAACTCAAGTTGGTGGGTGTGATTAGACAAAAAAAAACACATATTTTTATTACATTTTAAGGGTATTAAATGTTAATTTTTGATATTATGGGCCTGATTTAGTGGATTTTAATTTTGAACATCCATCCTCATCATTTGTGCACTTCATGCCTAATATGCACCAATTTAGGATCAATGTTTCATCTGATTTTAAAGAATGTAATTATCCATATTTTAATTTGATATTTTGGGAAATGGATATAAACATAAATATGAACATTTTTCATTCATGGATCAATGGATGATTCATAAAGGATGATGGGGATATTTGGTGATGAAAGGAAACTATTCTGGAGAGGGATGATTGGATATCATCCCACTGATGGGAATATGGGGCCCACAATACAGGCCCAATAAAGCCCAGAATTCAAGGGAGGATATAAGACATATATAGGAACAAATAATTTTTCTGGAAATAGTGCTAATTCTTCCAAAATTGTGGTTATTAAGGTGGCCCAAGTTGAAGATTCAATTATGGTCCAGATTCTGTGGCCCAGAAAAACACACCACTATTTATATTATATCTCGAGAACTAATTATTATTTTGGGATGAAATTTTACAGGATGTTAGGGGACATCCGAGGATTAATTTATGTCTTCTAGGGTCCACTCAAATTTGGACTTCTAGAAGGTCCTTTCGGCTCGTCTTTTAGGTGGATGCAAGCTGGATGCAACTTCGGGGCAATAAGTGGAAAAGTCTCTCTACATTAATGTTCCACCCACCTTTCCCCAACACAATTAATTAAAGGCACATGGGATGTTGGGGGCTCTACAAAGGATTCATTTTTTACTATTTAATGGAGTAGTGGTGGAGGATTTAGGGATCTTGGAGCTTTGTTTTGATTGTAATGTTATTATGCCAAATTGTCTTTGTAGCATTTTCCCTTCCCATGTAAGTTGTTCGAATCACCTTAGTTTTTAATAAAATTTCTTCTTCTTCTCTTGTTCTGTTCTTCCTCTTATCACCTTGATTCCGTTTCCTCAAGGTGTGAATTTATTCATACCAAAACTTGTGATTTTGTTCACACAATGGTGGAGTGATCGTGTTTTTTTTGTTATTGTTTATTTTATTTCTTCAATTCCACCCTCGTAAGTCTACTTCCCGCTTCCGTTGAGAACATGTTATCAATGGAGGGATAGCTCTTTTATGGGTTGATCCAAGGGAGTAGCAAGGGTCTAGATTGGATGTTATTTCTCACTCTTTAAATGTTATTAAGTTATTTTATTTGTGTTTCTTTCATTAAATGAGTTTCTCTCTTCCTCTTCCTTATTGAATTTATTCACCCCACTTTTATGTGCTAAGTAGATCATTTACCTTGGAGTGCTCATGAAAATGATCCTACAAGTGTATATATTATTAGCATGTTTTTGTGAAGTTGTTTAATCAGTAAGTGATGAGGGTAGTTTGAATTCATTTCATGAATCCTTCTTGAGTTAATGAAATTGAAATCCTAAAAAAAGGAATTCATCCAATCCACCCCGAGCAATAACCTAGGATCAACTCATTTCTCATAAATTGAATTCAAATAGATCTTAGTGCTATTTTAAAACTCATCTAAAACAACCTAATTTGGCCACTTCATATCCAAAAATCCATCTCTTTATATTGTGTGTATAAATGTTCTTCTTAGGTCTCTGGGGATTCGACAACCCAAGCTACACTGCAAGCGACCGCTTGACCCTTAAAACTTGGGTAAATTTGGGCGAAACCAAATCTCATGATTTTTGACCCTTGTGAGGCTTAGATAGGGTATGAGTGGTGGGATATAGTTACCTTTGAGAGTGAATCAGTTTTAGTGATTTAGTGATTTATGGCCTTTGAGGGTCACTCTTAAGAGGGTTATCCCATTCTTGTGGGAACATTTGGGGCATAAATCTTGGGAAGAAGCTTTTATTTTATGAGATTATAGAATGTTCGGTGCTGCCAAGATTTAAGGTAGTTATGGTTGAGAACTATAATGTTATTACCTTATGTTTAGGATGATTTTGGATGGTTGGATTTTTTATATACCTAAACCTAGTAGATTCAAACATGTTATGGGTATGTGGTGTCAGGTTGGTAAGTTATTTGGGGTTCTAAAATGAAATTTGAGGGATGGATGTTCAAGATGAGGAGTTGGGTTTTGTGGAATGGTCATAGTAGAGCATGCATCCCTTGGGTCTCGATGATGTTGAATGGTGCAAGGGTGAGTACCCATTATTTAAGATAGAATTGAGGTGATGCTTGGATCTTAGATCATAGCATGTGAGGTGAAACTTAGTATGTGGAACCAGTGAAGCTGTAACGTCCTGACCTCGATTCCACCAAACAAGTGTCCCATGCCAGTTTTCCACATGACCTTAGGCACACATCCTCATATGTCAGAGGATTCCGACTAGCAGTTGGGGTCTATAGTGGTATTGTGAGAATAATATACTCCCATATGAGAGTTTACTACAATAATATTAATAATCAATCACCGTACAACAGAATAAGTTGGATGAATAAATCAATAGGACATGGTATAAAATAAAATAAAATACAATAAAGGCTAAAAAACCACATAATACATTAAAAAAAACCTCCCACTGGGATAGTATACCAAATATATCGAATAAAATTAAATCTTTGAAGAAAGGATATTCCAACTATCTGAGTCGAACCCCATATGGTCTTTAAATACCATATGAGTTATCCTATCTGATTAATAAAACTCAACATGGGCCTCAAACCAAACCTATTCCTATAATAAACATGTGAGAGATACCTGAGTACCAATATGAAGTGGAATCTAGAGAGGGGTGTGAGTACAACTTAGTAAGGCACCGCCCATATTGTCTAAAAAAAATACTAGTTATAGCATCAATGTATACAGATAAAAATTGACGTTAATAATTTGTTTAGGAATTAAGATACATTCAATAGAAAAAAAATTTATCTAGTAATTAATTAACCCTAAGGTTCTAAGGTGATGCCTGGGCTAACAAAACCTATATAGGCCCAAGTGGGTCTTCTAAGTCAAAAAACATCGGGTGAACATACTTTAATTGAAGTAAGGGGATTTTCATTTATCATATAACTCATGAAAGTATGAAGAATCAATATGTATCTCAAAACCTAAAATGTGGAGTGCTATGTCATACATACAGAACCATACTTTTGGAGAGTAATGTACAACTCTCTAAACCTAGGATGTGGAGTTTTATACCAAACAAACATAACTATACATCATAACAATAATGACTAAAGCATAAGTAAAACACCTACTCATACATTAAGAAAATATTTCCCTAAGAATTAATCCATTACATAAAATATGAACAAAACTATCGATACTAATACAAAGCATCATGTATAACACTTAACCAATGGGTGGGGAGTATCATGTCCTAGATCAACTCACCACCCTAAAATTCCATGTACAACCTTAACTCATCAATGTATAACATCATGTATAACCTTAAACCTTTAACTTGTAATTCTCTATCTAACCTTGACCCATTTACACATTTACCAAAAACCCAGGTTTAAAACCTTGACATTTAAAATCATTTAAAAATAAAATATAAATAATTTCCTTTGCTGAGGTCTAAATAGAACATTAACACCAAATAATGTCTTGGAATGTTGATCCCTTTTACACACATCAAAAAAATATTTTCAAAAATACTTTGTAAAACATTGGATCTCACCCATCAATTTAAACATTAAAAAACCACATTTAAAACATGGGTATTACACTTTAGCATCTAATACTAAGACAAATCCTTCCCTTCCATTAAAACTTTTAAAGGATACATCAAGTAATTTTCACCAAAAAGGAGAAAACATGCTCATTTCAAATAAATATTTGAAATCCACCCAAAATCCTTTTTTATTTTTTTTAGAATTCAACACATACCTTTAAAACAAAATCCACTTAAAAACATAGTTTTAACCCTTTAAAATCCAAAATCAAGTCAATACCCAACATGCATAGTTAAAACCATTTCAATAGATTCATAGGAATTTCAACAAACTCCACACGTAAAAAAGTTTCCTTTTACAAAGGTTGGCACACCCCATGGGTGGTCATAGTTCGAGTCTCATAATTACCAAAAGATATAATGGGGCCCATGGAAGGTTGAATGCATCAATCTAAGAACCAAAAATATTAACTTAAACAAAGGTAAAAAATAGACATGGAATTTAAGGAAAATACTTCATACATATGTAAATAATTAACAAGACTATCAGTAAAGCTCTTAGACCACCTACTACATCAATAAATCATTCCATTAATTTCCAAAGTCTTGAGGGTTTTCCAATGCCTTTAAAAGACTTGTCCATATCCTTGGAATCCAAAGGAGCTCGTCTCAACAACCCAATATCTATACTCACACCAAGTGAAAAAAATTAATTAACTATAATAATTGGAATTAATTGATCAATTAAATTGAAAATCTACATAGTGATAATTAAATTACCAGGATGTCTTGTTGCACAAAAATAAATTCCAAATGGTCAAAAAATACCCATAACATAATCCTAACCACAATCCATGACAAATCCCTAATAGTTTTTACCATTTCCATGGTCAATCAAAAACCAATTTGATGGAAAACCTAAGAAAATTCACCACGAATGAAGATCTTAACAAAACACCATGAAAAAGTTGTTTCAAGATCTCCTCTACACAATCCAACCAAAATCCACATGATAAATGGAAAATTACACCATGCTCTAATGGAATCATCAACAAAACCAAAGTCGGAGAACCCCAAAATTAGATTTATGGAATGAGAATAGGAAAGCATGGAATCAGAGGAGAATAACTCACCTAAAACTACAAGGAATCACCATGAACACATCCCAAATTGAGGTGTTGGAGAAGGAGTAAGGGGTTGGGAGCACCCCTATTATGTACACACCAAATGGGGAGGAAGAGGGGTGAGTGGATAAAAAACACAAGGGGGAATTTTGGACATTTCCCCCTTTAAATGGGATTCTGGGCAGTCAAACGGTTTGGCTCTATAGTTACTCAAACCTCGTACCAACTGTGCACCCCCTAATATCCAACACCATCACCTACCACACACTTTGTACACATATTTTTCTAACCCAACTCCAAACATACAACACCACCTTGGACACCTAAGAAGCACAACACATGGTTTGTCCGAAACTATGTGAAAACCATGCCCTGTGCCTCAGACTCTCAACCACCTTGCATGGTTTCTCCTTCGGTTAATAAAATTTACCCAAACCATGATTTAACCATGAAACATAACCATGATGAATTCATAATGAACTAAAAAACCCTGAGCATAAAGGTGTCTCACTATTTCACCAAAACCATGCACATCAATCCATGCACCTAGTCCCGAAAACTTTAAAACTCCCAAACCTAAACCCAAATCTCATAAGGCTCACCCAAATACTCAATATACCTTTAGAGCCTCATTAATTATCTAAAAAAATTGCTTTGAGGCATTCCAACTCTCAAAGTGTTATTACGAGTCTCACATCAAAATTTGACCCATCAAGTAAATGAAAATTTAAATTCCTTATAAAATTTCAAATCAGATGGAGGAAGGATCTTAAAACCTCCCCACCATAATAATTATCATCCCTAATAAGTCTCAGTGGTCATCCAACCACACCACTAGAATTACATTGGTTAATGGTTTCAACCAACAACCTCATTCCGTTGTTGAATGTCTGAAACCCCACTAAGGTATGACCTTCAACTTAAGGCACACAACTGGAAAAAACCGGAACCAATGCATATTTTCAAAACCAAAATTCCAAGATTGTATTTACTCGATCCCATCCAATAGAAACATAAATTCTATCATCACATGATTACTCACTGAATCTATGGAGATCCCCTCATTATGCATTAACTTTAAAACAGTAACTTACAATGCTTAACACATTTTCCATAAGAAAATACAATAAAACCTAAAAATCATGCTCCCATAACACTCCCGACACGGTTCCCTACTTTCTATGCCTAAATACCCATGAGAACACCAAATATACATCGACATTTTTCCTCATCATGAAAAACCAATTGGAGTGGATAGATACCCACCATCCTTGAATAAACTAAGAATAAACCAATTTTTTCTCAAAAGTTGAGTTTTCTTTCCCAAATTCATCCATTCTATATACTAAACCAATTCATACTATTCTCGGCCGACTAATCATGAAAATGGTCAACTCTAACAACCGAAAAATCACCACTTCACTTGATTAAGATGAATTCACACCTAGAGGCATTCCATGACCACCCAATTTTACCAACTATAGTCTACAACCATTTCCTAATGAGACTCCATGGTCAGATCCCCCACTAACATAAAATCAATTTCATGCCCTATCACACCACTAATGTATCTCTGACATATGAACCTTATTTTATTTTTTAGATCCCCCTTGATCATGAATCCAATACTTGGCTCAATCATACACCACAAATGATTTTCTGATAGTATTACCTATGGAATCTAAGTGTTCACCTCATTAGTTACTCACCAGTATCACAGTGCCACCACAATTGATCCCTTATCAGTTCCACACTCCTACAAACCATCTTGCATAATGGTCATACCTTGGTGACTGAAACCTCACTCCCCACCACTGTAGTGTCATTGTCCCCACCTCACTAAAACAACCTCAACCACCACAACCCAAGTTCCATTAACTGTCAACCCAATAATTAGACAAATACATCTCACTTACAGTTGATAAAGAATGAAACATCAACTCTCACCCATTTCTGGATTCCCAGAATGGTACGCATGACATTCACCGATGTCCAATAAATCACAAGGACCTTAATCACAGATATATGATAGTGCATATCCAACCATACGAATTTACTTACACTTCTCTATGAGTGACACCTCAAAGGATGTCATCCATCAAACCATAAAATTCTTTTAGATATTTAGGAATATAGTCGATGCTCTTTTAGTGTACTTAGGATGATGTTAAAATATTGAGAATTACCATCTTTAGCTTAAGATAACTCCAAGATTTCATTGGAAAATACCAAAATAAATCTATCTATTTTATAATTCACCTTTAAATACATGTAAAAGCCAAACCAATTCCAATTACTTGGGATTTTCTACCAACAAGCATCTCATCACACCCACATTGGTTCTCTTCCCACTAAATGTTTTCTACATAACTCAAGAACCTTGGGTGTACTCTCCCGTAACGTCCTATCCACCATACAAATGACACAACATATCACTGATGCTCTTACCTCTAAGATCCCATTAACACTTAACCATTGAATGATTATATGTATCCCAAACACAGAACCTAATCTAGACTCTAATGATTCACACACGATAAAAAAATGGATCACAAGCCCTAGCCATTGGCCATTCCTACCCTATATAACCATCTCACCGAACTAGGATCACCCTTGATGCTTTCCAAAACCAATGGTAAATTGATTTTCCAAAACCACTTGCACAAGAAATTAAGTCCTAAGAATCATTAAAAAGTTTCACTAAGTTCATCTATGATTTCACTGAGTTCTTGAAGATGCATCCTGAGCTAACCGAGCAAGGAACCTAACTAGTAATTCCCTTATAAATAGTGTGCACCATTGAAGCATCAAGACTCCATGTTATTTTCATCTCAAGGAAACCAAACATCTTCATGTTCCTCACACTATAAACATACTAGGTCTACCTCACCTGTATGGTCTCCACCCAAAGAAAAATCACACATTGAAATCCATGTATCCTTAAGAACCTCCTATGCTCCCAGTCTAACTAATAACCATCAGGCACATTCCTCTTACACAACTGTTACCTGGGATAATAACCGGAATGAGCCTACCCCTCTAGAAACCAACCATAATATCAAAGTACTAGAAGATTAGTGATACTCCTAAAAAGGTATATAACACTCCTAAAACCCATAATAGGTTTCACCCTTCATGAACCATTGCAAAAAGTCCCAAAATATCCATATATGCCTCATGCACCCAAAGTCACACACACTTAACCAAACCCCCCTCAAAGTGTCACCTACAAAAGTCACACTACACTAAATCTTTAAACTAGAGTCAAGAAAAGATGTTCACTAGGCTATCCAACCTATCCCTACCAATATGGTCTCTCTAAAAGTGACTATGTCCAACCACCTAGGTCCATTCAAACTAATAGAAGGCCAAACTCATGGGTTATCAAACACGATCCCATCCCAGTGTCACACAACATCAACATGTCAAAACACCCATCTATAGGGTCTCACATACAAAATACATCACAAGACAAACCAGCTACCCATAACCAAGGAACCCATCCTCTATGATCATATTCACACCAGAACAATCCCTAGAGGATTATTACATGAAACTAATCTAGAATAAAACCCACCCAAAATGGTTTAGCTATTATATACCTATACCATATTGACCCACCAGGGTCACTGCACCTATTGTGCACAAAGACCACACCAACATCCTCGTCATCGATAATTTCATCATAGATCCACATAACTTGACATAAAAAAAGATCCATATAAAAATTTTCCTAGTTGAGTTGAATTACACAATGTACTTATATAAGAAAAAATTTCATGAGATGTTTTTGACACTTTAAAAAAATAAGCCCCTATTGTTAAAAAAATCACTCACTAGAAGAACTATAACATGTGGATCTTAAGTGCCTTCCATGATGCATAAGATGACTCTTTACTCCATAATCAAAGAGTTGAATCCAAAGAACTGGCTTCTTTCCAACCATCCAAGATCCAGAAAAACCATAATAATTCAAAACATCCAAACCAAATGTGCATCTCCCAAGGAGAAAGTCATATACAACCATAACATCGAATACTAAGAACACAAATCCCATCCCTCGATAACCTATAATTACTAACAGAATAGTTGTCTAGGAAACACTGGCCATATATCCATCAGAGGATCTGAAACAACCCTTTATCTCTAGTATACCAAATCAAAAATAGTAAAATAGAAGGAAAGTAAATTACCTAATACCACTTTGTAACATCCCGACCCAAATTCCACTAAACTGATGCCCAAATCCAGTTTCCCACATCAACATAGGTGTGCATCCTCATATGATGAAGTTTTTTGACTGGCTGCGAAGGCCTAATGTAGTTTTAGGAGGAGACTATACCCCCATATTAGTGTGAACAACAATAATATAAATATTAAATCACCATCCATTAGAGTATGTGAAAATAATAATTTAATAGAACATGTTATAACATAAAATGAAATGTAATAAAGGCTCAAACAACCACATAATCTATAAAATAGACCATCCCTAGGATGGTTACCCAAACATACAAAATAAAATGAAATCCATGAAAAAGAGTCTTTACATCATCTTTGATCCAAACCCCATCCAGCCTCCTAATACTATATGATATATCCTATACAATCATGAAAGACTCAACATGGACCTCATCCCAAAACTATGATCAAAAGAAACATGTGATATCTACTCAGGTACCCATATGTATTGGTGGTCCAAGAAGGGTTTTAACACAAATCAGTAATACACCACCAATGGTGTTTAAATAAAATACCATTTAGAAAAAGAGTGTATATAGATAAAAAATAGAGTAATTAATAATTTCAAAAATGAATATACATTCAAAATAATCAACTATTTATTTAGTAACTCATTTTCCCTCCAGTTCTAAGGTGACACCCTTGGTATCCAAACCTATATCAACCCAATTTGGTAATCTATTTCACAAAACATCGAGTGAACATACTTTAAATAAATTGAGGTTATTTTCATCCAATATCTAACTCCTAAAACCATAAAACATTAATTAGGATATCAAAACCTCATATGTAGAGCACTTTTTCATACATCTGGAACCATACCTTTGGAGAATCATGTCCAACTCTCTAAACCTATAATGTGGAGTGCTATGTAAGTCATCTAGAACCATAAATCATAAAAAATTTATATAATCATCAATCCAACATCTACTCATACATTAAAACAATAGTTCCTAGATCATAAGTCTAACACCTAAACTGTGTACAAAACTATTAGTACAGATACATATCATAATGTCCAATACATAACCCATGGGTAAAGAGCATCATGTCTTGCATAAAATAATCAATACAGAATTCTATTCACAACCCAAACTCATCAATGTATAACATCATGTCTAACATTAAACCTTTAATGAAAAACTCCATGTCCAATCATGACCCATTTCCCCATTTACCAAAAACCTAGGTTCACCACCTTAACCTTTCAAATCAATCAAAAATGACACATAAAACATTTTACGTTACTACGGTACAAATAAATAATTAATACCAAATCATGTATCAGAATGTCTTTCCCTTTTACACACAACAAAACATAATTTCCAAAAACTCTTTGGAAAACATTGGATCTCACCTATCCATTTAAATATTTTAAAACCGCCCTTGAAACATGGATCTTCTACTTTAGCATCCAAAAAAGGAAAAACACTTTATATCCATAAAAACCATTAATGTTTTCATTAAGGATTTTTCACAAAAAAGGTTAAAACACACACTCAATCCAAATTAATATTTGAAATCCAACCAAAACCCCTTTTTAAAATCACTTGGACGTTAACACATACCTTTTAAAAAATACATTTCCAAATATAGTTTCCACCATTTGAAAACTAAAACCAATTCAAAACACAATTCACAAATCTAAATTAATTTTAGGAGCCTCGTAGAATTTCATAAACTCCATACATAAAAAAAATTAAATTTTCAAAAGTGGGAACTCCCCATGGGTGGATGTAATTATTGTATCATAATAAAAAAAGGGGTCTGTGGAAGGTATATGGAAGTAATATAGGACTTGAAACTATTAAATTAAACAAATGGGGGAAACAAACCACACATGAAATTTAAGTCACATACTACATACACATGAAAATAATTAAAAATTATATAGGAAAACCTCTTAGACCACCTACATCATTAATAATGATTTTCAGTAATTTATAAAGTTTTTAGGACTTTCCACAGATCATCCAAGTCACATCCAACTCTTTTAAATCCAAACAAGCTCATCTCAACCACCCAAGATCAAACCTCATGCCAAGCAACAACAATTAATTAATTATAAAAATTATAAATAATTAATTAATTAAATCTAAACTCATCATACTACTTGTTAACTCATAAAGTCATTATGTAAAACCAAAATTGAGGCCAAAAAATCACAAAATATCCAAAACATAATCTTGATCACAACATAGGCCAAATACCTAGGAAGCTATACCATTTCCAAGGTTAATCAAAAACAAATTTGATGGAAAACCATAGAAAATTCACCATGAATTCATACCTTATTGAACCTCAATTCAAGGATATAAAAAATTAATCTCATGATCTATTCAATACAAGCCAACCAAAATCCTCATGAGAAATGAATGATTCCACCATGCTTCAATGGAATTGTCAACAAAACCTAAACTAGAGAATGCCAAAATTAGAGATAAGGAATTTGAAGAGGAAAGGAAATCCTTTTAGGAGATGAAATCATCTAAAATTCCTAATAATATCCACAAACACACCCAAATAAAGGGTTTGGAGAAGGAGGAAGGGGTTGAGATCACCCCTTATCCATGCGCGCCTATTAAGGGTGAAAGTGGGGTGAGTGGATTAAAAATTTTAAGGGGGTATTTTGTTCATTTCACACATTAAATGAGATTTTGGGCAACCACCCAATTAGCCAAACTGTGCAACCCTATTGTCCAACACTATCACCTCCCACATGGTTTGTCTACACTGTTTTCTAACCATGTGGTAATAGTGAAACACCTCCCTAGTCCTATATATAGTAAGGCACATGGGTTTTCTAAAACAATACACAAATAGTACACTGTGCCTTAGACTCTCCAGCACCTTGCATAGTTTATCCTTTGGCTTACATGGATTACACCAAACTATGCCATAACCATGAAAATTAGTCATGATCAGTTAAAAATTAACTAAAAACACCCTAAGAATTAAGGTGTGATTTCTCCTAAGCTATGCACCCAATCAATAAAACTCTAAAACTCTCGAAACTTATCTTAAAGCCCTCAAGACTCACCCAAACACTTGATCTAACTTTTGAGACTCATTACACATATAAAAACATTTCCTTGAGTAATTTTAACTCTCAATGCACCATTCTAAATATTTTTTCACAATTTGACCCATCCAATAAATGAAAATTGATATTCCTTATAAAATTTTAACTCATAAGGGAATGTGATATTATAGAATTGATTCCTTGAATAGGGTTAAATATGAAAGGAAATGGGGTTCTAGTATATCAAACCAGTCTTTCCATACAAAGTTATTACATATTTTTATATTAATATTCAATAGATTACACAAACCCACATCTAAGGACCATAACAGTTTAGTGTGTTTGGAGACTAGGTACACAATCTTCTAATCTGGTGAAACATCTTCAACATATCCCATAGATATATTCCCACATGGTACACTTCTTACACATACCCTACTTAAAACCTTTATTCATAACTTAGGGAAAAGAAACATATTAAATGGTGATCTAAAATGATCATTAGGGTTAAAAAATGGAGATATGTAAGCATAACATGAGAATAAGGGTATGAGACATGAGCATGACATTTTAAAACCATAACATGCATATTAAAGATCATAATATTGAGTCATGGAATAAAGTTTGGAAGTTCATAAGGCAAGACTCATAGGGAAATCAATGAATATAATCCATAAGATCATAAAATTGGAATAAAAAATATATTTGTGGGACATAAATATTCATAGAAAATATATATTAAGGATACCCACAAAGTCATTCATAACATGTTAGGATTGGGATAACCACATGTGTACCTATTTCGGTCTTGGGATAACCTTTTGTATATCCTCTTTTGGGCATTGTATAACCTCCCATGTTCGCTCTATTGGGATTGGGATGACCTCCTGTGTACCCTATTTAAGGATTGGGATAAACTATTATGAACCCTTTGATCTCATATAACATTAATCAATACCAAATTCATTGGATATAGATATAATTCCCACCCATTGTATAATAAAAATCAAATGTTTGTGTGCCATAAGATCATAAAACATTCACCATATCATATCTCTTGAAATGAAATGAGTTCATAAATATTTCATCATATCATAACCTATGGAAAAGTGATAGGTTTCATAATAATATCATCATTTCATCAAGCATAACCCGTAAAAAGAAGTGGGTTTCATAGGCATTTTATCATAGTATAAAACATGGAATAGAAATGAGTATCAAAAAAAATATTATCATCATAAACATAAACCATTCAGAGAAATAATAATAATGGTATCCTTGGAACATATCCTTAATAAAAAATAAGTAACATAATAGGAAGAAATATTAGATGGAAAATGATTTTGAAAGATAAAATGGAACATTTCTTGAGGAAAAAACTTTTCTATTAAAATCGTTTTTTAAAATAAAAAATTTATAAAACATTTTGGAAGTACTTTTATTTGAAAATAAATTTGAAAAAATATAAATTAATATTAAAAAATCATTCAAAAACGTTCTTGAGGAAAATATCCTTTCCACTTTGAAACAAACATTTTAAAACATAAAACAATTTTAAAATAATTTTCTTTGAAAATTACCATGAAAAATTATAAATAAATATTCAAAGAAAATAATGGTCATGACAGCCTGAAATTCCATTGATATCATACACGTTAAAATAATGTTTCCTTTCACATTTTTGGTAAAATCCAAATGGGAATTATTTATAATATTTCATTAATGATACTTTAAAAACATTTTTGTAAAAATTTAATAATGGATTAAAATTTCATTATGAAATCATTTGAATAATGTTAAAAAATTGATTTTTTTAGAAAACATGGTTTTGGAAGAAATATGGGGTTTTGACCAAAGAGATAAATAAAAGATAATTATTCTTATAACTACAAGAAACTGGATCTATACCCACTAATATGTACCCATAGTTTAGAGAAACCATGGGTATATACATTCTACCCAAACCTATACTCATGGTTTGAAAAAATTGTTGGTATAGGTTGAGTTATACCAATGGTTTTTAAAAACTATGGGTATATACCCTTACATAAACATCATCTATTAGGATCCCCCTCCACTTATCTTTCGAATCCCTAGTTCTCTCCTCCCCCACCAGTCTCGGTGTCCCCCCTCTCCTCCTAAAGTGACTTTGGCATCCCCCTCCCATCCTTAGGAGACCTTACACCCATTAGCCATGTGTTCTTGTTCCATTTATAGAATTTTATTTTTTTTGGAAATCTTTGATAAGTAAGAATTAATTCCCTCATATTATTTATTCCATTTTATTCTCCAACATACTCCCCTGATTCAAGGATTTTTAGATTCTGATCTTCTTCCCCATCAGATTAGTGAGTTCTGTATCTGTATTATATTCTTTGGGTTTCTATTTTAATTTTTATATATGCATGTGATTGTAATGGATCATGATGAAATAACTTATATTATTGTGTTTTTAAATTTATAATCTAATAGAGATCAAATATATCCTATTAAATTTATAAAATTAATCTTTTAATTATAATTAATTTATTTTGAAAACTATCCTAGGGATTCTTATGAATTCATATTAAATTCAAGATTTTTTTGGGGAAATATTTTATGGATTTATATATTTTTAGTGTTGAGAAGAATATTTAAGTTAACTATAGGGGTTAATGTTGGTTTTTATTATCTTATAGTTATGGGATTTAATTATTGAAATTTAATTTGTCATATCATGAACCATGGTTAAACTATTTATTGGATTGTTTTAAACTAAAAATAAATAAGTGTATGATGATGTAAATTATTATACTATTATAATTAAATATTAAATATTTATTTATCTATAAAATAATGTATGGTTTTCATAATGTGTTGTGGAATGGATTAATTATTTAGTTTTGATGGATCTTCCCTAAATTAAATACTTCTTAAATTGAAATAGAACATCATGTAAAATCTATTTTCCTTTTGTTTGAATAATATATGTAATTTTAACCTTAAATAAAATCCTCTAATTACTAAATGTTTTCCTTAATTACTTTTTCCAAAGACATGATCTCAATGGATAAGAAATACACATTTTTCTACTCGTATTCCTTAGTTGTTAATTATTGCGATACACGCACCTTGTTTGGATTTCATTGAGTATTGGTTGGTTTTTTGCTTATGATATGCCTTATTATTTTCAGAATGGATAGTAGATTATTCTATAATGGACACTTACATCATGCATTGTACTCAATTTGATTTCCTATTAGTGTTCTTTAATTTCCTGTACATTGTAATTTTAATTTGTATTTGAATTTGGATATCATTGTAATTATGGTTTAAATTATTGATTAGAATATAAAGTTTTCCCTATAAAATGGATTGAAGTTGGATGAATCATAAAAATTGTATTACAACCATGTTTCAATATAATTTTGAAACTTTTTTTAAATTTTTATCTAACATTTCTTCAGATGGAGGTTGTATACAATTTCCATGTTATAATTATGTTGGAAGACCAGGGTTAATCTGGCATGATGTTATCTATCATATAATGAAACTTAGATTAAAAAAAACTATTATATTTTGTATCACAATGGAGATATGATAAAATATTCTGTAATTCATGAACATATAGAAATAAGTGATAAAAAGAATTTGATATTTGATTATTTTCCATTATTGCATCATCACAAGAGAGATATTATGGCAGTGTATGAAGGAAATGATATCAATACACATGAGTAATAGACTGAAGATGATGATGTTGAGAGAGTGAAAAATTTAACGGATGATGCAAGAACTCCTATATATTCGAAATGTATTGAAGTGACAAAGTTGGAGTTTTTAATGTTGTTATATCATGGAAAAACCATGTATGTAATTTATAATACATCCATTGATTATATTATTAACTTTTTAAGGATTTTATTCATAATTGGGAAGATATTACCTCAAATCATTATAAGTCATGGAAATTAATTAAGCAGGTTAGATTTTCTACTAATAAAATTCATGCTTGTCTAAAATATTACAGTTTATTTTGAGAGGAAAAAAATGAGCTTAATGACTATAAATAATGTGGCACATCTTGATGGAAGGAAAATATATATGGATCCCTATCTCGTGTTCTATATAAAGTCATGGTGCACCTTCCATTAACTCTAAGTCTTCAAAATCTATTCATGCCTAAAAAATATCTTTCTATAAGCGATGGCATGATTCTGAGAGAATTAAAGGTAATAATGAGTGGGTTCATCCTACATATAGATTAGAATGGTAGGAATTTGATGCACAACATCCTAGTTTTTCACCTGAGGTGAGTAATTTCAGGTTTGGTCTATCATGTTATGATTTTAATCCATTTGGTAAGATGCTTGTTGTTTATAGCACATGGCCAGTTTTTATTCATGTTTATAATATTCTTTTGTGGATGTGTATAAAAAAAATCTCACTTTATTTAGTTTACTAATATATGTAACTTTTTATCCTAGAATTGTTATAGGTGTCTACTTGAAACCTTTAATAAGAGAGATGAAGAAGATTTGTGATATGGGTGTGTACACATTCGATGATTCTTTAGGAAATATATTTTAGATGCATGCTACTCCTCTATGCACTATACATGATTTCCTTTATTATGCAATGATTACTGGTTCGAGCATGAAGGGAAAAATATCATTTCATATTTTTATAAAGAATAAATGATCAATAAGGATTAAATATCTTCACAGTTTTAGCTTCAGGGAACATTGAATTTTTTTTCCAATGGATCATCAATACATGAAGAATATTCAGAGGTTTGATAATACTGTTGACAGTGGAAAATCACCTCAAAATATGTCAGGAACTGAAGTGCTTAATGAATTGAAATATTTCAGTTTTTCATTAGGCAAAGGTCATATCAAATCAAAAAAGATGAAAAATATTGTCATTGAATCCACTTATAATTGGAAAAAGAGAAGTATATTTTTTGAGTTACCATATTGGCCTACCAATTTGTTACATCATTATTTAGACATAATGCACATTAAGAAAAATATATGTGAAATATTACTTTAAATTATTCTTAATATCAAGGGGAAGGCCAAAGATCACTTCTGATATCACTATACTTATCGGATGGGGGTATTCGGACATAACTGTATCTTGTGTGTATCGATGAAAAAAATGGGAAGTTACTTGTGCTTATTATGTGATAACACCTTTAGAAAAAAATCAATATCTGTAAGTATTATAGAATATCAAGGATAACGATGTATTTTCAAGAAATATATCTAATTGGTTCAAGAGAATGGATTTGATACAAAAATCCCTAAAAAATTATGATTATCATATCCTTCTTCTTGGATTGATTCCAATATAAATCTAGCATTTTATATCCAATAATTTAAGGGTTAAAATGATTTACTTATGCCATTTTTAGAGACCTTTGTGTGAAAATTTTATTGAATTATTTCTTGATAGAAAATTTAGTAAGAGGCACCATTAATTTTGTGTGAGTTTAAAAAAAATTAATCCATCATTTTTCACCTACATACCACATTTAACTTTTCATCTTCCAACTAAAACACTTTTTGGGGGACCTGTTTCTTTTTAGTAGATATATCCTACTAAAAGAAATATTTTCACAATGAAATATTATTTCCAAAACAAGAATCATCCTAAAGGTTCCATTGTGAAATGTTATCTAGATTAAGAATGTATGGATTCTTGTTTAATGTATTTTTATGATGTGATCACAAGACATAAATAACAAATGAGAAATGAATTTTAGAAGTTTAGGAAAATTTAGAAATTGTTTCCATCTCTTCCCTAAATAGGAATAATTCTTAGGTCATATACATTGGCTAAATTGATCCTTGAAGAGCGGGATATGGCACATCACACAGTCTTGTTTAACTGTGGTTTGTTTGATGACTATATCAAGTAAGTAATTTTAATATTTATATGTTCTCTTATACTATGTCATGTCACATATACCTTAAACTTTTATTATATTTTTATTTAGGTAACATAAAAAATTTCAAAGTTCAGTTCATTGATCTTTTCCTTTGAGAAGGAGAGAGGATTTATATATCCAAGAGTTTTATACTTGGTTGAAGTGAAAGGTATTACCATTAAATCAATTATAATAAAATATAGATATTATTTTAATTATATTATTCAAATATATTTCATGTATTGAGTTTACCTATTGACTCTGTTTCTCATGAATTAATAGCACTGGATTTTTTTTCCAATTCATTAGTTTTTGAATGAAAATATTTAATAATAAGTGGGTATAAATTTGTTACAACTGATTTAGTGATGAAAATGAGAACTCAACACGATGGAGTTATGTTAACTGCTATAACGAACTTTTATTCCAGTGAATTAGATAGTCATCCCCAATATGAAAATGTGTCCTGTTATATACTTGTTGAGAAAATATTGTTATTAGATTACTATTGTCAAGATCAATTCACTATAATGAAATATAAATGCTGTAATTCAATGATGAAACATGGTACATTTATTGATGATTTTGGATTTAGAGTTATTGACATGAGTCAATTACTGATTATTTATGAACCATACATTTTGGAATAAGAGAAAAAACAAGTGTTTTATGTGAAAGATCATATGTGACATAATTATGGTGTCATTAATGAAGCAATACCAAGATATATTTTCATGATGCTGGTGATGAAATTTACACAATTGACAGCCCCATTGGATTTGACCAAAATATTGAATTTTATGACATAACTTGTCCAATTGTGAGAGTTTATGTTGAACCTAAAGTAGTGGTGGGTAATATACAAAATCGACCATATATGTTCATAGTTCATTCACTTTATCATGACATGGATTTCTTAGGTTGGTATTAATGTAATTACTTTAATTTAGTTTCAGTTTTTAATGATATGTATGCTTTAGTGTTGTTTCATTTTGTTTCATTTAATTAGATTTATTTAAATTCAAAAAACTAGGTTTAAAATGGGGTTTTAAAATATTTATAACATGGTTTTAAATTATTGTTACTAAAACATGTGATGACATTGTTTATGAATACTTTTTATTTTAAGTTGTATGCATGATTTTAAAAATAGTTTTTGAAAAATGTACATTTCATTATTATAAAGATTATAAAAGTATTATTGAAGTTTGATGGAAGTGATTATTTGACATTGATCAACAGATGCATGAGTTTGGTTTGTCTCCTCGATTTCCCTTAGTGAGTATAATAATTTCAATATTTTTAGGCTGTATTACATATAATGTAATTTTCATATTCTTTATTAATTTTTAGGGATATTCAGTTTCACTGGAGTTTAATCAACCTCATCCTATTAGCATGGGTTTGAGTGGGGATGCTCCTAGGCCTAGACAGATCACCCATCATACCAATTCCTCCCTAACCCACCAGTGGACACCCCATCTACCACACCTTCCCATCCTCTACTTGAGACTCCAAATATGTTCCCACCCATTCCTCCATCATCATCTAATTCAACCGCTTTTTCTCATACCATGTCTACGCTACCTCCAGGGATGTTTCTACCTTTAATAAATCCATATCCTTTCATGTATCTCTAAACCTACTACCTATATCTTTCCATATCTACACTTCCTATATTTCCTACTATCCATCTAGGATCTAATGATTATTTTCCTTCAGCTTCCACTCTAGTGCATAAAGATCACCCAAAGCATTCATTGGAATAGACACATCCTTCAGAGGCTACTGATCCATGATAAGCAACTAATCCATCAGAGACTATTGAACAACCTTTATCCTTATTATTATTATAATAATGTCAAATTATATCACATCATTGTTTTTCAGTAGTACTGTGAATTAATTCATTTTTTCCCACTTTTATCTTATTCAGTTGGATATTCTAGTAGGTGATGTGGGTGGACCTATATGCAAGAATACTGAAACTTCCAAACACAAATAATGGTGGATTACAATGAAGAAAATCATATTATAGGTTAAAATTCCAAAAAATGTACAAGTTTCATTGAAACTTTATCAAAGTACAATGATTTCATTCCAGTAGAACCAGTGTCATGGAGACATATCAGTATTGACATTAATGAAAAATCATGGGTAGAAAAATGGTATGAAAATTCATTAAATTTATATCTATATTATTTTTTGTATTTATATGACTTATCATTTTGATTTCAGTGTTGGTTTAGCATTATCTATAGTGAAGCTGCTAAGGTTTCAAGGTTAATAGATCTTGGTGAGTTCTGGTGATCATATGATCATGAGTTATATGTTTGTTGGAGGAGTAGAATTGGTTCGAATTTGGAGGGTGTACCCATATTCCCTGACATTCCAATGACATAATATCAAAAAATGATCGCATATGAGAACAACAATGAGTTTAAGGTTTTCCCAATCTTTAATGGTTTTCATATAAAATTTAATTGTTATTACTTGTATTGAATTTTTATATTTAAGATTTGTTGGGAAAAAAATAGTAAAAAGATTCAATGATGTATTTTCACAATTTAGGGTGCAATAAAATGCCTGATCATGATATGTTTCACGTAATTTAATGTGAATAGAAATAATATCTATATTTATGTTGCAACTTAGTTAGATTTGTATACTAAAATTTAAGTTTTATTACCATTAATCCCTTTAATATATGGTTGAATATACCAATTTTAAATTGACTATTGGCCTAACAACCAATTGGCTAATTGAATAATTGGCCTAATAGCCCAATGAAATAATTTATAATTTTCCTAATGGGCTAATGGACAGTTGGCCTAACTACCTATTGTCTAATTGTCCAATTGGCCCAATAGTCCAATTGGTTGACTAGCCTAATGGCCTAATGGACTAATGGCCTAATGAAATTATAGTTTAATGGTATAATGGAAAAATGTCTAATTGTCAAATTGTCCAATTGGCAGAATGGATTAATGAACAATTAGGGAGTTGGAACAATGGACTATAGCCAATTAGCGAGTTGGACCAATTCCCTTTGGTCAATTAGGCCAATTGGACTAATGTTAAATTTGCATAATGGGCAATCAACCTATTTTCTAATCGTCTTAATGGCCAAATGACCTAATGGATAATTGTCCTAATGGCCTAACAACAAATTGACCAATTTGACTAATGGAATAATGTCCTTATGGCCAAATGGACAATTGGAAAATTGGCCTAATGGCCTAATTGAACAACTGAACTGACATCTTAATGGACTAACAACCAATGGGTCAACTATCCAATTAGCCTAATGGAATAATTCCCAATGAGCCAATTGGCATAATGGATATTTTTCCAATTTCTTAACTAGCCTAATGTAAAAATATAAAATTATCTAATTACCCCAATGGCCTAATGAACTAATGGATTAATGGAATAATGTCCAATTAGAAAATTATCCTAATAACTTAATAGACTAATGGACAATTGGTTATTTGCAATAATGGTGTAATGGATAATTGGAAAATTGAATAAATAGCCTATTGACCTATTATCCAATTTTTCTAATGGACTAATGGGCAATTGGAAAATTGACTTAATGTCCTAATGGCCTAATGGATAATTGTCCTAATGGACTAATAGAAAATTGGATAATTGGCCTAATGGAATAATGGCCTAATGGACTAATGGACTAATGGCCTAATGGACTAATAGACTAATGACCAATTGGTCAATTGGACTAATTGCATAATGACCTAATGGCCTAATTTCCAAATGATATATTGGCCTAATGTCCAATTGGACAATTGACATAATGACCTAATGGCTAATTGGAAAATTGGAATAATGGCCTAATGGCCCAATGGCCTAACGACCTAATGGCCAATTGGACTAAGGGCATAATGGAATAATGAAATAATGGAAAATTGGATAATTGGACTAATGTATTCATGTCCAACTAGCCTAATGTTCTAATGTCCTAATGGTCAATTGGCCTAATGGATTAATGGACAATCGACCTAATGTCCTAATTATCACGAACCGTCCTCGGGGCCCGTGCCGTGACTACCCCAAGCTTGCATTCCATAGGCCAGGGGCTGGCTACTAGAACCAAAGGCGTAAATCCCGATAAAAAGAGAAGGCATTACCTTTATATAAGTAAGCATACACAACAAAGTACGCAAGTGAAGAAATAACTAAGTAAAACTGAGTACAAAAGTAAGTGCTGAAAAGTAAATGGTCCAGTATACAAACCCAACTGAAAGTACAGTACAACTGAGAAAGAAAGTACAACAGCAGTAAAGTAAAGTGGAAACCACTGAGTCGTCCTCCAGATATCCCACCTGAAGGGTGGGTACATACGGTCTCCTCAGCTCCCCGGGTCTGGTCGTCCCCTCTGTGTACATCTCGTTTAGTGGTCCACCTCCGGGTACCATCCATCTCTACAAGCCTCCACCTCGATCAGTGCTATCTGTCGTCTGCATCCAACACAATGTAGTGCTGGCATAGCCCATGTAGGGGTGAGTATACGATACTTAGTAGGGCCCCCGAGTCCCCCAAAGGTCTCCCAGAATCCACGAAGGATAAACCACAAATGAAATATAAAAACACGAAGTATCAACCAACTCTACTTAGGTATATGCCCATAAATATTCCTAAGTCATCAATCTCACTTCGACTTCAACTACCGAGCCCAAGCACAATCCAGTCCACACAGGAAAGAAGTCAATCATACCAATGATAATGATTGAAAGACAAGACTCATATCACACAAGTATACTACTCACAAAGAGGGGTGGAGATGATTATATGTATCCTATGAATCATCTCCTCTACCGAACCCACATAGGATCAAAGTACAGAAGTCGTCGCTGCCGAACCCACATAGGATCCAAGTACAGTAACCATCGCTGCCGAAGCCACGTAGGATCCAAGTACAGTCGTCATCACTGCCGAACCCACAGAAGATCCAAGTATAGTCGTCCTCACTTCAAAACCCACATAGGATCCAAGTATATTTGTCTTTGTCATTGAACCCACGGAGGATCCCAGCACGGTAGTCGTCGCAGTCGCAGCCAGCTCTAGAGTTCCCGCACACAGCGTACTCAATTCCAGGAGGGTCTGCTCATTGAGTAAAGGGGTCGATACATCAACTATCACGAACTCTATATTTGATGTATCAAGAAGTTCTATATTGTCAAAAAGAACTCAACGCGATAGACGGCGCGTCAATCGGACGCCCAGTCTGAGAGATATTGGCCTTTTTGTTCTAGGGGCCTGATTGGAAATATGCTCGTTCCAAACCCAGACGTTTACCAAATTTTTCCAAAACTCACTTAGATTATCTCAAAAGGACTGCCTCGTCGATAAGGTCCCAGTGCTGCAGACGGCGCGTCGATCGGACGTGCGGTCTTTAAGTTATTCACGTTTAAGTGAATAACGGGCCCGACCCGATAAGCCCAGTGGGCTGGCGGGTCGGGTCACCCAGTTTTGGAGGGTCCATCCCGGTAGGGGTGTCAGACCGGGATGAATGTTCGCGTGGTCTGGCTTGAGGGGCGAGGCCCGACCTGAAGAGAGCACGACCCGACCCGAAGTGCTGCAGCCCGGTGCGGCCCGACCCGACGCGGCCCGGCCCGGCGCAGCGCGGCGCGGCGCGGCCCGGCTCGGCGCGACCCGGCACGGCGCGACCCGGATTGGACCAGATTGGCCCGGCGTGGCCTGGACTGGCATGGCTTGGCCCGACCCAGCGTATTGTGGGCTGGCTCGGCCTGGCCCGACGCGGCCCAGCCAGGCTCGGCCCGGCCCGGCGCGGCTCGGCTCAGCGCGCGGCCCGGTGGGGCGCGCGGACTGGCTGGCTTGGCCAGCTGGCCAAGCGGTCCGAGGGGGTGCGGCCCCCCAACTGTCTGACCCGACGACGCCTTATGGCACCGCCCTCCCAATCCGGCCATCTAGGCTGACCAGCCTTCTGGCGCAAGTGGCCCGCATGGGCAGACTGCGGGTTCTTCAGCGCGGCGCCCTCCTGGCGCCGCGACCTTGCTCCACCCGGCCGGCCGACGGGCCGGCCGGTCCTTTCACCGAAGCAGCCTGCAATGCAGGCCGCGGTTCCTCTTGCACAGCCAGCGCGACGACGCCGACTTCCTCCTCCACGGCCTGCGCTGGCCGCGGCTCCGTGTCCCCGACACGACGTGACAACACCGTGCTTCCTCCGCTGCGGCCTGCTTGGCCCCCAATGTTCTTTGTGTGTGTGATGGCGGCCCTTGTGCCGCCGGTCTCTTCCGTGTTCCACCTCCAATCGTCAATTCCATATAATTAAAAAAGATCAAATTTAGGGTCATCGGTCCGTGTTCGTTCAGCCCACGCCCTCCGCGTTAAGCGATAGCAATAGGCCAAGAAAAGTCAAGTTTATACAACGACGAACCAAGGCACAACTTTAATCCATTAAAATTGAACTTAATTCCCTACCTCGATAATTTACGTCGCACGTCGGGCATTGCAGAAGACGGCGTTGCGAGGAAAGGATTCGTAGGCGACGTCGTAGTGCGTCCGAGGAGGAAGCGACGTCTCCTCACTTGTCGTGGAGAAGAGAATGGTTGGTGCGTCTTCGTTCTTCGTGGAACCGGAATTCTTTGTTGAAGAAGTCACCATTCTTCATTGGAGAATAAAACTATCTTCTTAAGATCTCTCTCTCCTTAACACAATGAAATCCCTTCCAAAATAAAATTATAAGCTACCCTCATTATTTTATTAACAAAGGACATTTAAAATTCAAACATTCAAACACTTAATTAATTAAATAAAGAGGTTCCATTCATTAATTAAGGTATGTTGGCAAGAGTTAAAGAGATGGACAGGGAGAGGAAAGGTCCTCATAAATTAAAGGAGTTGTCAAGAATTAACGGAGTGAGGGAGGTGGAGGGTTTGGCAATTAAAGGGGTGTTGCCAATTTATTGAAGGGGGTTTAAGGAGTATAGGGGAAAATGAAAGGTTGGGGCTCATGTGGGACCCACCTCTCAAACATCCACACTTGGGTAGTTAGGTGGTTGTGTTTCCCACCCTTAACTCCCCTTTTTAGGATATAAATACCTCATATATAAATAAATTTATACACACCTATTTTATTTATTTTAAGATAATTCCCCAATTATTAACTTTCAACCCGCATAAAACGCAACTATGGTGAAGGTCCCCTTAAGCGAATACCGCCACTGTGAGTTCATCGGTGCCCTCAGATTTTGATTCCGAGCACCGGTTCAAAAGATAGAAAAACCCCCTCGTTCGTTTACTGAACGTATCCGAGCTAAACTTCAGAAATTGATTTCGGGCACACCGAGCCTCGGAATCTGGTGCTGTCAGAAGCCACAAACTCGTAAAATTCCAAAGTATTTAAGAAAAAAATTTCCTTGAAATTTTGAGGTCTTTAAACTAATGGTTTAATGGTAATTTAGCCTAAATATCAATTAGAAAATTAGCCTAATGAGCGAATAACCAATTTTCCTAATGGCCTATTGGCTAATTGTTTAATTGGCCTAATGGACTAATGTAAAATTGGCCAGTTGGACTAATGGAATATGATAAATTATACCAAATGGCCTAATGGAAAAATTACCTAATGAAAAATATACTAAATGGACAATCAACCTAATGGTCAAAAGGATTAATGCCCAGTTGGCCTAACGAAATAACAACCAATTGGGATATTGGCCTAATGGCCTAATAGTAATTTTTCCAATTGGACTAATGGCCTAATATATAAATGGACAATTATCCTAATGGCCTAAAAACCAATTGGCCAAATGTCCAAATGGACAATTTGTCTAATGGCCTAGTGGCATAATGGTATAATGGCCAATTATCCTAATGGACTAATGTCCAATTATCATATTGGCCTAATGTCCTAATATCAAATTGACCTAATGGCCTAATTGAAAATTGACATAATGTCCTTATGGCATGATGGCCTAATGGTATAATGGACTAATGACCTAATGGTCTAATGGACTAATGGACAATTAGCCAATTAGATTAATGGAATAATGTCCAATTGGACTAATGGCCTAATGGTTATATGGAAAATTTTATTAATGGGTAATGGACTAATAGAGAATTGGTAAATTGGACTAATGGACCAATGGCCTAAGGAACAATTTTCTTAAAGGCCTGATGGCCAATTTACCTAATGGCCTAATAACCTAATGGAAAATTGGCCAGTTGGACTAATGTCCTAATGGACTAATAGCCAATCGAACTATTGTTTAATTGGAAAATTATTCTAATTTTATTATGGACTAATGGATAACTGGACAACTAGTAAATTGGAAAATTAGCCTAATGGAATAATATCCTAATGACCAATTGGACTAATGGCCCTATTGGCCTAAATTTAAAGATTATGAGTTCTTCAGAAATACATAATTTGAATTATTAAAATTAGGGGCCTTATTTTGATATTATTGAAACCACATCAAAATATTTTTGACTATTTATTTTATCAAGGATTAAATATTTTTGACTATGTGAAATATAGAATATCTAAACAGTTTACATAATAAATTGAAATATAAAATTATTATATTTAATAAAACTGTCATATATGTAATGAAAAATAAATATAATGAATAATATAAAGGATTTAATATTATTAAATGAATATAAAGAATTCATATTAAAGATTATGTAATGTCTATAATGAATAAAGAGTTTACGATTAGCTTTTATTTATGATTTTTTCATTAATATTTATCGCATGTTTAAATTTATGAATTGTTCATTAATTTAAATGTTATTATATTTTATTATTATTCACGATTATAAAATGTATATATTGTGAAAATGTGTATACTTTAAATTTGTAAAACTTATTCAAGAGATTATCATACATGTAACTAATTAGTTACTCACCAAGTATAATAATTGATTTTATTTCCATCTACCTTGACTTTAGTTTATAATTAATGTACCTTTATTAAATTTCATTGTTGAATATTTTTTTATACATATTAGGTGTTAGAGTTATGATGAATTAGAATATCTCATGAATTATGTATCCCTAGGTAAATGGAATTTATGTTGAACTTCTCACTAGTATTAAATTTCTATTTAAATGTTTATTTATATGCTTATTCATTTTTTGTATTTCTTCAAAAACTATAATTTTAATTCATTATACATTTTTCAATTTCATATTATTCTATAATTTTATATTATTCTATTCAATTTCATTTTCAGAAAGAAGTGTTGGGAATTAAGATTCGTGTTCCTAAAGAAAATTATTTAGCTTGAGTAGAATGAAAAAGGATCGAAGTGTTGTGAATGCACAAACCCAATAATTGATTGTATGTTTTTTTATTTATATTTTAAATATTTATATTAAATTTATAATTAAATATATTTTTTATATTTTCAATAGTCTACCCTAGAGGCCCTCGAGGAAAAAGAATAATAAATGTTTATGCCAAATGTTCATTTGAGTCAAGTATTAGGTGAGGAGAACCATGACAAAGTTCGACGTCGACCTGAGAAAAACAACAATCCCACTAGGTATTAGTCTTAATTGGGATCCTCTCAAATCTATTAGACAAATGAGATACAAATAACATGTGCAGAATTAGTTAAGGAAAAAATTGCTTTATGGGAGCTTGAAAGAAGTAAATTGATCATTGAACACTTCCTGAAAGCTATATCAGTTCTAATTCAATCACCTCCCCTAGAGGATTATACTAATGTTGATTCATATATGAAATCAATGAAATATTTAAATGATTACTTGAGTGATGCTAATGTGGGTATTAGTATTGGTCAAATTGATGGTTTTGGTAATGATGATGATTATGATGATGATACTGCTACTCCAGATGATGTTTTTGGTGATGAGGATTTTGCTGATGGTGATGAGGATAAGGATATTGGAGATGCATGAGATATTTATCCACTATATTTTTGACTTAGTAGTAAAGATACATGTAGATGTTGTTTAATGACTTGAATTGATTGGTTTTATGGATTTATATATGTTACAGTATTGTAAATGATTTTATAAACATTACAAGCAGTTGGTTTAGTGCTAAATATATAATATTTGTATTAAATTGAATGTGAAATGTGGTTTTTATTTTATTTATATGTTCATGGGTTGGAAGAGATTATGATGCCTCCAAATAGGGATAACTAATAATACCCAAAATTCAATGAACTATGGGTATATGTTTTATTCTTGGGAAATCTATATCCATGGTTTGTTGAACCGTGGATATAGATATATACCCACAATTTTGGTTAAATTTTGTGTATGATAAGATCTCAAAGGCTATACCCATATTTTCTATATAAAACATGGGTATAGGTATATACTAATGGATCCATCATCCACGGTTATAAAAACCAAGGGTATAGCCTATACTGATTGTTTTAGGGTCTATACCCATGGTTTTAAACTGTGGATATAGGGTATTTTTCTAGTAGTGTAAAATCATTATTTTAAACTCTTGAGTACATAATGAGAGGAGAATGAAAGTAAGACATGTATTATATTTAAATAATCATAGTAGAATAAAATTCATGATTTTATTTATATATTAATCATAATATTTCATTATTGGAAGAATAATCACAAACAATCCTGATAAACGATGAGATTATAACATAAAACTCTTACCACTTTGGTAACTTTGAATCACAATACCAATGAAATAATAACATTATATTTAACATATAATATCATTAAAATAAGTAAATTAATGATATAACATGTCAAAGGGGTAGTATAGACACCTCATTGAAGAATATAGGCTCATAACATAACTTAGGTCTCTAAGAAGGCAATTTGAGACAAAAATCCCTTACTGTGTTGGTAAATTTTGAATTGTAAACCTCAAAAAAAGAGTGATCCTAAAATGGATATGTAAAAACCAATATTTTTAAGGAAAATAACCCTAAAATAAATTCATGGGTAGTATATATGAATATAAAAGAAACATATGATTAATATGACTTGTGTTTCAAAGAAGTAAAAAGTGAGACAAAAATCCCTTACCTTAAGTCTCGACTTCCATCATACATGTTTAATACCCATATATAATGAATATTTTTTTATAATTATATCAAAGAACCATAATTATATATATCATACCATATATTAATTTCTTAGGGCCTTGTATTATCCATTTATTACGAATTCCACGTTAAAGTCTCATTTCCAGCAATAATTGCTTTGTTTGTAATGCATGTTTTGATTTTTTATTTTTGGTATTATTAATTTGATCATGGATCCATAATATATACAATTTTAACCATGAAATAAATATATTATATATAAATTTTTTATCTATTTATATAAGGCTATAAAATTTTGAGATAGAAAATGAAATACACTATTTATAGAGATGGTAGGCTGTACGTATGCATGAATGTTATTTCCATTTTCTTAATGGGTTAAAAGAAAAAAAGTTAAGTATTATATTACCATCATAGAATCATTTTAATTTCATATTTATTTAATATTATCATTGAAACCATCCTTATTACCTTCCATGTAAAGCGTGAATGAATCACATCGCTTCATGAGACGGTAGTTTACCACACACACGAGTGGCGTTGTTGTATTCCCACAGAATGGAAGGTAAGAAGGAACACATGAAATAATGATTTCAGAATAATAATAATATCATAAATATAATATATAAATAATAAATCCAAAAGTATATCCAACTATGATAGGTTGTTAGGGAAAATGGATAACATCAGTTCGTAAGGTGGTAGTCCACTGTACACATGAATGATGATTTCGTAACCCATTTGATGGAAGTGGAGACATATATAGGACATTAAATTAACATAAAAAATATCATCATATGTAATATACTTATTTTTTTTATTGTCATGGTTTAATAAAAATTTAAAGAGGTGTAGGATGAAATAAAATAAAATGCTTGATTAGGGATGTTACCTCTTCTTCAGACAACTTCTTTTGGTTTGATCCAAAATGAATATTATGTTAGATTTATTAACAAACTAAGGATTATAGGACGAGATGATGGAATTATTTAAGTTAATTTTGTATTTATTGTTAAAACCAATGGGTTTTTAAAGTATCAAGAGGATAGGAGAGGGGGTGGCATTCTATAAGTGAGGCAAGTGGAACACTTTTAATTTTTGAAATGGAAAATGTGTACCCACGTTTTCCACATTAAAAAATGATAAAAATGATAAATTGTATAAAATATGAGATATAAGGTATAAATATGTCCATTATATGGGTTTTGGATAAGTTATGGGTAATTTTAACCCTTATCATTTTAGTTTAACCCCAAATAAAACCATTTTTACCATGACCGTGGTAAATAATTTTTACTATTTTACTATTCACTATGGAAAAAAATTAAGATGAACTTATTAGATAATATAAATTATCATGATTATAAATATGGAATCCATTTTTTTCAAATTCCATTCACTGAAGTGGAAAATTTTAATTTAAAATTAATCTCGTAGACATGATGAGGAAGCTGGTTTTCCAAGAGACAAATATTCAAAAGTGTAAAAAGATTTTCTATCAAAATTAAAAATGAGAATGATTCCAATGATATAAATTTCATTAATAGAAATATCATTTAACTATTTTTACCTTTAAAATATTCTAAAATCAGTTTGGAAGTTTTTAAATTCCTTAAAGGAAATGAAAATTCTTAATAAAAAACCAGTATTTTTCACTATTCATAAAAAAAGTACCTTCCCAGAAAATTATAACAAAACACACTAAGATAATTTTGACATGTTGATTTCAGAAAATAACTTTATTTTTTAATTTTTTTTCTAAAATTTTCAGAATTTAGTTTTAAAATAAATCTGTAAAAGGTGAAAAATTGGTTTAAAAAAATACATTTTTATGTGTAAAATTGGATTTATTCTTATCTCTTTTCTACAAAACACATATGACTAATGTAAAAAATTTGATTTAATATATAATATATAAATTTCATTAATGTCATTCACCAATAGTTTTTTTAATTTATTGAGGTAAAACGTGTTTTTTCATAAAAAATGTTTTTCAAAAAAAGATTTTCATTATTTTCAAATAGGTTTTATTTTCATTTACAATTAATTGGTCACCAAAGGATTAATTTTATATAAATGTGTAAACCATATATATTTATAATTTAGTTAATCCTATAAATACCATTTTTTCCAATATCTTTATGATAATTATCATATTAAATAATAATATTTTAATAGTGTTTCACATTTCATTTAAACATAGTGTTTCCTGTAACACAAGATAAACATGGTGTTTCATGTAATGAAAGTTAAATTTTTTTGTTTGTAATGAAAAAAATAAAAAATATTAAATTTATTTGAAAAGAATATTTCACAAAATCTTAGTGTGTTACATTTTACCCCCCTTAAAATGAATTTCACCCTCAAAATTCATCACTTTTGTACCAACAAATGAGGATACTTATACCTCATTACATCCTCAGGTTCCCACATAGATTACTAAAGTTGTTGGTTTCACCACAAAACATTAACTAGTTGAGTGGTCTTTTTTCATAGCACTTTCTTTGTATGATCCAAAATCTCAACTAATTTTTCATTATAAGAAAGATTGTGCTCTAGCGGTACGACCTTTGAGTTTAGTACATGTGAAAGATCAGATGGGTACTTCCTCAATAAAGGTATATAGAACACATCATGAACTAGATAGAAATTTTGTGGAAGCACCAACTGATAGACAGACATCATTATACAATCAAGAATTTGAAAGGGACTGATATATTTAGGGAATTTTCCCATTATTTATTCAATAAATAAATTCATAGAAAAAACTTATCCCCAAATTCAAATTCTATATCACATCGATGATTATCAGTATAACCAAATTTTCAACTTTGTATTTCCTTTAAATATTATTGAATAGCTCTAACCTTCTCTTTTATCTCAATAGCTAGATGTGGTCCCAATAGATTTATTTCTATAACTTCATTATAGTACGGTGGAGTTCTAAAATTATTTCCATAAATGGATCTATAATGAAAAAAATGAATTATTGAGTGAAATATTTTGTCATATGAAAGTTAAAATAGAGGAAGGTGTTGATCCCCACCACCTTTGAAATCCCTAAAACCTCTTGGTGTTGAATTATTCTCTCAAACTGACCATCTGTCTAAGGATGATACACAGTACTGAAACTGAACTCCATATCAAGAGATTATTGAATACATCACCTAAAAAGTAAGGCAAACTCAATATTTTAATAAAATAAAATTTAATGTGGTACTCCATGAAAACTCAGCACTTTTTTATGTATATTCTAGAAAGCAGATCCAAAGAGAAATCTTATCTGATAGCAATGAAGTGTGAAAACTTGATATGGTGATCGACTAAAACCCATAATTATCTCAACATCAAAGATAATATAAACCCTAAAGGTTTCCAACAAATTTACTAATATGTCCACAAAGTTTAAATGAATTCCTCCTCAAATAAACTTTTCACAATATAAAAAACCAAAGGGTTTCATTGCGATAAATGTCTCTTAAAATTTCATAAATCTTGATAAAATCCCATAACATAAATCCTATAAAGGGGTTACAATGACTCTGAACTTTATTATCAACCTTAAAATTATAAACCCATGATGGTATTCATAAATCTTAAGTTAATATTACATGAATACATATATGATTCCAATAGATAATTCACACTTTATTCCTTAAATAAGCTCTTATATTATACAAAAACAATTCCATTGGAAACACGAGTTCAACCATGTACTGAAAAAATATTAAATGTGATTTAATTATTTCATAATCCATATATAGGGATAAAATCACATTAAATTTCACTAAAGGATGAACAATAATATTTTTACACGGCCCATTCATAAAAAATCTAACATTAAATTCCCAACTAATGATGGTAGTATAACTATGTCATAATTATCTAGAGTCACTTTGTCCATTATTATTTCATAAGTTTTCCCTTTTCTTTTCCTTCATAGGTTGTTGTGGATTATCATCCACATTAAACCTTGTATTATGGCATTGATTCTCATAATTCATATACTCCTTTCACTTTAAACACTGGAGTGTGGGTGGTGTATCCTATGTAGATTTATCTCTATTTTCATCAATAACTAAATTATTCCCATCACTTCATCATTTATTTGATTGATGAAATTAATTTACAAACTTGAAACATTTAACAGTCCATTTAAGAAATTTTCCTCTGTGTTTCCTTCCACACATCGCACATAAATGAAATCTCATATTCTTTTCTCCACGGCATTTTGAGTTTCCCTTGAATTCCATATTTCTTTTTTTATCAAAACTTGGCGATTAATGGGTAACTACAATCTCCATTTCCACCTTGATATCACAACAAAAAATTTATTCATACCTATAAAAGTCCCTTATGGATAACACACTTCAGAGACATGGTTTTAGGCCACTAAATAATCGATCAACCTTACTTTCATGATGGATGATAATACTATAAGTCTACCTCAAACTTCTTGTAAAATTTTCCTCATATGTACTAACATATTCATCATCCGTTTTATCACAAGTAATTCCTTTTCCATTTTCATATGAAAAATACAAGGTAAGTACTTATTAAAAAAAATATATTAATTTCATCTCACTCCATGATGTCTAATTCATCTTGTTGAATCAGTTTCCTAATAAGAGTCCATCATTGATCTATTTCTCCTTCCAAAAAATAGAGTACCAAAATGACTTTTTCATGCTCTGAACATCGGTGAAAGGAAAATATCATTTCAATGGTACTGATTCATTTTACATCAACAATTGGATTAGTAGAACTACTAAAAGAATGTGGAGATTTCCTCCTGAATAACTCAATATAATGTTGTTAAATCCTTTTCTTGTTTGAATGTTTAGCAGGATTAATAGCCTAAGAATTTTTTTGATCATAGAAACAAGATTTTTCATTCTAGATCCCATAAAATTTGTTTGATCAGTAGTATAATCATTTCATTATATATTTAATTTATAATTAATATGTGTTCCATCCATTAACTTAAAAAAAATATCATAGTGTAATAAATAGTAATCATAGAGGGGGATCACATAATCATGAAAAATCACTTATATGATTTTTGAATCATGACACATACATTTCAATATATAAAACCTTAGGACTAAACTAATTCATCATTAACATTATTCAAAACCATTAGGATGGTTTATAAAGCGTTTCTAAGTTTCCTAATAATATCCCCTTGGAATGTCATACTTGGTGTGCAGCAAGGGCCATTTTCATAAACCGAGTGATGATCGAGTCAATCTCAATACACCCTTTTATGAGTCATTACCCCTAGGTACCTTTGTTATAGATCTAGATCCACTTTTAGTGTCATGAACCATCCCAGTGGGGCCCATTCCGTGACTCCCCATGCTTTCCTCCAATTGGCCAGGGGCTGGTGACTAGCACCGAGTAGGCATATTACTACATGAGAGGCATTGCCTAATAACCTGTACACACACACACATCTCCAAGCCCATAAATTCTGAAATGTAAAAACCACTAAGGAACAAAAATTCATGCATACCACTAAACACAACCAACAGAGTACAATGGAAAGTAAAGTACTGAAAGTAAACTGGGCCAGAATATAAGCCCACCAGAAACAAGAGTCTGAAAAACTGAAAAGTCCAACTTGAAAACACAAAAAGGTATCGGGACTGCTGATCATATCCAAAGGAATGACTAGGCCTTTAGGGAACTCAGAAAGATCAGTCCTGTCCTGGTCCTCCCTAGACTCTGTCAAAAGGATGCTCGTCTGCACAAGACATGACATGTGTGGTCAAAGCCCGTGCAGGGGTGAGTATAACAATACTCAATAGAGGGCCCCGAAAAACACAAAGCAAGTGCACAAAGGAAAGACACAATCATCTCTACACAATATATGTCTACTGAACATATAATAGGATATCAAAATCCATATATAATCAAAACCTATACCCAGATTCTAGAGAAAACTCACACAACCACATACCTT
The DNA here is from genome assembly GCA_963277665.1 of Viscum album. Lineage (NCBI taxonomy): Eukaryota > Viridiplantae > Streptophyta > Magnoliopsida > Santalales > Viscaceae > Viscum > Viscum album. The sequence continues at coordinate 609,975,417 of OY728127.1, forward strand.
CACTAGGGATTTAGTTTGAATATTTCCACAAAGTACTCATTCCAGGAGAACACACTCCACAAGTCTGGTAGCTCTGATGACATCCATCTGAGAAGTACTGTTCGTCGGGAAATATCACGAGAGGTAGTTACACTCATTACGGGAGACACACTCCTGAGTGGTAAGATCATGATAGATAGAAGCACTCATTATGGGAGAAAAACTCTTGAGTGGGAAAGATCGTGATACACAGATGAGGATCAGTGCCAGGGACATGGAGGATACCACGACTCATCCAGATTCACCAGCTTGGTGATTCACCAGCTAGGTAGAGGATCAAATCCCAGTGAGTTAGTCACATCGATGCCTGACTCTACCTAGGGTCAGGAATGGATAGAGGATCTCTCTCCAGGCCACTCAGAGGGATGCCAACTCTATCGCAGAAAGTCCTGCTGAAGGGATCATACTTCTGTAGAAATAAATGATGCCTGAACTTCATGGGAATGAGAAAAAGGGGAACTAACATAAAAAAAATATGTCCAAGGTATGGAAAACAAGAGAACCGTGCCATTTTTTATAAAATACACGGCATGCAGAAAATTTACACTCCGTGTTGTCTGTCCTTGAGTACTGCCCGTGCACAACAACCCGTTTTGTAAGGTTAGCCATGTAGAAAAGTGAGTACACGACATGTAGTATTTGTACATGCCATGTTCGAGTGATTGTGATCGGCTCCATGTACGCTGGCTGTGTGCCCGTACATGGTCCTTGACCCGTGTAATCCAACCCATGTAATCAGTACATGGGGTGACCCACGTTACTAGCCTCGCCTGGCCGTGTAATGGAGTACATGCCATGTACTTCTTCCTGTGTTCATAATCCTTCCAAAATACACGCCGAGCTTCAGGGAAAGTCTAACATGCCATGTGACCAAGATCACACACCGTGTTATTCCTATCTGACCCCCAAAACCCTATCCGCCGCTGCCGGTACTACAGAGCGTGTTCTTCTGAGATACAGGCCTTGTATTCTAGAAATTTCCAGAAATTCAAACCTCCACCATCGCGCCTTCCGTGATGTCTCGTTAGTCGATCCGACCATCCGATCACCATGAAACTCCCAGGTTTTTGTCACCTCGACACCATGAAGCCGATTCCATTGTTTTCGGACCTCTGATAGGCTCCTAAAATGTGAAATGATTCACCCGTGCAAATAACTCTCAAAGAACGGCCCTTTCCGATCCGGTCCGATTCTTCGTCCGCTATTTTCATCGCACCTCTGCAAGGTCGTTATAGTGTGGAATCTTCAATTTGGGATCATTGCATCCCAAAAAAGATGTGCAACGATCCGTTATTCTTCATCCCATGAAGAACATGAAGAATGCGTGAAATAAAAAGGGGGAGGAAAATCCAATAAGAAAATCAAGGAATGAACCTCCACCGTCATTCACCATGACATTGACCTGCTCCCATTAGTAGGCTTAAACGGAGCAGAATTAATCAAAAACAATTCAACATGGATCAATTCCCCAAATCATCCCAATAAAACCCTCCCGCAAGAACGTACGAATCTACAGATCAACTTGTTCTTGGTTGGTCCACGTTCACCCTTTAAATCAAAAGCAGAAAATAGAATTTAAATAACAAACCCCTACCTCATGAAGAGCTTGATCGTTGACGAAGTTTCGTGATTCCATCAGCATAGAGATCCTTCAACATTGTTGGGACAACGATTCACAACTTTGATCCGTCGTCGTTCGTTGCTGAGATTTTTCTCCAAAGCACCATGGATTTTCCAGAGTTTCCTCTCAATCCTTACCAACGAGCATCATTCGATTATTCCAATAAAAATGGAAACGTTTTTGGAATTCAAAATATGCTGCAACATTAATGAGTCTAGCTTGTCGTTTCTGAGTCATTATGACATGACATTTATTAAAGAAACAGTTGCCTCGTCGCCGCGCAACAACGATTGTTTCCATAAAACAAACCTTACCATTTATTTTATTTTATTTTACTGAAAACGTTCAAAAAATAACTTTTTACCTCGACCTACTCCAGTTGAGGTTAGACCCATTCTTAGGTAAAGTCATCATCCCAGATGCAACGGTCCCCTCATATTTTTAATCCGAGCATCCATTTGGAAACTGCCACAACCGCACACAAGTGCCCACTCACTTAACTTAAAAAAATTTCGAACCACCATTTCAGGATCACCGGGCCTCAGAATGATGTGTCGTCTCTACGCCTGGTCTCTTAATAATTCCACATAAAATTTAAAAATAATACACGGAAATATACAAGACACTACATTCTCCGCACCTTGGGGCTTTGCATCCACAAAAATCCAAAACAAAGACTACTAAAAAATATGTGGGTACTGGGTACAAATTTGAGCCTCCCTCTCCCACGTGCTCTCCTAAAGATTCTCGTGATTCCAACGAACGCACACCAAGGGAATCGATCGCCCATGAAGGAGCCTCTCCTGCCAAACCTTGATCTCCACCAGGTACTCAACAAAGGTTACTCTATCCTCGATGTCTAGCTGACACCTGTCGATGAAGTGCGGTGGGTCATGCACGTGCCTCCTCAGATACGACACGTAGAAGACATCATGTACCCGATGTAACTATGGCGTTAGAGCTAGGTGATACACCACCTCGCCAACTATGAATAGTATCTGGAAAGGTCTGATGAACCTCAGAGATAGCTTGCCGCCCCAACCAAATCTCCATAGCCCGCGTCGAGGTGAAACCCGAAGAAAGACGTGGTCTCCCCCTTCGAAATCTAGAGGTCTCCGTCGTCTGTCAGCATAAGAATTATTCCATCTCTGTGCAGTCTTCATATTCTCCTAGATGATCTGTAACTTATTGGTGGTAGCTTGCACCAACTCTGGACCCATGAGTGCTGACTCCCCGGGGTTGGTCCAGCAAAGCGGTGACCGATAGGGTCTTCCATAAAAGGCATCGAACGATGCCATACCAATGGTTGAGTGGTAGCTATTATTGTATGCAAACTCCACCAGTGGTAGGTAGTCCTCCCAACTGCAACCAAAGTCCAAGATACATGCTCGTAACATATCATCTAGAACCTGAATGGTCCTCTTCGTCTGACCATCTGTCTGGGGATGAAATGCTGTGCTCAAGCATAGCTGAGTCCCAAAGGCCTTCTGTAATTTAGTCCACAACCGGGATGTGAAACGGGAATCTCAGTCTAAGACTATCATCGAGGAGATTCCATGAATTTTAACTATCTCTTGTACGTAGAGGCGTCCCATGCTCTCTACGGAACTCTGCTCCCTGATAGCTAAATAGTGGGCCGACTTGGTGAGTCGGTCAATGATCACCCAGATGAAATCATGCCCCTTGGGAATTCGTGGTAATACTATCATGGATTCCTTCGATATTCCATCCCACTTCCACTATGGAACTTCCAGGGGTGAGCTAATCCCGCTGGAACCTGGTGCTCAGCCTTCACCTGCTAGCATATGAGGCATTGATAAACAAACTCTACTACTACCTTCTTCATGCCTGACCACCAGAACTATCATCTTAGATCCTGGTACATATTTTCCACTTCAGGATGTACTGCCAAGGGGTATGTATGAAACTCCCTCAGGACCTCCTCCTGCAACGCCACTGGTATAACAGTGCGTCCTCTAAAAATAAGTACGTGCTCCCCACCTTGTGAATACCCATCAGGAGCATGTCCTATGGATAACTGAGCATGTAAAGCCACACAGTCGACATCTCATAGCTGTGCCTCCCTAACCCACTGTAAGTGTGGAGGGGAGACAACCATCAACTGTAGGTAAGCTGTATCCTCTCTATCCATGAAAGATAACTGCAACACAGCTAACTGCTCTATCACCTCACTCAATAGCTACGAGCTCAACCTTCTACTAATAGAATCCGCCAACTTTTTCCCCTTCCCCGAAGTATAGATGATCTCAAAATCATAGTCTTGGAGGAACTCTATCCAATGCCTCTTCCTTAGATTCAGATCCTTCTACGAAAAGATGTACTTGAGGCTCTTGTGGTCAGAGTAGACGATGAACCACTCATCCATAAGGTAGTGTCTCCAAATATTCAATGAGAAGACTACCATAGCCAACTCATGATCATGGGTCACATAGTTCTTCTTATATGGACTAAGATGGCATGAACCATAAGAAATCACTACCTGCCTTTGCATCAGGACACAGCCAAGCCCAGTCCCTGATGCATCGCAGAAAACTATGTACTTGACACCCTCTTCCGACAATCTCAATATCAAGGCGCTCGTCAAACTCTGTCTCAACTGATCGAAAGCCTACATGAACTTCTCCATCCACAAAAAGTGTTTCCCCTTCCTAGTAAAGGCTATCATCGATGCTGATATCCGGGAGAAATTAGGAATGAATCTCCGGTAATATCCTACCAACCCAAGGAAGCTCGGCCCCTCCATCACGCTCTGAGGTGGCTCCTATGATAACACAACCTACACCTTGGCTAAGTCTACAGATACTCCATCTAATAAGATGACATGTCCCAGAAAGTGGACCTCCTAAATCCAGAACCGACACTTTGAGAGCTTCCCATAAATCTGGTGATTTCGAAGTATGTCTAGAACCATATGTAGGTGTCTCGCATGCTCCTCCTCTGACGCTGAGTACACAAGGATTTCGTCGATGAAGACCACTACGAACCGGTCCAAGTACGGCTGGAAGATCCGGTTCATCAGTCCCATGAACACTGCGGGGGCGTTTGTTACTTCGAAAGGCATCACAAATAATTCATAGTGACCGTAGCGACATCTAAAATCCATCTTCGGTATATCCTCATCTCGTACTTGTAACTGGTGATAGCCTGATCGAAGGTCAACCTTTGAGAACCACTGTGACCCTCTCAACTGATCGAAGAGGTCATCGATTCTCAGTAGTGGATACTTATTCTTCACCGTCACCTGGTTTAGGAGTCAGTAATCCATGAACAACCTCAAACTCCCATATGCCTTCTTGGCAAACAAGACTGGGGCCACCCAGGGTGAAACGCTGGGTCTTACGAAACCCTTTCTCTATAAATCCTCCAACTACACCCTCAGCCCATGAATCTCTGTGGGATCCATATGATATGCTGGTGAGGAAATCAGTGCCGTACCAGGGTGTAAGTCGATGCGGAAGTCGATTTACCAGTGGGGAGGTAATCTTGGAACATCTTCGAGAAAGACGTCCTCGTACTCCACCAATACTGCTGGGAACTGAGAGCTCACAACATCCACTGCTCCGAGGGTAAATCGATCCATTTAATGAGTGATCGGCTGCACCCTTATATGAATGATCCCATTATATGCTGACTGGGTCTCCTTTTATTCAACAAAGGAAAATATTGTTCCATCACGGCAGACACACCGCACTCTTCGCCTAAAATAGTCAATATGGGAATGGACCAAAGATAACCAATCCATACCAAGAATGATGAAGTAAGGCCTTAACACTACCCCCAAGAGGTTCCAACAAAAACTCTCTCCTCCAAGGGTAAGATCACACTTTCTGCAAAGGTGTGTGATCGTCGAGTCTCCTCTCGTAGGTGTCTCCAAGCGTAAGGATCGAGTCAACAGTTCTACCGAAATCTCGAGGTTTCACACAAGACATGTGGCGATAAAGGAATGACTGGAACATATGTCTATAAGTATGGAAGATAAGGTAGAGAAGACAAAAATTGTATCTCGAATCATCCCTGGAGTCCCTAGGTCGTACGCCTCGACCGCATGCAGTTGTCCCTGCCCCTGTCCCGCTCTCTGAGCCTGGTGCGGACCTCCTGGGGGTGGTGGTGGAAGTAGATCAAAGCGTCTACCACCACCTGTAGCTCTCCCTGCTTCTCTGCCACATCTGCTTCCTGGAGGGTCTATTTGTACCATTCTCTGCCTATGCCTCGGTGGTCCATCCTCTGCTTCCCTGTCAGCAGCTCGACGGGTCGGACAATCTCTAGCAATATGTCCCCTACCATCGTATGCGTATCATGGATTCTACCTAGGCTAACTGGATCTAGCATGAGAGACCTGGACTGTCGATCCTCTATCCTGTTTCCTCCTATGACGTCTCTCACGTCCTGATCCTTGCATTTGACGTCGACTCCTTGCTGATGAGGTCTCCAGACCTGTCTGCCCGCTGCTGACTGTCACCGGCTGTTTCTGCTCTTCCAAAAAGCTCTTGATCACTAAAGACCGCTTGAGGACTCCAACATAAGTCAGAATTAATAGAGGCATGACACTAGATCAGATGTATCATCATATACCTCGCTTGATGGTCCGATCTCTGAAGTACTAATCTGTGACCATATCCATCGAGTACTGGGTGAGGTTGGTGAAACTCGATGAATAGTCAGCTACCATCGAACTGCCCTGCTAGAGTTGAAGAAGCTCCTTGATGCGTACGGATCTCAGTCTAACTGGAGAGAACTCCTACCTGAAGAGTCGCTCGAACTCTATCCATGAAAGAGTCTCCTCATCGTGAGTCTATGTGGTCAGACTCCACCATCATCCCGCTGAACCCTGAAGAAGGCTTGCCCCTAGGATCACCATCTGGTCTGCTGGTGTCCTCACTAGAAGAAAAACTTTGGTCACCACCTCAAGCCTGTCCTCAACCGCCTGAGGGTTGAGGTTGCCTCGAAACCTGAGGGGATTCTATATATGGAACTCATGGAGCGCACTCAGCCTACGCTCCTTATTAGTCGGTACTGCGGGTACCACGGGATGCTCCACTAGTGGTGGTATAGCAGGTTCACCACCTGGTGGAAATGCCTAGGGAACTGGTCCCTATTTCGAAGCCTCATCATTTAGGGGGTAATCCTCATGATTGTGCTGTGAAATCCTAGCGGGTACGCATCGTAGAGGCATCCTGTAAAGAAAAAAGATGTATCATGAGTATATCTGGATAGCTGACTCAAAGGACATGTAAAACATGACACATTCCTATATGATGCATGTAACCTTCTTTTATTTTCCCGCAACTAGTGTTTTCATGTACCGAGTCGAAAAGAATTTTATTAGAGTCCTGGTGTATGAATACGTCGGGCGCCGCACCAACACTATAGTATCTGTATCGTGATCTTTCCCCACTCAGGAGTGTGTTCTCCCGTAATGTGTGCATCTATCTCTCGCAACCTTTCCGATGAATAATACTTTTCAGGTGAATGTTTTTAGAGCTATCAAACTCATGGAGTGAGTTCTTTCGGACGAGTGCTTTGTGGAATATTCAAACTGGATCCCTAGCGTGGGTATGTGGTTGTGTAACTTATCTTTAGACTACAGGTCTGAGTTATGAGTATATTTGGTTGCCCTGGGTATATGTATGGGCATATACCTGGTGTGAGCTGTGAGATGAAGATCCCCTTACTCTCTCGTTTGGGTTTCTTTGAATGATCATATCTATTATTGGGTGGAGCTGTACTCTTTTTGTTCAATCTTATTGTACCGCGTTCTCTCTTACCTCTCTCCTCTTCAGTAAGTCTCTTACAGCTCCCTCGAGCCTTCAGGGCATCCTTCTGAGTATTCTTATACTCACCCCTGCTTGGTCTTTGCCCGCATTTTGCATGCCCTTGTAGACGGCGGACAGGATGATCATGACATCAGAGGAGCTTCGGGATACAGTGTTCTTAAACCGCGTGCGGTGGCCATAGCTTGGGATTTAGGAGTGGGAATCTTCTAGCTATTTTACTTTTTCACCTGTTTCTGAGTTGTGACACTTTTCTTGTTGGGTGTTTATTTTTTCCTCTTTCCCTTTCAGATTTACTTTTATTGTACTTGTACTGTTAGAGGTCGATGAATTTTTGTTTGGTTCTCTTTTTATAGTAGTGTGGAACCTTGATTTCTTATTTTTATCTACACTTTTTCATTGATTTAGCTGCGTGTGTGTGTACAGGTTCTTAGGCAAAGGCCTCCCCGAGTTTGTTTTTCCTTCGGCACTAGTCGCCAGCCCCTGGACTATGGAGGCAGGCTTGCGGTAGTTTCGGTTCGAGCCCTGTAGTCTAGAGATAAGTTACAAAACCACATACCCACACTAGGGATCTAGTTTGAAGATTCCACAATGCACTCGTCCGAGAGAAATCACTCCACGAGTATGATAACTCTGATAACGCCTGTCAGAAAAGTATCGTTCATCGACCCACATTATAGCTACCAGGGAGCAGAGTTCCATATAGGGATTGTGATGCCTCTATGTACAGGTGATAGTTTAGCTTCATGGAATCCCCTTGATGATAGTATCATACGGAGATGCCTGTTTCACATATCGGTTGTGGAAGGGATTGCAGGAGGCCTTTGGGACTCAGCTACGCTTGAGCACAACATTTCATCTCCAGACAGATGGTCAGAAGGAGAGGACCATTCAGGTTCTGTAGGATATGTTGCAAGCCTGTATCTTGGACTTTGGTCGCAGTTGGGAGGACCACCTACCAATGGTAGAGTTTGCGTAAAACAATAGCTACCACTCCACCATTGGTATGCATCGTTTAGGGCCTTGTATGAAAGACCCTACCGGTCACCGCTTTGTTGGACCGACCTCGGGGAGTTAGCACTCATGGGTCCAAAGTTGGTGTGAGAAACCACCAAGAAGGTGCAGATCATCCGGGAGCAGATGAAGACTGCATAGAGCCGACAAAAGTCTTATGCTGATAGACTACGGAGACCTATGTAATTTGAATGGGGAGACCATGTCTTTCTTTGGATCTCACCTCAACGAGGTCTACAAAGATTTGGCCGGGGTGGCAAGCTATCTACGAGGTTCATCATACCTTTCCAGATACTGTGTAGAGTTGGTGTGGTGGTGTACCGCCTAACTCTACTTCCATAGTTGCATCAGGTACATGATGTCTTCAATGTGTCACAGCTGAGGAGGTACGTTCATGACCCATCGCATATCATCAACTAGGGCGAGTTGGACATCGAAGATGGAGTGACCTTTGCTGAGTACCCGGTGGAGATCGAGGATCGGCAGGAGAGGAACATTCGTGGGTGATCAACTCCCTTGGTGCGCATTCGTTGGCAGCATGAGAATATTTAGGAGAGCACGTGGGAGCAGGAGGCTCAAATCTGTGCCTATTACCCACATCTTTTTTAGTAGTCCTTGTTTTGGATTTTCGGGGATGCAAAGCCCCAAGGTGGGGAGAATATAGTGTCTCTGATTTTTCTGTGTATTATTTTTAAATATTATATGGAATTATTAAGAGACTAGGCGCAGAGATGAAACATCATTCCGGGGCCTGGTGATCCCGAAATGGTGGTTCAAACTTTTTTTTAAGTTAAGTGAGTCGGCACTTGTGCGCGGTTGTAGCAGTTTCCAAACAGATACCCAAATTAAAAATCTGAGGGGACCATTGCATCCAGGATGATCACTTTACCTTAGAACGGGTCTAAACTCGACCAATGCGGGTTGAGGTAAAAAGTTAATTTTCAGACGCTTTCTGTAAAATAAAATAAAATAAATGGCAAGATTTATTTTATGGAAACATTCACTGTAGTGCGGTGACGAGGTAGCTATTTCTTTAATAAATACCACATCATAATGACTCAGAAATGGCAAACTGGACTCATTAATACCGTGACATATTTTGAATGCCAAACACGTTTCCCTTTTTATTGGGATAATCGAATGATGCTTGTTGGAAAGGATTGAGAGGAAACTCTAGAAAATTCATGGCGCTTTGGAGAAAACTCTCGGCAATGAACAACGATGTATCGAAGCTTCCAATCGCTATGCCAACGAAGTTGAAGGACCTCAAAGATGATGGCAGCATGACCCTTCATCATTGATCGAACTCTTTGTGAGATAGGGGTTTTTTATTTAAATTCTTTTTCCCGCTTTTTATTTAAACTACGAACGCGAATCAACCACGAACAAGTTGATCCGCGGATTCGTACATTCTTATGGGAGGGTTTTATTGGGATGATTCAGGGAATTGATCCATGTTGAATTGTTTTTGTTTGATTCTACTCCATTTAAGCCTACTAATAGAAGCAGGTCAATGCCGTGGCGAATGATGACAGTGGTTCATTCTTCGTTTTGCTTATTGGATTTTTCTCCCCCTTTTTCTTTCGCGTGTTCTTCGCATTCTTCGGGGGGCGATGAACAACGAATTGTTTCCCATCTGTTTTGGAATGCAACGATCCCAAATTGAGGATTTGACACCACAAAGACCACGAAGAGGTGCGACGACAATAGTGGATGTTGAATCAGACCATATCGGAAATGGCCTTTCTTCAAGCGTTCTTCGCACGAGTGAATCGTTGAAAATTTTTAGAGCTGATCGGAGGTTGGAAAACAATAGAATCTTCTTTATAGTGTCGGGGTGACCAAAACCTGGGAGTTTCATGGCGATCGGATGACCGGATTGAAGAATATGGAATCATGGAAGGCGCGAGGGTAGAGGTTCATGTTTCTAGAAATTTCCAGAATACATGGTGTGTTTCTCCGAAGAACACGCTGTGTAGTACCAGCGACTATGGCTAGGATTTTGGGGGTTATAGAGGAATAAAATGACATGTGACCTTGGTCACACGGTGTGTTGGACTTTCCCCAAAGATCGACATGTATTTTGGAAGGTACACAGACATGGGATGAAGTACACGGCATGTACTCCATCACATGGCCAGGCAAGGCCAATAACACGGGTCACCCCATGTACCGATTACATGGGTTGGAGTACACGGGCTGAGGACCGTGTATGGGCACATGTCCAGTGAACATGGAGCGGACCCCAGTCACTCAGACATGGCGTGTACACCGTACTACATGCCGTGTCCTCAATTTTCTACACGACTGGCCTTAAGACACAGACCATTGTACACGGGCAGTACCCGAGGTCAGACAACATGACGTGTAACTTTTCTACTTGCCATGTATTTTTTGGAAAATGATATGGTCCACTTGTTCACTGTATCTTGGGCATCTTTCATTTGGGTTAGTGTCCCTTCTTCTCTTTCCCCTAATGGTCATGCATCATTTCCTTCTACAGGAGTATGATCCTTTCAGCAGGAATTTTTGTGATAGAGTCAACATCCCTCTGAGAGGCTTGGAGCGAGATCCTCTATCCATTCCTGACCCTAGGTAGAGTGAGGCATCGATGTGACCAACACTACCGGGCGTTGATCCTCTACCTAGCTAGTGAATCACCTAGCTGGTGAATATGGATGAGTCGCTAATAAAGATCATATTTTCATATATTTTATACTGAAAATAATTTTTTATAATCCCACCATAGTTTTATTTAATAGGCAATTGTTACATATTTAGGTTTTTGTGTTATTTTGAACCTAAATGCAAAAACGTCCTAATTATGGATTTTTTACATATTTTTATCACAGGGGTATATTGTTCATTTATCATAAAATATATTTCCAAATTCTGTGATTATATTTTTTTTGGAACCCTTATTTTATTTCCATCATATTTGTCTTCATGACCAGGGTCAGATTCATGTATCTTGAGGCCCAAAAAAATCAATGAAGTTGACAATTTTTCCAGGCGGACTGTGTGGACCCCGCCTCAGTAGCGGAAACATAAATCAGCCTAAACACCTCCAAATGATGAGATTATACTTGGATATGGATGATGACTCCAATTATAGTTCACACAATTAATTTCATGCCATTTATAATCAATTATGGTGGCCATTTAATGACATAAATTTGAAGGAAGCTGCCTGGAAGCTGCCTCCAAAAAAGGAAACCGCCAATATTAAATTCATAAACCCTTCTAGGTGTGTCCAATGAAGATGAAATTTGGGTAAAAACGGAGGATAAATTATGGAACAACATTTATGAAGACACCTATTACATATTCAGTCATTTAAGGGCATATCCACGCGGAAACTTTCGAATTAAATGTCTTGTGTGTGAATTCGTCACCCCTTCTCCCTATAAATATGTGTCCCTTATCCCAATTTATGATATAGCTATTCCAGGGGGCTAAGGTGGAGCTTTGTTTATGTAATTTTTATTCATATTGTTAATATACATTAGTTTATTATTCTTCTTCATACCTCATTCTTCCATTTTTACTTTTATGTGTTTGTCCCACCGTATTCTCTTCTAACTCCATGAGAATGGGGAACTAGCCTCGATGTTTGTTCATGGGGGAGAATGATGGTTGATTGAGTTTCATTGTACTTAAATTTTAATCTCTTTATTTAATTATGAGGATTTGGGTGGTGGTTAAATTGATTATGGTGTGTGATTGCCCCATTTTATCTACCACTGAGTTCCTTTTCTCATTCAACATTTATCCTTCCCTTCACTATCTAAGTCATGAATACGATGGAGTATGGATTGGGTAGTGATGGTCGGCAAAGAGATCTCCTAGCCAAAATTAGGAAGATTATTTCCCCTCATTTAGTGATCTTGGTGTTGTGGTAATAACATTTTGAATGAGAGGGTGTAGTGTGATAGATCTGATCACTACATTGAATTGATATTGAGAATATTTTAATAAACAGAGATATCAACCATTAGGATTCCCCAAGAACAAATGCCTTACTTCTTTCTTTTTAACATCACCTTTTTCACATTTCATATATATATATATTCATATTTTATGCATCTTTAAAACTCATATTTCTATTATATATTAGTTATAAAATAAATAGTGACAATAGAATTTCGGTGTTGTGTAAGTTGCTTCCTCGAGACCGACCATGGGAGTGCACTATATTTCATTCTTAGGTAAATAATATTTTGATTGGGGATCTACGAAAAATTACTGTGCATCAAATTGGAACCATTTCTGGGGAGGTACAACACTTTCACACACCATTTTTCATAAAAAAACACAAAAATCATAAATTTCAAAATGTAATTTTTTTTCATGATGTATTTCAATGGTGATTATTCTGCATGGACTAACGAATATCAGGTGAAACAAGAAGATGAAATTATAAAATATCATATGCAAGAACTTCATGAAGACCTTCAAAAATTGAAGAGAAATTCTAAAATGTTTGATGAATATAATCATTCACTGATGGAGCAAGTCGAACCTGATCTTGAGCCGGAACCTGAACCAAAACGAGTGGTGGAAGAGATTTCACCAATCATTTTTTATGTTAAAGAACCAGAGGAGGGTGAGAATGAGCTACTAAAGGAGTTAATCATATCATCTCATACTCAACCATTGCTCAAGAAAATCCCTGATGTACACATTCAAGCTGATTCACTTATGGGAGATCAACATTTTTTGAAAGAATCTTAGAATCACATTGTTGAAGATAACCTGAAACTTCATCTTCCCATGCTTTATATTGAACAATCAGTACCTTTTGACCTCGCTCTTGCTTTGGAAGATGAATAAGAAGATTCAAATTCTGAGATGGAGTTGTCGATGGTCCTGCCAGAAGAAATAAATTTCCAAGCTAACTTACTTGAAAGGGAAGATTTCTTTATTGATTCGTTATGTTTTAATTTTATTCAAACTGAATTTTTTTCTGACTTCTCCTTTCCTGAAATTTTTGATATAGAAAAAATGGATAAGGCCTTGTATGTTGATGATGAGACCACCAAAGTGGTGGTGATCGAGGAAGAAGAGTCAGAGAATCTAGCGATGGTGCGACTAACTCCTCAACAAAAACTTTCATACCATATGGAGGAGGACACCACAGAAGTTCATAGGGAGCACCCCTATATTCTATTCCCTCCCACTCTGGATCTCAAATTCTATCATTATTCTTTCTTTGTGGTTGGGAAATTTCTTATTTCCTTTGGGGTTCTTTATTCTCGGTGTCTATAGATGGACACCGGGAAAAGTCACATGTGGTGGTTTATCTCAAAGAAACCACACCCACCATCTGATTGGGGATAATCTGCTGCAACTGCGTGACTAGGGGCAGTAAAAACCTAGCATCTTCGTGGGGATCAAACCAAGAAATACACTTTTTCTATTCTAATTTGTATTTATTTTTATTTATTTTTCTTATCTATTTTCATTTATTTCTTGTAGTTTTAATGTGGTAACAGCTAGGAGCTTAACTCAAGGCTGCCACTGAAAAATAAATCAGGTTGTGTCTTTCATTTTCTTTATTTTTTTGCTACCCAATATAAATTCTGTGTGAAATGTTTCTTGACATTATTTGAGATTAAAGGGGGTAGTAAATGGAGTAAGTGTGGGGGAGGGAACCTTTGTAGTTTAGGATTTTCATCTTGTGTTTGTTTTTCAAAAAAAAAATCATGTTTTCATCTTTTTGTGTGTTTTTTTTTCAGTTTTTGGTGTGTTTTTTGAAACTTTTGAGCTGAAATGATTATCATTTTCATTTTTGAAACCCATGACATTGAGTGAATCAATTTCTTCCATGAATCTAAGCTTAAATGAATGCTAAAATGACTTTGTTTCAAGTTAAAATATTTTGGTAATTAAAGAAAAGTACACTAATTTTTGAATCTCATCCCACATTTCACTGTCTATATATTTGAAATCACTTTCCCATGAGGATTTTGAACCATTTTTGTCATATTCTTAACATTCACCTCACTTCTTGAGAGAACCAGACCATGCTTGTTAGAACCAGAATTTGATTTATTCCTTTCAAAACGTGAGGGTTTGGGGTATATGTGATTTAAATGATTGAGGAATTTATTGGGTTTGAAATCCCCCTTATAAAGATAATCCTTTTCAGTCTAGCCTAACTTGAAAATTTAATCCTTTTAGCCCTTAGAATCCATGAAAATACTGTTAGGTTAACCACATTACAAGCCAATTTTCCCTATCCAACCTACTCTTGAAGTGAAATTGCACGATCTAGTTGAGCTTAAGTGTGGGGGAAGCTGTCTTGTGTTGTGCTACCTCATTTTTTGAATCTTTGGGTGGAAAATAAATTGTTGAAGAGATGTGAATGATGCTGAAAAATCATTCTGTTGAAAGTTGTGCCTTTTATGGAGCTTTCATGATAAGATAAGCCATGCCTTTTCTGTTGCTTCCGATGTAAAAAGAAAGCTGTGACTATTTGGAGCATTCAAGAAAAACCATGTTCAAAGAGATTTAAATATTTTCTACTGAAACCCTAAGCTGATTGAATTATGATGGAGCCTATTTTCTACAAATGGGAAGATAAGGAGATCATGTTTGTGTGAAAATTCAAATCTTGCAATTTTGCTTCAAAAAGAGCCAAGCCCTCCTTTTTCGGATTCAAATTTTTTTAACATCTAAATCCTACCAAATGAAAGCCACAGAACAAACCTAAAAAGTCCTCATGAGAAACACATTTCCTTGACTCACATCGAGTGGAGAATTAGGAGTTTTTCAAATCTATGGTGACCCTTGCATTGGTTTGGATGAGAAAAACTTCGTTAAAAATTGATATTTGAGAAATGAGAGAAAATTCATGTGAGGTAGGTGTCTTTTGTGCATGGGATGAGGAATGAAGTGGAAATATAATAAATGATAAAAATGGAGAAATTGAAATAATTTTTTATGAGGCATGATATCTTTTCATTTCATGGTGTGGATTTGGGGGATCTCGTGGCTATGCGTTTTGAATTTGCTTTGATTCTGATGTTTACTTGTCCGGGAGTCCAAGTGCTAAGTGTGGGAGAATTGATAGAGTTAATATTTTACACATTTTTTATTTGTATTTAAAATATTTAAACCCAAAAAATCCATCAATTTAATTTTAATTACATCATTATTGGATTTATGGTATGTTTTGTGTTAAAATTGGAAAGTTTCCTAATTTTGGGAATTTAACAGATTTAATATGTTTTGGTAATTTGACCATATCTTTTACAATATAATCCCAATATATGTGATTACTTTTTTTGTAGGAACCCTGGAGGGTCGGGATAAAACTTTTTCTCCTGAGGTATGATATAATTCGGCCATCAAGGGACCCGAAAAGTCAATTAATGTGGAGAAAGATTTTGGACGACCATGTGAACCCCACATCAGTGAATACATCATAAATCGGTCATAATATCTCCAATTAAGGTGATTCAAATTTTAATGGGCATCCAAGTCAGATATTCATATCTTTTTTGAATATCATGTATATTGAGATTCATTAAGTTAGATATTATATGGGAAACATTTAATGATGATTTTTGGAAATCTCGATGAGAAAAAGTCAACCTCAATAAATATTACATATCTTTCTCTATAACCGTAAAATTAATTTGATATTTTGATGAACTAAAGTAAATTATATTTGGTTAATTCTATAAGAAGAGACCATTGGGTGATTCGAGAAGGAGGGGTGCCAACCAGGAGAAAACTTTTGGAGGACAGAATCGGCAGGACAATTTTTCTTCTTTTCTTTTTCTTTCTTTTCTTATTCATAGTTTTGTAATGCCTTACTCTTCCCCATAAGTATCGATTAACTTTACCATGGTGGGTTAAACATTTTGAGTGATTTTGGAAGGGTAGGTTTTCTATTTTGTAATTCTTGAGTTCATTCACCTTATTGAATAAAAATTCTATCTATTTTCTGCAACGTTGTTTTCAATTTCATATAGCGGTTTTTATTATCAAGTGCGATCGTAATTGATTTCTGATTCCGTTATTGATTTTTTCTTTGGTAAATGATCATTATCTCCCTCCACTTGGTTTTTTTTTATATACAATGAAATAGACCAATGCTTAGTGGTGAAGTACTCCGCGATCGTCAGTACGCGTGGAAGTGGTGGTGAATGTTTTTGATTGCTTTGGATAAACAAGACCTGATCAGGTATTTCCCATGTAAATTGAGGATATTTACATCAAATATCATGCACATGGAGGGAGAGTAGAACAAAATTAGATCTTGGTAAGTAATTATCTCACCATCACCATTCTACCGAAGGAGTGAGAGGAAACGATCACGAAATCTCACTTTAAACAACATAACAGAAGAGGTTAGAATAAAATAAAACAAGGATAGCTTTACAATTAAAAAACTGACCCCGAACTAATCACCCTTCTCATATCATAGTTTTCAAAAATTTCTTTTGTAATTTTGTTTCATTCCATTTTTAATTTTCTTTCCAAAACCAATTAAATCTCATAAACCACCCATTTTTCTCTCTAATTAAGTGACAAACGTAATTGTTGCGCACTCCTATCTAGATACAACTTAGGTTAACCACTTTACTACATTTTAACTTCGGTAATATTTGTTTTTGCAACACCCCATGATAGGTACGTTTCAAAACTTTAGGGAACCTTTGTAGTTTAGGATTTTCATTTTGTGTTTGTTTTTAAAAAAAAAATCATGTTTTCATCTTTTTGTGTGCGTTTTTTAGTTTTTGGTGTCTTTTTTTGAAACTTTTGATTTGAAATGATTATAATTTTCATTTTTGAAACCCATTCCATTGAGTGAACCAATTTATTCCATGAATCTAAGCTTAAATGAATGGTAAAATGACTTTGTTTCAAGTTTAAATCTTTTGGGAATTCAAGGAAAGTACACTAATTTTTGAATGTCATGCCACATTTCACTGTCTATATATTTGAAATCACTTTCCCGTGAGGCTTCTGAACCATTTTTTTCATATTATTTACATTCACCTCACTTCTTGAGAGAACCATACCATGATTTTTAGAACCAAAATTTGATTTATTTCTTTCAAAACTTGAGATTTTGGGGTATATGTGATTTAAATGATTGAGGGATTTATTTGGTTTGAAAGCCCCCTTTTCAAGATAATCCCTTACACCCTGGTCTAACTTGTAAATTTAATCCTTGTAGCCCTTAGAATCCATGAACAACCTGTTAGGTTAACCACATTACAAGACAATTTTCCCTATCCAACCTGATCTTAAAGTGAAATTGCATGTTCTAGTTGAACTTAAGTGTGGGGGAAGCTATCTTGTGTTGTGATACCTCATTTAGTGAATCTTTGGGTGAAAAATAAACTGTTGAAGAGATGTGCGTGCTGCTAAAAAATCATTCTGTTGAAATCTATGCCTTTTCTGGAGCTTTCATGATAAGAGAAGCTGTGCCTTTTCTAGAGCTTCCGATATAAAAAGAAAGCCGTGCCTATCTGAAGATTTCAAGAAAAATCATGTTTGAAGAGATTGAAATATTTTTTGCTGAAACCCTAAGCTGATTGAATGATGATGGAGCATATTTTCTAAAAAGGGGGAGAGAAGGAGACCATGTTTGAGTGAAAATTAGAATTTTTCAATTTTTCTTCAAAAAGAGCCAAGCCATCCTTTTTCGGCCTTAGAATGTTTTTAACATCTAAATCCTACCAACCAAAAGCCACAGAAGAACCCTGAAAAGTACTCATGAGAAACACATGTCCTTGACTCACATCGAATGGAGAAGTAGGAGTTTTTCAAACCTATGGTGACCCTTGTAATGGTTTGGATGAGGAAAACTTTGTTAAAAATTAATATTTGAGAAATGAGATAAAATTCATGTGAGGTAGGTGTCTTGTGTGCATGGGATTAGGAATGAAGTGGTAATATAATAAATGATATAAATGGAGAACTTGAAATAAATTTTTATGAGGCATGATATCTTTTTGTTTCATGTTGTGGATTTGGTGGATCTCATGGCTATGCATTTTTAATTTGCTTTGATTCTGATGTTTACTTGTCAGGGAGTCCAAGTGATAAGTATGGGGGAATTGATAGAGTTAATATTTTACACATTTTTATTTTTATTTCAAATATTTAAACCCCCCAAATCCATAAATTTAAGTTTAATTACATCATTTTTGGATTTATGGTATGTTTTGTGTTAAAATTGGAAAGTTTCCTAATTTTGGGAATTTAACAGATTTAATATGTTTTGGTAATTTGACCATATATTTTACAATATAATCCCAATTTATGTGATTAATTTTTTTGTAGTAACCCTGGAGGGTCGGGCTACAACTTTTTCTTCTAAGGTATGATGTAATTCAGCCATCAAGGGACCCAAAAAAACCAATTGATGTGGAGAAAGATTCTGGACGACCATGTGGACCCCACATCAGTGAATCTATCATAAATCAGTCATAATAGTTCCAATTAAGGTGATTCAAATTATAATGGGTATCCAAGTCATATATTCGTATCTTTGTTGAATATCATGTAGATTGAGATTCATTAAGTCAGATATTGGCTAGGAAACATTGAATGAAGATTTTTGGAAATCTCACTGAGAAAAATTAAACCTCAATAAATATTACATATATTTCTCTATAACCATCCAATTAATTTGTGATTTGGAGGAACTAAAGTAAATTGGATTTGGAGAATTCTATAAGAAGGGACCATTGGGTGATTCGAGAAGGAGGGGTGCCAAATTGAAAATCTTTCCCAACCCGAGAGGTTTCTAAACCTTTTTGAAATCTTCTTACATTTCAATTTTTCTTGAGAGTATTGAGACATGTTGTGTGATCCAGAACTTACTATTTTTCTCTTTTTCCAAGCTGTTAGAGTTTATAGAATGTGTCAAGTATTATTGAGGCATCACTTTCAAATCCCTTTTTGCATCAAACTCTTATTTTGGACTACCTTTTCATCTGACCTTCTTTAATCCCCTAGTAGCCATGAAATAACTTGTTAGGAAGCCACATTACAAGCCATTTATTCCTTCACAACCTGCTCTAGAAGTTAAATGCATGATTATATTTAAACTCAAGTGTGGGGGAGGGAGAAGATGGGCATTGTTTTTCTTTCTTGAAGAATCTGTTTGAGCTGAATTGAAAGTGTTTCCATATTTATTGCTGATTGGGGGGAAGAAATGTCATGACGGGAAGATGGATGGGTGGAACAAAATATCATTACAAAGTTGGGCTGGGTGTTCATCTATATTTGAAGATCAAAAGCCTCCTCTCTTTTCCTCAAAAACCTGATTCTGAAGAGAAATCCAGATCTGAATTCAAGCTGAAACAATGCTACAAATGAGGAAAAGAGGGATGAAAATCATTGATTCTGAAATTATAAGTGTGAAATTCCTGAAAGAAGAGGTTTTTGGAGGTGATTCATTTGTGAACTGATTAAGGAGAAAACCATTCTTGAGAAAAACTGTTTTCATGCATTTACTTCACTTTAGAGATTAACCCTCCCCATTCTTCTTCAGATGTTTTTACATTTTAAACCTACCAAACCTCATCATCAGAACAACCCATGAAAAATAACTCATGATTGACACATTTTTGACTCCGTGAAGTGGATATATTAGGAGGATAGAAAGCCTATGGTGATCACACATGTTCTTAGGAATGAGAAAAACTCCGCATTAAAATATCCTTGAGTGAAGAGAGAAATATTTTTCCAGGGAGGTAGGTATGACATGCATGTAAGGATTAACATGAGATTGAATGTATTCATATGATTTTTTAGGAGTTCTGAAATTATGATCCATGTAGGAGGGATGATATTTTTTCTGATATGATAATTGAGTTGTGTTGTCATTTATGCTTTGAGAAATTTGTTTTTGACCATGGTATAGGATGATTGCCCAGGAGTGAAATGTTTAAGTGTTGGGGAGTGATGAATCTCATATTCTCATATATTTTATACTGAAAATCATTTTTTATAATCCCACCATAGTGTTATTTAATAGTCAATTGTTACATATTTATGTTTTTGTGTTATTTTGAACCTAAATGCAAAAACGACCAAATTGTCGATTTTTGACAGATTTTTATCACATGGGTATTTTGGTCATTTATCATAAAATATATTTCCAAATTCTTTGATTCGATTTTTTTTGGAACCCTTATTTTATTTCCATCATATTTGTCTTTAGGACTAGGGTCAGATTCATGTATCTTGAGGCCCAAACAAATCAATGAAGTTGACAATTTTTCCGGGTGGACTGCGTGGACCCCACCTCAGTAGAGGAAACATAAATTGGCCTAAAAACCTCAAAATGATTGGATTATACTTGGATATGGACGAGGACTCCAATTATCGTTCACACAATTAATTTCATCCATTTTGAATCCATTATGGCGGCCATTGAATGACATATATTTGAAGGAAGCTGCCTCCAAAAAAGGAAATCACCAATATTAAATTCATAACTCCTTCTTAGCACGTCCAATGAAGCTTAAATCTAGGGATAAAATGGACGAGACATTATGGAACAAAATTTATGAATACACCTATTACATATTCGGTCATTGAAGGGAATATCCACGCAGAAACTTTCGTATTAAATGTTTTGTGTGTGAATTCGTCACCCCTTCTCCCAATAAATATATGTCCCTTCTCCCAGTTTATGAAATAGCCATTCCAGGGGGGCTAAGGTGGAGCTTTGTTTCTGTCATTTTTATTCATATTCATAATATACATTAGTTTATTCTTCTTCTTCATACCTCATTCTTCCATTTCTACTTTTATGTGTTTCTCCCACCGTATTCTCTTCTAACTTCATGAGAATGGGGAACTAACCTCGATGTTTGTTCGTGGGGGAGAATTGTGGTTGAGTGAGTTTCACTGTACTTAAATTTTAAACTATTTATTTAATTCTGAGGATTTAGGTGGTGGTTAAATTGATTATGGTGTGTGATTTCCCTATTTTCTTTATCACTGAGTTCTTCTTCTCATTCAAAATTTATCCTTCCCTTTACAATCTAAGTCATGCATACGATGGAGTATGGATTGGGTAGTGATGGTCGGAAAAGAGATCTCCTAGATGACTTTAGGAAGAGTATTTCCCCACATGTAGAGATCTCAGTGTTGGTGTAATAAAACTTTGAATGAGAGGGTGTGGTGTGAAAGATCTTGATCACTATATTGAATTGATATTGAGAATATTTTAATAAACAATGATATCAACCATTAGGATTCCCCAAGAACAAATGTCTTCCTTATTTATTTTTAACATCATTTTGTTCACATTGCATATATATATATATATATTCATATTTTATGAATATTTAAAACTCATATTTATATTATATATTAGTTATAAAATAAATAGTGAAAATAGAATTTTGGTGTTTTGTAAGTTGCCTCCTCGAGACCGACCCTGGGAGTGCACTATATTGCATTCTTAAGTAAATAATCTTTTGATCGGGGATCTGCGAAAAATTCCTACGCATCAGTCACCGTATCCACCATGACCCTGGAAGTGATCCTCATCTATGTATCATGATATTTCCCAATCAGGAGTGTGTCTCTCGTAATTAGTGCTTATATCTATCATGATCTTCCCACTCAGGAGTGCGTGTCCCGTAACAAGTGTAACTACCTCTCATAACGTTTCTTGATGAACAATACTTCTCGAACGGACATCATCAGAGCTACCAGACTCATGGAGTGTGTTCTACCAGAACAAGTACTTCGTGGAAATCTTCAAACTGAATCCCTAGTGGGGGTATGTGGTTGTGTGACTTGTCTCCAAACTCCGGGTCTGGGTTTTGAGTAAATCTGGATTGTGATCTCCTATTATATGTTCAGTAGACATATATTGTGTAGAGATGACTATGCATTTCCATTGTGTACTTCCTTTGTGTTTTTTGGGGTCCTCTACTGACTATTGTTATACTCACCCCTGCATGGGCTTTTCCCGCACATGTCGTGTCTTGTGCAGATGAGCAGCCTTTTGACAGAGTCCAGGGTGGACCAGGATAGGACCGAGCTTTCTAAGTTCCCTACAGACCGATGCATTCCTTCGGCTACAAGCAGTAGTCCCAGTACCTCTTTGTGTTTTTTGGTTGGACTTTGCAGTTTTTCAGACTCTTATTTTTGGTGGGCTTATATTCTGTCCCAGTTTACATTCAGTACTTTACTTTCCGTCGTACTCTATTGGTTGGGTTTAGTTGTATGCATGATTTTTTATTCATTAATGGTTTTTACATTTCAGCATTTGTGGGCTTGGAGATGTGTGCCTGTGTACAGGTTCTTAGGAAATGCCTCCTAAGTAGTAATATGCCTACTCGGTGTTAGTCACCGGCCCCTGGCCTATTGGAGGAGGGCTTGGGAAGTCACGACGTGGGCCCCAGTGACAGCACAAACACCCTTCCTTATCAAGGATGTCAGGTCCTAGCCCACCAGGTGCCACCAGTTTCCCAAAAACATGTGGTCCCCACCTATGGGCCCACCCACGTGCCCAAATGGGTCATCTGAAAAATGACTGTCCCCACAAGCCAACACATGTCCTTTCCAGTGTGCTTTGTCCTCACTCATAAACACCCTGAGAAACATTCTAGAAGGTCTCCCATCCTGATCACTACTCCAGCCCAAGCACGCTTAACTTTGGAGTTCTAATCAGGTAGGCTCTTGAAAAGGAAGGTACACCTTGTTGACATGAGTCATATCATTTAATCATTTAACCCTTTATCATTATGGGGTGTTACAGTCACCCCCTCTTTAGATTACAACATCCTTGTTGTGGGACCTACATCTCAACCCAAGTAGTGCACTGCACTTATGGTTGAGAACCTCCCTCTAATACCACTCTCTGTCATGACCCGTCCCAGTGGGGCCTGTGTTGTGACTCCCCAAACCCACCTCCAATAGGCCAAGGTCTGGTGACTAGCACCGAGTAGGCATATTACTACTTGGGAGGTGGGCTTGGGGAGTCATGGCGTGGGCCCCACTAGGACGAATTGTGATAGGTGGTATCAGAGGAGGAACCTAGCCTTAAGTGCGGTGCACTGCATGGATTGAGTTATAGGGCCCACAATGAGAACATTGTGCTCTAATGGGGGGGGGGGGTGATTATAACACCCCCAAATGAAAAAGGGTTAAATAACTAAATGATATGACTCATGTCAACAAGGTGCACCTTCCTTTTTGGGAGCCTGCCTGATTAGAACTATACAATTAAGTGTGTTTGTCCTAGAGTAGTGATCAGGATGGGTGACCTCTTGGGAAGTTTCCTAGGGTGTGTGTGAGTGAGGAAAAAACACACTGGAAATGACATGTGTTGTCCTGTGGAGATATTAATTAGTCATACGACCCGTTCAGGCATGTGGGTGGTCCCTAGGGTGGGGACTATGTGTCTGCGGGGAAACAAGTGGTACCTGGCGGGCCAGGACCTAACGACCATGTTAATGGAGGGGTGTTTGTGCAGTCACTAGGACCCAGTTGTCACATTTGGTATGAGAAGGAGGTTAATGTGACAACCGGGCCCGGGTGACAGCACAAACACCCCGCCTTAACATGGCCTTCGGGTCCTGGCCTACCAGGTACCACCGGTTTCCCTAAAGACACATGGGGTGTGCTCTCCCGGAATGAGTACTTCATGGAAATCATTGAAATGAATCCCTAGCGGGGGTATGCAGTTGTGTGACTTGTCTCTAGACTCCAGGTCTGGGTTTTGAGTATGTCTGGATTTTGATCTCCTATTATATGTTCAGTAGACATATATTGTGTAGAGATGACTGTGCATTTACTTTGGGTACTCACTTTTTGATTTTTGGGATCCTTTACTGAGTATTGTTATACTCACCCCTATACGGGCTTTGCCCACATGTGTCGTGTCTTGTGCAGAAGAGAATCTTTTTGACAGAGTCCAGGGCGGACAAGGACATGATCAAGATTTCTGAGTTACCTATAGGCCGAGGCATTCCTTCGGTGATGAGCACCAGTCCCGGTACCTCTTTATCTTTTCAGGTTGGACTTTGTAGTTTTTCAGACTCTTGTTTTTGGTGGGCTTGTATTCTGGTCAATTTACATTCTGTACTTTACCTTCCGTCGTACTCTGTTGGTTGGGTTTAGTTGTGTGAATGCATTTTTTTTCCTTAGTGGTTTTTACATTTCAGCATTTGTGGGCTTGGAGATGTTTGCGTGTGTAAAGGTTCTTATAAAATTCCTCCCAAATAGTAATATGCCTACTCGGTGCTAGTCACCAGCCCCTGGCCTATTGGAGGCAGGAATGAGGAGTCACGACGTGGGCCCCACTGGAACGGGTCATGACAGAGTGGTATCAGAGGTGGCCAGTTCTACCTTAGGACCAAGAGTCTGTGAGATTGGTTAGGGGCAACAATTTTCAGTGTTTCGAGATCGGCTTTCAAGCCAGAGACTCCAGTGTTGGTGCGGCGGCTGACGTATCCATACACTAGGACTCTGATTACCTGATTTTCGACTCGATACATGAAAACACTAGTTGCAGGAAAATAAAATAAAGGTACATGCATCATATAGTAATGGGTTGTGTTTTCCATGTCCTTTGAGTCCGCCATCTAGATATACTCATGCTACATCTTATTTCATTATAGGATGCCTCCACGATGCGTACCCACTAGGATTCAGAAGTAACATCATGAGGATGACCCCCTTAGTGACGAGGCTTTGATATAAGGACCAGTTCCCCAGTTATTGCCACTTGGTGGTGCACCTGCTATACCACCACCAGTGGAGCAGCCCATGGTACCCGTAGTACCGATCGACGAGGAGAATAGGCAGAGCGCGCTCCATGAGTTCCAAAGACAGAGACCCCTCAGGTTCTGAGGTGACACTAACCCTCAGTCAGCTGAGGACTGGCTTGAGGCGGTGACCAGAGTTTTCCATCTAGTGAGGACACCTGCAGAACAGATGGTGATCCTAGGGGCAAGCCTTCTTCAGGGTTCAGCGGGACGATGGTGGAGTCTGACCACACAGACTTAAGATGAGTAGACTCTTTCGTGGATAGAGTTTTAGAAACTCTTCAGGGAGGAGTTCTCTCCAGTTATGTTGAGATACATACGCATCCAGGAGAATCTTTAGATTTAGCATGGAAGTTTGACGGTAGCTGACTATTCATCGAGGTTCACCAACCTCACTCAGTACTCGATGGATATGGTTATGGATCAGTAATTAAGAGCTCGGAACTTCGAGTGAGGTCTACGATGAGACATATGAGATATTGTCGCGCCTCTATGCAATCCAACTTATGTTGGAGTGATTGAGCGAGATTTGGTGGTCGAGAGCTTTTTGGCGGAGTAGAGACAGCCGACGACAGTCAGCAGCAGGCAGATAGATGCGGAGACCTCTACAGCAGGGAGATGACGTTGGACGCAGGGATCAAGACATGAGAGATGTCAGAGAAGGACTCCTAACAGGGGATCGACAGTCCAGGGCTCTTAGGCTGCATCCAGTCTGCCTAGGGAGAAGCGATGCTATGCGTGCGATAGTAGGGGACATCTCGCTAGAGATTGTCTGACCCATCGAGCTACTAATAGGGAAGCGGTGGATGGACCACCGAGGCAGAGGCAGATAATGGATCAAATAGACCCTCCAGGCAGTGGACGTGGAAGATAAGCAGGGAGAGCTGTAGGTGGTGGCAGACGCTTCGATCTACTTCCACCACCACCCCCAGGAGGTCCACACCAGGCTTAGGGAGGTGGGGGACAGGGGCAGGGACAACTGCATGCGATCGAGGCGTACGACCCAGGGACTCCAGGGATGATTCAAGGTAGGATTTGTGTCTTCCCTACCTTTTCTTCCATACTTATAGACATAGGTACCATTCATTCCCTTATTGACACATGTCTTGTGCGAAACATCGAGATTCTGGTAGAACCGTTGACTCAATCCCTATGATTGGAGATACTTGTGGGAGGATACTTAACAATCACACACCTTTAGAGACAATTCGATATTATCCTTGGAGGAGAGAGTTTCGGTTGGAACCTCTTGGTGGTAGCATCAAGGCCTTACGACGTCATTCTTGGTATGGATTGGTTTTCTTCGGTTCATGCCCAGATTGACTGTTTTAGGAAAAGAGTGCAGTGTGTCTACCATGATGGAACAATGTTTTCCATTGTCGGAGAAAAAGAGACCCAGGCAGCACAGAATGGGCTCATTCATAGGAGGGTGCAGTCGATCAGTCATGAAATGGCTAGCCTTACCCTCAGAGTAGTAGATGTTTTGAGCTCTCAGTTCCCAGCTGTAGTGGCAGAGTATGAGGACGTCTTTCCCAAAGATGTTCCAGGATTACCTCCCCACCAAGAAATTGACTTTCACAGAAACTAACACCCTGGGATGACACTGATTTCCTCACCATCATATCAGATGGCTCCCACAGAGCATCGCGAGCTGAGGGTGTAGTTGGATGATTTAAAGAGTAAGGGTTTTGTAAGACCCAGCTTTTCACCCTGGGCGGCCCCAGTCTTGTTTTCCAAGAAGGCAGACGGAAGTTTGAGGTTGTTCCTGGATTACCAGTGCCTGAACTAGGTGATGGTGAAGAATAAGTATCCACTACTAAGAATTGATGACCTATTTGATCAGCTGATAGGGGAACCATGGTTCTCAAAGTTTGACCTTCGATCAGACTATCACCCGTTACGATTACAGGATGAGGATATACCGAATACAGATTTTAGATACCGCTACGGTCACTATGAATACTCGGTGATGCATTTTGGCATGACGAATTCCCCTGTAGAGTTCATGGTACTGATGAACCGAATCTTCCAGCCGCACGTGGGCCGCTTTGTAGTGGTCTTCATCGACGATGTCCTTGTGTACTCGGCGTCAGAGGGGGAGCACACGAGACACCTACAGATGGTTCTAGATGTACTTCGGGAGCATCAGATTTATGGGAAGCTCTCAAAGTGTCAGTTTTGGATTCAAGAGATCCACTTTCTGGGACAAGTCATCTCAGCAGATGGAGTAGTTGTAGACCCAGCCAAGGTGGAGGCTGTGTTAGCATGGGAGCCACCTTGGAGCGTGACGGAGGTGCGAAGCTTCCTTGGGTTTCGAGAATATTACTGGATATTCATTCCTAATTTCTCTCGGATATCAGCACTGATAAAAACCTTGACCAGGAAGGGGAAACCCTTCGTGTGGATGGAGAAGTGTTAGTAGGATTTTGAGAAGTTGAGACAGAGTTTGACGAGCGCCTTGATTTTGAGATTGCCGGAAGAGGGTGTCAAGTAAATAGTTTTCTACGACGCATCAAGGACTGGGCTTGGCTATGTCCTGATGCAAAGGAATGTAGTGATTGCTTATGGTTCACGTCAGATTAGGCCACATGAGTAGAACTATGCGACCTGTGAACTCGAGTTGGCTGCGGTATTCTTCGCTTGAAGATGTGGCGACACTACCTTAGGGGCGAGCGGTTCATCGTCTACTCTGACAACAAGAGCCTAAAGTACATCTTTTCGCAGAAGAATATGAATTTGAGGTAGAGGAATTGGCTAGAGTTACTCTAGGACTATGATTTAGAGATCATCTATACTTCAGGGAAGGGGAACAAGGTGGTGTATGATCTTAGAAGAAGGTCAAGGTTACAACTGTTGAGTGAGGCAACAAAGTTGTTAGCCACGTTGCAAATAACTTTCATGGACAGAGATGATATAGCTTACCTACAGTGGATGGTTTTATCCCCTCCACTATTATAGCGAGTTAGGGAGGCGCAACTAGGAGATGTCGACTATGTGGATTTACATGCTCAGTTATCCACAGGATGCGCTCCTGATGGATATTCACAAGGTGGGGAGCACGTACTTATTTTCAGAGGAAGCACTGTTGTACCAGTGGCATTGTAGGAGGAGGTCCTGAGGGAGTTTCATACATCCACCTTGGTGGTACATCCTGGAGGGGAAAAGATGTTCCAGGATCTCCGAAGATAGTTCTGGTGGTCAGGAATGAGGAAGGCAGTAGCAGAGTTTGTTTCTAGATGACTCACATGCCAGTAGGTGAAGGTTGAGCACCAGGTTCCAGCAGGATTAGCTCACCCCCTAGAAGTTTCAGAGTGGAAGTGGGATGGAATATAGATGGACTTAGTGACATGATTACCATAGAATCCCAAGGGGCATGATTCCATCTGGGTGATCATTCAACAACTCACCAAATCGGCCCACTTTCTAGCTATTAGGGAGCAAAGTTTCGTAGAGATCTTGGGACGCCTCTAGGTGCAGGAGATAGTTAGGCTTCATGGAATCACCTCGATGATGTCTCAGACTAAGACTCCCGTTTAATATCCCAGTTGTGGAAGTGATTGCAGGAGGCCTTTGGGACTTAGCTATGCTTGAGCACAACGTTTTATCCCCAGACAGATGATCAGATGGAGAGAACCATTCAGGTTCTGGAGGATATGTTGTGTGCCTATATCTTGGACTTTGGTCACAGTTGGGAGGACCACCTAACATTGGTGGAGTTTGCGTACAATAATATCTACCACTCCACAATTGGTATGACACCGCTCAAGGCCTTGTATGGAAGACCCTGTCGGTCACCACTTTGCTGGACCGACCCCGGGGAGTCAGCACTCATGGATCTAGAGTTGGTGCGAGCTACCACCGAGAAGGTGTAGATCATCTGGGAGAGAATGAAGACTACACAGAGCTGAAAAAAGTCTTATGATGATAGACGATGGAGACCTCTGGAGTTCGAAGGTGGAGACCACGTCTTTCTTCGTGTCTCACCTCGACGAGGTCTATAGAGATTTGGTCGGGGAAACAAGCTATCTCTGAGGTTCATCAGAACTTTACAGATACTGTGGAGAGTTGGAGAGGTGGCGTACCGCCTAGATCTACTTCCACAGTTGCATCGAGTACATGATGTCTTCCACATGTCGCAACTGAGGAGGTACGCGCATGACCCATCACATGTCATTTAATGGGGCGAGATGGACATCGAGGATGGAGTAACCTTTGCTGAGTACCCGGTGGAGATCAAGGATCGGAAGGAGATGATCCTTCATGGGCGATCGATTCCCTTGGTGCACATTCTTTGGTAGTACGAGAATATTTAAGAGAGCACGTGGGAGCGAGAGGCTCAAATCCATGCCCAATAGCCACATATTTTTGAGTAGTCTCTTTTTTGGCTTTTCAGGGATGCAATGCCCCAAGGTGGGGAGAATGTAGTGTCTCAGATTTTTCCGTGTATTATTTTTAAATATTATATGAAATTATTACGAGACCAGGAATAGAGAATACACATCATTCTGAGGTCCGGTGCTCCCAGAATGGTGGTTCAAACTTTTTTTTAAGTTAAGTTAGTTGACACTTGTGCGCAGTTGTGGCAATTACCAAACAGATGCACGGATTAAAAATATGAGGGGACCATTGCGTCCAGGATGACGACTTTACCAAAGAATGGGTCTAACCTCGACCACCATGGGTCGAGGGAAAAAGTTAATTTTTGGATGTTTTTAGTAAAATAAAATAAAACAAATGGCATGGTTTATTTTATGGAAACATTTGCTGCAGCGCGACGATGGGGGAACTATTTCTTTAATAAATGCCACGTCATAATAACTCAAAAATAGAAAGCTGGAATCATTAGTAACACTACATATTTTGAATTCCAAACACATTTCCCTTTTTATTGGGATAATCGAATGATGCTCGTTGGCAAAGATTGAGAGGAAACTCTGGAAATCCATGGATCTTTGGAGAAAACTCTCGGCGATGAACGACGACAGATCAAAGCTGCGAATCGATGGGCCAATGAAGTTGAAGGATCTCGATGACGATGAAAACATGGAACTTCATTACTGATTGAACTCTTCATAAGGTAGGAGTTTGTTATTTAAATTATTTTCCCTGCTTTTTATTTAAACGGTGAATGCGGATCAACCACGAACAAGTTGATCCGCAGATTTGTACATTCTTGCGAGAGGGTTTTATTAGGATGATTCGAGGAATTGATCCATGTTGAATTATTATTGTTTGATTCTACTCTGTTTAAGCCTACTAATGGGAGTGGGTCAATGCCGTGGTGAATGAAAGTGACGGTTCGTTCCTCGATTTTCTTATGGGATTTTCCTCCCCCTTTTTATTTTGTGCGTTTTTCACGTTCTTATTGGGGCGATGAACAACGGATCGCTGCGGATCCATTTTGAGATTCAATGGTCCCAAATTGAAGATTCAAAACCACAGCAACCTTGCGGAAGTGAGACACCAATAGAGGACGACGAATCAGACCGGATTGGGAAGGGATGTTCATTGAGAGTTCTTCTCAAGGGTGAATCGTTGCACGTTTTCGAAGCTGATCGGAGGTCCGAAAACAATGGAATCAGATTCATGGTGTCGGGGAAACTTAAACTTGGGATTTTCAAGGTGATTGGATGACAGGATCGAAAAATGGGACATCATGGAAGGCGTGACGGTAGAGGTTCGTGTTTCTAGAAATTTATAGAATACACGACGTGTATCTCCGAAGAACACATAGTGTTGTACAGGTGGCGGAGGCTAGGGTTTTGGGGGTCAGAGAGAAATAACATGGCATGTAACCTTGGTCACACGGCGTAATAGAATTTACCCAAAGCTTGGTGTGTATTTTGGAAGGTACACAGACACAGGATGAAGTACACGACGTGTACTCCATCACAAGGCCAGGCGATGCCAGTATCATAGGTCACCCCGTGTACCGATTACACGGGTTGGAGTACACGGGTTGAGGACCATGTACGGGCACATGACCAGCGTACAAGGAGCCGAACCCAGTCACTTGGACACAACGTGTATGCCGTACTACATGCCGTTTACTCACTTTTCTACATGACCAACCTTACGACACAGGTCACTGTACACAGGCAGTACCGGGGTCAGACAACACGACGTGTACTCCCGATCTCTATCAAAACCCGTCCCAGTGGGGCCCACTCTGTGAATCACCAATCCCACCTCCGATAGGTCAGGGGATGGTGACTAGTACCGAGTAGGCATATTACTACTTGGGAGGCATTGCGTAAGAACCTATACACACACACACATCTCCAAGCCGACAAATTCTGAAATGTAAAAACCACTAAGGAACAAAAATGCATGCATACAACTAAACCCAACCAATAGAGTACGACAGAAAGTAAATTACTAAATGTAAAATGGGCCATAATACAATCCCACCAAAACAAAAGAGTCTGAAAAACTGCAAAGTCCAACATGAAAACACAAAGAGGTACCAGGACTGCTGCTCGTAGCCTAAGGAACGCCTCGGCCTGAAGGGAACTCAGAAAGCTCTGTCATGTCCTAGTCCACCCTAGAATCTGTCAAAAGAATGGTCATATGTGCAAGACATGTCACGTGTAGGCAAAGATCATGTAGGGGTGAGTATAACAATACTCAGTAGAGGACCCAGAAAAACAAAAAGAGAGTACACAAAGGAAAGACATAGTCATCTCTACACAATATATGTCTACTGAACATATAATAGGAGATCAAAAT
This sequence comes from Viscum album, assembly GCA_963277665.1. Lineage (NCBI taxonomy): Eukaryota > Viridiplantae > Streptophyta > Magnoliopsida > Santalales > Viscaceae > Viscum > Viscum album. The sequence goes on from OY728127.1 coordinate 610,007,375, forward strand.
TCAGATATACTCAAAACACAGACCCAGAGTCTAGATACAAGTCACACAACCGCATACCCCCGCTAGGGATTCTAATCAATGTTTTCCACGAGGTACTCATTTCGGGAGAACACACTCCATGAGTTTGGTATCTCTAATGATGTCCATCCGAGAAGTAATGTTCATCAAGAAATGTCAAGAGAGGTATTTACACTCATTATGGGATAAACACTCCTAATTGGAAAGATTGTGATAAATAGAAGCACTCATTATGGGAGGCACACTCCTGAGTTGGAAATATCATGATACACAGATGAGGAACACTGCCAGGGCCATGGCGGATACCAAAACTCATCTAGACTCACCATCCAGGTGATTCACCATCTAGGTAGAAGATCAATGCGTAGTAGAGTTGGTCACATTGATGCCTGACTCTACCTAGGGTCAGGAATGGATAGAGGATCTCGCTCTGGGCCTCTAGAAGGGATTCCGACTCAATCACAGAAATTCAAGCCGAAGGGATCATACTTTTGTAGAAGGGAACGATGCCTGACCTTCAGGGGAAGGAGAATAAGGGGAACTAACCGAAAATAAAGATGTACAATATATGGTGAACAAGAGGACCGTGCCATTTTCCAAAAAAAATACACGGTGTGTAGAAAAGTTACACGCTGTGTTGTCTGACCCCGGGTACTGCCCGTGTACAACGACCCGTGTTGTAAGGCTGGTCGCGTAGAAAAGTGTCTACACAGCGTGTAGTACGGTGTACACACCATGTCCGAGTGACTGGTGTCGAATCCGTTTTATGATGGCTGTGTGCATTTACACGGTCCTCGACCCATGTACTCTAACCCGTGTAATCGGTACATGGGGTGACCCGCGTTACTAGCCTCGCCTGGCCATGTGATGGAGTACATGCTGTGTACTTCATCCTGTGTCCGTATACCTTCCAAAATACATTCCAAGCTTCATGATAAGTCCAACATGCTGTGTGACCAGGGTTAAACGACGTGTCATTCCTATCTGACCCCTAAAACCCTAGCCGCCACCGCCGGTATTACACGGCGTGTTCTTCGGAGATACACACCGTGTATTCTAGAAATTTCTAGAAATGAGAACCTCCACCATCGCACCTTCAATGATTTCCCATTCATTGATCCGGCCATTTGATCACCATGAAACTCCCGGGTTTTGGTCGACCCAACAAAATGAAGCCGATTTTGTTGTTTTCAGACATCCGACCAGCTTCGAAAATGTGAAACGATTCACCCACGTGAAGAACGTTCAAAGAACAGACCTTCCTGATCCAGTCTGATTAGTCATATGATATCATCGTCTCACCTCTGCAAGGTTTTTTTGGTGTCAAATATCCAATTTGGGATCATTGCATTGCAAAACTGATGCACAATGATCCGTTGTTCTTCGCCCCACAAAGAATGCGAAGAACGCACGAAAGAAAAAGGGGGACGAAAATCCAATAAGAAAATCGAGGAACGAACCTCTGCCATCGTTAGCCACAACATTGACCCTATCCCATTAGTAGGCTGAAAAGGAGTAAAATCAAACAAAAATAATTCAACATGGATTAATTTCCCAAATCATCCCAATAAAACCCACCCACAAGAAGGTACGAATCTACGGATAAACTTGTTCATGGTTGATCTTTGTTCGTCGTTTAAATCAAAAGTGGGGAAAAGAATTTAACTAACAAACCCCTACCTCACGAAGAGTTCGATCATTGATGAAGGGTCATGCTGCCATCATCGTTGAGATACTTCAACTTCTTTGGCTCAATGATTCACAGCTTCGATCCATCATTGTTCTTCATCGAGAGTTTTCTCCAAAGCGCCACAGATTTTCCAGAGTTTCCTCTCAATCCTTGCCAATGAGCATCATTCGATTATCCCAATAAAAAAGGAAATATGTTTTTAATTCAAAATACACTACGGTATTAATGTGTATATTTTGACCTTTCTGAGTCATTATGACATGGAATTTATTAAAGAAACAGTTTCCCTGTCGCAGTGCTGCATCAAATGATTCCATAAAATAAACCTTTCCATTTATTTTATTTTATTTTACTGAAAATGTCCGAAAATTAAATTTTTCCCTCGACCCACGCTAGTCGAGGTTAGAACTATTCTTAGGTAAATTCATCATCCCAGAGACAATGTTATCCTCATATTTATAATCCGGGCATCCATTTAGAAACTGCCACAACCGCGCACAAGTGCTGAGTCACTGAACTTAAAAAAAAGTTCGAACCACATTCCGGGATCACCAGGCCTTGGAATGATGTGCCGTCTCTGCACCTGGTCTTGAATAATTCCACATAATATTTAAAAATAATACATGAAAAAATTCAAGACACTACATTCTCCCCACCTTGGGGCTTTGAATCCTTGAAAATCCAAAACAAAGACTACTAAAAAAGATGTGGGTACTGGGCACGAATTTGAGACTCCTGCTCCCACGTGCTCTTCTGATGATTGTCGTTCTACCAATGAATGTGCAAGAATGGAATCAATCACCTATTAAGGATACTCTCCTGCCTATCCTCAATCTCCACCGGGTACTCAGCAAAGGTCACTCCATCCTCGATGTCCAGCTCTCCCCAGTCGATGACGTGCGATGGGTCATGCACGTACCTCCTCATTTGCGACACGTGGAAGAAATCATGTACTCGATGAAACTGTGGTAGTAGATCTAGGTGGTAGGCCACCTCTCCAACTCTACACAGTATCTAGAAAGGTCTGATGAACCTCGGAGATATCTTACCACCCCGGACAAATATCTATAGCCCTCGTCGAGGTGAGACCCAAAGAAAGACGTGGTCTCCACCTTCGAACTCCATAGGTCTCTGTCGTCTGTCAGTATAAGACTTCTGCCGGCTCTATGTAGTCTTCATACACTCCCAAATGGTCTACACCTTCTTGGTGGTAGCTCGCACCAAATCTGGACCAATGGGTGCTGACTCCCTAGGGCCGTTCCAGCAAAGCGGTGACCAGAAGGGTCTTCCATACAATGCCTCGAACAGTGCCATACCAATGGTGGAGTGGTATATATTATTGTACGCAAACTTGAACAGTGGTAGGTGGTCCTCCCAACTACGACCAAAGTCCAAGATACAGGCTTGCAACATATCCTCTAGAACCTGAATGGTCCTCTCCGTCTGACCATCTTTCTGGGGATGAAACGTTGTGCTCAAGCATAGCTGAGTCCCAAAGGCCTCCTGCAATCCCTTCCAAAACCAGGATGCGAAACTGGTGTCTCGATCTGAGACTATCGTTGAGGGGATGCCATGAAGCCGAACTATCTCCTGCATGTAGAGGTGTCCCAAGCTCTCTATAGAACACTGCTCCCTGATAGCTATAAAGTGAGCCGACATGGTGAGTCGGTCATCAATCACCCAGATAGAATCATGCCCCTTTGGAATACATGGTAAGTCTGTCATGAATTCCATCAATATTCCATCCCACTTCCACTCTGAAACTTCCAGGGGGTTAGCTAATCCCGTTGGAACCTGGTGCTCATCCTTCACTTGCTGGCATGTGAGGCATCAGGAAAAAAACTCTGCTACTGCCTTTTGCATGCCTGACCACCAGAACTGTCTTCAGAGATCATGGTACATCTTTGCCCCTCCAGGATGTACCGCCAAGGGGATGTATGAAACTCCCTAAGGACCTCCTCTTTGAATGCCACCGGTACAACAATGCATCCTCTGAAAAGAAGTACATTCTAACCACCTTGTGAATATCCATCAGGAGCACATCCTATAGATAACTGAGCACGTAAAGCCACACAATCGACATCTCCTAGCTGCGCCTCCCTAACCAACTGTAAGAGCGGAGGGGAAACAATCATCGACTGTAGGTAAGCTGTATCCTCTCTATCCACAAAAGATAACTACAACGCGACTAACAGCTCTGTTGCCTCACTCAACAGCTATGAGATCGACCTTCTGCTAATAGAATCCGCCACCTTATTCCCCTTCCTCTAAGTATAGATGATCTCGAAATCATAGTCTTGGAGGAACTCTAGACAATTCCCCTACCTCAGATTCAGATCCTTCTGTGAAAAGATGTACTTGAGGCTCTTTTGGCCAGTGTAGACGATTAACCGGTCACCCATAAGGTAGTGTCCCCACATCTTCAATGAAAATACTACCACATCCAACTTGAGATCATGGGTATCATAGTTCTACTCATGTAGTCTAAGTTGGCGCGAACCATAAGCAATCACTGCCTGCCTTTGAATCACGACACAACCATGCCCGGTCCCTGATGCGCCGCAGAAAACTATATACTTGACACCCTCTTCCGGCAATCTCAAAATCAGGGCGCTCATCAAACTCTGTCTCAAATTCTCAAAAGCCTGCTGGCACTTCTCCATCCACACGAAGGGTTTCCCCTTCCTGGTCAAGGCTGTCATCGGTGCTGATATCTGGGGGAAATCAGGAATGAATCTATAGTAATATCCTACCAATGCAAGGAAGCTCCACACCTCCGTCACGATCCGAGGTGGCTCCCATGCTAACACAGCCTCCACCTTGGCTGGGTCTACAGCTACTCCATTTGCTGAGATGACATGCCCCAGAAAGCGGACCTCATGAATCCAGAACTGGCACTTTGAGAGCTTCCCATAATGATGGTGCTCCTGAAGTATGTCTCGAACCATCCGCAGGTGTCTCGTGTGCTCCTCCTCTGACGCCGATTACACAAGGATGTTGTCGATGAAGACCACTACGAACTGGTCCAAGTACAGCTAGAAGATCCAGTTCATCAGTACCATGAACACTACGGGGGTGTTCGTCACGCCGAAAGGCATCACCAAGTATTCATAGTCAACGTAGTGGCATCTAAAATCCATCTTCGGTATATCCTTGTCCCGTACTCGTAAATGGTGATAGCTTGATCGAAGGTCAACCTTTGAGAACCACTATTTCCCTCTCAAATGATCGAAGAGGTCATCGATTCTTGGCAGTGGATACTTATTCTTCACCAACACCTGGTTCAGGCGCCAGTAATCCACGCACAACCTCAAAATCTCGTCTTCCTTATTGGAAACAAGACTGGGGCCGCCCAAGGTGAAACACTGGGTCTTAAGAAACCATTTGCTCTATAAATCATCCAACTGCACCCTCAGCCCGCGAAGCTCTGTGGGAGCCATCCGATATGCAGGTGAGGAAATCGGTGTCATACCGGGGTGTAAGTCTATACAGATGTCGATTTCCCAGTGGGGAGGAAATCCTGGAACATCTTCTGGAAAGACGTCCTCGTACTACACCACTATTGTTGGGAACTAAGATCTCACAACATCTACTGCTCTGAGGGTAAGGATATCCATTTCATGAGTGATCGGCTGAACCCTTCTATGCATGTGCCCATTCTGTGCTACCTATTTCTTCTTTTCTCCAACAAAGGAAAACATCGTTCCATCATGGCAGACACACCGCACTCTTCGCCTAAAATAATCAATCTAGGCATGGACTGAAGATAACCAATCCATACCGAGAATGACGTCGTAAGGCCTCGACGCTACCACCAAGAGGTTTCAACCGAAGATCTCACCTCTAAGGGTAAGATCACACTCTCTACAAAGGTGTGTGATCGTCGAGTCTCCTCCCGCAGGTGTCTCCAAGCGTAAGGATCGAGTCAACGGTTCTACCAGAATATAAGGGTTTCACACAAGACATGTGGCGATGAAGGAATTACTAGCACCTATGTCTATAAGTATGGTAACTAAGGTAGATAAGACACATATCATACCTTGAATCATCCCTGGGGTCCCTGGGTCATATTCCTTGACCACATGCAGCTTCCCCCGCCCCTGTCCCCCAGCTCCTTGAGCCTGGTGCGGACCTCCTGGGGGTGGTGGTGGAAGTAGATCAAAGTGTCTTCCACAACCTACAACTCCCACTGCTCCTCTTCCATGTTTGCCACTTGGAGGGTCTGTCTGCTCCATTCTCTGCCCCTGCCTCGGTGGTCCATCCACTGATTCCCTGTCAGCAGCTCGACGGGTTGGACAATATCTAGTGAGATGTCCCCTACCATCGCACGTGTAACATCGCTTCTCCCCAGGCTGACTGGATCCAGCCTGAGAGCCCTGAACTATCAATCCCCTTTCTTGGGTCCTCCTCTGATGTCTCTCATGTATCCCTGCATTCGACGTCGACTCCCTACTGCCGACGTCGGACCTCGAATCATCCCTAGAGTCCCTGGGTCGTACGCCTCGACCGCATACAGATGTCCCCGCCCCTATCGCCTAGATCCTTGAGCCTAGTGCAGACCTCTTGGGGGTGGTGGTTAATGTAGATTAAAGCCTCTTCCACCACCTGTATCTCTCCCTGATCCTCTGCCATGTTCGCCGCCTGGCGGGTCTGCCTTCTCCATTCTCTACCTTTGCCTCGGTGGTCCATCCACCACTTCCCTATCAGCAGATCAATGGGTTGGACAATCTCTAGTGAGATGTACCCTTTCGCCGCACACAAATCATCGCTTCTCCCTAGGCTGATTGGATGTAGCTTGAGAGCCCTGGACTATCGATCCCCTGTCCTGGGTCCTCTTATGTTTCTCACATCCTGATCCCTGCATTAGATGTTGGCTCCCTGCTACCGAGGTCTCCACACATGTCAGCCTACAGCTGACTGTCGTCGGTTGTCTCTGCTCCGCCAAAAATCTCTAGATCACTTTAGCCCGCTCGAGCACTCCAGCATATGTCGGAATGCATAGAGGCACAACACTATCTCAGATGTCTCGTCGTAGACCTCACTCAAAGGTCTGAGTTCTAAAGTATTGACCCCTGACCATATCCATCGAGTACCAAGTGAGATTGGTGAACCTCAATGAATAGTCATCTATCGTCAAACTACCCAGATGGAGATGACCTTTAACATGGTCATCAGGTCCCGACCTTCCAGGTACCACCAGTTGCCCCGCAAACACAAGGTCCCCACCCTGAGGCCCACCCATGTGCCCACACGGGTCATCTGACTAATGACAATCCCCACAGGCCAACACATGTCATTTCCAGTGTGCTTTGTCCTCACTCACATACTCCCTGGGAAACTTCCCAGAAGGTCACCCATCTTGATCACTACTCCAGACCAAGCACACTTAACTGTTGAGTTCTAATCAGGTAGGCTCCCGAAAAGGAAGGTGCACCTTGTTGACATGAGTCATATCATTTAGCCATGTAACCCTTTATCATTTTGGGGTGTTACAATCACCCCCATTTAGAGAACAACATCCTCATTGTGGGCCCTACATCTCAACCCAGGCAGTGCACGACACTTAAGGCTAGGTACCACATCTGATACCACTCAGTCATGACCCGTCCCAATGGGGCCCGCACCGTGACTCCCCAAGCCCGCCTCCAATAGGCCAGGGGCTTGTGACTACCACCGAGTAGGCATATTACTACTTGAGAGGCATTGCCTAAGAATCTGTACACACGCACACATCTCCAAGCCCGCAAATTCTGTAATGTAAAACCACTAAGGAACAAAAATGCATGCATACAACTAAACCCAACCAACAGAGTACGATGGAAAGTAAATAACTGAAAGTAAATTGGGCCAGAATACAAGCCCACCAAAAACAAAAGTCTGAAAAGCTGCAATGTCCAACCTGAAAACACAAAGAGGTACCGGGACTGCTGATCATAGCCGAAGGAATGCCTCGACCTGTAGGGAACTCAGAAAGATCAGTCATGTCCTCATCTGCCCTGGACTTTGTCAAAAGGCTTCTCATCTGCAAAAGACAGGACACGTGCGGGCAATGCCCGTGCAAGGGTGAGTATAACTATACTCAGTAGAGGACCCTGAAAAACACAAAGCAAGTACACAAAGTAAAGGCGCAGTCAGCTCTACACAATATATGTATACTAAACATATAATAGGATATCACAATCCAGATATAATCAAAACCCAAAACCGGAGTTTTGAGACATGTCACAAAACTACATATCCCCACTTGGGATTCAGTTCAAAGTTTTCGATGAAGTACTCGTTCTTGGAGAACACACTCCACGAGTCTGGTAGCTCTGATGACGTCCGTCTGGGAAGTACTGTTCATCGGGAAACTTCACGAGAGGTAGTTACACTCATTACGAGAGACAAAATACTGAGTGGGAAGATCAGGATAGATAGAAGCACTCATTATGGGAGACACACTTCTGAGTTTGAAAGATCACGATACACAGATGAGAATCACTGCTAGGGCCATGGCTGATACCGCGACTCATCCGGATTCACCAGCTAGGTGATTCACCAGCTTGGTAGAGGATCAACACCCAGCAGAGTTGGTCACATCGATGCCTAACTCTACCTGGGGTCAGGAATGGATAGAGGATCTCGCTCCGGGCCTCTCAGAGGGATGCCGACTCTATCACAGAAAGTCCTCCTGAAGGGATCATACTCATGTAGAAGGAAACGATGCTTGACATTTAGGGGAACGAGAAAAAGGGGTGCTAACCCAAAAAAAATATGTACAAGATAAGTTGAACAAGAGGACCATGATATTTTCGAAAAAAATACATGGTGTGTAGAAAAGTTACACGCCGTTTTGTCTGACCCTAGGTAATGGCCGTGTAGTACCGGTGGCGACAACTAGGGTTTCGGGGGTCAGAGAGGTATAACACGGCATGTGACCCTGGTCACATGGAATGTTGGACTTTCCCCGAAGCTCAACTTGTATTTTGGAAGGTACACAGACACGGAATGAAGTACACAGTGTGTACTCCATCACACAGCCAGGCGAGGCCAGTAACACGGATCACCCCATGTACCGAGTACACAGGTTGGAGTACACGGGTCGAGGACCGTGTATGGGCACACGACCAGTGTACACAGAGCTGACCCCAGTCACTCGGACATGGCATGTACATCGTACTACACCCCATGAATGTTTCCATTAAATAAACCTTCCCATTTATTTTATTTTATTTTACTGAAAACGTCCGAAAATAAACGTTTTCCCTAGACCCGTGCCGGTCGAGTTTAGAACTCTTCTTAGGTAAATTCATCATTCCAGACGCAACGGTCCCCTAATATTTTTAATCCGGGCATCCGTTTGGAAACTGCCACAACCACACACAAGTTCTGACTCACTTAACTTAAAAAAAGTTCGAACCACCATTTCGGGATCACTGAGCCTCAAAATGATGTTCTGTCTCTGTGCCTGGTCTCTTAATAATTCCATATAATATTTGAAAATAATACACTGAAAAATCTGAGGCACTAAATTTAGTATCCATACAGTGATGTAATTTCTTGGAAACCACTTGGTCCATCATTTACCAAAATATCATGACATTTTCCTATATGTCAACTCATACTTAGACTTATCCTTAGAGACATACCTATACAAAAACTTAGAAATATCCCTCAAAATACCACTAATGTTTTCTCATCCTAGTTTCCAATTGTTAACTAAACCTTTCCTATAATAAAAAATATAGTGGCCCAGTATTTTCATATATAGATATTATATCTTTTTAGATGGATATCCAATACATTACACAAACACACACTTGAGGACCATAATAGTTCAGTGTTTTTGGAGACTAAGTTCCAATATTCTAATTTGGTGAATGATCTTCAACATTTACTAAAAATATATTAACACATAGTACTCTTCTTAGACATACCCTACATAAAACCATTCTTCCTAACCTTGCAAAAAGAAACACACAAAAGGGTGAGATCAGATGCTCATTAAGGGTAAACAATGGATATATGTAAGAACAAAAAGAGTATAAGAGTATGAAAATGTGAAAATAACATTTAAAAACCACACCCTGCATTTCAAAGATCTCAATATTGAGTCATATCGTAGAGATTAGAAGTTTGTAAGACATTAATGATTTGAAAATCAGAAAAATTGAGTCATGAGAGCATAACATTAGAATAAGACATCGATTTTTTCATACACATAATCATTGAAAATTTTATATCAAGGGTACCCACAAATATGTTCAAAAAATATCGAGTTAACCACCAATGTACCAGATTCATGCTTGGGATAACCACTCATGTACCATCTTTCGGATTCAAATCACCTCCCACATACACTCTTTTGGGCTTGGGATAACCTCCCTTGTACCCATGTTTGTGTTTGGGATAATCTTTTATATACCCTTTGAGATCATATAACATTAATCATTAACTAATGCATTGGATGAAGATATAGGTCCCACCCACCACATAATGAAAATTATACATATGTGTTCCAAAATATCAGAAAACATTCATCATATCATATACCATGAAATTATATGGGTTTCATAAACATTTTATCATACCATAACATATGAAAAAGTGGCATGTTTTATAATCATTTCACTATTTCATAATATCATATCCTATGAAAATATGTAGGTTTTATAGTAATTTTATCATGGTATAACTTGCGTAATACAAACAAGTATCATAAACATATTTTCATCATAAACATGAACCATTTAGAGAAATAATAAGAATGGTATCCTTGGATAATATCCCCAGTAAATCATAAATAACATAATTTTTTTTCATATTAGATGAAAAATGATTTCAAAAGATCACTTGGAACATTTCTTAAGGAAAATAATTTTTTTTGAAAATAACTTTTAAAACTAATAATTTATGAAACATTTTGGAAATCATTTTCTTTGAAAATAACTTTAAAAACATATAAAGGAAGCTTAAAAATCTTTAAAAAATTTCTTCAAGAAAATATCCTTTTCACTTTGAAAATAACTTTTAAAAACATAAATCATTTTGAAAATCCTTTTCATTGAAAATAACCGAGAATAATTATATAGTAATATTTAAATAAAATAATGCTCATTATGGCAGGAAATTCTATTCCTATTATACATGTTAAAACAAAAATTCCTTTCACATTTTTTGTAAAATCCCAACGGGCATTGTTCAGAAAATGTCATGAATATTAATTTAAAAAAATTATGTAAAAATTAAAGCATGAGTAAAAATTTCATCAATAAATAGTTTTAATAATGTTAAAAATATCTTTTAAAACATTTTTATAAGGAATGGTTATTAATGAAAAACGGTGCTTTGACCGACAATTAAAATACAATGATTTTTCTTAAAAAAAGTATACTCAAATATTGAGTACATAAAGAGAGGAGAATGAAGGGAAAAAATTTATGCTCAGTACATAAACATAATAGAATAAAATTCAGGTTTTTCTTGAGATATAGATTATAATATTCTATCACTGGAAGCATAATCATAAATTGTTTTGATAAATGATGAGATTGTAACATAAAACTCTTACAACTTTAGTAACTTCGAATCATAATTACCAGGAATTAATAACATTAAATTAAACTTATAATATCATAAAAAGAATTATATTCATGATATAATATGTCAATGGTGTGGTATATACACTTTATAGAGAAAAATAGGTGCATAACATAGCTTAGGTCACCAAGAAGGAAATTTGAGACAAAAATCCCTTATTGCTTTGGAAACATTTGAAATATAAACCCCCTAAAAAGAGATTATAAAATGGATATTTAAATACTCATAATTTTAATTATAATATTAATAAAATAAATTAATCATCAGTATATAAACCACATTAAATAATCACTGGGTGAATATGGCTTCTGTCTCACAGAAGTAAAAAGTCAGACGGAAATCCATTACATTAAGTCTCAACTTCCATCATACACGTTCAATCATCCTGTATAATAAATAAAAGTTTAGTATACATCTATTTATTTAAAAAATATTATATATATCATATCATATATGATTTTATTATAACCTTTTTATTACCTGTTTATTAATAATTCCATGCTAAATTCATGTCTCATGCAATAACCGCTTAGTTTTTTGTGTATGTTTTTATTTTTTATTTTTAGTACTATTAATTTGAACATGGTTAAATAATATAAATAATTTTAACCATGATATAAATATCATATATATTCATTATATATGTATTTATGGAGACATATAAAAGTTAGATATATAAAATGAAATGCACCATTCATGGAGACGACAGGTCGTACATACGAATGAACGTTGTCTCCATTTTATCAAAGATTTAAAATAACAAAAGTTAAATAATATATTACCATTAAATTATAATTTTAATGTCATATATAGAACATATATTCATTAAAAACATCCTTATTACCTTCAATGTAAAACATGAATGAATCACATCGCTTTGCGAGGCAGTAGCCCGCCGTACACACGAGTGACGTTATCGTATTCCCATAGAATAGAAAGTAAGAAATAACATGAGATATCATTTGATGTGGAACCCACTGGGACCCACTAGGACAACTAGCCTAGGAAACCCAGTGATATGGCCCCACAACCCCACTGTAGTGGAAATCCCCCAACCCATCGCCGCAATTGGGACCCACTAGGACACCTGGCCCAGGAACCCCATATATACGGCAGGTTGTTGCGAACAGCTGGTTTCGAACCCGGGTCACCTTTAACACCAAGCCCGTGGAACTTGATTCCAACCTCTAGGACACCCGGGTCTCTATATATGTGGGGTTCTTAGGCCACGTGTCCTAGTGGGTCCCAGTTGCAGCGAAGGGTTGGGAGATTGCTGCTGCAGCGGGGTTGTGGGGCCGTATCGCTGGGGTTCCTAGGCCAAGTGTCCTAGTGGGTCCTTGTGGGTGACACATCATCATTATTATAAAAGAATAATAATTACATATATATCATATATAAACAATAAATCCATCATTATATCCAGTCATTATAAGTGGTGATGGAAAACAAATAACATCGGTTCGTGAGGCGGTAGTCCACCGAACACACGAATGATGATTTTATAACCCATTTGATGGAAGATGAGATGGATATATGTCCTTAAATTAATATAAAAATATATAATTATATGGAAGATATTTTGGATATTATATAATCATGTTTTACTAATAATTTATGTATTTGTATGAAAAAATATAATTAAATTATTGATTTGGGATATTACCTCTTATTGAGACAACATTTTTTGGTTTTCATAAAAAGGTTTCATAGGTTGGATTTATGATCAAAATAAGGCGTCTGGGATGATATTATGTAATTAAGTTATTTTTCTAGTTCTTGGATGATCTAATGAGTTTTTATAGTGTGAAGAGGAGAGTATATGGGGTGGCCATTTATAAGTGAGTTGAGTGGAACACTTGTATTTTTTGTAAAGGAAAAAGGTATACCCACATTTTTCAAATTCCAAAAGGCTAAAAAATTATAAATTCTCTAACATAGAAGATATAATGTTGAAATATCTCAATAAAATGGGTTATGTATATGTTTTGGATCATTTTTAACCATTATCTTTTTAGTTTTACCACATAGTAAACCCATCATTACCTTAATCGCAGTAAATAATTTTTACAGTTTTTACTATTCATTATGGTAAAACATTAAGTTGAATTTATTAGATAATATAAATTAAAATTATTCAAAATATGGAATCAATTTTTAAAAATTCCATTCACATGGGTGGAAAATTTAAATTTAAAATTAATCCAACATATGTGATGAGAAAGTGGGTTTTCAAAGAGAACAATGTTTAAAACTTTAAAAAGTTTTTAAATAAAAATTACATATTAAAATGAATAAAATGAATAAAATGACTTAAATTGGTTTAATATATATATAATTTAACTATTTTCACATTTAAAACCATATAAAAATATTTTTTCCTTAAACTATTTAAAATAAATTAAAACTCTTAATAAAAAACAAGTATTTTTCACTATCCATAAAAAAATTTAACTTCTCAAAAAATTATCAAAAATTAACACTAAAATAGTTTTGACATGATTATTTGAAAAATTAAATTTATTTTATAAATATAATTTTCTAAAACTTTCAAAAATTAGTTTCAAAATAATTTCAAAAAAGTCAATAAAACAATTTTTTAGAAAAATACAATTTTTAAGCGTAAAATTGGATATATTATTATATCTTGACTAGAAACACATAATATGAATGGTAAAAATTATATTGAATATATAAAATTTAAATTTTATTAAATTAATTAACCAATTTTTTTTTAAAATTATTTAGTTAAAATTTATTTTATTGCATAAAAATAGTTTTTCAGAATAATATTTTGTTTATTTTTAAATAGTTTTTATTTTCACTTATAATTAATTGGTCTCCAAAGAATTTATTTTATATTAATTTGTAAAATATATATTTTCATAATTTAGTTAATCATATTCATACTATCCATTCCAATGGATAGGTGATAATTATCATATTAAATAAAAATATTTTAATAGTGTGTCATGTTTCGTTTATACTCGGTGTTGTGTGTAATGCAAGATAAAATCGGTATTGCATGTAACACAAGCTAAAAATAGTGTTTTGTGTAATAAAAATAAGATAAAAACTATTAAATTAATTTGAACAAAAAAAATATTTCAAAAAATCATGGGTTGTTACAATCAGTGCTCAGTATCAATGTTGGGGGTACATGTTAGGATCAGTTGAGTGCCTAGCACTATCAAGTTAGATATATAGTTCCAGCAGCTTGGTGAGAGAAGGTATTGAATCCTATAGTATTGGAATTATTCTAGATAGTGGGAGATCGTGTGTTGTACCTTAGAATATGTGAAATTTACTATTTTAAATAGTATTGATGAGGGTGATCTCAATTAAGTAAGGTCATCTTATGTATGCACATGTTCAGTGGTGTGGGAGCACAAGCCAATCTTTGTTGCAATTTGACTCATGGAAATGTGAGTCATGTTACATGATTGGTCATTATAGGAGTGTTATCCATTTTAAATAAAGTGATCAAGGTAGTACATGTTGGAAAGAGCAGTGTCTATCAATATCATGGTCGATGAGGGGTTGTGTGCGGGATGAGGATCAATGACCTTGAGGAGATATTATGAAAATAATTACTCAAGGTTGGAGTGGATAAATAAAGAGATTGTGGATTTATAGGGGAAAAATTAGTTTGGGTCGAGTTAATGTGATATGGTCAACCCAAGGAATCAGTCCTACTCAAGTCTTGACTTGAGAGTGGCATGGTTCTGAAGAAGAAACACACATGTGATAATGATAGGACCTATTGGGGTTAGTGATTTTGAAGTGGTATGTGATGAATTAATTTAGTGGGGAACCCACTATAAGCCATTGGAGGGTGCGACCATCACTTCATATGGTTTTTGGTGAGTACCTAGAATGGCGTTCTATGACCCAGTTATGAATGATGTTGATAGTTGGAGTAGCAATCGGGAGTGAGTGAGTTGGGCTATGTCTGACCATTGTGTTTGGTGAATGATGGGGTGTGGGATGTTAAGATCAGGGTATTGACCTAGTGGGACAATGAAAAGGAAACATATTTGTTGGGAAGCATCATGTATTTTACAACCCCTCCCTCCAAAGATACCGTAATGAGGGGAGAGTGATATTAACCCCCAATTCCCATCTTTAGTAGGCCTTGAGTTGGCAACTAGAACCTAGGGTATAAAAATCTCATGAAATGAGTTGAATTAACATCTATAATGAATAAGATCAGGAGATAAGATGAATCATCCACAAAAATCACCATGATATAATATAAAAATAAACCAAAACCATCCCACGATGAAAGTATAAATAAATATGATAAAGATAAAAGTATCCAAAGAAATCAAAATCAAAGCTAAGGTAGTGAAATAGAATCTATCCAATGGTCCAAGATACTAATGTCTAGTGTGGTCCATATAATCCTCCTGGAAAACAGAAAATAGTTTTTATATGTAGGGTGAGTATACAGGTTTACTCATTAGGAAAACCAAAGTCTCTCATGCACATGTGAAAAGAGAATACTAATGAACCATTAAGAAAATAGAAGAAATAACAACACATAAATATATCAACTATCCATACCAAACTCACCAAGGTATGATTACCAAATAAATAATGCAATGTAACATAATATAACATGAATCTCACCGATAAAGGGTGGCCTACACAACTTTCCCACTAGTATTCCCCTCTCACACCCCAAAATCGTACATCCTAGAGCTCTTATCTCTTCTGTATACCACACTAACCCACATGCAAAGTCACAAAACATCTTTCTCATAGACACCTAACCTCACTGCCCCATAAGCACGACCATATCACATTTTTCCTGAAAACACTTGGGTCGTCACATATCCACAACCATAACCAGAACAATGGGGTATCATGAGAATAAAGTACATCAACATCATTCCCTCCCCCTACCATGCATGAACCACATATTAATCCACCTCATCCCATTATATCCTTCCCATTGACACCAATGCTACATGACATATCACCTAAAGACACTAGGGCTCACCGTTCCACAACGACAATGAAATCAAAACTCTCCTAAAGACACCTAGGCTATCAAAACCACCATCTAGTGCACTAACAGACCTTCAAACATCACATCATATGCAATACAAACCTCATATGGAAGAGAGAGTGGAAAATAGTGGGTACACATCCATCCATCATCCCCACTGGATGTCTGGAAAAACACCCCACATGTGACTATGAATGTTCCAACACTTAGTTCTTGACATGGGTGGGGTGTGTATAAAAAGCAAAAGGAATATACACTTATATACATATAGGCACACACAACCCCAAACTATGGGTTCACAAAAAAAACCTAAACAAATCACAACATCATCACTTATAATGCCACCTCTAAATGCATAACACCACACAATAAGCCACAATACCCATTTCACATTTCGCACCAGTTCCCATTATCTATCGCATTCATTTCATTATTTTGTATCAACCAAGTTTAACCACAAAACCAATCATATAATTATTTATTATTAATTTTCATCACAATAACCAAACAAACAAATTCCATTTTGACCATTATAAAACAATTATTTATTCCATCACTACCTGGTTATCTAGCACAACACAACCACATATCAAAAGTAACTCATCATCATCATCATACCATCACCTCACCACTCAAAAAACATGGCCAAACAACTATGACCTCGCTACCCAAAAAAGTACTACCACACAAGAACCACCTCACTGCCCCAAAATCATGACCATTAAACCATCAACCCCATATGCTATAAACACACATCAACCACTCAACACCACCCAAAAAGCACAGTCACACATCAAAACACTTCAAAATCCATTTTACAGAATTAAAAAGTGGATTTTATAACATTATAATTTATTTTAATGGATTTATAACATGAGACATAATCCCTGGGAAACCATTTTATTAACCAAATATATGTGGTTCACCAATTACTATTTTAGGGCGATATCACAAAAAATCACAATAAAAGAAGCAGCCATAGAACAATCATCCAGAGAAAAAAATACCCAAACCAACACAATGTTTTGCAGGGAATCAAACCCATACAATCAAAATATCATAATAAAAATATTGCTATACAAACATGTGAATCAAACCACTTTACTATTCAATTTTAATTTAACCAATTGATTATCTTTGGTTAAGCCATCAAAACCATATACTATAGATAAACATGTGAAAACCCCTCCCAAATGATACACAATAATGATAAATAAGGGACTACCTAACTTAAATAGGCTGTATAACTCATTGAACACAATAGGGTGAAGAAGAAATGCCTACAAACCATAATTACACCATGATAAACCATGGATCAACCTACATCTCACCCAAAGACCATCAAAAAACAACCCAAATCACACCCCAAACTAAAAAAGCAAGACCAAAATTAATACCTAAAAGAAGAATAGTAGAAAAAAACAATAAATGGGGAAGAACTCGCCATAGATCAATGACGTGAATACATGAATCAAATCCCATTGAAAGTAACTCAAAAAACTTGAAGTGGGAGACCCTCGATCACATGGAAAGAGTGGAAAGAGAGGCAGGCATATGGTTTGATAAATAAACATGAGTGTTGAAACATTTAAAGATACGCTTCATAGAATATTTACATAGTGTGTAATCCCCACATTTCATGTAAATGTCAGGTTTAAGTTCCACCAAAAAATGCATTGATTTGAATGATTTTTACACCTAATTTATTACTGGCCATAAATCCCACTTACAAGAAGTGTACCCTTTTCATGGGATACCCCTTAGATATGTACAATACATGAACCACCCAGATACACAAGATACGACCCACCATTACAAATAATGTAATGCATTTAAACTGTGTGTATTTTCTACAACAACTCTATTATAGCTCCAACCTCCATAAAAAAACACTCGGAACCTCCTCCGAACACTTGAAACCACCAAAAATGGAAAAGTAAAGGAATATGAAGGAAAATATCATCATAATAGATAACTCTGAAACAAATCTAGCCCTTGAGAATCCGAAAGTAAGCTCAGAAGGAAAGGGGTCTGAACAACCACCCCGCAAGATACCTCTCAAGGATCTTATCATACCTTACTACCACCAACCAAACACCCCAAACCAAACAACCATAATCATCTTGAAATACCAAATCCACACACAACCATCTAACCTCACAACCAATGCACAACCATCTCAACCACCAAATAGCCCAAACTAAAAACCACTAAACCTAATGAACCACAATGTCCTGAACACACAAATTAGGGAATTCCTTCCTCTATGTAAAGATATTATCTGCTATGGGTAGAATTGATTCACCTATATGGTTTTAATTACATCACAGTTAATGCGTCTCCATTAAGAATCATGTCCTACCCTATTTATATATAATGAATTTATCAAACATAGTACATCACATACAAAATAAAACAACTCATCTCATAAAACATAAGGATCCAAACATCACATCACAAAGTAAAATAGGGAATGAAAAACTAAAAATAACTCTGGGTATTGGGCACACATCTGCGTCTCTCACTCCTAAGTACTCTCCTCTATGCCACCATTACTCCACAACACAAGATCCAAATGAATGGTCCATCCATGAAATTACTTATCTTGGAGATCCAAGATCTATACTATACACTCCACAAACATCATGATTTCCTTAATATTTAACTCTCCATAATCAATGGCTTGGGAGTCCTAATGAAGAAGCCAATGATACTGAGAGACATGAAAGACATCATGGATCCTCTCCATCCATGGTGGAAATGCCAACAAATACGCCACCTTTGCAACTCATCCCAATAGCTCAACAGGCCCCTGAAACCAAGGAGAAAGATTACTCCCCCATCCAAGTCTCCACTACCAATAGTAAGGGGAAACCATGAAGATTATGTGATCTCTAACCTTGAACTCCAAGGGACTCCTCCAATGATCAGAATAATAATTCCACCAATCTTTCACTGCTTTCATCCTCTCTTGAACAAGTTGAACCTTCTCTATTGTTCTCTGCACCACATCAGGTACAAGAACTACTACCTCCCCAACCTTTGTCAAGTATAAAGGAGAATTAAATAGTCACCCATAGAATGCATTAAATGGATACATGCCAAGGAAAGAGTGTTAGATGTTGTTGTATTCAAAGTCAACCAAAGGTAGGTGTCATAACCAATATCCATGAAAGTCTAAGATGAACACTCGCAACATATCCTTGAGCATCTAAATAGTCTTCTTCTTCTGCACATCTTTATAAGGGTGAAAAACAGTTCTCAAGAATAATTGAGTTCCAAAAGAATTCTATAATCCCTTACAGACTCATGAGGTAAAACTTTTTCTTGATCCAAGATAATGAATTTCATAACTCCATGAAACCGCACCGCCTCATCCACATACTTCCTAGGAAAAGAATCCACTATGCCTGACTCCTTGACCCCTAAGAAGTTGGCCAATTTCATAAACCATTAAATGATAAACCAAAAATCATCACAACCTCCCTAATCTATGGGTAACCATATGAATTAAATACATCAATATGTCATCCCATTTCCACTCAAGAATATACAAGGGATGAAAAAAAAACCAAGAAAATGATTCTTGGACTTTACCAGTTGTAAAACCAAGAACATTCCCAAAAACTCTCCCATTACCCATTTCATCTTGGGCCACCAAAACTGTATCCTTTTGGATTATCATAGATTAATGGTTTTGAGGACCTTACCTTTCAATTGATCATTCACTTTATTTTGATAAATGAAATCTACCACTATAAATAATTATCTATGTTATTCCTCTATATCCATATCATAAATTTCCACTAGTGTTTTCTTCTATAGAAATTTAGTTACATGTTATTCCAGACGGCCCCCGTACTTCCCTTTCACTTATATTAAAAATATATTTTAATATCCCTTTTTACTATGTGAGTTTACAAAAAAGAAGTTTTCTAAAATATCCATACATTGATTACTGAGATAATGTTCAAATTTCGAGGATAAAATTTATTAAAGGGGGGAGTATGTAATATCCTAATATTTTAAAGGAATATTATTATGTTCTATAAGGTGTCAAAAATGCAACATAGAGTTTAAAAAACTCATGATATATATAACCGTTATAACCTAGCCATTAAATTAGAAGGTTTGAATAGTATTAAATAATTTATGATATTTATATATATATTTGTGTGTATTTTTTGTGTATTAATCAATATAAATTATTGATAAATTTTTAGTAAATAATCAGTCAATATTTAGTAAAGTGATATAATTCTTCAAAAATATTTTTTCATAATAGATTATTTTTTATTTATTCTTATGAAAATAATAATATTATAAATTTTTTGAAATTTTTGAATATGAATTTGATAAAATTAACTATATTTCATTATTTAAATATAAAAATTCATATTTTTTGAGATTTTATTATTTTTCAGAAAATATTGATTTTTCAATGAAGATTTAAAAGACAGATTCTAAAAAAAAATGTCATTTCTTTTCAATAAAGTAATTTAAAAGTCACATAATGTATTAAATATGATTTCATGTAACATAATAATTATTTATTTATATTTAATCCACTTAATTAATTTTTATTCATCATTATATTCTATTTTAGTGTAAGTTTGTTTTTTGGATGGGATTTTTCCAAAAACTCTTTTAAAGTATATAATGTTTCTAAATTTTAATTAATTAAAATAATAACTAATAAGGGATGTTTTAAATGAAATTTATATATTATATGTCATTAAATGTTAATTTATTTTCAAATAATTATTATTATAAGTCCTAAAGTTAATATAGAGTCATCTTTTCTAAAAAATACTCTTCTTAGAAAACTACTTTCTCCTTGCGTCTGCGAGATTATTATTGAACAAAAAATTTTCACTTCTAGGAATTTAATTTCTCAAAATGTATTCCATATTTGGAATCTGTTACATTTATAATTTAATATATGTTCAACATAAATTTTGACAAAAATGAATAGTGAAAAAATTAAATATTAATTACTACAGTTAAGATAAAAATGGGTTTACTGGGGTTTAAAATAAAATGATATGACCAAATGTGACCTATAAACTTGTCAAAAATAAATTTTCTAGATATATTTTAACCATTTCAAATCTAAGTATTGATAATGGACTATTTTTATCCATTTTGAAATATGAAAAACATGGGAGCACTCAATTATTTTTAAAAATATCAAGCGTGTCCTCTCCCCCACTTATAAATGGATACCCTCTCTCGTCCTTTTATTACAACTTAAAAACTCTTTATTTCAAAAAATACCAACCCATGTTAATTTAAAAAGTACCTCCCATCATCCTTAAAGAATTATTTTGGGAAAAAATCTAACTTATTAAGTGTTTCAGTGCAAGCCTAAGGAGAATACCTCAAGAAGAGGTAACATTCTTCAACAAGCATTATTAGTTTATGTTTTTCTCCATTACCTTCAATTATTCTTAACTAATTTTATATAATATAAAAATTATCTTACATATAATAAGATTTTTTAGGTTATTATAATATCCTAAATAATTTGCCTCATCCATAAAATGGGTTATAAAATCATCATTCGTATGTACAGCGGACTACCTCCTTGCGAATCGATATCATTAATTTTTCCATTACCACCTCTCACAGTTGGGTATGATGATGGATATAAATTATATATTTGATATTTATAAAATAATTGTACCTAAGGATTCATTATATAAGATAGAAATATTTACATCAAATTCTATATGGGATATGATAATGTCACTAATGTGTATGACAAACTACTGCCTTGTGAAGCGATGTTATTCATTTTCCACTAACATGTTACATGGAAGGTAATAATGGAAACAATAATGAATATATGTGATATAAATGAAATATTTATGATATTTAAGAAATATTTATAATTATCTCAATATAATATATCTTTTTATTTCTTACCTTTTCAATCAATGAAAAAATGATAACATCATTTGTGGACGTGTGGACTACCACCACCTTGTAGCGATGCGATTTTTTTTCATCACCATATAACAAGAATGTTATATATATATATATTTATGTCTGTGTGTGTGTTTATAATTAAATTATATGGTATTAATGATATTATTATCACTCTATAAAAATAAAATCTTACTTACCTTCTTTTCATAATGATCATTGGAAAATGGAAACGGTACTCATGCGTACGTGCGGCCAACCGTTTCCATGATTGTAACATTGACAATTTTTCATAACAATATTTCATGATTGGTTTTAAAATTATTATTTATGTATATATATGATAATTATTTAATGATTAATATTATTTATATCTTTAAATAATTACCACTTTGACCATAGTTAACCTACCAATGTCATTTTTGACACATAAGCCGAATATGGTCAAAACATCTCACATAAAACTAATTTATTATGAAATTAAATATAAAATGGTAAAAAGAAAAAAATAATTATAATAAAAATAAAAATGGTTCTTAATAAAGTAAATAATTAACATAATTATATTATTTAGGAAGATAAATATCAATCATTACAAATCGAACACGAGGTAAGTGTTTTCTCATCTCACTTTTATTTTTATGTGATATATGCCATATTCACCACTTATATTATTGTGTAGTGTATATAATTAAAATTAATGTGTTTTATGATTTTTATTGTTAATTTTTTTTTATATTTACATATCCATTTTAGGATCCCTATTTCACGGGGTTTATGGATCCAACGTTACTAAAGTAGTGGGGGATTTTTGTCTAAATTTGACTTCTTTGAGACGAATGTTATGTTATACACCTATATTATTTTATGAGGTGTATATAATTACCAATTGACTTGTTAAATCATTAATATTATTATTTTAATTAAATTATCAGTTACATGTAATGTTATTATTTTATGGGGACTATAATTTAACGTTTCAAATCTGCTAAGAGTCTTATGTTATAATCTCATCGTTTATCATGATTGTTTATGATTTTGCTTCCAATAATGAGATATTATGATAAATATCGCAATTAACTCATTAATTATATTATCCTCTATTTATTCATGATATTGACACATAATAGTTCTACTTTTCCACTCTTTGGACCTTAAATAATATAGAAATCTTTTTAAGAAAATATGACTTCATTTCTCTCTTCAGTCGGAAATTTGTTTTATTCCAAAACTATTTTATAAATATTATTTCAAAAATTATTTTAATATTTTCCAAAGTAAATTTTAATGAAATTTTTACCTATTTTTTATATTTTTAAAAATTATTTAAAATAAATCATTGTGTTTTTTCAAAAAAAAATCATGTTTAGATTTTACCAAAAATGTGAAAGGAATCATTGTTTTTAACATGTAAAAAATTAAAGGAATTTCCCAATATCATGACCATTATTTTATTTGAAGTTTAAATTAAAAAATTTCATGATTATTTTAAAATAAATGTTTTTTATATTGTTATATATATATTTTTAAAATGTCTTTTCAAATAGTAGATGATATTTTCATCCAGAAAAGTTTTAAATTATTTTAAAGCTTCTTTTATCATATTTCAATTTTATTTTCAACAAAATGAATTTTAAAGATGTTTTATGTTTAAAATAGTCATTTTCAATGGAATATTATCTTCCTTAACAAATGTTACCAGTGATCTTTCAAAATTATTCTCCATCAATGATGATATCCTTTGAGGTGAATTATGCTTTGTTGGGGATATGAACTAAGGATACCATTATTATTCTTTCTATGAATGGGTTATCATGAAGGGATGTATATAAAACCCATTTCTCTTATAAAAGTTATACCATGATAGAAAATATTACGAAACTCATTTCTTTTCCATGGGTTAATATTGTCTCAAGACATTTCTATAGTACCCATCTCCTTTCCACATGTTTATCAGGTTTCAAAGAGATTGACCTAAAAAACATTTCCATTCCATGGGTTAATCGGGTTTTAAAGTAACAAGGATTGTTTATATGAGTTTTATGATTTGAAAAGTATATGTACATTATTCATCTTGTATTTTTGGGACATTATATACTATGGGTGTTCGCAGATAGCACTAGGTGAACCTGTTATAGATTAAATGATGGGTGCACCTAGATATCACTCCAATGCATTAGGTAATGATTTTGTTCTCTAGAGAGTTATATTGAAAGTCAATCGTATGGTTTTTCTAATTTTATGGGTTCTATAACTCTTTTGTAAGTGTTATATAAAGTTAATATCCCAAGGTATCAATACATTTTGTCTATATATTCTATGGGTTTATGATGTTTCATTTGATCCTAATTGATATCATATGGCTCATGATTACTAACTCTTTTGACTCTTTCCTTTGTTAAATCCTCATTCCATGGTTTCAAGTTTAATGATCTATGTATTTTCAAGTATGAATATTCTTATGTTATAATCCTGTACTTTGATTATGCCATCATACCCTTATTCTCTTCTTATGATCAATGATGAATTTTCCTCAATAATGATTATGTTTACCGTTATTAAAAATTTGAGCTCACCCTTCTTATGTTTCCTTTTCCCTAGGTTACCAAGAAATGATATTGTATGAATTAGGTCTAAAAGGTATTCCTTATGGATGATTATGATGACTTAATGTCACATAAGAAAATTTGTGATAACTGGGATAAATGGTCATTTAATGACATGGGTATTGTTTATATAAGAGATTTCCTTAATCTCTATAACTCTAAACCTAAAAGGTCATTGAGAATTTAAGTGATCAGATTTTTATTTTTATGTTGTATGGTTTGGATGGAAAAATGGGTCAAAATTATTGTTATCAGAGAAAAAAATGTAAAGTTTATGATTTTAGCATCAGATATAGGAGTGGTTATTTTGGCTATTATATTCTACTTACTACATTCCATGTAAATTGTAGAAAAAAATCATATCGCTTCGCAAGGTGGTAGTTCATTGTACACACAAGCAACATTAGTTTATCCCCCACAGAAATGAAAGTAAAAAGGTATATTTGATATTTTAAATCTAGATGTATAATTATTTTATAAATATTATAAACATATATTAAATACATCTTTATCTAAAGCCTTTAAATGTGGTTATGGAAAATGAATTTCATCGGTTCACGAGACGGTAGTCTTCAATACACACGATCAACGATTTAATTTTCATGTTAATGGAAGTGGAGATGGATAGAGGTTATCATATAAAAATAAATAGTAGATACTATTTTTATTATATTGGAAGTTTTAATTAATAATTTTATGTGAAAAAAGAAGAAAGAAAAAGTAGAAGCTTAGTGAAGAAAATTAGCTTTATTTAAAAGATCTCACATTGGATCCATTATTAATAACACTAGTATTGGTATATTGGGAGGAAAACAACCTCTAGTATGTATCTAAGGATTATGGGGAGGGATTTTGGCTTAGTTTGGTTTAAATATATGGCTTGATATGTTTGAATAAGTTACAGGAGGTGGTTCCCTTTTATAAGTGGGGAAATGGGACCTTATTGGAAACCAATTGGAAATTTCCCAAAATAAAAAAAATGATAAAATTATTCCACTAAAAAAATAAAAATGAATATAGATTATATGTTTAGATGGATAAGGTTGAAATATGACTATAATTTTTTTACAACTTTAATTGGAAAACATACACTTATCTTTATAGATTAACCCCTGGTAAATCCATTTTTACCTTAACCATGGTAAATAATTATAATATTTTCAGAATTCATTGAGGGGAAAAATTTAGTTGAAATTATTAAATAATTTAAATAATTATGATTCTAAACACGGAATCCATTTTTTTTTCAAATTCAACTCATATAAGTGGTGGAATTTAATTTCAAATTATACCCATATACATGACAAAAAAACAGGTTTCAAACGATAAAATGTTCATGAGTATATAATGTTTTAATATTAAAATTAAAATTAAAATTTATTAAAATGACATAAATTGGATTAATAAATTTATAATTGAACTAATTTTAATTATAAAATCATTTTAAAATAAATGTTACCTTATAATTTTTCTAAATAAAAGGCTGTTTTTCAATAAAAATCAGTATTTTCACTATTTATAAAAAAATAAATCTTCTCTAAAAGCTCCCAAAATGTCACCATAAAATAAATTTAATGCGATGATTCCAAAGATTAATTTTATTTTTTCAATTAAATTTTCTAAAATTGGTAAAATTGATTTTAAACTATCTGTGCAAAGTGTGCCTAAACCAGCTTTTAGAAAAATAAAGTTTCCAGAAAGAATTTATTTTTCATTCAAATGATTTTTATTTTCATTTCTAGTCAATTAATAAAAACGTGTTTATTTTATATATGTATAAAAAATATAATTTTCATAATTTACTCATTCTTATTCATACTTCCTAATTTAATGTCTATGTTATTTTGGTATCTTATATTATTTTTCATTCAAACTCATGGTTTCATGGTTCTAAAGATATAAAAGTGATTGAATTTATTTTAAAAGAAATATATATTTATGTATAAGGGTGATACAATATATTAAAAGGTCATTGTTTTACATTATATATTCTATCAAACATGAGGTTATTCTTTTAAAATCTCAGGCTGTTACATTCTTCCCACATTAAATAAATTTCTTCTACACAATTTAAAATTGATCTCTATAATCAAGGGTTTGTTTTTTTGTAAATAATATTATTAAAAAAACCACATCATATAAAAGTTTAAATAATACTTCCTATTGAAAAGGTAGAAAGGAATGTAAAAAAATTATCCAGAATAACACAAAACTAGGATTTAAAATAAGATATCATTGGTGTTAGGTGGAGATATGAACATGGATTAAAAGAGTAAATAATTGTAGAGAGTAATATAGATAATTGATCATAGTAAAGTGAATGATAAATATATAGTTATGGAACTAAAAACCATAAATCATTAATGAGTTAAAATACCTTGATTTATCAGAAATAATCATAATAGGATTGTATTTTGATTTCAAGATACTTTTGTAAAATTCAAGGAATTACTTTACTGTCTATGAACATAATGAAATATACACAATTGATATATTTCTCTTTTATAAGAACAATTCTGTCCTTTGTTTGTGCTTCTATAAATTTCCACCTCACCTCTTACTTCAAGGATGGGAAATTTTTTTTGTCTAAATTTCTAAAATAAAATTTCTAATGGACCACATGATTCTACAAGATGATATCCATATATTACTCTAATCTTTGAAAGTTATACAAAACCATATGATGAGAAAAATTTATCAAATATTACCCAAAGTTCAACTTATTCAGTTCAATAAATAGCTAACATTAATACCCTTCCAAAATATGTCTGACCAAATTCAAAGTCGAAAAATTTAGAAGGGAGGTTATTTAAATTTCCAAAATCAACATAAAATTATAATCCTAGGAAAAAAAGATTGGTTATTAATTTCACATTCCAAATATGTGAATACCATCATAACTATATAACCTTGATGAAAACAAGAATTCTCCTAAACATAAAATCTCAATTTATAAAATATATTCAATAACCCCAGAAAATGTAGTACAATCCACCATAAACCATTAAATAACTAACCAATTTAAAGGTCAAGAATACTATCCAATAAATGTCTATTAATAAATATTATCACAAAATCGGGAACATATTAAGGGTTTTCATTCCCTCAATCATGTATTTCCAAAAAAGATCAACTTTCCACAGAATCAATTTTCTTGGTCATAAATACTATTTAATATATTCTTTTGAATCCTTAAAAAAACTACTATAGTAAAATAATTATATGTTTAATGTTTTTTATACAGACAATTTCATTCATAAAATTCTTTTACACCATAATTATTTAATCCAAATAAACCAACACATTAATCATTCAAATTTATTCTTAAACCATTAACTACAATTCAAAATCTTATTTCATAATAAATAATTCCTTTAATATGTATTTTATATTCTCTTGATACTTAACAGAAAAACCATTACTCCTAAAACCATTATTATCCCATTCTTTATCTTTCCCCGTATTAATATTATATTCAAAATGGTCATACTTTCCACATTTAAAACATTCAACAGTTAATGATGACATAAGAACACCATTATTCACATCCATTATATTAAATGAACTTTTCATATTTCCTTGAAAATTACTTACACTATTACCTTATTCTCCAAAAATAAAACATCTTCATATTCCATTGACACATTCCTTTCAGTTCCTATTCTTGCATTCTCAACATATTGGAAACTGAATATTATTTCTTTTATAGTATCCACCACCAAAGATATGACAAAGAATATATCCTTATTATCTTTGGTGAGTAAAAGAGATGGTTAAGGTGAAATTTGTTAATTATATATTAGGATAATATATTATGAGTAATCACAATATCCTATAATCTAGTCATCATACCATTTGGTTTCTCATTAAAACATTTTCTATCACAATAAACCTTAACCAAGTTCCTTATGGTCCCCACCAATGACTAAAACCAAAAAGTATAGTTTGTGAAATAGTAATCTTAGTGGGGGACAACATAATCAGGAAAAACCATTTATAAGATATTTTAATCATGACACCTTCTATTCAATATATGACCCCATTGGTTTAACCTAGGTCATTCATAGTCATCATCTATTCAAATACTTCAAGATGTTCATAATGAAAATTTTAATTAACCAAAGAGTTTCCATTAGGAGTGTAAAAACAGGTGCACAATATGGACCATTTTTTGTATACAAGTTAATGATCACATTAATCCTAACATGACTTTCTCAGAGTTATTACCACTAGGTACTTCTCTTCTAGAACCATGTCCACTTGTAGTATCCTAACATGGTTATATTTATAGGAAATCCCACCTAATCTCTTCCTTGAAAAAACATTAGGATATTCTTCTAAGATTGTCCTCAATGTCAATATAATGATTATGTTATCTGACATATAATTTTCTAAATCATGTTATCAATGATTATACTAAACTTGTTTAGTTACCAACTATAAATATAAATCCTCCAATAGCTTATAGTAGGTGGTAACTTCATTAATGTTGTTCTATATACATGAAAATAAATCCTAAAGGACCAAATAGTTTAGGATTTTTGGTAAATTATATACATAATTTGAATTCATATTAAATTTTAAAACATGAAATATACCAAAGTGTTTTATTTGATAACACCATTATTCCTGTTAGAATTTCCTACATATCAATCATAAAACACATACTGGTATCTTGGAAAAAATAAATAATAAGAAAGGGGTTATCTCAAATTCTTAGTATGGGTAATTGACATTGTACGATGTCATGAGTAAATAAGGAATAATAAATATAGAAAGTTAAATGACTAAAAAACATTCCATTTAATCAATAACTTTAACATGAATCATAGTATGGAATGAATAAATAAAAATTCCATATAAATAATCACATGAACTTGAATCATTTTCATAGAAATTACAACTAATCGAATAATAAAATGGAAATAAATAAATAAAATCATAATGAGGGAATTAATAATTTTAGAAATCTAAAATATATTCTCAAGACCTTTCATGAGACAATTTAAATCTATAGATAAATTTTTTTTAATTTGGATAACTCTTTTGTCTTATAAGACCCATGGATTCATTGAGGGGATATATAATTCCAGGCCCACCCATCAATGGTGAAAACATAACCACTTTTCTTGGTTATAACGTAACCACCATATGTGGTTATAACGTAATCACAATCACATAATAAGTCCAATTAAATTCTCACATAAAATAAGTGAAACATAATCTAAATAAACATTCATATTAAAAAAACACAAATAATGCCAATACTTACCCCAATCAATAAGAATAATCATAAAACATTAAGAGTAATATAGAGAATGGTTAAAATATCACAACCACAATAAATATTGTAATAAAATATCAGGAGGAATAATAAGTATGGTGTCATTAAAACATATCACTAGTGGCGAATATGCAGAATAATTATTTTTTTTGTTGAGGAATAGAAATTATATAAAGAGATCATTAAAGAAATTCTTGAGGAAAATAACCTTTCAAATTTGAAAACCACTTTTCAAAACTAACAATCACAGAATTATTTTAAAGATATCTTTCATTGAAAAGAAACATTGAAAAATCTAATGTAATATTTAAAACATTTATTGGTCCTGATGGTGGGAAATTACATTCATGACGTACACTTTAATATAATCATTTCCATCACATTTTTATTAAAATACAAATGGGATTTTTTGGAAAAATTAGGAATATTAACTTTAACATTTATTTGTAAAAATCCAATAATGTAACAAATTTTATTTAATAAATCTTTTATATAATTTTAATAACATTTTTTAATTTTTTTAGAAAACATGGTTTTTTATGAAAATGGATTTTTGAACGAAGAGAAAAATAATTTCAGATTTTCATAATTTTTTTTATCAATTATCTTAAGTATCAATGAAAAGAAAAAATGGACTATAACTTGAAAAATTCAGGAATAATTATAGAATATGAAAATATATTTGTTTTAATATCATAACAAAAAATATTTTCCCCAAGAGTCACATAAACATAAACAATCCCAAATAATGTTGATATTGTGAAATCAACCCTTAAAACGTTGGTAACTTTTGAAACATAAACCTCATGAAATAAATAGATTAAAATAAAACTATAAATAACTTTAAGTTAACTATATTAATGAGATAACATAACAAAGGTTCAATATATACACCATAAAAAATTAATAAGTGGAAAATATGACATATTTCTCACAAATGTTAAAGTGAGATAAGAAACCTTTAACATTGATTAGATTCCTTTGTATGTGTCTATAATTTCTGGATAATAAATATATATTTATTATGAATCTATTAAATAACCATAATCATATATATCATAGCATTTTTGATTTACTTATAGTCTTTTATGACCATTTTATTAATAATTCTTTGTTAAATCATTATTTTGGGTTATAATTGCTTCCTTTTAATATATATTTTGGTCTATCATGTTCATTAATTTTACTTTTATCATGGTTCCATAATATAAAGAATGTTAAAAATGAGATAAATATCATATATAATCATTATATAAGTATTTATAATATACCAAAAAATAGACATGGGAAAATGAGTTACACCCGTCATTGAGAAGTAGGTGGTACGTACACATGAACATTTTTTAATTTTTTTAAAATGGATGAACTAAATAAAGATAAATAATAGTTAATCCTTACATAATATTAATTATATCATATATATATCATATTTTTATTAAATATATCCTTATGAGCATCCTTATAAAAATAAAATGAAAATAATTTTTGATCGCTATGTGGAAGATGTAGTCCACACTTAAGCATGAGTGAAGTTATTGTTTCCCAATGGACTAGAAGGTAAGAAGATAGATATGATATAATATTTAAAGAATATTAATATTTAATAAATATCACATATATTCATTAACATTATCCTTACTACCATACATGTATATATTAAACAGAAATAAAATCACATCTTATTGTGAAGCGGTAGTTCGCTGTACTCACGAGTGACGTTATCGTATCCCCCAAATAATGAAATGTAATAAGATAAGTTTGAGATTTTAAATCCATAAGTATAATAATGTTGTAAATAAAATATATATATTTATAATCCATCATTATATAAATAATTTAAAGGAAGTTTTGGGAAACAAATTACATCGGTTTGTGTGGCAGTTGTCCTCTGTACCCACGATCGATGGTTTTGTTTCCCATTTGATGGAAGTGGAGATGGATATATGCTATTAAATTAACAAAATAAAAAATTATTATATGGTATATACTGGTATTATTATATTTTAAGAGTTAAAACATAATATAATGTATACAAAGAAGAATGAAAAAACACTTAGTAAAGACAATTACCTTCTCTTAAAAGAACCTCCTTTGGATCTCTTAATATGGACCCTAGTGTTTGACTTTTGGGAGGAAAAGTACATAAATAACATATAAAAGATTGTTTGTGAGGGTTTATATAAGGTTTTTTATGAACTATATGTCTTTATAGGTGTGAAGAAGTAAAGGTATGTGGTTCTATTTTATAAGTGGGGAAAGTGATCCTTCTTAGAAACCACATAGAAATTTCCTTTAAGAATACAAAAATGATAAAGTATTTCCCCTGAAAGAAGGTTAAATATGAACTTATATGTAATGTCCTAGAATTTATATGTATTTTTTTTTAAATTATATGGAATTATTCTGAGACGAGACGCTCTAACGACAATTGATTCTGATGCACGATGAGCCTATAATATAATTTTGAACTTTTTTTTAAGTTCATTAAAGTAAATGTTCAAGCTGGTTTTTCTAACTTTTAAACCAGTGATCTGAAAAAAATATAAGGGCACCATTGAAATAATAATTATGGGATTCACATATAATGAAATTAACTTCGATTGGTAAGGGTCAACCAGAAAATATAGTTTTTGGACTTTTCGGAAAAAATAAAATAACATAAAAATTATTTTATTTGTTTTCCCCAACCGTTGGACGGTGACATGGAGGCGCAAAGGTGTGGCGACACACCCCTTTTATGAGACTCCTTAACAAAAGTGAAAATAGAAATGTTGTTTCATTAATGAAACAATGTAATGACATCGTGACACAACATAACAAAAATGCTACAACCCGTTTCTCTATTAATGAGATAACGTGTTGGGGAATCAAATGAGGAATTCCTATGAAGAACCTAATGTAAAAATCCTCTCCAATGAGAAATAATGAAAAATAGATAATCTCTAGAAATGTTAATTCACCTATAATAATAGGACCAGAGAGAAAAAAACACCAACATCTTCGAAAGAAACTTGAATCCTCACAGGCGGATCACTTCAGCCATGAACACCTTTGAGGTAGGGCTTTATTTTTCCATAAGTTTCCCTATTCTTATCATTCTTATGGGAGGGAACTTCTCTTGGGGTTTTTTTGAACTGGGATTACTTGATTAAATTCTGATAAACATCAAATCATTATCTTAGGTTTTCAAAACCTCTAACGTGGAGGGTCTGGGATGATACAAAAAAGTCTCGAGACCCTCCGCCTTGTGTGTTTTGTGTGTTCTTCATGACCATGGATTTGAAGTGGCGGAAAGGGGGATTTGAGGCCATCACCAGGAAGATGGCATACAAAAGAGGATATAGGAGAAAGTGATTTGAATAATGGACCATCAGAACAGACCTATGGGTCCGCGGAAGAACCCGACAGGGTAGCAAGAGTCGTCGTCCTTTTTGCCGGCGGCTGGTGGTAGGAAGATGTGGCCACCCAGCCACGTCGATGCACCACAGAAGTGGTACCATGCTGTGTCGCATGTGGAAAAGGCCACAGTCAACTGACCACAGTGCAGGAGGCGACCTCAAGGAATACCTGCAGGGTAGGGGGAGCTGGACGTGGCTTCCATCCATGTCCCGACCATGCGGAACCGGTCCCACTATGGTGGATAGGGTAGGGCGCGGGCCGCCCCAGCGGGCTGGACCTATGGCCCAACAGGCCCATGGTCAATAGGCCTATGGAAAAATGGGCTGGACTAGGCCCAGATGGATCCAGTTCAGGTTGGTCCGATCGAGTCGGACTAGACCCAAACCCAACTGGCCCCTTTTTGGAAAAAAAAATGAAAATATCTTTCATACCAGCCATCTGATTGATGAGATGTTTGTAGCATTGGAACCCCTACTATGAGGAAGATCTTATGGAATACTATATGGAATATTTCGTGGATGTTTGAATTATAAGAATGGCTTGAAGATCAGTTCTCCCAGAATCAAGGGCACTTCGCACAGAAACCCTGCGGTTGAATAAGACCTAAAGAATATTGATAAGAAATCTTGTGTGGATCATCTATGATGGACCAGTGGGAGGAGACTCTGTGTGACCTAGAAGGGCCATGGTTGGGAGTGGATCTATATGACCCAGTAGACCCACGGTACTCGAAAAGAGGAGTACCTCAGTATGGCCAAGGTGGAAAGTGGCTTCTGTGTGACCCGACATGCCCATGGTGGGGAGAGGCTTTTGTGTGACCCAAAATACCCACAGTAATAATCTGTGATGAGTACCACAGTAGTTAAAGGTTAGTGGGAAGCAACTTCTATGTGACCCGATAGGCCCACTATACTCATTGAGGAGGAGTTCTCTAGCATCCCAAGGTGTTCGATGATAAGACTGATTGGTCTTACTTTCCTACTCTAGTTTACACCTAGTTTTATCTATCTTGCTTCATGATCATGTTTCTTGATCATAGTTCGTGGTTTTCTTTTTGATTTCTTTGTGGTGTTTCGTTGTTGGTTTGGGGTCTCTACCAAGTATTTTGTTACTCACACCTACACGGGCTTCGCTCGCACGTGTTGTGTTTGGTGCAGATGACCACCGCCTTGATGGAGGACTTGGTGACCCATGACCTAGTGGTGCATAGTGGGACCAGGAAAGCACGCATACTTCTACATCTTCTAATAGCTACAGTACACTTACACATCAGGTGGGGTTTCTGGTAGATGGATTTCAGAGTTTTCCTTATACTTTCCTGTTTCTAGTTTATCTTTTGTTGGGTTTTTATTTTGGCCCATATGACCTATTTTTTGTACTCTTACTCAGTGGTTTTTTAGTGACATTCATGTTTACTTTTCCAATTTTTGGACATGGTTGTGTGTGCATGCGTACAGTTACTCAAGAAAATTCCTCCCACTTGCAGGTTGACACCTTCGGTGCTAATCGCCAACCCTTGGACTTTGGGAAGTGGGAGTGGGGTATTTCATAGAACGAGCCTTTTGGGACGGGTCATGACAAAGGGGTATCAGAGGTGCTCGATTCTACATCAAAAACTAGGAGTATGTTGTTTTGTGTATGGTAAACAGTGTTAAATGTTTTGAGTTCAACTTTCACATTTAGGAAGTCCAGTTTTGGTGCGACGACTGACATATCCATACACCATGACCTTGAATTATTCTTTCCGACTCTATACATAAAAAACACAAGTTGCAAGAATCATATTGGAATTGAGTGTTTCCTTATGTTCTTCTTGAATAAGAGTCAACTCACCAGGTATAATCTATTAACTATGGTACATCTTGATATGTATCTGGATGCCTCCATGCAGACATCGAACTAGGATTCCAATGTGTGACTATGAGGACAACCCGCCTAGAAATGATGCATTAGTTCAGGGACCAGTGATAGAGATGGTCCTGCTGGGTCGTACACTAGAGTTACCACCACCCATTTATTGACAGTTACAACTAAATTTATCATTAGAGGACTCACAAAGGCTTAACACCTTGCCTGAGTTCTAGAGACAGAGACCTCCCATGTTCAGGGGAGAGACAAATCCTTATGCCACTAAGAATTGTCTAGAGGTGGTGATGCCTGTATTTCGCTTAGTGAGGACACCACTCGATCATATGGAGATCAAAGCTGTAAGACTTCTTCATGGCATGATAGGGATATGGTGGATTTTGACAATTTAGACTCATGATGAGGTGACCCTCTATTAGGATGACTTCGAGCAGCTTTTCTGGGAGGATATCTTCCTCACGACATTGCACTCAGTGCACATACGTGATCTACTTCACCTACAATAGGGAAGCATGTTGGTGGCTAAGTACTCTGCATGGTTTACAGACCTCTCTACCTACTCCAAAAACATGGTGCAAGACCCTTTCTTTAAGGCCTGAACAATTGATATGTGACTCAGATGGGAGATTAGTGCATCCATGGTGTCTCTCAGCATCCTCACTCAGGCTGGGGTGCTGGAGCGAGCTATTCTTTTGGAGAGATTTCTAGAAGAGAAGGCATTGACAAACTGAGTCACCAATAGGAATTAGGTAGTATAGTCTTCATTGGTGAGCAACAAGTTGTAGGTGATGGGACCCAAGAGGGACAAATCATTCAGGGGATGACCCCAGGACATAGGGTCAGTAGTGAAGGGCTCCTAGAGTAGATGGAGTCCACAGGGAACCAAGATGTGCTTCACGTGCGATGGGCAGGGACACATGGCTTGTGACTACCCGACATGCTGCACGGACGATCAGAAGATGGTCGAGGGACAACCAAGGTAGAAGTAGAGGTTAAAATGAATAGGTCTATAGGGAAGAGGACATGTTAGGGGAGCGAGCTGAGCGGAAGGTGGTGGATGGTGGTTCGAGGTGATACCACCACCACCCCTAGGTGGTCCACCACAAGATCATGGAGATGACAGACATGGGCGAGGCCAGCTTCAGGTGATGGAGACTCATGACCATGGTGCTCTAGATATGATTAGAGGTACGATTTGTGTGTTCTCCACCATAGCTAAAGTTCTTATAGAAATAGGTTCCAATCACTCTTTTCCTTCCATATACCATGTTCGGGGCTCAAAGATTCTGATGGATCTGTTGGCTTGATCCTTATGATTAGAGAATCCTTCATGATGCGATTTGATGATTACACCCTGGTGTTAATAGTGTGATATTACTCTAGGTGTCAAGATCTCTTTCTGGGATCTCGTAGTAACAACATGGAGGGCTTAAGACACCATCTTGGGTATGGAATGGTTAACTACAATCCATGCTCAGATCGACTGTATTAGGAACAATGTGTGGTGTGTCCGTGAGCATGTGACCTCATTTTCCTTCACCAATGAGAACAGAAATTTTGCAGCATAAGATATACTATATTAGAGGAGGGTATAACTGATCACTCACCAATTGGCTAGCCTCACCCTCAGTGTGGTGGATGAGAGGAGTCCAAGCATTCCTATATTGGTGGATGAGTATGTGGATATCATTCCTGAGGATGTTCCGGGACTACCTCCTCATAGGGAAGTAGACTTCAGCATTTTCCTGTACCCTGGGACAACACCAATATCCACACCTACATATCAGATGGATCCTGCAGAGCTTTATTAATTGAGGGTACACTTGGAGGACTTGTAGGAGAAGGGATTTGTGATGCCTAGAATTTCACCATGGGTATCCCCAGTGTTGTTTTCCAAGAAGGCAGACAGGATCTTGAGGCTATGTGAGGACTTTTGATGCCTGAACCAGGTGACCATGAAGAACAAGTATCCACTACTGATCATTGATGACCTATTCGACTAGCTAAAGGGAGAAAGGTGTTTCTCAATGATAGACCCAAGATCAGGCTATCATCAGCTTCGTGTAAGGGATGAGGAAGTACCAAAGACAACTTTTATATGCCGGTATGGCCACTTTGAGTTTTTGGTGATTCCTTTCAGTATGATCCATTCCCCAATAGTGTTCATGGGACTCATGAATAGGATCTTCCAGCCCTACCTTGATGGTTTCATTGGGGTCTTCATTGATGACATCTTAGTGTACTCGGTGTTAGAAGAGGATCATGCTACATAACTGTGGATAGTCCTAGATACACTCTGAGAGCACTATCATTATGGGAAGCTATAAAAGTTCCAATGATGGATTCAGGATTTCAATTTTCTAGGACACGTCATCTCAGAGGTTTGAGTTTTTGTGGATCTAGAAAATATAGAGGCGGTTCTTTCTTGGGAGCCACCTAGGAGCGTGACTCAAGTGCGGAGTTTACCAGGGTTGGCTGGTTACTACCAGAGGTTCATGCTTGACTTTTCCAGAGTAACAGCTCCTTTATCAACCTTGACATAGAAGAAAAAACCCATCGTGTGGACAAAAAAGTTCCAGCAGAGTTTCCAAGATCTGAGGAGGAGACTGACGTGTGCCCCCATCTTTAGACTACCAGAAGAGGGTGTTGGGTATGTAGTCTTCTACGATGCATCAGTGACTGGACTAGGTTATGTACAGATGTAGGAGTGAGTGGTGATTACCTATGGATCATGGTAGTTGAGGAAACATGAACATAACTATGAAACTCATGACCTAGAGTTAGCAGAAGTGGTTGTTTCTTTAAAGATATGGTGACTCTACTTGATGGGTGAATGGTTTACCATCTACTCCAACTACAAGAGTATTAGTTATATCTTTTCATAAAAGTACCTGAACTTGAGACATTGGAGATGGATGGAGTTCCTCCAGGGTTATGACTTCGAGATAGTCTATACTCTTGGGAAGGGGAAGGTGGTGGAAGACGCGCTCAACAGGAGGTCTGGTATTCAACTGTTGAGTGAGGCAACAAAGTAGTTAGATACGATGCATATATCCTTTGTGGATGATGATGGAGAAGCTTACCTTCAGTCGATGACTATCACTCCTCCACTATTACAGTGAGTCAGGGAGGCACAACTTGTGGATTTTGATTGCGATGCCCGACCTGCTTAGTTATCCACCTGATATGCACTGGATGGATTTTTGATAGGTGGAGAGCAATTCATCCTTTTTAAAGGACAAACCATAGTACCTATAACATTATAGGAGAAGGCGTTGATGGAGTTCCATACATCCCCTTTGGTGGTATATCCCAGTGTGACGAAGATGTACTAGGACCTCTGACGTTAGTACTGGTGTCCATGGATGAAGAAAGAGGTGGCAGGGTTTGTTTCACAATGCCGCACTTGTCAGCAAGTGAAGGATCAACATCAGTTTACAATAGTCTAGGCACAACCACTTGAGGTACCATATTGTAAATGGGATGGTATCACTATGTAATTCATGATGGGGTTACCACACATGTCTGGGGGCCATGATTCTGTCTGGGTGATCGTTGAATGAATCACCAAGTCTCCATGAATTGGGATCAGTAGAGGGCTTGAGATGACTCTATGTCTAGGAGATAGTGTGGCTCCATGTGGTGCCTTCATTGATCGTCTAAGTCCGTGATGCTCTCTTTACATCCCAATTGTGGAAGGGATTGCATGCTGCGTTCATGACTCATCTATGCTTGAGAACCTCCTTTCACCCTCCGACAGATGGTCAAACAGAGTAAACCATACAGACCTTGGAGGACATGATTCGTGTTTTCCACCATGATTTTGGTTGTAGTTGGGAGGACCACCTACTACTGGTGGATTTAGAATACCACAATAGATATCACTCCACCATAGGCATGGCACCGTTTAAGGCCTTTTATGGGCGACCATGTAGATCACCTCTATGATGGAAAAACCTAGGGGAGTCAGCACTCATGGGTCAAGAGTTGGTATGAGCTATCTCTGAGATGGTAGAGACCATCCATGAGCGGATGAGGACTACACAGTGTAGGAAAAAATCTTATGTTAATATGAGATGGAGACCCTTGGAGTTTTATTAGGGAGACTATGTTTTCCTTCAGGTCTCACCTCGACGGGTATTTCAGAGATTTGGCCAGGGTGACAAGTTATCTCTGAGGTTCATCAGAACTATTCATATTCATAGTAGAGTTGGCGAGGTGGAATTCCTCCTAGATCTTCCCCCATAGATACACGAGGTGCAAAAAAATTTTCACGTGTCATAACTGAGGAGGTACATGCATGACCCTTCACATGTCGTCAACTTGGCCGAGCTGGACCTTGATGAGGGGGAGACATTTGTGGAGTTCTCGGTAGAGATAGATGATCGACAGGAGTGGGTCCTTTGTGGAAGGTCGATTCTTCTAGTTCATGTTCGGTGGTAGCATGGGAATCTCCAAGAGAGAACATGGGAGCTAGAGGCACATATTCATGCTTAGTACCCCGATTTTTTTGTTCAAACTTGTTTTGGTTCACGAGGAAGTGAATCCCAAA
Organism: Viscum album; assembly: GCA_963277665.1. Lineage (NCBI taxonomy): Eukaryota > Viridiplantae > Streptophyta > Magnoliopsida > Santalales > Viscaceae > Viscum > Viscum album. The sequence goes on from OY728127.1 coordinate 610,047,311, forward strand.
AAGGGGGAGTAATGTAATGTCCCAAAATTTCAATGTAATTTTTTTTAAATTAAATGGAATTATTCTAAGACAAAATTCTTTTCCGAAACATGATTTAGAGGTATGATGAGCCTGAAATAGAATTTTAAACTTTTTTTATGTTCATTTAAGTAAACGTGGGAGTAGGTTTTTATAACTATTAAACCAGTACTTGGATCATAAATATGAGGGTAACAATTAAATTAGAATGACATGATTCACTTAGAATGGAATTAACATCAATTGAGAAGGGTCTAACAAAAAAGATAGTTTTCAGACTTTTTGAAAATAAATAAAATAAGATAAAAATTATTTTATTTTTTCCCCAACTGTTGGGTGGTGAAACGATGATGCAGTGGTGTGGTGATGGGACCCTTTATTGAGAATCCTTAACAGAAGTGAAATAGAATCGCTATTTAATTTATGAAAAATCGAATGATGTGGCGATACCTCTTAATAGAAATGCTGTGTCACATTTTTCTATTAATGAGATAACACATTGGGGAATGAAACATGGAATTTCTCTGATAAACTTATAGTGAAAATCCTCTCAAACGATGAACAAAGAACACTAGCGAATTGCTAGTGACATCAATGAAACTCGAAGAAAGGGACCTAAGGGAAACAAACACCGACGACTTCAAATGGAACTTGAATCCTCATAGGCAGATCACTTCAATGCCGAACACCATTGAGGTAGGGTTTTGTTTTGTTTTATGTTTCCCCATTCATCATTCTAAATGAAAAATGTGGATCAACCCACAAACAGGTTTATCCGTAGATCACTCGTTCATGAGGGAGGGTACTTCTCTTTCAGTTTTTCAATTTTATTAGTTTATTAAACTATTATTGAACATAAAATCATTATCCCATGTTTTCTAAACCTCTTACACGGAGTGTGTGGGCCGACAGGAACGAGGCCCGAGCCCCTCTACCTTGTGTGTTCTGTTCATTTTTCGTGTCTATTCTTAGAAATGGTGGAAAGGGGGATTCAAGGACATCTTAGGGAAGATGAAATCCATATGAGGTCATAGACATAAGCGGTGCGAAGAACGGACCACCAAAGTGGACCTGGTGGTCCATGGAAGAACCCACCAGAACGCCAGGACGACGTGTTGGATGATGCGCCAAGACGGTGCAGAAAGAGCCACCGATATAATGACACAACCACCTAGATGCATCAGTGCATCGTGGACACGACACAACACTATGTTGCACATGGAAATGACCACTATCAATTGACTGTGATGTAGGAGGCGACCCTGCGGATGACCTGTGGGGCAGGGGGAGCCGGACATGGCTTCTATCCGCGTCCTGTCTAGGTGGAACCGATCGGCCTATGGTGGACCAGGCAGGGTGCCGACCACCCCAGTGGGTCGGACGTAGGATTGGATAGATCCAAGTCAGGATGAAAATTATGGGTCCGGTCAGTGACCCCTGGGTTGGGCCGGGTCAGGTTGGTCTGACCGGGTCGAACCCGACTCGAACCCAACCGACCCCTTTTTGGAAAAACACCAATAAATTTCTAATAGGGTGTCTGATTGGTGAGAAATTTGTGGTATTGGAACCCTCTTTATGAGGTAGATATTTTGGAATACTCTATGGTGGATTTCATGGTAGTTGATATTCAACGAATGGCTTGAGGAGCAGTTTTCCCAGAATCAAGGGAACTATGTGTAGAAACCCTTCAGTTGGCTAATACCTAAAGACTGCAGACAAGAAACCATGCGAGGATATTCTATGATGGCCTAGAGGGAAGAAACTCTTTGTGACCTAGAAGTATAACAGTGGGGAGATTCTCTATGTGACTCAATAGACCCATGATACTCAATAGGAGGAGTACCTCAATATGACCAAGGTGGGAAGCGACTTTTGTATGACCCAATATTCCCACGGTGGGGAGTGACTTCTGCGTGACCCAACATACCTATGGTACTCATCATGGATGAGTACCACCATAGTCCATGTTTAGTGGGAAGTGGATTTTTTGTGATTCTGTAGGCCCACTATACTCATTGACGAGGAGTTCTCTAACAACCCAAGGTGTTCGATGGTACGACTGATTGGTGTTACTTTCCTACTCTAGTTTAAAACTAGTGTGAGAGGTCTTGATTCATGATCATGTTTCATGATCATACTTCATGGTTTTATTGTGGATTTCTTTGTGGTGTATCCTTGTTGGTTTGGTGTCCCTACTGAGTATTTTTTTCTCACCCTTTCATGGGGTTTCCCCGCACGTGTTGTGTCTGGTGCAGATGAACACCGCCTTGATGAAGGACTTGGTGGACCAGGACCCAGTGGTGCCCAGTGAGACTAAACATGTGGACGTACTTTTAAGGATTCCATCATCTACTCTACACTTACCCATCAGGTGTGGTTTCTAGCAGATGACTTTTAGAGTTTTCCTTGTACATTCCTATTTCTATTTTATTATTTGTTGGGTTTGTATTCTGGACCATTTAACCAACCCTTTATACTCTTACTCAGTGGATGTTTAGTGGAATGCATGTTTAATTTTCCTAATTTTGGATATGGTTGTGTGTGCATGCCTACATGTACTCAGGAAAATGTCTCCCACTTGTAGGTTGAAAGCTTCAATTCTAGTCGCCAACCCCTGCCCTTCGGGAGGCGAGTTTGGGGTATGTGACGACACGAGCCCCGAGGGACGGGTCATGACATTATATTCCAATTTTGGATGGGTAAGTTTGAAATATTTCTCTACCATAATATTTTTATATGCTTAACTTGGAAAACATACCCTTATATTTATAGATTTACCCGCATTAAACCCATTTTTACCTTAACCATGGTAAATAATTTGTACTATTTTCAATATTTTTTATGGTTAAAAATTATGTTGACCATATTTGATAATATAAAATACTATAATTACAGATATGAAATCCATTTTTTAAAATTCACCTCAATTCATTTTTTGAATTTAATTTATAACTAAAACCATAGACGTGACAAAAAGCGAGTTTATAAAGAGAAAATGTTCGGAAGTAATGAAGATTTTAATATCAAAATTCAATATAAAATCGATTGAAAATACATAAATTTTATTAATAAATATATATTTGAACTAATATTACATTTTAATTTTTTTTATAAAATTATCCTTAAAAATTCATTAAAAAAATAGAAGCTTCTCAGTAAAACCCAGTATTTTCACTATTCATCAAAAAATTAATCTTTTTAGAAAAATAAAAAAATTATCCCTATGAAAATTTTGATAGTTTTTATCTAAAAATAATGTTAATTTTTTGAAATATTTTTTTTTAAATTAATGAAAATAATTTTAAATTATGCGCACAAAGCATTAGTAAACCAAATTTTAGAAAAATACAGATTTCAGAAGACATTTATTTTACCTTCAAATGATTTTTATTTTCATTTATAATAAATTGATAACCAATGTGTTTATTTTATATATGTATAAACCTTAAAATTTTCATAATTTAGTTATTCCTATTTATACTCACTAGTTTAATGGAAAAGTTATATCAACATTTTATATTATGGTTATTTCTATCTTGGAGTTGTGTGTTTCAAAAACTATCAGAGCGATTAAATTTATTTTGAAAAATATATATTTTAATAGCTCAAGGTATTAAATTATCTTATATGATATGTTTTTCATGTCATATATGCTATCGAACATGAGTTTCCTCTTTAAAAATCCTAGGGTGTTACATATTTAACTATTCAATTTTATTACAATTCAAATACCTTCAAAAACATAATTTCCTACTTATATTTATTAATATTCAAGTATGTAATCATTATATATAATTAGTGAAAAATAATCTCATTCATTTATATGTTAATTAACTGGTCCATAATTATGGGTACTCTAGGACTTATTCTTAGCTACCACATGAAAATAAACATTTTTCGAGCGTGAATCCTAACTTTTTCAAGGAATTAGAATCTATAAAAACAATATCTGATAAAATTTAAAATTAAAAGAAATGATCATCCCTTAACTAATGTGAAATATCTTCTCTAAAATATTTCCAATTTCCCCAATGTGATCCCCATCACCATTGTGCACATCCCATTCTATTATTCCATTACCGGCATAAAACACTACTATAACTCTAGGGAAACTATCCCATTGTTTATTGAATATTACAACCATAATAGGTCAACAACATATCACATAAAGGATCTTCCATCCTATATATTACAAACATGGTAATGAAATATTATCAATACATAAATTCGAGGGGAAAGTAAGGCCATATAGCTTAGAAATTCAATCCTTTATCGAAATAAGAATGATATCACCCAACCATAAATAACTATCTTTAATATAGAACAAGATCATTGACATCTTGAATTAAATAATTCATTATGGGTAAAGTAATTGAGATTATAAATATATTTAAACTTCCCTTTAATAAGAATGAAAATATAATAAAAAAATTTCAAGAACAGAAAAAATATTTTTAGAATTTCATGAATTAGAATAAACCATTGTTTATTAATTGTAATTCCTATGAAACATTACTTAATATATAATAATCATGAATTAACCTAAAAGTATCATTACTTGTAATCTAATTAACAATAATGACCTAATATATATATATATGTATATATTCTTAAACTTCTTATCATTTCAATTGCTTTCTATTTTTTCACATACAATACAGAAGAATGAAAATATAACACAATTAATTCCACTCTCTCTAGTAAGAATTGAGAAAATATAATAAAAAAATTAAATTATTCTCCCATATTATTTAATCAATTTCTAGACTATGAAATAATAATATTCATCACTCCATGTGACAATACCTTCTATTTCTTCCTCTTTTAATTCACTAATTTTATCTTCTAACACTAAATTCCATTGATTTAAAAATAGAAACTAAAGTAAGATTAAATCAAGATTTTTTCAAATAGAGGTGACTTTATAGATCCCATTACTTTTTAGAATCTTCATTATTTATGACACAAAAATAGAGATATATAAAAGGTAAATTTCACTTATAGAAATAATTATATGTCCTCAGGTTAAATCTCAAAAGGGTTTTTGATGATCGTAGGGACACTATAGACAAGAATGGTAGAGCTTGGATGTCCTAGGATTGAGGAAAAATCAAAATTAATTGATTGGGGATAGAATTTTGGATTTAAAAATTAATGATATATCTTCTCTCAAATTTTTCCATAAGTCCCATCACGCTTTTAATTTTATTTCATGTTAACTATATCATGATTTAATTCAATTTGAATGATCAATTTTAATCTCATTAAATGAAGGCATGATTTATAAAAATCATTATTTTATTCTTATTTCTCATAATAGGTGATAAATACTTTATTATCCATTATTATTTCCTTATTTTCATGAAAAAAAGAATCATGGAATGAATATGGGAGAAATCATGATTTTAGATACAAAAAAATCAATGCCATTATATAACACGAGTATAACCAAATGTGAGATCCACCATCACATAGCTCTACCCGCACTAAATACCCTAAATCAATACTTTACAGTCATGAAATACCCTCTTGTGTGGTTGGGTGACCCTTACCTGAGGCATGGATCTACGTTCACACAATTTGGATCACTACCATAACATAAGACTGAAATCATTACCCATATGAGAGTAGATGAGACCAACATGACATGAATATCCTAAGACAAGTGGGTTACCTTTAAATGAGGTCAGGATGACTTTTATGTGTGCCTTAGAAAATGGATGACCAAACCAAGAGTTAAGGATACCACCCTGATGCCTAGAGGATTAAACTTTACATTAGATATAACTTACCTACACTAGAGACAAGATAGCTTTTTGTAGCAGAGAGATAAGTGGGTTTACCTTTATGAAAGGAAGAGATATACCTTTTCACAATTCATCAAGACTGATTTGCATAATTATTTTACACTTACATGAGGGGGGGGGGGTCCTACTAAAGTTTATTTTTTAAAAAAGACTATAATTTCAATTAATAAATCATAAAAATAATAACAAAAGGATACTAAACATGCTCCCAACACCTCTAATCTATAGTTAAATTTACAGGAAGGGATTTTTAAATATGGACCCTTACATTAGATACATCACAAAAAATTCAAATCCTATTGTATTTGAAATAAAACCCTAAGGAAGTTAAAGGAAACAAAAAAAAATCCACCCCATGATATACTTCTGAAGATCTTAATACCTCAAAAAATAACCACACATCAAAAGAACACAAAACTTAAAAAACATATTCATCCAAATCATGAATCAAAAAGGTTAAAAGGAATCATCCTATATAAATCAAACATATAAAAACTCATGATATTTATCATTCATTTGTGACACCCACTACCAATTTCTCTCCTATTTTCCACTATGTAGCCACAAGACAAAACCAAGGGAAAATAATTCTCACGTGACAACAGTTCCTCAAAGGTCACACCATATTAAACATCTATCCTAACATAATTGATGATGTGATAATAATCCAAAAGATACTGGTGATGTTGTGAAACATGGGAGATTTCCTAAATTTATCTCATTTTTAGGGGAAGTGATAACCAATATTTCATATCTCCACCAGGAACTAAAACAAAAAAAGGTAAGAAAAATCATATAGAATGGTTAACCCCATGACCAATACTTCACTCTACATGATGGGGTGACACCTTTAAAAAATTATCTATAACATCAAATTTTATATGTTTCCTCCTATGATCAACAAAGGACTTCTGATGATCCAACACTACCATCATTTGGCCATGGAGTAGTCACATTTTATCTATCATTCAATGCACCAATTCCAATCAAATGATTTCTAAATATCCGATCGTGTTACAACATAATAGATGTAAAAAAGGTTATCTATATAGTACTTCAAATAGATCCATAACAATTGTGGAGTGATAATTATTAGTTTCAAAAAACTCCACCAATGGGAGGTGCCTCACCCATGAACCATCAGAATACATAATCAACACACGTAATATATCTTCTAGATACTTGATAGTATTATCTATATGACAATCTATCTATGGGTAAAAAGAGGTGATAAGGCATAATTGAGAGGAAAAAGAATTATCAAGACCTCTTCACAACCTAGATGTAAAATGTGGATCATGATCATAGATGATCCCTATTAGACCCCCCTGAAGTCTCAGTACCTCCTATAGATATTTCCTTGACAAAAACTACACTGAGATGTTCTACATAATCATTAAGAATTGATATGAATTTATTAAGAGTTACATGATCACCCATATAACATCAAAACCACCCTGAACATAAGAAATACTAGTGATAAGTTCCATTAAGATATCCTATAACTTTTTATCTGGAGGGAGTTTCCTAATAAATCAATAAGGGGGTGGATTGAGTTTTAGAAATTTTAACCCAAAATAAAATTCACCCAAAGAATTATTCTTAAATATATTATCAAATACAAAGTGGAAATAAACATAGAGAATAGAAGAAATAACACATAGTATTTATATCAGTTTAGGGAATAATAATCCCCTAGTCCAAATGACTAATGCTCTCTCCGTGAGATTGATTATTTTCATTATAGATGTCCTTTTACCAAATATCATTAAAATTGAGTGAAAGATACTATGACTTGTTACAAAAAAGGAACTAAGATATTTTAAATGGATATACCTTTTACAAGACCTATCAATGTAATTTAAGCATTGAGAACAAAATACTTTTTTTTTCTATAAATAATATAAATTTGTAGAATAGATAAACAAATTCATCCCATAGATACAAGATTCGAACAGAATGAAGATGAAAGGGTATTATACTAAAAGGATAAGGATTCAATGATTAGATTTTAAATATCTATTCACCATAGAAGATATGATCTTTAAATAATTTAAGAAATAAACTTTTATTATTCATAGAAAACAGTGAATATCTTTTATATATAGGAAAGAAGAGAATCACTTTCATTATTCATATAGTACTATGTTTCTTCAGATTTCACACTTTTTTTGTTCATTATTTTTTAATTTAAAACACCAAATATGATACAATGGTCATGTGAATGTATAATAATACTAAAATACAAGATTTTTTCCTACTTCTAACCTTTTATTCCAAAAATAACAATAGTAGAGATTGTGGTTAACTGTAACGATGATCTTAATTAGAACAATATGCATTCTCAAAAATAGATGTTGTATGTAATTCAGGTATACTTATAAAACCATTACAATTTTTGATAAAACCAAAAGTAGGCATGTATTTCGATCATTTTACAAAAATGATAATAAATTTCTTGAAATAGTGAATAAATACACTAAATGTACATAATTCAAATGACTAGAACATTAATGGGAATTACTTCCTCTTTGTTCATGTCTATCTGAAAATCTTAACTAGAAGACCTTAATTGAAACTTTAAAGTATAACTATTTAGTTTTAGATAATTATATGAATTAATATGATAATATAATATGTATAATATTTCATCCTTTAAAAATAAAATTTTATCTTCATAGGATAGAATAACTAGAAATATTTTTCTATAAGAAAAATTCTATCCTCATACAATTTTTTGGATCTGTGTATAATAAATTTCACTCTATATGTTAATTAACATCACTAAAATCATGAATCATACGAAATACATATAGAGATCATATTTTCTATATATATAATACATTGAAATATTTGTATATATATTTGTAGAGCTAGGCATTAGGATGGTGTATGATTCTGAGGCCGGGTGTGCTCAAAATTAATTTATTAAAAATAATTAATATAATTTATATTTACCATGCGAATCTTCTTAAAATAAATGGGATAAATCATAAACAGATTCTTAGATCAAAAAATTGAGACCATCTATGATTCTAGAATGCAGTGTTTCCCTAGGTGCAACCTAAAATGGGTCAGAATGGGGCGTTCAGACTCCTCACTCATTGGAGGTATGTTCATTGGATTGATTAATTAATATATTTGATTGACTAAATAATTTAACCTAAAATAACTATTCTATCAGAACACTACCATGGATAATTCTCTAGGTTTAGCTGCATAAACCTTAGGAGAATTCCAAAGCTCCTCCTTTCTCCTCTCTTGGTGAATTGCATCTAGTGATGATGCAATACCTTATTATGGAAGATCACGATACATCGAATGAAATGAATTCCTCCAGTTGTGGGAGAGCACATTATATGATGAATAATGACCCAATAATTAGGCAGGACACGTTAATCAGTTATTTACACACTTTTTATTGAATAGTTTAGTTGATTGATCATTGTTTTTGGATCTGCAGAAATTGTGAGTTGAGTGTGTGCCCATATATTGAAATCTCAATGGATTTATTCAATGTTTTCTAAACCCAGATGCTGGTTGTTTATTTTTTCCCTAAATGTTAGGAAATGATCAATTAAACTCTTTTTCTTGTGATTTACCCCCTCAATTTCATCACATTCATCATCAGTTGGACACCATGGTCCCGCTTCAACATTTTTGGGCAGTACCAAGCCCGATACGATCCCCAGAATTTCAACAGTTCCACATGAAAGGAGTGAATTAAAAAATCAAGCATAAATATGGGGTTTTTTTTGTGAGGGAAGGATGAACATTTTGATGATTATTGAACAAATTTTTGATGAATAAAGGTTTAATTACATGTGGGACATGCGATGGTTTTACGATGAATTAATAAAGATAGATTTCCAGCAAATAATGGTAGGAAACAACGATTTCCGATAGGATCCAAAAATTTCAGCCATATTTAGGGCTAAAATTAAATCTAGAAGATCATAATTAAGGTGTGATGATAAAATTTGGAATTATAGAGAAAAAATAACTATACATCATATACAGGGATGAAAGCACGGTGTATAGCCCCATGAGTGTGACAAATAGGGTTTTTGAAAAGATAAGGATGTCATAACAAGTAGTCCTCCCACACACCATGTACCCATTCCATGGTTGGGAAAACCATGTGGATGATCACATGGGTAGGAACCCATGTGGAATTATACAGTTGTGTACTCGAGTACACATACATGGGGTCAACTACATAGATATGTCCAGAAGGACACAACTCAGTCCCAATTTCCTTGGACACACCCTGTAGTCCACCTGCATGGTGTGTACAACCACACAGATAAGGATTAGTATACCCCCAACATCACAGCTAGCTTGATGGAATGGGAGCACAAGTCATGTGGGTCCCATCACACTCTGTGTACCCCTTGTCATCTTTTGAGGAAATATCAATAATCAGTATCTCCTTCGTTCAAACTTGAATTTTGGCCTGAGAGTAGCCTATCCTAGGTGTTTTTCCACATAGAACGTAATGGTTCCCTCTATTGTGGCTTTTGAAGTATGATGTAGAATTTTCTGGCCATTTTCTAATAAAAAATGGGTCATTAACATCACTAGTATTTATGAGCGCTAGAAAAAAATGCTGATAAATGACATCTTTATCAGTACTAAAGCCAACACTAATAAATTTAACCCTTTATTATCACTTTTTTTAACACTAATAAAGGCTTCATTTATCAACGCTTCATTTTTAGCACTGATAAATGGTACCCTTTAACAGTGCTATAATTTTATCTTTGATAAAGGATTCATTTATTAACACTTTTTTAATGCTAATAAAAGTCCAAATAAATAAAATAAAATAAAAAAATAAAAAAAATGGGTTTATTAAAAAATTATTAAAAATTTTATTAACTAAATAATTCTGGATAAAAATGAATAAATTGATTATACTATATATATATATTATAAAAAATAATAAATAGTATGTATTAAATATATAGATATGAAAAATAAAAACTAAAACAATTAAAATTAAAAAAAAGTAAATTGAGAAAAATATTAAACATTTTATTAACGTGATGATTATAGATTATGATAATAAATTGTGTATATTAAATATATAGATATATATTAATGTATATAAATATAATTTATATATTTAAAATATTCATGTGCTTTACATTAAATAGTCATATATTTAGTGAATAATGGTTTATAATTTAAAATTAATATAAATTAAAAATACTGACTAATTGCATAGACTAATGGACATATAATTGAATGTCATTTGATTTTTCTATTTTACAAAGATCAAATGTGTGTTATATTAATTTCACATATATGTAATTAAGTATTTTTTATATTCAATGCACACACACAAAGCATATCCATTTTTCAATATTAGTTAAATTTACTTAATTTTAAGTTATTCAATTTCACTCATTTTTAACATGTATTCACTTAAAATTAGATATTCATTAATAATGTTAAAAAATATTTTTAAAAAATATTTGTAAAAAAATATTTGTAAATAAATATTTTTAAATGAATATTTATTAAAAAATATTTATAAATAAAAATATTTATAAATGTAAAAACTATATTAATAAAATTATATATTTATAATTATATATAAATAAATATTTTTTAAATGTATTTATATAATTATAAATAAATAATTATATATATTTAAATAATTATTAAATTTATAAAAAATTTACATAAATAATGTATATATTTACTATATTTATATTTATATTTATTTATTATATATATATATAAATATAAAATTATATATAATGATATAAAAATTATTTTTTAAAAATATTTATATAATTATAAATAAATAACTATATATATAATTATAAAATTGGAGTAAATATATTTAAATATGGAATTTATTTAATATATTTATATTGATATTTATTAATTAAGTATATATATATATTTACATTTTTTATTTATAATTATATATATAAATCCTTTACCAGTGCTTAAGTAATAAGTGCTGATAAAAGAAATATTTATCAGTGATTTTTTAGTGCTGATAAAGATGAGGCTTTATCAGGGATAAAAGAAGTGCTGATAAAAGTTATATTTATTAGGACTAAAAGTTTAGCACTGATAAAGATGGATTTTATAAGTTATTTTTAGAGCTGATAAAGACCTACCATTATCAGCGCTTTTTTGAAAGTTCTGATAAAAGTGTCCCCATCTAATTAAAAAACCTAACCTGTTGCAAACCCATAGGGATATCAGAAACATTCCATGGAATCCACATATTTTCAAAAATCCTCGGAGAATCAAATCTCATGTCTCACAAACTCACTTGAATCACACAAACCAACTGCCTCTAGTTTCTTGAACATCATCCAACATCTGGTGTTCACATGTAGTTATGGTTTCCAAAGAAAACATTAAGATCGGGATCTAAGGGTATCATATTTTACTCAACCTAGTGAGGTAGTCACGTGTTTTCATTTGTATGTTCTGATATTCTTTCTATATTTTTCATTTCGAGACTTGGATCTAAGAATTTTTTATTTTACTTTGTAGGTTCTAATTTTATTTCTATATTGGAGCTCTAGTTATTGTATAGTTTTTAGCTTTTGTTTATGATTCGTTGTTTTCTTGACTACATTTTTGTATATCCTGTTTTGGCCTTTATAAATTGTTGATTTTAATCAATTTCTTCATTATCTACATCTATACCCCACTTTACTCCTAAAGCATAGTTTTTTCGTTGTTTGGAAATATTAGAGAATCACATTTTGTCCACAGATAAACCAACTAAATAAATATTTATGCCACTGTATAAACAACGGAGGTTTTGGATATAAAAACCATAAGTGAACGAGAAAATTGATTTAGAAAACCAATTTGTCATGACCCGTCCCCCGGGACCCGTGCTGTGACTAACCCAAGCCCCCCTTCCATAGGCTATGGGATGGCGACTAGCACCAAAGGTATATTACCAAAATCTAGGAATGGATTTCATTTATAACCTATAAACACACACAACCAAGCACACAACAAGATACGAACGCAAGTCAACTGTATAGCAAAAAGAGTGCTGAAAGTAAAAGGGTCCAGAATACAAGACCAATAGTAATAGTATAAGTACAACTGAAGTAAAATAAAACTGAAGAAAAATAAAGGCAACTACTGGGTCATCCTCCGGGTTCCTACCTGAAGGGTAGGTACGGATCACCTCCACAACACTCCACATCCACCCATATCTTTTGTGTACCGACACACCGTATGGTAGACCTCCGAGCACCGTCTAGTCCTGGTACTCTCAACCTTGATCAGTGTTTTCCATTGTCTGCATCCAACAAAACGAGTTGCGGCCATAGCTCGTGCATGGGTGAGTATAACGATACTCATTAGGGACCCTGAGACCCTCAAGGTCTCACAAAATCCACAAAGGATAAACCTCAAAGAATGAAGTCAACTGTCAACCCTACTTAGGTATATGCCCATACATATACCTAAGTTAACAAGTATACCCATCTCAATCATGAGGAAACACAGGGTCCAACCCAAAATCCCAAAGATCAACTGTTCCAAAAAGGGAAAAAAACCACAAAGTCTAGTACCACACAGGTACGCCACACAGAAGAATACCACCAATGTATTACCACGAAGAAAAATACCACACTGGTACAAACTCAGATCACACCAAGTATATATTTTAATACAATAGTAGAGATGATTAGATGTAACTACTAAATCATCCTACTTTTTTAAGAGGCTCTGCTTCTAACCTGCACAAAATCTCTAGGAGCTGACCCACATAGGATCGCCGGAGCAGACCCACACAGGATCGCTAGGAGCTGACCTACAGAGGATCACTAGGAGCTGACCCACACCAGATCACTGGAGATGACCCACATAGGATTGTTAGAAGCTGACCTACACAGGATCTCTAGGAGCTAAACCACACAGGATTGCTAGGAGCTAACCCACATAGGATCACTAGAGGTGACCCACAGATGATCACTGGAGATGACCCACATAGGATCGCTAGGAGCTGACCCAAACGGGATCACTGGAGTTGACCCACACAGGATCAATAGGAGCTGACCCAAATAGGATCTTTAGGAGCTGACTCACACAGGATATCTAGGAGCTGACCTGCACAGGATAGCTAGGAGCACTCTTCTCATCACAGCCTGCTACTGGGTTTCCGCACTAGGCTTGCTCGTCTCTAGGAGAGTCTGCTCCCCAAGCAACTAGTCGATTCTACAACTGCCACGATGTCCCACCAATAAGTATCTCAAAGGACCACGATGTCATAGGGGTCTCAACGCAACAGACAACGCATCAATCAGATGCCCAGTCCGTGAGTTATTAGCCATTTAGTCCTAGGGCCCCGGTTACAATCATGCTTGATCCAACCAGATCACATCCCAACATAATCCAATTCTTTAGTGGGGTATAATTAAAGGTACCATCTCTCTCTAAGGTACCCATCACCGCTGACAATTCATTAAACGGACGTCCGGTGCCAAAGTTAGGGCCAAAAGAGCATAAATGGGTCGTAGTGGCCCCAGGTCCGGTCCTACCCAGCCTGACCCGGCCAGAGCCAACCAAGTTCGGGTCCACCCGGCCTCAGTCACTAGGTCTAGCCCGGCCCGTTGGGCGGCCTAGACTGTTGGTTTTAGCACGACCCACTGGGTGGCCTGACCCGCTAGGTCTGGCCCGGCAGGCCGCGAGGGGTCACGAAGGGTTGCGGGTGGCTGCAAGGCCGCAAAGGGTTGTAGAAGATTCCACAAGGGAACGAGGCCACATAGTGGCTCGACCGGAAGGTTGATGAAGATTTGGGTGGCGGCTCGGCTTGGACGGTAGCGGAGGGTCAGAAGACGGAGGTGGCTCGGGCGACGACTCAGCCCGGATAGCGGTATCGGCTCGGATGATGGTGGTGGTAGTGCGGACAGTGGTGGCGGCTTGGACGGAGGTGGTGGATCGGGAGGCGGCTCAGCCCGGACAGCGGTGACGGCTCGGTCCGGATGGAAGAAATGGCTCAGACGATGGCGGCGGTGCCGCGGGGCGGCCCGACAGGCCGTGGGCAGTGCGGTGGGACCGAGGGCGGGGCGACGGGGCCACATGGGGCGCAGTTGGGCCACATCGGCGTGGCAGCGGCGGCGATGCCACGAGGCGGTGCGGCATGCTGCAAGGTAGCGTGGCAAGGCCATGGGTGGCAGAGCGCCGTGGGGCACAGATTCCGCGGGTGGCAATTCCGTTGCCTTCGTCGCCTTCGTCCAATGTGAAGAACACGCCAAAGAAGCAAAACGACAGAGGGGTCGGGCCATGTTTGTTTGGACCGCACCCTCCGCTTTAGAGCGATAACAAGTGGATCAATAGAAAAATCAAGATTCATGAAGACAAACTCAAGAATTTAATACGAATCGTGGATCAAATCCTTTTGGTTGATCCACGTTCTCCATTCTTTCCAAGAACGAGGAAATTAATCGAGAGAAAATCAAGAATTCAGTAATAACCTTCTACCTCATTTGATTCATCGACGGGGGTCATGAGAAAGAAGTCGAAGAAGACAGAGGGCGTGCCAACGATCATTTATTCCGAAACCACACTTCGATGACGGGCTCGTACGTCGTCCTCCTCCTTGATTTCTGAAGAACGTTCTTCGACGACATTCTTCGTTGGCATACTTCATTGGCGTGCTTTCTCCCAAGGCTCCATGTTTCTCCCTTTTTCCAAGAGTTTCCCCCAATTACACTAAAAATGAATTATCCAACATTATAGAATATGTTTGCATAATGTCAAATTGGGATAATTAATTACATAGGTCGGAATAATTAATTATTTGTTGATTTGACACAATTAAGGTTAGAGGGAGTCCAAGAGGTTTCTCACACTTATGAGGGGAGTTCAAGAGGTTTCAAGCCTCAGGTAGTCCCCACCATCATAACCTCTCAAGGGAGGTTAGTTAGGGTGGTCCCCACCACTATAACTTCTCATGGGAGGTTTTAGTTCAGTGGTCCCCACTTGTGAAACATCCACATGGGAGTTTCAAGAGAAAATAAAATTAAAATGTTACACCATTTTATTTTATTTTATTATTTCATGAATATGTGAAAAGCTAACTTTCACCCTCGACCTACTATGGTCTAGGTGAAGGCCTCCTTAAGCGAATACCAGTGCTACGAGTTCAACGTTTCCATCAGATTTCAATTCCAATCACCATGTCAAAAGTTACAAAACACCACCAGCACATTTACTGAACTTACCCAAAAAAAAGTTTGGAAAATTATTAACAGACACCCTCGATCCACGTCGATCGAGGTCAGGCTCTGCCCAAGTGAAACACACCCCAAAAAACTCAAAGGTACTCTAATATTTCTAATCCGAGTTACCATTTAAAAGTTATGGATTTTACAATAAAATAATTTTCACTTAATTATTCTATTTACAGCTAAAAACTAACTTTCACTGGTGCCCCACACTGGCCAAAGTTATCATCTTCTTAAATAAAGCATGCCCTCATGAGTTCAGCGGTGGTATTTGATTTTCAATATGAGCTACCATTTGTGAGTTATAAGCATTTGAAAAATAAAATAATTTATTTTATTATTTTATTTACAGTTATGCCATTTTTGGGTTTTTTCATAGGTGGCCCGCACCAACTGAACTTAAGTCATGCCTAGGGTAAACCCACCATCCTGAATGCAACAGTACCCTCAGATTTCTAATTCGAGTAACCGCTAAAGATTTATTCCACTTTATCAGGAAAACTTCTTACACATTTTATTTAAAGTTTAATAAAACATTGACGGACCATTCTAGGAACTCCGGGCCTCGAAATCATGTGCCGTAAGATTTAGCAGTCTCGAAATAATTCCTTATAATTAAAAAAAATTATATGGAATTTATGGGACATCAAATCCTCCCCAACTTAGGGCTTTACATCCTTGAAAGAGAAAACAAAGGCCAAACAACCAAAAGAGGGCATTGAGTACGAATCTGAGCCTTCTGCTCCCATGTGATCTCCTGGAGGTTCCTGTGCTACTAGCGTATACACACCTGAGGTATCAACTGCCTACAAAGGACCCACTCCTGTTGATCCTCAATCTCCAGTAGAACCTCCGTAAATGACGCCTCATTGTCTAAGTACATCCCGACATGGTCTATGATGTGAGATGGGTCATGCACGTATCACCTCAGCTGGGATATGTGGAAGACGTCGCACACCCTCTCCAACTGTAGTGGAAGAGCCAAGCGGTATGCTACCTCACCTATCCTCTGAAGGATTATAAAAATACTGATAAACCTTGGTGATAACTTTCCCCCTTGTCCAAAACTCTACAAACCGCATCGAGGTGAGATCCGTAGGAGGACATGGTCTCCCTTCTCCTATCGGAAAAAGACCTCTGCCGGCTTTGAGCAGTTTTCACTTGCTAACAAGTGAGGCATTGTGATACAAAATCTGCCACTACTTTCTTTATCCTTGGCCACGAGTGCTGACAATGAAGGTCCTAATACATATTAACCACACTAGGATATACCATTAGAGGGGATGCATGGGACTCCCTCAACACTTCCTCCTGAAGAAACATTTGTTCCATGGTGCGTCCTCTAAAGAGAAAGACGTGCTCCCCACCTTCAAAAAATCCATCAGGTGCCTATCATGTGGATATCTAAGCACATCGAGTCTCGCAGTCATCATCCCCACACTATGCCTCCCTGACTTGCTGATAAAGTGGGGGAGTGACTGTAAGAGACTGAAGAAAAGTTGCTCCATACTGTTCCATAAAGGATATCTACAAAGCAGCCAGCTGCTCCGTCGCCTCACGTAGTAGCTGTATACCAGATCTTCTGCTGAGTGCATCTGCTAAAACATTCCCCTTCCCAGTAGTATAGACTATCTCGAATTCATAGTCCTGGAGGAACTCAAGCCAACATCGCTATCACAGGATCAGGTCTTTCTGAGAGAAGACATACATGATAATCTTGTGATTTGAGTAGACTGTAAAACTCTCTCCCATTAAGTAATTTCGTCAAATCTTCAAGGTGAAGACCAATACTGCTAATTCCAAGTCATGTGTAGTTTAGTTATAATCGTTCTATCTCAGATGTCAAGAACCATATGCGATCACTTCTTGCTTCTACATCAGGACACATCTGAGCCTGGTCTTTGATGCGTCGCCGTAGACTACGTACCCTACGCCCTCCTCTGGTTTCCTCAAGATGGGTGCACTAGTCAGCCTCTGACTCGGCTCCGGAAAACTCCATTGGCATCTCTCAGACCAAACAAATGTTTTCCCCTTCTTCTTCAATGCTGATAAAGGTGTCGCTACCCTGGAGAAGTTAGGTATAAATATCTGGTTATACGTAACCAAAGAAGACGCCCCTCTTCCTTCAGGAAGGTATTCCTAGAAACATATTTCAAAAAGATGTCCTCATGCTCTACCACTCTTGTTTGGAACGGAAAACTCAAAAATCCTATGCATGAGTTTATCCTGTGCTGCCCAGGTTTCCTTTTTCGCTGACCAAGGAAAACCCCATTCCAATGTTGTAGGTAAACCACAAATTGTTTTCCTAATACAGACTATCTGAGAATGAAATGTGGATGTACAGTCCATACCCCAACTCACATCGTAAGGCCTCGATGCAGCTACCAAGAGGTATCAACCGAAACTCCTGCCTCAAGGGTCAGATCAGACCATCAGCGTAAGTGTGATTATTGAGTATACTCCCAAAAGTATCTACAGACATGAGGGTCAATTCAATGGTTTAACCGGAAACTCTAGGTCTTGGGAAAGAATCTTGGAAGGAAGGAATTATTGGTACATATTTCTATTGATACGACATCTAGTAGTAGACATAGACTGTACCTCGAGTCATTCCTAGAGCCATTTGGTCGCACTCCTTGACCACATGCAACTACTCTTTTCCTTGGTCCTCCAGCTCTCTAAGCCTGGTGGGGTCCACAAAAAGGGGGTGGTTGTGACATGTCGAAGTGTACACCACCTCATGTTGCTCTCCTAGCTTTTCTTTCATGTATTCTACCCTGTAGATTCATCACTCCCTATCACATCCTCTTCCCAAAAAATCTTACATGCCCAAGTCACTGAGACTGGTGCTAGTTTCCTGATTCCCCACTGCTAACATTCACTAGTTTTATCCTCTTAGCCAAAGAACATTTAACCAAAAAGGTTCTCTCTAGCACCCTAACATAAGTAGGAATTCATAGAGGAATAGTGATGGCTCAAATTTCCTTAAACACACCTCACTCGGAAGTCCGAGCCCTAAAGCACAGATCGTATCATATTACTCGAGTACTAAGAATGGTCGGTACACCTCAATGAATACTCAGCTACTGATATGTCATCCTGCCGAAGCTATAGAAGCTCTAGAGAACTCTCAGCCACCTCATCAAGCTAGTCCTCAGCCACCTATGGGTCGAGCTTGCCTCAGAACCTGAGTGGTATTTGATGCTGAAACATGCGTAAGGAAATAAGCCTATATGTGTCCTTTACTGGTACCGCCGATTGTAACTGTTGACCAATGGGTAGTGATATAGATGACATGATACCCAAAGGTTCTATCTTGGGTAATAGTACATGTACAGAAGCCTCATCACTATGCAGACCATCCTCATTGTCACTTGCTGAAAAGGACTAGTAGCTAAGACACAATCTGCTCTAATGGTGTCTCAACCATGCGGAAAACTCTAGCAATCGCCTCCATCCAGCCCTCAACTGCGTGGGAATCTATCTCGCCTCGAAACCTCTAAGACCTCTATTGCTGGAACTCATGCATCACGCTCAGTCGGCGTGCACCGTCTGCCAGTGTGGTTGGTGGTATCTTCTGCCCAATGGGTGGTGGTGTTGCAGGTACACCACCCGAAGGTGCCGACATAGTAAGAGGGCACTGCACCAGAGCCTCGTCGCTCAGTGGGCCGTCATCGTTTACACTCTCGGGAATCCTAGCTGGCTATCTATGCAATGACATCCTGATAAGAATCAGGTGTGCCATTGTCATTTAGTTATAACTGGTGAGCTGAATCAATAAGACATAAGAAAACATTTCAAAACACACACACAATCATTGTTTTCATGCACTGAGTCAGAAATCAGAAGTCAGGGTCCTAGTGTATGGATACATCAGCCGCCACAACAACACTGGATTTCCTAAACTGATAACCACACTCAATACACTTAAAACTATTGCCGTTAAAAATATCAGATTCCAATGTTCAACGGTAGAACCAACTCCTCTGATACCAATTTGTCATGACCTGTCCCCCGGGGCCCATTTCGTGACTAACCCCAAGCCCACCTTCCATAGGACAGAGGCTGGATACTAGCACCAAAGGCGTATTCCCAAAATCTGGGAAGGGATTTCCTTTATAACCTGTAAACACACACAACCAAGGACACAACATGATACGAACACAAGTCAACTGTATAGAAAAAAGAGTGCTGAAAGTAAAAAGGGGTCGGAATACAAGTCCAACAGTAATAGTACAAGTACAACTGAAGTAAAATACAACCGAAGAAAAATAAAGTCAGCTATTGGGTCATCCTATGGGTTCCTACCTTAAGGTTAGGTATAGATAACTTCCACAACACTCCACGTCTACTCATCTCCTTTGCATACCGGCATGCCGTATGGTCGACCTCTGAGCACCGTCTAGTTCTGGTACTCTCAACCTCGTTCAGCGCTTTCCACCATCTGCATCAAACACAACGAGGTGCATCCATTGCCTGTGCATGGGTGAGTATACTGATACTCAGTAGGGACCCCGAGACCCTCAAGGTATCACAAAATCCACAAGGGATAAACCTCAAAGCATGAAGTCAACTGTGGACCCTACTTAGGTATATGCCCATACATATACCTAAGTTAACAAGTATACCCATCTTAATCATGAGGAAACACTGGGTTCAACCCAAAAGCCCAAAGCTCAACTGTTCCACAACGGAAGGAAAACCTTAAAGGAAAGTACCACACAGGTACGCCACACAGAAGAATACCACTAAGGTATTACCATGAAGAAAAGTACCACACAGGTACGAACTCAGCTCACACCGGGTATGTCTTTTGGTATAGTAGTAGAGATGATTAGATGTAACTACTAAATCATCCTACTCCATTAAGAGGCTCTACTGCTAAAATACACAGAATTGCTAGGATCTGACCCACATAGGATCACTGGAGCTGACCCACACAAGATCGATAGGAGATGACCCACACATGATCTCTAGGAGCTGACCCACACAGGATCGCTGGAGCTGACCCATAAGGGATTACTAGAAGCTGACCCATAGAGGATCGCTAGGAGCTGACCCACACAAGATCATTAGGAGCTGACCCACACAGGATCAATGGAGCTAACCCACAGTAGATTGATAGGAGCTGACCCCCACAGGATCACTGGAGATGACCCACACAAGATCACTGGGAGCTGACCTGCATAGGATCGAAAGTAGTTGACCCGCACAGGATCGCTAGGGGATGACCCGCAGAGAATAGCTAGGAGGTGTCCTGAACACGATAGCCAGGACCACTCTTCTCGTTACAGCCAGCTACTGGGTTTCCACACTAGGCTTGCTCATCTCTGGGAGAGTCTGCTCCCCAAGCCACAGGTCAATTATCCAACTGCCACAATGTCCCACCCAGACGTATCTCAAAGGACTGCCACATCATAGGGGTCTCAACGCCACAAACAGCGCGTCAATTGGACGCCCGGTTTGTGAGTTATTAGCCTTTTAGTCCCGGGGTCCCGGTTCGATTCGTGCTCGATCCAACCTAAACGTATCACAACATAATTCAAATCTCCTAGGGGGTATACATAAAGGGACCGTCTCACTCCAGGGTACCCAGCGCCGCTGAAGGTTCGTCAAACGGACGTCCGATGCTAATGTTTTGACCAATAGAAAGTAAATGGGTCATAGTGGGCCCGGGTCCTATCGGACCTAGCCTGGGTCGACCCAGTTCTGTTCGACCCGACCTGACCTGCTAGGTCTGGCCCAGCCCGCTAGGCGGCCCGACCTGTTGGGTTCAGCCCGACCAGCTGGGCGGCTCGGCCCGCTGGGTCCAGCCCGGCTGGCCGCGAGGGGTCGCGGAGGTTCACGGGTGGCCGCGAGGCCACAGAGGGTCCCAGAGGGTGCCACGAGGGCGTGAGGCCACAGAGCGGCTCGACCAGGGCGGTTTGGCCGGAAGGGTAGTGGAAGTTCGGGCGGCGGCTCAGCTCGGACGGCGGTGGTGGCCTGGATGGTGGCGGCGGATTGAGCGACGGATCAGCTCGGAAAACACTAGTGGCTTGGCCTAGATGGCGTCAGCGGTTCAGACGACGACGGCATCTCAGATGGTGGTGGCAACCTGTACAACGATAGTTCGGCCCGAACAGCGGGAGCAGCTCAGATGGCGGCAGCCGGTCAGACGACAGGTGTGGATCGGGTGGCGGCTCGGCCCGGATGGCAGCGGCGGCGTGGCCCGTATGGAAGCGGCGGCTCAGACGGCAGTGGCGGTGCCGTGGTGTGGTACGATGAGACTGCAGGAGGTGCAGCGGGGCCGCGGGCAGTTCTGCGAGGCCACGACAGCAGTGCGACGAGGCAACGATGGTGGTGCCGTCGGGCGGTGTGGTGGGCCACGGGGCGGTACGGCCGGGGTGGCACGACAAGGCCGCGGGCAGCGGAGCACCTCAGGGCGCGGAGGCCTCAGGCGGTAGGGTCGTTGCCTTCGTCACCTTCGCCGCCTTCGTCCATTGCAAAGAACACACCAAAGAAACAGAACGACGGAGGGGTTGGGCCATGTTTGTTTGGCCCGCACCCTCTGCGTTAGAGTGGTAGAAAGTGGCTCAATAGAAAATCAAGGGTCATAAAGAAAAACTCTACAATTTAATATAAATCATAGATCAAACCGTTTTGGTTGGTCCACGTTCTCCATGCCTTCCATGAATGAGGAAATTAATCAAGAGAATTCAAGAATTCAATAATAACCCCTACCTCGTTTGATTTGTCAACGGAGGTCGCATGAAAGAAGTCGAACAAGATGGAGGGGGGTTCCAATGACCGTTGCTTCCGAAACCACACTTCGATGATGGGCTCGTATGTCATCCTCTTCCTTGATTTTCGAAGAATGTTTTTCGATGGCATTCTTCGTTCGCGTTCTTCGTTGGCGTGCTTTCTCCCAAGGCTCCACATTTCTCCCTTTTTCCAAGAGTTTCCCCCAATTCCGCTAAAAATGAATTAGCCAACATTATAGAATACATTTGAATAATTTAAAATTTGGATAATTAATTACATAGGTTGGAATAATTAATTATTTATTGTGTTGGCATAATTAATTATTTGTTGTGTTGGCACAATTAAAGTTGGAGGGAGTCCAAGAGGTTTCTCAAAATTATGAGGGGAGTTCAAGAGGTTTCAAGCCTCGGGACATCCCCACCATCATAATCTCTCATGGGAGGTTAGTTCGGGTGGTCCCCACCACCATAACCTCTCATGAGAGGTTTTAGTTCAATGGTCCCCACCTGTGAAACATCCACATGGGAGTTTCAAAAGAAAATAAAAATAAAATGTTACACCATTTTATTTTATTTTATAATTTCATGAATATATGAAAAGCTAACATCCACCCTCGACCTACTTCAGTTGAGGTGAAGGTATCCTTAAGGGAATAACAATGCTATGAGTTCAATGGTGCCCTCAGATTTCAATTCCGAGCACTGGGTCAAAAGTTACAAAACGCCGCTTGCACGTTTACTAAACGTACCTGAAAAAAAGTTCGGAAAATTATCAACAGACACCCTCGACTCGCGCCGGTCGAGGTTAGTCTCTTCCCAAGTGAAAAACACCCCAAAGAACCCTAATGGTACTCTCAGCTTTCCAATCCGAGTTATCATTTAAAAGTTATCGATTTTATAATAAAATAATTGTCACTTAATAATTTTATTTACAGCCAAAAACTAACTTTCACAGGTGGCCCGCACCGGCCAAAGTTAGTATCATCTTAAAAAAATCATGCCCTTAGGAGTTCAGCGGTGGTCTATGATTTTCAAACCAAGCTACCGTTTGTGAGTTTTAAGCATTTAAAAAATAAAATAATTTATTTAATTATTTTATTTACAGTTATGCCATTTTTTGATTTTCTCATAGGAGGCCTGCGCCAACTGAACTTAAGTCGCGCCTAGGGCAAAACCTCCATCCTAAATTCAATGGTGCCCTCAGATTTCTGATCTGATTAACTACTTTAGAGTTATTCCAATTTTTTAGGAAAACTGTTTATGCATGCTATTTAAAGTTTAATAAAACTTCGACAGACCATTCCAGGCACTCCGGGCCTCAGAATCATGCGCCGCCATATTTCGCGGTCTCGAAATAATTCCATATAATTAAAAATAATTATATGGAATCTACGGGACATTACAAATTCTTAGTCTGGTAATGGTGCGAAACAATAATCAAAGTTGAATTTATGCAATTCATGTATGGGAATTTATTTATGTAAATTTTGTTTTAACATTCCAGTGAAAGGGTTTTCCCTTAAAAATTTATTTTCTCAAAATTGTGTAGTTTTATTTTATGATAAATCTTAGTAGGGGTGACAATATATTTATTTATTTTAAATGCATCTCTTATTGAAAAATTAGCATGGGGTTGTATTTATTTTACAATGTTGTGATATTCTGCTGTAAGGATTACATATATTTTTATCCATTTAAGTTTATTTTATAAAGATATATATATATATATATATATATGAAAATATATATCTTTCTATCAATGTGAATTAGATGGAATCACTAGAATCCTTAGGTTTCTATATCAGTTGTTCGAAAAAATAAAATAAAAGTTATCAAATTCTATATATTAGAAATTATTTTGAGGTATTCATCATTTTTGGTCTACATGTATTGGTTCCTCCCCTAGGGATCTCTGATTACTATCCATGTCTATGAAATAACTCTTTATTTTTTATCAATACATTTTTATATCTTTTAGTTGATTGAATGTGAGTTTATTATTCTTGTTCATCATATTTGGGTTTCTTATTTCTCCTTAATTTCATATATTATATTTTCATTTTCTTAGGGGATTTTAGAAAGGCTTGATGTGTGTCAAAAAATATTTACTATTAAAAATTGTTTCTTGAGACTTATACCCCACCTCTTTTATATACAATTTTCATCCTCATCATCTTCATCTCCCAAATAGCCATTATTGCAATTTTTTGCTTGAAACTCATTCCCCATCTCTTTTATGTTACTTGTACCACTATGATCATTAGTCATCCCAGGGATGGATATTTATTAGAGTATTTCAAGCAATGTAGGAGCATGTCCACGAGAGATGAAGGATGTGTCCAAAAAAAAAAATCAACGATAAATGTATGGGAGATTTGGTGATGCGGGTGAGTTGTCTGTAATTTTCACCATCAAATGAATTCATTGGAAAAAACCTACAATAATGGAGTAAACATTTTCTTAAAATCAATTACCCATTTTCTTGAACATACTAAAATTATTCAAAACAATCAAATGTTTAACTTCCCTTATTATAATTGTCTATAACTTTCAACCTTGATAATGAATATCTTATGTGTTTATTTATTTGTTGAATTTTTTTTATCTTTTATGAATGAAATAGATGGTGTATGAATTGAAAGTGGATTCATGCCAATTGTTTTAAAAATGAGTATGGATATAGAGATGAA
Source organism: Viscum album (assembly GCA_963277665.1). Taxonomy (NCBI): domain Eukaryota; kingdom Viridiplantae; phylum Streptophyta; class Magnoliopsida; order Santalales; family Viscaceae; genus Viscum; species Viscum album. Next base: position 610,072,792 of record OY728127.1, read on the forward strand.
GAGTTCATCATGTTTTCAAAAGGGAATGTATATGACCCTTCTCAAATCCTCTATCTATGTTTACATTGTTTTTATTGAAGAAAAATTAGTCCAGAAGAGTTGGAAGAACATTTGATTTCTTACAAAATAGATCAGAGTTATAAATGTTGGATTAAACATGAGGAAAAGATGAATGTGGACACATATTGGGATGATACTGTGTTTTATGGAACATTTGATTTGAATACAAGTGTAAATGATGACGAAGATTGCATGGAAGAAATGAAAATGGAAATTGAAGATGACCTTCAGGAATGTAAAAATCTTTTTGAGGAGTTAAATAGTTGTACCAAGAAACTATTATATATCAGTTATAATAAATACACAACATTGTCAGATGTATTGAATTTATATAATTTGAAAGATGGAAGCAGATGGAGTGACACTAGATTTATAGATCTACTTGGTCTCCTGAATGATATGATACCAGAAGAAAATGAACAACCATGCCGAACATATAACACTAAATGAATATTACATTAAATGGTAATGATCTTTAAAAAAATTCATACTTGTCTAATAGATTGCATATTTTTTCGCAAGGACTATAAATCACTCATAAAATGACCTAAGTTTGACATGTATTGATACAAGAAAAATGAATGAAGTCCTTCAGAATATTTATGGTAATTTCCTATCATTACATGGTTTAGAAGACTATATGGATGTTAGGAAACCATGAGAAAATTAACATGGCATGCAGATGGAATAATTAATGATGGAAACCTACATCATTCAACAGATTATCTTTAGTGGAATAAAAATGATTACGAGTATCCTGAATTTTGAAATGAGTCGAGAAAAGTTTATATTGCAGAATCTATAGATGTAATAAATCCTTTTGGTGTATATATTAGTACACAAAATACATGTACCATCATGTTGGTAAATTGTAACTTTCTTCCATGGTTATGCATAAAGTAGAAATACATTATGTTGTCTGTGCTTATATCTATTCCAAAGGAACATGATAATGATATTGATTTCTATTTTTCTCCATTGATCGAAGATCTGAAATTGATGTGGGATATAGGTGTTATAATGTATGATGCTCATATAAGTTAAGAATTCACATTGAGGATCATGGTGTATGGAACAATAAATAACTTCCCTGCTTATGGAACTTTATCAGGGTATAGCATTAAAGGAATGTTGGGGTGCCCCATTTGTTAAAAACACACATACTTAGTTTGGTTAAAACATTCCTTTAAGACATTGTTTTTAGGAAATCAGAAATTTTTACCTCGATGACATAAATATAAATCCTGAATGACATTATTTTATGGGAATATCAAATAAGGTACCACACCATCTTCAGTAAAGGTTGATCAACTGTACAATAAAGTAAAAGATATTGACACTGTTTTCAATAAACCATTTTTGAAAAACCATTCAAAATTAGGTTCGAAGAAGAGATCAATTTTCATTGAATTAATGTACTTGAATTATTTGTATGTCATACATTTTAATTATGTCATGCATGTTGAAAAAAATGTATTTGATAGTGTTATTGGAACAATACTAAATATTACTAGAAAATGAAATATGGAATCAATGCTAGGTTGGAATTTATTGAAATGGTGATAAGGAAAGAGTGGCACTGATGAAGGGTAAAATGATAAATTTTATTCCTCCAGAAGCTTACACTCTATCCAGAAAAGAAAAATTTCAATTTTTTATTTTCCTCAAAAGTTTAAAAGTTCCCCAAGAGTATTCATCAAATATACAGAATGTCATGTCAGTGACCTATTTTAAATTACAAGTACTAAAATCAAATGACTGTTATGTTTTGATACAATATTTAATGCAAATTTATTTTCATTCCTTTCTACCTCAAAATGTACAATATACAATAACTAGACACTGATTTTTTTTCAAATCCATATACAGTAATGTTATTGACTCAATGAAGTTTCCCATCATGAATAAAGAGGTTTCAGTCATATTATATTTATTAGAGATGTTATTCCCACCATTATTATTTGATATAATGTTCCACCTGATGGTTCACTTGGTCATAGAGATTCAACAATGTGGTCATGTCCATTAAAGATAGATGTACCCCATTGAACTCTATATGAATATTTTGGAAGGTTATTTAAATAATCAAAGTCATCTACAAGGTTTTTTATAGAAAGATATATTGTTGAAGAATATATTGAATTCTATACCGATTACCAATCAAATGTTGACAACATCGGTATCCCAAAGTCTCATCATAGTGAACGTCTTCTAGGAAAATTGATTTATGGATGAGATGTTATTACAGTCACCTTGACAGAGCATGAGAAATCATACATTTAAATTTTACATAATAGTGAAGATGTTGATCCATACATTTGAGTCCAAAAATAAATTCTTATGGATTTGAATCCATCAAGGGATGAAAGATGGATATTAAATAAAAATAATCCACAGATTATAGGATGGCTCTGAGATCAAATTTATAAGGAGTTATCAAAAAATCTGAATTCAATTTTCAAACAACTTCAAGGGATAGCCAGAGGACCAAATGAAAATGTTATATCTTACACAAATTTTATAATCAATGGTTTTACCATTTATAAAAAATGATATGATGACTACACTATGATGCAAAATAGTGGTGTTATGCTTGTGGTTGATGTGATGCACATATCTAGTTCCAAGGACAAAAATCCAATATATTAAAATATTTCATATTTTTTCATTATCAAATAGATATACGAGTTGGATTATACAATATTTCATGTTCTGATTTTCCTTTTGAAAGGGTTGACAATATCATTGCAGTGAAAGTTGATTAAATGGGCTTAATGAAGGTAAATTTCAGCATAAAAATGGAAAAAGATGAGCCATTCATAATGGAATCCCAAGAAGTTCAAGTATTTTATGTCTCTAATCAAACAAAAATGAATTGGTCAATTGTTTTTCTAGTGACTAAAATAAATGTCGGGTCACATGAAAATTCAATCGAGGATGAAACTTTTGTTAGGAGATCAAAATCACTTCATGTCGGTCCGAATGTAGACAATGAATTGTACATTAGAGGGGGCCAGAAAGAGGGGAATTTGATTCTCGATAGAGGAACCAAATCCCTGAAACCATTAAAAAAATAAATAGAGTTCAATAATAAGGTAAAAGTGTTTTTTAATATAATATGTTTTTACTCATAATATTGAATGTTCTCTACTACATAAACACAATCTAAATTAATTTTTTGACTAATCATGGTGACAATGTCTTCAACACATGATGATTTTACCAATCCATCATAAGAAAAATCTATAATGAAAGAAACCCTTTGGAATGATTGAAAGGTAATGTTATGATATACTTTATCTATTTTACTAAAAAATTATACAATGGAACATTGATTTAATTTTCATTATTCCTTGTAGAGTTAGTTTATTTTCAAATATTCCTATCCATATTTCACACCTTTGTGGGAAGAGATGTGATGCTGTCTTTACTGCATCACAGAGGTAATGTTGATGTTTTCATAGTAAAATCATTTTTCATAGAATTAATATATTGTTTCATATTAATGTTTAAATTATTTCTTTTTAGTATTAATCATATAGTAATTTTTTTCTTATAAAGGTGGATTATTTTGTTTGATTGGGGGTGTTATGTCCATCTTTCATGCCTTTCGATACCAAAACATCCACATACTTATTTCCCTCAAAACCTTTTCACCCATTTAGTGTCGCATTTATCACATTCTATTAATTTCCCTCCACTACCTTTACAGGTAGAGTAATGATGCTACCTCTACTCAATCACAAAGGTAATAATGATGTTTTTATAGTAAAATCCTTGTCCATATAATTAATGATTTTTTTTATCTTTATGTTCAATTTATATATTTTTAGTACTGCTCACATAATAATTTTTTTCCTATACAGGTTGATTATTTTGTTCGAGTTGGGGTGGTATTTCCATATTTAATGCCTTTGTACACCAAAACATCCACACACTTCTTCTCCCTAAAAAACATTTCACCCATGAAATCTTTCATTTATCACTTTCTTCAAGTTATCTCCACTACCTTTGTAGTAAGAGAAATGATGCTGGATCTACTCAATCACAGAGGTAATCTTGATGTTTGAATAGTAAAATAATTGTACATATAATTAATGTATTTTTTAATATTTATGTATAATTTATTTCTTTTTAGTATCACTCATATAACAACTATTTTCTTATACAGGTGGATTCTTTTATTCGAGTTGGTGTGATATGCCTATCTTGTATGCATTTGTAGACAAAAACATCAGTAGACTTCTTCTCCCTCTAAATATTTCTCCCTTAAAATGTCAAAATTTATCACTCTACTTCATGTTCTCTCTACTGATTATTTATAAAGGTAATCTTAATTTTTACATAGTAAAATCATTTTCCATAAAATTATTTTATTATTTCATATTTATGTTTATCTTATTTATTTTTAGTATTACACGTATAATAATTGTTTTCTTATATAGATGAATTATTTTTTTTCTAGAAAGGGTGGTTTGTTCAATGCCGATCGTATAGTGTTGACAGTTTGATAAATAAAGTCAGTGGATATCATGGTAATATTGATAGGTAGGAACATTTTACGAATTTGGGATGTGTAAGAATCATTCGTACCTCAATACGACACACAGTGTGACTAGTATGACTATAACTACTTATTTATATCTAAAATTGATATTAATTTAGAAAAATATACAATTGAAATACTCAGAAATGATAAAAAATATTCATATTGTTTTGATACTTAGAGAACAATCTATAAGTACTTATTTCTATTTAAAATATACATTAATTTTAGTAAAATAGAAAACTAAAATACTCAAAACCAATCAAAAATTTTCTAATTGTATTGAAACATTATTATAATGATACATAAGTCATTTGTGATGTGTAGGAATCTGGAACACCTCAATCTGATACACAATGAGCCCAGAATGACTAAATGTGTCCATTATCAGTTTAAAATTTTCATTTTAGTTCAAAAAGAGTCATTCAATAAAAAAAATTATAAAACACGATTTTATTTTCATGATAATTTTTTAAAATGACTCCTACTTCTTATCTTACATTTGGGAATAAATTTAACATCAAACCGATACATTATGTGACCAGAATGACTCAAATATGCATGTTTCCAGTTTAAAATGAAATTTTAGTAAAAAAGACAATTAACATACTCAAAACCAATAAAAAACATTTATATTGTTTTAATAATTCATTAAAATGATCCTTAAGTCATTTCAGATGTATAGGAATCATCCTCACATAAATCTGATTCACAGTGTGACCGGTAGGACTCCAAATGCATCTTTTTAATTAAAATTATCATCAATTTTAATAAAATGAACAACTGACATACTCAAAATAGATAAAATTCCTTTATATTGTTTTTATACTTTATATAAATTATTCATACATCAGTTTTGACATGCAGGGATCATCCACACCTTAATTTGATACATGATGTGACTGGTACGACTCAAAGTCTTTGTTACCGGGTTAAAAGTGGAATTTTAGTTCAAAAAGTGACACTCACTGAAAACTGATCAAATGTGATTGAATTTTTTTTGATAATTTAGGAAAAATACTGTTAATTAATTTGTGACATGTAGGATTCAATTTCATGTCAAACTGATACACAATGTGATAAGAATTATTCAAAAGTGTGTGTTTTCAGTTTAAAATGACATTTTAGTAAAAAAGAAAACCGATGTACTCAAAACCCATAAAACACATTTATATTGTTTTTATACTTTAGGAAAATGATCTATAATTCATTTGATATTTATAGGAATTATCCGTACCTCAATCCGACGCACGTTGTGACTGCTATGACTCCATGTTTGTTTTTTAATTTAAAATTGCCATAAATTATAGTAAAATGAAAAACTGACATAATCAAAACCAATAAAACACATTCTATTTTTTTGATACTTTACAGAAAAATAAATAAGTTACTTTTGATGTTTATGGATCAACCACACATCAATCCGATACACTATAGGCCTGGTATTAATCAAATTATTCGTTATCAGTTTAAAATTGACATTTTTGTTAAAAAAGTGTCACTTATTGAAAACTGATCCACAATGCCCAGGTTTTCTTGATGATTTAGGGAAAAAATTCATATTTCATTTTTGATGGCTAGTAATTTTTCTTATATCTGTCCGATTCATGATATTATTGGAATGAGTCGAAGTGTGTCTTTCTAGTTTAAAATGACAGTTTAGTAAAAAAGAAAATTGACGTAATGAAAAATGAACAAACAAATTCAGATTATTTTGATACATTAAGAAAACAATCCAAAAGTCATTTAATACATTTAGGAATCATATTCACTTTAATCTGATCCATTTTATGTCTGGTATGACTCAAAATGCATATTTTTATTTAAAATTGACATCAATTTTAATAAAATGGTAATCTATTTTAGTAAAATGGACAACTGACCAACTCAAAATAGAGAAAAAACATTCAAATTGTTTTTAATACATTAAAATAATAATCCATAAGCAATTTTTGACATGTAGAAATCATCTACACCTAAATCCTATACATGATGTGCCCGATATTACTTAAAGTGTCCGTTATCTGTTTAAAATTGACATTTTATTTCAAAAAGTGTCACTCACTGAAAACCAATCAAAAATTGTTTGATTGTATTTACAGTTTAGTAAAATGATTAATAATTAATTTTTGATGTGTAGGAATCAGTTTCACATCAAAATGATACACGATGCAGTCAGAATGAGTCAAAAGTGAGTGTTTCCAGTTTAAAACATCATTTTAGTAAAAAAGAAAATTGCCATACTCAAAACCTAGAAAACACTTTCAGATTGTCTTGATACATTAGGGAAATGGTCCACAAGTCATTTGAGACATTTAGAAATTAGTCTCACATTAATATGATGCATGGCTTGACCAGTATGACTCCAAGTGTGTCTTTTTTTTAAATCGACATCAATTTTGGTAAAATTAACACTTTCTGTTAATTTATTTATTTATATTATTACTAACATTTATATTTTTTTCTTATATAGGTGTGTTATTTTACATTTTACAATAGTATGAGCAGGGGTCAGGATTAAAATCAAAAGGAATATTGTTGTTTTTGGATGTATTTAATAATTTGTATTTATGTAATTATATAAAAAAATGTTTGAAATGTCTATAATATAGTATTTTTTTCACGTATTTGTGTTTTAAATATCATGTCATTTTAATTACTTATTAGGATTTGTTTTTGTTGAAATATTGTGTGTTTCTAGTGCTGCGGTGTATTGTTAGAACAAATTGTAGTGGTACTGCAGTGTGCTGTTGAAACATACTGCAGTATAGCCCTTTATTAGAACATTTAAAAGTGATGATAAATGGTACATTATTTAGGGACTTTAAAAGTTCTATTAAAGGGAAAAAAATCTGTACTTTAAAAGTGATCATAAAGGTACACTTTATCAGCTCTTATAGAAGCACAGAAAAAAGATCCTTTCTTAGAGATTTTAGAAGTGCCAATAAAAGTCCCTTTATCAGCACTATTTTTGAAAAGATAAAATATCATGGCATTTAATCTTTCTCAGGTATTCAACACTTTTCTAGAGCTGATAATGGCCATTTCAAGCACTATTAAAGGCCTATTTTTAGTAGTGATGACAGTTGGCTAGGAAACACCCAATATTGGAAGTGATCGCACACGATCACCAGAGACATTTTGAGTGGTACCCACCAATAGGGCTAGGAATTGGAATTCCTCGATGACTATTGAGTGGTACCCTCCATCACAGCTAAGAAGTGGAGTTCTATGATGATTTTTGAGTGGTACCCTCTAGCAGGGTTGGACATCAGAGTTCCTCGACAACTATCGAGTGGTACCCTCCAGTAGGGATGAGCAGTGGATTTCCTTGATGCTTTCTGAGTTATACCATCCAATAGGTCTGGGAAGTGGTTTTCCTTGAGGACATTTGAGTGGTACCCTCCAACATGGCTGGTTAGTGGAGTTCCTCAATGCTTTTCCAAGTGGTACCCTTCACGAGGGCTGGGCAGTGTATTTCCTCGATGACTATCGAGTGTTGCCCTCTAGGAGGGCTAGGCGATGGAGTTCTTCAATGACTATCAAGTGGTACCCTCCAGCAGGGCTAGGTAGTGGAGTTCCTTAATGATTTCTCAATGGTACCCTCCAGTAGGGCTGGGGAGTGGAGTTACTCAATAATTACCAAGTTGACCCACCAGTAGAGCTGGTTAGTATAGAACTCAATGCTTACTAGAGCGGGAGCCCCATCGACATGGGCGCAAGTCCTCTATGGACACTTTTTGAGTGTTACCCTCAAGTAGAGATGGGCAGTGGAGTTCCTCGATGACTATCAGAGTAGAACCCTCAAGTTATAGAAGATAATGAGATCCTTACCTTGAGTGTGTATCCTTTTGACTATGCAACACAATGATGAGGTATGGTTTTTTAGAAGATTACTTTTGGGAAGACATTTGTGATGATGTGAATCATTGATGGACTTTTGGAACTATTGGATACTCTTCTTCTTGGGCCAAGCATTGAGATGAAGATTCCATTACATTTTTATTTCAGATTATTTTAACTGAGAATAAATGTATACCATTTGTATCGATAAAATTGGATTCAATTACTCTCCTTCTAAAAGGTAAGAATACATGATGGGTATTCCACATGATTTATGTGTTTAGATTCTTGTGGTTGGATGAGTTTAATTTCTTGATATAGATAGTGAAGACTCATTATGTAGTTCATCTACTCATTTTGTAGATCCCCTTGTTCTTGGATGAGGTTTCTTTTTCTCTTTGTTTGGGTTGAGCTATTCTCATTGATTGTATCTTGTATCTTATATATTTATTTTCATGTTTTATCTCATACTTCACCCCCTTTAGATTTTTGAAAATCCTATTGGGTATGTATATTCTCACCCCTACATGGGATTTTCCTACACATGTCGTGTCTTATACAGATGGAGGATAGGTCGGTGGTGACTTCAGAAATTATTATGGATACTAGGTACTTTGGATTGCGTATGGTGGTTGAAATATGAGATTCATTAGTTGGTCTCTCATAATAGTTTACTTTTACTATTTTTTTTCAAGTCGAGATATATTTCTAGTTAGGCATGTATTCTTCCATTTACTATTCAGTTTCACTATCTTACTCTTATACACCCTATAGGTTGTGCATTCTTGGTTTACATTCTAGCTATGTTACATCCTTTACTCTTTCCCTCAACACTTTTTCATTGAGATGAATGTGTGTGTTCATATAGGTACTTAGGAAAATGCCTCATCATGTAAGAAATTCCTTTGACACTGGTCGTCACGGCCTAGCCTATGGAGGTGGGCTTGGGGTATTTTCAACTTGATCCCCATCTTGGGTCAGGTCATGATAGATTGGTATTTAAGAAAGTTCATTGTTTGGGATCTTTTTCAGAATAGTACCCGTACAAGGATTTGGTTGGGTTTAGAGAAAAATTTCTAGAGTGTCTCATGTGTGGTTCTAATGCCAAGGAGTCTAGTGATGGAGTTGGAGACAGACATATCAAATCACCAGGACCTTGACTACCTGCTTGATGACTCGGCATACTGAGGCATTGGCTACAAAGAACAGTGGTACATGCATCATATTGGATTAAGTCTTTTATTTTCCTTATTGAGTGAACTACCCAATTTTATATATATATATATATATATAAATATATACTCTTTTGAACATGGTATATCTTGATAAATTTCAAGAAGCCTATGTAATGAAAGTCAGTTAGGAAACAAATTTTGGATCATGGCTATAATCTGACGAGTGATGATGCCTCAATTTAGGATATATCCCATGAGACCTTTCCTATAGTGGATAGGTATTATCAGCTCCACTTATTGAGAATCAAATCATTCCAGTAGATTAGGATGAGGATGAAAACAGGATGAGATGCTCCATGAGATCTAGTAGTAGAGGATGCTAAGGTTTAATGGAGAGATAGATCCTTAGGCAACAAAGTATTTTCTAGAGTATGTGGTTTGTTTCTTAATGATTGTTTGGATCCCAATGGATCAGGTGGTTTAACTAGAAGATATCCTCTTCCACTGAGCATTCGGGAATTGGTGGAGCCTCATTATGTAGATGCATGACAATTTTACACTCTCATGTCCTATCTTCCATTAGTTTTCTATGAGGAGTACTACCCATCCTACTTGCGCTTAGTCCAGATTTAGGTTCTTCAAGAGAAGAAATAGGGAGGGATGATGTTGGATGAGTATGCACTCAGGTTTATAGACCTTACCCGGTACTCCGATGACATGATCCACAATGGATACTTCTAAGAACTAATGTTTTAGTATGGACTATGTAGATATATCTATTCCTACATAGTTCCCTAGTGCATCCACACCAATATCAGGGTGTTGGAGCGAGAACCAGTGATAGAGAGATTTCTATTAGAGGGATGCTAGGCAGCTAGGGATGAAAGTGGGCATCAAAGAGTAGATTTATCTATGATAGCTAGAAGGTGACATTCGATGGGATCTTGGAATAGGAAACCATTCCATGAGTAGACTCAGGCACGCGGTCATATAATGAAAAGGCATTGTAGAGTACTAGTGCATCTCAGAGAGGTGTGGTTCTTCAATTGTGATGGGAAAGGTAATATGAAATGTGACTAACCAACTAGACATGCCATGTAGTGCCGGTGGGTAGCTGTTGGAGTTCCACAGAAGTGGCAGTGTCATGATTAGGGATCTCCTAGGTGAGGGAAGGGTGGTCCCTTGGGAGGTTGAGATGTTATAGGAGCATGAGGAGCTTTGGTTGGTGGATGATTCTATGAAATTCTTCCACCAACACCACTAAGAGGCACTTTTCAGGCTTAGGTAACTGGAGGTTAGGGTCACTGACAATTACAAGATTTGGAGGCTTATAATTCTACAGTGCATGAGATGATTAAAGGTGCGATATGTATTTTTTCTACTTTTAGTTCACTATTAGTAGACACAGGTGCATGTTATTTCTTCATCTCCTTACTCCTCGAGCCAGAGCTGGTGCTCCCAGTTGACGTGCTATCCTATTAGTTTTGTCTTGACACTCCTACAGGGAACACTTGTTTTGTATCTTTTGTCTTCCATCTATGTGAGATATCACTTGGTAGATATATGTTCACGTGGGACCTTTTTGTTTTCATGATGGAAACCTGTGACATCATCTTGGGTATGGATTGGTCATCCTTGGTCTGAGCCCAGATTTTCTATCACCACAGACAAGTAAGATGCCTACACACTGATGAGACAAGATTCTTTTTTTTTTCAGAGAGAGAACTACTATATGGATAAGAGGGTTTTTAAAGAAGGATGTTGTATCCCATTAACCATCAGTCAGCAAATATAACACTTAGTGCAAGAGGCTCTTCAGGTGTATTTATTCCTTTAGTTGTGGAGGATTATATAGAATTCTTTCTTAAGGATTTTTTGGTATAACCTCGAAGGAAAAATATGGAGTTTTGTATAGACTTACATATCATAACTTCATTGATATATTTTATATCATATCAATGGAAAAATACCGAGCTCCAGGAGATGTGGTTGAAGTTCAAGGACCTTTGAGAGGAGGGTTTGATCAGGCCCAACATGTCTCCCTAGGAATATCTAGTGTTTTTTTTGAAAAGGAGGATGTTATATTTTATATTTTTGTGGATTATCATCACCTAAACATGGCCATTATAAAGAAAAAGTACCTCTTACTGAGGATTGATAACCTATTTGACCAGTTTCGAGGTGCGAGATGGTTCTCAAAGATAGATATTCAGTCTAGATACCACCAGTTGAGGGTTAGGGAGGATGATATTACAAATATGGAATTCTGATGTTTCTAAATATAATATGAGTTCATAGTGACACCCTTTTATGTGACAAACACCACTACCATGTTTATGTATCTGATGAACTAGTTCTTATAGTTGTACATGGACCAATTTTTTGTTTTCTACATCGATAACAAACTTATCTACTCTGCATCAGAGGATGACCATGAAGAGCAATTGATAATCGTCCTAGATTTTCTTTGAGTGCACCATATTTATGAGAAGATATGAAATTTCTAGTTATAGATTCACGAGGTTCACTTCTTGGGGAATTCCATTTCTAAGAATTGTTTAGCCATTGACCCAGTATAGATCAATGAATTTCTTTATTAAGAGAAACATAAGAGTGTGTTATAGGTGAAGGGTATTCTTGTCTTGGTGGGGTACTAAATGATGTTTGTTGAAGAATTATCCAGAGCAACAACCCTTTTGACCATGTAGCTGTGTAAAGTGAATTCATTCATCTAGTCTGAGTAGTTCCAGATAGCCTTTGAGGAGTTGAGGCTGAGCCTGATGAGTGATTCATTGTTGATACTACTAGAGAATGGTGTGGAGTACATAGTGTATTGTGAGGCCTCAGGTGCTGGGAAAAACTATGTGTTGATGCTGCATTAGGAAGTTATCACATACAGGTTGAGGTATTTGAGACCCAATGAGAAGAACTATGCGAATCACGACCTAGAGATGATAGCAATAGTATTTCTCTGGGGGATGTAGAGGAACTACTTTATATGGTATCACATTGTGGTTTACTCAAACCATAAAAGTCTCCGTTACACCTTAATGTAGAGGGAACTGAACCTACGATAGTGACACTAGTTAGAGTTCCTAAAGATCTATGACTTTAATATAGTCAATACATCGGGGAAGGGAAATGTAGTAGCATATTCCCTTAGAATTGAGTCCTAGGATTTCTTGGTGTTGGAGTATTTATAGTAGTTTTCCTCCCTATAGTTGACCTTGGTAGAGTATGAGGGTACATCTTTTCATTAGTCGATGGTGTGGAATACTCCACTTCTCAAGCATGTGAGAGAGTCCTATCTAGAAGACATCAACATTGAGGTCTTGGGTGTCTTGATATCCATGTGGGATTTAGTATATGGTTATTCTATAGTATTTAACCATCTCATCTTGTTCCAATTACATATAGTAGTTCAAGTCATGATGTGGGAGTAGGTGATGTGAGAGTTTCACTATTCTTACCTAGTTGTTAATCCCGGTGTGGTGAAGATGTACAGATACCTTTAGTAGAAGTTTTAGTGGATCGGAATAATAAGATGAATAGCCGAGTTCACCTCTCTATGCCTTAATTATAAGTAGGTGAAGAATAAACACCATGCTCTGGTGGGGTTTATATAGCCCCATGAGAACTTAGAGAGGATGTGGGATGACATGTACATGGACTTTGTGACAGAGATTTTACACACAATAATGGGACATGAGGCCATCAAGGTGATACCTAACTAACTCATGAAGTCAGTAAAATTCCTTTCTATTAGGGATTTGGGTTCATTGGAGATTGTGTGGTAGTTTTATATATGGGGTATCATTTGACTCCATGAGGTTTCCATGATGGTTGTCTCTGATCATGATGTTCGGTTTGCATCATGATTGTGGAGTGGTCTGAAAGAGGAATTTGGGACCCAAATGAGGATGAGTATAAAATTTCACCCCCATATTGAGGGGAAAACTAAGTGAACTATCTAGGTGTTGGAGGATATTCTGATGGATTTCATGTTATACTTCATCCAGAGCTAGCAGGATCACTTTCCCTTGGTAGAGTTTTCATACAACAACAGTTACCACTCTACTGTTGACATAGAAACTTTTGAGGCCATGTATGGAAGTATCTACATGTTACATTTTTTTTGTTCAAAAATTGGTGAGACATCACTTATGGTTCTAATGATGGTGAAGGTGATGAAAGGGAAGGCCCAGGTCATCTGTTTGTGGATGTGGGTGGCCCAGAGTAGAGAGAAATCTTATGAAAATTTCTATCATAAACCTTTGGAGTTTTATGAGGGAGACCGCATTTTATTTTGAGTATCCCCACAATGAGAATTTTGTAGGTTTATCCAGGGAGGAACGGTATCCTCAAGGTTCATCAGGACATTCTAGATCATGCATATGGGTGGAGAGTTTGCTAAATTCCTCTTCCTACCCCCTCATCTGGAGTGGGTATACAACTTGTTCCATAGGTCATAACTGAGGAGATATGTGGATGACACTACGCACATCATCAAATGGGGTGATCATGACATTGAAGATGGAGTCAATTTTATGAATCACCCAGTGGAAATCAAGGATCAGTATGAGATGGCCCAACATGGTTGGACCATACCCTTTGTTCACATGTTGTGGTATCATGTGAATGTGCATGGGGGTTCTTTGGGGCGAGAGATCCAAGTTTGAGCTGAGTATCCCAAGTTGTTTGTTTGCTTTTTATTTTCAGGGATGAAAATATTGAAGTATGGAATGATGTAAAGATCTATTTTATACCATTTAAGTCTTTTAAATAATTCTATATAAATTTAAAGAGCTAGGTTCTAAGACGATGTGTGATTCTGAGATCCATTGTGCCAAAAATTAATTTATTAAAAATATATTATATATTATATATTGAATTTACACAGATTGTTAATTAAAATGAGATAAATATTAAATTGAATCTAATTTTAGAAATATGAGACCACAGTTGAGTCTAGAACAAAGTGTTTAACCTAGGGGGCGACCTAAAATGTGTTTCCATGAACTATTTGGACTCCTCGATCAATAGTGATACATTTAACGGATTAATTAATTGATATATTTTATTAATTAATTAATTTATCCAAAACTAAATGTTATATGATAACAATTCAATGGATAATTCTCTAGGGTTATCTGCTTAAACCCTAGGGTAATTATAGAGATCCTCATTCCACCTCATTTGGAGAATCGCATCAGACACCGACGAAACTGTGGATCATAGAAGATTGGGATGCAGTGAACGTAATAACTTCCTCCAACCATTTGAAAGTGCATTATTATTTGAAGAATGATCCAATATCTAAGTAGGACTCATCAATTTTTTTATTTCTCCCTTTTTATTAAATGGTTGAGCAGATCGATCCTTGTTCTTGGATTTGAGCTAATTATGAATTGATCATGAACCCATGTATTGAAATCTTAATTGATTTATTAATTGTATTCTAGCCCTGGAAGACTATTATTGATCATTAGTCAAGAAAACTTAAAAATAATCATTTAAAATAGTTTTAATGATCTTTTACCCTTTCTTTCATCGCTTTCATCATTGGTAGGACCCTATGGTCTCAGTTCAATATTGTCGGGTAGTACCGAGCCCGATCGGACCCCAAAAATTGCAACAATTTTGCATGTGAGGAGGAGATTGATGAATTGAGCATAGATATGGTTTTTTTTGCGAACAAATTATTGTTATTTCAATGATCAATGACCAAATTGTTTTTGAATAAAGGCATGGTGGAATTTATGACATGTGATGATTTTCCGACCAATGAACATGGACTGATTTCCAGCAAACGATGGTTTGAAAACATGATTTTAGGAAAGATCAAATAATTTTGGCCATAGTTAGGGACAAAATGGAATATGAAAGATTATATTCAAGTAGAAAATATTGGATCTAGAATTATGGAGAAAACCTGACTACACACCGTGTACATGGATGAAGACATGGTGTGTATCCCCTGAGTGCGAGAGCTAAGGTTTTGGAAACGATAAGGATGAAATGGTGTATAGTACTCCTAAACACCATATACCAATTCCTTTGTTGGAAAACACATGTGGTGGATCACATGGGTGGGAGGCTATGTGTAATTACACAACCATGTACTTGAGTACAAGAACATTGGGTTGACTACAAAGACATGGCACAGTCCCGGTTTTCTTGGACACACCACGTAGTCTACCTACACGGATTTTACTACTATATAAAAAGGGATCAATGTAACCAAAAGGGAATTTACATGTGGTAGAGTGTGACCACATGCTGTGTGGGTCCCCTCACACACCATGTACCCCCATGAATATTTTGTGGAAACATCAATCTTCTGTATCTTCTTTATTTGAACCCGTATTTTGTCTTGTGAGTAGCCTAAAATGAGTTTATTTTCATATAGAACATGACGGTTCCCTATATTATAGATTTAAAGATACTATATAGAATTTTACATGAATGATTCTTGGATAGGTGACACGAGATGGCAAAAGTGATCACCAAGGATCTCCAGTGACTTTCTGAGTGGTACCATCCAGGAGGTTGAGCAGCGGAGTTCCTTGATAAAAATAGAGTGTTAACCTATAATAGGGAAGATTAGTGGAGTTTCCTGATGACTATCATGGGGTACCCTCCTAATGGTTTGGGAAGTGGAGTTTCTAAATTTTTTTTTGGTTACCCCCAGTAGGGCTAGGTAGGTGAGTTCCTTGATGACTATCTTGTTGAACGATCCAGTCGAGCTAGGAAGTGGAATTCCATGATGCTTTTTGAGTGGTATCCTTTAGTAGGTCATAGTAGTGGAGTTCCTAGATGAATATCAAGTGGTACCCTCCATAATGTCTAGGTAGTGGAGTTCCTTGAATATTTTTGATTAGTACGCTCCTGTAGGGCTAGGAAGTGGAGTTACTTGAAGACTATCGAGTGGTAACCTCCAGCAGATATGGGAAGTGGAGTTTCTTTATAAATATTGAATGAGACCCTCTAGAAGGACTAGGCAGTGGATTTACTCTGTTATTTCTAATTAGTACCCTTTATTAAGGTTGGTAAGTGGAGTTACTTGATAATTATAGAGTGTACCCTCCAGTAGTGCTTGGTAGTGGAGTTCTCGATGATTATAAGTGTGTGACCTCCCATTAGCATGAGTGCAGGTCCTCTAAAGATACTTTTTAAGCGTTACCCTCTAGTAAAGTAGGGAAGTGGAGTTCCTCGATGACTATTGGAGTATAATCCTCTAATTGTACCAAGGCATGGGTTCCTTCCCAAGAGTTTGTGACCCCTCAACTGTGAGGCCTATTGACAAGGCATGGTTTGATTTTATGGTTACTTATAGGAAGATGCGTGAGAGGCTCGATAATGTTGATGGAATTTCGGAACCGTTGGATACTATTATTCTTAGTCTGAGCTATGAGATGGATATCCCATAACTCTCTAATTTTGGATTCTTTTGACTGAGAATATATATATATATAGCTTTTGTATCCATACATTTAGATATGATTACTCTGCTTATAAGAGAATGGAAGATGAACTAGGTATTCCTCATGCTTTCTCTATTTAGCGTATCATGGTTGGATGAGTCTACTCTTCTGCTATAGGTGGAAAATACTCGATGTGTAGTTCATCTACTCACCATGTCGAGCCCCTTGTGCTTGGACGAGGTTACTTTTACTATTTTTTTGGGTTTAACTACTCTCTTTGAATTTTCCTTGTATAAACTATCTTTTCTTTCAAGTTGTATCTCTTACTTTTCCCCCTTCATCTTTTGGGGTGTCCTACCAGGTGTGTATATATTCACCCATTCATGGGATTTTCCCACACATGTTGTGTATTATGCAGACAACATACAGGTTGATGATGACTTTAAAGGAGAATAGAGATACCCTGTACTTTGGACCATGTATGGTGGTCGCAACATGGGATCTAGGAGCTAAACTCTCTCATTAGCTTACATTCCTAGTTTTTTAGGTTGTGACATATTTCTAGCTGGGCATGTATTTTTTCCATTTACCTTTCAGTTTTATTGTCTTAATCTTGTACTCCCTAGAGGTTATGATGCTTGGTTTAGTTTTGTATGTTTTTAATAATTTACTATTTCCCTATGAATTTTCGTATAGAGATATATATGTGTTTGCATACGGTACTTAGGAAATTCCTCCCCATGGTAGAAATTCCTTCAGCACTGGTCACCCAATGTAAATCTATTTTTACCCGAACCATGGTAAGTAATTTTTACTACTCTTCTGGGTAAAAAAATTAAGATGAAATAATTAGATAATATAAATTAAGCTAATTTCAAATATGGAATTCATTTTTATAAATTTCATTAATATAAGTGGAAATTTTAATATAAAATTATTCTCCCAAATATGATGAAAAAGTTGGGCTTTAATGAGAAAATGTTCAATAGTTTACAAAGTTTTTATATCTAAATTCAATATGAAAATGGTTAAAATTACCTAAACTGGATTATTTTTTGAATAGTTGAACTTGTTTTACTTAAAAAAAATAAAAAATATAATTTAACATTAAAAATTAATTAAATGAAAAGAAAGTTTTCAATTAGAATTTAGTGTTTTTCACTATTCATAAAAAAATAAAACATTTCAGAAAAATCCCAAAAATTCACCCTCATATAATTTTTTCATGATGATTTGAAAAATTAATTTTATTTTTTCAAATAAATTTAAAAAAATTATCAAAACTTAAATTAAAAAACACGCAGATGTGATGAAAAGTAGGGTTTAGAGAAGTGTATTTATTTCAAGATCATGATGATTATATATTAACTATATATATAATAATAATAAATGTATGAATATCAATTAAAATCTAATTTATTTAATCTATAAATATCATTTAAAATATCTTCATTAGGTATTGTTTTAATTAATTAAAATGGATAAAAACAATGTACTTTAATTTTTTTTTTCAAAAAACCCTTTTTAAAACCAAAATTAAACATATAATAAAATCAAGTATAATGTTTATTAAAAAGTAATTAAGTGGATTAAATTTAATAAATTTTACTTATGTAAATTAAAATCATAATTTATGATTTATGTTACTTAATTTATTTAAAAGAAATTAATATTTAACAAAAAAAATCTATTTTTTACTACTTACTGAAAAATAAATATTTTCTGAAAAATCCAAAATGCTCACCGTAAGATAAATTTGATAGAATGATTAAAAAAATGAATTTAATTTTATGACATAAATTTTCTAAAATATATTTAAATTAATTATATTATTTTCTAATAAAAATAAAGATAAATAATTTTTGAATAAATCTTATTTTTGATAAATATAATTACAATAAAAAAATTATTGATTATTTACTAAGAGTTTATAAATAAATTTATAGTGAGTTGGAAATTTATATGTATATTTAATAATGTAGTTAATACTATTAATACCTTCCAACTTAATGGATAAGTAAAAAGAATATTATTTCAGGGTTCGTTGAATATTGGTGGCATGTGTCTTGCCTGCCATTGAAGAGACTCATTGTTGTGTGTAACACAAGATAAACTTGGTGTTATGTGTAACCCAAGATAAACATGATGTTACATGTAACACAAAACATACACATTGATGCATGTAATGAAAGCTAAAATTGATATTTCATGTAATGAAAAATATATAAATGATTAAATTTATTAGAAAAAAATTATTTCAAAAAATCCCAGGAAGTTACATAATTCCACAGTAGGGATATGTGAAACATATAATATGCATGATATAGTTTTGGTAGAAGTTCCAGTTGATAGGTCATAACTCCCACATTATTAAGGATGTCAAATGGGCCATTTTATCTGGGAGTTTTCTTTATCAAGTTCCCAAAACATATGAATCTATTACATATAGATATAATATGCAATAATTTGTCTCTAACCTCAATCTCTAGGTTTCTTCAATGAATCTAAAAATATCTCTTCTAACAACTATGTGTTTCTATGATGTTTTTCTGAAGGGATTGGACCTTCAATGTCCTTTTTGACTATTTTCTCCATGATAAGTTTCTCTACATAACTTCATTACAACATGTTAGAGATATAAACATGTTCTCATAGAGTTATTTATATGGATCCATCTTATTTCATAAGGGGAATCTATTATTTTTATAGAACATGATTAGAGGAATATATTGAACACCCTACTTTTAAGTCTATAGATCATGATAAAATCATATCTTAAATAGTATAAATGTTATTTTTAGAGTAAACATATATGTAATGATATTATACCATATTGAAGTTCAACTCTATGTTTTTGGAACATTGAAGAATCCTGTATAACATTGAGATGAACCTTGGAACACAATTAGATACAATAGATTATGATGTTCCATACAGTCTTATGAATTCATTTGTGTATATATATTCATTTTGATCAATATATAAGTATTCCATAATGTAAATTAAGTTGGAAGTATTTGTAATATGATCTATCACAACCCATATGGAATTTTTTATTTTATATATCTTTAGAGTACTAGTGAAAAATACATTACGATATTATCTCTTTTTCATGTTTGGATGGGTAATGGTTACATCGTCCCCTTTTAATTTTTTCATTCTACATTAACTTAATGGAATATCATGTTCATTGATGTATATAGAACATTAAACTTCTATATATTCTCTCATAATATGGTATCCTAGAAATAAATATTTATCTTGTTCTCCCTTTGTGGATAGATAATATTGATATATGAGTACCATATAATAGGCCCATTTTTTAATCTCATGTTTTAAGGGTACACATAATCATGTCCTAAATCTTAAAACATCATAATTATCCATGTTAAACTTTGTTTATTTCCCATTTCTTATTATATAAACAATGTTTTATATCCCAACGTCATCCCTATGATCATTTTTTATTTCTGGGGATAGATGTTTGAACACTCATTTAAGGAATATATGATATTATCCCTCTCATTATGTTTACCATTTCTATAATTTTGATGTGTAAGAAGACCAGATCACTAGAAATCATCAGTATGAATATGTTTATTGTGAAATTTTCATAAACTAAAAATCTTTTGGATCCTTTTCTTTAGGATCCATAATACACTCTCTATTTTTATTATGTTAGTTTGAATTTTTTTAGTTCTTTTTTGTATAGTTTTTATATTCTAATTTACTAACTATCATATTATCTAATTTGAGAACTTATTCACTATAGAACATTAGGATTAGTCACTCGAACCTTAATAAAAGGGTAATATCATGTATAATATTCTACGTTTGATAGAAGTGATAGTTTTTCACAAGGTTCATGTGTAATTTGTTATGAATTATTTACAATCACCACTTATAAATTGGAGACTGGGTACTCGAGGATCAGTTGTTGGAACACCAAATATTGAGAGATATTCATTACCACATTAATAGTTTTATTCCAATATATTTAGTTTTCACTGTGATCTATGTTATTCACTTAATAGAGGATTCATTATAAAATCACTTAGTTTTCCTATTGCAATCATTCAACTTCTAATCCTTTTTGAACAAAGAAATGCCGATTATATGAACATACTGC
The DNA here is from genome assembly GCA_963277665.1 of Viscum album. NCBI lineage: Eukaryota > Viridiplantae > Streptophyta > Magnoliopsida > Santalales > Viscaceae > Viscum > Viscum album. The sequence continues at coordinate 610,093,969 of OY728127.1, forward strand.
TGGACTTTTTCCATGAATCTATAGGGATAAGATATTTTTCTACCAATCTATATTTTTTATAGATGTTTCAAGATATGAACAGAATAAAAAAATATTTTTATTGAAGAAACCAGATGATATGTTTTACTGAGAACTCTAATAAAGAAGTTTTTGGATAAGATCTTGTGCTTTTTATAGTTTGATCAAAGAGGTCTCCATTCTAAAACCTATGTATACTTTGGATCTTTTTATTGATCCACCAACTAATATAGATAAAAATAAAAGAGTTGTAGGTATATTTAATATTATTTCCTTTCATAAACATTATTTAAAGTTTTATATATCACTATTTCAAACATCATCAATAATTAAATTCTATATTGTTTTTTATATTCTTGTTTTATTAACTATTATTTTTTCGTTTATATGAAATCTTAAAAATAGTTTACATTCGAATACTTCATTAGTTTTTGTTAATCTAAAAACTCAAAACATGTATCTTATAAACTTATCAATGCCTAAAGGGGTAAATATTATTAAGTTCTAATCAACATCAATTCACTCCTTTTGAAAATTCTATTCTGGTACAACATTTGGTGTGACATCTAGTCTCTTTTTTTCCATATAGAAGAGAAACTTTTATCTTTATATGGTATATATTCTACCTAGAAACACAATAGAGAATTTAAATCCCAGTCATCCACCCATTTTTGATGAATCATATTATTAGTATTGGGGAGAAAAAATTAATACATTTGCTATTAATAATGAGGTAGAGAATACAGAATTATGGTTGGTAACAACATTATTTATGAGAAGGAAATTTAAAATTTTACAAGAGAAGAGAGTTATTGATATGTTGAGAATTATAATGTCTTCAATATTCTTTTTTCCTCTATGAATTATAATATCTATATTTATATATATTCATGTGTCCAATAATTGAATTTAGAGGAATCATAAGATTACATATTTTAGATCATATAATGTTTAGTAGAATAAATGATATATATTTCATGTGGATTATACAAATTTTAATTTTTTATGGGAGAATAAGTTTTTATGATGTATTAATGGGAAATGAAATTTGTTAACAGACTATAATTTCTCTGTGATAATGAAATTATAAATAACCAGTTAATTGAAATTATTATTTATATACTTCAAAAAGAAGAAGAATCTAAGAAGAAAACTATTGTTAACATGATTAATTTTATGATGTAATGTTTTTATAATATAATAATAACTTTAATGAAATATAAGAATAAATTAAAGAGTAATTTGAAAAAAATAAAATGGAAAAAATGGAGATGAATTTTCAATTATAACATTATGATCAATTAGATTAAAGAACTATACTTTTGAAAATACTTTTATGCATCATTCAAATGATAGTTATACGGATCTTAGTGAATGACAATTTTATAAACTAACAAGAATAATGAACAGGATGATTGGAAAGAATAATTTTTTAGAATGAAATCTAGAATGAAATGAAATAAATATATAAATGGTTTTGATGAATGGATGATAAGAAGGATTATTTATATTTTATTTGTTAGGAAAGTAAAAATCCTAGATATATCATGACATATTTTTCAATATTTAATAAAAATATTAGTCTAGAACATTCTATATATATAATGTAAGGAAATTTCTTATGAATAAAAATACCTATAAAATATATGAATATACATTTTTTATAAGTGATTCAGTTATTTAAGGAAGTCAGAAGATCATCAGTTTAATTGTTTTTATTCCTCAAAATGAATCTTATTATATGGATAATGAGTATTATATTTGATCAATTTTATTCACATTATGAATATGATACTCTATTATTTGAATAATGGATGAATATGTGACAAACATAGAGAATATATTTAAAAATTTTATGATAAACTTTGATAAATCAACACAGGTGAAGAGAAAATTGGTTTCTCCCAATGGTTATATTTTTTTCAATATGTAAAGATTCCAAAATGTTTTAGATGATTAATATTTAAGGGATTTAATAAGAGGAATCTTGGTGAGAAGAGTTTAAAGAAGATATTTTTTTAAAGTTCACATGTCTAATATGCATTGATTATTGATCTTGGATTTACTAGAATTGACATCATGATTTTTTGGTGAACTATCTATGATATAATCATGATGAGTTTGAGAGAAAAACCCTTTTGATTATATATAAGGAAGAAATATGGATGAATTGGAAGTATCAGTTGGTTTATGGTGGGAAACTAATTTTTTATGACAATTCTTATAAATTTATTTAATAATTATCTAAACATAATTATTATTAATATTTGATGGAAAATAAGGTGGAATTAATTTTTTCAGTTGAGGATACATAGAATTACTCCATTTGAGTTTTCATATGCTTCCAAGGGTAAAGAAACTTTTTAGAAAATATTTTTAAGTATGATGATAAATTTATAAGTTTAGTTGGATTTGGTTATAATTTTTTTGAATGTTAATGATGGATTTTATTTATAATTCGTCGATATTTTGGAACAGTAAGATCTATGTATGAGTAATATATTTTTTCCCTTCCAATGTATGAATAAATAAAAAAAATATGAATTGATATGAGATTAAATATGTTGAATAGGCCTTATAGAAGATTAAATTTTTGTCATGTATATTTAAATATATGTAAATATGATATAAATATGATAAAATGGGTGAAAATGATCTAAAAACGTTTATTCATGCACTATATATGAGGTGACTTCTATCATGATAGATTAAATATGTGTTGTTTGAAAATTATTCTTTGAATTTAGGATATGTGAGATTAATACTACTGAAATAGGAGTTATGTCAGAATAAAAAATATCTACATGATGTTGACATAAAAGATCTGAAGTATAAATCATCATAATCTATAGTTATGGAAGAATAAAACTGAGCTATAAAATATTAAATTGATGGTTTTCAAAGGGTGAATCATATTAACAAAGCTGTATATCCCTGAATTGTTTTTCTTTAATGATTTTTTTGTCCCTCCTCATTTTTTGTGTTTTGGATTTTATTAGTTAATGGCTGAGTATTTGAGAGGATATTTTATATAGAATAAGTATTTTTGGAAAGTTTACTACCAAAACTAGGGAGGCTACACCATTTCCTTTCAAACCACACCATAAGAGGGGTAACTACATTGTACTATTTTTTTGTATATACCATGGATTTTTGAGGATTTGAGGCTATGGAATTATTTTGGACTATACATTGATAGTCATGTTCATTGGGGTTTGAACCGTAACCTATGACACAATGAGGCTCTTCATTGGATGTTGCACTATGGTGTTATGGACTACACTACAGTGGGATCCTCCATGTTAGTATTGATAGCTAGAACAAGTGTTCGATGGGTATTGGTCTATCTTCTGGTCTTCAGTCATCATAAACATCATTATATTGTTACAATATTATAATGGGGAAGGCATTTCAGTTCATTATGAGGGATGTTAATTGGGGGTTTCCTCACAAAAAATTAATTCCACAAGTTTAAAAATATATTATCCCCATCCCCTTCATAAAAAAAAATCTTGGAACACTTGAAGGGATGTAGAAACACCACCAAATCATAGAAAACCCCTTTACAACATTAAATATAATGAATCATCCCAGATCTATGCCACAAGTTCTATCCTTTTCACCTTGGTGGTGCCTTCTATGGTGGTTCCCCACCGGAGCTATACCCCTTGCACCGTGGTGATCTTCTATCAATGCACCCATGTATCATGGAACCTCTCCTTATTCCACAGTTAATTCCTTCCAGTACAACCTATGCTATGGTGCACTCTTATTAATACATAGTGTTTATTCCGACACACCCTTTATGTTGCATCCTTATCCTTTACACCATGGAGTCCCTCTAGAATTCCTCCAGTAGCCTACTGAATGGGATATTTTGGATAAACTTTCCCTTGGATCCTTTAATTACTATATAATCCTTTTTATGATGATTTATAACTAGTGCTAAGAGACCTTGGTGGATGACCATTGTTCTAGTTGGTGTGTGAATGTGGATGGATCATTGACACCTATGGCAGACCTTGATGTGGACCTCAATGACTTGTGGTAGGATGTTTATTCCCTTTTCGGATATTATTTACAAATTTTTCTATACTAGAAATATGTGTTGGAATATTGATAACCATTCTTGATTTTGATTGTATTTATATTCATGTGTGTCTCCCAAGAGATCCTTTGTGATGTTGATTTCAATGAGTGATATTAATGTATATTTCTCCATTTTTTAATTTGATCACATTCCTATTATGAATTCTGTTATTTACTCTTGTGGATTTGATATACGTACCTTGTATGATTACCTTGTGATGTGTGTTACCATTACCTTGGAGGTTGTATTTGGTACTTAATATTTGTTAGGACCTTCATGTAATGTGCATCCCTTAGTGGGGAAGTGTGCATGTCTTGTGAAGATGATGGCGATGGAACTAAATATTAGGTGCGTGGAATGAAGACCATGCGGCCTAATCCAAGGCAGCACATTAGGTGCATGAGGACCTTATGTCATTAATTAAGGGGCATTATAGACTTATGAACTGACATGGGGAATTGATGTCGTGTGATGACTTATTACCCTAAATTAAGGGGTAAGATAGCCCTGGGGCCTGACCCATGATGGAGTCGAGATATGATGTCTTGGTGGCCTAATATGACACGATTCCTTATGACTATTGAGATAGGAATTTTGAGCTTAGTAATTTTAATTTCTCATTACAACATTCCATATATATATTTTAATCATAGTGAATGTCCTTTCTCTTATGACATAATGTGACTATCCTTTGTACATTGAGTTAAAGAAGGTATAACCAAGGGTATTTTGAAGCATGGTTAGCGCATGAATGATCAATTTGGGATTTTTTCTTACACATGTTAAATTTTTATTCATATTATGGGAGGTAATTTTAAGATGCATCTCCCAATCCTCTGAGTGTTGATAGTATTCTCTCCTCCTTGCCCAAGGTTTCTCCACATTTGGTTTCACCCTGTCGGCGCTGCTTCTACCTCCACCCCAGGTTGGGCCACACCTCCCCTCCTTGGTGCTTTCTCAGTGTGTTCATGGTGTGGTGGCCTCTCCCTCAGTGTGGTGACAAGGCTTGCTCAGATGTCTTCCTTGGATGTGCAAAGAAATCTGATAACCCATGTCATGGGGTGGTTGAGATCTGTCTCCGACGACAAAGGGTGGTGGCTGACTTCCTTGGCGGCACATCAATGGGCCCTGCATGGCCGCCTCGAGACTCTGTGTGGAAATGTGGTTCGACCGACTGTCTTCCATGGCAGCGCAGTGTTTTTAAGGTCTTCCATGGTGAGGGGTGGTCACAATCCATCTCATGCAGTGAAGGGTGGTCATACATTTTTCCTTGGTGGCACATCGATGGGTTGTCGAGATCCGGTTCTCTATGATGAAGTATGGTCAGATCCAATTTCTACAGTGAAGGGTGGGGTTGTTCCCTTGCCTTCTATAGCGGGGGTGATATTGATCCAGTCTTCTATGGCTTTTGGTGTTGGTGATCCAGGTCTTCCACGTTGTGTTCGACTGGGTGTGTGGTTTGGGTGGTCGATTTTGGTCTCTGTGAGGAGATTTGTTGGTAGCGATGCATTTTCAGTGATGGTTTCTATCCTTGATCTTTTTACTCATTAATTGAATTTGGACGGGTGGAGGCATTGAAGTTGCAATGTTGGTTTGTGTTGATGACCAACTAATGGTGATTTTTTTCAAATTGTGAAATAGTGGAAGTGTTTTGTGGGGTTGGTTTGTTTCCAAAGTGGGAAGGCTGTGCAACCAAACATGACTACATAGAATGACCTCTAGAGGAGGGTCCAAAGCTGGTGGTTCATTTTTTCATAGCATTTTGGATTTGGTTGTTTGAGAGGTTATGGCATTAGCCATCAGATTTGGCCCGTTCTTTGACACATGAAACTTGCTTTCTATAATGCCTTGAAATAGTATAGAGCGTTATCATGATCAAATTCTAGGGTGGGGAAGATTCATGTTGTCATTCTAGTTTTACACTTTTTTCCTTCAGGATGATTTTTCCTATGTCTGTGAAGTCTGTTTGGGTTTTCCACTTCTCCCCTTAAAAGGGGGGCTTATCATATAATAAAAACTTTGAAGGCCTTCAAGATTTTGGATGTAGATGTACTTGTTATAATTAATTACTCCATGAAAGGATACATTTGTTGTGTCCTATTGGATCTTTTACTCACACCCTACTGAGTATCTTCAGTGCACTTATATATTTGATGAGGGATCTGGAGAAGAGTAAGGTACCTATGGTGGATGAAATAGTAGTGGAGCATGAAGATGGGGGTAGAAAAGGAAGAGTACTGGTGGAACCATAGTTTTACTTATATTTATTTTATCTACTTTGTTTACTATGTATTGGCTTACTACATTGGGAGTCTTTCTTTTCATTTGATAGGTATGCAATTATTATATTTTTGTATGTTACTCCAGTTATATTATATACTTTTAAAATTTTATTATCTATTCCATGATATGATAATGATGATATATTCTCCTCACCATCAGACTAAAACCCTCACTGTTAATCAGCAGCCTTTTTCATATAGGGAGATGCACATGAGGTCACATGTCACCAGATCCGAATCATCGGTTCGGGCATGGATTTTACAAAATGGTATTAGAGGACTAAAGCATACTAACTTATTTCTTCTCTTTTATTGATTTGGGATAGGGTGGAAAGGATATAGAATGGTTAGAACTCGATCATGGGAATTATGATAGTGCATGGATAGCACAATACAATGAACCATTGAGTTTCCATAAAGTTGGAAAATATGATATTGATATTAAGGTTGATTAAATTAACCTTGGGTGGTGAACATGATGTTGATATGTTATTTATGAGATTTTTCCTATGTTCATGAATCATTAAATGGTACATAGGTTCATATGTTATATATATATATATATTCTTTTTGTTATGATATATAATAGTTCATTAATAACATGCCTTGATTGTGCTATCTATTTGGTATAGTTTTATTGACTTTGTGATATATTTATGGGTTTCCATGACATGTGATATATCTTTACTAGTATTTAGAAGGAGAACTGGGCATGTTGTTGTGTTATTATATTTATTATGACTGTGACTAGAATTCAATGATGAAAACACGGGTTAGTTATAGGAGGGTATTCCTTGGGATGAGGGTAGACTCCTAGGAGAAACTTTTGTGATCCCATAGTCTAGTTAGGCCCTTTTTATGTTCCTAATGTTATAGAAGATGTCGTATTTTAAACATTCAGTTAGACTACTAGCTTGGTTGGTTTTTCTAGAGCACATAAAAATACCTTCTCTAGTGGTGCATGTTGTGGTTACATACCAACCAACACTGAAATCCATGGTTGATTACACCAGGGATTTCTAGCCCCGTCATCCTTCTGCCTTTTTGGGAACATATGGACCTCCAGATACTGAGGATAATATCAACACCATAGAGATCATGTTTGACCTTTTTGAGACACCATAATAAGGGAAGGTGAATCTATCAGTGTTCATGATTTAGGGGCTTTCTAAGTGTTGGTGAGGAATTATGGGTCAGGCCTTGATGAAATGAAGGACTCTCATGGGAGGCCTTCAAGGGACAGTTTTTTATATAGTTTTTACCCGACACATTAAAGATTGATCAAGCATAAGATATCATGGAATTGAAGTAGGGATCCATGAATGTATCATCATACTCTTATCTCCTAAATACAAAACTATATTTCTCATTAATTTTAGATTGTAATGAGGCTTAGAAGGCCAAGAAGTTCGAAATCAGAATTCAACCCAACCTTAGGAAGTATGTCAAAATCTCTAAAATATAATTATACTAGATATTCTGAGGACATACTTAAAAATTTAGAGGATTCTAGAGGAATGATGACCATGTGGTCTTTTTATACCCTTCTCTAATCATATGAGTGGACCTCCTATAGCTACCATGAGTGCATCATCTAATGGTTAGAAGAGGAAGGCCAGAAACATGAAATAGAGAAGTGGCATGAATGATAAATAGAGTTTATTATCTTATTTTACATTTGGAGATAACCTTTAGTGCTTAAACTATTGGAAGTTTAGACACAATGGTTAGGAATAATTTACACCACATATAACGTTCCAATAATGTATAAATATGGGTCACCTCAAACCGTTTTTCAATAGAGACATGAGGATAGGTCTCCTTAGAGGATGGTGAGGACATGGACCAACATTGACCTAGAGATCTGGTCAGGGTTCTTAGTAGAGAGTGCATAATCCTAGATGATGGAGACTCAGGTATAGAGTCTCAAAGATAATAAAGAATGTGTCTATACAGTAGAGATCAATCTAGAAAATGGTAGAAAGAATCATTAATAGTTTGTTGTAAGTTCATGATCACATAAACTCTATCTACTACTTTATTTGATACTAGTGCATCTCATTCCTTTATTTTTACACAAGAATTTTTTGTACTTGTCCTATAAATTATGTTATCCACTGAGTTAGTCTCCATAGATACACAATTGGAAATAAAATTAGACCATCTCTAGTGATTCCCAGAGTGTCCCATAGTTTTTTCCATCTATAGGCATCTATTGGTGTTCATGATTCTACATATGAAAACCATTGATGTGATTTTCAGCATGGATTGGCTGACTAGATTTTGAGAACTCATATAATACTATCAGAGGAATCTATCAATCACTTTACCAAACTGATAGAAGTTCTTGATGACCAGAGAGTGGTAACTAGAAGCAAGATGGGTTGGAAAGGACTTGAGTAAACTTGGGATGATCATAATATAGATGGTGGGATTAGCTCTTTCAACATCATTAGTAAAAGCCCTCTCATCTTTTCCTCTTATCATGGATCTATATCCGAACATCTTTATAGATGAATTCATAGGAATCTATCATGATAGGGGAGATAAATTTGATTTAGATCTTTTATTGTGTGCACAACCAATTTTCATATCCCTATATCATATAGCATCCCTCGAGTTGAAAGTGATCAAGGAACAAGTGGATGACTTGGAGTGGAAGGTCCTTATCAAACTGAGTACTTCACCATGGGGTGAATATGTGTTATTCAATAAGATGTTAGATGGATGTCTTCGAATAAATGTTTATTATAGGATGTTAAAATAGGTACTGGTGAAGAAATTATATCCCTTTCCCAGAATCTATGGTCTATTCTATCAGCTATGGGGAGCCTGAGGGTTCTCCAAGATTGATCTTCAATCGGTACATCATCATTTGAGAGTGATAGAGGTGGACATTATGAAGATGATTTTTTGAAATTGGTATGGATATTATGAGTACATGGTGATTTTATTCAAGATGAATAATGCACTATTAGTGTTCATTACTATCGATAAAAATATTTTCCATGCATATATGGACTCATTCATCATGGTGTTCATTCATGACATCCTCATCTAATAACTATTATAAGAGAAAAGTTCTAAGAAACTAGAGATAGTCTTGAGTACGCTTTAAGAACAATGGATTAACATCAGGTTGTATATGTTTGTCTTATGTAATATAAAGGGGAAGTTCTTAGGAAATATGGAATATAAGACTAGTATATATTTATACCCAAAAAAGGTGAGTTAGTGATGTCCCAGAAAAGTCCCTAGAATGTGATTGAGGCCATGTGATTTCTATGCTTAGAAGGTTATTACCCAATGTTTATCCAGGAATTCTCTTAACTGTCATCATCCAAGAAAGCACAAAAAATTAAAATTTTGAAGTTCTTGTGATCAAATTAGAGTAAATATTAATTCCTTGAGCTTAAAATAAGGTAAAAAATAACTCTTGTACTAATACTCCCTAATCCTGGGATGGGATATGTAGGGTAATTTAATGCATAATGTGTTGGGAAAGGAAAATTACTAATTTAAAGAGAGAATTTGGTATCCTATTGGTCAAGTTAGTCATGATCTCATGATCAAAAGTACCATACACATGACTTGGAGGTAGCAGTCGTTGTACATGATTTGATGTGTTTGAAGGTTTAGATATTTGTAAATAGATTTGTTATTTTTATATACCAAAAGAGAAATCAATGTATCTCCAAATTGATTGAACTGAACCTATTATATAGGCTTTGGGTTGAGTATTGATAGAAATTTGACTTTGAGATCTTATTCACCTGAGAAGAGTAACAAAATTGTGGATTCCCTTAGCTGTAAGATGTAGGCCAAGAAGGGGATTAGTGAGGGACCTTATGAGGAACAATAGAGCATGATGGGATTGATATATGGTTGGAGGATAAAATATTTATAAGGTCAAGGATCTATGAATTATACCCATTTAGAAGTCCCATCCTCAACTGTAGGCTGGGTGAATACTAGAAAGGTTTTAGACTTAGAGTTTGTTGTATTGAGAGAACAAATAGCTAGTTTTGAACCAATGCCCATATATTTTATGAAAGAGAATGATATATTCATCATAAATGGGAGATTGGTTGTCCATATTTCTATTAGAGAGGATATGATGATATATTACCATACCTGCATATGGTTCATACATTCTAGTGTGACCAAGAAGTATCATGACTTTAGAATCCAGTTTTGATGGCCAGAGATAAAGAGTAATGTTGTCGGTTTTGTCTCTCGGTGCCTTACCTATCATATAGTGAATTATGAGAATTAGTGACTAGGAATTTTACTTCAGCCACTTTCTATACCCATGAAAAAGTGGGAATACATAATGATGAAATTTGTAATGGGGTTATTGAAGACCACGAGTGTCTGTGACGTAGTATGGGCAATTTTTTATCGTCTAATGAAGAATGACCACTTCTTACCTAACAGAGAGATTCACTCAGTGGAGGAGTAGGGAAAGATTTATATTTGTGAGATTTTATTGCCACATGGGTTTCCATTGAGTATTGTATAGAAAATATACACATATTTTAAATATCATTTTTGGGAGGGATTATAGAAAATTCAAGGGACACATCTGAGATTTATCACAACATACAATTTAAGATGGAAGGAAATACTGAGAATACTACAAATATACTAGAGGATATGCTTTGATATTGAGTCCTAGACTTCAGTGGAGTGTGGGTTGATCACCTATCCTTGGTTGAGTTTTCACACAACAACTATTATCAGGATCAGATTTAGATGTCACCTTATGAGGCTCTTTATGGAAGGTCATGTCAGTCACAACTCTATTAACATTAGGTGGGTAAGGCAGTGGTTATTTTACCCAATATAGTTTCGGAGACCTCTGTGTGTAGTAGATACATAAGAGGACGATCAATACTCAAATTAGATAGAGTTATTATGCTGACAGTAGTAGAAGACCCCGTGGGATCATTGTGGATGATTGGATTTTCTTAAGAGTGACCCATCAGTTAGGAAATTGATTTCAAAAATTAAGGCAATATAGAACCTCATTTTTAGGACACTTTATGACCACGAAGAAGAAAAGGATTGTGTATTTCCATGTGGACCATCATTATAAATACTGAGATATGAACAATATGGTTCATTTGTCACAAATATATAGATACATTTATAATCTTGGACTTGTTATCGATTATAAGGACATAGAGTTAGATTCTGATGCATCATACAAAGAGAGAACAATGTAGATTATAGACAGGGGAGAAAAATTCCTATGAGGGAAGATTATATAACTCATATGAATTTAGTGGTATCATGGGTAGTTTTATGAGGATACTTGAGAGTGAGTGGCTGCTATTTATGCTTAATGGCCTAAGTTGTTTGATCTGGAACCCTATATACCCTTATTAAGGACAAGATGTCTTTAGAGGTGGAGAAATATAAAGCCCTAAATTGTTTTTCATCAATGAAATACATTTTTTACTCCTTTTTTTTATAGTGTTTGGAATTATTTTAGTAAAGTCATAAGGCATTGAGATTCATTTTGAATAAAAAATTGAAGTTTTGGAATGTTTACTTCTAAAACAAGGGAGGCTATGTCGAAGCATTTCAGGCTACACTATAATATGCGGAACTATGCCATAATGGTTTTTTTCCTGTACCATGTCATGTTGGGGAGTTGAGGATACACCATAGAAATGTGTAATACACCATTGTAGTTATATTTTATGGTTTCACACTATAACTGACACTATAATGATGCATTTTTTTGGAGGATGTTCCACGATATTAGAAACCACTCCATAGTGGACTCTACCACATTAGTTATGAATGATGGAACATCTAGTTGATGAACATAATTCCAGGAAATAGAATTTATGCGTTATGGTCTTCATTATACCATTACAATCTTGAAATGGGGAAGGTGTTTTAGATCTTTATTATGGGTTTTAAAAGGGATTTTACCCATTTTAAATGAATTCCCAAAGGCTAAAAATTTAGTATCCTCACCCCTTCATCAAAAGACATCAAAGAAGAAGAAAAGGGCTATAGATTCATCTCTTCACCATAGAAAATCCCTTTATGGTACAAAAGAGGAATACATGGCCCAGTTCTACACCTTTATGCCCTCTACTTTTCACTGTGGAGGTACCTTTCTTAGTGGTTACATGTTTTAATCATAACCCCTACACCAGGGATATCTTATATCAGTAAACCTATACAATGTGGTGCCTCTCCTTGCATTGTAGTGACTCCCCCAAGAAAACCATGCATTGTGGTGCACTCTTACTACATTGTGGTGTTTATTCCAGCAAAACCTCCAGGATGCATTATTCTATTTTCACCATGGAGTCCCTTTAAATTTTTTCCAACCACCTACATATGGTGAGTTTTTGTTTCTCCCATTCTCTATTCCTCCTCTCCTTACCCTGAAATCCTTTTTATGATGATTTGGAAGTAGTTCCAGGAGTCCTTTGTGGGTGATCATTGGTTTTGTTGGTGTGTTAACATGGTTGGGTCATTTAAAACTACAATGGAACTTTATGTGGATGTCAATGACTTGTGTTAGGAAGTTACATACCTTTTCGGAAATCATTTAAACATATTTCCATATTATTTTTTGAATAGGATGGGTTAAGACAACTTTTATTAGAAAAATGTCAATCCTAATTTAAAATGGGGTGAGTGGTAACCCTTACAAAACCTAAAGGACCATATTCAAAGAGTCCCAATGCAATATGGCCCAATGTTCCAGTTTCCCAAAGGAAAATACATCATCCAAAGGCCTAAAATGAGGAGACAACAACATGTCTTTTCACCATTCAATTGACATTCCACCCCATGCCAGTAGTCATCTCAACCTGATTACAGTCCAGAAAATAAATTTATACCCTAACATTAGAAATTTCATCATGATGGAATAATTTAATGAGATAGGGAACACCTCTATCCATAGAGAATAAGGAGGGCCAGCTGATGGGTTCCAACACACCCATATATCATTCAAATTGTGCGCCTAATAATGCATGTGTGGCATGAGGTTGAAAAAACATGAAAATGTAGTGCATATTCAAACCAGTTCTAAGTGAAAAAGTCACTAGGAAAGGAACCCATACATTCTAAAAGGGACATGAGGAAGGATGATGAATTTCAACACACCCATACCTCAAAAGGAGGCTGCCAACCCGGTAGTTTTTTGCACTTCCAATATGATGAACCAAATCATTCCTTCGATTACAATTATGCTGCCTGCAATAAAAAATCAATGGACCAAAGTACCAAAAACAAGGGAATAAACCCATGGAAGAGAAAACATACACAAACTAAAGGCAAAATGGAAATAATCTAAAAATAGAAATCCCAGAGAATAGGAAACTAGATTTTATCAGATTTACTCCACAACCATTCCATCTTTAAAAAACTTTCATCACCACCATCTCTGAAGACTACAACTGCTGAATATTACAAGACCCACACCGAGAAACCATATCCTATAGAGAAAAGCTATTATGCGTTCATCCAAAGAACAACTATGATCACCCAACATCACCCAACCTGAGCCATCATTGAAACTTTGAGGCAGTGTATCAAGGGCATGGTGGCATTATGGAATGACCCGAGGGGATTGAAGGGGTTATGGACTGACCCAAGGTATCAATGGGTAATCAAGGAACAATGTACTTAATGGACGGGCATGAAATATTTGGGTATTAAATTGTGATGGAGTCATAATACTATTGGTTTTGGCATAATCCGACTTGATGACCTAAAATTTCCAAGAGAGGGATTTTAATTTTAGTGATGGTCTTTGATCATTAAAAATATTTATTTATGGAATAAGATCCTAGTGTTAATCCTTTCTCTTATGACATAATATTAATATCTATATGAAATGGAGTTGAAGAAGGTATAACTGAGTGTATGTGGAAGCTTTTATATCACCCGATCGATCGACTATGGATTGTGTGTTTATAATTTTTATGAATTTATTCATATTATCCAATACACTTGTTATAATTGAGAACACTATGTAAGGAAACACTGGTGGTGTCCATTTGAGTCTTTTACTAAAAACCTAATCTATAATTTTTGAGAACTTATAGATTTTCTGAATGATCCAACAAAGGGAAAGGGCCTTATGGTGGATGGTTATGTAGTGGATCATAGAGCTGGTGATCGATAGGGATATGTTCTGGTGATCCCATAGTTTTCCATTTACTTTTCTATCTATTTTTTTACTCTGGAAATGCTTTCCACATCGGGAGTCTTTTTATTTATTTGATATGTATTCCATCTTTAGATTTTCTTATGTTAATCTAATTATGTTATTTACTTGTTTATTTTTATTATCTATTTCATGACATGAAACTAAATTTATAGTCTCCCCACTATCGGATAGAGACCCTCACTACTAGTCCATAGCCTCTTACATATGGGGAGTTTCACATAAAATCACATGGAAACAATCTTGGACTCAGTGGTTCATGTCAGGGTGTTACAACATTGGTTTATTAAGATGTATTAGAGTAATATAAATACATGGAAGATTAATTTGGAACTAAAAATTTATATTTTAAGGAGGATTTTATGGAAGATATTTGAAAAATTAAAATAAAGAGTTTTATAAAAATTATTAGTGAATAAATCATATGATTCTACACCATTATTCAATGGATTAAACTCCATGAAATAATATAGTGATACTAAATGGAGTTGGAGAAAAATATTTTAGATATATAGAGTAAGTAAATGAAAGAATGAAATCTAAATATGTATAAAATTATTTTAGTGTCTAGATCTAGTTCAGTTAGTTCAATTACTCACATTCCTAACAATGGTTGTCGTTCTGAAATAGTTGATGAAGTTTTTTTCATTGGATGAGCTTATCCTATAACCATAAACTAAAAGACTTGAGTGAATCACTAAAATAAGTTACAAAAATGGGTTTCATCACAAATGAATATTTCAAACCTTAGTGTATCGTAGAATGTACATAAAGAGGGGATGACTATGTTGTGAGAGAGTGGTTTCACCATAATTATCTATACATATTTTCATGAAAATGTGATAAATATAATGAAATTTTTGAGGGACATCAAATGAATAGAATCCAAAAAATATGGATTAGTAATACCAAGTATTAAGGATAATTAAATGAGGATTTAGAAAGGATTTCTATTTAATAATTATGGTATATTGAAACATTAATATTTTAATTCCATTAACAGAGATCTAGACTAGTGGATTTATCTTGAAGAGATTATTGACTTGTTTTTAATAAAGATATCACAAATCCTTACATCATGATATTTCCATATTTTAAATTATTTAAATTCTATCCCTGTGATATTTATGTTTATATAAAAAAAGAAGAAGAGAAGTGATCCATGAATGATCATGAGATTAGATAATACTTCTATTCTTATGAATATCATCTAATATCAGTGTAGAGGGGAAAAAATAGATGTACCAATAACAACTTTTTTTAAAAAGAGAAGAAGAAGAAAAATAATCAAATGAAGAATAAAAAAGAATATGGATAATATAAATAAGATAAAGAATAATAAGAGACATATATGAGAAAAATATCGCCTAAAATATGTTCTGAGGAAAATGGATTCCAATTCTTATAAATAAATGGGTTTTTACTGATAAGGAATATGAAAATAAAATTTTTCATGTTCACATTAATACATTGATAATTATAAATGTTAGTGAATGAGGTTGACTTGAATTCTTCTACTGAAATAGATTAGCGACCAAAGACATTAGATAGAGGAATTAAATATATCCATTGGTATTCTTTGACATCCCAAATTTAAATTGAATATTTGGTCTATTATGATGGATGAAAACCATTATAAACTAGTGGGATCTAGTATAATGCACTGGTAATGATTTTTTAAAACATATGGGAGATTTTTATGTATTCACATTTCATTATTTTTGAAACACATTTGTCTTAGACTCGACATAAACACAAAAAATGAGTATATAACCAAATTGGGATACAAAACAATTAAAATACTATATTCTATTCACTATTTATAATCTATTTTTTATACAGTGTGAATTATTTGTGAAAAACATAAGATATCCATTCGTCCTAAAATGTGAAAGTGTTCAAATAAATTTATATAAAACAAATTCTATAAAAAAAATTTCACATTGATTCTCCCCCTATTATTTAGAATAAATTTTCCTTTTGGGAATAAAAAATTGTATTTGAGTTGAGGGTTTAACCTCTGAAAGGATCAAGTTCTCTTCATAGTGATTTTATCTATTATATATTAAGTACAAATTTAATAAATTTTGTGGGTTCTTTATCCATGATAATGTAGAGGTTATATATTTTATGACATTGGAGAATAAAAAGAAAAATGAATCCTTGAAACTAAGAAATATCACTCTTATGAATAAGTATAATGAGTATACACAAATATTTTAAGGTAATATAATTGGTAATTTATCTATAATTTTTTTTAAAATATCCTCATAAAGAGTTATGTTCTGACTATTAAGGGTATGTTCCTAATAAGACACTCTGTAATTTTTCACACCGATATTAAGGATTATATTCAGAATATAACTATTTAATTTATAATATATATATATATATATATATTAGTTTATCTAGTGTCAATAGGAAGAAAATTCCTAGATAGAGATGTAGAACGATGACTTAGAGAAGGCAATGACTGTGAGGTTCCAAGTGTGAAAAAATGTAACATCCCAGATAAATAATGAATAAGACATATTTCATATTTTTTAATATTTTTTAATTAAATATTAATTTTACTTAAAGGGGTTGCTATGTTTGATAGCATACCCGATACGCAACATCGGGTTTCTTTGAAATCTTATGTTGCACACTAATAATATAATATTATTATTTTAAATGGTAGTTAACTCCTAGCCATTGTATTGGAAGGAATGAACTAAACTAACTACAATATGATTATACCTATTTGTTAAATGTATTTACGTTATCAAATAAAAATATAGAGGCTTAAAATGTGAATGAATCTAATTTTAAGCGTAATTTACATTAAAAGGCCGATTTATCACCTTTTAATGGTGAACCCTCTTTAAATATAGTTCTGGATACTTTAATACATTCTATATGAACAAATAAAATCTTTCTTTATAATGGGGACATCAAAATGTACTTTGTGTAAATTTTTGGTATTTTTCTGATAAAGTTCATTTTTTAATGAATAGTGAAAAATATTGTATTTTAATTCAAAAGTTCCTTTTAATCTAATTTATTTATATCATTAGATTTTATTTTTAATTTATTTTAAATTTGAATTAAAATATATTTTTACCATTTAATCCAATGTTGGTCATTGTAACTAATTTCACATTGAAATTGGACATAAATAAATGTCAATCTTTTGATAGTTATTGTTCCTTAAAAATAGGCTATTTGTTTTGATAACGAGAATTAATTTTAAAATTAATTAATTCCACTTATATTTTTTGAATTTGGAAAAATAAATATCATTTATTAATTCAGAATATAAAATATATCTTAGGCAGAATTTTTGGTATTGTTCTGAAAAACTTCAATTTTTGATGAATAGTGAAACCACATAGTGGTAGTTAAAAAAAACTGACTTTTTCATTTAAATGAAATTTTACCACTTATGTGAATTTAATTTAGAAAATCCTACTTATATGGTTGTTATCAAGAAGTAAAATTTGGTTCAATAAGATGAAAATAATTTTTGGTGAATTGTAACTTTTGACTTTTATTTACCGTAGTTAAAGGTAAATAAAGCAATTCAAGGTTAAAAGAATAATATAATAATTCAAAATTCCATTAGCACTTATCCAAACCTTATTGGTTGAGACATTAACGACCATGTGCATATTTGTGTCTATTTTGGGACCCCTTTGATCCAATTGGAAGTGATAATGACAACTTAGATTAATTAACTTAAAGTGAAGACAAAATTGATATTAACAAAAATCTTTTAGTAATTAATTTTTATATGGTGATATATAAGTACTATTTTATACTATAAATACTCATTGGAAATATAAAATTATTTACTACAAGATATTATTTTTTTATATTTTTTTGACAACACATAAATTAAATTATTTATGACATAATAATGATGCAGTGTTTACCTAATTAATAAATAATTTAAATAAATAAGATTATAATGATTAAAATATTATCCAAAATATGTCCAATTATGATTTGATGATTTTATTTCGACCATGAGTCATCTTATCTTCATCTTTAATTATTTTTGGACCATTAGAAACTGAATATAATTATATAATAAAATAATATTTTCACAGTTTCCTAAAGAGCCCCTCCTCTCCCTTATAAAAGGAGACCATTTCTATCCAATTCCTCACACCTCTCAAGACATTTTTCTCGTCCAAACTCTACCAAAATAAGCTCCCAAAATCTCCCTCATCCCCTTAGAAGCCTTACCTTAGGCAGAAGGCACTTAAGGAAATCCTTTCAGTTCAAACCAAAGGAAGTTTCCTAAATTAAAGGTAACAATTTATCTTAAATTGTTTTCTTTTATTTTACTTATCAAACCCCTAAACTCTTTTTTATTCCATTATTTTGTAAAAACACAAGTATCCTCAATATAATAGGATATTTTTATGAGAAGGATTCGAACTACACATACACACACCTCCATCTAATGGATGAAGAACATAATGTTTCTGTGGATGACAAACTAACGCCTCACGAAACGATGATTTTTCAATTACATTTGACCACCTCTCATGGTGGCCATTATGATGGAACTGTATTTATATATGATATATATTATGTTTATGTTTTCTTTATTCTTCTATAATTTCCATTTATATCACTCCTTTATGGTTTCCATAGTGGGTAAATACGATAATCTCATTTGAGGAAGTGCGGACTACCGCCCCCTCAAAGTGATGTGACTCGTTAATGCCTTACATGGGATGTATAAAATATGGAGTTAATGATATTATATATGATATTATACTTTAATTATAATATACCTATGTATCATTTTTTTCAAATTCCATTAAAATAATAAATAGAAATGAAAGTAGCGTTCATGCGTACGTACGGCTTACTGTCTCCATGAACGGTGCATTTCATTTCATACCTCCATATGTTATGTACTATTATAAATACATATATATTCTGGATATATATGATATATAAATGATGAATATAATTCTGGATATAAAGAACCTTTGACCACATGAACAACATGTAATTATAAGAAGTCCATTTTTGACTCAAGTACCAAATATCGACAAAACGAACGTTATTAACTTAAATGATTGAATAATTTTTATAACATGGTAATAAGTCATATAAAAGGAATAATAAACTTGAAATAGGTTCCTAATCAAGTAGAAATTAACTTTAGTTCATTATTCAGGATATTAAAGAACGATCGAGTCAAGTCGGACACGAAGTAAGGGACTTCGTCTCAATCTCCTTTCATTGAGGCATATTTTGTTTTAATACACAACATTCTTTTATACTCTATATAAACACCATTTAATTTTCAAAGGGAATCTTTTTCTACGAAGCATTTTACTAAATGAAAAAAATAATGTTCCTTTTAACGTACGCGGTGACAACGATCTTTTCTGCCGTTGTGAGTATTATTTAATCTTTGGCTTCCTCAATAAGCCGTACTATTTTTAAAAGAAAATAAATACCATATACTCTTTTAAGTATTTTTGGTATTGAAAATGGTTTTGAAAATGGATTTGTTATGTCAATATATTTAAGTGATATATTGTGATTGAAATGTGGAAATGTTTTATTTCCTTTATATTTGTTGTATGTGTTATGATTTTATAATGGTCCTTGGAAATTTGAAGGGTGGTTACGTGATAAAACAAATGACGGGTGGTGCCGTGAATACCAGGATGGGTGGTTACATTATAACCTCCAATGCATTGGGTATGGAAGTCAGATGTATGGCTATTCTATTTAGTGATATGTGTGGAAGTCGACTGTATGGTTATTCAATTTAAGTATGATTATGTCCCGAGTTAACTTTATTATGTTATGTGTTCTTTATATGGGTTTTATGGTAATATTTTGGTTACAAAAAGGGTAAGTAATGATATTTTATTCAGTGAAGAGTATTTACTACTTCATAAAGGTGAAAAGTATTACTTATGTTAAAGTATTCATGGTTTACTTGTTGTTTTGAAAAACTAACTGTTTTTCCTTCATTGTGTATCCCTTACTGAGATTTTTATGCTCATCCCAATATTTTGAAATGTTTTTCACAGGATATAATGTGGAATAGGGTCAAGGATGGGATCAAGGAAAAGTCATGCTGTCTTAAACATGGAACTATACATGAATCTTTTTTTAAGAGTTCATGTTAAAAAAAATAAATGGAAACTGTGTAGAGGTGTCTACCTTGTAAATATTTTGAGATGCAATAGTTATGGCATAACTCTCTAAAACTCTAAACCTGAAAATATCCTCAATGTGAATAAATCATTTAATTCAATATTTTGTAAGGTTAATGGTTGGGACCTTATAGTTGGTATCATAGGTCGGTTTAGATAAATTTAAGAGTTAGGGTATTGTTAAATAAATTTCCATAAATTAATTTATGGTAATATTGAAATGATATAGAGTTTATAGATTACCATGTTGCTTCAACTAAGATATTTCTGTGTTCAGAATGGTTTTTCATAGAGGAAACATGGTGGTTGT
The DNA here is from genome assembly GCA_963277665.1 of Viscum album. Lineage (NCBI taxonomy): Eukaryota > Viridiplantae > Streptophyta > Magnoliopsida > Santalales > Viscaceae > Viscum > Viscum album. The sequence goes on from OY728127.1 coordinate 610,115,051, forward strand.
GATGGGAAGGAATACACAGGTAAATGACCTTCCAAATCAGTATACTGAGATAGTCAGAATCAGAATTGAATAGTTTACTACAGCAATGGCTAAGTTGACTCAGGTGATAAAGGGTGGTTTTTTATTGATGATATTTTGGTTTATTATAAAAGTAAAGAGGATTATGAAAGCCATTTAAGGGTTGTCTTGTAAACCATAAAATAAAAGAAACTGTTTGGGAAATTCAGCAAGTGTGAGTTTTGGTTACAACAAATTTATTTCCTTGGTGACATTGTTTCAAAATATGGAATAACTGTTGATCCTACTAAAATAAAATTTGTTGAAGGATGGCCTAGACCCACAAATATAACCGAGATGCATATTTTTCTTGGTTTTTCTGGTTATTACTGGAGGTTTGTTGAAAATTTTGCATAGTTATCTAGTCTAATGACTAAGTTAACTCGAAAAGGTGTTAAGTTCACTTGGAAAAAATAATGTGATGATTGTTTTCATAAATTGAAATGAAGATTGGTGAATGCTCTAGTTTTGGAACTACCTTCTAGAAATGGTGAGTTTGTTATTTATAGTGATGCATCATTGAAAGGACTTGGATGTGTCGTTACGTAGAATGATAAGGTAATTTCTTATGCTTCACGTCAGTTGAAACCCCATGAGTTAAATTACCCTACACATGATTTGGAATTAGCTGCTATTGTTTTTGCTTTAAAAATTTGGAGGAATCATTTGTATGGAGTAAAATGTGAAATATATACTGATCACAAAAGTTTAATGTATATATTCACTAAAAAATAATTGAACCTGAGATAGAAGAGATGGTTAGAGTTAATCAAGGACTATGACTGCATGATCCATTACCATCTGGGAAAAGCAAATAAAGTGACTAATGCTTTGAGTCGAAAAAGTAATGCTTCATTAACCATGTTACATTTGGAACGAGATCCTTTGGTTTTTGATTTTATTAACTTTGGTATAGATGTTTTTAGTGTAGGAAATTATTCTATTTTGTTTTAGGTGTCAGTAAAATCATCTCTATCAGATAGAATAAAGCAATCATAGAGAGAAGACAATGAGTTGCAGAAAAAGGTAGAGTTGGTTCAGAAGGGTATGTTGCCTGATTTTAATCTTGGTAATGATTGTGTATTGAGGTTTGGGAAGAGATTTTGTGTACCATCTGATTCAAATTTGAAGAATTAGTTGTTATGTGAAGCTCATAGTTCTCCGTTTTCAGTTCATCCTGGTAGTACTAAGATGTATAGAGATATTCAGGAGTATTACTGGTGGGATGGAATGAAAAGAGATATTGCTGATTTTACTGTGAAGTGTTTGACTTGTCAGCAGGTTAAAGTAGAGAGGCAATTACCAAAAGGAATGCTTCAGCCTTTACCGATGCCAGAGTGGAAGTCGGAAAATATATCCATGGACTTTGTTGTGGGATTACCAAAGACATCTCGAGGTAATAATGCAATCTGAGTTATTGTTGATCAATTGACTAAATCTTCTCATTTCCTTCCTATTTGAGATACTATGTCTCTAGATCAACTTTCTCGGTTGTATGTTAATGAGATAGTCAAGTTGCATGGAGTTCCCCTCACCATTGTATCTGATCGTGATCCCAGGTTCACTTCTAACTTTTGGAAATGCCTTCAGAAGTCATTTGGTACTGAATTAAATTTTAGTACAGCTTTTCATCCCCAATCATATGGACAACCAGAACGAACAATTCAGACCTTGGAGGATATGTTACGTTCTTTCTCGATGGATTACTAGGGTTTTTGGGACCAAAATATTTCTTTGGTTGAATTTTCTTATAATAACATTTTTCATTCTAGTATACAGATGGCTCCATTTGAGGATTTATAAGGAAAGAATTGTCGAACTACAGCTTTTTGGGATGAAGTAGGTGAAAGGAAGCTGGTGGGACCAGAATTGGTAGAAGAGATGGCAGAGAAAGTTCAGTTGATTCAGAAGCACATGAGAACAGCTCAGAGTAGACAGAAAAGTTATGCAGATAACCAGAGGAAAGATCTTTCTTTTTAGGTATGTGACCATGTCTTTTTCAAAGTTTCTCCATAGAAAAGTGTGATGCGTTTTGGTAAGAAGGGAAAGTTGAGTCCGAGGTTCATTGGACCTTATGAAATTCTAGAGAAAGTTGGATTAGTTGCATACAGAGTGGGTTTACCTCCAAGTTTATTCCAGGTACACAATGTTTTTCATGTTTTAATGTTGAGAAAGAATATGTCAGATCCATCTCATGTTTTGAGCCCAGAGGTAGTTCAGTTGGAAGAGAATCTCTCTTATGAATAACAACCAGTCCAAATTCTTGACCATAGAGAGCAAGTTTTTCGGAATAAGTTAATTCACCAGGTAATGGTTTTGTGGAAAAACCATATGGTTGAAGAGGCAAGGTGGGAATCTGAAAATGCTATGAGGGATAAATACCCCCACTTATTTTGATAAGAGAATAAAAATTGTGATGATGCAATTTCCAAAAGGGGGGAAGGATGTAGCATCCTAGGTAAATAAAGAATAAGACATATTTCATATTTATTAATACCTATAAATTAATTAATAATTTTACTTTAAAGGGGTTTCTAGGTTTCATAGCATACCCGATACACAACAGCGGGTTTCCTTAAAATCTTACGTTGCACACTAATAATATAATATCATTTTTTTAAATGGTAGTTAACTCTTAGCCGTTGTATTGGCGAGAATGAATGAAACTAAATACAATATGATTATACATGTTTGTTAAATGTATTTACATTATCCAATAAAAAGTTAGAGGCTTAAAATGTGAATGAATCTAATTTTAAGCGTAATTTAAATTAAAAGGCCGATTTAACACCTTTTAATGGAGAACCCTATTTAAATATAGTTTTCTTAACTTTAATACGTTATATATGACCAAATAAAATCATTCTTTAGAATGGGGACATCAAAATGTACTTTGTGTAAATTTTTGGTATTTTTCTGATAAAGTTCATTTTTAATGAATAGTGAAAATATTGTATTTTAATTCAAAAGTGCCTTTAATCTAATTTATTTATATGGTTAGATTTTATTTTTAATTGATTTCAAAGTGAAATTAAAATATATTTTTACCATTTATCCTAATTTTGGTCATTGGATCTAATTTCACATTTAAATTGGATATCAACAAATGTCAATCTTTTGATAGTTATTGTTTCTTAAAAACACGCTATTTATTTTGATAACGAGAAATAATTTTAAAATTAATTAATTCCACTTATATGTTTTGAAATTGGAAAAATAGACATCATTTTTGAATTTGGAATATCAAATATAGCTTACGCTGAATTTTTGGTATTTTTCTGAAAAACCTAAATTTTTGATGAATAGTGAAACCACTTAGTGGTAGTTAAAAAAAACTGACTTTTTCATTTAAATGAAATTTTACCACTTCTGCGAATTGAATTTTGAAAAACCGACATACATGGTTGTTATGAAGAAGTAAAATGTGATTCAATAAGATGGAAATAATTTTTTTGTGAATAGTAAATTTTGACTTTTTATTTACCGCGGTTAAAGGTAAATAAGGTAATTCAAGGTTAAAAGAATATTATAATAATTCACAATTACCATAAAAATTATCCAAACATTATTGGTTGAGTCATTAACGATCATGGACATCTTTGGGTCAATTTTGGGACCCCTTTTATCCACTTGGAAGTGATAATAACAATTTAGATTAATTAACTTAAAGTAAAGACAAAAATGACATTAACAAAAATCTTTTAGTAATTAATTTTTATATGGTGTTATATAAGTTCTATTTTAGACTATAAATTCTCATTGGAAAGATAAAATTACTTCCTACATGATAGTATTTTTTCATAATTTTTAGACAACAAATAAATTAAATTATTTATGACATAATAATGATGTAGTGTTTACCTCATTAATAAATTATTTAAATAAATCAGATTATAATGATTAAAATATTATCCAAAACATGTCCAATTCTGATTGGATGATTTTATTTCTACAATGAGTCATCTTATCATCATCTTTAATGATTTTTGGACCATAAGAAATTGAATATAATTATATAATAAAATAATATTTTCACACTTTTTTAAAGAGCCTCTCCTCTCCCTTATAAAAGGAGACCATTTCTATCCAATTACTCACACCTCTCAAGCCATTTGGCTCATCCAAACTCTACCAAATTCAGCTCCCAACATCCCTCTCATCCCCTTATAATCCTTACCTTAGGCAGAAGGCACTTCAAGAAATCCGTTTGGTTCAAACCAAAGGATGTTGCCTAAATTAAAGGTAACAATTTCTCTTAAATTGTTTTCTTTTATTTTACGTCTCCAACCCCTAAAATATTTTTTTATTCCTTTATTTTGTAACAAAACCATTATCCTCAATATACTAGGATTTTGTTATGAGATGGATTCAAACTACACATACACACACCTCCATCTAACGGATGAAGAGCATAATGTTTCTGTGGATGGAAAACTAACACCTCACGAAACGATGATTATTCAATTACATCCTACCGCCTCTCATGGTGGCCATTATGATGGCACTATATTTATATATTATATATATTATGTTTATTTTCTCTTTATGCTTCTGTAATTTCCATTTATATCAAGCCTTTATGGTTTCCATAGTGGGTAAATACGATAATCTCATTTGAGGAAGTGCGGACTACCACCCCCTCAAAGTGATGTGACTCGTTAATGCCTTATGTGGGATATATAAAAGATGGATTTAATGATATTATATATGATATTATACTGTAATTATTATATACCTATGTATCATTATGTTTAAGTTCCATTAAAATAATAAATATAAATGAAAGTAGCGTTCATGCGTACGTACGGCTTACCGTCTCCATGAACGGTGCATTTCATTTCTTACCTCCATATGTTATGTACTATTATAAATACATGTTTATGCTGGATATATATGTTATATAAACCATGAATATCATTATGGATATAATGAACCTTTGACCACATGAACAACATGTAATTATAAGAAGTCCATTTTTGACTCAATTACCAAATATCGACAAAACAAACATTTTTAACTTAAATGATTGCATAATGTTTATAACAAGGTAACAAGTGATATAAAAGGAATAATAAACTTGAAAAATGTTCTTAAGAAAGTAGAAATTAACTTTAGTTTATTATTCCGGATATTAAAGAACGATCGAGTCAAGTTGTACACAAGGTAAGAGACTTCATTTCAATCTCCTTTCATTGAGGTATATTTTGTTTTAATAAATGACTTTATTTTATACGCTGTATAAACACCCTTGACTTTTAAAAGGGAATATTTTTCTATGAAGAGTTTTACTAAATGACAAAAAAAAAGTTCCTTTTAATGTACACAGTGACAACGACCTTTTCTTCCGACGCAAGTGTTATTTTATCTTTTGCTTCCTCAACAAGACGTACTGTTTTTAAAAGAAAATAAATACCATATACTCTTTTAAGTATTTTTGGTATTGAAAATGGTATTCAAAATGGATTTGTTATATCAATATATTTAAGTGATATATTGTGATTGAAATGTGGAAATGTTTTCGTTCTTTTATATTTGTTGTATGTGTTATGATTTTATATTGGTACTTGGACATTTGATGGGTGGTTACGTGATAAACCAAATGAAGGGTGGTGCCGTGAATACTAGGACAGGTGGTTACGTTATAACCTCCAATGCATTGGGTATAAAAGTCGGCCGTATGTCTATTCCATTTAGTGATATGTGTGGAAGTCAACCGTATGGTTATTCCATTTAAGTATGATTATGTCCCAAGTTACCTTTATTATGTTATGTATTCTTTATATGGGTTTTATGGTAATATTTTGGTTACAAAAAGGGTAAGTAATGATCTTTTATTCAGTTAAGAGTATTTACTACTTCATAAAGGTGAAAAGTATTACTTATGTTAAAGTATTCATGGTTTACTTGTTGTTTTGAAAAACTAACTATTTTTCCTTCTTTGTGTATCCCTTACTGAGCTTTTGATGCTCATCCCAAGTTTTTGAAATGTTTTTCACAGGATATAATGTGGAATAGGGTCAAGGATGGGATCAAGGAAAAGTCATGTTGTCTTAAACATGGAACTAGACATGACTCTTTTTTAAAAGTTCATGCTTTGTAAAAAAAAGAAATGGAAACTATGTTGAAGTGTCTACCTTGTAAATCTTTTTAGATTTAATAGTTATAGCCTAAATATCTAAAAATCTAAACCTGAAAAGATCCTCAATGTGAATTATTCATTTAATTCAATATTATGTAAGGTTAAAGGATGAGTCCTTATAAAAAATATCATAATAAATGTGGATGATAAGATAATTTTTTTTATCTAAATAAAATTCACCTTAGTATTGGATAATTGAAAATGGGAATTTAATGGAAAAGTAAGACTATAAAATTCTATGAGGAAAGGATCCATCAATAGGAAGAAGGTCAAAAAATTACCATTGGTGTCATGAATAATCAAATAGAGATCAAATATAAGTGATTTAAGGTTCATGGTAAATATTTTTTATAAAAGTATAGAAAATTAATTAAGATCAAATTAATAATATTTTGATATAATTTTAAGATAATTGAGATCATTTAATTTTAAAGAAAATACCCTAAACATGAAGTATCCTGAGTTGGAAGAAAAAATGAGAAAACTTGATGTGATACAAGATAAATATCCAAAAACTAATAATACAAGAGGTGTTTTAATATATATTTTTTATAAATTTCTTGACTCAAAAAAATATTCATACTAGTGGAAACAATAGCTTTAAATAATCTGGAGATATATCAACATTTTTTTTTAAAAAATAAGGTACTATTTTCTCCAAAAACCCTAATATTTGACGGGAGTGGGGTTTCAATGATTCAAAGGCACCTGACCATCACAACAGAAAGAGATTATATTATTTAACTCTTTATTCATTGTAATAATGAAATAGTTCTATAGGTCTAGGGTTTTTTCCTTTATATAGTCAATAAGTAGGATACAAAGTTTCTTCATTTCATCCCAGGGATCTTACAGGGTGGGTGTCAAGTCATTAGGTATATTGACACACTCAATATATTTGATAATTTTTTTTCTTTCCATCACTTTTACATACCCACAATTAATGTATAGGTATTCACATGATTGAAAGGGAGTGAAATTATCAGGAAGTACCTATAAATAACTATTTATAGAGTATTTTAGGCATCAATGATACAACATGGGAATGAATTCATAAAAGTCAATCCAAGTCCTGCATAGTAAGGTGTTGAAAGTGTTTTCATATGAGACAACCCTGAACTAATTATTTGACACACAATTTATGAATTGTCTCTTCACATGGATATTACTAATAGACATATTCTTTCTATTGTCATATCTATAAATTTTCAGGTTGGATGAGGCTAGATCAGTCTCTATGTACCCTTCTTATTGTGCATCTGAGTTGAGATGATATTTATCCCTAAGTTATTTTCCACCAAGCACTAGTGAGTGTTGAAAACATTGGGGTTTAATGAGATGTAGAGAGGGTATGTGCACTCCTAGATGAATATACCCTTATCTTCCCAAGAGAAGGATATGATGACCTCATAGTACGCAGTCTTAGCTTACTCAATATGGTAGACTAGGATAACTATCATCGTGGTTTCAAATTATAGAGGGAACTTTAGGGCCATGATGAGGGCCTCATAATGATCCATTGATAGGAGGAGTTAATAATGTGTTAAAAGTCTGGCATGGATTTTTGTGATGTATTTGAGCATGTCATACTTCCTGACCAGGGGTATGTGTTTTCCCCTAAGGGGGTTTTCCTTGATAGGAAGCATGGTGGGTCCATCAAGAAGAGCTGAACGTTCTGATTGGAATCTTACAACTTCTTTTGTTAGTTGGTTGACTATAGAAAATCCTTTAATATAACCTCCCACAATTTTGGAATATATTAATAGTATGTTTGACAATATGTTTCACACAAAAAAATTAACTAAAATAATCCTCTATATACTAGATTAATACAACTAAGAAAAAAAAATAAATTATAAGAAAAAATATATTAAATAAAAATATTTTAATCAATTATAAATTCAAAAAAAATGAATAATAAAAATAAAGTATTAAAAAGGAAACTTTTTAAAAAAAATCAATTTTTCATATAATGTGTATTCGTTTAAATGATAAATATATAAATTATATAATTTCAATTTTCAAAAATTTAATTCATTTATTTATTAAGAATTTCAATATGAGCATAGAATTATTTTCTGAGATTTTTCTAAAATAATTTATTTATAGTGAAAAGACACTGGAATTTTTGATACCATCACTTTAATAAAATTATCATAATACACATGAAAAAAGGTTTTTGAATAATTTTTATATAAAAATATATATTTATATATTAAAAAAAATCATTTAAAAATAATATTATGAATTTATTAAAACTATGTTTAAAATTTTGAAAACATAAGTAATACTTTACTCTAAAAAACATATTTTATTCTCTTATATTAAAAACAAATTTTAACAAATTATATAAATTAAATATAAAAAATGGGTTTAATATTTTAGATCAAAATTATAAATTATTTAAAAATTAAAATTTCATTTCTATGCATACAAATATGGTTTGTAGGCATAAAATTAATTAGTGTAGTGATGGTAAAATTGTCATCTTGAAAGAATTATTTCATTAGCATTGTTTAATATTTATCTAATAAGATAAATTAATATGTTAAAAAAAATACTCTAATATAATTTTGAAACCTATAAAAAAATAAATTAATATTCATTGAATTGGTAATCAATACTAAACAAACATTAAGAAAACTTATTTTTGAAAACAGTATCTTTCATCAAAACAATATTTTCTATATATTAAATTTTTTAATTTAAAAGTTAATTTTATATTATAAAAAATTTAATTAGAAAATATGGAACCAAAATCTTGGTTGATAAAATTAAAATTATCTTACAAGGGTTATGTTAAATTTTTAACAAAATATAAACTACTAGGTAGACACTAGTTATTAAGGTAAAAACCAAATGGCACAATACTAAAAATCAAGTTGTAAAAGGCTTTAATCATGTGTAAAACATGTGGAAAAATTAGTGTTGTGTGATGGATCAACCATATATCACCCTAAAATCCATTATTTAAAATAATTGAATAATTTATGCTTGAATAATGTAATGATATGATTGAAAATAAATGTGTAGTCACAAAAGTGCCTTTTTCTTCACATATAAAAGGGGATCACTTCCACCATCTTTATGGAATAATTCCTATTAATAATTATATTTAATATTTTTCCAAATTACATATACTAGGATTATTATGAACTTATATAAGACCTTGTTCTATAAATTTTAGCCTAATTCCTCCATTTTTTGTTTTACTTTCAAGAGAAAGTTCAATCTCTTCACGTGAGTAAATTTTTCTCCTTAGTTTTATTTTGTATTAATATTACTATACCCGCATTAATTGTTCATTATCAATGATTTTTTGTAGAAATAAACAATATTAATATTATTAATGTTATTATATTAATTTAATTTCACCATTTTACCTCCTTACAAACCCATTCTAATAATGAAGATGTCATCATGTGTTGTGTAGACTACTGCCTCCAAGAGTAGCATGATCTATTTTTTTTCATAAAATATTAACTAGGATGGTCCAAAATAGTTATTTAATTATATAATATAATAATTATAACATTATTAACTTTTTTAAATGATATTTATTTTATTTTTCAACCGACTTACATTTTATTAAAAATGAGAGAATCATCAGAGTACGTACGGACAACCACCTCCAAGGAATGACACATATCATTTTCAATTAATGCCTATCATGGATGATTTTGAAAAAATTGTCTAATGAATAAAAATTATATTTTTTAGACCACTAATATTTTTTAAGAATATCATTCAATATTAAATATTATTTATTAACAAGAAATGGTCATAGAAACTTTAACCGCCATAAATGTACTAGTCAAGGCACCTCCCATAATTTGGGTCCATTTTTGGATAACCTATGAATCCCAATAAATATAGTTAAAATATAATAAAAAGGTAATAAAACTCCATAATTATGGATTTCATAAATATATTTTACAATACCTTTGATCATGGATAATAAACATAAAATTTTATGTTTAAACTAAACAAACAAACCCAAGTAACTGGAAAAATAATTTTTTTTATTGAAAACAAATAAAAAATGAAAATAAATGGACCTTATAATATTATATAAAGATGAATAAGGTACTTATTAATTTATTTAGTGAACTTGATTTTATTATTGAAGACTTTACGGGCATGTGTAGAATGAATTAGGACCTAACAATGCCAAAAAAATTAACCACCACAAAAAAACATCATTCAAATTCCAAAAATAGTTACAGATATACATGAGAAATATAACAATAGTAAGGATAAATCTAATAAAAACATATAATACTAAATTAATTATTACTATAAAAAACATCACATATTCACTTCCAATCATAGTACTATAAGGATTACAAAACAATGGATCATTGTAGCACACTAAAATTTGTTTAATAATTACACATTGAAATATAGTAAATTTGAAGTCTGATATTGAAAACCATAAATATATTTAATTTTTTAGTTAAGTTAGCATTGAGATAGTGTACAAAAAATGATCTTCCATAAAAATATCTAAATAGATTCACCAAAAGACTTGAAAATGACATAGTTAGTTTCATTCAATGGATATCCAAATTTATATGCATTTAAAATACAATATACCATGAATCATTATGGTCATCATTCCCAACTTAAGATAAATGTCAATGTTTTTTTAGAAAAGTTATGGCATGGAACGGTTTTCTCTCATCACATTACCATTTTCACTTTTTCTTAATACTCCCAATGGTTCCTTTATCCATAGTTAGGTACAAACCTTATTTCCAAAGGTCGATGGTCATCTGAGTATTCAGGCCCAATGACTGTTAGGGGATCACATTGGTCAAGATAATGGGAGGTCAGGCTCATTGAACCTTTTTTTGGGAGAATTTTAACCTAATCTAGGACTATTTTATAGATTTAAGATATGTTTTTGAATCTCTTCATAATCCCGATATGAGACCGGTTACCCAAATTAAACAACTATATGTTAATTCTCTTTAATATGCAAAAGACTAGGACCTATTTAAAGAATCCATCTATATGTATCTGAGGTTATTCATTAGTTTTTGAAAATAGGAGGGTACTTATATTCTAAATCTGTATAACCAAGTGATTCAGAATATGTTTCTATGTAAGGAGGTCGTTTGTAATCTAAGGAGAGGATTTATCCACTATGAAACATCCTACATATCTAGATTATTGTAGGAATCAAAACCCACATATTCCATTAATTCAATTGGGACTAGGACTAGGGTATATTCCCTTTTATGATGGGTGTCCATACTGTTTCCCCAATTAATGGATATTCATGACGCCCAATGAGGTGTTCGTTGCATCCCCAAATCCCACATGAACTATGTTCTGTGTGAGCAACTAGGGGTAGCAGATGATCAGCCTCATGCTATTTAGGTATGGGGTTTGTGTATTGGAATAGTCTTTGGGGTGTTCAGTGTAGATCATAGGCTTTGAGAAGGATCCCTATGCATCCTGAGTATGGTAGGAATAAGAGTCACTATAGTTTTTTTTTAGTTAGGGATTACACACTAAGGCTTCCCAGTTAGATTGTGGAGGTTTATAGTGAATATGACATGATCATTTCACCTCACTAAGAACACATGACACATGCTTGTTTGTGAGAAACAAGGGATAACAGGAAACCAATGTTATTTGATTGAACAAAGGACTCAAATACTGGTCCCTCCATAGATGATCAACATAGATCTCAATCCTTTGGGAGAGGTGGCCAATTTATCCATAATATGGATGGAATTAGAGTCATTATAGTTCCCTTTATGTCAGGTATTAAACACTATGGTTGACCTATTAATTAGGGGATACATGCTGAGGACAAACAATGTTATCAATCCCCAGGATGCCTTGTGATATGGACTTCTTGTCTAGAAGGTATCACACGACCATGTTTTCATGTCTTGAAAGCCATCACATGTCCTATATTTACACATATATGGGGGTGTCTAAATATCTAGTGCTTCACAGTATAAGGGGTGTCATGTATCTTGGATGAAACTCTTGGGAGACACCACAAGACTTGGGTGACACGTTTGGGGGCACCGCGAGTCTCATCTAACTTGTCAAGAGACTATTATGATGGTTTGGATATCATGTCTAGATGATTTCGTGAGACTTATCTAACATGAGCGAGCACCATTATTTGAGTCAGGAGATGCAGTTGAAGGATGCCCCAAGTCCTAGGTGATAGACCCATATGGTTCTACAGATCAAAGTGGTGCCTACGGGGGGGATCGTGTGACTTGATCTAACATGTATGGAGTATTCTACATGTCTTAAGTGGCATAATGAAGGGGTGCTGAAAGATCTATGAAACTTTTCCCAGTGCTATCACATGTCTTTGTATGAAACATGAAAAGCAAATGTGGGGCCATGGGCATGTCATTCTCTTAATCCTTTCACCTTTAACCTTGGTTCTGACCCATCTATTACAAGGGCCTTAGTTTTTTTAGTGTCAGTTCATCTTGAGTTTTGCATGATCTACCAGGCTTGTGGGATGTCCTTCACATGACCCATGATATGTCCTTCATGTGATCTATGAATTATCAAATGATGTTCTTTATACCTAGTAGATGACTACTTCGGATTCCCACTGATATATTACTTGACAGAAATTTGGCTAGTAGCGTGATTCCATTGAGAATTCCATAGAAGCCAAGAGATAAATCCTACAGATTCTAGGTTTTAATAATCCAACCCTTTATTCATGTTGGAGTGGGTAATTTATTGGCATTTCCACCCTGGATGTTTTTTAGTTTGTGCAGTATATCTGGCATGAGCCCATGCTGGAGTCAGTGAAGGGGTCTTGTGCCACACGGTTTCTGGAGTCTCAATCGTGGATCAAGAAAAGTCCAACACTAGAATTTTAGTGACTTAAATTCCCTATATCAACACAGCCTTTCTTTATCATATAGTCATGTTAAAGTGGTGAATTGAGTTTTTGAAATGGGTTTCCAAGTGTGTTACTTGTTTTCAATGTGGTGTGCATGTGATTCATTAAAAAAATGGGTTGTAAAGGGAGAATAATGTGAGGCCTAATTGGAATTTTTGTAAAACTTGTTATCATAAAAACTCTCTCTAGAATGGGTTGTTGGCTTACTGGTTGACGAAATATGGGAGTTTCCTTGGTTTGGGACATCCCTTGTGAAATGACTGTTTAAAAAGAGGAACCTCTTCCTTGGGGTGACTTTGGGTGACCTTGTGGTGTGTTTTGACTGTGTGCATTGTATGTATTTGTGACTAGATGCTGGTTTGACATTAATGGATCAATCCCTTCTTTGTATAAGCATGAGAACCTAGTATATCGAGCAAATTTTTGGTGAATGATTTTTTCACTAGTTTAGATTACGCAATGGCTAGTTTCCCATAGCAGGGGGTTATTTTTATATCATTGATATAAGAATGGGCCCCTTAGTTAGGCTAGGTAGGGTGAAGATTGGGTGTCTGGGCGTTATGACGTCATTAGGTAGGTCATTCCTTTAGGATGAGTAACATGTAATTTATGTTCTAGATTATTCACATGCTCCTAGGTTCTCCCATGTAATTTGGCACTTAGTTATCTATGGAGGATGATTAATGATCATTGTTGGTTGTTCACTCTTGATTTAAAATTTTCCATTTCACTTGTGTGACAATTAGTTTTTCCTCATTTTATAGATTATATCCTTACTAAAAGTGAAAAAATGATTTTCAAATGATTTTGGATTTTTCTTGAAAATGTTATTTACTTCCTTCTTCTCAATCCATCTTTTCTTAAAAGATTAAATCTATCTTCTTGAAAAATAAACTGTTTTAAGATAAAAGGGGAATGAATCGTTATTTTTATTAAAGGTAAAATGTGTAGAAAAATTACATTTATATATTGTAGTTCAAACACGAAATTTATGTTTCTTAATTTAATGGAAATGCATTTGGGAGTAGTTTTCTTGGGAACACCTACTGAGTTTTAATACTCATGACTATACCTTGTTCTTCTTTTTAGTCTCACTTGTATGTTTTAACTTGATCGTAATCACCATGGGTGATGTTGAGTCTTGTGATTGGAGTATGGCCCATAGGGACATGTGGAGTTTTAACCATAATTAGGTTTGGTTAGTTTATTTATCAGTTCATGATTAGTGGTACTATTTATTTTTTTAGGGTGTTATTTTATTATTTCTCTTCTTTTGTTTATTTATATTGGAAAAAATAATTCCTATAGTCACTCTTTTTATTCCCTTGGTGCATGTCTCTAGATTGAGAGGATCAGGAATTCCTCTCATGCCTTCTCACAAACAAACTCGGGAGACCAGTTTAGGGTCGATTCAGTTTGGTTTGCGAAACAAAATGATATCAAATCATGAAAACTCTTATGAGTACCTTGATTTTTGATCACCCATCATTATTTGGGGTGTCAGTGTACGTAGAGTAGGATTTTTGGGCTCGAGGTGTCGGAACAAGAAGGACGTCATGAAGCCTCGCTTGTTCTGAACCTTAGGTTACCATGGGATATCCAGGTTGTTGGTGTATTCTGTTTTTTGTGGTTTGTTTGGTATCAAGAGATGAAATGGGGGCTGGGAAAGTGACAACTGTGAGCTCACAGGGCCTGTAAATCCATGTGGAGATAGGGGAATTAACCTAGAATTATTCTCATGGCAGTTGTGTGATTGGAATATGGTCATAATCCTTATGTCCAAGTCACCGACCGACACCAGTTTTTCCCTTGTGAACTGTTTGTGTTTTCTTAATTCTGAAATTTGTTTTGAAAATTTCTATTTTGGAGTGGTGAAAAGATGAATTTAAAGTTTTAATGAATTTTTTTGGCCAGTGGAACAATTCTGAGGGGTCATTGGTTTCTATTTGTTGGTTAGAGTGTACCCCCCTGAAGAATCGATGTATATTTGAAATTAGGTCATTTGTGACCTCCCTAGTGGTAAACCCTCCTATTCATCAATTAAAGGAGTTCCACTATGGAATTGGGAACTCAAATCTAACTCTTTCTTTTTTCCATTGAGAGAGTCCTCTTATAGTGGATGGTCAGATGCAGTAGAGGTGGAAGGAAGATTTAGTTTCTATATTGGCTAGTGTCATTGAGGGTAGAATTTTAAGGTGTTGTGTCTGAAGGTTCAATCTAGAGGCATTTAATGGAAAGTTTCAATTAGTAAGTGAGGACACACAGTTTGAAGCTGTTAGTGCTAGCCATTTTCCTAGAAAGTATCTCTGGATATTTCATTGGTTTCTCCAAGATAAATTCATTCGAGGTCACCAAGGTGGTGAGTTTGGACATAAGAGGCTGTTATAACTATTTGAACCAATAATGTACTAGTTGGGACTTAGGAAAAGATCCCTCTCCTTAAAATGTTTCCCTCAGTTGAAGGGATTATGATTGGTGGCATCAGGTAGTGCTGCGTTCTCTTTTTTTATTTGGAGGTGGATGTCGTGGAGCCTTTTTGGGACTTCTGTTTTGAAGAAAGCATATCTCCCCTTTTGGAATTCTGAGTCTATTAGTTATAGATGAATGTTTTTCTCCTTTTATACATTCTATTGGTGTTCCCTATTCGAAGTGATAATTATGATGCATGTAACAACTCGAGATTTTATGAGAATTATTCATTTTAATTTCATTGATGTCTTGTGTTGTATGCTACACCGAAAGGAGCTTGCACTACACACATCCCTGACTTGGCTTTCATTACACGCAATCACAACCTTCCTCGATAGCGTGTGTAGTACGCAATACTGGGTTTCACTAAACAATGATATATTGTTATAATATTATTATGGAATATTAATTATTAATAGTATTAACTAAAATTTTAATTTTATAACATTATTATTCATCTTACACAATTTCTAGAAAATGTTATGAGAACAAAATAAAAGTTTCGGGTAAAATAAGCATTTTTCAAAAAAACGCAGTTTTGCCGCCTTTTGATGGCACACCCACTTTAAATCTAGTTTTTAAATGTTTATAAGTTTAATTTTACAAAATAATATTCTTCATTGGAATCAGTATATAAAAATTTACTTTGGATAAATTTTTCATATTATTCTGATAACTTTCATATTTTAATGAATAGTAAAAACACGCTATATTTTAATTAAAAACAACTCTTTTCATCGCAATAAGTTATATGGATAAATTATAATATTTAATGGTTTGAAAGTATAAATTGAATATATTTTTACCATTCAATATAATATAAGTCATTACCATTAATTTTACATTGAATTCATAGGTAAATACATTTCAATATTTGGCAATATTTTAACTTTTAAAACCCGTTTTCTTAACAACGGGATAAATTTTAATTTAATTACTCCAACTTCTGTGTTTTGAATTTTAAAAAATGGATTCTATATTTGGATTCAGTGGGTCCAAATTATGTTAACTGGTTACTTTTATTTTTTTGATATTATGAATAGTAACTACGATAATTTTTATTTACTTTAGTTAATGATAAATCGGGAAATTAAGGGTAAACCTAAGATTATAAAATTACCCTAACACATGCCAAAATTATATTGGATAACTAAAAGTATACCCATATCACCTAAGGGTCTTATTATATTCATTTTATGAATTTTATGACCATGAAAATAATTTAATTATTATTAAAACCAAAGAAAGTGACAACATGTCACTCTCTTAAATCAATTAAGTATAATTATTTTAATTTAGTGATAAAACTCATGAAAATTCGAACATGAATACTCTCCAGAAATCTAATAAAATTATCTACATCATTTGTATTTATTTAGAATTTTTATGGACTATATAATTATCATTAAAGGTGACATAATAGTGATGTTGAAATTCGTTTATTGATTGAAATATCAAATAAATGGTTTTAAAAATATTAAAATAAATATTATATGAAATATTTAATGTGATAAAATAATTTTATAGATAAATATGACATGTTATGAATCTATTAAAGCTTTTATTTAGAACATATATTCTGTGAGGATTTTATTTAAATTCAAATAAATGAATAGTGTCAAAATTGACACTATTGTAATTTTAAACAAATAACATAATATAAAATTGTTTAAAAATAAAAAAAATATTTAAAAATTATAAATTAAAATTTATATGGTCTAAAATTTTATAAATTATCCAATTATGGATAATTCTCAACAGATAAGTAATAATTTATAACAATTTAAATTTTAGAATATTATTACCACAAATAAAATTAAATAGATTAAATAAGGATAAATAAAGTTGATAATGTTTAAAATAAATTCCCACCATGTCTATATTTTATTTTTTGATGATATTACAACCCTATCTCATCTAATCTCAGGATTTGAGTCATTTTGAAAGTTTTTATGTGGGGTTTGAATTTATTATAAATTAATATTTCTTATGTTTCCAAATGTGCCCCTCTCCTCCCTTATAAAAGGGCACCTCCTCCCTCTCCTCTTAACAACACTTTGTGCCTTCAAACTTGTCCAACCCCTGCCAATTTATCTTCTAAACTTCCCTATAAACATTATTGAGGTTTTTTTCTTCTCAAAAGAACAACTCTAGTCCCTTAAGAGGAAGCTTAAAAGAGGTGCGTCGAAGAAGTGGTAATCTCTTCTACCGATTCTTTCAAGTTTCCTTCTTCTTCAACTTCTTCTTATTTAGTTTTTTAATTATAAAGTAATAACATCAGTATCCATAATATAAATATATGTTATTATAAATATGAAACAACCCCATTTCACCTTCTATCCATCCTACAGAAAATGAAATCACCGCGCGTGCGTACGTACGGATTACCGTCTCCACGCTGTGGTGTAATCTGTTTTTCCACCACCACCTTACTTGTATGGGTATAATGGTGTAAAGAATAAATATATATATGGTAATTATAAAATGATACTAATTCTGAGATATTATATCATCTAATATAATTCCATTCAATAATTATGGGAACGATATCATCATTTGTGCGTACGTACGGATTACCGTCTCCACGATGTAATGAGATTCATTCTCCAAGTTAACCATTAAAGAATGATTATAAAGTATATATATTAAATAATAATAAAATATATGACATATTAATGATACTAGACTTATTTATATGTTATTTACTTACTTCCATTGAATTTAATAAGTAAAAGAAAATAGCTTTCATGCGTACGTACGACCTACCATTTCCATGAACTGTGTATTTGTTTCCATTTATCGATCTATTATATATATGTATATTAAAAAAAAATTTATATATAAATCATGTTTTACATTATAGAATTAAGTAATCATCATCTAAGTAATCATATGAATAATTACAAGTCAAAACACGGATGATAAATGAAACAATTTTACCCAAAACGCTACTTTAACATGAATTTACAAAAGAACGGGTAATATAAAGTCATAAGTGAACCATATATGATATAATAACAATGAATATGATTCTGTAACAATTAAATGAAATTATTTAAGTCATTATACAGGAGGTTAAGATACATACGAAGCATATCAGACATAAGGTAAGGGATAAATTTTCAAATCTCATTTTTATCCGAGATTGCTTATACGTAAGTATTTACTAGGGTTATATTTTTCATCCATGCCCATAAAATGTTTTATATAAAGTGTTTAATATTATTACATGTATTTTAATGTCATTTTTAACCCTATTTGACTTTTACTTTGTATTATGGAAGGAATGTTTCTTTTGTTTACCATACGTGGTTCCTTTTGACTTTTCCAAGAAAAGTACGAGGAGAATGTTTTTTTAACTTATACGACATGAACGGATTTTTACGGGTTCATAACATCTAATTTTAATAAAGCTTAATCTACAAGATTTCATGAATATTTTCAAAAAAATTATTTTCTTTTAAAATTTTATGGCATTTTGTGAAAATAAAATGATTTTGAAAAAGAAAGGATATTATCCTCAAGAATTCATTTCAATTGTTTTTCAAAACCATTTTCCTTCTAAGATGAAATTATTTCATATTTTTTTTGTTTCAAGTATAATGTCTCTATGATTTTCATGGTTTCACTCTTCTTATGATGAAATTATATCCATTTGTTTTATACTGATTATGTTTTGATGGGATGATGTTTATGAAACCCATTTTATTCTTTGGGTTATGATGAATGATTTATGTTTATGTTGTAGCACATGTAAGAATGATTTCATTATGAGATTGGTGGGAACTATATCTCCCTCCAATACATTGGGTAAATATTTATATCTCATGAGATAGATATGGCTGGAACGATAAGTTAATCTGGTTCAGTGATACAGGACTGCAACGAGGAGTGAACCCGATTCAGAAAGAGAATTTGTCCACTAAGATGGTCTTGGCAGTAATGCCTTGGCTACTATGGAAATAATATCATGTTCTTAATGGTTTTCCACAATTACATGATTTATTCCCATGCTATTTTATCATGATTGATGTTCCATTATGATATACGCCTTACGTACTTCCAAGATTTATGTCTTTGCTCAAGATTTTCTTGTTTAGATTTTATGTTCAAGTTTTTGCATTAAAATGATTATGGATTATTTTATGTTCTCTATGTTTACCCTTACTGAGTATTTGAGCTCACATTTTTAATGGTTTCTTTTCCCCAAGATATAAATAATGGTTTTAGGTAAGAAAACAAAAGGGGAAGATCTTTATGGGAGATGTTGAAGATCTTCCACCATGATTAGAATATTATGTTCCAAGTTTCCAAAGACACTAAACTATTATAGTTTTTTGGTTTCTATTTTTTTTATGTATTAAGTATTCCGTAAATGAAATGTAATGTCTATGTACGTCATGATTTGGGTCTCTACAGTTGGTATCAGTGGAAAGGTTAATCAACCTTTGGAAACTAGGATGTGAGAACTTTAGTGAGATCCCTAGAGATATTTCTAAGGTATGTCTAGGGATGTCCCGAAGGTTAAGTATAAGTATAGGTAATAGTCCTAGAATTATGGTAACGATATTAGAATTAAACCTAATATGTTAGATATTGAAGGTACTCCCCTTTATTATGTTGTTTTCCTAGAATGAGTTTTTCCTCTCACACTGTTCTTTTTGGGTTTTAGACGATGGCTGGAACCCGAAGGAACCGTGTCGATCAATGTATTGGAAAATGAAATGATTTTCCTCCCGAGAAACCAAATGTGATGGGAGATGGAGTGAAAAATCTTATTGCTATACTTACACAAGCTATGAATAATTCTGGATTTACAAATGATCAAAGAAGGGAACAATATTCTATTGAGTCCTTTATGAGGCAACGCCCACCGTCTTTCAATGGGTCTTCTGATCCACTTGTTTCTGAATAGTAGATCAGTACCATTTAAAAGATATTTTCCATACTTCTCTGTTCAGATCATGAAAAATTAATTTTAGCTGTTTTCTATTTAGAAGGTGAAGTAGACTAGTGGTGGACTCTAATTAAGAATACAAGGCCCCAAGATGAAATTGAATCCATGGAATGAGACGAGTTCAAGAACTTGTTTTTCAGTAAGTACTTCCCTCATATTCTTTGAACAAAGATGGAAAAGGAGTTCCTTGATCTTATGTATAAGGATAATGAATCTGTTGGTATATACAAAGCGAATTTTACAAGACTTTAAAGTTATGCATCTGGCTTTATCATCCAACATGAAAGTAAATTTGATCGATTCTTCAGTGGCTTAAAACCAAGTCTTCGAAGGGAATTAGCTATAAGAGACTTCAGCAGCTATGAAGAAATTGTGAATTTTGCTATCAAGGTAGAACTGAAAGTTGGTGTAACATATCCTTATCATGGTTTTGACATGGAACGAAATATGGAGTATAAGAAAAAACCTCAGCATAATGGTGAAAAGAGGGTAATTGTTTCTTTGTGCTCAAAGTGTGGAACGAAGCATGGTGGAGATTGTCTAAAAGGTACTAGAAAATGTTTCAAGTGTGGAAAAAAAGGTCATCAAGCAGCTGAGTGCCAAAGTAATGGGAAATAGGTTTCTAATGACGTGAATAGAGAAATGACTATAGAGAACACTCCACCAACACTTCAATGCTTCAAGTGCAAGGAAATGGGGCATTATGCTAATCAATGACCTAATCCAAGGGTTAATGATGATGGACGTGAGAAACCTCTTAAGGAAAAGGACAAATGGAATTCAAATGCAATCACTATTGGTGATGTTGAGTATGACAATGATGTATTGGAATGACTATGTGTTTATGTAACAGGATTCCAAAATAATGTTTCAGAATCTAATTTATAGTACTGTGGAATATTGGAATATCTATGTATTGTTTTATTATGGTTTTCAATAATTATATGGTACCAATAACCACGAAAAGTAATTCAAATAATTTTGAAATCAGATGATATGCGCATAATGAAGGGATAAAGAGAAAATAATATTAATGAGCTCATGACTGATATAAGGACAAAGTGATATCATGATTTGAGTATATTAAAATTTTGGGATTTTGGTATGTGGAAAGAGTTACCTTTTGACAGAATTCATGTTTTCCCTATGGTTCTATGGTAATTCATATTGCAGGAGAATACAAGATTAAAGAATTCACATTTTTTGAATGTGATCAACAAGATATATGTTATGATATGTGGGGGATAAATGATGGTATTCACATGCTTGGTTAATGACATTTCTAGTAATCGTTTTCTTTATACTATGAGATTGGACAGATGTATTTTGGATAATTCTAGAGACTAGAATAAATTATGTCGGACATCAGATAGTATTGTTTAAGGTTATAACTTTTTCTATATTATTTCTGCAATGTTATAATAGTGACATTTTAGAAAAAAAGACAACATGTAGGACATGAGACAACCCGTCTCATCGGACAAGGTTGCGGGAATTGAACCCACAACCGAAGTGAGATAGGCCTTTATTTCCTACCACTAGCCTACAGGAAGTCCCTGGTTAGTATAAACTAGTTTTATCTTATTAAGTGATATGATAGATGAAGTATAAGTCCATTTTTGGAATCATATACGATTAACCACACCATAGATGGACTTATGTATATTTGATAACTTTTCTTAACCATTTGTTTGAGACATTTGGAATGACCCATTATTATATCACATGATATGCTAACACTTCATGAATGACAAATTCAACTTCATTTCTTTAATAGATGAATTGGTAATTGTTCAAGGCACGAACAACGGTGAGATTATACCGAAATAAAGTTAGTATTTATTATAATCAAAAATATTCATCTTTAGGGAAATGATCTTGAAAACCAAAAATTTTGTCCTAGTTCCCTTATATATGATGAATCAGATGGTACCTTAGATCATCAAAAACTTATGGCTCTGTGATTTTTGGATTTTTCATATCCATGTTCTCTACCACTCTCCATAAGTACTTGATGGTTATGTTTCTATTCCATATCCATATTTTCACGTATGTTCTCATATATGGAAACCCAGTGATGAGTTAATTTGGGTAACCGATATGTTTCTTACTTCACTTTTTAAAATTATTTTTTTGTATTCCTTTTTACTATGTGGGTTTCTATGAAAGAAACTTTCAAGTAGTAAACCATTTATAACCCCGGCGAATTTCGAGGGCGAAATTAATTTTAAGGGGGGTAGAATGTAACAACCCGATATTTTATGAGAATTATTCTTTTTTAATTTAATTTATTTCTTGTGTTGTATGCTACACCAAAAGGATCTTGCACTACACGCATCCCTGACTTGGCTTGCATTACAAGCAATCACAACCCTCCTCAATAGCGTGTGTAGTACGCAATACCAGGTTTCTCTAAACAATGATATATTGTTATAATATTATTATAGACTAGAATTTATGAATAGTATTAATTAATTTTGAATTTTATAACATTATTATTCATATTACTCATTTTCTAGAACATGTTATGAGAACAAAATAAATGTTTCGGGGAAAATAAGTATTTTTAAAAAAATACAGTTTTGGCGGCTTTTGATGGAGCACCCACTTTAAATATAGTTCTTGAAATGTTTATAAGTTCAATTTGACAAAATAACATTATTCTTTGTAATCATGATATAAAAAATTACTTTGGATAAATTTTTCATATTATTCTGATAACTTTCATATTTTAATGAATAGTAAAAACACGCTATATTTTAATTTAAAACAACTTTTTTCATCGCAATAATTTGTATGATTAAATTATAACATTTAATGGTTTTAAAGTATAAATAGAATATATTTTTACCATTTAATATAATATATGTCATTACTATTAATTTTACATTGAATTCATAGGTAAAACATTTCCATCTTTGGCAATATTTTAACTTTTAAAACCCGTTTTCTTAACAACGGGATAAATTTTAATTTAATTTCTGAAACTTCTGTGTTTTTAATTTTTAAAAATGGATTCAATATTTGGATTCAGTGGTTCCAAATTATGTTAATAGGTTACTTTTATTTTATTGATATTATGAATAGTAACTACGGTAATTTTTATTTACTTCAGTTAAAGACAAATCAGGTAATTAAGGGTAAAGCTAAGATTATAAAATTACCCTAACACATGCCAAAATTCTATTGGATGACTAAAAGTAGTACCATATCACCTAAGGGTCTGATTTGATTCATTTTATGGACTTATGACCATTAAAATAATTTAATTATTATTAAAACCAAAGAAAGTGACAACATGTCACTCTCTTAAACCATATATGTATAATAATTTTAATTTAGTGATAAACTTCATGAAACTTTTAACATGAATAGTATCCAAAAATATAATAAAATTATCTACATCATGTGGATTTATTTATAATTTTTAGTGATTAAATAATTATCATTAAAGGTGACGCAATAGTGATGTTGAAATTATTTTATTGATTGAAATATCAAATAAATGGTTTTAAAAATATTAAAATAAATATTATATGAACTATTTAATGTGGTCCACTAATTTTATAGAAATATATGACATGTTATGAATCTATTAAAGATTTTATTTCTAACATATATTCTGTGAGGATTTTATTTAAATTCAAATAAATGAATAGTGTCAAAATTGACAATATTGTTATTTTATAAAAATAACATAATATAAAATTGTTTAGAAATCACAAAAATTTTAAAAATTATAAATTAAAATTTATATGGTCTAAAATTTCATTAATTATATAATTATGGACAATTCACAACACATAATTAATTATTTATAACAATTTAAAATTTATAATCTTATTACCACAAATAAAATTAAATAGATTAAATAAGGATAAATCAATATGATAATGTTTAAAATAAATTCCTAACATGTCTAAATTTTATTGGTTTATGAGATTACAACCCTATCTCATATAATATTCTGATTTGAGTCATTTTAGATGTTTTTATATGGGATTTGAATTTATTATAAATTAATATTTCTTATGTTTCCAAAGGTTC
The DNA here is from genome assembly GCA_963277665.1 of Viscum album. Classification (NCBI taxonomy): domain Eukaryota; kingdom Viridiplantae; phylum Streptophyta; class Magnoliopsida; order Santalales; family Viscaceae; genus Viscum; species Viscum album. Next base: position 610,139,618 of record OY728127.1, read on the forward strand.
CCCTCTCCTCCCTTATAAAAGGGCACCTCCTCCCTTATAAAAGGGAACCTCCTCCCTCTCCTCTTCACAACACTTTGAGCCTTAAATCTCAGACAAACCCTGCCCATTTCTCTTCCACACTTACCTAGAAACATTATTGAGGTTCTGGTCTTCTCAAAAGTCCAACTCTAGTGCCTTAAGAGGAAGCTTAAAAGAGGTGCGTCGAAGAAGAGGTAATATCCTCTACCGATTCTTTCAAGTTTCCTTCTTCTTCAACTTCTTATTATTTAGGTGTTTCATTATAAAGTAATAAAATAAGTATCAATAATATACTAATATGTTATTATAAATATGAAACTACCCCATTTCACCTTCTATCCATCCTACAGAAAATGAAATCACCGCGCGTGCGTACGTACGGAATACCGTATCCACGCCGTGGTGTAATCCGTTTTTCCACCACCACCTTACTTGGATGGGTATAATGGTGTAAAGAAAAACTATATATATGGTAATTATAACATGATACTAATTCTGAGATATTATATCATCCACTCTATTTCCATTCAATAATTATGGGAACGATATCATCGCTCGTCCGTACGTACGGATTACCGTCTCCACGACGCGATGAGATTCATTCACCAAGTTAACCAATAAAGAATGATTATAAATTATATATATTAAATAATCATAAAATATATGACATATTAATGATACTGGACTTATGTATATTTTATTTACTTACTTCCATCCAATTTAATAAGGAAACGAAAACAACGTTTATACGTACGTACGACCTACAGTCTCCATGAACGGTGTATTTCTTTCCATTTATCGATCTATTATATATATGTATATTCTGAAAATATATTATATATATATATATCATGTTTTACATTCTAGAAGTAAGTAATCATGATCTAAGTAATCATATGAATAATTACAAGTCAAAACATGGATGATAAATGTAACCATTTTACCCAAAATGCTACATTAACATGAATTTACAAAAGAATGGGTAATATAAAGTCATAAGTGAACCATATATGATATCATAACAATGAATACGATTCAGTAATAATTAAATGAAATTATTTAAATCATTATACAGGAGGTTCAGATACATATGAAGCATATCATACATAAGGTAAGGGATAATTTTGCAAATCTCATTTTTATCCGAGATTGCTTATACGAAAGTATTTACTGGGGTAATATTTTTCATCCATGCCCATAAAATGTTTTTCATAAAGTGTTTAATATTATTACATGTATGTTTAATGTCATTTTTATCTTTCTTTTACTTTTACTTTGTATTATTGGAGGAATAATTTTTTTGTTTACCATACGTGGTACCTTTTAACTTTTCCGGAAAAAGTACGATGAGAATGTTTTTTTAATTTATACAGCATGAATGGATTTTTACAGTTTCATAATGCCAAATTTTCATGATGCTTCCTCTACAAGATTTCATGAATATTTTCAACAGAATTATTTTCTTATAAAATTGCATGGCATTTTGTGAAAAGAAAATGATTTTGAAAAATAAAGGATATTTTCCTCAAGAATTCATTTCAAGTGTTTAATCAAAAACATTTTCCATCTAAGATGACATTATTTCATATGTGTATGTTTCAAGTATAATGTCTCTATTATTTACATGGTTTCACTTTTCTTATGATGAAATGATATCCATTTGTTTTATATGGATTATGTTTTGATGGGATGATGTTTATGAAACACATTTTATTCTTTGGGTTATGATGAATGATTTATGTTTATGTTGTGGCACACGTAAGAATGATTTCATTATGAGATGGGTGGGACCTATATGTCCCTCAAATTAATTGGGTAAATATTTTTATCTCATGAGATAAACATGGATGGAATGGTAAGTTAATCTAGTTCAGTGATACAGGACTGGAATGAGGAGTGAACTCGATTCAGAAAGGGACTTTGTCCACTAAGATGGTCTTGGAAGCAATGCCTTGGCTACTATGGAAATAATATCATGTTCTTTATGGTTTTCCATAATTAACTATTTTTTTCCCATGCTATTTTATCATGATTGATGTTCCATTATGATATATGCCTTATGTACTTCTAAGATTTATGTCCTTGCTCAAGATTTTGATGTTTAGGTTTTATGTTCAAGTTTTTGAATTCAAATGTTTATGAATTGTTTTATATTCTCTATGTTTACCCTTACTGAACATTTTAGATCACCCTTTTTATGTTTTCTTTCCCCCAGGATATAAAGAAATGTTTTAGGTAAGAAAACAAAAGGGGAAGATCTTTATGGGAGATGTTGAAGATATTTCACCATGATTAGAAGATTATGTTCCAAGATTCCAAAGACACTAAACTATTATGGTCCTTTGGTGTATGTTTTTGTTTTGTATTAAGTATTACACAAATGTAATGTAATGTCTATGTACGTCGAGATTTGGTTCTCTACAATGCATGTGCATCTTCTATGTCCCTATAACGGTAATGTGACATGTTGAGGTAGAGTGAGTATTATGGTGTGTTGGGGTCTGATGGTTCATCCTGGAATGTGGTGTGGTTGGTTGTGACACTAGGAGAAGAAATTTTAGTCAAGGGTTCTAAAATCTAGACTGCAAGGTAGGAGATGCTTCAACCATCATAGCTCCATCCATATGTTCCAGAGTGATGCTGGCACATAGTCAGGAGAAACCCATCGGTGTAAGAAGACCTTAGATTAATTTATGTCCTTAGTGTGGAATGATATGTGCTCTTCTGTGGGTTTGATGCTATTGGTATATTGATGGATGTGGTTTTTATGCTCATTTAGATGGGACCTACCATTCACTCCCCTTGTGGTGAGTTCATGGTCAGTACCAAGAATATTTTCTAGTTTGTGTAACCTTATTAATTATTATTGTTGAGAGACCCATCACAAGTCTCGTTGAATTCCTAGTTAGTATGTTTCTTATGGTGGGGAGTCCATTCATGCCTCCCCATGTTAGTATCTCACCTCCATTCCTGGTATCGGTTTGGTGGTGGATGGTCTTGTACGGAACCACCGAATTTTATGTTTTTCCTTTGAGTGAGTGCGGGGATGAAAGTGCTCCGACAGATTCATTAAAGTAAGGTTATAGAAATTTACCTTAGATGGGGTTTGAATTTTGTTTGTTTGTATTGGGTGAAGGATTAAGTTTCTTCAGGTGATGTTTAAGGTGTATATATTTCATGACTGGTTGGGGTATCATGAAAATTATATGTATGTTGGACTGATTAACTAGGGGTGTTTCAGCTTCTGGGAGTGGGTGGGATAAAGCGGGAAATATGTTTCAATCTCCCAAATTTATCTTGTTAGACTCTCTCTCTCGTTGATGGTGTTTTTGTGATACCATTGTTTATCATTCTTTAGGAATCTCCTTGAACTATAATGGAGTGTTGGGTTTTTTTGGGTCAAACCTTGTTGTGGATTTCTAGGGGGCGGAAAGAATTATGATGTGGAGAATTGTTGTACCCTTACTTTTTTAAATTCATTAATTCATAATTTACCTAGCTTGAGATAATATTGTCAGGGTTCAGGTGTGTCCCTGTTTAAATTTTTTAGCTTTATTGAGAAAAATGTGGGTTTTGGGTTTGGCAGTATCTGGCTCTAGTGTAGAGCATAGTTGGGAATCCATGCAGCGACACGTGGGTCACCGCATGGCCTGCCTGTTATGCAGGATGAATTAAAAAGTTAAATGAATAATAAAATGAAGATAAAATGAGTGTTAAAATAAAATATGAAAAGGTAAAATAGAACTAATGATATTGATAATATTATCAATGGGATGATTATCATTAACACTATTCATATTAAAAATTATATTATTAAAATTATATTATCATTATTATCATTAATATTATCATTATCATAATAATTATTATTAAAAATGAAATGAACATTGTTATTATTTTTAAAATTATGTTATAATTAATAATAATAATAATAATTATTATTATTATCATTTAGGCCGTTGCGTGGGCACCACATGGGTAGCGAAAGCCAAGCGGCCAGCTTGGGTACCCATGTAGCCGCATTTGGATCAGACAGATGCAACTACACTGTCCACACACGGTATCTTGACTCGTGTGTGGACCATGTTTTTATGGTATTCAAATTAATTAAATTAAAATAATGTGGATAATAATATAGAAATTTTAATTATTATTATTGTTATATTATCATTATTGTTATAATAATTATTATTTTTGTAATAAATATTATAAGTATAATGAATATAAATTATTAATATTATTAATATTAATATTATGGTATTATTATTAGTGTACTTTTAGGGTTTAAAAAAATATAAAACCATAACTCTCCCTCTCTCCCCACTCCCCACCATGCTACGCCCCCTTCTTCTCCAAACCAGTGCACAACACCCCCTACTCCACCCAAACTACATGCCCCCACCTCTAGCCATCCCTTATCCTCCAGCACTGCTCACTTCTCTGGCCAACCATCTCCCTGCACACACCACCTCTAACCAACCTCTCTTGCAGGCATGCCTCCTTCTAGCGGCCTCCTCTCCAGCTATTCCCTCCCCTGCATTCCCCCTTACTGGTTCCCTTCTCCTCAGGAAACACCCCCCATCTGGTGAGTTTTCTCTTCATTTTTTTGGATGTACGAAACCTTAGGTCAATGGTTGATGCATTTTTTTATTCTTTTATGGTGCTAGGTTGTGTGAAAGGTCTCTCAGGACCCCTTTATGTGAGTTTCAACATCTGTATCCAAAGGAGAAGATGATTATATTCGATTCGGGTCTCCACCACTATCAGAGGTGAGGTTTTATTCATATCACTTGGTTTCACACATTCTAATTTAGGGTCATTTTTATGTTTTAAATGTAATATTAATTAATTTTAGCTTTATATGGTTTGAAAAATGTTTTCTTTCAAAGGGAATGGGTCATGTTCATCTGTGAAACCATGTTGTATGCCTTATATGTGTTTAATAAATTATGTTTGTGGTTTTATAAAATTATCAAAGGGTAAAAAACATCTTTTGGAATTGTTTTATAATTCACGTATTATGAAAGTGGAATTTCTAAAGGAAAATTGTTATGTTTTGGCATGTTGGTTAAATTTGTTCATCTTCAAAATGTGAAATGTGAATTATGTAAGGAATGTGAAACATGTTTTAAAGTGGAGTTGGTTTATGTGTGGGTTTGGAAAGGACTCATCCCATGGAAATAAATTGGTTGAAATGTGTATTTTTCTTGTGTTGTTAATTGAATTTCTTGACTTGTTAAAGTGAGGTAAAAATGTGTTTTTGAATTGGTTATGGTGTGTGTAAAATGGAAAATTTGTTAGTATTGGAGTATATTCCTTGTCTGATTTTTTTAATATGAGTTGTAAATGGACTTTCTTGATTTGTTATTTATTTATGCCCTGTGGGTAATATTTTAGGGGCCTTGAACCTTGCCTCTATGTTTTTGTGATTCTAAGATATATTGTACTATGTTTTTATCAATGTTTGAGGTTGGGAACGCATATAATTAGGGTATATATATATATAATATATACTTCCTCCATGTATGTATTCCCTATTGAGTATGGAGTGCATAAATTGGATCATTGATATATATATATATATATATATATGGGTATGTGCCTGTGAGTGTAGGTTGGTTTGGAGTGGCCGTCACCTAATTTATCAATCTTTGAAGTGTCAAGACTTGGTCCACTTCAATATTGAGGTAGGTTTCCCTATAAATTAGCCTTTAAATTAAATAATGATTGATTTATCATTTTTCGTACTTTTATTTAATGCTAGTTAGTAATTTATTGTGTTCGTAATAATTGATTATTGTGAAATAAAGTAAGTACCTCTTTGTAATTGAATTTCATGGAATTTCTTGTTAAATTTGCATAATAAGTGTGTTATGAAATGACCTCTTAGACCTTATAAATGTGCTTTAGATTTAAAGTGGTGAATTGGGGTTTTTAAATGGGTTTCCAAGTTTGTTTATGGTTTTCAAAGTGGTGTGTGTGTGATTCTATAAAAAATGTTTTAGAATGAGAAAATCATGTGAGGCCTTCTTTGAATTTTTTTAAAAGTGGTTATCTTCAAAAATATTTTTGGAATGGGTCCCCACCATACTGGTTGAAGAAATATGGGAGTTTATTTGTTTTGGGAGTAACCTTGTGAAATGATGGTTTAAAAGAGAGGGACATGTTCCTTGGGGTGACTCAGGGTGACCTTGTGATGTATGTTGACTATGTGTGATGTATTTCTTTATGAATAGATGATTGTTTGACATTGTTGGATCACCCCATTTTTAGTCTGAACATGGGAACCTGGAAAAGTGGTAGAATTTTCCGTGAACGATTTTTGTACTAGTTTAGATTGTGCACTATCTAATGGCCCATATTAGGGGGTTATTTCTATATCCTTGCTTTGGGATCAGAGCCATTAGTCTAGATAGGTAGGGTGAAAATCAGGTGTTTTGGAATTATTACATCATTATGTTGGTCATTCCTTTGATATGAGTCACATGTATAGTTTGTTCTAGATTATTCAAGAGCTCATAGGTTCTCCAATGTACTTCCAAACATAATTATCTTCAGCAGATGATTGACAATAATTGTTGGTTAGTCACTCTTTCTTTCTATTTTTCAATTTCCCTTGTGATATAATTACTTTCTCCTCATTGAATGGTGCACCTCCTTACTTAATGTGATAAAATTATTTTCAAATTTTTGTGGCTTTTTTGAAAATTTTTTACATTACCTTATTCCGAATCCTAATTCCATTAAAAGGTTAAATATTTCTTCTTGAAAAATAAATTTCTAAATAATAAATGGGTTATGGATTATGATTATATTTAAAGGGAAAATGTATGAAAAACTTACTTTTATATGTTGTAGTTCAAACCTAAAATTTATGTTTTGTTATTTGAAGGAAATGCATTTGGGAATAGTTATTTTGGGCACACCTACTGAGTTTTAATACTCACACATATACCTTATTCTTGTTTTTAGTATCATGTGTAGGTTTTATCTTGAAATTGATCACCGTGGGTGATTCTAATTCCTATGATCAGATTGTGACCCACAAGGTCACATGGAGTTTTAAAAGGCATTAGGTTCGGTGAGTTATATTTATCAGTTCCTGCTTAGTCAATATGTTTGATTTATTTATTTTAGTATTCTATTTTATTATTAAACTTATTTGTTTATTTATATTAGGAGATACCATTACCATATTTACTTTTTAATCCCCTTGGCACATATCTCTAGCTTGAGAGGATCGAGAATGCCTCTCGGGCCTTGTCGCAGACTAACTCGGGAAACCGGTTCAGGGTCGACTCGGTTTGGTTCGTGATAATGTTAATTCCATAAAGTAGACACACATTCTTGTTTACTAATGTCCATGTCATTACATGATATATATGAGTATCATTCAGAATAAATCTATAACAAATTTATATTTATTATATATTAGTTTCTAATTCATATAATGAAAGACAATACATAAGGTAAGAGATCACTAAAAACAACTATTTTTGTCGTGTTATTACCATTATCTCTGTAACTTAATTTATCAAACTAATTGATATTGTGGATTTCTTAAAAATTTAGTATATATTCCTTTTAAAAATATACATATTTTTTTCTACATTCCTTTTATGGGGTAATAACTTATATAAAATCATTTCTCAAATTCCTTCTTTAAAATCAATCATTATTAAGGGAATCTTTTCTATTTTTATTCCTTTTATGTAACATGAATTTAATGTTTTTATTCACAAATAAGAAACTTATTTTGATATCTGTGATTATGAACTCATATATTCATCTCCATTATATATATTTTCATATTATCTTTGTAATATTTTGTAAATTTACTTTTATTATGACATGTGGAAGGATTATTCTATATATTTCCTTCTATGGTAAATTCATATGATTTCTCAGTATAATTGATTTCTTTTGGTGGCATAAATAATTATGATCATGTTATGATGGTTGTGTTCTAATAATTCATAAATTTATTGGTTAATACTTTTTTCTTATATGATTTTATGTTTGGGATAAAGGATTAAACCTAATCTATGTTGGGATTCTATGCACCTTTTGATTTTTTCACGGTAGATAGCCTTGACTTATGATTATGTATTGTTTTCTATTTTTAAATAATTTCATATGATTCCTTGATATTAGGATACAATGTTTTTTATGAACCCATTTTATTACTAATGGGAAATATATTTTGTGATATCATATTATTATTTTGAGTCACACTTTATGCTTCCTTATTATGTTTGTTTGCTTGATTTTTTCTTTATCTATCCCCATTTATATGTATTCCCGAGGTTATCCCATTAACTTTTAGAAGATTAAATCGATTTTGGGGCTCATTATATATATTAAAATAATAAAATATTAGTTTCATATTAATGTTTATGTACCAAGCCTACAAAATAAAATAGAATTTTTATTTCAAGTTATGTATTTATTGTAAATTTATTTTTAAATTAATTTAATTATATATGATAAAAGTATTAATTAACCATATTATTTCCCCATATCATTCATTTTTTCTCTCTTAGAATTTTTATTTGATTCATATTGAAATATCTTTTCATCTAATAATTGTTTGAGCTAATGTTAATGGAACATCATATACATATCCATTTTTTAGATTTATATATATTTTTACATCAGTCACCAGAGAAATCTATTTTCATGATTTTTTAAATTCATGTGAATCTCACTATTGAAGATAGAATTTTAATACATATTCTCCAGTAACATTAATCAACATGTTATTATACTACATTAGCTCAAAATAAAATGGACCACACCACGTATAATTGAATCATGTAGTATACTTGGAACACTAAATATATAATTGATTGACATATCATTTTGGAAATATAGAATCATTAAAGATAATATTATCCATCATTAAAGCAATTCATAATATCATTCTTAATATATAGTGGAATGGAAAAAATAAAGGGCTTTCTTAGATAATAATTAAATGTAACATATAAGGAATGTTATGATGGGTAAATAAGGAATAATGAATAAGGAATAACATAAAATTGAAAAAAAAATTATTCAATGATTTTTTTATTAAATTAATAGTTTAGACCAACATGAATATATAAATCACTTTGAAAATTTAAAATGTATTCTCAATAAATCAATATAATAATTTTGTACATTCATGAACATTTTATCAATGAATTATCAATAAAATCATCAATCTTATAGAAATGGCCTCTCCACCATGACATCATTCTTTAAAAATATACAGGTTTAAATAAAATAAAAATCTAATGTGTCCACCTTTTTTATCTCATGAGACTAAAAGATGCATCAAGGGGATATCTATAATCAATCACCATTCAACACATTCACATCCTATGCATTCCTAAAATATATTATGATCAAAATAAATATTCTCAAAATTCCTTATCATTCAAAATTTATGCTCTTTAAATAAAGAATATGAAATATTTCCCAATCCAATGAGAAAGACACATAATAACAACCTATCTATAGAAATAAGGTTGATTTTATATTTTTATTATATCTGCATTGAATTAAAAGAATGGATAATGGATTTAGACACTGATAACAATTCCTTTAAAATAATATTAGAGGATTTCATTGAAAACATGAGACATATATCTTATTCATTTGATAACATTAAAAATAAAAAATAATGAAATATAAAAAAATATTTTATTGAAAATATAACTGGAAACTTGAAATGAATGTTTCAAATAAAAATATATTTGTGATATAAATAATTGTAACTCAGATCATATATTTTAAAATGAGTCATTATTTTTCTAATTTTGTAAAAATTAAAGAAAATGACGAGTTTAAAAAATTTAAATTGAATCCATTATAATCTATTAAAATTAAATTATAATATTCATGAAAATTTCAATACGTAATATTTGGATAATGTAAATTAATTCTCTTGAAATTATTTTTATAATAGGGACTTGGATAAGAAATTTAGTTGAAAAAGGTGAAATAAGGATGGTTTTTCTTAATAGAAATTTCCCTATAATTTTATCCAAAAAATAGAGGAAAATAGAAATATTACTTTAAATTTTATGTAATAATCAATTAATAAGATAATTTTTGGGGTACATTGTCTCATATCTAAAAATTATTTCAATAAAAATTTAAACATATGCAATATCAATTAAAATTGAAAATCTAACATAAATCCTCATAGTTTTCATAACTATTGAATAACGTCTTATTAAAAGATAAAATATGAATAATAGTTTTGAATATAATTAATAAAAATGGATTAATGAAATATTTTTCATCAGTAATGTATATACATCATGTAATTGAAATTAGGTTCCTAATGTAAAAAAAGTCTAACAAAAGTAGATATTTTTTGAAATGACCATTTTCTCATATTAAACCTACTTTGTATGCAATATTAATTTTTTTTTATAAAATTTAGATTTATTATAAATGATTAATTGAACCATATCCATTTTATTAAATCCTTATATAATTCACCAAAAACATTTTATGTACCATTTATTATAAATTCATTACTAACATCATCATCCGGATAGTTAACTATTCTGTTTTTCATACATATACCAGTTCAGTAGTTTCGGTACATGAAACATTTTCAATATTTCAACATATAATATATATTAATCATGAAATAGTTATAATTTTTAATCATTAAAGATAAATTTAGAACCATTATTTAATGGAATGCATGAGAAAATAATCACATTGCTAATGTATGTGGCAATCTACACATATGCACAAAATGTTGTTGTAACTTTCAATCAGGTGGTGGGGTGAAAAGGTAAGTAATATATTAACTTTTTATAATCATAATTATTTCATGAATATTATATATAATAATTAAATATATTAAAATAACCTACCGTGTGAGGCGGAGAGGGAAAAATATTTACACTACTATGTGGAGACAATAGAGCATTTATACGCACATGGAATGTTATTATTTTCCATATGATGTAAAATATATTAATAAGGTTTGTGACACTATAAAAAATTTGTACATTTGATATATGTATGTCATTATATGATCATGGTTATCAAATATTGGAAATAGGTAGATGAATAAATAAAATGAAAACTCTCGGTTAACTATTATTACTATTCCTTGGAAAAACACCTTTGGATTACACCTTAAGACATCTAGGACGGTTCAATGTTGGTAAAAAAGTAACTAGGTCATGAGGAGGTAGGTCAGGATAATATTTGTTTAGTAACTTTTCAATATATGTGTATTATGATGTTTGGGGAAGAGATGAGGTGTGGTGTCCTTATATAAGGGAGTAGAGGGAACCCATTGAACTACATAAAAAATTAAATTATTATAAATTTACATTCATGTTGAAGTTGGAAAAATCAATATTGTTAAAATATAGGGTTATTATACTTCTAAATCTTCACATACAACAAAATTTATACATGTTTAGTTGTTGTTTTAACCCCCATCTCTTAGTTATAAATAACATGTTAACCCTCTTGATGATTATCGTGAAATCAACATTCTCTACTATTTAGGGGTCAAAAAAGTAACTATAAATGGACAAGGGAACCATCAGTGAATAATAGTTGATATGTAATTCCTTATAAAATCAACATGTCTAATGATAATATTTTTATGAATTTTAAAACACTTAATAAAATATTATTTTACTAAAGATACCATGTAACGCCCGACCCTAGATATCCAGAGTCGGTGCATTATTACATAACATTGGCATGATCACAAGAAAGATCAAGTCTCAAAAGACCGATTAGTTTAGTAGCCTTGGAAACACTAGATATATTCATAAAGTTTACATTACACAAATAAGTGAAAAACTACAACAACATATTGTCTTCATATCCCCTCATACTATCCCTGCAGGTCATTCATAAAATACTTCTAGACATCCTGGGAAAAATAAAACATAGAAAAAGGGGTGAGCTCAAATGCCCAGTAAGGATAAAAATATAGATGAAACTTTTATAAATAAGAATAAACATTTAAGGCAATGTATAACTGAAACAAAAGCCTTTTAAACTTGAACTTCAACATAGTATTGAAAAAATAAAATAAAATAATGCCATTTACTTATTCACATGGATATTCTATTAATCAAATAATCACATGCAATATCAATAACCACTTTCATAATGATAGAATGCATAATTCAAGACTATCATAACTACATAGCCAAGGCCTCGTGCCATGACTAAAAATAATATTTTGCCAAGACCTTGTGCCAAGACACTAGTTTGTCTCATGAGACCTACCGATGCATCAAGGAGCTATAACGGGCTCCACCTATCACATATTAAGTCCAATGCATTCCCATATGAAAAGGATTAAACATAACATAAACATTTGTATTAAAACTAGCATACGAAATGTAAATAATTTATCTATAAACCACGAATGGTATAAAAATAACACATCTACAGTCAAACACATCACAAAAAACATCAAAAAATATGGAAGTTTTTTATCATAATAAATCAACTTAAAATAAACTTAAAATCCATCAAAGGATGTTGACATAGATGAAATCAAAACTATTTGAGAGAAATATCTCTTTTTTTTGAAATCATTTAAAAGTCACACATTTATTAAAGAAGTAATTTAAAAAAGATTTTTGAATAAAAGTGTCCCATACCACTTCAAAACTTTTGAGAATAAATATCATTTCAAAACATTCATGTCCATATAAATAAATCCTTAAAATAATTTTGAATACATGGACATTAATTAAAAATATTTGGAAAGATAAATCTTTAAAACATTTAAAATTCTGATTTTGATAAAGAATACCTTTCAGAAAATCTTAAAATATTCATTTTGAAATAATTTAAAAGTTAAATAATTATAAAATAAAACATTTACATTGAAAATATCCTTATAATATTGTAAGGGAAGCTTCAAAAATTTTATAATGGTGGAAAATAGCTTCACCTGCCGTATAAGTTAAAAAAAATACATTCTTACCTTAATTATGTCTAAAAGGTTAAAAAGGACCTTGTTTGGAAAACGACGGAAAGATTCCTTTATAAACATCTTATAAAAAGTCAAACAAGGGTATAAATTACTTTAACCCATATTCTGTAAAATAGTAAGAATGTTTTGAAATACACTTTCAAGAAACATGGATGTGGATGATAAAGAGGTCCCAGTAGATAATTACGTATAAAAAACCTCGGATAATGAAGAGATTGTGAAATAACCCTTACCTTGAACTTTTCCTTGGTTGGGGGTAGGTTAACCTCCTGTATAATGGTGAAATAATTGTTATTAAATTATACAATAATCATATACATTATTATGTTATCATATATTATCTTTTAACATTACTTTGTTAATAATATCTTAGTATTATCGTCGTTTCGAGTGTTAACTTATTCATTTTATTTTATATGTTTTGTTACGTAAGCCATGTTTGTCATGGATAGGTTGTATCTTATTCATATATAGAATGATATAAAGTCCATAAACATTATTTTTAAATCATAAAATGATAATTATACTTGAATGGATACGATTGAGAATGAATCTCATCGCGTTCGTGGAGACGGTAGTCCGTACGTACGCACGAGCGACAATATCATTCTTTTGATATAAAAATAATATTTAATTGGATGGTATATCTTATATACAGAATCATTATCACGTTATATTTATTATTTAAATGAATTACACAACATTATTATACCTATCCAAATAATAATATATTGAATAACAATTACACCACGACGTGGAGACGGTAAGCAGTACGTACACACGTATAGTGACATGTCATTAAAAGGATGAATAGAATACTGAATATTGTTGTACCATATTTATATTAATTTTATAGAATATAGGAGGTACTGTATTTATTATTTTAGAATAGTAATAACAAATAAAGAAGAAGTTGAAGAATAAATGAATTTGAAAAAGGGTGGTGAAAACATTACCTCTTCTTCGAGTTCTTCCTTTTGATTTGATAAAAAGGGCTCCATAGGTTGGCTTTATGATCAAAATAAGGCCTCTAGGTTGTAGTGAGGGAAGTTGAGGGAGTATTTGGTCAGGGGTTGGCCGAAACAAAAGGCTTTGAATTTGTGAATTAGTGAGAAGGGGGAGTGCCCTTTTATAAGAGGGGTGAGGGGCACCTTTGGAAAAGCTAGAAATATTATTTTATAATAAATTAATATTCGGTTTATAATGGCTCCAATGTGGATTATTTAAAGGTTAAGGTGGGTATGGGTCTAAAACCACTCAAACAATATAATTTATATAGGTTTGGGTCATTATATTAACCTTATCTTTTAGTTTTAACTCTTAGTTAATTAGTTTGACACTTACCATGTCACTTTGTATTTTTATATTATATAGTTAATAAACTTACTATATACCTCTAAAAGACCCTCAAGTGGTCCATTAATGATACACCTATCATGATATAAGTCTCTTGGATGAACCTTAGATTTTTTAAGAATTTAATATCAATTAATAATATAATATTTGTTTTAAAAAATCTTTTATGTCAATTTTGACACTATTCAATAATTGATATTTGTAAAACTTACAACAGAAGTATTACTTAGAAAAAAGTTAATTAAATAATTTCTAACATGTAATATTAACCTATAAAATTAGTTTAATTCATAAAAGGCCTCAAATTATATTTATTTGGGTATTTATAATATAAATTATTTTAATTTTTCACTATTATTGTAATTACTGCATCATCACTGTGTCATAAATAAATTAAATTATTTAATGTCTAAAATTATAAATAAAATATAATTAGGTAAGAAATCTTTTTATATTTCTAATGAATATTTATAATCAAATTTATCTTATGTGTAACCATATATTAAAAATGTTTTAGTAAATAAACTTTGATTTTAACTCTTTTAACTCTTCTTTGAATTAAATAATAATAAATGTCCTAATGTAATCCAAGTGGACCTAAATGATAATATTTTATTCCTAAGGTTGTTTTTGGTCGAGATAAACTTTTCCAATAGAATTAGGACATATATTAGGGTAATATTAATATCATTTTTATCCTTAATTACAGTATTTATTTTTAACCGTGGTAAATAAAAGTAAAAAGTTACTATTCACCAAAAATTATTTTCATCTCATTGAACCAAATTTTACTCCTTGATATTAAATTTGTCTCTTGGATTTTAAAAATTCCACTCACAGAAGTGGTAAAATTAAGTTTTATGAAAAATTCAGTTTTTAAACTACCGCTTAGTGGTTTCACTATTCATAAAAAAAATGAAAGTTTCTAGAAAAATACCAAAAATTAGGCCTAAGAAATATTTGATATTATGAATCAAAAAATGATGTCTATTTTACCAAATTCAAAAAATATCAGTTTCATTAATTAATATAAAAAGTAATTCCCATCGTCGAAACAAATAGCGTGTTTTTAAGAGATAATAACTATCAAAAGATTGACACTTGTTTATGTCCGATTTAATTGTGAAATTATGTACAATGAAAAAAATTGTATTAAATGGTAAAAATATATTCTAAATATACTTTAAAACCACTCAAATTCATAATTTATCAATATAAATTATTTCGATTAAAAAAATTGTTTTTAATTAAAATTTTGTAATTTTCACTATTCATCAAAATATAAATGTTATCCGAAAAGTTCCAAAATTTCACCTTAGGCTAAATTCGATACTCCGAATACAAAAATGAAGTCCATTTTGAGAGCTAAAATTTATAAAATTTCAAAAAGTTGGTATTACTATTTATATTGGCTAGTTTGATTGGTTGTGGTGTGTGTTAGAACTCGAAGTTGCGTATAACACACGCTACTATATTATTCAAAGGAAAGCGTATCGTGGAAGCTTAGGATGTTTCATTGTAAATTTTTGATATCCCCATTCTAAAAAGTAAATTTATTTAGTCAAATTGAATATATAAAAGTTTAAAATATTTGATTTAAAAAGGGTTCACTATTAAAAGTTGGTAAAAGTGTAATACTGAAAATGAATTTGTTCTTATATTATGTTTAAGAAACTCATAATATGGATTCTAAAATTATAAGTATTATATAAAGTTTAAAATTTAGTTAATACTATTCATAACCTCTTTCGAATGGCTTGTTTGGTAAGTCATGGTGCGCTTGAACTCGGTGTTGCGTGTAGTGCAAATTATTGAATTATTTTGAAGAAATAACACACTATGAAATCTTGGGGTGTTACATAACATTAAAGTCATTCCAACAATATTTAGATGGTTTAATTTTAAAAAATATCAAGATAGTATTTTAGTTAAAATATAAACATTTAAAAAAATTATACATTATTTATATCAATAATATTTTTGTAACACCATTACATATCCAAAAAATAATAAATTTACTATTTTTAAAATAATTAAATTAATTTTTATACTGTTTTCATGACCACTACATAATTGTTTCAAAATAATTTAACTAAATTATATAATCACTAAAATTATTACATAAATTATAGTTATAAAATTAATTTATATTGTTTATATATAACTATTTATAACCATATAAAACCTTTTTTATCATTATTACAAAATATTATATTTATTAAAAGAAAGAAAGAGGATTTTTTAGTTTTCATTTACATAATATAATATAAAGGTCTTTATGAAAGACATAAAACACTAAAGTTTAATATTTAAAAATATTTGAATTGGTTGGTTTATTTACAATCATATAATGAAATATAGTCAAGTGTATATATTATTTTGAATCTGTATATAATAGTTTATCCTTATTCAACAAGTTTTACCCTTGTTGTGGTGACTATTTTTACCATTGTTACTATTCATTTTATATATAAATAATGTTGAACTATTGAAAAAAAATTAGAAATGATGATCAAAGATATTAATTCCATTTTATAAAATTAAATTCATATAATTAGATGAAATTAATTTTAAAATAATCCCATACAACATGATGATAAACAGTTTTCTAGAAAAATGCATTTTTAATTATAAAAATGTTTTTATAAATAGATAAAGAATAATATTAATTCTAATGAAATTAATTTAATTATTTTTAATAAAAATATAGTAATGAAATATAAATTGAAATTAAATATTTTAATTTTTAAATATTTTAATTGAATATATGGTGTTATATAAATACCAATTTTTTAATATTCAGTGAAAAAATTTTCTTTTTAGAAAAATCCAATAATTTCACTTAATGAAAATTCAAGTTTTATAAATTAAGAAAATATATAATTTTTATGAAATAAAAATTCTAATTGTGGAAAAAATAATTTTAATATTATTTCACAAAAATCAATAAAACTATTTTTGATATAAAAGTATTAGTGACGCATAAACGAAATTCAATAAAAATTGAATTCTTATTTAATATTAAATAATCATGAAATTTTAATTTTGTAGGACCACTATAGAAAAATTCCATAATTTAGTTATTCCTATTCATAACTTATAATTTAATAAATATTTTATATTGTTCCTATGTAAAATATTGTTATTTTGATCTTCATTTATTATCAGTGTCACGTGTTGTATATTATATCAAATATATACTTCTTGTAAATTATAACCGTATTAAATTCTTCTATAGTTAAAAAATGCATCCTTGTAGTTTTATTTTTTTAAATTTACTATAATATCATAATATAATTGGATATAAATTTTATAATGAACATTAATTTTTTGGTTTTCAATAGGATATCTATAATTATTGCATCTATATAGGTCCCATACTTAAAAAAGAGTTTATAAAAAAGTATACTGGTAGTGAAGTGAAAAATTCCTCATAAGACATTATAAATTAATATTTTTTTTTATTTTCTGAAATTACATTTACATTGTGATATAAAATATCATAAAATTTACACACATGATTCCATCCCATTCTATAAGTATAATTTCATCCTATGATGTGCATCATCATGATAAAGAATAATATTTCATTCATAATTCAATAAAACAAATTTTTAATTAACTATAATATCCAAAAAATGAAATGTTATTACCCGTCTCTAATTTTTTTTTGAGTATTATCTAAAATAATAAATTACATGAGTAAAAATATATATGATGAAATAGTATATTAATCTAAAAAACCTCACCAATTATAGCATAAGAGAAAATGTAATCATTCCCTATGTAATTAACCATAAAACTATTTAAAAATATTTCAGACCAAGTTGAAAACTCAAAAATCTAAAATATTTTGTCACATTTTCTTATAAAATCAATTTAATATTTATCTCTAAAAGAGAATAAACACTGATAATGTCATATATAAAAAATATATGTAAACTATCATATAATCAATAATATATGGCATCTTTACCAAAAATACCTCATGTCACCATCACTCCACAAAAAAATCATATGTGCTTCAAAAAGATAACTCACCCAATATTCTTAAAATAAAATATCATATTGGAATGAAATATATCAATTTACATTAATAATATTTGGTTTCTATTATAGTCTAATTAATTCAAAATAACATTAATCACTTAGTTACAAACCAAATTTTATATCCTCTAGTTATCTATATGATATGAAATATATTCCCAAAATTTAATAACCCTTTTATCCTAATTAATAAGATTTACATCAATGATAATTTTAAACATAATGGTTAACCAAAAAATTATTTTAATGTAAAAAAATATAAAATCATTACTAAAAATGATATCTTTTCACTAAAACACATACTTATACAAAGATATTTATTCCAACAATTTACACCAAGGATTTTATTAATTATCTAGAACTCCCATTACATAAAAACCCAAGAGGTGTATCTTTGTCTTTATACCTTTCATGAATATGAAACATATCAATCCGTAAAACTATATTTTTATCCCATATCACCATATAATATCATTGGTTTCCTTAGGATATATCCTCTAATTCAATGGTTGAGTAAGAAAAATATAATTAACACAAATATATCCCTTGGAGTTTCAATAATGGTGTGAATTATTTGGCCCACCATTTAGGCACTGATTAAAATTATGTTAATATTTAATCCTCTACATTTTATAGTTATTACCCCTAGGTTTATTTGTTTTATAGATGAATCCACTTCTAGATATCTTGATAGGTATGTATCTTTATAGAAGCCCCAAAAATATTTATCGTACCATATCTTCATGCTAATAACTGATACATATAAATTTCATTATAATAAATCATACGATTTATATCTCTAATACATTTTTTCTAATATATATTTCCCAAGGGTCATACTAAAATTTTTATGATACCGACTATAATATATATAGACAAATAACTCAAATTTGGTTGTTATTTTACTATACTAACACAAGGTAAATGGTCATATAACCCATGATTGGTAAATTTAGAATTTGTGGAAAACTAGATAAATTATTTATTTTCATATTACATTGAAAATATAAAAACATAGTATAAATAAATATTTCAACATAAAATTCATTCAAACTATCTTTATTATTATATTGAGGAAATGAAAAAATAAATGGATCACTCAGATTCTCAGTAATGATTACACACAATAAAAATAATCATTGTTTAATAAGGAATAATCAATAAGACATAGTGGATAATTAGAACACATTTCATTCATTGAAAAACATTAGATCAATGAAAATCCTTATAAAATATCATCATAGTAATCACATGAATAATGAAAACTAAATTCCCAGTCAATAAAATATATATATGAACATTCATGATCTTTCCATCAAGAAATTATCTATTTTATCATTAATAAAAATATTATGGTCTCTCAACAAATATGCCCTTCATAATTATTATGTAGATGTAAAATAATATCAATAAAATTTGGTCGTATTTGTTTTCTCTTAATACATGTTGATATATAGAATGGGTATCTATAATTTTTACCCCTTACACTTGAACTTACTATACATTCTTTTCATATAAAATGATAAATACAATTAATTCAAAAAGTTCATTATAAATTAAAATTTATACATTTAAAATCAAGAATATGCAACATTTCAAAAATAAATAAATAAAAAAACATGATCATAAGACATATAAATAAATAATAAGTATAGTACCTTAATAATATATACCCAGTAAAGAATTATATTCATTAAATGATATATATAGAGATCAAAATACCATTCAAATAAAAACTAATGATTTTATTAAAACAAAGAAAAAAATAACTTTCTATTTTGATAAAATTCAAATATATAATTAAAAAAATATTGGGAAAATGAGTTATTTATGAATAACCATGGAAAAGTTTAAACAAATATTCATAAAAATGTAAGATCGGGACACTAGGAATTTTTTTTCAAGTCCTATACTTTAAATGTTACATTTAATTTGTAATTTTATAAGAAATAAAAATAAATGAATTTTTAGAAATACTTTAAAAATATTAATTTTTATAGCATTGAAATGAAATTCAAATAATAATAAAAAAATTAATCAATCTGTGTGTAATATAAATTAATTATCTTGAAAACAATTCAATGAAAATGGAAATGGAAGGAAAATATTGTCGATCAAAGATGAAATATAGTTGGTTTCAATTAAAATCATTTTATTGACAATTTTAAGAACCAATGTGAGGAAAATGGAACAATTACCATAAAACTATAGGCATAACTTGAGGAGAATAAAATAAGTTTTTACTGAAGTATATGATTATAAAATTCTCTCAATAAAAATTTAATCATAAAAAATATCAATTAAAAATGAGAATGTGAAAGAAATTCATATTTATTTGATATATTTTTAATTAAAACCAATTAAGAGAGAAAACATGAATTAAAAACCTTGAACATGATGAATAAATATCGATTCATGATATAACATGTCATTGGTGTAGTTTATGTACTATGTAAATGAAATTAAGTTAAAATGAGATGAAATTACCCAAAACTCAAGTACTTCTTCTATAGTATATACTCATAAACTCCAACATAATAAATTTATATTTAAATTATATCTATAAAAGATAATATTTCTTGTTATAATACCATATATGATCAATTATAATATTCTATCACTTATTTCTTAAGAATTTATTAACCAAATCATCATAATGGGTGTCAATTATTCTGTTTTCATACATGAATCTACTTAGTAGTTATAGTACTTTCATATTGATTAGGATTTAATCCCATAAAGAATATTTTTAATGAAATAATTATCAACTATATATATATATTAATATATGTTAATAATAATTCAATAATGTTAGTAGTGGAAATAAAATCACATATTTTCATGGAGGTGGTAGTCCACAAACAAGAATTAACAACATTGTCATTTTATAGAAGAAGGAATACCAATATGGAAAGAAATATATTTTATTTTATGAATTGCAATTATTTCATGGATTTACTATACATTTATTTAATCAATCATAATAACCATCCCTGTTAGGTGGTAATGGAAAATTAATTAAACTGCTACATGGAGACGGTTGACTGAATGAATGCATGTGCAATGTTTTCATTTTCTATAGGATGGGAATGAGATTATTAAGGTATTTATAATAGTAAAAATAAAATTTAATATACTTATGATACATATTATGTTATATTATCAGGGTTATAGAATATTTTTAGTAGGTAGAAGTATAAATAAATTGGGAACACACTCTTAAGAGTTATAACCCTTCTTCAAAAAACCATATTAGGATTACAAATTAAACATTCAAGGTTGATCCAATGATGATAGAAAATACTGTAGGTCATATTGAGAATTTTTGAGGGATATAGGTAGATTTTCGATGATATATGTGTCTTATAAATTGTGGGTAAAAGAAGATGAGCGGTGCACTTATATAAGAGAGGAGAGGGGAACTATTGGAATTACAAAAAGTATTAAATAAAAATAATTAATTTTCATGTTTTTGTGGAAAAATGATATATTTAAATAAATGGGTGAATTAATTTATATTTTATCTCAATGAAAAAAAATTTATCTAAATTTTTGTTATTTTCTAAAAATTGTATTAATTTTTTGACCCTCTATTACCACATTGGATGATTATCGTGATATCATATTTTTTCAATTCATTTGGTTTAATAAATATAATATAAAAAGGAAAGTGTCCCATAAGTTTATAATTAATGATACATTAAACTATATCCCATTCATGTGGGAAATGAGAAGAATTTATATTATTTTTTAAAACATTTAATAAAATATAATATTATATAAGATACCATTGTTTTGATTATCGAGACAAATCACATATTTGAATTTTAACAAATATCAAGATAGTAATTTATTTCATATATAAACATATAAAACATCACTAAAAAATTATATATATATACATAACTCATTAAACACCATAACATTACAAAAAAATATTACCTTTAGTTTTTTAAATCATTTAAAATATTTTTCAACTACTTGCAGAAATAATATATTGGTCCTGATTTAGAATTTATGTTAATTAATTAATCACTGAAAAATAAAATAAAATATAATAATTGAATTAAATTATTATTATTAAATTTTTTTTTACAAAATATAATAAGCTAATGTTATAACTGTCATAAAATATGATAGTTATTAAAAACATGAAAGTGAAATTTTTTATTTTTTATATACATAAAATTATATAATGCTATTTCTAAAAGAAAAATAAATTCAAAATACTATAAAATTGAGGACATTATGTTTTTCTATTTAATTAATCTCATCATGTTAAATTTAGAAAAATTTAATTGTGATTTGGAATCCTTATTTAATAGTTTTATCCTCCTTCTACCCATTTTGATCTAACTATTTTGACAATATTTTTACCAAGGTTACTATTCACCATGACCAAATATAATGTTGAATAATTAAAAAATAAATAAATTTTTATTAAAAGATGAAATCTATTTTATAAAATTCAATTCGTATATGTGCTAAATTGTAATGGGAAATTATCATCCAAAACACAATGAAAAATTATTTTCTAGAAAATAGCATTTTTATTTACAAAATTTTTATTATACCAAAAATAAGAATAATATTGATTCAAATGACATTAATTTTATTTTTTATAAGTAAATGAAACTAATTAAATTAAAAAATATGTTATTAACACAATGTGAATTTTTAAATTCTTGAATGAAAATATAGTTTTCTATAAAATCAGTATTTTTTCACTATTTATGGAAAAATGTATCAATTCAAAAAATGAAACATTTTTAACATATTATTATTATCATATTATGATTTTGAAAATAAATAACCATAATAAATAATAAAAATTTTAATTTTTTTTAAATTAATTAAAAAAATTTATCAAAAAATAAATGGACACACTTTTTAAATAAAAAATTTACCTATAATATAAAATGAATATAATAAAAATGATATGATTATTTAATAATAAATAATCAATAAATTTAAAATTTTGAATGACTATTATACATATATGAAATAATGAGATTACTCATATTCATTCCTTCAAATTCCATAAAAACATTTTAATGGTTATATTCAAAATATTTTTATATCATGGTTATTTTAACCTCAGTATTGTGTGTCTTTTAAGATAAAAAAATATATTTATTTTAATATCTTTAGGTGTTATAAAAATATCCAAATATTTCTAATGATTGGATTCATGTATATACTAGTTCAATGGCTCCGATTTTCCATGTATTATTTTTGGATATTGTATGAATTATTTTGGAGACTAGGTGCTGAGATGATCTATGATTCAAAGACATGGTGTACTCGGAATGTATGTTTGAAAAATATGAAATATATTAAATAACATGCACACATAGTTTTCTTAGAAAACTAGAATAATATCTGAATGGGGCCGAAATAAAAAATCTAATGCATTGTTGAGATCCGAGCATGTGGTTTACCCTAGGTGCGTTATCAAAATGGTCAGTGTAGGGAATTTGTGGAAAAGTTATTATGAGCGTAAAATAAATTAAACAATTAAATGAAATAAATTTTTTTAACCATTGAATAAATGACCTAGTATTTTCATTAAATACATGCTTATTGAAAATTTTTAGGGTTATACGCATAACATTGTAAATTGTTGGAGAACTACTGAAGAGCGTGTAATAATATTCGGTTGAGGAACGATAACCGAATCGAGGATCGATGACTGGTAAAAGACAGAATGAAAGGATACCACTAATAATAATAGTTTGAATTCATTTTTTTTTGTTTTAAATCAAACTATATTGATGATTTATGTTTTTTGATTTGGTTTTCATTCCTTGTTATACATTTATATTAAAAACGCATACCAATCAAACAAAATATTGATCAACTATTCAGTCATCTTATGGGAATGTTTTATTTTTAGAGTTATTTTGTGATAATTTATTTATGATTAATGATTCTACATTTTCTATTATAATTTCTACGAATTAAGAAAAAATACAAACATTAGTATAGGTTTGTTTCTCATGTTTTTGGTTGTGAATTTCTACCATTTTTCATTCATTCATAGACGGAATTCTTCATTGGACTATGGTTCGACGTATTCCGGACAATCGAAATTTTGACACCCATTTCTTGGAATAATGGTTCAAAATCATATATCCTGGCATGGAAAAATTTGGTGGAGGTGTAAAGGTAGTATTGGAGAATGCTTTGGACCATTTTGGAAACCCCTAAAATGGATCAGGGAAAGGGAATGATGACATGATTAACAAGATACATTTTATAAATGGATTCAAAGGTTGTAATCTGGGGAGCATCCAAGGTGTTGTTCAGCTTGGGTATATCTATCATTTTTGGTATGAACGAGGATGGATATTTAAGCGACGGTGACATGGTCATGTGCGGAAGGAAGAAGGAGGTTTTTGAAAATCCAAATTCAAAAGGTGTGTAATCATAGATTATATGGAATGCGGGTCCCCTATCATTGGATAGGTTTTTCAGAGAATGTTAATGATCAAAAAACATTAAACCCAATCACATTGTGTGTGACCTCTTCATAGTGGCTTGGAGAGTACCTTAGAGGGTTCACAAACATGGTATTGAGTACACATGCACACAAATAATGTGTACCCACAAAGAGATAACCTAGAAAAAATGTACATGGGATTATCCATGTACTGGTATGTGAGAAAGGGTACCTAGAAAGTAGCATGTCGTGTACCTCTATATAGATATAGACACATTCCATTTTCACATTTAAGACTCGGGTTCGAAGGGACACATTGTGTTACCCTATTACACACTATGCACTCTAAAAAATATGGCTTCTGATTGTTTATCCCCAGAATCATTGGCAAGTTTCATTAGGGTGTGTTTCCTATATCCACTCTCTAAGGGATTGTAAGGAATGACCTCTTATGTATAATACTATGAACCCTTTACATGATTTCATGTATGTAGTTATTGGAATCCTTTCATGAGGCATAGAGTGAGGTCCTCTATTCATATAAAGTCCCATGGTGGTGTTCTTGGTATCGTCATGGCCAAAACTATACAGGAACTGATCCTCTACATAGTAGGTTAATCAATATCCAGTTCATGATATATTCTATAGCCTTGGGACTGATCATAATTTATGTGTAATTTCCCTTTTGCTGTTCAACTTATAAATCCCATGGTGACACCCAGAGAGCATTACTTCTCAGAAGGATATCAGTAGTGCTATTTGACTCAGCGAATTTGTTCTCCCAAATGAATGCTAGGTGGAACCATCAAGCTGGAATTCTAAGCTGGAATTACAAGAGTGACTTACAAATTTAATTTGTGTATTTTTTAGTATATATTGATATACATGTTGTGTATGCTATAGACATATAACTATGTAGATATGTATGTATTATTTTGTTGTATGCTTTTTGATTTTGAGGTTTTATATTGGGTATTTTTATAATCTCCCCTAAATAAGATTTTCCTACACATGTCATGTATTTTGTAGATGAATTAACTTTTGATAGATTCCTAGACAGACCAGGACTAGATGGTTCTCAGTGATACTGGAAGGACTGAGGTGTGTTCCTATATTTTCTTGGCTTTAGTCCACACTTTACATTCAAGATGGAAATGTTTTTAGACTCCTTGTTGTTGGATTTTATTTGGACCTATTTACATTCCTTTAATTCTTATTGTACTCTGGTTTTGGAATTTATTTGTATGGAAGCATCATTTTTCAAATGTTTTTAAATTTCATATTTTTATGGGTTTGGATAATTATTTCTGTAAACATGTACTTAGGATGAGGTCACCCATGTTAGTGATACACCTAATAGATGCTAGTCACCAGCCCCTAGAATAATGGAGGGGAGGCTTGGGTAGTCACAACATGTAGACCTTTAGGATGGGTCCAAATAGATTGGTATAGGACAAGTTGGTTCTAACATAGGATACGAGTCTATGAAATTGGTTTGGTGAAACAGTGTTATGAGTTTTGAGTTCATAATTTAGGCTAAGGAATGTAGTGATGGTACAACGAAAAACATATTGATACACCAAGACATTGATAACCTACTTTTTGACTCTATACATGAGAAGAATGGTTGTAGGGAAAATAATGTTACATTCAAAATATATGAATTATTTGGGGTTCCCATGTTCTTGTTATATTATCTCCACAGATATACTAATTGATCATGATAAATCTTGTTTATATTCATAATGTATCAATGACGTATGATAGATTTTATTTAGCATCATAATATTAGGTATTATCCCCTCAGTTATGAGTCATTAGTACATGGAACAGTTCCATAAGTGATACCTCTTTGTGGGGAACCGTTTATACCACCACCTGTGAAGCATTATATATACCCATAGTAGCAACTGATGAGGTGTTCAGGATGAGAACACTTCACACATTTCAGGGACATAGACCCCTAAGGATTGATACGATCACAAACCATAGGAGGTTGGGGACTGGATTTAGGTGATGCCATAATTTTTTCATCTTTTTAGGGCAATAGAAAATCAGATGGTGGTCCTGTAAGTGAGCCTTCATCATGGATCAATGTGACGATGTCGTGGTTTAGTAACTGAGTTTTATGATTAGGAAACTCTATCATGGTCAGAGTTTGATAATATTTACAGAGAAGATTTATTTTCAAATATGTTTAAGGGGTATGTATTATAGAGATTTTATAGTTCCATCATGGAATCATGATAATAGATAAGTATTCATCTAGTTATTCCAACCTCTCTAGGAACCTGGCAGATATGGTTCATGTCATGTTCATCTGGGCTTGGACCATCCAGAAAGAACATTAAAGATACATTTAATATAATGTTATCCCACTATGAATCACTACCTAAAATATGGTTCTACATTGTGAATTGGTTCTTGATAGTTTGTTGGTTGAGTAGATGCTACTATTTGTTGAAAGTTGTGTGAAATCAGGAGCGGAAACGTCGGTAGTAGAGAGCCATGTCAGTCTCAGGACCTAGACATATGATATATTTCTGAATGAGGTCATATGAAACAGGATTTTTCATTTAGGTATCTCAGTATTGGTCCCAACAACATTGAGAGAGGTAGTGCTCATCATGTGATGTAAGGGGATGTCTTGAATGAGATTGTATGACCCACTTTATGACTGAAATAGGGACTATTAATGGGATCTTGAGGTAGAGGAAACAACATAAACATGAAAATCCACAGAGTGGATGACATGGAATAGGACCTTGGAGAGTAAAAGGAGGTAGTATATTCTGTAACATGTACCACCACCACCACTTGGTGGACCACGTTAGGTTCATGGAGTTAGAGGATAAGGTTAGGGACAATTGTAGGTGGTCAAGGATTATGAACTAGATGATTTAGGAAGGATTAAAGGCATGATATTTTACTTTTCTACATTAGTTGTAGTACTTATATATAGTGGTTCTAGTAATTACTTTATTTCCACATATCTTATTCAAGATTTAGTGATTCTAGTTGACCCCTTCGATCGACCCTTTCACTAAGAGACTGCTATTAGAGATGACTCAGTAATCAAATACTTATGTTGATGGTGTCACCTAACTCTTGGAAGTGAAAGTTTTGGTTTGGATCTCTTTGAAGAAGCATTGAGGCCTTACGACATCATATTAGGTATTGAACGTTTATCCATAGTTCATTCCCAAATTGACTTTTTCAGGTGGAGTATGTAGTGTGACCATAGTGATGGAGCTCAGTTATGCTTTGTTAGGGAAAAGTAAATCTTGAAAGCATAGGATGGACTCTTACATAGGAGGGTATAATTAGTTACTCATTATTTGGATTTCATGATGCTTGATGCAATGGAATTTATGATTTCCTAGTTTCCTACGGTGGTGGAAGAGTAAGAGGATGTATTCATTGATTATGTTCCATGTTTACATCCCCAAAGAGAGATATAATTATAAATTGATCCAAAACCCAGAATTATAATGATATTTTCATCATCTAATCCAATGGATCCTTCATAGAATCTTGAGATGTGGGTACAGTGGGTTGAATTGTAATGAAAGGGCTTTGTTAGACCCAGTGTTTCACCCTGTTTAGCCTTGATTTTTCCCTCGAAAAGAAAAACTCAGCTTGAGCTTATGTGTGGACTAATGGAACATGAACAATGTGAATATGAAGAAAATATATCCACTATTGAGGATAGATAACCCTTTGATAAGTTGGGAAGGGAACGATGGTTCTTGAAGGTTGAACTCATGTCATGCAATCACCAACTGTATGTACGAGATGAGGATATATCTAAGAATTAATAAAGATGTCACTAAGTTCACTATGAGAACATGGTGGTACCATTTGGTTTGATGAAAATCCCCTCAGTGTTTATGGGACCCATAAACAAGATCGTTCATCCTTAGACCAGTTTGTGGTTGTCTTTATCAATGATATTTTTGCACACTTGATGTCCGAGTAGGATCACTGGAGACACTTGAAGATGGTTACATATAAACTTAGAGAGCAATTTTTTTCTGAAAATATCTGGAAGTTTCATTTCTAGAAATTTTATTTACACTTTATTAGAGATTTAATCATAGTAAATGGAGTGGAAGTGGACCCAACAAAAGTCATGGCACCGTTACCTTGGGAACCAACCAAGAGCATGGTGTAGGTGTGTAGCGATTCCACATTTTTAAAGAATATTATCATATTTCCATACCTAAATTCTATAGAATATTATCAAAAATTGAACCATTAAATGAAATGGGGGAATCCTTTCATGTAGATAGAGAGGTACTAGATGGATTTTTAGTATTTGAGGTTGAGTTTGACAAGTGCTCCCATCTTGAGATTTCTGGAGGAGGGTGCTAAGTAAATAGTGTTATGTGATGCATCAGGAACTAGGAATGGTTGTGTTTTGATTCATATGTAGGTGGTGATTATCTATGGTTCATTTCAATTAATACCACATGAGAAGAACTACAGAAAACATGATCTTGGTTTACTAGTGGTATTCTTCTCATTAAAGATGTGGTGACACTAACTGATGGGTGAGCAGTTTATTGTCTATTCTGATCATAGTTTTCTCAATTCTATACCCCCTCAGAAAGACCTTAACATGGGATAGAGGATATTTCTATAGTTCCTTAAAGATTATGAATTTTATGTTTTCTATACTTTTTGAAGGGTAACATAGTAGCGTATACTATCAGTAGGATATCTTGTTCATAATTTCTGAATGAAGTGGTAGAGAAGTTGTCCTCTTTATAGTTATCATTTGTAGATGGATATAAATAAGATTACCTCAAGTCAATGGTTGTCACCCCTATTATTATACAAAATTTCAACGAGGAACAAAAATGGTATGAAAAGTATGAGACCCTACATACTCAGATATCCACTGGACATTCTCCTGATGGATTTTCTGAAGATGAAGATCATATTGCACTTTTAAGAGGATGAATGATGATTCTAGTTTTGTTACTGGAGGTGTTATTGAGATTTTTTCATAAATATCTTTTGGTAGTACATCTAGGTGTGGTAAAGATGTACTAGGACCTTTGAAATCTGTTTTGGTGTCTAGGAATGAAGAATTGAACTGTAGAGTTTATCTATCGGTGCCTTACATGTCAGTAAGGGACTGCTAATCACCATGTTCTAGAGAGCTTAAATCAACCCGTTAAGGTTCCATAGAGGATGTTGTATATGATATGAATGGAATTTGTGGAATTCTTACCACATATATCTAGGGGTCATGAATCCATCTGGGTGATTGTTGACCGACTCACCAAGTTAGATGAATTCATACCTATTCAGAAGCATAGTTAAATAGAGATATTTAGAATCCTCTACATGAATGAGATAGTATGTCTCCATGGAGTTTCCTCAACAATAATTTTTGACCATGATTCTGACCTCACATCTTGGTTATGGAAGGGATTGTAGGAGGATCCTGGGACTCTGTTATGCTTCAGCACAACGTTTCACCCCCAAATTGATGGCTATATATAGTGAACCATTCAAGTCTTAGAGGACATTTTGTAGGCTTTCATGTTGGACTTTAGTTGTATTTGGGAGGATCACACACTACTTGTTGAGTTTTTGTAAAAGTACAACTACCATTACACCATCGGTATGGCTCAATTCATGTCTTTGTACTAGCGACCCTGCAGGTCACCAATTTACTAGACTAACCTAGGAGAGTTGGAACTTATTATCCTAGAGTTGTTGTGAGAATATTATGAGATGGTGAAGATCATCTGAGATAGGATAAAGACTATAGAAAAGAATCATAACTCTTTTGTGGATAGACGACATAGGCCTTAGGAGTTTGAGGATGGGGACCATGTGTTCCTACGTTTTTCACATCTATGTGGATTATGATGATTTTGTTGGGGAGGCAAGCTATATCTGATATTCATTGGACCTTTTAAGATACTACATATATTTCCTGAGGTGGCATAACACATATATCTACCATTGTAGTTAGACCAAGTACATTATGTCTTCCATGTGTTGAAGATGAGGAGGTTCATGCATGACCTATCTAACATTATCAAAAGGGGAGAGATTGACATAGAGGATAAAGGATCCTTTCATGAGTACCCAATAGATTTTGATGATTGGTAGGAGATGATACATAAGTGTTGAGTGATTCTTTAGTGCATGTGTGGGGGTAGCACATGAATCTTCAGGGGATCACATGGGAGCTGAAGGTTCAGATTCTTGCTTAGTTCAAACATCTCTTTTTCTGTAGCCCTTATTTTTGATTTTTGGGATGTAAATCCCAAAGGTGAAGATAATTTAAAGACTTGGATTTTCCATGTATTTTTTATATTGAACTGATAATTTTCAAGACTAAATGATGAGTTGGATTGTGAATCTAAGGCACTGGAGTTCTCAAAATAAATTATTGGATAATATTCAATATATTAAATAACATGAGTATGATGTTTTCCTAAAAAAATTTAAATAACTTCTAAATGGGGACCTAGATCATAATTCCGGGGAAAAAATTGAGTTCAAAACATGGGGTTTACCCAATACATGACCTAACCTTGGTTGGAGTGGGGAGTTTGTGAAAAAGTGATCACTAGCTTAAAATTGAAATAAAATAAAATAAATTATTTTCATTTAAATGTTGGCATAGAGAACTATTATTTTCATTAAATTCATGCATATGGAAAATTATTAGAGTTATCCAAATAACCCTGAACATCATTTGGGATTCATTGGAGGGAATACAAAGATCCCCCATTGATAAACATTGACTGGATTGAGGATTGAAGATCGATTTGGGATGAAATCAAAAGATCTCACCAATGATCACGGTGTGGCTATGTTCATCATCATCAATATATCCAAATAGGGGAAAAAGAATTTTTTATTTAGATTTATTTCCACATTATTAATTTATATGATGAACATGGGCCAATCGGAAAATAAAATGAGTTCTGTTTTGATCGTCTTGCGGGATCCGTTTATTTGTGTGATAATTTTGGGAGAATATAATTATGATTATTGATTATATGTTTTTCGTTTTAAAATAAATAGATTGAGGCCAACATGAAAATAGGTTAAGAATAATTCATTAGGATTTTGGTTGTTTATTTTTACCTTTTTTCCTTCATTCATCACAAGAATTATCCGTTTTCCATTGCTTCGATGTATTCCAGAAAATCAAAAGATTCACATGCATTTCTTGGTGCAACAGTACAAAATTTTAGATCTAGGATTGAAACTATGTGATGGGGGTGTAAAAGTGGTATAATTGAATTATTTATACTAGTTTTCAAACAATTTATTTGGATCGTGGGATGTACGAAATGACTGGATGAATGCGATCCAATTTCAAAACTGATTCGAAGGAAAAAATCTGGCGAACATACCTGGAAATTTTTGTCGGGGTAGATCCCTGATTTCTACTAAGAATATTGCTAGATTTCTAGGTGGTGGTGAAATTGGATCATGCGGAAGGAAAAATGAGGTTTCTGGAATATCCCAATCCACATTGAATATAATTGAGATTACCCAGTGTGTGAGTCTCTCTTAGCAGTGGATAGGGTTTTAGGAGAATGATAAGGGTCACACAATGTGTATCCTCTCCCTAATGGATCAATGTGTATCATAGTGGGTACATGAGAACGTGATAGAGTAAATGGGAAAAGGAATTTTGTGTACCCCTATGTGAAAAAAACAAGGAAAAAATTTATATGGGCTAAGCCATGTAGATGTACATAGGTAAAAGTACATGGGAGTCAGAATGGTGTGTACTTTTACACAGACACAGAAAAGAGCTATTTGACATTGATTGGAACTGAGGTTGATGGGACATAATTTGAACTCCCAATACATGCCATGTACTCCTGAAAAGATATCTTCGAGGTGTTTTCCTCCGCATATTAAAAATGTTTCATTAGGCTGGGTTTCCCATATCCATTCCCTAAGGTTTAGTATGAAATATTCCCCTGTACATTTGACAATGATCCCTTAAGATAAAATTATTGGAGAGAATTTTTGGAATCCTTTCATGAGGCCAAGAGTGAGATACACTATTCATCCTTTTTCCTATGGTGGAGTTCTCGGAATCGTTGTGACCAAAAAAAATGGGAGATGATCCTATACTCAATAGGTTAATCATGATTGAGTTTTTAGTATACCCAATGGCCTTTAGAGTGATCCTCGTCTTTGTATCATATCTCTTGAAACATTCAGCTTATATATCCCATGATGAGACCTAATGATCATTACCTCCTGAAATGATGTCATCATTTAGTTTAGACTTGTACAATTTGTTCTCCAAGATGAGTCCTATGTGGAATGTTTGAGATAGATTCCTTGGTTGGAATTATGATTGTGATATACCATTATATTTTGTGTATTTTTTTGAATATATATGGATATTATTATTATATGATATATAGGCATATACTTTTGTAGAGAAAACTATATTCTTTTTTAGTATTCATTATGGTTTTGGGGTGTCCTAATAGGTATTGTTATACTCACCCCTGCCTGGTAATTTCCTACATGTGTTGTGTATTATGAAGATGATCAAACTTTGTATAGAGTCCTTATCGAACAAGGAAAAGATGATGCTTAGTGATACCAGATAGATAGAGGTGTTTTCATTGGTATCTAGGAGGAATTTTGGAGTTTACTTTCATGTTGAAATTGTTTTTAGTCTCTTTAAGGAGAGATTGTATTGGGACCTATTTACTTTCCTTTACATCATTTCATACTCTAGTTCTAAGATTTAGATAAATTTTTGTATGGGTTTTCATTTGTTTTTTCATTTCTATATTTTAAGGTCCAGGAGATTTATTCATGTATATAAGTACTTAGGATATGTCCTCCAATGTTAGTGATATTCTTAATCAGTGATAGTCGTTAGCCTCTGGATTATTGAGGGCTTGCTTTGGGAGTCATGACACAAGCCCCTTTGGGATGGGGTGTGATATCTAGGTAGGTCATGCATAGAGTTTTTTTTGATGTCGTACATTTAATATATGATGTTTCATGAATGACTGTGTATGCGGTGGTTCATGCAATACAAGGAATGATAACTCTTGGAGTTTTTTTGTTCCTATGTTTTTTAAAGGATTGAACCTAATGTTGAATGGTGATTATAGTTATTTTATGTTTTCAATTAAGTGACATGGGATTCCATGGTTCATTGTTCATGATGTGACTAGTTATGGATGTTTTTCTTGCGATGTTATGAATGATTTGTTTCAGTGTGAGTGTGTTTGGGACATCCTTGTTTAATGTGTGTGACATTGGTAAGTAAAAGTAATAAGATTTGGTTTTCCAAGAAGATATTGAACATGTCGACCATTTCAATGGGTGGAATATGTGTTTCATAGATGGTGATGGTGGTTTTTAGATGGTTTGGATTATTTTGTTGAATATTCCACTCATTATCAGTTTCAAATGGGTATTATGGGGTGGTGTGCACAAAATAGGGGACCCATGAGGTTGTTGAGCACATTTTTTATATGCATAGGACTTGGATGATTAATTGACCTTGGGGATGGTGTTAAAAATAAATATAGAGGATGGTCTCACCATGTAAATTATGAATTATTTATAGTGAACACCACCATATAGGGTATTGAGGATCTCCATTTAGGGTGGGGATGATTGAACATACATAAGTATTGATGTGTATTCTCAAGACAAGGAATATTTTGGTTTGTTGGGAAGGTTAAATTAATGAATGTAAAAGTCCTTTGAACCTATTATATAGTTTGGGGACTTTAATTATGGGTATCATGATGATTCATTATGGTTATGTGGTTATTTAGGAATGCGATTCCATGAAATATAGATTTATTTGGAAGGATAGAGCTCTGTCAGTATAGAAGAATATGGATGAATAATTCAAAATTGTCATTGTCTAGGAAATAAAAAACACTTACTTGAGGTTATCCTAGAATGAGTTTAGAGGGTTGTATATTATAATACATTATTGTAATTAGGATTATATTATCCACTGGTATATGAATGGATATTATATTAGGAAATCATTAGTAGCAGTGTACTTAGTTAATCATCATAGCCAACATGGACCCTATGAGATATAAAAATACCTTCTGGTTATTGAAGATAGTTAGGTGTAACACCCCAATCATCCACGATACATTTCCCTTTGAATAATGAAACAACTTGCATTGTACACAACTTTGGGATTCTAACACACCACAACCAATCAAACTAGCCGTTATGAATAGTAATAATCACATTTTTGAAATTTTATAAATTTTATTTTTCCAAATGGACTTAATTTTTGAATTTTGAATATCAAAATTAGTTTAGGGTGATTTTTTGTATTTTTCTGAAAACATTCAATTTTTGATGAATAGTGAAAAACACTACGTTATTGGTTAAAACTGAATTTTTTATTTAAATAATTACTTATTTTATTTAAATTTATTTTGAGGTCAAAATAGATACAAAATACCTATATATGTTTAGTGTAATTCATTGGATTCATTTTATAATAAGTTTAGATATATAAAAATTTTATTGAACTTTTTACTATCTTTTACCCACCTCCTAGGAGAATTTAAAAATTTGCATAAAACACAATTTTACTACTTCTGTGAGTTGAATTTCAAAAACTTGAGACAAACAGTTGATATTAGTAAGTAAAATGTGGTTCAATAAGATGAAAATAATTTTTTGGTGAATAGTAACTTTGCCTTTTATTTACCATGGTTAAAAGTAAATAGGGTAATTAAGGGTAAAAATGATATTATAATTACCCAAACACATGTCCTAATTCTATTGGATAAGTGTAATTCGACCAAAAACAACCTTAGGAATAAAATATGATCCCCTTTGGTCCACTTTTATTAGATTAGGACATTAATTATTATTTTATTTAAACAAGAGTTAAAAGAGTTAAATTCAATGTTTAATAAATAATCCATTTTTAATATAGGGTTATACATATGATAAATTCGACTATAAATATTTATTATAAATCTAAAAATATTTTCTACATAATGGTATTTTATTTATAATTTTTAGACATTAAATAATTTAATTTATTTATAATACAATGATAATCCAGTAATTAACTTATTAAAGAATGATTAAAATAATTAATATTATAAATATCCAAATAAATGTAATTTAAGAATTTTTAGGAATTAAACTAATTTTAAAGGTTATTATGACATGTTAGGGTTTATAATTTTTTTTCCTAAGTAATCATGTTGTTATAATTTTCACAAAAACCAAATACTAAATAGTGTCAAAATTGACAAAATTGAGTTTTTAAAAAAATACTATATTATTAATTGATATAATATTCCTAAAAATATAAGGCCCGGCCAATGGACTTAGATAATGTTATATATATTAATAATGAACCACTTGGGGTTCTCTTAGCTTGTTATAGTAAGTTTATTAACCATATAATATAAAATTACAAAGAGACATGGTAAATGTCAAACTATTTAACTAAGTGTCAAATCTAAAAGATAAGGTTAATATGGTGACCTAAACCTGTCTAAAACCTATTGGTTGAGAAGTTTCTGACCCATCCCCATGTTATCCTGGAAATAATTTATTTTGGAGCCATTTGAAACCAAAAATTATTTTATTATCAAATAATATTTCAAGCATTTCCTAAAGTGACCCTCACCTCCTCTAATAAAAGGGAACTTCCCCTTATCTTAATTCCACACCTCTAAAGCCATTTGGCTAGGCCAAAACCTGCCCAAATATCCTCCAAACTTTCCTAACTTCATCTTAGAGGCATTACATTGGTCATAAAGACAACCTAAGGATCCCTTTGGATCAAATCAAAAGGAAGAACCCGAAGAAGAGGTAAATATTTCATCACCTCTTTCAAGTTCTTTTCTTCTTCCACTTGTTCTTTATTTGTTGTTTCCAATATAAAATAATAAATCCAGTATCTTCTATATACTGTGATGTTATTATAAAAATGGTACAACCATATTCATTATTTTGTCCATCATATGAATGATAAAGTCACCATACGTGCGTACGTACGACTTACTGTCTCCTGGCCATGGTGTAGTTTGTTATTCAAACACTTCATTATTTGGATGGGTATAATAATGATTATAACTGATGTAAATAATAAATATGACATGTTAATTATTTTCTATATATGATATATAATCCAATTACATACGATTTCACCATCAATATAATGATATTTTCACCCGTGCGTAGGTACAGATTTCCATATCCACGAACACGATGAGATTCATTCCCCATCATAATCATTCAAGAATAATTTTCATTTTCTGATTAAAAATAAAGTTTATGAACATAATATCATTATGTATATGAATAAAATACATCCTATACATAACAAACATGGCTTATGTAACCAAGCATATAAAGAAAAATGAATCAGTTAACACACGAAATGATGATACTACTGAAATATTATAGACAAAGTAATATTAGAGGGTCATATATGATATCATATATATGTATATAGTTCTTTTAAAATTTAATAAAAATTATTTAACTATTATACAGGAGTTCGACATACCCTCAACCAAGGAAAAGTTCAAGGTAAGGGTTAATTCTA
Organism: Viscum album; assembly: GCA_963277665.1. Classification (NCBI taxonomy): domain Eukaryota; kingdom Viridiplantae; phylum Streptophyta; class Magnoliopsida; order Santalales; family Viscaceae; genus Viscum; species Viscum album. The sequence goes on from OY728127.1 coordinate 610,177,046, forward strand.
CAATCTCTTTACTTATCCGAGGTTGCTAATACATAAGTATCTATTGATACCTCTTTATCATCCACATCCGTGTTTCTTAAAAATACAATTCAAATTTTTTTTACTATTTTTTAGACTATAGGAAAAATTCATTTATACCCTTGTTTTAATTTTTATAAAATGTTTATAAGGGAATCTTTCCGTCATTTTCCAAATAAGGTCCTTTACGACCTTTTTGACAAAATTAAAGAAGATGTTTTTTAACTTATACGGCGGGTGCAGATATTTTTCGCCGTTATAACACCTTAGAAGCTTTTATTAAAAGATTATAAGAATATTTTAAAAATAAATTTTTTATTTTGTAATTACATTACTTCTAAATTATTTCAAAATAGAAAGATATATTTCTCTAAAAAAGTTTTGATTTCATCTATGTCAACATCCTTCGATGGATTTTAAACTTGTTTGAAGTTGATTTATTATGATACAAATATTCCATATTTTATTGAAGGTTTTGTGATATGTTTGACTATGGATGTGCTATTTTTACACTATTCATGGTTTATGGATAAAGTATTGACATTTTGTATGGTAGTTTTAATACGAATGTTTATGTTATGTTTAAAATTTTTCATATGAAGAATGAAATGGACTTAGGAAGAGACGGGTGGAGCCCGCTATAGATCCTCGATGCATCGGTAGGTCTCATGATACATACTAGTGTCTTGGCATAAGGCCTTGACAAAATCTTGTTTGTAGTCATCGAACAGGGCCTTGACTATGTGGTTATAATGTCTGGAATTATGCATTCCATCATTATGAAAGTGGCTATTGATATTGCATGTGATTATTCGACTAATAGAATATCCAAGTGAATAAGTAAATGGAATTATTTTATTTTATCTTTTCCATATTATATTGATGTTTAAGTTTAAAAGTCTTTTGTTTTAATCTTATACATTTCCTTAAATATTTATGCTTATTTATGATAGTTTCCGCTATATTTTTATCCTTACTGAGCATCTGAGCTCACCCCTTTCTATGTTTTATTTCTCTCAGGATGTGAAGAAGTATTTTGTGGTTGACCTGTGAGTATAGTCTAAGGATATAGGTGTGTTCAAAATGGTACAAAATGTTGTTGATGTTTTTATTTTATGATGTAATGTAAAACTTATGAATGTATCTAGTACTTCCAAGGCTACTAAACTGATTGGTCTTTTGGGACATGATTCCTGGTATCATGCCAATGTTATGTAATAATGCACCGACTCTGTGTAACTGGGGTCAGGGTATTACGATTGGTATCAGAGGAAGTTTAATACAAACCTTGGAAACCAAATTTAGAAAAACTCTAATTAGAGGACACTACCTTAAGATAGACTTTGAGGATTAGTGTAGAATAACTTCCTAGAATTTTGGTACTTTATAGATTTTGTGAGTTTTCTAATAAATACATCCCTCTCTGGATAAAAGTAGGTAGAGGAAGCTCTGACATAGATGTACCAAAAGGTAAATCCTGAAAACACCACTTTGAGCTAGACTCGAACGAGAACTAGTGCATGACCATGAGCCTTGCTGCACTCTTTGTTACGACACTCCTGGGGGATATTCATAGAATAATTCACATTTTATTTACAAATCATTATGAAGGATTAATTAATATATAATTTTTAAAAGAAAAACATTTTTATGATTATGGATTATATTCATAAACTATTTAATTTATGTTAAGTGTTTTACATGTTTGGAAATATGTATTGCGATTCATAAACTAATCTAGTGTATGAAATTATTTTGAAATGAAACCTAGTGGAAGGAATGGAAACTATATCAAAGAATGTAATCTATATAGGTATTTCCCTCCTACTCAAGATAATTATAGTGGAGATGGTGAATCAACTGGTGCTGACTAGGTTATCACTATATTGGGAAAATTCACTCAGATTATGAATAATAACCTTACCCGTATGAAGAACCCTGATCCCCAATGTGGATGATAAATGTTAGACCGATTTATGAGGAAACAAACACCAAAATTCAATGGGAGTACAAATACAATGGTAGTTGAGAAATGGATATGTTCCATAGAGATAATATTTCATGATTTGGGGAGTAGTGAGAGGGAAAATGTTGTCATGGCCGTTTATCACTTCATGGGAGTTGCAAATCAATGGTGGTCATTAATCCAAAACACAAAGGAAGATGAAGAAGTATCGAACATGTAATGGAGGGAGTTTAAAGAGATTTTATTCGAAAAATACATTCCTCATGACCATCGAGCAGATATGGAAGTAAATTTTTTGAGTCTGAGGAAAAAGGAGGATGAGAATGTCTCAAAGTATGAGGCTAACTTTACAAGGTTAGAAAGGCATGAAGAAGATTATATACATAACCCAAGGAGTAAGATTGATCTATTATTTGATGGGTTAAGACCATTTCTCCATCGAGCATCAGTCTCACAATTCTTATCATCGTATGGAGATATTGTCTCACGTGCTATCAAGACAGAAAATGAATTCTCTAGGTCTTACGACTATAAAGAAAAGTAAGAGAAAAAGAGATCTGCTAAACACTCTGGAAATGTAAATAAGGAGAAGAAGGGAAAAGTTGAATTTTCATCCTATGGTGAATGTGGGAAGAATCACCCTGATACTTTCCTGAAGGGAATGAGGGTCTGTTACAAGTGTGGTGAAAGAGGACACCAAGCCCGTGATTGCAAGGGTAAGAAAGAGGATTTCATTGTTTAATGCTAAAATTATAGAGAAAAGGGGAATTATTCAAGTGAATTTTCTTTGCACAAAGATAACATACCATATAAAAGTCCAAGGGAGAAAGGAAAAGATTATGCGATCACTAATGCTGAGGCTGTAGCTCCAAAAGACATACTGGCATGTAATTTAATTGTTTCCTCAAGTTTAGCCAATGCTTTATTTGATTATGGATCATCGTATTGTTTAATATCTTCCCAGTTTGCTAAGAAAATTAGATATTTCCAATTTGATTTAACATGGGAGTTGTAAGTAAAAACTCTTAAGGGAAGTATCATTGAAAAAAAGTTTCATGAATCAGTTCCCATTAGGGAATATAAATGTTCTTTATTTTCTGATCTCATCATCATACCCATGATTTAATTTGATATAATCCTTGGTATGGATTTTCTTTCAGACCATGATGTGAAAATTTATTTTAAGAAGAAGGAGGTTACAATTCTCAATGATGATAAGGAGTACCTTATCTTTAGAGCAGAAACTTCACCACTTGATTCTTATCTAGATCCACCCCCAGTAGCTCAACTAAATTTAACTATTGGGGAGGAAGAGAATGAAATAACTATGGGTGAGGAAAAGAATGTTCGAATAGAGTACATACCTATTGTGCAAGAATATGTTGACGTGTTTCCAGAGGATTTACCCGGACATCCTCTATAATGAGAAATTGAGTTTTACATTTATTTAATTCTTGGTTCAAGGCCCATATCGAAGACCCCTTATAGAATGGACACTATGGAATTAGTGGAACTGAAGATACAACTAGAGGAATTGAGTAATAATGGATTTATTCACCCTAGTGTTTCTCTATGGAGAGACCCTGTTCATTTTGTTAAGAATAAATATGGATCTATGAGGATGTGCATTGACTATAGGGAGATCAATGCTATAACAATAAAGAACAAGTATCCCCTACCTTGCATTGATGTTTTATTTGACCAACTTCATGGACCTCAATATTTTTCAAAGATTGAACTTCGATTTGGATATCATTATTTGTGTGTGAATAAGGAATACATTATGAAAACAACATTTCTAACTAGGTAAGAGCATTACGAGTTTACAGTAATGCCTTTTGGATTGACTAATGCACCCTATGTCTTCATGGATCTAATGAATAGTGTTTTCAAAGAATATCATGATGAATTTTTAGTGGTATTTATTGATGATATTTTGGTATACTAAAAAAACTATGAATATCATGAAAATAACTTGCGCATTATCTTAAGGACTCCAAGAAGAAATGAATTATATGGGAAATTTAGAAAGTGTGAATTCTGGCTTCAAGAGATTTCTTTTCTTGGACATATTGTGTCTAAGGATGGAATCTCTATTGATCCTTCAATTACCAAGGAAATACAAGAATGGCCAATACCGACAAGTATAACTGAGGTATGCGGTTTTATTGGTTTAATAGGTTATTATCGATGTTTTGTCCAGAATTTTGCTCAGTTGGCTAACCCATTAACCAAGCTCACATGTAAATGGGTTAAACTTGTTTGGATAAAAGAGTGGGAGGAATGTTTTGAAGAACTGAAGATTATATTATTCAATGCTCCTATATTGACTCTACCATTAGGGAATGACGAGTTTTTTATTTATTGTGATTCTTCAAAGAAAGGACTTAGTTGTGACCTTATGCAGAATGATAGAGTTATTGCCTATGCATCACGATAGCTAAAAATTCATGATCAAAACTGTCCTACTCATGATCTTGAGTTAGCAGCTATAATCTTTGCTCCGAAGATATGGAGACACTATCTCTATAGTAAAAAATGTGAGATTTATACTGATCACAAGAGTTGAAGTATATTTTCTCATAGAATGAAATCAACATGAGGCAAAGAAGATGGATTGAACTACTCAAGGATTATGATTTCACTATACAATACCACCCGGGGAAGGAAAATAAGGTGGAGGATGCTTTGAGTAGAAAGAATCATGGAGTTTTGAACAAGATGAGAGTTGAAAGGGATCTAATTTTCATGGATCTAGTAAAGATGGATTTGTGAATAACCATGGAAGGCGAAACATCAATACTATTTCAAATGGTTTGCAAACCATCTTTACTCGAAAGGATAAAGAGTTTCAGACTACTGATGAGGAGTTTCAAAAGAAGATTAAAGCTATGAATGATGGGATATTGTGTGACTTCATATTTGAAGATTGAATTTTGAAATTTGGGAAGAGACATTGTGTTCCCGATATACCTGAACTAAAAAGGGAATTGTTGGATGATACTCATAGCTCCAATTTCTCTATACACCCTGGGAGCACCAAGATGTATAGAGATTTGAAGGAACATTTTTGGTGGGACAACATAAAGAAGGAGTTTTCTGATTTTATGTCAAGATATATAGTTTGTCAACAAGTGAAAGTTGGAAGGCCACAGCCTGGAGGAGTCAGGAAACCTTTTCCCATACCTGAGTGCAAATGAGATAATATTAAGTTGAACTTTGTCATGGGGTTACCAAAAAATCCTAGAAGGAATGATGTAATATGGGTCATTATTGATCTTCTTACCAAGTCAACACATTTTCTTGCTATAAGAGAAGATTTTCCACATGAACGTATGGAAAGACTATATATTAATGATGTTGTAAAACATCATGAAGTACCCCTATCAATTTTTTCTGATCATAATCCCCATTTTGCATCAAGATTCTGGAAAAGTATCCAGATGGTATTGGATACAGAACTTCGTTTGAGCACTGCCTACCACCCTTAAACTAATGGAAAATCAGAATAGACTATTCAAACCTTAGAATACATGTTGAGATATTTCTCACTTGACTTTCAATGTTGGTGGGATCAAAATTTACCTCTGGTAGAATTTTCCTATAAAAATAGCTTTCATTCAAGTATTCAGATGTCACCATATGAAGCGTTATATGGAAAGAGATGTCACACAACAAATTTTTGGGATGATGTTGGTGAAAGAAAACTCATAGGCCCAAAACTTGTTGAGGAAACAATGTAAAAGGTGAAGGTTATCCAAACCCACATCAAAGAAGACCAAAGTAGGAAAAAGAGCTATGCCGATAACCGAAGGAAGGATTTGGAATTTCAAGTAGGAGACTATGTTTTCTTGAAGGTATCTTTAAGGAAGGGTGTTATATGTTTCGGTAAGAAGGATAAATTGAGTCCTAGGTACATTGGACCTTTCAAAATTCTAGAACGAATTGGAGTTGTAGCTTATCATTTGGCAATGCATCCATGTCTCTCCAAAGTTCATGATGTGTTCCACGTATCATTGTCGAGAAAATACATGCCTGACCAAATGCATGTACTCACCTATGATAAAATTGAACTAGAACCTTATCTGTCTTATTGTGAAGAGATTTTCAAAATTCTTGATGCTAGAGAACAAGTACTGAGAAACTGGACAAATCGTCTGGTAAAAGTTTTATGGAGAAACCATAAGATGGAAGAGGCAATATGGGAACCCAAGGAACTTATGATGAAGAACCACCCGAATATTTTTATGTAGTAATATTCTAGAAATTTTGAAGAAAAAATTATTTTAAGGATAGGAGAATGTAACACCCCAAGCGTCCACGATACATTTCCCTTTGAATAATGTAATAGCTTGAATTGTACGCAACTTTGAGATTCTAACACACCACGACCAATAAAACTAGCCCTTATGAATAGTAATACCTACTTTTTGAAATTTTATAAATTTTATTTTTTAAAATGGAATTCATTTTTTAATTCAGAATATCGAAATTAGCTTAGGGTGAATTATTTTTATTTTTATGAAAACTTTCAATTTGTGATGAATAGTGAAAAACACTGCGTTATTGGTTAAAACTGAATTTTTTATTTAAATAATTATATTTTATTAAATTTATTTTTGGAAAAAATAGATACATAATACCTACATAATAAAAATTTAATTCATTAGAGTCATTTTATAACATGTTTAGATATATAAAAATTTTATTAAACTTTTTACCGTCTTTTACCCACCTCTTAGGAACATTTTCAAATTTGCATGAACCTTAATTTTACCACTTCTGTGAGTTTAATTTCAAAAATCCAAGAGACACTGTTGATATTTTTAAGTAAAATGTTGTTCAATAAGATGAAAATAATTTTTGGTGAATAGAAACTTTTGACTTTTATTTACCACGGTTAAAAGTAAATTGGGTAATTAAGTTTAAAAATGATATTATAATTACCATAACACTTGTACTAATTCTATTGGATAAGTTTAATTCGACCAAAAACATCCTTAGGAATAAAATATGACCCCATTTGGTCCACTTGGATTAGATTAGGACATTAATTATTATTTTATTTAAAGAAGAGTTAAAAGAGTTAAATTCAATGTTTAATAAATAAAATATTTTTAATATAAGGTTATACATAAGATAAATTAGACTATAAATATTCATTATAAATATTAAAATATTTTCTAAATAATGGTATTTTATTTATAATTTTTAGACATTAAATAATTTAATTTATTTATGACACAATGCTAATGCAATAATTACCTTATTAATGAATGATTAAAATAATTGATATTATAAATTTCTAAATAAATGTAATTTGAGACTTTTGATGAATTTCAATAATTTTATAGGTTAATATGACATGTTAGGGTTGATTAAAATTTTTTTTTCGAAGTAATCATGCTGTTGTGATTAAAAAAAAACCAAATACTAAATAGTGTCAAAATTGATATATTTGAGTTTTTAAAAAAAATACTATATTATTAATTGATATAATATTCCAAAAAATCTAAGGTTCGTAAAAAGGACTTAGATAAGGTTATATATATTAATAATGAACCACTTGGGGATATATTTTCTTGTTATAGTAAGTTTATTAACCATATAAAATAAAAATACAAAGAGACATGGTTAATGTCACATAATTTAACTAAGAGTTAAATATAAAAGATAAGGTTAATATGGTCACCTAAACCTGTATAAAACCTAGTTTTTGAGAGTTTTTCAACCTATACCCACGTTATACTCTAAATAATTTATTTTTGAGAAATTATAAACCGAAAATTATTTTATTATAAAATAACATTTCAAGCTTTTCCTAAAGTGACCCTCACCTCTCTTATAAAAGGGAACTTCCCCTTATCTTAATTTCACACCTCTAAAGCCATTTGGATTGTCCAAACCCTGACCAAATATCCTAAAAACTTTCCTACCTTAATCCTAGAGGCCTTAATTTGGTCATAAAGCCAACCTAATGACCCCTTTTGATCAAATCAAAAGGAAGAACCCGAAGAAGAGGTAAATATTTCATCACCTCTTTTAAGTTATTTTCTTCTTCCACTTCCTCTTTCTTTGTTGTTTCCATTATAAAATAAAAACTCTAGTATATTATATATACTGTTATGTTATTATAAAAATTATACAACCATATTCATTATTCTATCCATCATATTAATGATAAAGTCACCATACGTGCGTACGTATGGCTTATCATCTCCATGTTGTGGTGTAGTTTGTTATTCAAACACTTCATTATTTGGATGGGTATAATAACGAGTATAACTGATGTAAATAATAAATATAACATGTTAATTATTCTTTATATATGATATAACATCCAATTACATAGGATTTCACCATCAACATAATGATATTGTCACTCGTGCGTACGTACGGATTACCATCTCCACGAACGCGATAAGATTCATTCCCCCTCGTAATCATTCAAGAATAATTTCCATTTTATGATTAAAAATAATTTTTAGGAACATAATATCATTATACATGTGAATCAAATACATCCTATTCATAATAAAAATGTCTTACATGACCAATCATATAAATAAAAACGAATCAGTTAACACACGGAATGACGATACTACTAAAATATTATTAACAAATAAATATTAGAGGGTCATATATGATATCATATATATGTATATAGTTATTGTATAATTTAATAACAATGATTTATCTATTATACAAGAGGTTAACATACCCTCATCCAAGGAAAAGTATAAGGTAAGGGTTAATTCAATAATCTCTTTACTTATCTGAGGTTATTAATACGTAAGTATCTACTGGGACCTCTTTATCATCCACATGCGTGTTTCTTAAAAATATATTTGATAACATTTTTTAATATTTCCTAGACTATAGGTTAAAGTAATTTATACACTTTGTTGAATTTTTATATATTTTTTTATAAATAAATCTTTCTATCATTTTCCAAACAAGGTCCTTTACGACCTTTTCGAAAAAATTAAGGAAAGAATGTTTTTTAACATATAAGTCAGATGTGGATATTTTTTACCATTATAACACATTCAATGATTAAATTAAGATATTTTAAGAATATTTTAAAAATAAATGTTTTCTATTGTAATTAAATTACTTCTAAATGATTTCAAAATAAAAAGAGATATTTCTCTAAAAAAGTTTTTATTTCATCTATATCAACATCCTTTGATGGATTTGAAACTTGTTTGAAGTTGATTTATTATGATACAAATAACCCACATTTTAGTGAAGATTTTTTGAAATATTTTTCTGTGGATGTGTTATTTTTACACCATTCATGGTTTATGGATAAAGTATTTACATTTCGTATGCTAGTTTTAATACGAATGTTTATGTTTTGTTTAAACCTTTTCATATGAGGAATGCATTGGACTTAGTAAGTGATGGGTGGAGCCTGTTATATCTCTTATATGCATTGGTAGGTCTCATGAGACAAACTAGTGTCTTGGCACGAGGCCTTGACAAAATCTTATTTGTAGTCTTAGCACAAGGCCTTGACTATTTGGTTATGATGTCTGGCATTATGCATTCCATCATTATGAAAGTGGCTACTGATATTGCATGTGATTATTAGACTAGTAGAATATAAATGAAAATAAGTAAATGGAATTATTTGATTTTATCGTTGACATATTATTCTGATGTTTAAGTTCAAAAGGATTTTGTTTTAGTCTTATAAATTTCCTTAAATGTTAATTCTTATTTATGAAAGTATCTGCTATATTGTTATCCTTACTGAGCATCTGAGCTCACCCCTTTCTATGTTTTATTTTTCCCAAGATGTGAAGAAGTATTTTATTGTTGGCCTACAAGGATAGTGTCACGACCCGCCCTCGGGGCCCGTGCCGTGACTACCCCAAGCCCGCCTTCCATAGGCCAGGGGCTGGCGACTAGCACCAAGGCGTAAAATCCCAGTAAAAAGGGAAGGCATTGCCTTAATAAAGTAAACAAGCACCTCAGAGTAACAAGCAGAAGTAAAGCAGTAAACAAAACTAGAACAACTGTGCTGAAGTAATGGGGCCGGAAATACAAGCCCAACTGTAAAGTAAAGTACAACTCGAAAGGGAAAACAGCAACTGAAGTACAAGAGGCTCCTGGGACGTCCTCCTCGATTCCTACCTGAAGGGTAGGTACAGATGGCTCAGCTCCTGGATCGTCCACCACGGATCCTACCTGAAGGGTAGGTACAGATAGCTCCACAACTTCTCGGTCCAACTGTCCGCTCCGAGCATGACCCGCTCAGTGGTCCTCCTCCGGGTACCGACCTACTCCGTAAGCCTCAATCGTAGTCAGCGCTGTCCGTCGTCTGCAACCAACACAACGAAGTGCGGGCATAGCCCGTGCAGGGGTGAGTATAAGATACTCAGTAGGGACCCCGAGACCCCTGAAGGTCTCTCAAATCCACAAAGGATAAACCACGAAGAAAAGTAACAATCACGAAGTAACATCCAGTATTGGTTAGGTATATGCCCAAACATATACCTATGTCACCAATTTCCGTTCGGCTCCAACACCGAGCCCAAGAACAACCCAATCCACAAAGAAGAGTAAACAGTAAAATCCACACAGGATAACAGTACAAGTTCACACAGTTTATAACAAGTTTATGAAATCAACGGATAACTATTACCCAGGTATATGCCCATACATATACCTAAGTTATCAAGCGACCCATCTAAATCATGAGGAAACACAAAGATCATTGACTCAGCTCAAACCAGGATTTTCATTATCGAAACCGTAGCTACTGAAGAGCTCCGTCTCTAGAGTGTACAGTGGTCCTGTCACGACTCCGAGGCCGCCACTCACTAACCTAAGACTGCTGAGGTACTCCTCCTGTCGAGTACTGCGGTTTGCGGCCAACTACCGGGCGCTCCGTCCGCTGAGGGTCTGTCGCCAAATACCGGGCGCTCACCCAGATAGCCTACTGAGGTACTCCTCCTGATGAGTACCGCGGGTTTGCTGCCAACTACTAGGCGCTCCGTCCGCCGTGGGTCTGCCGCCAAATACCGGGCGCTCCGTCCACTGGGCTAGTCGACTCACTCCAAGTCGAGTCGGTCAAGAAGTCATCAGGTCTCAGTCGGCTACACGGTCTCCGTACTCTGCACGCACGCCTCCACCGTCGCGGGTCTGTCGCTACAACCAAGCGCATACACTCCGTAGAGTATCGCGGGTCTGCCGCTACAACCAAGCGCTCCGCCGCCAAGGGTCTGCTGCTGCATCCAAGCGCACCACCACTGTCAAGTACCACGGGTCCGCCGCTACACCCAAGCGCTCCACCGCCCAAGGTAAACTGAAGATACAGCTCACATAGGTTCGGTAGCACTGTTCCACATAGGATCACTGAGTGCTGTTGTCGTCGTCGTCGAATCCACACGGGATCTCTGTACTGTCGTCGTCGCAGTCACAGTAGCTGTCGTAGCAGTCGTCACAGTAACAGTCGCAGCCAGTACTAGGGTTCCCGCACACAGAAAGCTCGTTCGGAGGATCCGCTCCACGAGCCGAGAGGCTGATACATCAACTGTCACAAAGACCAGAGTTGATGTATCCAAAAGTTCCGTATCGTCAACAGGAACTCAACGCAACAGACAGCGCGTCGATCGGACGTCCGGTCTGAGAGTTATTGGCATTTTCCTTCCCGGGGCCCGGTTGGTTTTTAAGGCAAAACCAACCCGACCGTACTCCACCTGCGTCCAAACCTCGGGCGGAGTATGCCAAAAGATCCGTCTCACTTAGAGGATTTCATCAAAGTCGACGACACGTCAATCGGACGTCCGGAACTCAAGATATGAGCGTTTCCGCTCCGAGGGCCCGGTTGGTTTCGTGAACGAACCAACCCGGCCATACTCCACCTGCATCCAAACCTCGGGCGGAGTATGCCAAAAGATCCGTCTCACTAAGAGGAACACAACGCGACTGACGGCGCGTCAGTCGGACGTTCGAAGCTCAAGATATGAGCGTTTCCGCTCTGAAGGCCCGGTTGGTTTCGTGAACGAACCAACCCGGCCGAACTCGAAGTAACCCGAAACCTTGAGTGCGATATACCGAAACGACCGTCTCGATCCAAGGATCGCGTTGCCGCAGACGGTTCGTCATTCGGAGGTCCGAGGCTCAAGTTATGGGCCAAAAACCAAATCTGGTTCGAAACGGGGGGGTCCGGGTCCGGGCCGACCCGGCCCGACCCCCCCCCCCCCCCCCCCCCGGGGCGGCGCGGCGGCCTGGCACCGCGAGGGGCCGCACGCGGTCGGCTTGCGGGGGGCAAGCCCCCGCTTTGCTGGAGGACGGCGCGGCAATTAGCCGCGCCGTTATTATTTTTTTTAAAAACGCCCCCCTCACGTGGGGGGCCTGCTGGTGCGGAAACGGGGGGCCGGCTGCCCCCCTCCTTCAAAGAACCGCCCCCCCCCCTCTTTAAGGGGGGGGGTTTATGGGTTGGTCGGGGGATTAATTCCCCCGGTTTTTAAGACATCCGGCCGGCCAGCTGGCCGGCCGGTTTTCTCAAACGGGACCGGAAATTCCGGTCCCCCCCCCTTCGGCTTCCGATGCCGGCGGCCCGGCCGCCGGTCTTCTCTTCTGCCGCGGCCCGGAACCGGCCGCGGTCTCCTCGTCCCGCCGCGGCCCGGAACCGGCCGCGGTATTCGTCGTCCGGCGCGGTGCGACGGCACCGCGCGCTTTCGCCGCGGCCCCGCTCCGGCCGCGGCGCCTTTGTTTTCTCCTCCGATGCGGCGCGGCGGCGTTGCATCCAACGGTCGCACTTCCTTTACTCCGCCGCGGCCAACGGGCCGCGCCTCATTGCTCCGGCGGCTTGGTCAATCCGGCCGTGGGAGACCACCACGGCCCTCGACGTCCGGAGTGACGCGTCAATCTTGAGCACTCCCATGAACCCCTTGCGTCCAAGCGCGGTGTCACGGCACCGCTCCGCCTCTTCTTCGAACCACGAGTAAAAATCCAACAACAAGGTTTGGGAGGAGGATCGACCGTGTTTGTGCGGTCCGATCCCCTCCCATGTTAATGATAACAAGCGGTCCAATAATTTATTTACGAAGGCGTAAATTAAATCATGAAATAAGGTACAACCCCTACCTCAATTAACAACTCGGCGTTCGTCAACGGCCGCAGGAGATGAGTGTCGCGGAAGTCGGACGTCACGGAGGAAGACGTCGTCGGCATCGCGGTAGACGGACGTGGGTTCTCCGCGAGAGGCACGTCGCGGAATGGATGTGTTGCGGCGTCGTGGAGGAAATCCAACGCGTTGCAGTCCGACGTCGTGGAAGAAGGTCGCTGCGTTCTTCGTCTTGGAGGAAGAACTCACAAGAAGCCTCCCTCTTTTCCTCTCCGCACAGCAAAACCCAAAAACCAAAACAAAGGAAACTAAACCATGAATTAAATAGAAGGGTTTGGAATTTCAAAGGTTTGAAATCCAAACCACTTCATTTAATTCTCCTCATTTAAATCTTAAGTTATAACTTAAGTTTATTGAGTTTCCAACCTTAACTCCACATGACTCTTGAATTCCAAGAGTTTGAAAATAAAACTAACTCATGTAATAAATTACACAAGTTGTCAAATTAATAAAGTGGAGTTTAATGAGGAGTTAGGAAAATTGAAAAGGTGGGGGCTCGTGTGGGCCCCACCTCCCTCATAACCACACATGGGAAGTTGGGTGGTTGTGGGCCCCACCAACAACTTCCCATGAGAGAGTCTAACAACCATGAATTAAAATAAAATTCACACACAAAATTTTATTTTACTTATCTTTTAATCCCCAAAACTAACTTTCAACCCGCAACAAACGCAACTTCCGAAAAGGTCTCTTTAAGCAAAAATCGGCGCTACGAGTTCATCGGTGTCCTCGGATTTCAATTCCGAGCACCGGATCAAAAGTTAGGAAATCCCGCTCGTTCGTTCACTGAACGTACCCGAGCTAAACTTCGGAAATTAATTCCGGGCACTCCGGGCCTCGGAATCAGGTGCCGTCAGAAACCGCGCTCATGTAAAATTCCAAAGAAAATTAAGAAAAAATTTCCCTTAAATTTTACGGGTCTTTACATTACTCCCACCTCAGGGCTTTACGTCCCCGTAAAGCTTCAACTCACACTTAAGGGAAACAAAGTAGCACTGAGCACGCAACTGAGATTTACGCTCCCATATGCTCACCTGAAGATCTCGTGCTACCCGTGAAGCACCCCAGAGGAAGAAACCGTTCACGTAGAACCTGCTCCTGTCGATCCTCGTTCTCTATTAGAACCTCTGAGCTTGTCGCCCTGTCATCGTCGTCCAACTCCCCGGGGTCGATGACGTGTGAAGAAACATACACGTATCTCCACAGCTGAGACACGTGGTGGACATTATGCACCCGGTGCGACTGAGGTGGTAGGGTCAAGCGGTAAACCTCTTCGCCTACCCTGCTGAAGATCAAAAGGGTCCATCGAACTTTGGAGATAACATGCCGCCTCAGCCACATCTCCAAAACCTCATCGGGGTGAGACCGTATAAGAACGTGTTCGTCACCCTCGAACTCAAGAGGTTTCCCTTTTTAGGTTAGAACTGAAACTCAAAACTCCTGCTGCCATAAGGGTAGGGTTGTCCAACTCTAGAGTGATCGGTCACACCCTCTTATGCCTGAGTTTAACATGTGCTGCCCTTGGTTTCCTTTTCGCCGACCAAGGAAAACCCATTCCGACGTTTGCCTAAAACAGTCAACCGGGGTATGATTTGTGAATCAAAACCATACCCAGATCAACGTCGTAAGGCCTCTACGCTGCCACCAAGAGATTCCAACCGAAACTCTCTCCTCGGGGTCAAATCACACCGTCGGCGTAAGTGTGATTATCGAGTCTCCTCCCAAAGGTATCTCCAGACGTGAGGGTCAAGTCTACAGCTTACCCGGAACCCCTTGGCCTGGGACATGATTCGTGGAAGGGTAGAATGATTGGTTCTTATGTCTATAGATATGGCAGCTCGTAGTAGACATAATCCGTACCCCGAATCATTCTTAGAGCTCCTCGGTCACACTCCTTGACCGTAATGCAGCTACTCTCCTCCCCAGCCCTCCTGCTCCCTGAGCCTGGTGGGGACTACTAAGTCGGGTGGTCGTAATATGTCGAAATGTACACCACCACATGCTGCTCTCCAAGCTCCGCTTCCACGTCTGCTACCCTGCAGATTCATCTGTCCTTAGCACTTCCTCCTCCTGAAACATTTTTACACGCCCGAGTCTCTGAGACTGGCGCTAGTTTCCTGCCTTTCACTGCTAACGTTCACAACCACAAAGGTTCTCTCTAGCATCCTAGCATAGGTAGGAATGCATAGAGGAAAAGTAATGGTTTGGATGTCCTTTAGACACACTTCGCTCAGAAGTTCGAGTCTAAAGAACTGATCACAACGTAACCAACGAGTACCAAGATTGATTGGTAAGCCACGTTGAGTGCTCTGCTTCCGACATGTCGTACTGTCGAAGCTGTATTAGCTCCAGAAAACTCACAACCACCTCCTCAAGCCAGTCCTCAGCCGCCTATGAGTCAGGCTCACTTCGAAACTTGAGGGATATCTGGTGCTAAAACATATGTAAGGCACTAAGCCTGTGAGTCTCCGCTACCAGTACCGCCGATAGTGTCTGCTGACCAACAGGTAGTGACATAGCTGGCGCACTACCCGTAGGTACTATCCCAGGTATCGGTTCGCGTACCGAAGCCTCATTACTAGTATCCAAGCTAGGCGTAGAACTCTAGCAACTGCCTCCATCCAGTCCACTGCTGCCTGGGAAATCTGTCTCGCCTCGTATCCTCAGAGGCCTCTACTGCTGGAACTCGTGCATCGCGCTCTGCTAGCGTGCACTGTCAGCTAGTGGCATCTGCTGCCTAACGGGTGGTGGTGCTGCTGGTACACCACCCGAAGGTGCCAACACTGAAAAAGGGGCCTACACCGGAATCTCGCTGCTCGGTGGGCCATCATCGAGAACTCTCTCGGAACTCCAGCTAACTATCAGCATGGTGACATTCTGAACAGTTGTTTCACGGTCAACGATTTATACCTGGTGAGCTGACCTGGTTTGAGCTGACTTTAAACCTTTTGGGAAACACACACGCAATCAGTGTTTTCGTGCATTAAGTCGGAAATCCGAAGTCAAGGTCCTGGTGTACGGATACGTCGGCCGCCGCACCGACACTGGACTCCCTGGACTGATAACCACACTCAATACACTAAACACTATTGCTTCACATAGAAAAGATCAGAGTTCGCGGTAGAACCGAACTCCTCTGAAACCAATTTGTCACGACCCGCCCTCGGGGCCCGTGCCGTGACTACCCCAAGCCCGCCTTCCATAGGCCAGGGGCTGGCGACTAGCACCAAGGCGTAAAATCCCAGTAAAAAGGGAAGGCATTGCCTTAATAAAGTAAACAAGCACCTCAGAGTAACAAGCAGAAGTAAAGCAGTACACAAAACTAGAACAACTGTGCTGAAGTAAAGGGGCCGGAAATACAAGCCCAACTGTAAAGTAAAGTACAACTCGAAAGGGAAAACAGCAACTGAAGTACAAGCGGCTCCTGGGACGTCCTCCTCGATTCCTACCTGAAGGGTAGGTACAGATGGCTCAGCTCCTGGATCGTCCACCACGGATCCTACCTGAAGGGTAGGTACAGATAGCTCCACAACTTCTCGGTCCAACTGTCCGCTCCGAGCATGACCCGCTCAGTGGTCCTCCTCCGGGAACCGACCTACTCCGTAAGCCTCAATCGTAGTCAGCGCTGTCCGTCGTCTGCAACCAACACAACGAAGTGCGGGCATAGCCTGTGCAGGGGTGAGTATAAGATACTCAGTAGGGACCCCGAGACCCCTGAAGGTCTCTCAAATCCACAAAGGTTAAACAACAAAGAAAAGTAACAATCACGAAGTAACATCCAGTATTGGTTAGGTATATGCCCAAACATATACCTATGTCACCAATTTCCGTTCGGCTCCAACACCGATCTCAAGAACAACCCAATCCACAAAGAAGAGTAAACAGTAAAATCCACACAGGATAACAGTACAAGTTCACAGAGTTTATAACAAGTTTATGAAATCAACGGATAACTATTACCCAGGTATATGCCCATACATATACCTAAGTTATCAAGCGACCCATCTCAATCATGAGGAAACACAAAGATCATTGACTCAGCTCAAACCAGGATTTTCATTATCGAAACCGTAGCTACTGAAGAGCTCCGTCTCTAGAGTGTACAGTGGTCCTGTCACGACTCCGAGGCCGCCGCTCACTAACCTAAGACTGCTGAGGTACTCCTCCTGTCGAGTACTGCGGGTTTGCGGCCAACTACCGGGCGCTCCGTCCGCTGAGGGTCTGTCGCCAAATACCGGGCGCTCACCCAGATAGCCTACTGAGGTACTCCTCCTGATGAGTACCGCGGGTTTGCTGCCAACTACTAGGCGCTCCGTCCGCCGTGGGTCTGCCGCCAAATACCGGGCGCTCCGTCCACTGGGCTAGTCGACTCACTCCAAGTCGAGTCGGTCAAGCAGTCATCAGGTCTCAGTCAGTTACACGGTCTCCGTACTCCGCACGCACGCCTCCACCATCGCGGGTCTGTCGCTACAACCAAGCGCATACACTCCGTAGAGTATCTCGGGTCTGCCGCTACAACCAAGCGCTCCACCGCCAAGGGTCTGCTGTTGCATCCAAGCGCACCACCACTGTCAAGTACCACGGGTCCGCCGCTACACCCAAGTGCTCCACCGCCCAAGGTAAACTGAAGATTCAGCTCACACAGGTTCGGTAGCACTGTTCCACGTAGGATCACTGAGTGCTGTTGTCGTCGTCGTCGAATCCACACAGGATCTCTGTACTGTCGTCGTCGCAGTCACAGTAGCTGTCGTAGCAGTCGTCACAGTAACAGTCGCAGCCAGTACTAGGGTTCCCGCACACAGAAAGCTCGTTCGGAGGATTCGCTCCACGAGCCGAGAGGCTGATACATCAACTGTCACAAAGACCAGAGTTGATGTATCCAAAAGTTCCGTATCGTCAACAGGAACTCAACGCAACAGACAGCGCGTCGATCGGACGTCCGGTCTGAGAGTTATTGGCATTTTCCTTCCCGGGGCCCGGTTGGTTTTTAAGGCAAAACCAACCCGACTATACTCCACCTGCATCCAAACCTCGGGCGGAGTATGCCAAAAGATCCGTCTCACTTAGAGGATTTCATCAAAGTCGACGGCACGTCAATCGGACGTCCGGAACTCAAGATATGAGCGTTTCCGCTCCGAGGGCCCGGTTGGTTTCGTGAACGAACCAACCCGGCCATACTCCACCTGCGTCCAAACCTCGGGCGGAGTATGCCAAAAGATCCGTCTCACTAAGAGGAACACAACGCGACTGACGGCGCATCAGTCGGACGTTCGAAGCTCAAGATATGAGCGTTTCCGCTCCGAAGGCCCGGTTGGTTTCGTGAACGAACCAACCCGGCCGAACTCGAAGTAACCCGAAACCTTGAGTGCGATATACCGAAACGACCGCCTCGATCCAAGGATCGCGTTTCCACAGACGGTTCGTCATTCGGAGGTCCGAGGCTCAAGTTATGGGCCAAAAACCAAATCTGGTTCGAAACGGGGGGTCCGGGTCCGGGCCGACCCGGCCCGACCCCCCCCCCCCCCCCCCCCCGGGGCGGCGCGGCGGCGGCCGGCGCGCCGCGAGGGGCCGCACGCGGTCGGCTTGCGGGGGGCAAGCCCCCGCTTTGCTGGAGGACGGCGCGGCAATTAGCCGCGCCTGTTTGTAAAAACCGCCCCCCCTACGTGGGGGGCTTGATTGAAGGGGCGGCGCGGCTATGCCGCGCCGTTATTATTTTTTTTAAAAACGCCCCCTCACGTGGGGGGCCTGCTGGTGCGGAAACGGGGGGCCGGCTTCCCCCCTCCTTCAAAGAACCACCCCCCCTCTTTAAGGGGGGGTTTTTATGGGTTGGCCGGGGGATTAATTCCCCCGGTTTTTAAGACATCCGGCCGGCCAGCTGGCCGACCGGTTTTCTCAAACGGGACCGGAAATTCCGGTCCCCCCCCCTTCGGCTTCCGATGCCGGTGGCCTGGCCGCCGGTCTTCTCTTCCGCCGCGGCCCGGAACCGGCCGCGGTCTCCTCGTCCCGCCGCGGCCCGGAACCGGCCGCGGTATTCGTCATCCGGCGCGGTGCGACGGCACCGCGCGCTTTCGCCGCGGCCCCGCTCCGGCCGCGGCGCCTTTGTTTTCTCCTACGATGCGGCGCGACGGCATTGCATCCAACGGTCGCACTTCCTTTACTCCGCCGCGGCCAACGGGCCGTGCCTCATTGCTCCGGCGGCTTGGTCAATCCGGCCGTGGGAGACCACCACGGCCCTCGACGTCCAGAGTGACGCGTTAATCTTGCGCACTCCCATGAACCCCTTGCGTCCAAGCGCGGTGTCACGGCACCGCTCCGCCTCTTCTTCGAACCACGAGTAAAAATCCAACAACAAGGTTTGGGAGGAGGATCGACCGTGTTTGTGCGGTCCGATCCCCTCCCATGTTAATGATAACAAGCGGTCCAATAATTTATTTACGAAGGCGTAAATTAAATCATGAAATAAGGTACAACCCCTACCTCAATTAACAACTCGGCGTTCGTCAACGGCCGCGGGAGATGAGTGTCGCGGAAGTCGGACGTCACGGAGGAAGACGTCGTCGGCATCGCGGTAGACGGACGTGGGTTCGCCGCGAGAGGCACGTCGCGGAATGGATGCGTTGCGGCGTCGTGGAGGAAATCCAACGCGTTGCAGTCCGACGTCGTGGAAGAAGGTCGCCGCGTTCTTCGTCTTGGAGGAAGAACTCACAAGAAGCCTCCCTCTTTTCCTCTCCGCACAGCAAAACCCAAAAACCAAAACAAAGGAAACTAAACCATGAATTAAATAGAAGGGTTTGGAATTTCAAAGGTTTGAAATCCAAACCACTTCATTTAATTCTCCTCATTTAAATCTTAAGTTATAACTTAAGTTTATTGAGTTTCCAACCTTAACTCCACATGACTCTTGAATTCCAAGAGTTTGAAAATAAAACTAACTCATGTAATAAATTACACAAGTTGTCAAATTAATAAAGTGGAGTTTAATGAGGAGTTAGGAAAATTGAAAAGGTGGGGGCTCGTGTGGGCCCCACCTCCCTCATAACCACACATGGGAAGTTGGGTGGTTGTGGGCCCCACCAACAACTTCCCATGAGAGAGTCTAACAACCATGAATTAAAATAAAATTCACACACAAAATTTTATTTTACTTATCTTTTAATCCCCAAAACTAACTTTCAACCCGCAACAAACGCAACTTCTGAAAAGGTCTCTTTAAGCGAAAATCGGCGCTACGAGTTCATCGGTGTCCTCGGATTTCAATTCCGAGCACCGGATCAAAAGTTAGGAAATCCCGCTCGTTCGTTCACTGAACGTACCCGAGCTAAACTTCGTAAATTAATTCCGGGCACTCCGGGCCTCGGAATCAGGTTCCGTCATAAACCGCGCTCATGTAAAATTCCAAAGAAAATTAAGAAAAAATTTCCCTTAAATTTTACGGGTGTTTACAGATAGGATAAGTATATAAGTGTGTTAAAAATGGGACAAAATGTTTTTGATGATTTTTTAATGATTTAGTGTAAAACTTACGTATGTATCTATTACTTATAAGGCTACTAAACTAATTAGTCTTTCGGGACATGATTCCTTGTATCATGCCAATGTTATTTAATAATTCACCCACTCTGGGTAACTGGGGTTGGGGTGTTACATTAGGGAAATGTATTATCATTTGGAATCTAGTAGACATGGATCAAATAATATTTCATGTTCTAGATTTAGGAATTCTCAATTGGGTAAGATTATTCCTAGACATTAGGATGGAAGTTCATTTTGGTTATTTTTGAATGTATAGAAATGTGATCAACATAGGTGAGATCAATTTTATTCTTTACAACTCTCAAATAATGGTAAATAGTTGGATAACTAAATTTCTATTTGTTATTTCATTTGTTGCGTGTTACTTAAATTGTTTTCATGTTCTTATTTTGTTATTATATTAACTAGATTGTATAGTATCCCCACAATCACACTATAGTACCTTCATTCTAGTCATTAGTTTTTTTCATATGGGTAGGCATGCCTAAGACCATGAGAAAAAAATTGTTTGAGGAACTAATGAGGGAGTTGGGATGAGGAGCCTTAAAAAGTTGAATCAAGGATTTGGTATAACATTGTAGCACATAGTGGGTTATTCTAAATTGGTATCACTATGTTTTATTGATAATGGGTTAGTATAATGTTCCCTTTTATTTGGGATAATCGAGAAAGGAGATTTTTTTGAAATACAAAAACAAGGGGTGGATGTTTTTTGTGTTTTTATACAACACCTACATGAGCTTATGTGCATTTAACCAAAAGAAATGGGATTTTTATTTTAGTTTTTATGGTTATATATGATTTATCTCTGATATATTAAAGTATTTATTAGTTTTTGGACTCGCTTCCACCAGAAGCATGTTGGAGTACTCATGTATCATGTTAGAAACAATGGTCCCCCGAGATATATGAGTGTTTCTTGTGTTTTTTGTTTACCAACAAGATAAAAATGAAGTTTTTATATATTTATTGTGTTGTCTATAAAATAAATATTGTCTTTTTAAAGATAATCTTGGTGGTATGTTTATCATCGAAGTGAGGAATGGATGTTTTTATTGAAAATAAAATCATTTCATCTATTAATTGGCCAACAAAACATTATTTATTGTATTACCTATAGACACTTCATGGAATTATATTAATATAGAAGAGGTATCATATTTCTAATGTGAGTGTTTATATAAGCCTATGTGTGTATGGGGTGTGTTTTTCCAAACACAAAAATAGGTTGGCAAGGGCCTTAATTTTGGATGATATATAACAGAGGTATTGTAGGGAATTATAAGGGTTAGGGCGATGAAAATCTAATTAAAAAATTCTCTATTTTTTATATCTGAACAACTATATCTTAATTTATTATTGAATTCAGTTGTTACTAAGATTCCACCTCAAAGGATTCCATTTGATTTCCAATTATTCTGGGATATTGTGCCACCAAATCTTTCATTGGATGAGGACCTTTTGAGAGGTGGTGCACATTGGCCATAGGCAGAAACTATGGGGAATGAAATATAGCTAAAATGGGAATACGAGATAGGGGAGTATTTAGATGAGTAGACCAATGAATCATTTTTGTGATTTATCTTGATATTTATTTGGGATCTCATGGAGATGATCCATCTATGAAATATCTAAATTTGGATTTCCAAACCCAAAATCATACATTTTTAAAGAAAAGGGTGCAAGATATAAGGTAGATTATATTATAGTAGTTATGAATTTTTTTTACTTGATTGTGACACACTTTTGGTGAAGGGTGAATTTTTCCATACATATTCTCAGAGGATCAGTGAATTGCTTATGGGATGTATGTATAAATGTCGAAAGACAAAAGAGGTTGACATGGATGGATGTTGAGAAAATGTTTTTCATGAAAACATTCCATGTTATGCTATGACTAGACAAATTCCATGTGTTCATTGACTTATAGAATAGAGGGAAATTGATTATAGATTATTCATGGAGGTTTAATGATTTTACACGATTTACACTGATGATGTATGATAATGAGTTCTACATGGTGTGATTGTTTGGGGAAGGTTCAAAAAATAAAATTAGGGTAAAAGTAAAAATATTTAGGTAAACCTCACTCATGGTGTAAGTATATATAGAATTGATAAATTATTAGAATAATATATATGGGAGTAAAAGTAGTTGGATAGTTAGGCCTAGTGTGATAGGTGACATAACACTGTGTAGTCGGGTGTGGGGCTACTGGGGGACCGAGTAGGGAAGTGAGAGATTATGTGTGATGAGGCCACCATATAATGAATCATTAATTTATTTAGAATAGGTTGATAGGACATTTTAAATCTTATCATGATCAACCACTAAATGATTTATAGGTATACAACCTTTTGGGGTCATTTGGATAGGTGTTTTCATTGGAATTCAATTGCACATATGATTTATTGAATGGGTTATACTCAAAACTAATGTAGTATTTATTGAGTGACTAGGTGATAGAAGCGGAAAAACATCTAGATATTGAATCTATTTAAATGGTAGGGAATCCTTGTTGTAGGTGCAGTGAAAGGTGGGGAGTATTTATCCTCATGGAGGATAGGTATCATGAAGATCCATTTCGAGCCATCGTTACCTTGTTGAGTGTGAATATTTAGTTCAATACATGGATACAATGATAGTAATAGATCAATTGTGTGTGTGTGATAATGTTTATTTGGTTATATATGATAGTTACTGGTGTAAGAGTTATGTTTATGATAAATGGTTTAACCATGTATTTATTAAAATCTAAATGTCAGATGTATAATATAATTATGGAATGTGTTGGAATCAGCAACTAAAAGTGAAAAGTGTGTAGAACACATGGTAAAATATGGAATTATGTATGATATGGTATGATATATGGAATTTGGGATGATCTGAAATATTTATGGATATTTATTGGTGGATACATAAATAGTCTCTATGTGTGTGGATATGATGTGATTTATACCATCATCATGTCAAATAGTTTGGTTGAGATGAGTACTAAAAACCTATATTTTTTATAATAATAGTCTCTTATGATATATATATATATCATATATTTAATGATTTTATTATAGTGTTTGAATTTCAACAAAATAAATATTCAAATCAATCTATGAAAAAATAATGTGTGTGAGGATTCACATTGAAAACCCTCAATGTGGAACATCTCTGTCCAGCAGTTAGAAGACCACCAGACCACCAGTAGTGAAAACCGAAGATTCATAAGCTCTTTCAATCAGTTGGAATACCTCACAAGTAGACTAGTGGAGTTGACATGAACTTAGAGACCAATAGTAATGTCACAAACTCTCTAGTTGATATATATCACTAGTTGTTGTCTTCAATCCAAAATAGTAAGAGAGTATTAAAAGATGGTCTTTACAGACTTGAATAATTTCTTTAACTAATTAAATCGACAATGGGATCCTACAAAACCTATAAAGGATATACAAATATATCATGGAATTCATGGATATCAATTATGAATAATATTATCATTTGATTCTATGGAATTTTTCTTGTCAGATTCATATAGAGCATTATCAAAATACTTCTATTTAATCTTAAATTTTAAATCAAAAGGAAATCAAGCTTCAAAATCATCAATCATTTTCCCTTTTTCTATTCTATTTGATCTATTTTTCAATATTTTATTACTTATGGATTATATTTTACATGATCTATTTATCCCTCTCTTAATCTTTCATATTCTCCATTTCATATAAAAATATATTGAATCAATTATCACGGGTTTTGAAAAAAAATCCTACCACTTCACAATCTTCTTCTATAGGTACTCACCACTAGTAATTTGTGGTCTGTTTGGTTTGTTAGTATCCAATAATTCCAAGTGTTTCCTTTTTTTGGGGCATGGATTTTTTAATACCAAAGTATTTTAGTCACATTTTTGTTCTTAGTTTCCATTAAAACCAATGGACTACCATAACATTCTAAAAAATTCATCAGGGTATGAGATATAGGGTATCATTTTTATCCATCTACAGAAATCCATTATCAATGTTTACCTTTTTCCTTTATATAATTAAATTTCCACCATGGTAAATATTTTTAAATTCAACAACAATAACCTTTACATGGCTTTTTTATACAAATATTGATTGTTATCATGAGAATTAAATTTATTTAATCACATCTTAATAAAATTGTATCTAAAGGAAATTCCCCATGCCTCTTTCTATCATACCACTGACCTAATTTAATATCAAAGGAGATCATTCTGTTTTTTTCAAAAATACCATTGTTAACAAAATGAAATTTCAACATCTTAAAAAAATTTAATGATTGATATTTTTATGAAAACATGGCATTTTATTTAGACAAAAATGGTCCTCCAATAGGTAAATATATGGGTTATGAACACAATTTTTTTGTTCCAACCATATTGATTTGAAGAAATGTATGTAAAAAATTATTAGAATTATTTTATATATTCTATGTAAGATTGTTATGGATTGTTATATTCCAATAAGTAAAAAAGAATAAAAATAGTCTCAATAATATTTCCACTTTTTAATTACATGGTAAATCTATAAATTCCGTATTATGTGGGATAAACCAAAATCATTTCAATAATTTATCTAATTGAAAAATACTCTCTCAAATCTGTAATCTCTTAGAATTTACACATGAATGTAAAAATAATTATTAAGATACTAGAATTGATATATATATAGATTTTTTTTAATATATTAGTATGCATCTTAATAAATCAGTTAGTAATCCATGCATATTATTAATTGATGTAATAAATATAAGAATGTATCTTCCTTATATTATGACTATAGAATCTATTTTTCATAAAATCATTTTGGTAGTACTAAGTACATGGTAATGAAAATTAGCAAAAACCAATTATTACAATGATATTAAGAGTATTCCTATCACAAATCTCATTTTATCTCTCTTGACTAATGATATCACAAATAAGGGAAAAGTGAATAAGATATCAAAAAATTTCAAGAAGGAAATGCTGATTTATTTCCAATGATTTAATGATGTATCTTAAGACACTGAAGAATCATCTTATCTATCCCTACTGATGAATAAATTATTCAGTAGAATGAAATCCATACAATGTTCCAAACAAGAGGACGATAAATGTGAATAAGAAGTAAAATTATTCAAATTAAAAATAAGGGGAAAGAATTATCAAATGATTATTGATAAAAAATAAAAATAACTATATATTGAGTAAAATAAGATATTATTATATATTTTAACTTGTATTCAAACCATTGATTCCCTATCCTCATGTGAATCATG
The DNA here is from genome assembly GCA_963277665.1 of Viscum album. Lineage (NCBI taxonomy): Eukaryota > Viridiplantae > Streptophyta > Magnoliopsida > Santalales > Viscaceae > Viscum > Viscum album. The sequence continues at coordinate 610,202,986 of OY728127.1, forward strand.
AAATGAAGGATACATGTGTTTCATGGTTCATGATGTTGTTAGAAATGATGTAAACTCTAAATTCTATTCTTCTTTAAAAAATAATCCTTCTTTCACTTTTTCTGGGTATCCCTATAAAGTCCCAAAAATTACATGTAATTTTTTTAATTATATGGTAATTTTACCAGTCCACAAAAATTAGAGGTGCATGATTCCGATGCCCGAAGTGCCTGAAATGAATTTCTAAACTTTTGTTGGTACGTTCAGTAAACGTGCGAGCGGGTTTTTTGTATCTTTTTAACCAGTTCTAGGAATTAAAATCTGAGGGCACCGTTTAACTCACAATGCCAATATTTGCTTAAGAAGACTTTCACCACGACCACAATAGGACAAGGGTGAAAGTTAGTTTTCATGTTTTTCATGGAAATAAAAATAAAATAAAGAACACCTTTTTATTTTATTTTTATAACCTCCCAATTGAATGTTTAGTAGTGGGGACCAACCAAGCTTAAAAACTCCCATTTTGAAATTAATGGCGGGGACCACGTGACCCCCTTAAACTCCCTCTTTAATGAGGGAGGTGACTCTTGGTTTTCTCTTAATAGATTGTGCGAACCTAATTCAATTAATGTAAAACTTTATGTAAATTAAACTCTAAGCTTTTAAATTGGCACCACACCTCTTGTGGGAAAAAGTTTGGGAAAAGGAGAGGAGAGATTTGGGAGAACACTCTCCAATGAATAAATTAATCCAACTATGAACGAGGAACTGACCCTGAGCCCACATCGGAAGTGCCTTGCGGAAGCAACGAACACCTATGTTCTTCAACGACTTCCTCTTATTCATCGCGCCTCATCTTTCAGAACATTCAAGGTAGGGGTGTGTTTTTTATTAATGTTCATTAGTTTCTTTTATGGTGAATCTCTCCCCATGAGCCACTTGCTACCGCTATAATGCGGAGGGTGTGGGAAAAATGAACATGGACCAACCACTTTGCAACCTTTGTGGTTTTTGATGCGTTCTTCATGATGGAGGAGGATGACGACAGATGTCGGTCACTGGAACTGGTGGGACTCAAGAGTGGTGGTTGGCACTCCGTCCGACCATGAAGATGGTGGCGGTGCAACTGCAACGACATAGAAGGGCCACAGACCGTCGGACGTGGCAGAGCAAGGGAGGCGGCCGGCACACGATCATCCATGGGACAGTAGTGGCGACACACATTCACACCGCCCAACGTGCCGGTGATGGCGTGACACGTGACCACATCGTGGAGATATTCTGGCCATCCGTCCAGCTGTGGGCCACCTAGCGCGGGCCATGCCGGCGGGCTTGGCCAAACCCAGGTCAGGTTGGGTCTGTCCGATCGGACCCAGACTAGTTTCAACCCTTTTGGATCTTTCTGCCATATCTTGATCTACGTGTGTCCGTTTGATGAACCGTCTATGGATCTAGAAACCTTGGATGAAGATGTTACTTTTGATATACCCCAATTGAATTTTGGATAATGTTGGGGTATGGCTTGGTTGGATCGAACACGAATCCAACTGGGCCCTCGGGACTAAAATGCCAATAACTTACCGGCTGGGCATCTGATTGATGCGCTCTCTATTGCGTTGATACCCCTATTACATGGTAGTAATTTGGGATACTTCTTCATGGGAGTTTGTAGTAGATGGATTATCAAACTTTGGATTGACGAGAATATCACTTCAGAATCAAGCGAGCTTAGTGCGGGAACCCTGTGGCTGGAAATAACATGAGAAAGGGATCCTATGTGGGTCTGTGTTTTGAGATCCTACATGGTTCTATGTTCCAGTTACCGTCTTGGATATTCTCTAGGAATCCATGTGAGACTACTTTAGTATCCTACGTGGGTCTTCTATACTAGGATCCTATGTGGGTATGATGATCTAGGATCCTACGTGGGTCTGATGATTTAGGATCCTACGTGGGTATGCCTCCCAACAATGTAAGATGATTCAGTAGTTACATCTAATCATCTTTACTACTGCACCTAATTTATATATGGTGTGAGTTGAGTCTTTACCTTTTTGGAAATCTTCTGTGTGACGTACCTTTATGGTACTTACCTTCGTGGTGATACCTTTTTGGTATTCTTCTGTGTGGCGTTACCTATGTGGTACTTATCTTTGTAGTGTTACCTTTGCGGTACTTACCTTCTTGGTGATACCTTTGTGGTATTCTTCTGTGTAGAATTACCATTATGGTACTTACCTTTGTGGTGTTACCTTCATGATATTCTTTCCTTCATGGAACAATTTTACCTTGGCTAAGGATTTGGGCCTTGATTTGCCTCATGAATGAGATGGGTATACTTGATAACTTAGGTATATGTATGGTCATATACCTAAGTAGGGTTGTTAGCTATTTTCATGCTTTGAGGTTTATCCTTTGTGGATTTTGTGAGACCGTTGAGGGTCTCGGGGTCCCTACTGAGTACCGTTATACTCACTCCTGCACAGGTTACACCCACACCTTGTTGTGTTTGGTGTAGACGACAGACAACACTGACTGAGGATGAGGGTACCAGGACTGAAGGTAGCTTGGAGGTGGACCTTAGACGAGGCGTACCACAGATATGGCCATTCAAGAGTTGTACCTACCCTTCAGGTAGGGTCCTTGATGGGTGTTTAGAGGAGCTGTTTAGTTTACTTGTACTTTCTAGTTTTCTTATAATTTCCACTTGGGCTTGTATTCTAGCCCCTTTTACTTACTGTACACACTCTTTTTACTATAAAATTTACTTGTGTTTGTATTTTTTTGTGTGCTTGGTTGAGTGTGTTTACAGGATATGAAGGAAATGCCTTCTCGGTTTTAGGGAATATACCTTTCGGTGCTAGTTTCGAGCCCCTGGCCTATGGAAGGCGGGCTTGGGGTAGTCATGACACGGGCCCCGGGGGATGGGTCGTGACAAATTAGTATCATAGGAGTCAATTTTACCATAGAAAATTGGACTCTAAACTTTTTAATGGAAATAATGTCATGTGTTATGAGTGTGGTTGTCATTTTAGAGAATCTAGTGTTGGTGTGGTGGCCTACGTATCCATACACTAGGACCATGACTACTGATTTCTAACATGGTGCACGAAAACACTAATTGCGTGTATGTTTTGAAATTTTTTCTTTCTGTTCTTTTTGAGTCATCTCACCAGGTATAAACTATTGACCGTGGCACACCTATTTCTTTTTATGATGCCTCCATGTATATATATATCTAGGGTTTCGGGTATATTATGCGATGATAGACCACCGAGCGACGAGGCCTCGGTGCAAGGCCCTTTATCGGTAGGGGTACCAGTGGAGGCACCAGCGGTACCATTACTCATTGGGCCACCGATCCCACCAGCCCCAGTAGTGGAGAGTGCACGCCGCTTGAGCACGTTGCATGCATTCCAGCGCTAGATGCCACCCAGGTTCAGGGGTGAGATGAAACCACAAGTGACTAAGGATTGGCTAGAGGATGTGGTGAGAGTCTTCAAACTAGTAAGGACACCAACTGATCTCATGGTGATCCTTGCTACAAGTCTTCTACAGGCAGCAGCAGGAAGATGGTGGAGTTTGATGCTCTTGGTTCACGATAAGTTGACACTTCTCTTGATAGAATTTGAGATCCTGTTTCGGGCAGAGTTTGTCCCAGTAACCCTTCACACAGTGTGCATACATGAGTTTCTTCATCAGCAGCTAGGCAACATGACTGTGGCTCTGTACTCAGTAAGGTTCACCAACCTCTCATGCTATTCCACTGATATGGTGCAAGACCCATTCTTCGGGGCCCATAAATTCTAGTAGGGACTCAAGAGGGATATCAGGGCTTTAATGATTTCTCTTAGCATCCCAACACAGGAGGGTGTGTTAGAGAGAGCCCTCTTAGTGGGGAGTCTTCTTGGTGAACAGTCACCATCTACGCGACCCACCACCGGGCGTCACATAGTAGAGTCTTCTGCAGCTAGCAGTAGATAGAGTTCACAGAGGTTCAAGAGGACCATACCTGCAGGTGGACGACCGTAGGATTCAGGGTCGGTTGTGAGGGGCACTAGAGATAGAGCCAATCATGCGAGGAGCATGGAATGTTACGCATGCGGTGGGCAGGGTCACATGGATCTAGACTACCCAAAACTCCATATGGATGATCAGAAGATGGTCGAAGGATTGACTATGCAGAGATAAAGGTTTTACCAAGGAGGTCCATAGGGAGAAGTCAGACGGGGCATATGAGCTGGATGTGCAGCTGGCAGTGGGCAACGATTCGAGATCTTACCACCACCACCACCCAGTGGTCCACTCGGACCACAAGGAGTAGGTGGGCAAGGGAGAGATCAACTCCAGGAAGCTGAGGCCTATGATCATGGAACTCCATAGATGGTATGAGGTACTATTTGTGTCTACACAACCTTAGCTGTAGTACTTATAGACACATGTGCCAGTCATTATTTTATTTCCACTTCCCTCGTTCGGATCTCGGAGATTCCAATAGAGCCATTGGCTCGATCCTTATAGCCAGGGACTCCCACAGGAGTGGATTTGATGATTACACACTGGTTCCAGTAGTGTGAGCTTAGTCTTGGAGGCAAGAGCTTTACCTGGGATCTTCTAGTAGCTACGTTGAGACCTTATGACATCATCTTGGGTATGGACTGGTTATCTACAGTCTATGCTCATATTGACTATATTAGGTGCAATGTGCGGTGTGTCCACATTGACGGGACTAGGTTTACTTTCACCTATGAGAATAGATTATTTTCAGCATAGGATGAACTTACCTAGAGGAGAGTGAAACTGATCACTCATCAGTTATCTAGCCTTTCCCTCGGAGCAGTTGATGTGGAGAGTACAAGCTATCCTGTAGTGGTGGACCAGAATGCAGATGTCCTCTCTGATGATGTTCCAGGTCTACCTTCTCACAGAGAGGTGGACTATTACATTGACTTGTATCCAGGGATGGCACCAATATCTACACCAGTGTATCGGATGGCTCCTGCGGAGCATTGTGAGCTGCGGGTACACCTGGAGGACATACATGGGAATGCGTTCATTCGGCCCAGTGTTTCTCCTTGGCCAGCCCTGATTTTGTTCGCCTAGAAGGTGGATGGGATCTTGAGGCTTTGTGTTGATTATCGGTACCTGAACTAGGTGACCATGAAGAATATGTACCCACTCTTGAGTATTGATTATCTCTTTGATCAGCTGAAGGGAGCACATTGTTTCTCGAAGATAGACCTCAGATCAAGCTATCACAAACTCAGAGTACGAGACGAGGATGTGCAGAAGATGACTTTCGGATGTTGGTATGGACACTAAGAGTTATTAGTCATTCCGTTTGGTGTGACCAATGTTCTAGTAGTGTTCATGGTACTCCATAAGAGGATCTTTCATCCATACCTTGATCGTTTTGTAGTTGTCTTCATCGACGACATTCTAATCTACTCGAATATCAAGGAGGAGAATTCCTATCATTTGCAGATAGTTCTAGACACACAATAAGAGCACCAAATTTATGGTAGGCTCCCGAAGTGCTAGTTCTGGATCTGAGAGGTTCAATTTCTAGGACATGTCATATCAAAGGCTGGAGTTGTGGTGGATACAACAAAGATTGCTGTGGTAATTGCTTGGGATCCACCCAGGAGTGTGACAGAGGTAGGGAGTTTTCTGGGTTTGGCTGGGTACTACAAGAGGTTTGTGCCTAATTTCTCCAGAGTTTGATAACCTTTATCAGCATCGAAAAAGAATGGGAATCCCTTCGTGTGGTCAGAGAGATGTCAGCGGAGTTTTCAGGAACTGAGGCAGAGGCTGACTAGTGCCCCCATCTTGAGGCTACCAGAGGAGGGAGTTGGGTACGTAGTCTACTGCGACACATCAGGGACCAGACTCAGATGTGTCTGGATGCAGGAGAAAGTAGTGATTGTGTATGGTTCTCGATAGTTGAGATAGCACGAGAAGAACTATGATACCCATGACCTGGAGTTTTCTATAGTGGTCTTCGCCTTGAAGACGTGGGGACATTACTTGACAGGAAACCATTTTACAGTGAACTCGGATCACAAGAGTCTCAGCTATATCTTCTCTTATAAGGATCTCAACCTGAGATGGCAATGATGGATTGAGTTCCCTCAGGACTATGAATTTGAGATACTCTATACTCCAGGGAAGGGGGACGTTGTCACAATTGCACTCAGTAGGAGATCTGGTATACAACTACTAGGTGAGGCGATGGAGAAGCTTGCTGCTTTACGAATATACATTGTGGAACGAGATGGATCAGCTTTTCTCCAGTCTCTTATAGTCACTCCCACACTTATTCAATGAGTTAGGGAGGCATAGTGTGGGGACACTGACTGCGAGGCTTGACATGCTCAGATACCCATAGGACATGCACCTAATAGATTTTCTGAAGGTGGGGAGAAAATCATCCATTTCAGAGGATGTACCATGGTACCAGGGGTGATTCAGGAGGAAGTGTTAAGGGAGTTCCACAAATCCCCTCTTTTAGTACATTTAGAAGTGGTGAAGATGTACCGGGATCTCCAATGACAGCACTGGTGGCTAGAAATAAAGAAAGCCATAGCAGAGTTTTTCTCTCGGTGCCTCAGTTGTCAGCAAGTGAAGGCGGAGAATCAGGTACCAGTAGGCTTAGTTCAACCTTTAGAGGTGCCAGAGTGGAAGTGGGATGAGATATCCATGGACTTTGTGACAAGAAATCCTCGTATATCTAAGGGTCATGATTTTATTTGGGTGATTGTCGACCGACTCACCAAGTCATCCCACTTCTTACCGATCAGATAGTAGGGTTCAGTAGAGAGCTTGGGACGCCTCTATGTGCAGCAGATTGTGCAGCTACATAGAGTACCCTCATCAATTGTCTCCGATCATGATGCACATTTCACTTCCCATATATGGAAGGGGTTGTAGGAGGATTTTAGGACTCATCTTCATTTGAGAACTACCTTACATCCTCAGATGGATGGCCAGACTGAGCGGACCATTCAGACCATCAAGGACATGCTACATGCTTGCGTCCTCGACTTCTGTCGCAGCTGGGAGGATCACTTTACCTTGGTGGAGTTTTCATAAAAAAAATCACTCCACAATTGGGATGTCACCCTTTGAGGCTCTGTACGACTAACCTTGCAGATCCCTGTTGTACTAGACTGACCCAGGGGTGTTCGCACCCATGGGACCAGAGATGGTATGGGCTACCACGAAGAAGGTATAGATCATCCAGGAGTGGATGAAGACTACACAGAGAAGGGAGAAGTCTTATGTAGATAGGAGACATAGACCTCTGGAGGTCAAGGATGGTGAACACGTCTTTCAACAGGTCTCACCTTGATGTGGTTTGCGGATATTTGGCCGGGATGACATGTTATCTCCGAGGTTCATCAGACCCTTTCAGGTCTTCAGCAGAGTTGGAAAGGTGGCTTACTGCTTAGCTCTTCCACCTCAGCTACACTGGGTGCACGAAGTCTTCAACGTATCTCAGTTGAGGAGATACTTTCACGACCCTTCTCACACCATTGACTGGGGAAATCTGGAAATTGACGATGGGGTGACGTTTACAGAGGTTACAGTGGATATTGAGGATTGACAAGAGAATGTCCTTCATGGGCGATTGAAACCTTTGGTACATGTACGTTGGCAACACAGGAACCTCTAGGAGAGAACATGGGAGTGGGAGGCTCAGATTCATGCTCAGTACCCCAACTTGTTTTCCTAGTTTTTTAATGTTTCTTTTAGGTACATAAAGCCCTAATTTGGGGAGAATGTAATGACCTAAAAATTCCATGTAATTCACTTTAATTATATGGGAATTTTATGAGTATTTGAAAATTGACAGTGTGTGATTCCGAGGCCCAGAGTGACCGGAATGAATTTCTGATCCTTTTTTAAGTACGTTTAGTAAATGTGCGAGTAGTTTATTGTAACTTTTGAACCGGTGCTCAAAATTAAAATCCGAGTGCACCGTTGAACTTGCAGAGCCGATATTCGCTTAAGGATACTTTTACATCGACTGTAGTAGGACAAGGGTGAGAGTTAGTTTTCATGTTTTTCATGGAAATAAAAATAAAATAAATAAAAACTTTTATTTTATTTTTTTAACCTCCCAATTGAATGTTTATTGGTGTGAACCACCTGAGCTTAAAACCTCCCATTTTGATGTTAATGGTGGGGACCACCCGACCCCCTTAAACTCCCTCTTTAAGGAGGGAGGTGAATCTTGGTTTTCTCCTAATTGATTGTACCAAATTAATTTAATTAATGTACAACTTTAGTTAATTTAAACTCTATGATTTTAAATTGGAACCACACCTCTCATGGGAAAAAAGTTTGGGAAAAGGAGAGGAGAACATTGGGAGAACATTCTCTAACGAAGAACTTTCTCAAACAAAGATTGAGGAACCGAACCCAAGCCTACATCAGAAGCACCTTGCAGAAGCAACAAACACTAACGCTCTTCAACAACTTCATCTTCTTCCTTGCGCCTACTCCTTAGAAACCTTCAAGGTAGGGTTGAGTTTTTTATTAATCATCATTATTTTATTTTACGTTGAATCTCTCCCCAAGAGCCACTCGATACTTCTCTAATGCGGAGGGTGCGGGCCAAACCAACATGGCCCGACCACTCCACAAACTTTGTGGTTTTTATGTGTTCTTCACGATGGAGGAGGACAATGACCGGTGCTGGAAACTAGCACCAGGGGGACTCGGGAGCGGCGGTCGACACTCCGGACAGCCGTGAAGATGACAGTGGCGTAACCGCGCTGCCAGAGAAGGGTTGCGGCCCATCGGCCACATCGGAGTGATGGCGGCGGCCGGAGCACGACCGACCATAGGAATGTGGTGACATCACATGTTCGCACTACACGACGTGCAAGTGACACAATGAAAGGCCGCAACAGTGGTGTAGGGGAGGCCAGCTCGCTTCCAGCCATCGGTGATGGTGCGGCACGCGACTGTACCTCAGAGAAGGACTGGTCATCCGGCCAGCCGCGTGCTGCCCATCGCGGGCCGAGCTGGACCTAGCAAGAAGAGCTGGACCCAGTGGTCTTGGTTAGATCCAGGGCCAGAACCAGGATTGTTCAGGTCGGTCTGACTGGGTTGGACCAGACCCAGACCACTTTCGACCCTTATCACTCTTTCGACCATATCTTGACCTACATGCGTCCATTTGACGAAACATCTATGGTGCCGGAAACCTTGGATCAAAATGGTCCTTTTGATATACCCGAATTCAATTTTGGATAAACTTATGGTGCAGCTGGGTTAGATCAAACATGAATCCAACCGGGCCCTTGGGACTAAAAGGCTAATAACATACATGTCAGACGTCATATTGACGCACCATCTTTTGCGTTGAGACCCCTATTACGTGACGGTACTTTGGGATACTTCTTCTTGGGGCTTCTTGGCAGTTGGAGTATCAACCTGTTTCTTGAGGAGCGAATCCTCCTAGAATCAAGCGAGCTTAGTGACGAAACCCTGTGGCTGGCTGTAACATGAGAAAGGGATCTTATGTGGGTCTATGTTTTGGGAACCTACGTGGGTCTGTGTTCCAGTATCCCTCTTGGATCCACTCTAGGAATACATGTGAGACTAATTTAGGATCCTACGTTGGTATGCTATACTAGGATCCTATGTGGGTATGATGATCTTGGAGCTTACGTGGGTCTGATGATTTAGGATCCAACGTGGGTCTGCCTCTCAACAATGTAAGATGATTTAGTAGTTACATATAATCATATTTACTACCACACATATGTTATAATGGGTTTTATCTGAGTCTTTACCTTTGTGGTAATCTTTTGTGTGGCGTACATTTGTGGTACTTACCTTCATGGTGATACCTTTGTGGTATTATTCTGTGTGGCATTACCTATGTGGTACTTACCTTTGTGGTCTTACCTTTGTGGTACTTACCTTCATGGTGATAACATTGTGGTATTCTTCAATGTGGTGTTACCTTCGTGGTACTTACCTTTGAGGTGTTACCTTTGTGGCATTCTTTCCATCATGGAACAATTTTACTTTGGCTAACGATTTGGGCCTTGAGTTTCCTCACGAATGAGATGGGTATACTTGATAACATAGGTATATGTATGGGCATATACCTAAGTTGGGTTGTCAGTTGTTTTCATGATTTTTGATTTATCTTTTGTGGATTTTGTGAGACCTTTGAGGGTATTGGGGTCCCTACTGAGTATTGTTATACTCATCCCTGCACAGGTTACGCTCGAACCTTCTTGTGTTTGGTGCGGACTATGGAAAACGCTGACTGAGGACGAGGGTACTAGGACTGAAGGTAGCTCGGAGGTGGACCTTATAAAAAGCGTACCACATAGAAGATCATTCGAGAGTTGTACATACCCTTCAGGTAGGATCCTTGATGGGTGTTCACTGGAGCTATTCAGTTTACTTGTACTTTCTGATTTTCTTGTACTTTCCAGTTGGGATTGTATTCTGGCCCCTTTTACTAACTACACACACCCTCTTTACTATATAGTTTACTTATGTTCCTATCTTTATGTGTGCTTGGTTGAGTGTGTTTATAGGATATAAAGGCAATGACATCCTGGTTTTAGGGAATATGCCTTTCGGTGCTATTCAACAGCCCCTGGCCTATAGAAGGCGGGCTTGGGGTAGTCATGGCGCATGCCCCAGGGGATGAGTCGTGACAATAACCTAATCTATATAAGTAAAAAATATCCATGTTATCAATAAAAAAATGTTTTTTTAAACTATTATAATTGTATAATGATAATAAAAAGTTGTATAATGAAGTGTTTAATGGAAAGGGTCAACTCACAATCGAAAATAAGGACTTATCGATAAAATTGATTGATCAAATGAACGTGTATGAGTTACAATTGGTTGTCAATGATCTTGAAAAATATCTCATGATATTTAGACATCGAAAAGAAAAAATATTTTTTTTGAATTATCAATGACATGTAAATACAATTCTTTATGGTTTTTTAAATAATTCTAGTTCATAAAAAGTTGACTTTTGTTAATGGGTTCTCCAAAGGTGAGTTTGGTAATTATTTTCTCAAAACTGAGCATCTAATTTATTTATATAATTAAAAAAACTCAATATTTTAATCAAAATTCTATCCATTTTCACCCCATATCACATCCCATATATTAAATTCAATGAAAAATTGGGTTCCAAATCTTTCTTTGGTAGAAAATGTGGACATAAAATATAGGTACCAAAAATTTTAATTTTTTATTTTCTTTAAAATTTATGAATAGTAAATATGAAATATAAAGATTCTACATAGATGGAGGATTATCTAAATACATGAGTAGTGTCCCATATAAATTTAATCTCCTTGAGAAACTAAATAATGGATATCTAACATTTTGGGAAAATTCATGATGAAAAATAATTTGTATATGTACAATCGGTTTACTCATTTTGAGTCGTATAAAATTTGTATTATTTATTAATGGATTTAATAATATTTTAAATAATTATAAAAGTGTGAAATATATTCTCTGAAATCACATTAAAAAATGATTCCTGCAATGTTTTAAAATTCATAAGAAAACATTTATTTATTTATTGATTTTATTTTTTCATAAATGTTTGTATTACCAATTTAAAATCTATTACTTTTTAAAATGATAAATGATTTATTGTTCAAGATATAAATTAATTATTTCTTCATAAAATCCTTGGTCTCTATGGCACACACACACTCGTTATGCACAACCAACATCCTCTAGTAAGAGATTTAAAAAAATTTAATTATAATGTTAACGTTGTCAATGAATATTTCAAACATTTTAAGGAACACATAAATTATTTTCAACATAAAAATGAGGTATCAACCTGTAAATCCTATATTTTTTTTCACCGTGATATTTTTGGACCCACACAAGTCAAATTTATCGTAATAAAATCGCATTATTTTGTGATTTTCAATTATTATTGATGATTCACTTGGGACCTTTTCTTTCAAAACAATAATTTTTTTTAAATTATTTATAACATTTAATAATAAAATCGCAAATTATAAAGGGAATGTAATAATTTCATATTGATAGTAACATGGAGGATTTCCTGATAACAAAGAGTTTGATGACATATTTTCTTTATAATGTTATAAAAATTCAGTTTCCAATCCTATATCACCTATGAAATGGGGATATCAAAACATAGAATTGAACTCTTGATAAAAAAATATAAAGACCGCTAATTAATTAATTCAAAAACTTTTAATAAATCTTGGACATGATGGACAATACCACTTGCTATTAAAAAAACTATGTCAACATGATGTACGTTATAAAAAATACCCCTTATGACATATGTTAAAAGAAAAGTCTAAATGTTGTCTTTTCGAATTTTTCAAATGGGAAGGGTAAATTTTTTCTCTAATGATAATCAAGGGAAATTTGATCTGAATCATGAATAGGCTATCATTATTAGTTACTAAAATAGATGGAAATCATAATAAGTCATTAATAAAATAACCAAACCATTTTAGATTCCATTGATATAAAATTCTATAAAAATTATCCTAAATCATCACACCAATTTAATGTTTTTTTGGATAACCATAATCCTTTTAAATTGAATGATAAACCTAAAGATCCTTTTAAATATTAATATACTTATATTTCATTACCAAAATCATTAGAAATGTCCCAAAACTATACCATGGAAAATATTATCGGTGATATGCAAGATGGTATATATACTAGAAGTGATGTCAAAAATAAAGTTAAACATTATTATTTTATTTATTTTCTAAAACCTCAAAACCATTAGGATTATATTTAATATGAAAATGGGTTTTCATATATGAATGATGGGTTAAACCAATTGAAATTTAATATTGTTTGTAATCTCTTTTAAAGGCCCAACTATCATCCTGATATTAATACAATATGTGTTTTTAGAAATAAATTAGTCATAAAAGTTTACAACAAACATAATGAAGATTGAAAAATAATGGATGGTTATAATCCTGAAGAATACACTGATAAAAGTGAATCCATTACACCCACTAAAAAAAATAATCTATTGGAAACAATTTAAAATTATTTACTGATCAAAACTTCAGACCTTTTCAAATGGATTTATTTTTTTGTTTAATATACACCGAGTTTTAGAAATAACAAATTCCAAAATTATATTTTTATGTTATATAATGAAAAATATGGTTAAAAAAATTCCCTTGAGCTTCAAATGAAATATAATATTTTTTTATTTATAAAATGTTTTTAAAATTTTTATAATATATTAAATATAATTTATATAAATTGATTTAAATGATCTTTAATCATTAATATTTATGTCGATGATGTATTTTTTTGATAATAAAAGAATTAATTTTTAATAACATGTCATGTCTTAAGAGAAAATAAATTGAAAAGTATTTTTTGGGGGATAAAATATTTTTTTTTCAAATATATCAAAATGTGTATGGAAATTTTATAATACAAACAAAATACAACAATTAACATATAATGAATTATGGAATGGACCATTCCAAGGAAATGGGTAACACAATAAACACTAGTTATATGTAATCTTTAGAGAAAGCTAATAAATTGGTCAAAAATAAACTTCATAGAAGTATGATTGTTAATCTTTGTTACATTTATTTGACCAGGCCAGTCATTATGTTTTGGGTTTGTTTTCAAACTCTTTTTCATTCCTATCCTATTTAATGGGAATTAATATATCGTAAAATGTGTTTTCATTTTAAAAAAGGCCATATTAATCATTATTTATTTAATAAAATAAGAATCACTATAAATAATTCATGTTTTTCTGACACCAATTTTTATTGAATGCTAACTAGATAGGAAATGTACAAGGGAAAAATTTCACCATATTTTATATTCATTAATCTCTTGGAGTACTAAAATTAAAATATAATTTATTATTTCTATAAATAAATTAGAAAATGTTTTTATTGGTAATTTTTCTAATCCAATTATATGGTTGAAATAAAATCACATAAATTTAAAATCTAAAATTTGGTCATATTCTATTTAAATGTGATAATTTTATAATAATAAGAATATCTAGAAATCATGTTAATTTTAAGCCCACTAAAACTACTAATACTCTAAATAAACTTTTGTGATATCACATTAATAAAAGATAATTTTTTTAATAAATTTTCATGGATAAAAAATTAGATAATATCTTCATGAAACCCATTTCATTACAATATTTTAATCTTATTGATGGGGTTATAGGAATGAAATGTCTATAATTATGTTTTTTATCTATTTTATTCTATGTTATCTCTTTTTAAAATCATTATTATTTTTGAAAATCATTTATTTTCACATTATTCTTTTCAAAAATCTTGTTTTTATGATGATATTGATTATCTTATGCATGTTTTATCACTTATATATTAAACCCTTGTTTTTTATGTGTCCTTTTTCTAATAATAAAGTGGAGGAGTTTAAAGTATTTATGAGAAAACTATAATATATATGAGAGAAAATTATAATGTTTATGGTCAATTAAAATTTCCATAAAAAAATAAAAAAAACAATTTTTCATTTAATGGGAGAAACGATTCATTAAAAGAAGTGTAAAACCTTATTATACTCAAAGAGGATAACATATTCATCACTAATGAGAAAGTACACATCAGGAAAGAGCGGGTGATATCAATATGGGGGGATGATTTCAATTATGGATTAATTGTTTTAAAGAAAGGGAGTGATTTTGATTTAATGGGGTGAAATATGCTTTCATATAAATAGTATTTATAAAACATTTACTTTTCACCATTTTATTTCTTCTTAATTATTCATTATTCTAAACCTCATTTATATATTTTATATTAACATTAAGAAATATTATGTGATCATCAATAAAGTTGAGATTGATAAACCAATAATTTATTTTTATGATTAGAACCAATTATTGTATTTCTAACATTTTTTCCATGGTTTCTTGGTTATAGTATTCAAAAATCATCTTAATGAATAATTTAACCAAATTAAGGAATAAAAATGATTTTGGCAGTTCTATTTTAAGACTATTATATGGAAAAAAACATAGGTTAATTGGTGGAAGGCCATCGTCCAACTAGCAGATGAAAAAAATCTCATACATATCTATCAAGTATACTCACAAGCCATTAGGTAACCCCAGCTACCTGGGGTACTTTTTAGAAGCCGTGAGATAAAAATGAGATTCATTTACTATTTAGTGGTATTAGGAATATTTTTTGTGGCTTCATTCTAGGATAGTAAATGTTCATTAAATAATGGTGTTTAATGACTTTACATGGATCTTTATGGAATTGACTTAGTCTAAGGGTACTCTAGCAGTTACAAAGGCTACAAACTAACAACAAGGGAGGCTTGGAACTAAATTATGACAAAAATAAAATCGAATTCACAATAAATTATTCTTGATTGATCCATGATGATAATTCTCAAGATATTTCGATATGAATATTAATTTTCAATCCAATTTTTATCAGTCTCAAGTATGTTCAATTATTTTTATTTTTCATCTTCTATTTGAGCCATTTGATACTATGTTTTATTATTTAAGGAATCTCTTCTATCATACCTCCATTTATATCATTATCATTTATATTATTCATCAAATTTAAGGTGTGACTGAGTCCTTTGTAATTGTATTTTAAAAAAAAACCTCTCCCTTAATCATATTTTTGTTTATGTTTTCACTATCGTTAATGTGAGGGTGTCTTGGTTTATTTATTTTTGTTAAAATTATGTATTGTTTTCTTCTTTGGTTATTTATTTCCCTTAAATACATGAAATTTTACTCTTCTTTTCTTTTATATTTTTCTTTAAAATAATAGGAGTAATATAACCCTCTAAATAATTATTTTGGGAATGATTCATAGAGGATCATACTTAGTCTATTCTTAAACTCCATTATCATGGTGTTCAATTTTATGTTCCACAATTTAATTTATAGAAGTTTTTTTTAAATTACCATAATATGATACTTTATATTCCATTATAATTATATTTATATATTTCTTGAAAATATAATTTATTTTATAAAATCATTTTAAAATTTTGTTTAATGAAAATTCACCCCACCCACCCATTCCATCATGCCTCCAACCTATATAGAACAGTTAGGTGATTAATATGGTGAAGAGTTACCCTATAATGAATCCATATCATATTTTTGGAAAATAGGTTAGTCTTGAAATATGGGAAATATATCAGTGTTATCATCATTTCATCTATATTATAGAGTAGATAGAGAGGGGTGTCTGGGCTTCAGTAATAGTTTATTAGAAAGTGGAAAAAATAATTTGGTGATAAAATATCATATATTTGGGTTGTTAAAGGGTGCTTGGAATTTTGATTAGTGATCCAGGTTACATATTGGACAAACCTTATAGACATATACCCCATAGAGGTGTTATATGTGTTTGTAGAGAACAAAGGGTGAATATTGGAGTTGGCACAACATCAAGATTTTAATGTTTTTAAAATGTTGTTATATTTTTTTAAGAATTATTTTGTAGTTATTTATGGGTTTTGATATGTATTCATGTCCAAAAAATGTTTTTTTACATTTTGTGGGGGTGTTGGACTTGTATAATATTTTCTAAAATTTGGCTGAATCCAGAATGATATACTATGAACTGTTTATGAGTCATTAAATTAGTCTCTATAAATATAGTTTTTATTTCACGTATCAAAATTACGTGAGTTTCAACCATTTTATGACTCAAAACAATCTATGTATGATTCATTATACTATTTTAAAAATTGGGTCAAAGAATATATTTCTTATATATTATTGTATAAATTGATGAAATTTAATATTAATGAGGGAAGTTTCTATAAAAAGGAGAATTGGGGAATATTTCCCAATACATTAGTACATTATTTCTAAAATCACCCCATTATTATATTATGGTGTCATCCATCGAATCTTACTAGAATATCACGTCATATGAATTAGGATTTTACTATAGGTCATGTTAACTATCTACATACATTTGATTTTAGGATATCTTAATATTTTTTCATCCCTTTTTGAAAATAATTAATAATATATATTTGTAAAATTAAAATGAATCTCTCTATTTAATCCAATCTAGATAGATAATTTTAATGAGTAGAGTCCATCATAGTATTGGTAACTTTTTGATTATTGTTTCCTAATCTATACAAATGTTATGTGATTTTTAGTAAATATTAATTAGTGGGGTTGTTCAAGTGATACCATGAATGAAACCAAATTTATTTTTTGTTGTTATAATAGGTTAATAATGGAGGAATGAAGAGTGAAGTGATGGGTTTAATCCTGGTATGGCATGAATTTTGTGATATTGGTTTCTATGGATGGTTGGTAGTGGCAATTCCTTTTGTTCAATTTTTTCTTATAAAGTGATGAATGATTTGGTTTAGAAGTAATGTGTTAGGGATTTTTTATGTTGCTATAGATGATTTTTATCTCCTAAAGTAGGACTAAAAGGTTTACTGAGATGACATAGTTAGTGTCAACCATTTCTATGGCTGGGTGTTGAAGTTTATATGTGGCAGTGAAGCTTGTCCAATGAAGTGTCCTAGGTTATTTTTGATTATTCTCACCATGGTTTTACAATTAGATAGTTGAGGTATTTTTCTCATATGATCAAACACATGAGTTGGTTTTTCCACTCATTGTGGGTGGATAACTCCTTAGATTAAACATTATTAAAGATGAAGTTGAATATTATTATGGAGAATAAGATCACCATAGAAGGATACAAATGGTGGTAGTTGAGACATCTATATGGAATATTATTTAATTCATTTTATTTTGGAGGTGAAGGGACGGAATTTAAAAAGCATTTTTATCCCAATTACTTGGTAATTTTTAGGAAATTGAGTTTGACATGGAAATAATGTGAATGTCCCTAATACATGTGATATGGTTTCTGGATATACCATTTGTACATAAGGGTGCCTATATATATGTATGTGGTATTTTTGTAATATTATTTAATAAATAATTGATTAATTTTAAGATCACTTTTTAATGGTATAATATTATATAGATGTATCATTCCACTTTGACACTAGTTGAGGATTGAAATGTTTTACATGGATTTGGCTGGCGTGAGTGAAATTAGTTGACTATTTTGTTAGTTTATTTAATTTTTTGACAATCAAGTATATGTATGGATATAATATTGGGAAACTTTTGATGGTGTTCTACTTGGTATACACTCAAACCCAACATATTCCTTAAAAACATGTGTTGGGATCATGTTCCTTGGTGTAGGTAAGGGGAAATGATTAACATCAGAATCCTAGGGGTGATGGATGACCATATAGTAAATGATTTAAATGAATTATTTTGTAGATGTTCTAGGTGGATCCTCTATAATGGGATATAAGTTCATTTTGGTTATTTGTATATTTATATATGTAGCCAGCCTTTGTGTGATCTGGGTTATTCTATATGAAACACATATTACAGAAAATATTCTGAAAACTTATTTTATATTTACTTTAGATTTTGTTTTGTATTATTACAATTGTGATGAAAAATGTTATTATTATTTTACATAACTATAGGGTATAGTGTTCTCACTATCATCACAATGATTATTGTAAGTAGTTAAAAACCCTTATTGTACTAGGAGTTGTGCCTATGATCATGTAGTACCTCTCGATTAGTATAATGTTTAGTGGTCCATGGATAGGGGAGAAGTACATATATCACTAGAGTTTTAATGTATAAGGGTAGACCACTAAGTTTCATTATGGATTTAGGTGTTATCATGGATATATAGATATGGCTCTTAGTGGGTAGTTATCTATAGAATATTGATATGTTAATATCCTTCTAAGTGAGTTATGTTAGGTTAAAGTAATGATTTATTATTTAGTATTCATAAATTTTTACGATTGAGATAGATGAGACTATCATAGAAATAATTTACTTTATAAACCACCTAAACAACAATCTAGTTCTCCCATGAATAATGAACCTTCAATTACTTCTTCAGAAAATCAAACAAAATGATATGTGAGAAACATGACTTCTATTAGATATATTATTGAGACATGTAATTGATAATGTTTCTTCTAACCTTAAATTTTTTTCTCTAAACATTAAAATCATTATAAATAATTATTTTTTCAAAATTAATTTTTTTATGTATTCTCCATTATTAAAAGTATAAATTAACATGAAAAAAATCAATTAAGAGGTATACCTGTTCTTTGAAAAAAAATAATTTTACTTACATGTTAAGACTTGTTAGATTAGTCATTTTGTAATAATAGGACCACTAGGACATTTTTATGAATGTTTAAATGTGAATTGGCTAGGCCTTGGATGTGATAGAGTAATAAAAATGTGTGAGGAAAAGATGATAGGAGATTATATTTTATAAATGATGTTGATGGAAGACATTTAAATTTATGAAATATTATTATATAAATGCAGTATAATTGATGGAAAATTCCTAAAAAATAACTTATATTATTTTATATAGTGGTCATGGTACAAATATAACCATCAATTCAATTTTAGAGAGGTCACAAAGTCCTTTTAAACCATATCTTATTTTTTAACACTCAATTAACACTACTTTATCTTATTTATAACACATTTTAACCTGTGAAGTGTAATGAATGTAATTTTAAAAAAATTAAGTGAAGTATAATTGAAAAATTCATTATATTCTAGAAAATCTCCCGTCAATTTTAATCAGTATATAGTTTTAATAATTTTTAGTGATTTGAGAATAATTTTTAAAAAAAATACTATATATGTAAAATTACAGAACTATTTATATAGAGTGATGTTAATGGAAACATAATAAAAATATATTTCTTTTATAAAATATTTTACCAAAACATATAAAATATATATATCAAATAAATTCATGGGTCGTAATAATTATTCTAAAATATTATACATTATTTTTTACAATTATTTTTTTTAATATTTCTACTACTTTCACAAGCACTATGTCAGCATTGGGTAAGAGTTCAGAGAAATTATACTATTTATAAAAATTTAAATAATATAATATTATAATTTTTTTATTTATATTAAAAATAAAAAATAATAATTTATATATCCCTTTTTATCACTTTGAAAAAAAATTAAATATATTAAATGTGAGAGAATGACATTTTCTAATGTTTCATAAATGAAAATATTATAAAGTCATAATCAATGTAATGTGGAATGAAATTCCATATTTCAGACTCTAGGGTGTTTATGCTAGTATGTAACCCAATAAAACAAATAATGGAATGTTTTGGGTTGATTTGGAGACCTTTTCTCACATTTTTATCATTAAAGAACCCATTTTACTCGTTACTGTGGTGATCATCTTTTTTCATGTTTAATATTTAATATGAATAATAATGAAATTGAACTATTTAACAAATTTGATTCGCATTATTAAAAATATGAAATACATTTTTTATGATTTAGTTTGTATTTTTGTCATAATTCAATTTTTTTATATGGGTAAAAAATGTAATGATAAACAGTTTTATCAAAAACATTTTTATCAATAAAAGTTAATTTATATAAAATAAATTAACATTTTGATTTATTATTATTTAATATTAATTTTTTTTATTAAATTTAAAGTATTTATTTTTAAAACCAAAAAAGTATTTAATGTGTCATATAAATTACCCATGTTTATGAGAAAAATTATTATTTGGAAAAAATCATCATTTTTAACTATTCACTAAAACATCTCTTCAGAAAAATATAAAAAATTATACCTTGTTTTAAAATGATATTATTAATTTAAAAACATTATTAATTTTAACATTTTTTTAAAGGTTTTAGAAATCAATTGTAAAACCTGTTCACAAATATTATTAAATTCCATATTGGATGACAATTTATTCTTGAAGGAAAAATGTCTCTATACTCATTCATTTCCTAATAACCATAATTCATTGAATTATATTTTATTTAATTGGATATATAATATACTAATTTAATAATATTCATTTATCAATATTTATTATTTTAATATACAAGGATAAAAAATGAATTTGAAACATAAAAACATTTTTATGAAAATATATGTTTTTCATTCCAAACATTTTTTGTCAAATTTCAAAAAAATTAAGGATCAATGTATTATTAATTAATAATTTTATTAGTAATAATATATTCACTAATACTTTTATTCCTATTCATACCACTTAAACCCATGACTAGGTTATAATGATCATATTTAAATTACATCATTTCATAGTTAGTTTATGGTTAGTGTTGTGAATACCACATGGTATCAAATATGTTTTTTAGAAAAGAAATTATAAAATCATGGGATGTTATATTATTCCCAATTAAAGAAATTTTGACCATGAAATTTTATCTCATGTCTAATAAATAAATGATTAATTTACTTTTTGGAATAGAAAACTCAATTCTAGTGAGTTGAGGACAATGAATTCAATCCTAAAAGAATGAAAAATTATTAATATTTATAAATACCTTTTTCAAAACCCAGATCATAAAAAGGGGTAATAAAATGTCCTTATGAAATTATGGTCATGTAAATATGATAGTCTCATGGAAAAAAACATAATATAACTCCCAAAAAAGGAAGACGTTATAAGGTATTGAATATATGGACATTGAGGAGAAAAATAATGTTCAAGGAATAATATAGATTAATATAGAAAATGATCATGAGAAATTTAATATCCATAAAACAAAAATCTAGTAAGGGATAATAAAGACCATAAATTAATTTATAATTTTAGTAACAGATCATATTTTAATTTCAATAATGTTTTCCTAGAGTTAAAGGATACTTTTACTATCAATATAGAGAACCTGATAAAAATATAGAAACTTGATTTATTTTATTTTCATTAAAAAAATCATCCATTTTTCATCATAAATCAATTAATATTTATTTTTCATATATTAATACAACAATTTATCACCAAAGATAAAATTTTCATGACTAAATCACTAAAATTCATTGTTAACGGATAACTAGATCCACAAAATCATAAAAGGTTATTCCTATTGTCTTTATACATTAATGAAGAGAAAAATTATTTTCACAAGAAAGAGAATATCTAATATATTGAATCAATATTATAAAAATAAAACTATCCTAACATTAAATTTATCAAAAATATCATTTAATATTCAAATTTAATAATTCCATAAATAATTAACCTTAAAATATTTTGAAATTAGACATAAAAATATGAAAACCCAAAATTAAAAAAGATTTGATCACATACTATTCATAGATAAACATAGAATTTATCCCCAAATAATATCAAACACTCTAAATGGTACTTATGAAAAATTTATTGTCCCAAAACTTATATTCTTTAAAATATGAAAATCATTTCAATAAATAACATAAATCACCATAATGAAATAAAATCATCTATGCTTCAAAATGAAAACTCGTCCTTTATTTCTCAAATAAAATAGCTTCTTATCTAACTCTTTTTAATTTAATAATACCATGTTTCCAATAAATTAAAAGTAATATAAAATAACATTAACCACTTAGTCACCAAATCAAATTCTAATCACACAGTTATCTATATAACAAAGTATTTTATATCATAATGTAAAAAACCTTTTATATTAGTTAACTGTACTAAAATCAACATAAAATAACATCTTAACACTAATATTTATCAATACCTTTCAACATATGTATAGAAAATATATAAAAATATTATTTTCTCATAATTCACTACAATATAAGTTTATGTAAAGGGTTACATATACATTAAAAATTTATTAAAACTAAAAAAATGTCTCCTAATGTATTCCGATCACATAAAACAACAAAATAAGTATTTTGGAATTTAAAATTATGATCTTCTATAGACATATTTAATTGTGAAGGTCTCAAAATAACCAAAATATCCCTATTAATATCATCTTAACTTGTAATGTTATCTAAAACTTTCCTTTTATACTATCAATTATGTCATATAACATAAATAAATTATAATTATATGATTTATTCCAAGGGTTTCAATAGATTTCATTTTGTGGATATTTTAGTTATATTTTTTTATTAAATTATGAAATTAATTACATTAAATATGGAAGACTTGTTCAAAGTTTTCATTTTTTCTACTAAACATGAATCTTAAATTTAAACTCTTATTACTAACAAAAAAATTCATTATTCTTTCAGATGAATCACCACAAAAGAATGACCAACCTAACTATATATCTTAAAAATCCTTATATCATATGAAAAAAATGTAAAATATTTTATGAGAAAAATAATTCCCAAAATGTAATATATAAATAATGGAATCTCATTAGTCTAGTGAAAAAACAGAATACCCATGCTCATTATTTCATTTATTAAAATACCTATTTTAATTCATAAATAAATTATACCCATATAATTAAATAAATCATTACTCAAGGAAAACCACTCAAACATATAACTCTGAATATGAATCCCATGAAAGCATAGTAAATTAATTTTATACAAAAGAAAACCTTTCACCTTTAAATTTCGAAAATCATTCATTTCCTTATAAAATAAAATTATTTCTATAAAAAATAATAGCACAAATAAATTTAGCATCTCTGAGAATCAAATTAACAGCCCATGATCACTCATTTTTAACCCATTTTAATGAAATTGAAGAAAAATTAATTCAATAGAAGTAACTAAACCCATTATCCCTATTAATTTATACGAAAGATGAGAACATCATTACCTACTACATTAGAGATCAAAATCAGTCTTACCTATCATCCTGACCAATTTTAGTATCAACCATGATAATATATAGCGATCACATACCATATAATATGGAAAGAACATATAATATTTCAATATTAATCATAACTCCTGGAAGAAAAATTTTATTCCATAAACAAAATAATAATAATATTTCTACTTTAAAATAATAAGAAATATCCCTTTAATTAGAATTGTATTTAAAACATAGAATTCCATAGAAAATGGGAATGTAATTTACTTTTGAAAATAATGAATATTTTATAGGAATTTTAATAAAAATGAATGGATATAGTCATGAAATATTTATCACTATTATATATTAAATACAAAATTATAATAAAATAGTTTAAATGAAAAATGAATCATATGACTTCATGGATGTGATAATCCGCATGTATGAATAAGAAATGTTATCATTTTACAATTATTGGAAAGGTAAGAAGCTATGAAATATATAATATTTATAGTATAATATTAATGTCATTAATATCATATATATTCTATAAATCCATTAATCTAACTAGCCATGTGATGTGGTGATGAAAAACAAAAAAAATCACTTCAAGGAGGTGTGAGTCTACATATATGCATGAGTTATGATTTTATTTTCCATGGTATAGAAAAAGAGATAAAAAACTAATGTTCCATTAGAAAATAAAACCAAAAAATATTGAGAATATATATATTATGAATTTTACATGGTTTATTTATTTTTTATGGAGTTAGAAGATGAAATAATTATGGAAACACTCAGTTAAGAGTTATAAAACTTCTTTGGGAAACATTATTTGGCCTAATCATTAATCCATCAAGGATTATTATTTTGGTGAGGAAATGAACTCTATAAAATGGATTAAATTTTTAGAATGTTATTTTTTTAGTTTTAATCTATTCATGATTTATCAATTTTTTTGATAAGTGAGATAGGTGAAAAAGATGCAATTACATGAAATATTAATATATAATATGTTTATAACTCATAAAAAATTGATAAAAATTCTAGTGTTTTAATGATAAGGATTATAAGGTCTAAATATCTTCAAAAAATCATTTGAGGAAATTCATAAGTTTTAATTTATATAACACCCTGACTTGAACCACCAGTTCTAAACCTATGTTCCAAAAGACTTTATGTGCGCCTCATAGTATGGAAGAGGCTACCATCTATAAGTGATGGAAAATGTCTTCCAATGGGGACAGAATACCCTCAATATCATGTTATAACACAAATAACAACAAAATATATAACAAATTGGATAATAAGAGTATCACAAGTAAACTAAAAGTAACATAAAAGTAACATAAAATTTATTCATGTAATAAGGGAGATACAAAAGAATCAATCCAATGATGTGTAATAAAATTAAGAAATAAATAAATAAATAGATATTTGTTCCTAAAAAGTATATCCCAATATTCTACCATCTCTATGATCCTATACATAGTCATCAACTATATTCCCCTTGACCATACACAGATACCTATACTAGAAGTCTTCACATGCATCAAATTTGATGTACATGGTTTGAATAATAAATTCCAGTATGACACCACCGGTGCATCCATAATTTAAGTCTTGATGTAAACAAAGAAATTACCTTAAAAAACAATAAATATCCATACAACAAAACAATAAAAAACCAAGAACCTATGTTCTAAACCAGACACCAAAAACCCCGACCGTTCATTTATGTTTTCCATGAATGAAGTACTGTTATGATATCAAGAGTAATCAAGAAAAATCCATGAGGATATTTATAATGTGACTTTTAAATTGTGTGTACATAATACTTGGTATATACTAGAAATCTAGAAATTAATGTTCTTGGAATCCACTAGGAATTGAGTTACCGTGGTCCTCATAATCTACTTGTAATCATGTAACATTCCCCTTAGTATCCACATGGAATAGATTGGATCAAATTAAATCCACTAGGAACCATAATATCTGTAACATGTTCTTAATTACCCCATCACCATAATTCCTAGTCATCCACACATCTCATCTAAGGGATAAACATCATATGATGGAAAAAATACTCTGGAAAAAAAAGAAAAATACCACCAAAGTTATAAATAACATGGTAAAAACACATAATCCATCATAAAAAAATATTATAGAAAAAGTAAAAACATTCAATACTTGCGATCAAAATCAACATGAAAAAACATGATATGAATGAACTAATGAAAAAAAGTGTCATATAATGTTCTCATAAGATACACACATACTCCCACGTGATCATAATATTTGACATCTATCATGTATTCCAAAACATAAATTATATCACAAAATAATGTGTACATAAGATCCAAAATAGTTAAGGAACATACTAAATCAATATTCTCTATGTCAATAACAAGGTTCTATAAGTATTCATCAATCAAACCATGTCCATGTGTTAGTTAGTTCAAATTCCACTCTTAGGATTCCTATAATTAATTAATATACTTTATTTAAAAAATAAATTTTAAAAAATAAGAGGTGATAACACTTTATCCCTCCATGATAATTTCTTATTATCCTATTTACTTGTGGAATGAGTTAAAATTTCTTCTATATATAAAATCATCATATGCATAATATAATAATTTTCTCTATCTAGAATAATCCTAGATAAACTTGGGAGAATAATTATATATCATTTATAGATAACATCTGTATTATTATCTTCTATTAAAAACTTATCCATAATTACCAGTAGTATTGGAAAAATAGATTCACAAAGTTTACAAAAAAGGATACCAAAAAAAATATACCCTTGAGAAAATCTATTCTCAATAATAAAAGAGAGAGATTTCAACCACACATGAGTGACCTTTAAAGGAACCTTGTTCAATCAAAGAGGACATTATCGATATTAGTTAAGGGTTTTCATGAATACCATAACACAATATGGGATTCAAACACACTAGTCACTAAGGATTTACTATTTAAAAATAATTCTAGAAACATACATTATTATTTTATTAGGAACCATAAAATAAATACATCATTTAATGTTTCGTTTATGTTTTTATTAATTTAAATATGATAAAAATAGAAATATTATGATTCGTGAACATTAACTAAGTCAAAAAATTTATTTTCATGATTTTAGGATTTAAATATGATTAAAAAAGATTCAATTATTTTCGGATAGAAGAATATAAAAAACCTTATTTGTTAAAAAAAATACTAGAACATGCATTTTATAAGGGTAATAGGTTTTCAACCTCGCATATCTCATAGATTTTGAAAAAGGGTAATTATTTTTACCATCAAACCATTAAAAAACAAATAAATATCTTATATTTTTCTAGATTAACCTTAGGCTTCCATTAAAAACAATGACTACTATTCTAAAATGGATAGAATACCATTATGTATAATATGTAAAGTCAGATTTATCCTTATGAAATTTATGAGGTACCTTAAAAAAACATGTTACACCTTTTTCAATGGCTAGGTTACCTTTAAATAACCATTATAATCTCATGGTTTCCTTTATATATCCTTTAAAGTTAGGGACTTACCAATATGCAACCCTTATAAATCAGGTGTTACCTTTACTCATGCAAGATACTACCCATGTAAATCATATAAATATCTTACTCAAAAATATGAAAATCATATAATTTTGGAGCTACCTTCACAGAGATCATGAAATATTGAGATTAACCATAAGTGGGGTATTTAACACCCTACATACCCTTAAACACAAAATTTGTTGTGTAAGGGTAATAATTTACATGAAAATTTTAATTTTTCATATAAATGACAAATAAATTATATTTGAAATTGGATTTTAAGATAATTTTAAAATTGAGAATATTATAATTATATACCTCCACTAAAATATAATCCTTGAGAAGTGTCTCTATATGTCTTGATAAAAAAATCGGTTTAATGAGATCAATAATATGAATCATGCTCCCAAGTATCCTCTTTGATCAGTATATGTTACTATATTATCTATAAAAGTGGAACTATATTCTCCCACAATAACTTCTATCTATTGTCAATGATCCATACCAAGCAGTCCTCAAATGACTTATCTATCTGCAAATCAATATCCTCATAGTCTATAACAAGTATAATAATGGAATGTTTCTCTGAATATGAGAATAAAAGAAAACATAATTCATTCCTTGATAGAATGGGGGAAGGAATAGTTGGTATTCCAGTATCCCAACCAATTTTCTGATCATGAATGGTCTAAAAAACCCTACCGTAGGTTTTTTTCTTTAAAAAATGATGATTCCCTAACATAGGTGACACTTGAATGAATACCTAGACGCCAATAGAAAAATCAATAGTTATCACCTGAAGTCTGAGTATGATTTCTAGTTGCTTTGATTGGTCAATGACGATAAAAACATATACTTTACCCTTTATAAGAACTTCTGAATCACACTACTCCAACCACAAACTACCTCAACCTCCTCATACCAATAAAAAATTGTGTAACCAGACCATCTATTGAGAGCCTTATACAATTCCATATATATATATAATCAAAGAAAATATTGTTATAAGGAAATTTCACCACATATAGATGCTCAACCAATAATAAACCAATGTATAGAACACAATAATGGAGAATATCCTCTATTATGTGAATAATTAACTCTTACTATCCATCTATTTGGGGATTATAAAGTGTTCTTATTCTAAGCTATATCCCTAGGGATTTCTACAGGCCCTGCAAAAATTCCAATGTGAGATGTGCATACCTATTAGAAATAATTATAAAGGTAACTCCATGAAAGAATACTATCATTGAAATACATCTTTTCCAGTATGTCTATTGAGTGTGTCTCTTAGATCAGTAGTAAGTGAGAATCCTTTTTTGGCCATTTTCAATCACCAAGATAGTGTCAGGACACATCGAGGTCCTGGGTAACCTATCATAGTGTCCATCGTGACATCCTCCCATATCCACATATGAATTTGAAGTAGCTAGATAAAACAACCAGGACATCGATGCTTAACATTTACCATTGGGAAGGTAAGGCTTTGTGAAGCAAAAAAATCAATGTCCCTCATCATCCGAAGACTTCTAAACTATTTCATAAACTCATGGTATAACTTGGTTGAACTAGGATATACTACCTATGCATATATATGGAATTACATTATAATAACAACTCTGATAGATGTAGTGACTACTACTCTATAATTTACAAGGATCACATCTTTATCACATGATGACCACCCAGGTATTGGGTCACCTCCATCTTATTATGGAATCATTGTGAAAAACATTGGGTTAGAATCATGTATATCCTTTACACGATCTACCATAGATGATGTGATGACCAATGTACTACATTTCATCAATTCTTGATCCATATAAGAATTCATCATCCAATTAGTAAACAAGCTCATCTTGTAACAATTTTACATAGAAGGTCGCTCACCAAGACCCATATCAACTTGTTTATTATGTCTAAGGGAATCTACAATAATGTTACATTTCACGTGTGTATATTCCATCTCATATTCAAACATATATAGATACTCCATCTAGTTACTATACCTTAATTTTAGTTCACACTATGTGAATATATAATGAAGGATCTCATGGTTAATGTAGAAGAAATCCACTAATAGAAGTGAAATGGTTCCCACCACATTAGAGGATGTATAGAAATTCTATATCCATGAAATGAATGGGGTAATTATTCTCATGGGGTCACATTTTTCATGAACCATAATACCCTTCCTGATCTATTTTCATCATTACTATAATGACCCCTAATCTAGTAGCCCGAAGCCGGTGTCTACATTATTACATTAGTAGTAGATGCAAGAGATCACATCCCAAATAATTAAATATATTAGTAGTATTGGTAAAGAAGATACATTCATGAAATTAAATTAAATTTTTATGATATAAAAATCACGTTGTATTTTATATTATAATAATATTATTCCCCATAGTGTATCCCTATATATCAACCACAAAACACTTCCTAGAATATCGTGGAAAATAAAACCTTATAAATAGGTGAGATAAAAATTCAAAACAAGGGTATGTGTAAAAAAGTGGATATAAATAATAAATAATAATAATCAATCTATAAATGTAAATAACTAAAACATATTGTTTTTAAATAAGAACAAGATCATAATAGGATTGGGATAAATGATGATCAAATAAATCCATATAAATAATCACATAATATTGGATAATATCCATAGATATTTTTACTAATTTAATAATCACATGGACACAAATAATTGATCACATAATGGGTGGAAGAATAATGGAATTCATTATAAAAAAAATATCAATAAATTTTTGAAGGAAGTTAAAATCTAGAGTAGAAACCTGTCTAATTTGGCTATCTAATTTGTCTTATGAGACATGTTTAGGAATGGACGAGATATCAATAAGCCAGACCAAACCATGAAACACTAATTCTAGTGCAATACTAATATATAAAGGGTTAAACATAATCAATATAAAAATTAATATAGAATAAATAACATACAAAATTTAAATAGTTACCCTAATCAAATAAACATATTCATGAACTGTCCAGTGTAATTTATTGAATTTTAATAAAATTGTTCATCCTCGATCAAACTAATCAAAAACCATGAAAAAAAAGTTATTATATCAGTTCAATATATCCTCATTTTATCTTAGGTAAAATTAATGTTTTTATTTCACTGATAAATAAAAATTCCATAATATTTCATTAAATTTTATTTTTGAGGAAAATTAAATTTTCACTTTGAAAATATTTATGTAAAAAATTTAAAAAATATTTGAAAAAAAACTTCAATGAAAACAACTTTTTAAAACATATAAAACAATATTTAAAACATTTATTAGACATAGTGGAATAAAATTACAATCTTTCTATGCATTTTAAAATAATTATTCTTTAAAATTTTTAATAAACCCAAATGGGAATTATTTTGAAAATGAAATGTATATTCCTTTCTAAAAATTTTAAATAAAGAAGACCGTGGGAAAAAATTTATTTAATAAATAATTTGGAGAATGTTGAAAACTTTTATGAAAACAATTTTATAAAATAAAATTTTATGAGAGATGTTTTTTTGATTGAATAAATAAATAATGTCAGGTTTTCATTGAAACTTTTTTTTAATGTTTATAGTATCTAATGATAGGAAAAATTGGAATATTAATTAAAAAATTTATGAATAAATAAAATTTGAAAAAATTAAATTTTTTTATTAGTCTATGTTCAAAAAAATTTCATTAATATAAATTCAACTATAAACAACACTATTTAAAATGGGATTGAAACATAAAAATCATAATCTTTTTGGAAACATTTTAATAATATACCCCCTGAAATGAATAAAATAAAATAAAACCATAAATTACCTAAATAAAAATTTAATTATTATATAAAATATAAATATAGAATTAGATACATCACATAAAGAAATATGTTCTGAATATAGAAAATGTCTCACATTAGTAAAAGTGAGGCGAGAAACCCTTACCTTAGGATAAATTTTCTTCATACATGATTGATCATCCTATATAATAAATATAGTTTAATTATTAATTTACTAAAGAACCATAAACATATGTTTAATAGAATATGTGATTTATCAATAGTATTTTATCAACCATTTATTAACATTTCATTGTTAAAATCACTATTTCGGGTGATAATTACATTATTTTTCATGTCTGTTTTGGTTCAATAATTTCATTCCTTTTGAAATGATATTTATTCCATGATATTAAAATAGTTAAAAATTATGTAAATATAATATATATTCATTATATATTTATTTATGGTAATCTATAAAATTTATATATAGAAAATGGCTTATACCATTCATCGATACAGTGAGCCGTTAATTCACATTAATGTTATTTACATGTTTTCTTGATAGAAAAATTGAAAGAAAAATAAATAATTATTTACCATTTTAGAATAATTATTGTTCAATATTTTATATTTATATTACAAAAATACATCCTTATTACCATCCACATTAAAAAAAAATAAAAAACATTTCAGATCACTATGCGGAGGCGGTAGTCCACATGTACATAGGATTACTATTATTGCTTTCTAAAGGATTGGAAGGTAAGATGTTATATTTGATATTATAATTCCATAATTATTTTTAGGTAATAAATATCACATAAAATAATTAATTTTTACTTTACTACATTCCAGGTAAAGAGTTGGAAAAAAATGAATCACCTAGATTTACAGGGTGATAGTCCACCGTACGCACGAGAAACGTTATCGTATCCCCCACAGAATTGAAATTAAGAAGGTACATGTGATATAATAATTATATGAGTATAATAATGTAATAAATATAATATAAATAAGTTAAACCCTTTATCATATACAACTTTGAAAGTGCTGATGAGATATGATTTACATTGGTTCACAAGGTGATAGTCAGCTATACAGACAATCGATTGTTTTGTTTCCTATTTGATGAATTTGGAGAATTATTTTGGTTATTACATTAACATAATAACATATTAGTACATATGGGATAATGCTTTATTATATTATGGAATATTATTTTTATTTGAATGATATATAAGAAAAAATAAAATAAATACACATGTTTAATAAATTTACCTTTTCTTCAGAGAGACTATTTAGGTTTATAAATAATTCCCCATTCAGAGGGATTCATAATCAAAATATGAAACAAATTATGTGGTGATAAAATTAAGAAAATTATTTTTTCATGAAATTTCATATCCAAATGGTTTTGGTAGTGTGTAGAGGGGAGGAGAGGAGTGGCCTTTTATAAGTGGGGTAGAGGACACAATTGTTATTTTTGAAACGATAAAGTTATAACCACATTTTTTTCATGAAAAAAGATTAAAAAATTGTTCATTATAGATAATTAGTGTTTATATGGTCAATATATGTACAAATTTTTTTGGACAAATATTTGGGAAATTTTTACAATTATCTTCTTAGGTTAACCAACTGTTAAACTTAATTTTATGTTAACCATTGTAATTAATTTTTTCTATTTTCAATATTGATTAAGGTGTTAGGTCCACAAGGATGAATACCCTGAGAGGGGGGGGGTGGGAGGAATCAGGGTATGAGTAATTTAAAATTAAAGCCCATTCTGATCTTGTTTCACTGTTAAGGAAAACGCTCTTCTCTCTTTTCCTGTTGCACAATATAAACAGAAGGTAAAGCAAGCACAAGACACAACAATTTTACTTGGTTCACCGCTAAGGGCTACGTCCAAGGAGCATACGCCGACAGGTTGTCGGTCATACCAAATTCCACTATACTTCAGTAGCTGTTGATACAATGGTTCGGGCTAGATCACTTCTATGCCCAGGCTCACTGCCCTTACAAGGTTTAGGGTCAGCTCACTGCTTTCCCAAGGGTCACTCCCTGTTTCTCTCTCTCTGGATCACTGCCGGTGGAGAGGATCACCTTCTTCCTCTTCCTATGCTCACTGCTCTAGAAGGGAATCCAATCACAGTTTATAGACCTGTAGGTATCTTCATTCTCATGAAATAATGCATCTTCAACTGTTGATAGATGCTCTGTTGAAGTCCAACTTTCATCCACTGACGAATAACACTTTGCCTCTGACCACTGGGAAACTCCCTTTGGAATTTACCTTCGCAAAGCACCCTACTTCGCGAAGCTCCCAATTTCGCGAAGCTCAAACAAGCCTTCGCGAAGCTCCTGCCTTTTCGCGAAGCTCTCTCGCGAAGCACTCTCACGAAGCACTCTCGCGATGCTCAAGCCACCGCAAAGCAACGGCCCTTGCGAAGCTTAGTAAGCCAACGCGGAGCTCGCAGGTTTCGCGGAGCTACAATAGCCACCGCGAAGCACCTCTTTTGCGAAGCACACTGGCTCTGCGAACCACCTTCGCAAATCGAGAGCTAATGGTCTTCTCTGAAAATTCGCTCTCTACTTCTCTCGAGGGGGTCGACCTCTATTTATAGGCGATTCCACTGACCCTCGTCCTTTCCGCGTGAAGTCAACTCCACGTCATCTCAAATCGAGAAGCTCCAAAGATTCCGCCGGAATTCTGTCCAAATCGCGAAGCACCATGACAATTTTCCATTCGTGGAGGTTGACGTAATTGTGAAGCATCACCGTCAACATTCATTCGCGCCTTCGCCACGAAGCTCCTCCGCAAATCCATTCACCGTCGCGATGCGCTTCAGCCTCTGCCGTTCGTGAAGCTTGACGTAATCGCGAAGACTCACCACCTCCATTCTTCTGGTCTTCGCGATTTCCAAACCATGAATCCTATCTTCGCGAAATTCATGCCTTTGCCATATTAAATTATGATCTTCATGGAAATCCTATTTTCGCGATGCTCACCAAATTCCAAATTTTGGACCCCAAAAATTTGGCAAACACTGGGAAATGGTGCCACCTTGTATTGCTCTTTTGTACCGCATCCAGATCGTCCTTTCCTTTGTCATTGTTCTTTGTTAACAAGGATTTTCAACAACTTCTTGGGAACTCGACAAATATCCATGAAAACCTGCTTTTTCAACAAACACAATCAACCCAAAAATACTGCAATGTTACCTTGAGGGATTTTTGCCCAATATAAGGAAAAAATTATATTTACTTATTAGATAAAATAAATTATTATGATTTCTAATATTGAATAATTTTTTCAAAATTCAATTCATATAAGTGGTATAAATAAATTTAAACTAAATCTCACATACACATTAAAAAAATAGGTTTTCTAAGAAATTTATTCAATTTTCTAAAAAGCTTATATATTAGAATTAAATATGAAATTTATTCCAGTGACCTAAAATATATAAATTTCTATATAATTTAAGTAATTTTACATTTAAATGGATATAAATATAAATTATTATTATATAAAAATTAAATGTGAAGGTGGTTTGATAAAAAAATCGATATTTTTGAAATTTATAAAATTAATTATTATTTTCATAAAAATCTCAAAAATTCATTTGATGATAATTTTGACATGTATAATTAAAATTCAATTTTATTTGGTATTATTAATTTTTTTAAAAATTTACAATTAATTATAAATTATATGTGCATATCATAACAAAACAAGCTTTTGGAAAAATATACTTTTTCCAAAAAAATTTATTTTTCCTTTAAGTTATTCTTATTTTATTTATAATAAATAGATAACCATTTAATTAATTTTATATATGTGTAAAAAATATAATTTTTATAATTTTTTAGGCATATTCAAACTCGTCAACTTAATGGATAGGTTATAACGATCATGTTTAAATAATAATATTTTAGAAGAGTAACACATTTCATTTAAAATCCGAATTATTTTATTGATAAGCTATCAAAGATATGGAATTTATTTATAAATTAATATATCAAAAAACCATGGGGTGAAAAATTCTATTCTAAACTCATTGTTGGGTTTCTTATATACTATGTAGTTTGATTTTCCTTCTTTTAAATCCCATGGTTTTATATTCTACCACAAGAAATAAATTGTGTCCCTGTAATTTAATCGTGATATTGTTAATTAATAGTTTTACAATTGAAAATACCCGTATTAAAAACCATTATCATAATATGGGTTAATAAATTATCCTCTTGGTGGTAAAGGATGGTATGAGTAAAGGTCATTTTAAATTACACACACTAGGTTTATAAATAATAGAACATTAGTGGAAAGTAACGATATGGACATGGAAGAAAATAATAATGCTCAATAATTAAAAAATACTGTTAGGGGTCACTAATAAAAAAAGGTGAATGATCTATATAATTTAATTACCATAATTTAATAAATCACAATTAGAAAAATCCATTTGATTCATCGAAACTAAAGGTAATAGGATAATTTTTTTTTTCAAGATCATTTTCCTAGAGGAGAATAATTCCTTTACCATATAGTCTGAATATATATGAAAATATTTTTACTCTATATAACCCTTTTTAATATGCACAATTATATCATATGGATGGTTTATTATCAATTACAACTTCATCACTTACTCTACATAATGAATATGTAGAAGTAATTTTTAAGCCCGAACCACGAAAAATAATATTTAATAGAACATTATATCAATAGAAGAATAGAAAGTTATTCCCCTACCCTTATATATTTTTATAGGATAAAAATTATTAGAAACATTTATCCAATAATACTATATGTTCTGGATAATCCATCCATAAATATTTAACCTTATGTCTCATCAAAAATATATCACAGTAAATTATTATTTAAAAAATTTAGAATGAAGGTCATTAAATAACTATTATATCCCTTAGAAAATATACTTTGGATTTCAATGTCACAATCAAAATTTTTAACACCTTGACCACTATAAATCATTAATTGATAATTTCATTCTTTTATAATAAAATCTCACTTTGTCAAATATATTCCATAAATCAAGATATGGTATAGAATCAAATTATAATAACATTAATCATCAAATCACTAACAAATTTGAAAGTCATCAATACTATAACATAATCGTCCCACTATAACTATTATCTCAACATAGATCAAATATTTAGGGGTGCATTATCACAATCATTTGTTTTCTAAAAATATCATATTTCCACTAATACTCATTTCTTGGTTGTTTGTACTAGTTAAAAAATTCTATAAACTAATTATTGAAAAATAATGTTGTATATTCCATAACTGTTATATGTTATTATATAGATAAAATCATTGATAAAATACATCTTCATAATTTTTCTTGATTACATATACACAAGTAATTTATTCTAATTTTTCCATTCGAAAGGCTTAATATTTTCCTTGATCCCTTAAATTATTTTGTGGTATATTCACTTGAATCTTGGGGAATTCATTTGTTTAGAACCACATCTCTAGAGAATTTAATTATAGAACATTTGAAAATACTTTTATTCACTTGAAATAATCAGAATTGTCTCCTTTCTATCGACACTTTTATCAAACTCTCATTTCCTTAATGTAAATATCTTACCGATTCATTACCAATTATCACATGGGGAAATCCATTATTTCCATAATTTCCTTATCCATTTTTCATTCTACCATATTCTTCACCTCTTTCTCCCTATGATTCAATAATACATTGGGAATTATTTATCTATCTTGATATCCTATGATACTATGTCCCCATATGATGATAATGTTTGGGATATGATTTCTCTTCTAAATATTGGATTAAGCCAATAAAATA
Organism: Viscum album; assembly: GCA_963277665.1. Lineage (NCBI taxonomy): Eukaryota > Viridiplantae > Streptophyta > Magnoliopsida > Santalales > Viscaceae > Viscum > Viscum album. The sequence continues at coordinate 610,239,851 of OY728127.1, forward strand.
AATGATCTTCAATATTTATTTGATTACATTCATTGATATAGTTCACATCCCTTATTATAGGTGACAATTATAAATATTTTCATACACTATATTTGATCATAACACTATCTATCATAATGAGTAATCAATAAACTAATCAGGGAAAAAACATAAAATGAAAAATTTATGTGTTGATAATATAATAATGATAAAAAAGTTTCATCGGGAAAGATTCCCAATCATAATGTATTTATAAATTCATAAAAATGTTATATAAATAACAAGAAAATTATCCTAATTATATCAATCAAGTGTGTCAAACAATGTTTTTATTGAGGAATGTTGTCTACTACCAAGTAACACTTGAGTCAACCAAAACATGCCTTTTTTCAGAGTTATTACCCATAGGTACATATTTTCTAGAACCATGTATATTTAGAGTATCTATACAGGAATTTATTTATCATAAAGGAACACAATATATACCATAATAAATCGTTAGGATGATATCCTATACATATCCTCAATATATAGAATAGGGTTATAAACTCTAAATTAGGTTCTCCTAGATCTAGTTCCCATGAATTATACTAAAATTTCACTACTAATAATGGAAATGATTCCATCTTGAGAAACCTAGATCTATTTTTTACTATATTATATTGGCTGTTGACAAAAGAGATCACATCCCAATGGAAAGATTAATTCAAAATACATGGTAAACTAGACACATACATGAAAATCCTATTATATTTTAAAAACATAAAATAAAAAATGTACATTATTTTAGAACTCCATTATTCCCGTTATTATATCCTTAAATATCAATAAAATATAGTTCCTGGTATCACGGGAAAAATTAAACAAAGATAGGGGTGATCATAGATGCTCAGAAAGGGTACCCGTACAACATAGATAATCCTTAATAAATAATAAGAATCAATATGGAATGAAGAATAACTAAAATATTACAATTTAAAAAATAACATGAGAATAATATTACTGAAATAAATTTGTAACGTCCCAAAACAAGTATCCCAAAGCTAGTTCCTTAATTTATTACATTTACATATATAAAATACTTGAATCCCAAAGGACAGATCAATTTAGCAGTTTTGGACAATAACATACATATATGATCCTTACATTACAATTAAAAATTTAAACCACAACATAAAAAATAAATTGAACATCATTATTTTCCTAGATTAACTATTAAATTTAGTTATAATATACATATTCACATCCTAGAAAAAATGAATCATATGAAAGGGGTGATATTAGATGTTATGTAAGGATAAATAATATAGTGAAAGCTATCATAAATAAGCATAAATTATTAAGGAAAGGTGTATAAATTAAACACAAGACATTTAAACATAATATTGAGCATATTGTGGAAAGAATAAATCAAATAATACCATATGAACATTCACATGAATATTCTACAAGATGAATAATTAGATGTAATATCTATAAATAATTTCATAATGATATAATGCATAATGTCGGGCATCATAAACATACCACCAAGTCTTCATCCAAGACACCATACATAAATGGGTAAAAACCCAAAAAGTATGTCTGATGAGATTTACTGATGCATTAATGGGCTATAACATTCCCCACATTTCATTTAATATGTTTAATGCATTACTCAAATGAAATGGGTGAAACATATCAAACATAAACATTCATTTTAAAAATAGTATATGAAATGTTAATACATTAATGATAAAACATGAACAGTATCAAAATGGATCATCCATAGTCAAACATAGCAGAAAACCTTATTTTCAATATGTTAGATTTTATAATATGAAATAAACCTCAAATAAAAATAGAATCCAATAATGTATGTTTACATTGATTAAAATATTCAAATAAAATCCTTCAAAAAAATTTAATAGAAATTACCCTTTTTTATTTTGAAATTATTTAAAGTCATGCAGTTATATAAGAATATATTTTTTGAAAATAAAAATTTTATGCTTGTAAGGGAAGCGTAAAAATTTTAAGGTGTCATGATGGCGGAAACATCCGCTCATGCTGTATAAGAAAAACAAATTCTTACCTTATAAAAAGTTATAAGGTACATCATTTGGAAAATAAAAAAAAATTCCTTTCAAAAAGATTTATAAAATATAAAACATTAGAAAAAATTAATTTAATATTTTTAGAGTAATGGTTATTATATTTTGAAATAAATCCTTATGAAACATATAAATTATAGATAAATATGACCTAGATAATACTTACATATAAACAATCCATATATAAAAATGAGATTGTGAAATTAACGGTTACCTTGTACTTTACTTTAGTCGAGGGCTCATTAACGTAATTTTTAATAGTTAAATTATGATTTTAAATTATAAAATAAATATATCCATATTTATTTTACAATATATAATCATATTATATCGTTTTGTTAATAATATTTCATTATTACCACTGCTTCAGGTTCTAACTGCTTCATTTTATTATGTTTTTTTTGTCATGTATATCTTGTTTCTTATGAATAGGTTATATTTTCATCATTTAATGAATTATATTAAATTCATAAATATTATATTAATTCATAATATACATGTTTAACCATTCTCGAATGGATAACATGGAGAATAAGTCTCATCTTGTGGAGGTAGTAAGCCACACATACGCTCGAGCAATGATATCATTCCCTTAAGTGTAAAGGGGTAAATAATTTGATGTAATATTAATTATGAAGAATAAAAATAATTTATTATTTATTATTTATATCCATTATATTTATCATTATTTCCATCCTAATAATTTGATGATAAAGAACATATTACACCATAATTTGGAGATGGTAATCCCTATATAGAACACACGATGATATGGTTAATTGCAGGATGAATAAAAGGATGGATATAATTTTCAAATAATCAAAATAAAATCTACGAATATATATTCTATTACTTTTATTATTTTCTTAAGGCAACAACATAAGAATTAGAAATACAAGAAGAAGTAGTTTTGAAGGAGCCCATAAAGACAATCACCCATTATTTAGTGAACTTCCTTTGGATTTTCTCTTTGGGACACTAGGGTTGGTATTTGGGAAGAAATAACATCTAGGATGTGGATTATAATAGATATAAGGTAAATTTTATGGTTTTGTTTGATAAATAAAGCTTAGATTTATGTGAGGAAGTGAGGGAGGAGGTGCGTTCTTATATGATAGGGGAGGGAAATATTGGATATCCCCTATAATATTAAATTAATATAAATTTATTTTTGATTTAAAGTATCAAAAAAGCGAGTTATTTAGTATATAATATGAGTATGAGTCTATATACTATCTACCAATAATTTTTATATAGATTTGGGTTATATTTTTAACCTTATCTTTTGATTTAAATCCGAAATTAATTCTTCTAACTCTTATAGTGGGAACATTTTTTTATTACTTAAGTGTTAATATATTTATAATAAAAATCCAAAAGATCCCCAAATGGATCATTACTGACATAATTATCCTTATTCTAGTTATTTGGCCACTTTTAGATTTTTTTAAATTTATATCATTTAATAAAATATTATTTATTTTAATGTATCATTTGTGTCAATTTTGATACTATTCATTATTATTATTTTTAAAAATATCCTAATAATATGATAAATTGTAAAGAACATTAATATATCAATAAAATTTCTAATTTATCTATAATATTAGTTTATTTCCTTAATTATGTCAATTTTTTGGATTTTAATATTTATAATATCGTTTATTTGATATTTCCAATGATTTAACAATTACTACATAATTATTATGAAGGCCATTAATTAAATTATTCCTTCTATAATAATTAAAAATAAATTTTCATGATGATAAAAAATTTACTATATTTCAAACTACTATTTATAGTCAAATTTATATTATATATAACCTTATATTAAAACAGATATAGTTATTAGAATTTGAGGATGACATCTTTAACTGTTCTTTATATAAAATATAATAAATGTCATAATCTTACAAAAGGGGCTTACAAAGGGTCATAATGTCATCCTAAGGTGGATTTTGGTTTAAAACCACTTATCCAATAATGTTTGGACTATTTTATGGAAATATTATAATATTATAATATTATTTTTACCTTTAATTACCAGATATACCCTTAATTGTGGTAAATAAAAATTTACTAAAGATATTATTCATTTACCCTAAAAAATATTATTATAATTTAGACCCAGTAATTACAAATATTTAAATAATTTTTGAATATTCAAAACAAATAAGTTGTATTAATTAATTTAAAATTAATCCTATTACCGTGGTGAGAAAACGAGTTATTAATGTTTAAAACATGAAAAAGATTGATACATTTTTATATCTAATTTAAAAATAAAATTAATTCCTGTTAACTAAATTTTATTAAATAATAAATATATCATCATGTTATACTTTAAATAAATCAAAATTATAATTTTACACTATAATTTATTTTTATGAAAGAAGTTGATTTCAATTAAAATTTAGTAATTTTTAATGTTCATCAAGACATGAACATATCAGAAAAATAACAAAAAATTAAACCAGAGTAAATTTTGAAATTACACTATCAGAGAATATTTTTTTAGTGAAATATAATTTATAAAATTATGGAAAACTACATTTAAAAGAGGTTATCCCTAAAATTGTGATAAAACTACCTTCATAAAAAATATAACATTTTAATGCGTGAAATTGAATTCATTCTTATCTTATATCTATTAAATATTTTATATTAAAATTAAATATATAAATTTATTAATGTTATTAATAATATTCATTCTGACTAATTTATCATATATTTTATAATAATAACTTATTAATAGATCATAGTGTTTTTGAAATTGGTGTTTTGTTCAACACAAGGTTTTAAATTATTTGTAAAGAAAATGTACCATGAAATAATGGGGTGTTACGTTCTTCCCTCACTAAAAAATTTCATCTTAGAAACTTCCATATTTTCGCATCATAAAATTATTATGGTGTTTCTTCATCATAAATTCTTTAGGTTCCCATGTCCCCTCTTTCATATTATGGTTTCTCTAAAGAACCTTTACCAATCAAGTCATCTAATTCCATAACACTTGTTCTATAGTATGAAGAATCATTATAGGCTCTTCACAATATAACATATAATGTTCTAGTTATATTTAATTATAGGTTTGTAGATGGGTTTTATCTTTCACATATTTTCTTAAAATAATATGTGGAATACATCATGAACTTTGGAGAGACTTGGCAGCATTACTAAACAGTAAGCTAGAGCTCTAATTCACTTAAGAATTTCAAAAGTTCTGATGTACATGGGAATTAATTTTCCTTTCTTACTAAATATTATTACACCATTCCATGGGTATAACTTCAATAATATATGATTCCCACTTGAAATTACAAATCATTCCTTCAGTTTTCAGAGTACTCTTTTCCCTACTTTGATCTGATGGAATATGGGTTTAATGAATCTTCACCATTTATGTTGTTTCCTTGACATGTTCTGGAAATACAAGTTTCCTTTCAGAAACATCATTCCTAAAATTTGGTGTATGACATATACCTTTATACAACTCTTCATACAATGCCATTTTAACACTTGAAGGGAATTTTTTATTATAGTAAATTTTACCGGAGGTAAATACTGATCCCACAAAACTTGAAACTAATGTGAGAAATATATCAATATGTATTCTAATGTTTGAATATCTATCTCTAAATTTCCATGAGTTTGAGGGTGGTAGGTGGTGGTCGAATAAAGATTATCATGTGGGGACTTTTACATAATTTTCATGAATTATGATATAAAACCTAGATCATGATCAGACACAATCAATAGTGGTACACCATTATATCTTACAACATTATTAATATAATTTCATGCTAATGTTTCAAGTGGTAAATATTATATTATATCTAGAAAATGTTTTATTTTGGTAAGGTTATCAATAATAACACATATTAGATAATTCTTTTGAGTATTCTTTGATATCCCCAGGAAAAAGTCAATCGTAATAGAATCCCACTTTCATGTAGGCATATGAAGAGGTTTTGTGACTCTTCTATCATGTTGTCTAATAGAAATATCTTGTAGAAAAAATAAACATATTGATATATAATCACCAAGTTTTAGCTTTATATTATCCAACCAAAAATGTTTCTTCAAATATCTATACATATTGGTGCTCTAGGGTGTATTGAGAAATTCAAGCTACAAGAATAATCCAATAATTCCCTTTTCAACTAGGGTATAAAGAGAACAAAAATCCCCTTCCCAAATTTTAAAATTCCATGTCTATATATGAACTCTATCAATATCCCATAATTTAGATCATTTATTTTCTTTTGAAAATACTCATCATGTGACTAATAATATTTTATCCTTTCCAATAAATATTATTTTGAAACCATTTTCAAAAGTAGGGATGTTCCACCATCCGTTATAATTCCCATACCCATATTTACAATATCCATTTATATAGGATCACTTTCAATTCTAATTTAGTTTAGAACTCCGTCATCCTTCCATATCAATGAATCATCTAACTAATTTTACTTCCCTAGGTGGTGTTATATGGATAAATCATAATCCTTGAGTATCTCAATGCATCTTATTTTCCTCATATTGATTTCTTTATATGAGAAAATATATTTCAAACTCTTATGATCCTTATATATCTCACATATTATTCCATATAGATATATTCTCACAATCTTCAAATCAATGATTACCACTACTAACTGAAGATAAAATCTTTGATTGTTTTGTTCCTAGGGTTTTAACTTCATTGATGCATATGTAATAACTCATTCATTTTTAAAATGAAACAACCATTCCCCTTCATTCATGCATCACACTAAATAAAAAGTCCATAATTTCTAGATAGAAAATTCATGATAGGAGCATTGACTAATCTTATCTTAAATTCTTCAAAACATTCTTCACATTCTTTTGTCTATATAAAATTTACCTCTTTTCTAGTGTGCTCGATTAACGGGATATCCAATCAGGTAATATTATTAATGAAACAATGATAGTAACTAGATAAATAAATAAAACTATATACCTCAATTATACTCAATGGTGCAGGCCATTTCTGGATTGTCTTTATCTTTTCAGGATCATTAGAGATTCCATTATTGGAGAAAATTTGTCCAAGAAAAGAAATTTCCCAATGCCTGAATTCACACATTCTAAATTAACCATATAACTTTTCCCTTTTGAGTGTTTCAAGGATGATTTGAAAATGATTAATATGGTCTTCATAACATTCAGAATACAATATAAAATATTCAATTAATAACAAAAAAATGATCAATATATTATTTGAATACTCTATTCATTAGACCCATAAAACCTGAGGGTGCATACGTTAATCCAAATGGATTTAGTGTAAATTCTTTATGTCCATACCCTATCTAAAATGCTGTCTTTGGAATGTCTTCCTTCTTCACTCAAAATAGATGATATCCATAATGAGGGTTAATCATTGAATAAAATTGATCTCCATGAAGATGATCAAAAATGTAATCAATTTCATGAATATTATACTTGTTCATTATTTTAATATCATTGATTTCTTTATAATCAATAAACAACCTATGGATCCATTATTTTTCTTAACAAAGGGATCATGGGCTCCCCATGGACAAAAACTAGAGTTAATAAATCAATTTTTAACCAAATCTTCCTTTTTATCATGAAATCAAGTAATTACACTTTAGAAATTATATATAGAGTATTTTATATCTATCTTGAATTGAGTATTAAATCAATAAAATACTCGATTTGAAGATATTAGTGGTGTCCCATTATTTCCTCATGAAATACCTTAATGTATTCCATTACAATGGGTATATCCTCAATTTTGTTATTATATTATTCTTACCTGGTTTTTACCTTTATCCCAAATAATTTCATTCATTAAAGATACTATGGGTGGATCTTCATAAGAATCCGATGATGAATTTTGTTTTTTAATGATAAGGGATTTTTCTTATTGCCACAAATCATTATTTCTTTATTCTTGAAATAAATTTATGCATCATATTTTGAAATAAAATCCATACCAAAGATTATATAAAATTAATTCACAGGAATAATGAAACAGTTAGAAAATAATGATTGATTATGTTCTCTAAGTAGGATTTCTAGACATATCTTTATTGCAATGAGACATCCCTTAGGAGTATTTACTAACAACTACGTTGTTAAATCAAAAGGGAAATGTATACATCTAATGGAAAACTAGGATTATATAATAAAATGTGGTGATCCAAAATCAAATAAAGCATTGGATAAGTTTGATGAGACAATTTATGTATCTACCACCACATAATTAGGAAATTCAACCTCAGTAGTTGAGATCACAGAAGCATGGAATTTCACACTTAGTATTTTCCGGGGGAAGTTTCATTGATGATTAGGAAATTAATTTTCATAATGTCCCATTTAATTAAAATTCTAGTATTGAACATCAGTATCTTCTTTCTTTCCCTTTCAATCATGGGCTTGGTGCACTTTTTATCGAAATTTCTAGAAAACCACATTCCCTTCCAGTATGTACTAGGTTTTTTTTCCCACAATTATTTTAGGATAGAATGTCAAGTCATCCCTTATTCCCCTTTTCCTGTATTTTCTTGGATTTTCTGTTTATTATTTTAAATATTATATGGAATTATTTTGAGATCAGGCGTGAAGACGGCACATCATTTTGAGGTCCAGTGATCCCGGAATGGTGGTTTGAATTTTTTTTAAGTTAAGTGAGTCGGCGCTTGTGCGCGGTTGTGGAAGCTTCCAAATGGATGCCCAGATTAAAAATCTAAGTGCACTATTGTGTCTGGGATGACGAATTTACAAAATAACGGTTCTAACATCGACCAATGTAGGTTGGATGTGAAGTTTAATTTTGGGTTCTTTAAAAAAGGAAGCACTTTAGAAGGAATAAAATAAATTAGTGATTTATTTTATTATTCTAAAACGTTTCCTTTTTTTGAGCAGTGGACTAATCCTCCCCTATAAATTAATTCTTATGGAAAATTCGCAGGGTTAGTCTCATAACCCTGTGAGTTGAGTGAGAGAGAGAGATTTTTCTTGGGGCTTGGGCGGAGGAGGACGTGTTGGCAGACGACGACGACGTGAGCAATGGACACCCCTCAGATTTTGACAAATCCCTTTGGAAAATGCGTCACGACGATCGCTCTTCAACCGGTTTGAGGTAAGGGTTTGTTATTTCAATTTCTTTTCCCCATTTTTGAGTTTAAACGACGAATGCAGATCAACCACAAACATTTTGATCTGCGGTTTCGCACGTTCTTGCAGGAGGGTTTTCATTGGGGTGATTTTGGGGAAATAATCCATGCTTTTCTATTGATCTATTCTCCGTTTAAACCTATTAATGGGAGTGGATCAACGCCGTGGAGAATGACGGAGGAGGTTTGTTCCTCGATTTGTTTATTGGATTTCCTCCCCCATTCTTTTCTCGAGTGTTCTTTGGGTTCTTCATGGGGCGACGAACAACAAATTATTGCGCATTAGTTCCGTGATGCAACACTCCCAAATAGAAGGTTCGACACCACAACGACCTTTTGGAGGGGCACCGACCATGGCGGACCACGAATCGAACCAGATCGAAAAGGGGCGTTCTTCGAGCGTTCTTCGTGCGGGAAGATCAAAACATGTTTTCAGAGCCGATCAGAGGCCCGAAAACACCGGAAGCGGCTTTGTGGTGTCAGGGCAACAAAAACCTGAAGGTTTCATGGTGATCAGACAACCATAATGATGATAGGAGCACCACAGGAGGCGCTCCAGTGAAGAGTTTCATTCTGGAAATTTCCAGAACACACGACGTGTACTTCCGAAGAACACGCCGTGTAGTACTAGCATCGGATAGGGTTTTGGGGGTCAGAGAGGTGTCACACGGTGTGTGAAGTTGGTCACAGGGCATGTTGAACTTTCCCCAAATCTCGGCATGTATTTGGGAAATAAACGGACACAGGATGATCTACACGGCTTCATGCGGCACGGCGTGTAAAACTTGGCAGAGGCGACAACGTGAAGCTCGACGTGTATCCATGGGATACAAGGACATGGGTTAAAGTACACGGGTTGATAGACGTGTACAAAAACACGTCCAGTGACTTGGGGCCAACCCCAGTCACTCGTACACGGCGTGTACATCATACTACACGCTGTGTACTATGTTTCTCTACACGACCAGCTCTACAACACTGGCCGTTGTAAACGGGCAGTACCTAGGGTCAGACAACACAGCGTGTATATTTTCTACACGCCATGTATTTTTTGGAAAAAAGAATGGTCCTCTTATCCACTTTATCCTGGACATCTTTCGTTTGGGTTAGTGCCTCTTCTTCTCGTTTCCATGAAGGTCATGCATCGTTTCCTTCTACTGGAGTATGATCCCTTCAGTAGGACTTTCTGTGATAGGGTTGGCATCCCTTTGAGAGGCCCGAAGTGAGATCCTCTATCCATTCCTATCCCTATATAGATTCAGGAATCGACGTGACCAACTCTACCGGGTGTTGATCCTATACCTAGCTGGTGTATCACCTAACTGGTGAATCTCGATGAGTCATGGTATCCGCCATGGCCCTGGAAATGATCCTCATCTATGTATCGTGATCTTTCCCACTCAAGAGTGTGGCTCCCATAATGAGTGACTTCTATCTACCATAACCTTCCCACTGAGGAGTGTGTCTCCCGTAATGAGTGCATCTACCTCTCATGACGGTTCTCGACGAACAACACTTCTCGGACGGACGTCATCCGAGCTATAAGACTCATGGAGTGTGTTCTCCCAGAACGAGTGCATCACAGAATCTTCAAAAAGAATCCCTAACAGGGTATGCGGTTGTGTGACTTGTCTCTAGACCATGGGTCTGGGTTTGGAGTATATCTGGTTTGTTCTATATGTTCTGTAGACATATACTGTGCATAGCTGACTGTACCTTTACTTTGTTTACTACTTTGTGTTTTTTGGGGTCCTCTACTGAGTACTGTTATACTCACCCCTACACGGGCTTTGCCCGCATGTCTGGTGTCTTGTGCAGACGAGCAACCTTTTGACATAGTCCAGGGCGGACCAGGACATGACCAAGATTTCTGAGTTCCCTACAGGCTGAGGTGTTCCTACGGTTACAAGCAGCAGTCCCAGTAACTTTTGTGTTTATAGGTTGGACTTTGTAGTTTTCATACTCTTTTTTGTTTGTTTTTGGTCGGCTTGTATTCTGGTCCAGTTTACTTTTTTTTACTCTACCTTTCGTCGTACTCTGTTGGTTGGGGTTTAGTTGTATACATGTATTTTGTTCCTTAGTGTTTTAAATTTCATCATTTGTGCTCTTGGATATTTGTGTGTGTGTCCATGTACTTAGGCAATGCCTCCCATGTTAGTGATGTGCCTAGTCGGTGCTAGTCACCAGCCGCTGGCCTATTGGAGGCGGGGTTGGGGAGTCACGGCGCGGGCCCCACTGGGACGGGTCGTGACAGAGTGGTATCAGAGGTGGAAGGTTCTACCTTGGGACCAAGAGTCTGTGAGTTTGGTTTGGGGAAACCGTGTTATGTGTTTAGAGTTTGGCATTCAGGCCAGAGACTCCAGTGTTGGTGCGGCGGCTGACGTATCCATACACCAGGGCTTTGATAACCTGCTTTTTGACTCAGTACAGGAAAACACTGGTTGTGGAGAAATAAAAAGGTACATGCATCATATAGGAATGGTTTGTGGTTTCCATGTCCTTTGTGTCAGCTATCCAAATATACTCTTTCACCATGGTACGTCTTGTTTCCTTATAGGATGCCTCCGCGACACATACCCACTAGGATTCAATAGAAAAATCATGAGGATGACCCCCTCAGTGATGAGGATTCGATACAAGGACCAGTTCCCCAGGCATTGCCACCGGGTTGTGCACCTACTATGCCACCACCAGTGGAGAAGCCAGTGGTACCTACAGTACCGACCGGCGAGGAACGCAGGCTTAGAATGCTCTATGAGCTCTAGAGAGAGTGACCCCTTAGGTTCTGAGGCAAGCCCGACCCTCAGGTGGCTGAGGAATAGCTTGAGGCGGTGACCAGAGTTTTTCGTCTAGTGAGGACACCAGCAGACCAGATGGTGATTCTAGGAGTGAACCTTCTTTAGGGTTCTGTAGGACGATGGTGGAGTATGACCACACAGAATCATGATGAGGAGACCCTTTTGTGGATGAAGTTTGAGAGACTCCTCATGGAGGAGTTATCTCCGGTAACTCTAAGAGTTGTACGCATCCAGGAGTTTCTCCTGCTCCAGCAAGGCAATATGACAGTAACTGACTATTCATCAAGGTTCACCAACCTCGCCAGGTACTCGATTGACATGGTCAGGGATCAGTACATCAAAGCTCAGACCTTCGAGCGAGGTTTACGAAGAGACATCCAAGATAGTGTCATGACTCTATGCATATCGACTTATGCTAGAGTGCTCGAGCGAGCTTTGGTGGTCGAGAGCTTCTTGGCGGAGCAGAGACAGCCACCGGGAGTCAGCAGCAGGCAGAAAGGTGCGGAGACATCGTCGGAAGGGATCCAACGTCAGTCGCAGGGATCAAGACGTGAGAGACATCGGAGGAGGACACAGGATAGGGGATCGACGGTTCAGGGCTCTCAGGCTGGATCCATTCAGCCAAGGGAGAAGCGATGCAACACATGCGACGGTAGGGGACATCTCATTAGGGATTGCCGGACCCGTTGAGCTGCTGACAGGGAAGTGGTGGATGGACCACCGAGGCAGAGGTAGAGAATAGTGCAAGCAGACCCAACAGACGACATACATGGAAGAGGAGAAGGGAGAGCTGCGGGAGGTGGAAGATGCTTCGACTTACTTCCACCACCACCCCTAGGAGGTCCGCACCAGGCTTAGGGAGTTGGGGGACAGGGACGGGGACACCTGCATGCGGTCAAGGCGTATGACTTAGGGGCTCAGGGATGATTCAAGGTACGATCTCTGACTTCTCTACCTTAGCTGGAATGCTCATAGACACATGTTCCAGTCATTCCCTTATAGCCACATGTCTTGTACAAAACCTCAAGATTCTGGTAGAAATGTTGACTCGATCCTTACTCTTGGAGACACTTACGAGAGGAGACTCGATGATCATGCACCTTTGCAGACAGTGTGATATTACTCTTAGAGGTGAGAGTTTCGGTTGGAACCTCATGGTGGTAGTGTCGAGGACTTACAACGTTTTTCTCGGTATGGATTGGTTATCTTCGGTCCATGCCTAGATTGACTGTTTTAGGCAAAGAGTGCGGTGTGTCCGACGTGATGGAACAAGGTTTTCCTTTGTCCGAGAAAAGGAAACCCATGCAACACAAAATGGGATCACGCATGGGAGGGTGTAGCCGATCACTCATGAGTTGGCTAGCCTTACCCTCGAAGAAGTAGATGTTGTGAGCTCTCAGTTCCCTGTGGTGGTGGCGGAGTTTGATGACGTCTTTCCCGAAGATGTTCCAGGATTACCTCCACGCCGAGAAAATGACTTCTGCATCGACTTACACCCCGGGACGACACCGATTTCCTCATCGGCATATCAGATGGCTCCCGCAGAGCTTTGCAAGATGAGTGTGAAGTTGGAGGATTTGCAGAGCAAGGGTTTCGTGAGACCCAGTGTTTCACCCTGAGCGGCCCCAGTCTTGTTTGCCAAGAAGGCAAACAGAAGTCTAAGGTTGTGCGTGGATTACCGACGCCTGAACTATTTGACGGTGAAGAACAAGTATCCACTTCTGAGAATCGATGAACTCTTCGATCAGCTAATATGGGCACAATGGTTCTCGAAGGTTGGCCTTCAGTCAGGCTATCACCAGCTATGAGTGCCGGACGATGATATGCCAAGGACAACTTTCAGATACTGCTATGGTCCCTATGAGTACTTGGTGATGCCTTTTGGCGTGACGAACTCCCCCACAGTGTTCATGGGGATGATGAACCAGATCTTCCAGCCATATATGGACCAGTTCGTGGTGGTCTTCATCGACGAAATCCTCATGTACTCAGTGTCAGAGGAGGAGCACGCGAGACACCTGTGGACGGTTCTGGACATACTCCGGGAGCACCAGCATTATGGGACTCTCTTGAAGTGATAATTATGGATTCAAGAGGTCTACTTTTTGGGACATTTCATCTCATCTGATGGAGCAGTTGCGGACCCAGCCAAGGTGGAGGCTGTGTTAGCATGGGAGCCACCTCAGAGCGTGACGGAGGTGCGGAACTTCCTTAGGTTGGCAGGATATTACAAGAGATTCATTCCTGATTTCTCCCGGATATCAACACCGATGATGACCTTGACCAGGAAGGGGAAACCCTTCGTGTGGATAGGGAAGTGCCAGCAGGATTTTGAGCAGTTGAGGTAGAGTCTGATGAGAACCCCAGTCTTGATATTTCCAGAGGAGGGCATCGAGTACGTGGTTTTCTGGGACGCATCAGGGGCCGGGCTCGGCTGTTTCCTGATGCAGTGGCATGCAGTGATTGCTTATGGTTTGCACCAGCTTAGGCCACATGAGCAGAAATATGCGACCCATGATCTCGAGTTGGATGCGGTAGTATTCGCATTAAAGATGTGGCGACACTACCTCATGGGTGAGTGGTTTATTATCTACTTTGACCCCAAGAGCCTCAAGTACATCTTCTCACCGAAGGATCTAAATATGAGGTAGAGGAGTTAGCTAGAGTTCCTCCAAGACTATGATTTCGAGACCATCTATACTCTAAGAAAGGGAAACAAGGTGGAAGATTACCTTTGTAGGAATTCGAGCTCACAGCTGTTGAGTGAGGTGACATAGTAGTTAGTCGCGTTACAGTTATCCTTTGTGGATGGAGAGGATAAAGCTTACCTACAGTCGATGGTTGTCACCCCACCACTCTTACAGCGAGTTAGGGAGGCACAACTTGGGGATGTCGACTGTGTCGATTTACGTGCTCAGTTATCCACATGACATGCTCTTGATGGATATTTACAAGGTGGGGAGCACATACATCTTTTCAGAGGACGCACTTTTGTACCAGTGGCATTCCCGGAGGAGGTCCTGAGGATGTTTCATACATCCCCTTTGGCGGTACATCTCGGAGTGGAAAAGATGTACTAGGATCTCTGAAGACTATTCTGGTGATCAGGAATGAAGAAGGTAGTAGCATGGTTTGTTTCTCGATGCCTCACATGCCAGCAGGTGAAGGCTGAGCACAAGGTTAAAGCATGGTTAGCTCACCCATGGAAGTTCCAGAGTGGAAGTGGGATGGAATATCAATGGACATAATGATAGGATTACCACAGACGTCCAAGGGGCATGATTCCATCTGGGTGATTGTTGACCGACTCACCAAGTCGGCGCACTTCCTAGCAATTAGGGAGAAGAGTTCAGTAGAGAGCTTGGGGCGACTCTATGTACAGGAGATAGTTCTAATTCATGGAGTCCCCTCGACTATAGTCTTGGACTGAGATGCCCACTTCACATCCCGGTTGTGGAAGGGATTGCAGAAGGCTTTTGGGACTCAGCTATGCTTGAGCACAACGTTTCATCCCTAGACTGATGGTCAGATAGAGAGGACTATTCAGGTTCTAGAGGATATGTTGCAAGATTTTATATTGGACTTTGGTCATAGTTGGGAGGACCACCTACTACTAGTGGAGTTTGCGTACAAAAACAGCTACCACTCTACCATTGGTATGGCACCGTTCGATGCCTTGTATGGGAGACCCTGCCGGTCACCGCTTTGCTAGACCGACCCCAGGGAGTCAGCACTCATGTGTCCAGAGTTAGTGCGAGCCACCATAGAAAAGGTTCAGATCATCCGAGAGCGGATGAAGACTACAAAGAGCCAGCAGAAGTCTTATGCTGACAAATGACGGAGACCTCTAGAGTTTGAAAAGGGAGACCACATCTTCCTTCGGGTCTCACCTCGACGAGGGTTGTGGAGATTTGGCCAGGGCGGCAAGCTATCTCCGAGGTTTATCAGACCTTTCCAAATTCTGTGCAGATTTGGCGAGGTGTCATACCACCTAGCTCTACCGCCTCAGCTGCATCGGGTACATGATGTCTTCCATGTGTTGCAGCTGAGGAGGTACATGCCCGACCCATCGCACTTCATCGACTGGGGTGAGATGGACATCGAGGATGGAGTGACCTTTACTGAGTACCCGGCGGAGATCGAGGATCGGTAGGAGAGGATCCTTCAAGGGCGATTTATTCCCTTGGTGCACGTTCGGTGGTAGCACGAGAATCTTCAGGAGAGCACATGGGAGCGGGAGGCCCAGATTTGTGCCCAGTACCCACATCTTTTTGAGTATCCCTTGTTTTGGATTTTTGGGGACGTAAATCCCCAAGGTGGGGAGAATGTAATGTCTCAAATTTTCCATTTATTATTTTAAATATTATATGGAATTATTTTGAGATCGGGCGTGAAGATGACACATCATTCCGAGGCCCAGTGATCCCAGAATGGTGGTTCGAATTTTTTTAAGTTAAGTGAGTCGGTGCTTGTGCGCGGTTGTGGTATCATCCAAACAGATGGCCGGATTAAAAATCTGAGCACATCGTTGCGTCCAAGATGATGAATTTACCAAAGAACGGTTCTAACCTCAACCGGCATAGGTCGGATGTGAAGTTTAATTTTGGGCGTTTTAAAAAGGGAAGCACTTTAGAAGGAATAAAATAAATTAGTGATTTATTTTATTATTTTAAAACATTTCCTTTTTTTTGAGCAGCGACCTTAACCTCCCCTATAAATGCATGATTATGGAAAATTCACAGGGTTAGCCTCATAAACCTGTGAGTTGAGTGAGAGAGAGAGATTTCTCTTAGGTCTTGGGCGGAGGAGGACGCGTTGGCGGATGATGACGACGTGAGCAATCGACGCCCCTTAGATTTTGACGAATCCATTCGGCGGATGCGTCGCGGCAGTCGCTCTTCAACCGGTTTGAGGTAGGGGTTTGTTATTTCAATTTCTTTTCCCCATTTTTGAGTTTAAATGATGAACGTGGATCAACCAAAAACAAGTTGATCCACAGATTCACACGTTCTTGCAGGAGGGTTTTCTTTGGGGTGATTGTGGGGAAATAATCCATGATTTTATATTGATCTCTACTTTGTTTAAACCTATTAATAGGAGTGGATTAACACCAAGACGAACGACGACGGAGGTTCATTCCTCAATTTTTTTATTGGATTTCATCCGCTATTCTTTTCTTGTGCGTTCTTTGCTTTATTCATGGGGAAATGAATAATGGATCGTTGCGCATCCGTTCTGCAATGCAACGATCCCAAATCGAAGGTTCAACACCGCAATGACCTTGTGGAGGGGAGATGACGATGGCGGACGACGAATCAGACCAGATTAGAAAGGGGCGTTCTTCAAGCGTTCTTCGTGCAGGAAGATCAAAACACGTTTTCAGTGCCGATCAGAGTCCCAAAAACAGCGGAAGCAGCTTCATGGTGTCAGGGAGACCAAAACCTGAAGGTTTTGTGGCGATCAGATAGCCAGAATGACGATTGGAGCAGCACGGGAGGCGTGCTGGCGAAGAGCTTCGATCTGGAAATTTCCAGGACACACGACGTGCACTTCAGAAGAACACGCCGTGTAGTATTGGCAGCGGCTAGGGTTTCGGGGGTCAGAGAGGTGTCACATGGCGTGCGACCTTGGTCACACTGCGTGTTGAACTTTCCCCGATGCTCGGCGTGTATTTGGGAAATACACGGACACATGATGATCTACACGGCTTCAGGCGGCATGACGTGTACAGCTTGGCAGAGGCAGCAACGTGAAGCTCGGCATGTATGCAGGGGATACACAGACACGGGTCAAAGTACACGGGTTGATAGCCGTGTAGGACCACATGACCAGTGACACAGAGCCAACCTTAGTCACTCGGACACGGAGTGTACATCATATTACACACTGTGTACTATGTTTTTCTACACGACCAGCTCTATGACATGGGCCATTGTAAACGGGCAGTACCCAGGGTCAGACAACACTGCGTGTATATTTTCTACACGCCGTGTAATTTTTGGAAAACAACATGGTCCTCTTATCCACCACATCCTGTAAATATTTCGTTTGGGTTAGTGCCCCTTCTTCTCGTTTCCCTGAAGGTTAGGCATCGTTTCCTTCTACAGGAGTATGATACCTTCAGTCAGACTTTCTGTGATAGGGTCGACATCCCTCTGAGAGGCCCAAAGTGAGATCCTCTATCCATTCCTGACCCTAGGTAGAGTCAGGAATCGACATGACCAACTCTACTAGGTGTTGATCCTCTACTTAGCAGGTTTATCACCTAACTGGTGAATATGGATGAGTCGCAGTATCCGCCATGGCCCTGGCAGTGATCCTCATCTTTGTATCGTGATCTTTCCCACTCAGGAGTGTGTCTCCCGTTATGAGTGCCTTCTATCTACCTTAACCTTCCCACTCAAGAGTGTGTCTCCCGTAATGAGTGCAACTACCTCTCGTGATAGTTCTCGACAAACATCACTTCTCAGACGGACGTCATCAGAGCTATAAGACTCGTGGAGTGTGTTCTCCCAGAACGAGTGCATCACAAAATCTTCAAACAGAATCCCTAAAGGGGTATGTGGTTGTGTGACTTGTCTCTAGACCACGAGTCTGGGTTTGGAGTATATCTGGTTTGTTTTATATTTTCTGTTGACATATACTATGCATAACTGACTGTACCTTTACTTTGTTTAATTCTTTGTGGTTTTCGGGGTCCTCTACTTCGTATTGTTATACTCACCCCTGCACGGGCTTTGCCCACACTTGTGGTGTCTTGTGCGGACGAGAAGCCTTTTGACAGATTCTAGGGAGGAACAGGACAGGAACGAGGTTTATGAGTTCCCTATAGGCAGAGGTGTTCCTCTGGTTACGTGCGGTAGTCCTAGTACCTTTTGTTCTTACAGGTTGGAATTTTCAGTTTTCAGACTCTTGTTTGTTTGTTTTTGGTGGGCTTGTATTCTGTCCCAGTTTACTTTTTTGTACTCTACCTTTCATCATACTCTATTGGTTTGGGTTTAGTTTTATGCATTCATTTTGTTCCTTAGTGTTTTACATTTAAGCATTTGAGGGCTTGGAGATGTGTGCATGTGTACAGGTACATAGACAGTGCCTCCCATGTTAGTGATATGCCTACTCGGTGCTAGTCACCACCCCCTGGCCTATTGGAGGAAGGCTTGGGGAGTCATGGAACGAGCCCCAAAAGTATGAGTCGTGACATTTCATTGATTAATTTGTTAGTGTTTTTAGAATCCCTCTTCTTCTATTACTTTCATTTTAATTCAAATAAATAGAGAAGTAATTTTATGTCTTGATAGCACATGATACTATACCTTTGTCTGTTGGTAAAGATTGAAAGAGAAGATCCCTATGAGGGAATGATTTTAACCCATCAAAAAAGTGATCAATCATAATATTTTTATTGTTTATGTAATCCATATCATTCATTTCTTACTATGCAACGTTATCTCTAAACGTTGAAACAATATTTTCCTCTTTTTTTAGACTCAGATATTGCCTCTCCATATAAAATCGATGTTCCTGAGGAATGTACTTTTCTAAGAAAAGTTCAATAAATTCCCTCCATTCCATTTTTTATATTTCATCAACCTCCTTCATATTTTTAATAATTTAGCAACATTTATTTACATATCTTGAGTGATGATAAAGTTCTATGAAAATTTTCTCCCCATCCTTACTTCCCAAAGTAAGAAATATCTTCTCTATGGAACTTATCCATTTATCAACAAAAAATGAATTTGTAGTCCCATTAAATAGTTTATTTTTTTTCTCATAATGTGATCAAACATTTTTCCTCCTTATTGTGGATATTGGTACTCCATATAGGTAAGTTCATTATTCATAACTTGAGTCAGATGTCTCATTATAGTTATAAGTTGTTCGTCAATAATTGTAAACCAAGCTCAAACATTATTATCTTTAATAGGATATAAATCCCTCATGGGTTAAATTGTGTTGATATAGTTTCTATTCCTTCTACAGTGTCATTTCTAAACAATGACATACACAATTTTAGATTATAATTCAAAATTCATTATTTCAAAATAATAAACATATATTCAAAATTTTCCACATATCGTATATTACAATCCTAAACATTATTTTTTTGGGGACATATAAACTTTTAAGTCATTTATAATTATTTATATATAATATGTGATTAATCCTAAGATTATCCCTTGGAGTCTCAAAATAGTTGTGTAGAGACCCAATATTGACATACATGGACATTACATTACTTTTCCGGAATACCTAATACATAACAAAAAAATATACCAAAGGACCCTAATAGTTTATTGTATTTGGAAACTCAGAATATAATCTTCTAATCTTGGTGAATGATCTTCAACATCTCCCATAAAGATCTTCCTTTTTTTCTTACCTAAAACCCTTATTTATACCCTAGGGAAAAGAAAACATATAAAGGGTGAGCTCAAATGCTCAGTAAGGGTAAGCCTGGTGAAAATAAAACAAACCATATACCTTTGAACTTCAAAACATGAACATAAAGTTTACACATAAAAATTTTGAGTTGTGAAATAAATCTTGGTAGTACGTAAGGAATAGGTCATAAAAGAACATCAATCTTGATAAAATAGCATGGGAATAAAAAATTTAATTGTGGAAAACCTTTAATAACTTGATATGATTTCCATAGTATCCAAGGCATTGCTGCCAAGACCATCTTAGTGGACAAAGTCCCTTTTTGAATCGAGTTCACTCCACATTATAATCAGGTATCACTGAACCAGATTAACTTACCGTTCCAGCCATGTATATCTCATTAGATATAAATCTTACCCAATGAATTGGAGGGAGATATAGGTACCACCCATATCATAATGAAATCATTATTACTTGTACCACAACATAAACATAAATCATTCATCATAACCCAAAGAAAAAAATGGGTTTCATAAACATCATCCCATCATAACATAATCCATATAAAACAAATGGATATCATTTCATCATAAGAAAAGTGAAACCATGTAAATCATAGAGATATTATACTTGAAACATATAGATATGAAATAATTCCATCTTATATGGAAAATCGTTTTGATAAAACACTTGAAAACAATTGTTGATGAAAATATCCTTTCTTCTTAAAAATCATTTTCTTTTCACAAAATGCAATGAAATTTTAAAAGAAAAGAATTTTATTGAAAATAACCATGAAATCTTGTATATTAAACTTCATGAAAATAAGGTGTTATGAAACCGTAAAAATCCATGTATGCCATATAAGTTAAAAAAACATTCTCCTCGTACTTTTAACCAAAAAGTGAAAAAGTACCACATATGGTAATCAAAAGAAAGATTCATTCCATAACACAAAGTAAAAGTAAAATAGGGGTAAAAATGAATTTAAATATACATGTATAAATATTAAACACTTAATGTAAAACATTTTTATGGACATGGATGAAAAATATAACCCCCATAAATACTTACGTATAGGCAATCTCGAAAAAATGAGATTTGCAAAATTATCCCTTACCTTAGGTACGATATGATTCGTACGTATCCGAACCTCCTGTATGATGATTTAAATAATGTCATTGAATTTTTACAGAATCAAATTCATTGTTATTATATCATATATTGTTCATTTATGACTTTATATTACCCTTATTTTTGTAAATTCCAGGTTAATGAAGTGTTTTGAGTGAAATAATTTTATTTATCGTATGTGTTTGGAATTGTTGTTCTTGATATTATTATTACTTATATCAGGTTTTAATTAATTATAGAATGTAAATAATTATTTATATATCATATAAATTCAGTATATATATATAATATAGATAAATGAAATGAAATACACCATTCATGGAGACGGTAGGCCATACATACGCATGAACGCTGTTTTCCTTTCCTTATTGACTTGAATGGAAGTAAGTAGATTAAATATATATGTATATATATAAATAAATCCTGTATCTTTATCATGTCATATATTTCTTTATTATTCATTATATATACTTTAAAATCATTCTTGAATGGTTAACATAGAAAATGAATCTCATCGCGTCGTGGAGACGATAATCCGTACGTACGCAGGAGTGATGATATCATTCCCATAATTATTGAATTGACTTGGAGTGGATGATATAATATCTCAGAATCAGTATGATGTTATAATAATTATACATAGTTATTATTTACACCATTATACCCATCCAAGTAAGGTGGTGGTGGAAAAACAGATTACACCACGGCTTGGAGACGTTATTCAGTACGCACGCACACACGATGATTTCATTTTCCATAGGATGGATAGAAGGTGAAATGGGGTTGTTTGATATTTATAATAACATATAAATATTTTATTTATACTGATGTTATTACTTTATAATTAAACAAATAAAGAAGAATAAGTTGAAGAAGAAAGAAAACTTGAAAGAATCGATAGAAGAGATTACCTCTTCTTTGACACGCCTCCTTTATACTACCTCTTAAGGCACTAGAGTTGTTCTTTTGAGGAGACTAGAACCTATATAATGTTAATAGGGATGTTTAGAAGGGAAATGTTTAGGTGTTTTCCGAGCTTGAAATCTCAAAATTGTGTAAAGAGAAGAGGGAGGAGGTTCCCTTTTATAAGGGAGGAGAGGGGCACCTTAGAAAAAAATTAAAATATTATTTTACAATAAAGTCATATTCGGTTTATAATAGCTCCAAATTGATTTATTCCTAAGATAAAGTGGGGATGGGTCGAAACCCTATCAACTAATAGGTTTTAGACAAGTTTAGGTTACTATATTAACCTTATCATTTAGATTTAACTCTAAGTTAAATAATTTAACTTTTACCGTGTCTTGTTGTTTTCTTACACTATATGTTTAATAAAATTACTATAACAATAAAAACGATCCCCAAGTGGTGAATTATTAATATATATAAACTTATCATTTTCATTTTTCCGAACCTTAGATTTTTAGGAATAGAATAACAATTAATAAAATAATATTTGTTTTAAAAACTATTTTATGTAAATTTTGACACTATTTGGTAATTAATTTTTTTGAAAATCATAATATCATGATTAGTTCGAAAAACATTAATTAAATCAATACTAACATGTCATATTAAACTATAAAATCATTGTAATTCATAAAAAGTCTCAAATTACATTTATTTGGGTATTTATAACATCAATTACGTTAATATTTCATTAATAAGGTAATTTCGACATCATCATTGTGTCTTAAATAAATTGAATTATTTAATGTCTAAAAATTACAAATATAATACAATTATTTAGGAAATATTTTTATCTTTCTAATGAATATTTATTGTCTAATTTATCTTATGTATAACCCTATATTAAAAATGTTTTAGTTATTAAACATTGATTTTAACTCTTTTAACTCTTCTTTAAATAAAATAATAATAAGTGTCCTAATCTAATCCAAGTGGACCTAAAGGGTAATATTTTATTCCTAAGGTTTTTATGGTCGAATTAAACTTATCCAATAGAATTAGGACATGTTTTAGGGTAATAATAATATCATTTTTACGCTTAATTACCCCATTTACTTTTAACCGTGGAAAATAAAAGTAAAAAGTTACTATTCACCAAAAATTATTTTTTCCTTATTGAACCACATATTACTCTTTGATATTAACCGTGTCTCTTCGATTTTCAAAATTCAACTCACAGAAGAAGTAAAATTAAGTTTTATGTGCAATTGCAAATGCTCTGAGGAGGTGGGAAAAAGATAGTGAAAAGTTCAATAAAATTTTTATATATCTAAAATTATTATAAAATGATTCCAACGAATTATATTGAACTTATATAAGTATTATGTTTCTAATTTGACCTAAAATAAATTTAAATAAAATAAATGATTATTTAAATAAAATGTTTGTTTTATCCAATAACTCGGTGTTTTCACTATTCATCAAAAATTGAAAGTTTTCAGAAAAATACCAAAATTTCACCCTAGGATAATTTCGATATTCAGAATCCAAAAATGAAGTCCATTTTTAATGATAAAATTTATAAAATTTCAAAAATTGGGTATTACTATTCACAACGGCTAGTTTATATTATATTGTAATAACATATCATTGTTTAGTGAAGCTCGGTATTGCGTACAACGCAAGATATCAAGGAAGGTTGATCTTGTGTGTAAGGCAAGCCAAGAATAGTGTTGCATATACTACCAGCTAAAAAGGTGTTTCATATAGCACAAGATAATCTTGGTGTAGCTTACAACAAAATACATCACAGAAATTAAAAAGTACAATTCTCATAAAATCTCAGGGTGTTACAAGGTGCACAGTGTGACGTGTTGTCTTGTACCAGATTACCCATAATATAGTGTGGGACACCTTGTTAGAGTTTTCACCCCAAGGTACTTTCTTCGAAGAACCAAATCCATTTATATAATCCATATAGGTATTTATTTCATAGAATACACACCTAATATCTACCTTTACAAATCTATGTGATGTTATTCTGTTATGATCCTCAAATTCTATCTTAAAGTTATTTACATTAATCCATGTTTTTGAAATCTAGAATTTATGGTTTATACTGAAATTTATCTGGTACTAACTACAGTGACCCTGGCCTAGTATCTTAGAGGTGGTTCCTTTGGTTATTAAATAGGTATAAATACAACACTAAAATCTTGTAGGATTGATTAGTTTACCTGTTTTAGAAAATAGATTACATACATGATCCCTACATTACAATTGAAACTGCAAAATACAACATATATAATAATTTGAACATCATGATTCTACTAGATTAAACCTACATATTATTAATAATATATATCTTTTCATCCTAGTAAAAATGAAACATAAGAAAGGGGTGATCTTAGATGCTCAATAAGAGTAAATAATAGAGAAAAATATATTATAAATAAGAATAAACGTTTAATGAAATGTGTATAACAGAAACACAAGGCTTTTAAACATAATATTGATCACAATATAGAAATAACAAATCAAATAATTCCATATAAACATTGTCTTGGATATTATACTAGTCGAATAATAACATGTAATATCAATAACTAATTTCATAATGAGGGAATTCATAATTCAAGACATCATAAACATAACATCAAGGATTCAACCAAGACACTAATCATAAATGGGTAAAAACCCATCTATTTTTTCTAATGAGACCATCCAATGCATCACGGGGATATAATATTCTCCACCCATAACATAATATGTCCATTTTATTCTTCATATGTAAAGGGTGAAACATATCCTTTATAAACATTCGTATTAAACCTATAATACGAAATTTTAATACATTAACCATAAACCGTGAATAGTATCAAAATAGAACATCCACATCCCAAAATATCATAAACCCTTTAATAAAATATTTGATATAGTATCATACGAAATCATACTCAAATAATCATAAAATACAATAATGTATGTCGACATAGATGAAAATAATCTAATAAAATCATTAATAATTTCATAAGATAAATTACAATTTTTTACATTGAAATTATTTAAAATCCCGGAAATTATAAAAGGATTTTTATAAAAATAAACTTGTATTATTATAAGGGAAACATAAAAATTTTAAGGTTTCATGGTGGTAAAAAAATCCGCACACATAGTATAAGTTAAAAAAACATTCTTACCACTGAACAAGTTATAATGTACCTCCTTTGAAAAATGACAATAGAGTCCTTTCCAAATATTTTATAAAAATTCAATAACGGGTAAAAATGACATCATTAAATCATACAATAATATTAATTATATTTTTACATAAATTTTTATGAAAAATGGACATGGATGATATATATCCTAGTAAATACTTATGTGTAATTAATCTGAATAAAAATGAGACTGAAAATAAACACATACATTATACTTTGCCTTAGTTGAGGGCATGTTAACCTGTTGTATAATTGTTAATGTATGTTATTAAATAATACCATACCTATATTCATATATATTATAACATATACGATCATCTTATATGTTTTTTTAAATAGTATTTTATTATTTCAATTGTTTCAGGTGTTAAAAACTTCATTTTCTTATGTATATTTTTTCAATTAAGTCTAGTTTCCTATGAAAATGATATATTTTACTCATATCCATAATGATATTAAGTTCATAAATATTATATTCACCCATCATTTTTTTGATAATTCTTGAATGGTTATTATGGAAAATGAATCTCATCGCATTGTGGAGACGGCATGCCTTATATATGCACGAGCGATGTTATAATTACCTTAATGCTAAAGTGGTAAGGAATTGGATTCTATATTAAACATTCATAATAAATATAATTACATATATATTATTTATATACATTTAATTAATCACTATGACCATTAAAAAGAAGTGGTAATGAAAAAAAATTAGACCACAACGTAGAGATGGTAATCCGTACATACACACACATGGTGATATTGTTTTTTGTAGGATGGATAAGAGTAATAAGGTTGTCCCATAATAATAAGAACACATAGGAATATATATATGATACTATTTTTAATATATTATATTTGATACAACAAATGAAGAGGATGTAGAAGATGATATAATTTTGAAGGAGTCAGTAAAGATGATTACCTCTTCTTTAGGGATCCTCCTTTGGATCTCCTCTTCGGGAAACATGGGTTGGTATTTTGAGAATATAATAACCTCTCATATATGTATATAACCTTTTATAAGGGAAATTAACATGTTTTGGTAAATTAATAAGGCTCATTGTGGTGTGAGAAAGTGAGATAGGATGTTCCTTTTTATAAGAGAGAGGAGGGGCACTCTTGGAATTCATTAAAATATTAAAATAATATAAATTTATTTTCGATTTGAAATATCTCCAATGTAATTTATTTAAAAGATAATATTATTATGGGTCTAAATAATATCAATAAATACATTTTATATAGGTTTAGGATATATTTCTACCCTTATATGTTTTTCTTAAACCTAAAATTAATTATTTTAAATCTTACTATGCAATTACATGTTTTCAATACTTACGGGTTAATATAGTTACAATAAAATTCCAAAATAAACCCAAATAGATAATTTATGACATGTATATACTTATTAAAGTTATTGGGTGATTTTTTTATTTTATTAATTTTATATCATTTAATAAAATATTATTTATTTTAAAGTATAATTTATGTCAATTTTGATACTATTCTTTATTTATATTTTTAAAATATCATAAAAATATGATAAATTCGAACCAATAATACTAGTACTTATTTAAAATAGCTATGTTATGTTTAAAATTAGTGAATTACATTACTTATGTAAAATTATATTTATTTTCTTATTAATAATATCATTTATTTGATATTTTTTCCAATTTAACAATTACTTCATCATTATTATGAAATCATTTAATTAAATTATTACATATCTAAAAATTAATAATAATTTCAAATGATGAATATATATTTATTATATTTCAATTCAATATTTATATTTTAACTTATATTCTTTATAACACTATATAAATAATTGTATAATTATTAAAATTTGAGTATGGCTTCTCTAACGTTTCTTTGAGTAAAAAATAAAAATCTTATACAAGTTTCCTAAAAAGGGTCATAATTTCTAAATAATGTACATTTTGATCTAAAAATACTTATCAAATGAAATTATGATATGTTTTTAGTTTAATTTTATGTTATTATAATATTAATTTTACCTTTACTTGACCAATTTACCCTTAACCATGTTAAATAACAATTTACTAATGTTTCTATTAATATTCCCAAAAATAAAAGAAACCTATTTAAATAATTTGAAAAAAATGATTCCAATTATTGATCCATTTTTCAAAATTCAGAACATAAAATTTGCAGTAATTAATTTAAAATTATTCACGTTGATGGGGTTAGAGAAAATGTTTTTAATGTTTAAAACATTAAAAGATTGAAAAGTTTTTATATCTAATTTCAATGTAAAATTGATTCCAATGGCACAAAATGGATTAAATGATAAGAATATAATCTTGTTACACTTTAAAACCGATAATAATTATAATTTGGAACTATGAATTATTTAAATTGAAAAAGTTGGTTCCAATTAAAATTTCGTATTTTTCACTTTTTGTCAAAACAATAAACCTATTAGAAAAATACCAAATTTTTTAAGGAATGTGAATTTTCATATTATTATTTCAAATAAGATGTTTATTTTTTAGAATATAAATTATAAATGTGCGAATTAAATATATTTAAAATGGTTATGCCAACAATGGTGGTAAAAGTGCCTTTATAAAAAAATATAACCTTTTTGTGGGTAAACATAGATTCATTATTATCATGTGTTTATAAAATATTTTGGATGAATATTAAATAAATAAATTTCATTATGTGGTAAATACTATTCATTTCCTTTATTTTAACAACTATTTTATAATAATCACTTATTATAAGATCATAGTGCATCTAAACTCAGTATTGCATGCAATACGAGAATTTATATTATTTAAAAAGTAAATATAATGTAAAATCTTGAGGTATTACAAAATAATGATAAAATTAAGACAAATAAAAAATAAAATAGGCAATAACATATCCATGGATATTTTAACTAATATAATAATAACAAGGAGATCAATAATTGATCTCAAAATAAAGGAATGTATAATGCTAGAAATATGAAACAAAGAGGGAAGTCCTTTTGTAAGACCATTTAAATCAGGGTATTAAAACCCGTATAATTTCCTGAAATGATTTTTCACATGGGGCCTATTGATTTATTGAGGGATATATATAATATGTCCCCACCCACTAGTCACTAAGTCGATTTCTTTCCTTATATGAAATGGGTGAAAAATAATAAACCTAAACATTCTGATTGAAAAATTAAGATATGAAATCTTAATACTCATCCCAATCAAATAAAAAAAATACATAAACCATCTTGGAAAATATGGTGAATGGTAATGATATCATATAGTATCAATGAAAAGATAATAAAATATCAAAGTTAATAATATTTATGATATAAATAAGAAATATACATAGTGGATATTATGTAAAATTAATGATCGATTTCACTGATTAATAGAAATTCCATAAAATTTCATTAAATTATTTTTGATAAAAATAACCTTTTCACATTAAAATATTTATTCAAAAAATTATTTAATTTTTTTAAAAAAATATTTCACTGAAAACACAATTTCATTACTTTTAAAAAAAATCATTAAATAATTGAGTGGTTGAGAAGGTGGAAAATCCTATTCATGTAATATAAATTAAAGTAATGATTCCATATCGACTTTCGATAAAATAAAAATATACATTGTTTGGAAAATGAAACGAATATTAATTTAAATTTTTTAATTAAAATGTAAAAAATGGGTGCCTTTATTAATAAATAATTTGGAGAATGACGAATAGATTTTTGAAAACATAGGTTTGGAAGGAAAAATGATTTTCGATTGAAGAGATAAATAATGTTGAATTTTCTTAAAAACATTTTATCAATCATTTTATATTAAAAAGAATAGAAAAATGATACTATTACCAGAAAAATAATTAGTAAACATAGTAGGAGAAAATTAATGTGTATTACTTATCAATTTTCAAATAATTTCTTTTAGTATAAATTAAGTGTAAACAACCCTGATTAAAATGATATCGAAAAATATATCTCTTACCCCTCAGGTAACATTTCTATTATAAGAAATATGAAATGAATAAGATAAAATGAAATAAAAAATACCATGAAGTAAAAAAGATTCATCATATATCATGTCACATAATTAAACAATTGGTGAATATGGAATATATCTCATGGAAGTTAAAGTGAGATGGGAAACCCTTACTTCATGTCTAATTTTCTCCATACGTATTTTAATCGAATATATAATAAATATGGTTTTATTAAAAATATATTATAGAAACAAACTCATATTTTTTATACCATATATTAATTACTTATATTCTTTTATCACTCAATTTTTAATATTTCATTATTTAAACAACTGGTTTGGGTGATAATTTTTTTATTTTTTCATATATGTTTTGGTTGGGTAATTTTTGTCCTTGAAATTTTTTGATGATTAAAAAAACTCCATAATTTTAAAACATAAATAAATATCATATCTGTTCATTATATATTAATATAGAGAAATCTATTAAATTTAGAGATAAAAAATGGATTAAAATATTCCTATAGATGTTACTTCATAAGTACACATTGAAGTTGTTTCCATTTTTCTCGATTTATTGAACAAAAAGAAAATGAGTATTAAATATGATTAATAGAATAATAATTATTTATTATATCTAATTTATATTAATCAAATAAAATTTTATTATTATCTATATAATAAATATAAAAAGCATTTAACCTCGCTACATGGAAGCAGTATTCCACATATATGAATGAGTGATGTCATTACCTTCCCATAGATAGGAATTTAAGAAATTATATGTGATAATTTATTTTAATAAGTTGTGTTTGATAATAAATATAACATATATTCTTTAATTTTATCTACAATAAATTATGTGTAAATAGTAATAGAAAAATAAATCATACAACTTCACGGGATTGTAGTCTTCCGCACACATGAGTGAGATTATTGTAACCCCCACATAGTGAAAATATAGAAGTTTTATGTGTTATTATAATGAATAAAGTGTATTAATTTCATATATTATATATATATATATATTTTAAATCCATTATTATATCCATACTAGAATTGCAGTGATAGAAAATGTATTACATTGGTTCGTGAGGTAGTAGTCTGTCGAACATATGATCGACAGAATTAATTACAAATTGATGGAAGTGGAATTAGATTTTGGTTATGAAATTGACATAATAAAATAGAAATATATAGTAAACTGTATTTTTATTATATTTTAATAGATTATGATGATGTGAATGTGGAGGGTGAAGAAATAAAACAAATACACAAGTTTTAGAATTTTATGTTTTATTCGGAGAACCTTTATAGGTTTATACCAGAAGCCTTTATAGGATGGACTAATACTGAAAATAAGGAACTCATTACATGGTTAGAGAATTAAAGTAGGCATTTGGGTAGGTACTGAAATAAACAAATGGTTATTGGAGTGTGAATAATGAAGGAGAGTGAGTGGCCTATTATAAGTGATGGATATGATACACATGGATTTTTTAAATGATAATGTTATACAGTCATTTTACTCATTATAGATAAAAAATATTTATCAAAACATCGAGCAGATAATATATAAATATTTCCATTAAATGGGTTTTGGAAAAGTTTTTTTCATTTTTAACCCATATCTTATTAGTTTAACCCTAATGTAATCATATTTTTACCTTAAATGCAGTAATTAATTTTGTCTATTTTTACTATTCATTATGGTAAAAAATTAAATAGAAGTTATTAGAAAATTTAAATTATTTTGATTCAAAATTTGGAATACATTTATCCAAATTATGTTTAAAAGAGTTTTATAATTCTATATTAAATAAACCATATAGATGCATCAAAAAAGAATTTCTTCCAAAGAAAAAATTTCAAGACATTAAAAAGTTTTGATATCATAATTCAATATGAAATTTATAATAAATAAATTAATAATGTATATTTTAATAAAATTGAAATAATTTTTTTTAAAAAATTTAAATATAATTCACCATTGTAAATAATTTTAAAAATTGTATTTCTAAAAAAAATCATTTTATTTTCACTATTTATCAAAAAATTATTTTATTCAGAAAATTCACCAATGAAAATTCTTACCAGTAAATTTTAAAAATTAATTACATTTCATCGAATTTATTTTTTTAAATCTGGTGAAAATTAATTTTAAATTATGTGTACAATATAAGACTAAGTTTATTTTTTTAAATATAATTTTTTAGAAAAAATTTCTTTTCTCTATCAAATGACTCATATTTTATTTTTAACCAATAGGCAACCATTGAATTTATTTTATACATGATTAAAACATATAATTTTAATAATTTAATTATTCATATTCATACCCACCAACATAATGACTTGGTTATAATGGTCATGATTCAATAATAATTTTTTAATATAGTATAATTTTTTGTTTAAACAAGGAATTTCATGCATCATAAGTTATTGAAGAGATTGAATTTGTTTAAAAGGGAATATACAATAATGTTTTGGGGTATTAAATTTTTTTATAAACATGGTGGTTCATGCCATATATTCTGTTGAATATGTTCTTCCTTTTCTAAAATCTCTAGGTGTTACAAGTATCAATCTAAAACTAATTCAGGATGAATCATTTTAGGTCTTATATAAAAATACAAGAATAATAAATATTATTTTTATTACACTAATCCACCAACTCTTCATCTCAAAATATTCATCTTCTCACTAGGATGACCATTGGTACATTACTCCCTTCTTCATTAGCAAAATCATTTCTTTTTAAATTCAGGATAAGGACTATGTCACAGAGGCTACAATCTGGTGACAAGGACCAGGTTGCGAATAAAGAAATTGAATTTGTTAGAATAAGTACCTATACCTACACATGTAAATAACTCCATAAAATATTATAGGTATGTAATAAAATAATGTATATATAGAGTATAAAATATGCATGTAATATCCTCTAGTAATGAATCACGATTGTATAGAACTGTAAAAAAGTATAAAGAAAAAAAATTCCCTACTAGAAATGAGGTCCCAAATTGAAAAAACAAGAAATGGGAGACTGAATAGATCCCGACTCAAAATCACCATGGCCAAACACTATACACAGTCAGCTTCTCGAAGTTCACCTAGCCCCTCTAAAACCTTGTCCACCAAGTCCACAAATTATATATATATTTTTTCATAAGATACAAAATTTTTTGGAAAAACTATTTAGGGGGAGTACATATATACCCAATAGGATTCCCTAAATACCATTAATGGATCAACATAAAGATACCAGTCTTCCCTTCCCACAAGTAAGAGGGAAATGTAACACATCTTATATGATCATAATGAAATCCATGCGAGAGTGAAATGGGATCTGACTCTCCACATCCTATCTAAGAATGATGAGTCAACCTATAACTATAGTTGTCAATTTATGATGGCTAGTATCAAATGAAACGTCCCTATATTTTGAGTCGAGGTTATCTCTCCTCATAACTCCTCTCCACATCCAAGGGAGCACTATATACACTGGAGGACCCCATCCCCATGAAATATTGATGAAGGGGGATTACCTACTCTATATATTGATGAAAAATTCCATTATTCAGCATGATGGAATACTAACTCTACCAATTTAAATAGCATGGGGGACCCATTACCTAGTTTTAAAGGGGTGTACCGATGATGAAATATCTTCGATGATCATACCCAATCAATTTCATCATCGAATAATTTATAAAGGGAGAGAAATACTTTCAACACATATTTTTGATATATATGATTCCAAAAATAGTCCATGATAACATTATATATGGATAACTACTATAGATATGATACCTGTGGGATAAATTTAGTTTCTTATAGAAGAAGATATAGAAGTTATATGTTCTTGAGGAATGTACATGCCATGTGATATCACCTTGAAAACTGGTAATGTCCTCCCCAACACATGTATTGGATATCCATTTGGGTGTAAAAGGTGTAAATTGATTTAATTTTCTTCTTGGTGCATTCCCATATCTTCCTAGTCATTCTCGTGTACTTCATCCCTTGGCCATGTATACACACCATGTGCAAGTTACCTGATCATCTCTAAGTACATATTCATTCTCAATTACTATGTTTGTGATAATTTTCATAGCCATTTCAATTCTTATGTACTGATGGGGTACAAACAGAGCCTACAGTACCAGATAACACCTTGTGTATGGTTCATACATGGTGTGTGATATTTATATCATCCTAAAACCCTAGTCTCCTTAGCAAATTTACTATTTTGGTTATGTTTATTGACTACACACCATCTATGTTCAGTTTTACATGAAAATTATGTCTGTAGAACATGTCTATAATATGAATTCACCAGCACTAAATCCACCATAAATCACACCAATGATCTCATATCTAGGGTTGATTACATCCTATCTGTTGTTGATGGATAGATTTAAGATGCCCAAAAATTGTGCAGTTCATTTCCTTTTCACAATGCCACCACATCACCACACCCATGTGTATAGAATAAATATAAATATTATGATCCATATCTACCACATCAAAATACCACAATAATAAATAATATATCTTCAGAACATAGATTCATTCATCACTCACATATCCTATATAAATCTACCGTTTTGACCATTATCAAGCTAATCCAAGAAATTCCAAACTATGAAATCATAGGAAAACTGTCAATGATATGAAAAATACTATAGGAAATTTTAAGAACAAAGTAAGGAATAAATTTTTAGTGAAGTCCTATATAACTAATCCTTAATGCGGAATACAAGGTGAACTCATGGTGCAATGAATAAAAATAGTACTTGGGTTCATGTGAAGAATTACACCCCTTAGAAAAAGGAAAGATGATAATAATCCATTCTTATCAGGTTAATCAATGGAAAGTTTTCATATAAAAAAATTACCTACCATGAGTTTGGATATATCTTCAGTGAATAATGGGCATTTATCTTTATCATTGGTGAGATATGGAAACATTTTTGGGGAGGATATATCCCTTTAAGAATGTTCATTTCTTCACAATCCATTCTCCTTAATCAATAGTTCTGCCCTTTGGCTTCTCAATCATAATACCAATGCTGACCGACATTATGTTATCCCAATGGTAAACCCCACCAACTAGAATCAACTGTGGTTACATATTTCTAAGTTGTGGATCTATGAAATGGTAAAACCATTGATTTAAAAAATATTACTATCTATGATTAAATATATTAATATTTTTAATATATTAATTCTAGGGTCCTGTTACACCCAAAAAATGGAGGCTCTAAGGAAACATCATGGGATATACATATACACACACACACACACACACACACACACACACACACACACACACACACACACACATATATATATATATATATATTCTAGGGACTAATCCAAAAAAATGAAGTCGTTACATTCTTCAATCCTTTAAGGAATTTACCCTAGAAAAGAATAAGCAAAACAAAAAGGTGTGGGTACTGATCATGTATCTAGATCTCATGCTCCCATGATTTCTCATTCACAATACAAGGATTCTAATTAACATAAACCAAAGGGATAGTCCATCTAAGTGAGGCCCTCACATGATAGTCCTTTATTGACATTGTTTACTCTATAATGGCAGCTCCTTCTGCAATGTCCTTCTTCTTCCAATCAATAATGTGAGATAGATTATGAAGGTATATCATCATCTACAAAACAAGGATGTTGTTATGCACTCATCCCATCTATAGGGGCAATTCTACATAATAAAAAAAACATTTAGACCATCTTTATGATACAGAATGGATAGATGATCCTCAAGGGAGGCATGTTTCCCTAAAAAAATAAATATAATCTTCCTCATAAAGAGAATATCAGGAGAACATAGTATCCTTGATCCAACTATAAAGGCCTATGAAGCTAATAGACACCTGATTTTTATTGCCTCTAGGGTGTACTCATGTACAAATGGATCACCTGAACATTTGATGTCATTACTTTTTTATCTTCGGACCAATAAGAGATGTGTATCTAATCACAATCTAATATATGTGTGACCTAAAGGGTATCTTGTATAGGACCTTGGAAAGTTAAATAATGATAGTATAATGGTACCTGATATTGAAAGTAGAATCCACCAATGGAATGTTATCCTCCTATCTTCACCCTAAGTCCAATGAAAATGCTCTCTACATATCCTCCAATGCCTAAATTTTCTAAAAAAATTTCCCATCCATATGGGGGTGAAACACTGTGATAATACATAAGTGGGTCCAAGAATCCTACTCAAATATACTCCTCAACTATGATGTGTATTTATAATCATGATCGATGAAAATTATTATGGGTACCCCATGAAACTGCATGATCTTCCACATACACAGTTTCCACAAAAAATCAACATAAATATATTCCCAGATGATAATAAAGAGTTTTGACAGAGCGATTTGTCAAAAAATAACCCAGATACCATCATGGACTCCAAATTTCTATGCAGTCCCCACCAAAAGAATCCATAGATATTTCATCACACATCCATCCTAATATCTTAAGCATTTTTTCAATCCGACTAGAACATGATTTTCAGCCTTTAATCATTGACTTGTGATACAATGAGAGGCAAACTCTGAGACTTTCTACCTCATAAAAATCCACCAAAAATACCGATGAATGTCCTTGTACATCTTCTTTATATTGGAATTTACATCTAATGGAGATGTATGAAACTCCTTCCTCAAATTTTCATGACATGTGATGGGAAGTTAAATACATCCCTAGAAAAGGATGACATCCACCCCTCTATCAGAATATTCATTTGGGGTATATTTTGAGGATATCATGTCATATAGAAACACTTAGTTGATTTCCCCTAACTGAGAATCTTCCATATGATGATGATTTGGTGAAGTGACTACCATTAACTGATGGGAATCTATAACGATATCCCCTTTTAGGGTCAACAACAACAAAGGAAACATCTCAAACATCTCCACCGACAAGAAAGACTGTGAATTTATAGTAAGGAAATTAGGTATAAAATTTACATTAGTTGGAGTATAAAATATTTTGAAGTCTTAGTGCTACAGGAAATCCAACCATTCCCTCTTTCTTAGGAAAATATATTTCTGGGTGAAGATGACTAAAGAATATCATTGTCTCATTAAGTAATGAGACACCCACCTAGAAGATTGTGCCTCCACATCATCAGAGTAATGATTTCCAATTCCCACATCAATTCATGAGAAACATAGTTACGATCAAGGATTATTAAACTGCATTAACTATAAGAGATCAATTACTAAATCTAAATTAAAATGAATCTAAGAACACATCCAATGGAATAAAAAAACACCATGTACTAAACACCCTCATTTGCAAGTTTTAAAATTTTGAGAACTTTTCATACTAAACCACAATACCTAAATGGATTGTCAACCCTACTTAGTTAAGGTAAAAAATATTCCTTTCCATATCAAGGTAGTAAATTGAGATACTATCCTAGTAAATTCCTTAATGAATCTTTCGTAATACCTTTCCAAACATGGAAAAATATGCTCTTTTAATGCACACACTTGGTGGGATCCTAAGATAACAATGAATTTATCTTTTCCTAATCCATAGAAAATACATTATTATAGATGAAAATACCTATAATGTGAACATCACCAGACCAAAACATACACCTCAATAGATTATGATAATGTTGGTCCTCCTAGATAAGGTCTAGCACCATATTCAAATTCATTATATTTTCCACTTACACAGAGTATATGAGAATAACATAAATAATGATAATTATGAATTGGTCTATGTATGGCAGCATGATCCAATTAAAAAGAGTGAAGAACACAACATGGTAAATAGTCACTCCAAAAAGAATCACTGGGAACTCATTATGTCTATAGGAAAATCAAAATTACAACTTTGGTATATCATCCCTACAAACCCTAAACTGATGGTAGCTGGACCTGAGATCATTCATAGAGAACCAACTCACACCTTTCAACTAGTCAAAAAGATCGTCAAACATCAGTAAGGGTTCCTTTTTATTTATCACTACACAATTTTGGAAATGATAATGAACATAAATCCTCAAACTATTGTCCCCCTTTTCACGATGAAAGCTATAGCTACTTAGGGGGACACTTTAGTTCTGATAAAACCATTCTCTTGATGGAATTATAATTGAACCCTAAACTCTCAATGCTTTTTAGGGGACCTCAGATATGATGGTAAATATATCAATATGGTACTGTGGTGAATGTCAATGAAGAAGTATATCACCGACCATAGAGGTAGTTTTGGATCATTTCTGGGAATAAAATATGAAGTCCTTCACTATTGTTGGATTCTAGTTCCAGACAATCCCAACTAATTGAAGGGATAAACACTCCAACAAATGGATGATAGGTTTAAATTAACTAATCTCAAGACATACCCAGTCATCCATAATATATATCTCACTAATGAAAGGGAATATAGTTCTATTTTTAGAGAGGTATCTAACAAACTTGTGATGACAGCCCATCTGAGAATGAACCTGGGATAACTAATCCATACCAATGATGGTTTCATAAGGTTTCAAAGAATTGACTTAGAGGTCCTACAATAATCAATCACCACTGAACACCAAATCATACTTTATGATGATATGAGATATAAAATAGTTTCTCCCTAGAGTAATATGTATCCATTGGTGATATGAAAAATAATCAACTACATTCACTATCTTTCATACAAGGGATATAAAGATAAAGTATCTTCTCATTCTTATTTCCAAAAGTATTGGATCAATGGTATAAAAGATAAGGACTGTACCACAAATAATATCATGATGTTCCTTATCGTATATCTCAAAAATACTTTTACTACCCATGGACTTGATCACCTACCCTCTAATCATGGTGTGGGAAACCATGTGGTGGTGGTTGGAGTATCACATAACATCATCCTCAATGAGGGTCTCCTCCCTTCATATCTCCACTCAATCTCTATTAGCAACTCCTCTTTGGGGGAAACCTGAGAACACCTAAGATATCCCTAATCCCAATGAAGCCTTTATTGGTGAGGGCCATCCATTTTTTATACCTTCCTTTGCATGTTGGGTGACAAAATAATGATCCATAATACATCACTCATCACAAGATTAATATATATCCTCTCCCAACAAACATGACATTCTATGTGTACCGTGCACCATTGATCCCCATATCTAAATCTGATCATGGGTATGCCTCCAATAAAAAGGTAATAACTGATGATTCATTCTCCATAATAAGGATGACTCATCCCCATGGTGACCAATGTTATCTCCACCTACTTAGTATCCCTCTTCTAAAAATATCCCTATAACTAGATCCCACACTAGCACTCCATCATAAGTTGGAATATACAAGGACACTACACATGTTGAGAGGTGTCAGTGAAAACCAAGCTAAAAATCTTATTCATTGAATTATTCATCGCACAATATGTCGAGATAGTAACTTGTATAGTGTATAAACCTGACGATATACTCAGAAAATATCATATCACTATGTTGTAGCAATGGATTCTAAAGAATCCATAATTATTGAAAGATCTACGAGTAAAACTCATTACAGAATAACATTTTGAATCCTAATCTTGTGATATTTTACTCAATTTGAGTATAGGGGTTAGGAATCCACTTGCTCCATTATTCTCCATGAATAAAATTGTCCACAAATGTAACCATAATTTCAAAGAATTGATGAATATACCTGAAAACTCATACAATAGTCTTGATCCAATACCCTACAACCTGATGGTATTACTCTCCATTAAACATCAGCATTATGTTTCAGTAGAACTCATATAACATGTTAATACCGTACGGGTCTTCTTTATGACCTACTGAAATTATCTTCTACTCTATAAGGAGTGTTATTTCTCTCTGGCCACCATGAAGAAACAACTATTTTATGGTTCCTTGAACTCAGGCCTGATCCCTAAACTGATCATCTTAAAAAATTTGTCTCATCATCCGAGAAATATATAATCATGGAGTAATCCTTAAATATTCTAAGATATACCATGATTAGAATACCAAATATGGGCTACTAACTCATGAAGGTCATGAAAGTAAAAAATATCCAATCCTATATGATGCATGTACTATTTTTCATTGTAACTGATTCCTTGGTATGCTGATTCAAAAAACTAGAAGTCAATGTCTTAGTGAATGAATACAAAAACCACCACTATATTCCATTGCTTGATATCCAACTTTATTAGATCTAAAACTATTTCCACAAATTCCCAAATATCATAGAATATGTTCAAACTCCATACACCGACCCAAGGGAAAGACCAAATTTGAACTACTCTTTCATTACCTGATCCTTCGGGGTTCGCTTCACTTGCAGTAAGCCAAGTGTGACATCCCAAAACCCACCTCTAATAGGATGGTGTCCAGTGATATATTTTGAGTAGGGAATAATGAAACTTGTCTACTTTTCCTATATACATATGTACACACAGACAATCAACCCCATAAAGTTGTGTATAAATATAATAATAGAGAAAAAATATAGAGTATAAAAATTGCAAGAAACAACCTCTTAGAAGAAATAAATTTACCAAAGAGTAGTAAAAAAGTATAATGGTTTAAAATACATTCCCCACCAGAAATGTAGTACCAATGTGACAACAATAGGAAATAGTGATGCTGAAGAGAGATAATCTCTCAATATCCATGG
The DNA here is from genome assembly GCA_963277665.1 of Viscum album. Lineage (NCBI taxonomy): Eukaryota > Viridiplantae > Streptophyta > Magnoliopsida > Santalales > Viscaceae > Viscum > Viscum album. The sequence continues at coordinate 610,280,216 of OY728127.1, forward strand.
ACGACCACTGACTAATATTCAACTATTCTCCAAGACTAAGAAGGTCACCCATGATTTGTATGTTATATACATATGAAAGAACACGTATAGGAAGATACCATTCATGGGTGAGTAAAAACATAACTATAGTGTTAAAAAAATCCATATTGGTATAAAAAAGATAAAATTTTGATCAACCCATTGGTTATAGTGAAATGAATCCCCACATATACCATAATAACAAAAACCAATATAGAGATAAAGGGGATATCTATCTCCACAACCTTTCTAAGAAAGAATAATAAGTCTACTTATCAAATGGTCTATCACTAATATTGAATATCATATGCAACATAACAATAATCTGACTGGAGGGGCCCACTCCTTGCCACTACACCCCATAACCAAGGGATAACTAAATCCCATATAGGAAACACTCCCAACAATAGATTGATGATAGGGAAATAAATTATTCATAGATAAAGGACCATACCATATTTTAGTATGGGGGAGTACAAACTGTACTTCTGAAAAGAGAATGGTGGACTCACACACTGACCCCAAAATCACATTAATGATAACACCCAATCACTACCATTATCCAAGAATCACTATAGGGATAAACCTGCTAGAATCACAACCTTTTGTATTTATAATTCTAAATTTATGTAAAATATCATGTTTTACACATAAAAATTCTTAGGATTGGGTTTTCATTATCTGAAATATGAGTCCAAAATAAGGAGATATATAAGGTGGACGTTCCAATGGAATGTACATTATGTGTATATAAGGTCACACAGAATGTAAACTATCTACAAAACATGTTTTTTTCTAGTCCTAATTACATTATATAAATCTATATGGGACTTCATGTCATGTACAGGTGGAACAAAACATGTCTATCCATCCAATGGTAAGATCATTTCTTCTATCTCGTGATCGTGTACTTCTTTCCATGTCTGTGAAAACTGTCCATGTGTGGGTTCCCTGGTTGTTTACAAGTACATTGTAGTGCAAATTTATTATTTTTGGGAACATGTACATGGTCATATCTATTCCAATATACTACAGGGGTACAGAATGTGCCACTTGTAATAGTTCACATGGGTTGTTTGGGTCATACACAACATCTGATATTTTTTGAAACCTAAAACACTTGTTTCCATATAAAAGGAACTAAATCATAGGATTTCTTGGACTGCACACTATGTATTATGATATTTCCCATAAATAAATTTTCATTCAACAGATATTGACAATTCCTCTACCATGGATAGATCAATCATAAATATCCTTGATGATCTCAGATGTTGGGTTGACCACCGATGATCTATCACTGGTGGTTGGATTATGGTAACTTGAAACTTATATACTATTTTATAATTAACCATAACTCTATGTGACCTCTACCATAGAGGATGAACCACGATCTAGCTTTTGATTCACGTCAAAAATACCTATATCCCAAATAACTCAATGATATATTTTCAAAACACCAATTTTTCATAATGTATGTATCTACCAAGAATCTTGCGGTTCTATCACACTGAAATCCGTCCCAAAAATTCCAAAGAACAACCCTATAGGTAAAAGTAGAAGAAAATGAAGAATGGTGAGTATAAGGAACACGAACAATATGATTTGATTAATTTTTCAGTGCGATTCCATCCAATAATTCCATATCATAGAAACCAACATGATAATCAGGGCACGATAAATAAAAATAATACATGAGATCAAGAGAAGAAATTAAATCACTATAAAAATGAATGAAGATAATAATATATTCTTAAAAAATTTATCAATGGGGAGAATCCATAAAATAAAATTCCCTTCCTTGAGCTTGGATCAATTGCTGGAAATGAATGCATCTATATCCCATTCATTGGCGAGATCCCGGAACACTATTGGTGAAGTTGAGTCCCTTGATGAATGATCACGAATCCATGATCTATTTTAATTCATCAATGTTTCTCCTCCTTGGATCCTTTAAAATACAAGGGTTATGTGGATAACCATTGTAATTTTACTATAATGAGGTATATAAATATATTTATTTATGTATATGATATTAAATATATTAAATAATAAATTCATTTAATTTAATAAATAAACCCGCCAATGGTTTTTGTCAACACAAAAAACCTAACAACAACTAAGTATATATCACAAAAAGGGTAAACAAAGATTTCTAGAATCCATCATGGTTATAGATTTTCCATATATGATCCCATGAAATGATGAAAACATTTATACAAAAATGACACATGCATATGTTTTATTATATATATATATTTTGTTATAAATTAATATATAAGGCCTTGTGACATCAAAATAGTTAACCAACTCAGAAAAAAAAAATTGGAAGAAAAAATATATATTTTATAATAACTTAAAAAATAAAGTCATTATAGGATTCACCTTGAGTTCCCTCAATTTTCTTTGCGATGTCGATAAGGGGGTATTGAAATGGTTTTTACACTTGGCATGAGCTCAATATCATCTTAGCATATAGATTTTTTAGAGCCTATAATAATACATTTTTTTCCAAAATGATTTGAACGGATTTCATATCCTCATAAGGGCCTATATATCCCTAGAAATATTAAGACTTATTTAGTTTAAATTTGCAACATAGTCAACCATTGATTCAACTTCACACACATAGGACAAACACTAAGAGAGAGACTTATCAAACCAGCATCCCTACTACCTATAACATATATTAGGATCAAAAGAATACTCATATAAAATATCTTATAAGTCTATTTGAATAGATTTAAAATAATTCCTTCTAGGTGAATTCCAAACATGCTTCACATGTAGTTTGATGAGACTATGTTCATATTACATCTTTTAGAACATATAGGGAAACAATTGTGAAAAAACATAATCTATTTGGATATATCGTAATAAATCTATGTTATCATAAAAATATTCTCTTAAGAGTCTACCAACAGCCCATGGTATGCCCTCTTATAACTAACCATTATCTTTTCCTAAGGTTTTTTTCATAATAAAATATATATGAACACAATAACATTCTCATGTTCTTTTAAATTATTTTGGTAGAAACATATCTTAACTGCATGGAAACAAAATTATTACATAATAGACCACCCAAGACTATCCGATAAATATATGAAAATTCAAAGAATAAAATTAATGAAAAAATAAGATGAAAAACAACTGGTATATATATGGAATGTGATCCTATGTTCCTAAATATAATTCAAGAACAATCCCTGAAATCATATAAAACAATTACAGAAATCCAATCAATGGTAACTAAAAGAAACATTACACATGAGCCTTATAGAAAAATGGAGGCTCCCCAACCCAAGTCACATATTATCTATCCCATTTCTACCATTTCATAGGTTAATCCAAAAAGAAAATTATAAAATATTATACAAATACAATTGTAACACCTCATCTGGAAGCACTGGGTCTGAACCAAAGTGACACATGAACTATTTCATGACTCAACAGACACTAGTATCATCTTTGATGAAGTAATGGTCTATGTCCTCTAATCGAGAGACTATACCCTTATTATCATTTCATATAAAGAATAATAATAATAAAATTAAACAAATAGAATATTTAGATAATCATGTAGAAACTAAATGATAGATCACAAGTTATAATAGTAATAAATGGGATCACATTTTAGAAATACAAACCAGTGCAATAAAAATAGAAAAAAATTAAATAAATATTGCATCCTTTGAAGTTCACCTGGTACACTGCCTGCTCCATGATCCTCTTCTTAGCAATTGGCCATATAACCCTTTATATGACATGGATCACTCTATAGGATGTCTTTATATACATCAAAATTATTGTTTAGGGAGTGAGTAATAATAACTAATTGGAAACCACTAATGAAAAATCAAATAATGTGATCATGTAAATAAGTCTATGATATAATAAACAATAAATCGGTAGGAAAAAAATCAATCCAAAACCGAGAAACCATGTGCTAACCAAGAAACAATGAGATCCAACTGCACCAATATTGGCTTCATAATGGATGGAATATTAATATATTAGAAAGAATCAATAACATATCCTAAGGGTAATAATCATACTACATGGAATCTTGTGTATGTACTACTCATCATCCACTAGGAATCATGTTATTCAAGTTCTCAAAATCCACTATTCATTGAGTGATAACACTACTATGAATACACTAGGAATCAAGTAACATCCCCCTCAAAATTCATTAAGAATCGAGTGGATCACACAAATTACATATGGAATAGTGGTATTACTACCCTATGATTAGGCCTATCATCATCATTGTTTCATTTTATGTAAAATCCCCCTCAAAGGGATAAACTTGTCATGATGGTACACCAGCTTTGGGATTTAAGAAAACTACATAAAAAGGAACAAAAAATAAGGTACAAAACAAAAAAAGCATAAAATATCATAATGAGTAAATTTAGTAAAATACAATATGTGTGATCAACCTCAACATGAGTAATAAAGTCAGAAATGTACTCCTATAAAAAATTATCATATATTGTTATCACAAATAAAGAAATCACTCATATTTTATTAAAATTAATGAAAAATATCAATTATTACAACAAATTAAATACATCTTGGAAACATGTCTAAACAAGATCTTATAAAATTTTAGGAACTTCCTACTAGAATATTTTCAATGTCATAATCAAGGTCTTCCAACAAATTGTTCCTCAAACCACATCCATGTGTTAGTCACATGAAAATAGTCTCAAATGTTTCATAGAACTGGTTCCGACATTTTATTTCAAAAAAACACCACAAGTGATAAAAAATTATCTCTCATAGACTATTCTAAATTGTCATTTCATGTTATGGAATCACTTGACCATTATTATTAAGAGAGAATAATACTTTACATGTAACAACAATTTTTTCTCTCATGAATAATCCTGGATAAAAATGAGAAAATAACTTATTATCATTGTATCAAAACATCATGATTATTATCATTTAAGAATTCAAAATTTTTTACTTTAAAAATCTTAGGAATAACATGAATGACAATAAAAAAAGGATTCTGTGAAAAATATCCCCTTGTGAAAATGATCTCAAGAATAGATGATTGTAAGAGTCTCACAACAACATGGAAATAAAAAAACTGATTTTAGTCATAGGGGATGTCATAAATCATTATTGAAGGGGTTTCTAGGCTATATGAACATAATCAGGTATTCAAAAATTGAATACAATAAGGTTTATATATTTTAGATGAAGTCTAGTGGAAAACTAGTTTTCACCATTATGAATAATAAATTAAATTTATAATTTAATTACTTATTTTATTATTTTTTAATTTTAGTGTGATTGAAACCTTTGATAACATGATTAATGAACTATTAATGATTTAAAGAATTTATTTACATGTTTTTAAGACTCTAAAATCATTAGAAACATGTGTAAGGATCACTATAGAATAAGAAGAGGAAAAATAGGTTGATAAACTAATTTTTCATAAAATGGGAACTATGTAAGGTTATATGGTTTTCCCTTACATATCTCATAAAATTTCGATATGGGTAATGAGTTTTAACCTTAATAAAATGACAAGCCTAGACTTAACCTTATTTTTTTCAAGATTACACTTAAAAAACCCCTAAAAAACTAGAGATAGTCTGACACAGAGGCCACACTACCCAAATGAATCCTAAGGAATGATAGAGATAACATTACGAAATGTTTGAGGTACACTTTAAAAATTAAAAATATAATTTCGTAGATCCTAAGTTACCATAATTTAACCTTTATATACTCATGTTTTTATTTATATAGATTTTAAAATCAGGGACCCACCCTTATGTAACCCTTATGAACAAGGTGTTACCCTTTCCCATAAAAGGTACCACCCATACACAATACACCCATATGAAACACATAAAATTTTATTGTTCCCTTTAAAAAAGTAAAAAAATCATGATCTACCCTTACACAAGGTCTTTAAAACCATCATCACACAAACAAAATGAATTGATGTTGTGTAAGGGTAATTATTTACTTTATTTTTCTCATTTTTCACATAATGGATTTTAAAATTATATTATAATGCGGGTTTTATAAATATTTTAAAAATAATATTAATAAAATTTGTACCATATTTATTCGTTTAACCACCTCATTATCCTAGTTTATCACAAATGTTGGAACATAATTTAGACTTTATAATATCGATATAAAATTTTAAAAAAAAATCAAGTGGGGAATCAATTTACAATGAAGTATATTCATGGAAATTTCCCATCTAATTGAGATAATATTATATTTTTATACATTTTATTGATATAAACATAATTTCAAATCATTTACTACCATTTAAATTAATTTTCAGTACTATTCATATATCATTACTTTAAGGGAATTAAGGAAAAAGATAATTTGAATATAAAATATTTCAAAATCACAAATAAATTTAAATTATACATGATGTTAATTGGAAATCATAATTCCTCAAAAATATATTAGATTAAAAAGTATTAAGAGAATTTATTTAACTTTTTTACTGATTTAAAAAACACTACACCAGTGTTGCATAGTCATTGATGTTATTTATAATATCTATAAAATTGTTAAATAAATTAATATATTAGAACTAATTTATTCATTTTAAATTATTACATTCTATAATATTTCATTTATTTCTTTTTATAAAAAGTTCAAATTAGAGATACTGAAATAAAGAGAGTGACATTTTGTGATATTTTATATCTTAAAATAATCTAAATGACATAATAAAATCATGTAAAAAACAATATTTTAGAAGGTAGAATCATTATTTACATGGTAAAATGATAAAATAAAATAAATTCAACTATTTTTTTGATTTTATGAGTAATCCCATAGTTTCAACATTAATTAACCAGTTTTACTAATTACTATGGTGATAAACATTAACCATGGTTATTATTCACTATGAACAAAAATAAAATTTACATATTTACCAAATATTATTATCTTGATTCCAAATATGAAATCATTTTTTAATATTTTATTTTTATAAATAAAGGTAATTATTTTTAATTTATGTTTGAAAAACATAATTAATAAAATATTTTTGAAACATTTATCTTAGGCAAACAATGATTTTACACAAAATCAAGTATAATACTAATTCTTAAGAAATTAATTATATTTTTTAATAAAAATTATATTATATAAATTAATGAAAATATAAAATAGAATCGGACATTTAAAGTAATTTATTTATATAAAATAATTAAAAGTTAAAAAAACAACTTTTTTCAATATAAACTCAAAACCCAACATATTATGAAAAATAAAAAAATTATTGAAATTCCTATCATTGTATGTTGATTTCAATAACTATTCCATATTTCTAAAAAAAAAAAAATTTCAGAAATGTTTTGCAAAATACACTCACAAAATGAAATGTAATCTATTAATAGAAAAATGTGTTTTAAAATCATAAAATGACTTTATTTTCATTTATCACGTAATAAACATAAATAAATTAATGTTATTTAGGTAAATTGGGAATATAATATACCTATTTCATTGTAATAATTTTATTGTAATTATTAATTTATTATATTATGATAAAAAGGTATTGCAAACAGAAAAATATTTATATTGAAAAAATATATTTTACCTTAATAATATTTTATATTTATTTCTATCTAATTGATAATAATGATATGAGTAATTATTAATTTTATCTATAAATTTTTTTTCATAATATGTTTGTTCAAATTCATATGTTATAAACAAATAACTATTATATAATGATAATATTTAAATAATTGTATGTCTTGGTTCATTTAAGTTTGTTGCCGCACATAGGGAATTCCATCAAATATATTATATAATTAAATTAAATATACATTACTGTAGAGATAAAACCTATAACAATAGTTTTATTTAAATGTAAGATTAGGTCTATATTGATGGTTTTATAGAACCATTGTTATAGGTAGCTAGATTTGTTGGGACCTATATAAATGGTTCTTCAGAACTCTTGGTGTAGGGAACCTATGTAGTACCTATTCCAATAGTTCTCTAAAACCATGTGTATAGGTGGAAACTATATTGATGGTTTTCCAAAACCATTGTTATAGACACCTCTTATAAAAATATAAAACAAACTATTCATGTATGTCTATTAGTGTAGGTTAAATTTCAAGTAGTTTCCATAAAACATTTTAGGATTATTTTAGTCACTGTATTTTGAAAACATAAATTTTGTAGTCTCATACTCACCATTAATGTCTTCCACTTAGGTGATAATTATTTATTTTATATATTGATTATCCATTTCAATAAAAATTTCTCCCATCAACATTTAAACACATTGATAGTTTTTAATGACCCATGATATGAATTTTTTATCCATAAAAAAGTTTCTCTATAGTCTTTTCAAGCATAATAATTATCATTATGAGGTGTATTTTTCTTAAAACATTACATTATTCAAAATCATTACAGTTTACTCACATTCATTATTAATTTAATTGTTTCATATTTATCATGTTTTACATTTATCAATAGTTTCTGTTATATTTTTGGTTGATTTAAATATGTATTCGACATTACAATGTCCATAATAATTTTAGTTTCCATGTAATTCATTCACAATTTCAAATATGGATGAGAAATATAGCGTCCTACCATTATTTTATATAGTTTTTCTCAAATAAGTAGAATTATATTTGAATTCATATCTACTACACCTTGATTTCGGTCATCATTATCCTCTCATGATTTATATATTTTTGAAAAAATCAATAGGTTTGAGATGAAAAATATCATTGCAATACTTGTTGTTAGTAAATTGTATTTTTATGTTTCAAAATAAAATGCGGAAGGAATTAAAAATAATACATTTTTTATGAAATATATCTCCTTTTTAACATCATTTTTGGAATAATATATTTATTATTTCTCATATAAACAATTTATATAGAGTTTAGTTTATCAATTTTTAAATCACACACATTTTTTTAAATTGCAAAGTAATTTTTTAAAAAGTATGATGATAATTTTTTTAGAGAAATTGTTTTCTAATTTTTTTGTTTACCCTACTATAGATAAATTATTTTAATTTTTTGGTCTTTCTTTACCCATAATATTTATCCTTTTTTTGAATAATTTCTTTATACTTTTAAATGAATGCATAACTTTTCATATAAGATTGTGAAGATTTAACTGGAACTATTTATATATTATTGTTTCACACATCATTTAGATGACATGTAATATTCTTAATTAATTTATCAACATCAAAATTAAATCATATTTTATTTTTAATCACTTTATTTATATTTCATTAATGTTTTATAATCATCTTTTAATTTGATATTTTAATATAACGAGTTTTAATATTAAAGTATTATTATTTCATTGATCATTAATTGAATATTCCTTTTAGAAATGATAATATATTTTGTTTATACTAATTAATTTACCCACACATATGACACATTTATTATATTTGATTTATCATCAATTATCTTTTACAATTATTTTTATTCCAAAAATAGTTTTCATTGTAGAGTAATTAAAATAATAAATTTAAGTAAAACTTTTTGATGAATATCATGTACCGAAATGGTTTATCAATAAATACAATATCTATATCATTAAACTATACCTGTAATAATATATTCTCACGTTATTGATCCTCAATGAATTAAAATATAAATTTTAATACTTATATAGTTATATTGTTAATGCAACAATTTATTTTAGAGTAAAAATCTACTAGAAGAATAATAATGACATACTCATCACAATAAAAATGAGATTCATTATGAGGATAATTATCAATAAAGAACCACTGATATTTCTGCACAATGATTATGTTATATTAGTGATGAATACTCTACTTATATTATCACACTTGGGGAAATTTTTAAATTATTTGTATTCTTTTTTCTTCTTGTTCATTAAGGGTTTCACTGAGAGAATATCTAAATTCATTATATGATAAAAGAAAAAACAATATCAAATACTAACTTCCTATATAATAGATAAAATTGAAAAAATATATCCAATACATGATAGGATGATATCTTTTATACCGATTGAAATATCTTGGGAGCTCATTTTTCAACACTAATAGGAGTGGTGAATTAGTTTGTGTAAATTTTTGTCAAATTAATTTTTTTTGAACCTATATAACTTTTAGAATATTGGACGATTCTATGAATTATCAAAAAATGGTCAATATATATATATGAAATAAAAATAAAGGATTTTGGAACACTATATTTTTTGTATGTTTCACCATCAATGCATGTTACTAAAAACATTCTATATTCATTGAAATCTATGGTACAAATTTATATTAATATCATAGTGTCAATACATTAGAGAATATATAATCATGGACACATGAAATTATTTATCAATATCTTTAATATATTATAAACGATTCATTAAACATGGTTCCTCTTATTTACATGTATTTTTACAACATTGAATGTCAAATGTCTTCAGTACACTTTATGATGTCTTAAAAAATATTTTTAGAACATTTCTAATCCTTCAAAGGATTAAATATAGTAATCTTCCATCTTTTTCAGAATGATCATTGATAATTTTCATGATATATGCACTTGTAGAATTTATTCTCAAACATGCCTTGTGATATACATCAATAATAAATTATCCCTCAACACAAAATTATCATACCATATTATATGTCTGTATGACTTATTATGTCACCCTTATAGTCATATCATCATTTATAGAATCCCATGGATTGGTTTCAATATTTATATTTTCATAAACCCTTGTAAAGAGAAAATATTATCTTAAGTCTTTAATATTTTCCATTTAAAAAGTATTTAAATTATAGTATTATTTCATCAAAATATTGAATAGAATATTCATTAAAATATGTATAAATTTATTCATTGATTTTGAAAAAATCTCTATAAAATTTTCCTACATTTATCATGAAAAATCAATATTTAATTTCTTAAAAAATCCCATATATTGAAAACAATATCACACTCATAGAATTATCTAATTTAAGAATTCCATTTAAAACATCATCTTATAATAAAATTTTATCCAAAATAAAAAAATGGATTTTGTTTCATTCCACATAATCTTATGATGATTAAAAAATATAATTTTTTTCTTACATGTACTCAATCATATATTACGCCACAAATATTACACATCCATGAATTTTGATAAATTCAATTTAATTTGATGTGAGCAGTCATAAAATACTCTATACAAAGGTACTCCCTAGGATGAATGTAATATTTGGGAGGTAATGATTTCTGAATCTCAAATCCAATAGGCAACATGTTGGTGAAATGATTCGTGGGTATATCAAACAACAAATCAAACTAATTTCCCTGTAAGATGAATGAGGAATGATAGATAAGAAAAAAAAACAAATCCTAGTAATAAAATATTAAACAAATTCTCTAAACATGCATGTAATTTCATTCAATTGATAAACTAAACAAGAAACTACAAGTACCAAAATATAAATCCTCAACAACAACATCAAAAACTAAACAACAGATAAAAAACTCTCTGAGAGAGTAATAACTATCCCAATCACCAATATAATCCTAATGTCATCAAAATATTATATATATATATATAGTGATAATAATTGGTTTACACATTTGGATCCTCCATAGAGCCCCTCCAAAAAAAGATAATGAAGGAATAGTAAATCATTGTGAATAAGAAAGTGAAGCTAAATCATCACCTAAACAATTGTATTAGTTTATTAGGCTTACCATATCTCTCACAACAAGTAACATATGAAATATATAATCTAATATCATACATATACAAAGTAATGTTCCTTCCTACCACTACCCTATTGGGTTTACACTCTTCTACAATGCACCACATCACGATCAATCTCTCTCTAAATATATTATTATATTCAAAGACACAAGGGAAACTAAAAAATATCATGCACCACATGAATCACATCACCTCACAACCTAGAATTAACCACTTGAATCATATCATCCAATCATCCTAAACACACACACACATAGTATGTAAATAGTTATTCAGAGACACCATAGCCCTTTCATCATGTATTATACCTAAATCTGTCACAACCCATACAAATCATACCTATAATAATCCTTATGAAAATATATCCAAACAAGCATATGTGTGAAATTACAAGAATAAATTAAAACCCTCAAAAAAAATATTGAAAAGGTAACCAACATACATACTGGTACATAATAATATATGGGGAGTAGAGTGTGAAAAGTGGTTTTAGTTAGTTATCCATTCCTCGCCAACAAGGATGCTTGGGAAAACACCCTCCAATGTCCACTAGTTTTAGCCTCCCTACCAATATAAATGGGGTGACATATTATAAACTAAAAATATAGAAAAATATAGATATCTCCTAAAAATGTTGTAATAATTGTTTTCTATATACACAATTGTAGTTATCATATCTCAATCACATGGATTCTACTGCTAAGGACTAGATTTCCTATAAGCACAGAAGGATTTTGAGAAAATTAAATTTTATTCATTAAAATAAAAATTGATATTTTTTTTAATTTATTAGATATAAATTAACATTATTCTATTACCACTTTACATCAATTAAAAATGGATTCCAATGCACCCTAAGCATATTCAAACCGATCACATGTTTTTTCAAGAGTTTTCAACATTAAGTATTCCATCATAAAACAACACGAATGGGAAAAACAAACATTATAACTTTAATTATATTTATATTAATATTTATAATTCTATAATTTCATGAACACTAAGGATCATATTAAAATACCATAAAAAAATTCATAAACCATCTATAACCACTTACTACAAATAGTGGATAGATGAATGTATAAATTTAACTAACCCCACCCTAGTAGCCCAGATCCAATCCCTCATTTTATTACATTGGCACAAATACAGGACTCAAATCCTAAATTATTGACATTTTAGTAGTTTTCAAAACCATATTATATACTTAAGTGATATATTATAATTGAAACTTTAAAATTTAGAAGAGATAATTCTTTGAGAACTCCATTACTCTCCTAGATTAACCATCTATATCATTCACAATATAAATCTTTCCATCAAAGGGAAATATAATCTATGAAATGGGTGAGATCTGATTTTTAGTTAGTGTAAGCTTACAACAAAAGATATTATAAATAAATAATAAAAAACACAATGTCAAGGTATATAACTGAAACATAATCCATTTAATCCTAATTTTGAGCATAATATGGGAAGAATAAATAAAATTCTAGAAATTAAATATAAATAACAACATGTATATTCTACTAATTTAATAATCACATTGAATATCAATAAAAAATAACATAATAAGGGAATACATAATGTGAGACATCCTAATCATACCATCAAGGATTTGGCCAATACACTATACATAAATGGGTATGAAAACCTCCAATACCATATTTATTTTGTCTCATGAGACCTATAGTTTCCTCAAGGGGAAATTGCTAGCCTCATCCATCACTTACTACATCCAAAAAATTCCTCATATGATAAAGGTGAAACATAAACAAAATAAACATTCTTACTGAAAAACTAGAATAAAAAAATGTGAATACTTCATCCATAAACCATGAATGGTATCAAAATAGTACATTCATGGTCAAAATGTCCATAAAAACATCAATAAAATATGGTTTATTGAATCATAATTGTCACAACCCGTCCTCGGGACCCGTGTCATGACTACCCCAAGTCCGCCTTCCATAGGCGAGGGGTTAGAGACTAGTACCAAAGGCATAAATCCCTAAGCTGTGAAGGAAATGCCTTTATAAATAGTAAGCATGCAAAAATAGAGTATAAGATGGAAGAAATACACTAAGTAAAACTGTGTACAAAAGATGTGATGAAAAGTAAAGGGGTCAGAAATACAAGCCCAAATGTAAAGTATAAGGAAACTGGAAACAAGTACAAATGAAGAAAGGTAAATAGCTGTCAGATCATCCACTAGGGAGTCCTACCTGATGGGTAGGACAAAAATACTCCATAACACTCCACGTCCGTCTGTCTCCTCCATGTGGTCCACCTCTGGGTACCGTCTAGTCCTGTCCTCTCAGCCTTGATCAGCGTTGTCCATCGTCTGCATCCAACACAACGAGGTGCGGGAAAATCCCGTGTAGGGGTGAGTATAACGATACTCAGTAGGGACCCCGAGACCATCAAGGTCTCACAAAATCCAACAAAGATAAACCACAATGTTTGAAATCAGCAGATAACCATACTTAGGTATATTCCCAAACATATACCTAAGTTACCAAGTAATTCATCTCTATCATGAGGTAAACACAAAAGTTACTAACTCAGCTCAAACTAGGATTTAATTCTAGGTTAGTATCAAGTAACTTCACAGTTACACCATCAGAACCTCGACTGATGAAGTAATCCTCCTCTATCGAGTACAATGGGCCGACCGCGTCACACAGAGGCACTTCCCACTATCCTTGTACTGCTGAGGTACTCCTCCTTTTGAGTACCGTGGGTCTTTCGTATCACACAGAGGTGCTCCCCACCATGGGTATGCCGCGTCCCATAGGGGCGATCCCCCTTGTAGCCTGCTAAGGTACTCCACCTATCGAGTACCGTGGGTCTGCCACATCACACAGTGGTGCTCCCCACCATGGGTCTGCCGCGACACCAAGGCGCTCCCCACTAGTCAATTTGAATCACTTCGAGTCGAATCGGTCAATAGTCATCAGGTCTCCGTGAGGTACTAGGTCTCTGTGATATGCTTTCTCATCTCCGGGAGGATCTAATCCACGATCTATAGGTCGATACTCCAACTGTCTCAAAGTTCCATGTAGAAGTTTCTCAAAGGTCCTCCACATCATAGAGGTCTCAACGCAAATGATAGCTCATCAATCGCATGCCCGATCTTTGAGTTATATGTTCTTTTAGTAACGGGGGCCCGATTAGATTCGTGTATGATCCAACCAGACCATATCTCAACTTTACCCTGAACTCCCATGGGTTAAACTCAGGGACCCTCTTTCTCCAAGATTACCAGCATCACAGATGGTTCACCAAACAAACGTCTGATGCCAAAGATATTGCCAAAGGATGTAAAGGGTCAGTAGTGGGCCCGAGTTCGGTCCAGCCCAATCGGACCGACTCGGCCCAACCCAATATGGACCGACCCAGTCTGGGTCGACCTGGTCAGACCAGCTGGGTCTGACCCAGCCCGTTGTGTAGGTCAACCTTCTAGGTTCGGCCCGGTCCACTCGGTCCGGTGGATGGGGTCAGTTAGGACATCACCACGTGGGGAGCGGCTTGGGCGGCTCGGTCTGAAAGGTCGAGCCGGTCAAGCCAGCGACGCTGCGAGGGACACCGCAGGCTGGCTCAAGAAGGTGGGAGGACAACGACAACCAGACATGGCGTGCGGGAGGCCGAAAGCAGGCCGATAGTGTGCCAGGCAGGCCGTGGGCAGGGTGCGGGGGGTGCCAGGTAGGTGGTGTGGGCAGGCGGGCCGACAACCGGGGGGCATTCAGGTAGGCCAGTTCGGTGCGACTTGGGCTAGCGCGGGCCGGCGGTGTTTGGCTGGGAGCACCGGTGCACCATAGGGGTAGCACAGTTTTCGGAGGCCGTGGGTAGCATGACCTTTTTCATCACCTCCTTCATCGCCTCATTGTTGTTATGCCGCCATGCCAAAAAATGCCACAAGAAGGAAAAATGAATGGAGGATGTCGGGCCATGTTAGTTTGGCCCGTATCCTCCGTGTTTATGGATATATCAAATGGTTCATAAGAACAAAGCTCAACAACCTTAATTATCTAAAAAGGAGGGAAGAAAAATGCACTCAAAAGAATTTAATCCCCCTACCTTCGATTCATCATTCTTCGTTCGTTGATGGAGTCATGGGAGCTGGTCATTGAAGACATCTCATGATGGTTGAAGCTTTGAGGAAGATGCCGAAGAAGGATCGGCTTCCTTCATTCTTTTTTCTTCATTCGGAGGGGCTTTCCTTATTGGAGAACTCCTTTTCTTCAATCCCCCAAATGAATTCACTGTGCCAAATAATAGATTACTTAATCTATTATTTTTTTGGCACAAATTCAAAAGGGGGAATTAAATTAAAAAGGCTCCTACTCATTAATTTAAGTGTGTTGGCATGTATTAATTGGGGAGTTTGTACAAATTCAATATGGAGTAATTAACTAGGTAGGACCCTCCTTAATTATAGAGGATTGGAAAAAATAAATTCTAGGGTAGGTGAGAGGCTCCCCTAAATTAATGTGAAGCTGAAGAGTTTTCTCCACATTAATGGGGAGTTTAAGGGGTTAAAATCCCGGGTGGTCCCCACCTCATTTATCATCACATGGGAGATTGAGTTCGGGTTGGCCCCACCACCATAACCTATCATGGGAGGTTAAGGTGTGGGGCCCCCACCTCCAACTCCCATGAGGAGATTTTAACCACCAACACTCACATGGAGGCTCAATAAAATAATGTGTAGCTCACTTTATTTTATTATTTTTTTAAAGAAAACCCAAAAACTAACTTCTATCCTCCCCTCACTTCCATCGATGTTTCTTAAGAGAATACCGGAGCTTTGAGTTCTATGGTGCCATCAGATTTTAGTTCTGAGCACCAGTTCAAAATTTATAAAAACCCGCTTGTACATTTACTGAATATACTAGAACAAAACTTCAGAAATTGATTCTAGGCACACCGAGCCTTGGAATCATGTGCTGTAAATTTTTACAGACTCGTAAAATTGCCATGTATTTGAGAAGAAATTTTCCACGAAATTTCCGGGTCTTTACATTCTCCCCACCTCAGGGATTTACATCCCCATAAGCAACAACTTGAACTATGGGAACAAGTGGGGGTACTGAGCACACATATGAGCCTCCCGCTCCCATGTGCTCTCTTGAAGGTTCATGTGCTGCCAGTGAATGAACACCAGAGGTATCGACCATCCACGTAGGAACCGCTCCTCTCGATCCTCACTCTCCACTAGAGCCTCCATGAAAGTTTCCCCATCATTGACGTCCAGCTCTCCGTGGTCGATGATATGAGATGGGTCGTGCACGTATCTCCTCTGCTGGGATACATGGAAGACGTCGTGCGCCCGGTGCAACTGAGGTGGAAGAGCCAGGTGGTAGTCCACCTCACCTACTCTGCTGAGGACCTGGAAAGGTCTGATGAATCACAGATATAACTTTCCGCCTTAGCCAAATCTTTGTAAACCTCATCGCAGTGAGACCTGTAGAAAGACATGGTCACCATCCTCAAACTACAGAGGTCTCTATCTCCGGTCAGCATACGACTTCTGCCTGCTCTGCCCAGTCTTCATCCGCTCCTGGATGATCTGCACCTTCTTTGTGGTAGCACGTACCATCTCGTCGCCCACTAGTGTTGACTCACCTGGGTCTGTCTAGCACAGTGGTGATCTGTAAGGTTGACCATACAAGGCCTCAAATGGTTCCATCATGATGGTGGAGTGATAGCTACTATTGTACGCAAACTCCACCAAAGGTAAGTGATCCTCACAGCTGCGACTGAAGTCGAGGACACAAGCACACAACATGTCCTTAAGGGTTTGAATGGTCATCTTAGTCTGACCATCTGTCTAAGGATGGAAGGCGGTTCTCAGATGAAGCTGCATCCTGAAAGCCTCCTACAACCCCTTCCATAGCCGGGAAGTAAATTGTGCATCATTATCGGAGAAAATAGAAGAAGGTACTCCATGTAGCTGCACATTATCATTCACATAGAGGAGTCCCATGATCTCTACTAAACACAACTGTCTGATCGATAGGAAGAGGGCCGACATGGTGAGTTGTTCAATGATCACCCAGATAGTCATGTCCCCTGGACGTACATGGATGACCCATCACAAAGTCCATGGATATCCCATCCCACTTACATTCTGGGGCCTATAAAGGCTGAACCAGGCCTTCTGGTACCTGGTGCTCCACCATCACATGTGGACAAGTGAGGTATCGAGAGATAAACTCTACTAACACCTTCTTCATACCTGGGCACCCGTGCTTTCGTCTGAGGTACAGATACATCTTCGCAACTCCTCGATGTACCACTAGAGGGGATGTGTGGAACTCCCTCAACAATTTCTCCTGAAGTGACAGTAGCACCATATTACATCCTCTATAGAGAATTAAATGCTCCATAACTTTAGAAAATCCATCAGGTGCCTGCCCTATGGATATATGAGCATGTCGTGCCTCGCTATCAGCTTCTCCATGCTGTGCCTCCCTGACTCACTGAAGAAGTAGAGAAGTGACTCTAAGAGAATGAAGGGAAGCTGCTCTATCATGGTTCATATTAGTGATCTGTAAAGCATCCAACTGCTCTGTCACCTCTTATTGTAGCTGTATACTTGATCTCCTGATTATCCCGTCCGCAAAAATGTTACCCTTCCCCGGAGTATAGAATATCTCAAAGTCATAGTCCGGGAGGAACTCAATCCAATGTTGGTGTCTTAGGTTTAGGTCCTTCTGAGAGAAGAAATACCTGAGACTTTTGTGATCAGAGTATAAGGTAAAACGTTTTCCCAAAAGATAGTGCTGCCACATATTCAAGGTGAAGACCACTGATGCTAACTCCAGGTCATGGGTAGCGTAGTTCTGCTCATGCTTTCTCAGCTTCCAAGAAAAAATGTGATCACTGCTCGCTCCTGCATCAAGACAAACCCGAGTCTGGTCATTGATGCGTTGTAGTAGACTACATACCATACGCCTTCCTTTGGAAGCCTCAAGATGGGGGCATTAGTCAACCTCTGCCTCAGCTCATGAAAGCTCTACTGAAATCTCTCCGACCATAGTATGGGTTTCCCCTTCTTCGTTAAGGCTGATAGTGGTGCTGAAACTCTAGAGAAGTTTGGGATGAACCTCCGGTAGTAACCAGCCAAACCCAGAAATCTACATACCTCTGTCACACTCCTGTGTGGCTCCCAAGTAAGTACCGACTCAATCTTCGCTAGATCCACCGCAACTGTAGCCTCCGAGATGACATGTCCCAAAAATTGAACCTCTCAGATCCAAAACTGGCACTTCAAGAGTTTACCAGAAAGCTGGTTCTCTTAGAGTGTGTCCAAAACTACCCGTAAATGGTAAGCATGCTCGTCTTCAGTAGTAGAGTAGATCAGTATGTCATTGATGAAGACTATGACAAAGCGATCGAGGTATGGTTGGAATATCCTATTCATGAGACCCATGAGCACTTCTAGAGCATTGGTTATGCCGAAGGGAATAACCAAGAACTCGTAGTGGTCATACTGACACCTAAAGGTCGTCTTCTACACATCCTTATCTCGAACTCTGAGATGATGATAACCTGACTTAAGGTCTATCTTCGAGAACCATCATGATCCTTTCAGAAGATCAAATAGGTTGTCAATCCTTGGGAGTGGGTACTTATTCTTCACGGTCACCTGGTTCAGGTGATGCTAGTCGACACAAAGCCTCAAGCTCCCATCTGCTTTCTTGGTGAACAGAATCGGGGTTGCCGGGTAGAAACATTGGGCCGGATGAATCCCTTCCTCTACAGGTCCTCCAGCTGTACCAGCAGCTCACGAAGCTCAACGGAAGCCATCAGATATGCTGGGGTAGATATCGATGCTGTCCCAGGGTATAGGTCAATGTAGAAGTTCACCTCTCTACGAGGCGGAAGTCCTGGAACATCGTCAGGAAAAACATCCGCGTACTGATCCACTACTACAGGATAAGTCAGACTCTCCACATCAATTGCTCCAAGGGTAAGGCAATCCAACTGATGAGTGATCAGTTGAAACCTCCTTTGAGTAAGTCTGTATTGCACTGCAAAGGCTCCCTTCTCACCGATAAAGGTGAACATTTTCCCATCCCTGCAGACACACCACACTTTCCACCTAATACAGTCGATCTGAGCATGAAGTGTTGATAACCAGTCCATAACCAAGATGATGTCGTAAGGTCTCGACGCGACTACGAGGAGATCCCAGCCGAAGCTCTCTCCTCCTAGGGTAATCTCACACTGCCGGCACCAGTGCGTGATCATCGAGTCTTCTCCCGTTGGAGTCTCTTGCTGTAAGGATCGAGCCAACGACTCCGTCAGAATATCCGAGCTCCGAACGAGGGCAGTGGCAATGAAAGAGTGACTTGCACCTGTGTCTATAAGAACGACAGCTAAGGTGGAGTAGACAAAGATCATTCCTCGAATCATCTCCAGAGTTCTAGGATCATATACCTCAGCTGCCTAGATTTGAGCTCTCCCCTGTCCACCTGCTCCCTCTGGTTGGGGTGGACCTCCGGGTGGTGGTGGCGGTAACACCTCGAATCGTCGTCCACCACCAGCTGCACGAACAGCTCCTCTTCCACGTTCGCCTTCTCCATGAGGACCACCTCGATCAAATATCTATCATTTCCTGGGTGTTCCTTCGACCATATGATGATCATCTGAACGACGGGTCGGATAGCCACGAGCCATGTGACCATGCCCATAACGTGAGTAACACTGCCTGATACTGGCATGTATGTCACTGCCCCGGGTGCCCCGCACAACTGATCTTGAGTCATGCGGTTGTCCACCCGTGGGTCTGGTCTTCTTGGACCTCTGTGTCATCTCTCTACTACCAGCTGCAGAAGACTCTGCTGCATGTCGACTAGTGGTGGGTCTCGCTACCGGAGACTGCTCAGCATGGAAACTCTCCACCAAGAGGTCTCTCTATAGCACCCCCTCCTGCGTCAGGATGCATAGTGAGATCATTGAAGCTCTGATCTCACGCCTGAGCCCCTACTTGATGTTCCGGGTCCTGATGAATGGGTCCCGCACCATATCTGTGGAGTATCATGAGAGGTTGGTGAACCTTGCTGATTACTGAGTTACCATCACGCTACCCTACTGTAGATGCAGTAGCTCATGTATCCACACCACAAAAAGGGTGGCCGAGACAAACTCTGCCTAAAACAGGCTCTCAAAGTCTTTCCATAGCAGCGTCATCTCATCATGAACCAGGAGAATCAGGCTCCACCATCTGCTTACTGCTGCCTGAAGGAGACTCGCTGTAAGGATCACCATAAGGTCTGATGGTGTCCCTACCATTCTAAGGACTCTCACCACAGCCTTCAGCCAATCCTCATCCGCCTGTGGGTCCATCACTCCTTTGAACCTGGCTGTCCTATGGTGCTGGAACTCGTGCAATGCGCTTAAGCGGCATGAATTGTCTACTGCTAGGGATGGTGGCATCGGTGGCCCAGTGGGTAATGGTACCGTTTGTGCCTCCGCTGGAAGAGGGACCTGCACTGAGGCCTCATCGCTCGATGGTATATCTGTGTGTATGACTCTTGGGGCTCTAACTGGTCATCCACGGGGAGGCATCCTGAAAGAAAAAGATGCAACAAGGTCAAAAGATTGTACCTGGTGAGCTGACCTGGTTGACATGACATAAAAAAACTTTTGAAAACACACATAGAATCAGTGTTTTCGGGCACTGAGTCAGAAATATGAAGTCAGGGTCCTGGGGTATGGATATGTCGGCCGCCGCACTAATACTGGACTCCCTGAACTAAAAGCCACACTCGATACCCTTAACACTATTTCTTCATAGAAAAGAAAGATCAAAGTCCTATGTTCTTCGGCAGAACCGACTCCTCTGATACCAATTTTTCATGACCGATCCTCGGGACTCATTCCGTGACTACCCCAAGCCCGCCTTCCATAGGCCAAGGGCTGGAAACTAGCACCAAAGGCATAAATCCCAAACTTGGGAAGGCATTTCCTTTATAAACAGTAAGCACACACAAATAGAGTTCAAGATGGGAGAAAAACACTAAGTAAAACAGTGTATAAAAGAAGTGTTGAAAAGTAAAGGGGCTGGAAATACAAGCCCAAAAGTAAAGTACAAGGAAACTGGAAGAAAGTACAACTGAATAAAGGTAAACAACTGCTAGATCGTCCACTGGGGAGTCCCACTTGAAGGGTAGGACATAAATCCTCCACAGCACTCCACGTCCGTCCATCTCTGCTGTGTGGTCCACCTCCGGGGTACCGTCCAGTACTGTCCTCTCAGCCTCAGTCATCCCTGTCCATCATCTGAATCTAACACAATGAAGTGCGGGCAAAGCCCATCCATGGGTGAGTGTAACGATACTCAGTAGGGAGCCCAAAACCCTCAAGGTCTCAAAAAATCTAACAAGGATAAAACAAAAAGTATGAAATCAACAAATAAACTCACTTAGGTATATGACCATAAATATACCTAAGTTACCAAGTAATCCATCTCAATCATGAGGTAAACACAAAAGTTACTGACTCAGCTCAAACCATGATTTTATTCTAGGGTACTATCAAGTAACATCCCCAGTCACACTGTCAGAACCTCGACTAATGAAGTACTCCTACTCTATCGAGTACAATGGGCCTGCCACGTCACACAGAGGCGCTTCCCACTATCCTTGGACTGTAGAGGTACTCCACCTGTCAAATACTGTGGTTCTGCTGCGTCACACAGAGGCGCTCCCCATCGTGGGTCTGCCGTGTCACACATAGGCACTCCCCCTCATAGCATATTGAGGTACTCCATGTGTCGAGTACCCTAGGTCTGCCGCATCACACAGAGGAACTCCCCACTGTGGGTCTTCTGCGACACCAAGGCACTCCCCACTGGGCTAGTTGAATCACTCCGAGTCGAATCGGTCAGCAGTCGTCAGATCTCAGGCAGCTACTAGGTCTCTACGCTATGATTTCTCCTCTCCGTGAGGATCTACTTCACGATATTCAGGTATATACTCCAGATATCTTTAAGTCCCATGTATAAGTATCTCAAAGATCCTCCATGTCATAGAGGTCTCAACGCAACCGACGGCGTGTCAATCGGACGCCCGGTCTTTGAGTTATTAGTTTTTTAGTCCCGAGGGCCCGGTTGGACTTCTTGTACGATCCAACCTGACTGTATCTAAATTTACCCCCAACTCCAATGGGGTATACTCACATGCTCAAATATTACAAGTATCACTGACGGTTCATCAAACTGGCGTTCGGTGCCAAAGATATGGCCAAAGGATGTAAAGGGTCAGTAGTGGGCCCGGGTCTGGTCCTGCCCGATTGACCCGACTCATCCCAACCCATTCTAGACCGACCCAGTCTGGGTCAACCCGGTCAGCCCACTATGTTCATCCCAGTCCGATGGGCCTGGCCCAATGGACTTCAGGGGCGGTTCGGCTCGGAGGTTGCCGCGTAGGCGGCTCGGTCCAATGGTCGGGGTCGGTTCGGCCCACACCGCGCGGGGCGTGGTTCGGGTGGCTCGATCCAGAAGGCCAAGCCAGTTAGGCCAGCGACGCCGTGAGGGACGCTGCGGGCTAGCGGTAGCCCAACACGGCACACGGGAGGCCGCGTGCAGGCCGACGTGGTGCAGGACAGGTCGCGGGCAGGGCGTGCGGGGTGCAGGCAGGGTGCAAGAGGCCGCATGGGGTGCGGTCAGGCTGCGCGGGGCATGGACAGGCCACACGGGGTGTGGGAAGGTCGTGAGGGCATGCTGGCCGGTGCTCAGGAGTTGGACGAGCAGGCCTGTTTGGCGCGGCTTGGGCCGGTGGTGTTCAGCCGGGAGCACCGGTGCACTGTGGGGGAGGCGCAGTTCACAGAGGCCACGAGTAGCATGACCTTGGTCGTCGCCACCTTCGTTTCCTCATCTTTGTTAAGTCGCCATGCCGAAGAACACCATAAGAAGGAAAAATCGACAGAGGATGTCGGGCCATGTTAGGTTGGCATGTATCCTCCTCGTTTATGGTGATAGCAAATGGTTTATAAGAACGAAATTCAACAACAATCATTATCCAAAAAGGAGGGAAGTACATGACACTCAAAAGGATTTAATCCCCCAACGTTCGATTCGTCATTTGTCGTTTGTTGACAGAGTCATGGGAGCTAGTTGTTGAAGTCTTCTCACAACGGTTGATGCTTTGAGGAAGATGCTGAAGAAGGATCAGCTTCCTTCATTCTTCATTCTTCGTTGGGAGGGGCATTCCTCATTGGAGAACTCTTTTTATTCAATCACCATAATGAATTCGTTGTTCCAAATAATAGATTACTTAGTCTATTATTTCATTGGAACAAACTCAAAAGGGGGAATTTAATTAAAAAGGCTCCTCCTCATTAATTCACATGTGTTGGCACGTATTAATTGGGGAGTTGGTACCAATTCAAAATAGAGTAATTAACTAGGTAGGCTCCCCCTTAATTGTGGAGGGTTGGAAAAATTAAATTCTAGGGGAGGTGAAGAGGCTCCTCTAAATTAATGTGAAGCTTAATAGTTTTCTCCAATTTAATGAGGAGTTTAAGGGGTTAAAAGCCTGGGTGGTCCCCACCTCATTTATCCTCACATGGGAGGTTGTGTTCGGGTGGCCCCAACACCATAACCTCTCATGGGAGGTTAAGGTGTGGGGGCCCCACCTCCAAATCCCATGAGGAGGTTTTAACCACCAACACTCACATGGTGGCTCAATAAAATAAAGTGTAGATCACTTTATATATATATTTTTTTCAAAGAAATCCCAGAAACCAAGTTCTATCCTCGACTCACTGCTGTAGAAGTGAAAGTCTTCTAAAGAGAATATCGGCACTAGGTGTTCAACAGTGCCCTTAGATTTTAGTTTTGAGCACCGGTTCAAAATTTATAAAAACCTGCTCGTACGTTTACTAAACGTACCCGAACAAAACCTCAGAAATTGATTCCGGGCACATCGGGCCTCAGAATCATGTGTCGTAAATTTTCGTGGACTTGTGAAATTTCCATGTATTTAAGAAACAATTTTCCACGAAATTTCTGGGTCTTTAAAATAAGATATAAACATTAATCAATAAAATGATATAGAAAAGGATGTTTTCATAGATGAAAATACTTTTATAAAATCAATAATTTTCTGGAGAAAAGTACTCTTTTTTTAAACTAAAATCATTTATTTAAAATGAAACACTATATTTGAAGAAAAAATTTACATTTAAAATAATCTTATAAAATTTTAATGGATGATTTATTATATTTTGGTGTCATTATATTGGAAAATAAACTCTCATTCCATATATGTTAAAAAACTTTCCTTCTGTATTTTTGTCAAAAAAAATCATAAAGTACCTAATTTAGAAAAAGAAAATAATATTACTATAAAACCATTACCTATTGAATTAATCTAGGGTAAAAATAAATTAATCATTTTTAGGATAATATCAAAAATAATTTGGAAAAAATTATGGACACAGATGATAAATATTCCCCAACACATACATGCTTATAAACAACCCCAAATAATAACGAGATTGTGAAATTTACCTTTACCTTGTACATTCCTTTAGTTAAATGTGCTTTAACTTACAGTATAATGATATAAAACAAATTATTAATTTATTACATAACTATATCGAAATTTATTTCTTCATACAAGATCTTCTTATTTTGTTTTGCTTCTAATATTCATATATTACCCTTATTGTGGGTGTCAACTATTTCATTTTCATATGCTTGTTTTATCATGTACGTCACATTTCTTATGCATTGGATATATTTATTTAATCTCAATAATTATAATAAGTACCTAAATTTCATATTTAATAATTATATACATTTTTATATATATTATTGAATGGTTAATGTGGATCATTAATCTCATCACGTCATGGAGACGATTGGGAGTACATAAGCACGAACGATGATATCATTAACTTAATGGTGAAAGGGTAAGAAATTGGCTGGTATTTTAATTATATGTAATAAATTTGATTTGTTTATTATTATTTACAACCATTATATCCATCATTATACCCATCCAAATAATGTGGCGTTGAAAAAAAATTACACCACAATGTGAAGACAATAAGTCATAAATACACATGCGCGTTGCATTCATTTTTCGTAGGATAGATATATAGTAGAAAAATAAATATCACATAATTATAATATAATATTAGAATATATATAATAATAATATATATTAATTTATAATGTAAATAACTCATGAAGTGGAATTATAAGAAAAAATGACCTTGAATGAGTTGGAAAAACAATTACCTCTTTTTCAATGGACTTCTTATAAATCTATTATCAAGAGATGTAGGGTTGGTATAAATGGAAGACTAGGACCTCAAAAACATGGATAAGGATGTTGGGAGGGGAAATTGTTAGGGCTTGTTAGGGGTATAAGGCTCAATGTGGTGTGGGGGAGTGAGAGAAGAGGTTCCCTTTTATAAACGAGGTGAGGGTCATTTTTGGAAACTATCATAATAATAAATTAAAATAAATCAATTTATAACTGAAAACAGTTAAAAAGTTAGTTATTTAAAATAATAGATAACGATGGTTCAAAATAATCTCAACTGATAACTTTTAAGAAATATTAGATCACATTGATACCCTTATTTGTTGGTTTTAACCCTTAATTAATCCCTTTTTCTCTCACTACTACAATATGTATTTTTACTTATTGAAGGTTAATATAGTTGATATAAAATTTCAAAAGAAACATAAATGAGTAATGAATGAAATATTGAAATTATCCCAATAATTTTTCTTAATTTTAGTTATTTATGAATTTTATATCATTTAATTAAATATTATTTATTACAATATATAATTAATGTCAATTTTGATACTATTAATTACACTGACTTTTGAAAAAATAAATAAAAAAAGATATATTCTAAACAACACCACTAATATATCCCTAACATGTTAGATTTATCTATAAAATTCATGGATGAAATTAATTATGTCAAATTATATTTATTTTATTAATTTATATAATTTATTTTATATTTCCATTCATTAAATAATTACTACATCAACATTATGTAAGCCTTTAAGGTAATTATTTATTAAAATAATATTAATAATAATCTATCATGGTTAATATAATCATATTATAATTAATATTATATTTTTTATTCTAATTTATATTTGCTGAAACCCAATATTAAAATGATACAGCTATTAAATATATGATTATTACATATTTTAACTTTTATTTAAATAAAATATAATGAATGTCATACTCTCATCCAAGTGGCTTTTAATGGTCATAATCTCAACCCAAGGAAGATTTCGGTCAACCAAAACTCAACCAATGAATTTCTTTAAAGTTTTAGGGTTACTTTTTTATATTAATAATACTATATTTACACCTAATTACTCGATTAAAATTTTACCATGTTAATAAGATAATTAGTAATATTACAATTCATAATGTCCAAAAAATAAAATAAGAAATTTTATATTATTTGGACAAAATGATTCCAATATTGAATCCATTTTTTAATATTCAAAACTCATAAGTTTTAGTAATTAATTTAAAACTAATCCTTGTTGATGGAATGAGAAAATGAGTTTTTAATGTGAAAAATTTAAAAATATTGAAATATTATTATATGCAAATTCAATATGAAATTGAATCAAACATCCTAAATTTGATTAAATTATAATAATATTATACTAGTTAAACTTTCAAACTAATTAAAAATATAATTTATCATTATAAATTATTTATATGTAAAAGCAATTTTCAATAAAAATGATATATTTTATCCCAATTCATCCAAACACGAAAATTATCCAAAAAATTACAATAATTAATCCAAAGTAAATTTTTTATATTACACTATAAAAGATGAATTTTATCTTTTAATGACAGAATTTTAATTTTTTCAATATATATATTTAAAATAATTACTCCGTCAAAAGGTGGTAAAGCCGCCTTTAAAATAATGTATCCCTTTAATGCTTAAAATTGGGTTTCTTATACTCGTAAACCTATCCAACATATTGGTTGAATTTAAAAACATTTTTTGGAATATATAACACATATTTTTCATTAATATCCTTTAATAATAATGCTTAATTTAATTTATTATGATCAACTTTAACTATGGGAATAAATTATTTTTCTTAATAAAAATACGTTGTTTTATTCATATGGATTTTATTTTCATTATAAAATTAATTGGAAACAAATTAATTAATTTTATAAACACGTTTGGACTATATTTTCATAATTGGCTAAATCATTTTCAAAACTGCCAACTTAATGACTACTATTAAATGATTATATGAAATTGTACATTATGATTCGTTTAAGATCGATGTTGTGTGAAATGTATGCTATCAAGGAAAATATATTTATTAAAAAAAAGACATATCAAAAATATTTTATTGTTTCATTCTCCCACAATTCAATAAATGGCGTCCTCATGATTTGAAATTCCTCTTTAAAAATTAATGGCTGATTTTTGATAATTGATTTGTGGGAAAATGTCATAAAAAATAGGGTTAATAAAACATCACCGTAAAAAGAGGGAAATATAAATGTGAAGGTCACCACAAAATTAGGCTTTAGAATTAGGGAACATGAGTGTAAAATAAAAAAATGTAAATGAAACATAAATCTAACAATCCCGTTTTGATGGATAGTGATATAGAACATGGTCATTAGAAAGTTAAAAATCACAATATCATAAATTTTTGATCTGTTAAAAGACCACTGATTTTTAAGAAAGAAAAGTAAAAAGAATTTTTTTTGGTCAAAAATACTTTCTTTAGAATTAAAATATTATTTTAAAATTTAGTTAATAAATTAGTTGATATCCTTCCATTTCATAAGAAAAATACCATCGTTTAGTTGTGGTTCGATATTTTTTCACTTTATCCCTCACACATGTAAATTAATATTCACAATTATTTTTTATGCCTGAATAACTTTTATGAGAAATTAGTTCTATGATTAATTCCTTATGAATTTCAATGTTTACTAAAAACTAAATTGTTTACATAGGACACCCAATATGATAAATCCTACATTAACCTCAAACAATAATTTCCAAAGTTCAATTTAATCCATTCCAAACAAAAGACTCATCCAAAATATATCCTTAAAAATTCATAATCTTAAATTTATAATGAAGGTCCATACATTTCCAAAAACAAATTGACAACATATTTTCTTGAAACAAAATAATGAGGATCTTTTTTCACCTAAAAAATATATGAATACCATGATCACCTTAAATCATTTATTAATATATGCATGATTCCAAATCCATGAAGAAGAAGTATTGAAATACAATAATTATATATCTTTTATTCTTATAAATAGAATTGCATAATTATTTAATCAAAAAACAAAAATACATTAATTATTCCACTTCTACTATAGTAAAACCATAAGCATGACCTTAAAGACTTTTATTATTTTGAGATATATTTACCTAAAATTTGAGAAATTTATTTTCATACTATCCCACCTCCTTACAATTGAACA
Organism: Viscum album; assembly: GCA_963277665.1. Lineage (NCBI taxonomy): Eukaryota > Viridiplantae > Streptophyta > Magnoliopsida > Santalales > Viscaceae > Viscum > Viscum album. The sequence goes on from OY728127.1 coordinate 610,309,468, forward strand.
ATTTCACATTTAAAATTTATTTAATTTCCTTTAAATCCTGAACCAGGTGACATTTCTCTCCAAATTTGTAAAAAACTCTCATTCACTTATAGAAAGTACCAAGGTATATCTGTCCACTATTATAACATGTGGGGAAATCCTTATTTTTCTATTTTCCTTTACCAATCTCATTCCACACCATTAAATTCATTTATTTTATTTTCATGTATATCATAATACATAGAGAATTATTTCTATACCTTTATAGCACAAGAGACTATATCTTTGTTTTATGAGATTTTTTGGGTGACCAATTAATTTCAAAAGAGTTGTTTTAAACCATCAAGTAAACAATCAATATTAATCCTTGGGTTATTTATGTAGTTAAAACTATTCCTTTATAACCATGTAATGTTTTATTTATACATAGAAATATTCAAATCCTCTTTTTTTTCTTGGACTAAAAAATTTCATCTCTATATATGCGCACTGTTTGTAAGGAAAATATTTTTAAATGAAAGGTTCATAAAACTCCTTCCATTATCTGTTTTATATTTCATCATCCTCCTTAGAGTTTTTAATCATGACCACTTTTGATCCATAACTCTCTATAGATGATAAATTTGAAGTGAAATATTTTACCTTTAATTACTTCCCAAATAAATAAAATATATTCTATAAGGAACTTACCCATTTCTCAACTGAAAATTTATTTTTAATCCCATTGGATGATAAATGTTTTTTTCTCTTGAACTTGTCTATAAGTGTTTCTCTACATTGTATATTAAGTTTATCAATATAGGTAAGTTTATTTAGCATAACCTATGCCAGTTTTCCCAGTATGGTTATTTGTTTTTCAGCACCAACTGCAACTCAATCTCCAACATCATTGTCATAAATATGAGGGAAATACCTTTATATATTATGTGAATTTACTTGATTTTAATTCCTTAAACTAGGATCTATTTCTAAAAAAGTGAACACATTATATTTGGATATGAATTATAATGCGTAATTTTGAACTTATAAATCTCTTAGGAAATATTATAAATTCGCTTATAGCTAATGCCACAATCACAAACAAGGTTTATTTTCGGAAGTATTTAATTTTAATACATTCTTAATGGTTTGTAATGAAAATGTAAATTTTCCTAAGCATAACCCATAAGAGTGTATAACCAGGTTCATAGTAAGGGCCCTAGTTGTGTACCAGGTTACGTTGAGTCAGACCCAATGCACCTTGTCAGAGTTGTTATACATATGTACATCTATTCCATAACCACATCAATATGTAGTATCCATACAATGATGTATTTATAAGAAGACCCACATAATATATTCCTTACTAATATTCTAGGATATTCTTGTATACATATCCTGAAATCCTATCTAATTGTTTGTTACATAATCTATATTTTCTAAATCTAGTTTCCAGGGTTTCAAAAAAACATTTTGTGATACTAGATTTATTGAACCCAACCATTGTATCCCAAAGCTGGTGCCTCACATTATTAAATTAACCATGATACCAGACTCAATACCAAATTAAAAATTAGGTTAGTAGTTTATGAAACTAGATTAAATACATTAAACATACATTATAGATGAAACAGTATAATTCAACATTGTCAATCCTTTGAGAGAACCAATAATCTCCTAGCTTAACCTTGCATATCATTCTCAATATTCATAATGGATTCTTGGAAAAAATAATACATAAGAAAGGGTGAGATATGAATCTAATTAATGGTAAGCATACGAATTTTTATTATTATGAATAAATAATCATAGGCATTATGATAGGGTATATAACTAAAAAAAGAATAAATTTAAACATAATCATGAGTATAATATGTAATGAATAAATGAACATTATGTAATTCCATATAAATAATCAAATTTATATTATACTATTCAAATAATCACATGAAATATCAATAAATAATCTCATAATGATGGAATACATAGATATTGACATCAAAAACATTGTGTCAAGGACTCATATAAGAACACATATATAAATGGGTAAAATATTAGCCAATAACCAATCTAGTTTTCCTTATGATACCTACCAATGCATTGAGGTGATATTATAGGCCCCTCCCATCACATACTATTTCTAATGCATTCTTCAAATGAAAAAGGTGAAACATAAGAAATATAAACATATGCATTGAAACACTAGAATAAAAAATGTGAATAATTCAACCGTAAACTAAGAATGTTATTAAAATAGAATAGCCACAGTCAAACAGATCATAAAACCTTCCAAAAAAAATATAGTAAATGGTATCATAATATATCAACCAAAATGAATCATAAGATCTAACAAATAATGTTGTTATAGATGAAAATAATCTAAAAAATCAGCATAAATTTCTTTAGATAAATACCACTTTCTACATTGATATCAATTATTTAAAAGATTGTGAAATTTTAGAATAAAAACTTTTCATGGAAAGGAATTATATAAAAATGTAATAGAAACTTTTATACATTAAGGTGTCATGGCGATTGAAAAAATCCACTCATTCTATATATGATAAAAAATATTCATTCTATATTTTTTGTTAAAAAATTCATAAATTACCTCATTTGGAAAATGGAAAAATATTCCTTTCAAAACGTTTCATAATGTCTTGAACATTAGGAAAGTAATTTGAAAATTTAAATGATAATAATGAAATTGATTTGGAATAAATTTTTAAGAAACATGGACATGTAGTATAAGTATTCCCCTATAGATACTTATTTATAAACAACCCATAAGAATTATGAGATTGTAAAATTTACCCATACCTTGTACATTCATTTGGTTGAATGTGATTTAACATAATATATAATGGTTTAAAACATGATATCAATTTATCTCACTACCATATACATATTTATGACATCATATATGATCTTCTTATGTCATTTTGTTAATAATATTCTATTATTACCCTTTTTTGGGTGTTAATTGTTTCAATTTCCTATGCATTCACTACAAAGTATTTTACTTATACCAATATAAATTTAGTAGTAGACATTATATCTATTGGTATTAATAAGAAATTACAATAGGTATTATGTTTTATTAGTATTAAATTCTAGTTACAACATTTTTTTAACATATATAAAAATTATTATGAATTGTTTAATATGAACATATAAGTTAACAACAATTAAATTTGTTGTTTTATCTAGTCAATGATAATTTTTTTACAAATAAATGAATATACTATTATTAATTATTATTACCAATATTTTTTTAACATATAAATGTGTTTTTAATATTTATTCCCAATAAAGAAATCATTTGAGAATAAATATTCCTTCACTATCAGTTAATAGTTTACTAAAAAAATTATATTGATATTAAAAAAAATATTTTGTTAAATATTAAGAATACGAGACACCATATTTGAATCAAAATCAGATTGGTATTTTAAATATGTATTATTTGAAATAAATTATTTCATAGGATTTTAAAAACATTTCCAATAAACATAAAATAAATATGATGATTATTTTTTTACAATTAGTAATATTAATAATAATTAAAAATGATAAAATAAAAATACAAATGAAAATTGGTTCCAACCATGGTTTGTGCTTTCTCCCCACATCTCATCTCTTCTCAGGTAAACTATTGATCTTCATTACTCGTACAATGACATTCTCCACCTGTCTCGACACTCCTAATTCTTCATGGTCGGCCAAACCTACATCTGAACCCTCGATTATCTACCATTTCTCAAACCTTTATCAACTGATGTATGATTTCATTTTTACTCCATCAACTATACAGATAAGGTATAGGGAGGTCCATAAAAAAAACCCAATTCACAATCAATCTTTCTATGTTTACACCTCTTATCAGGTATGGAATTGTACTATTGATGTTCTAAGCACCTAAAATCACGTGTATATAGTGTTTAAATTGAATTACACTTATGTTTTTAGTGAAATTATATTGAAACACGCATTTTTATTATTGGTACTCTTTTTTTTGGTGATTTTAGAATTCTAATTACACACTTCTCTCTAGAAAATCATTTGATCCCAAATATGTTATGCTATTGATCTTTGGAAATGGGTAATATATTTTGTGGAACTTTTACAAGGATATACTTTACATTGAGCGCATAAAATGATTGAAAAAATATGTGCAATATTGAAATGATTTTAACTTTATTATACTCAGGAAATACCTAATATCCTTACATAATAATGTAACCATATTCATTTTAAATTTTATTAATATCATATCTATGAATATAATTACCATTAAACTCATAAATTTTTCATTCCAATTTTGTTATGATTTTATCTGATAGAACATCCCAATGTTTCTTAGTATATGAAACCATTATATAGATAACATTAAATACAAAATTTTTATTTCCCATGTTGTTCTTACATTCCTCCATCAACTTATATGAAATATAAATATCTTCTACTATACTTTTTGAACATTTCCAAAATAATGTATGAAATCACATAAGTTTGGGAAGGTGGATAGATTTATAAAAGGTTTTATAATTGTAAACCATATTCTATTTTCATTTAATATCTTCATTATCATTTTTTAATGTCTCAGATGAAGATTCCCATTTCTCCTTGAGATAATTTTGAATATTTTTTATAATCTTACATGAACCATGAAAAAAATCATGATAGTGATGTAACAACTCATGGATAGAATAACTCTATTTCTTAATACATTCAATATTTGCAGACATCTTTTGAACATTTACATCATTAGATATATATTTTTATACAATACATCATGTTTTAAATTTAATAAATTTTCACTAACATTTTAAATCACTTTCATGAAGAGCATGCTTTTTATTAAAATCATACTAGAACTTTATTAAATCTACAATACATTATATAATATTTATACAATTATTAGAATTGAGTTACTAAGTCAGGTTTTTTTTTGGATTTTGAAATAAATTTCTTTTTGAACTCTCAAAATTTGTCAATTGTTGGGGAATCACATGGTAATTTAGTTATTAATTAATTTAATATTTATAGAACTTGATTTGAATTCAATGCAACTAAATAACCAATAATTGACTTGATCGAACACATACGAAATTTAGTAACACTTGTAATTATTGGTTATTTTTCAATAAATAAAACACACAAGTCCATTAAAATATCATTAAGCACATTATTGAATGCTTAATTCATACATATATCATATTCTTACAAACTTTTAGATATTAAGCTTCAAGTATCATCAATTGTTTCAACTCATCAATGTATTACTTTCAATCCATTGATAATTTAAACACTTTAATGTCTTCATTGGAAAATGAATTTTCCTTCCATATATTCATCTCTTCATTTAAATAAATGAAACATAATTTCATGTCGGTGGATTATTTTTTTAAATTCTAGAAAGAAGAAAATATCCTTGCATACAACTGTTTTAAATTTTCATCAAAATCACGATCTTCATGTTTAGTAGTCTGTGATAGAATTTCATTACCTATTACCAATTTCTCTCTCTATATAATTGTATATTATACATTTTAGTACCAATATCATCCTCTATGTCATCATTATTATTAAAATTATCATTATTATTTTAAATTAATTCTTCCACTTGAATAATATTTATTCAATACTTCCATTAAGCTCATGTTTATTTGTTGATTAGTTTTTTCCACCAATTCAGCCTCAATACTAGCATCAATTTCAATTTTCTCATTTCCCTATGTCACATTTTCTACAACCATTCTAGCCTATACTAATTAATTAATATCAATCACCAAACCAGTATTCCCATCTTAATTAAATTTTTTAGTCACATCCTAATGAGTCATTTCTGTTTCAATATTCAAAATAATCTTGTCATTTTATTATTCAACTACATCTTTTTGGTATCTTTCTTCGTCAATAAAAATTACAAAAAAGTTGAAAGAAAAAATAGTAGATTTGTGCTCATAGAAATATGATTAATTCAGCTTCAACAAATACTCTTATAGAATCCCGTTATGTGTCACAAGGATATCTACTTTTTTCATGATCCATCCCCTGGGCCTGTTCTGTGACTACCCCAAGCCCTCCTTCCATAGGCTAGGGGATGGAGAATAGCACCAAAGGCGTAATTACCTAAAATGAGGAAGGCATTGCCTTTATAACCTGAAACTCACACAACATAGAACACAACTGGATATAAAACACAAAGTAAACTTTATAACAAAAGAGTGCCGAAATGTAAAAGGGGCTGGAAATACAAACCTAACCAAAAAGTACAAGGAACTAGAAGTACAAATAAAACTAAAGAAAGAGAAAATAGTTGCTGCGCTGTCCTCCAAAATTCTTACCTGAAGGGTAGGTACAGATAGCCTCCTCAGTAATCCACGCCTGTCGGTCTCCCCTGTGCACCGACTCGTCGTAAGGTCCACCTCCGGGTACCGTCTAGTCCTGGTACTCTCAGCCACAATTTTCACTATTCGTCGTCTGCATCCAATACGACGAGGTGTGGGCATAGCCCGTGAAGGGGTGAGTATAATGATATTCAGTAGGAACCCCGAGACCCTCAAGGTCTCACAAAATCAAACAAGGGTAAACCACAAGAATAAAATCAACAGATAACCCCACTTAGGTATATGCCCATACATATACCTAAGTTATCAAATAATATATCTCAATCATGAGGAAAACACAAAGTTACTGACTCAGATCACACAAGTATACAACTTATGTAGAGAGATAGAGATGATCAGATGTAGCCACTGAATCATCTATTCTGTCAAACCCACATAGGATCCAGGAATAGTAGTCAGAGCTGTCGAAGCCACACAGGATCCAGAAATAGTAGTCAGAGCTGTCGAAGCCACACATAATCAAGGAATAGTAGTCAGAGCTATCAAACCCACACAAGATCCAGGAACAGTAGTTAAATCTATCAATGTAGAGACCCCAAACATTACGTACATAGACATTACATTAATTTTTCGGAATACTTAATACATAACAAGAACCAACACTCAAGGACCGTAATAGTTTAGTGTCTTTGGAAACTCGGAACATAATCTTCTAATCATGGTAAAAGATCTTCAATATCTCCCATAAAGATCTTCCCCTTTTGTTTTCTTACCTAAAACCTTTCATTAAATCCTGGGGAAAATAAAACATATAAAGGGTGAGCTCAAATGCTCAGTAAGGGTAATCCTGGAGAAAATAAAACAAATCATAAACATTTGAACATAAAAACATGAACATAATGTTTAAACGTCAAAATATTGAGCAATGACATAAAACATGGCAGTAAGTAAGGAATATATCATAAAGAAACATTAATAATGATAAAATAGCATGGGAATAAAACTTGTAATTGTGGTAACCATTAAGCACATGTTATGATTTCCATAGTATCCAAGGAATTTTTCCAAGACCATCTTAGTGGATAAAGTCCCTTTCTGAATCGAGTTCACTCCTCGTTCAAGTCCTATATCACTGAACCGGATTAACATACCATTCCATCCATGTCTATCTCATGAGATATAAATATTTACCCAATGCATTGGAAAGAGATATAGGCCCCACCCATCTCATAATGAAATCATTCTTACATGTTCCACAACATAATCATAAATCATTCATCATAACCCTAAGAATAAAAGTGGTTTCATAAACATCATCCCATCATAACATAATCCATATAAAACAAATGGATATCATTTCATCATATGAAAAGTGAAACCATGTAAATCATAGAGACATTATATTTGAAACATACACATATGAAATAATGTCATCTTAGATGGAAAAATGGTTTTGATAAAATAGTTGAAATGAATTCTTGAGGAAAATTTCCTTTCTTATTCAAAATCATTTTCTTTTCCCAAAATGCCATGAAATTTTAAAAGAAAAGTATTTTTTTTGAAAATAGTCCTGAAATATTATAGATTAAGATTCATGAAAATAAGGCGTTATAAAATCGTAAAAAATTGTTCATGCCATATATTCTAAAGAAAACATTCTCCTCATACTTTTAACGAAAAAGTCAAAAAGTACAACGTATGGTAAACAAAAGCAAGATTCCTTACATAACACAAAGTAAAAGTCAAGATGGGTAAAAATGACATTAAACATACATGTAAGAATATTAAAAACTTTATGAAAAAATTTTTATGGACATGGATGAAAAATATAACCCCAGTAAATACTTACGAATAAGAGATCTCGGATAAAAATGAGATTGTTAAATTATCCCTTACCTTATGTCCAATTTCTTCCGTATGTGTCCAAGACTCCTGTATAGTGGGTTTAAAAATATTATTAACTTGTAACAGAACCATAATAATATTTATGATATCATATATGATTCACTTACGTCTTTATATTATCTGTTCGTTTGTCAATTCCATGTTAAAGCAGTGTTTTGCGTAAAATCATTTCATTTATCGTCCGTGTTTTGAATTTATATTATTAATATTATTACTTAGATCATGAATAATTAATTCCAGAATATAAAACATGATTTATATATAATATATATTCAGAATATACATATATATAATAGATCGATAAATGGAATTAAATACATCGTTCATGGAGACAGTAGGCCCTACGTACGCATGAATGATGTTTTTTGTTTCCTTATTGGATTGAATGGAATTAAGTTGATGACCTACACACACATATATATATATACATAAAACAAGTAGCATTATTATATCATATATTTTAGGATTAACTATTATATATTCTTTATAATCATTCTTGAATTGTTAACATGGAAAATGAATCTCATCGTGTCATGGAGACGGTAATCCGTACGTACGCACATGCGATGATATTGTTCCCATATTTATTGAATGGAATTGGAGTGGATGATATAATATCTTAGAATCAGTATGATTTTATAATAATTATATATAGTTATTCTTTACACCATTATACCCATCCAAGTAAGGTGGTGGTGGAAAAACTGATTACACCATGGCATGGAGACGATATTCCATACGTACGCACGCACGGTGATTTCATTTTCTGTAGAATGGATAGAAGGTGAAATAGGGTTGTTTAATATTTATAATAACATATAAGTATATAATTAATACTGATGTTATTACTTTATAATTAAACACCTAAATAATAGGAAGTAGAAGAAGAAAGAAATTTGAAAGAGTCGGTAGAAGAGATTACCTCTTCCACGACACACCTCCTTTTAAATTCTTCTTAGGGCACTAGAGTTGGACTATTGAGAAGACCAGAACCTCTATGATATAACTATATAGGTTTAGAAGAGGAATTTTTAGGGTTTGGCCGAGCTTCAAGGCTCAAAATGGTGTTAAGAGAAGAGGGAAGGGGTGCCCTTTTTATAAGGGAGGGGAGGGGCACCTTTGAAAAAACATAAAATATTATTTTATAATAAAGTCATAGTCAGTTTATAATAGTTCCAAATTGATTTATTTTGAAGATAAAGTGGGTATGGGTCGCATTCCACCCATACAATAGGATTTATACCAGTTTAGGTTACTATTTTAACCTTATCATTTAGATTTATCTCTAAGTTAAATAATTTAACTTTTACTGTGTCTTCTTATTTTCTTACACTATATGGTTTATAAACTTACTATAACAAGCCAAACGAACCCCAAGTGGTTCATTATTGATATATATAACCTTATATGATTCATTTGGTTGAACCTTATATTTTTAGGAATATAATAACAATTAATAATATAATATTTGTTTTAAAAACTATTTTATGTCAATTTGGACACTCTTTGGTAATTGATTTTTGTGAAAATCATAACAACACGATTAGTTCGAAAAAAGTATATTGAATCAATAATAACATGTCATATTAACATATTAAATTATAGTAATTCATAAAAAGTCTAAAATTACATTTATTTGGGTATTTATAACATCAATTATGTTAATATTTCATTAATAAGGTAATTACTACATCATCATTGTGTCATAAATAAAATAAATTATTTATTGTCTGAAAATTATAAATAAAAAACCATTATGTAGGAATTTTTTTATCTTTCTAATGAATATTTATAGTCGAATTTATCTTATGAATAACCTTATATTAAAAATGTTTTAGTTATTAAACATTAATTTTAACTATTTTAACTCTTCTTTAAATAAAATAATAATAAGTGTCCTAATCTAATCCAAGTAGACCTAAAGGTTAATATTTTATTCCTAAGGTTGTTTTTGGTCGAATTATACTTATCCAATATAATTAGGTCATGTGTTTGGGTAATAATAATATCATTTTTACCCTTAATTACCCTATTTAATTTTAACCGTTGTAAATAAAAGTAAAAAGTTACTATTCACCAAAAATTATATTTATCTTATTGAACCAAATTTTACTCCTTGATATTAACTATGTCTCTCGGATTTTCGAAATTCCACTCACAGAATCGGTAAAATTATGTTTTATATAAATTTTCATATTCTCTTAGGAGGTGGGTAAAAGACGGTGAAAAGTTCTATAAAATTTTTATATATCTAAAATTATTATAAAATGACTCTAATGAATTTCATTGAAATTATATAGGTATTATGTATCAATTTGGACCTAAAATAAATTTAAATTAAATAAATAATTATTTAAATAAAATGTTGGTTTTTAAATAGTAACCTTCTGTTTTCACCATTCATCAAAAATTGAAAGTTTTCAGAAAATACCAAAAATTCAGCCTAGGATAATTTCGATATTCCGAATCCAAAAATGAAGGCCATTTTAAAAGATAAAATTTATAAAATTTCAAAAAGAGGGTATTATTATTCATAACGAATTATTCATAATAGTATTATAATAATATCTCGTTTAGTGAAACTTGGTATTGTGTACTACACACGCTATCGAAGAAGTTCTTGATTGCGTGTAATTAAAGCCATGTCAGGGCTGTGTGTAGTGAACTCTTCATTTTGTGTTGCGTATAACATAATCAAAACTTATTTCATTTATACATTAAACAAAATCTATACTTAATGTTGCGTAGAATAATTTCCACAAAATGAACTTGAAATTGTGTATAACACGAGCCAAGAATAGTGTTGTGTATACTACAAGCTAATAAGGTGTTGCATATAGTACAAGATAATCTTGGTGTAATTTATAATATAAGACATCAAAGAAAATAATATATCTCAAAAAATTTCAGGGTGTTACATTCTACCCCCCTTAAAATGAATTTCGCCCTCAAAATTCTTCAGGGTTATAAATGGTTTACTACTTGATAGTTTCATTCATAGAAACCCACATCGTAAAAAGGAATACAAAAACTTAATTTTAGAAAAGGAAGTTAGAATCATAACAGTCACCCAAAGTAACTCAGCAATGAGTTTCCACATAGGACAACATAGGTGAAAATATGGATATGGAAGAGAAATATAACCATCAACTTCTGATGAAGAGTGGTAGAGGACATGGCTATGAAAAATCCAACAATCACAAAGCCATAAATTTGTGATGATATAAGGTACCATCTAATACATCATATATAAGGGAACTAGGACAACATTTTTGGTTTTCAAGATCATTTCCCTAATGATGAAAAAATTGGAATTAGAAGAAATACTTTCTTGATTTTGGCACAATCTCATCGTTGGTCATTCCTTAGACAATTTCCACTTCATCTCTTAAATAAATGAAGTTTAATTTGTCATTCATTAAGTGTTAGAAGATCATGTGATAGAATGATGGGTCATTCCATCTGTCTCAAAAAAGGTTAGAAAAATTAATCAAAAATACATAAGTCCATATATAGTGAGATTAATCATATATGATTCCTAAAATGGACTTATACTTCATATATCATACTGCTTAATATAATAAAACTAGTTTATAATAACCAGAGACTTCCTGTAGGTCAGTGGTAGGCGATAAAGGCCTGTCGCACTTCGTTTGTGGGTTCGATTCCCATAGCCTTGTCCGACGCGATGGGTTGTCGCCCGTCCTGCAGGTTGTCCTTTTTCTAAAACAATATTATTATAACCCTCCAACAATAATATCGAAAAAGTTCTAGCCTTAAACAATACTAACATATGTCTAATACTTCATTCCAATCTCATATTATAGTGAAAAAGATTACCAGGGAGTTCATATAGGAAGCATGTGAATATCATCATTTATCCCCATATATCATAAGATATATCTCACATGTGAATACCTTAATCTGGTATTCTATTTCAACATGAATTACCATAGAACCTTAGTGAAAACATGAATGCAATAAAAAGGTAACTCTTTCCACATAACAAAATCCCAAAAAATCTATATACTCAAACCATGATATAACTTTGTCCTTATATTATTCATAAGCTCATTTCAATTTTTCTTTATCCCTTTATTATGCACATATCATCTACCTTAAAAAAATATTTGAATAAGATTTCATGGTTACCGGTACCATTCATCATATACATTCAAAAACTCAAGGAAAGAAAACAGTGTAACAATCCTTATATTTTTCTTTATTCTATAGCGCCATACATTATTCTTGATAAACATACAATCATTACACTACCTTCTTAAACCATTGACTGAGACTCATCATTTCTTTCATCTCATATATCATTTGTAGTCTCTTCGTCATCATCAACATAAAGACTACCCATATGACCAATCATATTCTCTTCATGAAATTTTCCCTTAGAGCATTGGTTTTCATAATTCCCGTACATTCCACATTTAAAACATTTAACCGTTGTTGATGTCTTAGAAATACCATTATCCTTTTCCATGGTGTTAACTGAACCTTTTCCTTTACAATTACTAGCTTTGTGTACTTATTTTCCACACCCAAAGCAAATTCCAGTAGCTTTGAAACATTCTCCCGGATGCCTCTTACAACATGATTTACATGATGGAAATTGAACTTTCTTTCCTCTATGACCATCATGAAACTCCATCAGTCTCTTATTAGCTGAGTCAGGAACCTTACCAAAGATGATATTATTGATCATATTATGAGATAGCTGATTAGGAATAATAGCAATATGTGGACCTCCATATCCAATTTCATTTGGTTTCACATGAATAATATCATTCCATTGTCCATCATATCCTCCATTATCGTGAATCTTTATGTTTCTATCCATTTTCTAAAACCCAAAAAAAGTGTGAGAGAAAAAAATCATAATCAAGGGGTATTACCTTCAATATCTAACATCTTAGGTTTAATTCTAATATCATTACCATAATTCTAGGACTATAAACTATAATTATAATTAACATTAGAGGCATCCCTAGACATACCTTAGAAATATCTCTAGGAATTTCACAAAAGTTTTTGCATCCTAGTTTCCAAAGGTTGACTAAACCGAACCTCTGATACCAACTGTAGAGACCCCAAACATGACGTACAAGGACATTAAATTACTTTTTCGGAATACTTAATACATAACAAGAACCAACACTCAAGGACTATAATAGATTACTGTCTTTGGAAACTCAGAACATAATCTTCTAAACGTGGTGAAAGATCTTCCACATCTCCCATAAAGATCTTCCCCATTTGTTTTCTTCCCTAAAACCGTTCTTTAAATCCTGCGGAAAAGAAAACATATAAAGGGTGAGCTCAAATGCTCAGTAAGGGTAATCCTGGTGAAAATAAAACAAATCATATACATTTGATATTAAAAACATGAACATAATGTTTAAATGTCAAAATCTTGAGCAATGACATAAAACAAGGTAGTATGTAAGGCATAGATCATAGAGAAACATTAATCATGATAAAATAAAAAGTGAATAAAACATTTAATTGTGGCAACCATTAAGCACATGTTATGATTTCTATAGTAGCCAAGGCATTACTGCCAAGACCATCTCAGTGGACAAAGTCCCTTTATGAATCAAGTTCACTCCTCGTTCCAGTCCTGTATCATTGAACTGGATTAACATACCATTCCAGCCATGTCTATCTCATGAGATATAAATCTTTACCCAATTAATTGGATGGAGATAAAGGTCCCACCCATATCATAATGAAATCATTCTTATGTGTGCGACAACATAAACATAAATCATTAATAATATTGTATAGAATAAAATGGTTTTCATAAACATCATCCCATCATAACATAATCCATATAAAAAAAATGGATATCATCTCATCATAAGAAACGTGAAACCATAAAAATCATAGAGACATTATATTTGAAACATACACATATGAAATAATGTCATCTTAGATGGAAAAATGGTTTTGATAAAACACTTGAAATGAATTCTTGAGGAAAATATCCTTTCTTATTCAAAATCATTTTCTTTTCCCAAAATGCCATGAAATTTTAAAAGAAAAGTATTTTGTTGAAAATATTCAGGAAATATCGTAGATTAAGATTCATGAAAATAAGGCGTTATAAAACCTTAAAAATCTATTCATGCCGTATAAGCTAAAGAAAACATTCTCCTCGTACTTTTAATAGAATAGTCAAAAAGTACCACGTATGGTAAACAAAAGCAGGATTCCTTTCATTACACAAAGTAAAAGTAAATATGGGTAAAAATGACTTTAAACATACATGGAATAATATTAAAAACTTTATGAAAATATTTTTATGGACATGGATGAAAAATATAACCCCAGTAAATACTTACTAATAAGAAATCTCGGATAAAAATGAGATTGTTAAATTATCTCTCAACTTATGTCCAATTTCTTCAATATGTGTCTGAGACTATTGTATATTGGGTTTAAACATATTATTAACTTTTAAAATAACCATAATAATATTTATGATATCATATATGATTCAATTACGACTTTATATTATCTGTTCATTTGTCAATTCCATGTTAAAGCAGCGTTTTGGGTAAAATTGTTTGATTTATCATATGTGTTTTGACTTGTAATTATTAATATGATTACTTAGATCATGATTACTTAATTTCAGAATATACAACATGATTTATATATTATATATATTCAGAATATACATATATATAATAGATCTATAAATGGAATGAAATACACCGTTCATGGAGACGGTAGGCCGTACATACGCATGAACGCTGTTTTTTGTTTCCTTATTGAATTGAATGGAATTAAGTAGATGACATACATATATATATATATACATAAATATAGTAGCATTATTATGTCATATATTTCATGATTACCTATTATATATACTTTATAATCATTCTTTAATTGTTAACATGGAAAATGAATCTCATCACATCGTCGAGACGGTAATCCGTACGTACGCACGAGCGATGATATCGTTCCCATATTTATTGAATAGAATTTTAGTAGATGATATAATATCTTAGAATCAGTACGATGTTATAAGAATTATATATAGTTATTATTTACACCATTATACCCATCCAAGTAAGGTGGTGGGGGAAAAACTGATTACACCACGGCGTGAAGACGGTATTCCGTACGTACGCACGCGCCGTGATTTCATTTTCCGTAGGATGGATAGAAGGTGAAATAGGGTTGTTTCATATTTATAATAAAATATAAGTATATAAATAATACTTATGTTATTACTTTATAATGAAACAACTAAATAATAGGAAGTAGAAGAAGAAAGAAACTTGAAAGAGTCGGTAGAAGAGATTACCTCTTCCTCAACACACCTCCTTTAAAATTATTCTTAGGAAACTAGAGTTGGTATTTTGAGAAGACCAAAACCTCTATGATATAACTAGATAGTTTTATCAGAGTAATTGGCAGGGGTTGTCCGTGCTTCAAGTCTCAAAAGTGTGTGAAGAGAAGAGGGAAGTGGTGCCCTTTTTATAAGGGAGGAGAGGGGCACCTTTAGAAAAACATAAAATATTATTTTATAATAAAGTAATATTCAGTTTATAATAGTTCCAAATTGATTTATTTAGAAGATAAAGTGGGGATGGGTCGAAATACTCTCATAAAATAGGTTTTATACAAGTTTAGGTTACTATTTTAACCTTATCATTTAGATTTAACTCTAAGTTAAATAATTTATCTTTTACCCTGCCTTCTTGTTTTCTTACACTATATGGTTAATAAACTTACTATAACAACCCAAACGAACCCCAAGTGGTTCATTATTAATATATATAACCTTATATAAGTCATTTTTCCTATCCTTAGATTTTTAGGAATATAATAACAATTAATAATACAATATTTGTTTTAAAAACTATTTTATGTCAATTTTGACACTATTTGGTAATTGATTTTTGTGAAAATCATAAAAACATGATTAGTTCAAAAAAGGTTAATTGAATCAATAATAACATGTCATATTAACCTATAAAACTATTTTAATTCATATAAATTCTAACATTATATTTATTTGGGTATTTATAACATCAATTATGATAATATTTCATTAATAAGGTAATTACTACATCATCATTGTGTGATAAATAAATTAAATTATTTACTATCTAAAAATTATAAATAAATTACTATTATGTATTAAATATTTTTAGCTTTATAATTAATATTTAGAGTCGAATTATTCTTATGTATAACCCTATATTAAAAATGATTTAGTTGTTAAAATTTGATTTTAACTATTTTAACTCTTCTTTAAATAAAATAATAATAAGTGTCCTAATCTAATTCAAGTGGACCTAAAGGGTAATATTTTATTCCTAAGATTGTTTTTACTCTAATTAAACTTATCCTATAGAATTATGACATGTGTTAGGGTAATAATAATATCATTTTTACCCTTAATTACCCTATTTAATTTTAACCGTGGTAAATAAAAGTAAAAAGTTACTATTCACCAAAAATTATTTTTATCTTATTGAACCGCATTTTACTCCTTGATATTAACCGCGTCTCTCGGATTTTCAAAATTCCACTCATAGAAGCAGTAAAATTATGTTTTATGTAAATTTTCAAATTCTCTTAGGAGGTGGGTAAAAGACGGTGAAAAGTTCTATAAAATTTTCTATATATCTAAAATTATTATAAAATGGATCAAATGAATTAAATTAAACTTATATAGGTATTATGTATCAATTTTGACCTAAAATAAATTTAAATAAAATTAACAATTATTTAAATATTAAGTCGGTTTTTAAATAGTAACCTTGCGTTTTCACTATTCATAAAAAATTGATAGTTTTTAGAAAAATACCAAAAATTCACCATAGGATAATTTTGATATTCCAAATCCAATAATGAAGTCCATTTTGAAAGATAAAATTTATAAAATTTCAAAAAGTGTGTATTACTATTCGTAACGGCATGTTCAGAATAATATTATAATAATATCTTGTTTAGTGAAACTTGGTATTGTGTACTACACACGCTATCGAAGAAGGTCTTGATTGCGTGTAATGAAAGACAAGTCAGGGCTGCGTGTAGTGAAATCTCCATTTGGTATTGCGTATAACATAATGAAAACTTATTTCATTTATACATTAAACAAAATCTATACTTAATGTTGCGTAGAATAATTTGCACAAAATGAACATGAAATTGTGTGTAACATGAGCCAGGAATAGTGTTGCGTATACTGAAATATAATACTGTGTTTTGTATAGTACAAGATAATCGTGGTGTTTTGTATAATAGAAGAAATCAAAGAAAATAATATATCTCATAAAATTTCGGGGTCTTACAGTCGAACCCACATAGGATCCTAGAACATTAGTCAGAGCTGTTGAAGCCACATGGGATCCAGGAACAGTAGTCAGAGCATAGCCAACCACAGGGTTTCCGCACAATGCACATTTGATTCCGGTAGGGTTTGCTCCTCAAACCAAGTGTCGATACATCAACTGCTACGAAGTCCCATGAATAATTATTCCAATGGTCCGACATGTCATAGAGGTCTCAACGCAACAGATGACGCCTCAATCAGACACCCGGTCTATGAGTTATTAGCATTTTAGTCCCGGGGGCCCAGTTAGATTCGTGCACGATCCAACCCGACAATAACTCAACTATAATTCGAATTCCATTGGCATATACTCAGAAGGAACTTCACTCTCCATTATTACCAGCACCTCTGACAGTTCGTCAAATGGATGTCCGATGCCAAAGATATGGCCAAAAGAAAGTAAAGGGTCGCAGTGGACCCAGGTTCAGTCTGACCCGGTCTGACTAACCTGGCCAGACTTAGTCTGGGCCGAACCATTGGGTTTGGCTCAGCCCAACCGGCCATGAAGGCCGCGAGTAGCATGAGGGCACGGACCGGTCGTGAGGGCGCGGACCGACCGTGGTTCGGTGTAAGGGTGGTTCAGTCGTAGGTCGGTGTAAGGGTGCTTTGGCCTAGAGGCACCGTGAGGGGCGTAGAAAGCTGGCTCGGCCTGGTGGGCATGGGGTGCGGCTCGACGGCTTGGCCCAGATAGCCGAGGCCAGTTCGGCTAGCGCCACGAGAGGCACGAATCAGGTGGCTCAGCATGGATGGCTGAGACCGGTTCGACCAGTGCCGCGTGGGGCGTAGCGCAGGCAGCGTGACCCGGATGGCTGAGGCGGGTTCGGCTAGCGACAACGCAGGGCACACGGGGCGGGTGGGCCGGTGCTCTTTAGCTGGGAGCACGAAAGGTGGCCAGGTAGGCCAGGAGGCAGCCTGGCAGGCCTACGGGTGACCGAGAGGCAGCGGGGTAGGCCAGCAGGCGGCCAAGAGGCGGCGGGGCAGGGGGACAGTCGGTCGGGCAGGCCTGCAGGCGACTGGGCAAGCCGGCGGGGGCTCTGCCGGGGCGATTGAGATGATGGTGGTGCGGGACGCCGCGGGGGCAATGCGTGTCATGGAGGCCATGGGTAGCGCGACCGTTGTCTTTTTCGCCTTCATCGCCTCATAATTTCATCACCATGCCGAAGGACATCACAAAAGAGATCGGCAGAGGGTGTCAGGCCATGTTAGTTTGGCCCCCACCCTCTGCATTTAAGGTGATAGCAATCAGTTCTTTAGAATGAACCACAATAATGCACCCACAAAAAGAAAGCATCCTTGTTCTTCATTTTTAAAGAAAGGAAGAACATGGAAATTAAATGAAATTAGCCCCTACTTTTGTTAATTATTCAACGATGAAATCAGGGAAAGAAGATAGAAGAGATCGTCGTTTGTCACATCCACTGTGCACTTCCAATCCCGTGCTCGCACGTTGGTTGTATAAGATGTTCCACGTCGGTAGGAGTCAGGGTAATAAGATCTAAAGAGATCATTTCCGGCGTTCTTCGTTGGATGAACGTGTTATTCGTTCTTCGTTGGGAGATGAGGTTCTTCGTTGGAGAACTCTATTTCTCTCTAGCTCTGCTCTCCCCAATATTCCACCCAAAATGCAATAGTGATATGATTTCCCCAATTTAATTTATGGAATAATATTCAAATGGGTAATTTAATTAGGATAGCTCCAATTAATTAATTCAAGATGTTGACACAAAATTAATGTGGAGGAGTTGGTACCATAAATGCTTGTACGTTGGCTTCGTTAAGGTTGAGGGGTGGTTGCACCATTAAGTGGGGAGCTCAAGTGGCTTCCCCACACATAATGGGGATTTCAAGAGGTTTTATCCTCAGGTGGTCCCCACCATATTAAACATGAAGAGGAGGTTAGGATCGGGTGGGCCCCTCCACCATAACCTCTCATGGGAGGTTAAGGAGTGGTAGTCCCTACCTCCAACATCCACATGGAGGCCTCAACCCACTAAAATAAAAATAAAGATACAACTTTATTTTTATTTAATTCATTCATTAAAAAACAAAAAACTATCTTTTATTTCCGGCCATCTATTGTCAAGGTGAAAGCCTTCTTAAGTGAATATCATCATTGTGAGTTCAACAGTGTCCTCAGATTTCAATTCCTAGCACCTATTCAAATGTTAAAAAAACCTACTCATACTTTTACTAAACGTACCCGAACAAAACTTCCGAAATTGATTCTGGGTACACCGTGCCTTAGAATCACACTCCGTAAATTTTCCCAAACTCGCAAAATTTTCCATTTAATTAAAAAAATTACATGTAAATTTTAGGTCTTTACATTCTCCACCCTCAGGGATTTACGTCCTCATAAGCTACAACTCAAACTAAGTGAACAAGTTGGGGTACTGAGCATGCATCTGATCCTGCTGCTCTCATGTGCTCTCTAGGAGGTTCTCGTGATGCCAGTGAATGCGCAGCAGAGGTATTGACCATCCACGAAGGAATTTCTCCTATTGATCCTCAATCTCAACTGGAACCTCCATGAAAGTTGGTCCATCGTCTATGTCTAGGTGTCCATGGTCAATGATGTGAGTAGGATCATGCAATTATCCTCTCAGCTGGGATATGTGAAAAATGTCGTGCACCCAATGCAACTGAGGGGGAAGTTCCAGGGGGTAAGCCACCTCGCCTACTCCGCTGAGGACATGGAAAGGTCTGATTAATCTCGGAGATAACTTTCCACCTCAGCCAAATATCTGTAGTCCTTGTTGAGGTGAGACCTGTAGAAAGACGTGATCACCATCCTCGAACTCCAGAGGCCTCCATCTCTTGTCAGTATATGACTTCTGCCTGCTCTGTGCAGTCTTTATCTTCTCTTGGATAATCTTCACCTTCTCTGTGGTATCCTGTACCATCTCTGGTCCCACTAGTGCTAACTCCCCAAGGTCCGTCCAACACAAGGGTGATCTACAAGGTCGCCCGTATAACGCCTCAAAAGGTGCCATCCCAATGGTGGAGCGATAGATATTGTTGTATGAAAACTCCAAAAAAGTTAATTGATCCTCCCTACTACGACCGAAGTTGAGGACACAAGCACACAACATTTCCTTAAGGGTCTGAATGGTCTGCTCAGTCTGGCCATCTATCTAAGTATGGAAGGCTGTGCTCAATCGATGTTTGTTTAGAAAGCCTCCTGCAACCCCTTCTACAGCTGGGAAGTAAACCATGCATCATGATCAGAGATAATAGAACAAGGTACTCCATGTAGCCACACAATCTATTACACATAGAGGCGTCCCAAGATCTCTACTGAACCCTACTCTATGATCGGTAGGAAGTGGGATGTCTTGGGGAGTCAGTCGACGATCAACCAAATCGAGTTGTGACCCCTGGATGTACGTGGAAGTCCTATCCCGAAGTCCATGGAAATTCCATCCCACTTCCACTCTGGGACCTCTAAAGTCTTACCCAGGCCTGCTAGTACCTGGTGCTCTACCTTCACCTGATTAAAAGTGAGGAACTGAGAGACAAACTCTGCAACTACCTTCTTTATCTCTGGCCACTAGTGTTGTTGTCAGAGATCCTGGTACATCTTCTCCACTCTTGGATGTACGGCTAGAGGGGATGCGTGGAAATACCTCAACACATCCTCCTGAAGTGACATTGGAACCATAGTACTTCCTCTAAAGAGGATTATGTGCTCCCCACATTTAGAAAATCTATCAGTTACCTGCCCTGTGGATATATGAGCACGTCGTGTCTCACAGTCATCGTCCCCACACTGCAACTCCCTGACTCGCTGAAGGAGTGGGGGTGTGACTGTGATAGATTGTAGGAAAACTGCTCCATCTCTATCCATAAAGGATATCTGCAAAGTGGCTAGCTGCTTTTTCGCTTCACCTAATAGCTGTATACCACACCTCATGCTAAGTGCATCTACAACATTGTTCCCCTTCCCAGGAGTATAGACTATCTCGAAGTCATAGTCCATGAGGAAATCATGCCAACATCGTTTGCTCAGGTTCAGGTCCTTTTGAGAGAAGATATACCTGAGAAACTTGTGATCAAATTACATGGTAAAATGCTCACCCATCAGATATTTCCACCACGTCTTTGAGGTGAATACCACTGCTGCTAAGTTCGGGTCATGGGTAGTGTATTTATGCTCGTGCTGTCTCAGCTCTCTAGAACCATTTGTGATCACTGCTTTCTCCATCATCAGGACACACCAAATTCCGGTCCTTGATGCATCGTAGTAGAATAAATACCCTACGGCTTCCTCTGGAAGCTTCAATATGGGGGAATTAGTCAGCCTCTGCCTTATCTCTTGAATGATCTGCATGCATCTCTCTAACCACATGAAGGGTTTACCCTTCTTCGTCAAGGCTGATTGTTGTGTTGCAACTCTGGAGAAGTATGGAATGAATATCCGGTAGTAAACAACCAAACCATGGAAAATTCGTACCTCCATCACACTCCTAGGTGGCTCCATATTAAGTACCACCTCAATCTTTGTTGGATCCACTGCAACTCCAGCCTCCGAGATGACATGTCCCAAAAAGTGAACCTCTCAAATCCAAAACTGGCACTTCGAGATCTTACCATAAAGCTGGTTCTCTCAGTGTGTATCTAGTACTACCTGAAAATGGTAGGCATGATCCTCCTCAGTAGTTGAGTAGATCAGAATGTCGTCAATGAAAACTACGACAAAGAAATTTAGGTATGGCTGAAAAATCTTGTTCATGAGTCCCATAAACACATCTAGAGCATTAGTTATGCTGAAAGGCATAACCAAGAACTCGTAGTGGCTATACCGATATCTGAAGTATATCTTCTGCACATCCTCATCTTGAACATTGAGCTGGTGATAGCCTGATCTGAGGTCTATCTTCGAGAACCACCGTGCTCCCTTCAGATGATCAAAGAGGTCGTCAATCCTTGGGAGTTGGTACTTGTTGTTCACGGTCACCTGGTTCTGGCGACGATAGTCGAAAAAAAGCCTCAAGATCCCATATTCCTTCTTTCCAAACAAAATCGGGGCTGCCCAGGGAGAAACACTGTCCCGGATGAATCCCTTCTCCTGCAAGTCCTCTAGCTGTAACCACAGCTTGCAAAGCTCCATGGGAGACATCTGATACATTGGTGTAGATATCGATGCCGTCCTGGGGTACATGTCAATGTAGAAGTCCACCTCTCTGCGAGGAGGTAGAACGATGACTTCATCAGGGAAAAAATCCGCATACTAGTCCACCACTACAGGATAAGTCAGACTTTCCACATCAACTGCTCCGAGGGTAAGGAAATCCAAATGATGAGTGATCAGCTGTACTATTCTCTGGGAAAGTCTATCCTATGCTGTAAAGGATCCTTTCTCACCGATAAAGGTGAATCTGGTCCCATTTGTGCGGACACACCACACTTTGCACCTAATATAGTCGATCTGAGCATGGAATTTAGATTACCAGTCCATACCCAACATGACGTCATAAGGTCTCGATGCCGCTACTAGGAGATCCTAGCCGACGCTCTCTCCTCATAGAGTAATCTCACAATATCATCACCACTCTATAATCATCAAATCTATTCCTGTAAGAATCTATAGCCATAATGATCGATCCAACAGCTCCGTTGGAATCTCTGAGCTCCAAATGAGGGTAGTGGTAATGAAAGAGTGACTGGTACCTATGTCTATAAGAACTACAACTATGGTGGAGTAGACATAGAACGTACCTAGAATCATATCTAGAGCACCCTGATTGTATGCCTCAACTGCCTAATGTTGAGCTCTACCCTTTCCACCTACTCCCTCCAGTCGGGGTTGAACTCTTGGTGGTGGAAGTGGTAACACCTCGAAACGTCGCCCACCACCAGGTTCTCGACCAGCTCCTCTGCCACATCTGCCTGTGCTCTGCGGACCCCCTCGATCGAATCTCTATCTCTTCCTGGGAGGTTTTTCTACCATCATTTGTTCATCCGAACAACGGGTCAGATGGTCACGAGCCATGTGACCATGCCTGCCACATGTGAAACACTGCATGTTCCTCGTATGAATAGCTCTGTCTCATGTGCCTCGCACAACTGAACCCGTGTCCTGAGGTCGTCCACCGGATGGTCTGGTCTGCTTGGATCTCTGCGACATCTGTCTGCTGCCTGCTGCAGAAGACTCCGCTACATGACCCCCGGTGGCGGGTCTCGCTTCTAGTGACTACTTAGTAAGGAAACTCTCCACTAAGAGGGCTCGCTCTAGCACCCCACCTATGTCAGGATGCTGAGTGAGATCATCGAAGCCCTGATCTCTCACCTAAACCCCTGCTCGAAGGTCTGAGCCCTGAATAATGGGTCACACACAATATTTGTGGAGTAGCATGAGAGGTCGATGAACCTCGCTAAGTACTGTGCCACCTTCATTCTTCCCTACTGTAGATGATGTTTCTCCTGTATCCACACTACACGCAGGGTGGCTGGGACAAACGCTTCTTGAGAAAGGCTCTCGATGTCTTCTAAGAGAAGTGTCACCTCATTATGAACCTGAATCATCACACTCCACCATCTATCTTCTGCTGCCTGAAGGAGACTCGCGACAAGGATCACCATATGGTTGGATGGTGTCCCTACAAGTCTGAAGACTCTCACAAAAACCTCCATCCAATCCTCAGCTGCCTGCATGTCCATCTCACCCCTAAACTTGGGAAGCCTCTAGCGCTAGAACTTGTGCAACACGCTCAAGTGGTGTGCATTGTCTACTGTTGGGATGGTGGCATCGGTGACCCAATGGGTAGTGGTACCGCTGGTACCTCCGCTCTGATAGGGCCCTGCACCGAGGCCACAACGCTTAGTGGGCTGCCATCTCGTATAACTCTCAGAACCCTAACTAGCTGGCTGCGTGGAGGAATCCTAAAATGAAACAGGTGTGCCATGATAAAAAAGTTATACCTTGTGAGATGGCTTAAAGAATTGATGGAAAACTATTCAAAACACACACACAATCATTGTTTTTGTGCACTGAGTGGGAAATCAGAAGTTAGGGTCCTAGTGTATGGATACGTCGGCTGCCGCACCAACACTGGAATCCTTGAACTCAAAACCACACTCAATAACCTTAACACTATTGCTTCATAGAAAATATCAGAGTCTTAAAATCTGTGGTAGAACCGACTCCTCTAATACCAATTTTTCATGACCTGTCCCCCGGGGCCCATGCCGTGACTACCCCAAGCCCGACTTCCATAGGATAGGGGCTGGAGACTAGAACCAAAGGCGTAATTCCCTAAAACCGGGAAGGAGTTGCCTTTATAACCTGAAAAACACACAATAGACGCCACAACTGGAAACAAACCACTATGTAAACTATATAACAAAAGAGTGAAGAAAAGTAAAAGGGGCCTCAAATAAAAGACCAACTAAAAAGTACAAGGAAATGGAAGTACAAATACAACTGATGAAAGGGAAAAAAACTATTGGGTCATCCTATGGAATTCCTACCTAAAGGGTAGGTACATATATCCTCCTCATTACTCCACGTCCCTCGGTCTCCTCCATGTACCGACTCGTCATAAGGTCCACCTCCGGTTACCATCCGGTCCTGGTACTCTAAGCCTCAGTCAATGTTGTCCGTCGTTTATATCCAACACAACGAGGTGTGGGCATAGACCGTGTATGGGTGAGTATAACGATACTCATTAGGGACCCCGAGACCCTCAAGGTCTCACAAGATCCAACATGGATAAACCAAAATAATGAAATCAACAGATAACCCCACATAGGTATATGCCCATACATATACCAATGTTAACAAGTAATCCATCTCAATAATGAGGAAAACACAAAGTTACTAACTCAGATCAAATAGGTATTCAACTTATGTAGAGATATAGAGATGATCAGATGTATCCATTGAATCATCTATTCTATCAAATCCATGTAGGATCCAAGAATAGTAGTCAGAGTTGTCGAACCCACAGAAGATCCAAGAACAGTAGTCAAATCTGTCGAACCCACACAGGATCCAAAAATAGTAGTTAGATCTGTCGAACCCACATAGGATCCCAAAACAATAGTCAGAGCTATTAAACCCACACAGGATCCCAAAATAGTAGTCAGAGCTGTCAAACCCACACGGGATCCAGGAACAGTATTCATAGCGCAGCCAGCCACAAGGTTTCCGCACAAAGCAAATTTGATTTCGGGAAGATCCACTCCTCATGCCAAGTGTCGATACATCAACTACCATGAATTACCATGAATAAGTATCCATATGGTCCACCATGTCATAGGGGTCTCAACACAACAGATGACGCGTCAATCGGACACCCAGTATGTGATTTATTATCCTTTTAGTCCCGGGGGCCTGGTTGGATTTGTGCACGATCCAACCTGACCGTGACTCAACTATACCCCAAACTCTAGTGGGGTATAGTCAGAGGGACTATAAAACTCTAATATTACTATTTTCATTGACAGTTCGTCAAACAGACGCCCGGTGCCAATGATATGGCCAAAGGAAAGTAAAGGGTCGCAGTGGGCCCAGGTCCGGTCCGACCCGGTTAGACCGACCCGAACCGACTTAGTCTAGGCCGACCCATTGGGTTTGGCCCAACCGGTTGGGCCTGGCCCAGCAGGTCACGAAGGCCGAAAGTAGCTAGAGGGCACAAACCACTCACAAGGGCGCGGACCGGCCGTAGGTCGGTGTAAGGGCGGTTCGGCCCGGGGGTGCCACAAGGGGTGAAAAAGGCCGACTCGGCCATGCGAGTGTGGGGAATAGCTCCACAGCTTTGCCCAGATGGCCGAGGCCGGTAGGGCTAGTGCCAAAAGGGGCGCAACTCATCCCAGATGGCCGAGCCCGGTTCAACCAGTGTCGCGAGGGGCGCGGTGCGGGATTCTCAGCCTGGATGGCCGATGCCGGTTCAGCCAGTGGTGGCGCGGGGCGCGCAGGACCTCATGGTTCAGCAGGGCACATGGTAGGAGGTCGGGAATGCCGAGAGATGGCATGGCTGGTAGGTAGGGCATCGGGAGGCGGCCGGGAAGGTCGGCAGGTGACCAGGCAAGTCGACGGGGGCTCAACTGGCGCCGGTTTTGCCTGTGGCGTTGTGGGATGCCGCAGTGGAGGTACAGTTCATGGAGGCCGCGGGTAGTGCGAACATTATCTTTTCTACCTTCGACACCTTGTCGTTTTGTCAAAATGCCGAAGGGAATCACAAAAGAGATCGACGGAGGGTGTCAGGCCATGTTAGTTTGGCCCACACCCTCAACATTTAGGGTGATAGCAATCGGTCCTTTAGAACGAACCACAATAATCCACCTGCAAAAAGAAATCATCCTCATTATTCATTTTGAACAAAAGGAATAATGTGGAACTTAATTGAAATTAAACCCCTATGTTTGTTCGTTGTTCGACAATGAAATTACGGAAAGAATACGGAAGAGATCGTTGTTCGTCGTGTCCGCCACACACTTCTAATCCCAAGCTCACACATCTGTTGTGGAAGAGGTTCCATGTCGGTTGGAGTCTGAGGAAGAAGATCGAAGGAGATTATTTCCGAAGTTCTTGGTCAGATGAATGCGTTCTTCATTCTTCATTGGGAGATGATGTTCTTCTTTGGAGAACTCTATTTCTCCCAATCTCTCCTCTCCTCAATATTCCTCCCAAAATTCAAAAGTGATATGATTTCCCCAATTAAATTATTGGAACAATATTCAAATGGGTTAATTAATTAGGTTATCTACAATTAATTAATTCATGATGTTGGTGCAGAATTAATGTGGAGAATTTGGTACCATAAATGCTTGTGCATTAGCTCCATTAAGGTGGAGGGGTGGTGGCACCATTAAGTGGGGAGCTCAAGATGTTTCTCCCCACTTAATGGAGAGTTCAAGAGGTTTTAACCTCGAGTGGTCCCCACCATATTGAACATGAAGTTGAGGTTAGGTTTGGGTGGGACGCACCACCATAACCTCTCATGGGAGGTTAAGGTGTGGTGGTACCCACCTCCAACTTCCACATGGAGGCCTCAACCAACCAAAATAAAAATAAATCTACAACTTAATTTTTATTTAATTCATTCATTAAAAACCCAAAAACAATCTTTTATTTACGACCATATGATGTCAAGGTGAATGTCTTCTTAAGAGAATATCGGCATTGCAAGTTCAACGGTGCCCTCAGATTTCAATTCAGAGCATTGATTAAAATGTTATAAAAACCCGCTCGTACATTTACTGAACGTACACTAAAAAACATCAGAAATTGATTCCTGGCACACCGGGCCTCAGAATCAAGAGCCGTAAATATTTGTGGACTCGTAAAATTATCATTTAATTAAAAAAAATTACATGGAAATTCTGGGTCTTTACAACTTTAGTCTCTTTATCTTTCAAAAAATATTCCTTAAACGAATTTATTTTGATCATGGATTCACTTAATAATCATAAAAACACCATCTATTATAGAATTATTGTGATAACACATCACATATTTAGACAATAATTATAAATAGTTTTAATATAAACAATGTCTACTCGTAATCTAGAATAATAATGACCACATATTTCTATTTTTGTACATTATGGGGAGTGGAGAGGTTTTCATACATGGATGAATAAGTTTTGTGCTTACTGATCTTAATTGTAACATAACATTGGCACTCCCCTATTATTGTATACAACTTTTAAGCTATTTCAGGTGGGGGTGGAATTCATGAAATCTATTCTGATTCATTTATTTCGAGTTTAGGTTTTTATATTGGCTTTTGTTTAGGCATGTTTTCTTATTTTTAATTTTATTTTTATTTATATTTTTATAAGAAAAAATTTAACCTTACGTTCTTGATGTTTCTAAATATTCACACTTTCCAATTCCTCTATAGATTATGATCTATTTATTCATGATTTTGGTTAATTTAGGTTAATAAAGAAGTGAGTTCTTATGTAATATTCTATACAGACCATGGTGAGGAAAATATTATAGTTGTTTAATGTGTTGAACCCCTCCGGACATGTTATATGTTTTCCCTTTAGAGTAATGTTCAGATTTTATTTTATTTGTTATTCTGTTTTTGAGTTTCTCGAAAACACACATTCATGTGTGTGATGATACAAGTCATTCAATAAATGAAAAATCCTTTTATAGAAAAATATTGTTGGTAAAATTATCAAGATGTAGAAGATGGTGTAATTTATCCTAGAGTTAGATAATATTTAATTTTAGAGTATATATAGGGTCTATATTACATTTAACACAAGTTGTGGGATTCCAGTGTCATATATGTAGCATATAACTGATTTTTTAGTATTTCCATTACATTAAATTTATATAAACATTTATGCATTTATATATATTTATTTTGATGTTATATATAATGTAATTTCCACTTTTTTTTTTCTCAGTTTCTTAAAATTTAACATGGACATCAGCATAAATAAATTTCATATGTTCAATTGATTTTGCCACGTGACTTAATTGTCATTTTTAGCAATAAAAAAATTATTCACTCCCTTAAAAAAACGTGTTTCTCTTAGTTCTAAAAAAAAATTCTTAATAAAAATTGCTGTAAAAATGGTGGAAACATTGTCTATGCAGATTTGAAAATGATATCATGACAAAGATGCCTAGGTAATATTTCAACGTACTGTTTAAGTACATTTTTGATTTAGTGTTGATGTTTAGGGAGGTGTCAGTTTTGAGTCTCCATGGGAACAATTAGACAAGATTTTTTTTGTTTTTATCCCCAACCCCTAATTCATGTAATAATTAATTTTTTATTTAGCATCTAGCATGATATTTTCAAGATGTTTGGTGATTCCCATTTATATTTTTCTAGAATTATTACTTTTAGTGAAATTGAGTTCTATTTGTTAGTTTCCATAGGGAAATGAATTTTAATATTAATTTTCTTTATATACATGTGTTTATTGGGTATTCCCTATTCATAAATAAACAATATAATCATATTATAATTGTGTTATTAGGATCCTATATATTATTTTATTATCAATATTTTGAAGCCCCACCCGTATCCCATGATTGAGTTTTTTTCTAGTGATCAAGTTGCAAGGGATTTGGCATTCCAGCATCAATAGAATGATTGAAGGAAATCCCAAGGTTTTCCCTCATCTAGTGTAATTAAATATATAACAATATTAATATTATATTATCCATGTTATGTAATTTTTAACCCTTCTTTTAAAACATTGATTGTCATATACATTTTCATTATGGTAATTTGTTAACCTTGTTGTACAACTTCGTTATAATTTTCATTTTCTATAAATTTGGTGATATTCCTATATTTACTTTACCCCTATATGATCACCATTGTTTTAAGTGGGTTATAGAGATTAAAATTAGAAATATCCCGTTGTGAATAAGGATTATTTCATCTTAGACGATGTAGGAAACTCATGTTTTATCCAACATATATGATTTGTTGGATGATGGTGATAGGTGCACCACAAAAAAAGATTATCCAATTTCTAGTGACCATAATGGATAAAAGGATACGACACTTCCTACTAGGGCTGCTCATATTCAAGCTTATGTGGATGCAGATCTCCTAAAAGATAATCCACTTACCTAAAACTCACCACTTTTCACTATGAAATGATGTGGTCTCCTCAATGAAGAGGTCAATATGGATCTTTTTTATCAACAAATCTCTTATAGTGCACAATATGAATGGGAAGTCTCAGGGATATATCAACATTTATATCTAAAAATATTTTGTGGTTGTTTTTATTAGATATATCACATTCTCAACAGGTGGAAAATTTGTCTACTGGTAGGAGAATATTATTTTCATTAAAATATTGCATCATTTTTATGATTAATGATTTATAATTTTTTGGGTTATTTGTGGTTTGTAATTGGGACATCATTTAATAAAAATGGAAAAATAAATTTATAGGACATGTTTTTTAGAATTTTTCTTTTTTTGGTGAATGAACATGTTTTTATATTAAATTTTAATAAGTTTTTTTTCAAATAATTAATTTGTTTTTGGAGTCTCATATAAAGTAATTTCGTAATTATTAAATAATAAATATGTTATATATAAATATGATAATAAATTTAATATAAAAATTTACCTATATATATTTGAATAAACATGATAAATAATTTACATAAAAAATAATTTACAAATATTAATTGTTGTAATTTATTGTAAATGTTGGTTATAATATTATCAACAGATAAATATCTTTTATGAATATGTTGCTAAATTTTTTAAACAACATATATATTATCTATTGTTATTATTATAATAGAATTAAAAATATTTTATCTATGAGAATAACTATTAGCGGTATATTTTTTAATGACAATTTAGTGACATAGAAATTTATGTTGGTAAAATGTTTTACCAACAAAAAATAATGTTTTACCAATAGATACATCATTTTTGGAAAAATCTAAACATTTTGTAGTGATGATATCTCATTTATGTATAGTTTCTTATTAATAGTATATATTTTATTCATATATATATAATTATATTATGTTCATATATATCATAATAACTCATTATTTATATTTTTATCATCATTCATGAATGGTTTGCATGGAGAATGAATCTCATCACGTTGCGGATACGGTAGGCTATATGAACGCATGAGTGATGATATCATTACCAACATGGTGAGAGGGTATGTAATTGGTTGATTTCTAAATTGTAAAAAATCAATAACAAGTCATATTTATTATTTATATCCATTAATATACCCTTCCAAATATTATGGTGAGGAAGAAAAATAACGACATAGTGTGGAGACTATAATCTATTCATACACACACTTGGTGATTTCATTTTTCGTGAGATGGATAAATGTTGTAAAATGTTTTTTCCATCATTATAACAACAACTCTATATATTGATATCACTAGAGTTATTACTATATCATGGAAACAATTCATGAATAGTATGCAGAAGAAGAAGTGTACTTGAATGAGTCAGTAAGAAATTATATCTTATTCAATAAGCATTATTTAAATATATTCTCAGGGGATCTAGAGTTGGTCTTTTTGGAAGAACCGGACCTATAGAACATGGATATTGATGTTGGGAGGATAAATTATTTTGTTTTGGTCAAGTTAAAATACTCAAATAGGTGTGATTAAGTGAGGTAGGAGGTTCCCTTTTATATTTAGGTGAGGGTCACTTATGGAGGCTCTCAAAATATGAAATTAATATAAATTAATTTACAATTCCAAATGGATCCAAAGTTTTTTATTCATAAGATTAGATGACCATGGATATAAATCTTCTCAACCAATAATTTATTGGAATGTTTAAGTAACATTATTACCCTTATCATTCTGTTTTAGCCCTAAATTATCCCATTTAACTCTTACCATGAGAATATGTATTTTTACTATTTGAAGGTTAATGTAGTTTCAATAAAAAACAAAATTAACCATAAATGAGTAATTTAGTGATATTTTAACTTTATCCAATTCATTTTTCAAAATTTCATATTTTTATAACTTTTAAATTATTTCATAAAATATTATTTATTTTAATATAAAATTAATTTCATTTTTGATTCTATTCATTACATTGACATTTACAAAAAATAAAATAAAACAAGATATCTTTTATACAAAAATTATAATATATCCCTAACATGTCAAATATTTCAATAAAATTTGTGGATGATATTAATTATATTATATTATATTTATTTAAATATTTTTAATACCATTTATTTTATATTTCAATTAACTAAAAAAATACTCCATTATCATTTTGTATTCCTTTAATGTACTTATTTATTTTATAAAAAAATAAAAATAAATAATAATAGTGAATAGGATTATTTTGTATTCAAATGAATATTTATATTTGAATTTATCTTGTCTATAACTGTATATTAAAAATGATATAGTTTTTAAAATTATAAGTTTGAAATATTTTAAATTCTCTTTAAATATAATATAATAAATTTCATAATCTCTATAGTGACCCTCAATTTTATAACATCAACATTACATAACATTTTCATAATACATAAAAATTATAAAAACAAACACCCAAATACCGTAATTGTTCTTGTGCCATTAAAAACTACGAAACATAAACACTGGTACATAAATGAGCTACATCATCTCCCACTACGTTTTTGTTGACTAGAATTATTCATAGAAAACTCAAACCTAATGCATATAATCACAACCTTAGGGAATGGAAACATAAAAGGGTTGATCTCGGATTTACATTAAGGGTAAACATGGGGGACATTTAAGAATAAACATGATCATAATGGTATGAGAACATGATCATGACAATTGAATATCATACACTACATATCAAATATCATAACAGAAATCATGTTAAAAATATTTGATGTTCTTATGACATGAATCACAATAAAATAAATAGAATAATACATGAAATCATAATATATGAATAAAACATGGAGTAGTGGAAAATAGATAAGCATATATTAGGAATTATATAGTATCCAAGTCATCGCTTCCAAGACCATATTGGTAGTATATGTTCACTCCTTATACCCTCTTGGTAGTCATGGTTAACTCTTATGGCCATCTTGGTTTCTTGAGTTCACTCCTCATGCAATATTGGTAGTCATGGTTCACTTACATTGCCATAATACCAGGCTAGGTTCATTCCCAAGATCAACATTGTCAATCTCACTATATATAAATCTTTACCCAATGAATTGGTAGGAGATATTGGTCCCACCCATCTCATAATTACATCATACATACATGTTCCATAATATCATAAATAAACATATCATAACCCAAGATATAAAATGGGTATTATAATCAAGTAATCATATCATAACCTATGGAAAGAGACAAGTATGCTGATCATTTAATCACAAACATAAACCATGAAAAGAATAGGGTTTAAAAAGAATATAACATGTGAAAGAGAAATTGGTTTTATAAATACAGAACCCATGAAAGAGAAATGAGTTTCATAAAGACTATTACATTAAGCATAACGCATTTAGATAAACAATATTAATGGTCCCTTTAGATAATTTACTATAAGGGCATGTGTAATATAAACTAATATCATCTTAGATGGAAAATAATTGTGAAGTATCTTTAAATAATGATTATTATTGAAAATATCCTTTTTTATTTGGAAAATTATTTTTAATTCATAAAACCATTCGATAATAGTTTTCATAAAAATACCTTTAAAACATATAAAAAAGACTTAAAATAATTTGAAAATCTTTATCCTTGAAATATTATAAAATAAGATATTTTTTTAAAAACATCTTTCTTTGATAACACATTGAAAACTTATAATGAAATATAGAAAAAGTTTTGATAATCATTTTTTCGGAAATAAATTCAAAACTTATAAATAGTACTTAAAAAAGTTTTGAAAACTATATTCCCTAAAAATACATCGAAAACGTAAAGAAAAATACTGAAAACGTTTTTGAATCCATTTTCCTTCAAAACATATAAATATACCTTGAAAAAATTTGGAAACCATTTTTCTATAAAACATAGAATAGATTCCTGAAATATTTATGGATACTCTTATTCTTGAAAACATATAAAATAAGTATGAAATTTTTTTTAAAACCATTTATATTTAATACTTATAAAAGATGATTGAAAATATTTTGAAAACCATTTACTTTAAAAAAATATAAAATAATCTTGAATACATTTTGAAAAAAAAATTTCATGGAAATATTCTTTTAAAAACATTTTCTAAAAAATAACCTTAAACATGAAGAGAAAGCATAAAAGTATTAAAGGTGGATTAATCCATACATGTAATTTGAGGTAAGAAGAACATTCCTTTGGCATGTAAAAAAGGATTGAAAATTTCCTCATTGGGAATGCGATAGTAATATTCCTTTGAAAACATTGGTAAAATAAAAAATGGTACAATTTCCTTTAAAATGATTATATGAGGTCATAAGAATGTTTTCGTAAACCCTTTTTAGAAAACATGGTTTTCAGGGAACACAGATTTATGAATTAAGAGTGGGTAATATCTGGATTTCTTAAAAACAATTTCTAAACTACATTAAGTAATAAATTTTAGAAAATAGTAAAAATACATTAATATAGAATGAATAAAAATATGAGAAGAAAATTCATAAATTTATTCAGATATGGAACATAGGAATTCATCAAAGGAATCCTAAACAAAAACAACCTCAAAAAGTGGTTAGATTAGTTTAATAAACACCTCTCATATAGTAACAAGGGATCATACTATCCATGTAAGAAAATAAAATTACATGAACCCTAAAATATCATTTGAATAAGGAGTTTCATGATATAATATGTGAAATAGAAGTATATTCCCCTCAAGAGATAATTTAAGTGAATAACAAAATATGAGTCTCAAAGAAGTTAAATTGAGGCAAAACTATTTCATAGATTTGGTAACTTTTTATACTTAATACCCATGAAAGAAATATCATAAATAAGATATTATAATAATGCCATAAATATATATATAAAACAAATATTACAAAATAATCGTATGTACATAAACCATTCAAAAATAAAGAGTGTTTAACATAGCATGTGTCTCACAGAAATAATAAGTAAGATGAAATCCCATTACGGTGTGTCTTGAATCTCATCGTATGTGTTAAAACAACCTATATAATAAATATTAATTTTCTATAAATATTATACATAATATTATTATTATATCTAATACCATATATGGTTTTATTATGACCTTATATTATAAACCTGTTAACAATCCTATGATATAGTTTCACTTCGGGTAATATTCTCTTTATTATTCACATGTGTATTAATTTGTTATATCTTTGGTATTTATAATTTTTATCAAGATTTTGAGAATTTAAAAGGTTATATAAATACCATTTATATAAAATATATGTTTACTATAATTATCTATATAATTTATAAGTATGAAGCAGAATACTTCATCCATAGAGATGGTATGCCGTGCATATGCATGAATGCTATTTCCGTTTAATTTTCAAGAGGATTGAATGAAAGTAAAATACATATATGTATATATATGTATATTTTTATATCATTATTACATTGTATTTATTATATAATATATTTCATATAAATTCAGTAAAACCATCATTAATTCAATCCATGTGGTGTATTAACGAATCATATCGCCTAAAGGGGGCGATAGTCCACACTTCCTCAAATAAAATTATCTTATTGAAACAAAATCGAAATTAAAAATATATGTGTTGTTAAAATTAATAAAGATTCTTAAATACATAATAAATTTAATATATGAAATATATAAATAAAGTTTCCATCATAATGGCCAACTTGGTATTGGAAAATGAACAATCATCATTCCATGAGGTAATTGTTCGTTGTATACAGAAACAGTATGTCCACTACCCATTAGATGGAGGTGTATGTATGTTTTGGTAATTTTTTTTATAAAAAAATACTAGTACATGGGTGATAATAGTTTTTATAGAATATTATATTAAATAGTGTTCTTTGGGGTGTATAAGAAAAAAAATAAAGGACTTGAGAGAATATGTTACGTCTTAATTGGGTAACTATTTTTGGTTTCTTCCAAAATCCCTCAGTGGTTTTCCTTCCACACAAGGTATGACTTCTTAGAGGAAGGTAGGGATGTTGGTAAGTGTATTGGGAAGCATGTTTCTGGACCAAGGAGCGTTGATAGGTGTGAATATTTTGGATAGGTGGTTACCTTTTATAGGGAAGGAAAATGACTCATATCGATTTTTTAAAAACAAGGTAGGTGTACACATGTTCTTACCTAAAAAAAGTTATTAAAAACCAAAAAAATTCAATAATGGAAGCTTTATGGACAAATAATGGCAAAAATTTGAGTTTTTTTCATGTGGATAGGTCTTTTTGTCCTGTAAGATTGATGTTTAATCCCAAACTATGCTTAATTTGACCTTAATCGCTATTATTAATTTTTATCACTTTTACTAATAATTTTGGTAAAAAATTATGCTGACCTTATTATAAAAATTTTTTATATTAACTAAAAATTTTTATGTATGTTTTTTATAAATTCAATACAAATAAGAAGAAAATTTAATATTAATGTTAATCTTGTATACGGGACGAAATAATGGGTTTTTAAAGTAGGAAAAATGTCTAAATATTTGTTATTATTTTATATTCAAAATAAATGTGAAATAGATTCTAATTAACTAAATTGTATTAATTTATTTATAATTTATCAAAATTGACATTAAAAAATTATAATATAATTTAACATTATTACTTATTTATATGAAAAGAAAATTATTTAACTAAAATGCAATACATTTCACTATTCATAAAAATAAATTCTCTCAAAAAAATATGAAATAATTTAAACTAAGATAACTTTTGAATTATAAACTAAAAAATTATGTTCATTTTATCAAATTAAATTTATAGATGTGTCAAAAAGTAACATTATTGTTTTTCAAAGAAGGACATGAAATGTAGTTTATTTGAGAAATCATTATTTTTAAACATAGAATGTTATCAAAAAATTATATCTTTTGTTATAAATATGCCTTATTTAAATGAGGAATTATACGAAATATTTGAAAATTATTTATTAATATTAATAATTCTATTTTAAATTATTATGTTATAAAAATACTATAATGGTGCTTTGTAGAAACTTAGTGTTGCTGGTAGCACAATCCAAGTTGGTATTTCATATAGCACAAGGAAAGGGTATATTGAGTGTAACACATGCCATATTGATATTGAGTTTAGCATAATCCTAGTCAATATTTCATATAAGGAAAACCGAGTCATTATTTCATATAGCGCAAGTCAAGTTGGAATTACGTGTAGCACAAGCCAGTCGATTTTGCGTGTGAAATGAATGTTTGACATAGTTTTATTATATATATATATATATAAATTCCCATTGTCCTGTGAAATAAAAAATATCAAAAAGACAAATTAATTCAAAATAATCACAAAAATCTCTATGTGTTACATTCTACCCACCTTAAAATGAATTTCTCCCTCAAAATCTATCTTGGTTATCAAAGGTTTAATATTTAAAAGTTTCATTTCTAAAAACCCAAATCATAAAATATAATGAAAAAAATACAAAAAATGGTATGAATGGGGCCATAATTGTCCCCCAATGTAACATATAACTATGCTTCCATATATTAGAACATAGGTTGGATGTGAAAATGTAGAGAAGGAAGAAAAATCTAACTATCATGTTCTGGTGGGGAGTGATAGAGAACAACATTAGGAGAAAATTATCAATCAGATATCCCTAAATAAAACATGACCTAGGGACTATCTCATTCATCTAAAATGATATTAATTTTAAATTGTTTTTCTTTCAATATCATTTTTCATAATGTTATGTGATTTTCATGAAATGATATACTTTCTTGATTTGAAGAAAACCTCACCCTTTGTTGTTTCTTGATCCACTTTACCTCTTTCTCTAAAAAGGATATTTACTTTCTCATTTATGAAGTACTAAAATATCATTAGATCCATCCCATTTTTGAGAATTTTTCATCAATATATAGTATTTTCAACAGGCTATCTAATATGCATAATTCCTCACATGGAGAGATTACAGAATAATCTTAATGACTTCATCTGATGATTAAAAACATTCCATAAATGGTTATCCTTATAACCCCTCCCAATGATGAAATACCAAAACATTAGAAATAGATTCATGAAATCATCTTAACATTGATTCCCCTATATATCACAATTCATCTTGATTATCACATTCCAAACATTTAAATACCCTCATCATATATTATCTTGAAACATGGTAGTAATCTTACATACCAAAAATACTTTTTGTAAAACATGAAATCTTCCTTATTTTAATGATTACTATGTATATTATTTTAATCAAAGAAGTCATATACATCATCTATAAGAGAACAAAATACTTTTCAACATGTACTTAATTATTTTCAAGATAATTAGTAACATTCACTTTACATATTTTTATCCCACACATCATTTTCCAAAAAACCTTATCATAACATAAGTAACATATTATGGGTTACCTTACCCTTAACCATGTGTTTTTCATTAACATCACCATTCAATTATATCAATTTTCTATTTCATTAGAACCATTCAACATTTTCTTGTAAATCCCTTGTGAAAAATATAAAATGGACAATACTTATATATTAGATCAATCATACTTATTGAGTCAAAATATTTAAAAAAATCAGTTACTTAATCCTTAATCCATTAAAAATTCTACCTCATCATAATACCTCTTTCCTTTAATATTTCGTCCATTAAATCTTATTCATCAGCAATGTAACCATTACTTGTAAAACCTTGCTAATCCTCTCCTAGAGCTTTTCTCTTGGGACATTGAGTTGAACAATGACCATTTAATCCACACTTAAAACACTTAACCTATGGTGACAATATAGGGTGTATGATACTATCATCCATTTTGTTAACCAAACTCTTTATTTTTTTCTTCAATTATCTTTCATTGCATCCTTCTTTACCATATTCAAAACAAATTCATGTTCCTAAATGAAAATTTTAGAGATGATTTTTCATAATTCTTGACATAAAGGAAACTAAATATTATTTCTCCATGGTCTCCATTACCCAAAATCTCAGTGAACTCCTTCCTTCTCATCCATGGTGATTCTGAGAGATGGTTAAGGTACACATTATTAATCATGTTCTCTAAAAACTAATTAGGCCTGATCACAATATCTCTCACTCCTATGATCATCCCACTTGAGTTCTCACCAGCAAATCATCCATAACATTCAACATGAATTCAATTCCTTCCAGTTCTCTCCATTTGATAAAACTATAATCATAGTGCGATCATTACTTATCATCGAAGAAAACCACATTGTAATGAAAATAATTGCTTATTAGATGTTTAAATCCTTAAAAATTTCTTAATCAATGAAACCCTTGGTTCATACTAGGGTTTTCATATCCACCATATAATTAAATATTTCATTATGTTTCGTGAAGAGTTTGTGAATTCCCTATGTAAATCCCACAGGAGTGTCAAACTCAGTGTGAACCAAGTCCCATTTTCATGTATTAGATTACCCCGAGTCAGGACCAGACCATCTTTTCATACTTTTACCCATAAGTACATATTTTTAAGATCAATATCCAACTATTGTATCTAGGAAAGAATGCATTACATGGAAACTACTCACTATTTCCTTCACCAAAATTCTAGGACATTTTCATATACGTTACCTCATCCTAATATTTATCTGTAGATATATCCCTAGAAATATCCTAAGAAATATACATACG
Source organism: Viscum album (assembly GCA_963277665.1). Taxonomy (NCBI): domain Eukaryota; kingdom Viridiplantae; phylum Streptophyta; class Magnoliopsida; order Santalales; family Viscaceae; genus Viscum; species Viscum album. Next base: position 610,349,288 of record OY728127.1, read on the forward strand.
AATATCAGTAATGGTTTGTCATACTATTTTCCACAAGTTATCTAATCCTTTCCACTTATACCAATAATAGAGACCCTCACTTTTGAAACATTATCCATAATTTTTTTTAGAAAACTTAAACATTATACAAACAAGCTCCCAATGATTTTAATTATTCTAGTCCCTTTGAAAACAAAAAAACATAAAGATTATTACATAAATGATTAACATAATATCCCACTAGGATCTTCATAACGTTTAACCTTCTTAGACACCTAAAACCTAATACATATCATCATAACCTAGGAGAAAGGAAACATAAAAGGGGGTGAGGTCAGATTCTTATTATTTTTAATCAAGGGAGATATATATGCAAAAAATGACCATAATGTTATGAGAACATGATCATGAAAGTACAGTATCATACCTTGGATATCAATTATCATAACAAAAATCAGGAAATAAATATGGTCTTTTCAAAATTTATAAATCATAATGAAATAATTATAATAATCCATGAAAGCATAATATCGGAATAAAACAAAAAATTGTGGAAAATAGATAAGAAAATAATATGATTTCCATAGTAACCAAGACATTGCTTCCAAGACCATCATGGTAGTTTAGGTTCACTCCCCAAAACATCTTGGTAGTCATGGTTCACTCCCATGGCCATCTTTTTAGAATAAGTTCACTCACCATACCATCTTCGTAGTCATGGTTCACTCTAATGGCCATCTTATTAGTCAAGGTTCCTTCCCAAGACCATCTTAGTCTATCACATGTGATATTAATCTTTACCCAATGAATAGAATGAGATATAATCCCCACATATATCATAATTAAATCATACATACATGTTACAAACGATCATGACTAAACAAATCATATCCCATGATATGAAATGTGTATTATAAAGATGTAATCACATCATAACATGTGGAAATAGACAGGTTTGATGATCATTTAATCATAAACATAACCCCTGAAGGAATCAGGATTCAAAATCATATAACTCATGGAAGAGATATGGGTTTCATGAACATATTACCCATTAAATAGAAATGAATATCATAAATACCATGACGTTAAGCATAACCCATTCATATAACAAATATGAATGGAAAAATTAGATCATTTCCTAAAAGCGAGTGTGTAACATTAATACATGTCATCTTAGAAGAAAATAATTTTTAAATATCATTTAAAAAAAAATTTGGGAAGATATCCTATCATCTGGGAAAATCCCTTTCAATACGTAAAACTACTTCAAAATAATTTTCATAGAACATACCATTAAAATATTAAATAAGTCTTTCAATAATTTGACAATTTTTTCCCTTGAAAAAATATAAAATAAGATTCAAAACAATTTAATTGAAATTTTTTTTTCAAAAAAAAATTTGAATCATATATTGAAATCTTGAAAATATTTAGAAAATCATTTCTTTGAAAATAATTTCAAAAACATTAAAATAGTACATGATTTTTTTTGAAAAGTATATTCTTGAAAAATTATTTGAAAAAATATCGATAAATCATTAAAACATTTTGAAAAATATTTCCTTGACTATTTATAAAATAATCATGAAAAATTATTGGAAACAAATTTTTTTTTGAAAACTTATAATATAAGCTTTAAAATTATTTGAAAACCATTTTTCTTGAAAAATTAAAAAAGATACTTGTAAACATTTTCTAAGCCATTTTCCTTGAAAACATATAAAATAATATTGAGAACTTTTTGAAATCCATTTTATTTGAAAATATATTTTAAGCACATTTTCTTAAAAAAAATAACCTTTAAACATAAAATGAACGCTTAAAAGGATTAATGGCGGATAAATCCATACATGTAGTATGAGGTAAAAAGAAAAATTCTTTTCCATTGTAAAAATAATAAAATATTTTCTTTATTGTGAAAGGGACAAGATTATTCAATTAAAAACAGTAGTAAAGGAAATAAATGGTAAAAATTTCATTTAATTATCATAGGATATTAGTATAATATTTATGGAAAACATTTTTATAAAACATGGATTTGAAGGAACATAGATTTCTAACAAAATAGAGGGCATTGTCAAGATTTCTTAAAAATAAGTTCATAGATTTTTTATGTAACAGATAGTAGAAAGTTTTACCAATTCATGAATATATATTTGATAATCAGAGCATGATAATATTAATTATTTCCTTGAGAGAAGGTACATAATAATTCGATAAATAAACAATCAATATAAACAATCTCGAAAAGTTATGAGATTGTTTCAATAAACTCTTATCACTGAGTAACTTGGGATCATAATCTCCATATATGGAAAATAAATTATATAAAGCCTAGAATATCATGAAAATATGGATTGTAATGATATAAAAAGTTAAATGGATTTATATAAACCTTAATATATAATTTAGTTTCATAACAAAATATGACCCACATAGAAGGAAAATAGAGACAAAACTATTTCACCGATTTGATAAGTTTTGAAACATAATCCCTATGAAAGAAATAAATAAAATGGATATGTGAATACCCATAAATATAGGAATAAAATACATATAATACAGTCCTGGTAAGTATATACAACACAAAAAAATAAAGAGTGGCGAACATAGGAGGTCTCTAAAGGAAATAAAAAGTGAGATCAAATTCCTTTTTTCTTGTGTCTTGACTCTCATCATACACATTAATATCACTAATAATAAATATAAATTTATTATAAATCTTTTATAGACACATATTTTTATATCTAATACCATATATGGTTTTATTATGACCTTATATTACCATTTTGTTAAAAACCCCATGTTAAGGTTTCACTTCGGGTAATATTCGCTTTATTATTCGCATGTGTTTTAATTTATGATATATTTGGTATTTATAATTTATATCATGATTTAATGAATGAAAAATATGATATAAATATCATGTATATACATTATATATGTATTTATTATAATCTATAGAATATATAATTATGAAAATAAATACACCATTCATGGAGGTAGTTTGTCGTACATACACATGATCACTATTTCCATTTAGTTGTCATGTTGATAGAATGAAATTGGATTACATATATGTATATATATATCATTATAAAAAATAGATTTATTATATTATATATGTCTTATATATTCACTAAAACCATTTTTAATTCAATATATGTTGTGTATGAATGAATTATATCCCTTTGAGGGGGTGGTAGTCTATACTTCCTCGAGAAAAATTATCGTATTAAAACAAAATGGAATGTAAAAAAGTTATTTCATTTAAAAAGGAATATAGAATATTAAATACATAATAAATTTAATATATGAAACCTATAAATATATTTTCCAGCATAATGGACACCATGTTAGTTGGTAATGGAATAATGAACAATCATCGTTTCATGGGCCAATAGTTTGCCTTATATAGAAGCAGTATGTTTGTCCCCCATTAGAAAGATGTGTGTTTATGTCTAAGTCTTAATATTTACTTAAAAATATACATGTATATTGGGGATACAATTTTTATTATATAACAATATAATAAATATAATTTGAGGGGGTGGAGAAGAAAAATAAAAGAAAGGACTTGAGGGAAGAAGTTACCACTTAAACATGTAACTCATTTTGGTTTATTCCAAAAGGATTACTTGGATTTCATTTTTTCAATGGTAATAATTCTAGGTGGAATATAGGTATTTTTGGAAGTTAATTGGGAATATATTTTCCAAAATAAGGATTTTAATTGGTGTAAAGAAGTGGGAGATGTGGTGGCCTTTTATAGGGGAGGAAAATGACTCACTTTGTATTTTTGAAAATAAGTTTGTTGTAAAAATGTAATTATATAAAAAGGATATTAAGAACCAAACTAAATAAATAATGTAAGGTTTATTTCTGAATAATGGCCATAAAATAGGGTTTAGAAAAGTGGTTAGGTTGTTTGGGCACCTAAGATTGAGGTTTGGTCCCTAACTGAGCTTAATTTGACCATCATCATTGTGATTAATTTTAATCACTTTTACTAATATTTTGTTTGCAGAAAAATATGATGATATTATTATAATATAAATATTATAATTATTAAAATGGTTTATTTTGGTTTTTATAAATTCAATTCACAGAAGAATCAAATTTAAGAATAATGCTAATCCCACATATGAGATGAAATAACATGTTTTTAAAGTTGATTTTTTTTTCAAATGATTGTTATTTTTTTATATTTAAATTTAAATTTAAATTGATTCTAATGGAAAAAATTATGTTAATATTTGTATGATTTATCTAATGTGAGCATAAAATAAATATAAAATATAATATAACATTAATACTTATTTAAACAAAAAACAGTTTTTAACTAAAATGATGTACTTTTCACTACACATAAAAAAATGAAGTTTTCCAAAAAAACCCAAAAATTCACTCGAAGATAATTTCAGAATTCTAAATTTAGAAATGTGGTCTATTTTATAAAATTCAATTTCTAGATATTTATAAATCCAATTTTATTATTTTTCAATGAAGGATATAAAATTTTATTAATTTGAGAAAATATTATTTTTAAATTTATATGTTCTATTTAAAAAATTATATCATTCATTATAAATATATTTTATTTCTAAAAAAAATTTAAAGAAGTATTGGAAAAGTATTTATGAATATTAATAACACTATGTTGAATATCTATGTTATAAAAATAATAAAATGATGTTTCATAGAATCTTGGTGTTGCATGTAACATAATCCAATTTGGTGTTACCAGTAGGACAAGAAAATTTGGTATTCCATGTAGTGAAGTCCAAGTCATTATTTCTTGTAGAATAATCCCTGATGGTATTGTGTGTAGAAAAATAAAAGTAGGTATTGCATGTAGGGAAAACGAAGTTAGTATCGTGTGTAACACAAGCCAAGTCTATATTGTGTGTAGCACAATCCATGTTGGTATTGCGTGTGAAAGGAATTTTTGAAAAGTGTTTTAAGATATATATATATATATATATAAATGTATATATATAAAGAACTATTTCTATTGACATGTGAAATGAAACGTTTAAAAAATATAAATTAATTCGTAAAAAATAATTCACAAAATATCGGTTTGTTACACTCTCATATAGTAGCTTCCAAAAGTTATAATCTCAGACAAATGATGGTTTTTTATGATCCACTCTTCCAATGAAATTTTTAAAAGTGTTAAGAAAATTTTATAATATTTATAATATTATTTTTTTCTAGAAATTACTCAATTTACCATCATCCGTGTCAATAAAAAATTACTAATGTTACTATTCATAATGTCAAAAAATAAATGTAACCTTTTTAAATAATTTGTACCTAGTTAATCTAGAAATTGAATAAATTTAACAAGATTTGAAATAAGGAACATTTAGTATTAAATTTAATATCAATCCCATTGATGGAATGAGAAAATGAGTTTTAAAGTCAACACGTTAAAAATATTGAAATGTTTTTGTATCCAAATTCAATGTGAAATTGATTCCAATGACCTAAATTTGACTAAATGTTTAAAATATAATATAATTATTCTATGAATAAAGTCAAAAATATAATTTAGTATTATAAATTATTTATAAGAAAGAGCTGTTATCAATTAAAATTAAATATTTTATCATTATTCATGAAAACATATAACTTTTCAGAAAACTAAACAAATTTCAACCAAATTAAAATTTTATATTCTTATTTAATATATTGAGATTAGTTTTTCATAAATAAATTATAAATGTTTCAAAAACCGGATTTAACACAATTGTGGCATCCAAAGGTGGTAAAACAAACTTTAGAGAATTATATCTTTTAAATGCTCAAAATTTGTTGTATTCTTATCTTTAGCCTATAAAATTTATTAGATAAATTTAAAAACATTTCTTTGAATATATAACACATAGATATTTTTAATATCGTTTTCTAATAGTGATAAATTTAATTTAATATGATAAAATAAAATTGTTCAAATAAATATATTTTTATAACAAAAATGCATAATTTATATTCAATTAGATTTTATTTTCATTTCCAATTAATTGGTAACCAATGAATTCAATTTAAAAACATGTGTGAACTATATTTTTATAATTTAGTTAGTCCAATTCATAATCACCAACTTAATGTCTAGTGTTAGAATAATAATATTTAATAGTATATCACCATTTGTTTAAACTCATTATTGTGTGAAACGTATGATATTGTGGAAATTAAATTTATTTTTAAAACTTCCATATCATAATATTGATGGGTTTTACAATAAACAAGAAACCCAAACATTAAATATTTAAAATAGATCCTTTAACAAGAACAAAAAACAATTAGGAGCATTAAAATTAATTTAAATCCCATAATTATGTATATATATTAATCCTGGTTCCATCTGTGACACCACTATGAATATCACCATGAATCCTACCATCAAAAATTCATAATACTACCACAAAATCCTAGAACCCCCACCCTTGCCTCTCTAAACCATCATCCATCCTATGATTACCTAACATCACATCCAAAGCATCCTTATCCTTGGAAATCATGTAAGGTATAATGTGGAAAAGAATGTTAAATAGGGTATCTGGTACCAAAAACCAATGAATTTTACATTTATATGTAATTGAGAATGCTAAAACCCAATCAATTGATTTTATCAATCAACCAAATTTCACACAATATTGAATTAATGGATTTATTTATCACTTTTTACAACCATATGAAACCTATGGATTCAACTGCAATTTATAATAATTATTTAAACATTCATTCAAAAATTAATTCATCTTCCATATAACTATAATGAAGAACAATTTCAATTATACATGACTGTAGCATTAATTTTATTTCAATGAAATTATAAGGAAGAATGGTTTGATATTAACCGTTATTATTTATTTATTCAAAGACAAGAATTTTTGTCATTACATTCATTCCCTTTTATTATCTAAAAAATTCATTCTAAAGAAAGAATAATCAGAGATAAAAAATTATATAAATAATAATTAGGGAAACCATTATCATGGTGGAAACAAATATGATCACTACAATGAAAATCCAACTAAATCTTTCCCCTCTTTATTAATAATTATTAACATTAATTCCACCATTATCTAAAGAAATAATTTATGATAATATATTATTATACTTGAATGGATAAGAAATAAGTCCAATTACTCTTGTCATTAAATGTTTACTGAATGACAATGAATCATTGAGAAGGATCTCAAATCACATTTCCTTCAATAAATCTACAGACATCACAAAACACCACAACAAAACCCACTAAAAAATAAAAATATCTCCATGATAATGAAAGAGAAAGATAGAAATAACATGTAAAGATAGATTGGGAGGAAACATGTCTTAACATAGAATAATAAAATAGTGAGAGAGAGGATAATAATATCATATAACTACATATCAAGCATGAGAAGCTTTTGATGAGACCCAAATAGATGGTCTTATAAACTCCCAAGATGATGTCCTCTAGCTTCCTTGAGTTTGGATAAAATTTGATGGTTTTGAGAGAAATAGATGGGGTAGAATGATTTATAGGTATTGTTCTAAATGTAATTGAACTGCATTAGTGTATAATTTACATCATGAATTTCTTGAGTTGAAATACCCACTAAATACACATCACATATATCCAATAACCCTAGATCTATTCCCATTATTAATATTTTTTTCATGTCCTAATTTTTTAAGGAGATATTCATTGAATCTGAATTGTAAAAAATTAGTGTTCTAAAAAGATTCTTCATGTCCTAAATCATATCCTTAAAACCACTCTATCTCAATATTCGAATCACCATTCAAGCTACAAACTTCTCAATAATTAATTAAAATTCATTTCACATCACAAATTCCTTATAATTCCATATTTTATCTCACAAAATAAAAAAAACATTCCCTATAATCCTTTATTAACCACAAGACTCAAATACACACAAACATATAGCCTAGAAGTATTTGGGTCCTTATATTAGGTAACTCTCAAACAATTATCATCGTTGCTAATTTTAATCCAAAAACAGACAGAATTAAAGTTAAAAGGGGCCTTATGAACCATAACTCCATGAGATACATCTCAATTATATCTCCTTCATATTAGAAAAACCACAACACCTAGAGAATCATTTCATAAATCTATACCACACCAAAAACCATTTCTAAAACACACCCATAGGTGACATACCACTCAAAATGGATAAAATCAAAAAACAAGGAACTGGAGAATAGAAAACTTCTTCCTAATAGATATAATGGTCAATATCCATAAAGAATCCATAAAAAAATTACAACTAAGTATTTAACTATTTATGATACCCAAAACAAATCTCTAACTCACGTTCTGATGTTATCTTCTCTATGATTCTCTAAAATACAGTCAATAAGAATGAAATATATCTTCTGGAGTTAGAATGGATCACTCTATATAACTGTCCATCTATGGATGAAAGGTAGAGTTATATCACAACTAATAAAAAAATCATATAGAATACCCTTACACATTATAAACGTAAAATGAGGATCACGATTAGATATGATAACCCACGTATCTATGAGAAGCCTCGCCACATTCTCCAGATATAACCTCAATAAAACCAATACTTATACTGACTATTTGATTGATAATAAGAGAGATGACTTTTAAAAATATTCCACCATTACAAATATAGCATCAAAACCTCTTTACCATCATGATAAACTATTAATTAAGTCTATAAAAATTTCACCCCACATGAATAAAGGAACTTCTAATGTGTAACATCCCATTACCTAGATCATTTATGTTTTTCCTTTTCTTAATGTTTCCCCTTTGGTTCAATGTATTATAGGTGTTTTTTTGGGCTTACTTCAGGCTGTAGAATAGGTACAGGTCATGTACCTGAAGTATACTTCATGTACTTGATGCTAGTAGAATGTCATGAATGGGGAGATCATGGCATGCACTAGTACCCGCCGTTTACCTAAGGTACATGTTGTGTAGGGGTTAAATAGAATATTTTTAAACCGAGTTGGTGGTTTTTCTGCATACTTATCAATCATGGACTAAACATCATGAAACTTTTGTATACGTCACTACCCGGCATGTGCCTAGGTCAAAGTCACATGTGCAACCATTTTACTTCATTCCATTCATCGTCTATTCATTTCTCTAGACCATCGACCCTTCCTATGATATTTCTAGAGGCTCCCCACCTTTTAGAATGATCTGATCATCTTTTGATTTTTTTTTTCTTACCGTGATATTTCTTGGGTAGTTGTTCTCCCTTGTTCATCATGTTTCTCTCATCATCATCTCTTGGGGTTTTTTTTCGATCAGCTAGGTAATTTATGGATCAATGTCTTGAGGTGTTTGAAATTGCTTCTTGGTTGAGCCTTGTGGTGTTCTACACCTTCATTCTCATTGAAGGGAATCATTCTGAGTGCTGTGTTTCAGGAAGTGGTAGGTGGTTCCATCCTGATTTGGCCAAATTGATTACCATTGTATTGGTTGATTTATTCCAATTGATGATATAAATTCAATTTCTAAAAATTTCTTTAAACCACCTTCATAAAACCCAATTCTTGTGAATTAGGATATTTGAAATAGGTTATGGCACTGAAATATGGGGACCCCCCAATTACATTTAATTGTGGTGGGTTTGTGGATATTGACTGATTTTAATTGTTGAATTTAAATTTTGGATTTGATGGAAATGTTTTAAATTAAATTTTTGGATTTAGTTGTGATAATGAATTGTGATAAGAAAGGAATTGGTTTTGAATTGATTTCAAACTCATAAAAATGGATTAAATTGATTGGATAGAAAGCCAATCGTTTTTTCTTTTAAAAAATGTATATTTTTGAATAAAACCTGTTCTGATTATAAATGGAAAGTAATTGGCATTTTCGTGAAATGGGAGAATTGGACTTATTGTATTTTAATCAGTTTTAAAATAAAAATCTAATCATTTAAGAGCAGAAAAAAGCTTTCAGTAGTTGGTGAGTTATATGGATACACTATACACTTACAATGTTCTAAAAGATACATGCTATGTGTCATATCCCTAAAGGGTTGGTGAAGAGTCACCATTAGCTAATGTCATAGGGTCTGGTGTATACAAATTTTGTTGAGTTAATTTAGAGAGTGTAGAATCTTATATTTGGGTAATACTATCATACATTTTGGCAGATGACCATGTTGTTCGCTTTATTTTTTATATTTGAGATATAAATGTATTCCAGTGTTGTTTGAACTACTATACATGCCTTCTGAAATTATATAAAATATTTTATATAAATTCTTCACTTAAGACATTGTTTTAGAAATGTTCAATCTTTTGTAAAAAAAGACTTTTCATGGAAAGATATTTCAATCATTTTGAAAATGTATCGTATGTTTTGTTTAAATATGATTTTGAATTTCTAAACCTAATTTTTCAAATTGAAAGCTTCTCTTTGGATAAAATATATTTGTCATATGTTATCGAATCATTGGTGGTATCCTAATAGGTTAAGGATCACACCAAAAATTTTAATTCGAGAGTTTGTATACTTTCATCTTCCAGGTTTGAGCAATGGGAAAGGATCTCTTTGAAGTGGATCCAACTGCTAAACTGTGATCTTGGTGAGTTGTGTCCTTCAGGACCATGGGGCTATTTTTTTTTTCTATTTTAGTAATTATGTTTTAGTACTTTGGAATTTTGTGCCTCATGTTATTCTTGTAATTTACTCTTAATGGAGTTTGCTTTGATATACATACTGTTTTGTTATATTTTTCATCCGCATTATTGTGGAACAATTATTCCCACGTGCATAATTAATGTTTCCAGGTGATACTCACCAATTTGTGGGGATCAAGAATTCCCAGAGGATTATGTTAGTGATAGCTCGGTTATCAGGTTACCCGGATACATGGGCTTGTTAGTGAAAAATTAGTATCAGAGGACGTTGTTCAGCTTTCATCTTGATGTTAGTATGCAATTTTGAAATCATTTCAGGATTTAGGAGCTAGTTATAATTGAGTGCCTGACTATCTCTCACCGTAATGAACCTATATTCTCCAGGGATGGATTGGGAAAGGAATCATGTGGATTATTTCGATTCTTTTCCCTATTGATATTTGGTGATATTGAAATCCAAATCTTGTTGTACCTAATGTAGTGAATTGTTTCCCTTGATACCCAGTTTGTGTAGTAATCTAATGTCTTCCTCTCTCTACTGATATAGTGCAACATCATCCCTCTAATAAGATGTGTGAATCTGATCCTAGAAGAGGGTACTGCTAAACCTCAGCTAGAAAATATGGTTGTTGATCCAAATCCGATTGAGATGATTGTGCAGAAATTCCATGCACTAGGACTGGAACATCCTATAGTTCCTACTTAGGCTCTAGTTATGTACCCTCAGGGCGGTGTTCTTCAGAATCATTCTCAATAGTTACATCACCAGAAGCCACCAGTCTTTAAAGGATCCACTAACCCTCAACATGTTGAGGAATGGATGGGAAAGATAGAATGTACATTTGATTATCTGGAGACACCAGATGTGGTCAGGGTGAAGGGAATCACCTTAGTACTAGAAGGACCAAGTAGGATATGGTGGGAAAGATGATGATAGAAGGGAAACATGTAGGATTAGAGTAGAAATACTTCAAGGTTCTTTTCAACAACTAGTTCTATCCAGATTCAATGTTTTTTGATAAGGCTGTAGAGTTATTCAAGCTTGAGTAGGTTGAAAAAACAATGAATGGGTATTCAAATCAGGTTTCTGAGCTTATACAGTTTTCCACGTAGATTTTATCTAATGAGAGGATGAAGACTCGAAGGTTCGAGTTGGTAATTTGATCATATTTTCATTGTTAGGTTTTCGTGCTGATGATTCCCACTTATGTTGATGTGCATGATAGGGTGATTAGTTTTGAGATGGACTCAGATGGAAAATCATGGCTTATGGGAGTTCTTTTTTCTCCCATTGGTAGCATTTGGTTTCTTTAAAGTAAAAAATAATCGGGGTGATCCTTGTGAAATTTCTTGATGGAAGAGTCATTCCAGACATCCTATTGCTCTAAGGGAATGATCATTGACTTACTATTAGTGTGGTAAGCTAGGAAATTTTAGGAGGGTTTTCACTAAGGAACCGAAAAAATGTAAATTTTTTACATTTAGGAAACTTTTAGAGGTTATTCCATCAGTTCTGCACTACACATTGTGTGACAGGATCATCAACTACTCTTAATATATGGGGGAATAAAATGCTGCCCAGATAAAAGGATTCCAGCCACAGACATCCAAAATGAATCTTATTCACATAGTATAAGAGTTTCTAGAAGAAGTAGACATGGGTCTAACAACTATGATGTGTAACATTACCACTATTTCATCATTAGTGACTTCACTTTTTGATATTAGCACATCTCACTCTTTTATTTCATCCCATATTGTAAATAATATTATCGTTCATATTGAGCAACAATCTTATGTAATTGATATTACTACACCCATTTGAATGAAGATAGAGCTGGGTGTTCATAGTGATACACATGTATTCACTCCATCAGATGCTGAGAAACCTTCGAGTTTTCTGGTTCTTGATATGAAATCTCCTGATGTCATATTTGAAATGGGTTGTCTCATTTACAATGATAATTTAATTAATTGTTATCTTTGGTTGGTCTAATTCACTGCACCCAATGGTGTGCCTCTTGTATTTCAAGTATAATGGGACTCAAGGTCGAGTGGAGCTGGACAGTCTTATCCAAAATTGCAGAAGGTAATATCAGTGTTGTTTTTTTACTTAGAGAGAGATTCAATGGGTGGTGATATTACTCTGGCCATCTTCAAGTTTCTTGAAGTGTTTCATTTATATTTATCTAGTCTACTTATAGTAGGAGATATTTATTTCTCCATAGAATTAATGCCTATAACTCGACCAGTCTCTATACCCTCTTATTGAATGTCTGTAGTTGAATTTAAAGAGTTGAAGTCCTAGATGGATGATATTCCTGAGAAAGGCTTTATTTTCCTTAGTGTTTCACCTTGGGCTATGTCGATTCTCTCTCTAAGAAATATTATGGTTCTCTTCTCTTATGTGTTAATTATCAAAATATCAATCATGTAATGATAATGAAGAAATATATGTTCCCATCTATTGAAGATCTATTTGAATAGTTGAAAGATGAGAAGTGTATTTTGATGATCGACATCCAATCTAGTTACCATCATTTGAGGATAAAATAATGTGACTTTTAGAAAACTACCTTTTAGAGTAGTTATGTCCATATGAGTACCTTGTCATGCCCTTTGGTCTGACAAATTCTATTATAGTTTTCATGGAATTAATGAACAATATTTTAAAAGAGTATCTAGATAAATTTTTGGTTGTCTTTGTGGATAACACTATTGTATACTCCACGTCTGAGGAGGATCATATGAAACTTCTAAGAATAGTTTTTGGTCTTCTGGGAAATTATTGCGATTATGCCAAGCCTTAAATGTGTGATATCTAGATTATAGAAGTGAAATTCATGGGACACGTGGTGTCTGAAAGGGGTGTATCAGTTTATCCTTAGAAGGTGATAATTACTACGAATTGGGAGAAACCATGAAATTTATTCAAGATAAAAGGATTCATTGGATTAGTTAGATATTACTGCAGTTTTGTGAAATACTTCTCAAAGGTAGATTCTCCAATGACTACTCTGACTTGGAAGGGGGTGAAGTTTTCATTAGATGATAAATGTTATAGTTCTTTTGTTGAGCCACAATTTCTGTTGACTACTACACTGGTGTAAAATCTTCGAGAAGTTGGGTAGGGCTATGTGGTCTATTGTGATGCATTAGGTTCTAGCTTCAGTTGCATTCATATATAGGATGATCATATAAAAAAATATGGATCTCTTCATCATAGGCCACATGAGAAGAATTATGCTACCCATGATCAGGAACATGAAATAGTGATGCACACTGTTTAGAGTTGGTGGAACAACATTTTTTGCGCAAAGATTATGGTGTATTCAAACCACAAAAGCGTAAGTTATATATTTTTCCAAAAAGGATTGAATCTTGGAGGAGGCATTGTGTGGAGTACCTGTATTCCTTAAACTTTGACATGCCCTATACCCTAGGGAAAGGGATGTCAATGAAGATGTGTTGAATAGGAAACTTCTAACATAGGCAGTGAAATAATCCTTATAAGAGTGGAATTTGATGGCTCTCATTGCACAATTTCATATTAGAGTTTAAGAGAAAGGGACTGATGTTTCTTTAGAATGCATGATGTTTACGTCTACTCTTCTCGAGACGATTCTTCAAGATTAATATATTGATGATGAGTTCTATAGAATTATATATTCCCATTATTATGGGGACACATTTTCCAAGTAGACATTTTCTAAAGAGGGTATTGTATGCTATCAGAATCGCTTCGTTGTTCCATTAGAGGAAATAAAGTCAGTGATGTTGGATTGCCATAATTCTCAGTGGGTTAGCACCCAAGAACCTTAAAAATGTTTTATGATATGAGGTGGATTTTTTGGGGATTGGGTATGATATGTGACATTTTTGAGTTTTTCTTTCATTGTTATACCTATCATAAAGTGAAACCTAAGCACCAGAAACCTTCATGTTTACATCATCCTCTTCCAGTTCCTACATGGAAGTGGGATGAAATCTCTATGGACTTTGTTGTTAGGTTTCCAAATACCCTAAGAAATAAGAATGCTATATGGGTTGTGATTGATAGGTTAACCATGTCAGCTCATTTTATACCCATTTAATATACAACCCATGTTGAGGAGTTTTGAATTATCTACGTGAAAGAGATTATTTTCTTGCATGGTGTTTCATCTTATATAGTCTCTAATAGGGATCCGATGTTTTCTAATCAATTTAGGAGAGGCCCTTAGGAGGCACTGGGATCTCAAGTTCATTTGAGCACAACATACCATCCGTATTTGGATGTCTATACAGAAAGATCTATATTGATTCTTAATGATATTCTTCATGCTCATGTTATCGACTTTGGTGGGGCATGAGATGATCACTTAGGTAACATCGAGTTTTCTTATAAAACAAGTTACTAGTCCATAATAAAAAAGTAAAATTTTTAGGCCTTGTATGTCCATCCTTGTAAATATTTGTTATGCTGGTCGGAGGTTGGTGAATATTCCTTGGTTAGACTAAGCATGGTGTAAGAGACAACAGTAAAGATTCTGCAAATTTTTCATAGGATGGTGATAGAATAATGTCGATATAAGACTTATGGAGATTAACACTATAGACTATTGGAGTCTTTATTTGGTGATAAGGTGATATTAAAGGTTTCACCCAGGTTGGGTAATCAATATCTAGGGAGGAAAGGGAAGCTTTCTGCACACATTTTTAGACTTTTCGAGGTGGTTGAGAAGGTGGGGAAGGTTTTATACCATTTAGAACTTCCACTAGCAGTTGAATGTTTTTAAGGTGGGGAGGTTGTAACATCCTATTTCATTGATCGGGTATGTTTTTCCGTTTATTTATGTTTTCTCTTTGTTTCAATGTTTTAGAGGTGTTTTTTTTGGGTTTACTACAGGCTGTAGAATAGGTACACCACATGTACCTAAAGTACACGTCATGTACTTTTCGATGGTTTCATGTTGTGAATGGGGAGATCATTTCATGAACTAGTACACACCGTGTAGCTGAGGTACACATCATATTGGGGTTAAATAACATATTTTTTACCTGAGGTGATGGTTTTGTTGGCATACTTATCCAGTGTAGACTACACGTCATGACACATGGGTAAATATCTGGACTATAATGCCCTGACCCCAGTTACCCAAAGTCGGCGCATTATTGCGTAACATTGGCATGATCACAAAAGATCAAGTCTCGAAAGACCGATTAGTTTAGTAGCCTTGGAAACATTAGATACATTCATAAATGTTACATTATATCATAAAGTGAAAAATCAAAATAACATAGTCTCCATATTCCACACTTCTATCCCCTTAATACTATCCCTGTAGGTCAGTCATAAAATATTTCTTCACATCCTGGGAAAATAAAACATAGAAAGGGGTGAGCTCAGATGCTCAGTAAGGATAAAAATATAGAGGAAACATTCATAATAAACATAAACATTTAAGGCAATGTATAACTAAATCAAAATCCTTTTAAACTTGAACTTCATAATAATATGGAAAAAATAAATTGAAATAATTCCATTTACTTATTCACATGTATATTTTACTAGTCGAATAATCACATGAAATATCAATAACCACGTTCATAATGATGGAATGAAAAATGCCAGACTATCATAACCATGTAGCCAAGGCCTCGTGCCAAGACTACAAATAAGATTTTTTCAAGGCCTCATGCCAAGACACTAGTTTGTCTCAATAGACCTACCGATGCATCGAAGATCTATAGCGGGCTCCACCCGTCACTTATTAAGTCCAATGCATTCCTTAAATGAAAAGGTTTAAACATATCATAAACCATAACATAATCGTATCACATAAAACATGCATAAAGGAAACATAACATTTCAATATTTCAATCACAAGATATCAATACAACACATTGATATAATAAAGCCATTTTCAATACCAAAATAAATGAAAAGTAAAACTTGATATTTATTTTTCATTTTAAAAAATGTTATGGCTTGTAGAGGAAGCCGAAACTCAAATAAGGGTCACGGTGGGAGAGAAGTCGTTGTCGCCGCGTACGTACGAAAAAAAAAACATTTCCTTTTGTCATTTAGTAAAACTCTTAGTATAAACATATTCCTTTTGAATAAAAGTAAAAGTAAAAGGGGTTTATACACCATATAAAATAAAGTCTTGTATTAAAACAAAATATGCCTCAATGAAAGAAGATTGAGACAAAGTCCCTTACCTCATGTCCAACTTGACTCGATCATTATTTAACCTCCTGGATAATAAACTAGAGTTAATTTCAACTTTCATAATAACCTTTTTCAAGTTCATTATTCCTTTTATATCACTTATTACCATGTTATGAACATTATGTAATTATTTAAGTTAATAATGGTCGTTTGGTCGATCTTTGGTACTTGAGTCAAAAATAAACTTATTATAATTACAAGTTGTTCATGTGGTACAATATCCATTATATAAAGAATTATATTCATAATGTAGATATCATATATATCATTCATATCCAGTATATACATTCATTTGTAATATTACATTACATTTAGAGGTAAAAAATGAAATGCACCGTTCATGGAGACGGTAAGCCATACGTATGCATGAACGCTACATTAATTTCTATTTTGTATTTAATGGAATGAAATCATAATGATATACAGGTATATTATAATTCCTGTATAATATCATATATAATATCATTTACTCCATCCTTTATACGTCCCACATATGGCATTAACGATTCAAATCACTTTGAGGGGGCGGTAGTCCGCATTTCCTAAAATGAAATTATCGCGTTTACCCATAATGGAAATCATAAAGGTATGCCATAAATGAAAAACATAGAAGAATAAGGAAAACATAAAAATAATATATATATTATATAAATATAGTGACATCTTAATGGACACTATGAGATGTGTTAAAAGAAGGTTGAACAATCATCGTTTCGTGAGGCAGTAATTCACCACCCACAGAAACAGTATGTTCTTTAACCATTAGACGAAAGTGTGTATAAGTGTAAATAAAATCCTTCTCATAAAAAAATCCTACTATATAGAAGATACTGGTGTTGTTACAAAAGAAAGTAATTAAAATATTTTATGTGTTTGGAGAAGCAAAATAAAACAAAAGAACATAAGAGAAGACATTACCTTAAAATCGGGTAACTATTTTTGATTTGAGCCAAAGGATTCCTTGGGAAGACATCTGCCCAAACTGAGGCTTCTAGGAGTAAGAGAGGGAAGTTGGGAGAGTTTTTGGACAGAATTTGGTAGATCCAATTGACTTGATGGTATGAATAAGGTGGTATAGGTGGGGGCCTTTTATAAGAGGAGTAGAGGGGCACTCATGGAAAGTCATGAAACGTTACTTTATTATATAATGAGTTTCGAATTTTAAAGGTAACAAAATTATATATTTCTAGTATAAGGTAATAAGGGTTCGAAATATAATCATACAATAGGTTTTTGACAAGTTTATGTCTTATATTTTACATTATCTTTTCATTTTATTTAAATCGTTAATTAATGAGGTAATCGCTGCATCATCATGGTGTCATAAGAAATTTAATTTATTTAATGTCTAAAAATTATAAAAAAAATATCACAATGTAGAAAATATGTTTATTTTTCCAATGAATATTTGTAGTCGAAAATTTAACTTATATAACCCCATGTAATAATTGAATTAGTAAAACAACACATGTTTGTGACAATTTTATTTTTACTTTAAATAAAAACTTATTAATGTCATTTTCTTACACAAGTGGATCCATGGGCTCCCCAAGTTAACCCATGGATTGTCTTGGTCATCCATGACTCATCCAATATGGGTAGGACAAGTTTAAAGGTAATTTCATATTATTATAACATTATATTTACCTTAAATTACACTAATTACCTTTAATCGCGATCAATAAAAGTTAAAAGTTACTATTCACTAAAAATTATTTTCATTCTATTGAACCACATTTTACTTCCTAATTACAACAATGTATTTCAGATTTTTTAAATTCAATTTGTATAAGTGGTAATGTTTCATTTAAACAAGAAATCAATTTTTTAACTTCCACTTAGTGGTTTCACTATTCATCAAAAATCGATGTTTTTCAGAAAAATACAAAAAATTAACTCTAAGATATATTTGATATTCCAAATTCAAAAATGATGTCTATTTTAAAAAATTACAAACTTATAAGTTGCATTAATTAATTTTATAATTAATTCACATTGTCAAAACAAATAGCATGTTTTTAAGAGAAAATATCAATCAAAAGATTGACAATTGTTTATGTCCAATTTCAAAGTGAAATTAATTATAATGACCACCATTGGATAAAATGGTAAAATTATATTCTAATTATACTTTAAATACACTCAATAGTATAATTTATCATCATTAATTATTTTGATTAAAAAGGTGTTTTTAATTAAAATTTAGTAATTTTAACTATTCATCAAAATATAAAAGTTATCAGAAAAGTTCCAAAATTTCACCATAGGCTAAATTCAATATTCCGAATCCAAAACTAAAGTCCATTTTGAAAGATAAAATTTATAAAATTTAAAAAAGTAGGGATTACTATTCATAACGACTAGTTTGATTGGTTGTGGTGTGTTAGAATCTCGAAGTTGCGTACAATTCAAGCTACTGTATTATTGAAAGAGAAGCGTACCGTGGAAGCTTGGGGTGTTACATTATACCTTCCTTAAAATAATTTCATTTTTGAAATTTCATATAATATCACTGTATAAAAAGACTCGGGTGATTATTCATCATAATTTCCTCGGGATCCCATGTTGCCACTTCCATCTTATGGTTTCTCCATAGAACTTTTACCAGAAGAGTCGTTCGGTTTCTTAGTACTTGTTCTCTTGTATCAAGAATCATGACGGGCTCTTCACAAAACGACAGATCGGGTTCCAGTTCTAATTCCCCATAGGTGAGTACATGCATTGGGTCAAGCATGTATTTTATCAACAATGATACGTGGAATACATCGTGAACTTTGGAGAGACATGGCAGCATTGCCAAACGGTATGCTACACCCCCAATTTGTTCTAGAATTTTGAAGGGTCCGATGTACCTGGGACTCAATTTACCCTTCTTACCGAAACGTATAACTCCATTCCATGGGGATACCTTCAAGAAAACATGATATCCTACCTAAAATTCCAAATCCCTCCTTCAGTTGTCAGCATAACTCTTTTTCCTACTTTCAGCTTCTTTGATGTGGTTTTGGATTACCTTCACATTTTCCATCATTTCCTCCACCAGTTCTGGGCCTACAAGATTTCTTTCACCAATGTCATCCCAATAGGTTGGTGTGCGACATCTGTTTCCATATAATTCTTCAAATGGTGCCATTTGAATACTTGAATGGAAGCTATTGTTATAAGAAAATTCTAACAGAGGTAAATATTGATCCCACATACCCTGAAAGTCATGTGATCATGATCTCAACATGCCTTTTAAGGTTTGAATAGTTCGTTCTGATTGTCCATCTATTTGAGGGTGGTAAGTAGTGCTCAAATGAAGTTCAGTATCCAAGGCCTTATAAAGACTTTTCCAAAATCATGATGTAAAACGGGGATCATGATCCAAGACAATCGATAGGGGTACTCCATGAAGTCTCACAACTTCATTAATATATAGTCTTGCTAGACATTCAAGTGGTAGATCTTCTCTTATAGCAAGAAAATGTGCTGACTTCATGAGACAATCAACAATGACCCATATTGCGTCATTCCTTCTAGGAGTATTTTGTAGTCCCATGACAAAGACCATCGTAATATTATCCCATTTCCACTCAGGTATGGGAAGAGGTTGCAATACTCCACCAGGTTGTTTCCCTCCAGCTTTCAATTATTGAAAAACCATACATCTTGACACAAAATCAGCAATCTCCCTATTCATGTTGTCCCACCAAAAATGTCCCTTTAAATCTATATACATTTTGGTACTCCCACGGCGTATACAGAAATTAGAACTATGAGCATCATCCAACAATTCCCTCTTTAAAGCAGGTATATCGGGAACACAAAGTCTCCTCCCAAATTTCAAAATTCCATCTTAATACACAAAGTCACTCAATCGCCCATCATTCACTGTTTTAATCTTCCTTTTCAACTCTTCATCCTTGGCCTGAGAACTCATTATCCTTTCTAGTAAATATGCTTTGGCAATCATTTGAAAACGTTTTGATGTTTCACCCTCCATGGTGATTCCCATATCTATCTTTACTAGATCCATGAAAATAGGATCTCTTTCCACTCTCATCATGTTCAAAACTCCATGATATTTTCTACTCAAAGCATCTGCAACCTTATTTTCCTTCCCAAGGTGGTAGGGTATCGGGAAATCATAATCCTTGAGTAGTTCAAGCCATCGCCTTTGCCTCATGTTGAGTTATTTTTGTCATAAAATATACTTCAAACTCTTGTGATCGGTATACATCTCACATTTTTCACCATAAAGATAATGTCTCCATACCTTCAAGGAAAAGATTACTACAACTAACTCGATATCATGAGTATGATAGTTCTACTCATGAATTTTTAGCTCTCATTATGCATAGTCAATTACCCTATCATTCTGCATAAGGACACAACCAGGTCCTTTCATTAATGCATCACTATAAATAACGAACCCATCATTCCCCGATAGAAGAGTCAACATAGAAGCATTGAATAATCTTCTCTTCAGTTCTTCAAAACATTCTTCACACTCTTTAGTCCAAACAAATTTAACCCCTTTCTATGTGAGCTTTGTTAATGGGTTAGCCAACTGAGCAAAATTCTGGATGAAACGTCGATAACAACCTGCTAAACCAATAAAACTGCGGACCTCGGTTATACTCGTCGATGCTGGACATTATTGTATTGCCTTGGTCTTAGAAGGATCAACATAGATTCAATATTTTGAGACAATTTGACCAAGAAAAGAAATCTTCTGAAGCCAAAATTCACACTTTCTAAACTTCCCATATAATTCATGTCTTCTAAGAGTCTTCAGGATAATGCGCAAGTGATTTTCATGATCTTCGTATCTTTTGGAGTATACCAAGATATCATCAATAAATACCACCAAAAAATCATCAAGATATTCCTTGAAAACTCTATTCATTAGATCCATGGATACAGAGGGTACATTAGTCAATCCAAAAGGCATTACTGTAAACTCGTAATGCCCGTACCTTGTTCGAAATGCTGTCTTTGGAATGTCTTCCTTCTTCACACACAACTGATGGTATCCAGCTCGAAGGTCAATCTTTGAAAAGCATTGAGCTCCATGTAGTTGGTCAAATAAATCATCAATGAGAGGTAGGGGATACATGTTCTTTATTGTTATAACATTGATCTCCCTGTAGTTAATGCACAACCTCAAAGATTCATCTTTCTTCTTAACAAAAAGGACAGGGGCTCCCCATGGAGAAACACCAGGGTGAATAAATACCTTATTACTCAATTCATTTAGTTTTTTATTACTTCAACTAATTCCACGGTGGCCATTGAATAAGGGGTCTTCGATATAGGCCATGATCTTGGAATTAAATCAATGGAAAACTCAACTTCTCGGTCTGGAGGATGTCCAGGTAAATCTTCCAGAAACACATCCACATATTCTTTCACAATAGGTATATCCTCTATTTGAACATTCCTTTCCTCTCCCTCATTCATTTCATTATCTTCCTCCCCAATAATTGAATTTAGTTGAGCTACTGGGGGTGGATCTAAATAATAATTAGGTGGTGATGATTCTACTATAAAGATAAGGTGTTCCCTATCATCATCATAAAAAATCGTAACCTCCTTCTTCTTACAATAAATCTTTGCATCATAGTCCGAAAACCAATCCATACTGAGGATTATATCAAACTCAATCATAGGTATGACAATGAGATCAGTGGATAAAGAAAATATATGGGCTCTAATGGGGACAAATTCACAAAACTTTTTTGCAATGATACTTCTCTTTGGAGTTTTAACTAAAAACTCCTTTGTTAAATCAAATTGGAAATATCTAATTTTTTTTGCAAAATGGGAAGATATGAAACAATGTGATGATCTAGAATCAAATAATGCATTTTCTAAACTTGAGAAAACCATTAAATTACCTGCCACCATGTCTTTCGGAGCTTCAACCTCAGCAGTAGTGATAACATAAGCATGGACTTGATAGCTTGGCCTCTTCTCAGGTAAGTTCCCCTGACGCTTAGGAAATTCATTTTCATAACGTCCCATCTCTCTACAATTATATAATTCCACATTGACAGCAACTATATTTCCATTGAAATCATGAGGTTGGTGGCCTTTTTTCCCACACTTGTAATAGACTCCCATTCCCTTCAAGCAAGTACCGAGGTGTTTCTTCCCATATTTACTGAAGGACTGATATTCAATGTTTCCCTTCTTACCCTTATTTTAATTTCCAGATTTATCAGAAGATATCTACTTTTCTTTCTTTACTTTAAAGTCATAAGACTTAGAGAATTTCTTTTCTATCTTGATAGCACACGAGAAAATATCTTCATACGGCGAGAAGGTTTTTGAGACTAATGCTCGACAGAGATATGGTTTTAACCCATAAAATAAATGATCAATATTACTTCCTGGGTTACGTATATAATCTACAGCATGCCTCCCTAACCTTGTAAAGTTTGCCTCATACTTTGTCACATTCTCATCCTCCTTCTGCCTCAGACTCAGAAATTGCCTTTCCATATCTGCTCGATGGTCATGTGGAAATAATTTCTCTATGAAAATTTCCTTAAACTCCCTCCATTACATAATTTATACTTATTCATCTTCCTTTATGTTTTGAATCAGTGACCACAATTGATTGGCATCTCTAGTGAGGCCGTAAACTGCCATGACAACTTTCTCCCTTTCGCTACTCCCCAAGGCGTGGAATATTTTCTCTAAGGAGTTTATCCATTTCCCAACTATTAATGGATTTGTACTCCCATTAAATGTTAGAGGTTGTTGCCTCATGAAACGATATAACATTGATCCTCCGTATTGCGGATCAGGGTTCTCCATACGAGTATGGTTATTATTCATAACCTGAGTGAGTTTCCCCAGTATGGTGATAAGATGATCATCACTAGTTGTATCACAAACTCCATTATAATTATCTTGAGCAGGAGGGAAATCCCTACATGGAGTGCGTGCATTGAAATGGTTTCCATTACTTCCACTAGGTGCCATTTATAAACAATGTCATAAACTTGATTAGTTTATGAATTGAAATACATAATAACAAACTTGAAAAACACTTAACATAAATTGAACTATTTATTGATATAATCCATAATAATAAAAATGTTTTCTTTGAGGAAGTATATACTCATAATCCCTTCATAATGGTTTGTAAGGAAAATGATAATTATCCTAAGCATATCCCCCAGGAGTGTCGTAACCAAGAGTGCAGCAAGGCCCATTGTTGTGCACCAGTTCCCGTTCGAGTCTAGCTCAAAGCAGTGTTTTTGAGTTTTACCCCTAGGTACATCTGTGCCAGACCCGCCTCTACCTGCTCGTATCCAGAAAGGGATGTATTGCTCGGAAAACTCACAAAATTTCTACAATACCAAAATTATAGGAAGATCTTCTATACTAATCCTCAAAGACTATCTTAGGGCTATGTGCTCTAATCCGAGTTTATCTAAATCTAGCTTTCAAGGTCAGTAATAAACTTCCTGTGATACCAAATGTAACGCCCCGCCCCTATTTACCCAGAGTCAGTGCATTATTGCATAACATTGGCATGATCACAAAAGATCATGTCTTGAAATACCAATTAGTTTAGTAGCCTTGGAAACACTAGATACATTCATAAATGTTACATTACATCATAAAGTGAAAAATCACAATAACATAGTCTCCATAGTCCACACTTCTATCCCCTTCAGACTATCCTTATAGGTCAGTCATAAAATATATCTTCACATCCTGGGAAAATAAAACATAGAAAGGGGTGAGCTTAGATGCTCAGTAAGGATTACAATATAGAGAAAACTTTCATAAATAAACATAAACATTTAAGGAAATGTATAACTAAAACAAAATCCATTTAAACTTGAAATTCAGCATAATATAGAAAGAATAAAATTAAATAATGCCATTTAATTATTCACATAGATATTATAATAGTTGAATAATCACATGAAATATCAATAACCACATTCATAATGATGGAATGCATAATGCCAAACCATCATAACCACATAGCCAAGGCCTCGTGCCATGACTACAAATAAGATTTTGTCAAGGCCTCATGCCAAGACACTAGTTTGTCTCATGATACCTACCGATGCATCGAGGATCTATAGTGGGCTCCACACATCACATATTAATTCCAATGCATTCCTTATATGAAAAGGTTTAAACATATCATAAACCATAACAAAATCGTATCACATAAAACATGCATAAAGGAAACATAACATTTCCACATTTCAATCACAAGATATCAATACAACACATTTATATAATAAAACCATTTTCAATACCAAAATAAAAGAAAAGTAAAACTTGGTATTTATTTTTCATTTAAAAAAATGTTATGTCTTATAGAGGAAGCCAAAACTCTAATAATGGTCACGGTGGCAGAGAAGTCATTGTCGCCGCATACGTAAAACAAAAAACATTCCCTTTTTTCATTTAGTAAAAAGCCTCATATAAAAGGATTCCTTTTGAATAAAAGTAAAAGTCAAAGGGGGTTATACACCGTATAAAATAAAGTCTTGTATTAATACAAAATATGCCTCAATGAAAGAAGATTGAGATGAAGTCCCTTACCTCATGTCCGACTTGACTCGATCATTCTTGAACCTACTGAATAATAAACTAGAGTTAATTTATACTTTCTTAAGAACCTTTTTCAAGTTCATTATTTCTTTTATATCACTTATTACCATGTTATGAACATTATGTATGTATTTAAGTTAATAATGATCATTTGGTCGATCTTTGGTACTTGAGTCAAAAATAAACTTATTATAATTACAAGTTGTTCATGTGGTACAATATCAATTATATACAGAATTATATTCATGATGTATATATCATATATATAATAAATATCTAGTATATACATTCATTTATAACATTACATAACATTTAGAGGTAAGAAATGAAATGCACCGTTCATGGAGATGGTAAGCCGTACGTAAGCATGAACACTACTTTCATTTCTATTTCATATTTAATGGAATGAAATCATAATTATATAAAGGTATATTATAATTCCAGTATAATATCATATATAATATCATTTACTCCATCCTTTATACGTCCCACAGATGTCATTAATGATTCAAATCACTTTGAGGTGGCGGTAGTCCGCACTTCCTAAAATGAAATTATCGCGTTTACCCATAATGGAAATCATAAAGGCATGCCATAAATGAAAAATACAGAAGCATAAGGAAAACATAATCATAATATATATCATATATAAATATAGTGACATATTAATGGCCACCATGAGAGGTGTTAAAATATGGTTGAACAATCATCGTTTCGTGAGGTAGTAATTCACCACCCACAGAAACAGTATGTTCATTAACCATTAGACGAATGTGTGTGTAAGTGTAAATCAAGTCCTTCTCATACCAAAATCCTAGAATATTGAAGATAATGTTGTTGTTACAAAATAAAGTAATTAAAAGAGTTTAAGGGTTGGAGAAGAAAAATAAAACCAAAGAACATAAGAGAAGACATTACCTTAAAATCTGGTAACTCTTTTTGATTTGAGCCAAATGCTTCCTAGGGAAGACTTCTGACCAAAATGAGGCATCTAGGAGTAATAGAGGGAATTTTGGAGAGTTCTTGGGAAGACTTTGGCCGAGACAAACGGATTTATCGTGTGAATAAGGTGGTAGAGGTGGGGGCCTTTTATAAGAGGAGTGGAGGGGAACTCTTGGAAAGTCAAGAAACGTTACTTTATTATATAATGAGTCTCGAATTTTAAAGGTCCCAAAATTATATATTTCTAGGATAAGGTGATAAGGGTTCGAAATATACTCATCCAATAGGTTTTTGACAAGTGTATGTTTTATATTTTACATTATCTTTTCATTTTGTTTAAATCCTTAATTAATGAGGTAATCGCTGCATCATCATGGTATCATTAACAATTTAATTTATTTAATGTTTAAAAATTATAAAAAAATACCATGATGTAGGAAATATTTTTATATTTTCAATGAATATTTATAGTCGAAAAGTTAACTTATATAACCCCATGTAATAATTGTTTTAGTAAAACAACACATGTTTGTGAAAATTTAATTTTTACTTTAAATAAAAAGTTATTAATGTTATTTTCTTACACAAGTGGATCGATGGGATCCCCAAGTTGACCCATGGATTGTATTTGTCGGCCATGACTCATAAAATATGGTTAGGACAAGTGTAAAGGTAATTTCATATTATTATAACATTATATTTACCTTAAATTACACTAATTACCTTTAATCACGATTAATAAAACTTAAAAGTTACTATTCACCAAAAATTATTTTCATCCTATTGAACCAAATTTTACTTCCTAATTAAAACCATGTATGTCGGATTTTTGAAATTAAATTTTTAGAAGTGGTAACGTTTCATTTAAACAGGAAATCAATTTTTTAACTTCCACTTAGTGGTTTCACTATTCATAAAAAATCGATGTTTTTCAGAAAAATACCAAAAAATAACTGTAAGCTATATTTGATATTCGAAATTCAAAAATGATGTCTATTTTAAAAAATTCCAAAAATATAAGTTGCATTAATTAATTTTATAATTAATTCCCGTTGTCAAAACAAATAGCGTGTTTTTAAGAAACAATATCAATCAAAATATTGACAATTGTTTAGGTCCAATTTCAAAGTGAAATTAATTCTAATGACCACCATTGAATAAAATGGTAAAATTATATTCAAATTATACTTTAAAACCACTCAATATTATAATTAATCACCATTAATTATTTTGATTAAAAAAGTTGTTTTTAATTAAAATTTAGTAATTTTAACTATTCATCAAAATATAAAAGTTATCGGAAAAGTTCCAAAATTTCACCCTAGGCTAAATTCAATATTCGGAATCCAAAAATAAAGTCCATTTTGAAAGATAAAATTTATAAAATTTCATAAAATATGTATTACTATTCATAATGGCTAGTTTGATTGGTTGTGGTGTGTTAGAATCTCAAAGATGCGTACAATGCAAGCTATTGTATTATTGAAAGAGAAGCGTACCATGGAAGCTTGAGGTGTTACACAGACCCAACACATGCCCAAGTCTCAGTTACTTGTGTAGCTATTTTTCTTTATTCCATTCATCATATATTCATTGATCTTGACAATAGAACCTTCATAGAAAATTTTTTGAGGTGCCCCACCTTCCAGAATGATCTGATTGGATTTCGATCATCCTTTCGCTTGTGGTGATATTTCCTGGGTAGGTGTTCTCCCTTGTTCATCATGTTTCTCTCTACCTCCTCTATTTGGGTTTTGTTGGATCATCTAGGAAATTTATAAATCTATGTCTTTTGGGGTTGGATATTTATTAAATTTTTATTCTTGTGGTCTTCAATACCTTCATTGTCACTGATGGGTGCCATTGTG
Source organism: Viscum album (assembly GCA_963277665.1). Lineage (NCBI taxonomy): Eukaryota > Viridiplantae > Streptophyta > Magnoliopsida > Santalales > Viscaceae > Viscum > Viscum album. Next base: position 610,377,527 of record OY728127.1, read on the forward strand.
AGTGTTGTGTTTTTGAAAGATGTAGGTGGTTCTGTCTCGATTTTTCTAAATTGATTAACATTTTTTTTCTTTATATATTTCAATTGCTGATATAAATTCAACTTCCTAATGTTTCATTCAACAAATTCTATAAAACCCAATTCCAGTGAATTGGGATATGTGAAACAGATTTTGGAAATGAAATTTGGAAAACCCCAAATTCCATTGAATTGGGATGGGTTTATGGAAATTTAATGATTTAAATTGTCGAATTTAAATTTTGGATTTGATAGAAATTTTTTCAATTAAATTGTTGGATTTAATTGTGAAAATGAATTGTAAAAAGGAATGAATTTGTTATGAATGGATTTCAAGCTCATAAAAATGGCTTAAAATGATTTGATAGAAACCCAATGGATTTATCTTGTAAAAAGGAATGTTTTTGAATAAAACATATTTTTGTTTTTAATAGAAATAAATTGATATTTTTTTAAAAAGGATGAATGGGATTTATTTTATCTTAAGTAGTATTAAAATAAATATCCCATCATGTAAGAGAACATGCAATCCTTAGGTAGTTTGTGAGTTATTTGGATACACTCTAAGCTATTACAACGTTCTAAAACATACGTGCAATGGGTCACAACCCTGATGGGTTAGTGATGATTAACCATTGGCCAGTGTCATAAGGACACGTGTATGAACATTTTATGATTTCACATATTGTTTATTGAATCCTATAGCTGGTTAATACTATCATACCTTTTAGAAGAAGACGATTTTGCTTGTTGGATTATTTATATTTGAGATATAAATGTATGTCAATGTTATTGGAATATCTTTACATGAATTTTAAATTTATATAAACTATTTTATATAAATGTTTCAATGAAGCCATTTTTTAAAATTTCTCCATATTTGGTAAAGAAAATAATGTTCTTTAACATTATAATTTCATCATTTTGAATATGTATATAATGTTTTTTTAAATATGTTTTTGAATTTCCTAACCTATTTATTTTGAAAATTGAAAGATTTTTATTGGATAATATGTAATTTACACCAGTTATGGAATATTTGGTGGTATCCTACTAGTCTCAGGGTTACACCCTAATTTTTTTCCTTCAGGTTTTTGTATACTTTATTCTTCTTAGTATGAGAAAAGGGAAAGGATCTCTTGGAGGTGGATCTAACTGCTGAACTATGGTCTTGGTGAGTTCTGTCCTTAGGGTCCTTGGGGATGTTTTTTTTATTTTAGTTTTTTGTTTTCATTACAATGGGATTTTGTGCCTAATGGTATTATGGTACATTATTCCTAGTGGACATTTATTTTTACATGCATACTTTTTTGTTATCTTTTTCTTCCACATTCTTGTGGAAAAATAGTTTCCCACTTGCAATTTTTTATGATTCTTGGTGTTAGTCAACAACCCATGGGGACTGGGAACTCCCTTTAGGTATTGTTTGGGCCAACTCCTTTATTTGTTTACCAGGTTACCTGGGCTAGTTCATGACATAATGGCTATAGAAAACCACCACCATTATGGTTTTTAGGTATCATATTCTGGAATACTATTGGCGGATAGTGAAAATTTTTAACAAAGGATTCCATTAAAGGCCATCAAAACTAACATTCTAGAGAATGGAACATATTTTTCACCAAAGGTTGTACAACCATAGGTGAGATATGGAACAGAATGAGAAACAAATACCACAATACTGAAAAAAATGAAAATCCTCCCCTAAAATACAACCCTATTTTAATCAAACTCTATCCAAACATTAGAGTCATCACCATAGAAATCCCAATCTTGCCAAACCTACAACTCAATATACTAAAGTAGGGAATCCATAAATTCTTCAATGTGGATCACTTTGTGATATTTTAATAATGTTATCCTATAACACTATCCTCTCTTATATTAGAGTGTATCATGGAGAGCACTTCTATCGATCTTTATAAATCTTCAAATTCTTCCACGAAATCACTACATGACTACTTACTTTACTAATCATCCACAATATTACAATTTATTGGATTTTAGTAAATATAAATGAAATTATATAATAATAATTCATTATATAATTATGATTTCTAGTTTTGTTCACATTGGGTGAAGAAATATCTCAGGTTCATGTGTTGTAAGAAAAGGAAAATGTGTTCGACGAGGAAGTGTTGTCACAAAAAAATCATTGAAAACATAACTACTATGAACTGAAGATCATGGGTGGAATATTTAAAAATATTGGTTCATAAATTCCATGTACCATATGAAAAAATTGATCTCTAATGCATCATGAAAAATACAAATCCAATAAATTTATCATCACATAAAACCTCAAGTTGAATTTATTATTTCAAAAAATGAAGAACCATTTCGATGAACAACTTCTCCTTCAAATAATCAAAAGCCCTATGACACTGTTCATTACACAAGAACTCCTAAGCCTTTCCAATAACGGACTTTATATGATTTATAATTTGAGAGATTCTAGATACAAATAACCTACATTATCATTCTAGGCTAGGGAAACTCGACACCTTTGCCACATTAATGAGGTATTAACAAGATACAACCACCAAAATCACCAAAAGATCGACAGATACACCACACCCGGATATAACATATATAATAAAATTAACTCTATGAGACCATAAATCACAAATCAATTAATTCCAAAATAGACTCTAATAATGAATAAAACCAAAATAGTATACAGATTCTATACATGATCATCCTCAGAAGCTGGGTATAAAAGGACGTCATGGATAAAAACCACCATATATAAATCTAAAAATTATCTAAAAGTTAAATTAATAAATCCCATGTAAATTTATAGGGAGTTAATCACACAGAATCACATTAAAATAATATCATACTTTCCCTAATACAATAGAAATTCAATCATTGGTATATATTTATCTCTCACCAAAGTATGATGATATTATATTCAATGGACAACCATTGATAACCAACTAGCTCCATTCTTCTGATCAAACATATAATTAAATAACTAATAGAGGATAGTGTTTCTTCAGTCACAACTTATTCTAGATATGATAATCTATACAATGACAATGAATACAACCATAATTTATTTGAGGAAAAAACTAGTGCATCTCAAGGTGACATGATAAACTAGACAAAACCTCATTAAAAGGGATCATAGATATGTTACTAAATATACCATAACATTAAAGGTACCATCCTATAAGAAGAGATCAATATCATAAAATCTTTAATCTATAGCTCTATCCATAAAATAAAAGTGTACCACACTACATATAAACAAATAATACATTGATAACATGATTCAGTTAGATCATAAAAAATGGTCAAACATATAGATGATTAATAATTATAATATATTGGATATGAGTTATATATCTATAAATTATTTTACTAAACTATTTAAAATTTCTTCCTAATTGTGATCCTATAAATCATTTTCTTGAAATTTCACATGAAATAATCATCTCCACGATCTGAGGATTTAAAACATAACAATGTGGGGAGAGTAAACAAATAGTAAGAGTAAAAAATTTAAAGTGTAATAGATTGTAAACATAAATGAAGTCATGAGGAAGAAATTAATGTCATAATAAAATATCAAAAGATCTAATATGGTTATAATAAAATATGTAAGAGTTATATATGATCATAAAAAATAATTAATAAATCATAAAAGATATGACATTGATCAAGTACATCATGATAATAATTTGACATGTGAGAAATACATAAATGTGTGAAATTCAATTCAAATGAGGATTTATCTTGAAAATAACACATTTTGAGGAAATAAAACATATTTTAATAATTTAACATAATTTGATAACAAATATAGAACTGTTTCACAACAATATGTATATGAAAATATTAACAAAAAATTACTTCTACCATATAAGGACTGGGACAATCCCTACATTTACCAATATTATTGGGACAAAACCACACATGTACCACAATGGATTGATGTTAAATCATATTGTATACAATTTTTCTGGGAATAATTCCTCATTTTTTCCTCATTGTATTAGGATAATCACCCATTATACCAAATATATTTGTATAAATAATCATATGTACATCATTTCATGGGATAAATCCTATAATGTACATTATTTCCTTGTGAGAAATCCCATAGTGTACGTCTTTAAATTGGGTAAATCCTTCTTTGTAACATTTTGAGTTCATGATACATAATAAAAAATGTACTTGGAGGGATATATAGTACTCCACCTATCATCATCCATTCATATGTAAACCATAAAAGAGTCATAATCATTTCAAAATGAACTCATTGAAAATAAGTTTTTTTTATTAAACCTGTAAATGTAAATCATCGAGATTTAATAAAAAAAGAATAAAAAAATAAGTTTCAAAAAGACATCCAAATATTAAAACAAATATGATGAATTATTTTTTGGTAAAACTGAATACATGATCACAAAAAATAATCATATAACATAAACTAATGATATCAGAGGTTATCAAAACTTCTAGTTTCAAAAAGAAAACAAATCATAATAACATATATAGTGTGATAAAAAATTAATTCCTAATAGATAATCTATATAGTGTAAATAGAAGTGAAAATACAGTGGTTTTCAAAATAAAATGAAAAAAATGATGTAAATATTTACATTAAAAAATAATATTGTGATGGGAATGAGATTACATTTAAAAACATTAAAAAAGGGTTCCAAAATAGATCGTTGAAAATACATAAGGGATTTAAAAATGAGAATTGAAAATAATAATAACAATTACTTTTAAAATAATTATTGACAATGGTCACATGAAAAGGACATTAAGGTTTCGTGGAAAGGATATGAAAATACGTAAAACATATATTTTTAAAAGGAATAATTAAGGATTGATAGTTTATTAAATAGAATGTCTTAAATAAATGAAATGAAAAACATTGGATTTTTTGTGACTAAAGTATATTATTGGATCCTAAAAAATTTATTTATATTATCAAATTAAAACATTTAGAGGATGATAAAACTTGTTAATTGGAATGTATGGAAATCCTTTTGAACATAATGAAATAATCTGGGTGAAAATCCACATAGTTTGAAGGAAGATGAGTTTAAATGAATAGTATGATAAAAATTGATCATTAGAGATAAAAAATGGTTTTCCACTAAGTAAATGAGATCCTTTATGGGAAGTAAAAACATGAAATTCAATTAAAAACTCCAAAAAAGAAATTGAAACTTTTCATAACAAGAGTGAATTTTAAAAAAACCATAGAATCCTCAATATAGAAAAAATTGGTGTGAAATTTTATTTCTATATATTAAAATATAAATATATAAATTAACATCATCATATGTTATAATGGATGAGTCTTGAAATATAATAGTCATAAATGATTTATTATAACCCATTAAATAGATTTGAATTATGATAACTACTTACAAATTCAAGGGTATTTAAATAGAATCATCCTAAAAGAGATAAATTATATTTGATCTTCAGTTTAGAGAAATTAATGTTCATTCATCATGTAATATATTAAATAGGTACAACATACATTAAAAAATAGAATTAGGTGCTTAAAATAAAAATTTTCTCTTAGAAGAAAATATTAAGAAAAAATACTTATTACCTCAAAAAAATCATTCAAAACAACATAATTGGTAGAAAATTGAATTTAAAATATAATTACATGAATAAATTATAATTAATTAGACATTACAGAAAATTGGTATTATACATACCATATAAATAAGAATTTGAGAATCAATATAAAGTACGACTTAATTAAGCGTAGTTGAGATGAAATCCCTTACGACCTTAGTAAAAATAAAATCAAAACCCCCAAAAAATGGTTGATAAAGGAAATAGATATAAAATTAAATAAAAAAATACATCAAGATATTTTATATCAAGTAATAAGTATAAACACTAATTAAATATTAATTTTTGAATAAATACATACTATATATCTGTGAAGGAAATTTGAGATTAAATCCCTTATCTTCTTTTAAATTTATTTTATGCTTATGTTTAACATCTATAAAAAAAATTAATATTGTTTGATAAATTATTATTTACCATATAATTAAATATTTAATATAATATGGTCCATTTATTATCTTAATATATATTTGGATTATATCGTTCCTCTCAGTGTTTGTGTGCAAATTGAATTATTGTTGACTTATTTTGGTAATCATTGACAAAAAAATGTTACATGAATAATTATTTAAATAAGGAATTTAATATTCCTGTAACTATATAATAATCATGATTCTCATAATATATTTTTTTAATGTATCCACATAAAATTATAATCTAATTTTAATGTATCATTAGTGTATTTGGTTAAATCAACCAAGATATGAACACACAATATCTTGATTGGAAAGTATGGTTATGTAGGTGTTTATTATGACATAATATAATTAAGAATATGTGTATTGTTATTTTTTTTATTTTTCGTGGTTTATACTATTTTAATTATTTTTGAATATTTATGAAAATCAAAATGAAAAATGAAAAAAAGTTTTATTACGGAACCATGTTCCTTCAAGAATGCATGTTTAGCGCTCTTATATTTCAATACCTGAGAAGGAATAAAGGTTCATATAAATTTTACATTATAGAATAATAATTATATTAATTATTCCAAATTATTTAATCATTACCAATATTAGGAAAATATAGTAATGAATAAATCTAATGATGTCACTTTTTGGGGGCTGTAGTCTGAAAAATATACAAATAATGTTCTTTTTTTTCTATGATAATGGAAATAATTAACTACGGGTTGAAACATTAATATAGAAAAAAATAATTATAATAATGAAATATAATTCATCTTTTTTATTATGGTTATATAATATTTTCATGTGTAATTTTATGCAGAAAAAAATAAGAATGAAATAACACTTATGTTGAAGACAAGATATTTCCTTGGAAGATTCCTTAAAACTAATGGGCCTATGAAAAATATGCGTATAATGAGTAATATATTTTTGGGATAGTATTCATTTGAGAATAAAATTTTAGATTTTAAATGTGTAAATATATGGTTATTTTCATCCTTCAAGTGTGTATGTGGTACCATTTTATTAGAGGATTAGTTACCACTATTAGAAATTCTAAACCTTTTTAAAAAATGTCATGAAAATATTCAATGGTCAATGACACAAAAGTATAAAACGAGTGGATATAGGAAAATCTTAGGTTTAAAATCCTCTTATCAATTCATTTTAAGTCATTTTAAGAGTCACTTAATGTTTTTTACATTATAATTTTACCAAAATTTTCTTTTGACATGCTAATTAATATCTAACCATATTAACTAGAATTAATGAAAAAAATTTATGACTGGATTATTTTACGAAATTCGAAACATCTAATTTCAAATTTGAAGTATAATTTTAAAACATAAAATTTAAAAATATGTAATATATTAATTTTATAATAGGCCTACATAATTAAGTAAAACAATTTTTTGAAAATAAATTTTGTATTCACTAAACTTATATATAATATATAATAAATCTATATACATATTTTTAAAAAATAAATTGATTGAATATTATAGTAATTAAATATAATAGTAATTAAAGATAATGAAAAAACAAATTTCACCATATAATTTTATAACTAGTGTAAATAACATAAAATACCTATTTTTGGTACAATTTAATTTAGATTTAATTGATATTGGACATATAATAATAATTTCAATGAATATTTATTATTCATAAGTTTAATTACTAAATACATATTAGATAAATTATTTACATTTATCCTGGATAATATTATATAATAATAAAATAACTAAATGTTAATTTTTTTCCAAGACCAAATTTATTGGCTAAAAACAAATGTTTGTAGAAAAAATAAAATATTCATACAACATAATTTTTTAGTAAGGAATTGCAAAATGAAATTTATTTTATATAATTTTAATGAAAAAAATCATCAAAAAATCTACTAAAATAATATACACAATACAAATATAATGCCTTTTATTAGAAAGAACATTTTTCAATATTATCTAATATTAAGTGTTTATCCTCTAAATATTTAATGGTCTACCATATTATTATTTATTAAATATTTATTAATAATTTTTTGTTATAATTTGTGGAATTTTTGTTTAGGTTAGCGTGTGAAACATGTTATAAAACATATTATATATTTTAATGGATCCAAAATCTCAAGGAATCATAGTCATCCCCTGAAATAAATTTAATCTTTTTTATTTTAATTATCAAATAATGATGAATATATTTAAGAGTATCCAAAAAAAAATTATAAATCAAGAGTTAATTTCCAATGGGGTATTACCTTTATTAATTTGGGTGAGATTATGAAACTCATCTATTACTTCCTAAGAGGCTTATCCAAATAATAAGTTTCTTCTAAGAATTTAATCTAAAACATCCTTTAGGATTAGGTATCATAAATACTATAATTGGTTCAAGTTTATAAGGGGAATGAATTCATTCTTGTAACAATAGATAATCATATGTTGATTTTAAATATGAATAATTATTCCCTTATTAACATAAGTGATGTTGAATTCCAGTAATGGTAGTTATTAAATTCTAAAATTCACATTAAATTCCCATTTATGAACAATTTATAGGATTTAGAACAACAATTTTTCCATAAACATCATACCATGAAAAAATAATAATTGATGATAATATTTAATCCTAATAGTGTTGATTTAATTTTTGTATAAAACATCATAGGGCCACTAGGATGGCTAGAAATAGATTTTAATAGGTTGTCCAAAAATCTATAGTGGTGGGTGATTGTGTCTTTTACCCTTCTTTTTAATGACCAAATTTTAGTTGTAGGGTTAGTATTTTATTTCCTTGATTTCCATAGTTTAAGGGGAGGATGATGTCTTCTAACCCTGTATGTTATTAGGTTATGGAATCTATTTTCATAATTACCGAACAAAAATATTTGAGGTAGTAGAAATTGTTCAACATTTTTCATTGATTATACTCTTCATCAAAACATGACTAACATGATCTCGAGGGATAATCCATTAAAAAGTTAAATATTTTCTTATTATACTGAGACATTCTATCGTGTGATTCTTCCCACATATTTGACCTATAGAAAATTTAATTTTTTTTCTCTTCTTTATCTTTGACATATGATATTCTATAAAACTGCATGTTTCTCCTATTTATTTAATTTGAATGTTTAAAATGATTCTGGTTATTTTTAATAGCAAGAGATAGTAAGGTAAGAATAACAATAATGTTTTCAACAATGTTTCTATCCTACTTGGTTAATCAATACTATATTTTCTATCAGGTCCATTTTTTAATTTATTTCACCCATCTCCACCCATTTATAAATCTAAAACAGATAATAATTAATGATCAATATACAATTATATGTGAATTATGAAAAACGCAACCGTGAAATGGGTTACTATCAGAATCCATCAAATATATTATAGTCCATCCTAAATCACTCTTGATTCAATTATTTTTATTGATGGTGGGTTCTCTAACACATCATATCCTAATTAATTAATTTAAGAAATCAACATTAATGGAAGGAATTGAGAATGTTGTTAACCAATGAATATACCATGAGAGTGTCAAACTAGGAGTGCAGTTAAGCCACATTTTGATGCACCAGTTGGTGATTTAATTGAAACATAGAAATACATCTTCATGGTTTTTAGTGCTATGTATATATATTCTAGATTTTACATAAACTTGTAGTATCCATGAAGTGATATATTTCCTAAGAAAACCATACACTGAGGATGTTATCAATATTTTAGGATATCATACTTTACTAAGACTCATCCCCTAAACATTCTCCTTGGGATATCACTAAATTTCTATGAACTAATATCCAAAAACAAATAAACAAATATTACACCACAACTAAAAATTTCGTATGATACAAACTATAGAAACTGAAGATAAACATACATAAATAATACATTGATAGCATGAAATAATTAATGTATCTCACAAATATTATCACAACATGAGGATAGATAGGTTCAGTGTCATGAATATTATGCACATAAACATCTTATATTTGTACACTTATTAATGTTGTTCCATAATTGTGCCCATATGGAACCTTTTCTAGAAATGTCACATGGAAGATTCATCATCGTTACCTGATGATCGAGAACATAAGAATATTGTGATATTAAATGATCAATAATGAAAAAATCCTATAGTAATTGATAGTAAGTATGTAGTAGTGCTTGGAGAAGAGATAAATTTCATAACATAAGATATAAAACATATATAATAGTCATACAAAATATTATTGAAGCAAAATATAATAAAAATATAATTAGGGAATAATAAAAGATATTACATGGACCAAAGATGTCAATAGTTATATAACTTGGATTTGGATAAATGATATTATGTTCCTAATAGGATAAGGATAAATCATCCAGTATACCCTTTATCTTGGGATAAATCCTCTTAAATACCACATTTTCTTGGGATAAATCCTCCCACATACCTCATGATCTTGGGGGTAAATCTTCTAATGTACCCTTTTCGTTATGATGAATCCTCACATTTACCCTATTAACCCCAAGATACATATAAATAAACCAATTGAATGGGATATTATATAGGACTCCACCCTTAATCATTCTTATATATGTGTTACATAAAAAGAAATCAAAACATAGATTAATTAACCCATGATAAAATAATTGGTCTCTCAATCATTGAAATGGAAATTCTTCAATTTTAAAAAGTAAACCACAGATGAAAAATTGGTTTTGTAAAACATATAAATGATATAAACCAACCTAATGAGTTAAATAATTGAATACTAAAATCATAATCACAGAAAATAATCCAATAACTTGAACTAATAAAGTCATAGGATAAAAAACCCTCATTTTCCAAAAGTAATCATATCATAACGATATAATGAGGTTGGTTAAAACATAAATTCATAAAATATAAATTTTGGAGTGTATATTAATTTGAAAATATAGTTTTTTTAAATATATATTGAAATAATTAATTTATAAATTACATTTAAAAAATATTTGAGTGGAAATAGATGACTTTTTAAAACATTAGTATAATGAGTTTTGAATAAAGGATCACTCAAAAATAAATAATGGGTCTAAATAAAAGAGGAGGGAAATTACATTGATTTTTTTTACTTTTTAATGAATCATTAGTAAGGTATACATGAAAATGATATATTATTATCAATAATAGAATATAAAAATACATATAAAAAATTTAATTTGAAAAAGAAAAATTATTAGTAGAAATGTAAAAAATATAATGTTTTCTTTTAAATATTTGAAAATAAAAAGAAATAATTTATTTTAAAAAATAATAATTTATATTTTAACCTAAAATTTAATAATTTTATCGAAAGTACGTTTTCTGTGTGGATGAAATGTCTTTTTATTTTTATTGGATGGTAAAACTGTTTAAACAATTTGAAATAATCGTTCTTGAATCCCTAAATCATTAAAGGATGATGGAATTTGTTTTCAAAATAATTAAAGGAAATTTAAAGGATTAATGAAGTTAAAATGAATTATATTTTAAACAATGAAATGGACATTATTTTGTTATCTAAAAACATTGATATTGGTGAAAACCAACTAAAATTAATGTGTATTATTAAAAAAAAAACGAATTATAATAAATCATATGTAAGAACCTGTGTTTTTCCGGACAGTCGTTCTGAGCAGAAATTTTAATTTTTTTGATGTTGGATGCTCGTGAGGGGTAAAATGGTCATTTTTATCTACCAGCTGATCTCCAATAATTTTTTTGACAACTCCGTTGGTCCCGGAATAGGGTGTTTACCCTTGGATAGGAGTTTGGAGGAATTTTGAGATGTTCGAATTTTGGAGGAATATTTAATATTTAATATTATTAAATTAAATATTAATTTATTCGTGTGAGTTCGTTTAGTGATAATTTTTAAACGGATCATCGAATTGAGATTTTGTCTACGCCGTTGAGTCCATAATGGGGTGTTTATCCTAGGGAAGGCATAAACTTATGTCGGGCGACGGGGCCGGCCCGGGCCCCTTTTTCTTCCTTTCCATTTCTTCTTTTCTTTTCTTTTCTCTCTCTTCCTCCCTCCTTCTTACAAATTCACCATGTGTGGATTCTCCTTGGCCGTGTCCCTTGGGAGAATTGGGAGATTGAGAAAAACATGAGAGAAGGATGGCAAGAGTGGTACTGATTCGAAGCCCTCGACACGCTGATTCCGCGAAGGGCAACTGGGAGCCGTGAAATCAACCGAAGCTTCGGCAGTTTCCACCCAAAGGTAGGGCCGTTTACATTTTCGCCATAGACTCCCTTTAAAAAAGTTGTTTCTAGTTTTTAAAGCTTTATATTGCTTGCTTGTTTGCCCATGGGGTTCGATCTGTTGTTTCGGGGGCGAAAACAGGCGAATTGGGCGTTTTTAGGGATTTCCCGTCGGAAAACCCAGTATACACGGCGTGTGTTCCATGGGAACACGCCGTGTGTTCTTCCCATTCATGGAAGACGAGTTTTTTTTTAAATACACGCCGTGTACTTTGAGTACACGCCTTTTAGTGGTGGCCGTGTGGAATAGAACACGGTTTTAGTGGTTTTTTTGAAGTACACGCTGTGTACTTTGAGTACACACCGTGTAGTGGTACTTGGGCCTGTGTATGAGTGAAAATACACACGGTGTGACATTTTGTGAATAGTACACACAGTGTACAGTAAGTTACACACCGTGTACTATTACACAGGCAGGCCCGATGGGTTCTGGCCATGTACTCTGGCCATGTACTGCTCCAGTTTAGTAATTTTGAGATATCTTATGCACTGGAAGTCAGAATTGGGTGTATGAGTAGTCGATTCTGAGCGTTTTTCTTCTTAGATTGAGATGGTGGAATCCTTTTTACATTTAGAGGTAGTCTAAATAGTATTTTTGTGGTTTTATCTAAATGGAGGGGGGTTCCTTCCTCCCTTTATCAAGCCCAATCGTCACCTGAGGGTGAGAATTGGCGAGGTTGTTAGGTTGGGTGTTCAGACCAACACTGTTGAGACCTTTAATAGGAGATGAGCTGTGAGCTATCTTCTTTAATATTTTCTTTAGAGGACGTTTCCCTAGTGAGACGTGCCCTTCTGGCCTAAGAGGCCGTGAGACCGGATGCTTCTAAGGGTCCCCTGAGGGATGCCTTGCTTGTGTGCTGAACTAGGGAGTCTATGTAGGAACTCTCTTTTGTTTTCTTTGAGAGGACCCCTGTTATGGGTCGCCTCTTTTGTTATTCATTCGAGGATCCCATGTAGGATTCTTATTTTCTAAGGATCCTGTGTAGGATTCCTTCTCTCTAGTTATCTGGAGGATCCTGAGTAGGATGACTCCTTGGTGTTTGACATGTGGGACCCGATGGGTGCCTGTTGTTTGGATGACCCTGAGTTGTTACGTCAGGTTTCGGTAGATATGGTTATCGGGTGTCACCTAGAACCCGTGCCAAACTGGTGATTCCTTTAGGCTTTGGATGTGTTGTTGGGTTGGGTGTTCAGGCCAACTGTACTTGTTTGTTTATATCTGACATGGGTTGTTAATGTTGTAGTGGTTACCAGAGGCACTTCCTGGTTGGTGGCTGTTGATCCTGACGTGAGGCATCTTCTTGTTTGTTAGGATGCCTATTTTTCCTTGTGTGCCAATGTAGTAGGTGGCTTGGTGTTTATTTTTTCCAACTGTTGTGTGTTTTTTGCATTTTTGTGCCACGAACCCATGTTGGGGTGTCGTGAGGCTGAGGCCTTGGCTACTTTTAAATACGTAGAATTGTATAGGTAATTAAATGTGATATTAAAATGCTCTTTGAGATTTCTGCTTAGATCCAGGACCATCCCGAGGGGTGCGTTCCTCTGTTTAGCCGTTGGGCCAGGATACCTGAGGGTATGCCATATTTAATTCTACATTACTTTTGCCTCGAGATGAATTTTATGGAAATTGCATGTTTATATGTTGGGCATGGCCCTCTTACTTGTGCCTGAGGGAGATGTTTTACTATAGCCGGAGGGCGTGAGTGTATTAGCCTAAGGGCGACGTTCTATTTTTCCTGAGGGCAACCTTTTGTGCCTGAGGGCTTGACTTCTGTGCCTGAGGGCGACACTTCGTATGCCTGAGGGCGATAATTCTGTTATGCCTGTGGGCGATATTCCGTTTCACCTGAGGGAAAGGCCTGAGGGAAAGGTTACTGATTCGCCAGAGGGCAAGGCCTGAGGGAAAGGTTCTGATTAGCCTGAGGGCGTGGTTCTATTTAGCCCGAGGGCATGGTTTTGTTTAGCCTGAGGGCAAGGTTTTGTTTAGCCCGAGGGCTTAGATCTGGTTGACTTGTTCAGAGATATTTTTCCGGCGTTGGCCGAATCAGGTACATGTCGATGCGATTACAGACCCAGAGATCAACTTAATGATACACAGCCTGAGTGGCACGACGTCCAACTCAATGCCCTTGCACAGGATGTCCAGGAGATCGGGCTTATGGTCCCAAGGATCAACTGCTGATGTGGTTTCTTTTTATTTGAATCACTTAATCATGAATATTCATATTTATGTGCATGTGTATAGGTATGTGACTATACATGTGTACATATATAGATATGGACATCCATGGCGGCACTTTCCTAGTTGACATGGATTATATATCCTGAGATAAACTTTGGTTTCACGTTTGGTTTACTTCTTTTGTTGTGTTCTAGCTAGGATGAGCACTTTGTTGTTGCATACACTTTTAGCAGCATAGTTGTAGGTTGCTTGTCGGGGTGCCCTACTGAGATTATTTCTCACCCCTGCACGTGAACCTCGGTGTACGTGTAGACCTTATGTCTGATTTTCAGGTTGAGCATGAGTTGCATGGTGGATAGGGCTAAGGCCTAGTGTTGCATGATCGAGCGGAGCTGCTCGAGTGGTTCTACTGATCGGGCTGCAGCAGTTCGACAGTGTCAGGAGATCAGGTACATGGTTTGGCTCAGAGTTAGTAGTAGAGCCATGTACTTTTACTTTCTGTTCTTTTGTACTTTTATCAGTATGGTCGGCCAGTGGGTTACCGGTGTTGTATTGTATTGCATAGCTGTTCGGGATTTTATAGCACTTTTACTATTGCAGCTAATTCTATTTCAGCTGTTTACTGCTTCTGCACTTCGTTTACTTTCCACTGTGTATGATACTTGTTATTTCTGCTGTTTGCTTACTCTGGTATGATGGAATAGTCTCCCCACTATCACACCCTAGTCCCTCGCTGCTAGTCGGCAGCCTCTAGTGTACGGGGAGGCGCGCTTGAGGCCTTGTGGCAAACCAGCTCGGAGCACCGGTTTATTGGCTTCCGGGTCGGGATGTTACAAAGTGGTATCAGAGGAGTTTTGTTTCCTGGTCTTTACTATTTGGGATATGGTAGACAAGAGTATTAAGAATGTGTTGGAACCTGTGATGGATATCGAGCTGGTGCGCCAAGAACACTTGTTCCGGTAAGAAGTCCTGGTTTCCAGGTTTTGGGATTGCTGTTCTGACTTTGTGATGTTACAGTTGCACATGATTTTGGCCTTGAGCGACGCACATGTTGTGTGGTGGTTTTATTTACTATGGATCTATGGATCTTGACCATTGGTAAGATTCCAGAGATGGATTTGAGTCTTGGCTAGCAAAGGCAAGAGGCGTCTCATGCATCATACTAGGCATGTAGGATTCACAACATATAGGCCTTCAAGTGTGTGTTTTTACTGACGACTAAGGCCTTTGAGTCTACTTACACATACTTTTTACTCTGATGGAAGGTTATGTGGATCTATGTTGAGGCATTTTTGTTGAGGCTGATGACTCGGTCCTCATGCACAGGTGGTGCAGTGACCCCGCTGGTCTATGTGGCACATGATACCTTTCTGTTTAACCCTTATTGGGTGTTGTTTCTCAGGTCTGTGGCTATCTAGTCGGATCGTTGAGAATGATGTCGATAGATACCAAGGCTTTTCTTGTGAACTGGACCTCCTTGGGGTATTCCCATATACGGATACCTGATGAGTGTCAGTTGAGTTTCTCTTCTGCTTGGGTTGTGAACTCAAGGGAGTAGTTCCTTCTGAGGATTCTCAGAGAGGATCAGGGCCCTTGTAGGTTGTGTTTTGGTTTTGAATTTTTGGTCATCGTGATCTTTACCATCTTCTGAGTAGTTTTGGATCTTTTGGTCTGGGTGGTTAGACATTGTGACCCCGTAGTGAGGTGTTTTCTGTAGGGCTAGGTGGAAGACCTAGGGACCCTTGGTTTTGACTCAAACCTTTGTAGTTCTATGTCCGTTTTGTTCTGGGGAAACCTATTTGAGGGTGGTTGACCTGTGCTTGAATCCTGGTCAGGTTTTGGTAGGATGCTAGCGTGGCTCGAAGGGATTTGGACACACCTTTAGTGAAATCTCAGTGTACTCCTGTTAGAAATGATCATGCTCTATCTTGATTCATCCAGAGTACGCTGAGAGATATTCAACCTTCATCGAGCTCCTTTTTCTTTCCTATGGTCATCCCGGTTGAGGATGGAACCTGTTTTGTTTGTGCTCTCGGAGCGGTGTAAGGAAAGACATACTGTGGGGAGTGCACTATTGGCCCTTTGAGGGTGGTTATCCTTGTTCTCTTTAAACTTCAGTGTTTTCCAGGAGCTTTTCAGCTCAGGGATTTCTTTTAAGATGACGATAAGGGTATTCCTATGGTGGGGAGTACCAGATCGGTAGTAGTTGAATGTCTTATGTGTAGAAGTGATGGTTAATGCTATAAGGCTGGTCGTCAGACAGTCTAAATAGCTTGTTTGTGCAGATGCTCGGGTTATGAGTATGTCTGCTGGTTCTTTTACTTGGATTCTCGGGGACGAGAAGGTTTATGGTGGGGGAGTTTGTAAGAACCCGTGTTTTTCCCGACAATCGTTTTGAGCAGAAATTTGAATTTTTTTGCTGTTGGATGCTTGTGAGGGGTAAAATGGTCATTTTCCCTACCATATGATCTCAGATAATTTTTCTGACAACTCCGTTGGTCCCGGAATAGGGTGTTTACCCTAGGACAGGATTTTGGAGGAATTTTGAGCTGTTCGAATTTTGGCGGAATATTTAATATTTAATATTATTAAATTAAATATTAATTTATTCGCGTGATTTCGTTTAGTGATAAATTTTAAACAGAGCATCGGATTGAGATCTTGTATGCGCTGTTGAGTCTGGAATGGGGTGTTTAGCCTAGGGAAGGCATAAACTTATGTCGGGCACCGGGGCCGGCCCGGGCCCCTTTTTCTTCCTTTCCTTTTCTTCTTTTCTTTTCTCTCTCTTCCACCCTCCTTCTTGAGCACACACCATGTGAGGTTTCTCCTTGGCCGTGTCCCATGGGAGAATTGGGATATTGAAAAAAACAGGAGGGAAGGATGGCAAGAGTGGTAATGATTCAAAGCCCTTGACACGCTGATTCCGCGAAGGGAAACTGGGAGCCGTGAAATCAACCGAAGCTTCGGCGGTTTCCACCCAAAGGTAGGTCCATTTATATTTTTGCCATAGATTCCTTTTAAACAAGTTTTTTAAAGTTTTTAAAGCTTTATATTGCTTTCTTGTATGCCCACGGGGCTCGATCTGTTGTTTCAGGGGCGAAAACGGGCGAATCGGGCGTTTTTAGGGATTTCCCGTCGGAAAACCCAGTAGACACGGCATGTGTTCCATGGGAACATGCAGTGTGTTCTTCCCATTCAGGGAAGACGAGTTATTTTTAAATACACACCGTGTAATTTGAGTACACGCTGTGTAGTGGTGGCCGTGTGGCTGGTCGTGTGGAATAGAACACAGTTTTAGTGGTTGTTTTGAAGTACACGCCGTGTAGTGGTACTTGGGCATGTGTTTGAGTGAAAATACACATAGTGTGACATTTTGTGAATAGTAAACTCCATGTAAAGTAAAGTACACGCCGTGTACTATTACACAGCCAGGCCCGATGGGTTCTGGCCATGTACTCTGGCCATGTACTGCTCCAGTTTAGTAATTTTGAGATATCTTATGCACTGGAAGTTAGAATTGGGTGTGTGAGTAGTCGATTCTGCGAGTTTTTCCACGTAGATTACGATGGTGGAATCCTTTTGACATTTAGAGGTAGTATAAATAGTATTTTTGGGGTTTTATCTAAATGGAGGGGGGTTCCCTCCTCCCTTTATCAAGCCTAGTCGTCACCTAAGGGTGAGACTTGGCGAGGTTGTTAGGCTGGGTGTTCAGACCAACATAGTTGAGACCTTTAATAGGAGATGAGCTGTGAAGTATCTTCTGTAATATTTTCTTTAGAGGACGTTTCCCAAGTGAGATGTGCCCTTCTGGCCTAAGAGGCCGTGAGACCGGATGCTTCTAAGGGTCCCCTGAGGGATGCCTTGCTTGTGTGCTGAACTAGGGAGTCCCTGTATGAACTATCTTTTGTTTTCTTTGAGATGACCCCTATTATGGGTCACCTCTTCTGTTATTCATTCAAGGATCCCTTGTAGGATTCCTCTTTGCTAAGGATCCCGTGTAGGATTTCTTCTCTCTATTTATCTAGAGGATCCTGAGTAAGATGACTCCTTGGTGTTTGACTTGTGGGACTGGGCGGGTGCCCGTTGTTTGGAAGACCCTGAGTTGTTACGTCAGGTTTCTGTAGATATGTTTATCAGGTGTCACCTAGAACCCGTGCCAAACTGGTGATTCCTTTAGGCTTTGGATGTGTTGTTGGGTTGGGCGTTCGGGCCACCTGTACTTGTTTGTTTATATCTGACTTGGGTTGTTGATGTTGTAGTGGTTACCAGAGGAGCTTTCGGGTTGGTGGCTGTTGAGCTTGACGTGAGGCGTCTTCTTGTTTGTTAGGATGTCTATTTTTCCTTGTGTGCCTATGTAGTAGGTGTCATGGTGTTTATTTTTTTCCAACTTTTGTGTTTTTTGTGCGTTTTTGTGCCATGAACCCATGTTGGGGTGTCGTGAGGCTAAGGCCTTAGCTACCTTTAAATACCTAGAATTTTATAGGTCATTAAATGTGATATTAAAATGCTCTTTGGGATCGCTGCTTGGATCCAGGACCATCCCGAGGGGTGCGTTCTTCTGTTTAGCAGTTGGGCCAGGATAATTGAGGGTATTCCATGTTTAATTATGCATTACGTTTTCCACGAGAGGAATTGTATGGAAATTGCATGTTTATATGTTGGGAATGGCCCGGTTACTTGTGCCTAAGGGCGATGTTTTCCTATAGCCTGAGGGCGTGACTGTATTAGCCTGAGGGCAACGTTCGATTTCGCCTGAGGGAAACCTTTCGTGCCTAAGGGCTTGACTTCTGTTCCTGAGGGCGACACTTCGTATGCCTGAGGGAGAGAATTCTGTTATGCCCGTGGGTGAGATTCTATTTCTCCTGAGGGCACGACCTGAGGGAAAGGTTACTGATTCGCCTGGGGGCAAGGCTTGAGGGAAAGGTTCTGATTAGACTTAGGGCGTGGTTCTGTTTAGCCTGAGGGCATGGTTTTGTTTAGCCTGTGGGAAAGGTTCTGTTTAGCCTGAGGGCTTAGATCTGGTTGACTTGTTCAGAGATATTTTTCCGGCGTTGGCTGAAGCAGGTACATGTCGATGGGATTAGAGACCCATAGATCGACTTAATGATACACGACTTGAGTGGCACGACGTCCAGCTCAATTCCCTTGCACAGGATGTCCATGAGATCGGGATTATGGTCCCAAGGATCAACTGCTGATGTGGTTTCTTGTTATTTGAATCACTTAATCATGAATATTCATATTTATGTGCATGTGTATAGGTATGGGACAATACATGTGTACATATATAGATATCGACATCCATGGTGGCACTTTCCCAGTTCACAGAGATTATATACCCTAAGATCAATTGTGGTTGCACATTTGGTTTACTTCCTTTGTCGTGTTCTAGCTAGGCTGAGCATGTTGTTGTTGCATACACTTTTAGCAGCACAGTTGTAGGTTGCTTGTCGGCGTGCCCTACTGAGATTATTTCTCACCCCTGCACGTGCACCTCGGTGTACGTGTAGACCTTATGTATGATTTTCAGGTTGAGCATGATTTGCATGGTGGATAGGGCTAAGGCCCATTGTTGCATGATCGAGCGGAGCTGCTCGAGTGGTTCTACTGATCAGGCTGCAGCAGTTCGACAGTGTCAGGACATCGGGTACGTGGTTTGGATCGAAGTTAGTAGCAGAGCCCTGTACTTTTACTTTCTGTTCTATTGTACTTTTATCTGTATGGTTTTCCAGTGGGTGACAAGTTTTGTATTGTATTGCATAGCTGTTCGGGCTTTTACAGCACTTTTACTATTGCAGCTAGTTCTATTTCAGTTGTTTACTGCTTCCGCACTCCGTTTACTTTCCGCTATGTATGATACTTGTTATTTCTGCTGTTTTCTTACTCTGGTATGAGGGCATAGTCTCCGCACTATCACACCCTAGGCCCTCGCTTCTAGTCAGCAGCCTCTGGTGTACGGGGAGGCGTGCTTGAGGCCTTGTGGCGAACCGGCTCAGAGCACCGGTTTATTGGCTTCCGGGTCGGGACGTTACAAAGTGGTATTGGAGGAGTTTTCATTCATGGTCTTTAAAATTTGGGATATGGTAGACATGAGTATTAGGAATGTGTCGGAACCTGTGATGGATATCGGGCTGGTGCGTCGAGGACACTTGTTCCGGTAAGAAGTCCTGGTTGCCAGGTTTTGGGATGGCTGTTCTGATTTTGTGATGTTACAGTTGTACATGATTTTCTCCTTGAGAGACGCACATGTTGTGTGGTGGTTTTATTTACTATGGATCTCTGGATCTTGGCCATTGGTAAGATTAAAGAGATGGATTTGACTCTTGGCTAGCAAAGGCAAGAGGCGTCTCATGCATCATACTAGGAATGTAAGATTCACAACATATAGGCCTGCAAGTGTGTGTTTTTACTGACTACTGAGACCTTTGGGTCAACATACACATACTTTTTACTCTGATGGCAGGTTATGTGGATCTATGTTGAGGCGTTTTTGTTGAGGCTGATGACTCGGTCCTCATGCACAGGTGGTGCAGTGACCCCGTTGGTCTATGTGGCACATGATGCCTTTCTATTTAACCCTTATTGGGTGTTGTTTCTCAGGTCTGTGGCTATCTAGTCAGATCGTTGAGAATGATGTCGATAGATACCAAGGATTTTCTTGTGAACTGGACCTCCTTGGGGTATTCCCATATATGGATACCTGATGAGTGTCAGTTCAGTTTCTCTTCTTCTGGGGTTGTGAACTCCAGGGAGTAGTTCCTTCTAAGGATGCTCAGAGAGGATCAGGGCCCTTGTAGGTTGTGTTTTGGTTTTGACTTTTTGGTCGTCGTGATCTTTACCATCTTCTGAGAGGTTTTGGATCTTTTGGGCTAGGTGGTTAGACCTTGTGACCCCGTAGTGAGGCTTTTTCTGTAGGCCTAGGTGGAAGACCTAGGGACCCTTGGTTTTGACTCAAACCTTTGTAGGTCGATGTCCGTTTTGTTCTCGGGAATCCTGTTTGAGGGTGGTTGACTCGTGCTTGAATCATGGTCAGGTCTTGGCAGGATGCTAGCGTGGATCGGAGGGAGATGGACACACCTTTAGTGAAATCCCAGTGTACTCCTGTTAGAAATGATCATGCTCTATATTGATTCATCCTGAGTACGCTAAGAGATCTTCAACCTTCATCGATCTCCTTTTTCATTCCTATGGTCATCCCGGTTGAGGATGGAACCTGTTTTGTTTGTGCTCTCGGAGTGGTGTAAGGAAATACATATGGTGGGGAGTGCACCATTGGCCCTTTGAGGGTGGTTATCCTTGTTCTGGTTAAACTTCAGTGTTTTCTAGGAGATTTTGAGCTCAGGGTTTTCTTTTAAGATGAAGATAAGGGTATTCCTATGGTGGGGAGTACCAGATCGGTCGTAGTTGGATGTCTTCTATGTAGAAGTGATGGTTAACGCTATAAGGTTGGTCGTCAGACAGTCTAAATAGATTGTTTGTGCAGATGCTCGAGTTATGAGTATGCCTCTTGGTTTTTTTACTGGGCTTCTCGGGGACGAGAAGGTTTATGATGGGGAGTTTGTAAGAACCTGTGTTTTTCCGGATAGTCGTTTTGAGCAGAAATTTGAATTTTTTTGCTGTTGGATGCTCATGAGGGGTAAAATGGTCATTTTTCCCTACCATCTGATCTTGGATAATTTTTTTGACAAATCCATTGGTCCCAGAAGAGGGTGTTTACCCTAGGACAGGAGTTTGGAGGAATTATGAGCTGTTCGAATTTTGGCGGAATATTTAATATTTAATATTATTAAATTAAATATTAATTTATTCGCGTGAGTTTGTTTAGTGATAAATTTTAAACGGAGCATCAGATTGAGATTTTTTCTAAGCCGTTGAGTCCGGAATGGGGTGTTTAGCCTAGGGAAGGCATAAACTTATGTCGGGCGCCGGGGCCGGCCCGTGTCCCTTTTTCCTCCTTTCCTTTTCTTCTTTTCTTTTCTTTTCTCTCTCTTCCTCCCTCCTTCTTGTGCACGAACCATGTGTGGCTTCTCCTTGGTCGTGTCCCATGGGAGAATTGGGATATTGAAAAAACAGGACAGGAGGATGGCAAGAGTGGTACTGATTTGAAGCCCTCGACATGCTGATTCCGCGAAGGGCAACCGGGAGCCGTGAAATCAACCGAAGCTTCGGCAGTTTCCGCCCAAAGGTAGGGTAGTTTATGTTTTCTCCATAAATTCCCTTTAAACAAGTTGTTTCAAGTTTTTAAATCTTTATATTTCTTTCTTGTATGCCCATGGGGATCGATCTGTTGTTTCGGGGGCGAAAACGGGTGAATCGGGCGTTTTTAGGGATTTCCCATTGGAATACCCAGTATACACGGCGTGTGTTCTATGGGAACACACCGTGTGTTCTTCCCATTCAGGGAAGACAAGTTTTTTTAAATACACGCCGTGTACTTTGAGTACACGCCGTGTAGTGGTGGCCGTGTGGCTGACCGTGTGGAATAGAACACGGTTTTAGTGGTTTTTTTGAAGTACACGTCGTGTACTTTGAGTACACGCCGTGTAGTGGTACTTGGGCATGTGTTTGAGTGAAAATACACAGGGTGTGACATTTTGTGAATAGTACACGCCATGTACAGTAAAGTACATGCCGTGTACTATTACACAGGTAGGCCCGATGGGTTCTGGCCATGTACTCTGGCCATGTACTGCTCCAGTTTAGTAATTTTGAGATATCTTATGTACTGGAAGTCAGAATTGGGCGTGTGAGTAGTCAATTCTGAGAGTTTTCCGCGTATATTGCGATGGTGGAATCCTTTTGACATTTAGAGGTAGTCTAAATTGGATTTTTGGGGTTTTATCTAAATCGAGGGGGGTTCCTTCTTCCCTTTATCAAGCCCAGTAATCACCTGAGGGTGAGACTTGGCGAGGTTGTTAGGTTGGGTGTTCGGACAAACACGGTTGAGACCTTTAATAGGAGATGAGATGTGAGATATCTTCTGTAATATTTTCTTTAGATGACGTTTACCTAGTGAGACGTGCCCCTCTAGCCTAAGAGGCCGTGAGACCAGATGCTTCTAAGGGTCCCCTGAGGGATGCCTTGCTTGTGTGCTGAACTAGGGAGTCATTGTAGGAACTCTCTTTTGTTTTCTTTGAGAGGAACCCTGTTATGGGTCGCCTCTTTTGTTATTCATTCGAGGATCCCATGTAGGATTCTTCTTTGCTAAGGATCCCGTGTAGGATTCCTTCTCTCTAGTTATCTGGAGGATCCTGAGTAGGATGACTCCTTGGTGTTTGACTTGTGGGACCCGGCATGTGCCCGTTGTTTGGATAACCATGAGTTGTTACGTTAGGTTTCGGTAGATATGGTTATCGGGTCTCACCTAGAACCCGTGCCAAACTGGTGATTCCTTTGGGCTTTGGATGTGTTGTTGGGTTGGGCATTCGGGCCACCTGTACTTGTTTGTTTATATCTGACATGGGTTGTTGATGCTGTAGTGGTTACCATAGGTGCTTCCTGGTTGGTGGCGGTTGAGCCTGACGTGAGGTGTCTTCTTGTTTGTTAGGATGCCTATTTTTCCTTGTGTGCATATGTAGTAGGTGTCTTGGTGTTTATTTTTTCCAACTATTGTGTGTTTTGTGCGTTTTTGTGCCACGAACCCATGTTGGGGTGTCGTGAGGCTGAGGCCTTGGCTACTTTTAAATACCTAGAATTGTATAGGTAGTTAAATTTTATATTAAAATGATCTTTGGGATCGCTTCTTGGATCTAGGACCATCCCGAGGGGTGCGTTCCTCTGTTTAGCGGTTGGGCCAGGATACCTGAGGGTATGCCATGTTTAATTCTGAATTACTTTTTCCTCGAGAGGAATTGTATGGAAATTGCATGTTTATATGTTGGGCATGGCCCGGTTACTTGTTCCAGAGGGCGATGTTTTACTATAGCCTGAGGGCGTGACTGTATCTGCCAGAGGGCGACGTTCGATTTCGCCTGAGGGCAACAATTTGTGCCTGAGGGCTTGACTTCTGTGCCTGAGGGCGACACTTCGTATGCCTGAGGGTGAGAATTCTGTTATGCCCGTGGACGAGATTCTGTTTCGCCTGAGGGCAAGGCCTGATGGCAAGGTTACTGATTCACCTGAGGGTAAGGCCTGAGTACAAGGTTCTGATTAGCCTGAGGGCGTGGTTCTGTTTAACCTGAGGGCATGGTTTTTTTTAGCCTGAGGGCAAGATTCTGTTTAGTCAGAGGGCTTAGATCTGGTTGACTTGTTCAGAGATATTTTTCCAGCGTTGGCCGAAGCAGGTACATGTCGATGGGATTACAGAGCCAGAGATCGACTTAATGATACACGGCTTGAGTGGCACGACGTCCAGCTCAATTCCCTTGCACAGGATGCCCAGAAGATCAGGCTTATGGTCCCAAGGATCGACTGCTGATGTGGTTTCTTGTTATTTGAATCACTTAATCATGAATATTCATATTTATGTGCATGTGTATAGGTATGGGACTATAAATGTGCACGTATATTGATATGGACATCCATGGTGGCACTTTACCTGTTGACATGGATTATATACCCTGAGATCAACTGTGGTCGCACATTTGGTTTACTTCCTTTGTTGTGTTCTAGCTAGACTAAGCACGTTGTTGTTGCATACACTTTTAGCAGCACAGTTTTAGGTTTCTTTTCGGGGTGCCCTACTGAGATTATTTCTCACCCCTGCACGTGCACCTCGGTGTACGTGTAGACATTATGTCTGACTTTCAGGTTGAGCATGAGTTGCATGGTGGATAGGGCTAAGGCCCAGTGTTGCATGATCGAGCGGAGCTGCTCGAGTGGTTCTACTGATCGGGCTGCAGCAGTTCGACAGTGTTAGGAGATCAGGTACGTGGTTAGGCTCGGAGTTAGAAGAAGGGCCCTTTACTTTTACTTTCTATTATTTTGTACTTTTATCTGTATGGTCGGCCAGTGGGTGACCAGTGTTGTATTGTATTGCATAACTGTTCGAGCTTTTACAACACTTTTACTACTGCAGCTAGTTCAATTTCAGTTGTTTACTGCTTCCGCACTCTATTTACTTTCCGCTGTGTATGATACTTGTTATTTCCGTTGTTTTCTTACTCTGGTATAAGGGCATAGTCTCCCCACTATCACACCCTAGGCCCTCGCTGCTAGTCGGCAGCCTCTGGTGTACAGGGAGGCGCACTTGAGGCCTTGTGGTGAACCGGCTCGGAGCACCGGTTTATTGGCTTCCGGGTCGGGACGTTACACCATAGAATAATTAAGGAAGAATAAATTTATTTAAAAGATTATTTCCCTTTAAATTATGGTAAAGAACAACATAAAAACATTTTAGGTTATAATATATCCACATTGAAAGATAATTGTTAAACTAGAGTGATTATTACCGAATGAAGAGATTTGATTCTAGACTATATATTATATGATTAAGTGAATTTAAATCAAATCTTTATGAAAGTTAGAGATTAAAATGAAAAAATAATTTAGAATTGAAAATTTAATTAAATATAAAATATATCAAATAGGTTGTATGTACAGAACATAAATGGAATTAGGTTCATTAAAAAAAATTTCACAAAGAAAGATATTTTGAGATGAAAACATCACAAACTATGTAAAAATTTGATAAAATCACTGAAAAATAGGAGGGTGGAATTAAATATAAGATTTCATGGATAAAATAAATGTCCAAGAAATTTCATTTCAATTAGTCCATATACACACTAAATAAGTTCGAATTAGTATATAAATACAAACTATATCTCAATGAAGGGAAATTGAGACGAAATCCGTTACGACCTGTATAGAAATTCAATAAAAACCCCCATAAAAGTGAGAGAATAGAGTTAAACATAAAATAAAACAAATAAGATAAAATTAATTAAATTTTTTATCAGTTAAGTATGATAAACACTGTTTAAATAAGTATTTTTCTTAAATATGAAATGTGCCTAAATTAAGGGGAATTTAAATGTAACCCCTTACATTATTCAAGATCCGTACTATGAATGACATTAATTTTATTAATAAAAAATTAATGTTATTAGATACATAATTAAGAAACATATTACTAATTATTTAATTTAATATATATCATTTATATTTTTTGGATATTTATTTATTATACATTTTCTCTATCTATTTGTGTGAAAATTTAATTGGTGTTGGCTGATTTTGTAAATCATAATTCTAGATAATTATACATTAATAATAAGTTAAATAAATAATATTATATTTCCATAAAAATTTAACCACCATGATTTTCAAAATAAATTATAACAGAATTATTTTTAATGTTTTCATAACCACATATAGTCATATTTAACTCATTTCTCAAATATGTAGTTAAACTAACATAATATTGATCAAACATCAACTTGATTAGATTATATGGTTATGTATGTGTTTCTAATGACATAATATCACTATAAAAGAATTATAATTTTTTTTTTATTTTTTTTATATATCATGGTGAACCATATTTTAATATTTTAATATAATTTAGGAAAATGTAAAGGAAAAATGAAATATACATCATCATGGAGGAGAGAGTCCTCACATATTAATGGTTAGTATTCCCATTTCAGAATTATTGATAGGGGTGAATATTAATAATAATTTTGTAGTAAATAATAATATATAATTGATATATATCTTATTTATTCATCACTACTAACATTAATACCATTCATGAAGGAATGTATTGAAAAAAATTAAGTTGCTTCTTGGAGGAGGTAGTCAAAATAAAGCACTAAAAATGTTCTTTTTTTATCTTAGTATATGGAATAGAAAAATTAAAATGTGTACCAATAATAATAAAATAAATCAGTATAAATATGAGAATAAATTCATCATATTATTTTTGTTATGAATTTTTCTGATGAGTTTTATTATTAATAAAAACTTAAGAAAGAAATAATAATTATGTTGGAGACAAGATATTTCCTTAGATGTTTCCTTAATATTGATGGAATTTTTCTAACTATGATTTACTGTTGCATTAGGATTGTGGGATATGAATTTAGAGATATTAAAATCATATATTTTAATGGAGGAAATTCGAGGTGATTTTTATCCTTGAATGGTGGAAGTTCCACCCTTTTATAAGTGGAGAAAGGTGGGTGTTTTGGAAATAATAATAATTTTACTATAACTCGATATAACTATTCAAGGATCAAATAATAAAATGTGGAAAAGAAGAGGTTTGTGTCATGAAAAAGTTAAAAATCCTCTCATCCATTCATTTTGAGTCAAGGTAAGGGTGATTTAATTGTTTTTTTAATAACAAAAAATTACCCAAATTAACTTTTACCTTTGTAATTAATTTTTAAAATTAGTAATTAATATTTATGAAAATGGTTATAATTTTAAATTTTAATTCATTTTAGTATTATTTTTTCAAATTTGAAAATAATTTTAACAGATAATATTTGTAACGGAGGGAAAATTTAATTTAAAAAATTAACTAAATCATGTAGAAAAAAGTTAAAAAAATAATGTTGTTAAACATTAAATTTATATTTAAGATATAAGTATCATGGATAATAATTTTAATAATATAAATTGAATTATTGTAATACCAATAAATAGTAGGTGTCTACCCTAAAAAACCAAAACCAAATTTCTCTATCTAAATAAAAAAAACATTTTAAAAGATAGAAATTCTTTTTTATTAATGTGTCTTTTAAATAGTATTTTAAAAAATATTGGATATATAAATATAAGATCAATGAATATTAAAAATAAAATTTTCTATTACTTAAATAAATATCCCTTATATTATTATTTTTTAATATTTTATGATAATCATAAATAATGAAGAAATCAAAAAGGGTATAATTTTCCGAAAAACTGTAAATTTTTTACTACAAATAAATAGAGTGTGAAAAAAACTAAAAAATTAATACTATGTAAATTTTGAAATTATGAATTAAATAATGAATTAGATTTTATAAAATTTAAATTCTTAAATTAATATATTTTTCTTCTAAATTGAAATTCATAAGGAAAATATAGTGGTTTTTATTAACATTAATTTTTCTCAATATTAAAACCTATTAATCATTTACCTTCTAAATATTGAATGGTCTTCCATCATAGTAATTAAAATATATTTATTAAAAACCACACTTATTATGTGTTTATTTTTTATTTATAGTGTAGTGTGTGTCACATGTTATAGAACACAATATATATTTTAAAGGATCCAAAATCTCGAGTTGTTACTCTCGATCTCTCGTCATGGGGGTAATGCAATAATAATCTCTTGAAAGAAATCATTTCTATTCCATATCCTTGGGAAACACTACATGATAAACCTAAAAAGGATAAAAAATCAAATCAACCATAAAATAAGGTATCAAGATAACATTCCCCTATGACATATAAGGGTCTCACCCACAAAAGAACATTACATAATCATTGTCAGCATCCTAGAACACAATCCGCCACTTGAAAAAATCAACATCAACTAGAGTCGATTACAACCAATCAATGATCATGATGAAATCATATAGTTGTATCCATAAACAATGGGTTTCTCTAAAAGAGGGGTTCTACCGCATATCCACCTCACAATATTTAAATGCATTATACTATCATGCTCTATCTACAACATGAATTGTCAATGCAATGGGAACTAATATCCTATCCAGCTCATGTTCCAATGCATGGACTAAGGAAGGGTAAAGAAAGGATTTTGTAACACCTAATTTAAAAAAATAAAACACCCAACTTGACAAAAGGAAAATCTACGTCAAAATAAATACCTCCAACTAGATGCTATCATCTATTGAACAAGAAATTGTCCATGACCTGCTCTATATCCTAACTAACCCTGATGTTGACTAGCCACATGGTATCGATCTTATCTCTATGGGAGAAGAGTATCAGGGGGATGCTGTTTTGGATTCCCAATATCCACTATATTCATCAACAGATGGAGGAAAATAATTATGAATCTTCTCTTAAAAATTCCACAAAAACAGAACTTGGAGTGGGACAATAATTGTACACTACTTACTCACAAAGGGATCAAAATCAATACACTCATAACCATGACCTAAATAAGAAAAATAAACATGTTATCTCTTTGAAGGGGTATGAGATCATAAAATCAGAGGGAAAATATATTATTATGGTTGAGACCTACCCTAAACTATCTAAAATACCTTCGTTATAGGAAACATGGATCCCTAGAACATAGCACTAATACATTGGGAATCATGGAGAATCACTTCCCAACATAATTTAGTCATGGATTGTGTAATATCAAATAAATTTTCTCTTAATATCACCATGATATATATTTACAACATACATTGGTTGAGTTTCCACTAGATCTCTTGACAAATATCCTATTTGAGATGCCTTACCCAAAAATCATCATATGGAAATAGGTATGAAGAATATTGGAGGTGTTTTCTTGAATTAGATCACTAACTCCCGCATATTGGTACTCCATTGTAAAAGGGTAAAAATACTTGTAGAATCATTTCCTCAATATTTGAAGAAGTTATTTTAGCACAACAATGGTATTATAATTTCTCCCATGATATAGAAGACTTCACACAATACTGAAGGAACAATAACCACCACTATCTAGTGGCTCTACATAAATCATCACCACCTAGAAAACCTAGTTCTTCATTCAAGAATTTATAGAACTAAAATATAACATCCCATGTATTTAAAATCATCTATCATTTATTGTTGAATTTAGCCCTCATTCATCTATAGACATTGATACTGAAGCATTACAAGTGTCATCCACTAAGAAATATTTTCATTAACCTTGACAATGTGGTGATCTACTAGAACATAATGCTAAAAATATTTCCCTCGAACCTGATGAAGCTAGTATCCCATGGGAAGACCTAAAATATAAAAAATAGTTACAGGCTAATAAACCTAGAATATAGAAAATTTAATATTACTTAATTAATTAAGGTTCAAAATAATACAATAGTATACTAATTTTACAGATAAGTATAAATGTAAATGATTCATGATCCCTTCATATTACTCCATGCCAAATAATTTATCATTTTTTCATAGGCTCTAAAAATATAATGGTCATCATATCAGATCATAGGGGGAAAATACCTATGTCCTATAAGGCCTCATTTGTTTACTTTGGTTACTAAGAATAGATGTTATTCATACCCTACAAACCAATGATGTCCCCACCTGTGCCTATATCCAAACTCCATCCTAAAGATGAAATTGAACCATTGATATATCTCTACAACGACCCTATCCCCATAATGGTACCCCTAGAAAGATGATAATGAGATAAGGGTATAATTATACATAAATCCCAAGTACAATATGCCATAGGTTGGTGATAATCATAGTGGGTACATCACACCTAAAAAATTAGAGGCATTTACCTATAAAAACAATGTGAATAAAATGTTAAGATAAACCAACAAATATATATTAATTTTAAATAAATAAAAAATATCTCATAGATTCATCAAACGTTATACATCAAATCAACTAAAAAATAAACAACATGTACCAAAATAAAAAACCTCTACAATGTCCTTGAATTGAAAACTGGTCGTAAACAATTCAGTAATAATGTAATGTCTATCCAAATCAGTTACCTTCTCATGGTGTAATAAAAATAGTTAATATATATAGGGGGATTATAATGTGAGTACTCATTAGGATAATCTCAGGATAATCTCATGAAATATACAAAGCGTAATAAAGCATAATGAATAATCAATTAATGATATCTTATCAAAATATAAGTTATACTAATTACCATCCTCACTATGGCTCTCCCAACATGTAAAAAAAGGAAACAGAATATCATATAAATATAAATGAAGGTATCCCAATAATACTTACCTAGTTTTTTTTCTTTTATACCCCACTATTGCACTTCATGATCAATCTATCTCAAAATATGGTATCTTTCTTAAAGACACATTGTAAATTGTAACATATTAAGAACCCCATGATTTAAAATTAACATTAATTTTGAAACCATCATATAATAATTTCACAGGGTGGAATTTGGGTATGTTTCTAAAATGATTGATTCTCAGTGAATAGTAAAAACGAACAATTATTCAAATATACTCATTTTTTTATCATAATAACAGATATTCAAAATTCCCACTCATTTTTTTTATTTGGCTCAAAGTAACATATGATCCATTTTTTATATAATCTATTTAATTCTATAACACCCCAATATATTATGGTATGTATCTTCTTAAATAAATTCAATTTATTTTATAGTATACATTGCATGAAACACCGAGAATAAATGAACCATGATATACTATTAAATATGAACTTGTACATTGGAATAGAAATGTGACAATTCAGAATAGTAATATGAACATTAGAGTAATAAATTCACTTATGAAAGCATAAATTATATTTTGGTATGTCATAAGAAAAAACATGATATGTTTACATCGTGGAATAAGTAAATAATTTCTTTAAAATAATAAATTAAATGTTGGTATTTCATTTAAAATGAAAATTCTAATTTACAATTTTATAATTGATATAATGATTTAAAAAAATTATTGTTTTCGTAAAATTATTAAAAATCTAACATTTTTAAATAACTATAATATAAATTTATAAGACAATAATTAGTTTTTCAAATTGTCCTAAAATAATTTATAATATTAAAATAAGTATTTTTTGAATAAAAGATGAATTTAATTAGAAAATAAAATTTTCATAATGATTTTTTTTTCATAAAAGGGAATACATTTTTGAAATATATATATCAATAAATTTTTAGGGTGATCTTTTTGATTTTAAAAAAATAATTGAATTTTTTCTGAATAGTGAAGTAATGTAATTTACGCTATTTAATATTACATGTAAATAAAATAATTTTTTAGTCATGAATTATTTATCGATTAGGTATGAAAAAAATATTTCTAACTAAAATTTACTAATTTATGAAATTAGTCACAAGAATATACACTATTGATTTTCTTGAGTCAAAATATTAAAAAAATGAATAAATTATTAAAAAAAATCCATCTCCCCTTATAAATACCACATCTCACCACCCTATCTATTCACACCTCCAAAAAACTGTATCACTTCTAAATTATAGAAATTTAAATTCCTAATCATGTTCCACATTTAAAATTAATAAAAGTCTAACCAAAATACCTAATCCATCTTCCTTAAGGCAGTTTTCGAAGAGAAACTATTCAAGAGGTAAAATCATTCTTCACTATCTTTTAATTTGGTTTCATTTCTTATCCTCTCCTCACATACCATATCCAAAGTGAAATTATTACTTTAGTATCATAAATATAATATATAATTTTTGTGTTAATGCAATATCCATCATCAAATCTCATATATTCTCTTTGAAAAAAAATGAAAACATCATCCATCATGTGTCGATTCACCACATTCGTGGATGATGATTACTTATTTTACATTAATTGATTCTAGGATCCTATTAAAACCATTATTATGGTTAAATATTTTTTAATATACATATTATAACTTTAACCATATTCTAAAACTAGTTTATATACATAATATTAAATAAAATGAAACTAGTTATTGATGGTCGAAAAAACTAACAAAAAAACTATTTATTTATCATTAATTGTTTGTTGAATGAGTCATCCCTATATCTAAAATATTGTATGTGGTATCATTTAAAATTATGTAAGAATATTAATATAATTTCTTCCCACTTCTATAGTTTTTATTCCATTTTTCATAAACTCCCGTAACTATACGTTGTCAAACAGACCATAAAACCATGAAACAAACACTCCCATAAGAATAAAATTAAACCTTATAACTCATAAAAATGTAAATAAATAACCTTAAAATATATAATAAGTTAAATATAAAATTAATATATTCTGAATTAAGTAATTAATGAATCTATTTTTATTATCAAGGATATTAAGAAGTAGTTCAACATGATTTCAACCATAAAGTAATGGTTTTCTCTTCTCACTTTTAGTTATATGAGATATAATCCCTATTCACCACTAATATATATTGTTTGGTGTATTTATAATGAACATTGATATATAATATCATGAATTTAATTATCTTCACGATATTTAATGTTTCATTTTACAATTATTACTTTAATTAGTTATACGATTCGACTGATTACAATTTGGAATGTGATTTATTAACTCATTTTTAATTCATTTGGTTAAAAATCTATTTAATATATTATTTCATGATAAAGTTATTTGTTAAATTAATTTTGATTATATTTTGTTTTTCCTAAAATTTATTTATCTATATTTATATACAATACTCAAAATCCATTCATTTGATTAATGATATGATCTGTGTATGGGACTTTCTCTCAATGGTCTTTTATTGAGGTATACATTTGATGTTATTAACCTATTTACTCTTCTACGGTGTATATGTTACCCATTTTATTTATCATTATCAATAAATTAATTTAATTAAATATTCAGATTTCTTTTATCATGGATATGATTATTCTATACATTTTATTAAATTTTTACATATCGTGTTTACATAAAATAGTATTTTAACTAGGAAAATATTAACAAATAAATATCGTATATTCATGAATGTTAATTTTAAAAGTTATAATATTCATGAATTAAATATATGTATTAGTATTTATTTGGATTCATAGGGATTGGTGGTCTTCAATAATATATAGCCCTTCTATGCATCAACAGGTCTCATCCAATAAATCAATTAGTGAAAAACCATTCAACATTATTTCTATGAAGAATTAGATGGGTTTATAACCACAAAATTTAACCATCTTGTAAATTGTCCTGATGGTAGCGATTCATTTGCTAGATACATGATTTCCATTATTTTATGATTTCCTTTATTTATTATATATTTATTCATATACATTATATTTTCATTATGAAAAATTCTGTAGAAGAAATTTCATTCATAAATTGTTGATTAAAATGGCATGTGTTTTTTATTTTTTTATATTTTGAAATTGATTATTTTTTATTTATTATGAATAACTTATCATTTATTCATGTTTATATTTAATGTTATACTTACTATGAATTTGAGAACACCATATTATTGTTTTTACTTTCATAGGTTATGTAGACAAATTAATTGAATATGTTTCAATGAAGTAGATTATTTTAATTTAATATTTTATATTTTTAATTTCTATTTAAATAAGGGATCTATGTGTGTAGGTAGATAATTAAGACTTCTAAATAGATCTATTAATGATGCTGTGATCTGTTGTATCTATTCATATATAACAATTTAAGGTATAGGCTTTGAGATATTGGGGTTGAGATTGTTAGAGATGGTATCATGTTTAGGTTTATTAGAAACATTTTGATGTATATGTTAAATAAAAATGAGAATTATAAAATTATTTATAGTGATTTTTTGGATCAATAGATGATTATTATGATAATAATAAATGATTATTACATTATTTATTGATGTATCATAATGGAGAAAAGGGAATTAATAACTGAAGAAAATATAGGGATTTTCCCATAGAGAACATCAACATTGTTGGTGTTGTAGATAAAAGGATCATTAACATATTAAGAAATCTAAATCAATGTATAATGAATAACCATACTAAACCTATTTTTGATCATTTCATGCTGAATAAGTCCCCATCCTTCAGTGGGAATACTAATCCAGTGCTGGCTGAGGAATGGATCATGTCCCTTGAATATATATTTCAGGAATTAGGTTGTAATTAAAGTTGAATGGCCATACTAGCTATAAATTTCCTCAAAGGTGATTCTGATCAATGGTTTTCATTAATACAAAACACTTAGGGGTAATATGAAATTGTATAAATTGGAAAGAGAACTTTTAAAGAAACATTCATTGATAAATACTTCTCTCATGAGAAACAATCTAAAATGAAGAGAAAATTCCTTAACACAATGAAAAAGGTAGAAAAGGGTGTTTCAGAGTATGTGGATAACATTAGAAATACTATATAGGTATTCCAGAGATTATATAAATGATTAAAAGAAGATTGATCATTTCTTAGAATGTAATAAGAGAAGTCTGTCAAGGAAACAAGATTGTAAAAAAATTTCATCATATGATGAAACAATATTATGTTCCCTAAAAAGGAGAATGAATTTTCTAGATCTCATATTATCAATGAAAATAAAGAGAAAAATAGTTCTTCAAATGAATATGAAAAATATAAATAATTAGAGAACAATATTGGAACAAAGTAATTCTCATTAGGATAAAATTGTTGAAGAAATCATCATGTGAAATTCTTGATAGTCATGGGAGTTTCTTATAAGGGTAGTGAGAAGGGTCACCCAGATAATTAATTGAGGATGAAGAATTTTTTTTAAATTCTACAAATATAAATAAATGGGGAATTGTTTAAATCAAATCCTAAAGCATTAGTGGAATCATCCATAGACAAGGTTGAGGAGAGATGTCTAAACTTATTCGATTAACACATCTGATTTAGAAGTAACCAATGATAGAATGAAAGGTACATTAATATTGTCATTTAATTTATCCAATGAATTATTTGATTGTGGATCATCACACTTTTTTATATCTACATAATTTTTGATAAAAAATTTACATTTACCATTTTATTTAACAAGGTATTCTTGATTCAAAACACTTATGAGGAGTCACATTGGAAGAAAAATATTGTGAGAATTTCCCATAATTAAATATAAATGTAATTTATTTTCTAGATTTATTAACCTAACTATGCATAAATTTTATATAATCCTAGTATGGATTAGATTTTAAAATATTGGTGTGAATATTTATTTGATGTAGAATAAAATCACAATTAGTAAAAAATATATAGAATTAATTATCATTAGAGAAGAAATAAAATTATTTTATTCTTATCTATATCCACCCTAGTAGATCTAATAAATTAAATTAATGGGGAGGAAGAGAAAACAACATCTGGCATGAGGAAATTAATCATCAAATTGAGGATGTACCAATTATAGAGGAATACATTGCTATATTTTTAATTTAATTACCTGAACACCCAAAAATCATGAAGTTGAGTTTAAAATTTATTTAATCCCTCATATAAACAAATATAAATAAATCAATATTGAATTAACCTTATAGAATTATTGGATCTGAAGAATGAACAATAAAAGTTTATTAATAAGGGATTTATTCAGTAAAGTGTTTCTCTATGTGGAGCACCTGTTCTCATTGTTAAGAACAAATATTTATCCATGATGTTGGGAATTGAATATAGAAAAACAAATGATATGAAAACAATGAACATGTATCCTATTACTCTAATTTATTATTTATTTAATCAAAATAATAGATATTAATATTTTTCTATGATTGTACTTCCTTATAGGTTTCACGAATTATGAGCAATGAAGGACGATATTTTGAAGATATATTTTTCCGATGAGGCATGAGAATTACAAATTTACTGTAATTACATTTGAATTGAAAAATGAACACAATTTTTATGCATGTATTGAACATAGTATTCAGGGAATATCTCAATGATTTTTTTGTAATATTCATTGATTATATCCTGTTCTATTCATAAACCTATGAAATAATGGGAACCACTTATGGACCATTCTATAGACTCTGGTAAAGAAATTGTTATATACTAAATCCAAACACTTTGAATTATGGATATAGAAAATATCATTTATTAGACATATTATATCATATGATGGAATATCAGTTTGTCTTGTAAATACAAAGGTAATCCAATTTTGGCTTATAACAACACACATAGTTGAAGCATGTAGTTTCATTAGGTCATCAGGTTACTGTTGGCATTTTTTTCATATTTTTTTATGATTGGATTACTTATTAACCAAGATCACGCCTAAAGGGGTTATATTTCTATGTGAAAAGGAATGTGTGTAATGTTTTGAAAATTTTAAGAGATGAATGTTCTATGAGAAAATTTTGGAATTACTTCTATGAAATGAATGGTTTGTGATATACATTGATTCATCAAATAAAGGACTGTGATGTGTCTTAATGAAAAATAATAATGTTGTTGCATATTCATCAAAGAAGATGAAGTCTTATAAACAAAATTATCCAACTAATGATATTTTGTTAGCAGCTGTAATCTTTCCTCTAAGGATATGGAGACACTATATCTATGGCTAAAGCTATGATATATATATGGATAAAAAGAGTTTTAAATATATATTTATTTAGAAATAACTTAACATGAGGAAAATATGATATCTTGAGTTATTCAAAGCTTATGATTTCCCAATACACTACCTCCTTGGAAAATAAAATAAGGTAGACGATGCACTAAGAAGGAATGATCATGGATTATTGAACCCAATGAGGAATGATAGAGATCAAATGTTCATGAATTTAGTGAACAAGGATATCAGAATTGTTAATGAAGGGGAAAATCGATCATTTTTCAAAATATTGTTAAACCATATTAATTGGATATGATAAAAGGCACTCAATATTATTAAGAGATTTTTCAAAAGAAAATTAAATGTATTGAGGATGGAAGATTCGCAGACATTGTGTTTGAGTATGGAATTATGTAATTTGTAATAAAATTATGTGTTCCATTAATACTTGATATAAAAATGAAACTATTAGATGATTCTCATACCTAAAATTTCTCTATGAACCATGGTAGTACAATGATGTATAATGATCTTAAATAAATGTTTTTTTGGGATTATATGAATCAGGAATTTACTAGAAAATTGTCAAGATGTCCACTTTTTAAACAATTGGAGGTTGAGAGAGAGAATCCTTGAGGTATCTTAAAACCACTATCAATTCATAGATGGAAGTGGGATCAAAATACTATGGACTCCATCAATAGATTACAAAAGACCCCAAGAAATAATGATACAATATAGTTTACTAATTTCTATAATAAAAATTCGGCAGATTTTTAATATGAGAATATTTACCACTTGAGTACCTAACACGAAAATATATTAATGAATTTTTAAGACTTCATGGTGAAGCTATGTGATTTTTTTCTAATCATGATCTTTATTTTACATTAATATTCTGGAAGACTATTCAGATGGAATTGGATACTGAGGTTTATTTGAGTATAGCTTAGAATCCTTATACTGATAGAAAGTATGAAAAGATTATTCTAAAATTGGAAGACTTATAGAGATCTTTCACACATGAATTGAATGGTATAACGAATAATTATTTACCTTTTTATAGTTTTTCTACATTAATAGATTCAATTAAATTAATCAAATGGCACCAGATGCATCATTATATGAAAATAAATATCATAATTGAACTTGTTGAAATAATGTTTCTAAGAGGAAATTTATAGTCCAGGATC
Source organism: Viscum album (assembly GCA_963277665.1). Classification (NCBI taxonomy): domain Eukaryota; kingdom Viridiplantae; phylum Streptophyta; class Magnoliopsida; order Santalales; family Viscaceae; genus Viscum; species Viscum album. Next base: position 610,416,341 of record OY728127.1, read on the forward strand.
ATATTAAAGAGAAAATAAATAAGGTATATAATATTTAGGATCTTAGTAAAGAAACTCAATGAAGGAAAAATAGTTATACTAACAACTAGAGAAAGGATCTGAAAATTCAAGTTGGAGATCATTTATTTCTAAATGTATCTCTATGGAAGGGGGTCATAATGTTCAATAATATAGGGAATTTGAGCACCAGGTACATTGTACAGTTAGAAATTATGGAAAAAATTATATTTATAGATTACTGATTATTAATTCTAATATGTTTTGGAAAATATCATGATGTCATCTAGATATCATGTTTAATGAAATATATGACATACCCAACACATGTACTCACCTATGAACAAAAATAAACTAGAACCTGAATCATCTTAATATGAAGATCAAATTGAGAATATTGACAATAGAGAGATATTCTTAAGAAATCAGATTACTTAACTGGTAAATGTTATTTGAAAAAATCATAAAATGGAATAAGTAACGTGGGAACATGAGGATTATATATAGAAGAACCACCTTCATTTATTCACATGGAAATATTCTTGAATAATTTAGAGGATGAAAATTTCAAAGGAGGGAAGTATATATCCCCCTAGGATTTTATAGTATGTATTTTCTTAAATGAACTAAATTTATTCGAAAACATATATTTTATGAATTTTCAATCATAAAAAAACCATGTTATTGTAACGTCCCAGTTCTGGAAGCCATCCAGAGGCACCCTGTACCCTGTTGGTCACATGGCCTCAAGCACATTTCCCTGAACACCAGATGCTACTGACTAGCAGGGAGGGGATTGAGTGTGATAGTGGTGAAACTATGCCCTCATTGACAGAGTAAAATAACGGAAGAAATCAATAGCCATAGCGGAAGCAGGAATAATCCATACAAAAGTAAACAGTGGATGATTGGAAATAATAAACTGAAGCACATGTATATATTAATTTTGATTGATACATACATCTAGGAAAGCATCCAAACAAATCACAATGCTAGAATACAAAGTAGTACTAAGCCCAAGTACAAAATAAAACAGACAAATAGCTCCTCAGCATCGTAAGACATAGCTTGGTCCCATGCTTTCTAGCTGTATAGAAAATCAATTACCAGATATAGAAGTGTTCTTTCCCATATCTATACCTACAGTAGTATAATCTGTTTGGGCTAAACAACCTGGCCCAAATAGGGTGTGAAACTAAATCCCAATAGGACACCACCACAAGATCTATGCCTAATAGTCAGTGAATATATGGTAGGTAAAGTATAGAAAATAGTAAAGAAGGATGTACCCAGAAGTAACAATCCACCAACTTAAATATCATGAAACACCTACTCAAAGCAGATAATCACAAAAGGTAACCCTCTAGGAAGTTCCAAATCATATCCCCTCATGTCCTACCTATCAACATAAGCAAACATGTAACACAACAGGTAACCCTCTAGGAAGTATTCAGAGCATATCCCCTCTAGTCCTACCTAAAATTTACAAGAAACCCTCTGGGAAGTACACTCAGTCTAACCCCTCTAGTTCATCTTAAGAATAGACTCTATGAGGAATAACTCACCGCCAATTCCTCTTATAGTCTCGTATCCTAACTAAATGAACTATGGGGAAGCACTTACGTCACATTACCCCTGTAGCCTATGTCAAGGAAATATAGACACTCTGAGGAAGCACTTACATCAATCCCCCATATTGTCCCGCATTGTAAGTAAAACAGACACTCTAGAGAATCCATTACGTCCATTCTCCCTATGGTCTACTACACTAGGTTCTCACGGACCTATGTAATTCAAGTCGGTATAGTAATGTGTATCAGCCAAAGTAAACCTCAAGAACTACTTAGCTAGCAGTCTATGACATATCAACCTATTAGAACAATCACACCATCCTGTAACAAGGAATTGGAAAGTAAACAACAGCCTAACAAGAAAACTATAGCCAACGGTAAAAACAAGCAATCTTACATGGGAAAAAACTTCCAAAGAATAGAAATTAACCTTATTCACATTCAATCAACCTCTACTCAAGCATACATTCATATTAGGAAAACAATAGGGAAAAAATGTAAACGCACAATACCCCATTCATGGGTATTGGGAAAAATTGAACATATAACTCAAAAACATTTAACAGAAAGGCACAAACCACCTATCTCGGTGTTGGGAGATCAATATACTTGAGTCTTTGGGCCTGAATCACCTTATAACGCTGAAGATCTACAAAAACATTTAAATTGTTCAAAATAGGATAACTTGATAAAGTAGAGGAATCATGAAATGAAGTTCAAGAAGAAGAGAGATCCTACCAAGGCAATCCCAACACAATTGATGGTGGCCAAATCAGAGTTTGGATGCTCTGTCGGGGGCTCGAAGGAAGATCAAGACCATATAGGAGATCTAATCCAAACAAAACCTATAAGAATTCATTCCTGGAAATTAGACATGACCCCGGTACATTTAATGAAAAAAAGATAATACACAGTTCATACTTTGGAATTACAGGGCGTGTAATTTCTGTTTACGTACTCCTCTTTAGGTGGCCTCTAGGTCACCCCCATATGGCTGTGTTCCTGGACGTTACACGGCCAACACACGACTACCTGTGGTAACCGAGCACATGGAATGTACTCAGAATGTACTCGGCTTTTACTTCGAAAAAGTCTAGAAATTTCTCTTTTTCTCAAAAAAGACCAGAAAAGGAAAACAAACCTGAAAAATAAGGTTTGGGTTCTTACAATCTTCCCCCCTTAAAGAAAATATTCCTCAAATTTCTCTAGAAAGGGGGCGTAGAAGAAGAAATATCGAATAGCTCCGTCCACTGCGATCATACGTCTGCCTTCCTCTCCTAAGTCTTGTCCTATACTCGCCCATCCTGCAATAGCACTCGTACTAGATGAATAGACCAACCACATAGAACCTTCGTACTTTGACCAACGATTCAGATATGATGCTCCTCAAACAATGAAACCACTTCCAACTCAACCTCCTCAGGTTGGAATACATGAGATGGGTATAAGAATTAATGTCGAAGCTGAGAAATGTGGAAGACATCATTTGTAGCCCGATACCTATCAGTTAAATGCAACCAATAGGTAACCGGACCAACTCTCTCCAACACCTCAAACGGTCCAACATTCCTCAGTGAAAGCTTACCCTGTCTCCAAATCCTATTGTGTCCCAACCTCAGTGTGACAAGCATGAGAACTTGATTCCCGACCTCGAACTCTAGAGGTGATCTCCTCTGATCATCATAAGACTTCTTTCAAGACTGTGCAGTAGCCGTCCTCTTCCGAATCAACTCAATCTTCTCTAAGGTTTCCTGAACAAGATGAGGTCCTAGCATAGTTGTCTATCCTGCCTCCAGCCAACTTAATGGTGAATGACATGGACTACCATAAAAATCCTCATAAGGTTCAATCTGAATAGTTCCTTGAAAAATTTTGTTGTAGGAAAACTCCACAAGAGGTATGTGCTTCTCCCAAGAACCTTCAAACTCCAGAATACATGCTTGAAGCATGTCCTCAAGAACCTGAATCGTATGCTCGGACATGCCATCTATTAGGGGGTGGTAAGCTGTACTCAAAAGTACCTACGTACTCAAAGCCTTTTGAATCCACTACCAGACTCGAGAAGTAAAATGAGAATCCCTATCTGAAACAAAGGAGTGTGTAAATACATGTAGAGGTACAATCTCTCGAATGTACAACCACCCCAACTCATCAATACTGAAGGTATCCTTGATCAATAAGAATTGAGAAACCATTATGAGTCAGTCAATGACAATCCAAAATGCATCATTCCCTCAAGGTGACCTCGATAAACCTATCATGAAATCCATCACGACATCATTCCACTTCCACTCGGGAATGGGTAACTATTGTAAAAGCCCTGCTGGATGCTGATGCTCTGCCTTGACTTGCTGACAGGTGGAAGACCTCATAATGAAACCAGTAACATCACTCTTCTTACCTGGCCACCAATATTGATGGTGTAGATCAAGATAAATCTTAGTGATACCAGGATGAACTGCCCAAACTGAGGAATGAAAGTCCTACATCAGCTCCTCACGTATGTCTGCTGGCACCCAGACGCGCCCCTGGAAATGAAAGATCTTATCCTCTCATATGGTCCATCCAGGAATAGGGTCCTCTTTTGACATGATTTCCCATAGTAGTATCGATTCTGAGTCTGATATCTGCCTCATTCGCGCTCGACCAAGAAGGGTAGAGGTAACAACTACAGAAGAAAGAAACGTCTTCCTATGTTTGTCATGCACCTCAAAATGTATCTCATAGAATAGATACGTAAGCCGCCATTCACTAATGGCCTCCTGAACTGCCTGTATCTGAGTCCTCCTGCACAATACGTCATCCACTGTGTTGCCTTTTCTAGGCATATAGTCATGCTCAAAGTCAGAAGACTGAAGGTACTCAACCCACCTTCGCTGTCTCAAATATAGATCACACTGAGTAAAGATGTACTTGAGACTCTTATGGTTGGTGAAAACCCCAAAATTCTCTCCCAGAAGATAATGTCTCCAAAAACGTAAGGCATGAACAACATCAGATAACTCCAGATCATGCATCAGATAATTCTTCTCATGTGGCCGCAACTGCCAAGACTTGTACACAATGACTCCATCTCCCTGCATAAGCACATCTCCCAGCTCGATACCTGAAGCATCATAGTACACATTATAGCTCTTTCCCAGATTTGGAAGCACTAGTATCAGTGCTGAAGTCAACCTCTCTTTCATCTCCAGAAAGGATGAGTCACAAGAATCTAACCATAAGAACTTTTCACCCCTCTTAGTCAGACCAATCAGTGGTGCTTCTAAGTGTTGAAAGTCATGAATGAATTATCTGTAGTGTCTAGCCATCCTTAGAAAACTCCGTACCTCAAATTTATTCTTCGACTACTCCCATGAAACTACTGATCTCACTTTTTTTGGGTCCACTGACACTCCTGTCTTAGAGATAATATGACCTAAGAAGTGAATATGATCCATCCAAAAGTGGAATTTTGAGAGTTTAGCATATAACTGAAGCTCTCTGAGTTTACTCAAAAAGATCTCAGGATTTGTGTCATGGTCGTGTAGAGTGTGAGAGTACACCATTATATCTTCCACTAAAACCACCATGAAGGAATCCAAGTACGGATGGAACACTCAGTTCATCAGTGCCATGAAAACTGCTGGCGTGTTCGAAGACCGAACGACATAACCATAAAATTGTATAGACCATACCTGTTATGAAAGGATGTGAGAGGGATAATTGATGTACTAACATGTAATTGATGGTAACCAGACCTCAATTCAATATTCTGGAACACTCAGGCTCTTAAAAGATGATCAAAGAAATCATCAAACTTTTTTAATGGATATTGGTTCTTGACCGTCAACTGGTTCAACTTCCAATAATCCACACAATGCCTGAGGGTACCGTCTGTCTTCTTCACAAAATGGACAGGCGAACCCCAAGGAGAAGTACTGGGTCAGATGAAACCCTTTGCCTACAACTCCTCCAACTACTTCTTGAGCTCCTGTAACTCTTGTGTATCCTTCCTATAAGGAGGAATGGACACCTGTTCCCCTCGTGGGAAAAGCTCAATAGAAAAGTATACTTCACGCTCCAGAGGAAAACCTAAAAAGTCTTTTGGAAAGACATCTCAGAAACTATCCACCATTGGAGTAAAGTCCATCTTTGAAGTCCCCTAGTCATCGAGATATAGACTAGAAATATAGGCTATAACTCTTCCTAACCCATGATGCTCGGGTCCTGCTCTGCTCGCCTGGACATCCCATTCGCCCTTATGAAGAAAAGATTCACCCTATGGTGATATGAAACTCACCCTGCGGTGATAATAGTGGACAACTGCCTCAAAGGGAACTAGCTAGTCCATTATGAGAATGACATCATAAACTATCATCTCTAGGACATAGAGGTCCCATAAAAAGTGACACCCACCAACCTCTAGATGTCATTCCTTACACTGTCTCATGTTAGCCGTTCTAGTCCCCAACGGAGTGTCTAGCTTCAAGGTATCAGAAGAAGAAAAGATGTAGAGCCCAAGGATCTCCATAATATCAACAAATATAAAGCTATTGGAAGCCCCTGTATCAAAAAGAGAAGAATCTGAAAATAATGCTACTAAGAACATACCTTGCATTGTAGAGGGTCCGAGATCCTGATCCTATTGGGTCTGCTCTATAGCAAAAGTCTGAGCTACACTACGGCCCTGTCACCATGTCTGGCCACCCTGAGCTGATCCACACTATTGTCAATGAACACATGGCGACTGGCTACCACGACCATGACCTCCACCTCGGCCTGAATGTCCTAAAAAACTCGAGTTCCCAGACAGGTGAGAAACTGGTGGTGCTGCTCGTAAACGAGGAGTCATAGAAGAACCCCTATCACTAGATTATGGTGAAAATATCTGACATAAGTGCTAAAGATGACCCATCTTGTCACAAGATCTGCACTCCACTAATTCTCTTAGGCAATGTTGCCTTGTATTCCTACTCTTCCCGCACTAGTAGCACACCACCTGACTACCAGAAGAAGTGTCTTGCCTCCTTGGATTACCAAGCGAAGACTCTATGTGGTGCTTCCTGCTCTCAGTAGGAGGGATACTAACTCTAGATTTCGAGCCACCCTAGATCACAACTCCTCAATTTCTCATATTACACTCAGTGATCAGTGCCCGGTTAACAATAGAAGTGATAGAGGTCAACCAGAAGAACTTTATCTATGATCAGATGTTGCGACTTAGACCATACTCGAACTTACTTTCTAGGAATAACTGATCATCTCCTAAAATAGGGGTGAAACACTGCATCTTGGTAAAGTGAGAGGAATATTCCATAACCGAAAGAGTACCCTACTCTAGACTCATAAACTCTCAGTGTCAACTAGCCCTCAAAGTCTCTGGGTAGAAGTAGTCAAAGAAGATACACTGGAACTCCTCTCAAGTCATGACTTGCGGGCGTCTTGTCTATGAGATCACATCCCACCACCTCTTGGTGGAGTCCCAAAACATATATGTAGTAAGATTGACCTGCCTCTCTGGAGGCTTCTCCAGATGCTCAAAGATCGTCAGCATGGATTCCAGCCATCACTCTAGATGATGGAGGTCCTCCATCCACTGAGAAAGAGGGAGGATGATGCTGCTAAAAGACCTATTTCAATTCTTCCATCGACGGGGAAGGATGTAGTTCTCCTTAAAAGGTCTGCATCATCATCATAAATCCTTCCCTGAACTATACATCATCACCTGCGTCCAGTATAACGGCTGGTTCCATGACTGGCACAACGGGGGGATCTACAGGTAGTCCCTGATTAGCCATCTCTGATGTCTGATCACTACCCTATAATTGGAATTCAATCGAAGGACATCTCAGTGTCATGACTCTGCAAAGTTAATGCACACCTTAGATGAAGATTATCAAGGACCAAAAAATGAAAACATATGTAATGAATGGGAGAAGGAAAGCATTCATGTTTTTTCAAAATGTGTCTACATGGCGTGTATAACCCCTACATGGTGTGTTCCCTTCAACCATTCACATGGGAGTATAATCTTGTCAGAACTGGTCATGTAATACCCCATTCACACGGTGTGTTCACCTAACAAATGTCGTGTACTTGAATCCTCTTCCCCTACTTGAGTCCTTTTACATGGGTAAGCCACACAGTTCTCCTTAGAATGAGACTAAATGGCATGTTAGTGACAAACAAGATGTGTACTAGATGAATCTCACCGACCCATATTGTTAGATACATGGTTGGTTACAGGGCTCACACTACACGACATGTTCTAGGAGGACATGGCGTGTACGAGAAAGGATAACACCGACTTGTTTTGTTAGTTACATGGCCAGGTACCTAGGTTACACCACACGACATGTTCCGGATGAACACGACATGTACTATGAAGATTTTTCTAAGCTACGTTGTTAGTGACATGGCAGGACACGAGATCAACACAACATGATGTGTATGTACGACACACGACGTGTTCATCCTAGGATTTCCCTATCCCGTGTCTCTACCCACATGACCTATGACACAGGTAGAGACTACACGGCGTGTATATACAGTACATGGCTTGTACATAAGAAAAAAAAGTTTCTTCCATAACAGAAGAACACATGGTGTGTAGTCAAAAGTACATGGCAGGTATTCTGGGTTTTTCTAGAGAGTAAGACTCCGAAACTACTCCGTAGCCCAGAAAAACACTAAAACCGACATTAAAGTGCCAAATTTTGATCCGTGAGGGCCCATACTCCCCGTGAATCAAATATTGGCATCTTATACAAGTTATAAACAAGGATAACAGTCAAAGATCCACCAAATTATAATTCATGAGGGCCCATAACACCTCAAGAACAAATGTATTGAGTTCATTCAAACAAATCCTTACACAAAGAAATACCCTACCAAACATCACATATTTTATCAATGAAACTATCAGAACAACATGCATCTATAACACAACATTTATCACAACAACATGAAATCACTATTTCACCATATATGGCATAGAAAGAATGCATGACATGTAATTTTTAACAAGTGCTTACATGATGAATGAGATGGTATACCCTCATCTCATTAGGTATCAACAGAAATTGAACCTCAAATACATAAAAAATAATAGCACAATACATGTGAGTCACCCAATATGAAAATGAAATCAACTATAATAATTTAAAAACCAGAAAAATTGCAATAAACGAGGTAGATTGGATTTTCCCTGTACATGGGTTAGCTACTCCCGAACATATCTTATTACCATGTACCTATTCTTTCATATCCCTGACTATAAGCTCCAAATAATAATCCAAGATGAAAAAAACCCTCTGATTCCACTTTGTAACATCCCAATTCTGGACGCCACCCAGAGACGCCCCATACCCAATTGTTCACATGCCTGCAAGCGCATTTCCCCGAACTCCAGATGCCTCCGACTAGCTGTGAGGGCCTTGGGTGTGAATGTGGGGAAACTATGCCCTCATTGGTAGAGTAACACAACGGAAGAAATTAATAGTAATAGCGGAAGTCGGAATAATATAAACAAAATTAAACAACAGAAGAATGGAAATAATTAACTAGAGCACACATATATATGAATAATGTATGATACATACATCTAGGAAATTATCCATACTAATCACAATGATGGAATAAAAAACAATACTAATCCCAAGTAGAAAAGAAAACAGATAAACAAATCTTCAGCATCGCAAGCCATAGATTGGTCCCATGCTCTCCAACTCCATAAAAAATTAAGTATCTGAAGTAGAAGGGTGCTTAACCTTATCTATACTTGCAGTAATATAATCTGTTTGGGCCCAAAAACATGGCCCAAATAGGGTGTGAGACTAAATCTCAAAAGGAAACCCCCAAAAGATCTGTGCCTAACAGTCAGTGAATAAATGGGAAGTAATGTATAGAAAACAGTAAACAAGGAAGTACTCAATGGTAACAATACACAGTCTCAAATATAAACAAAAAATAATCAAAGCATATAATCACAAATGGTAACCTTCTAGGAAGTACCCATATCCTATCCCCTATAGTTCTACCTAGAAACATAAGAAAATAGATAACACAACAGGTAACCCTCTGGGAAGTACTCACAACCTATCCCCTCTGGTCCTACCTAAAAAATACAAGCAACCCTCTGGCAACTACACTCAGTATAACCCATCTGGTTCAGCTTAAACATAGACTCTCTAAGGAAGAACTCACTATCAATTCCTCTTATAGTCTCGTATCGTAACTAAAGGAAATATGGGGAAGCACTTACATCACATTCCCCCTCTGGCCCACATCAAGGAACTACAAACACTCTAAGGAAGAACTTATGTCAATTCCCTTTATGGTCTCGCATTGATAGTAAAACAAAACCTTTGGAAAATCCCTTACGTCAATTATTTATATGGTCTACTACACCGGGTTCTCATGAACATGTGTAAGTCAAGTAGGTATAGAAATGCCTATCGGCCTATGTAAACCACAAGAACTACTTGGATAGTTGTCTAAAACATACTAGCAAATCAAAACAATCACACCATCCTACAACTAGGCATGGGAAATTAAACAACATCCTAACAAGGAACTAGACCCAACGGTCAAAATAGGCAATCATGCAAGGGAAAAAACATCCAAATAATAGATATTAACCCTATTCACATTCAATCAACCTCTAATAAAGCATAAAAGCATTAAAAACAAACAATAGGGATAAAACGGTAAACATGCAATACTGCGTTCATGGTTATTAAGAAAAATTGAACATATAACTCAAATACTTTTAATAGAAAGGCACAAAACACCTACCTCAATATTGGGAGATCAATATACCTGAGTCTCAGGGTTGAATCACCTTATAACGTCAAAGATCTACTAAAAATCTAAAATGTTCAATAGAGGATAACATTAGAAAGAAGATGAATCATGAAATGATGCTCAAGAAAAATAGAGGGATTACCGAGGTGATCACAATGCAATTGACGACAGTCGAATCAGAGTTCAGATGTTTGGTCGGGGGCTTGGAGGAAGATCGCGGCCGTACAAGAGCTCTCGGCTGAACAAAACCTAGAAGAAGACCTTTCTGGTGATTAGACGCGACCTCTATACTTTAAATGAAAAAAAATACACTGCATGTACTTTGGAAGTACACAACGTGTAATTTCCATTTCTGTACTCCACTTTAGGCGCCCTCTAGGTCACCCCCACCATGGTCGTGTGCATGGCCGCTACACGACCAACACACGACTACCCACGGTAACTGAGTACATGGTGTGTATATAAAAAATTTCTAGAAATTCCCAATTTTCTAGAAAAATTACCATAAAAGAAAAACATACCTGAAAAAGAAGGTCCAAGCTCTTATAGTTATAATAGGAAATATTAACATGATTATTGGAAAAGTAATGTGACCATTATGAATAGTAATCTAGACATTAGAATAATAACACCAGCTAGAAAATTTAAAAAAAAATTGTATCTCAAAAATGAAAAGATGATATATTCACATCATGGAATACATAAATAAATGTTTTAAAGATGATAAATTAAGTGTTGGTATTTTTTTTCCTGAAACGAAAATGGTAATTTAAATTTTTTAATTAATATTTTTATTTACAAAAAACTTATTCATATAAAATATATTCATAAATTATATTTTTTTAGTATAATTATATCAAAATTTTATGATACCATAATTTATTTTTAAAAGTTTCATAAAATCAGTCATAACATTAAAATCAATATTTTTTGAATAAATGATGATTTTATTTAAAAATAAAATTTCAAAAATTTCAAAAATTATTTTAATAAAATGAAATCCATTTATGAAATATAAACACTGAAAAATGGCCCAGGTTAATTGTTTGGTATTTTTCAAAAATAGTTGAATTTTTGGTGAATAGTGAAATACAATAATTTAAGGTTTTTAACATTATAAGTAAATAAATAAAATTTTGCATTATAGATTATGTATGAATGAGTTATAAACCCATTATTAGAATAACATTCAATAGTTACATTAAATTGTCCAAATAATCCACACTTATAATTGTATTGATGAAAAATAATATACAAATTAACAAAATAATCAAAAACACATATCTCCTCCCTTATAAATACCAACCCTAACCACCCTGTCTTCTCACACAACCAAAACTTTTATATTGTCTATATTTTACCCAATTATCTTTATATGCATATTTTGGATGTCCAATACATCAAGTATTAACAAAATACCGAATCTATTTTCCTCATGTAGGTTCTTAAGGAGACAATATTGAAGAGGTAAAATAATGCTTCTTTCACATTCAATTTCATTTCATATCTTATCCTCCCCTCACCTAACTCTTACAAAGTGACCCAAGAAATATAATATGATATATATACTATAATTTCATTTTGTTAATGGAATATACATCATCAAATTTATTCCCATATCATTTTTTCTAAAATTAATACATCTTTCATGATGTACCGTTTCACTGCCTTCATGGTTGAAAATTTGTAGTTTTCATTTACTATCATCAAGGATTGACATAAATACAATATTATTGTTAAGTCATATCATAATATATATTATAAATTTTATCATATTCTAGAATAATTTTATACACATAATATTAATTAAAATAAAACTATTTTGTGATGGTCATATGAGCCATAAAAAATAAACAAAACATTTACCATTAATGTTTTATCTAATGAATCATCCTAATATAATAAATACTGGATATATAGGATAATTTAAAATTATTGAATCATATTAAAAAATTACTTCCACCTATAGTTTTTTATTTCAATTGAAAATAAATCCAATAATTATACACAATGGAACCAACCATAAACCCATGAAATAGATACTCCCCAAACAATTAAATCAATCATTATAACTCATTTAAATGGTATAAATGAACTGAAAAAATATTAATAAATAATATATTTGATGAATTGTTTCTGAATTACTAATTAATGTTTCTAATTTGATTATCTATGACTTTAAGTACAAGAATAGATTTCGTTCAGACATATGGTAAGGGGTTTCTTGTCTCACTTTTAATTCATTGTGATATACTACTTATTCACCACTAATGTATTTTTTGCAGTTTATGTATTTTACCATTTTATATACAAACTATCATGAATTTAATTATATTCATGTTATTGAATGATTCATTTGATCATTATTACATTTTTGGGGAATATGATTCGATAGATAATAAACTATTATGTGATGTCTTAACTCAATTATCAATCATTAGGTTAAACTTTTATCTCGTTGATTATATTAGGTTAATGTTATTTATAAAATAGATTTTGATTATGTTATGATTTATTTACCATTTTTTGTGGATTTAGAGTGAATAAACATCGTCATTCATTGTATTAAAGATATGATCCTTGTGTGGGACATCATTTTAGTTTTCTTTCATTGAGGCATTATTTTGATGTTATGGACATATTTTATTTTCCATGGTGTGAGACCTGAAATATTTATTCATGGTCATCTATCATTAAATATTTATGTAAATATATATGTAATTTTTATCATGGTTATGATTATTTATTAATATATATACCATTTTACATACTTTGTTTGCTTTTAATGTAATTTTATCTTGGGAAATACTGATTGATCTGTATCATCTACTCAATGTAGATATTTTGATATAGTATATTGTTCATAAATTAAATTATTATATGAATAATTATTTGGACATGGAGTTATGGCTGGGGCCTAAAATTATAAATCCCATTTATTCATCGATATGTCCCAGGACACAAAATAATTGGTGACAAACACTTCACATTTGATTCCAAGCAGAATTCGACGAGTTTTTACCCACATGTATTAACCACTTTGTGGAAGGTCTTAACAGTAGTGGTTCATGATTTAGATACATGATTTTAATCAATTTATAGTTTCCTTCATTGTTTATTATATTATTGTTATCCATGGGATTTTCACTATTTCAAAATCTATGGATGAATATTTATTATTATATAATTGATTAAAATGGTATGTTTTTTAGTTATTTACCTTATTGTATTGATTATTACTAACTTTTAATTGATTCATGTTTCTTATATATGTAACCCTTTATGATAATTTTCACTCACACTTATATTTTTTTCCTTCCACATTTTACAAAGATGAAATATTTTAATAAGTGTCAAGGAATCTGTTTATTTTCTTTTATTATGTTTAATTTTTAATTACCAATGTAACAATGGAACCTTGTATTTATGTAGTTCTTTAATACTACTAAAATTATCAGTCCATGGTGATGTGAAAAATTTTATATACATAAATGTAATAAAGTATGTCAATGAATATAGGATACTGTGGTTAAGTTTGTTACGAATTCCATTTTCATTAGTAATATTCATAATTATGAAATTTTCTAATTTCTATGCTCAAAAGAATATTTCTCTAAAATCGATTTTTATTGTGTTTTAGGGATTTATCTTAATATTAATTTTTCATAAATTGAGAGTATGAATCATTAATATATATATATATCATATTTATAATCTAGAAGTTTCAATTTGTTAAGTTGGACATTTTATGTTTTGTTATAATGAATAGTAAGAATCTTAAATATATGTTACCACATTAAAGGTAAGTTGGGTAAATATTTTTGAATTTAAAATGATACGTTATCATAAAATAATATCCCTAATTTCATTGGATGAGTATATTTCATCCCAAAATATCCAATCATTGAAAATAGGGAAATTTTAAGCCACTTTTCAATGATTAAAAAATTTATATTATTTTATGTAAATATAAAGTAAAATTGGTCAGGTATTTCATTTAATATATAAAATATTCTATGACACAGAATAAAATAGACAATATTATATTACATATTTTTATATGATATATAAATTTCTTTCTTGTATATTTTTTTAAATTTTACTAATGACTATTTTTTTGGTAATTCCTCAGTCAAGGACCGAAGCACCATTTATTAATAAAAGAAGAAAAATTTTACATGAGGCGAAATTATGGGATCTTATTACAATATCATTCAAAGAGGTGAAATAAATCAACTGGAAGCGCATCCAGACCAGTCATGCTTTGGTGAACACCTTTGTTGGCAAGGGCATCAACAACAACATTCACTTCACGGAAGACATGTGTGGCAATGCAGTCAATTTCCCATAGCAAATTCAGGCAATTCATCCAAAGTGTAGTGAGCGGCCTGGCGAGATGAATGAATCCATTCCAAATGGCTTGAACAATGGTGGTAGAATCACTTTCAATCCAACATTTTCACCATCCTCTTTGTAGTGCAAAATCAACAGCATGGATGACTCCTAGCATCTCCACTTCAAGGGATGAGGCAATCCCACACCCACTGTAAAAGCAACCCTGGAACTGGTCAGCAGAATCTCTAAAAATTCCCCCATAGATTGAAGGTCCGGGATTTCCTTTTGAGGCACCATCGACATTCACTTTAATCCAACCCAGCATCCGAGGTTGCCAGAAAACTTCAAAGGGGTGCCTAGTCATCGGGAAAATACCCGGGACACAGATACGTCTGAGGATCTCGATGTCTCCAATATAATTGCTGCAACAATCTTTTTGAATTGAGGAAGCTTAATGTATCACAATGAGAATTTGAGATTTTCCTGCATTGAGACTGAATGAGAAATTATACTAATGATTATATTAATTCAAATGCTTACATAACACTGGTATATTGGTTGTGTAAGAAAAATATCAGGTCAATGATTTCAATAACTATAAAATAATTTTTTTGTATGTGTTAGAATATAACATGAATTTTTTTAATCAATATAATATATTTTGGGATGATTGAAATATTTATATTCTAAATAAATAAATATTTTATAGTCTATAACGTCAATGTACATGAATAGTGTCAAACACAATATCAATGATATTTTATGTTAAATAAAATTTTATTAAATTATTTAAAAACAAAAAAATTATTTATATAGATTAATTTGGATGATAAATATTATAAAATTTCATCACATGGACATTTATGAGTGGATTTTGACATTATGATAAACATTATAACCCTTTAACATTGAAAAAGTCATTACCATGTTTAATGTCAAAACAAGTTAAACAAGGGGTTAATCCGACATATAAGGTAATAAATAAAGTATTAACTTATACAAAATTGATATGATTATTAAAAAAATACCATATCAAATTTATCATATAACACATGTCATTTTAGAACCCATTGACATGAGTTATCCATATATTATATGATAATATTTCACATATATATGAAAATGATATTAATGATATTTTAAAATATACAATATATTATTAAATGATTTAAAGTTAATAAATTCATAAATTCATAAGATATATTATTAAATAGTTTTAAATATTTACTATGGTCCATTTATTGAACATCATTCCTTTTATAGTATCTTTCCTAACACCTAATGTATAAAAACCTTGATATCACAGTTCTTGTCAAATGTGATTACATGAATGAAAACAAATAGAAAACAGTGAAAATATATAAAAATGAAAAAAATATTATTAGATGAGGGGATTTATACTCATACTCATCCAATATTCTAATTATATAATGTTTTAACCAATTGATAATTAAAATTAATTTATATTAATTTAATACAATAATAAATTCAAGGATTTTCCCTCTTCTTAGTTATAAAAGGGATCCTAAAATTCTCTCATCATAACACTTTTTTATCACCATGTATTGTGTAATAAAATACAAAATACCTTAATAAATCCCTAACCACAATCTAGATTTCATATTTTGAGAAAAAAACCGACCTTAGAGGGATTATTGATGGAATGAAGGTTGAATAAAGAAGTGGTGTTGCTCTTAACTGAATGTTTTGGTTTTATATGTTTTTATAATTACTATAAATATTTAAAAAAAAACTAAAATAATTAATTAAATGTCATATGTATACTGAAATTATGTTATGATTATAGTAAAACCATGTCACCTCATATCCAACTAATAGAAAGTGAAAACATCGCTTGTACATTTATACAACATACCATATCCATATACCGGTGTAATTAGTTTTTCATCACCATTATAATTGGAATGAATTTTTTTTAATTTTTTTATATATTATAATTTTTACATAATTTTGGTCTTTAAATAATAATATATATCAATTACTTTCTTACCATTCCATCCTATGGAAAAAGATAACGTCGCTCACTTGTTTGTGTGGACTACAACCTCTAAAAAGAACTGTGATTTGTTTTTCATTTCCCCTTTACAAGAATAGTAATAATGATATAAATAATGAAATTAATATTATATTTATTATATAATAATTATTATTTAATTTTAAATTAATTTTTATATTTTATTCCATCCATTTATTGAAAAGTGAACCCAGGGTTCATGTGTACTTACGATTAACCATGTATATGAACAATGTTATTAATTTTTACATCTAAACAATAATGGATTATTATAATATTTATATAATGAATATAAATTATTTTTATATCATTATTTTTATTATGTAATAGATGAAATAATGATAAAAATTAATTTATTGAGACAATCAAACCAAATACTACATGAGAAATGAGACTATTAAAACTAGAAAAAATGATTTTAATAAAGAATTATTAATAAATGGGTGTTGAAATGATATATTTGGACTTTATAGGATATTATAAATATTTATATGGTTATGATATTGATTTTTTATAAATTTAAAATCTTTTATATAAAATATTAACGTCCCATATAAAGCATGTTAGGCTTAAGGTAAGGGTGTGTTTCACAATCTCATCATTATTCAGGATTTCTTATCTTTATGTATCCATTAAGGGAATTATATGATTTTTATAAATTAATAAAACCTATTTTATTATAATATAGTTATTCATTAAATTTTCATGTAGTAATTAAATTTTCCTCTAATTGGTATTTAATATGGTTGAGTTTTTTTTAGAAAATCAGCATTTCATCATTAATTTGATTTTTCCCATAATTGTATTTTTCATAATTAAAATGTTTTCAAGAATGTTTTTTATATTTTTATAATAATTTTTAAATCCATTTTTAACATTGTTTTACTTTATATAATATTTTATTAGTGGAATATTCTTATTTTATCTGAATTATGTGCATTTGGCACGTTAATGAAAATGTTAAATGAATATGTTTGAACATAATTAGAATAAAAATAATTACCAACCCTCATTTTAGCTCAATTACTTGACGATTCATTTTCATGTTTTCAATTTTCATCACAATTAATATTGATTACCTAATATTGTGGAAATTTTTAGATTTTATGTACTTGTTTTCAAAATGAAAATGGAATTTCAGTCAAGAATTATTATCATGATCCATTAAAAGTATTTTTATGTATGTCAATATCTTTTGATGATTATTATTCTTTATTGAAAAAATAATATAAATATTTTATCGAAAATATTTCTCTACAAATTTTTTCATGAGTTTTACTAGGGAAAATATTTCAAATTTTTATGGTAGTTAATCCAATATAGATTAATATTGATTATTAGAGAATGTTGAATATACTGTATTGTTTATTCGTATTATGAATGAATTGTCATTATTAGGTAATTGGTGGAGACTAGAATTAGATATCACAGTGATAAATTTGTAGGACACATGATAAAAAGTTGTGTATTTGGAAGAGGCCATACCCATTTATGTATAATATCATGGAATGAGGTATCGAAGGTATGTTTAAGAGGCCTAAAATTATGACTTTCAACTTTATGAAATCAATTATTGATGTATGTATTACTATCTGTATATTTATGATATTCAAATGAAATGTTTCAACCTCATGTGACTATTTACATATATTTGTTTAGCTTCATTTATTTTGGTAATATTATTCATCCCTTTTTTATTCCATGGTACTTTCTGTTGTATGAATTCCCTAATGAATAATATAATCCCTTATATTTAATATATTCATTTTACCCATGATTCAATGATGATTATTATTATTTATATGAAAGTAAAATATTGAGGGAATAATGATGTTATAAAAAAATAATATGTTGAAATTTATATAATTTGATTTTTAGGAATGTATCTTTTCCGTGAAGAATAATGTTATTATCATTCCTTTTGGATTAAATAACTTGTATATAGTGCTATGGTAAAAAAATGACCACATAATCATAGTTACTTCAGCTGGTATCCTTATAGTTTGTTTCATAGTATCTGTTGTAGAATCATTGGGAAATAGATTTAGTAAAATATCAATTAGAAAACATATTCATATGATAGAATTTGTGGATATGTCAAATTGTTGAAAAATATCATAACCGTTTTTAAAGTAAGGATTTTGTGGGTTTCTTAGCAATGCCTCTATATTTTGATATAATAAATAGATGATGTTTTGGAGAATATGCATCTAGGGGTAACAACCCAAAAAATATTTATTCGAATATACCCTGAATATCCTGTGACTGCATGGTGAGTGAACCCTTTCTGCACACCTAGTTTGACAATCCCGAAGGATATGATTATGTTAATTCAAATTTTATTTAAGAGAAATTTTTATGAATGAGAGAATAGAGGCTATGAAAATTTATTATATTCCATAGAGATATCAGATAAACATAAATTATCTTGGGATGATAAGTCTATGATTGATCAAAGATTTAATAATATAAATAATCCATTGGTAATTTTATGTGATGGGAGTTTAACATTATTATAGATATTTTGGGAGGTATTTTTGGGTATAATATACTTTTCATTAATATATGTTGTAATGAGAAGTTTATGTGTGGAAAAGTTATTTTATATTTTTTGGAAATAAATTTATTATAATTGAAAATTATTTCGGTTAATATGATCACTAATTTTGATAAAAATATGGTCAATTTTGAAAATAGAGCTAGTATATATTTTTTAATATATTATTATCATATAATTGACCATCATATTGAAAACTAATTTGGTGGTTAAGTGATTGTTTTTATATTTGAAGATGTGTTTTATATTGGTAATAGTATTTGATTAGGGTAAAGATAATTTTTGGAATGAATATTATGTTAATTTCAGGAAGTATATAAGAATTTATTGAAATGGTTAATATATTTTTTGTAATAAATTATCTGTCTATTTTCATTTTTTGTATACGATATTATGAGAAATTTATATTCCTTAGAGATAATAGTTTTTTTTACCATAAAAATATGTTTGGTCAAATATTTTAGATTGTGGGTTTTATATATGGACAAACATATTTTTTTAGAAGATTCTTATGGTTACCTATTTATTGAATGTATTATAATGAACTTTGGGTGTTATTAAAGAGGTTTTATATAATAATTTACAATATTGGATAACATATTGCAATTATTTATTATTAAATATTAATACAAATAAATAATTATTTTTTAATTATGTATGGAACATACGTAACTCTAAATGTTAATTTATGTTATTTAGGAATGAAAAATTCATCTCTAATATTCCTTTCATGGAATAAGATATGAAGTGGAAATCCATTAAAGAACAATCAAATGATAAAATTGTGATTATAAAAGTTGATGAAATAAATTAATTACAACCCCAAATTTTCTCATGAATTATTTTAAAATAAACCCTCATCATTATAAAAATGATCTAAAATAAAAACGTAATACTTTGACCTTGAATTTAGATAAAAGTGGACTTTTCACCACTCAAATATTTAGGGTTTTGTGGTTAGTAAGTATCACAAAACCATGTTCCTTATCACTAATTTATAATCATTGGGTTCTTGTTTTATCCTCCATGCATATAGTTTATCTTCCAACTAATTTTCTACTCATATTGGTACCTAATTATTTGTTATATCAAGAAACCATTTTCTTTCCCACTGCCCCATTTTAAATGATGTGTTATTATCCCTAGGTATGATTTGCTATTATAAATATTTATTTTCATATATTTATCATTTGACTAACGAGATGAGAAATTTTAGTAGAAATTTATTTAATGGTGATAAAATGTACCACCCAGAAAATTTAGTTTGATGGAACAAAATTATCGACATCGTGCATAGAAAGTAATACAAAGATTTAAGCGAATTATGATATACTATAAGAAATAATTAATATGTTACCATTATAACATTTAAATGAAATTTGATTTCATGAATATTAGCAAAAAAATTATAAAACATATGAATAATGGTCATACTTAATTAAAATATCTTTATTAATTATTAGGAAATAGGTACATCATATTTAGTAATGTCATTTTTATGCTGTAAAAATATGTTAATTTCAAAAATGGGATATACAACATTTTGTGTGTGAAAATTATGATAAATATATTCATCCATTATAAAATTTAATTTAAAAAAATAATATCAACTTTATATTAAATATATCAAATTAAATTTAGTCTAAAATATTGGTATTTTTCTAAAATGATTGAATATTGGGAGAATAGTGACACATTGGGATTTTTCAAATACAATATTTTATTTTCTTAAAAAAATGTAATTTAATATTATTTTTAGATTTATTATTTGGTATTAATGTTACACATGATCCATTTTATTCTTAATAATCAAATTAATTCCATTTGAATTAGTAATATTCATGATTTTGACAGAAGTTAATTTTTATGCTTAAAAACACATCTTTCTATAAAGTTGTATTTTTGTTTTACGAATTTATGTTAAAATTAAATTATAGACATAGATAGATTTAAAAAAGAAAAATATATAAAATATTTATAATCTGGATGGTTATGTTTCATAAGAATGTCCCTTTAATTTTCACTCATTATGAATAGTAATCAAAGTAATTTTATATGACAAAATTAACGGTAAATCAGGTAAATATGGATTAAAATAAAATTATATGATCGCATAAAAAACCACAAAATTTCCTTTATTTAATTTAAGGATTATATTTTTTCTATAATAATAAACTCATTAAAAATGGTTAAATCCATTTCCACTTTCCTTTTAATATAACATTTATATTATTTTATGTAAACATATTGTCAAAAATGTCACTATAATTTATTATCTATAATATTTTTTGATAGGGTTGAAAATAATATCTATGTATTTCTGAGTGGTTATTTGAAAAAATGATATGTTTTTATAATTATAATTAATTTTTTAGCATTAAAATACATACCTTATATGCTTATATAGCTGTGAAATAATACATTTCCAAGAAGTAAAAACACAAGAAATTTATTTTAGAAATAATATATGTAAATTTTTAAGGTAATTTATAGTAAACCATGATTATTATAGATAAATATGTGATATTATTATATTTCAATGGGTTATATTCGAAATCTATCACTATATTATTTCCTATCATGTTAAATAAATAATAAGTGTCAAAAATGAAATTAATGATATTTTATGTTAAATAACTTTTAATTAAATTATTATGAAATCACAAAAATTTACATAGGGAAATTATGATGGGAAATTGTCTAAAATTTCATCCCATGTAAATTAATTAATTAATTGTCACCTTATATTTAAAATTATATCTTATTAATATTGGAAAATTTATTACAATGGTTAAGGTTAAAATTGGTTAAATAAGGTGTCAAATAAAAATATATGTTTTAAAATTATATTTTAACCCATATAAATTATATTTTATAATTAAATTAAGATCATAAACATATTATCATATAATACATTTCATTGTGGAGCCATTTTACATTATATATACTCATGTATTAATATAATATTTCTTATATTTTAAAAAATGGAATTAATGATATTTTATAATAAAAAATATTGGTTAAATGACTTAAAAATTATAAAATACCACATTCATCCGAATAAATAGGATATGGTAGAAAATATCAAATAGTACACATTTATGGATCTTTTATCCTTTTATAGTAATTTTATTTAACATTATAGCATATAAAACATTTATATCACTATAATTGTTAAAAGGATTAATAATGGGTTAAAATGAATAAGCAATGGTGAAAACATAGTATCAACATGTAAAACTATTACTGGATGAGATTATATTGACTCATTATAATAATATATTATAATTATATTAGTTTTTATCCATCTTAGCTATAAAATTTAATTATATTAATGTAATACTTTATTAAATTCAATGAATTCCCCTCCCTTAACATATAAAATGTAAGATACTCTCCTCTATTTCTAAAAATATTTGAGATATCAATATTTACCTATCAGAATAAATATTTATTTTTGTCTTATTTTGGGATTAATGTGATTGGTAGGTGGGTTAATGTTTAATAAAAAATAATTTGATAGATGAAGAGGTATAACTTTTATTCAATTTTTCTAGTTCTATTTCATATTTTAGTGAGTATATATATACTTTAACCATTATAAAATAATAAATATTCTGTAAAAAATATATTTACATCATAGTTTTGTTTTTTTTAAAAATTACTCCACTTTTCCATCAAACATAATGTTTAAACATCACTAATGCTTAATTGCAATGACAATGTAAATCATCCATACGTGTCTGCTACCCCCTCCAGGAAGTGATGTAATTCATTTTTTTTTTGATTTTCATGTATGGTAACAAGGATATATTTAATATATATATATATGAAATATATTATATAATAAAATTTCAATAAAGTGGAATTATTATTTAACTTTATTTATTTTCGTTGGACAAAATGTGAAAACAAAATTCAAGCACACATATGATCTGTCATCTCAATGAACGGTGTAATTCATTTTTTACTAATAAAATTCATATATGATAATAAATATATATATATATATATTGACTATATATGATATTAATATCCTGAACATGAATTTTTTAATTGTGAAATTATGAGAAATGTTTACAGACTAAAAAACTAAATCAAGAATTACATAAAAAATAAGACAATTATCACTCAAACCGAATTATTTTAATAATGAATTTATAAAAAAATGATGATATTTTAAAATTTTGTCATTTAATATGTTATAAGTATATATATGGTTCTTGTATAAAGGTATAATTAATAATATTTTTTATACATGAGGGAAAAAAACTTTGAAAAATCCCAACATGAGGTAAGCGGTTATTTCACAATATAATAATTATTCAAAATTGATTATATTTAAGTATCAATTAGTGGATTTATAATATAATTATATATTAAAACAAATAAAATTTCGTATCCTTATTTTATTCATGTAGTTTTCATGCATTTTTATTATTTTCCTCTATTTCGTACATAAATTTTGTGGGAAAACTTTTTTACGGAAAACATAATATATGTCCTCTTTCATTAGAAAATTTTTTTTCCTTGAGATTTATTTATATTAAATATTTTCAATATTGTTTTTATTTTCATTCTATGATTATTATATAAAATTATCTAATCATAAAATAATTTATATAAATTTTTTCAAGATTAACATTCCAACCATTTTCTAAACAAGGATTTAGTGACTATTTATAAAAAAATTGAATGGAATATTTGTTTTAACATACTCAACGTGTGAAAAATTTACCACATCTCTGAAAACTAAATGATTTAAATATTCCTTGAAATTATTTCATGTTCCATTCATTTAAAATGATTTTCCTTATATATTTTATTGTTCAATATTATAAATATTATTTTTCAAAATAGAAAATGAATTTTCCACATGAAATATTACTATTCTATGTTAAAGGTATTTTCATCTATCTCAAAATCTATTAATGAATCCTATGATTTGGTGTGGATATAACATAATGATAGCATCCATTATATTTCATTGGATTTTATATTATTATTTGGATTGGAGAATGTATTGAAATTTTGTATGCTAGTTTTTATAATATATAAAAATATTCATTGTTATGGAATGTTGATTAAGTTTTATTTTTTAATCATATGATGATTGAATTAGACATACAATGTGAGGGGTATCCCCAAATTATATACCCCCTATATGAATTTTTATGTCTAATGAAGGAATTTTTTTTTATTACGATGATTCATACCCATTTATGTATGTTGACTAGGTATGATGCCTCAATGATATGTTTAAGATGTACCTCATAATGCATTCCATCATTATGAAATCACTTATTGGTTCCAATGTGATAATCTAAATATTTTTAATATTTTTAGATAATATTTATGGTCATGTTATAATTTATATATATTTATATAATCATCATTAATTCCTACCATATTATCTATGAGTTATTTATTCTATGATAGATTTTGTTGTACCCATTCCATTATAGAGCATATGATATTTCTACTTGATTTTTTTCAGTTTCCCAATTATTATAATAATTGTGTAATAAATCATATAAATGGATAGACATGTAGTAATAAATATGCAATCAATGATAAAATTATATTGTAATTTTATTAATTTCATATTCAAGTTTGTTTCTAGTATACTAAGCCTATTAGAATATTTAGTCCATTGTGATGTGATTGCTAGTATACAATACCATTATTATATAGTATCCACTAACTCCAAGTTACAGAAGTTGGGGTCTTTATCATATCTCTCTAATACATATTCTAGAGGTATATCACTCATCAAAGTATAACCCATTGAAGGAGTAACATAAATATCATTGGAGTTATACAGATTAGTAAGTTAAGAACTAAATGTCATTATTTCTCAATTTGATTACTTATTTTCCTCTTCTTCTATAACATAAATATAATATCAATATTAAATTTAATAAAATACATGATATTACTAAACTATTATAATCATATAAGAAAAATATAATGAAATATTTGTTTTTTTCTTAATCAACCATATTTTTATCTGTAATTAATCTTATTTTCCTTGTAATACATTAATATATGTTAAAAAATATTTTAAGATCCATGTTCTAAGTTATTGAATGATACCAAGTCCTGTGTATTTACAATATTGGTATAATAAAAATATTTAATATGTTATATCCTACACGGACAATTTTTTGTAAATAATTGATGAAATATTGATTAATGTCTCATATTGGAAATATGATACTTCCATTGAATAAAAAACATATATTTCTCCCTAGATGATAAAATATATTTATTAGCATTATGAATCTTGATAAAGGAAATCATACGAGGAAATAATAAAATAAATTTATTTATTTATTTATTTATTATTATAATACTGTGATATAATCAACTCATTATAAAAACTCAATTATGTACAATTCCTTGTGTGAGTTGCATGAAATTATGGAATAAGAATAGATCCATTGGAGAAGATTTCTTGGATGAACGCCAATAGATCACACTTTGGAAATTAGTGAATCAAATTTGCTTTTGGATCTCGCCAATGACAACAGCGTACTTTTGTCATAGATCAAAAATCAATATAAAACCGCTGATGGTGGTTGTTTTTTATTGTTGTTTTTACCCCAATTGATTATACGATGATGAAATAAAATAAAATCCAATAATATAATGATTCTAGGGTTGATCATGTTTCTAAGATCTTGTTCTATATTCCTATGGTTTGGAAATTGATGTTATTTGAATATTTGACATCCATTCATCATTAGAATGGAAATGGATTGATGAAAACCTAAAAAATGCCCCATTTTTTATCCTCTTATTTTTGTTCTTTCACATAATTCCCCCATTCACTGTACAATAATCACTAGAACTATATTTTTATGGTGATTAGACAAATACCTGTTAATCAATCATTAAAAAACCAATCTTCAATGAAATAGATTGTTAATGTGGGTTATTGTTTGAGATCGATGACACAATCATGGAATGAGAGTGATTATGGATTCTTTAGAACGGATTAGAAAATTTTAATTCACATCATGGTGTGATTTTGGGACATAGTACAATGTGAGGCGACCCATGAGGAATTTGGATGGATGGACTTCAACAAACGATGATGAAGAAGAACCATCAAACTAGATTCTAGATTAGTGATGGGTCTTAAAGTGGATAAAATGTTTATATGGGTGAATAAATAACAACATGATGAACCAAATAATTTTAGAAAAATATTAACTACAAAACATGTAGTCTGAATACCCCATGACTTATAGTACTGTGGTTTTATCATACGGGGTTTTGGAAAATGTAAAATAGAAAACACCATAAGGGACATTACACATTTTGTGTAACCTATTCAAGGAGACATAGATTATATCCTATTAGTTAAAAAAGGAACATAAATTGCTAGGTACATGGGCACAACCATAGTACATGGTCCTGGTATAGATAACATGGGAATAAACAAGGAAATCAAGATATGAGAAGTACTTATTGAACATGTCGTGCACATTTCTAGGGATGTTTTGAGGACCTTGTTCTGTTTAATATGGAAAATATTCAATAAGGTATGTTCCATAAATTCATCCCCATGAGGATAGATAGAGGATTCATGTCTTAAATATTGTATGTAATCCTGTCTTTGGGTGTAGTCTCAAAAAGCATTTTATGAATAACTCAGTGTTTCCTAGAGTGTAATATTTTACTATCATCACTAATTGGATTTCAAGGAATCATTGTGAAAACTATAAACAATCATTGATTCCTTACATAAAAGGTTATTCTAGATATTTTCAGTTATATCCAATGCTCTTGTGAGGGATCCCATATCTATGTATCAATCTCTATTGAATTTTAGTGCATACTTCTATATTGAAAGGCCTGATGGGCATGACCTCTTAGTTGAGTGACATTAGTGTTTCCAAATTCAAGGGGTGTGTTACCATAGATGTGTGTTTCATTGAATGATTTATCAGAGTACTATTTGTTAGTGTGGTTTAGAACAACCCATTTAACATTGATTCCATTTCATGTATATCTAGGTCATTATTGACATGTCTCATGTTGTTATTAAAATACCATTTTGATAATGATATCCCTAATATATTGACACTTTATGTTTGGTTATTAACTTGTTATCATAAAATTTATCATTATACCAAAAATTGTATACACATTCCCTATATGTTTCTTGTATTATATAGGTGATAGTACATTCGATGTGATTATAGGTGTCCTTGGAGAATAAAGAGCATCATTATTCTAGATAGACAACAGTTCATACTAGTTGTTCCATTTGACCACAATCCACATCCTTCGATTAGGCTGAACTGATTTTAATTCATTGATGGGATTTTATTTATTCAATTATGATTTCCAACACTTTTTTGATTTTAAAATTGTGATATTTTTGTATTATTGTAGTTAATATCATTTTAATATTCCTTTTAACATTGTACGTGCATTTACATATGTGTGAGTTCATAAAAGTACATTATGATAAGGACTCCCATATATTTAATATGACAACTGGTTTCTTATAACCATCCTCCTGCCTATTAGAGGAAAAAATTGGGGGGTACCACTTATATTACTATCTGTCAGGAAGGACTAAAGCTTTGGGGCTTGGAAAAGTGGTATCAGAGTTGTGTTTATCCTAGGACCAAATTTTGAGATCTCTAGAAGTGAGGTTCTATTTGGGAATTAGGGTGATAGTGATTACATGTTTTAATTTCATATTTGAGGCCAGGGAACCTAGTTATTGTAGTGACCTCCATATTCATTCACTAATAGTCTGATATAATACTTGTAGAATCAATACATTTTGGAACTATTAATAGGGAAAACATTGGTAAATTAATTATATAGGAACAATTTGTGGTTTAAATTTAATTCTTTAGACATCCATCCAGATATACTCTTAATAGTGGTATGTCTTGTAAATATCATGATTCCTCCATGATGATTAAATTATTAGACTCCACAATAAGATAATAAGGATGATATTACTAATGAACACTCTTCAATACAGGGACAAATTCTAGAGGTGTTACCTCAGAGTGGTTTTCAATTCCTTCCACCACCCATCATGTAGAAGGTTTTATTGGAATTATCAAAAGACATGGGATGCATGAAAAGTGCATGTCATAAAATTTAGTGGCAATGAAATCCTGGGTTTTTTTTTGATCTAGAAACCCTGGAGGGTGAAGACTTTCTAGAATTAGTTAAAAATGTTTTCTTCCTCATTTTGAAACCAGTAGATCATATGGTTTTCTTAGAGGTGATTCTTCTTCATGGATCCATATAGAGATGGTGGAGTCTGGTTACTATATGGTATGATGATATGGCTCTTTCATGGATAGATTTTGATGTTTTATTTATAGAGGAGTTCTCTTCCTCTATGTTGTGAGTAGTGCAAATCTAGGAGATTCTTTAGCTTCTGTAGGGAATAATGAATATAAAAATATATTCATTGTGAATCCCCATACTCTCATGAAACTACAAGGATATAGTTCAAGATATATTATTCAAAACATAGACTTTTAATAAAGGTCACTAAATAGTTATAAAGGAATATGTGATACCTATATTCCTTCTAATATTTGATAGAGTTCTAGAGTGTGATTTGGAAGTAGATATATTTCTTCATGACATGACTCTAAAATTTTCATTCAAGTAGTGGGAACAAAGGATAATAGAATTTGGAGGTTGATAACCAACGGTAGAAACATATATCATAGTCTACTTGACTCATCTGAAGGTGAACCTTGTATCGAGGGTCTATAGAACATTTCTCTTAGGTCTATCCAATTTTTTCAAGAGTGTGGTGGTTTTTCTATTGGGAGGGTTGGTGAAATCTCCCATAATATTTTTAACCTTACGTGCAACTAAAATAGATATATTTGATGTACATCACAAGTAGATATAATGAAAAAATAGATAAGTTATTAGGGAATCATACATGGAAGATGATAAGTGAGAGTTGTAGGAAGTTATAGTTGGATTGAGATATTTCCACCAAAACCCCCAAGTGGTTCCGATTGGGATTATGGAGTTGGTGGTCAGGGATGAGGACAAATTTTAGGTAGTGTAGGTCCATGAACAAAAGGATATAGGGTTGATTATTGGTACGATCTATGTATTTTAACTTTATCTTCAATATTGTTAGAAGTATTCACAATCCAAACATTATTAAATTTATCTCTAGTTTCATACCTAGAGATTCCAATGGATGTTTAGCCTCAACCCCTACCTTTGAAGACTTTGAATGGAAGAGATTGAATGATCCCAAAATTTTACTGATAGTACGTCATGAATCATGGATGAGAGGCATTATAATGTGATTTTATTATAGAATAAACAAATCCATATAATTTCATTTTAGGAATGGGATGGATAATCAAAGTTCACTCATAGGCTGACTATTTACAGAGGACGATGCATTATATTCGAATTAATTGGAAGAGGATTTCCTTCAATAATATGAAAGAAATATTTTCACAAAATAATGGAATCATACATAGAGGTATATATATTATTAATAAATTGATGGTAATTAAATCCATTTGGGTAATATATTCCTTGAGCGCTATGATTACTAAATTGGTGGTAGTGTATTATGAGATATCTATTGAGGATGTTTTGGGATATCATCCACAACGAGGGATAGAAATTTATATATACATGAACCTAGGGACATCCCATTCATCATCAATATCATATAATATGGATACAACAAAATTTCCTTAGATTAAGGTGTTGTTGGAAATGATTCTGCTAAAGCGATTTATGAGACCGAGTTTGTCCCAATGGGAAGCCCATGTTTTGTTCACCGTAAAGGAATATTGGAGTTGTGGTAGTGTGTGAATTATCACATCCAGAACCAGGTGATCAAGTATATTATGTATCCATTATTGTGGATTTATAACCTCTTCAACCTACTGGTGGGGGGGAGATAGTTTTCAATGATTGACCACATAACATGGTATCTCCAACTCTGAGATTGGGATACATACATACATTGTATGACATTCCATTTTTTATTCTATCACTATGAGTACATGGTGATGCATTTTCGATAATGAGTTCCCTTAAATTTTCATGTTGATCATTTAAAATATATTTCATCCTTTCATAGACCAATTTTCATTGGTCTTCATCAATGACATCCTAGGGTACTAAGTGATAGAGTAGGAGTATGAAAGACACTTGGGGATTATTAATTACAAACTCCAAGAGAACCCTATTTATGAGAATATCATTAAGTATCAGTAACATATTTTAGATTTATTAAATATTGAACATCTCATCACAGAGGAAGGAGTAGCCATTTACCAGATGATGGTTGATGTAGTGAAAGCTTGTGAGCCATTGAAGAGCATTATTGTAATGCCCCGACCCCAGTTACCCAGAGTCGGTGCATTAATTACATAACATTGGCATGATCACAAGAAAGATCAAATCTCGAAAGACCGATTGGTTTAGTAGCCTTGGAAACACTAGATATAATCATAAAGTTTTACATTACATTTCAAAGTGAAAAACTACTACAACAACAAAGTCTTCATATCCACACTATTAACCCCTCATAATATCCCTGCAAGTCATTCATAATTTACTTCTTCACTACCTGGGAAAAATAAAACATAGAAAAGGGGTGAGCTCAAATGCCCAGTAAGGATAACAATATAGCGGAAACTTTCATAAATAAGAATAAACATTTAAGGCAATGAATAACTAAAACATAAGCCTTTTAAACATGAACTTTCAACATGGTATGGCATAAATAAAATGAAATAATGCCATTTACTTATTCACATGGATATTCTACTAATCGAATAATCACATGCAAAAATCAATAACCACTTTCATAATTATGGAATGCATAATGTCAAACGTTAATTTCATTGTCTAGGCCTCATCCCA
This sequence comes from Viscum album, assembly GCA_963277665.1. Lineage (NCBI taxonomy): Eukaryota > Viridiplantae > Streptophyta > Magnoliopsida > Santalales > Viscaceae > Viscum > Viscum album. The sequence continues at coordinate 610,447,530 of OY728127.1, forward strand.
AGACCTAGGGGTTACTTCTAACCGGAACCCAACCCGGAGTGCCTCTAATAACCGGACACCAACCCGGAGTGCCTCTGATAACCGGACACCAACCCGGAGTACCTCTAATAACCGGAGACCAAACCGGAGGGCTTACTTTTACCAGTCCCTAACCTGGAGGGCTTACTTTAACCAGTCCCCAACCTGGAGGGCTTACATTAACCAGTCCCCAACCTGGAGGGCTTACTTTTACCGGTCCCCAACCCGGAACATACTTGTTCAGCACATTCATCTGAAGAAAAGTTTGAAATATAACATAAACATTCGGATTAAAAATAACTTCTGAAATGTCGACACTTTAAACATAAACCATGAGTGATATAAAAATAGCACATCCACAATCAAACATAACTCATTCGATACAATATGGAAGATTGTATTGTATCACATTGACCTCAATCAAGAATAATGAAGGATGTTGACATAGATGAAATCAAAAATTTTAAAGTAATATCTCCTTTTACTTTTGAAATCATTTAAGAGCCATATAAAATAAAACATTTTCTTGAAAATATTCTTATAAGCTTGTAAGGAAAGCTTTGAATATTTTATAACGGCGAAAAATAACCGCACCCGCCGTATAAGTTAAAAAAAACATTCTTACCTTAATTTTGTCGAAAGGGTTAAAAAGGACCTTGTTTTGAAAACGACGGAAAGATTCCTTTATAAACCTCTTATAAAAAGTCAAATAAGGGTATAAATGACTTTAACCCATATTCTTGTAAATAATAAAATTTTTTTGAAATACATTTTTAAGAAAACATGGATGTGGATGATAAAGAGATCCCAGTAGATTATTACATATAAACAACCTCGGATAATGAAGAGATTGTGAAATAACCCTTACCAATTTGGTAACTTATGAAACATACAACCCATGAAAGAGGTATCATACAATGAATATGTAGATACACATAAATTAGAGTGTATTACACAAAGAATATAATTATGGGTAGTACATACACCACACAAAAGGTGATGGTGGCAATATGACATGAATCTCACGGGAATAAGGAGTGAGATGAAAACCCCTTACCTTGTACTTTTCCTTGGTTGGGGTAGGTTAACCTCCTTTAATTTAGGTAACTCACTTTGGTTGGAACCAAAGGACTTCTTGAAATGCTTTCTGCCTAAGGGGAAGCTTCAAGGAGGAGGATAGGGATGTGGGGAGCTTAGTTGGGCAGAGTTTGGACGAGCCAAGTGGCTTGAGAGGTGTGAGGAAAAGAGAAGGAGGAGTGCCCTTTTATAAGAGGGGTGAGGGGCACCTTTGGAAAAGCTAGAAATATTAATTTATAATAAATTCATATTCGGTTTCCAAAGGCTCCAAAGTTGAATATTCAAAGGATGAGGTGGGGATAGGTCGAAAACAACTCATCCAATAGAATTTAGACAGGTTTGGGTACTTATATTAACCTTATCTTTAAGTATTAACTCTAAGTTAATTAGTTTCACTTTTACAATGTCTCTTTGTATTTTTATATAATATGGTTAATAAACTAACTATATACATCCAAGCGACCCCCAAGTGGTCAATTAATGATTAACCTATCATGATATAAGTCTTTTGGACGAACCTTAGATTTTTAGGAATTTAATATCAATTAATAATATAATATTTGTTTTAAGAACTCTTTTATGTCAATTTTGACACTATTCAATAGTTGATTTTTGTGAAACTCATAACAGGTTGATTACTTCGAACAAAGTCAATCAAATAAATCCTAATATATCATATTATACTATAAAATTATTTTAATTCATTAAAAGTTTCATATTATATTTATTTGGGTATTTATAATATCAATTATTTTAATTTTTCACTATTATAGTAATTACTGCATCATCATTGTGTCATAAATAAAATAAATTATTTAATGTATAAAAATTATAAATAAAATATAATTATGTAGTAAATCTTTTTATCTTTCTAATGAATTTTTATAATCGAAAATCCAACATGTATAACCCTATGTAAAAATTGTTCTTCTAAAAGATGTAAGCTTATGCCATTTTTATTTTTATTTTAGCTTTATTAATATAATGTGTCATTATCACTTACAAGTGGATCCATGGGGTCCCAAAATCGACCCAAAGATGCCCATGGTCGACCATGTATCAACCAATAGGGTTAAGACACGTTTTAGGGTAATTTTGTATTATTATAATATTATTTTTTAACCCTTATTTACCGGATTTACCCTTAACCATGGTAAATAAAATATTTACCGCAGTAATTATTCAAAATGTCTAAAAATAAAAGTTACCTATTTACACAATTTGAAAATCCTGATTCCAAATATGGAATCAATTTTCCCAAATTCAAAACACAGAAGTGGCAGAAATTAATTTAAAATTAATTCCCGCTGTCAAAACAAAAAGCGTGTTTTTAAGAGATAATAACTATCAAAAGATTGACACTTGTTTATGTTCGGTTTAATTGTAAAATTATGTCCAATGACCAACATTATATTAAATGGTAAAAATATATTCTAAATATACTTTAAAACCACTCAAATTCATAATTTATCACTATTAATTATTTTGATTAAAAAAGTTGTTTTTAATTAAAATTTAGAAATTTTCACTATTCATCAAAATATGAAAGTTATCCGAAATGTACCAAAATTTCACCCTAGGCTAATTTCGATATTCCGAATCCAAAAATGAAGTCCATTTTGAAATATAAAATATATATGATTTCAAAAATTAGGTATTACTATTCACAACGGCTAGTTTAATTAGTTGTGGTGTGTGTTAGAACTCGAGGTTGCGTACAACACACGCTATCACATTATTCAAAGAGAAGCGTACCGTAGAAGCTTGAGATGTTTTATTTTAAATTTTTTTTTGATGTCCCCATTTAGTCAAAAGTTTAAAATATTTTATTTAAAAAGGGTTCACTATTAAAAGTTGGTAAAACTACAATTATGTCTAAGAAACTCATAATATGGATTCTAAAATTATAAGGATTATATAAAGTTTAAAATGTAGTTAATGCTATTCATGACCTCTTTTAATGGCTTTTTTTTGGTAAGTCATGGTTAAATTGAACTCGGTGTTGCGTGTAGTGCAAGTTATTGAATTATTTTGAAGAAATAACACACTATGAAATCTTGGGGTGTTACATTCTCCCCTCCTTCAATAAATTGCGTCCTCGCAATTTGAAATTGTTCTTAGAAAATAAAAGGTTGAAAATAGATAATATATTTGTGGGAAAACCCACATCGGAAATTGGGTTACTAAAATTTAGTCTTAATATGAGGAAAAGAGAAATGAAAGGGTCACCACCAAATTATGATCTTGATTAGGAGAACATTGGTGGCAATTAGAGACATATAATCGGAGGAAAAACGTAAATATTTATAGGTAGTGATTGAGGTCATCAATCACAAACAAGTGTATAATTGAGGTCCTTAAACTCATCAATCTATGATGATTTGAAGTACCATCGGTTCAACAAAATATAGGGTATTGGGATAACACATTTTTGATGTTTCAAAATATCTTAGTTGAAATCCCACATCGAAAAATGAATTAACGAGGCCTCTATTTAAAATAAAGAGTCGAAAGTATGAAGATTACCGAAAATAACACATACTAGGGTTCCATGTAGGAAAATATGGATATGGAAGAAAAATCTAACCATCAATTATCTGATGGAGAGTGGTAGAGAACATGGCTATGAAAAGGCCAACAATCCCAAAGCCATAAATTAGTGATGATTTAAGGTACCATCTAGGAAAAAAATTTTGTTCTAAGTTGCTTTTCTTAATATTGAGGAATTTATTTATGAGATTTGCTAAGATCATAAGAAGATATACTTACTTTATAATTAGAGTTTTATCCATTAATAAATTTCTACCACAAACTCATCTTTCACTCTAAAAGATAATAGAATGTAAAAAAAATTTTATTTACACTATTCGTATAGGGTTCCAAAATAAACGAATTTACAATTCATCTACAAGATCTTTTAATAAAAACTACATTATTTAATCCAGGACATCTCGTGGGCCAGTGGTAGGTGATACACCCTTGTCGCCCTTCGGTTGCGGGTTCAAGTCTCGCGGCCTTGCCGGACACGACGGGTTGCCGCCCAACCTCTGGGTTGTCCTTTTATGGCCACCCAAAATTAATCTCAAACTAAAATTTATCCAAAATATTTCTGACCAAACTCACAGTCCAACATTTATAAGGAAGTTAAAAATAATGTAGATCCTTTTTACCACGTAATAGCATATGAATACCTTCATCATGTTTTCTTTTAATACACTGAAACATCCTGAATTACCATATTCCTTATTGATTACATTCATGCTATCCTATTCCATATAGAATGGTGGATATACTTCATTAATCCAAAAATATTTAAAACCCCAACAATGATAGAATATACAAATCATTAATCAGTTCCAAGGTAGTCAAGAATATCCAATATAATTTATCCAAAACAATCACATATTATTCCAAAATCACTATCTCAGTATCAGAACTATATTATGATTTATCATTCTCTCAACCATATATTTTCCAAAAATTTATCCCGCTATTGAGTCACTTTTCTTTGTTCCACACAATCTCAAGTCCTTAATGAAATACTACTGCAGTACAATCCTTATATACTCCATAATTATTATAACAAGTACATTGTTGATACAACACTCAATTGACATAATCAACATAAGAACTCTAATCATTCTTCTTCATCTGTGGTAGTATCATAACTTGATTACTATCCAATAGCATCATTTGTGGCATAGTCTGATGACTGGGACATAGGTTCGCGTAGTGTCCAAACTCCTTGAAAATGAAGCATTGTACATTTGAAACCATTTTCTTACCCTTGCAGTCATGTACTTTTTTCCCTTTTCCTCCACACTTATAACAAACTCCCATTCCTTTCAGGCAATTTCCAGGGTGTTTCTTTCCACAGTTACCACATATGGGAAAATTCTTCTTTTCCCTCTTCCATTTATCCATTTTTCTCTCTTCCATCCTTTTCTTCTCTTGCTTCCCTTCAAAGCCATAGGACTCAGTAAACTCTTTACTTATCTTATCAACACATGATATTATTTCTTCATATGATGATAATACATGGGAGACTATTTCTCTTATAAATTCTAGCTTAAGACCATGAAAGATATGATCCTTCCTTCTCTTTGAATCATGTGTATTTCTGGAGTTCTCATTCCTTCTAATGGGCACCATTTCTAAACAATGGCATAAACTAGATCAGTTTATGAATCAAAATACATAATCCCATACTTATAAAACACCTAACATAAATTGAACTATTTATGGATATAATCCATAATCATACGAATGTTTTCTTTGAGGAAGTATATACTCATAATCCCTTCAAAATGATTTGTAAAGAAAATGAGAGTTATCCTAAGCATATCCCCCGGGAGTGTCGTAACCAAGAGTGCAGCAAGGCCCGTTGTCGTGCACCAGTTCCCGTTCGAGTCTAGCTCAAAGCGGTCTTTTCGGGTTTTACCCCTAGGTACATCTGTGCCAGAGCCGCCTCTACCTGCTCATATCCAGACAGGGATGTATTGCTCGGAAAACTCACAAAATCTCTACAATACCAAAATTCTAGGAAGTTCTTCTATACTAATCCTCAAAGTTCATCTTAGGTCTACGTGCTCTAATCAGAGTTTATCTAAATCTAGTTTCCAAGGTTTGTACTAAACTTCCTCTGATACCAACTGTAACGCCCCGACCCCAGTTACCCAGAGTCGGTGCATTAATTACATAACATTGGCATGATCACAAGAAAGATCAAATCTCGAAAGACCGATTGGTTTAGTAGCCTTGGAAACACTAGATATAATCATAAAGTTTTACATTACATTTCAAAGTGAAAAACTACTACAACAACAAAGTCTTCATATCCACACTATTAACCCCTCATAATATCCCTGCAAGTCATTCATAATTTACTTCTTCACTACCTGGGAAAAATAAAACATAGAAAAGGGGTGAGCTCAAATGCCCAGTAAGGATAACAATATAGCGGAAACTTTCATAAATAAGAATAAACATTTAAGGCAATGAATAACTAAAACATAAGCCTTTTAAACATGAACTTTCAACATGGTATGGCATAAATAAAATGAAATAATGCCATTTACTTATTCACATGGATATTCTACTAATCGAATAATCACATGCAAAAATCAATAACCACTTTCATAATTATGGAATGCATAATGTCAAACGTTAATTTCATTGTCTAGGCCTCATCCCAAGACCTAGGGGTTACTTCTAACCGGAACCCAACCCGGAGTGCCTCTAATAACCGGACACCAACCCGGAGTGCCTCTGATAACCGGACACCAACCCGGAGTACCTCTAATAACCGGAGACCAAACCGGAGGGCTTACTTTTACCAGTCCCTAACCTGGAGGGCTTACTTTAACCAGTCCCCAACCTGGTGGGCTTACTTTAACCAGTCCCCAACCTAGAGGGCTTACTTTTACCGGTCCCCAACCCGGAACATACTTGTTCAGCACATTCATCTGAAGAAAAGTTTGAAATATAACATAAACATTCGGATTAAAAATAACCTCTGAAATGTCGACACTTTAAACATAAACCATGAGTGATATAAAAATAGAACATCCACAATCAAACATAACTCATTCGATACAATATGGAAGATTGTATTGTATCACATTGACCTCAATCAAGAATAATGAAGGATGTTGACATAGATGAAATCAAAATTTTTAAAGGAATATCTCCTTTTACTTTTGAAATCATTTAAGAGCCATATAAAATAAAACATTTTCTTGAAAATATTCTTATAAGCTTGTAAGGAAAGATTTGAATATTTTATAACGGTGAAAAATAACCGCACCCGCCGTATAAGTTAAAAAAACATTCTTACCTTAATTTTGTCGAAAAGGTTAAAAAGGACCTTGTTTTGAAAACGACGGAAAGATTCCTTTATAAACCTCTTATAAAAAGTCAAATAAGGGTATAAATGACTTTAACCCATATTCTTGTAAATAATAAAAATGTTTTGAAATACATTTTTAAGAAAACATGGATGTGGATGATAAAGATATCCCAGTAGATTATTACATATAAACAACCTCGGATAATGAAGAGATTGTGAAATAACCCTTACCAATTTGGTAACTTATGAAACATACAACCCATGAAAGAGGTATCATACAATGAATATGTAGATACACATAAATTAGAGTGTATTACACAAAGAATATAATTATGGGTAGTACATACACCACACAAAAGGTGATGGTGGCAATATGACATGAATCTCACGGGAATAAAGAGTGAGATGAAAACCCCTTACCTTGTACTTTTCCTTGGTTGGGGTAGGTTATCCTCCTTTAATTTAGGTAACTCACTTTGGTTGGAACCAAAGGACTTCTTGAAATGCTTTCTGCCTAAGGGGAAGCTTCAAGGAGGAGGATAGGGATGTGGGGAGCTTAGTTGGGCAGAGTTTGGACGAGCCAAGTGGCTTGAGAGGTGTGAGGAAAAGAGAAGGAGGAGTGCCCTTTTATAAGAGGGGTGAGGGGCACCTTTGGAAAAGCTAGAAATATTAATTTATAATAAATTCATATTCGGTTTCCAAAGGCTCCAAATTTGAATATTCAAAGGATGAGGTGGGGATAGGTCGAAAACAACTCATCCAATAGAATTTAGACAGGTTTGGGTACTTATATTAACCTTATCTTTAAGTATTAACTCTAAGTTAATTAGTTTCACTTTTACAATGTCTCTTTGTATTTTTATATAATATGGTTAATAAACTTACTATATACATCCAAGCGACCCCCAAGTGGTCCATTAATGATTAACCTATCATGATATAAGTCTTTTGGACGAACCTTAGATTTTTAGGAATTTAATATCAATTAATAATATAATATTTGTTTTAAGAACTCTTTTATGTCAATTTTGACACTATTCAATAGTTGATTTTTGTGAAACTCATAACAGGTTGATTACTTCGAACAAAGTCAATCAAATAAATCCTAATATATCATATTATACTATAAAATTATTTTAATTCATTAAAAGTTTCATATTATATTTATTTGGGTATTTATAATATCAATTATTTTAATTTTTCACTATTATAGTAATTACTGCATCATCATTGTATCATAAATAAAATAAATTATTTAATGTCTAAAAATTATAAATAAAATATCATTATGTAGTAAATCTTTTTATCTTTCTAATGAATTTTTATAATCGAAAATCCAACATGTATAACCCTATGTAAAAATTGTTCTTCTAAAAGATGTAAGCTTATGCCATTTTTATTTTTATTTTAGCTTTATTAATATAATGTGTCATTATCACTTACAAGTGGATCCATGGGGTCCCAAAATAGACCCAAAGATGCCCATGGTCGACCATGTATCAACCAATAGGGTTAAGACACGTTTTAGGGTAATTTTGTATTATTATAATATTATTTTTTAACCCTTATTTACCGGATTTACCCTTAACCATGGTAAATAAAATATTTACCGCAGTAATTATTCAAAATGTCTAAAAATAAAAGTTACCTATTTACACAATTTGAACATCCTGATTCCAAATATGGAATCCATTTTCCCAAATTCAAAACACAGAAGTGGCAGAAATTAATTTAAAATTAATTCCCGCTGTCAAAACAAAAAGCGTGTTTTTAAGAGATAATAACTATCAAAAGATTGACACTTGTTTATGTTCGGTTTAATTGTAAAATTATGTCCAATGACCAACATTATATTAAATGGTAAAAATATATTCTAAATATACTTTAAAACCACTCAAATTCATAATTTATCACTATTAATTATTTTGATTAAAAAAGTTGTTTTTAATTAAAATTTAGAAATTTTCACTATTCATCAAAATATGAAAGTTATCCGAAATGTACAAAAATTTCACCCTAGGCTAATTTCGATATTCCGAATCCAAAAATGAAGTCCATTTTGAAATATAAAATATATATGATTTCAAAAATTAGGTATTACTATTCACAACGGCTAGTTTAATTAGTTGTGGTGTGTGTTAGAACTCGAGGTTGCGTACAACACACGCTATCACATTATTCAAAGAGAAGCGTACCGTAGAAGCTTGAGATGTTTTATTTTAAATTTTTTTTTTGATGTCCCCATTTAGTCAAAAGTTTAAAATATTTTATTTAAAAAGGGTTCACTATTAAAAGTTGGTAAAACTACAATTATGTCTAAGAAACTCATAATATGGATTCTAAAATTATAAGGATTATATAAAGTTTAAAATGTAGTTAATGCTATTCATGACCTCTTTTAATGGCTTTTTTTTGGTAAGTCATGGTGCAATTGAACTCGGTGTTGCGTGTAGTGCAAGTTATTGAATTATTTTGAAGAAATAACACACTATGAAATCTTGGGGTGTTACAATTATTGAGGGAAAAAGATTTCTTAGGTTGGAAGGATACTATAATATATTCATGCTTTATTTTTTCTATATAGTGGATTCCATGAATAATTTATCCTAATTAGGGTATATTTTTATATTTATGGAGAGAATCCCTCATGATTTTTTAGAGTTCCAAATGTGGTTGATGAGTTCCCCAATCTTGGGTCTAAAAGCGGAGGGTGTTCAGTACATAGTGCTATGAGATGCCTATAGAACTAGCCTTGATTTCATTATAATACAGTGGAAGGAATTGATAATATATGTGTTCCAATGGTTTATTAAAAATAAATATAACTACACAACCCATGACCATGAGTTTGAAGTTATGGTTTTATCCTTGAAGATGTTGTGATACTATTTGATGGGCTAGAATCTTATCATCTATCATAATAGTATGAGTCTCAAGTATATCTTTTCCTTGAATAATATTTTCAAATTGAGATAGATTTGGTGGAATTATTGATGCTTGTATTTTGAATTTTATATAGTCTATACTCTCAGGAAGGTGAAAATGGTGGAAGAATATCTTTATAGGATATGTTTTCCACAATTGCTGAGAAATGCGTTAGAGAAGTTGTCTATGTTGTAGTGGTCCTTTGTGGATGACAGTGGTGTGACATGCCTCTAGTTGATGGCTGTTACCCCACATAATTTACACCATGTTAATGATTCTTATCTTGGTGATACCAAATATGAGGATATTTATATTTATATATCCATTGTATATGTTCGTGGTGTATTTTCTGAAGGTGGATAGTGTGTAATCCTTTCTAGAGAAAAGATTATGATACTAGGAAAATTATTTAAATATGTTTTCATGGAATTTCATACATCCCCAAGGTGGTACATATAGAAGTGGAGAAGATGTACCTAGACCTTCAAGATGATCCACAATGTCTGTGAATGAAGAAGAGTGTAGCTGATTTTGTCCCTCAATGCCTCAGTTTTAAGGTGGTGAAGGTTGAAGACTAGGTTCTAGTGGGATTAGATCAAGCCCTTGATGTTATAAAGTGGATGTGGGATGGTAACTATTTTGAATTGATTACTAGAATCCAATGATTATGTATAGGATATAATTATATCTGGGTTATTTTACATGCACAATGGAGGAATCCATTGATAGTATGAACAAGTCATATTTTATATTTGAATCACATGTAATTAATTCAGGAAATGATTAAAATTTAATTTCCAAAAAAATGTATATTTCATGTCCAGACTAAAATTCCAAAACATAGGTGAAATATCATTACATGTAATTTATAATTAATTTTTAATAATATATATATTACCTTTAACCCATAATTCTCTCATCATGGATATTTAGTGGAATATATATCATCTCATTGTTATTGAGCTAGAGTATCCAAGTGATGAATCCGTCAAGATGTGATCCACACATTCCCAGAATTATATAAACAACACAATAGAATTAGAGGGTTCTAGAACAACCGATCCTAATAATATTAATTATTTGTGGTAAAAAACATTGTATCTCTTCTCAAGAGAGGGTGAAATCTTCATGACATCTGATTGTCTTGGGAGAGGTAGGCAGGTGATCACACAAATTATAACGATCTATCACTAGGTATTGATAGTGTATCACTCTATCAGTTTTCAAACTAATTTTTTTATGATTAAGATATAATTATGTTCTTAATTTGGAAGGTTTAGGCTTGGAAAATGACACAAAATCCCTTTCCAAATTCCAAAATTATTAGTTAACACAATATAAAATAATAATAATAATAATAATATTATTAAATCCTTGACATGTGCAATACATAAGAAATATAAATAAATATCATTTATAGGATTTACAATTATACCACTAATTACATACCTATTTCCCTCATCCACATTTACTAATTCTTGTATAATAACTATTTATTTAATACATAAATATCAATTCTTTATTCATTGATAAATAAATTATATTAAAAAAACATGAAATCCAAATATTAAAATAATTATTTAACTGGGGTATTCTTTTGAATAACTTTTTATTAAATTATTAAAATAAAAAAATGAAAAATGTATTATATATTCTAACTTATTATTTTTAATACTCTAATTTAACTGAGATTGTCAATACAATTAGTGTGTAACCCTCTATGCCTCATTCCCATTGGAATTAGGCATATCCCAAAAAGTTTGCCGCTAACATCATTCAACATGATCAGGATTCGATAGAAAAATAAGATAACATGATAACAATGTCCATACTCTAATTAATGTTTACAATGAAATATAACCATTTTTTCAGAATATCTCAAATAAAGTAGGTTTAATGAAAGTGACATTAACCTATGTCCTTAATGGCTCTATATTTATCTTTATGGAAATGAACTATCACATTGAAGACCATGATAATGGGTTATTTAATTTTTCTCAATCCCATCAAAGGGATTGAGATATAAAATTTCATCAGCAGATAAAAGGATTAATTATTTTATTCAACTATCCATTAATGTGATATCATTCATGATGAAACCAAAGTATTTTGATTTTCCATGAACATAAGCCATCACAGTTTCAGGAATACATCAATGTTCTTGGTCCATAATATCCATTAATGATAATATTATAGTACAAGGATCAAAAAAAATATCTGTAGATTAGAACATCCAATGATACATGGAATTTTGGATTTCCTATTGTTTGGAAATTTATCATAACCCCTATCATGGATATTTCCAACAGGAGCACCATGAGAAGCTTTTTCAATTTCTTATGATCCTACTACCCTTGATATCATATATTCCATGTATTGTTTAATACAATATCATACGACCATTAAAAAACATTCAATAATAATGTCATCACACCTTGAGGTTCTCAATATAATAGAGAACTCCTATGATGTTTCATTGAAACATATATTATATGGATGTTGTCACGTTCAAATATTATGATGAATAATAATCATTATGTGATATGAAAATATATTGAATATGTAGTAAATGTATCAATCACTAAACATTATTTTTATAGTGCACCAACTGCAACATCCATGTGAACATAGAAAAACTCACCAAGTCATCCCCTTACTACATAACCGTTTTTAGAGTTTAGTTGACAACTCTGGACATATTTACATGGAGGATATTTTCCATATTCATATATTTACCTCAAAAATCATTTCAATATCTAATTCTATAATAATTTTTATATTATAGAGAATATTCTTGGTGGCCTATAAGACTCAGTTGTGTTTGAGTGAAACATTTCACCCCAAAAGATACCTATAATGAATAGTCCATTCAGGGTCTAGTTCAAATTCCATAGGCTTGCATGTTGTAATTTACCCATAGCTAGGAGGATCACCTACCCTTAGTTTAGTTTTATTATAGATATAGTTAAGACTCTACTCTTGGTATAATACTATTCAATACCTTATAAGGGATTATGACTATGTCACCACAATGTTGTACAGACCCAGGTGAGACTACACTCATGTTCATAGATTTGGAAATAGATACAAAATAGATAGAGAATATCATCTACCAATTGGTGTGGAATTTAAAATTCCATCATTTTTCTTTTACGTAATGATGATGGATGATCATAGAGTTGGAGGAGGGATCCATTTGTTCTTGAATCTCTCCCCTCAATGTGGTTTTTGGAGATTTTGATTAGGTGGAATGAAATATCCATGATTCAATATATATTTTCAGATACTGTGTAGGGTTGGTGAGGTAGTGTACCATAGGTCCCTACATCGGTATTTAAACTGGGTAAAATATGTCTTTAGTATGCTATAACTAAGGAGATAGGATCACAACCCCTCACATGTTATCAAATTGAGAAAGGTGGACATTCAGGATCAGGATAACTTTGTAGAGTACCTAGTACAGATTGAAGATCTGAAATAGAATTTCCTTTGTGGTTGATAAATTCTCTTAGTTCATGTATAGTTGTAGTATATGAATAATTGAAGGAGACATATGGAGTAGGAGAACCCAATTTTAGGCCTATACCATCATCATTTTGAGTAGGCGTTATCCATTTTATGATGAAAATTACTGAGTGGGGAAAAAATTTAAAAAGTTTTTTACTCACAATTCACTAAAATAATTTAAGGAATTCATTAAGTGACATGATCGTAGTTAGCACGAGATTTCGGTGGATGGAGAGTCTCAGTAATGATATAATAAAAATACTAAATGTGTTTAATCACACCCTTATATTTTTTTTCAGAATAATGTAATAACTCATTAATGTAGTTTCAGATCATAAATATATTAAAATTATTGGAACTTGAATGTAGGTTTTACCCAAGGTGTGGAATAATCTATGTTAGTGTAATATGTTTTAGTATAGTCAGTCATAGACAAAAATAAAAAAATAAACTTTGTAATTATTATTTTTTATTTAAATTATGTGACCTAATAACATCATTATAAAACCCCCTAATGGATAATAGCTTGGGTTAGAACTATAACACTATGGATTGAGAGTGGAGATATTAGAGGAAAATTCTTGGGCAAACGATGACAAATCATGCTTTGACAAATTGTTTAATGATAGTGCTTTAGGATCTTTCCAACGATAGTTACATGCATCTATTCTCCATCAGTGATCTATACATTCCCAATTTAGTGTTTTTTAATTAATTTAATGTATAATTTTTTATCCGATGAACAAAATGGAGAAATTCCTCTAACATATTTATTACTAGGTCAATCAAGATTTCATGAGCAATTCTTATCTTCCCTTGTTTTTGAAATTTATTTTATATGAAATTTGTCAATCAATTAATCATTATAGCATGAAAGAATTTAGGAATACCTGAATAATCGATGAAGTTAAATAATATTATTTTGTTTTGTGTATATAATTCCACCATTCTATATATGTCCATATTAAATATTATATTTGGAGGATAGTTTAAAAAAATACAATATAATCAATCATTACACAACTGATCATTGATACAACAGATCTATACCACATGATTAATTTTGAGATAGATTATATAATAGAGGTGTGGGAGTGATGTAAGATACAGTGGATCAGATCATGGAATTTGGAATCATGGGATAACATGTAGTGGAGACAAGGTGTGATAAGAGGAGATCCCCAAGAGATCTAGTGGAACAAAATCTAGCCACAGATGGGATAATGGTGTAGTCTACTAGAAATAGGATCTCTAATGGTTCTTATGGTGGATCTAGCAATGAATAATATGTACATTGAACCACATTATGAAACTATAGGTTCTGAAAAAATTCTAACTACTTGATGTGTAGTATAAAAAACTCAATCTTTATAATACCCATTCTACGATAGCTAGAGTAAAGGGGAAAATAAAATATCACATACCATGTGGGAAATACTAAATTCTATGCGATCTATTCCATGAAACTCAACATGTACCCTCAGAGCATACAAGCACAAACACATCCTGGTACACAAGCACAACCATAAAACATAGGCACTACCTAGGACTCTGAAAATTCTATGTACTCGAACAATTCCTGGAATATAGGCACATACAATTTAAATTGGCACAACATGAAGTACAATAGAATGGGAAAAAAGTAAGTGGAGAGACCTGAGTCCTGAGAGACACATCATGTACTTCAAATACATTATTTGTTCTTTTCCTGTGATTGTATGAATATCATGTTCCTTTTTTAGTGTAGACCAATTTACTTTGGGTTTGTTCCCATGGTCCATCCCCATGAGGGAAGGCTAAAAAATCATTTCCTCATCAAAGGTTGTGATTCCATCTTGGAGATTATTTTTAGATAGGGTTTCATGTATCCCAAATTATAAAATAGACCATGATCCGGTATTGTCTTCCCTAGGTGGGGTTCTAGGAGTCTTCGTTGTGATGATACACGTGAATTAATCCTCTACATTACAGGTTATTCTAGAAAGTGTACTGTATATCCAATAACCATGGGAGTGATAAACTATTTGTTTATGAATCACTTCTGAGTTCTAGCATGTATTTAATCATGGAGATTTTGGAAAATAATGACATCTTATAATAGCTCCATAAGTATTAAGAGACTAATGGATTGTGTTTTTCCAGATGAGTGTTTCGTTGAAGTCATGATCTGAATCCTAGGACAGATGTGAGGTTGTGAACATACCTTGGGACATAGTATCAGCATTTCTAAAAATAGGGTTATTATTGATATGACTCATATTATGATTGAAATATGTTTGTGATGATTACTTATATAATCTCTTGATTATATATGTATATTGATATCTGGGTTTTTTATTAAGTATTATTATACTCAAACATGCATGGGCTCTAAAAAAATTCAAGTCTTATATAGATGGAATTCCATTTGATGTGGTCTTAGGTTGAATAAGAGAAGAATTACCTTATTTGGGCTAGGAAGACTAGGTATTATATGAGGTGTTTCATTTGAATATTTTCCCTTCTTATATCAGGATGGACATATTTTATATAATTGGTGTGATATTTTTCCTTTTATAATTTTTATTACTTTTCTTGAAATCTTATTATATGATATATGTATGGATACATTTGGTATCAATAGTATTATCAGTTTAAAAATTATATTTTCATTTGAGAATGTATGAATTTGTACATGTATATTAGGATAAGGCCTCCAATGTTTGTGATATTAATACTTAGAAGTTATTTACACAATCTATCTTATTAATGTGGGATTATGGATTTATACTCATCTTACAGCTAGCCAAGTGGGCCCTAGATGTCGGGTCACAAAATTATCAAAGATGTAACCCCAAGAAGAATTTTTTAATGAATGTAAATTCACATTCATGGATAGTTATAAAAATATATTTTATTCTATGATATTTTCAAAATAATGTTATTATAATATGATTCATATTCCCTAATTGATAAAAGTAATATATATAAATATATAATATAATGCTCAAAATGGCCAGGATATTGAAATAAAGAATGAACCATTAAACGTTAACAACTATACACAATGAACCATGTTTATGTAATAAAAATTATAGATATTTGGAATAATATTAAATTTAATAGTTAAATTGTGATCAAATACTTTTATTTCATATTTTATAGACTCATTTCATCAGATCTGCCATCATTATCAAAAAATTGAGGGGACTTTGGAACCATTACACAAACACCCTCGAGATAGTGAACATAAATATACTAACTTAGTAAAATAAATATACACTATCAATAAAAATAATAATAAATAAAATATAAATGATAATTTTTCCATAGAATGATTTTATCTAATTTAATTTTATAATTCTCCTATGTTGTCATACATTCCAATCATACTGGGAACCAAGGTAAGTGGACCCCTAAAACACTGTCCTTTTGATTTGGATAATTCATTATCTATCATTAAACATCATCTTCTGTAAATTAAATATATTTAATTATCCTATATTAATTATATATATTCCTTAAATATATAAATAGTTCAGATTTGAATTATTTAATAGGAATATATGTGATTTCTTGGTCCCTTTTCAATCAATTCATTTAAGGAAACCTTATTAAAATGTAGTTTCTATTCACTATTCCTTCTCAAATGTCACTTTATTAAAATATTTTCCCATTCATGATTTCAAAAAATATTTACTATTTTATATAAAACTATGCTGTTTAATTAAATGTTTTATTCCAAACAATATCATCATAACTTCTTTAATAAATGTTTGCATATTTCTGAAAACATAATTTCATAGGTTCATTTATAAACCCACTATCTAACTCTAGTAATATTTTTTTTAATGTACTCAATTTTATTAATCTAATCTTATTTATATAATTTTAAAGAACTAATATTTTAATTCCATATTTTATAGGAAATCCAAAGGATATATGTTTTGGATATGATGTGAGAAATGATTTTGTAACTGATTTCATTCTCATTTGATTTATATTTTTCTTATGTTATTTTTTTGAATTCTTTTTTTTGTGGAATATATAATCATGCACATATTATAACATGATAATTGAAATACGAAATCTATTTCACAATATAAAATTTGGTAATATTTTAATCCCATGCGATACAATTTATAGTTCATGGGATATTATCCTTGAACACTATATTATGTTATCATAGTGTTTATCATTTACTTATGCATAGGATATCATGTTTTATTCCATTTTCATATATTTATGATTCAATGTTTTTACCATACTATTTTATTTTTTAAATTTTACCATACATCTGATCTTACTCTTTAATATGATAATGATATTTCTCCTAACATTTATATATTATTTAATCATAATGTTTTATGAAAATTATTCCCTGATAAGGATTTATAGCTCAATCAATTCCCCTATGTATGTCCCCAAGGTATCATTTTCAGTAACAAAATAATTAAGGAATTTGTGATAACATTATGGAGATTTGAAAATTGATGATGTATATTATTATTGTGTTTAAGTATTATTTATCTAATGTCATTGAGACTGAAAACCAATATATTTATAGGTGTCTTAGTATTCATTAAGATAAAATTTCAGTTATAATATGTTTAAAAAATTTTGTTTTTTTATAATTTTTATTGTAGATCGGTGTGGTTATTTTGTGAATATATGGTTAGAGAACCGAATAAAATTATACCATGAATAACCAAAATTACAACATTAAAATTCCATTCAAATTATATACATATCATTTAATACTAATTCATGTTATGTTAATAATTGTTAATTTTTCTAAGCCTCTTATTTTGGTTATTATAATTTAAATAGATATATTATTTCAGTAAATGTTTAAATATAGGATGAATAATAATAATAACCAATTTCATTAAAAATATAATGATTTCTAAAACAAAAAATCCTAATATAATTGGAGTTAGAGATGAGAATTATATGGATGTACTCTTATAACTATATCTTGATATGAATAATAAATTGAATCCCATGGGGAATACTTATCATAATAATGAATTAGCAGTGATTGAGTTGTTTATGTGAAATAGGACTCCCAATTTTTGTAGTTATTTGATAAATAAATAATTTAATAATCAATTAACTAACTAATAAGATTTTATATATCCACTAAATCACTAGGAAATAAAAATTTACATATTATATTTTAAATGGAGAAGATGACTAGTTGCAGAAACACTACAAGAACATAATGCTCATAGAATACAAAAATCAATAGTGTATGAAGATTTTAGGAAATTGTTTTTCAATAAATATCATCCTTATAATCATTATATATAAAAATTAAAGTTTTTATAATACTAATGAAAAAAGTGTACAGATAAATATCATCTTATAAGGTAAAATTTAAAATGATTTCATGGTTTAATTATAACTATTTCATTGAATAAAAATGTAATGTTTTCCATATCACTATAGAAAAAATTTAAATTTTTTAAAGCATATAGAAATTTGAGACATTGAGTGATATGAGGAAACAATATAATGTTACCATAATATTGAGATTTTCATTACTAATTCGAAATGGTCTCATGGGACAAGAGATAAAAAGAGGAAAATAAATAGTAAATCTCACAGACCAATATATTTATATCAATATGGTAAGAAAATTATGCCTCCCACATGTCATATTTATGGGAAGAAACATCTGGTAAACTATCTCATCGGAAAAATTATATTTTTTATGTGTGGAAAAGAGGGGAAAAATACTAATAAATATTTATGAGAGGATAAGAATTCCAATAATATAATGTAATAATCTATTTTTTCATTAATCCTCCACATATTTTACAATGATTAAACTATAAGAAAATATATACTATTAAAGTAAGTGTTATATGAATGAATAACTAAATATAACTAAATAAATAAAAATTTAAATTTGTGGGATAATAGATGTGATTATTCTATCACTACTACTTATGATGATGCTGAATATGATGTAGTGAATGGTTTACTTGTTATTCATTCATGAAAATTTAGTGTACAATTTTATTATGATTATAAATATTTATTATTATAAAGCATGTTTAATAGAAATATTATAACATAAACTCAGGGAATGAATATTTAGTGATCATTGAAAATAAAAAGTGGTGAAATTGTTTAATCTAAAATATATAAATTTTATGTAGATATTAATGTTGGAATATTTTCCCAATAATTAGGGTTTTAATCCCTTTTCTCCAAATTGATGTTTAAAGAAAATCTATTGGATATCAATATATATTGATGAAATAAATTATTGGGGATAGGTTAATATATTTTCATGTTATAAAACATCCTTTCATTATATACATGTTCAATAATAATGATAAATCTAATTTAGAAGAACCTTATCAATATTAAATTTTATATAAATATCGGAATAAATATGTAGGATAAATGATTGATGCATAAGATAGGGTCCTCCTTTATGAGAATACTATTTTTAGAGAATATGATGACATTTTAATTTAAGAGATATGTAGTCTTCCTCATAATTATGTGGTTGGGTTCTCAATTGAACATAAACCCTAATTTTTTCTTATATCAAGGAGTCTCTATAAATTATCAACTATTTAAATAAAAGAGATGATGAAACTACTATTAGTTAATAGATTAATGAGTTTAATATTACAATGTTCATTATTATGGGTTCTACTGGTCCTTTTTTGATAAATAAGGATAGTTCATTGAATCTATACATTGGTTACCAGAAACACATTATGCTAAAATTAATGAATATGATTCTACATTCATGCATTGATGATATATTTGAGCATTTAGATGAGGGGAAATATATTTCTATGGTGGAATTACATTTAAGACAATATATCATTAATTTAATATTTTGAAGGAAAAGATTCTATAAAAAAACATTTTTTTAAGACACAGACATTTTAATTAATTGTGATTACTTTTGGAGTCATAAATTACCTAATAATCTTAATGAGCGTAGTAATTAATGTCTTAAGTAATTACTTTTAAAAATTTATTGTGTTGTTTTTAGATGATATTTTTATACAATGAAAAAGTTACGGGGAAAACAGAACATTTGAGTACATTGATAATGACATCGAGAAATGAGATTTAATATAAAATCAATAAAAAATGTTACTTTTTGATAGAGTATGTGTCATTCTTTGGGAATGTTATCATAATCATGGTGAAATTATTGGATCCTTAAGATAAATTGAAATTTATTACTGTCCAATTAAATTGTAATAAAGATCCATTGTTTCCTTACATTAGTTTGGAAGTATAAAAAATTTATGAAACAATTATCATGATTTTAAAACCCAATAACCATTCTAAATCAAATGAGAGTAATTATTTTCTACGCTGATGAATTTAAAGACGGAATCAATGAATTTAGGAGGATTCTAATCACTACACCTCTACTCACACCACTCCAATGAAATAAAGGATTTTTAAAAAAATAATGATATATAAAAGAATTATGTTTGTTGTGTAACCTTGATAAATGAAAATTTAATAGCATATGATTCATCAATATTGAGTGTGAATGATAAAAGAAATAATTGAATATTTTTAGTTTTCTGAAGTAATTTATCAATTGAACTCATGGTGGAATTATCTCGGTCAAGAAAAGTTTGATATATCTTTGGATAACAAGTTCCAAATGTATACATTTGCTGAGATAGTCATCAACCTGAACCAAGAATGATTGTCAGATCTGAACAAGGATTACATTTTATTAATCCACTAAAACTATAGAAAGGAAAATAAGGTTACTTATGCTCTTAGGAGAAATTATCTTGTAATATTATTCATGATGAGGATTTGGAAACATCCAATAATCATAAAATTCAAACACATAATCGATGGAAGAAAAAATTAAGGTAAAAAAACAAACCATACATGAATGATTCTTCAACAATATGTTAACATGGATGTTAGGGTTGGTCATTACATTCATGAGGAAGTACTAAATAATTGGTATGGAATAACGAAATGGAATGAATAATATATCCACATTTCTAAACGTGGATTTTTAATATTTGATTCATGAATATGTGTACTATCAAAGCACGAGATTAATAATGAGATGTTAGATCATTATCATAACTGAAAATTATCTATCCACCTTGGGAAAATAGTAATGTATTGTTATGTTTCAGATAACCCTTGGCGGGATAATATGAAGATGGAGATTTATTAATATACGAAAAATTCCTCAATATTTCATTTAGTTAATGGAAAATTTAAAATGTTCAAGGGGATGATGCATTTACCAAATCTACATGGATATGTGTGAATTTAAAAAAAGATTTTATAGGGATTTTAAAATCATATATAAAGAAAACCATTCAATATGTGTTGTGGTGTAATGTGTTAAAAATTATACAAAATTAATCACTATATTAGTGAAATACCCACATGATCATCGTGGATGGATATACATTATATAAGACGTGAGGTAGTGTCCAACACCACTATTTGTTTTATTAGATCAATATCTATATATCAACTCATTATTATAGAGATGTCATCACAATTACTTGAACAAAGATATTACAGTTATTAATTCATATAAACTAGGAAATTATATTCAATCGATATGGTGAATTAAGTCTCTATAAAGAATGTCCAGAGTATTCTCAATTAAATTTAAAAAATATACGATCAGTATCTTCATAGGTACAATTTCCCAGAAAACATTAGCTTCTACTCAATCATCCATATGGATTACTATGAATCCCTATATTATATTTATTAAATAACTCTAAAATAATTAGATGAAGTTAAAGAACAAAAAAAATATAGTACATAAACAACTCCCTAAAATGGAAGATAATTTCTAGATCATTCAAGGAAACATCAATTAAACACAGATTGTACTAATGATCAAGGATTATAATCATCAATGAGACCTAGATTTTAAGGATTGAGATAATTTTTACCATTATATATTAATGAGAAAAAGATGTGTGATTATAGTGAATAAGGGATAAATGAGTACTAGATACAATGGTACCTTTTTGAATACTGATCTTATCATGTTTATAAAATATTGGAAAGCACTCCCACCAATCATTTCTCAAATTCATGTTGTTTTCCACATATAATTCTTAAGGAAGTACATTAAAAATCCTTGAATGTACTAAATCCAAATATGGAGTGATTAATGAATGATATTACATATACGTAGAATCTAATCTATATTTAAAAAGTATAGATCAAATTCTATATAGTATGACAAGTCACATTGTTTAAGTGATGCGGGGAAACCATTTGTATGAGGATACATCATGAGACATTAGGGAATAAAAGAAATAATAGAATATTGATATATCTATAAATGAAAATTTACTTTTGAATAGACATTAGTTTAATTTTTAATAATATATGATAGTCTAAAACACATGCAACACAAAATATAATCCAACAATACATTAGCTTATTTATTTTTTTGATTATGTTTTGATATTAAATATAATTTATAAAACATAAAATATATTATTAGGAAAATAAAAACACACAAAAATGTATAATAGAATATATTGATTCTTTTGGTCACATAGAATGGTCTTACATGATAAAACATTATAAGTAACAAAACATTAGTAGAGTAAAAGTTATTTTGAAAGTATTAAACATTTTTCATTGAAGGGATTTATAGGGAACAATGACTGATTAATATACGATCATTTTATAAGTTTTTAGAGGATATAGGGTTGCTTGAAAGATGACTGTTGGAATAGTAACTTATCAATTACAATATTTTGATGACTACTAGAGTAATAAACTAATGAAAAGAATAATATATTTATATATTGTTATCTTATGAAATTATAATATAAGAGTATCTTATCAAAATATAGTTAATTAATAGTTATAAAAATGATAAAATAAATAATAAATAATTATATTTTTGGGAAAACATATATATATATTTCATTAAAATACATTTTTATGATAAATTTAAAAAATTAATATAGTACTATATTTTAATAAAATTGTTTAAAAAAAATATAATTATTGTTATATAATTAATAATATTTCCTTAAATAATTTTTTTTCTAATGATATGAAATTTGAATATGTAATAAATATTATGATTTTTCAAGTAAATAAATATTTTATTTGATTATTTAATTTCCCTTATTTGTAATATTATAAAGAACAAAATCAAAATAATTTTATAAATTTTAATGGTTTAATACGAATAGTATATATGTTTTTTATAAAATATAAAATACATAGGATAAATGTAAAAAATTATATTTCTAATGTAAGATCCAATCTTTTTTCCAACTATGTCTATCTTTGAGTTTTTCATTAAACTGATCTCACTTTCATTTTGATTCATCACTAAAATGGGGTGGTTCTATTTTAATCATGGTTACCATTTTGTTTTCTGTATAGAAACAATCTTAGGTATCGAGGAAACATGAGAAACCAGAGAGAATCTATATAGAGTGGCTATGTTAGGGAAATTGTCTTATTGTCTAAAGATGAATGTTTTTTAATTAGTCGATTCTGATAAAAAATTTGGTCATGTTTTACCATGGGTTCATGGTAACATAAGATAATTTAAATGACTTTTATGTTGTTTTCTAAGAAAAATGGGACAGAAAACCATCTACAAAACATTTACACTTTGTATAAATATATTACATGTTTTGAGATGTTAGATTGAATTTAATATTCATATGGGGAGACATTTTTTTTAGAATATCCCATAATAATAATTATATGACATGAAATTATATTATACCCAGTGTAATTCTTGTTTTATTTTTATTTATGTTGTATATATTATTTTTCCTTTTACACACATGTAAAATTTCTCCTCTTGAACTAAGGTGACCCATCATGAAATTTTGGCATGCCAAATTACCTTCTAGATGTCTCAAAAATTCTAATTATTGATGTTAAGTGATTTTGGTCTTGATTTCCCTTCTCATCCATGGTTCTCAAAACATTGCAGTTTAATCACTTGATAGTGTAAATTTTTTGTTTTTGTATATCACTAGTTTTATTCTAAGATATTTCTTATGATCATCCATATATTCATCCTCATGGGAGTTTTCCATTTGAATATTTGTTTGATCATT
This sequence comes from Viscum album, assembly GCA_963277665.1. NCBI lineage: Eukaryota > Viridiplantae > Streptophyta > Magnoliopsida > Santalales > Viscaceae > Viscum > Viscum album. Next base: position 610,471,980 of record OY728127.1, read on the forward strand.
AGTTAAAGGTATGGGGTATAATATATAACCTTGTGGTTTGATAATTGTCATGTATGTGAAATATTTCATTTTTTGAAAACATATCATGCACTAAATAAATTAAATGATGATTTAAATTTTTCATTAGAGGCCTATTGGATACAAATGGATATTGACATGTCTTATGGATACCATTTGGGTGAAGAAAACATTAAATATAAAAGAATTATTTAATGATTTAATATGTGTTTAGCATGACATAGGTTGTGGTTTTCTTCTCTATATAGATTCACCATTTCTTGTCTTGTTTATTGAGGTAACTGACATGTTATTGGTTATTACCAGTTGATATATGAAATGTGTAATTATATGTTAAATGGTATTTTTGATAATTTAAAATTCATCCATGTGATGTGAAACTATGATATCCATATGTCTAGGACTTGTGTTATGAGTAAATGTTAAACAACTAATATAGGGTGTTTGATTGGTGATACATGATGAAATGGTTATAGAGCGGACTTGGACCAGTTATAACTGTTGAAATGTTGATATAGTTGGAATTTCCTAGTTTAGAGGTTCTTATTATTAAACAGCAGGCTAGGCCCAGTGACACATGAAAAAATTATGATATTTTGGTATCAACCTAGATTAAATGATAAAATTTCTATATATTAGGTTAGAATGAGATTACTAAAATTTATAACTTGGTTATAAGGTTTTGGTTAGTAGGGTTGTAAGACATGATGAGATATTTTTCATCATGGAGCATAGTATAGTTGATAGTTTTGATGGTTATAAGGTTATGTTTGGCATTGTTTAAGACATGCTTAGAAACGTTATGGAATATAGATGAAGTATGTTGATGTGGTATTAATTAAATTTTATACTTAATTAATACCCTTTTATTGAATTATTGCATACTATTGTTTTCATACTGGTTATATTTAGACATGGTGGTGTTGAACTTCTAAGTTATACTTAGAACTGATTCAGGTCATTGTTTGGTACCCAAGTAGATTACCTGGATGCAGGTTTGGATAAGGGAAAAGGAATTTCCTATTGAATATATTTGCTCTAAGGGCTAGATTTTGGAGATGAGATCGACATGGGGTTCAAAATGTGGGGATGTTGATTCTTTTGAGACTTCTGGTCTTTTAAATTTATTGTATCTTGAATGAAATATAGTTACATTACAGCATGTCAACACATTATTATTTTACTATTTATTATACTGGTCAGTTGGATTGTATTGATTGGTATTCTGATGTATTATGTTATTTCAATTGTTTTTTTCACTATGATATATATTTATTTAGATATTTACATTATTCTATAATCTCTGAATCTAGGGGGGTATAGTCTCCCAATTATACGTATCAAAAAATTTCTATTTTTTGGAATCCTATTACATATTGGGAAGCATGATTGAGGTCCCATAACCAATCCATTAAAGAATCGTGAGAGAGTTCTGGGTCAAGAGACATAATAAAATGGTATATTAGCACACCCAAATTCGTTTTTTATACCTTAATATTTGGGAAATGTTGAAACGATGCTAGGATATTTCAAGACATGATAATTATCATGTTCATGGGAGTTTCTAATCCATGTAAAGGGGGGAAATATGAGTATCTAGGGATTGGATTAGTGATTGTACTATGTGGTTGTTATAGTTGATGTTATTTCACCTAGGTGATTCACATGTTGTCTGTGGTAATTAATCTATAATGTTATTTGTTATTGATATTTATACTCGTTGTCTGGTATGGAATGAGTTGAGTATTCATGCATCATAATAGTCATATAAATATATATTTATGTGCATTTTTCATGATTGGTACATGTTTATTTTTCATTTTATATAAAAATTCCCATTGAACCATGATATTTGATATCTGTTGAATGTAATAAAAAAAATAATATGTTATTTCATTTTAAAAAAATTCTAATAAATGTATTGATAGAATAGGAGACATTGGGTTTTAGTTATTGTCACATGATGAGTTTGACCATGTTATTGGGTTTGTTCTAATGAGTGTGTTTTTATTATAGTGGAAATGAAACCTTTCCATCTTTGAGTTGAGCATAAGGATAGTGGAAACCATCATGATTCTAATACAGTTGAACCAGAGATTCTTGTATTTCATGAGGATCAAATGGATGTTCAACTTCATAGAATATTCCCAAGTATCATGATATCTATAGAAATAGGGATTTTTTACACTATACCATTAATGTATGAGATGAAAATAAAGTATCATCTGCAACATCTGCATACCATCCCTAGGGGGAGGACACCAAGAAATCAGGCTTTTGATTATTTCAGTCCATATAATCTTAAAGAATATTGATTCACCTGTAGATAAGAGTGTAAACCTTTCTATGCATATTCTTCATGGAGTATCCAAGGTGTAGAGGAAAATTATAGTCAATTCAAGGAATCATGGGGATTTATATTTGTTGGACATTGAGAATAACTTCCTTGGAAATTTATGTCTGAAGATTTTGATGGATGATATGTCTTCTGAGTTGATTCACTAGATACTTGAGTACCTATTATTTTTAGAATAGGTTGAATGTTTCACCTACCTATAGGTCTTTCACCATCCCTCTGAGCTGATGAGATCTCTGAGGAGATACATTTTCTAGACATTCTTCACTATGAGATTTGGACAGAGGTGAACATGTTTCATCTGATCCATTTTGAAGAGATGATTAATTATGAACTAATCAATAAATTTAATATGAGAGAGGCCTCATGTAGTGGAAATTATTTTATTGTAGGTAAAACCATGAGTTCTTCCACTAGTGTAATGTAGTTTTTCTATGACTGTTTTCACCAATGAAATAGAAGATGGTGTAGTTAGGGGAGTGGGAAACTCTCTTTAGATAGTGTTCCTTTGGAACAATATTAGTGTGGCATGATGGGTCACAAATGGACATTGTGTCTACACCCCACATTCAAGTGTCACTATTATGATAGATTATTGCATCTAAAGATGTTTTTTATTGGAATGAAATAAGTGATAAGTGGAATGGAAACATGATAGGTATTATAGTCTGGGAAGGACTCAACATTGCCTTAGAAGATAGGTAGATGGAGTTTGTCAATAAATTATGGCCGAGGCAGGGGACATGGTATCCCTATGTAGGAACAACATTAAAATTTCAATGTTATAACTCATAGGATTTAGGATAGATCCCAAGGAAGTGGGACCAGTAAATTTCTTATTAGGTAGACTAATCCAACTTGTGTATATTCAACATTTTCTATTATTAGAGGTGATATTATTATATCATCTTCCCTTAATTTTTATGTTTTTATATAAGAGGATCATATTTATTTTTTATATACGATATTTTTAAATGGTTTGGGAATGTATGTGGAAATATTGGATGGTTTTTAGCCATCAACACACCATTGCGAGTGTGGTCACAGAATATCAAACGTTGCATGGAATGTTCTCTAGATATTGGTTGTTACCATTTATTTTGGGAACCTTCATGATGAAAAATAAAGGGACTCATTTTATTTAATGTGTTTATTGGTTTGTTTTAAAAATAGCACATATCGAATATTATTGATGGTGATTTAAATTTTTTCTCTTGAAGGATGAAGCTATTATCACCACAGTGAGTGAGATCTTTAGGTTAGTCATATAGGAGAAATTTATGGTAGATTGAATTGTCTCACTACTCAGATATAAGTTATTTATCTATATTATGGTAGAATTCATCAAAATTATAATGCTCCCCAGGTAGAACAATTTCAAGATGTATTTTAGGATGAGATGTAAGTCTTACCACCTAAGAGAGATATCAAGTTTATGATAGTATTGGAATTGGGAGAAGAGCCAGTTTCTATCCTTCCATATAGAATGAGACCAATGGATCTTTGAGAGTTGAATTTTTGGCATGATGATTTTAAAATCAATGGTTTCATACAACCTAGTAGATCTCTATGGGGTTATGTAGTTATATACACCAATATTGTGGATGTGTCTCTACACATATGTGTGGATAATCAGAGATTGCACAATATGATATTCATGAACCGGTATCCTCTTCCACACATCTATGACAATATAGATTATTTGATAGATGATATGATCTTATATATGTTTGAATTGAGATTATTATACCATCAGTTTATGTTGAGACCATTAGATATACTTTAAATATATTTTTGGAGAAACAATGGATTGTATGAGTTGATTATGTTTCCATTTGGTTTGTCCAAGGCACCAACATAATTCATGTGCTTGAGGAATAAGATATTTCATCATTTTCTTGATTGGTTTGTGGTTGTTTTTTTGGGGGATATATTAGTGTACTCCTATTCAGCATCTAATGATTCCAATCTTAATGCCTTAATCCTAAGCACATTTATAGAGAATCATCATTAGAAGAAGTTATCAAAATTATTTTTCTGGATCAATGAAGTGAACTTCATGGCCCATGTCATCTTAGAAGAAGAAGTGTCAGCATAACTTGAGAAAGTTGCTACCATTTTATCATGGGAGAATCCCACGAATATGTTGTAGATTCATAGATTTTTGGGTTTAAAAAGTTATTATCTTTGCTTTATCCATAACATTTCCCATTTGGCATCCCCGGTTTCAGTCTTGACAAAAAAGGGAGTTAATATTGTCTGACCTACCGATTGATAATAAATTTTTATGGTCTGAATGTCAGGATGATCTCATCACCTATCCTCACATTACCTATACTGGGTAAAAAATATACCATGTACTATGATGCATTTGGAGTTTGACCCAGAGTATTTTTGATGTATAATGATTGAGTGGTCAGTTATGGATCTAGAAATTAGAGGCTACAAGAGATGAATTATCATACTCAAGACTAACAGTTAGAAGTGGTAGTGCATTTCCTGATTAAAGGTATTATTTATCACATTGTTTATTGGCTTTTATTGTACACAGACCACAATATCTACATATTCAAATTTTCTTAATGGGGCATGAACCTTTGGTAGAGAAGGTGGGTTGTGTATCTTCAATATTTCAACTTTGAGTTGTATTATGCATTGAACAAGGTAAACATCATTACTGATGCTTTGAGATGGATAATGTACAAAGAGAAATTATAATAGACTATAAATGAGTGAAAAATTATAGATCTATTTGCAGACATGAATATATATGTCTTGGAGTCTCAGGGATGAGTAGCTCTAACTTCGATATCCAGTATACACATTCAGCTTGACCAGATCGTGATTGAATTGTTATCTATTCCAGAGGGCCTAGTTATGAGAAATATCTTATATTGTGGGGAGAAACCATTAGTATGGTCTTTAAAAAGTGTATATTATCTTCTATTGTGGGTCCCATAATGGGTTCTTATGGGATTACTTGAGTTGAAAATGAGGGATTTTCATTTTTCATGATCGTCGATACATCATAGTTTAAAAATGATGTATCATTATCTATATAGATAGTATTGGTATTCTAGAATAAAAAAGTAAGGAAAAATATTTTTGGAAAGTTGATTTACAAGTCAATGGGTGAAAAATGAGAATCAGTGGACTATTGTAATTTTGTAGAATGTTCCCATTTCTGAGTGAAAATGGGATAATTTCACTCTGGATTTTGTGAAAATATTACATAGAACAAATCAAAATAATGATGATTTATTCACGATTTTGGATCAACTGAAGAAGTTATCACACTTTTTTTCAATCATGAAACTCTCATAGTTGGTGATATGGGAGTTGTTTATATCAACAAGGTATTTTGGTAGCATTGTGTTCTGATGAGTATTGTTTTAGACGAAGATCCTAATTTTATTTCCCATTTTGGGAGGGATATGAAGAAGGATATTGAATCACTGGTTGTTTTTAGTATAGATTATCATCCTTAGACCAATGGTAAATCTGATAGGGCTATTTAAGTTATTGAGGATATGTTTCATGCTTGTGTTCTTGATTTTTGTGGTTCGTGGAAGCAACATATGGAACAATGGGTGTATTCATGTTATAAAAGCAACCGAGTATGAATACAAATGGATCCTTTCAAGGAATCATATGATATGTCATTACATACTCATATTTTCATGTTGGAGTTAGGTGAGTTTGTTTTTTAGGCCTCATCTCATGTTGGAGACATTTTAGCAAGTTATAATTACTAGAAAGAAGTTGGTGACTATGCAGAAGATACACACATATTACTGCGACCATCTGAGATGGAAAATAGAGTTTTTGGTTAGTCATCATGTTTTCATTTTGGTGTCTCTTATGGAGGGGAAAATCCATATTTTAAAATAGGGAAATCTATATCCCATGTTTTTCAGACCATTTTAGATTGTGGATATGGTTGGTCTAGTGGTGTACTCTTTCACCCTTCCACGAAACTCTAGATCTATTCATAATTTTCACTACATATCATCGCTTGAGATATTTATCGTAACCACTCGTATAATATACAAGTCTAACATAATAATTATTAATAATGTGTCATTTGAAGAGTAAACACCAATGATTGTAGACCAAAGGGAGAAGTATCTCTTGTGTAGGAGTATAAAATTTGTTTTGGTGCAGTGGTATGATGAGAGAGTTTAAGAGGGGATATGGGAGAGGGAGTTTTTTTATGAAAGCACAACAAATGTTTCTTCTCTGATACCCCATAGTGATGCTTGGAGCATTTTGGGGATGAGCTGTTCTATGAAGAGGAGGTTGTGAGATACCATCTTCTTCCAGGTAGACCTACTCGGGTCAACAGGACTATTTATACGGTTCATCCAATTATGTGTCATGTTAAAACAATGAGAACCAATCATGGATTGTATACAAAGATTAAAAGATATAAAATTAGAGTAAAAATCCTAAATAAAATGGAATATAATTGATCCAAATAGGATAAACTAGAATTTATGATAAGATTAGGAAATCTAGTCTCCACATGACTAATGATCCCTTCAAAACCTTCCCCAAACTGAGTCATCGTTGTAACGTTATGACATTATGCTATTGAATGCCCTTCCCTTAACATGTATCCTAGAAAACAAGGTCTATAGCCACACCATGGAAAAAAGTATGAAGTTAGAAACATAGACTATTAAGATACCAACAATGAATATATACATGTTCTTCTAATATAAAAATAAAATTTCAAGATAAAAAAACAATTAATAAATAATTTAAATAAATGAGATGATTTGAAAACGTTTTTCAATAAATCATTGAGTATTTACACGTTTCAAGTCATATTTCACAAATCAAATAAAAAAATTTTAATTATAAAGAAAATAAATATACATGTGATCCAACATCCTCGAAATAATCAATCATGCAATAAACAACTACATACAAAATTGCACCTACCATCCATGATCTAGCATATGGGAAAATATGTAAAATAGACACATGAGAATAAAAAAATAATGATATATCCATATGATATTTATTCTTACCATGTTAAATTGATATACATGAGGTTACCTCATAGTGGACACAAACACACTGAGTCTACCCATGTCTATTTATCGACATACGAAATGTTACCTTTGTGTAATTTTTTACAATTGTTTTTAAAAGAATGCTCAAATTTTTATAAAATAATTTCAAATCCAAGACAATATTATTTTGGGCTTAAAAATCCATTTCCCAATTCAAATTATGGTAATTTTGTTGTCTAATCAAAAACAAACTTATGAAACGAATCCATGCCCTTTTTATTTCATCACATAAAATTCCATTTAAAATAAATTCGAATCGATTATAACCCAAATAAATTCCTGAAATTTGAATACATGATCAGATACACCTACTTGAATGATGAAGAAAACCTATCCACCAATGAAAATGTGGATAGGAAACAAAAATATTTTCCTCTAGAAGATATGGAATGATAAAAGACTAAATAGAATTGATAAAAATAGCATCTGATTACCCATACTACTGGAAAACTGTATTGAAACCAAAAATTAGGGAGAAAATGAGAGGAATGAATACATTAAGATATGAGTCGACTAACCATACTGATTAATTGATGAGTGCGTTGATATACAGGGAATGGAGTCCCCCAAAAATACCTAGGGAAAGTTCATTGGTTGAGAGTAGAAGATTATAAAAAAAATTAATCCTAAAACCCCCACATGAGACCCTAAATGATGTAACATGGGGAATTGCATTGTGATTAATATTTAATATATTTTTAAACCCTTTCATTTTAAGTTATTCTGAAAAATACATCATATTTTTATTTATACCCATATTTTCACATTACATGATTTGTAACCCTTAGAAAAAAATATAAATTCCCACTCGGTGTATTCAATTCATTGGATGTGTTTGACATCCATTGCACATTTTTTTAATCTCATTACACATCAAGTAACTACCCAATAATCAATAGAAACTACAAGTTGTTGATGAAAATTTCAAAAAATTAATGACATTACCATTAATGTTATCCTACAAATTCCTGGTTAGAAAAAACCAATAGATGAAAAAGGAAACAAAAAAAAGATTAGAACCTACCAAGTAAAAAGGTAACATGGAATTAAAATCTCCCCCCATAAACTCATTTTATCCCTAGAATGTTTTAATGATCCTGGATTAGCAAAAAAGAAATAGGAACTATTGAAATATCAACAACTCCCTCTCACATATCTCATGGTGATCCGGGCTGCACTGAAAATTTACCTAGACCAGGGGGATCATTTTACTACATAGTACCTTATCCGAGTGATCTATAATCTAAACTAGTGTATCATCCCAAGTGGTAATGGGCTCAAGATCGATATCCTCCCATATAATCATGTAGGAAGAATGTGATATATATCTCCTCAACTGGTAAACATGAAACAAATCTTTGATAGAAGTCATGATAGATGGTAAAAGGATATTATAGGCCACTATACCTTGTCACTCAACTAACTAATAGTGGCCAAAAAACCTTAGTTCCATCTTACCCAAATTACCCAGAAAATGACATCCCGATCAAGGTGAAAATATTATAATGACTTGATAACCATCCTCAATCTCCTATGACCACCGCCTTTAGTCCATATAAAATTCCTGATGACTATGTAGTCTGATCAAATGCCTCTGGATCAACTACACTACCTTTTTCAACTCAATAATAACACTTGACCAATGAAAGGAACATTCTCCAAGATTTTCCTAGTAAAAGGGAGATCGACATGGGTTCTCATATAAAGCCTCAAAAGGTTCCATCCTCATTGATTCCTGATAAACATTTTTATAGGAATAGCTGGCCAAAGGAGAATATAGGTATGAAGATCCACTAAAATCAGGATCAGAAACCTAAATCATATCCTCATGAATCTGGATAGCCCATATTTCTTTCAATTAATATATTAATGATAATGCTTGAGAAATTTCAATGGGGAAACCATTTACTCTAGAAAAACTTTCAAGAAACTGGATGTGAACCTCAACTCCCTATTTGAAATATCAGTAGTGGGAACCCCATGATGCCTCAAAATCTCATAGAATTATAATTTACCATGAGTTTCTGAATTCATACACTCCTTTATTTACATGAAATGTAGTGATTTAGTGAATCTTTCAATAATCACCCAAATAGATTTGTTCCCCAATGAATCAATTGTATACCAATGACAATATTCATAGAAATATCATCCCAAATTCATTCTAGAATGATTAAAGTCTACAACAAATATGCAAGTCTATTTTGTTCATCCTTCAATCTCTGGACTTCGAGACACCATGAAAAATGGTCAGCAAGTGGCCACCTCATCCTTGAACACTAATATCATCACCTCAAATCATGGTTTATCTTTGTATACCTAGAGTTCATGGACCAACATGACCACTATGCACTATCTAGTTACTTCTGTCTTTTGGAAAACAGAACAACTAACCTACTACTGAAGCGCAATGCTCCATTGGGAGTCCGAGACAACTTACATGAGATCTTTATACTAATTAGGATTTATCTTAATCATTTTCTCTCAATGTATATCATATTCTCAATATGAAATCACTCAAAAAAATATGTCTCAAACTTTATCGATGAGATGAACACCTGTCAATTAACTTCCTTCACTCCCAAACTCTTCTCATAGAATAATCAATATAAAGACCACTAGTAAACTGATTCCATCATAGATTTTTATGGTATCTTTTTGATCAATTATTCATCCACCACATTTATGTTCCTAGGGGTATATATGATATCAAAATCCATGATCTTTAGATAATCACACTACTGTATTTATTGTAAATTTTGATCTCTACAAGTTATAATATTTTTCAAGATTTATGACCATAATATACCATAAAATGTTTTCCAAATAGGTAGTGCTTCCACATTTCGTGATCATGCATAACAACTACAAACTCAAGATCATGTCTTGGATAGTTCTTCTGAGGATGGTGAAACATCTAATATCAATAAGAAATAACATATTTCCCCTTCTTCAGGACATATCCCAAATCTATACCATTGGCTTAAAAAAAATTAAAACTAGACCATAGTTCCAAATGAAATAATTTTTTTTTGACAATAACATCATCTTTATCTCCCAAAAATATATTTGAAACTTTTCATTCCATTCAATCATTCCACCCTTATGGGTGAAATCTGTCCATAAAGATGTGATCTTGGAGTAGTCATAAACAAGTCATTTATATTAACCTGAAAACTGAAGAAGCCATAGATCTAAAACATGATTCTATGATCCTCCTAAGATATAAAATCTTATACCATTTCATGATCGAATTATACTCTACTCTCATATAATAAATTCCCCCAAAACATATCTTTCTGGATCCAAAACTAACACTTAGAATGCTTACATCACAAAGGATGTTCCCTCAAGGATCCAAAAATGGTATCCAAATAGTCTATATGATAATTCTTTATCCATTAGTACACTATGATATCATCAATGAACACAACAAAAAAATAGTCAATGAACAGATATATCATTTGGTTCATCAATTACATAAATACCACAAGAGATTTTGTGAGACTGAATTGAACAAAAAATATAAAATATTTTTTTCGAATATGAAACAAACAATTAGATATATCTTCTTCTAGGAAACTCAACAGTTCATAGACCAACCACAAGTAAGTCATTGAAACTAATTATCCCCAAATATAGGTCAAAGCGATAATTAATTCTAGGTAAAGGATACTTGGTCTTAACATTCATCCGATTAAATGTTCGATAGTCAATACAAATTATAAGAAATCCATATACAATATTAGCATAGTGTATATGTGAAGATCATGCTAACAAACTAGGATGAGTAAATCCTTATATATCATGGTCCTCACGTTGGACATAAAGTTCCACCAACATAGTAGGTTCCATTTGATTGGATGGAATATAAATGGGAATCATTCTTGGGATAATGTAAATAATAAACTCAACTTCTATATATATAGATATAATAGAAAAATAATTTATAAATACACTTATGTATTCCCACATAATATTTGGTATCTGACCACTGATGAAAGTTTCAATGGCACCAAATAAACATTTATTACAACTAGTATGCAATTTTAATTGCATATGAAACAACACACCCTACCCTTCTAAATCTAGAGTCCCACTCACCCCAAAAATGAAGGTTAAACCCATCAATAGAGAGGTAATGTAACTAATGATGATAATAGTATATCTAATCCTTCATATTGATTATCTAATCCATGCCGACAATCAAGTCAATGAAGTTATGATCAAGTAGTAAAAAGACCAAAACCACCTCAAATTTTCTTTATCACCACTTGAAATATGGGGAACATAAAACCTTCTTTAGAAATGTTCGCTAAAGGTGTGAAAAGATCCCCCAAGAAAGGAATAATATTTAAATTAAAAACCAATATATCAATGAACATTGATGATATAAAAGAATGAGTAGTACATGTATAGAATACGTCAAGCACCATATATGACTAAAAAAAACTGCAATTCTAACAATATATGACCCTACATTAAATTCCTCTAGTGTACACTCATCTGCCTAAAACAATAAAAACATAGGCACACCGACATACCATTTGAAATTATAATAAGAACCAAAACACTAGGAAGAATCAACTTGAACATGTGATCCCTTTTTAAAATTGGATCTAATATCATTTACATGGGTCTTCAAATCAAAGAAACTCTTGAAATAGATAGATCACCCACAAAGATTCCACGTACAATGAGACTTCATACAATGAGTCCTATTATAACCATGCCTCCCAAACTAGTAGAAAATATCTTTTTTTTCCTATTGAGATCCTAATAATAGGCCATATAGAGAACTAACCACTCCTTCACTTCATTTTCAAAGAAGAATAAGCACACTAGAAAACTATGCTACCCATTGAAGATCATCACACACCAGTCCTTCAAAAAATATATGCCTCATACAAATATTATTTATCCAATACATACATAACGGTATAAAGGCTAAAAATAACAATCATTGATTGAATATCAGTACTCATCCCCATATAAGACCTCTGAGCCCTTTGGTATTCATCGATGAAATGTTGTGATGTCAGATGCAACAAATCAATAAATAAAGAGTACTCTATAATGATACACTCCCCTTACTATATGGTAAGAAAATGATGAGACTTTATCTATATGTAATGTCTTAGAAAAACTACTGATTAATGATCTTATTCAATGAAACAAAGGTAAGAACTTCATACAACTTGTCTTAAACTATATAATCCCACCACCATCTTCGTAGTTTCTCTAGAATATACATGGAAAAACCCACTGGAGAATCTTCAAGAGTATTTATGATGTTTAATATCATTTCAATATATTCAATCTACCCCACTGACTATTGTGGCCCTTTTTCAACACGAATGATGGGTGGAATCTTCCTGGTAAATTTTCATCCATGATCAACCACACCTATTGAGTTCACTATTCCCACTAACCCCATATTATAAATGGGATGAATCATGGATTCAACAAAAAAGTGTCCATTGGAGGATCCATCAGTTGAATCTACCTCATAGATTCTCCTACAGTATTCAAAAGAGTTATCCTAGTAGGCATTGTCTGTTAAAAACTAGATAATAACCAACGAGTCCCAAAAAACTCAATAACTATTGAACACAAAACAATAATCCAATTTTTTTTAAATATATGAATTAAAATAAGTTATGAATTATAACGCAAAAGGAAAACAAATTTATATAAGAACATTAATATCAAAACAAAACCCAACTTATTATATTCATATTACCATACACACAACCTGTCCTTACACATTATAGAAATGTAAATTGAAATAAAATTTGAAAATAATTTATTTGAATGAATCTAAATACTCAGTCTTTTATATAGTAATGATTTTATGAAAAAAATGGAAACTTAGATTCAGTCACCAGAGTTAGATGGCCATGCCCCTTTTCCAAAACTATTGTCTAAATTCCAAAAATTATACTCCTGGAAACCCATGACTACAACCAACTTTGGAATTGATGAAAACATCAGGCTGAGTGACCCCCATGATACCCAATTTTAATAGACCAGACCAGGTTAACTATACCGGTCACCTAAGTCATCCCATTATGGGGTGAGGTAAAACAACGATAATAAATCATGCATCCTATACAGTGATAATCTAACATCGAATCAGAGTAAAAAGATGAATTAAAATGAAACAAAACTAATCCAAACTGGATAAAACATAATTCCTAACATGTCTAGACAAATTAGTTTCAACATGAACAATGGTCACATCCAAACTATCACATAACCAGAATAGTGATTAAAATAGAAGCCATCCTTCTATAGAATACCCTTCCCTTTACCTCTATCTACAAAAATGGTCTATAGCTACCTCAATAGAATAAGTAGGGTGAGATCAATAGATCATTTTAGGATACCACCAAATAATATTTAAATGTTCTGGTAATAATAATACTAATTTTCAATCTTTAAACAAAATTGGTTTACAGACATTTCTATAAATAAAGCAATTTGAATGCAATTTTCAAATGATCCTTAAGTTTTGACTTATTGCATGTAATATTTTTCAATGATAGAAGCATAGTAGCTAAAAATAATGAAGATTAATAGACATGTGAGCCAACATCCATGAAACAATTTTACATCAATAAATAACCAGAAACGACAATACACATACCATATCGACTCTAGCCTATGTAATAATATCCACTAGAAACTCACAATCCTAAAAGTCTACAATGTTGGAAACTAATATTGAGTCATATCACATTCCATTGATATAGAATAGGTTACCTCCTTGTGACTTCATACACAAAAGGACACAGATGTACATTTCTCAATATACCCAATTTTCCAAATGTGAAATGTTTCTCAATTTCAATTTTTAATACCATGCTGAAAAATTGAATCAATTATTTCCAATATAACCTGATGTAATTTAGGTTTTTAAAAATACTTATTCAATTTCAATCAAAGGTAATCACATTTAAAAAGTAAAAAACCGTTTAAAATATGAGTACATTCCCTATTCATTTTCAAAAAATGGTATTCCAATTAAAATATCAATTAATAAATAAGAACAATAAGAAATTATAAAAATTATAACAGTTGAAAAGATCCACCTATCTCTATGATTTAGAAAACATATCCACCTTTGATAGTGGGGATTGGAAACCGTAATATTCTCCTATGAATGATAATGCATGAAAAAAGAATAAAAATGATTGATTTAAAACAATATAGTATTACTGATCCTTACATTTAAAGGTGACATAAGGAAAATTGAGAGAGAAACTAAGAGGAAGAGTTACCCAATACGATGAAGCGACTAGACCTGTCGATCAAACATTTAATGGAAAGATCTCAAGGTAAGGGAGTCACCAAAACATTCATAGGGTTGGACCTGTTTCTGATAGGACAATGCGGCATAAATCATTGAATCCCCAAACACCTACAAGACACCCTAAAAGCTATAAATTGGGTAATTATACAATGTGTAACTTTTTACACGTCATGAAACCCTTTCATTTTAGGATACAAAAAAATGCTGCACCTTTTTAATTGAAAATTTTATTTTTCAAAGTACAAGATATGTAACCAATACAAGAAAGGAAAATTCCTAATTTTTTTATTTAGTTCACAGTATGTTTCTTGTATCCATCACTTGTCATGTAATCTCTTTGCAAGTCATGTAACTTCCCTTATGAATAAAATTTACGTTTATGCAAGAAATTCCAAAAAATACAGGACTTCCCCATTACATGTATCCTCCAAATTCAAGGTCATAAATACATACTTGGTTGAAATGGAAAAAACCAAATATTAGAACATACCTAACATAATGGTAATGGGGTATTACAACGTCTCTCTTTTAGTTTTTTTAAACATCTCTTAGTTGATATAACCCCTAATATCTTAACCATGGTGGTTTTTTTCATTGTGTATGAATATTTGATTGAATAAATGAAGTCTTCGGATGTGAAGAAACATTAGAAAATGGAGAGTTTTCATATGGAGAGACTTTGTTGGGGAAATTAACTTAATATCCAAAGATGTATTATTGTTTGAATTATTGGAGTTTGGTTATAAATGGGTTAAGTGTTAGCATGGGTTCTTGGTATGTTTAGAATATGTAATGGGTGTTTATGTTGTTTTATGTGGAAAATAGTATGAAAACCCATATGAAAAAAACATATAGGCTATATAATTTTATTACACATTATGTAATGTTTGGGAGAATTTATTACTTATACAAGGAAATGGCTTTTTAGTGTATCCCATTAAAATGATTTACATGACATGTAACTAAATTACATGTTAGGTACATCCACAACCCTCTTTTTAAAATTATATTGAACAAATGATTTTCCCATTCATCCACATTCAATATTTCTCCTCTAAACATAGAGTGACCCTCTAGGTGATTTTGGAGTGTCATCCTCCCAGTAAGACATCCCGATAATGAAGATGTTCCATTTAATATGGTTTTGGTATAGTTTTCCATTTCATCCATATTGCTATTGACATTGTGGTTTAATCCATTAACTGTGTGTGTTTTTGGTTTTTTAGGTTGAAATTTTATCTAGGATACTTCTTGATATCATTAACTCCTTCCTCATAGATATTTTCTATTGGAATCATTGTTTGATTGTTTGTAAAATATTGGGGGTCTAAACCTTAACCTTGTGGTTTGATAAATGTAAAGTATGTGAAATATTGTAATTATGCCAGTATATCATGCAATGAATAAATAAAATGATGAATAAAATTATTCCCTGGTTTCTAATTGGATACAATTTGTTATTAACCTGGATTATGGATACAATTTGGGTGAGTGAACCCTAGAACATAATTGAATTTTTTATGAATTAATGTGTGTTTATCATGTTTGGGATTATGGGTGAATGATTTATATATATACACCTTAGCATGTAAGGATTATTATTACAAGTAGTATGTTATTGGTTATGACTAATAGATATATGAAATGTGTAATTTTAAGTTAAATGGGAATTTTCATTACTAACCATTGGGATATATGATGTGAAAATGTGATATCTTTATTGTTATGAATTGTGTTACGATTAAATGAAGAAATGATTATATAAGGTATTGAACTAGTGATACATACTTAAATTCTTATATAGCAAGATCAGACCATTGATAAATGTGGAAATGAGGATAAATCGATCTTGGGATAGTTAACATTTTGAAATGCTTATATTGTGGGCTTGTCATAATGACACATGCTAAAATGTTAATATAGGGTGCTATGCCTAGATTAAATAATGAAATTATTATATAGAGGGTTTGATAGAGATTACTATGACATATACCTCTGTTATAAGATTTTGGTTGACATGGTTGTAATACATGGTTAGAGAAATTAAGATATGGAATTGAGGTTGGTAACAATCTTCTTTGGTTATAAGGTTATTGTCTCCATGCTTGTAATACATTCTTAGAGACATTCTAGTATGGTGATGAAGCTAGTTTATGGAGTATTAATTAAAATTTTCACTTAATTAATAACATTTTTATTGATTTATTGTATAAACATCTTATCGTATTGGATATATTTAGACATAGTGGTATTAAACTACTAGGTAATACTGACACCCTACTTCAGAAACCGTTTGGTACTCGAGTAGAGTACTAGGATTTACATTTAAAAATGGGAAAGGACAGTGTTGCTGATTGTATTTTTTGGACGCGATTGATTTTAAATATGGGATCAAAATGTTGTTCAAATCTAGGGGCAATTGAGTCACTCTTTGAGTCTTCTACCCTTTTACTTGTATTACATTTGGAAGGAAATTTAGTTACAATATACAACATCAATACATTATAGCTTTTTTATTTCTTAGATTTTATAGTATTATTTTATTGAATGGGATTCCACTATATTATATTGTTTACATTATTTAAAGTATGATATATAGTTAACCATATACTTTTTGATGTGCTGTAAACTCTGAATCAAGGTAGTATATTCTCCCCACAATACGTATCACACTCTCAATTCTAGTTATAATCCTCTAGAATATGAGGAGTGCACTTGAGTTCTCTTTACCAACCATTTCTGGCCATATGATAGTGTGTCAGATCAAGGGTTGTTACAGGCACTATATTTTGTAATAGTGTATATGAACAATAAATTGATTTCTATAGAAATTATATATACCTAATAATATATAATTTAATAATAAATTACAAGTCTATTACTATTTAATATAATGTTCTATAAATAATTGAATATGTAGTATTTTTTCTTATATTTTATCCAAAACAACCCTCTCCCCCCTAATTAAATCCACCCTTCACCAATAAGATTCAACCGACACATTATTATTCATATATTGTGAAAAATAAAAAAAATTAAATCATTAAATATATCATATAATTTCAATATTTAATTTCCTCATCCAAATAATTCTCTTTGAAGTCATAATTTAATTATAAATGGACTAACACGAATGAGTAATATAAGAACCCACATTCACAGATTTTATTTTCTACTCCTTTATATCATTTTATATCGACCCATTATGTAACACCCCAGGTAAATAAAGAATATGAAATTTCATATTTATCCATATTTGTGAATAAAATATTTAAATAACTTTAAAGGGGACGCTATGCTCGATGGCGTACCCAACACGCAACAACGAGTTTCTTGGAATCTTACGTTGCACTCTAATAATAAAATAATATTATATTAAATGGTAGTTAACATGTAGTCGTTGTAATGGCGGGAATGGATAGAAATAACTAAAATATGATTATATATGTTTTTTAAATGTTTTTACATTTATCCAATAAAATCTAAAGGCTTAAAATACGGAAAGAATTCAATTTTAGGCATATATGCCCTAGTATTCACTAAAGGTTCACTTATCGCCTTTTAATGGAGAACTGTCATTAAATATAGTTTTGATCACTCTTATAAATTCTTTTGGACCAAATAAAACTCTTATTAAGAATCGGGACATCAAAATTTACTTTGTGTAAATTTTTGTTATCTTTCCGATAAAGTTCATTTTTTTAATGAATAGTATAAAATGTTGTATTTTATTTCAAAACCACTTTTTAATCTAATTTATTTATATGATTAGATTATATTTTGAATTGGTTTTAAAGTTAAATTAGAAAATATTTTTACCATTTAATCCAATAGTGGTCGTTGGAATCTATTTCACTTTGAAATCAGACTTAAACTAGTGTCAATCTTTTGATACTTATTGTTTCATAAAACACGCTATTTGTCATGACAGCGGGAATTAATTATTAAATTAATTAATGTGACTTATATGTTTTGAATTTACCAAACGGACTTCATTTTTGAATTCAGAATATCAAATATAGCTTAGGGTGAATATTTGGGATTTTTCTGAAAAACTTCAATTTTTGATGAATAGTGAAACCACTAAGTGGTACTTATAAAAACTGATTTTCCGTTTAAATGAAATTTTGCCATCATTGTGTTTTGATTTTCAAAAATCCGACATACATGGTTGTCATTAAGAAGTAAAATGTGGTTCAATGAGATTAAAATAATTTTTTGGTGAATAGTAACTTATTAAGTTTTTAATCGCGATTAGAGGTAATTAGTGTAGTTTAAGGTAAAAATGATATTATAAGAATGTGAGAACACCATGACACTTGTCCTACACCTATTGGTTGTATCATGGCCGACCAAGACAAGCCATGGGTCAACTTGGGGACCCCATGGATCCACTTTGGTTGGGAAATGACATAAATAACATTTATTTAATGTAAAAGTAAAATTGACACAAACATGATATTTTTTACTAAAACAATTTTTAAGTGGGGTTATACAAGTAATATTTTTGATTATAAATATTCATTGGAAATCTAAAAAGATTTCATACATCATAGTATTTTTTTTATAATTTTTAGACATTACATAAATTAAATTATTTATGACATAATAATGATGCAGCGATGACATCATTATTTGACGATTTAAATAAAATGGTAAGATAATGTAAAATATATGAACTAAACATGTCCAAAACTTATTGGATGAGTGGATTTCGAAGCCTTATCACCTTATCCAAGAATTATATCAATGTGGGACCTTTTGAAACCGAAACACATTTTCAAATAAAGTAATATTTCTTTACTTTCCAAAAGTGCCCCTCCTCTCCTCTTATAAAAGGCCCCCACCTCTACCTCATTTCACACACTCCTCAAGCCTTTGGCTCGGCCAACCCCTGCTCATTTACTCTCTCCACATCCCTCTACTCATCCTAGAGGATTCCCATTGGGAAGAATCCTTTCAAAGGAAGCCTTTGGGCTCAAATCAAAAGGAGTTACACTTTTAAAGGTAATCCACTCTCTCATGTTCATTTGTTTTATTTTGCTTCTCCAACCCCCTAAACTCTTTTTATTTACTTCATTTGTAACAACACCAGTATCTTCAATATACTAGGATGTTGTTAGAGCTACACTCTAACACAACTACATCAAATGGTTAAAGAACATACGGTTTCCGTGGATGGTGAAATTCTGCCTCCCGAAACGATGATTGTTCAATACTCATTTAACACCTTCAAAGGTGGCCATTATGATGTCACTATTTTTATATATGATATATAATATGTTTATGTTTTATTTACGCTTCTGTATTTTTCATTTTTGTCTTACCTTTATGGCTTCCATTATTGGTATACGCGATATCTTCATTTAAGGAAGTGCGGACTACCGACCCCTCAAAGTGATTTGATTCGTTAAATACCATATGTGGGACGTATAAAGGATGGAACTATGATATTATACATGATATTATACTGGAATTATAATATACCTTTATATCATTATTATTCCATTCTATAAAATATGAAATAGAAATGAAAGTAGCGTTCATGCGTACGTACGGCTTACCGTCTCCATGAACGGTGCATTTCATTTCTTACCTCTAAATGATTATGTAATGTAATAAATGCATGCATGTACTGGATATATATGAAATATATGATATCCAAATCATGAATATTATTCTGGATATAATAAACATTTGGCCACATGAACAACATGTAATTGTAAGAAGTCCACTTTCGACTTAAGAACCAAATATCGGCAAAACAAATATTATTAACTTACATGATTACATAATGTTTATGACATGGTAATAAGTGGTATAAGAGTAATAATGAACTTGAAAAAGGTTGTTAAGGAATTATAAATTAACTCAAGTTTATTATTCAGGAGATTAAAGAACGATCAAGTCAAGTCGGACCCGAGGTAAGGGATCCTACAACTCTCTTTCTTTTTAAGTACACTCTTTTATGTAATTTCTTTTAAGCTCATTTATTATGATTGGGATGTTATTTTATATTACTCCTACTGTAATTTTTATGTTTATGTGATGAGAGACCCTATTCTCTCTCATCAATCCATTTTGGAAGTTTTGAGTGGCGCAGTTAGGCTGCTGAACATTCGTAAGAGATCTAACCTCTCTCTTTCTTTTTAAGTACTCTCCTTTATGTCACTTCTTTTAAACTCCTCCTTGAAATGTTGGGGGATTTTCTTTTATATTCCACTTACTGTAAATTCTATTGTAATATTATGGGATACTCTATCTGATC
Organism: Viscum album; assembly: GCA_963277665.1. Lineage (NCBI taxonomy): Eukaryota > Viridiplantae > Streptophyta > Magnoliopsida > Santalales > Viscaceae > Viscum > Viscum album. The sequence goes on from OY728127.1 coordinate 610,493,018, forward strand.
TCATCAATCCATATTCGGAAGTTTTATGTGGCGCCATTAGGCTGCCGAGTTTTCGTAAGGGATTTTTCATCTCACTTTTATTCCCGTGAGATTTATGCTACATTTGCCACAAATTCCCTTGAGTGGTGTATGTACTGCCCATTATTCTACTCTTTGTGTAATATACTTTCATTTATGAGTATTTACATCAATTATCTTTTGTCCTTCTTTCATGGGGTGTATGTTTTGAAAGATACCCAAGTCGGTAAGGGAACCTTTCACCCTCCTCTTTTTTTAAAAGACTTCTTTTGTTGGATCTTTTAATTTACATATCGTTATGTTGGGATATGTTCTCATATATCCTTATTGATGTAAATTTTATGTCCAAGTGATGAGATACTCTTTTTATCTCTCATCAACTGTTTTTGATGTGATGCCGTTAGTCTGTCAAGGGAACTTTTTAACCCAATTTCGATTTCTTTGGGTTCAACATGTAGTCATTGAATATGTCGTCCATTGAATATGTGTGAATGACCTTTTTACACTTAATATCCACTTATATTGGGTGTATTTATATTTTTCACACATATTTTTGAGATTGATTTGTCCTTAATTTAAGGATACCTTCTTTATAAGGGATTTCATCACATTTGACATTTCTATTGAGGGTTCATTGTTGTTATGCACCAATTCACTCTTATATGGTGTATATACTGTCCTTTGGAGTATTATATCATGAATCCATTTATTCTCATGATATTATAAAGTTTTGACTAAATGTTATTCCTCAACTATTGTGTTCAACTGTCTCTAATTTTGGTAAAACCCCTTTAACCAAAATATCATTTTAAATGTTTTAATTATTTGTTCTTATTAATATCCATGTTTTCAAAATGGTTTTAAGGATTTATTTATATGGATATTAATGGATTAAAATTTTAAGCTTCAAGGTGGTATGGGACACTTTGATTCAAAAATCTCTTTATTAAATGTTTTAAATGGTTTTGGAAATGGTTTCTTTTTGAATGGATTCGTTACTTCAATATCCTAAAATGTTATATTGTGATTGAAATGTGGAAATGTTATGTTTCCTTTATTCATGTTTATGTGATACGATTATGTTATGGTTCTTGGGCATTGTTATGAAGACGGGTGGTTCCGTGATAAACTAAGGGCGGGTGAGCCCGTTATAGCTCTCCAATGCATTGGGTAATGTGAAGGAGTGAAACGTTAAGGTTTCTACGAAGAGATTTAGGGAATATACTGTGATGGGTATTCCAAACGTAACCAAGAGGGTTACTCCCTACGTAAGAATGTTATGAATGCCTCAAGTTACCTTTATGTCTTATTTTTTCTATGATTTATTCATGGATTTATGAGGTATGTTAAAGTGCCTATGTTTTATGGGTAAAGTATGATTTCATTATTATGTATATATGAACTCATGATTCCTTTGCATATTTTTATAACCCTTACTGAGCTTTTTATGCTCATCCCAAGTTTTTGAAATGTTTTTCACAGGTCAAGGAAAAGTTACATGATGTGATGATAGTGTCAAGTATGTGTCAAGAAAGAATCCATGTTATATTTTAAATATGTTTCCGTTGATGGGATGAATGAATACTGTCTTTTATGTAACCACTTCGTTTAAATGTGGAATGTAATGAAAGTTTCATGATCTAATTCTCTAAAACTCTAAACCTGAAAAGATCCTCAATGTGTAATCTTGTAATAACTCAAGATTAAGTAAGGTTTAAGGCTGGGGCCTTATAGTTGGTATCAAAGGTCGGTTTAGATAACTTTAGAGGTTAGGGTATTCTTTAAGCATAAGTGACATTACCATAATGGTTAGGATTTCAGAAAGAGTCCTAGTTTTAGATAAAGTAAATGAGTAAGTGTATCTTAGTGATTACCTTCCTCATTAGTACATGATGGTTTTGTTGATATACTCACACTGACATTTCTATTTTCAGTGAATGGATGGATCTAGCAGGCACCAAAGACACAACAGGTTTGAAGGAAACTGTGGTGGTTCTCTGATTAAGAGACTAGATTAAATGGAGGATTCAATGAGGAAACTCATGGTTGTTCTAAACCAAATATCAAGGAGTCATGATCAACCACTTTAACCTTGGTATGTTCTATAATGCATCATGTACGAGATGACCAATCGATGTGGAAGTTCAGGTAATAATTAAAAAGGTAACCATTAGGGTTTATATGATCCTTACTTTTTAGGTAATTATGGGTTACTCTATGATATGATGTAAAATGAAAGGAATGAGATAAACTTGAGGATAAAATATGTTATGATTATTTTTGAAGATTTTATCTCATTTTGGGGAATGTTTTAAGAATTATATATTTTTGGAAAAAGGACAACACGCAGACCGTGTGACAACCCGTCGCGTCGGACAAAGCTGCGGGAATCGAACCCACAACCAAAGTGCGACTGGTATTTATCGCCTACCACTGGACTACGTGAAGTCCCTGGTTCGTTTGACCGATTCTTTTTAGTTATATGATTTTATGAATTAAGAGCAAGTTGATTTTGGGTTATTTATGAAAATGATTAACCTATCATGGAGGATATGTGATTAGGTTAATTACTTTTCAATACGAGACTTTAGGAGCAATGAATGTTGTTTGGAGATAAATGTTACGATTTAACTTGGAAGACTATGTTACTAAATCCTTCAAATATTTGGGTTTCAATCTTATATTGGTTTACATTGAAGAATTTAATGGACAAATTGATTATAGAATGGTCCTCGTTGAACTTTGGGTTTTGTTGAACAAATTTTGGAGGTTAAGAATAGATTTTCTTTTTATAAAGGGTTATCCTTTTCTGGATTATCTGATCTTGTACTAGCCTTTTTGGTTTTGGTTTTGGTTAAAGTCTAAAGACATGGGAAGTATATAGTTCTCTTTTGTGGATTAGGTGATTTTCTAAAAGTTGATTATAGTACTCTTAATGTGAACAAGTCTTCCTAAATACTCGTCTTTTGGAAAAAAAATATGAGTTTGTGTAAGGAATCTAATAAAAGTTGAAAGTCAATATGATAAGTGATTATGTTTCCTTATGAATAAATTCCTCAATAAAAAGTAACTTAAAACAAAAATGTTGTCTATTAACTTTTCCTAGTGGGGAATCGAATACCGTTTAACCCATCACAAGTTTGTGATTTTCTCGTGGTTAACTTTCTCCTAAACATGTTTTCTATCACTCTCCATCAGAACATGACCCTTTGTTTTTTCCTCCATGTCCATATTTTCATACTTGGAATCCTATTATGGGTTAACTCGGGTGACCCTTGTACTTATCTCTCTTTATTTTAAAGTGTTTGTTTTACCGACTTTTGTTCCGATGTGGGACTTTCAAGGATGTTTCCAAGCGCAATTTTAAAATTGCGAGGACGCAATTCCCAAAAGGGGGGAAATATGTAACACCCTAGGTAAATAAAGAATATGAAATTTCATATTTATCCATATTTGTGAATAAAATATTTAAATAACTTTAAAGGGGACGCTATGCTCGATGGCGTACCCAACACGCAACAACGAGTTTCTTGGAATCTTACGTTGCACTCTAATAATAAAATAATATTATATTAAATGGTAGTTAACATGTAGCCGTTGTAATGGTGGGAATGGATAGAAATAACTAAAATATGATTATATATGTTTTTTAAATGTTTTTACATTTATCCAATAAAAGCTAAAGGCTTAAAATACGGAAAGAATTCAATTTTAGGCGTATATGCCCTAGTATTCACTAAAGGTTCACTTATCGCATTTTAATGGAGAACTGTCATTAAATATAGTTTTGATCACTCTTATAAATTCTTTTGGACCAAATAAAACTCTTATTAATAATCGGGATATCAAAATTTACTTTGTGTAAATTTTTGGTATCTTTCCGATAAAGTTCATTTTTTTAATGAATAGTGTAAAATGTTGTATTTTATTTCAAAACCACTTTTTAATCTAATTTATTTATATGAATAGATTATATTTTGAATTGGTTTTAAAGTGAAATTAGAAAATATTTTTACCATTAAATCCAATAGTGGTCGTTGGAATCAATTTCACTTTGAAATCAGACTTAAACTAGTGTCAATCTTTTGATACTTATTGTTTCATAAAACACGCTATTTTTCATGACAGCGGGAATTAATTATTAAATTAATTAATGTGACTTATATGTTTTGAATTTTGTAAAACGGACTTCATTTTTGAATTCAGAATATCAAATATAGCTTAGGGTGAATTTTTGGGATTTTTCTGAAAAACTTCAATTTTTGATGAATAGTGAAACCACTAAGTGGTACTTATAAAAACCGATTTTCCGTTTAAATGAAATTTTGCCATAATTGTGTTTTGATTTTCAAAAATCCGACATACATGGTTGTCATTAAGAAGTAAAATGTGGTTCAATGAGATTAAAATAATTTTTTGGTGAATAGTAACTTATTAAGTTTTTAATCGCGATTAGAGGTAATTAGTGTAGTTTAAGGTAAAAATGATATTATAAGAATGTGAAAACACCATGACACTTGTCCTACACCTATTGGTTGTATCATGGCCGACCAAGAAAAGCCATGGGTCAACTTGGGGACCCCATGGATCCACTTTGGTTGGGAAATGACATAAATAACATTTTATTTAATGTAAAAGTAAAATTGACACAACCATGATATGTTTTACTAAAATAATTTTTAAGTGGGGTTATACAAGTCATATTTTTGATTATAAATATGTATTGGAAAGCTAAAAATATTTCCTACATCATAGTATTTTTTTATAATTTTTAGACATTACATAAATTAAATTATTTATGACATAATAATGATGCAGCGATGACATTATTTTTTGACGATTTAAATAAAATGGAAAGATAATGTAAAATCTATGATCTACACATGTCCAAAACTTATTGGATGAGTGGATTTCGAAGCCTTATCACCTTATCCACGAATTATATCAATGTGGGACAATTTTAAACCGAAACACATTTTCAAATAAAGTAATATTTCTTTACTTTCCAAAAGTGCCCCTCCTCTCCTCTTATAAAAGGCCCCCACCTCTACCTCATTTCACACACTCCTCAAGCCTTTGGCTCGGCCAACCCCTGCCCATTTACTCTCTCCACATCCCTCTCCTCATCCTAGAGGATTCCCATTGGGTAGAATACTTTCAAAGGAAGCCTTTAGGCTCAAATCAAAAGGAGTTACACTTTTAAAGGTAATTCACTCTCTCATGTTCATTTGTTTTATTTTGCTTCTCCAACCCCCTAAAATCTTTTTATTTACTTCTTTTGTAACAAAAACAGTATATTAAATATACTAGGATGTTGTTATAAGATTTATTCTAGCTAAACTATCACACAACTACATCAAATGGTTAAGGAACATACGGTTTCCGTGGATGGTGAAATTCTGCCTCCCGAAACGATGATTGTTCAATACTCATTTAACACCTTCAAAGGTGGCCATTATGATGTCACTATTTTCATATATGATATATAATATGTTTATGTTTTATTTACGCTTCTGTATTTTTCATTTTTTTCTTACCTTTATGGCTTCCATTATGGGTATACGCGATATCTTTATTTAAGGAAGTGCGGACTACCGCCCCCTCAAAGTGATTTGATTCGTTAAATACCATATGTGGGACGTATAAAGGATGGAACTATGATATTATATATGATATTATACTGGAATTATAATATACCTTTATATAATTATTATTCCATTCTATAAAATATGAAACAGAAATGAAAGTAGCGTTCATGCGTACGTACGGCTTACCGTCTCCATGAACGGTGCATTTCATTTCTTACCTCTAAATGATTATGTAATGTAATAAATGCATGCATGTACTGGATATATATGACATATATGATATCCAAATCATGAATATTATTCTGGATATAATAATCATTTGGCCACATGAAGAACATGTAATTGTAAGAAGTCCACTTTCGACTTAAGAACCAAATATCGGCAAAACAAATATTATTAACTTAAATGATTACATAATGTTTATGACATGGTAATAAGTGGTATAAAAGTAATAATGAACTTGAAAAAGGTTCTTAAGGAATGAGAAATTAACTCAAGTTTATTATTCAGGATATTAAAGAACGATCGAGTCATGTCGGACCCGAGGTAAGGGATCCTACAACTCTCTTTCTTTTTAAGTACACTCTTTTATGTCATTTCTTTTAAGCTCATCTTTCTTATGATTGGGATGTTCTTTTATATTACTCCTACTGTAATTTTTATTTTCATGTGATGAGAGACCCTATTCTCTCTCATCAATCCATTTTGGAAGTTTTGAGTGGCGTCGTTAGGCTGCCGAACTTTCGTAAGGGATCTAACCTCTCTCTTTCTTTTTAAGTACTCTCCTTTATGTCACTTCTTTTAAACTCCTCCTTGAAATGTTGGGGGATTTTATTTTATATTCCACTTGCTGTAAATTATATTGTAATATGATGGGATACTCTATTTGATCTCATCAATCCATATTCGGAAGTTTTATGTGGTTCCATTAGGCTGCCGAGTTTTCGTAAGGGAATTTTCATCTCACTTTTATTCCCGTGAGATTTATGCTACATTTGCCACAAATTCCCTTGAGTGGTGTATGTACTGCCCATTATTATACTCTTTGTGTAATATAATTTAGTTTATGAGTATTTACATCAATTATCTTTTGTCCTTCTTTCATGGGGTGTATGTTTTGAAAGATACCCAAGTCGGTAAGGGAACCTTTCACCCTCCTCTTTTTTAAAAATACTTCTTTTGTTGGGTCTTTTAATTTACATATCGTTATGTTGGGATATGTTCTCATATATCCTTATTGATGTAAATTTTATGTCCAAGTGATGAGATACTCTTTTTATCTCTCATCAACTCTTTTTGATGTGATGCCGTTAGGCTGTCAAGGGATCTTTTTAACCCAATTTCGATTTCTTTGGGTTCAACATGTAGTCATTGAATATGTCGTCCATTGAATATGTGTGAATGACGTTTTTACACTTAATATCCACTTATATTGGGTGTATTTATAATTGTCACACATATTTTTGAGATTGATTTGTCCTTAATTCAAGGATACCTTCTTTATAAGGGATTTCATCACATTTGACATTTCTATTGAGGGTTCATTGTTGTTATGCACCAATTCACTCTTATATGGTGTATATACTGTCCTTTGGAGTATTATATCATGAATCCATTTATTCTCATGATATTATAAAGTTTTGACTAAATGTTATTCCTCAACTATTGTGTTCAAGTGTCTCAAATTTTGGTAAAACCCCTTTAACCAAAATATCATTTTAAATGTTTTAATTATTTGTTCTTATTAATATCCATGTTTTCAAAATGGTTTTAAGGATTTATTTATATGGATATTAATGGTTTAAAATTTTAAGCTTCAAGGTGGTATGGGACACTTTGATTCAAAAATCTCTTTATTAAATGTTTTAATTGGTTTTGGAAATGGTTTCTTTTTGAATGGATTCATTATTTCAATATCCTAAAATGTTATATTGTGATTGAAATGTGGAAATGTTATGTTTCCTTTATTCATGTTTATGTGATACGATTATGTAATGGTTCTTGGGCATTGTTATGAAGACGGGTGGTTCCGTGATAAACTAAGGGCAGGTGAGCCCGTTATAGATCTCCAATGCATTGGGTAACGCGAAGGAGTGAAAAGTTAAGGTTTCTCTGAAGAGATTTAGGGAATATACTGTGATGGGTATTCCAAACGTAACCAAGAGGGTTACTCCCTATGTAAGAATGTTATGAATGCCTCAAGTTACCTTTATGTCTTATGTTTTCTATGATTTATTCATGGTTTGATTAGGTATTTTAAAGTGCCTATGTTTTATGGGTAAAGTATGATTTCATTATTATGTATATATGAACTCATGTTTCCTTTCTATATTTTTATAACCCTTACTGAGCTTTTTATGCTCATCCCATGTTTTTTAAATGTTTTTCATAGGTCAAGGGAAAGGTACATGATGTAATGATAGTGTCAAGGATGTGTCAAGAAAGAATCCATGTTATATTTTAAATATGTTTCCGTTGATGGGAAGAATGAATACTGTCTTTTATGTAACCACTTCGTTTAAATGTGGAATGTAATGAAAGTTTCATGATCTAATTCTCTAAAACTCTAAACCTGAAAAGATCCTCAATGTGTAATCTTGTAATAACTCAAGATTAAGTAAGGTTTAAGGCTGGGGCCTTATACATTATGTTTATATCTGCTTTCTATTTAATAAAATATATCATATTTTGATGATGTAATATTAATGTAAAAACAATAAAATAAAGAATTAATAGTTTTTATAAACAATGGTATGTTCCATGCCTGTATAAACTCACATAACGATGTTGTTTTTTATAAAGTACTACTAGATTCATGCTTATTTAAATTATGAAAATTTAATGTTAATGATGAATTAATAGTTATATTATAATATTATTCATATTCTTTAATGTGTAAACAATCTAAAATTTAATAAAAAAATTAATAGATTCTCAAACTACAGAAATGAGTAAACCAGTAAACTATAACATTTATACTCTACGAACTATAGTTATATCAAAAAATATAATTATTTGGTGTATTTGGAACTTTTGAAATAGAATGATCATCCTATTATCCAACATATATTGTTATAAAATTACACGACTATATATTTGTGAATAAAACATCTACTAGATAGTGAACGTAAATATAAAGTACTAGTAAAAAGTATATACATGTTCGTAAAATAATAATAATAAATTAAATATACATAAAAATGATATAAAATAATAATTTAATAAATTTAATTTCATTATTAATGGGGTTATATGAACATACTGAGCAAGTTAGGACCCATGTTAAGGGAACTACCAATGCATTGTCCTTATCATTTCTCTTACACATTCCCCCTTTATACTTTTTCTACCACTCTCTATATTATTAAAAATTTAATCCTCTACATTCTATATATATATTCGTAAATCATATACATATTTTATATTCACTTTAATTATTATTGATATTGATGTTTTTCAAGTTCCCTAATTAATAATTTCTTGAATTAAATCCCAAATAAAGTATTGATTTATGTTCATTATCCATTTCCATATGGAAGTATTTTAATTATATTACCACCTATGATTTGTAATGTTATATAATTAGTTGTAGAAATATAGAATAATTTATTTCCTATTTTATGGGAGATACATTGTGCATTACAACTTTAATAGTTATGTAAAAACTGCATTAAACATTTTTTAAGAGGATTATTTCAATACCAACATCTCAAATCTATTCTTATTTATTTTCCTAAACATGAAAGTATAATTCACAATCAATTCCTTATTAATAAATTATGATTTTGGATATATTATTAAGCCCTAATTCTCAATAGAATCAATTTTATTTATCATGTTGTTATTTTTTGAGATGTGATTATGTATCCCATTTCCATATCATGGGATTTATCATGCTAATTCTATAATTATGATTACTTTTAATTATGCAGAAAAAATATACATGAACACATTATGATGTTATTATTGGAAAAAAATTATATTGACCCGTTATATAATGGGAAATGTTTTCATCTAATGAGATATCTTATACGGTGATTATAAAATTCTCTAGAATCAATGTTATAATTCCCAGTAAGTTATCCATAACATATTCATATGATTTCTTGTTTTATATTGTTACCATATATTGATGAATGCATCTTCTTATGTAATTATGTTCTCTATTCCATATTACAATTATTATGATCTCCCTTATTAAAAATATAATGGTGGGCCTTATAATTCTTATGTATTATATAATTATTGGGTTTACCCTAATAATTTTCTTTACTTGGGTTTATATCTCTGTCATTTCCTTTATAAAAATCAGCTTGGTATCCTTTCTAGTAATAAAAAAACCAAGGTATTTTGAAGCATACAATTGATATAGATATAATGATTAAACAGTTTAATTTTATAACAATGTATTATCTAAATTATCCCTAAATTAAATTAAACCTAGATGATTATGGGTATTTTTTTGGGATTTTATGGTAATAAAATGGTATTATATATTTCTAAGGTGAGCGTTTTTTTTTGAATAACACCCAGTTTATAGTCACAACCACCAAATTTATAATTATCATCATAAGATACAATATGTGTGAACTGAACTACCATACATGGGATGGTATAAAAATACCTTGAAAGATACAATGAGATAGAGAATTTTTTTATAGAAAATCCCATTACCACAAAATCATAAATATAATGATAACCCATTTAAAACATATGAATAAAAAACAAGTAAAATATGATTTATCCACTATTTTAAAATGTTCATATTGATTGTAGACCACAAGAAGCAAAGACTCCTTGATATCAAGATCTACCAAAACAACATCATTTTTGAATTTCTATATAGGGATATCTACATATATCTATGGTTTGAGGGTATTGTTCATGTGAGAAACAAAAACTATGAGGAACACATTATTTTTAAAAATGATAGTCGAATGTTGGAGTACTTAACTCGATAAATAGTTAACCCTTTTCTTGATAGTGCGAGAATTCATAATTATAGTAGTCATATAGGGGAATTGTACCTTATTTCAACTAAGGGAATATTGAACCAATTATAAAATATGAAGGACATTTTACATGATTTGGTGGGGTAATACAAATATATATATATGTATTCTTGTGACATTCACCTTATAATTATCATTCATGATGGGTGGTACTAAATCCTTGTGTATGTAATGATTCTTTTTCTTGGACCACATTATTGATCCTAAAGAGATAAAATCTATTCCATTTTTATTCAATAAAAAATAAATATAATGTTGATGAATGAATCATATGATTTCATTTGAAAATGAATAAATCCCAAGATATGGTATTTTTGATCATATATGAAAAAATACATAGATATACAAAACACACCCATGAAAATAATATTATCAAACTACACCCCACTAAATATTTACTTGTGTAAAGGTAAAAAGTGTCATATAATATTATTTTACATAATCGATTGATATGATTATGAAATGATAATATCAAACCGAATTAAAGGCCCTAATCCACATTATTTCAGGTGACAATCATCATTCTTATCATTGAATAATTTTCTTCATACTGATAATAAATCTCAAATCATATTCAATTGAAAATATATGCAATACATAATTCATCAATATAAGGGTGACTATTTTAATAAATAACACATTTAATCAATAGGGTGTAATAATTGATATACTAAATGTATTTGGGGGTGATGATCTATAAAAGAAACAACAAAATTCAAAACATATGGATTTATAAGGTGGAATCTCGTAATATTGTGAAATTTAACACTATGACGAACAATTGATCTTGTATATCTGTGAAAGTAAAATGTTTCCATTTCCATATCAAACATCCATTTTAATTAAATAATTCGTCTAATATCGACTACAAGGTCCACCATTATTCATTTGATTGAAATTAAAGGAGATATGGGGTAGAACTAATGGAGGGGAACTATAGTAATGGTTAATAAAAATAACTAAATATAATAAAATGGATAGATTTTAAATTGTGGATTTTCATAGAAATTTATATTACTTCAGTAATGTGAAATTTTATGGATATGTTGAATTGAAAATAGAAAATTATATACAAAATTATCCTAATGAAAATATTAAATAAGATATTAAAATATTATAAATATGACCTAAATTACTATTTGACTATTTTCTATTCCTAAATTTTCATTCTAAATTCACCAAGTGATCACTGTGTATTCATCGATTGTTTATGAACATCAAGGGACACAATGATATCCAAAATAACATCCCAATATTCTTTTACATTGAATGATGATGAAAAAACATAATAAATGACAGTGTTTATGAAATATTTATTTTATTTGTTTTTCTATAGGACTATCATGGAGAAACTCATAATGTTATTGTACAATAACTCAATGCTAGACCAAAAAAACTATGTGATAAGAACTATTACATCACATTTTACCTTATTCATTTGATATCCTTAAAACATAGCATGATGTTGAAAAATTAAGGGGTGTCAAAAAAAATATATAATTATTGATACCTATGTCCAAAAAAACACTACCTAGATTATCATTTCGTATTTCGTGAACCACTAAATATCAGGGTAGGAACTTCATACCTCCTCAGTTAATCACAAAAAAAGGAAACAAAGCTCTGAGAACCATCACAATTCAAGTCCTTGGACATATTATCAACATAGATGAAATATTAATCCACACACATTCACCTCTATAAACATAACAAAACATTAATCTCCAAGAATTAAGTTTACATATTACATCATAAAGAGATCGTTTAACTCAAAATATATTAATGATTTTTTATAAAATAACAATGGTGTCAACATTAATATTCTCCCATAATATATAACCATTTAATGTCTATGTAAAAATATAAACAATATTTATCACAAAACATTTGGAACCTAAAAATATACATCATCTATTTTCATAGTATAGATAATAGCTTTGAAGATGATTGGTGTTGTTAGACTGTATATGACCTTATACATTTGATTATTATTTCATGCCATTTCTCTACATTTTTTATTTTTCATATTTTTTATCATCGTTTTATTAATGAAGTAATTTGATTCTCTAGGATAAAATTTACTACCACCTTTTGGTTTTCAACATTTATTGGTGTTTGAGGGAATTTTTGGGCCCTATATTATTTATTATTGTTTTAATTGATAACTAGATCATTATTACCAATTATATTTTGGGCTGTGTTTACTAATGTACAGTGATAGGATAAATATTTCATGTCATAATTTAGAAGTATGTTATGAATATATAATGTAGAGACAAATGTTAATACTTTCCAGTGAGAATATAGACCATATAGGCTATTCATCATGGGGTAATGTTTGTTCATTTGGTTAAAAGTCGGAGGTAAATATCATAAATGGGTAACATCAGTATGATTTTTTAGTTTGTGTGTATGATTATATATATGAATATTTTACACAATAATTGTATTAAGGTATGGAATTATGATACATTTCATGTTTCTAGGAGGGTTATGAGATTCTCAAAAAAGAAACGAACAAGTATTAACATTACCACTAGCACTCAATGTATAAATGAGTATTGGGAAATCCTACCAGGTCATTAGACACACAACTTACTAATGTGTATGGAATAGATTTAAATATATATAGGTATAGCTCCAGGGTTCCATGTATGTTTAGTAAGAATCATGTCATTGGAGGTATTGATCATGAAATGTGGTTCCATACAGGCTGAGTAACCAATAAGTAATTATCTATTGAGTTGGTCTAAAGACAAGTATATTTTATTTATTCTTTATACATGTTATCCATTATATTACATTCCAAAATATGAATTTTATTTATGATAACTATATATATATATATATCAATTTTATTCATTAATTTATGTTCTAATTTATTTCATATAGAGTATTTACATTAATATATTAGACCATAAGAGTCCACTTATTGCACTTAGTTTCACATTTATATGTTTTTTTAATTCTTGGTCCATCAATTTTTATATAAAAATATGTGAAATATTCTATAATATACCTTATGGTATTTTATTGAGGGTATTTTTTCTACATGGACACATTAGGCTCTTTCCTTTAGGTTTTCTTCTCCTGAGTATGTGGAAAAATGCATGAGGCCTTGTAATACATTACATTAGGTATTATTTAGGAAGATCATGAGAGGTGTTACAAAAGAAATAGATCAAAGAGGATGTATGGTCAACCATAATAAAAATATAATTATATATTGAAAAATAATATTAGTATTTATAATTTATGTATGGGATTTTTACAGATATTAAAAAAAATATTATTAAAGAACAATTAGGTAAACAAAATTTCAATATTATACATTAATGAGATTCATTATTCTTTAATAATTGAATTGACCAAATAATATATGTTATGTACCAAGCGTCATATGTCACATGATTTATATAAGATTAGATTTTATAGAATACATATTTATTAGATTTATCATGTTAGATATAAGAATATCCTTATATAATTTAGAATATGTTTAGAATTATTTTTGGTCACTGAGGATAAGGAAATGTTTTTATGAGGTTAAAAAAATTATAGTTTCCTATAAAATAAAGATTATGCAATATCCTCATCGATATTTTCATTTAGCATTAATAGGGTAAGAGTTTCCTAGAAGAGTATCATCAAACTGACCATCAATGGTTCTATAATATAATAAGTACACAGAAAAATATTATTTAAAATAAAGAATATTTCTAGGATAGTGGAAAAAGATTACAAACATGGATTTATTATTTTAAGTGTATATAATATAGATCATCAATTCAATAATAATAGAGTAGTCAATAATAATACTAAATTAGATTATGGTAAATCATATAAACATATACTTCATCATAGATATCTTGAATTAGATATAATTTAAATTGTTTATTGTCATTCAGTTATAGGAGAAAGTGGAAGATGAAAAGATTGAATTATATATAAATTAAAAATTATATGAATAAAATTGTGTTTTATGATTATTAAACACCATTTTTGGATTAAAAAATAATACGATTTACTATAAGAGGGAGGAGGATGAATTAATGTTTATATATTTGAAACATACAATTTTTCCATCCTCTTTCTGAAAGGTTAGATGTTGATGTTTCAACCTGATATAATTAATAATCCTTGTTAGAAAGTATTTATATCCAACATTATAAACTTTTATATAACACACACAACAAGTATATAAAAAAGTAAAAATATGGTAAACATACATTTATACAGTATGTAATAAAAAAGTATATAAAATTATAATAATGTAAACAATCTGTATCTATTAGTGTAAAAAAATTATATAACCTAATGTAAAAAATCCATTATATAAACCAAATTTTATGGTTTATCTTCCTTAACAAGGATTCCCTTGACTTTTATTACCACAGAAATAAATTTTTTTGAAGACACCAGAACCCTTATATTACAATTCTATCTCAAAAAACACAAGGGACATGAATAAAAAATATCATACATAAATATTAAAAAAGAAGAAACATAAGCCATTTAAAATGATATTTTAGGAAATAGATACATTAAAATAATCTCTATGTATTTTTTAATGAATCTATATCTTGTAACAAGACATTACAAATCACATATCACAAACTTTATATAATTGGATGAAGAATAATAATATTCTATATCCTTGAACATGATTCACTATTTGTCGCTGGAATCTAATGATCTTATTCGTCATTTCTTGGAGGTTATTGAAATTGTAAATAGTGAAATCCATCATCACATTGAAATTTTCTCACAATAACTCCATAAAATTATTTTAATTATTTACAAAAGTACATTTAATTTATGCTCCATCTAGTTGAATTATAAAACTACTTTTGATATAATTTATAAATATCTTTATATGATAGGTTTAACAGATGTTTATCTTGTAGACTTGTAGATCCATAATATAATAAGTTCAATCTGATTGAAATTTTTGGACATTGTCTAGTGGATTTCAATATAATATTTTAGACATAAATTAAAAACCATTTTCCGATGAACATGATATTCATCTGTTCGATGTATAAAGTACAGGTCCATCTTGTATACTTATCAAAACTCTTCAAAGTAAAAGTGACAATATCCATAATGTAAAAACACTAAATTCTCAAAAAAAGCAGTATACAAACATGGGAATAATTAATTATATAAATATATAAAAAAATAAGGATGTGGATTATGGATTTTAAAAAAAATTCGATAAATTGTTCTTTCTACTAAAAAATCTTGAATTTTTTGAAAATCATGATACACAATGTTTTTAAAGGAATTACTTACAATAAAAACATAGTAAAATTAATCCCTATGAAAAAAATTACATTAATGTTTTTAAGAAATATCTATTTGTGATGACCCAGACCCCCCTTGGTCCCTTCCTTTGCCAAAATCCGGATCCTTAAGGGGTACGGATCGGTGCGACCGATCGGTGAGACCGATCGCTGCGACCGATCGGTGTGACTAATCGACGGAACCGGCCGACGTCACCCGTCCTTGCCAAGTTGTTCCAGTAACGCGCACAAAAGTTTAATTAAATACTGAATCGGCTCATGAGTCGGTTTAAACCACTCAGCACCTTTAATGATGAGTCAAGCCGCGTGGTCAACCCACGACTTCCACGTCTTACGCGGTTCGGCATTTTTATCTCAACCGTTCCCGGCTCTTATAAATTAAGGGTTAGGCCGTGGTTTCCCCCCTTCTTTGATCGTGGCTCTTCTGGTGCATCGGGACCGTCGCGTCGTTATCCGTAATGTTCCGCGCCCCCGGCCTAAACGTCGATCATCTATCAACAAGTAGGGAATTTCTTTCGTCTCTCACTTTTGTGTATCATGCGGGGTGGGCGTTATTTTTTTTCTTACGGAATTGGTTGAACCGAACCCTAATGAAGATAATAAACGAAGTTCTAAAGAAAGAAGGGGAAGGGGTTGTGATCGTTGTTTATGTGTTATCTTGTGATTATCCCTTTTGTTGTACTGGTTTATGTTTTTTGAAAATTGAGGCCGTTGGTGGTCGTGTGTGTGCACTTGAATCCCCTCGTGATGTTTTAAATGGGTTGCTGAATTTGTGAACTCCTGCTATGAAATTGGTTAATCACGTATATCCGGCTGAATAAGTTGAAAGCACCAGGATCAACCCTTCTGTGATAACTCCCGGTTAGGACACACGGAAATTTGAAATCATGGAGTGTGTTAAATCCTTTAAATCTGAAAATCCCTGACTTGTGTTGGTAGTGGTAGTAGGTTGTTTTCCCTTCGGGCTGTTTGCTGGAAATGTGGGAGGGGATGGGATCCCCTATTCTTTTTATACTCTCGGTGGCTGTGTGAATTTGGGGGATGGGATCTCCTGTTGGTATGGTTTCAGTGGTTGTGAGTTTTTATCACAAATTGGGGAGAGATCCTCTGTTGGCAGAACCGGGTGTGAGTGTTTTGGTTGATCTATGCTTTTGATGCTTTCCTTGGTTATGCTTATGGTAGTTGCCCAGTAGTGCTTAAAATTAACTGAACATTTTGACTGAACGTGAAACAAGAATGGGACAAATGGTTTTGTGGGCAAGGGTTGTGAATTGTGACTCGGACTCAGTGGTGTTGTGTTCTGTAGGTTGGCTAGGAAAACCTAAGTTTTGGGTGAGTGTTTGTTACCTATATCTATACTTTTAGCTTTGTGTTTCTTATTCACTCCCCACCCAAGTTGAGCACTTAGTGCCGAACACCCCCATTTATGGGGGAAGGGTGTTTTTCCCAACACTATACTTAGTGGCTGGTTATTAGCTCCTCTTCTGCTCCCTTTCCTGGATAGCCCAAGTACCTTCGGGCAGGCTGTGATGTCCTGAAGTCCATTATTAGCCCAAGAACCATCGGGCAGGGTGTTGTGGTGGTTGGCCAGGTGTGTGCGGCAGGTGGTTTCCCAAGTGCCTTCGAGATGAGGCCCAGGTGTCTTCGGGCGTGGCAGTGGATCCTTTAGCCCAGGTGTCATCGGGCGTAGCGGTGGTTGTTCTGGCCTAGGTGTTTGCAGGCATGGTTACATGTGACAGTTGTGGCCCAGGTGTGTGCGGGGGGGATTCGGCAGTGGGACTGCATGAAAGTTGTGGCCCAGGTGTGTGCGGGCGGGATTCGGAAGTGGGACTGCGTGTGGTTGTGGCCCAGGTGTGTGCGGGCGGGTGTGGCAGTGGGACTGCTGTAAGAATGGCGGGATTGGTCCGATGCATAGGATGTCTCAATAACCAGTGGGAAAGTGGCGCGGGGTACCCAAACATCGATGTGCTCTTATATATATATATTACTTGACTTGCGTTATTTGGGGAGCGAGCCTTGGTGAGGCCTGGGATGGATAGTTTTCCTTGTTAGGTGTTTGGTTTACTTTTTTCTCACGGGACTTTAGTACGTTTCCCCCACTTGTGCACGAGAGCTTTAGGTTTCCCTACTGAGTATACTTGTATGCTCACCCTACGTTTACTTTCAGGTTTCCAGGAGGACTACTAGGGTCTTGCGGGACCCTACTAGTCGGGCAGTTGGAGTTGTTGCAGTTGTTGTTCTCTTGTTTTCTTTGGCATTGTACTTTTGAGCTTCCTTGTACTTGTACCTTGTTATAAAAATTGTTTAAACATGCATGTGGGCTTGGTTTGGGTTTATTTATATACACTTGTTCTTTTCCCTTTTTGGTGGTTGACTTGTCCTATTTCCCGATCCAAAATAATAAAAAGGGTAATGCCTCCCATATTTGTGAAAACTCATTTCCATGGTGCTAGTCGCCAACCCGGGGCCTACTGGAGGAGGGACTCGGGGGTCATTATCTCCCTTTCACCATTGCCAGCTCAGGAGGGACATCTTTGGTGGGAGGGGGTCGTGACAGAATGGTATCAATGTCTGAAGGTTGAGAGATAGGACGGAGTCTGGAGTTAGGCATTGTGAGTATTGCATGGGATGGTAAGGCAACGGTGTTGGGTGACCTTGGTGCGTGAATTAGGCTAGGGAGGACAGGCTAGGACATGGGATTTTAGGGCCCCCCGTGATCCGATGCAAGGACTCTGGACCTACCGAACGACCAAGTGAGGCCACACTGATTGCAGGGTAGAGACCCTAGGAAAGGTACATGCATCATAAATGACTTGTGTTCTTGTGTTTCTGGGATGTCTTGGGAAATTAAGAATAAATTAAATAAGTTTTAAGAACGATTTTCTTTGCACTACTGGGCTTAGGCATTCCTTGTTTACCTTGCAGCTATGGCACCTGGAAGGCGACCACGTGTGGTACAGGCGATCGAGACTCCTGAGACTACTTTGGCCAATCGGCAGAGAGCTGATCGAGAGGAAGAGGACGACCAGGGGAAGAAGACTCATCGAGCCTTCCAGCGACAGGCCCTCGAGAAGTATGAGGGCAGCACCTCTGATATGAAGACGGAAGGCTGGCTAGAGGAGCTAGTCATAGCCTTCGGCCTGATTCGGGCCCCGACCGAGTGCTGGGTTCCTCTGGCTGTTAGCCAGATGCGAGGAGTGGCACGTCAGTGGTGGATGCTCCACCTGGGGAGTAGGAAAGAGTCTGAGGTTGCCTGGGCAGATTTCGAGAAGGAGTTCCGGGTGGAGTTTCTCTCCTCGACAATGAAGGCGGAGAAGAGGCACGAGCTACTCTCCCTCCAGCAGGGGAGCATGTCCGTGAGGGAACTTGGAATCAGGTTTAAGGACCTCCTGCATTTTTCTCCGGACCTCTTTCCCGATGAGGAGTCTCGGGCAAGACGTTTGGAGGAGGAGCTCCGACCCTCCCTCCAGTATGCTGTTACCCCCTTTACCCTTCCGACATACTTAGAGGTTCAGAAGATGGCCGAAGTGGTGGAAAGGATGCACGCTCTGGGCGGAGTGTCACGAGAAGGGATCCAGCTGGGACCATCGAAGGGGAAAGCCGTCAGCGCCAGGCCTCCAGCATCGGGACCCTCCAAATTGCGACCCGCAGGGAGCAGGCCGCAGCAGTTTCAGTTTTGATCCCCTGTCCCACGTTCTTTTCCTTCAGGCTCGGGTCCACGGTGCTTCATCTGCGGGAGCCCTGGACATCTCCGGAGTCAGTGCCCCGATCAGGTGCAGTACAGCAGTGGCAGTCATCCCCAGCATCCGCCGCAGCAGCAGTTTCCAGCCAGACCCTTCCGGCAGCAGCAGCAGGGACAGCGAGCTCCCGCTCCTCCGCAGGCAGACACAGGAGGGGGAGGCCGACCTCAGGGCACTCCCCAGGGACCTCGACCAGGGAGTGGTCGGAGAGGTGGCCGACAGCCAAGGGGCAGGGGAGCTGGGCGTGGACAGTTACACGCCGCAGAAGCAACAGTTCCAGCAGGGCCAGAGGTTGTTCGAGGTACGATCAGTGTGTTTAGCACTCTTTCTTATGCTTTGTTCGATACCGGAGCTTCGCACTCCTTTGTTGCACCCAGTCTAGCCCGCGCCTTGGGTCTAGATGCCGAGAGACTTCCAGTGCCCCTGGTGTTGAGCACACCAGTTGGAGGTCAGACCGACTTGCTGTTCGTTTGTCGGGGATGTAGACTGATGTTAGGGCCACATCAGTCGGTTAGGGATCTCCTTCTGCTACAGATTCAGCCGTACGATGTCATCATAGGCATCGACTGGCTATATTCTATGTGCGCTGTCATCGGCTGTTTCCAAAGAAGGGTGGTGTTCTCCGGTTTGGACGGCCAGCGTGTTACTTTCACCGGCGAGCGGAGCTGTCCGAAGGGAAACAGGAGGGAGGAACCTCTCCTCTCCTTGTTGACCGAACTGACGATAGAATCTGTAGATGCGGAAATGGTGGAAGTACCAGAGATCGTTCGTGAATTTATGGACGTCTTTCCTGAGGAGGTGACGACTCTACCCCCTCGGCGTGATATCGAGTTCGGGATAGACCTGCAGCCCGGCTCTCGACCCATCTCGATGGATCCTTACCGGATGGCACCTTCGGAGCTACGGGAGTTGCGGATACAGATTGACGATCTGATGAAGAGGGGTTATGTTCATCCAAGTGCGTCACCATGGGGTTCCCCAGTCTTGTTCGCAAAGAAGGCAGATGGTGGCCTCAGGTTGTGCATCGATTACAGGAGGCTGAATCAGGTAACGATCAAGAATCGCTACCCTCTTCCGAGGATAGATGATCTTTTTGACCAGCTGAAGGGGGCAGGATGGTTCTCGAAGATCGACCTGCGATATGGATACCACCAGCTGAGGGTAAAGGATAGCGACGTCCCGAAGACGGCGTTCAGGTGCAGGTATGGACACTTCGAGTTCGTGGTCATGCCCTTTGGTGTTACGAACGCCCCGACCGTGTTCATGGGGCTTATGAACTCCATCTTTCGGGAGTATCTGGATCGGTTTGTGGTTTTATTCATCGACGATATCCTGATCTATTCAAGGTCATAAAAGGACCATTCAGAGCACCTGAGGACAGTTTTGGAAGTCCTCCGACAGCACCAGCTCTACGGGAAGTTGTCAAAGTGCAAGTTCTGGACACGAGAAGTGCACTTCCTCGGGCATGTAGTGTCTGAGCGGGGGGTAGCAGTCGACCCATAAAAGGTTGAAGCATTTGTTTCTTGGGCAGCACCCAAGAATGTGGCGGAAGTCCGAAGTTTCCTCGGACTGGAAGGTTACTACCGGAGATTTTTACCCAACTTCTCCCGAGTAGCAGCCCCTTTAACGGCTTTGACAAAGAAGGACCCGGTTTTCGTGTGGAGCGAGCAATGCGAGTCGTCCTTCAGCTACCTAAAAGAAAAGCTGGTTAGTGCCCCAGTGTTGAGATTACCAGAAGAAGGGATGGCCTATGAGGTATTTTGTGATGCTTCAGGATAGGGCCTGCGATGCGTGTTGATGCAGCAACAAGGGGTGATCTCTTACGGGTCCAGGCAGTTACGCCCCCATGAGCATAACTATGCCACCCATGACCTGGAGCTTGCAGTGGTCATTTTTGCGATAAAGTTATGGCGGCACTACCTCATCGGTGAATGCTTTGTGGTCTTCACAGATCACAAAAGCTTAAAGTACATCTTCTCCCAGTGGGACTTGAACTTGAGACAACGGAGATGGGTGGAGTTCCTCCAGGACTACGACTTTGAAATCTCTTATACTGAGGGCAAGGGCAATGTGGTGGCCGATTCCTTGAGCAGGAGGACGCAGAAGGATGCGGTCCGAGAGTCGGCAAATGCCTGGGAGGCAATGGAGGAGTTAGCTTCCTTACACATGGATGCGAAGATGGATAGTGGCAGAGGCTGCCTATATCAGATGATAGTGTAGTCGTCTCTGTTTCGACAAGTGGAGGAGTCTCAGTGGGGAGACCCCGAGTGCGAAGTGATGCGTGATCGGGTTGACCAGGGTGATGCTCCGAGAGAATGGACAGAGGATGGTCAGCACCAGATGCTTTTCCAGAAAAGGTTGTTTGTTCCAATAGTGATGCGTGGAAAGGTTCTCAGTGAGTTCCACAACTCACCCCTGGCAGTGCACCCAGGAGTTACCAAGATGTACCAGGGGCTGAAAAGGGAGTTCTGGTGGCCCAGAGTTAGGCGAGCGGTGGCAGATTTCGTGGCCAAATTCTTAGTATGTCAGCAAGTGAAGGCTGAACACCGGGTTCCAGGCGGCCTACTGCAGCCTTTAGCTGTTCCCGAGTGGAAGTGGGATGACATCTCAATGGATTTCGTCACGGGACTACCCAAGGTCCAAGGAGGGTGCGACGCCATTTGGGTGGTGGTGGACAAGTTGACGAAATCAGCTCACTTTCTGGCAATCAGGGAGTAGAGTACTGTGGATGCTTTGGCACGGAAGTACGTGAATGAGATAGTGCGGTTGCATGGAGTTCCGAGGTCTATAGTCTCGGATAGGGATGCACATTTTACCTCACGAATCTGGAGAAGATTGCAGCATGCGTTTGGCACCCAGTTACGCCTTAGCACTGCTTTCCATCCCCCGACAAATGGACAAATGGAGCGAACCATCCAGACCTTGGAGGATATGCTACGGGCATGTGTTCTGGACTCAGGAGAGTCGTGGGTGCGATACTTTCTCTAGTAGAGTTTTCCTACAATAATAGCTACCACTCTACCATCGGTATGGCCCCGTTTGAGGCTTTGTACGGGAGGCCATGTCGTTCACCTGTGTGTTGGACCGAAGTAGGAGAGGCATGCATCCTTGGCCCGGAGGTAGTTCAGAACACGACAGAGAAGATTCAACTCATACAGGAAAGGATGAAGGCGGCCCAGGATCGACAGAAGTCGTATGCTGATACCAGGAGAAGGCCCTTGGAGTTTGAGGTTGGAGACCACGTGTTCTTGAAGGTCTCCCCGCGGCGTGGACAACGGAGGTTCGACAAGGGGGGTAAGCTTTCCCCCAGATTCGTCGGACCCGTCGAAGTGTTACGGCGGGTCGGCGAAGTGGCTTATCAGCTAGCATTACCTCCGCCGCTGCTAAGGATACATGATGTCTTTCATGTATCCCAGCTCCGTCGCTATCTGCACGATGATTCACATGTCCTTGATTGGGGTGAACTGGACATCGAGGACGACGCAACCTTTGTGGAAAAACCAGTGATGATCGAGGATCGCAAGGAGAAGGAGCTTCGTGGGCGAGCTATTCCCTTGGTTCGTGTGTTGTGGAGACATGACGGGCTCGAGGAGAGTACGTGGGAAAGGGAAGCACAGATGCGTGCCCAATACCCCGAGTTGTTTTGAGCTTTGTTCCTTTTTTACCTGCTGTGGTAGAACATTTGACCTTTTTGGCTATGAAATGTACTAGTTACTTTCCTCTGTTGTGTGTGAAAAGCCCCGGCTAAAGGGAAGAGGGAACCCGACCCCTAATCAAGACGCATTAAGGTGGATGCAATTGAACTCGTGCGGGCGAGTCAGTGCCGCCCAAAGCGGATAATATCTTGACATGGGGGAGGGGAACTCCCCAAACCCGCATGACCAGGCTATTTGGCGTGGTATGTTGCTTAGTTCTTGTTAGGAGAGTGTTTTTAATTAGCAGAGGTTCACTCCTAAGAGGTATCTTTCGAAGATGGTTGTTCGGACCCTCTCCTTCCTTCTGGTTTGTTTTGATTCTCGAGGATGAGAATCGTTTAAGAGGTATCTGATGTGATGACCCAGACCCCCCTTGGTCCCTTCCTTTTCCAAAATCCGGATCCTCAAGGGGTACGGATTGGTGCAACCAATCGGTGAGACCGATCGGTGAGACCGATCGGTGAGACCGATCGGCGGAACCGGCCGACATCACCCGGCCTTGCCAAGTTGTTCCAGTAACGCGCACAAAAGTTTAATTAAATACTGAATCGTCTCATGAGTCGGTTTAAACCACTCAGCACCATTAATGATGAGTCAAGCCGCGTGGTCAACCCACGACTTCCACGTCTTACGCGGTTCAGCGTTTTTATCTCAACCGTTCCCGGCTCTTATAAATTAAGGGTTAGGCCGTGGTTTCCCCCCTTCTTCGATCGTGGCTCTTCTGGTGCATCGGGACCGCCGCGTCGTTATCCGTAAAGTTCCGCGCCCCCGGCCTAAACGTCGATCATCTATCAACAAGTAGGGAATTTCTTTCGTCTCTCACTTTTGTGTATCATGCGGGGTGGGCGTTATTTTTGTTCTTACGGAATTGGTTGAACTGAACCCTAATGAAGATAATAAACGAAGTTCTAAAGAATGAAGGGGAAGGGGTTGTGATCGTTGTTTATGCTTTATCTTGTGATCATCCCTTTTGTTTTACTGGTTTATGTTTTCTGAAAATTGAGGCCGTTTGTGGTCGTGTGTGTGCACTTGAATCCCCTCATGATGTTTTAAATGGGTTGCTGAATTTGTGAACTCCTGCTGTGAAATTGGTTAATCACGTATATCTGGATGAATAAGTTGAAAGCACCAGGATCAACCCTTCTGTGATAACTCCCGGTTAGGACACACAGAAATTTGAAATCATGGAGTGTGTTAAATCCTTTAAATCTGAGAATCCCTGACTTGTGTTGGTAGTGGTAGTTGGTTGTTTTCCCTTCGGGTCGTTTGCTGGAAATGTGGGATGGGATGGGATCCCCTATTCTTTTTATACTCTCGGTGGCTGTGTGAATTTGGGGGATGAGATCTCCTGTTGGTATGGTTTCAGTGGTTGTGAGTTTTTATCACAAATTGGGGAGAGATCCTCTGTTGGCAGAACCGGGTGTGAGTGTTTTGGTTGATCTATGATTTTGATGCTTTCCTTGGTTATGCTTATGGTAGTTGCCCAGTAGTGCTTAAAATTAACTGAACATTTTGACTGAACGTGAAACAAGAATGGGAGAAATGGTTTTGTGGGCAAGGGTTGTGAATTGTGACTCGGACTCAGTGGTGTTGTGTTCTGTAGGTTGGCTAGGAAAACCTAAGTTTTGGGTGAGTGTTTGTTACCTATATCTATACTTGTAGCTATGTGTTTTTTATTCGCGCCCCACCCAAGTTGAGCACTTAGTGCCGAACACCCCCATTTATGGGGGAAGGGTGTTTTTCCCAACACTATACTTAGTGGCTGGTTATTAGCTCCTTTTCTGCTCCCTTTCCCGGATAGCCCAAGTACCTTCGGGCAGGCTGTGATGGCCTGAAGTCCATTATTTGCCCAAGAACCATCGGGCAGGGTGTTGTGGTGGTTGGCCAGGTGTGTGCGGCAGGTGGTTTCCCAAGTGTCTTCGGGATGAGGCCCAGGTGTCTTCGGGCGTGGCAGTGGATCCTTTAGCCCAGGTGTCTTCAGGCGTAGCGGTGGTTGTTCTGGCCAAGGTGTTTGCAGGCATGGTTACATGTGACAGTTGTGGCCCAGGTGTGTGCGGGCGGGATTCGGCAGTGGGACTGCGTGACAGTTGTGGCCTAGGTGTGTGCGGGCGGGATTCGGCAGTGGGACTGCGTGTGGTTGTGGCCCAGGTGTGTGCGGGCGGGTGTGGCAGTGGGACTGCGGTAAGAATGGAGGGATTGGTCCGATGCATAGGATGTCTCAATAACCAGTGGAAAAGTGGCGCGGGGTACCCAAACATCGATGTGCTCTTATATATATATTACTTGACTTGAATTATTTGGGGAGCGAGCCTTGGTGAGGCCTGGGATGGATAGTTTGCCTTGTTAGGTGTTTGGTTTACTCTTTTCTCACGGGACTTTAGTACGTTTCCCCCACTTGTGCACGAGAGCTTTAGGTTTCCCTACTGAGTATACTTGTATTCTCACCCTACGTTTACTTTAAGGTTTCCAGGAGGACTACGAGGGCCGTGCGGGACCCTACTAGTCGGGCAGTTGGAGTTGTTGCAGTTGTTGTTCTCTTGTTTTCTTTGGCATTGTACTTTTGAGCTTCCTTGTACTTGTACCTTGTTATAAAAATTGTTTAAACATGCATGTGGGCTTGTCCTATTTCCCGATCCAAAATAATAAAAAGGGTAATGCCTCCCATATTTGTGAAAACTCATTTCCTTGGTGCTAGTCGCCAACACGGGGCCTACTGGAGGCGGGACTCGGGGGTCATTATCTCCCTTTCACCATTGCCAGCTCAGGAGGGACATCTTTAGTGGGAGGGGGTTGTGACACTATTTCTCATAAAAGGTTAAATATTATTTATTTTTCTAACTATGTGATTTTTGAAAATGTATGTTTGAGGTAGAAATTTTTCACTAAAATTATCGAGAAAAATTCTATTAGAAGAATTATTTTATAAGTAAAATAATTTACTATTCCTCAAAAAATTTATGAAATGGAACAAACAATTAGAAAATATGAAACTAGAGAGTTTATGTTTTATTATTAAAGATACTTTGAAGAGTTCAAAAATACACATTTCAATGAATTATTGATTAATTTTTAGGTTCATATCTATATGATTATCTTGTATGGTTTCAAATTTAGTAACTATTTATTTCATCTTTGAAACTCATTCCTCTAAATCATCATGCCTATTTTCTTTCATAGAAATATCCTCACCCAATTACATCATAAGGGATTTAAAATCATCTTTGGATTTCGATAATTCATGAACATCATCATTGATGATGTCTGTATATGTATAGATAGTTTTGGTTTCCCTTTTAATACCATCCACTTAATGATAAAGTAATTTTACATCATCTTCATTGTGATTCATCAATCTATTAATAACTTTCATCTTTTCTAATTCAACATTTTATGTAAACATAATTTATTTGAACTCAAGCTATATGGTTAATATGTTCCTCATATTCTTTTAAGGATATTAATTTTTCTAATAGATAATATTTTCCTCATATGAATTTGTATCAGGCTTAGATATTAGGAATGAAATGAAAAACTTTTTCAATCCAATTAATTACTTAATTGATATAATTTATGTTCATTTCCTTTCTTTTTTATTTATTTATATAGAGAAGGGATTTATAATTAGAAATAAACTTCTACAAATAAACTCCCAATAACTCAAAAGGGTTTAAGTTATTCTGTTTTAATAAAGAGATATGTAGATATTTACATGAAATCAGCATCATTGATTGTAGATAAGTTGGATTACTTTTCTAAAGAATATTTCTCTTTATTTTTCTAGGATTTTTATTCCTCTGTTTCATTGGATGATACATATTTCTATTATTGAGAGGATAAATATGTTGATTTAATATTGGAAATAGTTTAAATATCCAAAAACATCCTCAATTATTGAATGAATTCATATTTATTCCATGATTTTCTCTTCATAGTTAGGAAAGATGTTTTTCTGAAATGAGAATTTTTTTTTGAAACATCTTTTTATTTTTCATTAGTTTTTTCTACTACATTTTTTAATGAATTTACATGAATTACGTCGACAAAAACATCTTTTAATATATTTTTATGAAAAAACACAGAAATAATTGAATATTTTATGGTTTGATCCTTATATAGAAATAATATACAAATTTTGAGTTGATATAGGAGGTATTTCTTTAGTTTCAACAACATATCACTCTACTATATCAACTCTTGAATGATATTTCAGAATAACTTTAATGAAATATTCATTATAATGGGATTGAAAATCATTCTAATATGTTTTTTTCTTCTATTCATATTTATTAACATATTCATAAACATAATATATCAACTTTTTATCATCTATCACATCAAAAAAATGATGGTAAATCATTCATCGTGTCTCCTTTATTTCTTAAAATCCCTAATAATGATGATTTAGAAATATATTTAGTTTTCCTTCATGGAAAATGGAAGTGAATACCAAGATGTTTTAGATTATATTTTTCCCAATAACTAAAATCATGATCTTCGTAACATCATTAACATATTACCTATTTGAATGTTTCCATAAGGATATATTCAATGATGGAAAACTCATAATCTTTAATTTAGAAAATATTTCTTCACTAAAATATTTTGTTTTTTCTAAAAATATTTTTTCCCCACTATGTATTTTTCTATAAATCATGAAATATAGCAAAATTTATTAATAAATATTTGATATAAAATAATATTCAACATTACCAACCCATTCTTCACTTTTTGGATACTACACAACCTAAACATCCCTATATTGTACTTTCTTATATTATTAATAAATTCAAACACATGAATTTATTAAATATTTAGATTACCCCTATCAATTTTTATTGGATAAAAATGTTTTTTTACCAAATAGAAATTATCCATGAATTTAGTTTATGGTGAGACAACTTTCTTAATTTCTCATATATAGGGAACACATAAATTTTTTCACCATAATTTTCTATATATATGATTTATTTGTGTATATATTTAGAAAAAATATTTCATTATCCATCTAGGTGAATTCCATCCCAATGAAAAAATATCTTTATGATGAAATAATATGAATTTTTTAAATGTAAGGAAATAATTTTTCAAATGATCGTCTTCATTAAAATAATAAGTCATTTGAAACTACCTAATTTTTTTGTGTAACTCAAATCATTGTATTCTTTATAAAAACACAATGATTCCCATATATAGAAAATTATTGTAGGTTTTAGTAGAGATTCATACCATTTGAACACAATTAATTTAATCAATCATTCCTTATAATTCAAAATGAAGAGTCATCATATTAATTAATGAAAAACAATATATTGAATACAAAAAAAATCAGAAAATTGAAAAACCATAAGATGAATGAAAATTTAAAAAGTGGGAGATCTATACAAAATCGGGATAAAGATAAATAACTAGATGTCCACTATTTATAAATCTTCATATAGTCTCATTATGAGAGATGATTCATCATTTAACCATATCCAATAACTATGAACAAAATTCAAAAATCTAATGACTGTGATCTGTTCTGTGAAAGTGTTTGAGTTGGTGTCCAGGAGCCTACTATTTGTAATTTGATTAAATGGATATTTAATGTATTACATATTGT
The DNA here is from genome assembly GCA_963277665.1 of Viscum album. Lineage (NCBI taxonomy): Eukaryota > Viridiplantae > Streptophyta > Magnoliopsida > Santalales > Viscaceae > Viscum > Viscum album. Next base: position 610,521,979 of record OY728127.1, read on the forward strand.
TCATTATTCTACAGGACTATGATGTAAATATGTTTTAGAGTATTTTTTCATTGATAAGGTAATGGAAGTTCCCTGCTAGCATTAGAATTTTGAAATGATATAACAAAATTCTTAAATGTAGTTCTGTAGTTGGATGCCATACTATGATGGGAAACATATAATATGGACCATCATGTGTGAGTGTTCATAAGCATATGAGACTTCCTCACATGAAGTTCTCACTTGGGAATCTCTAAGATAAGAGATTATGAGAATAGACCCTCTAGAAGGAATTTCTCATGTTTTGGTGTCATTGGATATTCCAATATTCATGCATGTGTAATGATCCTTAGAATTTATTATTATCATTAATACGTGTCACAACTCACACACTTTGATTTACTAATGAAAACCATCCCATAGATAGTTGGTGGGAAGTGGGGTTTTTTGGGTGCATTATGACTGTCATTTTATTAATGGATAATTCGAGGAATAATATATCCCTTCCATTTATGGAAGTTGATATCTCAACCATTTGATTGAAATAGAAAAATCACGTGAAATTCCATGGCCATGGTACAACAACAAGTTTATTTCAGGTAGTCAAAGAATGTCATATCATGAAAAATGGTTAATGACACTATCATGAAACCTGCTTGATTAGATATGGAAAAAAAGGGATTATATTACATAGTGAGAGTTCATATGTGGATATCGTTGTTGTGACTCTAAGTTATTTCTCTTTGGTGCCTTGATCCATTTCTAGACAATACTCTCGGACTATAGGAAAACCTGCCTAATGGCAATGAGAAAGAATCATAGAGGGTCACACACTAAATGTTTCTGCTGGTCACAGTTAAATTATATTTGAATTTTAATTAACAAATATTATTCTCAAGACAATGGAATAATTTTATTCAAGTTAAAATGATTCCATACCTTATATAAATATTTATTCACCGAATTGTGGGTAAATATATTTATTTATTTTTTGAACATTTAATAAAAAAAATTTACAATTTTTTAAATAAAATAATTTATTTATTTATTTATTTTTGTGTTCAATAACTAGAAGTGGGGTTTGAGAGGTCCAAGGCGGGTCTTATAGTAAAATAATTATTTTTAGACTATAAAAAATTAATTAACTAGTTGGAACAAATTAAAATAAAGATACTATTATTTTGTGACGTAGAATTTTATTTATAATTCCATTTTCCACAAGTTGGTGCACCACAAATAATGGAACGATATTATTATTAATAGAATGAATTTTCAGAAAGGATAGGAATTTATTTAATTTTTTTTATTTAATAAAAAATTGTAACTGAAGCCCCATGTCAATAAAAGGACACATATGTCTATTGTACCTTGTATCGTACCACACACCTGGTGAATTATGAATTTTTATGGTAAATAATTTCTCTGTTGAATCCTCTTCCCACCCCTCTCAATAATGAGAGACATACTTCAAGGCCGAAGAACAAGAGATCAAGAATGATCGACACAAGACGATCTCTTCACCACGCTAGCACCCAAAGAACTAGTGGTGTCGATCAGAGGCCATTAGAGCATGTGGGGATCACCACAAGAGGGATTATAGTTTTGATCCTTACAGGCGTTACATGATAATCGGGAAGGGTCATTCCGAATGATCAACATCATCAATGAAAAAAAATATCAAAGATCCATGTATTATTTTCTTTATGAAATTAATTAAATTAATTACAAACAAATATGTGCAAGATCCTCTCTAGAGGTTTAGTTCCTCTTCCTAATTTATTTAAATCATAAATTCTATTCTATGGAGATTGTCGTTCATCCTTGTATTGAAATAATAATAATCATTGATCATGGTAAAAATTAAAGTTGTGTGCTAACCCAAACACACATCCACTGTGCCCATAACCTTCATGGGGTACCAGAGCGGTTACATCATTGTTTATAAATATTTGAATATTTCATTGATGATTTACACATTTAATAATTTAGTTATTTCAATTCAAGTAAATTGTTATGAAAATCTGAATATCGAGATTTGTTCCTCCTCTTTCATTTCTTTTTCACCTTATAGAAATGATCTTCTATTTTAATTTTGAATAAAATAAAATAATGGATCTAATCTAAGGGTTCCAAAGGTTTTTGGTCGTACGACACAAGAACAACGTTGTGCATTCTGTAATACATGCCATCTAGTCAAGGTTCAATTCACCGGGTCTAGTGTTCTAACCAACCTATGTCATTGGAGTTTTTATATGTCTTAATCACTCTATGTGTTGAGCAAGAATATGTGGAAAAATATTTTTGGATTACACAATGTGTGGACCACTAGACACGTCATGTAGTCCCTTCGAGTAAGGTTTGGACCATGTACCCCATACACGGTTTTCCCGACTGGAGACCGTGTAACGAGGAACTACAGGGAGTGTGGCCCACTGGACACACCATGTAATCCGAATAATTCAAAAGTACACTCACACGCCGTTTCCCCAGGCATGTACTTCAGATGGATGATGAACAATAATACTCACCATGTAATTAAAAATGCACGTAGTATACTTATCTAAATTACATAGATTTATTTTAATTTATTATTATATTATACGAACCCTTGGAATGTGTACCATCATGCAGGTTTAAAGCAGAGGCACAAAACGTAATAGGTATTTTATAGATATGTGTTTAATTTAACATCTGCGTAATGTTCATTTCTACTCATTGGTTAGTTATGAATAAGAATTCACTGAGTTTCCTCCAAGGCACAAGTTACATACAATGATAATTTTAAATGAATTTATTTGTTTAAAATTATGATGGAAGAGAATCTCAAGAAAATCCAGAAAAGGGTTTAATATAAAAGGATTTATTAATTAAAGATGATAAATAATTGATTTGAGTGTGATTTATCTTAAAAAAGAATGATTAATGAATTCAATGATAGTTTTATTTATGGGTAAATATTGTTGCATATATGGATGATCATGATCTAGACCAAGACCTTTGTATGTGGATGCTTTATTTTAATTTATTTATTGAAATTAAATTTGTTGGCCCATGAGACTTCTCCCCAATAATATGTAGGGCCTCCATTCCCAAGGTTTATTTAATGTAAAACCCCCTTTTACCCCTCACCAATATGTGAATTAATAAAAGGAATATGTATTAGATGGAACTCCCAATCTTGTGACAGAGGTTCAAGCTGGAGCTGAGAATATATCAATCCCAGGAGATACAAAGGCGGACATGTGGAAAGCTTTAAAAGACAGACCCAAAAGGTTCAAGGAGTTTCTTCCTTAGGTTAGGGTTAGTTTATCTACCTCAAGATAAACTATCCATTTTAAAATCTCATGATCATGCCCCTTTTATTATTTTATTTTTGTCAGATTCATGGTTTATCATTATGGATGTGTTGTCACGATCACATAATTAATGAAATAAATAAGCGAGCAAGATGGAACTATAGTAAGATAATCTTATGCGTAAATATTATCAAGACATGGTTAATCACTTAAGTAATTTCTAGTTAAAATTAACAAGAATGTGATATTTATTATAATAAATTCATGTATAAGCGATAAAAATCCCTCAAATAAAATATTATGTCAGACCAAACCTTCTGTTATGTGACTAAGGGAAAAACTCAATAAAACTATGTGTTTGACCAACCCTTTTTGGGACACTTAATTTTATACAGGAAGACCTTATGAAAGGTTATAGGTTGAATTAACCATATTACATCAAGAGGAGTATCCCTTGACAAACATGGTGTAATATTTGAGGTAAAAGTTGAAGAAATCAAAATTCAAGATTTTAGGATTGGGGAGTCCATCAAACATATCAAGGAGCTGCAAGCATGTAGTTGGAAAGGACCGACATACCATAATACCTTCATATAGATTGACCAAACCATGATGGGGTTATATTAATGTGGAATATGGATCCTTTCCACTACCATTTTATGGAAACTGGACATTCCGAGTTCAATGGTGAGGGCCCTTGGTACTTGATAAAATAGTGGGAGGCTTAATATAATTATCATATTATTTTTCATAAAAATCTGGATAGTACTAATGATATTTTCTTCTAATTGAAAAAAAATTAAAATCTCACCAACCACAGTATCCTTACGATAAATTATGGATAAAGACAAGATCCTCACTGATAGTAACTTCCAGGAATGGTTTAGACGCCTTCGGGTTATCCTACACCATGACCAGAAGTCTTATGTATTGAAGTCAACATTGATCGACCAACCTGCCAAAGGGGAAAGTGATGAGGATTTCATGGTCTATAAGGAATATATGAATGAAATGGTAGACATTAAATGTTTTATTCTATCATCAATGTCTATTGAGCTCAGGAAGTCTCACAAAAACATGGACGCCTATAGCATACTCAAGCTCCCTCATGGTCTTTTCCCATAGAGAGAAAGATAAGAAAGGTTTGAGATCTACAAGGAACTCTTTCAGAGTAATATTAGAGAAGGTTCCCCAGGTGGGCCTCATGTATTCAAACTCATTGGATACCTTGAGAGCCTGGAGGTTCTAGGGTTTAAAATCCCCGAAGAACTGGGTACAGATCTCATTCTTGCATCACTCCCTCAGTGATTCTCCAGCTTTGATGTTTACTTCATCATGAACAACATTGAGAAGTCTCTATCTTATCGTATTATCCTCATTCTCCAAGTGGACAAAGATATGAAGCAAAAAAATCCTTCTATCCTTATGGTGAATAAGTGAAATGGAAGGAATGGAGCTTTACGCACAATGCTTCTTCATGACCTTCAATGAAAGAGAAGATCAAAGGTGATGCAAGGGAATCGGTGGATATATGTTTCACATGTGGCAAGAAGGGACACTGGAAGAAGAACATCATCCAGCAAAAGAAGCAAGGGGAAGCCTCAGATTTGTTTTTTATCTAGTGAAATCTATCTATTTATACAAATTTGGTATTAGATACCATTTTCGGTGCTCACATATGCATCCAAATATAGGAACCAAGTATATATAAGAATATTGATCGAGGAGAGGTAGATATATGAAATTCCAATGAAGCCAGACTTGTTACTGTTGCTTTTGGTGACTACCACCTCATATTTTCAAATAGGATTATCTTGGTGTTAAAAGGTTGTTTTAATATTTCTTCTTTAACCAAGAACATTATTTTTGTATCCAGACTAGATACAGATGGATTTGTTTTCATGTTCAGAAATAAATATTTCTCCATTTATTAGGATATAATTTATTTTGGTAGGGCACATTTAAACAACGGTCTTTATGTGTTGGATTACACAAACTAATTAATGACAATCGATAATAAAGATACTTCACATAACTCATACCACACCCAACATTGGCATTATCAGATAGGTCATGTAAACCAGAAACACTCGACAATGTTACATTAAGATAGATATTTTGATTCTTTTAAGCTAAAACCACTTGGAATATATCATGCATGCTTACAAGGAAAAATGACCAAAGCCCCATTTGCTGGGAAAGGTGAAAGCGCTAAAGAGATTCTTGAATTGAATCCTACAAATGTGTGTAGACAATTTTTATTGGAAGCAATGGGTGGGTACTCATACTTCATATCTTTTAATGATGATTTTAGTAGATATGGATATATCTACTTAATTAGGTATAAGTTGGTATTCCTTTGATAAGTTCAAGGAATACAAGAATAACATTGAGAACGAACTTGGTATGTTGATTAAGAAACTCAGCTCAGACCGAGGTGGGGAATATCATAAGCAGAACATCATTGATTACATACAAGAGTCTGGGATCCTATCCCAACTCACTACTCCATACACATCTCAATGGATTGGCGTATGAAAAATGAGGAACCCCACCATTTTGGACATGGTGAGATCAGTGATAAGTAATTCAAGGCTTCTATTGTCCTTCTGGGGGTATGCGTTACAAAACCCATCACACATACTAAACCAAGTACCAACTGAATCAATAAATGGCATTCCATATGAGTTATGGAGTGGAAGAAAATCACTGTTATCGAATTTACATGTGTGGGGTAGTGAAGCGTTTGTTAAAGCCTATTGAGGTAACAAACTCACACCCCGAGGCACAAAGTGTACTTTTATAGGACACCCTAAGGAAACAAGGGGATATTACCTATAAAAAACATTATACAAGAAGGTTATAGGGGCACAAAATTCTATATTCCTTGGGAGGGAGCACATCTCCAAAAGATATAGTGGGAGTGAGATCAAATTTGATGAAGTAGAGGCTCATGTATACTAGATTTAGTACAGGAGAAGATTCCACAAATCCCCATGGAAAAAGAATCTATTCCAAAGTAAAAGTACTATGTAAGAGTAAAAGAGAGGTTAGAGAAACAGAATGGTACAATTTTTAAGTTATAGAGGATGGAAATTCATTATTAGTTGATAATAATGATCCTCTAACCTACTAGGAAGTAGTAAGTGGCACCGACGTTGCCAAGTGGCATGAAGCCATGAATTCTAAAATGGATTCCTTGTACCAAACCAAGACTAGATTTTGGTATAACATCCAGTGGATGTTAATCTTATTGGTTGCAAATGGGTATTCAAGAAGAAAATGGACATGGATGGACATGTCAATACCTATAAGGCATGACTAGTTGCAAAAGGGTTTAAATAACATCATGGAATTGACTACAACAAAACCTTTTCACCTATTGCAATGCTGAAATCCATCATAATTATATATTCCAATGAGGCTTACCATGGATAGGAGATTTGGAAAATGGATGTTATATTATCCTTATTTAATGGGAACCTTCGGGAAGATGTCTCCACAACACAACCTGAATGGTTTGTGACTCAAAATGATGCCAATAAGGTATGAATATTTCAAAAATAATTTATGGATTAAAGAAATAATCTGGTTCACTGAATATTTTTTTTGATGAAGCCATAATATAATTTAGTTTCATCAAGAATGAATGTGAGACTTGTGTCTAAAAATTGTTTAATGGGAGTGAAATCATTTTATTAATAGTATATGTTGATGAAATAATACATATTAGAAATGAGATACTAGTATTACAATCTGTTAAGGAATGGTTGAATCAATTCATCTCCATAAAGGACTTGGGAGAGACATCTTATATTTTTGGGATGAAGATCCATCATGATAGATCCAAGAGATTGTTCAGCCTAAGTCAAAGTACATATATTGATATGATACTAAAGAGATTCAATATATAAAAATCCATGTGGGGATTGCTGTCAGCATCAAATGGAATTCATATTTCTATGAAAATGTGTCCCCAGACACATGGAAAATGAAAGATAATGGAAAGGATGCCATACACATCAGGGATTGGGCTAGTCATGTATGTCATTCTATAAACAAGGCTGGATGTATCATGCGCATTGAGTGTGGTAGGAAGATATCAAGTTGACCCAGGTAACTTCCATTGGATGGAAATGAAGAATATCCTAACGTATTTGAGGTGTACTTAGAATATGTTATTGGTTTATGAAGGAGACAAGGAACTAGTAATCAGAGGATATGTTAATGCAAGTTTCTATACTGATCAAGATGACATGAAGTCACAAACGGGATACATCCTCACATTGAATGGAAGTTTAGTGAGATGGAAGATCACAAAGCAGAGTGTGGCCGTAGATTCTACACCAGAGTCTGAGTATATCACAGCTTCTGAGGGAGCTAAAGAAGTAGTTTGTATTCGAAGCTTCATCAAGGAGTTAGATGTGATACCTAGTAGTAAAGATCCCATCACATTGTACTACGATAATACTGCAACATTATTTATCACCAAAGATACAAGGTCACATCAGTAGAAAAAGCAGATAATCAGAAGTATCATCTTTTTAGGGTTTTTTCTCAAAGAGGTAAAGGTGCAGTGAGCAGTATTTCCTTGGAAGACAATGCGGTGAACCCCATGACTAATGCTTTGACTTAGCAGAAACATGATCATCATGTGAGGTCTAGTATACTGAAAGTCATAGGCAGTTGGCTCTAGTCCATGTAGGAGTTTGTTAGAGTAAGTGTCCGAGAAGCAACTATTTTTAATTTCATTACATGGATATTTAATGTATTATATATTGTTCATTGTTCTCCATGACTATGATTTAATGATTTTCTAGAGTATTTGTTGCATTGATAAGGTCGTGGCAGTTCCCTGATAGGATGAGAACCTTGAAATGCTATAACAATATTCTTAAATATATTTATTCAGTTGGATGACATACTATTATGGGACAGATATCATACATACCATTAGGTGTGAGTTCTAGTAAGAAGAAGAGACTTCCTCTCATGAAGTTATCACTTGTTAATCTCTATGATTGGAGATTATGAGAATAGACCCACCGGAAGGAATTCCGCATGTTTTTGGGTTATTGGATATTCCTATCTACAACCGTATGTAAGGATCCTTAGACATTAATATTATCATTAATATGTGTCACGACTCGCGTATTTTTATTTACTCATGAAAACCATGATGAAGATAGTTGGTGGGAAGTATGGTATGTTGGGTGCTTAATGACTGGCATGTTATTAATGGATAACTCGAGGAATAATTTTTACATTCCTCTAATGGAAGTTTATATCTCGTCCCTTTGACTGAAATACAACCATTGCATGAAATTCTAGGGACATGGTGTAATGAAGAGTCTATTTCTGGTAGTTAAAGAACGATGTATCAATCTATGAGGTTGATGACACAATCACGAAACCTAAATGATGAGATATTGCAACAAATGGATTATATTACATAGTGAGCATTCATATGTGGATGCCATTTTTGCTACTTTATGTTATATTCTTTAGGGTTCCTTGACCCATTTATAGACAGTACTCTTGGACTTTAGGCAAGCCCGCCTAATGCTAATGAGAAAGAATCCTAGAGACTCACAACCTTGGTGTTTTTGGTGGACTCTGTTAAATTCTATTTGAATTTTAAATAATAAATATTATTCTCAAGAATGTGGACTAATTTTATTCAAGTTAAAATGATTTCATAAATTAAATAAATATTTATTCACCAGATTGTGGGGAAAATATAATTATTTAATTTTTGAACATTTAATAAATATTTATTTACTAGTTTATAAATAAAATATTTATTTAAGAGAATAATTTATTAATTTATTTATTTGGTTGTTCAATAAATGGATGTGGATCTCGAGTGATCCAATGCCAGTCTAATAGTAAAATAATTATTTTCATGATGATAAATAATTATTTAACTTGTGGGAACAAATTAAAATAACGCGATTATTATTTTTGGACATGGAGTTTTATTTATAATTTAATTTTGTGCGTGTTGGTGCACCATAAATAATGATGTGGTGTTATTATTAATAGCATGAGTTTTCCCTAAGGTTATGAATGTATATAGTTTCTATTACACAATTAAATATTGTAACTGATTCCCTATGTCAATAAATAGACACGCACGCCTATTGTACCATGTACCGAACCACACACCTAGTGTATTGTGAATTGTTGATCTAAACAATTTCTCTCCTGAATCTGCTGCCCGTCCCTCTAAAAAACGAGATACATTCTTTAAGGCCGATGAACAAGCATTTAAAATGACTGACACAAGACACTCACTTCACCACGCTAGCACCTGGAGAATGTGTGGTGTTGATCAGTGGCTATCGAAGAACGTGTTGATCACCGCTAGAGGGATTATAGTTTGGATCCTTCCAAGCGCAACAAGATAATTCAGAAGGGTCATTCAGAATGATCAACATCATCAATGAAAAAAGTATCAAAGATCCATGTATTTTTTTGTAAAATTAATTAAATTAATTATAATCATTATGTGCAAGATCCTCTCAAAACGTTTTGAGACTATTTTTTATTTATCTACATATTTGATTCTATTCCCTGGAGACTTCCATTCATCGTAGTATTGATCCCAGAATAATAATTTATCATGGTAAAAATTAAAGTTGGTTGCTGACTTAACCACCCTTCTGCTACACCTAGAACCTTTAGAAAGTTCATTATATGAACTTTTTATGAATTTTTTTTGAACACTATAATAATTATAATTGTCATTATGAAAAAATTTTATTTCCTCAAGTAGATTTTAATTCCAATAAAACATGAATTTTTGTAACAAATTTTGGAATATTTTTTTAGATATTATAGAAAATATTGAAAAAAATAATAAAAAAATAATAATTTTAGCAATCAGATACTTTTATAATAAACATTCATATATAAGTATGGTTGATAATATGAACATATATATTATTTTACAAAGGAAATAGTTCCTATGATGGAACATCAAATAAAAAATTATCCAATGATATATATGTAGAATATAGAAAAATCTATCTCAAAATATATTTTAATAAATAATTATGTCAAAAAATAAAAATTCAAAAATGTAAAATATGTTCTACCCCTTATTCGAGTAGATTTTCACAGTAATGTGACAGGGAAACATGAATTATATAAATGAATAAATTATTTCAATAATTCAAATAATAAGTTAAATATATTAAAATCTATCATAATTTATGGGTTTTGTAAAAATATCAACATGTTGATCACAATATCTGATAACCATTTTAATAATTTCCCCATTTTGTGTGTAATCATCATTAAAATGAAGACTCATATCATTTATAATGATTGTGAGTGGTAAGGCACCTAGTACAGTTCAAATATTAATTACCAAATTTGAGAAATAGATAGACTCCAACACACCTCCTCGTACACTAGAGGTAGCTTACTACAGTGATGGTCTAATGGAGGTAAAATGGGGAGACTGTACTCGATGGATTCAAACTAAATATAGTGGATGAATATATATAAACACAAATATCATGGGAAAGATAATAATAATTGGAAATCAATAATTATAAGATAACCCAATCAATGTGTGATAAATAAAAACCGTGGATGAGAAAGATGAGTCATGATACATGTAGTCAATATACAACAGTTAGTAAATATTGCTGGACTATTTGGAAAAATAATGAATGTGAAAATAAATAAAAAAATCTAGTATGAATCTCAAGTACATGATAACACCATACATAAGGTCATGTCCTATTATATAATTTGGAACAATAAAAAATAATAATCCACTATTAAGTACAATAACAAAGTGAACTAAAATGGAAAAATAGTAGCCTGAATAGTGTGTGAGTAAAAATCATTAAACCACCACAAATAGTGTATAATGAGATATAGTCTATGAGTATAAAATGAGGAAGTGTGTATTTATAAAAATTAATGAATTGAAATAAATTACAAAACAACCCACTCAGGCTCCTCATGGAACATTGGTTCAACTCTAACTACTTTAATATAACATGAATGTCTCTAAACATATGAATAATTTGAAGAGTGATAGAACTCATGGTCATATTCCCATGCATCCATATGAAAAACTAGTCATGTAGGACCAATGGATAATCCCATGAATCCATATATAAATATAAAGATGATATCAAAATTTTATTAATGTTTCATAACATTAATGATATTATAAATGAATTATAATTCAACTATAAATAATGAATAATGTAAAATTTTAGGAAATATGAGACCATATAATGAATTTCTGATTAAAACACTAGTGTCTCCCTTGGATTTTAGTGATTTCATTTAACCTGTGATCCCATGAAAAGAATTCTGTATCTAGAATACATGTATCACTCATGGAATATATAATATCCATCATTGTATGATCATGTCTGATGTATTCCATATCCTTATTAAATGTATCACTCAAGGAACAATATAATAACATTTAACCTATGAGCCCATCTAAGGAGTTCCATATAAGGAACCCATGTATCACCAATGGAATAATATATAATCACTAATCATATGATCCTATATAAGGGGCTCCATATAAAGAACCAAATTATCTCTCTAGGAATAATATAACATCATTTTTCTTTTGATCCCAACCATGGAGTTCCATAAATGAAAAAAAATAATCACCCATGCTGCACTTATCAAGTAGGAACGTTGTATTTAATATCTAATTACAGGCCCTGTGAAATATCCTCTCCACATAAAAACTCATCAAAATTCATTTCATTAATCATTCACCTTTCAAGAATTAACAAATTCCAGGTCTTTATATAATCAATTAAATCAATCAATTGGGATCAAAAGACATGTTCGTACAACTCATTTTCCACTTACTTTATTTTAGAATGTCCATCACTATTAACTAGTGGAACCACCATCAAAGGTGGATTGGTTTGTACAAAAATTAAAATAATGATGTTTCCAATCCATATAAGATTTCATATATCTCCATTTAATCCCCACTTTTACTATAGATAAGAAATCACCACATTTACTATAGATAATAAATCGCACCTCAAGGGCATATTTTATGTTAATTAGAGGCATGGTTGTTGTAAAATATTATTTAATTCAATTTATACATCTATTTCAGGAGTTATAATTAAAAATTCATCTTAATTAAATATATATCATATGAAGAGCACTATAAGCAGAAGAACATTAAATGACACAATATAAAGGGTGTTTCAAGTCGAAGTAGGAAACATTTAATGACGGAATTGTGCTATAATGACCAAATAACTCATCGTATTGAAATTTATTTATATAATTTCACATTTTTATGGAAAAAATAGAAATTCCAATACATAGATAAATAGTTAATTTTATAAACAATTCAATAAAAAGGAATATGAATATAAACCACTCAACACATTCTTAGGATTGTTAACAAATTAATTATGTAAATAACCTTACCATAGTAATCTTGTGCTGGTTCCTGACATTATTATATTGGAATAGATTCAATATTCAAATCCCAAAGGACTAAATGGTTTATTATATTTAAAAAACTATATAGAAAAGGAATATTTATAATGCAACATAAAAAGGGACAAAACATAGAATCTCCATCGGAAGTATCCATATTCTCCAACAATACCCATTTATATTTGTCATAATATACATCATTCCATCCTCAGGGAAAATATCTTATAAAAAAATTGGTCTTCTCAGATTGTTAGTATGGATAAGTATACAATAGAAGCAATCATATATAATCATAAACAATATGAAAAGGGGAATAAAAAAACAATTTCAATTAAAACATAATATTGAGAACAAAACGGTTGGAATAAATGTTATTCATATAATTCCATATAAATAATCACTTGAGAATTATACTTAACCATGAAAATTCTACTATTCTAAAAATCTATTGGATTATCAATAAATAATATCATAAATAAGGAACTCATAATATGGAACATCATAAAAATAACTTCATGGATTCATCCAAGACACCATAAATAATCATGTAAGACATTAGCCACCACCCAAACTAGGATGTCTCACAAGTCCTACCGATGCATCGAGGGTGATAGAGGGCCTCTCCAAAGACTTACTAAGTACAATGCATTCATCTAATGAAAGTGGTGAAACATAATAAACATAAACATTTGTATTAAAAAATATCATATGAAATGTTAATACTTTAACCATAAACTATAAATGGTATCAAAATATTACATCTATAGTCAAACTGAATCACAAAAAATTCAATGAAATATTGTAAATGATATCACAATAGATCATACTAAATAAATCATAAGATAAAATAGATGATGTTGTCATAGATGAAAATAATCTAATAAAGTCTTTGTCATTTTTTAGAGATATAACCTTTATTGTTTTAAATAATTTATTAAAAATCGCACACAATTATAAATGAGAATATGTTTTTTTTAAATTGCCTTGTAAAAATGAAAAGAAAGATTCAATAACTCAATCTATCATGATGGAGAAAAAATATAGTCATGCCACAACTGTTAAAAAAATTCCGCAAGACCATCTTTATGAAATAGATTTAAATTATTTAGTTTCTCACATTTTTTCATGTTCAAGTACCTTTTGTAAGGAATATTGTCTTTTGAATATGATATTATGGCATTGTAACATTTTAAAACTTATGAATCTATCTAGGAAAGGGTTACTAAAGATCTTCCAAATCTTGAGTTCCCAACTGATAAATTATATAACCCCTATTATAAATGGAAATAACATAAACATTCATTTAAACTAAATAAATAAGTGTCAACATGTCAACCTCTCAAGTTGGTTCACATGGATTAGTTTTTACCCTATATGGTTTTATATAGTAGTGGGATGAACTATGTTTATGTTCTAGGAGATTACTATTTTAGATATAAATGGGTTTATTTTCTAGATCAAAAATTTGAATCCTTTTCATTAATTACCATGTTTTCTTTATTTTTAGAAAATATTAATTCCCTTAGTATTAAGACCATAATAAGTGATCATTCTAGGAGTTTGAGAATCAAGATATTTGTTCACTTTTCTCACAAACTGGTTTCACTCATAAATTAACTACTCCTAGAAAACTCCCATCATAATGGAGTTTTTGAAATAATAAATCAAACCTTATAAGAGATATCTTAGACCATGTAAATTTCATGTGACCAACATATATATTTTTGGGTAGAAGCTATTAATATAACGTGCTATATTATCAATAGAGTTTTGATCAGATAGATTCTTATTAATACAACTTATGAGTTGTGTAATAATGGGAATCATAAGGTTAATTACATTATATTTTCTTTGATAAAAAGTCATTATTCATAACATTAAGTATTTTTTGGAAAAAAATCTTCCAAAAGTGATGAATTAATTTTCCATTGTTATTCAATTTCTAGTAAAGCCAATAGAGTGTTCAAATTGAGGAAAAAAACTGTGTAAGAATATGTCCCACTCAAATTCAAATAAACTGGTAAACATGAGCCTATGAACTCCTTAAAAAACCTTGATAATTTTTTACCTTCCTTAGACATATATTTCAAAACATTAGATTCAAATTTAATATAAGTAGAAAAAATCATCTAGTTATGATGAATTACTAGAATATCTAGAATATGAACCAAAAAATACAGAATTAACTTGTCCCTATTTCTCTAGGGCTGTTAGAACTATTAATTACCATCCATTAGATGGTTTTATATGAGATCTAAATATAGGATCTAAAACTAGATCTTTTATTAGAAATTAGATTGAAAATCATTATTTCTTCTCTCAGTATGAACCTAGGAACATCTTTGAAGAACTTAATGATAAATTATGGGTAATAGTTATTCAAGAAGAGTTAAATCTATTTTAAAGGATAAAAGTGTTGGACCTTTCTGATATACGCAAGGAAACCTCAAATATTTTCACTAAATGTGTTTGTAGGAATAATATTGATGTGTTATGAACCATAGTTAGAAACAAGTCTAGGCTAGTTGCACAAGTTTATAGTTAGGAAGAAGGGATTGAATATGAGGAATTATTTTCACTAATAACCTGACATTATTCCATAAGAATCCTTGTTTCTTATGTAGCACATTTTTATTTCAAGATTTATCAGACGGATGTCAAGAGATCTTTCATAAATGTTTTTTTTAATTGATGATGTTTTTCTAAAATGACCCCCATGTTTTCAAAATCCCCACACTCCAAATCATGTTTTAAAATTAAATAAAGCTTTATATGGTTTAAAAAATTCTTTTTGATCTTGGTATGATAGGCTCATAAATTTATTAATTTCAAAATTATTTTCAAAATAAATATCTTATCTTAAACTTTTCAAAAAATTAATTTCAGAAGATGTATTAGTATTACAAATCTATGATGATGATATTATTTTCGTATTATCCTAAAGTTATTTTTTTTATAGAATTTTCAAAAATGATAAAAACATAACTTGAAATGAGTTTAATGGGTGAAATAAAATTCTTTTTTGGATATCAGATTTTTCAAAACAAGTAATGAATTATTTTAATCCAAGGTAAATATACAAAATATAATTTTGATTTTTTTAATCTAGATAGAACTAAAAGTAGTGATACTAGTATGAGTAACACATGAGGGTTTAATATTAACAAATCTAGGAAAATAGTTGATCAAACCAGTTATAGAGGTATGATTAAAATTCTTCTATTTTTGACTAAAAGTCACAGAGATATTCTGTTTAGTGTGTGTACATGTACTCAATTTCAATCAGACCCAATAGAGTCCCATCTAGTTATAGTTAAAAGAATTTTCAAATACTTCAACTATACTACCAATTTAGGATAGTTTTAACCTAATGAAAATGAATTTGATTTGGTTAGTTATTTTGATGCTGTTTTTGGTGGATGAAAGGTAGACACAAAAAGAACCTATAAAACATTTCACTTTTTAGGCATGTCACCAGTTTTATGGTGTAGTAAAATGATAAATTTTGTTTTAGTCTCTATTACTGAAGATGAATTCAAATCTCCATGTAGTTTATAAGAACAAATATTGTGGATGGAACACAATATACTAGAATAGGGATATCAATTCAGACATGTCCCCATAAACTATGCAATTACTGGTGTAATAAACATATGTAAAAATCATGTTTCACATTATATATCAAAACACATTGATATAATACATCCATTTTTGAGATAAAATTTTCAAAAGTGATATAAAATCATTATTTTATTAGAATATAACATTATTTAGATAATATATTAACCATGTCTTTTAATTCTATGAGAGTGAATTATATCAAAATTGAATTAGGAATGATTAATATTGGTTATGTTTTATGACATATCGTCATGATGACATACCTTTTTGTATGAAATACTATTCTATATGAAACACCATTCGATTTTCATACCATTGGTTTGTTACAAAATTGGACTTTCATGTCGTTTGATTTTCATACAACAGGTTTGTTACATAGTGGAGTGTTCATTCCATTTCAGTTCATACCATTGTAAATTTTTCTACATTTCTTGTTATTTCTAACCACCAGTTTATTTTATAGTTTGTTATTTTACTAAAACTTGACACATGTTTTGGTCTCAATATTAAATTCTATTTGCACTATAATTTTTATTTTATAATACTTAATATCACAAATGATATTAATTGAGAACAATGTTTATTCCCAACATACCTTAAGCCCTGCAGGATACTTGTGTTTCTCTCTCTTGAGCGTAATACAATCCTTTTATCCCTCATTTTTAAAACCATCTCAATACCATCAACCATTGAGGCTATGTAATTATAAATTCCATGAATGAACAATTACATCAAACTTTATCCTTCTAAATTAAAATATTTTATGAAGCGGAATAAAGAGTCGACGCACCTTCTCCAGTTTCTTCAATTAATATTCTTCTTGTCAACTGAGTTGTTATCCTAGAAAAAGAAGTAAACTCAAAGTGGATGTTTTCTAGTATGTCTTTGGTAAATAATTTTCCTTAAAACCAAGGTTTTTTGGAGTTCTCTTCATCAAATAAGATGCCTTTTTAACTCAAATATGGTTTCAACTTTATCAGAACATAGTGTTCTCTATTCACCAAGACGATGTTGACTGGATAAAAAGATATTTCAAAGGAAAAGGGTTTGGGTTTTCATCAAGAAAATTGGTATGTGTTAAAATGTTCCTCATTATGGAGTATTTTATTATTACCAATTAATTTTTCCAAATTATATTGATATGTTTATATATGATGATTCCATTGTTGTGAAAATAGGATATGGAAGAATAAGGAGACATGTTGGAAAAGTGTGGGATTGAGAATGTGGGTTAATGTTTATGTTCAGGTATAATATGATATTTCCAAGAAAATGAGATTTTTCAACCCTAAGGTATCAACTTGTTTAACTACTAATTCATATCATATGTGGTCACAAGATTAATTTCAAAAGATATCTAATGCTACATATTTGAGGTATCATAAAAAATTCCTTGAGATCAAATTAGTTAATCTAACCAAAGATGATTTATTACATGTTAGAGGACATGGGCCCAAGACATGATGATTAAGAGTCTGTTATAGATATTGGTGGTTTTCTGCATATATAGTTCCACATGTTAAATAATTATAATAAGCTGGAACCCATGGAAGAGACAATGGGTTGGTGATATGAAGATGTGTTATACTTAATATAATATGTTTGATTATCCATCCAAATACATGGACGAAGTAGATCTAGGATTAGAGACTAATGATGTCATGGAATACTCACACGAGGAAGAAGATATTTGTGACCATGTTGAAAAGAAATAATCTATTGATTTAGGGAGTTAACATGGCCATTCACCAATATCCTCTCCCATTAACTTTGGATCTCCTAGTCCACCAAGGAGGTTTCCAAAAATAGGTATATTGGTTAATAGTGATGAAGAGGATACCAAGGTCTCCAAAGGGGATCAATATATAAGTTACAAATCCATTGATGTTGATGATGATAGTGAGGAATAAGAAAAGGAAGAAGATGAGGAGAATGAAAATAGTGATAATGGTAATGAAAAAGATATTTATTATGATATAATTGATGATGGAAGTAATTATTAACATAATGATGACAATTTTTGGTTTAAGAAGAATAATTTGGAAATTCTTAAGGAGTTTAAGGATGCATATTTTGAAGGGGAAAATTCCCCATCAATGGATATTTTTCTTGAAGAACCATCTATTGATGATGTTGAGGGTAGTTTAGTTGCCATTGGTCATGGTGTTTTAGATTCTACTATGGTAGAATAGATGAGAGTTATTTCTTCTATGGAATAACATGTTTTTGAACAAGATAATAATGACCAAATTGAGGAAGAATTTTGAAATGATTAGTTAGATATTTTAAATGATAATAAGTATAAAGTGGATAATAATTTGTTAAATTAATCCACTGTAGTTGATTACAAAAATTATGTTGATATACCTAATGCTCCAAATGTTTGTACAAAGTTGGAAGCTGATCATGATAGTGTTTACCACATAGTAGATACTCATTGATCAGAAATATAGTAGAGTATTGATGTTTAAATACTTCCTACCACATAATATATCTTAAATGTAGTGGAACACAAATTTTTGGACACTATGGGAGTGGAGTGGTGATTTTTCATTTGTGTATGATGAATTCGTCTAAAGAGTGGTAAACCTGATTTTAGTGTTGAAGGTCATCCTAAGGTATCCATGATAGCTGAGGATGATCATGATGGACTTCTTGAAATGTTCAGTTCTGTGACACCTCCTATACTAGAAACTGCTCCGGCTCATCCAGTTTCTCCAATGGATGTGGGCACTGAAGTTGAATTGAATGTTTTTGGTGAAAAGATGATGTTTGAGAGTCAAAAGTGGGCGAGGAATCAATTACCTCTATTAAAAAATATCTATTAAAAGAATAAAAGGTATATATTTTTGGTTATTAAGAATATAAAACCTATGATGATGCATCATGTTTATGAGATCGTGATTTAGAATTAGTAGATATGTGGTAAACTGGAAACTCTCATGTCTTTTATTGAGGAAATAAATTCTGAGTCTAAAACATCCAAGGATGGTATCCATAAAAGTCTTGTGCATAATTATTTAGACACTACTTTTTCTACTGCATATCCTCATGCAATAATTAATTTTGATTAGTTGAGATCAATTTTAAGAGACGATCTTAGAGAAGCATCTTCCATTACTTTAGTTAGTGTTACAGATCATCCACAAGAATCCATAAGTAGAATTTGGTATAATTCTAACCATGTTATCAAGATGGTTCCCAGATAATCCCATGATATTAAATATGATAGAGAAACTACAACCAATTTCATCAAGTTCCATGTCTCAAAGATATGTACAAATCATGCAATGGATTCCAATTTTAAATTCAAGGATTATAATTTGAGAATTCTTCTTATGAATCAATATTTCAATGAACAAGTCAAATGAATCAGGTAGATGACCCCAGTCTTGAATTGTTTCATAATAGATAAGGTGGATGTAATTAATGAAATGGAATTGGGTGGAAAAATTATAATTCTATCCATTAATAAAATAAATTTGATTCTTCATGTCCATGGAAAATAAATGATTTCATAGGAAGTTATTCCTATTACTCGTATGTTTTCTATCATACCTAGAGTTACTCAGCACCCTTTATCACCTTTTACAACTCGTTTCCTGACTATCCCAATGTATCGTTCTCATAATTTAGGAAAAATCCATCTAGTTGTTATTGTGGAAGACAATCCTAGTACAATATATATATTCCCCTATTGTGTTCTATCTCTTCAACCATAGGATGATTATACTACCTTAGATAAGGAGTATGTAAATCCAAGGCTAAAGGAAAATAATTGATAGTCCCCTCTGGAAAACTAACCGTTATATTTTTTTTATTAGACTATAATATCATTGATGGGATAATTATTGTAATAACATTGTGCTCGTTATTTTTTAGGGATTTAATACCTCTTATTTTTCCTATTTTAGATTTATCTTCTATTAAAATCTTTTAATTACTTCCTTCTCCTTGAACTTCATGTCATTATTTTAAAACTCGTTACCATTTTTATAATCCCAGAAGGGGGAATATTTTGGGGCATATGTGATTGAGAGAATTATTATGGAATAAAAGATTTTATGGAGAATTTTTGTGGAACAATTTTCTTGAATCCATACATTGGATAATTTTTCTATTTTATCTAAACATATAATCTTCAATAATTTTTGTTTTCATGATAATTACCAATGATACATACTATTTTTTATCATTTTACATGAAACCAACTACACATACTATGAATGATAAGTCTTAATTTATATTTGGATTCTACCTTGGATATCATGATTAAACTTTTGTAATACCACTCATGACCTATTTTTACATCTATAATATTATTTTGATACAATGAATTGGGTTCATCAAAATGGGGGAGATTTATAACCACCTAGATTTAATGTTAACAAAAACTTTTTTTAATAATAATGATGAATTTAATGTTTTCCTATATGTAATATGTATTATTAGAACATGTGATAAATATATCTATGTACGAGACTCCACTGAGATAGAAATTTTTTTCCATGACACACCACCAACATAAAAATCTCCATGTCTGAGATACCAGATGGATTATCACCCATTTAGGAATTCATTCTTCAATACTTGAGTATTTTAAAAGTATGAGACACAATTGTTCAACACACTGCCATGATTTCATCCCACTAGAATATAAATTTGTTTAGGTATGAAATACTACCAAATGTCACACCACCTGACCCATGATGCCAACCATGCAAAAATAACCTATATTTGAGACACATTCAAAGCACACTTTGTCAGAACACACACCACAATATGAGACACCACTATAATAATGATTGTTTTGATATGTCTGTGACACTGCTAGTGTCATATTTCCTGAGTAACACACCTTTAGATCCTGAAACCGCCATATCCTAATACATCATCACTGTTTTTATTAATTAACATAATTTGAAATAATTTATTCTAATGTCTATATTCATCAAATTTAATTCCATTTACTATTTTAATGATTGTAAATAAAATAAATGACATAACACATTTCAAAATGTGCAATACGAGGAAGAAGCTAATTTAGATGTTCTTGTTCCTATTGATAAAATGAGACCACACTCCCTCTACATATATAGAGAATAAAATGAAAAAAAACATGGCCAAAACACTATAGAGAAGGAAATATATTTGGAAACAAAGAGCTCATGATTCACAAAATATTTGAGAGATGAAGAGCTGAAACTTTTTCAAATCACTTAAACCTCTTCTGTAATGAACACTATACTGTGAATGCCAAAACATCATCACATATAGTTCCTTCCTTGAGTTAGAAATAAAGAGTTAGTGACACTCTATTTTCCCTAATGATTTAGAAATAACAATATTCATGTTTTATGGTTGAATAAAATAAGGAGTCATAAGATGGATTGAAATAGACCCATAATCTCTAATATCAACACTCCTAGATTTCTTTATTCTATATAGTGATATTAAATTTATGATAAATGTGATTACTAACCCTTAATTACCACACACACACTATCTCATGTGATAAATTTGATGATACTCAATATCTTCTCAAATAGATTTTTTATTTGTTTCTTCCATGGATAAGATTATTAGAGGTCCCTATATGTCTTGTTTCTTTTTTACTCTCACACATAACTATGGAAGAGGTCTTGTGTGACTTGGATAGTTGTAAACTATTTTTAAAACCCATTTCTGGTTGTGGATCACCTATTTTGTTTTATACAAACTTCTTGGTTATGGGTGATCATCAAGTAGAAATTAAAATGTATCAACTGGATATTGAACCTCATGTATTCCTTTTTTATCTGTGTGACATAATTTTGTTTTACATGATTTTAATTTTAAAACATAATACAATTTTAAACTATCAAAAAATTCATAATTTTATTTTTTATCTTAATTCATGTTCATATAGTGTATTGATCTAGTAAATTGATTTTAATGGTTTCAATAATATTATATATGTAATTCATCTAAGAAATAATCTGCCCTTAGATTAATATTTAGAAATATTGAGATATATATCACAGTACTTTTTTGATATTTTTCTTTTATCTATAAATTTGGGGGATTTTAAAATAATCCAATTTTAACATAAATTTTTATTTGGTACTTAATTCACCACCCTCTTAAGATGATCACTCTGACCAACAATGAGATTTTCAAATAACCCTTAACACATTATAAACATTGGAATCTTATTCCCCATAAAATAAATAAAATAATATGAATATGAAGATATGATAATATTTAGAACAATATAAATAAAATACATTTATGGGAAATATATATACCTCTAAAAAGAATCATGTAGTGTGTAAGGTATGTTTCCCAAAAAAAAAATGTGAGACAAAAATCTATTACCTTAGGTATGATTTCCATTATACATATATGAACCTACTTTATAATGGTTTAGAGAATTTTATTAATCTATACTAAAATAATTTTCATATTTATGATACCATATATGATACTATTAAATAATATTATCACCCATTTGTTAATATTTTGTTATTTCCCCTATTTATGGTGTTTACTGCTTCATTTTTCCAAGCTTGTTTCTTTATCTATGTCTAGATTCTTATGTAAAGGATATAATTTTTTATCTCCATAAATATATTTAGGTGGTATATATAATATTTATTAATTATATAAATTTTTAGTCTTTATAAAATTGTGAACATGGAAAATGATTCACATCGTGTCGTGGAGAAGGTTGGTCATACATACATAAGAGTGACAATATCATTCATTCAATGGTGGAAGGGTAAGGAAGTGTATAGTATATTAATTTTTAAATAATTAATACCATTCAATATTTGATATTTATATCCATTATATTTATCATTATATACATCTAAATAATGTGGTGATTCAAAAAATACTCCATGGGTTGGAGACGACAAGTGGTATGTACGCATGCGCGGTGCTATCATTTGTCATTCGATGAATAAGATGTTGAATATGGATATCCCATAATGATAATAAAATATTAGAATATATATGATACTGGAGTTATTAAATTATTATATAAAAAACCCTTGAAGAGGAAGTAGATGATGAAATGATCTTGAATGAGTTGGTAAAACAATTACCTCTTCAACAGTGGACATATGTTAGATATCTTCATAAGGCATATAGAGTTGGAATTTTTGTGAAAAATAGAAACATAAAAATTATATAAGGATTTTGGGAGGAAACAATTTCCGGGTTTGGAAAACTAGAAGGCTCAATGTGTTGTAATGAAGTGTTAGATTAGCTTCCCTTTTATAATTGAGGTGAGGGTAGCTTTTAAAAACTCTCAAAATAATAAATTAATATAAATTATAGTTCTATTAGAAATGGTTCCAATGAGAGTTATTTAAAATATAATGCATGGATGGGTAAAAATCATCTCATCAAAGAATTTTTAGAAATTTTATGGTCACATTATTACACTTATGTTCGGAATTAATGCTTAGTAAAACCTTTTAACTCTTACCATGACAACCTGGATTTTACTATTTAAGGGTTAATATTGTTAGTATAAAGTCCCAAAAGTACCATAAATGATTTATGGAGGTAATTTTAACCCTTATTGATATAAGTTTTATAAGTTTTGTTTTTTTTTTATGAATTATATATCAATAAATAAAATATTTAATTTTTTTAAATATTGTTAATGTCAATTTCGACAATATTCAATTATGGATTTTTTGAAAATTAACAATACCTAAGATAAATTTGAATGAATTTTTTTAGCATCCCTAATATGTCTATGTAATCTATTAAATTCATGGATGACATTAATTACATTTAATTTAAGTCATTTTAATATTTTCAAATTCATTAATTTGATATTTCTATTAAATAAACGATTGCACAGTCATCATTGTGTAAGCCTTTAAAGTAATTAGTAATTTAATAAAAATAAAAAAGTAATTACCATGATCAAAAAAATAAATTCAAATTTAAAATACCTATTTATAGTCAAATATATCTTCTAAATTATCACATATAAATAAGTAATACTTATAAAAAATTGAGTATGGAAAATAAGACATTCATTAGAATAAAATACTAAAAAATAATAAAGTCATCCAATTTACTCCAATAGGGTATAAAATACACCCCAATATAATTTTATTCAAAAATCACCCATACAATAACATTTGGAAATGATTTTGGGTAATTTGATAATATTTATTATATTCTTTTTACCCTTAATTATTATATTTACCTTTAACCTTGTTAATAAAAATCTTCTAAAATTTCTTATCAATAATCTCCAAAAATATAAGGAAACTATTTATAGAAATTTTACAAACTAATTCAAAATATGTAATCATTTTTTTAAAATATAAAATAAATTAGATACAGAAATTAATTTAATATTATTTATTTAGACCATATAAGAAAAAATATTTTTAATGTTATAATGTTCAAGAGATTGAAATGTTTTTATAGACCAATTATATATGAAATTTATTCCAACGACCTAATTTGATTAAAATATGATTTTTTTTTCAAATTATACATTAAAACCAAATAAAATATAAATTAACACTTTAAATTATTTACATGAAAAATGTTTTTTTTTCATTTAAAATGGATATATTATATAATTGTTCATAAAGACATGAAACTTTTCATAAAAATATAAATATATTCAACCAATGTATAATTTTATATTCATATTTAAAATAATGATTTAATTTTTTAAAATAGAATTTATAAAAGTCTCAAAAAACTAGATTTAAAACATGTTATCCATCAATAGGAGGTAAAACTTCCTTTAGAAAAAGATAGGCCTTTTAATGTGTTAAATTTAATTAATTCTTATATTATTACCAAAATAAATTTTGGTTTAATGTTAAAATAATTTGATTTAAAATATATAATGTATAAATTCTATAATATGGTCAATACTATTCATTTCCTCAATTTTTATGGCTATCTTATAAAATTCACTTCTAAATAGTTTGTGGTTTTCTTCAACTTGGTGTCATGTGAAACCCAAGAAATTAATTTTATTTACAAAGAAATCATACTATAAAATATTGGCTTTAAACATTATTCCCTACTTAAAAAATTGGGTTCCTCATAATTATCATAATATCATCTACTAAAAAGATAAGGGTAGTTCGTTATTAAAGTTTTAAAAGGTTCCCATGTAGCATCTTCTATTTAATGATTTATCCCCAGTACCTTTAACAAATGAGCCATTTTATTTCTCAAAAAAAAATCTCTTTAGTGTCATGAATCTTGATTGTCTCTTCACAGTAAGATAAATTAGGTTCCAATTGTATTTTTTCAAATGTGAGGACATGTGATGGGTCAAGCATGTACATCCATATAAAAAATATATGGAACGAATAATGTACTTTAGAAAGGTTATGTAGTATTTAAAAATGATAAGCCATAGTTATAATTAATTTCTATAATTGTGAGAAGTTCCAACATACAAGTGGATTAGTTCCCCTTTCTTACTAAATATTATAACACCCATACATTGAGATACCTTCATGAAAACATTGTCTTATATATAAATCCCAAATCCCTCCTTCAGTTATCTGTATATATATTTTTCCTACATTGAGATTCATTATTATGGGTTTGAATATATTTTAATTTTCTAGTGATTCCGCAGCATGTTATGACCTTATATGCTTCATTTCACCAACTTCATCCCAACAATATAGTGTATGTCATATCTAGCCATATAAAGCTTCATTTAGTGACATTTGAATACATGAATGGAATATATTTTTATATAAAACTTATAAAAAAGATATATATTGATCCAAAATACCTTGAATGTAATGTGAGAAAGACCTCAACATGTCTTCTAATGTTTGAACAATTCATTATGATTGTCCACATGTTTGAGGGTGGAATGCAGTGCTCCAATAATACTTAGTATCTAGAGCCACCTAATGAATTTTCTAGAATTTTGTTGTAAAATGGGGATCTCGAATAAACATAATTGGTATAGGTGAGAAATGAACTCTTAAAAATCATTAATTTCGAGACTTTCGATGTGTTCAAGAGTTAAATGTTCCCTTATAGAAATAAAATGTGATGATTTAGAGAGGCAATCAACAAAAACCCATATTGCATAATTCCATATGAGATTCATTATAGTCACATGAATATGTATATCTTTATATCATCTAATTTAGAAAATGGTATAAGAAGTGGTTTCATTAATCCTCTAGGATTTTGTCTCTCAAATTTAACTTGTTTAAAAACTAGAAATCTTAACACATAGTCATAAATTTCCTTCTTCATATTATCCCATAAAAATGATCCATCATATCTATATACATCTCAATGCTATCAAGGTGTGTAGAGAAATTCTATATTTGAGTGTCATTAAATAATTCACCTTTTTATCTCTAGTGTAGAGGGAACACAAAACCAAATTCCAAACTTAAAAAGAACATATTCACATACAATGTTACCAATTACCATTATTCATGTTTTATTTTTCTTCTATAAATTTTTATCATCAATCCATTAATTTTTTTATTTTTTCCAACAGATATGGTTTGGATACCAATTGATAAAGGAGTGACGTTTCCTCGACCATAATAATTCCAATATTCATCTTTACAATATCTACAAACACATGATCCCTATTAATCCACATTTTGTTCAGAAATCAATGATACTTTATGATAAATTCATCTTCCACCTTGTTTTCCTTCCATAAGTTGTATAGTAATAAAAAATCATAATCATTGAGCATCTTGATCCTTATCCTTTCCATCATATTAATATCTTTTTATGAGAGGATATATTTTAGTGTCTTGTGATATGTATATATCTCAAATATTTCACAATAGATATAATATATCTATATCATTGATGAAATGAAAATAGCTGATAACTCAAATTCACGAGTTGGATAGTTTTTTTCATCAGTATTTAACTACCATGATTCATATTTAACAACTATATCATTCTGGATAATGAAAAAACCATATCCTCTCATTGATACATCATAATAATTGAAAAGTCCCCAATATAAAAATGGTAAAGTCAGGATCATATAATTGAAAAATATCTTATTCAAATTTTTTCAAAACACTCGTCACATTCTTTTTTACATATAATCATAACTCCTTTACAAGTGATCTTGGTTAATGGGATATCCAATTGGGAAAATTTATAAACAAAAAACCAACAATAACCTCATAAACCCATGAAACAATTTACCTCGGTTATGATTGCTGGTGCATGAAATTCATGGAATACATTTGTCATTACATGAGAAATATGAATTCCATCATTCGAGAGAATTTGGCCAAGAATGTTTTTTCCAAAATCCATAATCCAGACTTTCGAAATTTACCATATAACTCTTTCCTCATGAGAGTCTAAGGAATTATCTACAATTTATTCTCATGGCCTTTATAACATTAAGAATACACCATAATATCATTAATTAACATCAAAAAATAATAATAAGAGTGTATTTATAATTTTTTCATTATTTACTTGTAACTGATGATATCCAAAATAAATGTCAATCATCAAACAAAATTGACCTATATGTTGTCCATCAAATAAATCAACAATGTAAGGAATATGACATTTATTTATTATTGTAATAGAATTGATTTCCGTATAATCAATACTGAACCACATGGATCCATATTTATTCTTCATGAAAATAATTAGGCTCCCTATGGAGAAAAACTAGCATGAATAAATTCATTTTACCCAACTCTTATAGATGATTCTTTAGCTCCCCTAATTCCACAATGACCATTCTATAAGGATCTCTTTATATTCCTATTGCATTATGGATAAAATCAATATAAAATTGAAATTCACACTAGGGAGGTGTTTAGTTAACTCCTCATGAAATATATAATTGTATTCCAAAAAAATAGGTACATAATCGATTTTAAGAGTGTGTTCTTCATCCCTAGAATTTGTTTTATATTCCTCCATAACAATTTCATTAAGTAGAGAAACTATGGGGGGATCTAGAAAAGAATCAGATGTTGTTGTTTCTTCACTTATGATAATGAATTATACATATTCCTTAGAAATCATAATTTTATTCTTCCTGCCATAAATTTTCAATTCAAATTTTGAAATCCATTCTATACTAAAGATTATATCAAATAGAACCATAGGTATGATGATATGTTCAGCATTTAAATCATGCTTATGTGTCATAAAGGGGACTGCGTGACACATATTTGTCGAAATGACACTTCCTTTATGATTTTTTAATAAAAATTACTTTAATAAATAAAATGAAATATGTCTAATTTTATTGGATCACTGAGAGAATATAATTTTTTTTGATGATCATGAATCCAAGAAATTGTTAGTTATACTTGAGTAGATGATTAAAGTACCTACCAATGCTTTATTTGGAACATCAAAAACTGATGTTTTGATAACATAAGCATGGTATTTCTACATTTTCCTTTTATGGGGAATGTTTTCTAGACCCATAGGACATTCATGTGTATAATTTCTAAGCTCCTTACAACATTAGAACTGTATAATACTTTCTTCTATCTGTACCTTGTAATCCCGGGCCTCGTTGCTTTTTTCTAAATGGGTGGTTTATACTGATTCTCAAATGAACTGCTGGAGCATGCAGTGGCTGTCTTCCCCAATTAATCACTCCACCAGCATTCCCTTGTCTTTAAGGAGTCTTTCCATTTCTGATTTGCAGGGGAATCCAGAGGCTTATGCCATCATCCCTCCTCACTTACGGACAGAGATCTCCGGGTATGAATATGTTGACTATGACATCCTTATTTGGAATCCAACGTCTAGTGGGTGCTTCTCCAGCCGCGACTCATATATGCTGCAATGTGGCAATGCGGCTAATGTACCTGCTTGGGTGAAGGGTGTGCGGACCCCTTACATTGCTCCGGCTGATGCACTTCTGATCTGGCGCATTTGGAAGCAAAGGCTTCCTCTTCAATTTTCTTTACAGTGAACCGGTTTAACGGTTGCACCAGTATGTTTCCTCTGTTTGGATGTGGATGAGACTATCAATCATGTGTTCATTTGCTGCCCTTTTGCTTTGCGGTTATGGAGTTACTTGAATGAAGTTTTCCAATGCCAATTAGCCTCCCAATCGGTTAGAGCACTGCTTGCCTCGGCCATGCAAGCTGTCCGCAGTGAGCAGGTCAAGTCCCTACTCATTGCTGCTACTGTTGCTATGATTTCATTCATTTGGAAGGCCTGAAATAGTATTATATTCAACAATGGAAGTCCCTCATTCAAGGAGTGTACTATGATGATGCACCAATATATTATCTCTGCCTCAGTTAATCAATCTGGTTTAATGAATAATGACATTTCTGACTTTCTTCTTTTGAGATCCCTAGGTGTAAGTGGCAGGGAGCGGAGTCCCAAAGTGCTGAAATATATCAGGTGGATACCACCTATAACTGATTGGTTAATGGTGAATGTGGATGGGGTAGCCTCTGGTGCGCCTGGACCTACTGGATGTGGTGGTGTGTTCAGGACGTATCGAGGATTTGTCAAAGGATGCTTCTTTCATTACTTAGGCAATGGAAATGCAATTGATGCTGAACTATGGGCAATGATTAAGGCGATTGGATATACGGCTCATTATGGTTGGCGGAGGCTGTGGATCGAATTAGACTCTTCTGTTGCAGCACAGATTTTGAAGGAGTGATCCAGGATTGTGCCATGGAAGATGCTTACTGTATGGGTTAGTGCTCTGCATCTTGCTGAGTCGATTTCTCTGGAGGTGTATCATGTGTATAGAGAGGCAAATTAGGTGGAAAACGTCCTCTCAAAAAGGGAAATTGTGGAGGATAGTTAAAGATGGTAATTTGTACTTCCTAATTACTGTAATGATCTTGTTCACAGTGATAGGATTGGCACTTTGTACAGAAGACTGTCTAAGGCCCCCCTTCACTGAGTTGCCCTGTACTGTTTACTTTTTTCTTTTATCTTATTGGGAGCCGGTTTTCACCTTGCTCTCAATCTTTTTGGCTACTTGAGGAGATGATTAATGTACCTACCAATGATTTATTTAGAACATCAAAAACTGATGTTTTGATAACATAAGCGTGGTATTTCTACATTTTACTTTTATGGGGAATGCTTTCTAGACCCATAGAACATTCATGTGTATAATGTCTCAGCTCCTTACAACATTAGCACTGTATAATTCTTTCTTCTTTCTGTACCTTGTAATCCTGGGCCTGGTTGCTTTTTTCTCTATACATGTAATAGATTATCATTCCCAATAGGAATTTTGAATTTTTTTTCATTCCAAATGTATTAAATAGTTGAAAAATCAACTCTTTCCTTCTTACCACTTTTTTATTTCATTTTTATAGACTATTTAGAATCCCTCTTTGTCTCCTTAATTCCCTTAAATTCCTAAGACTGATAGAATTATTTCTATGTATTGATAACACATGAGTCCATATCATTATATGATGATAAATTTTGGAAGACCAATTCCCTTTAGAGTAATTTACTTACCCCATAAAAGAATCTATTAATATTTCTATTTGGATTACGTATGTAAGATGTAGAACACATTTTCAAATTTGTAATGTTGTCTTCATATTTAGAAGAATTATAATCATTTTTTTAAATGTTCAAGAATTGTCTCTCTATATCAGCTATTTGTTCATGTGGGAAATATTTTTCTTATAAATATTTTTCCAAGTCCTTTTATTCCATGTTTTCTATTTCTTTCTCATCCTTAATGTTTTGAATCAATGACTTCCATTGATCCACATATACCCAGAGATGATAAAATTCCATGACCACCTTCTCTCTTTCATTACATCTAAGAGAAATGAATATATTCTCTAAGGAACATATATATTGTTAGTATACTAATGGATTTTTATTCCCATTTCATGTTAGTGGTTGTTGTCTCATGAAGAGGCCTAACATTGTTCCTAGACATTTTTTATCATCTTGCTCTATATAGGTAATGTGATTTCTTATAACACGAGCTATATAACCAAGTATGGTAAAACTTTGTTCAGCACTAGTTCAACCTCCAGTTACAACATCATTATCTTTCATATAGGGAACTTAATTCATGAATTGCACACATTGATGGGGTTTCTAGTCCTTCCACTAGGATCCATTTTTAAATATTAAAATTAACGAGATTAGGTTATGAAACATAATGTATAATTTTAAACCATTTGATAAAATAACCATTATTGAAAATTTATGTATAAATAATATCAAAATCATAATATTTGTTACATTGGTAATATTATAAATGTTTATTATAGGGTTATGTTTCCCTAATCTATACTATTATAAATATAGTTTTCAATGTTTCAACTAAATTTTCTCTTTTACAAACTATAAATTCCCTTACCATAGTATTCTAGAGCTAGGGCCTCACATTATTACATTGAAATAGATACATGATTCGAATCCTAATAGGCCGAATAATTTAGTATCTATGAAAAACTATATAAAAAATAACATTTAGAATACAACATGAAATGGGATAAAACAAATAAACTCTATTGAAAACATCCATATTCTCCAAGATTACCCCCGTATATCAGTCATAATATACATCTTGGAATCCTAGGGAAAAACAAAACAAAAGGGTGTTCTCTTATGCTTAGTAAGGATAATCATTCATCATAATCAATCATAAATAAACATAAACAATAACAAAATTTAAAAAATAACTACACATTACATTAAAGTATAATCTTGGGCTTAATATGGAAGGAATAAAAGTTGATAATATAATTTCATATAAATAATCACATGAGTAAGATAAAAAAATTTATATTAGAAGGATTGAATAGTCACATTTATTATCAAAAAATAATCACATAAATATGGAACACAAAATACCGAAAATCATAAATCTACTATTAATGCTTTGATTAAGACACTGAATATAATTGAGTGAGACATTATATGAAACCTAAAATATTTTTTCTCATGATATATATCGATGAATCAAGGGGAAATAGAGGTCCCCGATTGACACTGAATAATCCTAATCCATTCCTAGCATTAAAGGGTTGGAACATAGTAAACATAAAATTATTATTAAAAAATATCATATGAAATGTGAATACATTAACCACAAACTATTAATTGTATCAAAATAGCACATCCAAAGGATAAATAAAACATGAAGCATCAATACTGGAAATTCATGTTTTCCCAATGCTTCTTTACCACCGGTTTAAATAAACTATTGGTAAAGATGCTCTTTCCCAACGGTTTACTAAAACTGTTGGGAAAGGGGGTGTCCAAGACACCATTTCCCAGCGGTTCTACCAGAACCATTGGGAAATGGTCACCCTTTACCAATGGTTTGTTTAAACCATTGGTAAAGGGTCTCTTAGACACCCCTTTCCAAATGGTTTTTAAAAACCATTGGGAAATCTTTCCCCCAAATACTCAATCGGCTGCTTGTTCCCCCATTCACGACAGAACCGTAATCCTGTCCAAGGATCTGCTGCTCTAGCGAATTACCCCATCCGAACCTATCAAACTACATCCAAATCATCTCAAATCAGGTATTCTATTCTTTATACAAATAAAATATTTATGTGATACCTTGTTTTTATTGTTATTAATCTCATATTTTAGTTTTAAGTTTTGATTTTGATGTGTATATCATGATTTTGTGTTTTGATTTAATCTAGACTTTATCCATTCCCATCCATTTAATTAACTAAATCCTTACCCCTCCATCGAAGAAGAAGCATATCAAATTCATTTCCGTTTTATTCTAGATTTTCTAAGAATGTTTTTATGATTTTATTTCCATCTTGTAATTTATTGTTACATGGAAATTTATTTATATGTGTTTAATAATTTTTAGCAATGTTTTTATGAATTTTTTCTTTAAAATTCTTTGAGGAAAGGGTTTTATTAAAATGAAATTTTTTTAATAAGGATTGTGTAATGTAATTTGTTATAGTACACTATGTGAATATGTTTGGTATTTAGTAACACATGATATAACCGGTGTGTGAGAATGTGTAGTGAAAGAGATTTCATGGTTTGTTCAAGATTATATTTACGTTTTTAGCATATTAATGAGTTGTTTTAAATATATTTTGAGATATTTACCTTATGTTTCTTGGTGAAAACTGGGAGCTGTAAAGGTGGTTCATGAATAAGATATATAATTACTGCTAAACATGTGTATAAACCTTGTATAGTAGTGAATTCTTGAAATGTTTGATGTTTTTAGTCCTTTTTTATTTGGAGTTTCTTTTGATGGTGATGTTTCTTATTGTTAACTATGATGGGAATTTATTTAAGTTCCTAAATCTACTAAGACTCTCCCACCATGCACAATGTATGCAACCTCTACCCTTATTTAATCATTCTGTTCACACAGCGTATGCAACTTCTACCCTCATTTAATCAGTGAACTCAAGTCATTAATTAAAGCATTCATTTTCACTAGCATGTAAGAAATTGAATGATGTCAACCCATCCTCACATGATTCATTACCTTAGATAGTGTCCAACATATGAAATATGAGCTTTTGAATTCATCAGTTAATCAAGCTCATATATTCCATTTCCCCCAAGATGACTGTACTAATATAACTTTAGGTTCAATTAAATATGGTTCTCATTGTACGATGTATATTATGTGTCCTTCTTGGCTAATACTCACTTTTAGGAGGGTGGGGTGCTTTTCACTACCCATTATGGCATGTGTAGACATCCATAAAAATGTTATATAAGTCACAAGTTTAATTCAGTAATGTTGTTATAATTGACATAATTTATTATTAATCTCAAATTTAACAATAAATGTTTTTGTCTATACTTAATGAAATTAAATCTTTTTACAAGACATGAACAACCAATTATTTTAGAAGCCTAAAATTTATTCACCCATGGGGTGTTCTTGACTTGGGGAAGTAATTGGGTAATGAAAGTTATGGCCATAGTGGTGCCAATAATGAGTTATTGAACATGAGTGAATTATTTAGGATGCATATAACACATGATGGGACCTTAGTCATGTGACTCTTATAGACCTAATGAAAATGAATATAAATAAATTTTAATTTAATTTATGAGTAATTGTTCTTTATATTATTTTAACAGTTCACTACATCGCCTAGAAACATCTTCCTTTATTGTTTACTTTAATGTATTTTCTATTAAAATTCAATCCTATTGAATTGTTTATGAAAAAATGACTTATATAAATTCTTTTTACAGAATGGAAAGAAGTTGGATGTATGAAATCGATCGTATCTCAAGCAAATTTCAAAACAATTTGAATAGCTATATAGATTTTGCATTTCACAATGCTTCAGATAGTGGTCGCATACACTTCCCATGTTCCAATTGTGTTGGTATACCTTGGTTGAGCCATGAAAAAATCAGCTACCAAATAACAAAAAATGGTTTTCAAGCAAAATCCTTTTTGTGGTATCACAATGGGGAGAAAATAAAATTTCAAATTTGTTATGATCGAAATGAAAAGACTGGAATAGAGAATTTGTTAGATGATCGATTTCCATTTATTTTTCATCCTGAAAAATAAAGTATTTCAACTCAAGAAGACTTTGATATGAGGATAGCTGATGCATCTAGTGAAAATGATGATATTGATAGGGTGAAAAAATTTAATGATACTGCCATGAATCTAGTATATCGATAATGCGATAAAATGAAAAAGATGGAATTTTTAATCTGATTATTTCATGGGAAAACTATGTATGAGATTTCTAATACAGCAATCGATTACATTCTTCCCCTCATGAAGGATTTACTTCCAGATGATGTATATATTCTCTCAAACCACTATATGGCATGGATGTTAGTTGGGGAACATGGATTTTCAAGAAACAAAATTCATGCTTGCCTGAATGATTGCAGTTTATTATGGGAGGAAACCGCTAAACGAAATGATTGTATAAAATGTGGCACATCCCGCTGGAATTCAAAATCTAATAGAACACCATCACGCATTCCACATAAAGTAATGTGGCACTTTCCATTGATCCCCAGACTCCAGAATCTTTTTATGTCTGATGACATATAAAGAAAAATGAGATGGATTGATACCGAGAGAAAGAAGACTAATGATGAGTTGGTTCATCCTACAGATGGATTTGCATGGCAGAGATTTGATGCTCAACATCCTAATTTTGTAGCTGATGTGTGTAATGTGAGGATGGGTCTTTCATGTGATGGTTTTAATTCATTTGGGCAGACGCTTACTTCGCACAACACATGGATAGTTTTTATACACATTTATAATCTTCCCCCAGGGTTTTGTATGAAAAAACCATTCACTTTCATGAGTATAATCATATTTGGCCCTTCTGATCCCGGCCTTGATATTGATGTCTACATGAAACCTTTAATAAAAGAGTTGAAGCATCTTTGGGATGTGGGTGTGCGCACATATGATGCTTGTTCGAAAGACATATTTCAGATGCGTGCTGCGCTTATGTGGACGATCAATGAATTTTTGTCTTTTGAAATGATGTATGGATGGGGCACGAAGGGAAAATTTTCATGTCCAGTTTGTATGAAAAATACACAATCCAGAAGACTGAAACATCGCTGTAGTTTCAGTTTTATTGTACATCAATGATTCCTGCCAAAAGATCATCCATATAGAATGAATCATCAAAGATTTGATAATACTATAGAGTCCAATGATCAACCACAATGTATGTATGGAACTGACATGCTTAATGAATTGAAAGATTTCAGTTTTTCGGTTGGGAAGGGTCAAATGAAATCTGGAAAGAGAAAGAATGTTTCCACTGAATCCTGTTACAAATAGGGGAAGAGGAGTATATTTTTTGATTTTCCTTATTGGTCAACCAATTTGTTACATCATTAATTAGATGTAATTCATATTGAAAATAATATATGCGAAATTTTTCTTTCGGTTCATCTAAATGTAAAGGGGAAGACAAAAGATGATTTAGGATCTCGGCGTGACTTGGTGGATTGGGGCATCAAACCATAATTACATCTTGTGCGTATCAGTGAAAATAAATGGAAACTTCCATGTGCTTCTTATGTGATGACACCTATGAAAAAAAAACAATTTTTGAAAATATTAGAGACTATTAGAGTTCTTGATGGATATTCAAGCAACATATATAAACGGGTCAACAGAAGAGAGTTGAAGCTAAAATATTTGAAGACTCATGATTATCACGTTCTACTGCATGAGTTGTTTCCAATAGCAATCCGTCATCTTTTGTCCAATAATGTAATGGTGAATGTTATTCGGTTGTGCCATTCGTTTAGAGATCTTTGTGCTAAGAAGTTGTCCAATTATTTCTTGCAAAAAATGTTGATAGATTCCCCATTAATTTTGTGTGAGTTGGAGAAAATATTTCCACCATTATTTTTCACTTTCATGCTGCATCTGACTGTCCATATTCCCACTGAAATACTTCTTGGAGGACCTGTTTCTTTTCATTGGATGTATCCAACTGAAATAAATTTTTTCAAATAAAAGTCTTATGTCTGAAACATAAATCATCCAGAAGGTTCTATCATGAATGGTTACTTGGCTCATGAATGTATTGATTTCTGCTCGATGTATTTGTCTGATCCTACTACAATATTCTACAGACCAATGAGAAATGAAGAAGAACAGTATGAGAAAATTGAACCTAGTTTTCCATCACTTCCTCAAACAGGAGGAATTCCTGCATCATATACATTGAATACATTAAGCCATGAAGAGCGGTAGATGGAACATCACACAGTTTTGTTCAACTATGATTTTTTCAATGACTATATCAGGTAACTAAATTGATTATTCATATCTTAAATATATATCTGTTAAACTATTCATATTTTTTATCTATAGGGAACATAAAACAATTATAAATAGGATGCATCGTTCTTTATCTTTGAGAAGGAGAGAGACTTTGAATAGAAAAGAGTTTTCTACTTGGTTAAAATTGAAGGTAAAAAAATTAATGTTTAAAGTAATTATATCAATATTTAATTAAGTTTAATAGTCATTTATATTGTAGGTATTGTGTTTGTCTGCTGACTCTGTCTCTGAGGAAATAAGAGCTTTGTCTTTTGGTCCTAATACCATGGTTCGTGACTGTAAATCAATTGTTATCAATGGGTACAAATTTATTATCACTGAACGATTAAAGAACATGAGAACACAACATGATGGTGTTATGGTTACTGCCACAACAGATTGTTATGCCAGTGCATCAGATAGTAGACCGCGATTTGAAAATGTGGGTTATTATGGAGTTGTTGAGAAAATAATAATATTGGATTATTACTCTCATGGACGCGTCAAAATGATGAAATTCTATTGGTTTGATTCGATGATGAGACATGGCACATTTATTGATTATTTGGGATTTCGAGTAATTAATATGACTCACACTTTTGCTACAGAAGAACCATATGTGTTGGCATCAATGGCTAAACAAGCTTTTTATGTCAAAGACCAAATTTGACCTGAATTTGGTGTCATTGTTGAAGTAATTCCAAGACATATATTTGATGATGGTGATAATGGAATTGACACTGTCCCTAGTGCCATTGGAACCAAACCATTTATTTCTTTTGATGACTCCAATAGCTAAATTGTCAGAGTTGATTGTGATCCTAAAGTTGTGGTAGAAAATATATAGAATCATTCAACAATGTTCTCAATTCTTTTGTTTTACCTTGAGTTGGGTTGTTAAGGTTGGTAATATTCAAATTGATTTAGTATTTATCACAAATATGTTTTAGCTAAATTGACTGTTATGTGAATTTTCAATGTTTATTGGTTGCGGTTTTATTTGAATTGCATTTTCGAATTTGGAATTGAACTGTATTCAAACATAGTCAAACAATATTTCTAACATGGTGAACATTACAACTTGTATGATTTATTAAATCCATTCATGCTCTTCTAAAACAATTGATTGCTGACTTGACCGTTATGTGAATTCTCAGTGTTTATTGGTTGTAGTTTTATGTGAATTGCATTTCCTAATTTAGAATTGAACTGTATTCAAACACAGTCAAACACTATTTCTAACTTAGAGAACATTACAACTTGTATGATTTATTAAATCCATTCAAACTCTTCTAAAACAATTGTTAGTTGACTTCACCATTATGTGAATTTTCAGTGTTTATTGGTTGCAGTTTTATTTGAATTGAATTTTCTAATTTGGAATTGAACTATATTCAAACATAGTCAAACAATATTTCTAACTTAGTGAACATTACAACTTTTATGATTTATTAAATCCATTCATGCTCTTCTAAAACAATTGATATCTAAATTGCCAATGAATCCCCCTATTCCTTCATATATTTAATTTTTTGGATTACACATTAGTTTAATTTTTCTAATTAATTACATATTTGTTTTCAAAAGTAGGAAATGAAGCCAATTGAAGAGTGACAAAGGAAAAAAATGATGGAGAACAATCGTTGAATGACGTAGTTGGGAATTCCATCATTAGTGCCTGTAGTGAGTACTTTATTTCAAATTGATATATTTAAAAAATATATAATGTCATGTGATTAATTTTTTTGTATACATTTTTGTAGGATCGACCTATACGTCGACAGTTATTCGAAGAGGAGCCTAGTACTGGTCCTAGTACTCAGGCTGGTGGTATGAGGAGGGTCCATACCAGAGGTGGACGAGCAGCTGCGCGTACCTGAATAGACCCTGCCTCTCCCACTGACATGTCGTCCTTCCCACATTATGATCCCGGTGTGTCTTTAGGGACACACGGGATATTTAGGCCTCCCATGTTTTCGCTACCTTCTGCATCTTCTGGCCCATTATTTTCACATCCAATGATGATTCCCACTCCCCAGTCAGCATCCAGTCAGACAGCTGTCCCATCTTCTTTTCCTCCTACTTATGTCACTTCGAGCTTCTATATTACATCATCTTCAACTCCTGTTCCACCACAGGGTGTTCCATCATTTTCTGTGGATCCAACGACGCTCAGTGATCAGACCGACACATGTATATTTATATAACCCTAAAATTTTTTATAGTAATATTTATTTTCATTATAACATCTTTTGATTAAATATTTGTTTTTATTTAATGACAGATACATCTACTAACAAGAGACATGGTGTGGGGCATACATGCATGCGTTCGGTGTGGAACCGACACACACAGGTTATGGTGCATTATAATGAAGACAACCAAATTGTTGAGAAAACAGGGCAGCAATGTCGACGTTTTTTGGCGATGCTTGCCAAATATTCTGACATCATTCCCGTTAGCACGCTATCATGGAGACATTTTCCACATGAGGTCAAGGATAGAGCTTGGGCAGAGATATGGGTAAAAAAATAAATTCTATTTAATGCCATGAATTTTTTTGTATTTATATGAATTAATATTTTGATGTCAGCTTCGATTTAATTTTCCCGATGGTGAGGGTGCAAGAACGAAACTTCCAAAGAATTTAGGCAAGCTTTGGAGAGCCTACAAGCATGAGTTGTATACTGGCTGGGTTTCTAGAGTTAGCACCGAGTTAGAGGCGATACCAGTGGTGGATGATTGTCCTATATAGCAGTATCGTCATATGATTACTCATTGGATGAGTACCCAGTTTATGGTATTAATAACATTTGAGGTATTTAAATAATAACATTCATTTTTTTCATTAATACTATCTGATGCATTTTAATATTTTATTTAGGAATCATCTAGAAAAAATAAAAAGAACATTGATGCTAAAAAATACCTCCACACACTGGACACGCTACGATGCCTGATCATGAGAGGAAGCAGGTATGAAATTTTTTTATAAGTTTTCTTTACGACTTACACATTATTTTGTTTCCTCAATTATTTAATAGTTTTCTAAATTTTTTATATAACTTTTGTTTTCAATGTCATTTTATGGGAAAATACAAAATATTGAAGGACGTGTGCCTCCAACAAAACTTTTTTTCTCGAGTAGACAGAAAAAGGATGGAAGTGCTGTCAATGAAGAGACTCAGCATCAGATTGTAAGTTTTAATCTGTTGAATTTATATATTAATATCTATTTTTTAACTTAATTATATATTTATATTTTTAACATGCTACTTTAGAGGCCCTCGATTCCCAAGAACCAGACAATTTTGGGCCAACAGATCACTTACATCAGGTGTTGGGAGAGGAGCATTCTGGCAGAGTATGCTACCGACCTAGGATAACCCCGAAAAGGTATTGGCCCTCCTTAGGTACGAGTTGTAGTGCCACCGAGCTGCATCAAGTTAGGGAATAGGAAGAACAGGCTGAGAAAAGGGCTATATAGATGGCAGAATAGTCTACTAGAGAAAATAGTGCGTTTATGAAATTTATTGATGTTCTACGTCCAACACTTCCAGCAGAGGCCAGCCCAGATTTTGATGAATATATGTCGTCGATACGTTCTATATATGGTGCACAAGGTGGAAGTTATAATGGTGGTGTAGATGATGTCCGTCTTGAATATGATGATGGTGAGGAGTCTGATGCAGAATAGGAGGGAGAGGAGGAGGGTGAGGCGGGTGGCGATGGCGAGGAGGAGGGAGAGGGAGATGAGGAGGGCACTGAGGAGGCGAGGACGATGATTTGGATGAGGATGGGGTGATGATGATGGTGATGATGGTGATGGTGATGTGGGACAAATTGATCCATTACATTTTTGACTAATATTACTGAGATTTGATATTTAATCTATTCTAGTTGTTGGTTTTACCTAGACTCGTAGTATAGAATTGGAGTTGAGTTATTTTTATATATTATCTGTTTTTATGGATGTTGTTGTCTTTTAGTGGTTATGTGTTTGGGAACCCCCCTCCTTCTTGGACCCTGGACAACCCCCCACCATCCTAATTGGACCCCGGACACCCCCCAGACATCCCCCAGATAGCCCCCCAGACAGCCCCCCAACCCTCTTCCTTGGACCCTGGAAAACCCCCCAAACACCCCCCGGACAGCCCTCAGACAGCCCCCCAAACAGCCCCCATACAGCGCCCCACCCTCCTCTCTGGACCCCGGATAGCCCCCGGACAGCCCCCCAGATAGCCCCCAGATAGCCGCCCACCCTCTTCCTTGGACCCCGGACAACCCCCCGAACACCCCCCGGACAGCCCCCAAACAGCCCCCCGAACAACCCCCTGGACATTCCCCCCACACAACTCCCTGGACCTCGTACAACCCCCTAGACAACCCCCCTGAAATCCCCCACCCTCCTCCTTGGACCCCAGACAACCCCCCGAACATCCCCCGGACAACCCCCCCACGGCCCCCACCCTCTTCCTTGGTCCCCGAACAGCCCCCCAGACACCCACCGGACAACCCCCAGACTGCCCCTCCAGACAGCCCCCCCCCACCCTCCTTGATTTCATTTAATACTAGAAAATCTATAATATATATTTTATTTATTTTCATCATGATAATCAATGTAAATCACATTTACACATCTAATAAATATCATAGATTCTTGGTATGTTATAAAAGAGATGTATTCATTGGGCATGACATTGTTAGCTCCGAAATGTTTCATAGCATGATAAACTAAAATCTAATCCATACTAAGAATGATATAAAAATATTGTATGTGAATGTCCACAAGATTTTAAGTAAATACCATTACACTAATAGAAACATGAGGATTCTCATAAAATGGACAACATTTTAAGTA
This sequence comes from Viscum album, assembly GCA_963277665.1. Taxonomy (NCBI): domain Eukaryota; kingdom Viridiplantae; phylum Streptophyta; class Magnoliopsida; order Santalales; family Viscaceae; genus Viscum; species Viscum album. The sequence goes on from OY728127.1 coordinate 610,563,959, forward strand.
CATACGGAAAACCGACCAAACACATTCGGTTTCTATTGAAACATGACGAGAAAGATCCATGAGTCATATGCGACATGTAGGAATCAACCCTGTCTCAATCTGAGACGCGGTGTGGCCGGAACCACTCAAAGTGTCTGTCTTCTGTTTCAAAAGGATGTCATTTTAATTGAAAAACATCAACTGGCATACAGAATACCGACCAAACACATTTGTTTTCTGTTGAATCTTTAGGAGAACGATTCATGGGTCATATGTGACATGTACGAATCAACCGTGCATCAATCTGAGATGTGGTCTGGCCGTCACCACTCAATGTGTCTGCCTTTTGTTTCAAAAGGACGTCATTTTAATTGAAAAACATCAACTGGCATACGGAAAAACGACCAAACACATTCGTATTGTGTCTATACATTATCACAATGATCTATGGGTCAAATGTGACATGTAATAGTCAACCCCACCTCAATCCGAGGTGCGTTTTGGCTGTCACCACTCAGTGTCTGTCTTTTGTTTCAAAAGGACGTCATTTTATGTGAAAAACATCAACAGGCATACAGAAAATAGACCAAACACATTCATATTGTGCCTATACTTTAGAAGAACGATCCATGAGTCATATGTGACTGGTACGAGTCAACCCCGTCTTAATCTGAGGCACGGTGTGGACGTAATGACTCTAAGTGTCTCTCTTTTGTTTAAAATGGACAACATTTTATGTACATATGGAAAGTCGACCAAACGCATTCGGTTTCCATTGAAACTTTAGGAGAACAATTCATGGGTCATATGTGACGTTTAAGAATCAACCCTGCCTCAATCAGAGATGCGGTGTGGCTGGAACCACTCAAAGAGTCTTCCTTTTGTTTCAAAAGGACGTCATTTTAATTGAAAAACATCAACTGGTTTATGGAAAACCAACCAACACATCCGGATTGTGTCGATACTTTAGCACAACGATCCATGTGTCATATGTGACATGTACGAGTCAACCCCGCCTCATGATGAGGCGCAGTGTGGCCGACACCACTCAAAGTGTCTATCTTTTGTTTCAAAAGGACGTCACTTTAAGTGAAAAACATCAACTGGCATACGGAAAACTGACCAAACACATTCAGACTGTGTCGATAATTTAGAACAAACATCCATGGGTCATATGTGATGGGTACGAGTAAACCCCACCTTAATCTGAGGCATGATGTGGCCGTAATCACTCTAAGTGTCTCTCTTTTGTTTAAAATGGAGAACATTTTATGTACATACAGAAAACTAACCAAACAAATTCGGTTTCCATTGAAACATCAGGAGAACGATTCATGGGTCATATGTGACATGTATGAATCAACTCCACCTCAATCTGAGATGCGGTGTGGCCGGCACTACTCAAAGTGTCTGCCTTTTATTTCAAAAAGACGTCATTTTAATTGAAAAACATCAACTGGCATACAGAAAACCAACCAAACGCATTTGGATTGTGTCGATACATTATCACAATGATCCATGGGTCATATGTGATGTGTATGAGTCAACCCCGCCTAAATCTGAGGCATTTTATGGCCTCCACCACTCAAAGTGTATGTCTTTTGTTTTAAAAGGATGTCATTTTAAGTGAAAAACATCAACTGGCATACAGAAAACTGACCGAACACATTCGGATTGTGTCGATACTTTGTCACAACGATATATGGGTCATATGTGACGTGTCGAGTCAACCTCTCCTTAATCCGAGGCACGGTGTGGCCGCCACCACTCAATGTTTCTGTCTTTTGTTTAAAATGGACACCATTTTAATTACATACGGAAAAACAAACAAACGCATTCACTTTCCATTGAAACATTAGGAGAACGATTCATTGGTTATATGTGACGTGTACGAATCAACCCAGCCTCAATCTGAGATGTGGTGTGGCTGGAACCACTCAATGTGTCTGTCTTTTGTTTCAAAAGGACGTCATTTTAATTGAAAAACATCAACTAGCATACAAAAAACTGACCAACCGCATTCGGATTATGTCAATACTTTATCACAACGATCCATGGGTCATATGTGACGTTTGAAAGTCAACATCACCTCAATATGAGGTGCGGTGTGGCCAACACCAATCACAATGTATCTCTTTTGATTAAAATAGACAAGATTATAAGTGAAAAGAACAACTGACATACGCAAAACTGACCAAACGTATTTGAAATGTGTTGATGATTTAGGAAAATTATACATGGGTCATATGCGATGTGTATGAGTCAACCCCGCCTTAATCTGAGACACGGTGTGGTCGGAATCACTCTAAGTGGCTCTCTGTTGTTTAAAATGGAAAACATTTTAAGTAAATATGAAAAGCCATCCAAACTCATTCGGTTTCCGTTGAAACTTTAGGAGAATGATCCATGGGTCATATATGACCTATACGACCCAACTTGGGCTCAATCCGAGTCGTGGTGTGGCCGAGATCAGTCTAAGTGTCTATCTTTTGTTTAAAATGGACACCATTTTAAGTACATACGGAAAACCAACCAAACACATTCGGTATCAGTTGAAACATTAGGAGAATGATCCATGGGTCATATGTGACGTGTACGAATCAACCCAGCCTAAATCTGAGACGCGGTGTGGCCGAAACCACTCAAAGTGTCTATCTTTTGTTTCAAAAGGACGTCATTTTAATCGAAAAACATCAACTGGCATACAGAAAACTGAGCAAACGCTTTCGGAATATGTTGATACTTTAAGACAATGATAGATGGGTCATTTGTGACGTGTACGAGTTAACCTCGCCTCAATCTGAGGCACAATGTGGCGGGATCACTCCTTGTATATGTATTTTGTTTAAAATGGACATGATTATAAGTGAAAAGAACAACTAACATACAAAAAACCAACCAAACGCATTCGAAATGTGCGGATTCTTTAGGAAAACAATCCATCGGTCATATGTGACGTGTACGAGTCAACCCTTCCTTAATCTGAGGCATGGTGTGGCCGGAATCACTCTAAGTGGCTCTCTTTTGTTTAAAATGGACAACATTTTAAGTACATATGGAAAACAAACCAAATGGATTCAGATTGTGTTTATACTTTAGAAAAATGATCCATTGGTCATATGTGACGTGTACGAGTCAACCCCGCCTCAATCTGAGGTGCGGTGTGGCCGACACCATTCATAATGTCTCTATTTTGTTTAAAATGGATAGGATTATAAGTGAAAAGATAAACTGGGATATGGAAAATTGACCAAACACATTCGAAATGTGTTTATGATTTGGGAAAATGATCCATGGGTCATATGTGATGTGTATGAGTCAACCCTGCCTCAATCAAAGGCGCGGTGTGGCCGACACCATTCACAGTGTCTCTCTTTTGTTTAAAATGGATAGGATTATAAGTGAAAAGAACAAATGACATACGAAAAACCGACCAAACGCATTCAGATTGTGTTTATGCTTTAGGTCAGCGATCCATGGGTCATATGTGACGTGTACGAGTCAACCCGGGCTCAATTCGAGGCACGGTGCGGCCGTGATCACTCTAAGTGGCTCCGTTTTGTTTAAAATGGACAACATCTTAAGTACATATAGAAAACCAACCAAACGCATTCAGATTGTGTCGATACGTTAGAACAATGGTCCATGGGTCAAATGTGATGTATAAAATGTTGGATCTGAATCTACGGATTACACACAAGAGGGGGGGGGGGGTGAATTGTGTCTTTTCAAAATTATTACAATCTCTTCAATTTAGACAAATTCTGTCCACTATGCTTTAGCATGATTAAATATGCAGCGGAAAAAGTAAAAGCATGAACACACGAATGTATAGTGGTTCGGGGAACAGAAGGCCCCTAGTCCACTCCACCAACGCTCAAATCCACGAGCTTGGCGATTTTCACTATCTGGTCCTCGTTTCCACAGACCTGTTCACAACTGAGTACAGGCAGTTGACACCTTTACAAGTTTCAGGCAAACACAGCCTTCCTGGTTCAAACACGAACCCACACAGCTTAGAACGAGAAGCTGATCACTCAAAAAATAAAAAGAGTTTGGATAAATAAAACACTTCTCCAGTTGTTCTTCACAATTGCAACAGAATGCAATTGACAGTAGATAGATCGTCGTCTTCAGAAAATAAAGTTCTGTAATCAAAACAGTTCTGAGTCGATCCAGTTGCAATAGATATTACAAGAAACTTCACAACTTCAGCAGCAGTAGATTCACAACAGATAGTCGATATAGAACACGTGAATCTGCTATCAAGATCTTCCTTCGGTAATAAAGGTTTTACACTTCTTCTCGATCACCAGAAAAGAACGCCTTCACACAGTCTCTGTTTCTTGCTCGTTAAAAGATCAATCTATATATTTCATATACTTTCCTGTGTATATATATATATCCGAAGTTTCCAAGATAGAATATATATATTCAAATCTGAGAAAATCTTCCGCATAAATAGATCCACGAAAATCTCCTTTAGATTCGTGATATTAAATAACAGAGCCGTTGTAACTCCCCTGAAAAATCGGCATAAAAAGCTCCGTTTTAAATTAATCATTAATCCGTTGAAAATCGTCTTTGATTCATTCAAAGTCGTACTTAAGAATCGGCTCGAAATCCGCTTAATAATCCGCCTGTTTGACCAATGCAAAATGAAATATTGTCTGTCAAAAATATCCCGACGCCAAACGTAGGGTTGATGACGTGGCTCCAAACGTAGGGTTTCACAAACGTAAGGTTCACAAACGTAAGGTTCACAAACGTAAGGTTCACAAACGTAAGGTTCACAAACATACAAACTTTCTCTTCAGCATTCAAACGTAGGGTTGATCATCCATACTTTTTCTTGCTTCAACTCTCCAAAGAACGTACGGTTGATTATAAAAGTAAGGTTGATGATCCATACTTTTGAGAAACAAACTCAACACTGAAAACTAACGTACGGTTTCTCTTCCATACTTGTCCAACAACAAAAACGTAAGGTTCCTTCCAAACGTAATGTTCTTCTTCCATACTTTTCATCGACGTAAGGTTCATTAACCATACGTTTCAAAATAGCGTAAGGTTCCTTGACCATACGTTTCTTTTAACATAAAAAGTAAACTTTTCATCCATACATTACGTTCATCAACGTAGGGTATGAACAGTGATTCCAGTGCGCGCTAAAACTGATCTCGCACTACAGTGATTCCAGAACGCGCTAAAATTGATCTCGCGCTACAGTGATTGCAGAACGCGCTAAAATTGATCTCGGAATAAATTAAGTATGAAATCTCGTTGTATGAAATAAATAAATAAAATAAATTCCTGCAAAATACTCAACGAAATAATTAGTAAACAATTAAGGGTATTTGTGAGCATCAAAATCATCATAAAGAGACAGAGTATTATTTAAAATAATCTCCCCCTTTAAAAAACATTATTTTGAATTGTTTGAAAACAATATATTGCTCAACAATCTCCCCCTTTTTGATGATCACAAAACCCATAAAAATAATAGAACTAATTTAATTGCAATCTTTATTGAAAAATTAGTTTTGTAAAATTTTAGAATTTTGAAAGGATTAAAACAGTATTTAACTATAATAAAATTTCTCCCCCATAAAAATAAATTTTCAGCTAAAAATAGATAAAAGATAAATATCATATATATCCAAATTCTCCCATATATCCAAATTTCTTCATAGGAAAGAAATGAATTTAAATGTTGTGTTTATCCAAATTCTCCCCCTTTTTGTGATATCAAAAAGAATGAAAAAAAAACGGATTTGAACACATTTAATATTGCACTGAACTATAAGTAAATGCTATAGTTAACTGTGTATGAATAAGTGAATTTGTTATACTAGCTAACTCAATCATAAATCAATAAACAACAAAACAAAAAAAAATAAAAATTTCATTCACAAGCTGTTATATATATACGATTGTGATATACAGAGGAATCAAGGTTCATAGATAAGACAGGGAAAAAGGTGTCTATTTCCTTTGAATCGCGGTCTTTATCTCTGTAAACTGTTCTCTGAGCCTCTTCACATCATCCCATCTCCTAACTTGATGATAAGATCTCTGTTCTCTTGAGTCATATGAATATCTTCAATCAAATTAACTCTGAAAAACTCATGCATTCTTTCTTCTTTTTCAACAAAAAGAGCCAGTTTTTCTGATAACTGATTCAAAAGAATCCTAATCAGTTGCTCTCCAGATGTCAACTGATCCACTAAAAATCTCTGATTATCTAGCAAAACTGACAAAGGGGCACTATTACACTGAAGATCGTGTAATCTGTCACTCATATTGCTCATTGCTCCAGTAATTGCTTGAAATCTCCGAATCAAATCAGGTGAATAGCCTGATCCACTCACAGCACTGTTTGCAACAGACTCAAATTTATTCTCCATGTAAATCTTCAACTCAGACAAATCATCTTTCTTTACCATCTCTGATTTTAACTGATCAACAGCATGCAGCATATCAATCTTAAACAAATCTACTTCCTGTCTTGAAACAGTACATTCTTTCAGCTTCTGAAACTTCAACTGCACTAAGTTCATAGAATTTCTGAGACTAACATTCTCAGATTCTAACTGAGAGATACGCTTGTAGAACTCAACAACTTCTTCTTTTCTTGAATCAGGGGCACCCTGTGCTCGATTCTCATGTTCAGAATTAGGTTGATGAAGCAGGGCAAGTGGTAAGGAATCCGCATCTGACTGTTCTTTGTCCTTGTCCTGACAAGGTTGATCCACTGAACTATCTTTTGAAGCCTGTAACTCTTCCACTGAAAAATCTTCCTGAAGTACCTCTGTATGAGCTTCAGAAGTATGTTCATCACGAACAGTAGTCTCTCTGACTTCTACTGATTGGTCAAGAACAATATTTTCATGTAAATCTTGAGGTCCGACCACTTCTTCACCAGGCACTGCCTCCATAAGTTGTTCTTGTTGAATTACTTTTTCAACAGCCACAGCAGCAGATTGAGGTTCTTCTTGAGTTTCTGTTTGAGCTGCTGGTTCCTCTATCGGTGCAGTCTTCTCCACAACAGCTTCTCTCACAAATGAATAAGAAATTACCGGTTCAGAGGATTTCAAGGCAGGAGAGATAACTTCTTCATCAATTGACCTCTTCCTTCTAGATTGAAGTCCTTCTTGACTTATCTCTTCCTCAACTTCCTCCATCTCAAAACGAATTCTCCTTGCCACTGTACGAACTCTTGATTCTGCTTGTCCCTCCTTGGACTTAGCCGGTTGAGCCTGAGCACTCTCCGAGTTTTCCTCAGCTCCAACAGGTAAGAGTTTTCCTTTAATTGTGCTCCAGAAGTATCCTACTTTCCTTAAAGTTCCAGCATTGAAAATATTATTGTGGTGACATTTCACCCCAGCATCTACCAATCTGATCATTCCTCTTTTAAACAAAAACAAAGAAATGAACCTTCCGTAAGGGAAAAAGGTCATTCTTGCTTCACTCTGATAGCAGTAACTCAGATATCTTATCATAAACCGAGGAAAATTAAACTTAATATCACACATCAGAAGATACATTATGTACATGTCCGGGTATAGGATTTTCTCCATCTCAGCCATTCTTGGTGCTAAACCAGTCTGAACAAATTTTATCAAAATTTTCTGATCGGGCTCCAAATCCTTAATAAACATCTTCTTTATCACTCTGGTTCCAAACAGAAAAGACATAATGTCTTCAGACTTATGTATAGAATCTCCAATATTCCGTAAATCGAAATGAAAAACTCCTTCATGAGGGCAGTTAAGAATTTGACTTATCTCTACAGATGATATTGAAAAGTCCTTGTCCTCTATTTGAGCCAATTAACTATCCTCTGTATCTCCAAGGCTAAACTGAACAGTTCTAAAGAAATGTCTCATTTCTGCCTCATATAGAAACTCAGAATTTGCACTATTAAAAGCTTGCTCAAGGCTTTGAAACGACAACGCTTGCTTCAACAATAAATTAGTTTCAAACAGCCACTCTAAATCTATGACTTTACCTTGCAGTATTTTCCGACCTACTACCTTAGGTTTCTTTGCAGCATTGCTCTCAGTTTCATCTGGACGCTTAGTCTTTGCCATTCCAACAACGATTTCTGAAGGTTCATAAGTTTAGGGTTTGAAGATTCAGAAAAGGGTTTTGGAGCAGATGTGCGGTTTTAGGTTTTCGAAAGGGTTTCCGAAAAAGGTGAAGCAGTTTAGAAGGTGAAACGGTTCTGACAGCCTTGATTCCCGTGTAATCACTAATCATTACTTTTATTTAAAACAAAATAAAATTACTTATAGCGGAAAACAGAAATTAAGCAGAATTCGAAAACAGAATAAGATTTTTTAAAAAAAACTATTTAAAATTAAATAAACCTAACTCCCCCTTAATAAATTCAAACCTTTCCGTGGGAAGTGGTTTAGTAAAAATATCTGGTAATTGATTGTCTGTATTTACAAATTCTAAAAATATATCCTTTTTAAATACATGATCTCTTAAAAAGTGATGTCTTATATCAATGTGCTTAGTTCTAGAGTGACTAATAGGATTTTTTGAAATATTAATTGCACTAGTATTATCACATAAGATAGGTGTATTATTGAAATTTAATCCAAAGTCCATAAGAGTGTTTTTCATCCACAACACCTGTGCACAACAACTACCTGCAGACACATATTCTGCCTCGGCTGTTGACAGGGCAACTGAGTGTTGTTTCTTACTAGACCATGATACTAAAGACTTTCCTAAAAAGTGACATGTTCCTGAAGTACTCTTCCTATCTAATCTACAGCTTCCAAAGTCAGCATCTGAATATGAAATTAAATTAAAATCAGAGGTTTTTGGATAAAGCAGAGATTGATAAATAGTACCTTTTAAATATCTAAAAATTCTTTTAACAGCAGTTAAATGAGATTCTTTTGGATTTGATTGAAATCGAGCACAAAGACATACTGAATACATTATATCTGGTCTACTAGCAGTAAGATATAACAAACTACCAATCATACCTCTATATAACTTGTTGTCCACTGATTTTCCAGTTTCATCCAAATCAAGTTTTATATTAGTACACATAGGAGTTGTAAATGGCTTGCTGTTTTCAAGTCCAAATTTCTTAAGTAAATCAGTAATGTATTTGCATTGATTTAAAACATTTCCAAAATCTTTTTGAAATATTTGAAGACCCAAAAAGAAATTTAATTCTCCCATCATACTCATTTCAAATTATTTTTGCATTAATTCTGAAAATTCATGACAAATAATTTTATTGGTTGATCCAAAAATTACATCATCAACATAAATTTGTACCAACAAAACATTATTTTTCACAGTTTTCTTAAAGAGTGTTGGATCTGCCATTCCAACAGTAAAATCATTTTTCAAAAGAAAAGAACTTAGTCTTTCATACCAAGCTCTAGGTGCTTGTTTAAGGCCATAAAGAGCTTTAGTAAGTTTGAAAACAGAATCTGGTTTTTGAGAATTTTCAAAACCAGGAGGTTGCTCAACATAAACTTCCTCCATTAAATAACCATTTAAAAAGGCAGATTTAACATCCATCTGAAATAATTTAAAATTCATATAAGATACATAGGCTAAAAGGATTCTAATGGCTTCTAACCTGGCTACAGGTGCAAAGGTCTCATCATAATCTATTCCTTCTTCTTGATTATATCCTTTAGCTACTAATCTTGCTTTATTTCTAGTTATTATCCCTTGATCATCCTGTTTATTCCTAAAGACCCATTTAGTTCCTATTACTGGATAATCATGTGGTCTTTCAACTAATTCCCAAACCTTATTTCTCTTGAACTGGTTCAATTCATCCTGCACTGCTATTACCCAGCTCTCATCATCTAAGGCTTCTTCTATGGTCTTAGGTTCTTGTTGGGATAGGAAAGCAAAGAATTCAACTATGTTTCCAAGGTTTCTTCTAGTTTGAATACCAGTCTCTAAGTCACCTATCACAGATTCTAAAGGGTGATTCTTTAAGGTTCTAGACTGTCTAGGCATTACATTCAAGGGTTCTTCAGTGTCATGTTCTTCTGAACTGGACTGAATTTCTTTTATATCATTTTCAAAATCATTCTTTAAATTCTCAAGTCTCATGTTTTCATTAGAATCAGGTTCATCTATTTGTTCTATCCTTTTCTCAAAAGGATCAGATTCATCAAATTTCACATGAACTGATTCTTCAACAATCCTTGACTTTTTATTATAGACTCTATAAGCTTTGGAGGTTGCATAATATCCTAAGAAAATACCTTTATCAGATTTTGGATCAAATTTACCAAGATTATCTTTGGTATTCAAGATGTAAACCTTGCATCCAAAAACTTTAAAGTAATTTACTTTAGGTTTTCTGTAATTCCATAGTTCATAGGGTGTCTTTTTCAAAATAGGTCTTATTAAAATTCTATTCATTATATAACAAGATGTATTAACAGCTTCTGCCCAGAAATATATAGGTAGGCTATATTCATTTAACATAGTTCTAGCCATTTCTTGAATAGTTCTGTTTCTTCTTTCTACAATCCCATTCTGTTGAGGTGTTCTTGGAGCAGAGAAGGTGTGTTTAATACCCATGTTTGAGCAAAAGGAATTAAATTCCTGGTTCTCAAATTCTCCACCATGATCACTTCTCAATGAGATTATATTAAAACCTTTTTCATTTTGAATAGATTTACAAAAACCTTCAAATAAACTAAAAGCTTCACTTTTAAATTTCAAAAAGAAAATCCAAGTAAATCTAGAATAATCATCAACTAATACATAAACATATAATTTACCAGCTAAACTTGCTACTCTTGAAGGTCCAAACAAATCCATATGGATAAGTTCTAGAGGTTTAGTTGTAGAAACTTTATTAACAGATTTGAATGATGATTTGTGTTGCTTTCCAAGCTGACATGCATCACAGAATCTGTCATTTTCAAATTTGAGACTAGGCAAATCAGAAACTAGATGTTTCTTAGATAATTTATGTAAAGCATATATATTGCAATGACCAAGTCTTCTATGCCAGATCCAGGATTCACTTATATTAGCAGTTAAGCAGTTTACTTGTTGTTTACACAAGGAATACAAATCCAAAGTATAAACATTATCAGTTCTGGGTGCTCTAAACTTAAACAGTTTATCTTTAGAAACAGTACAACTATTGTTAGTAAAATCAACAGTGTATCCATCATCACAGAGTTGAGAGATACTTATCAGATTGTGTTTTAACCCTTGTACATAAAGTACTTTGTTGATTGAGACTGTCTCTGGATCTCCAAATATTCCAATACCAATAATCATTCCTTTGGCATTGTCACCAAAGGTGACAAGTCCTCCTTCCTTTCGAGTAAGAGAAGAGAAATTAGCTGAAGTTCCACTCATGTGTCTTGAGCAGCCACTGTCCATATACCATATTTCTTTCTTTCTTTGGTGACCTGCCACCTGCAAAGACATTCAAACAAATTGCTTTGGTACCCATATTTTGTTGGGTCCAGGAGTGTTAGCAAGCAGTGATCTGGGTATCCAGATTTGCTTTGTTTTCTTAAAATTGATTGAATCATATAGATCATTGGAAATATAAGCTTTCTTAATTCCACATATTTGAGGTTGTCTTAGAAAACAGTTTTTAGCTATATGACCTTTTGTTCCACAGAAGTTACAAATAACCTGTTTAGTGCTAGGAACAAAATAATTTTTGTATAACTTAGGTTTTTCTCCTTTACTTCCAATTCCAAACCTTTCCTTTTTAATTACAGTTTTTCCAAGTATCTCATTTAAGGCGTTTTCTCCTTTTGTAAAAACTAATGCAACCTTTTTATAAGATTCTACTTCATCCTGTAGAGTTTTTATTTTTGATTCAAAATTAATTTTATTTGAGTCAGCAGAGTTGTATTTGTCAATTAATTCCTTATGTTGTTTTAGAAAAGTATTTCTCTCATCTGAAATAGCTTTATGCAAGTTCTTTATAGATTTATATTTTTTAAATAATGAGTCATACCTTTCTTCAAGCATATTGCAGTAAGCTGCAAGTTTTTTTTGAGAAGCCTGTTTCAGAGTTTGATTCATTATTTGAGTCAGAGGAGTAGTATGAGTGTACCTCATCAGTTTCAGCCATGAAACACATATTTGCTTTTAAATTGGCTTCCTCCTTCTCTGAGCTTGATTCAGAAGAATTACTTGAGTCTTCAGAAACACTCCATGTAGCTTTCATAGCTTTCTTGTCTTTCTGCTCATAATCATCTCTTTTGAAGAATTTCTTCTTCTTTGTATCTTTCAATTTTGGGCAATCCGGTCTGATATGTCCCATATTTTTGCATTCATAACATCTCACTTCCTTGCTATCCTTCTTGAAGGATTTCTTGAAGTCTTTCTTCTTACTGTAGAACTTTCTGAATTTTCTGGCTAGCTGATCCAGTTCATCATCCGAATTTGAAGAATCAGAGCTTTCTGATTTAGCACTTACTTCTCTGTTCTTCATCTTTCTATCCTTTTGTTGAGAAGTCACTTTCAAAGCAGTATTTTCCCTTTTTATGTAGACTTTATGCTCATTTACCTCATCTTGCATTTCAGCCTCGTACATCATCAATGTGCCAATCAGCTCTCTCATAGTTAGATCTTTAACAGAAGTTGATTGTCTGATTGCTGTAGAGATTCCATTCCATCGAGTAGGAAGTACTCTCAGTACCTTTAACGCTTGATCAGCCTGCTTGATTGGTTCTCCTAGAGCTGTTATATTGTTGACAATTTCTGTCAATCTTGCATTCATCTGAGTGATGCTCTCTCCTTCAATCATTCTGAAAGTATCGAATTTTAATTTAGCAGTTGCATATCTCATCTGTCTTACATTATCTGTTCCTTCATAAGCAACAGCTATTGTTTGCCACATTTCATATGCAGTCGGGCATTGAGATACTCTGTTAAATTCATCCGGTCCTAGACCACAGATGATTGCATTCATATCTTTTGAATTCATGTCATACTCAGCCTCTGTAGTAGCACTCCATGTATCGGGATTTTCAGGAATTTCATAGGGAGTCAGAATCTTTGAATAGACTCTGTAACCAAGATTTTTCAGATAAATAATCATACGTGATTTCCAGCAGCCATAATTATCTCCATTAAAGTAAGGTGCTCTGACCATTGACATTCCCTCTCTCGTATCAGCCATGATACACTATGTATAATCTTTAAATACTTCTAGCTAGATAAGACTTTAAAAATAAGAAGCTCCTCCTCTGATACCAATTGTTGGATCTGAATCTACGGATTACAAACAAGAGGGGGGGTGAATTGTGTCTTTTCAAAATTATTACAATCTCTTCAATTTAGACAAATTCTGTCCACTATGCTTTAGCACGATTAAATATGCAGTGGAAAAAGTAAAAGCATGAACACACGGATGTATAGTGGTTCGGGGAACAGAAGGCCCCTAGTCCACTCCACCAACGCTCAAATCCACGAGCTTGGCGATTTTCACTATCTGGTCCTCGTTTCCACAGACCTGTTCACAACTGAGTACAGGCAGTTGACACCTTTACAAGTTTCAGGCAAACACAGCCTTCCTGGTTCAAACACAAACCCACACAGCTTAGAACGAGAAGTTGATCACTCAAAAAATAAAAAGAGTTTCGATAAAGAAAACACTTCTCCAGTTGTTCTTCACAATTGCAACAGAATGCAATTGACAGTAGATAGATCGTCGTCTTCAGAAAATAAAGATCTGTAATCAAAACAGTTCTGAGTCGATCCAGTTGCAATAGATATTACAAGAAACTTCACAACTTCAGCAGCATTAGATTCACAACAGATAGTCGATGTAGAACACGTGAATCTGCTTTCAAGATCTTCCTTCGGTAATAAAGGTTTTACACTTCTTCTCGATCACCAGAAAAGTACGCCTTCACACAGTCTCTGTTTCTTGCTCGTTAAAAGATCAATCTATATATTTCATATACTTTCCTGTGTATATATATATATCTGATGTTTCCAAGATAGAACATATATATTCAAATCTGAGAAAATCTTCCGCATAAATAGATCCATGAAAATCTCCTTTAGATTCGCAATATTAAATAACAGAGCCGTTGTAACTCCCCTGAAGAATCGGCATAAAAAGCTCCGTTTTAAATTAATCATTAATCCGTTGAAAATCGTCTTTGATTCATTCAAAGTCGTACTTAAGAATCGGCTCGAAATCCGCTTAATAATCCGCCTGTTTGACCAATGCTAAAGGAAATATCGTCTGTCAAAAATATCCCGACGCCAAACGTAGGGTTGATGATGTGGCTCCAAACGTAGGGTTTCACAAACGTAAGGTTCACAAACGTAAGGTTCAGAAACGTAAGGTTCACAAACGTAAGGTTCACAAACATACAAACTTTCTCTTCAGCATTCAAACGTAGGGTTGATCATCCATACTTTGTCTTGCTTCAACTCTCCAAAGAACGTACGGTTGATTATAAAAGTAAGGTTGATGATCCATACTTTTGAGAAACAAACTCAACACTGAAAACTAACGTACGTTTCTCTTCCATACTTGTCCAACAACAAAAACGTAAGGTTCCTTCCAAACGTAATGTTCTTCTTCCATACTTTTCAACAACGTAAGGTTCATTAACCATACGTTTCAAAATAACGTAAGGTTCCTTGACCATACGTTTATTTTAACATAAAAAGTAAACTTTTCATCCATACGTTACTTTCATCAACGTAGGGTATGAACAGTGATTCATGTACGCGCTAAAACTGATCTCGCACTACAGTGATTCCAGAACGCGCTAAAATTGATCTCGCGCTACAGTGATTCCAGAACGCGCTAAAATTGATCTCGGAATAAATGAAGTATGAAATCTCGTTGTATGAAATAAATAAATAAAATAAATTTCTACAAAATACTCAACGAAATAATTAGTAAACAATTAAGGGTATTTGTGAGCATCAAAATCATCATAAAGAGACAGAGTATTATTTAAAATAATCTCCCCCTTTAAAAAACATTATTTTGAATTGTTTGAAAACAATACATTGCTCAACATAAAAGTCAACCCCGCCTCAATTTGAGGTGCGGTGTGGCCGCCACCACTCAAAGTGTCTATCTTTTGTTTCAAAAGGACGCCATTTTAAGTGAAAAACATCAACTGGCAAATGGAAAACCGACCAAATGCATTTGGATTGTGTCGATACTTTGTAAAAAAGATCCATTGGTCATATGAGATGTGTACGAGTCAACCCCGCCTCAATCCGAGGCACGGTGTGGCCGACACCACTCTAACTGTTTCTCTTTTGTTTAAAATGAACAAGATTATAAGTGAAAAGAACAACGGACATACGCAAAATAGAACAAACGTATTTGAAATGTGTTTATTCTTTAGGAAAACGATCCATGGGTCATATGGGATGTGTACGAGTCAACCTTGTCTTAATCCGAGTCGCGGTGTGGCTGGAATCAGTCTAAGTGTCTCTCTTTTGTTTAAAATGGACAACATTTTAAGTATATACAGAAAACTGACCAAAAACATTCGGTTTACATTGAAACTTTAGGTGAACGATCCATGGGTCATATGTGACGTGTACGAATCAACCCTGACTCAATCAGAGATGCGGTGTGGCCAGCACCGCTCAAAGATTCTGTCTTTTGTTTCAAAAGGACGTCATTTTAATTGAAAAACATCAACTGGCATACGGAAAACCGACCAAACTCTTTTGGATTATATCGATACTTTATCACAACGATCCATGGGTCATATGTGATGTGGATGAGTCAACCCCGCCTCAATCCGAGGTGAAGTGTGGTCGGTATCACTCCATGTGTATGTATTTTGTTTAAAATTGACATCATTTCAGGTAAAAATATGTGGTATACAAAAAACCGATCAAATTATGAATTGACTTCCAGATTCCACATATAATTGTCATCTAAATTTTAAATTGAATTTTAAATGAATTATTTATGTTTATAATTATGTTATGAATTCTAATTTAATTATGGATGTGTATAGTTCAAGGATGCATTATATGTTAAATGTGTATGAATTTGTTCTCTATATGTATGTGTTAGTTGGTTATTGCAGGTACAATAATTGTATATGTATGTGTTAGTTTATTTCAGGTACAATAATTGGATTGAAAATGGGAGGGAATGCACAAAATGAGGCCTGCTGTCCAAATTGTAGACCTGCTGTGCAAATTGTGGGTTTCTGTTCAATTTGCACAACATAGGATATGCCAACAGTTTCAAACTATTGGCATAGCATCTCTGATGCTTTTTGACCAATGGTTCATTGAACCATTGGTAAAAAACCTTAGGAAGAACTATCCCAATGGTTTGGGAGATCTATTGGGATAGGAGACTACTTGGGATTTCCCAACGGTTCATGCCAAAATGTTGGGAAAAACTATCCCAACGGTTTGGCAGAACCGCTGGGATAGGTTGGCTTTCCCCCACTCAATACCAACGGTTCACAGTAAACTGTTGGGAAAATCTTTCCCAACGGATTACTTCCCTACGGTTTGCAGAACCGTTGGTTTAACATATACCAACGATTCTGCAGCCTTTCCCAATGGTTCCGAACTATTTGGAAAGACTGAATTTCCAGTATTGCATTCAATGAAATATGGTAAATTATATAATAAGAGTATAAAATAAAGCAGTCATAATATCCAATAGTTGATGTTGATAATGATTAAAGCACTCTAATAAAATAATTTTTTAAGTGAATTGACCATTTTATTCTGAAACAATTTATTTAAGAAACCACCAAATTATAAATGAAAACATATTATTTGAGAAGAAACATGAAAACATGTGAAGGAAGATTCATTACAATAAGGAATCATGATGGGAAAAAAATATTCTCATGCGATATATGTTTTAAAAAACATTCCTTATATATTTTCATCGAAAAATTCATAACGTACCTAATTTGGAAAACAAAAAAAGTATCCTTTAAAACCATTGAATAAAAAGTTGAACATGGGAAGTAAGACCTAAAATTTATTTAGGATAATAGTGAAATCCCTTTTGAATTTTGTTTTTTGAATAAAAGTACATGGATGAGAAATGTTACATTGGGTAGACTTAAACATAAACAATCTCGAATAATAAAGGGGTTGTGAAATAACACCTACCACATTATAATCAGTATAATCATATTACCCATAAAATAAAGACATTTATATGTATATAAAAATACAATATTCCAAGTAATTACCCTCACAAAATACAATCATTTGTAGTATATACAAAACAAAAAAGAAGCATGTACGATATAAGGCCTGTGTCCCAAAAAATTAAAAGTGAGACAAAAATCCCATACCTTAAGACGATTTACTTTGTATGAATATAAAACTCTTGTATAATGGTTTAATAAATTTAATAAATTTATAATATAAATATATTCATATTTATGATATCATATATGATACACTTTGATTATATTATCACCTTTTTGTTCATAATATTTCATTATCACACTTTTTCGAGTGTTAACTACTTCATTTTACTATGAACATATCGTTATGTATGTCCATATTATTATGCATAGATTATTGTTCAATCTTGTGAATAATTATATTAAGGTCATATATATATATCAAAATTAATCATTATAATTCTTTTTATAATCAATCTCAAATTATGAACATGGAAAATGAATCGCATAACATATTGGAGATTGTAGTAAGTACGTATGCATGTGTGAATGTATCATTAAGGTAATGGTGAAAGGGTAAAAGTTGTATGATATATTAATTTTTTAAAAATAAATATATTGTCATATTATTTATTTATATCCATTATGTCCATAATTGTACCCTTTCAATGAAATTGGTGATGGAAAAAAATTACACCGCGACTAGGAGATGGTAAGTCATATGTATACACACACATAACATTTTTTTTCATAGGTTTAATAAAAGGATAAATATTGTTCTACCATAATCATAATAAAATATAATAATACACATAATATGTTAGTCAATACCAGGAATACTTAGCCAGAGACAAAGCCTCTGACAATTTATTTAAATTAAGGAACAAAATAGAAAGCAAGCATCACAAGCCAATATACACAATTACATATCATAAAAAAAATACCTGTTTCTATATCCATGATCAATTTCTTCATCCGCGAATGTTAATTCCAACTCCCAGCTTTCATAATGCTTCAGAGTCTTCACATACTTCCAACTGAGATTTAACTTCTCCAAATACAAAAACTCCTCAGAAGACAACATACCTTTTTCTTTGCTGATAGAAGATCTGTTAGGCATTGACTTAAACATAGAGGAATAGTATTTCCTATACCTTTTTCTTGTTGGAGAGGTCATAACATCCTCATTCACTTCCACATTATTCTTTCCATGCTGAACTACATTGCTATGAGATGATCAAACTCTACCACCAACATTCTCCTTCTCACTGTCAGATATGTCCCCCCATTTCCCAGGGATAATCACCTTCTAGTAGCCATCATTCACTCCCTGTACAATCTTGACATGACTGACATGGTCAATCCGTGCAAAACATTTTGGTTTCACCAAAAACCAATGACCTTCGTGTGCCCGTTCTGCAATAAACCTTATCCAAATACAACATCATGAGAATAAAATTAAATCTTCATATTGCCACCTTCACTCCATGGGTGTTCCTCCTCAGCCTGAGAGAGTCTCCCATGATTCAGTTCCTTTAAGAGATTGGAAGATCCCTGATCTTTCACCTTGTCAGTATTTCTTCAACTATGATTAAAATTATTTCACGGACCCAGAACCCCACTACCATGCATCTCAACAGATTCAACAGACACCTGGTGAGGAGAAAAAGTAGGGGCAACATGACCAGTCAATAGAGCATCCCGATCCTTGCACACTTCCAATTCTTCATTCACCAGACCTGCAAAACAGTTACAGGTTTCAATACTAGACACTTACTTCTCAAGTTGTGTCTTCAGGCCATCTAAGAGCCTCACCATACCACTAGTTTCATCCAAGGAATCCCCTACCCGTAAATTCATAATAGGATTTCCCAATTCCTCATTACTCTCAATGGGTGCCACTGCATGGTTCACACTAGCCACCCCAGTGGATTGAACTACATGCTTCACAGTA
This sequence comes from Viscum album, assembly GCA_963277665.1. NCBI lineage: Eukaryota > Viridiplantae > Streptophyta > Magnoliopsida > Santalales > Viscaceae > Viscum > Viscum album. The sequence goes on from OY728127.1 coordinate 610,583,036, forward strand.
GTATCTGTACCTCATGAATTAATCACCCCAAGATCATGTTATAGTCTTCTAATAACCTCATCCACCCTCGGATTCAAAGACTCCTTCAGTGCCCCCATTTGACTGCCATTCACTATAGTGATACTAACAAGACATGGCCATGTCTGCATTCTAGTACCCAAGTCTTACTTTCTATGTTAAGACATTAAGTTCACCATGGATGAAACCTATTGACCTGAACAAACCTATAGAACCATCCTTCTACCTTTCCAGGCTTCCATTAGATGCCCAACTTCGATAAACTAGAATAAGTAGCCAATCCATGACTCAAAAACCACATACTTCTTATATCTAAACTCCTCAGTCACAGCAATGAAGATCAAAATAACTGGTGGTTTAGATAAATCTACGTCAACTCAATTTCTCAGTGTAAACAGATGGAAAATGGCCCTAGTTATATTGTAAGAGCATAAATAATGACCGACTAAATTTTCAAGGATGAGAATGATGGCAGGATTCTGTAATTGAAGCAGTAATTCCTGAAATCTTACCCAGATTTACGTGGTCGAAGAGTCACGCTTCATATGGTAGTCATAAGACCATTAGAAGAGAATGAATTGGGAGCCATCTCTTGTACATTGGGTAGAGGAAAAGTCCATGATCAAATCTTCATCTGAATCAAAGTGAACCATTATGTGATTTGAATCAAGAAGACCCATAGTGGCATGCTCTTATAGATTCCACGAATCCAAGATGAAGCGATAAAAGAGTTCCATGGGAGGCATTATTGCTTGATGTGCACTTTGAATGTCAGATTCAACAAGATGAAATGAACTTTAATGAAACAAACATGAATGAGTTGGTAGAACAATTTCCTCGTATTCGGTATACTTCCTTTTGATATATTATTACGGGATCTAGATATGGTATTTAATGAAGCTCGTGAAATAAAAAACATCAATAAGGATGTTTTGAGCACAAATGTGATGGTTTGGGGTGATATATAAGGCTCAAATTATTGTGATGAAGTGAGGGAGGTTGTTCCCATCTACAATTGAGGTTAGAGGAACTTTTAAAAACTCTCTAAATGATAAATTTGTATAAATTATTTTTCAATTAAAAATGGCTCCAAATTTATATATTGATAATATAATATGATTCTGGGTCAAGATTGTATCAAAAAATAATTTTTATTCATGTTTAAATATCAGTATTACCCTTATCATTTGTCATTAACCCTTAGTTAAACCCCAACTCTTTGCATGACATCATGTATTTCTCTCATTATGTTTTAATAAACGTACCATAAAATACCAAAAGCACCATAAATGGGTCATTTATGAAACAGTAAACCTTATAACAATAATTTTTACATTTTTTATATTTTTCAGAATTTTATATGATTTAATAATAAATTATTAATTTTAAAATATAATTAACCTAAAATTTGATAATAATCATTTCATGAAAATATAAAAATTATAAATAAATTTGATAACTATGAAAAAAAATTCAATACACCCCTAATATGTCTAGGGTATGTAGAAAATTCATGGATGACAATAATTACCTGATGTTAAAACAAATATTATATTTTGAATATAATTTAATAGATATTTCTATTCATAAAAGAATTACTACAACATCATTGTCGAATCCTTTCATATAAAAATTTATTTCCTAAAAATAAAAAATAAATTACTATGAAAAATATTAAAATATTACCCTTCATATAAATATTAAAAGTTGAATATGTATTCTAAATAACCATGTATAAAAAATATTATACATATTAAAAAAAAGTATCAAATATTTGACATTCCATAGAATAAAATATTAAAAAAAGATATAAAGTAATCTAAGTGGTTGTAAGAGGACCTAAAATTGGAACGAGTATGGTTTTAGTCAAACATCAGTCATACAATAAAATTAATACAACTATTGGATTTTTTTTATAATATCAATAATATTATTTTAACCCATAATTACACAATTTACCTTTAACAGTGGTCATAACAATATACTAAAATTTATATTCATAACATCAAAAAAACTAGAAAGAACATATTTAAATTATTTATAAAACATATGTGAAATATTTAATTCATTTTGTTAAATTCATAACACGTAAGTTTCTATAATTAATTTAAATTTATTCTTATTGACGGTAAGAGAAGAAAGGCTTTTAAGAGAAAAAATTCAAAAGGTTGAATAGTTTTTATAACCAAATTCAATGTTAAATTGATTTCAATGTCCTAAATTTTGTTAAACGAAAAAAATTATTCTATTTAAACTATGAAAAAATTATAATATTAACTAATAATATAAATAATTTAGATGAAAAAGCAATTTTTAATTAAAATTCAATATTTTATCACTATTCATCAAAACAAGAAAGTTATTTGAAAAATAAAAAAAAATCATCCATTATAAATTTTTATATTTTTATTTAGTTGGATTTGTTTATTTTTTCAAATATTATTTGTAAAATTATCATAAAATGTATTTAAAACATGTTCCCCATCAAAATTCTGTAAAACTACATTTATAAAAATATATCCATTTAAGGAATAAAATTGAATTCGTTCATATCTTATGCCCATACAATATTTGAGATGAATGTTAAAAAATTTGATTAAATATATAATATATAAATTTAATAATGTGGTTAATAATATTTATTCCTCCCATTTTAACTGCTCTTTTATAAAATTCACTTATTTAAAATGTCATGATCGGTTTGAACTTTGTATACAGTGAAACGTAAGCTATTATATATATTCAAAAATAAAATGTAACATAAAATAAATGATTTTAAATTTTTTTTATAACTAATTCTATCAAAAAAATATAAATGAGAAGAATTAAAAAATTAACAAAATATAAAGGAAATGTACTTACATGAACATAATAAAAAATATGTTAAAAGAAATAATATTCGAAGAAATGGAGATGATAGAATAAACGATGGATATTCAAAATTAGGAAATATGATCAATTCTGAGATCATATGTGGGAGTATCACTAAATTATTGTAGAGGGATATGGGGGAGCTCGATTGTTTTCCAGATGTTTGGGAAGAGGGATGAGATGAAGATTTATAATATATGGGTATAGAAAGAAAATGGTAATTTCAACTCTTTTTAATGAGGCACTAGGTTTAGTCTCTTAGTTAGTATAACCGTTTCAAAACCATGAAATAGTACAATCGATAGTGGCATACCCATCACACAACACAACAACTATATAGAAAAACTACTCACAACCCATGTCTTCTCAATTCTTAAGGGCCTCACTACCCCTCATGGAATGTCAAAGTGTTATATATGCCTTGTGTAGCCTATGCGATTCACTTATGAAATTTACTACAATCTCCTTTCAAGGACCTGAGGACTGAGGTACATGGTTCATCAAAAAAGTGAAACACCCATACATGGACACATGATTGAGGGGAATTGATAAACTAACCAAAAGGTAACAATGTTCCACCTAAAATACTTCTAAAACCTAGGCTATTGAAGCCCAATAATTGAAGAAGGCATCCGTGTACATGAGATATCACCGAATCCTTAATCCCAGCCCAAAAATAACACTTGTTTAAAATTGAAAATATTTGTTTTTTTATTGAATATTAGTTCTATAAATTATCTTCCCACCAAAATGAAAATTTAAATTCCATTGTAATTTTATACTTGACTTAAAATAAGGGGAATTAAAACCTCACCAACTTCAACTTCATTTCCCTGATAAGCCTTGGGGAATAAAAAAACATCACCCAATATTATAGGGTAATAAATTAATTACCAAATATTAGAATAATATTTATGAATGTCTCATGATCATCTATGTATCAAATTGAACATATGGTTTTAGAACGACTAAGACTATATACAATAATCAAAACCACTAGAGTGACATTAATTCAATTCTTACTAGAGAATTTATAATAAGAGACAAAATCATTTAATTCCCTCATTCAACATGCATCCAATGAAACTACTCTATAAAGGATCTAAAATTTAAAACAACGTATAAAACATTACACCCATACAATTATACTTTCCATTTAAATCAAACCATTACCATCCTAGAGACCCTTTTTATATGTTTACTTAATTACACATAAGGGAAATACACTTAGTAAATGATTTGTTATAGAAATTTTGAAACACCAATCATCCTAGATCAAATAGATCACATTACATTTTTCCTAAAATACAATTTTAATCTTTATACTGTACATATGTTATCCAAATGGGGTTTCTGATGTGTTTCCTTACATACCACATCAACTGTTTGAAGAAACTCAATCCAGAACACCTATAGATTGTAATAACCCTGAACCTAGTACCCCATATTTAGTAGTATCTTTCTTATAATGGCATAGACAAAAGTGATAAAATCAATAAGGATCGATCAGTTTAGTTTTCTGGAAGATCCTATATACATATATGGTTTCCTTATTAAATTATTAATTTAAACAAAGAATATAACAAAGGAAAAAAAAATAAAATTCAACCTTTTCACTTATTCAAATATTTCATCTTCATAACATGGGAAATGAAAAAAATAAATTTGTGAGCTAAAATTCATAGTAAGGGTTACTTATAGCTAAAATATGAATAAATAATAATACAATCACAATCAATTAGGAATAATCATTAGGAAATGGTGAATAACTTAGAAACACATGCCTTTAATAAACTAAGAATGAAAATGAATCCAAATAGTTTTTTCATAGTGAAAATCCTATGGATAATGATAAATGAATGAAAATGATGAAAATGATTAATTTTTCTTTGTCATGTATCTAGAACATGAACCATTTTACCTTGATATAGTTTATTTCTATTTCTATATAATCGTATAATTATTTTTAGAAACAAAAACAACATGTTTGTCACCAAATTTTCTGTTTCATGATACCTTTTGATGCATCAAGGGGATGTATATTTGGTCCTCACCCATCAGATCATGTCAAAATAATTCTTCATATATATATTTAGTTCAATAAAAAAATTCCTCATCATAATATCTTTATTGAGTTAGAAATATGTATTTAATAATATTTCGACATTAATTGTAAACACCAAATATAAAAAATGATATATAGATTAGGAAATAATTATATCCATTTTATAAGAGAATATAGATATTTTTGATGGATATAATTTCAAATGAAAAATTAACTCAAAGGGGTATTAGATAAACAACATAAATATTATTTGGTATATAATACCATGTAATTCTTAATGAAGTTCAAAATGATAGGAATTCCCTTACTTTAATTCCCGCTTAATTACATATCTTTATATGCCTCCAAATAAAAAAATTATATTTTTTAAAAATTAAATTTAAAATATATTTATAGTCATTTATAAAAATATTTTTTAATTATAATTATTTGATTACATTTAATAGTATATTGACGAAATTGAAGTGTTTGGATATCATGTTTTTCATACACATTTATAATTTTTCTTCTGTTTTTCTATTTCGATTATTGTAAATAATACATTAGTTTAATTAATTAAATGATCATAGAATAAATTTAATTACATATTTATATTATATATATAATTCATAATTTCCATCCATGAATGATTTTATAATAATTGTTTTTGTAAATGTCTCTGTAGGGGGTAAACCAACCATTAACAGGACGTTGTTGTTTGAGTAAGAAATGGAGTTATATATATATATATATAGTATATGTAGTAGGTTAATTCCATTAATATAATGTTATAATACTGTATAAATAGTTTTACAGTATATGAATTATACTAGAATTGGGAACAAAATAATTAGAGAATAAAAGGAGGTGGAGTTAAAGGAGACACACACTTTGATCTCTGTGGATTCTCTTTCATGACACTAAAAAGCATTTGGTGATTAGAGTTGGATGGATCCATAAGGTTAGTATGTATTCTAATATGCTTAAGAGAATGTATTTAGAAATATATTTGTCTTTTAAAAAGTTGTAATGAGTGGTTTTCCAAGGGATGGGAGAGGGGTTATTTATACTTGAGGAGAGGGGGTTTTAGTATAAAATATTAAATCAAATATTACAACAATTATGAGACTTTTAATATTAAAATTTAAAAATAATAATCATATATTAATGTAATATAATCATTTTAAGTCTTTAAAACACCGTTAAAAGTCTAAAAACCTAATTTATTATAAGTAAAATGGAAATAAATAAAAATTAATATTTTAAGGAATTCATTTTGAATTTAGGTTTTAGAAAATACATTCAAGGTTTGGAAATTGATTTTAATTTTTTTTAATTAACAATTTTTCAAATTATATATATAATTTAAGATCATGATTTTCTAGATATAAAATTTTCACTAATACATCGGGAATTATGTAATTTAAGTTACATATATTTCATAAAAACTATATTTTTACTATTGATCAGACAATTGATGTATTTCAGAAAATTTAAAAAAATCACCTTTGGATAATTTCGACAAGTGGAATTCTAGAATTATCTACTTTTTATCGAATAATATTATCAATATTATATATATAAATTTTAACTAAAATAATCATTATATCTAAGGTTACTGATTTAAAGTTATAACTAAATTTGTGACACATTAATAAATTAATTTAGGTCTCATTAAATTATTTTTTAATCACCAGAAATAAATATTAATTTATGAATCTAATTTATGAAAAAAAAAATTTCTTTTATATAATTATATTTATTATAAAATTATAAATTATCATTTATGTTCATAGAAAATTTCGACAGTTATTTTATCATTTTTAAAAAATTTATTAAATATTATATCATATAAATATATCATATTTTAATTTATGGAAATCCTAAATTTTAATTATAGTATAATAGATGATATTTTTATTCTATTAGCCACATTACTATTCCAATGGTCACTTAAAAAATATTTAATAGTATATTATTGTTCATTTGTTTTTGGTGTTGCCTGAAACATAAGTTATCAAGTAAATTGAAATTATATAAGAAGATATATAACATAAATATTTGGTTTCTATATTCCTCCCTCCATAAATTTCATCCTCAAAATTTTCTGGAATATTACATTCTAAGAAGATGAGGGTGGTTCTTAATCCTAACATCCTCATGTTACCCCAATGCATCTTCCATTTTATGGTTTCTCCAAATTACTTTTACCATTTGAGACATCCAATTTCTCAAAATTACCTTTATTTTCCATGAATTTCATTGGGATCTTAATGGTAAGACAAATCAGGTTCTATTTTAATTTTATCATAGGTGAGTACATATGTTGGTTCTAGCATGTAATTATTTAAAAATGATATGTGGAACACATCATGAACAATGGAGAGACAATGTGGCATTACTAATCAATAAGATACAACTCTAATTCATTATATAATTTTAAATAGTCTGATATACATATGGATTAGTTTACATTTCTCTCCACACCAAATGACATCCATCCATGGATATACTTTCAGAAAGACATGATCTCCTAGTTGAAATTCCAAATCCTTTCTTTGGTAGTCAGCAATACAATTTTTTCATCTTTGGTCATCATTAATATGAGCCTGGATTGTATTTTACAATATTTTTGTTTATTTAATTTGACATATACCTATTAGTTTACTCTCTCCAACATCATTCCATATAGTACCTCATATAACACCATTTTAATACTAGAAAAGAAAATGTTATTGTAGGGTAATTCCACCAAAAGTATATAATGATCAAACATACCATGAAATTCATTTGAGAATTATCTCAATAGGTCTTAAAATATTTGAATATTCCTTTTAAGCTGTTCGTCAGTTTGACAATGATAAGAAGAACTCATATGAATCTTATTATCCAATTACTTATGAATACTCTTCATGAAATTTTATTTGAAACATAAATTTAGAATAGGAAAAATCAATAGAGGTGAACCATCAAGTCTTACAACTTTAATAGCATATTGTCTTTCTATGTCTTCAAGAGGCAAATCTTCTCTTATAGCATAAAAATGTACAAATTTTTTAATATGATCAATAATAACCCAAGTAGGATCATTATATCTCGGTGTCCATAGTATTCATGTGACAAAGTCTATCATAATATCATCCCAATTGAAAATAGGAAATGGTATATATTTCATGAATTCTTTAGGATGTCATCTATCAAAAACAACTTGTTTACAAACTATACACCTTGACACATAGTAAAAAAACTTTCCTCTTCTTATTATACCTAAAAAATGTTTATTCAAATATTAATAAATCTTTACATTGCAATGTTTTATAGAGAAGTTGGATCTATGATCATGATATAATAATTCCCTTTTTATTCCATGTATTTATGGAACACAAAATCTATTTACAAATTTCATTCTTCCATACTCATACATTATGTTATTCAATCTAACATCCTTAACAATTTTTATTTTCTTTTCAAAATTATCATCACATTATTGAGATATTTTTATCTTTTCTAATAACGATGGTTTTGTAATCATTTGAAATAGGAGTGATGTTTCAATTTTCATAACAATTTCCAAAGACATATTTCCTAAATCCATGAATATATAATAATTCTTAATCCTTATTTGGGTGATAATTCAATGTTATTTCCTACCTAATGCCTCTGCTAACTTATTTTATTTTCGTGGGTGGTAGTGTATTGATAAATTATAATGTTTGAATAATTGAAGAAATCACCTATTCATCATGTTCTCTTTCTATATAGATTTTTCTTTCAAACTCTTGGGGTCCATATATATCTCACAACATTCACCCGAATTATTGTCTCTATATATTCATAGCAGTGATTACTGCATCAAACTCAAAAACATGATTTGGATATGTTTTTTCATGAGGCATCAACATCCTGGATTCATAGACATTTTTGGTAAGGAAAAAACCTTGTTAATTATTCAATGTATCACTATATATTAAAAACTCATCGTTTTCTATTGGAAGAGTAAAAATTGGAGCATTGAACAATATTCTCATTAATTCTATAGGACATTCTATTCGTAAATTTTTCAATATGATCTTAACCCATTAACATTTTAACTTGGTTAAAGGGTTAACCAAACAAGAAAAATTACGAACAAAACAATAATATTATAATACTATACAAATAAAACTACATAAATCAGTTATATTCCTTGGGTAGACCAATAATGGATAGTATATTCATTTTATCCATGAAAATATAGGGTAGATTAGTTACTCTATTTTGCATTATTGTAAAATCATAATGTCCGTACATTTTTTGAAATAAAACCTTTGGAATATATTCCTTCTTTACTCATAAGTGATGATATCGAGAATAAAGGTCAATCTTATAAAAATATTCATCACTATGAAGTTTTTATTCTAAATCATCAATATGAGTTAGAGGATACTTGTTCATTATTATAATAGCATTGGATTCTCTATAGTTAGTACAAAACCTTAAGGATCTATATTTCTTCTCAAAAAAGATGATAGGGGCTCCACGTAGAGAAACACTATGGAGAAACAATCCCTTATTACGAAAATTTCCTAGTTGTTTCTTCAGGTCCACTAATTCCATAGTTTCAATTATATAAGGATGATTTGATATTGTTATTTTATTAGGGATTAAATTAAAAGAAAATTTAACATCACACTTTGGGAAAAGTCCATGTAATTCCTCGGGAAATACATAAATTTAGTCCAGATTAATTCGTACATCCTCCATTCAAATATAACATCCCTCATCCATATATATTGTTTCTTCTTCCTCCAAATAATTTCATTCAGTAGAACTATTTTGGGTGTATCAAGACAAGAATCAAATTTTGTGGTTTCATCTCTAATGATAAATTAATCAATATCTTCCTCAAAAATCTTAATTTCATTATTCTCACGATTACTTTTAAAATGATATTTTAAAATCCAATCCAAACAAAGGAGTACATTAAATTAAACCATAGTTATGATGACATTTTTAGCAACAAAATAATTTTTACGTGTCATAAAGTGTAATAAACAACATATTTTTTAAATGATCCTTCTCTTAGGAGTTTTGACTGAGAAATAAATTACTATATCAAATTGTAAATGACTAATTTTTTTTTGTAAATTTTGATATATGTAAATGATTATGATAATAAACAATCAAATAAATACTCTGCTAAAGTTGAAGATATGATAAATGTACCTAGGACACATCATTAGGCACTTTTACTTTAGCTGTAGTGATCACATAAGCTTAGTCATTTCCTACTAGCCTCTTCTATTTTTGATTCCCCAGATACTAAAGACATTGATTTGAATAATTCACTAAATCATTAAACTTGAATAAATGAACACCATTGATTATTTTCCTTCCATTGCATTCATTAGCTCTCTGAAAGTTTTCTTCCATCTTATCACAAACTCTTATGAATTTCAATCATTTCCCATGATGATTATTTCCACAATTTTCACATAATAGATATTTTTTCAATCCCTTTTTCCTCTGTAACACTTCACCATTTACATGGTTATCCGAAGACATCTTCTTAACATGATTTCCCATGAATATATAGGATCTAGAAATTTCTTTATCTATTTTTATGTGATATAATAGTATTTCCATATACGATGAAATTTTTTGTGATTCCAGTTACCCTCAAATAATTGTCTTAATATCTTCATTTAAATGATCAACCTTGTATTCTGAATCAAATATTTAATATTTAGAACACCGGGCTAGTCTTGTGAGGGTCTTCCTATACCCTGCAACTCTTTCTACCTCCCTTTTATTTAAGCTATGCAATTTTATCTTCATATCAGTTCATTTCATACGAGGGAATTATTTTTTGAATAATGTTTTCTTCAATTTTCTCTATCAAAGGTTCTTTATTTCATGTTACTCATTTGTATTTTTGATCAAATACCACCATTAACCAATATCCCCTTGAGGAAATATAATTCAAGTACTACCTTTTCATTTTAGTTGTATAATAATGCTATAAATATCTTTTCAAGGGACTTGATCCATTATTTATTTACCATGAGGTTAATATTCCCACTAAAATATAGGGGCTTCTTTCTCATGAAACAATCCAACATAAGGATACTATTTTTATTCTTGAAAACATGAGTATGTTTTCCAAATATGTTTGTTATCTGCTAAAGTCCAACACTAACTATGTTGAATTTCATAAAAGGTAAATACATACATTTTCCATGGGTATTGATTCATTTCCATCCATTAGGCACTCTTTCTAAATAAGGGAATACACTAAAACAAGGCTGTGAATCATCATGCAAAATTTCAAACTAGTAAACAATTATAAAAAATTGAATATTTTTTTATAGATAATATCATTATCAGAAACATGGTTTCTTCAGTGGCATATTTACTTATAAATCCATCATAAAGGCTTTTAAATAGAATTTTAATTATCCTAATAGTATCCGTTGTGGGTGTCAAAATCGGTGTGTAGTAAGGCTCATTGTCTTGTACTAGGTTATTATAATTCAGGCATGACACACCTTATTAGTGTTGTTAACCCTAGCTACATCTATTCTAGATCCACATCTACTTGCAATTTATAAACATTTATGTATTTCTAGGAAGTCCCACATAATCTCAACCTTACCAATACTCAAGTATTTTCTTATATTGTTATCACAAATATCTATCTTAGGGTTATGTTCCCTAATCTATTTTCTATGGTTTCTACTACACATTATCTGATACTAACTATAAGAACCCCAACCCTAGTAGCATAGAGTCGAGGATTGTTTTGTTACAATGAAATAGACATTTGAGATGATGTCATAAATGATTGAACAGTTAAGTAGTCTCAAATAAACTAGATACATACATGGTTTTTTTAGTATGTTGGTAATTTAAATATAGAACATAAAAAAAGGAAACAAATAAACTACTTCCTTGTCACTTATTCATATATTTCATCATCATAAACCGGGGAAGTAAAAAAAATAAAATGGAGAGCTAAAATGCTCAGTAAGGTTTATGTATAGTAGAAACATGAATTAACAATAAGTGAATTAGAATCAATAAGGCATAATCATAATGCCAGGGTGAATAACATAAAAACACACTCTATTAAGAAATTGTAAATGAAAATGCATTCATAGATTTGGGAATAGTGAAAATCTTATTGATAATGATAAATGAATTAAATTAATAGTTATTAGATTTCTTTTATCTAGAACATGAACCATTATACTATTAAAAATGATTAATTCTCTAGGTAGATACCTATCTAACAATTATTGTAAACAAATACTACGGGTTATCACCAACTATTTTGTCTCACATGACCTATTAATGTAATGAGAGGATATAAATTCAATCCCCACCTATCACTATAAGTCAAAATAATTCATATTAAATAGATTTAATTCAGGAATACCATGGCTTAATAAAATATCTATATTGGTTAATAAATATGGATTTATTAATATTTCAACCTTCAAAGTAAATGTCGTATGTGTTGAAAAAGGTATACAATAAAGAAAATAATTATATCCCTGATAATATAGAATATGGATATTTAAGAGTAATATAATTTCAACTTTAAAAATGATTTCAATGTGTGAGTATATAAACCACAAAAAAATTATGAGCAACACAATACCATGCATGTCTTAATGAAATGGAAATTGAGTTGAACTCCCTTACATTAATTATTGATTAATTACATCACTTTTTAACCCTCCTAAATTAAACGTATATATTGACGAAATAACCAATCCAGAAGTGAATTATAGCAATTTATACAACTATTTTTCAATTATAAATATGGAATTTTATTCATTAATTGTTTTGATGAATTTGAATTGTTTTTATGTCATTTTTTTCATAAAAATGACTGTGTTTTATTCGATTTCTATATTTTTTAAATGTTAATAATATATTATTATAATTAATTCCACAAATAAAGGATCGATTTAATTACAAATTTTTATATTATACATATTCATTATTGTCCATCCATGAAGGTGGTTATAATAATTATTTTTTGAAACTTCTCTAGAGGTGGTAAACAGATCATTAACAAGACATTGTCCAAAGAGTGGGAAAATGGGATAAAAAATTTATATATTTCATAGAAATATTAAATTTATTAGGATAAAATCATTAATATCATATTAAATTACATCATAATTAAATTTATTGTATATTATTTTTGAAAGTAAATGTGAAAAGGATAATGATAAGAAGAAGAGATGAAGGAGTTAACAGAGATTTGCTCTTTCTTGTTGTGGCTTTTCTTGCATGAAAATAATAATCCATTAGTGATTGGAGTTAGATGGATCCAGAACATCCCATGGTCTTATAAGATGATTAATAGAAATCATTTGAGAAGATTTTTGATATGGAAAGGGTTGAATGAGTGGTTTTAAAAGGTTATGAAGAGGGGTTATTTATACTTGAGGAGAGGGGGATTTTTAAAATAAAATATTTAATAAAACATTATATCAATTGTGAGACTTGTTATATGAAAATTTTAAAAATATAAATATTATTGTATTATAATACAATGATTTTAAGACTTTAACAATCCTTTATAATTTGATATAATTAATTTATGAAAATGAAAATTTAAAGAAAAACAATTATATTTTAATGAATTATTTTTGACATTAGATTTTGAAAAATAATTTTTTGATGTAGAAATTGAGTTTATTGTATTTTAGTGATTTTCATGAAATTAAATACATAATATCCAAACGTGTTGTTATAGAATTAATTATTTCACTAATACGTCATGAATTATGCAATTTAGGTTACACTGGTTACATTGAAATTGTATTTTTACTATTCATCATAAAATTAAAGTATTTCAGAAAATTACATGAAAATCACCATTATATAATTTCAGAAAAGCATACCCCAAAGGGTAGTGTTCATGGACAATAAATATAATGGGATCAAAGAAGGGTTATATCCTTTCAAATTGGGTTCCGTTATGTATGAATACATTTCAAATTTATGGATTCAATTCTCTATGTTATATATTAGGAATCATAGTTATGTATGACCTAGTAATTTCTATTTGATCATATTTTATTACACACCCTCAACAAGGTTATCCCATAAGAGTGTAACTCTAAAAATAACCTACAAGGATCGATTAAGAATATAATGACTCTATTATATGAGCCATAATTCCTATGATATGAAGGTACAAGACTTTAAAATGAAAAATTGAAAAACCATTTAACTAAAATCCATAGTAAATGACTTAATTTTTTTTTAAAAAAATCAATTCTTTCCCATTTTAATGATTATATTCAAGTAAATTAATTATCTCATTTAAATACCATTCATATTTCATCATATTCTAGCTAAATAGAATTCCACCAACAATCTATTTTTGAAAATACCATTTAAATTGTAGAAATAATTTTACATAATGATCTATTTACCATAAATATAGAAATAATTCTAAAACATTTGAAACAAAAATTGGAATAAATGACAATAAACAGACTATAATAGTATATTGGTAAACTTTCTAGTGAATTGTGAATCATGTGTGTTATAAAATGTTGTATGAACACACCACATAAATTTCCATATGATGAAAAGATGTAAATATAATATATAAAAAGACCATAAAAAAATACACAAATCCATCAAGGTGAAGTACTAATCAACTATAATTACAAACAAAATGATCATCAATTCTATCCTTGAAAACATAATCATTCCCTCATTCATTGGTTGGATATTCCCAAAAACAATCTATTTACCATGTTCAAACACATTCTATGACCCATTTATGATATCCTTACAGAGTAAGAAAAGGGAAAAATAATTCCTCGAAACAACTTACAACATCACTGTTATGATTCACTAAATTAATATGAGTTCCAATTGGCCTCAAGCATGCCTACCTAGACACCAGAGAATACTATCCAACATTAATTGACATCTGGGGGTACTGTGGTGATATTATTTAAACTAGATCTATAATAAATATTATGAATGAATTTATATAACCAAAAATACTAGAAAAATATTATAATAATTAGAATTCAAAAGAATCTAATAATCACGTTGGTGATAAATTAATATTCGTCCATTCATGAACATGATGATTCACGAATCAATTATTCCATGAATAAAAACTATAAATAAAATTGGATTAGACCAAAAAATAGTGATTAATTAAATAAGAGACCCAACTCTACTAGAAATCACAAGTAGAAGTTTAGGGCCTAGATCCATGTCATGTAGTAAATTGTAAAGAGAGACATCAAGAAATGACACTTTAAGATCATGTCCTATAACCAAGAAACATGTTCTGGTAACAAATGTCAGCGGGAAATAGGTGTGAGAAAAAATCATTATTCCACTACTAAAAGTGTTTAATAGAATCATATCTATGTGTATAACATGACGGTGTATACATGTATAATAAACAACCTAACAAAATAGATGATATTCTTATCAACGTTGGATCCTCATGTAACACCTAATTTACTATACATGCTTTGACCTCAATTTAATGTCTCCAAACATTAAAATAGTAAGAAGAGAGATAGATTTGATAGTTATAAAAACTTGATACTGTGTGTAACACTAGTCACATGGGACCTATAGAGAAACTAGGGCATCCATAAATTTAAAATTATGATCATATAATGTTCTTTGTGTTTTATGATATTAATGATTTACAAATCAATATCAATTCATCTATTAATCATGAATAATCTCGTATTTCATCACCTATGATCCCATCCATGGCATTGAACAATAGAACCTAGTTGTCTCTCATGGATTTCTATAATTCTGTTTATCTGATAAGCCTTTCTATGTAATTTTGTATCATGAATGCATGTATCACTCTTGGTATGTACAATCTCAACCAGACTATACTCCCATTTGTGGTATTCTATATCATAGATCTAGGTATCCCATATAGAATTATATAAAATCTTTTAACCTTTGAGTCTCTCCATGGTTTTCTATATATGAACCCATGCATCACGTAGGGGATAATATAATATCATTAAACCTATGATCACATTAGAGGAATTATACATAAGTAACCTAAGTATCATCAAATATATAATATAAAATCATTCAACCCATGATCTTTTCTAATTTATTCCATATAAATAACTATAATATCACCATATAAGAGAAGAAAAGTAGGGATATTTCATTATATAACTAATTATAGGCCATGGGAAATATATATCCCATGTGACAACTGAACACAATTAATTTCATTAACTAATCCCCTTTAAAGGGGTTATAATGTCCCTGAATGCATACATTCCATTATAAATATTCTACAAGGACTAATATACATGGAAATACCATTTATTATCCACACATATCATTTAAAAAAGTCCATCACCATTAACTGATAGACCCACCTTAGACGGTGGTTTGATAAATAGGGAGTGATGAATAATGATATTACCAAGCCCTATAATATATCAAATATCTTCATTTAATCACCCCTTTTCCAGAAGATAAGAAAAGTCACCAGAAATGTTGTTTTATTTTAATGTAGAGGCACAATTTTCTATCATATGATTATATTCAATTTAAATATCACATCCATGAGTGAAAATTCACCCACCTATAAAGTAAATTTAAGGAATTAATAGATCACTTCAAACATATGAATTTGAAATATCACACCTGGTGGGTTTGTTTAGGTCATGGAAAACAACATCCAATAATTTAATTTGGCCACAATAACAAAAAACCCCTGGATTTACCAAATTATTTAATCAATTTAACATTTGGGATCTGATATATAGAATCTAAAACACGTGACACCATGTCACATATTATAAAATATAAATATTTAAGAAAAAGGAATGCCTAAATAATCAGTATATTTATTCACATATTATCAGGATTTGATTCGATCTGAAATATGATAAATCAAAACATTAGAAATATGTGTTGAAAATCAGGAATATAAGATCACATGAAATAAAAATTCAATAAGTTTGTAAAAAACGATACATGAATCATGTGTAATGACAAATTAACCAATGTTTATCAAATTTTTTAAATGATGATCAATTTTGATAATGTGTGAGGGAGACTCAAAAAATCCTATTTGAGGAAGAGGGGAGAGGTTGAGTGGCTTCTCGGGGTGGGGAATGATGGAGGAAAATAAGAAATTTATTTTAGATTTACAGCTGAAAAAATTGTAATTTCACTACTTTTTAAATAGGTGCATGGTTTGGCCCCATGGTTAGTCTAACCAGTAACCAACTTTGTTCCCACACCCTCCATGGTAGAATACTCATCAAGATTATAAGAAAACTATTATAAAAACAATTTTCATCACATGTTAGATAACATTCCAAGAGTCTCATCTCTATTATGACTAGGTGAATATTTAGAAAAACCATAAAAAACTAACAAAATTCACCTCTAAAATTTATTAGAGACCCATTTCCTGATCATTATTCATTATATTCAGGATTTAAAAACCATGTAACACACCTTTATGGTCTCATAGATTATGGGTTTGGCTAGAATGGACCATGAACTAACTATGTGCCTCCCATTAAATTCCAAAACCTAGGCTCTCAAATAATAATAATCTCAAATATGATCCAGGTATCTTAGATACACCCTAGTCCATATATCCCATCCTATAGTAATAATTTAATGTGTTTTTACTCTCTAAATATTATTCTGAAACTCTTTTTCAACAAAAAAACACATCCACCTAAATGAAAATTCAATTTATTTTGTATTTTCATTCCTCTTCAAAACATGAGGCATTACCTGAGTGATGTGATAGGGTTGAACTAAAGATTTAATAGTTAAATTATCACAAAAATTAGTTGTTTTACTAAAACACATTCCATGTTATGCATGATATCTTTTATATCCAAATAGTAGATCATACAAATATATTAATACTATATATTTACATCATGTAGTGGAAATTTCAACTGAGTTTTGAGTCACACATGATGAAAAAAATAAATATTCTCTAATGAAATTAAATATTAATTATGTATTTTACCTATCCATTTTCCATCCACCAAAGTCATCATATGAATAAAAATTAGTTCAAAATAACTTTTAGATGAATAATAAAATCCAAGATCCATAGTTCCCACATGGTAATGAATAAAAATTAAAAAAAATCTAATATTGGATTCTATTTGATTAGTATAAAATATTATAGAAAATAATACATAAAAAAATAATTTCTAGTGAACAACCTATAAGATATAGTAAACCACCATTCATTACAATTATTTTTTTATCCACTTGGTTCTAATATATATTTAGATTGAGGTATTTTGACACTCTCATAATAGTATCAATTCTCATATAATTTTCATATCAAAAGTTATTATGAAAATCAATAATATAATTTTTTATAGGTATGAATGTTAAATTTAGTTTTTGATAAATTTTAAAACCATGTAAAAAACACAAGTTCACATATCATACTTAATTAAAACATAGACATAATATGATCTAACAAGTAATTAGAAATTTATTTTTTTGAGGCAAATATAATGTCATCATTTTTTTAAAAATCGATTGTTTCCTAAAAAAATTATTATTAAATTTTTTTAGATCAACCACATCCCTAAAAATATTGTTTTGAAGTAAAAATATAGTACATTGATAAACATTGATATTATCTATGGGGTGTTTCCTTAATATTTTACAATTTCAGAGATTTGAAATACTATGGTCTTCGTCAAATTGTTTATATTATCCTTGAAGAACAAAATTAAAAAATGTTTCTTGAATTTTTTACTCATGGAATTAAAATTCTAATATGGTATAAAAAATGTTTTGAAAATATCATTTGAAGATGTATTCATAGGTTGTTAAAATTCCAAGGGGTTAATTTCATCAAATTTTATATACACATTTTCATCAATAGTACTTGTTCTTTTGTTAAAAACACAGTAATATCTAATTGATGTAGAAAAAGAAATCAAAATTAATTCACCAAAATCTTGAAAAATTTATGAATATTATATTAATATTGAAGATAAATAAATTTTATTCAATTACTATAAAGTATTAATGTTTTGGATTTAATCCCATCACAAAATAATATGGAGTATTATTAAAAAATTGTATGATTAACACCCGATTAATAAAATAACAGAATGTAAAGAAATATTTTTCATGAAAATTATTATCGAATTAGTGTTAAGTAAAAATTGATCAAGTAATTTCTTGAAAAAATATAATTATTCATTCAACTATACCATTTTTCTAATGTGTCCGGGGAGCTAAAAAGTTTTCCATCATTCACTTTTCACTAAAAATTTTTTAAAAAGAAGAATTTACATATTATTCACCACAATGAAAAATATAGTGAAGAAGGTATTTTTTTTCTAATTTGTAATTCCAAATAATTTTTTTAATATAGAAAGGACTTATGAATATATATCTATAATACATATGCACATGTATCTATTCTAGTCAACAATCAAGACATTAACATAGAATTTTCCTCTAATACTTCATGTTTGTGTTGGAATTTATAAATTAGTGTGGACTAACTATAATGAATTATCCTATGAATCATTAAGACTAAATTTAAATTATCAATGATGATTGTTATAGAATTGATATGAATACAAAACCGTAGGTAGTTTAACTAATGATTTGGTAGATTTATATGGATTCATTTCAGAGAAATTTTCCTATGGTTATTACATTATAGTGTTTTAACCATGTATTCAATAAACATTATTGATCTTCCACGGTAGTCAGATAATTTAGATATTATCTTCATAGATTATTTAATTTAAGTGTGTATATAATCTCATGTCAATCAGAATAATGAATAAGTTTTACTTATACAAATTTAATTATGCATTTATCATTCCTAATGTTAAAAAGATATCCCTCATCACATAATTCACATATACTGATAAGATTTTTATTTAGGCCTTAAATATATAAAATTTTAAATTAATATTTAATCACGAAGTACAATATCTCTATTACCATAAATTTATCCATGAAAATTATCCATAAAGGTTACTTTTACTTCTATCATATTAATAATCATATAGATTTTTTTTATAATTAATATACCTAAAACAAGATTCATTTAATATGTATTTTATATGTTAATAGTAATCATATTTCTAGAAAATAGATATATTTTAATTTGAGAACTAAGCGATTCTTTGGTTTAGAATTATTTTCAAAATGGAATTTTAGAATTTACATCTGAAATACATGTTTAAATAGAATAGTTACTATTTATATTGTGATTTATGATTTTTGAAAACAATAATATTTATCCCTTTCTAAAGATCATTTATTTTTCTAAATTTTCCTCTCTGTAATTTTATAATGGAAGATGATATTTTCTAAATATAAAAATTATTTTGGGAATACTATTTTACCATAGTAAAACCATTCTTGGCTGTATTTCTATGTGGTCTCAATAGCCTATAAAAATTAAAATCAAATTTCTTACCAAAATTATAATTTGATAAAAATTATTTTTACATAGTGTAATTTATAATTTAGTTTCATTAGTATATTTTGACACTCATTAGTTGAAATAGAAATTGATTTATATCAAATTCAAAAATAAATTTTGAAATTTCGAAGAAATATTTTGAAATTATCGAATTTGTTTTGGAATGTTTTTCCTAATAGAATTCATATTCTTTCATTAAATTATTATTTTTTCACCATAAGTATAGAATACCATTTAATTTCGTCAAAAAAGGAATTTTATTCTCTTCATCACCCATCTTAAATTATTTTTAATATGAAGAAGTGGTATAATATTCAACATATGAATTTAGATTGTTATAATTTAATGTTAAATTTTTTAGGGATTCAATTGAAACATTTTCTATGATATATTGGTTCGTATTTAGAGTTCCCACACAAAAACACAAAAGATAATATTCCACACTAATATGATCAGAATAAATTTCTAATGAACACTGTCCACCAATTGTAATCTATTGTTTGGAGGATTTCAAAAATTAATTCCTGTGATCTTATTGAATTTAATCAAATTTATATGTTTCTTATCTTTATTTTTTAAATTTTTTATAATATGGTATAATATTTCTAGTATTCCTAATTTCATAATAGATCATATCAAATTCTCTATTCATATCACTTCTTCATTTGTTATTCTTCTTATAATTATAGTGAAATATTTATGTCTAATGATTATATTAATTCTTTTATCATGTTTGAAAATATTTTTCTCCATGAATTTTGATGAACATATATCTACCAAAAATTTAGTATTATTATTCCTATAAGATTTCGGAACATTTTTACAAGATCATTTTTTCATAGATATAGTTGATGTAGTGGAAAATTATACCCAATTATTCTTATTATTTTTCATGTCATCCAATTTTAATTAACTCACTTATTTAATGAGTGTTACACTCTAATTATCAAAACTCATGATGGTAATATTCCTAGTATAATCATGACTATTATCAATGATTCCTATTGATTAGGCAAGATATTTACAATCCACTCATCCAACATTTTGTTTATAAATTCGTAATCTTCAAGAGATTAGAGATTATTTATTATAGTAATAAATAATTGATCCATATGGTAAAATGATTCACCTGGTAAAAAATAAAAATATTGAAAATATTTACATAAAATATCACCTTTTTTCCACAATGTTGTCTTTTAAAAATTTATTAAAATAAGTTTTCATCCTAATATTATTATCTAATTACCAAGATTAAATCTGATATTATGTATTATTATTACTTGAATATAGTAAATTATTTCAAACATGATAGTTATTATGATATTCAACATTCACTTATATAGTAAAATTAAGAACTTTCTTATATGGAATATGATGGCTTCACACCTTCATATCATAATTATATAAAGTATAATTGATAAAAAAATTCCGCATATAATCTATATAAATCACTTTACCGATACTATTAATGTTTTGTGGCTTTCACGGTGTTAGGTTCTCAGGTTTTATAAAGGGATAAATGACCATCTTAAAACAAAAGACACTATTTTATACCTAATCATGTTTTTGTATAATTTTACAAGATGTTGACACAAAGCATGATAACATATATAGGATTGAAAGAGTATAGGATTTAAAAAAAGAAGTAGGTGAATTATAATTTATAAAAATAAATCATAAAATTTATCAAACAAATTTGAGAATTTATATAAGTAAAAATTTCATATCGATACCCATTAAAAAATATATCTATGGAGTTTAAAAAATATTTTAAATTTTTTTATAACATGTAGAGATAAAATATATACTTGTAAAAACTAGTAAGGCAAAAAAATTTAATGTGACTAAGAAATAAATATATAACTATTATAGGAATGTAACAAATCATTAATATTTAATGAAAAGGAGGAATCTAAACTGGTAGTTGTATAAAAGATATTATCTCTAACATATCTTCATAGTCCTCTATAACGACCCATACTTTACATACATTTTTAATACTTCAAAAATTGAAGCACACTTATTACAACATATGATAAAACCACAAAGGACCGTATAGGTATAGTGTCTTTAGAAACTGGGAAACATAAACAACTGGTTCATAAATCTTCTACAGTGTCTCCCATTTATTTCATCATATCTAGGGTCCCTTTTAGCATATTCTACTTAATATCCATCTTCCTGACCTGGGGAAAAGAAAACATAAAAGTGTGAGCTCAAATGATCAGCAAGGGCAAATAAAGGAAATAAAAATCATATCATATCTTTTTGAAAATCAAAACCTGCAAAAGAGATCATAATATCTTATCATGGAATAAATCATAGAAGTGAAAATGAGATCCCCATAATCATAACATAAGAATTGAAACATTGTGGCATGCACACATAATCATGAAAAATCATTTCTTGTTAGTCATGACTCATTGCCAAGACTATCTTAGTGGACAAAGTCCCTTTCTGAACCGAGTTCACTCCTCGTTTCAGTCCTGTATCACTGAACCGAAATAACCTTCCGTTCCAGCCATGTCTATCTCATGAGATATAAAATCTTTACCCAATGCATTGGAGGGAGATATAGGTCCCACCCATCTTATAATGAATCCTTTCTTATGTGTGCCACATAATCATAAAACATACATCATCGCATAACACATGTAATAAAAAATGGGATTCTTAAACAACATGACATCATAAAACAATTCATATAAGATAAAGGAATTCATAAAAATATTTCCATCACTACATAATCCATGTAATAATAGGGATAGAAACAGAACCCATTATTATCTTAGATGGAAAATAATTTTGATAAAACACTTGAACTTCATTCTTGAGGAAAATATCCTTTCTTTTTCAAAATCATTTTTCATTTCTTAACATGTCATACAACATTAAACTAAAAGAAGTTGATTAAAAATAAACTTGAAAACTTGTAAAGGAAGCTTCTTGGAAATAATGTTTTAAAAATCCATTCTTGTCGTATAAGTTAAAAAAAACATTCATCGTACTTTTGTCAGAAAAGTCAAAAAGTACCTCGTACGAAAAAAACGACAAAAGATTCCTTTCATATTCTTTACTAAAAACTCACCGAAGGGTAAAATTGGATTTAAACTAGTGTAAGTGGATGGAAACAATATTACATATTGATGTAACATGGATGTGGATGATAAAATACACCCCAATAAATACTTACGAATAAACAATCTCGGATAAAAATGAGATTGTGATATTTCCCTTACCTTAGGTCTGATTTGCTTTGTATGTGTCCGAAGCTCCTGTATAATGGTTTAAATAATGTTATTGACTTATTCCAGAATCATACATATTGATATGATATCATATATGGTCATATTCTTAGCTTCTTATTAGTAATATTTCATTGTTACTTGTTACTCGGGTCTTTATTGGCTTTTGTTCTTATGTGTGTTTTGTCGAATAAATTCTTATTCTTCTTTTAAGGTTATAGATACCTTATATCCAGAATGGTATTAGTGTAACATATATCGTATTTATTCATTCAATTCATTTATATAATTACTATGTAATGATGATCATGTAGAACGAGTCGCATCACATCGTGGAGACGGTATTCCGTACGTACGCACGAGTGATGATATCATTCCTATGATCGTGGAATTGTATTGGAGTATATGTATATTATTTCAGTATCAATATTACTTTATAATAATCATAAATAGTTACTCATTACACCATTATACCCATCCTTGTAAGGTGGTGGTGGAAAATAGATTACACCACGGCGTGGAGAGGGTATTCCGTACGTACGCACGCGCGGTGATTTCATTTTTCCGTAGGATGGATAGAAGGTGAATTAGGGTTGTTTCATATTTATAATAACATATCAGTATTTAAGTAATACTGATGTTATTACTTTATCATGAAACAACTAAAGAAGAAGAAGTTGAAGAAGAAAGAAATTGAAAAGATCGGTAATGGATATTACCTCTTCTTTGGAACGCCTCTTTGAATACTCTACTTAAGGAACTAAGATTGGTCTTTGGAGAAGACCAGGACCTCTAAGATTATTCTAGGGAAGTGGAGAGGAGAAAATGGCAGGGGTTGGCCGAGCTTGAGTGCTCAAATTGGTGTGAGGAGGAGGGGGAGGAGGTGCCCTTTTATAAGGGAGGAGAGGGGCACCTTAGGAATATCTCAAAATATTATTTTATATTAAAGTCAAAATCGCTTTATAATGGTTCCAAAGGGTCTTATTTCGAAGCTAAAGTGGGGAAGGGTCGAAATCCTATCTACCAATAAGATTTAGACAAGTTTAGGGTATTATTTTAACCTTATCAATTAGATTTAACTCTAAGTTAAATAATTTAACTTTTACCATGTCTTTTTGTTTTCTTTCACTATATGGTTAATACACTTACTATAACATGACAAACTAACCCCAAATTGTTTATTATTAATATATATATCCTTATCTAAGTCATTTGGCCGAACCTTAGATTTTTAGGAATAAAATAACAATTAATAATATAATATTTGATTTAAAAACTATTTTGTGTCAATTTTGACACTATTTGATATATGATTTTTGTGAAAGTCATAACAGAATTATATGTTCGAACCAAGTTGATCAAATCAACATTAATATATCATAGTAACCTATAAAATTAGTGGAATTCATAAAAAGTCTCAAATTACATTTTTTTGGTGTTTATAACATCAATTATGTCAATATTTCATTAATAAGATAATTACTGCATCATCATTGTGTCATAAATAAATTAACTTATTTAATGTATAAAAATTATAAATAAAATACTATTATGTAGGAAATCTTTTTAGCTTTCTAATGAATATTTATAGTCGAATTTATCTTATGTATAACCCCATATTAAAAATGATTTACTTATTAAACTTTGATTTTAACTATTTTAACCCTTCTTTAAATAAATTAATAATAAATGTCCTAATCTAATCCAAGTGGGCCTAAATGGTCATATTTTATTCCTAAGTTTGTTTTTGGTCGAATTACACTTGTCCAATAGAATTAGGACATGTGTTAGGGTAATATTGATATCATATTTACCCTTAGTTACCCTATTTACTATTAACCGCGGTAA
The DNA here is from genome assembly GCA_963277665.1 of Viscum album. Classification (NCBI taxonomy): domain Eukaryota; kingdom Viridiplantae; phylum Streptophyta; class Magnoliopsida; order Santalales; family Viscaceae; genus Viscum; species Viscum album. The sequence continues at coordinate 610,608,537 of OY728127.1, forward strand.
AAATAGTAAAAAGTTACTATTCACCAAAAATTTATTTTTATCTCATTGAACCACATTTTACTTACTGATATCAACCGTGTCTGTCGGATTTTTGAAATTCCATTCACAGAAGCGGTAAAATTAAGTTTTATGCAAAATTCAGTTTTTAACCTACCACTTAGTGGTTTCACTATTCATCAAAAATTGAAAGTTTTCAGAAAAATACCAAAATTTCACCCTAGGCTAATTTCGATATTCTGAGTCCAAAAATGAAGTCCATTTTGAAAAATAAAATTTATAAAATTTCAAAAAGTGGTTTTTACTATTCATAACGGCTAGTTTTAATAGTATATTGTTGTTTAGTGAAACTCGGTATTGCGTACGACGCAAGCTATCGAGGAAGGTCGCGATTGCGTGTAAAGCAAGCCAAGCAAGTGTTGTGTAGAAAAAGATTCCTTTGATGATTTATATAACATAAAAGTCTCGGGTGTTACATTCTAACCCCCTTAAAAAGAATTTCTCCCTCGAAATTCGTCACTTTGTAACAAACAGATGAGGATAATTCTCCCTCATCATATCCTCAAGCTCCCATGTAGATTCTTCAAGTTGGTGTTTCCTCCATAAAACTTTCACCAAGCGAGTGGTCTTGTTTCGTAGGACTTTTTCGCTACGATCCAGAATCTCTATCGGCTGTTCTTCATAAGAATGATCTTGCTCCAGCGGTACAACTTCTGAGCTGAGTACATGTGAAGGATCTGGTATGTACTTTCTCAGGAGAGATACGTGAAACACATCGTGAACTTGAGAGAGATTCGGTGGAAGCGCCAATCGGTAAGCTACCTTCCCAACACGATCCAGTATTTCGAAAGGACCGATATATCTAGGGCTCAACTTCCCCTTCTTTCCAAATCTCATAACCCTCTTCCATGGAGATATTCGTAAGAACACTTTATCACCCACTTCAAACTCTAGGTCTTTTCTTCGGTTGTCGGCATAACTTTTCTGTCGACTCTGAGCTGCTCTTATGTGTTGTTGAATAGATCTAACCTTTTCTGCCATTTCATCAACGAGATCAGGTCCTAATAGCTTTCTTTCCCCAACTTCATCCCAGCAAGTTGGAGTCCTGCATTTCTTTCCATAGAGAGCTTCATAAGGAGCCATCTGAATACTGGAGTGAAAGCTATTATTATAAGAAAATTCCACCAAAGGTAGGTGTTGATCCCAACCTCCTTTGAAATCCATAGAGCAAGCTCTCAACATATCTTCTAGGGTTTGAATTGTTCTCTCAGACTGACCGTCTGTCTGGGGATGATAAGCAGTGCTGAAACTCAACTCTGTATCCAGAGTATGCTGAAGACTTCGCCAGAACTTCGAGGTAAATCTCGGATCCTGATCAGATATAATAGAAAGTGGTACTCCATGCAATCTTACCACTTCCTTTACATATATCCTGGCAAGCTGATCTAGAGAGAAATCCTCTCTAATAGGAATGAAGTGTGTAGACTTTGTAAGACGATCAACTATGACCCAGATAGCATTATTGCCTTTGGATGTTTTAGGAAGTCCTGTGACAATGTCCATAGTGATGTTTTCCCATTTCCATTCGGGTATGGGTAATTGTTGTAACATCCCCTTAGACGTCTGTCTCTCATCTTTAACTTGTTGACAAACCAAGCATCGAGAGACATATTCAGCAACATCTCTTTTCATGCCATCCCACCAGAAGTACTCTTTCAGGTCCCTATACATCTTCGTGCTTCCAGGATGAATAGAGAATGAAGAACTATGAGCCTCATCCAGAAGCTCCTTCATTAATTCGGGGATGGGAGGAACACAAACCCGATTCCTGAACTTTATTATCCCATCACAATCAAGGTTGAATTCAGGAACATTTCTCACCTTCTTTTGTAACTCGACATCTTCTTTCTGTGCCTCCTTAATCTTCGCATGTATAGATGGTTGAACATTCATTTGAGAAAGATAAGATTTTTCCCTTTCCATTATAATTCCAAGATCCATCGTTTGTAAATCCATAAATATTGGATCTTTTGTGATCCTCATCATGGATAAACTAGCATGGTCTTGTCGACTTAATGCATCTTCCACCTTGTTTGCTTTCCCAGGGTGGTAATGGATTGAGCAGTCATAATCCTTAATCATCTCCAACCATCTTCTTTGGAGCATATTCAGCTCCTTTTGTGTGAAAATATACTTTAAACTTTTATGATCAGTATAAATATCACACCTTTCACCATAAAGGTAATGCCTCCAAATCTTTAATGCAAAGATTACCGCAGCCAACTCCAAATCATGTGTTGGGTAATTTTGCTCATTGATTTTCAACTGTCGTGAGGAATAAGCTATCACCATATCATTTTTCATAAGAACACACCCCAATACCTTCTTGGATGCATCACTGTAGATCACAAACCTTTCTCCACTACAAGGAAATGTGAGCACAGGTGCACTGGATAACCTTATTTTCAACTCCTTGAAATTCTCTTCACATTCCTCTGTCCAAACAAACTTAACTCCTTTCCGAGTCAACTTGGTGAGTGGATTAGATAATCGTGAAAAATCCTTTACAAAACGTTGATAATATCCAGCCAAACCAAGAAAACTTCGGATCTCAGTTACTGTTGTTGGTCTCGACCATCTTTCGATAACCTCTGTTTTTGCTGGATCAACAGATATCCCCTCTTTTGAGATTATGTGACCCAAAAATGCAACTTTTTGAAGCCAAAATTCACACTTGGTAAATTTGGCATAAAGCTTCTCCTTTCTCAGGGTCTTCAAGATAATTCTCAAGTGATCTTCATGCTCTTCCTTGCCCTTTGAATAGACAAGAATATCGTCTATAAAGACTACCACAAATTGATCAAGATAGTCTCTAAAGACTCTATTCATTAGATCCATGAAGATAGCAGGGGCATTAGTAAGACCAAATGGCATCACTATAAATTCATAGTGTCCATACCTTGTACGGAAATCCGTATTTGGTATATCCTCCCTTTTGACCCTTAATTGATGATACCCTGAACGAAGATCAATCTTGGAAAAGTATTGAGCTCCGCGTAGTTGGTCAAATAAGTCATCAATGCGTGGGAGAGGATATTTGTTCTTGATATTGATCTTGTTAAGTTCTCGATAATTAATGCAGAGTCTCATTGATCCATCTTTCTTATTAACAAATAGAACTGGTGCTCCCCAAGGTGACGCACTAGGGCGTATGAATCCCTTATCAAGATTCTCTTGGAGTTGCTTCTTCAATTCCTGCAACTCAATTGGGGCCATCCTATAAGGTGTCTTTGAAATAGGCAAAGCACCCGGTACAAGTTCTATTGAAAACTCAACTTCACGATTTGGTGGAAGACCCTGTAATTCCTCCGGAAAGACATCATCAAACTCCCGTACAATGGGAATATTCTTTATCGTGAGTTTCTCACCAACCATTTGAGATAAGTAACCTTCATTTTGTGGAATCAATACCCATAAGATGGAAGAAATTTCCACTGGAAGGTTATGTTCATCCTTGCATTGGTATACGATCGTAGATTGATCTGGAATATGAAATGTGACTTCCCTTCTTTGGCAATCGATATGAGCTCCATGTAGAGAAATCCAATCCATGCCAAGAATCACATCAAATTCCACTAAAGGAAGGATCACAAGATTTGCAGGAAGCACTTTCCCACAAACTTCGATCGGAGAAGAATTATAAACTTTTGATGCGATTGATGTGCCATTAGGTGTTGTCACAGCTAACTCAACATCTAATTGTTGAGGTAATACGGTGATACCCTTAGAGAAGTCTTCAGAAATAAAAGAGTGGGTGGATCCAGAATCAAATAAAACATTTGCTACATTAGAGTGGACGGTAAGTGTACCTTTCACCACTTCGTTATCGTACTCCACATCGCTGATAGAAATTGCATGTGACTTTACTTTTTCTTTAGCCTTAAGATTTTGTTGACGTCGACCATCATCATCAACCCTTGGATTTGGGCATTGATTGGCATAATGCCCCATCTCCTTGAACTTGAAAAATTGAAGTGTAGTAGGTTCATTCTGTGTATCCCATCCTTTGTTTGCATCATTAGACATCTTCTTCCCATTATCGCGGCATTCAAATGCCCGATGACCTTCCTTTCCACATTTAAAACATTTACTTGTCCCTTTAAGGCAACTACCTCCATGTTTCTTTCCACACTTTGAGCATAAGGAAAAGCTCATCTTCTTTTCCGTGTGCTCTTTAGATTTTTCTTTGAATTCCATCTTCCTCTTCTTATCAAACCCATGTGATTGATGGGTTACTCCAATCTCCATCTCGACTTTGAGATCACATTGAACGATTTCCTCGTAGCTATTGAAGTCCCTTATGGCTAACGCCCTTCGATGACTTGGTTTTAAGCCACTAAAGAATCGATCGATCTTACTCTCAGGTAGTATAATAATACCAGAAGCGTACCTTGAAAGTCTTGTAAAATTTGCTTCATAGGTACCAACAGATTCATCATCCCTTTGCTTTAGTTCAAGAAACTCTTTCTCCATCTTTGTTCGGAGAATACGAGGGAAGTACTTATTGAAAAATAAGTTCTTGAACTCGTCCCATTCCATAGACTCAATTTCATCCCTTTGCCTCGTATTCTTAATAAGATTCCACCATTGATCAGCATCTCCTTCCAAACGATACACTGCTAGGATGACTTTATCATGTTCAGAACATTGAAGAACTGAAAATATCTTTTCAGTAGTACTAATCCATTTTTCAGCAACTAATGGATCAGTAGACCCACTGAAAGAAGGTGGACGTTGCCTCATGAAGGATTCAACAGAATGTTGCTCCTTCCTTTGCTCGTTTGGAAGTCCTGCATGATTCATAGCTTGAGAAAGTTGTGTGAGCATGGCTACAAGATTTTTCATTCCAGCTCCCATATCGTTTGGTTGCTCAGGGGGACAATCATTGCATTTCCCATCGCATTCCGCATTAACACGGTTCCTTCGGGTTCCAGCCATTGACTAAAACCAAGAAGAATAGTGTGAGCAACACTAATTATAATAAGAAACCACATAATTCCAGAATAAAATTTTCATGCTTATGGTCTTATCCTAGGTTATTCATGGCCATTTCTAAGAATGTGTTCTATTCTTAGACTTATCCTTAGGGTTCTTACTAAAGCTTTCACATCCTAGTTTCCAAATGTTGACTATACCTTTCCTCTGATACCAACTATAACGACCCATACTTTACATACATTTTTAATACTTCAAAAATTGAAGCACACTTATTACAACATATGATAAAACCACAAAGGACCGTATAGGTATAGTGTCTTTAGAAACTGGGAAACATAAACAACTGGTTCATAAATCTTCTACAGTGTCTCCCATTTATTTCATCATATCTAGGGTCCCTTTTAGCATATTCTACTTAATATCCATCTTCCTGACCTGGGGAAAAGAAAACATAAAAGTGTGAGCTCAAATGCTCAGCAAGGGCAAATAAAGGAAATAAAAATCATATCATATCTTTTTGAAAATCAAAACCTGCAAAAGAGATCATAATATCTTATCATGGAATAAATCATAGAAGTGAAAATGAGATCCCCATAATCATAAAATAAGACTTGAAACTTTGTGGCATGCACACATAATCATGGAAAATCATTTCTTGTTAGTCATGACTCATTGCCAAGACTATCTTAGTGGACAAAGTCCCTTTCTGAACCGAGTTCACTCCTCGTTTCAGTCCTGTATCACTGAACCGAAATAACCTTCCGTTCCAGCCATGTCTATCTCATGAGATATAAAATCATTACCCAATGCATTGGAGGGAGATATAGGTCCCACCCATCTTATAATGAATCCTTTCTTATGTGTGCCACATAATCATAAAACATACATCATCGCATAACACATGTAATAAAAAATGGGATTCTTAAACAACATGACATCATAAAACAATTCATATAAGATAAATGAATTCATAAAAATATTACCATCACAACATAATCAAATCCATGTAATAATAGGGATAGAAACATAACCCTTTATTATCTTAGATGGAAAATAATTTTGATAAAACACTTGAACTTCATTCTTGAGGAAAATATCCTTTCTTTTTCAAAAACATTTTTCATTTCTTAACATGTCATACAACTTTAAACTAAAAGAAGTTGATTAAAAATAAACTTGAAAACTTGTAAAGTAAGCTTCTTGGAAATAATGTTTTAAAAATCCATTCTTGTCGTATAAGTTAAAAAAAACATTCTTCGTACTTTTGTCGGAAAAGTCAAAAAGTACCTCGTACGAAAAAAATGACAAAAGATTCCTTTCATATTCATAACTAAAAACTCACCGAAGGGTAAAATTGGATTTATACTAGTGTAAGTTGATGGAAACAATATTACATATTGATGGAACATGGATGTGGATGATAAAATACACCCCAATAAATACTTACAAATAAACAATCTCGGATAAAAATGAGATTGTGATATTTCCCTTACCTTAGGTCTGATTTGCTTTGTATGTGTCCGAAGCACCTGTATAATGGTTTAAATAATGTTATTGACTTATTCCAGAATCATACATATTGATATGATATCATATATGGTCATATTCTTAGCTTCTTATTAGTAATATTTCATTGTTACTTGTTACTCGGGTCTTTATTGCCTTTTGTTCTTATGTGTGTTTTGTCGAATAAATTCTTATCCTTCTTTTAAGGTTATAGATAACTTATATCCAGAATGGTATTAGTGTAACATATGTCATATTTATTCATTCAATTCATTTATATAATTACTATGTAATGATGATCATGTAGAACGAGTCGCATCACATCGTGGAGACGGTATTCCGTACGTACGCACGAGTGATGATATCATTCCTATGATCGTGGAATTGTATTGGAGTATATGTATATTATTTCAGTATCAATATTACTTTATAATAATCATAAATAGTTACTCATTACACCATTATACCCATCCTTGTAAGGTGGTGGTGGAAAATAGATTACACCACGGCGTGGAGACGGTATTCCGTACGTACGCACGCGCGGTGATTTCATTTTTCCGTAGGATGGATAGAAGGTGAATTAGGGTTGTTTCATATTTATAATAACATATCAGTATTTAAGTAATACTGATGTTATTACTTTATCATGAAACAACTAAAGAAGAAGAAGTTGAAGAAGAAAGAAATTGAAAAGATCGGTAATGGATATTACCTCTTCTTTGGAACGCCTCTTTGAATCCTCCACTTAAGGAACTAAGATTGGTATTTGGAGAAGACCAGGACCTCTAGGATTATTCTAGGGAAGTGTAGAGGAGAAAATGGCAGGGGTTTGCCGAGCTTGAGTGCTCAAATTGGTGTGAGGAGGAGGGGGAGGAGGTGCCCTTTTATAAGGGAGGAGAGGGGCACCTTAAGAATATCTCAAAATATTATTTTATATTAAAGTCAAAATCGGTTTATAATGGTTCCAAAGGGTCTTATTTCGAAGATAAAGTGGGTAAGGGTCGAAATACTATCTACCAATAAGATTTAGACAAGTTTAGGGTATTATTTTAACCTTATCAATTAGATTTAACTCTAAGTTAAATAATTTAACTTTTACCATGTCTTTTTGTTTTCTTTCACTATATGGTTAATACACTTACTATAACATGCCAAACGAAACCCAAATTGTTTATTATTAATATATATATCCTTATCTAAGTCATTTGGCCGAACCAAAGATTTTTAGGAATAAAATAACAATTAATAATATAATATTTGATTTAAAAACTATTTTGTGTCAATTTTGACACTATTTGATATATGATTTTTGTGAAAGTCATAACAGAATTATATGTTCGAACCAAGTTGATTAAATCAACATTAATATATCATAGTAACCTATAAAATTAGTGTAATTCATAAAAAGTCTAAAATTACATTTTTTTGGTGTTTATAACATCAATTATGTCAATATTTCATTAATAAGATAATTACTGCATCATCATTGTGTCATAAATAAATTAAATTATTTAATGTATAAAAATTACAAATAAAATACAATTATGTAGGAAATCCTTTTAGCTTTCTAATGAATATTTATAGTCGAATTTATCTTATGTATAACCCCATATTAAAAATGATTTACTTATTAAACTTTGATTTTAACTATTTTAACCCTTCTTTAAATAAATTAATAATAAATGTCCTAATCTAATCCAAGTGGGCCTAAATGGTCATATTTTATTCCTAAGTTTGTTTTTGGTCGAATTACACTTGTCCAATAGAATTAGGACATGTGTTAGGGTAATATTGATATCATATTTACCCTTAGTTACCCTATTTACTATTAACCGCGGTAAAAATAGTAAAAAGTTACTATTCACCAAAAATTTATTTTTATCTCATTGAACCACATTTTACTTACTGATATCAACCGTGTCTGTCGGATTTTTGAAATTCCATTCACAGAAGCGGTAAAATAATGTTTTATGCAAAATTCAGTTTTTAACCTACCACTTAGTGGTTTCACTATTCATCAAAAATTGAAAGTTTTCAGAAAAATACCATAATTTCACCCTAGGCTAATTTCGATATTCTGAGTCCAAAAATGAAGTCCATTTTGAAAAATAAAATTTATAAAATTTCAAAAAGTGGTTATTACTATTCATAACGGCTAGTTTTAATAGCATATTGTTGTTTAGTGAAACTCGGTATTGCGTACGACGCAAGCTATCGAGGAAGGTCGCGATTGCGTGTAAAGCAAGCCAAGCAAGTGTTGTGTAGAAAAAGATTCCTTTGATGATTTATATAACATAAAAGTCTCGGGTGTTACATTCTACCCCCCTTAAAAAGAATTTCGCCCTCGAAATTCGTCACTTTGTAACAAACAGATGAGGATAATTCTCCCTCATCATATCCTCAAGCTCCCATGTAGTTTCTTCAAGTTGGTGGTTCCTCCATAAAACGTTCACCAAGCGAGTGGTCTTGTTTCGTAGGAATTTTTCGCTACGATCCAGAATCTCTATCGGCTGTTCTTCATAAGAAAGATCTTGCTCCAGCAGTACAACTTCTGAGCTGAGTACATGTGAAGGATCTGGTATGTACTTTCTCAGGAGAGATACGTGAAACACATCGTGAACTTGAGAGAGATTCGGTGGAAGCGCCAATCGGTAAGCTACATTCCCAACACGATCCAGTATTTCGAAAGGACCGATATATCTAGGGCTCAACTTCCCCTTCTTTCCAAATCTCATAACCCTCTTCCATGGAGATATTCGTAAGAACACTTTATCACCCACTTCAAACTCTAGGTCTTTTCTTCGGTTGTCGGCATAACTTTTCTGTCGACTCTGAGCTGCTCTTATGTGTTGTTGAATAGATCTAACCTTTTCTGCCATTTCATCAACGAGATCAGGTCCTAATAGCTTTCTTTCCCCAACTTCATCCCAGCAAGTTGGAGTCCTGCATTTCTTTCCATAGAGAGCTTCATAAGGAGCCATCTGAATACTGGAGTGAAAGCTATTATTATAAGAAAATTCCACCAAAGGTAGGTGTTGATCCCAACCTCCTTTGAAATCCATAGAGCAAGCTCTCAACATATCTTCTAGGGTTTGAATTGTTCTCTCAGACTGACCGTCTGTCTGGGGATGATAAGCAGTGCTGAAACTCAACTCTGTATCCAGAGTATGCTGAAGACTTCGCCAGAACTTCGAGGTAAATCTCGGATCCCGATTAGATATAATAGAAAGTGGTACTCCATGCAATCTTACCACTTCCTTTACATATATCCTGGCAAGCTGATCTAGAGAGAAATCCTCTCTAATAGGAATGAAGTGTGCAGACTTTGTAAGACGATCAACTATGACCCAGATAGCATTATTGCCTTTGGATGTTTTAGGAAGTCCTGTGACAAAGTCCATAGTGATGTTTTCCCATTTCCATTCGGGTATGGGTAATGGTTGTAACATCCGCTTAGACTTCTGTCTCTCAGCTTTAACTTGTTGACAAACCATGCATCGAGAGACATATTCAGCAACATCTCTTTTCATGCCATCCCACCAGAAGTACTCTTTCAGGTCCCTATACATCTTCATGCTTCCAGGATGAATAGAGAATGAAGAACTATGAGCCTCATCCAGCAGCTCCTTCTTTAATTTGGGGATGGGAGGAACACAAACCCGATTCCTGAACTTTATTATCCCATCACAATCAAGGTTGAATTCAGGAACATTTCTCACCTTCTTTTGTAACTCGACATCTTCTTTTTGTGCCTCCTTAATCTTCGCATGTATAGATGGTTGAACATTCATTTGATAAAGATAAGATTTTTCCCTTTCCATTATAATTCCATGATCCATCCTTTGTAAAACCATAAATATTGGATCTTTTGTGATCCTCATCATGGATAAACAAGCATGGTCCTGTCGACTTAATGCATCTGCCACCTTGTTTGCTTTCCCAGGGTGGTAATGGATTGAGCAGTCATAATCCTTAATCATCTCCAACCATCTTCTTTGGTGCATATTCAGCTCCTTTTGTGTGAAAATATACTTTAAACTTTTATGATCAGTATAAATATCACACCTTTCACCATAAAGGTAATGCCTCCAAATCGTTAATGCAAAGATTACCGCAGCCAACTCCAAATCATGTGTTGGGTAATTTTGCTCATGGATTTTCAACTGTCGTGAGGCATAAGCTATCACCATATCATTTTGCATAAGAACACACCCCAATACCTTCTTGGATGCATCACTGTAGATCACAAACCTTTCTCCACTACAAGGCAATGTGAGCACAGGTGCACTGGATAACCTTCTTTTCAACTCCTTGAAATTCTCTTCACATTCCTCTGTCCAAACAAACTTAAATCCTTTCCGAGTCAACTTGGTGAGTGGATTAGATAATCGTGAAAAATCCTTTACAAAACGTCGATAATATCCAGCCAAACCAAGAAAACTTCGGATCTCAGTTATTGTTGTTGGTCTCGACCATCTTTCGATAAACTCTGTTTTTGCTGGATCAACAGATATACCCTCTTTTGAGATTATGTGACCCAAAAATGCAACTTTTTGAAGCCAAAATTCACACTTGGTAAATTTGGCATAAAGCTTATCCTTTCTCAGGGTCTTCAATATAATTATCAAGTGATCTTCATGCTCTTCATTGCTCTTTGAATAGACAAGAATATCGTCTATAAAGACTACCACAAATTGATCAAGATAGTCTCTAAAGACTCTATTCATTAGATCCATGAAGATAGCAGGGGCATTAGTAAGACCAAATGGCATCACTATAAATTCATAGTATCCATACCTTGTACGGAAATCCGTATTTGGTATATCCTCCCTTTTGACCCTTAATTGATGATACCCTGAACGAAGATCAATCTTGGAAAAGTATTGAGCTCCGCGTAGTTGGTCAAATAAGTCATCAATGCGTGGGAGAGGATATTTTTTCTTGATATTGATCTTGTTACGTTCTCGATAATCAATGCAGAGTCTCATTGATCCATCTTTCTTATTAACAAATAGAACTGGTGCTCCCCAAGGTGACGCACTAGGGCGTATGAATCCCTTATCAAGATTCTCTTGGAGTTGCTTCTTCAATTCCTGCAACTCAATTGGGGCCATTCTATAAGGTGTCTTTGAAATAGGCAAAGCACCCGGTACGAGTTCTATTGAAAACTCAACCTCACGATTTGGTGGAAGACCCGGTAATTCCTCCGGAAAGACATCATCAAACTCCCGTACAATGGGCATATTCTTTATCGTGAGTTTCTCACCAACCATTTGATATAAATAACCTTCATTTAGTGGAATCAATACCCATAAGATGGAAGAAATTTCCACTGGAAGGTTATGTTCATCCTTGCATTGGTATACGATCGTAGATTGATCTGGAATATGAAATGTGACTTCCCTTCTTTGGCAATCGATATGAGCTCCATGTAGAGAAAGCCAATCCATGCCAAGAATCACATCAAATTCCACTAAAGGAAGGATCACAAGATTTGCAGGAAGCACTTTCCCACAAACTTCGATCAGAGAAGAATTATAAACTTTTGATGCGATTGATGTGCCATTAGGTGTTGTCACAGCTAACTCAACATCTAATTGTTGAGGTAATACGGTGATACTCTTAGAGAAGTATTCAGAAATAAAAGAGTGGGTGCATCCAGAATCAAATAAAACATTTGCTACATTAGAGTGGACGGTAAGTGTACCTTTCACCACTTCGTTATCGTACTCCACATCGCTGATAGAAATTGCATGGGACTTTACTTTGTCTTTAGCCTTAAGATTTTGTTGACGTCGACCATCATCATCAACCCTTGGATTTGGGCATTGATTGGCATAATGCCCCATCTCCTTGCACTTGAAAAATTGAAGTGTAGCAGGTTCATTCTGTGTATCCCTTCCTTTGTTTGCATCATTAGACATCTTCTTCCCATTATCACGGCATTCAAATGCCCGATGACCTTCCTTTCCACATTTAAAACATTTACTTGTCCCTTTAAGACAACTACCTCCATGTTTCTTTCCACACTTTGAGCATAAGGAAAAGCTCATCTTCTTTTCTGTGTGCTCTTTATATTTTTCTTTGAATTCCATCTTCCTCTTCTTATCAAACCCATGTTATTGATGGGTTACTCAAATCTCCATCTCGACTTTGAGAGCACATCGAACGATTTCCTCATAGCTATTGATGTCCCTTATGGCTAACGCCCTTCGAAGACTTGGTTTTAAGCCACTAAAGAATCGATCGATCTTACTCTCAGGTAGTATAATAATACCAGAAGCGTACCTTGAAAGTCTTGTAAAATTTGCTTCATAGGTACCAACAGATTCATCATCCCTTTGCTTTAGTTCAATAAACTCTTTCTCCATCTTTGTTCGGAGAATACGAGGGAAGTACTTATTGAAAAATAAGTTCTTGAACTCGTCCCATTCCATAGACTCAATTTCATCCCTTTGCCTCGTATTCCTAATAAGATTCCACCATTGATCAGCATCTCCTTCCAAACGATACACTGCTAGGATGACTTTATCATGTTCAGAACATTGAAGAACTGAAAATATCTTTTCAGTAGTACTAATCCATTGTTCAGCAACTAATGGATCAGTAGACCCACTGAAAGAAGGTGGACGTTGCCTCATGAAGGATTCAACAGAATGTTGCTCCTTCCTTTGCTCGTTTGGAAGTCCTGCATGATTCATAGCTTGAGAAAGTTGTGTGAGCATGGCTACAAGATTTTGCATTCCAGCTCCCATATCGTTTGGTTGCTCAGGGGGACAATCATTGCATTGCCCATCGCATTCCGCATTAACACGGTTCCTTCGGGTTCCAGCCATTGACTAAAACCAAGAAGAATAGTGTGAGAAACACTAATTATAATAGGAAACCACATAATTCAAGAATAAAATTTTCATGCTTATGGTCTTATCCTAGGTTATTCATGGCCATTTCTAAGATTGTGTTCTATGCTTAGACTTATCCTTAGGGTTCTTACTAAGGCTTTCACATCCTAGTTTCCAAAGGTTGACTATACCTTTCCTCTGATACCAACTATAATGACCCATACTTTACATACATTTTTAATACTTCAAAAATTGAAGCACACTTATTACAACATATGATAAAACCAAAAAGGACCGTATAGGTATAGTGTCTTTAGAAACTGGGAAACATAAACAACTGGTTCATAAATCTTCTACAGTGTCTCCCATTTATTTCATCATATCTAGGGTCCCTTTTAGCATATTCTACTTAATATCCATCTTCCTGACCTGGGGAAAAGAAAACATAAAAGGGTGAGCTCAAATGCTCAGCAAGGGCAAATAAAGGAAATAAAAATCATATCATATCTTTTTGAAAATCAAAACCTGCAAAAGAGATCATAATATCTTATCATGGAATAAATCATAGAAGTGAAAATGAGATCCCCATAATCATAACATAAGACTTGAAACTTTGTGGCATGCACACATAATCATGGAAAATCATTTCTTGTTAGTCATGACTCATTGCCAAGACTATCTTAGTGGACAAAGTCCCTTTCTGAACCGAGTTCACTCCTCGTTTCAGTCCTGTATCACTGAACCGAAATAACATTCCGTTCCAGCCATGTCTATCTCATGAGATATAAAATCTTTACCCAATGCATTGGAGGGAGATATAGGTCCCACCCATCTTATAATGAATCCTTTCTTATGTGTGCCACATAATCATAAAACATACATCATCGCATAACACATGTAATAAAAAATGGGATTCTTAAACAACATGACATCATAAAACAATTCATATAAGATAAAGGAATTCATAAAAATATTTCCATCACAACATAATCAAATCCATGTAATAATAGGGATAGAAACAGAACCCTTTATTATCTTAGATGGAAAAGAATTTTGATAAAACACCTGAACTTCATTCTTGAGGAAAATATCCTTTCTTTTTCAAAAACATTTTTCATTTCTTAACATTTCATACAACTTTAAACTAAAAGAAGTTGATTAAAAATAAACTTGAAAACTTGTAAAGGAAGCTTCTTGTAAATAATGTTTTAAAAATCCATTCTTGTCGTATAAGTTAAAAAAACAGTATTCGTACTTTTGTCGGAAAAGTCAAAAAGTACCTCGTACGAAAAAAACGACAAAAGATTCCTTTCATATTCCTTACTAAAAAATCACCGAAGGGTAAAATTGGATTTAAACTAGTGTAAGTGGATGGAAACAATATTAAATATTGATGGAACATGGATGTGGATGATAAAATACACCCCAATAAATACTTACGAATAAACAATCTCGGATAAAAATGAGATTGTGATATTTCCCTTACCTTAGGTCTGATTTGCTTTGTATGTGTCCAAAGCTCCTGTATAATGGTTTAAATAATGTTATTGACTTATTACAGAATCATACATATTGATATGATATCATATATGGTCATATTCTTAGCTTCTTATTAGTAATATTTCATTGTTACTTGTTACTCGGGTCTTTATTGCCTTTTGTTCTTATGTGTGTTTTGTCGAATAAATTCTTATTCTTCTTTTAAGGTTATAGATACCTTATATCCAGAATGGTATTAGTGTAACATATATCATATTTATTCATTCAATTCATTTATATAATTACTATGTAATGATGATCATGTAGAACGAGTCGCATCACATCGTGGAGACGGTATTCCGTACGTACGCACGAGTGATGATATCATTCCTATGATCGTGGAATTGTATTGGAGTATATGTATATTATTTCAGTATCAATATTACTTTATAATAATCATAAATAGTTACTCATTACACCATTATACCCATCCTTGTAAGGTGGTGGTGGAAAATAGATTACACCACGACGTGGAGACGGTATTCCGTACGTACGCACGCGCGGTGATTTCATTTTTCCGTAGGATGGATAGAAGGTGAATTAGGTTTGTTTCATATTTATAATAACATATCAGTATTTAATTAATACTGATGTTATTACTTTATCATGAAACAACTAAAGAAGAAGAAGTTGAAGAAGAAAGAAATTGAAAAGATTGGTAATGGATATTACCTCTTCTTTGGAACGCCTCTTTGAATCCTCCACTTAAGGAACTAAGATTGGTCTTTGGAGAAGACCAGGACCTCTAGGATTATTCTAGGGAAGTGTAGAGGAGAAAATGGCAGGGGTTGGCCGATCTTGAGTGCTCAAATTGGTGTGAGGAGGAGGGGGAGGAGGTGCCCTTTTATAAGGGAGGAGAGGGGCACCTTAGGAATATCTCAAAATATTATTTTATATTAAAGTCAAAATCGGTTTATAATGGTTCCAAAGGGTCTTATTTCCAAGATAAAGTGGGGAAGGGTCGAAATACTATCTACCAATAAGATTTAGACAAGTTTAGGGTATTATTTTAACCTTATCAATTAGATTTAACTCTAAGTTAAATAATTTAACTTTTACCATGTCTTTTTGTTTTCTTTCACTATATGGTTAATACACTTACTATAACATGCCAAACGAACCCCAAATTGTTTATTATTAATATATATATCCTTATCTAAGTCATTTGACCGAACCTTAGATTTTTAGGAATAAAATAACAATTAATAATATAATATTTGATTTAAAAACTATTTTGTGTCAATTTTGACACTCTTTGATATATGATTTTTGTGAAAGTCATAACAGAATTATATGTTCGAACCAAGTTGTTTAAATCAACATTAATATATCATATTAACCTATAAAATTAGTGTAATTCATAAAAAGTCTCAAAATTACATTTTTTTGGTGTTTATAACATCAATTATGTCAATATTTCATTAATAAGATAATTACTGCATCATCATTGTGTCATAAATAAATTAAATTATTTAAAGTCTAAAAATTAAAAATAAAATACCATTATGTAGGAAATCTTTTTAGCTTTCTAATGAATATTTATAGTCGAATTTATCTTTAGTATAACCCCATATTAAAAATGATTTACTTATTAAACTTTGATTTTAACTATTTTAACCCTTCTTTAAATAAATTAATAATAAATGTCCTAATCTAATCCAAGTGGGCCTAAATGGTCATATTTTATTCCTAAGTTTGTTTTTGGTCGAATTACACTTGTCCAATAGAATTAGGAAATGTGTTAGGGTAATATTGATATCATATTTACCCTTAGTTACCCTATTTACTATTAACCGCGGTAAAAATAGTAAAAAGTTACTATTCACCAAAAATTTGTTTTTATCTCATTGAACCACATTTTACTTACTGATATCAACCATGTCTGTCGGATTTTTGAAATTCCATTCATAGAAGCGGTAAAATTAAGTTTTATGCAAAATTCAGTTTTAAACCTACCACTTAGTGGTTTCACTATTCATCAAAAATTGAAAGTTTTCAGAAAAATACCAAAATTTCACCCTAGGCTAATTTCGATATTCTGAGTCCAAAAATAAAGTCCATTTTGAAAAATAAAATTTATAAAATTTCAAAAAGTGGTTATTACTATTCATAACGGCTAGTTTTAATAGCATATTGTTGTTTAGTGAAACTCGGTATTGCGTACGACGCAAGCTATCGAGGAAGGTCGCGATTGCGTGTAAAGCAAGACAAGCAAGTGTTGTGTAGAAAAAGATTCCTTTGATGATTTATATAACATAAAAGTCTCGGGTGTTACATCCTCACTATGTAATCCCTTTATAAGAATAGTTATACATAGCCCTATTTCTAGGTCCTTATGAACCCTTATTGAATGTTTTAAGAATAAAATACTCTCTCTCAAACCTTGAGTCCCACCAATCTTCAATATCAGACAATGTAATTTCAAAAGATAAAACCAAATGTATTTTTAATGATATCCTCACAAAAAGATGGATGAAGAGAAACAATATAAATCATAAAATGAAGATCTCTAATGTAACAAGAATTATTAAGAACACATCACAAAATATTTATAATGATTGTTGAAAATTAAAAATGTTTCATTCTCCTTTAACATGAATATTTATTAATAGGTGGAATTTAATGGTCATAATCCACATTTTTAAGAGGTGGTTGTAGTAGTATACAAAACATTAATTTTTCAATTCTATTTTTTAGCACAAAATTTTTATTCAATGATCATCACGGTTTTCAAAACTACATTTAATTTTTATTCCATACCATATGATTATTAAACTTTATATGGTAGAATATAAATTTTTTAATCTTGTGGTAGTTTTGATATGAAAATTTCTGATGGGATTGTATGTCTATATCCAATAAGGTTAGTCCAATATAATTTGTAGACCATTGTCGAGTAGAGTTTATTATACTCTGTTATAAATTAATTTAAATCCTTTGAATATTGAAATTGATACTCTTCGATCTGTTATAAAAATAATACATATGTATATTATATTTAACAAATCACTATTCAGAAAAATTGATAATAATTTTCCAATAAAATAGTTATATTTATTACAAAAAAACATAATAACCATGGAATTAAAATATTTATAAATATATAACCATTTTATTAAGTGATTTGTGATTTTAAAAAGATAGGTTAGAACATGTAATTTTGACCCAAAAAACTCATTTATGTATAGTAGTGGATGACTATAGTAATGTGTGTGTATTTTGAAGGAGGTAGAGACTAATAATCCTATAATTCATCATGACATTGTAAACACATATACATTTTTATAGTATCTTCATGATTTTATTTTCAATATCATGGTTTTTGGAATGAATGTTTTTATATAATTAATTTGACCATAGAAGAAACCTATCATGATTTATAAATTTACTTCATGGTGGATTTTTTTTGAGCTATAATGGATTTATTTTCGAATATGAGAGAGAAAGTTTATGGTTATATAATTCATTTTTTGAGGATGATTATAAAAATCATCCTATTTTATAATTTTATTTCAAAATTCCCATATATGGGTGAAAAATATTTTTATAAGAATATGAATTTTAAGTGGGAGATAATAAACAAGAAATTATTTTAATATCAGGAATTGACACATGAAAACACCCTGTCATTTAGTGTAAAACAATGATGTTTTTATGAATGAAGTATAAAAATATTATAAAATAATGATAATATCCTTTTATATCTAAAAAATATTTATTACATTGGGATAAAATAAACATTTTAATGGGAGATAGTTTGATGTATTTTAAATATACATTGATTAATTTCATTATTGGTTTAATAAAATAGGAACATGATTCCATTGTATTTGAATTTAATGATATATACCATTATAGTGGAATTAAGGATCATTCTCATAATGTTTTTCTAATGAATTGATATGAACATATAAAAACGATCGAGTTTTCTATTAGGGTTACTAAATTTTGAATTTATATAAAAAGGATGAAGAAAATTAATCAAAATTATTCGAATCTAACAATGTGGTGTATTTAATCATTTGATTTTTTTGATGATTTATAAATTTATATAGTCAATTTAATGTATTTATTGGTAAATGATATTAAAAATTAAAAATTAATAGTTGATGAATCCAATTTAAGGGTAATTTTTTAGTGGAATTGAATGAAGGTGGAATAATTATATAATTTATAATGTTGTAATTATTGAAAAATGCGTGGAGAAATTGGAATATATTGATGTTGCATTTTAGTAGATCATATATAGTATAATAAAATGAAAATATAATATAAAATGTATATTTTTTGTACTTCAATATCATGTTTTTATTTAAATATGATATTATTTATGAGAAACTATGATGAATGAATGATTATGTGGTTACATTGTGGTAGAATCATAATAGTGTAATTCATTTTGAATATAGATAGTTGAGGATGATTTTAAGGGTGATAAGGTAAATATTACATTAATTATCATGATATAATAATATTGAAATTTTTATTATTAATCTAACTTGAATCCCAAGGCATAATTTATGGTAATTAAGAGCTTGATCAAATAGAGAACGATGATTCCCAACTAAAAAATTTTTAAACTATTTTTTTTCTTCAAAATATCTTCATGAATATGAAATTTGAATCTAAATTAGAATCATGTAAACTATATTAGAAATTATAATCTTATAAAATAAATATGTTAATGAATAAAAATAATTTAATTTCCAGGGAAGGGTATTATGTTTAAAAAAAATGACACATTAAATATTAAATTATACAAATTAATATTTTTATGAATCCTTTTATATTATTATTTCAAATTTTTAGGGATAATTAATATTACTTTTCCTCATTTAGTTAATAAGGTAAAATTAATAATTAATAACTATGGAGAATTATGATATATATTTACAGAAATAAAATAAAAAATGTTAGATCTTCCAATACCATCCTTCACTACCATATTTCTTTTCATTCCATAGTTTCAACTCTCTCAGTGGAAAAATAAATAATAGGAAAATGATTTAGGATATTGTGACATTAATTTAAAAAAATATGTCTCTAGTGTTGAAGAAATCAAAAAATCATGAGAATATATTTTCAGTGATCCTAGCCTATTATATTATATTATGTACAAATATTATATTTTTCATCAATAAAAACTAATATACACATCATAGGGGATGGAGTGTTATCAAAAAATTTAAAAAAATAATGGAAATAAGGGAACACGACCATGAATTATGAGAACAAATTAAAAGAAATACTCCAAGGTTAACTTAAATAAAATATAATGAAATAAGTGAAATGAAATAATATCTAATAATCAATGATTGAATGATATTATAAATGATCAATCCAATGATATACCCACTTCAATGAATCATTCTCTTCATTTAAAAAAAATAAATACTTAATAATCTTTATAAAATTATTTCATTTCAATTATTTTAAAATAACTAGATCTAAAAAATTCCATCATGATTTTTGGATACAATAAATATTAGTCAAAAATTGATCCATAAAGTATGAATCAAATTTACCAATGATTTTATTGTATAAATAAATAGTTTCATAATGTTGATGGATAATCAAAATACAATTTTAATAATAAATACCACATTAGTTGTGTAATTTTTTTGATGACTCACCATTGGATTTTACTATAATGTTACCATTAAATTTTCCATGACCCACTCAAAAAGAATAATTTATCTTATCCAAATCAAACCACCATTAGTCTCCCCAAATTGTGTCAAACAATTCATCCATTAATCACAACTAAAACATATAATTATCCCCAATGGGTTTTATATGTTGAAATCTAAATATTATTTCAATTCTCAAAAATTTTGGAATACAAAATATGTTTCCCTCTATTATAGTGTAGTAATGATTCACAATTCGTTGAATAGGGTATCAAAATGTTAATTATGTGACGATTCATAAATAATCCATATGTCCCCAAAATTGATGGAAAATAAAATTTTATATCCTTGAATATTGTGATATTGGATTCCAAATATTAGAGAGTATTAGAATAATTACAGAACCATGAATATGTTTTTGGTGTATAAAAATATATCCTTTAAAAATATAAGAATATCATATTTAATAGATCAAAAAATATGAAGTTTTTTTCATAGTTTTAATTTCTATTAACATCACATGTTATGGTTTAAACATAAAATCATTAATGAATTTTGAGAATCACTTGATTGAATTCATTATATCAATGTTTTTATAGATCCTCATAGTATAGTAATCATTACACCACATAATACTTTCTTACCTTTATGGAAGTTGTTCCTTTACATCCTTGTTACATTATAAATAATCTACTCATAGTGAGACAACATCATTAATCATCAAATATTACTTTAATATAGAATTATTTTTTATAAATTGTATCGATATTATAGATTAATTATTGTGTCCCTGATGTTAGAAATCGTACTTTATAGATAACACCTTATTTTTCTTCATATTCATTACAATATTAAGATCGCACTCACATTGAATTTCTCCTTATTAATACTTCCTTGTTATTCATATATATCTTTATTCATTTTGACCCTCAAAAGTGGTGTTGCATGATGACTAAGATTGCGATATGGTTTCTTCCAAATATATATCATTAAATTTTTCTCAAATGAACGGAGCCATAATTGATTATATTATATTTATATTTATTCCATTTTTCATATTAGTTATAACACATGAGAAACATCATCACTTATAAATATACCAAAAAATATAAAATAAAGTTGATTTGGAATATATTATTTCAAATAATCAGAAAAAATTTGGTTAAAATTACTGCACAATTTAGTGTTTTGAAATTTACCAATACAAATAATATTTCCTTTCCCCTTGAAAAATCACAACATAAAAACAAGTATAATCATTATTATAATAATTTAAATATTAAATTTCTTTTACTAATACACTAAAATTAATATCATAATATATAAAAATAACAAAACATACTTGAAAAAAATATTTTACAATGATGGAATTTTTTTATTCCTAAATAAATAATATTCCCCAATTCAATTAACATGATTGAATAATTCATGAATATCCATTAAAATAGGCATCTATCACACTAAAAAACGTGTCTCTCATCAAATAAAATCCTATTATTTGATTTATGCTCACCATAAATCACATGAACACTATAAATAATAATGTATGTTATCTAAATCTGAATATAATAATCAAAAAAGTAATATAAATGGACATTAAATTATGTTTTAATCTATTATAGTGTAATGACTACTGGGTATTTATGTTAATATTAATTTGAAGGATAAAAAATTAACTAAATTTAAAATTTAAAATTCATGATATTTAATTAATCTGATTGACATTTATTACTTCTCATTATTTTCCTTTATAAGTTATATTTCCCTTATTTTTTTCATTATTATCATCCTTTTATAACAACATGAACATTCTTATCTGTGGTAAATTTCACCAATTTTTCTATTATTTTTTTCAACATCTTTATTAATTGAATATATAAAATAAAAGGTTTTTATCTTATGGATGATAAAATAGACTAGAAAATGGATCCCTATCATCAATATACAATAAAAACTACTTTTAGTTGTCATCAATGTATTTTGGAATGTAAAAAATTTAATGGTAAATACATGGAATCCAATTAATCAATCATTTTTTTCTCTTAGTTTCATTTTATTCAATAAATGATAGATTATTCAACATAATATATCCCCTATACCACATTTTACCTTTCATAAAAATAAGTAATTGATAATTCTCGCACAATTTCTTTATTTTAACACAAATTTATTAGAAGCATCATAAATCACCCAAACCCTATTTTAAATATTAAATTAAAGTATAAATATAATCAAAATCGGAATATTAGTAAGCATAAAATATCATGTAATGTGGATTTGATAAGGAAATTTATTTTATATATGGATTTTAAAATGAAAAAATATAGTCTCTGTATAATGATAAAATGGCATAATGATTTTAATTGACAACATTAATCATTTTAATAAAGTTCCATGTCATAAATGATAGTTATAATGAAAAGTATTTTGTATTAGTTTTTTGTATCCTAGTAATCTATTGAGGAAAAGGATAAAGAAATAATATTTCAAAATAGATTTAAAATAACTCATGGAAATGCAAAGAAAAATTTACTGGTTAGTCAATTCATGTAATGGGAGGAAAATAATTTGTTTAAAAACTAAATTTTTAGAGAATAATAATCAATAATTAAAATCATATTAGTAAACATTTAACCAAAACTATAAAATTTAATAATCATTAAATTGTTATAATTATTAACCAATGTCAATATTATTATAAGAATATATAACAAAATATTTCTAATAGGTCATAATACTTCTATACATAGATGTATTGTCCAAGATCAATCATAGCGGGAAATCCACAAGTGAGTTTCAGGGATCCCTCTTGTATGATTAACTTCCCTATGTTATGAATAATTTGTCTATGTTTTGAAAGATACAAATGAATATAATAATAAATTTTAAAATTATATTAATCTAAATATTAAAATAATAATAAATCAATCCTTCTTTAAACAAGATTCCATTCTTCAAAAGGTGGAAAAATGATTTCATTTGAATTATTTGTAATTTTTTCATTTTGTAATATTAATTTTTGAAAATCAACATATTAATGTTTCTTTATTTCATGTTAACATGAATTTTAAAGAGAAGAGGGATTTGTATTATCCCACTGTTGAAAAAAATCCTAAAAGTGTTTCTAAAAACGGATTACTAGAAATGAAATAACATGAATAAGAAACCCCCATATGTAGTTGGGGTTTCGATTAGTGGTAAGCACCCCTTAAATATACATGAAAAATGGGGGTTCAAAACCCATTAGGATCAGGTACTGTAGTAGTACTGTTGCAGCGACGTACTGTAGCAACGGCGGGCACTATAGCGGCGGTAGGGCACTATAGCGGCGGTATAGTACTGTAGCAGTGGCAGAAACTATGCAGTACTATAGTAGTGTAGGTACTGTAGCATGTAATATTCACAGAATGGGCTTCAGGCAAAAAAAATGGGCAAAGGGCCATTTAATTGGCTAAATACCCACTGGGCCTTTGGGCTATGTTATGGGTCTCCCTCTAACTAGTAAAAAGAGGTCTTTTCTTTGATTTAATAATAAATGAGGCTTCGGCCCCGACCTTTAAAAAAAATTATCCCCCATATGTTCTCTAGTTATATTATGTAATATATATCCTTCCATTTTGTGTCATGTAATTGGATATAAAAAATATTCTACACAGTATAAATTTAATCGTGACAGTAATATCTTCTCGTATGAAGTAAATTTTCAACTTATTATCATTTGTAGAGTCCTGATCTTCCATGTGGTGAAAACCATGCCTTTTAAGTTAATGAAAATAATAAAAAAATTAATACAACCAGGAAACATTGTGTTAATGTTCCTTCACTAATTATTTTCTGTTCATATCATGAAATTTATTAATTATCCACTTCAATTTTGTTTATTTTCTTCATCTAATTTCAAAATTTCAAAATTTCTTCTTTATTCATTTTACTCCCTCTATTTTTAGTGGTAGTTTATCATCATAATCAATATAATATATAGTAAACTATATTTTCTCATTAATAACCTATATTTATAATATTCAATTTAACTATATTATTCTATACATTACAAACATGATTCCTTCTATAAATATGAAGATAAATATTCATAGAAGAATAAAAATATATTCTTACATTATTTAGTGCTACAGTTGAACATATATTCTTGTAAAGTGAGACTTTTTTATTATTAATTTATCTACAATTAATTTATTTTAGTGTAAACCAAATGTGTTTCTATAAATATTTAATTTGAAATATTGCCTTGTTTCTATTGAAATACATGATATTCATTTTTGTATTGAGCATCTCATTCATTTCAGTTACTGATAAAAAATTCATGATTTCATTAATAAAGTTTATAGTAGGTTTCACTATGTCTATCTCTTTATTGCTACTAGAAATCATAACTTCTCATTTAGGGTGTGGTCGATTCCTATTTATACTTCATGTAATATAATCATTCCAAATAATATCTAATCAATATTTAATTTCTCCAACACACAACACTATCAAGTCCATTATATTGAAAATAAATGAAAATAATAATAAACTAAAATTGGACTGTTAAAGGAGATTATAAATTACATTGATCATGAGAATAAAATTTTAGTTATTTTCTCTCTACTTATTCACTAATAATAAATGAAAAATAATTTCCAATCATGATAATCATTACTTATCACAACATAAAATAAATAATGTTTTTAAAAAATACTCACTCTTTTGGCATAAAATTGTGTAAACATAAAGTCGATACCATATAAAAGAATGAATCAAATTTATGGAAATATTAATAAATTAACAAATACTCTTGATTTTTTAAAGTCATTGAAATTTATATCTAAATGGATCAATTTTAATGAATATTACTAAATCAATGAATTTAAAAATGCATAACTAAATAATGATAGGGGTATCAATGTTCAATGTACTACTTCTATATATTTAAAAAAAATTAACATCAATCATTTTATTTTTAAATAGTTAATAATCATGAGACACTTTGTGAGACTCTCTATATTGGTTCTTCTAAGATCATATCAGTGTGTTACACACCTCATGAAAACTTCTCCATACATCAGTCAACCAACATGTTTGGTTAATGTTTTACCAGTGGGGAGACTATTTCATCATCTATAGATAACCAAAATACAGAAGGGAACAAATACCAAGGAAAAATCATTATGATACAACGATAGTGTAATTGGAAACATCAAAAAATTATATCATCTGAACCCATTGGAATGAGTAGGCCTGATTTGCCAATAACCATAGGTGTGCCCTCCGGAACAAAAATTCTAATTGTGAATGAAAATGGAATACGAAATAAATAGGGTATTTTTTACCCTCAAATGAGACATATAATGTAACAGACAACCACAATATTATAAAGTAGATAAACATTATGCATAATATAAAACAAACCCAAAAACTCAAAAAACCAAGATAATAATTATAGAGGGAACATTAATTTTACCAAAAATGTATCTATAATATAAAAAGAGTCAACGATAACCAATGACTCGACTTTGGAACTGCACCATACAAAACACCATGAACAAATCTAGTGTCTATCCTCCAAATAGTGTTACGAGTTTATCAAGGTTATCTACTATTAATGTAAGAGGACATTCCCTTACCTGGAAAATGATAAAAATGACTGTATAGGAACAAACGTTTCTATTCAAGTAGTGAGTATTCAATATAATATGAAATCTACCAAGATCATCCTACAAACTCCAATAGGAATAGGATATGTTAGAACACGATAATAATTTAAAATTAAGGGAAACATATGAACCATGTAAAATTAAATTATATAAACCAAGAATTGAATGAACCATGTTATAAATCTAATAACTCCTATGTAAAACCATTCCATTCATCTAAAGAATCCTCAATATATGGGATCCCAGAAAAAGACATAAATTTTTAGTGAAACCTTTATTCATCAAACCTAAGTCATCATGTTAAGGAGTAACATAATATTCACCACATGACATGACATATAAGTCATAATAAACAAGGCATATTCTAGTTCGGAATGAAATAACAGATATCCAACGTTCAAACCTAGTTCATACATTAAATATTTTTTTCATTAACAAAATTTCTATATTTATGTAACAAAAAATGATTTTCATTAATATTACATTTTGATGAAAATTATTTTACTTA
The DNA here is from genome assembly GCA_963277665.1 of Viscum album. NCBI lineage: Eukaryota > Viridiplantae > Streptophyta > Magnoliopsida > Santalales > Viscaceae > Viscum > Viscum album. Next base: position 610,635,211 of record OY728127.1, read on the forward strand.
GAGATCCAATAATTTCATGTTCTGTGAGGATGAAAAAATAGAAATAAGGAACATTCATTGTCCAATATTTTCTATTATAATTCAAATTTCTAAGTTAGTATGTTAAATGGAATCACTATAAAACTACACCAGACCTCTTAGTTTGACCTGCACTATCAAAAAATGATGAATAAGGAATAATAATAAATTTTTCAGATATTATTATATTTAAAAATTTGTTAATATCCTAATCAAACTATTTCAAAAATATACCATTTCAAATGGGAATCTCCCACCACAATACATGGTAGTTCACATAGCCATTTAAAACTCATTAGAGTTCCACTAATTGAAGAACCACAATATATATAAAATTATTTTTACCTTTATAACTATTATGAATAATCCTATAATGCGGTAATTCTACTACTGTTAATTTTAGTTCTTTAATAGAACTGAACAACACCAATCACCAATGAAATACCGTTCAATGCTACAATCATGGAAGAATTCCTTTATTTCATTGGTGGACAACCCCAACCGAAATTACCATCGAAGTAAACCCCCCCCCTTTGACACATTGTGTTGAACTCAAAAACACAAAAAAATTCCAAAACACACATCCTAATGTGAATTTGGGAAAAGAACCAAGGATGAAGAACAACATTCTCTAACACTTAGGAATGAACATTGGTTCATGGGGGATGAAATTTATGAAAAATTAGAGGTACCTTCTTATAAGTTGAAACTGAAGAATATGTGAACATGTAATTACCCATTATTGGATAAGGATTTACACTTATTTCATCCACCAATCCAAAAATAAAACAAGTATCTTGGGTGTGGTGTTTCTCACCCCAAGAGAATCCCACACCGATATCCTTATAGTGTAATTCCCATTACCATTCCCAGAGAAGAACCAAAACATTCTCGCTGACTACCTCTATGGAATAGTGAATTATTAAGAATAAAAAACTCATTATCCGACCAATGACATATTGAAAATGTACTAGATTCCGACCAAGACACTTCAATGAATTGAAATTCCTTAATGGTGAGGGAAACCACAAACCAAGGTTTCAAATTCACCCCACCATTTAGCATTAAATCGATGGAATATTGGATGATAGCAGTGTCTAGAGAATATCTCGGGCAATTGGTACAACATAATGTCAAGCCACTATGAAGATAAATAATTACCAAATTAATATATGAAATCAAAAATTTCATATGTAAATGTATATATAGAATGATATTATCATCCACATCCCATGAAATACTGTAAGGTGAGAACCCAGTTGAAAATATACCACCAAATAAACATGATTCCATACTCCCATACAATATATTTTAGTCACACTACCACTATTAAGACATGCGAATAAAACTAGAATGATTTTTTATTAGATAGATTATGTTAGTGCCAGAATAATCCTTAGTATATTGTCAAAAATGAATTAGGTTCCAATATATTGAGGAGTTATGTACCCTTTAATATAAACTTTTATAACCTGAGGATCATGGGGATTGGAAAACAACATGTATTTTCATTAATACATTCAAATTGGGATATATGAAGTATTTGGGGTAACATAAGACTAAAGAGACCACTTTGAAGTAAAACGAAAATTTTTCTGACCACTAAAAATAATTATACTTCCTCTACAAACAACCTTTGGATTTAAGATAAAATTATATTAACCTCTAGTAGAATGTGCTATATTATACTCTTCATTATCTAGTATCCCAATGGTTAATGCAGTGACCACTAGTTCACAATGAAACCCATGATTTAGTCAAATACGATGGTACTCAGTACAACCTTCACGATAAAAAAACCAAATATATCCCACTACTAGATCAATACTACAAAACCTGTGTTTAAAAGGACTTGTATTTAGCAGTGCTGGGAAAAATCACTGATAAATGAAATATTCATTAGTGCTAAATAACATGATGATAAATTTGTCCCTATCTTAGTTCTTTTTTCATCGTTGATAAAGATACCCTTTATAAGTGATTTATTTGTAGTGCTGATAAATGGTACCCTTTATCAGTGCTTTCTTTTTAGTACTAATAAAGGTCCAAAAAAGAAATAAAAGAAATAAATAAATGAATGAATTTATTAAAAAAATATTACAAATTTTATTTATTAAATAATTAATAATAGTAACGAATAAATTTTTTGAACTCTATATAAAATATAAATACTAATAAATAGTACGTGTTAATTATATAGATATGAAAAATGAAATTTAAACACATTGAAATTAAAAATATGTAAATTGCGAAAAATATTGAACAATTTATTAATTAAATGATTATGCATAATGCTAATTAATAGTATATAGTAAATAAATATATATATATATATATATATATTAATGTATAAAAATATTATTTATATCTTACAAAATATTTTTGCTCTTTATATTAAATAGTAATATATTTAATGAAAAGTTTTTATAGTTAATTATTAATATGGATTAAATATACTAACTAATTAGGTAGAGTAATAAACATATAATTCAATGTCTTTTTTGTTTTTAAATTGAACATAGATCAAATGTGTGTTATATAGATTTCACATATACGTAATTATCATCTTATATAATATTTTTATATAAATATTTTTTGCCTAAATATTGATAAAGGTGTTAATAATTCATAGTGAATTTATGTTTTATAGTATTATCTATTTGAATGAAGACAATATAGAATATGTTTCCATCAATGTTAACTATTGAGCTTGATCATGTTATTCATTTCAATTCAAGGGATTACAAAATACATCCTTACCCATGGATGGAATGTAACAAAGAAAATAACATGACAATACATTTTGATATATATAAATGGACAAAATAATATGGCCCAAGAAATATATAAAAATATTTAATCTTAAAAAGAATGAAGTTAAATAGCTTATATAAAATACATTTTTGAAGGTGATAGAGGTCAGATTCTAGAAGGGGAATACGATCTATAAATATGATTTAGAATAACTCGCTTTGTTATTTTTAGGTGAATAATATAATCTGGGTACTATATATTATATAGAACACACATATGTATTTGATTATTATGGAGTATAACTAGAGAATAATATAAACAAGAGAATATAAAATGGATCTTACCAATCTATATTAAATATATATGAGTGTAATTATTTGTGGCTGACATAATATAATTGGTTTTACCCCAGAGTAGAAGTGATCTCCATGAACCATATAAGATTGTGATCCTAATATAGATGTAATCATAACAAACATGTACATGATTAGGGTGTTCATATATTATATGTGTGGAGTCATAGTTATCACCCATTTAATACAATTTATCCAAAAATAGATAAATAAGTTAAAATCATATGTTTGCATTGTTTAGTTATTAGTTTATGTGAGTGTATAGGTAAAATGGGTCTTCTTTGATGGGGTGTGTAGTGATGATTACTCCTGCTACTTGATGAAAGTTTCCAACATGATGGTCCCTCCCCCATCAGCAGGAGAGGGAACTCCAACGTCTCTTGAGGGAGGGATGTCTTCTTATTTGTAACCTTTTATTAACCCTGAACTTCTTCCCCCATTTTCTCTAACATATCTATTCTATTAATTCATTGATCTTTTTTATAGATGTTGTAATCTATCAATTTCGACTATGGAGTTCAAATAATCCTTGAACATGAAAAATTTGAAACTAACTGCTTGGTTAAAGAAGATATTTTCATTATTTAACTCATTTTATAGATTCATTTTGAATCATGGGATTTATAGGAAGGAAACAATGGGTCTTCTTTCCAATAAGAACATTATGATTCATTTTGCGTCAATGTAATACCAAATCAGAGCCTCTTCTAGGGAACCTCGCATCTACCATGAATCCTTCTTCTACCTATTCAGATGGACTTATGATTTCCATATGAAGCATGACGCTCTTTTAGTGGTGATTTGGGTTAGTTTCCCTAAACTGAATTTACCATATCAAAATCCATTTATTATTTGGATTCTAGAGTACCTTGTTGGTCTATTTTTGTGTTCCCACAGCTGTACTAGATCTTTTATTCATCATAATAAATCCCATTTCCTCCAAGAAATTTATATTTAAAGAGTGCATGCTGAGTATGTATTCATTTCTATGGGTGATGAGTTATGTTGCAGATAGAATGTGTTTTACTAATCATGGTTTGATTGTTTTTCTTATTGTAATATAATGGTATAATCTATTTTCTCCTTTTGGCGTGGGTCTATGAAACATGATAATAAAAATAGAGAAAAATAGAAGTCAACACCAAGGGATCAAGGTCTAATGTTGATGAAGGTTTATCAGAATAGAGGCTTCCTGGGGTAGTTACCAATTTTAACTCTGAAAATTTAATGTAGTGTCAAACATAAGAAGGAAATCTAAAGGTGGATGGTATTTTTAGTTTTTTGAGAAAGTATATTAGTGATTTCCAGTCCTTTTTACAAGATCCTTCATTTAAAGTGAGTATTATTGTGGGGAAGTATACTGGTGTTCTGGATTCTTTAAACACTCTTTAGGGTCCTCAAGGTGTGGATATACAATTTGGTAGATGTAATAATAATTTTTTGTAACCACAAATGCTTTTAGTGGAGGATTAATGACTCCCACGACTACAAATGATGAGTTAGTGCATTTTGGGTCTGACAGAAGTGGTAGAGGCAAAAATAAGGTTCCTACTACACCGAGGGATGATGAATCTTTAGGTAGAAGTGTTATAGATCCCAAAATATGGGTACATATTTCCTCAGGATGACCCCAAGAAGGGTTGCAGAAGTGATTGATATTAAAAATAAATTTGACTAATTGGTGTATGATGACATGACCCATGAGTATGAAGTACATTAGGTTGTCAAATACAGTGCTAAATAGAGGTCCATTTAGAGTGAGTCCAGTGATGAGTATTCTGTCCATTTTTCAGGTGAAACTATAGATGTTTTATTAGACTATAGTCTTACCAATCTAAAGATAATGGAGAAATTAGGTTGAAATCAAAAAGGATGAATGGACTACTCATTCTTTCCACTACTAATGGAAATAATATATACTAATACATCAAATGTCAAGATGATAGAAAATAATCGTAAATTTCCAAGAATTCCTATTCACATTGATTTTTTAGATCCTAAAGATATTTTCTCAAGGCTTCCCTGATAGATCAGCAATGGGACTGAGGTGAAGCTCTTGAAAAATCATTGGAGCAATTTTTTCACTCTGATGATGAAATGGATTAATTTTTTATAGTAATCAAGTATTCTAATGAAGGAGATAAAATAATTATAGGAATGCCATTAATTGTTAATGTCAATGAAAATTAGATAAAATGGATCAAAAAGAAAGATCTTATACTAATGTTGGGATTCAATGAAGGGAACATCAATGAAGATGAGTACATACACACTTGGGACATGCTAGTGTATCATTTTGAAGACCTATTAGAAGAAGGTACTGATATATAGGTAAGAACTCCCTATAGAAAATATATAGGGATATTGATTCTAGTAGTATTATGTTTTATTTCAATGGGTTTTTTATCTCACTCAATGATTGACCCTATGGTTCTTTACTTTTACCTTAAAATTGTTTTGGTAATAAAAAATTTAATTTTTAGTAAGGTTATATGAGTGATATGGGGTTTTCATGCATGAGAATTATAAGAAGAAAATGAACAAATGATATATATTATATATAATCGTTACTCTACTACATCATAGGTTAAAAAATAACCATAGCCTATCATATATAATTATTTAAATGAATAGAGGATGTTTAAAAATCATACACATAGATTTACATATCAACCCACTTTGGTCACCTCAGAAAATCCACGTGTGACCGCTTATGGAAAACTAAATACAAATTATATATTTTTTAAATCACTATAAAATCTCTCAAAAAATTATAGAAATTATATATATTTTTCCGAATACTTCCATATTTAATTATTTTCACATACAATTAATATATAATTTTTAAAAATTATTTAAATTCTCTATCATAGTCCTATAATAAAACATAACAAGGATTCATAGTATATGTGATCATTTGGATACATAAATACTACAAAGGGTGAGACAATAGCTTTGTAAGGGGAGGAATAATATAAAAGAAAGTTTATGATGATTCTAAAAGGGTGTGTAAAATATTCATTAAAACATCATAATAATATTAATACAATAAATGAATAACAGAATCTTATGAGGAATATATGAAAATTTTCCAAGTCAAAAATATTAATAATCATAAGAATATGTTATGGATTTCTTCCAAGATATCTTCATTCAATTCATATTCAAACCACATCATATCCATTTATAACATAAATGATAGAGGGAACCACATAATGTCAATGAATAATGATATCATCAGATATAATGTTCTAACATATTTAATAGGGGGTGTGTAATTATATTCCCCATAATCCTTAATAATATGTTCAAAATTATTCATGAAACATAGAAACTAAAATGAAAAATAGTCATATATAAATCCATAAGCATAACTTGGGTAACTCATGGTGAAAATACGGACATTTATTATAATAAACTTATACCGCATAGCATATAAAAATTCATGATGAAATATTTATAAAGTTATGTATGTAATGACTAAGATAAATATAATAATATTAATTCAAGTCAATATATAAATATATAAAATTTTCACCCCATATAGGAGAGATTGAAGGAATTCTTTAGATAGAAGTAAATGTACAATTGGTATGTTTTTATGTGGGAAAATAAATTGTGTTCCCCTAAAAATATCAAAGATTTTTTTGGATAACCGGTTCAAATAAAAAATAAGATAATGACATGTAAATTAAAAAACATGGTAACTAAAAAAGTATATTAGATGTAAAATACATATTTCAATACAATGACATTAAAATAAGGTAGTTAAAAAAATAATGTTTCATAGAGGATAACGATGATGACAATATCATAGTACAAAAAAATGGAATACTGAAATTTAAAAAATATCCCATGAAGATATAAATTAAATAGATCGATTATTTTATAGAATATGGGTCATAATTTTTTTAAATATTTGAAAAGTTAATCCAAAAGAATGAGTATTTTGGATAAAAAATAGACCATATGACATGACCAGATCAACACTGTCTCCACTTGGGATAATGGTATACAGAGAGTGCCACCACAATCCATCCCTCTAGAACAAATGTATTACAATAATTCAATATATTTTGTATTTTTTTTCATTCTTAATTTTTGTTTTTGAAATTTGATGTTTTTGAATTTTTGAGTGTATTGCACTATAATACCTCAATATTTCACAATATTAGTTTCCATTAAAATTAATTATTTGTGTTTGAATGATTATAATTTTTACAATTTTTAACTAGAGATAATAAAATATTTTTCATAAAAAATAAATTATTATAAAACTAAATGAAATAGAGTTCGTAAAATCATTTATTTAACTATAGGATGTAATACTATAAATATTTCTAGTTGAGAAAAAATGTATTATTTTAAAATAATTTTTTTATTTTACATTATATATGTTTTATTTTAATGATAAATTTATAAATATTATATCTTAAATTTAAAGAAATTGACTTAATTTTCAAAAACAGAATTTTAAAATTAACTTAAAATTATTTTTTAATTTTTTTAAATGGTTTATTTTTAGGTTACCAATAAAAAATATAGATTTTTAGAATACATTTAATTTTATAATATATTTATTATATATAATTTTTTATGTATATATAAACATGTTTTCATGATCAATTATGGGTTTAACGATTAAAATAAAAAATTTAAAACTATTATGCTCTTTTTCAAAACCCGTTGTTGACTTTTTGGAACCAAAGGTGTCATTTATTCTTAAAAAAATTTATATTCATTTATATTAAAATATTTATTCAAAATGACCCATTCAATTTTGATATTTTTTGAAAGCAATAAAAATATTTGTTTTATCCATACACTGGTGAATGTCATGAAAGTCAATTTCATAATTGAATTTATTGTAAATTTATTTTTATAAAAAAAATACATTTTTTCTAAATATAGGTCTTCATTTTATTTGGGGAATTGATATTAAAAATATTTTTTTTGACATGTCTAAAATTGAATTTGATAAAATTAATTCCTTCTCTTATATATTATTGTATATAACTGGTTATAATCCATATTTTATTTTTAGTATTAAAAATATGATACCATGGTAAATAGTTATGTTATATTGGTAAGGGATGAAAAAAGGTAACAAATTGTTAATCAAATGGATATGTCCTCCAATAAGAGAGACATATATCCTCAAATAATTTATTTAGTGTATGTAGACATCCACTAATCATATATTTAAAATTTAATTTATTTTTTACCACATTATCTGTAGAGGGACTTATTAATATTTTAATGTTTATGGTATTTACAAGGGTTCCATTACTCAACTTATAAAATTAGACCTCATATCCCCATATATTCACTCAATGTGTAATACACTATAAAAAATATATTATCTAATCACTTCTCAATAATCCTTCTCATATCATAGATATTCGATGCTCACCAAATGGAAAATACTAGAGACTTAAGGTGTAATACAAAGGATTATATCTAAGGAGGTGTTATAAGTATTATTTGAATTATATCACATTTATATTTATCTACCTATTCAAAATTCATCATTTCCATCATATTATTGAGAAATAATTATGTTTAATACCATAAAAAGTTATTAATATATATTTCTTACCTCCTATATATCCAATGGAAAATGAAAACGTTTCTTATGCATAGGTGAGGAATATTGCCTCCACAATATGATGTATTTCTTTATTCTCTAGCACATCACATGGGGGTGTATAGATAAATGTAATGAATATATATTATATTTATAATATAATTATTATTCTTTGATGAGAAATTATTTTTTACATTCCTTTCATTATATCAATTGAGTAATTAAAAATATTACTCATGTGTATGTGGTGAATACCATCTATCTGTTGTTATGTAATTAAATTTCAATCAACACTTTAATTAGGCGGTTAAAAATGGTAAATAATGAGTAAATATTATATATATGATATTAAAAATATTTTTTTTGAAACCATGCCCAATGTGGAGTGACCAGATACTCTATAGTAAAATATATGTGAAAAAAGAACACCTGACACTAATAGATTGATTTTTCTAAAACATTATTATTAAAGGAAAAATTGAATATTGTAAGGGATTGATAAATAGAAATATAATTTTCAATGTCGATATTATGTATATTTATAAAAAAATATAAATTAATTATATTATGGGTTACGATGCATACATATAAAGACAGTAATTTAGGTAACGGTTACCTCATCTCAATTTCTCTCCATTGAGACATTTTCTATATTGACTAATTTCATTATTTTGGGCAGTGTATATCGTTTCAATAAATGTATTTTATAATTAATTACGTCATTTTTATGAGGATTTATATATCCATGCATTGTTATTTCATTCATTCTTTTTTTATAATGTTTTAGAAAATTTATAATGTTTTATTTTGAAATGTATCTTTTAATCACGATTATTTATGTTTCAATTACAATTATGGGAAATTTTAAGTTATTTCTCCAATATACCTGATATATTTTACATAAATATTTTTATTTAGTTTCTTTTATAATATTGTGTCCAATTTGCCCACATTTTTACTCGAAATTACTGGCATAATACCTTGAAGAAAATCATACATTATTTAACTTTTTAGTCAAAAATAAATGGAATAAAATTCCACAAACTAAAAATTGTTTTATAGTAGTTTTTTGTGGAATTAAAAATTAAATAAAGCAATTTTATATAACAATCAACATTATTAAAAAATTAATAAAGTAATATTTGATAAAAAATCCAAACAATTCTCTTTTTAATATTTACAAACGTTTGACAGAATATTTTTTGAATTTTTATTGACGGGATTAATTTTCCTTCTATAATGAATATTATTCACTAATAACATCCTTTATAATTTTAAATTGTGAGAAAAATATAATCACATTTTATTGGTACATTTTAGTTTATAAAATTTACTAAAAGAAAATGGTGTTACCATTTGTTTTTTAATAATAATTTTATTGCATTTGTAAAATTAATTTTCATCCATGTCACCATACTTTGAGAATGTTTATGATTCAATGAGGTTATGATATTATCATTCTATCTATATTATATATATTTAAGGATTTTAATGGTGATGTACTATGATTTATTATTTGAAACCCATTTTATCCCGTATGTTAATTAATATAAGGGAAATAATTATTGTTTTTCTTGATCTTGAGAAACCCATTTGATTGATTTTTCTTTATATTATGGTTTGGAAAAAAATTATATATCACTCAAATTAATTAGATAGAATTTTATATTACAATCTCATATAGGACTTTGGTTATTATCCCATGACCATGTGGTAACATGAATTTATTAATGAATCTTATGAGGGTACATGGGAGATCATTCCAAGCTCAAGAGGGAACAAATGTGACTATCCAAAGACCACGAAGGTATATTGATAATTGTCCCAAATGGAACTAGGTAATGAAATGGTTATCCCAAGCCTTTTATGTGATTAATTTCATGGGGATAAGGCTTCATAAATGATTTCTATGGTTGTTCAAATTCCCAAAAATTATTTCAAATACAAATTTCTTATTCTTATGATACACTCGGATGACTCATGATTAATTATATAAGATTTATAACATTATGATTCATGTATTTTTTTTATGAATGATCATAATTCCGTGGCGCTTGTTTAATGGTCAATGAATTATTGGGTATTATCTGATATGTTTTGATCTTGTTCTCATACCCTTATCGTTATCATATTCCCACTTATGATCATTGATTAATGTCTCACATGATTTTTCATACTGAGAATATTAGATTATTCTCTCTTAGGATTCAATTTCACAATGTAATACTGAATATTTTTACCAATTAAATGTATTATAATGGTACAATATGAGAAGATTATTATGGGATATGATTATGATATTTCAGGAATTATGTTCATTGTGTAGGTAGTAAAAAAACTAAGACCTTTCGGTTTTGAAGGATCTTGTTTTGATGATTTGATTTTAATATTCATCTATGTGGACTGATATTTATTTAAGTGATTCTCAGGTCTCATTATACATGATTATAACACGTGGTTATGAATTAAAATTAAGAATATTTGTGATTGGTGACATTATAGTGGCCAAAGAGATTTATATAGTAACAAAATAGTTTCTAAATCTATATAAGGCCACGTGGTATCCATGAATCTTGGTTTACTAAGTATGGGAAACCCCTCTTGGATGGAACATGATTATCCACAACTGTGTGGAAAAAATATCCACTTATTTTAGTTTTTTAATTTATTTAAATCCACATGTTTTCCAGTTTTGATATTTTGCCTATGGACTCATTATCTAATCCAGCATAACTTTTCTTCAACTATGAATGTCTTCCCTTTCGGTAAAAATGTTTTTTCACTTAATAATAGTAATTAAATCTCAAATCTTTATATAATCACATTGGTAAAAATTTATTTTGACTTATTTAAAATTTTATATAATTCTTATTCCAAATATGAAATCCATTTTTCCAAATTAAATCCACACAATTAGAAAAAATTAATTTAAATTAATCCCCCAAGAAGAATAAGAAAGCTGGGTTTTTAGTGAAAATGTTAAAATCTTCATTATGTTTTTATGTCTAAATTCAATAAAAATGAGAAATGATTAAATTTCATTAAATTGAATATAATTTATCTAATTTTACTTTAAAACTAATTTAAAATAAAATTTGAAAATATAAATTATCTATATGAAAAATCAATTTTCAACTAAAATTTATTATTTTTCACCATTCATGAAAAAACGAATCCTCCTTGAAAAATACCAACAAAAAAACCAAATTTAAATATTAAATTACACTCTCCTAAATTATTTTTATTTATTCATTTTAAATTTAATTTTTTTATAAAAATATCACAATTAAAACACCACAATTCTGCCTTAGGAAAAATCTTCTTTTTATGTGTAAAATTGGATTTATTTATATACTATGGAAATAAAATATATTTTCATTTTATTGAATATATAGTACATAATTTATTCTAATATCAATCATTAATAGTAATTAATTTAATTTATTAGGATAACACACCTTTAGTGCGTAATAATTTTTTCTCTTTAAAAAAATTTCCATTATATTGAGTTGGTTTTTATATTCATTTATAATTAATCGGTTACCAATTAATTCAATCATATATTTTTTTAAGTTAGTTAATATAAATTAAAACCACTAATTTAAGTGATAACATTAATTATATAACGTAACACTCGGTCTTGTGTGTATGATATGACATCAAAAAATGTTTTTCATGTCTGTAATGATTACTATCATTTTTTTTAATTTATTCTAAAATGAAAATATTAGAAAGCCTTAGGTTGTTACATTGTTCCCACCGACAAATTTTTTCCCTCAAACTATAATCGGTATTTTCATATAACTAGATGAGGGTAGTTATTTTTTTCATAATATCCATTCATTCCAATATTGCTTCCCCCACCATGTGATTCCAATTTAGTAGCTTTAGAATATTAATTTTTTGATTCCTCAATATATTCTCTATGGTATGAATAATTTATAAGGGTTCTTCATTGTATATAGATCAGGTTCTAACTCTATTTCATTAGGGGTGAGAATTTCTATTGGGTATTTTATGTGTTTCTTTAGAAGATTTATATAGAAAACATCAAGTACTTTGGATAGGTTTGGTGGAATTTATAAACTATAAGAAAAAACTCCAATTTTATCACTAATTTCAAATAGTACGATATAACTAGGGCCTCGATTCCATTTCATACCCAAACTCAACTAGGTACACAATTGGTTATCTCAAGCCTAAAACATATGTGTTATTCTAATAATATATTCTGGTGACTCTTGATAAATTATATATGATTCTCTAACCATATGAATCATGTATTTTATTATGAATATTCATAATTCCATGATGCATGATTCATGGTTAATAAATTTGTGGGTATAATCTCATAAGTCTCGATCTTATTATCATACCCTTATCCTTACCATATGCCCATTTATGATCATTGATTAATATCACCCATGATTTTTCTTTCTATTAATTTAATATTTTTCTCTATTTGGATTTTGTTACACAATGTAATAATGGATGGATTTACCTATGAAATGTAATAGAGGTTTACTGTATTAGAAGATTATAGTGGGATATATTTATGTTCTTTTATGAATTATGTTCACTATGTATCTAGTGAACAAAACAATAACTAATTTTGGTTATAATGGATTTATTAATATGATATATATTGAATATTCATCTATATGGACTAATATTTATGTAAGTGACTCTAAAGTCTTTTTATACATGTTTAACCCACTCAATAAAGAGTTAAAATGAAAAAACAATTATGAGTGGTGATGTTATAGTAACCATGGAGATTTACAAAGTCAACCAATAGTTTGTAAAAATTTGTAAGGATACTTAGTAACTATGAAACCTGGTATAGTGATAATGTCAAACCCTTCATGGTATGCACATGATTATCCCAAACTAGTGGGACAAACTATTATCTTATCCCAGTTTTGTAATTTATTTAAATCCATATGTTTAAACACAATGATATTTAATCAATTGGATCATAACATAATCCCACATTAATTTTCTTCCACTAAGCATGTATTATCCTTAGGTAAAGTCATTTTTCACTTAATCATTGAAATTAATGTTTATGGATTTCTGTAATCAAATTGTCAAAAAATTAAGTTATAATTATTCCATATTATATATAATTATTATTCCAAATTTGAAATCCATTTTTCAAAATTAAATCTACAAAATTGGGGAAAATTAATCAAAAATTAATCCCTAAGACAGAATATGAAAGATGAGTTTTTAAGGAAAATATTTACACGGCTACTTTTTTATATATCTAAATTTGATAAAAAATTATTTGAATGAACTATATTAGATTAAAATATATATAATCTATCTGATATTACTTTTAATTTTGTTTAATATAATTTAAAATTATTTATTATTTATATGAAAATTCATTTTTCAATTAAAATTCATTATTTATTCACATTCATAAAAAAAGAATCCTATATGAAAAATACCAAACAAAAACTCCCTATTTTAATTTTTAAATTATAATATTTTAAATAATGTTTATTTAACTTGTTTAAAATTATAAAATTATAAAAATTTGGTTTCCAAACTACTGAATAATTAAAAGGTGGAAAAGATGCATTAATAAAAATACAACTTTTTATGTGAGAAAATTGATTTGTAATTAAATATTGAGTGAGAAGGACCAAAAAAAATAAACCCATTAATTAAATAGTTTGTTTGGACTATCTATTTTTTGGGTCCTAGGTAGTACTCCGATAAAGTTTTATATTAAGATCCTTCTGAATAATAATCCATAATTTGAAGGTTAAACCATGACCTCAATTCGAAACAATCAAAAGCGTTGGGCCATTATGTCTTACAAATTCATTAATATATTGTCATTCATGGATATCAAGTGGGAAATATTCTCTTATATAGACGAGGAATGGATATTTGGGTATAAAATAAATAATATCACATATTGCATAATTCATTTTAGGAGTAATTTTTAGTCACTTGATAAAGTCTATAGGTAAGTAATCCCCCTTCCACAAATGGATAGGAAGGGGTTGTATGAGTCCTCTAGGATGTTTCCTCATAGTATTTAAATAATTAAAAACTAAACATCTGGAAACATAATCATGAATTTCCACCTTGATTTTATCCCACCAAAAATGTTCCCTGAAATCTGTATAAATATTTTTACTATAATAGTTTATTATGAAATTTGAGTTGTGATATTCTTCAAAAAATTCCATTTTTAGCACATGTATAATGGATCACATAATATATTTCCAAATATTAGAAACCCATCTTCAAAAATGAATTTTTCTAGTTTCCCATCATTTATGACTTTAATTTTATTTTGATAGGTCTCTTTATCAGGTTGAAAATTCTCTGACACTTCAATTAATTATTTGTTTTCAATAATATGAAAAATTATTGATTTATCCCATTTAATATAATTTATGACATACATAATTACTATGTTGATGAACATAGGACCCCTATTAATCCTCATTGGGGAAATAACACCATTACCCTTTCAATAAAATGCATCTTCTAACTTATTTAATTTTCATAGGAGCTTCTTAATTGATAAATCCTAATCTTTGTGTATCTAGAGCCATTATCTTGTTCTAATATTCATATATGTCTATATAATGATCTATTTCTGGATTTTTGGATCTATCCATATCGCATAACTTCCACATATGGATATTGTCTCGATATCATCATAGAGAAAAAGAAGTCTGGAAACACAAGATCATTGATTTGGTAGTTCAATTGTTCTGTCTTCAATTACCATAATTCATATGAAATAACATTACCATTTTTCATTAGGACACAAACATGTACCTTGTTCATGGCATCAATATATATCACAAACCCTTAACTTCCAGAAGGTAGAGTCAAAATCGTAGCATTGGAAAATCTCAAATTTAGTTAATCAAAAAATTATTCACATTACTTTTTCCAAACAAAAATAACCCCTTTATGTATAATATTTTTTAATGTTATAGAAAATTTGCACAAATTATGAGAAAATAAGTAATATTAAACATCAAAAACAATAAAACTATAGAACATAGTTATATTTCTGGTGGTAGTCCCTTCTATGACTACTATTTTTGTGTAGGATCTAGTGATTCTCATAGCCCCATTTTATTTAGAATAAACCAAAATATCATCAATGAGTACCAATCAAAATCATCACTATATACCATAAACACTATTTTCATTAGATCTACGTAAATAGGGAGAGAATTGGTTAATCCAAATTGTGTTACTGTTAAATCATAACGTCCATTCCACATTCAAAATTCTATATTTTTAATTTCATACCTCTTTACCCATAATAAGTGACACCCATAACAAAGATCACTCTTAGAAAAATATTGGTCTCCATGTATTTGATTAAATATGTCATCAATGTGAGGAAGTGTAGACTTATTATTTAGTGTAATAACATTTATTTCCCAATAATCAATGAAAAACATCTGGGATCCAAATTTAATATTAATAAAGATTATAAGGGATATCCATGGGGATACACAAGGGAGAATAAACCACTTATCACTCAATTCATCTAGTTTTTTCCCAAACACCACCTATTCCATAGGGGTTATTCTATTGGGATCCTCTAATCTTGATATTGTATAAGGGATTAAATTAATGGAAAAATCAACTTCTTACTCTTGAGGGAGTCTATATACATCCTCAAGAGATTCATCTATATATTCATTTACAATAGGTACATCCTCAATTTAATTATTATCTTCTTCATCCAAAGATGGTTTTTCTATTCATCCCTAATAAATTCATGTGGTTGATCTACTAGGGGTGGATCTATATAATAATGAGATTATGAAATTTCACCTATAATGATAAATAATTCTTCAACATCCATACAAACTATGATTTCCTTATTATCTCAATAATGTTTTGTATTTAATTATGAAATCTAGTCACCGGAAAGGATTATATCATAAATAACCATGGTATGATAACAGTGTTATAAAATAAAGAATATAAACATTATGTAAGGGTGATTTCCTGAAAAATAATTATTATAAAGATAATTCCAATAATATTTTTTATCTAATAACTCCCTTATTAAATCAAAAATGAAATATATAATTTTATTTGAACCCCATGTAGGTAAAAAATAATTATATGATCAAAAATCATATAAATCATTGTAAAACATTGATGATAGGATGAATATATCTACAACCACATCATTGGTTAATTATACCTCAGTTATAGTAATCATATAATCTTCATCATATCACTTTGGCATTTTAGGGAGAAGATTGTATTGATTCTTGTGGAACTCATCTTTTAGTGCCTCTTCTCCATGAATTTGTAACACTGAATAATAGTGGTTTCCAACTTCCCCATGAATTATTTATCATAGTTACCATTTTCCACACTAATAAAAATCTCCCATTTTTATCCAGACTTTCATTGTGTGATTCCTTCCACTATTCTCACATGGGGGTAATTTTTTCATCATCTTCATCTTGGTTGATGAATTTTCCTCTTCTTTTATTTAGATGAACTCTTCATCTCTTGTATTCACTTGAACATGTATGATTTAGAGACTCCATCTACTTTTTTATAGAACATAAAATTATTTCATGACATGATTAAAGTGTTTAAGTAAAAAAATCCCTTTGGATACATGGATTAATACCTTAAAATAAATGTCCAATACAATACTCTTTGATTCATCTATAATATTTATAATACCCATATAACCTTACAAAGAATCTTCATTGTCAATTTCACTTTCTTCAACTTTTTTCATTATACTATGGAACTTTATATTAATTTCAATTTTTTAATGAGGGAAATATTTATCAAAAAATGTATCTTTAAATTTAATCCATTCCATGATTTATATTTACTCTTCCTCTCTTTTATTTTGGATAAATGACCAAAATTGATCATCATTTCCTCTGAGAAAATAAAATAAAAGTAGGATCATTTATTTTTAATCTCATCCCAAGCCCGTAAATATGTTTTCCAAACACTTAATCCATTACTCTTTTAAAATTGGGTTAATACAAAAACTAAAAAATGTCTGATTATATTATATAAAATGATTGTGTATAGGTTAATCACATAGTGAAAGAAGATACCCCAATAGGTAAAGGTTATTTATCGTACCGTGAGTTGGATCCTTTAATATTGACTCTATATTCTCTGTTCCAATACCAACTATTTTGGGTTCATTTTTAGGACAATATCAACATTGTATATGATTATTAATATCATTAAAACCTCTATGAACCATTTATAAAAAATGGAATATATTGGATTAGATGACTAAGATTGGGAACAAAATGTATTATCCCAAATCAATTGAAAAGTTTTACGAAAAAAGGAAAATTTATGTGTATCTAATATCATAGTAATAGAAATTTTTACATTGGGATGTTCTTCTATATTTATTCCAAAATTCTATAGTTGGGTTATGTTTCTTAATCAATTTTTTCCTTAATCTAGTTCCTAAGGATTATATTAATCATTCTTTTATACCAACTGTATGTACCCCGACCCCAGTATCCCAGAGTTATTGCCTTAATTTTTAACAATTTCATAGTTAAAATATCAAAATCCCAAAGGACTTAATAGTTTTGCAGTTTTGGAAAACCAAATTATATACATGATACCTATATTACATTATGAAATATAAATGAAAGCACAAAAAAAGTAAAATCTTAGCATCCTTGAAAACTCATTCTAAGGATTCATCTTCAAAACCATATTAATGGAAAAAATAATAAGGGTGATATCAAATGATGAGTAATGGACATGTATAGAAAAATATAAATTGAATCAATAATAATAATAAAAAAAATCAAGCTATATACCTAATGAAAATGATCACAGAAATATCTATTTAATATATAAACATTATGGCATGGTAAAAAACTGAAAAACCTCACATTTAATCAATAAAATAATTATCAATTGAATCTATAGATAATTTGATAGAAAAAATATAATGGATAGTAATAATAAATGAATTATAAAATAATTAAATACTAAAATATTATACATCGTGATTCCAAAGATCATGTAACCTTCACTATTAAGACCATTCAAAAAATGGTTTAAAACATATGGGGTAGAATCCCATCTAGTTTAGCCAACTAATACATCTCATGAGACAATTGATTCATCATGGTGCTTACTATAAATAGTCTGTAACCCATTTAATTCCTATCTAAAGTAGTCATAAAATATGGAATAAATTTATTTAACTCAGAACCAATGTTCCATATCAAATATTCATATTGAGTAACATTTACATATTTATAAATATTTTAGCAAGTTAATCATATGTCATTCAATGTAAATAACCTATATAAAAAGGAATTTCTTTAGGAAATAATCATATCCAATACCCAGAAATATGAATATTTAAGATTATTTAATTTCCAATGATAAATGTTTTAAATAATTGGTTGTTTTAAGAATAAGTTAACAATAACAAAAGAATGAGAGATTTTATAATAATAGTTAAAACTTCATAATTTTCATGTCAAATCACATTGGATGAGATAATGAAAAATTGATACTCAAAACTATTTGAATTAAAAATTAAAAATGGTATTAAATTTCAATGGGGAATTATATACACTACATAAATTTTAATTGGTGTAAAATAACACATAACTCTAAATGAAATGAAATTGAGGGTAAATAGCTTACACAAAATTTACTAATAGTTGAATGATATTTATCTTCATGTATAATGTGTTTAAAAAGGTTACTAACTTATACCAAAACCATAATAAAATCTATTATACCATATTTTGTCCTTTTATAATATCGTACCACATGTTTTTCCATAATCAATCAACATTTTCTTTTTTTTGGGTGTCAATTTAAATGTTTTTCAATTATGATTTGGATTATTATTTTTTGTTCCACATACTTAGATCATGATTTAATAACATAAATAATCTAAAACAATAGTTAAATATCTAATATATTTATTATATATTTATTTAGAGTAATCCATAAAATTTTGTGATAGGAAATAAAATACACCCATCATTTTGACGGAAAGTCGTATACACAAATGAACACTGCTTCCATATTTTTGACTTATTTAAAGAAAGAAAAGTAAAATATATTTATATTAGAATTATAATTTCATTATAATGTTATATATATCACATATTTTTATTGAAGCTGAAATTAATATATTCCACATAATGTTTGAATGAATCATATCACTTTGTGAGGGGGTAGTCCGCTATATAGAAGAACAACATTAACATAATCCCATAAAATGGAAACCATAAATGAGTGTTTATTTAATAATTATATAAACATAAATAAATTTTAAAAATCATATTTAAATAGAATTTTTATGATTATTCCAATACATGATTGATGGTAATAAAGAACAAACATCAGTTCGCAAGGCGGTAGTTCCATATACACTTAAATAATGATTTCCCAAATCAGTTGAAAGAATTATATGTTATTTTGGGTCCTAAATATAGCATAGAAATATATAATTATATTTGATATAATTATTTTATTATAAAATATTTATATAATAATAATTTAATAAGGGGAAGGTGGAAATAATATAAGCACACTTGTAGAAGAACAATACCTCTTTTTTCGGGTATATTCCCAAAATATAAAATAAATACTTCAGAATTCGGATTTCATCCAATGGTATGGATTGTTTTATTATTTGATGGAATTGGGTGAGTGATTTGGGAAGGTATTTTTATAACTAGAATGTTTTTTAGTAAATAATAAGGTATATACTGTGACCTTTTTTAAGTGGGGCGAGAGTCAAAGTTTTATTTTTTGTAAATGGTGAATTATATCCATTTTTTAAAAAATAAATTTTATCAAATATTTGAAAAAACAAGATAATAGAATTGATATAGTGTAAATATTTCATGAAAAGTTATTTTGGAAATTTTTCTAGGTCATTTCCCTTAATTTTGAAATTTTATTCTTTTAGTAAACTCATTTTTCTATTAATCATGATAATTAATTCTGACATCCATTAATATTCACATCGTTAAAAAATTGTAATTATTAGAAATCATAAATATTTTTTTTTCAAAATTTGGAATCAACTTTTCCTAATTAAATATTTATATTTTAAAAAATAAAAATATAACATTAATCCCCTAGATGGGACAACAAAGGGATTTTTAAAAGATAAGATGTTTAAAAATTAACTACGTTTTATATCAAATTTCTATATAAAAATGATTTCAATGACATAAATTGTATTAATACATGTATAATTGATAAAATATTACCTTGATGTAAATTTTAATTATATATTATTGTTATAAAGTATTTACACGAAACATCAATTTTTAGTTGAAATTATATATTTTTCAAAATTTATAAAAAAGGAAACTTCATTGAAAAATAAAAAAATAACCATTATATAATTTTTAAATTTGAATTTCAATAAAAAGATATTTTTTTACAATTAAAATTTATAAATTCATCAAAATTTAATTTTAAAACAAGTGCACCATTTAAAGATTGTAGAACTATCTTTAAAAAAAATATACCAATTTATACATAAATGAGGATTTGTTCTATTCTTATGCATATAAAATCTATTTTATGAATGTAAATAACATGATAAAACCTTTTATATATAAATTTTATTAATATAATTAAACTATAGTAATTAATTAAAGTTATTTTGATAAAATACGTTTTCAAAATGATTATAATATTTTTAAAACATTTACATATTATAAATTTTTTATATTCATTTGTATGTAATTAGTATCCATTTAATTAGACCATATATTTATTTAATTGAGCTAATCCTATTTATATAAACTAATTTAAAATATAGTGTTTAAATTATTTATTAAAACTCATTCTTATGTGAAACACAATCCATCAAAGCAAGTTGTTGATGCATGTAATTCAAGCTATCAACAAAAATAAATTTATTCTAAAAATAAAGTATTGTATAGTCATGGGGTGTTACAATATCTAAATATTGAAACTTTCTCAATATTATTTTACAATTTATCCCCTCACAAATGAGTCAATTTAATAAAATTAATATTGATATTTGGAATTAATAACATCAATTTTATCCCAAAGTACTATCTCATAATGATATTTTCATTAGGAAATGATTTGACAAATCAACCTAGGATGGTTGACTCTCAATATATTTTTTCCTCATTTTTGGATATAAAAAACCTTCTATTCGTTTTCCACTAATATTAGGATATTCATTTTATTCCCTTCATAATTTATGCACAAATATAAAAAATATGATAAGGAATATGATATATTTTATTTCGACTCAATGTGAAAAAATTGTTATCGAATTTTCTTAACCATATTTCACAATTCATTAATAACTAAATATAATCTTATAAACCAATTTATATTTATGGATCATAGTATAGTTCACAAAATCAATGCCTTTATATTATATACATATCTTTTGTTTATAAATAATATCAAATTCATATCCCAATGTGATCAATATTATGTGAATGGATTCATTTTTTTCAAGAAAAATTATTTACAAAATTCTTGCAATGTATCAAAAAAGTCATTTATATATAATAAAAACCATCTTTATCACTAGTTTTTTATTGGTTAATAACCTCTTATGATATTATAATTTATCTTATAGAATCATTCATTCTCCTTGAGTACAAGATTTAGATTCTATTTCTTCCTTTATCTTTTAGCATTCCAAATTAGTTGTCCAAATTTCTTAATTCATGTGGGGAAATTTAATTTCTAATTTGGCTATTGCTGCAGTATTCTTGTATGTTTTTTCCCTTTGACATTATCTTTATGTGGTTCACTCCTTTTAAAGTAATTGGATTTATTACATATGTGACTCTCACCAATTTTTATGGATATATCCATTTGTGTATTATGATTTCAGATTTATTAATCTTATATCCCAAGGATACATATTACTTATTAATAAATTTTACAATTTTTTCCTCCATCGGGTTTTATAAATATACTTCATAAATCATTTCAAAAATATATGAACACATATATTTAATAAAACTGATATTATCATGTTCTTAAAATCTATTTGATGATAATTTTTTTTCAAAATATATGGATATTTCTTCATCAAAAGATTACCCCCATGATATAGGGTTCCACTGTGGTTCTTAAATGAGTGGGTTTTTAACAAAATTTTCATATGAAATCTTATATCCTATTCCACCAATATAATCAGCTATCAAATATTTCCCTTTTACTCTCTACTATATGAAATCTACAATTTCTATATACAATTTCATGCTGTTTTTTGGGTATTCTACATTACTGGAAGTTATCAATTTGGGGATACAATATTTTTTCATATTATTTATCCCTCTATTAACATTATGGAATGATACTAATAAATTTTTATTCAACTAAATTTATACATGATTTTCATTGTAACCTTCATAATATGATAAAAATGATTTATAGTATACCATAGATCTAGGTATGGATGGTACCATCACTTATAATATTATAGTGGATTAATCATCAGAAGATACGATCATATTCATTATAAAAAAGAGAATCTTTTCAGCCTATAATTAATCCTGTAATTATTTTATTAAATAATAAAAATTTACCTTATCAACCAATATATTCAAATAATATCTTATTTTAAATTTCTCTGATGTAGCCTCAAACACAAAAATATTCATGTTAGTAACTGTTTCTCATCCTCAATCTCCATTATTATATATTCACCATGATATTTAATTATTTCTTGATAATAGACATATTTTTATCATTATATATTATGAATGTTTGAACCTATTAATTTTTTTTATTTTATCACTAATGGTGAATTCCTGAATTTAAAATTGATTTTGGTATTTTAATTTTATTTATTAAAATCCTCTTCATGTTTCATCTTGATTTCAAATTTTTCTATAATATTATTAAAAAATTGATTTTTTTAATTTGATAATTTCAAAACAAAATTCACATTTTACCTTTCATGTAACTATTATTTTGGTTGATCATTATACATTGATGTATCTTTTCCTAAAAGACATTGTCCAATTTGTTTGACTGGTTATCATTATAGGGGATCTATTCTGGTGTTATTTAAAAACTATAAAAAAATGAGATAGTTTCTTTTTCAAATACAATGGATAATATCTATAAATTCATTGAGTGATATATCATATTATTTTGCTGTCCATTGATCACTCCCAGTGATGCTAGGAACTATAATATGGCATGATTTAAAATATGCATCGTCATCAAAATAAATTTTTAATCTTTTTACATAGAAATATTATCTATTTACTTAGTTTGTTATAAAACATGGTCTTATCCTTATAGGAATGATATTTATTACTATATTGTATGAATATATTAAGATAACTTTTTTCACTTCATAATAAGTTTGTATTATTAAATATCTTAATCTCTTTCAATTACTTATTCAATATTTTCATGATTGTGATTGAGTGAAAATATCGAATATATTCATCTTATCTAAAAATATGAATCCTAGTAAATTTTTAAAGACATGAAAATTATTATTTTTGACCTCAAAATATAGATTCTAATTAGAGGTGTGATCAATAATGATATCAATTGAATGATCATTTTGTAATCGTTTTAATATTTAATGGGGGGAATATGAATGTTTACATTAATTAAAATTTATATTTTATAACTTTTCATATTATGATATTCAATTTTTAAGGTGAATGATTATTTTTTTCTTCCCTCTTTCACTTTCACATCAGAACACACACAAAATATAGAGAGTGATTTACATTTTTCACCTATCAATAAGAAGGGATCATCCTTCGTGTGAATATGAAAATCCCATGAGTACATGAACCACTAGTAACAAACCTATGAAATTTAGTAAGAAATGAGTATATATAAACATTTATTGAACTATATTATACTACCATTGAATTGAAATAATTATATGTTCTTTATGCTAAAATATCTCATAATTATATAATAATAATGGAGAAAAAAGTAATATCCTTCTCCAATATAGTTTATTATTATCAGTGTATAGATTAATCCTTATTATTCTTTGAAACATATATGTTAGAATAAAAGAAAACCCCCTTCATCTTTTTGTCCAATAGTGAATGTAATGTCTCTTATTAATATATTTAGTAGTGATCGAATAGAATTATACTTATTCTTATTCGGATGCAAACCAAGAATCAAAAAATCTAATTATTTTCTTATTCTCTTTAACTAAAATAAGTATCTTACATTTTTGAAAATTTAAATGAATGAAACTTGTACTTATAGTTCATAAAATTTTAAAAATTTAACTATCCTCTTCATTCATTCCTCGTCACATCCTATAATAATTTGAGTGCACCTAAGTCCTTCTACTATGATCATTATTCTTGGTCTTCATTGTTCATTATTTAATATTATAATGATAATAATGGTTCTTATTCTATATTTTTTTTTATTTTAATACAAATTATTTTAGAATATGATAAAATATTGTTTCTTCAATTAGAAATATTTATTATATTCTCAGAAAAAAATTCAATCAACTACACATATATATCAACATAATACAATATAAATATTCTAATTTATTAAATTATTATATCATTAGTTCCTTAAGATATATATTGAATACTTTTTATATTAAATTTATAATATTTATACATTCAATATCCTTTAATCCTGGAAATAAAAACTCCTTGTATATTTTGAATAGACTCATTTCATTCATCTTCTTTCATTATAAATTTTGGATTCATTATGATCTTCTTTTTTATCGAATGGATTCTATATTAAATTCATAAAATCATGAAAGAAAACAAAACATTAAATAAACATGTTATTTCATAAATATCTGAATTAATACACGATAATGTCTTATGATATAAAAAAATCCATATGAACCTTATATGAAGACATTCAAAACACATGATTTCATATGATTCATCTCAGATTCATATGAAAATTTGAAGTAATATACATACTTGGGAGAGTAATATTTTCAAGGAATTGCCTATTTTTTCTATTTGAAGAACCTAAATGTCATATTATCATGTTCACAAAATTTCTAAAAGGAAAATGATAAAGTCTTATGATCATGAAGAGTCCTAATTTGAATTCTTATGAAAATAGGAAAAAAATTATTGTTGATGTAATTTTTCTACCTTAATCCATTGTTATATGAACCACCTAAAAGACATATAGTGAACTTATTTAATAAAAGAAAATTTCAAAAGTTCCATATCATAATTCAATGTATTTAAATAATAGTTTACAATAAATTATTATAGAACAATTCCAAACCAAATAAAACTAATTATATACATTATCAAACATATACCCTTTGTATAGTGACCATAGTGTCAAAGGAATCAGCAAACATCCGTGGAATTTTAATATGACTTGGGGTGTTGATATCCAAATAAAACTCAACCATCATATCCATACAATAATTCCACAATATATAAATAAATACTTCATCATTACCATAATAATCATGATAAAATAATATTAAATTAAAATTTATCTATGGAACTCCTCAAATATACAATAAGATATTCATGTAATATGAATAATATATCACAATATCGAATATAAAAACATCATTACAACATGGTTAGGTTCACTAATTTAATTTGAAAAATATTCTCTTTCATTTTGAATACTCTTCAAAAAATTATCATCAACCTTTATCAGTGCATAAATTTCCTAGAAAAATAATAAAATCAACAGAAAGTGGTATTAAGACACTCTATAAAACAAAAACTCAATCCCTGGAACTCACATATTTAGATCATCATAATAGTGTTGAAATTTATATTCAGGGTTTTAATTTTGATATATTTTATTAAAAATAAAGGGGGCCATTAGAAAATATTTTATAGGTTTCATTCAAATGTAATTTGGATTTAAAAATTGATTTACCTAGATCGAATATATGGAATGTTGAATCCTATCCCAAATAAAAACCACCCCTAATAGAAACGTCATCACTCTTAGCTCAGTTGTGAAATAATCGAGTCATCCAAATATATCAATGTGGTCCTATAAGAAATGTTGATACCAACATTGAAAACTCAATGTGAGGAAACCCTTTTACCATTACCAGATTTTTTTCAAATAAATATTATATAGTTGTAGTACACAACCTCCATGAAAATATGAATATTAAGATTAGATTGAGATTTAATATATAACACAATTGTAACTTTCTAAGGTATTTACATCCACATCCTTCCATGTTTTAAGATGCTATTGAATGTAAAACCTGGTCTAACCTATCAAAAATAGTTCACCATAGAAATTTATATATCTAGATAAGGAATAATTATGGAAATAATTTCCATTAGAAATAAAATTTCACAGGTTAGAATCTATATCATATTGAGATCATAGTGAAACATCCCGACCAAATGATGTCATTCACTTAAAAAGGTTTTAGGTGAGTAGATGGCCACTACTAATAAGAGTCTCTAGATGAAAAGGAAGAAACAATGGACTCTTCTAGGATACATATGATTTGAAATAGTTATGATCAAAAAATTGGGTTACAATAATATATAAAATATGTGTTTAAATGTATAAAAGTAACGAAGTAAAGTTTTATTAATTGAAATAACACCTTATAATTATTCCCTATAGTTTAATCACATCAGTAAACATAATAAAATATCATGATACTCAATACTATGTGAACATTAAACATAATTTTTCAACTTCTATGGTTTGAATTTTAAAAATATGACATACCTGGTTGTAATCGGTAAGATGTTTCGAGTCCGATAGAAAAAAAATAATTTTTTGGTGAATGGTAAACTACCCTTATGAATATTAATATGAACCTTATGAATAGTAATACTACCCTTATGAATAATAAATCGTCCAAAATAAGAGAAACCTTACACAAGAATAATTAAATTAAATTTAGACATCTTAGGAAGTGATAATTTGACAATAGTAAAAGTATTAGAATGTTCATAAGTCATAAATAATAAATTATAATTAGTTAATTAATTTAAAATGAAATGTATTTTCATAATTTTTTTTCATTAATTAACAATTCAATGTCTTTTAATTTTTATTTTATTTTATAAGACTCTATATAATTTTTGAAATCATTATAAAATTAGTTTTAATTTTAAAATTGTATTTTTCAAGTAATATATGATTTTAATTAAATATTAAATTAATCATATTTATAAAATTATTTTTGAAAAATGGAACTCATTTTTGGATTCTACACATCAATAAATGGTTGGGGTGAATTTTTGGTATTTTTCTGAAATACATGAATTTTTGATGAATAGTGAAACACCATAATTTACAAAATAAGCTAATTATAGAGTCATGCATGATGTTATGCTAAAGTAATCCCAATTTTTTCGGGTTCACATGATAAAATTACTATTCTTGGTCATTTATGACTCAATATTCCTTTTCTTGTGGGGAAATAATAAGCTAATAAATTTTATACCGAGAAATTCCCTCTCCCCTACACTATAAATATCACTCTTCACACCCTCATTTCCTCACAAATCTCAAGCTTAAATACTTGCCTAAACTCTACCCAAGAATCTTACCTACCCCCTCCCCCACATCCAATATCTTCTGTTCTCATCAAAAGGCCAAGACTAGGTCCCTTAATGATGATCTCAAGAGGAGGATTCTGGGGGTAATTCCTCTCTCTCCCTTTTCTTTTAATTTACTATCAATTTCATGTTCTTTTCTTATTCTATACCCACCTATGTTCATCCAAATGGAACGGTAACTAAATTATAATAAATATAATTTAATTTTATGTTAATAATGTGATATTATACCATCTATCCACCATCTCCTATTCTTTTTATTTTATAAAAGAAAATGTTATCCGCGAGGTGTTAATCTATCACCTTCAAGAACGACATGTTTTATTTTTATATTTCAACCTTTAGAAACAGTCATGAAACCATTTTTATGGTTGTACCAGATAATATTATATGTATTAATTCATATTTAAATTTTTTGATATAATTTTTGTACATATTAATAAATGATTAAACAAAACAATTTCATTATAGTCGAAAAACTGGCCAAATTATCCCAAACAATCATCATTTAATTATTTTCTAATGTTTCATCCACATGGTATATAATATAATTAATTATAATATATATTTAGCATCTGTAATATCATTAATAACATGAAAGATATGTTCTGGAGGTTTATCCATCCCCTACACGAACTTCCATTTATGAATTCATGTGAACCGCTCAAGAAAATTATAAAAATGAACATTCCCAAACAATGTATTTAAACAATGTTACTCATAAAAAGGCATAT
The DNA here is from genome assembly GCA_963277665.1 of Viscum album. Taxonomy (NCBI): domain Eukaryota; kingdom Viridiplantae; phylum Streptophyta; class Magnoliopsida; order Santalales; family Viscaceae; genus Viscum; species Viscum album. The sequence continues at coordinate 610,664,216 of OY728127.1, forward strand.
AAAATAACTTAATGAAACCATAATTATCTATATTAATGTACAAAAGGTTGTGTAATTGTCAATTAATGAATCTAATGTGGTTATACAAGACATTAAAGTGAATAAATATTTCAGATACAAGGTAAGGGGAAAATCTCAAACCCATCTTTTTTTTCTATGGGTTCTCCCTCTTTCACTCAATTTTTTGTTATGTTCACTCCTTAAAAATTATTTTTTCATAATTATAATATCTTTTATTAGATATGAATTTATTATACTATAATTTATGTTAATCAAATGTGTTTTAGAAGAACTCTTTTTTCAAAAACACACCTTCTACTTCTCACTCGAGGTAGATAGTTATCGTAACAAGTATGCTATTCCCATTTAATTTTGGGAACCCAATATTTATGAATGTGTTACTATGAGATTAAACCCATTAATTTCCATGTGTTATTTATGATCATTTTTGATATATTTTCATTGTGGTATGCATGATAAATGATAATGTTATGATGTGATGGGTGCACCCAGAATTATATAGCACAATATAAATGTTTCAATGTGACGGTGGATCATGGAATAATATAGTGCACCAATGAATTGGGTAATTTGATGAATCTCATGATATAATGTGAGATTATGTGTGCACAAGATTCTATATTTTTTCCCAGGTATGTGTGGTTTTTAACCACTAAGACATGATGTTTCATTTTTATGCATTGCCACATTTCACATATTTTATTAATGATTCCTCTAATGTTCAAGATTCTGGCCTATGTTATGATTATTCTCAACCCATGATATATTGTTATTATTGATCATATTAATGGTATTTTATCTCACACCTTTTTATTTATATCCTCAGGTGACTACATGTAATAAGGATAGGTCAAGTGCCAATAATAATTTAGAGAAGAAGGAATTAAATAATTGTTTATACTTGATGTTGAAATTGTTATGTATGGTCATAGTTTCCCCAAGACACCAAACCTTTGGTTAAATTATGTGAAATACTATTATTATTTTTATCTATAAGATGATTTAATAGTAATGTAAGAAAATTCTGGGTTTCTATAATAAAATTCATAAAACATAACAAGTTTTATGTAAAACATAGCTTGTTTGTATGTCTCCATAGTATTAATTCATTTATGGTTTTACCTAACAACTCAATGAGCATGTGATGTTCCACCTATAAGTGTTTTTGAATAAATTGTATTTCTATTTCATCTACCAGATACACAACCCAAGACATCACTATATCCACTTACAATAAAAAACATAAGTGGGTATATATATATATATATCTACAATTCTAAATAATATATTCCTCTTGAGAATCTATAAATACATATGAGAAAATGGAATGCATATTATGTTCTATAACAATAGTGTACCTTATGAGGTTCAAGGGGTAATATTGTGCCTAGTATTTGGTTAATATATCACACTATGGGGGAAACATCACCAGAACACAAACTATGATCAACATCACTATATAATAATTCACTTTGGATATGTTTTGAATATATAAATATATTTTATATTCTTATAGTGTAAGTATAATGGAAAATCTGGAACTATATGAGGGGGTGAATTATTTTTAAAATATTATTGATATAATTCCTCCCATGTTGGTATTAGTTGTATTAGGAAATTTGTTTTTCCTAATAATGGGTACTAATGTTCAATTCATTTGGAAAGAACCTTGTTCGTAATTAAATTGTTTTTTGTTAAAATAAAATTTTTAGTTAAAATTTTAAGGGTAATGAATGACTAAAAATGATAAATTGGGTTCAAGATAAAAATATAAACATCCATAATTTATATTATAACCAAAATGATTTTAATCCAAATAACCCTTTGATTTTTTCAAAAGTTGGAGGATGATCTATAGATTGTATCCAAGAAGTCTAATTTCTATACCTAGAGTTTCATTGAAAATATATGTATTTGAATATACAATATTCCTAAAATATAAATTATATGAAATTAATATACTTAGAAGTAAAATGTATATCTATCCCAAATCTACTCATTGATATGAATATCAACAATATGCTTGTACCCAGAATTCATTGTATAAGAGTGTTTAGGAAAAAATTGTCAATCCATGGAATCCCATCTCTCTCAAAGGATTAGACCATCTGGTATATAAGAATGGTCCATCTTTTATTACAATGATAATAAAATGTTCAATTAAAATGGGACTTATATATTTATAAATAAAACATCACAATGTTATCATTTATATGATATATGAATTTAAAAATAATAATTTTTTCATTGAAATAAAATTATTCACACTTTCATCACACCTATATAAGATTGTATTATGTTAAAAAACATCCATTCCTAATATAATTAAGGTGAATTTTTATAAAAAAAATTTAATAAGTCTCTATGGTAAGATTCTATGTTATACAGACATAGTTGGTATAAAATTAGACATAATTACCCGTCTTTCAATAGATATACCTTATATCAATTAAATCTATGGGGAATGAAACCATATAGCTATAATGTCTAAATAATGTATTTTAACATAACCTAAAAACGTTTTAGAACATAATTGAATCATTTTTTTTCAATAGATGTTATTGGATTAGATGTTAAGTATTTACCCATTAATTTCATATAACAAAATACAAGTTCAACTAGAATCAAATCAAGTGTTTTAAGATTTTAAAAACAAGGAATAAAAAGGTTGTCTTTAATTAAACAATATTCAATTTTTATAATCACAATACATGATAGTATATTGATAAATTTGATAGAAATTTTAAAAATGAACAATCCATTTAATTTTAAATCAATCAAATATTTACCCAATATCATCAAACATTATAGACAAAGATACCACTCCTTAAGTGATAAATAAGTAAACATTTAATTTCAACAAAAACCCTTTCATTTAAAAAATAATTTTTTGAAGGAAAAGTATATCACATAAGATAACTACAATAAACAATATGTAATAAAATATTTCTTTTAGATTATAATAATCTCCCATATGATATATCCCCCTTTTCGAATTTCATTAAAATAATATGTGTTGATGCTTCTTTTTGTCACAGATACTAACGAATGAAAAAGGGGAATACCTTAAGCAAAAAGAGATTCATCCTTTGAAGAAACATCAAAAATTGACAAAGGCATGAACAAGAAACTCTTTAAGCATGAGTCACGCAAGTTTTATTATGGTCTCCAAAGTATAATTTCATGCCACATATGGGTCGCACATGTCACTTGCATGCCCAATTCATTTTTCACCCAAGGTCCCTAATGGCCTATAAATAGACCCTGTGGGCCCCACATTTTGGGGATAAAAAATTAGAAACTCAGATTCAAGCTCTGGTCACCCAAGTCTCCATCTAAAGTCTTATGAACAATTCTATGGTAATTATTTACCTAGAATCTATGTTCTAATGAGAAGAATAAGTCCTAAGTGTTGAAACTCATTAATACTTACGTGCCTAAGTGTCTAACCCTTAATGGAAATGAAGACACATGTGAGCCACATTTCCCTCTCAAGGAAACTTGCATGACACCTATCTGAGAGCATTTAGGGATGATACTAAGGGCTTCAATCCAAAGTCTCCCAAGTATAACCTCACAGGTTTTTCATTTCCCATATGAACTCATTTTGCGCAAGTATACTTGCATGACCAGGACTTGCACGCCAGATCAATACTTGCACGTCTCCTTCCAATTCACTCTGTTTCCTCAAATTCATCTCTCCAATTTAAGATATATTCTTCAAAACCCACTTCAAAGTCATTTATGGCGTGGTTTCTTTGTGTCTTCCTTATATTAAAGGAATTATATGGAACATATCTCAAAAACTTCTGATTTACATAACTTTATGTCACTATGGTTAGATTTTTCTTTCATTCAACCTCATCTTTTAAGATGGGAAGATCTTTAATCTAGGCATCCTTCTTAAGAGTAAACCCCATGTTCTCTAATCCGGGAATCATCCGTAAGAGAAAGCCTTATGTTCCCTAATATGGGAATCCTCCTTAGGAGTAATCCCCCAGTCTCAATTTCCTTTAACTTGGGCCTCCTTCTCAGGAGTATGTCCCAAGTTACAAATCTCCTTAAACTTTGGGCCTCCTTCTCAGGAGTAAGTAACAATCATAATTCCCTTTTAATCTGGGCATCATCCTTAGGAGTAAGCCCAAAATTAAGAATATAAATAACCATAAATTACAAGTACCATTATGGACACTATTAATGGTCATCCTACTTAGGATTAAGCCCCAAGTCCCCCCTAATTTGGGCATGCTCCTTTGGAGAAGGCCCCAAGTTAGTGTATCCAAATCTCCATAAAGCATGATCATCTTTATAGACATTGTTCCTAGGCTTCTTTTTGAGAGTAAATCATAGTCTTCACCTATTTGGGTAGTCACACATACATAAGTCCCATATCATTCATTGTGAATGCATCTTTCATGGAACAAATTTTCAGGTTTACTGATACCTCTTGTTTCTCACACCGAGCATGACACACGTGATCTTAGAGTGTAATAGTAACCATGGCACATCTCTTTGGCCCGTTAATCATACATAAGCCCCACAATTTTTAATTGAACTATGTGGACTTTGATCTCTTTCTTAAAAGTAGAGTACGTAGGAATCCTTTCTAAGGTTCAAGCCTATCACCCATTAATTCTCATCCATACCATATGATGTTAAACTATATCTTAATTCCATAAATATGTGGGTTCTAATTCCTGTTTAACAAGGATATGTAGGTAGCCCAACTATGGGTATGATCCAATCTCTGAAATAATCCATGTCCTTTTGAACGACAATAAACTTAAAGTGCCCCCACTGAGTGGGTTTAAAACTACTATGGATATCATAATGACCAAGAGATTTCTATATAATGTGTTGAAGGATACTACTGACTAAGAATCTCTAATAAATACAGATGATTCTCCATCAATGAAGAACCTCAAATACATATAAATGATTCTATAAATCTCATACATATCAGGCATTGATTTTTTGATCTAAAGGAAAGCTCATTTTCATACATGGTAAATTAATAAGGATTCACGAACATAACTCAAATCTATAATAGAGTAACAGATTAGATAATAGTTCCCCCCAAAAAGGTGTGATGATTTTGACCTCCCATACTCTCGACCATTTCAAATTGTTAATCCTCAACAGTATACAACTAATGAGCACCAACCTTTGGAAAGTAAGTCCAAATGAATATAGAATCATCTGATGTTTTTTGGTTCTACAAATAAACCTGTTTGAAAACGATTGGAATGTTTGAAACTTAAATAAACAAGGTCATCCTCATTTCCAAAAGAAACAAAAATGGTGAACCCGATGTGAATCCTTAGCCAAGTTAAATGATGTTTTACTTATTTGTTAGGCCCTTATTTAACTCATTGTGAGGGCCAACAAAGAAATCAACCACATATGTGCTCATATGAAAGATGTTGTGGCCGAACTTATCTCGATTATGTCTGTTATATAAAATAGGAACTCATTTCTAAGATCTCTCTACATTACAGAAACGAATTCTCAAAAGTTCACACCTTTGAATGCCCCGACCGCTACTCCTACTGGATCCTCGTCCACTCCGAGGATGACATCACCTACTCAATGTCTTCAACACTGGGTCTCAAATGAACTAGTTAAGGAATACCAACAACACAGTACTATTCCAACTCTGGAGGCCACTCGACAAGCCCTCCAAGTCAATAATTCTCCCTCGTTGTCTAGACAACGATGACCAGTGATCAAGAAGCAGGTGGTGCCAAACACCTTATCCAACAGTTTCTGGTCGTTATCCTCAGAACGCAATCACCAGTCCCTCCCATATTATGGAGAGGTGAATGAGAAGGTCACTCAAGGAAATAATTCAAGGAGACATGAGTCCTTATCGGGGGCTCCCATAAACAATCATCGCCAGACTCGTGTGGTAGTGCGCCCTCAACATGATGTGGGTACCTCTTTCAGGGGTTCAGATCAAGTTCGTCAGACCCGAGAATGTAAGATGAACCTCCAGAGGTGAAATATGGTCAAAAGGGAGAAGTTTATTACTTCTTACCCCTCTGGAGAAGTCCATAAAGACAAATTGATGGAAAATAACAAGCGGCCATATACACCCGTCCGTCCTGATGTTACTGCCCAACAGACTCATCTGGAAGTAACACACCAATCCTTCTAGGAAATTCCGGAAGAGTATTATAGGCAGGTATATAAACCTATTTATTACTCATCATCTAGTCACCAGGCTCATCTGACTACAACCAATGAAGCTCTCCAATCTAATATGGTGGAAACTGATAAGTAGAGAAATACACCTGTTTACAATTAACAATTCAGTCAGCAGTCTTGTCTTCTGGTATTGAAGGATATTCGTCAACCATACATGAAAAAGAATACACAGAAGGTACTTACACCTGCCAATGTTCCTCAAGCCTGCCAACAGTCTCATTTCATAGCACCATGAGAAGTCAGTCAGAAAGCTCCGATGACAAATTTGGAGGAGACTCAACTCTATGCCCCCACACATGAGTACTATCAGAATTAACAGACAAGAAACGGAGGATAGGAGAAGAAACACACACCTAATCCAATCAAGGAATGGGTGAATATTCTTTTACCGGTATCTGTAGTCACCAAGCACATTCTGACGATGGTGAAAGAGAAGAATCAAATCCCTGCTCATATTCTGGATGCCTGTCAAAATATTATGACAGCTTCAGTAGCATCACATGGAAAGAATACCAAATCTGTCCCTACCTTTGGAGTGACTCATCAGCATATCACTCCGGAATAGATACACACCTCTGTTCTCGTCCTGGAGGGTTGTGGGGGCATACTCCCCCATTTCATACGGACAATCAAGTCAGGCACACACACATGATTTGAATGGAGATAATCAGCCTAACCTGATCATTTATCCTGAGTAGTCACATAAACCTGCCCATAATGACAACATTCGTAAAACAGTGGTTTCTTAAAGTGTGTAAGAAAGAATCTAATAAAAAGATCCTTCCAGCACAGTAAATAAATCAAGAGACAATCTGTAATAAGGCCTTGCCCGATGCTGGAGTTCTTGAAGCCCTCAGACAATTATCTGTTGCAACTCAAGATTTTACTCTCTCATTTCCCATTAGTGGGAACAATAATTATGAAGTTCTTCATTATAAACTTCCACATGAAGGATTGATTCATGAAAGTTTAGTCGTTCTCGAAGTATCATCTTCATATGAGTGCCACGATAACCCTGTACATGGCCAGAAGAACAAGGAAAAAAGGTTTCATCGTTTGCGGTAACCCACCATGGTGGTCCTCCCCATGATGAGGAATTTAGCTGTGAAATTCCTCCCCACAGTAGTAATTCCCATTGCCTGGAAAATTTTTCAAAGGACAATGTAGTAATGATAAATCCCTATTATCTTAAGGAACTAGAAAATGTGAAGCCAATCATGTATGATGCTTTACCGATAAAAGGTGACATACTTTCTCAACCAGAAGATAGCCCAGGGTATAGGTAATTCTCTGAACCAACCCTGAGTAATTCGTCTTATATTTTGATAAATTAATTCTCAACCAATATTGTTGAATTTGATGAATCAAGAAAAAATCACTATCTCTGGTATAATCAGGAAAAATAATCTTCATTGAATGATAAGGAGGAAGTGCTGAATATGAGAAAACAACTAGAAGAAGGCGAAGTACCAGTCATGTTTTGATTATTGGCTGACTCTGAATATGATATTCTAGAAATGTTGACAGAAGATTGTATTCATGATATTCTTCTAAACATGTGGAAAAACCTTTTTCACTTGAAAAATAAAATATTATCTTATGATGAATATGAAAATCATGTCACTATAATAGAAGGGTAACAACGCAAAATTGATTTGGCATATCTCTTAGTTTCCCGATATCCAATGGTTGAATAGCACAAGAGAGACCTTCAGCATTCATGCCTTGGGGAACTAAAAATATTTCACCAGTTAATTAACAATACCCTATCTGGTATTCATATCAGGGGATGGTGTGTTCATGGAGAACTACATTTCACTATACTCTCTAGTTCACAAATCACGTAAAATATTGTCTCATGAAATGTTATTGTCCATGGCCAGTCACAGCCAATTGGTTTTGTATGTAATCAAAGGATTGCTCAGAAACATGCCTCAACTAGTTCTTCCCAAAGTCAAGAAGATAGAGAACATGTGGTCGAATTACTCTTACATCAGGTAAATGAGAATACCGAATAGGATTCTCTTTTAGAGCACGCGCGTCATGAGGTGAAAAAAGTGTCAGAAATCTTCCAATGGTCATTTGAGCCAGGTGATTTGAGTGGATGTAGGTTCATGCATCCAACCAATTTCTAGACTAAATTCTGAACAATCAAGAGAGCTTTTATGAAAGTCTAAGATGTAGCAGCTCAAGAACCACCTCAGCTTGCCAGACTGGGGACTCTTTTAGCCCAACCCTTGGGATCAACAGATGGAATTCAGGGAGTTGAGCAAGGAAAGCAGGAACAACCCTAGTCCACTGGACTGGGGGCTTTTTAAAATCCTCAATCTCTTCCTCAGCGAAAGTAAGTCTTCACTTGATTATGGAAGAATCCACAAGAGGAACACATATCCGAATTATCAGGAGACTCCATACAAATTACGGTTCATCAAGAAGTTCCTAAGGGATCAACTCAACCAAGGGCAATGTCTCATCATGGAAATGGAAGAAGACAATATCACAAAAATGTCAATAGAAGGGATGCAATGCGTTATGCATTAATAAAAGCCATCAATTATGTTGTCACTAATCCCCCAGAACATGCGGTTCACTCAGAGGAATCAGATGAGGAAGTTCCTATTCAAGAAGATATACACACAGAGGCAAATGAAGAGGGTGTGCATACATGAAATCAAAAGTCTTACCGAGAATCTAGGTATTCCTTCAAATAACCAACTTCCCCCTCTCCAAAAGGCATCCAAAAAAGGGAAAGGAAAAAGTCAGGTTACATTCCACCCTTCCTCTGGAAAAGGCCAATCACTCTCACTTGAGAAAAGGTTCACACAACAAGATGAAGAAATAAAGAAATTAAGGAGGTTGAATGCATAACTACTTCAAGGTAGTCTTCCTCCCAAGCATGCTAGAGTCAGTTAGTCAAGGTAATTTGTTGCAGCTACTGAGATGGATCAAGAATATCCTCTTTTACCAGTACATCCTCACATGTCTAATCCTATGGGTCATGCACAACAACAATCGGTAGTGCTACCATTAGTTGCAGTAATAGTAACCATACCTGTCCAAACTCAAGTTATTGCACCTGCTCAGGTCTAAGCTCAACAAGATGTTTCCCAAAAGTTAATGACTACCATTGAGTCATTAACATCTCATTTGGAAGCTATGGCGGGAAAACGTGCAAAAATTAAACCAGAAAAGAGGGCTTACCCTGAATGAGTTGATGCAATTCCTACCCCATCAAATTTTTCGAGTACCACATTCCAAATTTTTAATGGTTCGGGAGATCCAGAACAACACTTAACACATTTTGTTTCTCGTTTTGATCCTAGGATGTGAACTCCTCAACAACAAGAAGCAGTTAAGTTTAGATGTTTTGTAAAATCAATACAAGGGTTTTCTTTTGTCTGGTATACATCCTTACAATCTCGTTCAATTACCGGGTGGGAGGATCTCCGTGAATGATTCCTTCATCAATTTAGCTCAACATTTCAAAATACGGCAGTTTTTTATCATAAAAAATGCATGAAAAGGGAAAATGAAAGATTTTTAGATTTAATTGCTCGCTGGAAGGGATTAACATATTCCTTAAACTTAGCACTCCCTCAAGATGAATTGTTTCCAATATTTGTGGAAAATTTATGTGTTGAATGATGCACACCATTTATCCCTATGAAATACACAGGAGGGTTTCGAGACAACACTTCAATCGCTTAACAGATTGAAGACTCTCTTACTGAGACTAAGGATAAAACTCGTGTAATTTTTTCAGTTCTAGGAAGGAGAATTGGTAAAGTAGAGATAGTTACAATTACACTTAAACAAGAATCTGTACCTACTTCCACTTCAAAAACTTCATCATATCGAAGGGCTCCACCTACTGAGTGTCAACAATAGAGGTTGTTTCATCAAGACGATCAAAGAGATCAAAGATGGAAAAAATTTGACGATTTTAAGAACAATGTTTATTTTTTCTCAAATGAAAATGTTCCTAGTTACTTCATTTCAACTCTGGAAAATAATTTGGTTCAGTTTCCAATGCCTAAAAGTCCGAACAGGAATGGAGATGAATACCTTCCCAACTTTTTCCCATTTCATTAGATGTTGGGGCATCCCATTTAGGAGTGTTTTTTCTTCAAAGACCTCCTGAAAAAGATGATGGACTCTGGATAGGTAAAACTAAAAGGTTCTTCATCCCAAGTAGCATGTGTTACTTCTAACGATCCAGAGGATGATGGTGAGTGGCACGATGTCAAAAGCAAAAATGTGTAGAAATATGATGATTGGATGGTCAGAAATATGATCAACCGAACTCATGCCATTTTACGAACTCAATTGAAGAAAATAATTGTGTCTTCTGCTATGAATGACACATAAAAACCCCTTTATTAGAATGAATATTATCAATGATGTGATATAATTCTAAGAAAGAAGAACAGTCCGAAAAAGGCAAGTTTGTGTCAAAGCCTAAATTGTCTTTGACTTTGGAAGATTTTATGCCATCTACTTCAAAAGCATGGGCACCGCCCCACCAAACGGCATAACCTAAAATGGCTAATCAGGAAGAATCTCCCTCAAATTAAGAGTTGATCTTCGGTTCTGTTAACACGATTCACTTAACAGATCCTTATGCCAGTCACAGTTTCGAACATGAGAAGCTTGAGTTCCCTGTATCAAATAGAGGAATTAGAGGAAGTTCCCTATGTCTAGGATACCGAGGAAGACGTGGTTATTCCAAAAGCCAAAATTTCAATCCTACCCCTGCTAGAACTGTATATGCAGTAGAAACTCGTGGCAGGGCCCTTCAGCGGGCTCAATAGGAACAAGAAAGATCTTCCACACATGGAAGATTCTGTCCTGACACAATTATTCTGGGGGATCAGTTAGAGGTTAAAACTTCTTCCACTCAGAAAATAAATATACCTAGTCGGTCTAATCTTCCAAAGTTAGGAGTATTTCCAACTCCAAACCCAATACAAGATGCATCTACTTTCAAAGCATCAAATTCTAAGGAACCTGTGAAACCACATGTTCCTATTGGGAAACTCAGGCCTTTGGACCCAAAATATGATGTCTTGAAACATTCGACACAAGTACCAGCCAAGTTATCAATTCTGGATTCCTTGAATATATCAAAGGATCTTCAGGAGGCACTCATTGAGACTTTGTCAAGTCCTTAGTAATTCAAAACTAAAATTGTTTCGGCTGAAGTCTATCATATAGAGAATAATCCTGTAGAATGTCATGCAGTGATATCTTTTGTAGATGAAGATGGATATGATGTTGTGGATGGACATATTAGACCTTTGTATTTATCTGGAAAGTTTAACGATGTATAAATATGATGAGCATTCATTGATAATGGTTCAGGAGTAAACCTCATCTCTATTTGTACACTTCGTCGATTGGGCCTCACCAAATCTGATTTATCTATTTCTACATTGATGTTTCAAGGATATGATAAAAATGAACAGGAACATCTGGGCAATATTACACTCAGAACTCAGTTTGAAGACCTTGTATCCAATTCATATTTCATGGTTGTTCATCATGACACAACCTTCATCATTTTTCTAGGAAGACCTTGGCTACATCAACATGCGGTTATAACTTCATCATACCATCAATGTATCAAATATTTTTTCAGTGGTAAAATTGCGATATTTTATGGTGATAAATCCCCATTCAAAACATGTGAATCTCAATACATTGAGGCGGAATTATATCACATGGAGGGAAAGGAGATATCCAAAATGAAGGAGGTTACAAAAATTAATGCTCCAAATGGTTTGGGAAAGATTCCAGTAAACCCATTCATACATGTGAGTACAGATTATTTGTTTCCTATCAGTAAAATTGATTGGATAGTCCCAAATCCAAATACTCTTATGGAAACTTCTATATTGTCAATTATGGAAATCAAGCTAGACAACATGGGAGAAATTGGTGATTCACCAAGCAATGATGAAATCTTAAATGGATATGTCTTCATTTCAACCACTGAAATACATCAATTCTATACTTCATCAACCAGGCCAGAAGAAGTTATAGCAATGTCATAGATGAATGATGATGTCAATTCTCAATCCATTATCTTCTCTTTATTACCCAAGGAAGACCCTTCATCATCAATAGGGTCAGAAATGGGAGCCTCATCTTCAAGATGTTCAAATTTTAACATCTCTCTTGATCATGGAAATTATGCTTCATCATTTACTATAAAAGTAGAAATATAAGAAATAACACTTGTTGAAGAAGAAGAAGAAGATCTCAGGGATACTCCTCCAACATTTGAAGAGGGTATCTCTACTACTATGGATGAACTCATAGAAATAAATCTGGGTACAAAAGAAGATCAACGCCCAACTTTAGTTAGTGTGGCCATGAATTTTGAAGAGAAAGAAATGTATATTTCATTTTTAAATCAAAATCGAGATATATTTGCATGTAACTATACAAAAATTCCAGGGCTTGATCCTAATGTTACTACTCATCGTTTGGGTTTTCCAGAAGAACATTGAGGATTTAAACAAGCCATATTAAGAACACACCCAACTTATGCTTCCAAAATTGAAGCTAATGTGGATAAGAATATCAAAGATAACATCATCAGAGAAGTTCAATATCCCAAATGGTTTGCTTATATTGTCCCTGTGAAAAAGAAGAATGGACAAATTAGAGTTGTTTTGATTTCAGAGATCTTAATCGGCATTGTCCCAAGGATGATTTTCCAGTTCCGATCACAAAACTCTTAATTGATGAAAAAGATGGTTATGAAGCACTTTCCTTCGTGGATGGATATTTTGGGTATAATCAAACTCAAATGGATCCTAAAGATGAAGAATCTATAGCCTTCAGAGCCCCTCAGGGTGTGTTTTTCTATCGAGTAATGCCCTTTGGCCTGAAAATTGTAGGTGCAACATATCAAATTGCCATGCACCGTATCTTCAAACCCTTTTTGGGATGTTTTCGGAATGTTATGTGGATGTTTCTGTGGTTAAATCTGCACAATGTTATATTCACTTGGATGATTTGAAAATAATATTCCCCAAACATCAACCACATAATTTGAAGATGAACCCCTTGAAATGTGCTTTTGGGGTAACCTTAGGAAAATTTATCAGCTTTGTTGTATGCCATCGTGGTATCAAAGTCGATCCTGAGAAGACAATGTCAATCCTTGGTATGTCACCTCCTTAAAATTTTATGAAATTGGGATGAAATCAAGGACACTTGGCCTATATTCGACATTTCATCTCCAATCTGGCAGACAATTATTTACCCTTTACCAAATTGATGATGAGGGGAGTCACTTACCTGTGGACTGAAGAATGTTAAGAAACATTCAATAATTTCATGAAATATCTCTTGATTACACTAGTATTAATGCCACATGTTGAAGGAAGACCCCTTATTCTTTATGTGACAGCTTTAGAGAGATCATTGGGTGACTTCCTTGCCCAAAAAATGATGCTGGGAATGAAGAAAACCTTTACTATCTCAGTTAGACTATGATTGAAGCAGAGACTCGATATTCAAGTATTGAAAAGTGATTCCTAGAATTAATCTTTGATGTTCATAAATTGAGACACTACATGCAATATCATGAGGTCCAATTAGTATCTTTTAATAACCCACTCAAATTTATCCTTAGTCATCCAATGATTACAGGACCTCTGGCAAGGTGGGAAGTTATTTTGCAGCAGTTTGACATCCAGTATGTGTCTCAAAAGGAAATAAAGGGCCCAGCTCTGGCTTATTTCCTTGCTGAACACCATTTAGTAGAAGATATATAGTTAGATATTGAACTTCCTGATAAGGAATTTTTCTCTATTCAAGAAAATCTTCAAACATTGGAATTTTACTTTGATGGTTTTTCTAGAAGTCCAATAGGGATGAAAATGGAAGATCCTAAATTCCACAAAATTTTCGACATGAATTGTGCCCATTTCTCTAGAAAAGGTAGTGTCACCATATTACTTCTTTCTTTCGGAAGGTATTACAAATAATGAAGCAAAATATCAATCCCTTGTCATAGTATTAGAGTTGTCACTTCAGGCACATGTGAATCACTTAAAGGTGAAAGGTGATTCAGACCAAGTAATCAAACAAGTAAATAGGGATTATGCCATCAGAAAAGAAGAGTTTAACCCTTTTATGATTATGATAGAGAGTTAATTAAAAATTTTCATTCGAAACCGACATTTTCTTATGTACCACAATCTCAAAATGCTCAAGATGATGCACTGGCTAATGTAGCCACAGCTTTGGCAGATCAAAATCGGGAGGAAAAAATTATAATCATTGCCCACCGTCGTATAGTTTCACCTTATGTTCAAATCAGAATAGAGGAAAGCAATGAAATTAGTCCCATTTCTGAACAATATGTTCATACTATAAGATGTATGACACCTATCAAAGAATACCTTAAAAATGGAACACTCCCACATGATAGAGCTGTGAAAGAACATGTCTGGTGACGTGTGGTCAATTTTACACTTTATGATAGCACTGAGCACCTAGAAAAATTACTTAAAAAAGAGGTTTTTATGAAATTATCTTTAGATGTATTGATGATTAAGAGACAATGGCTATCATGAATGGAGTACATGCTGGACTCTGTGGTGCCCACCGGTATGGACATAGACTGTCTGATCAAATTCGAAGGTTTGGATACTTTTGGCCTTCCATGATACACGATTGTGTTGATTTCACTATGAAGTATTATTCTTGCCATGTATATGCCAATTTTATTCATCAACCCCCAGAGTTGCTTCATATAGCTAAATACTAATGGCCATTTTCCACATGGGTAATTGATATAGTAGGACCTTACCCTTCGGCTACATCCTAGTAGTTTAGGTATATTCTTACTACTACTGACTTCTTTTCCAAATAGGCAGAGGAAATACCTCTCAAAGTAGTTAGTTCTAAAAGCATTGTTAGATTCATTAATTATAACATCATTACCGGATTTGGTGTCCCTCATACCATATTGAATGATAATGACAACAACTTCTGTTCATCCGAGGTAAGGAAGTTGTATCAAGAATACAACATCAAATCCAACTATTCATCTCGATATCATGTAGTGGCCAATGGCCAAATAGAAGCCTTCAATAAGACTCTTTCAAACATAATATAAAAGATTGTGGATAATGATAAGAAATCATGGCCTGAAAAACATTTTCATGCTTTATGGGCTTATAGGACCAACACCCGCATTGCTACACGGTCAACTCCATATTCATTGGTATATGGAACAGTATCAGTATTTCCTATTGAGGTTCAATTACCCTTGCTCAGACTAGCCATTTTTGATCATTCATCTACAGATGAACAATCTCAAAATCTATTGGATGAATTGGAACGATTAGATGAAAAATTATTGTTCACCCTTCACCACATGGATGTCTATCAGAATCGAATAGCCTGAGAATTCAACAAAAATGTTCATCTTCATTCATTCATTCAAGGAGAATTGGTATTGGTTCTCAGAACTCCAATGATACCAAGAACGAAACCTTCCAAGCATGAGCCAAAGTGGGAATGACCTTACTTAATAAATAAGGTCTACTCCAATGGAGCTTATTTTTTAATCTCTATGGATGGAGAACTCATCACGACTCCAACCAATGCAATATTCATGAAGAAGTATTTTGTGAAACACAAAAACCCTTCTACGTCCAACATGAAATTAAACTGTGTTAACATCCTACATGACATTAAACTATGTTGATGTCCAAAAAGACGTTAAACGGTGTTGTTTTCCAACATGACATTAAATTGTGTTTTCCTTGGTTCATGATGCTAAACTGTGCAACATTGGTCCATGCATATTACCTTAAACTATTTTAGTCCTTACTGTAAGACTTTAAATTGCACAGTCCCCATAATCCTCACTACAAGACTTTTCATAGTCCTTCCATTGTCCAACATGACGTTAAAATCTGTCATGTCCCTTAAATGTCATACATGACCTTAAACTGTTAATCGTTAGGGTTGTTTTTACGTCTTTTTTCTCACACTGAGTATGACTCACATGATATTAGAGTAAGATTCAACAATAAAACCCTCTTTGGGCCGCTAAACATTCGTAATTCCCAAAAAAAAATTTAGGTCGTTGTCCTCAAGTACAACTTGATCACCAATTCATTCTTAATCAAAATACGCGGACTTTGATCCTTGCCTTCAAGGTTTTGTATGTAAGAAACCTCCAGAGGTTCTATCCCAAAGCCAATTTCATCATGTCAATTCACCTCTGTCTCATATGATTTTGATCCATGAAGCAGCCTAAAACCAATTTCTTCACATCGGTTCACCTCTGTCTCATACGATGTTGATCCGTGAAGCAACCCAAAACCAGTTTATTCATGTCGGTTCACCTCTATCTCATACGATGTTGATCCATGAAGCAGCCTAAAAACAATTTCTTCTTGTCAGTTCACCTCTGTCTCATACGATGTTGATCCGTGAAGCTGCCAAAAACCAATCTCTTAACATCAGTTCACCTCCATCTCATATGACGTTGATCCGTGAAGTAGCTCAAAACCAATCTCTTCATGTTGGTTCACCTTTGTCCCATGTGAAGTTAAACTGTGTACATCCCTTTTTTCCCTGCTACATGACACTAAACTTTGCTACACCATCATCCTTGCTATATGACTTTAAAATTTATACTCCCCCATTGTCCCTCTCCTGAAAGGGAATCATCATTGAAATTGGTCTCCAACCCTGTCTTATTCCAAGGATTACGTGCATACAGGGCAATGCCAGAACTTTTAATATTAGGTCAAACCATCATTGCACTAATGCACCCTTTCACGATTCACTATTATGAACCAAATCTATACAAAGGGTATTTTAATAACTACATATGGATTGATTCCCATTCTTATGGGATACGTAGGAACATTTGAGAGTCCCTTGAATCCATCCCCAAGTCTTTGGTCCTAACCCCAAATTCCACTTGCAGTCCCTTGGCTGAAAATTCCCCCTGTGAAAACATGAATGTGGTATAGAAACCCAAGTCGTCATTTACATTGGGTTTATAAAACATGAAATTTGTATTCCTCATTATTGTTCGAGCTCTATGACCCTAAACTAAGATATCCTACACTCTCGTCCCACATGACGTTAAAATATATTTCAAGAACTACATATTTCTTGATTCCTGTTTTTATGGGATATGTAGTAAAGTCCATCACCTCAATTAAGGATCCAGCCAAAACATGATTATGGTCAGCATTGGTCTATGTATCTCTTTCAGGCATTGGACAATGCCCATTTTGATGTATCATTATCCTAAACATAAATACTTCCAGATCTCCACAACCCTTTTCCTGATTTCTGGTCACAAAATGTTTGATACC
The DNA here is from genome assembly GCA_963277665.1 of Viscum album. Taxonomy (NCBI): domain Eukaryota; kingdom Viridiplantae; phylum Streptophyta; class Magnoliopsida; order Santalales; family Viscaceae; genus Viscum; species Viscum album. The sequence goes on from OY728127.1 coordinate 610,681,807, forward strand.
CGAGAATTCTTTTTTTTGACTATTCAGCACATTCCCTTAGGAAGCCTTGCATAAGTAGTCTAGATAATTGTCCTTTCATCAAAAAGATGCTATTATTTGACTATGCAACCAAGGCCCTTAAGTGGCCCTGCATAATTCAACCCCCTAACAGGTTTTTCAAATAGTGGTAACTTCATTCTTGGGAGGAAAACCTCTATTGTCCTTATTTGTCTTAATGACAATATGTAGGGATCTGAAAAAATATCCATCTTTAACATGTTATTCACATATTATTTTTCATGATCTAAAAGTATTTAATTCTTTGGTTTATATTTCCCTTCATCACGTTTTGGTTAGACCTTCATAGGAGTGACATTCATCCAATTCTTTGACCATATTGATTGGAAATGTCCTCTCCATATTCAAGTACCTCTCTCCATATAGTAGACTCAATGCTTTGTAAAATTTGATGATCCACAAACACTCAATAGCTTTTAGAAATATAAAAGTAAAATTTTTGAGAGTTCTTTTTCCTGACTATGCAGCACGTTCCCCTAGGTGGCTTTGCATAAATAGTCTACATAATGGACCTATCTACCAAAAGATGCTATTGTTTGACTATGTAGCCAATGAACCTAAGTGGCCCTGCATAATTCAACATCATAAGCGGTTTTTCAAATAGTGGTAACTCTATTCTTGAGAAATAATTCTTCTAATTCCTTTTAGATCTTTTTTTATTTCATATCTTTCCTCAGATTCAATATTTATTAAGTCATAGTTTACATGTTTTCCCCCATACATGAATGTGGTGATATGTTTCTAGAAAAATTATCCATGAATTGAGTCAATTTTAGTCGATTCATTCAAAGCTATTCAACCTTAAAAATTACCATTTTTATGTCTGAAGATCATGACTTTAAACTGCCCACAATAGACAAGGGAACTCTGAACAAAAGTCAAGTCCTAACTCACTAAACATACATTTTGTATGATTTAGGTAATATTGAGCAATAAAGAAGATTCAAAGATGGTAGGGTTATTTTTGTAATCCTAGCCAAAAAATCAAACTATGCTTACTAGGCCCATTGGCTTAGGTAAAAAACTAAAGCAAGTAGCAAGATAATGCAGGTACAAATGATCGAAGATGAAAGTGTTTCTCATTGATGCACATATAGTTAGAAGGAAATCCATAGATAGGATTCACATATCTTTTCCAAGATTTTCAAGAGGCTTTCAACAGAACTCTTCGTTTGATTTACGACATCCTGAGCTTCATCAGCAACCACATGGAATTAATTCATCCATCTAGATACAATAAGAGACACAATGATACCAGCTCTTCTTTGAACAATTTTAAAGGAATGTTCTTGATTGTGGTTTGCAAAAACATTATGCTGATCAAACAGTGACTCTATTTCTGTCCAAGAGACTTGGAAGATGGATACATGGATTTGAGAATGTTGCATTTGATGTAAAGAGACATTTGGAGAGAGTAGTCTTTTGAGATATTGTTCCAATGTCATGATAGTCTTCTCTCCACCAACTGGCAGCGGAAAACATATCAAACCATCCGTTTTTCATTTTCATATCTGTAAAAAAATTGCATGGAGGAAAAGTTTCAATGTTCACACCATTTTTACTGCTCTTAATGCACAACATAACCAAAATATAGGGATAATAGTGTGGCTTCATCTTGGGAAGATAGTTCTTTGGCTCTAGAACATTGACTCCTTGCAGATGACTCTTCCCATATAGAGGCAGGTAGATGCTATGTGGGAAATTAAGATGATACTTCCTCAAGTAATTGGCCAAATCTGGGAGAGTGATATCGCAGATATCATAGTAATCATGGTCAACGACGTTCATCGTATCATCAATCCGTTTGCTAGCCAGTTCATCAGCTAATCCAATTCTTCTGGGATCCATTGAATACGCACTTAGATTGAATAATTCACTTTTAAGTAGGTTGTGTTTTCATATAATTTTTGACGAAAAGTGAAAAAATGGCTAAGGAATTAAGGCATGCAAGTCCCATATTGGCGCACAAGTCCAAGTTGGTCGCGCAAGTTTTACCATGCTAGTACTGGAGTGAATGTTAGAAACTCATTGCAGATGCATGACACGAATAGAATCGCGAACGAGCGGAAAGCCAAGAATCCTGCGCGGTGAGAGCTACTTGCGCACCGAGATCTCAGAAGCATTTTAAATCGAGTGATTTGTGCTAAGTGGTGCTACATATTTATAGGTGAGGCCATACCCTTGCACGCTGGATCCTACGCGCCAGAAGCATACATGCACTTCTAATACTTGCGTGCCGCAGTACCTTGTTTCTCATTTTCCTCAAAGTCAAATCCTCTCTCTTTTTTCAGATCCAACTCTGAGGGGGGGATTTTGTTGACGGTCCATTCCATCATAGAGACTAATGAATGAAAAAGGTGAATACCTTAATCACAAATAGATTTATCCTTTGAAGAAACATAAAAAATTCACAAAGGCATGAACAAGAAACTTTTTAAGCATGGGTCATGCATGTTATATTATGGTCGTGCAAGTATACATGCATGCCACATATGGGTCATGAAAGTCACTTGAACTCCCAATTAATTTTTCTCCCAATGTCCTCAATGGCCTATTAATACCCCCTGTGGCCCCCCCATTTCGAGGATGAAAAATCATAAACTCATATTCAAGCTCTGGTCACTGAAGTCTCTGTCTGAAGTCTTCCAAACACTTCTAAGGTAATTATTTACCTATAATGGAAGTTTTAAGGAGAAATAATAAGTCCTATGTTTTGAAACTCATCAATACTTGCGAACCTAAGTGTCTAACCCTTAATGGAAATGAGGACACTAGCGCGCCGCCTTTCCATCTCAATGAAACATGCACCCACCTATCTAAGAGCCTCTAGGGATGATACTAAGGGTTTCAATCCAAAGTCACCCAAGTATCACATCACAGGTTTTTTGTCGCCCAAGTGAACTCATGTCGTGCAAGTATACTTGCACGACCAGGACATGTGTTCCAGATCAATACTTACTTTCCTCCTTGCAATTCACTTCCTTTCCTAAAATTCATCTCTCCTCTTCAAGATATAGTCTTCAAAACCCTCTTCAATTTCATTTATGGCATGGTTTCTTTGTTGGATTCTATATATGAAATGAATTCTATGGAACATCTCTAAAAAATTTTGATTTACATAGATTTATGCCACTAAGGATAGAGATTTCATTCATTCAACCTCATCCTTTAAGATTTAAAGATCTTTAATCTTGGAATCCCCCTTAAGAGTAAGCCCCAAGTTCCCTAATTTGAGCATCCTCTTTAGGAGTAAGCCCCATGTTCCCTAATATGGGAATCCTCCTAAGGAGTAAGCCCCGAGTCTCAATTTCCTTTAACACGGGCCTCCTTACCAGGAGTAAGTACCAAGATACAATTCTCTTTAAAATTTAGGCCTCCTGCCCAAGAGAAAGTCCCAATCAAAATTACCTTTTGATTTGGGCATCCTTCTCAGGAGTAAGACCCCGTCATAATTTAATGTCCCCTTTAATCTGGGCATCCTCCTTAGGAGTAAGCCTCAAATTAAGAATCTAAGTCTCCATAATATACAAGTACCTTTTTGTACCCTATTAATGGGCATCCTCATTATGAGTAAGCCCCACGTCCCAACTAATTTGGGCATCCTCCTCAATAGTAGGCCCAAATTTAGAGTATCCAAATCTCCATAATGCACGAAAATCTTTATGAACCTTGTTCCTAGGATTCTTTCCGAGAGTAAATACTTGTCTTCACCTACTTGGGTTGTCACACATACATAAGTACAATATCATTCCTTGTGACTGCATCTTTCATGGCACAAATCGTCAGGTTTACTGATACATCTTGTTTCTCACACCGAGCATGACTCACGTGAGCTAAGAGTGTAAAAGTAACCACGACACATCTCTTTGGGCCGTTAATCATACGTAAGCCCCACAATTATTAATAGAACAACGTGGAATTTAATCTCTTCCTTAAATGTAGAGTATGTAGGGAGCCTTAATAAGGTTCAAGCCTATCACCCATTAATTCTCATCTGTCCAATATGACGTTAAACTATATCTTAATTACCGAACTATGTGGGTTTTGATTCCTCTTTAACAAGTATAATTAGGTAGCCCATCTGCGGGTACAATACTAACTCTGAAATAATCCATGTCCTTCTTAACGATAGTAAACATCATGTGCCCCACTGAGTGGATTTAAAACCTGTATGGTTATCATAATGGCCAAGATATTTCTATATAATGTGTTGAAAGATACCTTTGACTAAGAATCTCTAATAAATATGTATTATTATCTATCAAGGAAGAACCTCAAATACATATAAATGATTATCTAAATCTCATACATATAAATCATTGATTGTTAGATCTAATGGAAAGATCATTTTCATACTTGGTTAATTAATATGGATTCACGAATAGAAATCAAATTTATAAGAGAGTCCCAAAGTAGAAAATAATTCTCCCCAAAAAGTTATGATGAATCTGACCACCCATCCACTCGACCAATGAAAATTATTAAGCCTCATAGGTCCACAACTAATGAGCACCTACCTTTGGAATGTTGGTTCAAATGGATATAGAGTCATTGGATGTTTCTGGTTCTACGAATAAACCCATTAGAAAACGATTGAAATGTTTGAACCTTAAACAAACACGATCATCCAAATTTCTAGAAGAAACAATAGGTTAGATTTATCTTATCATTAATATTTACTATATGTAATGACTTATAATTTTTTTGCCTTAATTATTGGTAAAAACAGTAGATATATAATGAATTAAATTAATTACAATGGTTTACATAATGGAATAAAATCAACCACATAATAGTAATAAACGATTATTTTTAAGCCTCAACAATCCAAAATATATAAAATTATTTCATAAAAATTGAATTTCAATAAAAGATAAACTATTAAAAACATATTAATCTAAAAAATGATAAATATTATAGGCACCAAATATAAATTAGAATCATTTTTATACTTTTAAATTTATTTAGATACTTTGGGAATGTTCATATAAAATTTCCCCTTTGTTTATATTCCTATTGAATAAACAACTCTTTCCAAAATTCTAATAAATTTTCTAAACCATTTGTATTCTCTATTAACTCAATAGATAATATAATATCTATTCAAATGGTTAACAAGGGAAAGAAATATTTCTTTCAAAAGTATTTACTATAACAATACATTTATTAGATCCGAAATACCCATAAAAAAGATTTATCCAATAAAAATTATATAATTTTATTAACAAATATTAGACAAAATGGGAAATATCCATTAGAATATAAATAATACGTTTATATTTTTCACACTTAATGAAATAATTATTTGAGATACATATTATATCAATGATCCTATACCAGTATAATTGTATTTTGATATTGTTATTTGGTTAATTATGGAGATACTAAAAATCATGGAGTCAAAAATAAACTAGTATTTCTAAAATTTTAGAATTTATGAATTAAATAACGATAATAAAATAAATTTTCTTGTATTTAAGAAAAAATAATGCTGTATAACATAACAAAGTCTTCAAAAAATGTAAATTCACAACACAAAAAGAAGAAAAAACAAGATTTTACTATATTAGTAAATGTAAATAATCTATAAATAAAATAAAGTATCACAAAATATAACTAAAAATGAATCAACCATCCAAACATTGTCTCCCATATTGAAGGTATGATCTTTATACATAGAATATGGATCAAGAATTAATTCAAAAATAATATTCTTATGTTTAATAATACATATAAGTAGATAAAATAAAATATCATTTGAGATTTAGCTAAATGTGGAAACATCCACTTTGAATATAAATTTATAGTTTATAGAAAACATTATTAAAGAAAAAATTTAATAAAAGTTTAAATTTTAATTGGAAATATACATGAGGATTTATCTTCCTCTACCCAGTGAAATTACATTAGAAGGGATTATATTGTACAGGTCTATACCAACATGGTCCAGAGGTACAAGCTATGTAAACCCTAGTATCTTAATTCTTTTAAACACCTATGTACTCAATATGAACAAAAGTTTTTAAAAATATAATCAATGTGCTATTTGAGTTATTATAGTTTTATCAAAGTACACATATTCCCCTTGAGTCATCCACATAGAAATATCATTACAAATTGAGAAATACATGGAAATAATTTATCACATTTATTATATATATGTCCCATTTTTTTATATCAAGTATAGAAGTGAACCTTATAGGGTTCAACTATTTATAAAAATTTTCAAATTACTCTATCATTATTATAGTTTTACATCATTAACTTTTGAATATCAAATTAATATTTATTTTTAACAACATTAATTTTACCATAGGTTGTAGTTACATAGGTAAAATTATCATTATGTTTCTATTTTACTATTGAAATATTATCTTCGAACATTGTATATTTATTTTCAACTATTTATAACTCAAAATTAAATTTTATTAGCTTATTTTTATTAATAGAAATATCTAATTTATCTTCTCTATATATCTAATATATTACTAAATGATTTTTTTATTTATCTCATTCATACATAAATATTATATTATATTTTAAAATACTAGTTACATAAAAATATATCTCTTAATGTAGTGGTTGTTCATCCTTATCATCAGATTAAGAAATAGTATATCCTTATGAAGTAAAATAATAATTATGACCATATAATTATTGGGAAAGTGAATCTAGTGTAACCTCATCCACTATGAAATATTTAGTTGAACTTTTTCATATAAACTAGTAAATTTCTTAATATATCATGTTTTATAATCACTGTTATAGATATAAAATTTTAAATTTTTTCTCACAATCCATGTATTATTTTTAATAATGAAATATTTTTATCATTTATCTTTGAACTTATCCTTAAGAATTTTTTCCATATTCTTGATTCATTGATTGTTTTGCCTTGTTTGATAAGGATATTTACCCTCATAGAAATTAATTCCTTTAGATTTTATGATAACATATGTTTATTCTCTTCCATAAAGTTATCCATATAAATGTTCTTAAAACCCATATATTTATTCGTCCATATCAATAATCGAGAAATACCTCTTCTGACAAGTTCTATAGTACTAATTCCATTGACAATCTCTACATGAAATTTTATGTCCTATAAATCAGTTCTGAAGATTTAAATGTGATGAAAACATGGATAATTTTTGATTCATTATTGTAACAAATTTTATGTTTATATGCATTCAACACGAAAATTCTAATTAATTCATATATACTTAGATTTGTAAAATGTTTGGTGTTATTGAAATTTGTTTATATATTCCATTTTCTTTAGTAATACGTCATCGATCTTATCTAAAAATTATCTTCATGAAATTATAAAATATTAGCTATTATAATAAATCTATGAATTATATATTCAATAGTATAAATAGGTATAATACCAAAAACATGTTCATAGACTCTCAATATATACCATTCTATCTAATGATTATTTAAATCCCCTAAATAATTAATCTAAATATTTTTCCAAATTTGAATTGTTTTCATGAAAATATTAATCATAAAGATATTTGTTTCTTCAAATATCATACAATATGTTTTTTTCTTGGATTTATTTTATGTTAAAACATATCTCATTCATATGTTGTAAAATTAGGATCATTATTCTACGGAATATTGTAGGTTCCAATATGCATAAAAAAAATTCAACATTGGTATCTATTATACTCATTTCTAAAAAGTATTTGAACTACTCAAAATATAAATAATCAATACAATATATGATATTTTATTTGATTTATATTTTTAATAGATCCAACTGGAGTTCCTATAATATCTAATTAAGTAGATCAATCCTTAACAATATTTTACTCAAAATACAGTAGCATAAATTTTTGATGAATAAATTGTGGGTAATATTTGATGTATTCAAAAGTGAATATAATTTATTTCATGATAAACATTTTATCTCAATAGGTAGATGTGGAACAAAAATAGGGGGATAATTTTACTCAGTATAATATCTATATATTTTTTTTCAACACATCTATTAAGTAGATTGGGAAATGAAATTTATTCTCATTTTAGTGTTAACAATTTTAATTTAGTTGATGATAAACCTACGAGAAATTAAAGACATTTTATTTATGTCAATAACACAAAATAAATTGAAATAAACATTAAACGTAATAGACAATATGGTGAGTGTCCGAAAAATATCCAAATAAACCTAATGGATATTATTACCCATTTCATTCCTATAAATGGTGTAACTTTCCTTATCAAAAAACAGATGGGTTTTCAATAAACTAGATACTACATATTCTAGTTACCCCAAGGAAATAATTGATTATAGTCCTGTAATAATGATACATGTTCCAAACATCTAAATTCATTGATTATTAGATCATCTTATGAAAAGGGTATCTCAATCTTGGATCTCATTTTTTATATGTTGGTTAATAGACTTATGAAACTAGGACTTCATAAAACATATGGGATTAGAAGAAATAACATATTTCTCTTAATAATCTTTTATCTAGATGTATAGGGATGTCTAGGATCAAAGAATAGAACCTCCTCGATCAAGAGAACCAAAATAATATAAATTACATCAGGATATTGAGAATTTTAAACAAAACCTAAAAATAATAGCTCTAAGATCCCTCAAAAATAAAAATTTATTGAAATATATCAATAAAAATTTTATGATTGATAAATTAAAAATTAATTTAATAGATTATAGTTTGTTCAAAAATACAAATCCCTTACATACCTTTATTGAAATTATTGGCGGCCTTAAAAAGAAATCAACGGTCAGATTGAAATATCATTGAGTTTATTTGAATCTACAAAAGATACCAATCTTCATCGTCTAATCTAGGGATATATTATCTCTTTCATCTGATGATCATTCCATAGAAACTCATTAACGCCTGATGAAATTATTTTAACTCATATTCAAAATATAAACGAATATAAGTCCATCTTATATGTTCATTCGATGTTATAAAAATAAACATTAACTATACACTCTAAATTCTTAGATAATAAACTATAAATTACCATTAGCTCATAAAATTTGTAATTTTACTTTTAGAATAAAGGAAATATATGTTTTGAATGATATAACATCGTCATAATTATTATTTTTAGTTCATATGTCCAATAATGGATCAATGTTTTTATAAAAATGTATTATAGAATACACTATGGTTATCGAGTGTGTTCACTGCACATCTTAGAGGTAACCTCATTCCAATCAGTGGAAGTTATCATGGAATATATTGTTGGGATGTATAACTTCTAAAAAATGCGGGAAAAAAATCCCACTACTCATGGGGTAAAAATAATATTTAATAAATTACTTGAATTAATGAATTCATATATAAAAATAATTGACAAGGGTCTCTAGAAATAGAACTATGTAATTATTTCATGAATATTGAATCATAATTACTTTTCATAGGGGATCCATCATGTAATAAATAGAGTTAACCTAAGTCTAATATATTATAACTAGGTGAGATGAATCAATATTTAGATGTAAAAATAAATTGACATGGTTTTTGATTCTTGTAAGAATTAGTTTTTCCCCATAAATATAGTCTCATATTCTATAGTTGGTATCCAGATTATACAAATAACCTATAGAATTTATATATCAACTATTTAAATATTAGGTATTTCCCTAGTGAAGAAAACTCTGAATAATCCTTCATCCCATATCCCTATATCATAATCTATAATAAAAATACCCAAAACCAGAAATCATATCCCTAGTACTAACCAAATTTGATAGAAATGTAAAACTAACTAACCCACGTGAACCCCACCTATCACTATAGTATTCTGAGAAAACCAACAAAAAATCTCTTGCAATTGGATATGTAATTTTTATTAGAAAAAAGATTTCATAAATTAGAAGGGATGAAAAAATTTATAACATCCTATAAAGGAAATGAAATTTTAATATACATAAAAAATCATCCATATAGGATACAAAAATGAATACATTAAAAAATAATATAAATTATTTAAATAATAACTATCTACAATAAAAACACAAAGGGGGATCTAATTGTAATAAAAAATTGAAAATACAAATTTTGAGTTTAAAGAACACCCAACATGGGGGAACACAAATATGATGTAATGATTTTTGGTATATTAATTAGTAGAGAGTACTACCATTGAGTAAACTAATTAAACATAATGAACCATGTTGAATGTTTTTTTAACTCGCATTATCTATAGACTATTAATATAGTAAATTAATATGGAATGTGTGGGAATAAATCCTATGTAATAGTGAGTATTAAAATTATCACTTGGACACCATAATAAATTAATAGAAAATTATTAAAATGGGTCATATTATTTCCCATGGTTATGGGAGTGAGATGTATTCCAAAAAATATATAATTTTCTTTAAACAATTTAATCTATGGTATATTGAAATTAACTTATCAATATAACTATCTCAATAATCAATCATAACAAAAATTTAAGGATCCAGACCCTTATTTCCTAGAGCCTGTGCTAAAAATATGTTGTTTAATTTTATTTTAAAAAAGTAACTGAATGCTTACATAACAAACTACATAATATTGGATCATTTTTTAGCTGAGGTTCTATACAATTAGAATCCAATATTACATTTAAATATAAATATACAATTTCCAAAATGAAACATTAAGATAAGAAGCATCAAATTAATGATTCTACATTAGAATTTCATCATAGACATTGCCCTGAACCTGTAAGAATGATTTGAAATACATGGGTGAGAACAAAAACACCCACTAAGAAGTTTTAGAACAAATCCATTAAGAAATAACTTTCCTCGAAATCATTTCTTTAAAACATGTTCATTAATATTTTAAATAACATGTTATCAACATTTTTTTTGAGAGATTCAGAAACAAATTTTAGGATAAAATAATTCTCAATGTTGAAGAAATTATTCATGAGTTACAAATAACATTCATTAAGAAATATGCACATTAATGACAAAATTCATGAAACACCATTTATCTGTTAGACTATGGCCACATATAATTATCCATTTCATACAAGGCGTGAGGATTAAAATTTACACATGAAGTAATATTTATACAAAATTGAACAAAAAATGAAGTCACTTATTAATATGGTTTTGAAACTAATATTAATCCTTCTTTAATAATTAATTTCTATACATGTATATATTTAAATATACGACATCAACCCATATGAAATTTGAAATATAAAACCGATTAATAGTGGTTTATAATAGTAAGATCATTAGCAATGGATATTTTCCTAGTTGAAAAATAACATAGAAACTCACTTAGTAGACACAATATGAGGTGAGGAATAATACATGTAATTCATAAATATTTTATCAGGGCCTCGTTCCAAGGCCATTAATAGTCATTCTATCAAGGCCTCATGCCAAGACTATTGTTTTTCCTCATGAGACCTATTGATGAATTGAATGGTTATAACAGGTCTCACCCATCACATAATTAGTCTTATACATTTCAGATATGTCTAATAAGAATATTTCTTCTAATCAAAGTGTCCTGTATCACTATGATTTATTTAAATCATAGTCATAGAAGAAAATAAATTCATTAATAAATTATTGAGGTTCATATTTTTTTAAAATAATATAAAGTTTCCCATTCCACTATGAAAATTTTAGTTCATAATATATATGTTATCATAAAAAGTTTCAACCCACACAAAAAAAATTCATCTTAGTTAGTATGTCATCAAAAAAGAGAATAATAAAATTAATAAACAATTAATAAAAAATGAATATAATGTTTTCCTTTGATAAATAAATATGACTCGCACATGAAATGGAATGGTTTTTCACATGCAATTGAGTAAAGAAATTATACAATAGTGAAATATGTTCAACATAAGAAATTATATCTCTTTTCACAATTTCACATGAAATGATAAGTTATTACCATGAAAATTGAGAACAACAATGTGTCTATAGGGTTTTAAATTCATTAGAAAGTACATATCATTAAAATTTTAAAATAGAAGAGAAGGAAAAAATAATCCTTAGCTGCTGGTATTCAAATACATATATACGTGTTTATGTGTGTATATTTATAACTATATACGTATATACACTTTTATATGTTTATATAAAAACATTTAAAACCAAGATAATTTCAAAATAGACATAGATTTTTTAGAAATATGGTTCATGGAAAAAGAACCCTTACCAAGATTATAAATATAACCACTAAAAATATTGGGTTATATATTCAAAAATTCATGTATCTATACACACACATGTAGATATATTTTAGGAAATAAAAGAATCCTAAAAACAAGAAGGCGTGGTCATAAATGAAATTCAGGTTGGAAAATATGGATTTTACTTGAATATAAATATATATATATATAACTATATATATACATTTTCAAATTCAAATGGAAGTAAAAAAATACCCTTATATGAAACTATAAAATTAAAACCATAATTTTGGAATGAATAAAAAAATAACCCTTAAAACTAAATGGTTTTAGAAAGAAGATTCATTGCGTCGAGATAAACATTTCATTTATGAAAATTGAATTAGAAAGATATTATTTTAAATGATTATATATATATATATATATATATATGTATAAAAAATTGATTTGAAATAATTAAATCACTTACTAGTTTTAAATCCGGGAATGCTGATAGTTGATGGAACTTAGAGGGTGATGGAGAGCTTGAATGAATAATTCCCAAGTAGCACATAGTTGTGCAATGTGAGGGTTAAAAATCCAAAGTTCTAAATTATATATCCAAATACAGTAAACTAAAAAATAAAAAATGTTAATTATCAAAAATTCAATACACAACAATGTTAATTGACACCCTAAAATTATAAATAGTGAAGAAGAGGTGGATATGAGTCAAATATATTGATGATTGTTTTAAATATAACACCACTTTTAGAAATTAAAAAAAGGGAAATACTATAAATATCCTGGAATGGAAGGAAATATTATATCATGGGAAAGAAAGGATGGGGAGGGTTAAGAATCTACAAGCTCGGATGGGGACTGGTGTGGCTCCACGAGAAAGAAGATGGAAGAAAGGATTGGGTCGTCTAGATTAAATCTAGTCTGATCTTAGGGTTTTGGTTAACAATTTTTTTTTTTGAAGGGAGAATTATAGCTAGAATATGGATGATCCAAATTGATCCATGGATCTAATCAGACATCTAGAAATGATCTGGAGCATTTTAAAATGGTGTATGTTTGAGATTAGATCATGGTTTTTATTGGAAGACGAAAGTAGATCCATGTTTTTAAATTGGTTGTGTGGTCAAGATCTAGCATGTCTAGATCTAACGACTCAGAAAAATGCAATGATGAAACCACAACGATGGTGGTTTAGAGGATGAACTATTGTGGATGGATGAGATCTCACATGGAGATAATGGACAACCAAGATCATGTTCTGTGGAAACACCTACTTCCCACATCGAAACCCAATAGGGTTCAATATTACCTTATTGGATTGGTGTGTGGTGACATATCCCGATAACACAAGCACACACCCCAGAGTCCTTACATAAACGAATCCACCCATGGGGGCCCAACCCACACTCTCGTATGCTGGTTCACAGCCTAGTTCACCCTCTACTAGCAATAGATCATGCCTTATACATGGTCTTTTCAGTGTGGCATTTCTCCATTGTAATTTATAGTGTCCACTCTAGCCTACTCGAGCCCCCTTAAGAGAATGTAGGTTCCATTTATTGGGGTTTAATGGGGCCCCCCAGAATAATTGATGTGTCCCCTTAGCCTAGGGTGGAACACATTTTTTTTGAAAAAAAATTAAAACTTGATAATTAAAATCTTTAGGCAAAATAAATAACACATTATTGTATTTTAAAATAAATCTATCTTTAACACCAAGAGGTTTTAATTTGAAACACATTAATTACAAATTTTGTATTCCAATGTTTTATATTTAAAAACAAAAACAATAATCATTAACCCATTATTTAAAAAACATAAATTCACTTAACAAAAAATGTTATTTTAAAAACATTTAAAGAATTAACATAATTAAATACATAATAATGTTTAATACTTATATAATTAATTCAAAACAATAATTTCATTTATCCGAAAATATTAAAATATTTTTACACACCCAAATTCTTAAAACACAACATTAATTTTAATCCCTAAAAGATACTTATAATGGTCATATTGACCCATATAAATACCCAATCCAGGTATTATAAAGATCAAGATCATTTCATGTTTTGAGAGGATGGTTCTCTATATTCCTCTGACTCTATTTATTATTTCTGATCTTCTCCCTATTAATTTTTCGTGTTTTGGCGGATTTATGGGAATAAGGGTACTTAATCGGTATGGTTTTGATGTTGGGTGGTCTACTGTTTGTTATATTATGTCTTTTATTGATTTTCCTTGTTTTATTTTAATCCCTTACATCAATTTTATGGAATAACTCTTTTTTATTACATAACGTTTTATAACATTTTATGAATAGAGGATCTTTAATGTCTAGTGTATTGAAAATCAAGAGTATAATACATTAAAACAAAAAACAATATTATAAATACCTTTGAAAAAAAGAATCTTAAAATTTCATCCTATGTAAAATTTCTGAATCCCTTAACCTGTATCCCTACAAAAAAGGAAAGGGTGAGCATAAGGCCTAGTAAGAAAAGCAAGGGAATCAGTTTACTTGTGATATCAATAAGAATTTTATGAAAAACATAAATAAATGAGAAATGGAAGACAAGGAATATCATAATAAAAAGAATATGAATCAAAACTTGAATATGTGGCTACAAAATTTTATTTAGACATTAATGAACATATCACTAAGGTACATCCACAAGGTGCCATAAAAATAACGAGGGTTATTCTCCCAAGTATCGTGGAACATGTCATCTCTAGAGATTATATTCACTACCCAATGCATTGGAGAGATTTCAAGGAGAACCCTTAAAATGTATTTATTTTTATGTGAGCCACATAAATCATAATAAAAAATTCTATAAATAACCCAAAGAGAATAAAATAAATGGGTTTCATGTTAAAATTAGGACGTTTAACAAGTGCTTAAAAATAAGATCATTATGTCATTTATAACCCAAGGAAAGGGAGTGAGGGTTATATGTATTTCATTTAAAAAATAAAATATATATATTTTAGGTGTTGGTGAATACCTCTAGTAATGAAAATAGATCTGGGTATTCACATAAATAAAACAAAACAATTTATTAAGATAAAGAGAGAGGTTTTGAGACGAAAATTCTACAGCATAACAGCTACGTAAAATTGGTTATAAAAATTTTAAATGAGAGGTGACAAGGGTAAAACACTAAATATTATCTAATAAAACAGTATTTGGATTGAATAAAATAAAAATATGTTCATGGTATGGATATTTTAATGACATAACACATGAAAAGGAAACATGAATGAAAAGAGAAGATGCAATATCTTTTACAAAAATTTGACAGCCTAATGACGTCACATAAAATTTCAGAAAATCTGTTGATGAGGGCGGAAAGGGTCTCTCATCAATTGGAAATGAAATTTAAAGTAATAATGATATATAGGAACATAACCTCACATGGAAACTAGAAGACTTAATATAATGGAAGTCAAGACAAAAAGAGGAGGGTAAAAGGATCCCTTACCTTGAAGAGTAACCTCAAAAACTCAACGGTTTGGACTTTGGGGTGCTCAAGGGAACCTTGGGAGGACTATTTGGGAGATAAAAGACCATATCATCATTGAGGATTAATTTGGAATGAACGAATTATGGTATTGGTTGGTATTTATAGAAAAAGTGAGGGAATATTTTATTAATTTCCAAGGGACTCCTCATGAGTGGTATTTTCAAAATAATGAGATTTCCCATGATATTTTCCCATGGTATTGGCCACATGAGACACCTAAGAACATATCGCTCTATTCACAATTCACCCAGAATTATTAAATCAGGATTACATTATTTATTATGTCATTAATCCCACTAAAAAAACTGTATTTTTATTACTCACTGAAAAACAAAACATTTAATAAAAATCTCATAAATTCACCCTAATCTACTATCGATGCCTTGAATTCAAAAATGATCTCCATTTAATGAAAATAATTTTCTAATAATGATATATTTAATTTACAAGTAAAAACACTATTTAACAAAAAAAATACTATTACGTAACTACTAATATATGAATTAATTATTTAATAATGCTATAATATCACTTTACCAAACAAGATGTCAAATTGATTAATAATTTCGTATGTGATGTTACTATTCCATAATTCAAATGACTATTAATAATAGTTATATTACTAATCATAATTTATTGTTCACTAAAAATTATATTGACCTTATTGAACCCCATTTTTTCCCCTGATTACAACCATATATGCCCGTTTTTCGAAAACCATTTCACAGAAAAAGTTACTTGATAATAAATTTTTTTATAATACTCATCAAAAAACACTATTCATAAAATACTGTTCATAAAAAAACACTTTTCATAATACACAATTCATAAAATTGAATCATATTAGGAAATCCTTAAAAATTCAGCCTTGGTTAATTTTGACATTTGAAATTTTGCAATGTTGTTTATTTTTCAAAAATAATTATATATGTTTGAGAAATCATTGAAAAGTAGAAATTTTAATTCTATAATCAATTTATCAAATTTTTCTTAATTAAACATATAATGTGTTATGAAAATATATTCTAAAAAGAGAAATGATGTAATAAAAATTTTATTTATACCATGGGATTAAACAAAATAACTAAGGACTTGTTACATAGCCTGTTATGACACCCTCATATGACCTAAGTGTAAGGGATGCTATGGTGGTAGAATCTTGGGGTGTCTCGGAAAACATTGCGTGAGTGGTTATTTCTATCAGCATGAACTTCTCCCATAGAAAATTTTTATCAAGTTTGACATGTTGAAGATCGTCTTGGGATTGGCCCGAAAAAAAGCCAAGTCATGCAACCTCCTTTCCAAGCCTTGATAGTTGGCCTTCATATTTCTCGAGTCTACTAGTTGAGGCCAATAACTATTCATTCTATATTAATTAACCATGTTCAATTGTATTTATAAACAATAATTATAACATTAAGTGTATAGTTTACAATGGTCATATTGACCAAAGGTAATATAATAGTCGAAACCCAATAGTCTCATTTTGATTACACTCACATCAATAATTAAAGGATATAGTTTCATTTAGTATGAAATAAAATAACAGACAAATTTAGGAAACAAATGTTATTAAAATTTTCAGGTTTTCCCAAATGTAACATCCTAGTGTTTGAATAAAATGCTTATCTTCCTCTTTAGTGTCTTTTGAAATAAAACAATCCAATATGCATTATTGAAAGAATAATAAGGATAATAACTAAAATTATTATTATTATATTTATAATCATATTTGGGGTGTCACAATATCCCCCCCCACTATAACAGAATTATGTCCTAGCAATTCTATTGTACTCATACAGTCCCACTAGCACCAACCCTCAGACCACATCCTTGATATCCCTTCAAAAAGTTTTTAATTATTATTAAATAAGAATATTTTAATGAAAAATTATTTTGAACATATACCTTCACTAGGTCCACCACCATCGGAGAAATTCTTGGTAATTTATTATGATCAGGTTAATCCCAAAAACAATTTTAAATTCTTCAATTTCTATTTCCCAAATGCACCTCGAGCATCTTTAATTGAACATGTGCAGACAATAGTAGGTCCTGAAGATAGTGGAAAATGAGGTGTAATGTTCAGTGATATCAGAATGTACTTGGTTCCGATAGAATAGTCCAGCATCTTTGTTTTTAAAAAATAATATATCACATAATCTTCCATACATGCTAATGATCAGAACGTGAAACACATAGGCAGTGCGGGGTTCACCCACCTCTACAGATTCTCTGAATCTTTATAAGGCCTTATAAGTCTCATATTGGTTGAAACATAAGAAAATCCATTTGTATTATCATCCCTTATATGCATAATATGAATGTTGTGGATGTGACATAAATTAGAAGAAATGAATTAGACCCCAGTGATGTCGAAGGAGATTTTGGTTTTTTGATACCTGATAGAGGTGTTCGTATGGTACACATAGATTTGAAAATAGCTATTAAGAATTTGTACAAGATTGGTAAATTATGGTCTTGATTAGCACAATATGATGTGATAAGAGGTTAGTTTTTCAACCCTCACCTTCCTTATAAAAATTTTGGAAAGGGGTTTCACTTATGAAAGCATATATATATTAGCAGTTTCATTCCAATTTTCCAGATATCACTAGGTTGTTCCTTTGATACCAACTATCAAGACAAAAACCCCAGTTCACTGGATTCTATGCTAAAAAATATTTTTTAAATAGTTTCTATTAAAAATTACTCGAATACTTACCCAATATACTACATAACATAGGATCTTCTATCAGCCTAGGTTCTGGAGAATTAGAATCCAATATTACATTAAAATATAAATGTACATTTATCCATAAAGAAACATTAAGAAAAGAAATATTAGATCAATTCATCCACATTATAATTTCATTGTATAACATACACTAAACCAGTAAGATAGGTTTGAAATACATGGAGTGAGAACCAAAATTCCCAGCAAGGGGTTTTAAAACAAAACCATAATGAAATAATTCTCCTTAATTTTTTTAAAACATTTCTTTAAAACACATGCATTAATATTTGACATTACATGTCATCACCATTTTTTAGATATTATTAAAAATCATTTAGGAGATACTCATGATCAATATTGGAAGAATTTTTGAAGAGTCCCAAATAAAATTAATTATGAAAAACACACGTACTTAAACAAAAATGAATGAAACACCATATATAAGTCAGGCAGTGGCCACACATAATTATCCATGTCATACCAGGTGGGTGATTACTAATTTATAGAAGAAGTAATATTTATTCAGTATTTCAAAAAAACTGACGTCATTTATCATTATGGTTTGAAAACTAAATATTAAGCCATCTATACAAATTGATTTCTTTACATGTATATATTAAAATATAATATTTTCACCCATGTTCACTTGGAAATATAAAACAGATTAATACCGGATCATAAGAGTATGGTCATTAGCAATAGATATTTTACTTGTTGAAAATTAACATGGAATATCACATATTAGAAACAATATGGGGGAATTCTTAATGTAGGACAATAATTAATGTTCTGTTAAGGCCTCTTTCCAAGACCACACATAATAATTCTTGTCAAGGCCTCGTGCCAATACCATAGTTTTGTCTCAAGAGACCTACCGATTTATCGAGAGGATAAAGTGGGCCTCACCCATAACATAATAAGTCATATACATTTCACATATGTATAATAAGAATTTTCAGTTAAATCAAAGTGTCCCATACCACTTTGATTTATTTAAATCTTTTCCATAGATGAAAATAAATTCATTGATAAATTATTGAGGTACATATTTTTTTAAAAAATCAAAAGTATCACATTCCTCATTAAAAATATTAGTTCATTATCCATATACTATTAGAAAAGGGTTCATCCCATACATAAATTATTCATCTTAGTTTTTATGTTATCAACAATAGAAATAATGAAATAAATTCACATTTAATAAAAAATGAATATAATTTTTTCTCTTCGATAAATAAATATGGTTCACCCACGAAATGGAAATGTCTGTCTCATGTAGTTGAGTAATCAAAATATACAACAATTAATTTCGTTTTGCACAAGAAATGATAACTCATTTCATAATTTCACAAAAAATGATAAGTTAAGAACATGAAAATTGAGAACAAAAAAGTGTCTATATGGTTCAAAATTCATTTGACATTACATATCATTATAATTTTCAAATAGACAAGAAGGAATGAAAAAGATTATTTTTTTATTAAAATACATATATATTTTTTGTCTATATATATATAACTATATATATACTTATATATGTTTATATAATTTTTTTTAAACCCTGATAATTTCAAAATATATATAGGTTTTTTAAAAATACGATTCCTGGAAAGAGAACACATAAAAATATTATAAATATAACAACTGGAAATATGGGGTTATATATGTGTGTATATATGTATGTATATAAACACATGTAACTATTTTTTAGGAATGGAAATAATCATAAAAAAGAAGACGGAGTCATAAATGAAATTCGAGTTTGCAAAATATGGGTTTTATATGAATATACATAATTATATATAACTATATATATATACATTTTAAAATTACAATGGAAATTAAAAAATTTCCTTACATAAAACTATAAAATTAAAACCATAATTTTGGAATGAATAAATAAAATAACCCTCAAAACGAATTGATTTTAGAAAGAAGATCCATTGTGTCAAGAGAAAATTTTCATTTATGCAAATTGAATAAGAAAAATATGATTTTACATGATTATATATTTATATGTTACATCTATATACATAGATATATGTTTAAAAAACCAATTGAATATAATTAACTCCCTTACTAGTTTCAAATCATGAAAGACTGAGGCTTGTTGGAATTGAGTGAGAGAAGAAGAGCTTGATAGTAGAATTCCCAAGTAACAGTTTGGAGTGCAATGTGAGGGTTTAAAAAAAATCAGATTTGTATATTATTTATCCAAATTAACTAATCAAAACAAACAAAAATATTTATTAGAACCAATGAAATACAGGACAGGGTTAATTGACTACATAAAATTATAAAAAGAGAGGAGGAGGAGGATTCAAGTCAAAGATTGTGATGTTCATTTAAAATATTCCCCCATTTTTATAAATTAAAAAAAAATCCAATACTAAAAGGATTCGGGTGAGGAAGGAAATATTATATCGCAGGAAAGAGGGGATAAAGAGTGTTCAGTGGCGACAAGCTCGTATGGGGACTATTATGCCTCCCCATGGAAGATGAAGGGTGAAAGCATTTGGTGGTCTAGATTAAATCTAGTCAGATATAAGGGTTTTGGTTAAGCCTTTTTTTATAAGTGAGACGTGTTGCTAGAATTTGGATGGTCTGAATGGATCTGAAGATCTAATCGGACATCTAGAGATGATTTAGTGCATTTTAAAATGGTGGACGATTGAGAATAGATCGTGGTTTTGATCGGATGACCAAAATGAATCCAAGGTTTCAAAAATATTGTGAGGTCCATATCTAGAGCGTCTAGATCTAATGGATTAGAAAAACTCTGCGATAAATCCATGATGATGGGGGTTCAAAGGATGAACAGGTGTGGACGACAGATATCTCACATGGCGAGACGGGGCAACATAGATCATGTTCCACAAGAAATATCTACATCTGACATAGAAACCCAAATTGTTCTGAGATTTACGTATATGGATCAGTGTGTGGTTCCATCTCCCGATGACATAATCACACACACTGATGTCCTTACACAAATTACTCCACCTGCAGGTGCTTATCCCACCCTCTCCTGCATCGGTGCACGACCTGGGTCACCCTTTTCTCATGTTGTATCAGGCCCTCTACATAGTCCTTTCTGCATGGAGTGCCTCCAATATACTTTCTAGTGTCCACTCTAGCTTTCTCAAGCCTCCTTGGGAGTGTGTAGGTTCCCCCTTATTGGGTATGACCGCACTCCCAGAATAGTCGAGGTGTCCCCTTAGCCTAGGGTGGCACCAATTTTTTTAGAAAAAAAATTAAAACTACATAACTAAAATTTTTTCTACTAAAATTTTAGGCAGAAAAAATAAAACACTTTATTGTATTTTAAAATAAACCTATTTTTAACACCATGTTATTTTAATTTTAAACACATAAATTACTAATGTTTAATACCCATGTTTTATATTTTAATACCCAATCATTAATTTTTAACCCACAATCAAAACCCTTAATTTCACATAACCAAAAAATTTATTGAATAAACATATTAAAAAATAACACAATTAGAAACAAAATAATGTTTAATACCTATATTATTAATTCAAAAATATAATTTCATTTATTTGAAAATATTAAAAACATTAAACACACCCAACAATTTAAAACCCAAAAGCTGTTTTAAACCATAAAGATACTTATAATGGTCATATTGAACCATATAAATACCCATTCAAGGTATTATAAGGATCATGATCCTTTCTTATTTTGATAGGATGGTGCTATACCTTCTTTTGACTCTTTGTACTATTTCAAATCTTCTCCCTATTTCATTTTTTTTTGTTTTGGAGGATTCAAAGGATGAAGGGTACTTAATCGATCTGGTTTTGATGTTGGGTGGTCTTCTGTTTGTTATATTAGGACTTGTATTGAGTTTCCTTAGGTAATTGTAATAACTTGCATCAATTTAACATATTAGTGTTTGAATAAAATGTTTCTCTTCCTCTTATGTTTATTTTGAAATAAATCATTCTGATGAACATTAACTAAATAATAATTTTGTTAATAACTAAAATTATTGTTATTGCATTTATAATCATGTTTACGGTGTTACTACACCCCCCCACTTAACATAATTTCATACTCGAAATTATATTGTTCTCCTATACTCCCACTATCACCAACCCTCAGAAAACATCCTTGATGTCCCTTCAAACTTTTCTAATTTTTACCAAATAAAAACACTTTAATGAAAATTAGTATTTAATATATACCTTCACCATGTCCACCACTGTCAGAGAAATTCCTGCTAAGTTATTATTACGAGGTTAATCCCCAAAACATTTTTATATTCTTAAATTTCATTTTCCCAAATGCACCTCGAGCAGCTTTGGATGAACTCATGTTGACAATAGTAAGAGAGTGGCATGAGAGGTGTAATGATTTGTGATATCAAAATGTACTATGTTCTGATAGACTAGTCAGAAAACATGGTTTTCTAAAAACCATATTTCATATAGTCTTCCATAAATGCTAAAGCCTAGAACCTGAAGTAGATTGGTTGTGTGGGGTTCACCCACCTCCACAGCTTCCCAGAATATTTACAAGGCCTGATAAGTTCTAGATGGGGTGAAACATAGGAAAAGGCCTTCATAGTATCTTTCTTTATGCGCCTAATATGAATGTTGTAAAATCGACAAAAAGTAGATGGAATGAATCAAACCTTAGTCAATTCGATGGAAATATTGGTTGTTTGACACCCGATTGATGTTTTTTGCATGGTAGATATAGATTCGAAAAATTTTGGTAAAGAATTTGAACAAGATTGGGCTATTATGGTCTTGAGTAGCTCAGTTGGATATGAAAAGAGGTTAGTTGGTGAATCCTCACCTTCCATAAGAATATTTAAGAAAGGGGATTCATTTCAAAAAACATAAATAAATTTGTAGTTTAATTCTAATTTTCCAGAGTTCTCTAGGTCATTCCTCTAATACTAACTATAAAAAACCATACCCCGGTTTTACACATTTTATGCTAGGAAAATATTGTTTAATTTTTTTAAAAAGTAACTGAATACTTGCACTATATTCTACATAACAGAGGCTCTTTTACTGGCCTTGGTTCTAGGGAATTAGATTCCAATATTACATTAAAATATTAGTGTACAATTTTCAAAAGGAAACATTAAGAAAAGAAATATTAGATCAATTCTTCTGTATAATAATTTCATTGTATCACTTCCAGTAAACCTATAAGAATGATTTGAAATAGATAGGGTGAGAAAAAATACAAAGTAAGGTTTTTTAAAACTAAACCATTAATAAAAAATTTTCCATTAAAAAAATTCTTTAAAACATGTGTATTAATATTTCACCTAAAATTTCAACCCAATTTTTTAGAGATTCTGAATCATCTTTTAGGATAAAATCATGCTCAACATTTGAAAACTTATTTAAGAGTTAAAAATAAAATTCGTTCTTAAATATTCACGTACATGAACAAAAATGCATGAAACACCATTTATATGTTTGAATATGGGCACACATAATTATCCATTTCATACTAGCTGTGTAGATATATATGTAAAAATAATATAATATTTATTTACAATATCACAAAAAACGATGTGATTTATCATTATGGTTTGGAAACTAAATATTAATACGTCAATACAAATGAATTGATATACATGTATATATTAAAATATAATATTCTAACTTATGTTCACATGGAAGAATAAAACTGATTAATAATTGTTCATACGAGTATGATCATTAGCCATGAATATTTTACTAGTTGAAAATTCACATGGAATTTTACTCATTAGATACATTACTAGGAAATAAATAATGATAGAAAAAAATAATTATTATGTTATGGCCTCATGCCAAAACCATACATAATCATTCTAACAAGGATTCGTTCCATGAACATACATAATCATTTTATCAAGGACTCATGCGAAGACCATATTTTATTATCATGAGTCCTATTGATGCATCCAAAGGCAATAGTGGGCCTCACCTGTGGCATTATAAGTCCTATTCATTCCACATATGGCTAATAAAAATATATAATTAAATAAAAGTGTCCCATACCACTTTTATTTTTTAAAATCATAGTCCTAAATGAAAAACAATTCATTGATAAATTATTGAGGTACATATTTTTTAAAACAATCAAAAGTGTCCCATTGCACTTTGAAGATTTTAGTTCTTAATACATATATTATAGTAAAGAGTTTCATCTCATACATAAATTATTTTTCATTGTTTATATGTCATCAATAAAGATAATACTGAAATAAATGCACATTTAATCACAAATTCATATAATGTTTGTCTTTGATAAATAAATCGTCTTCGCACATGGAATGAAATTTTTTTTCTCATACAATTGAGTAAAAAAATTATATAATAGTTAAATTGGATTCACACATGAAATGATAACTCATTTCATAATTTAACATAAAATGATAAGTTAATTCTAGGTAAATTGAGAAAAAAAAGTTTCTATAGGGTTTCAAAATCATTAGACAATACACATCATTAAAATTTTTATAAAGATGAGAAGGACTATCTATGCTTATGTTGTTTGTATTCCAATAAATATATATGTGTTTATGTGTGTATATATATATATTTAAAAATATATATATACACTTATATAAGTTTATATATCATTTTTTAAAACCATGATAATTTCAAAATAGACAAATGTTTTTTTGAAATATGTTTCAAGGAAAGATAACCCCTAATAAGATTATAAATATAACCACTGAAAATATTAGGATATATATTTTTGTATATATGTGTGTGTATATGTATGTATATACACCCATGAAACTAGATTTTATTAATGTAAAGACTTTATAATTAATAATATTATGTAATAAATGAAACATGGGTTTTGAAAATATGGATTTTACATGAATATATATAAATATATTACCCACAAAATTTCACATTGAAATTGAAATAAAAAAAATTCTATTACAAGAATGTTTAAAATTAGAACCATAATTTTGTAATGAATAAATAAATAACCCTTACAGTGAAAATATTTTAGAAAGCTGATTGATTGCGTCAAGATAAACATTTCATGTATGAAAATTGAATTAAAATGATACTATTTTACTCAATTATATATATATATATATTACATATATATACATATATATAAGATTACAAAATATATTGTAAATAATTAAATCCCATACTAGTTTAAAATCGGGGAAGGCTAAGAGTTGGTGGAGCCTAGAGGGAGAATGAGAGCTTCAAGAAGAATTCCCATGTTGAACATGGGTGTGAAAAGTGATGGTTTAAAAAAAATGTTTCCAAATTATTTATCCTAATAAACTAAACATAAAAAACATAAATGTTAATTAGAGAAAATTCAATGCGAAATTGGGTTAATTGACACCATAAAAATATAAAAAGAGATGAGGAGGAGGATCATAGTCATAGATCACAATATTTGTTTTAAATGTAACACCACTTCTTGAAATTAATCAAAATTCAAAGACTAAAGGGATCTCAGTGAGGAAGGAAAGCCAATATCATGCTAATGAGGGGAATGAAAGGGTCCGACAGCTACAAGATCAGATGGGGACTAATGTGACTCCACGAAGAAGAAGAAGGGGGAATGGATTGGGTGGCCCAGATTAAATACTGTCCAATCTAAGGGTTGTGGTTAACATTAATATTGATTGAAGGGATAAGTTCAGCTAGAATTTTTACTATCTAGATCAAACCTCAGATCTGATCTGACGACCATAAATGATCTGACACATTTTAAAACGATGGATGGTTGAGATTAGATTGTGTATTTTATAGGACAGATATAGTGGATCCTCGGTGTTAAATTGGTTGTGCGGTCAAAATATATCATTTCCATAGCTAACGACTCAGAAAAACACTACAATGAAACAAAAACGATGTGGGATCAAAAGCTGAACAAGTGCAGATAGCTAAGATCTCACACAGCGAGATCAGATAGCCTAGATGACATTTTATAGAAACAATCCTTTCCCACCTTGAAACCTAACCATTTTCAAGACTTCCTTATATGTATCGATGTGTGTTTCCATCTCCCAATGACACAAGAACACACAACAAAGTCCCTACACATGTGACTCCACCCAGATCCACTCATCCCACCCTCTCCTATGTCGATGTGTGGCCTGGATCAGCCTCTGCTCATGCCAGATCAAGCCCTATACATGGGACTTTGTGTGCGGATATCCACAACTATACATTCTTTGTTCCACTCTATCCTGATCAAGCCTCCATAGGAAGAAGTATATTCCTCCTTTATGGGGTTTACATGGTCCCACAACATAGTTTAGGTGTCCCGTTAGCCAAGAGAGTCACCCAATTTTTTTAAAAAAAATGTAAAACATGATAACTAAAATTTTTAGGTATAAAACCTAAAAAAAATTATATTCTATTAAAATAAATATTTCTTGAAACCCATGTCATTTTAATTTGAATCACATAAATTACTAATCATTAATACCCATATTTTATATTTTAAAACAAAATCATTAAACTTTAACCCTTAATTAAAACTCTTAATTTCACTTAACCAAAAATAATATTTAAAAATAATTATATAATTAAAATTATTAGATATATAATAATATTTAATAACTATATTATTAATTAAAAAACATAATTACATTTATCCAAAAATACTGAAAAAGGTAAACACAACCAACAACTTAAAACCCAATTGTCTTTTTAAACCCTAACGACTACCTATAATGGTCATATTGAATTGTATAAATACACATTCAAGGTGTTACAAGGATCAAGATCATTTATTGATTTAATAGGATGGTGATATACATTTATTTTACTCTCAATTTTATTGTTATTCTACTCACTATTTCATTTTTTGTTTTGGTGGATTCAAGGGACGAAGGATACTTAATCATTCTAGTTGTGATGTTGGGTGGTATTCCATTTGATCTATTAGTTCATGAAAAGTGTTTCCTGGAGTAATTTTATTCCCTGGAATTTATGAATCATATTAGTGTTTGAGTAAAATGATTCTAGTCCACTTTAGTGTATTTTTTAATAAAACATGCCAATACGCATTAACATAAAAATAATAACGATAATGAGTAAAATTATTATTATTACCTTTACAATCATGTTCGAGGAATTACATCATATAAATAAAGAGTTATATAGAGATATATAATACCTATAATGTTTTTTTGACAAACGATAATTATAAAATATAATGGTGTAAGAAATATTCTCTACTTTGTCAAATATTTTGATGGAACAAAACCACACAACTTTTTTAAGCCCCAAGTAATTTTTTAATTACTATATTGGGATCCACAAATATTTTATTGAGGACTGATTTGATCTCAAAATAACCTATTCCCTATCTAATATAAACATCCATGTTGCTTCTCTACTTATAGTTTGGGTCTATGCCTCATTAGAAGACAATTTATTGTTCTTGGGAATATAAAAACATAGTAGATAGTTGACCACACCCCTACACAATGAGTACCTAGACTTCATATAACTAATAAGTCATTATTCTTTTAAATATAGATACTATTGAGGGGATCCAAAACCCGATAATATATTGTAACTCATCAAGCGATATGGAGATGAATAAATGAGTATGAATTCAATAGTTAATGGATACGCAAACCACTCATGGAATAGAATAATGAGTTCCGTATGTGGTGGGATTATGATATTTTAGGTATAGGTGCATTGAATTCAATTTTAGTATTAGTGACCCATTATTCATAGTGATTAATGTACTACTATGAACAGTAATAAATGTATGATAAAAATTCCAACTGTATTGTTTAGAATTGATCCCCCCAATACACATATAGGACCCATGATATTTCATTTTAATGACTCTAATGGAGTTAATTACCCCATGATTACTTTGAATGTCATTCAGCTAGTACTAAATATTTTCTATGTCTCTAATCACCTCTATATAGAGAGTAAAACGTAATAAATATAATTAATGATGATGATACATGTACCATCACATTATACAGAGAAAAAATCATTGTATAGATATTTATTTTTCCTAATTCTGAAACCTATGAAAAAAGATATGAAAAAACAAAAAAGTTCATATAGAACACAAAAAAATATAATGACTGAGATGGTTTATATGTCTTAGGAAGTGTTCATTCATTTACAACGAAATATTATTCTTGTGGTCCAATTCTACAAGGCATGCCAACCTGTAAAACTACAGTTTATATCTTATAAGTCACATGGGAATGCACCTCATGTAATAAATTATGTTATGTTGACATACTTTATATATTTCCATTCTATACACATTTTACAAGACATAAGGATCATTAGATATATAAACATCGAAGACTCATGTCAGGCCATCCTTTGAAAAAAAATTATTTTTCCCAAAAAATGCATGTGAAGCCCATGGTTTCAAGGACTGTGTGTTTTTTCAAGTTTTGAAAATTAGAATACAAATTAATTTATTTTTATAGATACATATAATCATTGAAATATTATTTAACCCAAGTTTAATATTGTAATTTCCCAACCTGAGTGCCACTCACTCTTTCCCCAATATGTCCGGCCATATGACCTTAAGTGCGCCTCCCCAAATGCTAGAGGTAAATCTCTAGAACTATGGGTCTAATATTGATCATATGGAGATTATACCATATTTATCGATGCCACACAACAATAAAAATAAAAAAATTAACCAAAGGAAATATGAATAACCACAATAGTACCAGAATCACATGATGGAAAAATTAAAAAATACAACATCCAAAACTAAACAATAGATATGTATTTCTAATATGATTCATGTTTCAATATGAAAAACCTTGTGTAAATATATACACTAAGAAATATCCTGAAAGAACTAAATCCGGTCCCCCCCCCCTCATCCATGATCCATACCCACTCATCCATCTAACATATGACACTTTCACTTATCTTGTCCTAAAAACATGAAGTCTATCTAGGTAACAATCAAGCATCCCATGTAGGGTTTGTGTACAAATCATTAGGCCACCACCAATGATGTATAAAACAATATCCAATCAATAAAATTGTATAAATTTGTATCAATAATCATATACCTGAAATAATGTAAATAGTTCACATATGTTAAATTATTATTTATTGAACCATATTATCACCCAGGGTTCTGAGGACACCCAAACAATCAATAACTTCTTTGGCCTATGCCCGAGTCTAATTTAACCCCATGGGATATCACATAACACAATACCATGATTATTATTTATCAAATAATATCAATCTATATTATGGAAAATTGGAACCATGGTACAATGCCAATGTTTTGGGTCTACAATTCAATGTCAAGCACCTCATGGGTACTTGAAGCAGCAGTCAATGTACAACAACTCATATATGAAATAGCGAAACAAGTTAAATTATTATGTGGTAGTCCATGTCCGACACTCATTATCACTATCACAAATGTGTTATTTTGAAGCAACAATATGTCTCCCACAATCATTATCAATATGGGATTTTGAAGGAGTATTCCATGTCCAACTCTCATTTAACACTATTGTATTTTGATGCAGCAATCATTTTCTGAAATAGACTATCACATATATCACAATATCACATGTATCACAATATCGCATATAACAAATTCATATCATTCATTAAGGTAAATAATCATTAAACATATTATAAAAAATCATCATAATCATATACAATTTCAATTCATCAACTATTAAGGACTATCACCTTAATTCAAATGAAATAGTATGAAAAATTCACTATTAAACTATTTATCATCATTTAATATGAGAAATAAATAACCCTTCACAGTTAATATAAACATACCTTAATCCCCATTATCAATTATTTCATGTACACATTAATTTACAAGAAACACAATCCCCTTTTATCTCATTTAAAAAATCACACATTCCATTAATTAATTCACTAATAGATTAATCAAATTCATACCAATTTTATATTCACAACATTACATTAAATAATTGAATAAGTAATTAATACAATTCCATGTTTAAATAAATTAATTAATCATTTAATTTATAAAATTTAATCTTCAATTTTAAATATTACCAATTGAAATCTTACAATTTATAACTGCAATAAAAATCAAGAGTATGGGTATTTAAATCAGAGGACCTACCATAACATTTATGATGATTGCACACAAATGGAAAACCCAATTTCAGTGGAACAACCATGATCATAAAGAAGAAGGACATCATGATCTGAATAATATGTCCCTAATAGAATTGATTACATATAATAAAATATAGATCTATAACCAATAAATATATAGGAAAAAATACATTCAAAATATAAAATAATTATGGGGGAGAGGGAGGAAACTAATATAAATTAGTATCTATCAACATGTGAGTTTAATATCTCAAATTTGGGCATCTAATCACTAATAATTTATGTTTAAAGGCCATTGAATCCATTAGAGAACCTTAAAAAATGAAAAAAATACATTTTATGGTTGAGGTAGGGTGATTTAAGATATAAAAAGGATGTCTGGGAATTTTTAAATTCACTTATGGGTTACTTGATACTGTACACTCGGTTTATTATGAAGAGGTGAATGGTTTTATAAACCATACACCTAATTTAATGGTGGGGGGGGTCACAGTTCCTTCTAAGAGGGTTCATGTTTTGGCAATCCATGCACCACATATATGAAACCCCTATTTTGTTGTTCCCACGATTTGTCTAAATGGAGAAAAATTTGGGAAAATTGTGCACCAACCATAAACATCCCCTCTTCCTTCAAAAACTCTTCAATTTCACCCTAAACTCCCCAAGATAAAAAAATAAACACAAGGAAATGACTATTAATATTTGAAAATAATCTTTATACGTCTCTAGAAATGTTTGGGATCATAAAATACACCCACCATATAACTAATATTCATAGATATGTACACTCATGTATCTCTATAATTCCATGGTAAAAAAGATTTGGTCACTAGACCCTCATATCCTATTTTCTATCCCATTATTCATCATGAACACCACCATGTTTACAGAGTAGAAAATCTAAAGACACAACATTTTCCCATAATACTTTTCAATGCGATCAAACATACATATTATATTTTTCTAAATCGATGCATTTGTCTCAAGCTCAACAACATCCACATCCATCACATGTGATGGGTTGAGATGATACCATAGAACTTGTGAAGCAAAAAAATAATTTTCATTGTACTACACCATTGTGGAAGTGACAATCATCCTTACACTAATCCGATTTTCTCCACAACCACAAATGTTCCATAAAACATGTGCACTGATTTGTCCTATATCTATATCCTATGATGTCCAAGGCAAAGTGACATAGAAAGGAATACATGATCAATATATGTTAACTGTAACACCCGAGATTTTATGAGAAATATTTTGTTTTTATGTTATATCCCTCACCAAAGGAATCTTTTACTACACACAACACTATCATGGAATGTGTTACATGCAGGAGCAACCTTCCTCGATAGCTTGTGTTGTACGCAATACTGATTTTCACTAAACAACGATATGTTATTAAAATATTATATAAACTAGCTGTTATGAATAGTAATACCCATTTTTTAAAATTTTATAAATTTTATCATTCAAAATGGACTTCATTTTTGGATTCGGAATATCGAAATTATCCTAGGGTAAATTTTTGGTATTTTTCTAGAAACCTTCAATTTTCGATGAATAGTGAAAACACCGGGTTACTATTTAAAAACAGACTTTTTATTACAATAATTATTTCTTTTATTTAAATTTATTTAAGTCAAAATAGATACATAATACTTATATAAGTTCAATGTAATTAATTGGAGTCATTTTATAATAATTTTAGATATATAAAAATTTTATTGAACTTTTCATCGTCTTTTACGCACCACCTAGAAGAATTTGCAAATTTACATAAATCATAATTTTACCACTTATTTGAGTGATATTTCTAAAATACAAGAGATACAGTTAATATCAAGGAGTAAAATGTGGTTCAATAAGATACAAATAATTTTTGGTGAATAGTAACTTGTTACTTTTTAACCACGGTTAAAAGTAAATAGAGAAATTAAGGGTAAAAATGATATTATTATTACCCTAACACATGTACTAATCCTGTTGGATAAGTTTAATCAGACCAAAAACAACCTTATAAAGAAAATATTACCCTTTAGGTCCACTTGGATTAAATTCAGACACTTATTATTATTTTATTTAAAGAAGAGTTAAAAGAGTTAAAATCAAGGTTTAATAACTAAAACATTTTTAATACAGGGTTATCCATATGCTAAATTTGTATATAAATATTAATTAGAAATATGAAAATTTTTCCTACATAATGGTGTTTTATTTATAATATTTAGAAATTAAATAATTTAATTTATTTATGACACAATAATGATGTAGTAATTACCTTATTAATGAAATATTAACATAATTGATGTTATAAATACCCAAATAAATTTAATTTTAGGCTTTTTATGAATTAAAATAATTTTATAGGTTAATATGACATGTTATTATTGATTTAAGTAGCTTTTTTCTAACTTATCATGCTGTAATGATTTTCACAAAATATCAATTACCAAATAGTGTGAAAATTGACATAAAATTGTTTTTAAAACAAATATTATATTATTAATTGTTATTCTATTAATAAAAATATAAGGTTAGTCCCAATGACATAGATAAGGTTATATATATTAATAATGAACAACTTCGTGTTCTTTTGTCTTGTTATAGTATGTTTATTAACCATATAGTGGAAGAAAACAAGAAGACACGGTAAAAGTAAAATTATTTAACTTTGAGTTAAATCTAAATGATAAGGTTAAAATAGTAACCTAAACTTGTATAAAATATATTGGTTGGGATTATATCTACCCATCCCCACCTTATCTTTGATATAAATCAATTTGGATCTATTAGAAACCGTATAAGACTTTATTATAAAATAATATTTTATGTTTTTCTTAAGGTGCCCCTCTCCTCCATTATAAAAGGGAACCTCCTCCCTCTCCTCCTCACACTACATTGAGCCTTAATTATCATCCAACCCCAACCCATTACTCTTTTACACTTCCCTAGAAACATCCTATAGGTCCTGGTTTTCTTCAATTTCCATCTTTAGTTCCCTTATAAGAAGTTAAAAAGAGGCATATCAAAGAAGAGGTAATATCCTTCACCGATTCTTTCCAATTTATTAATTCTTATACTTCTTCTTATTTATTTGTTTCATCATAAATTAATAACATCAGTATCAATAATATAATGATATGTTATTATAAATATTAAAAACCCTATTTCACATTCCATCCATCCTACGGAAAATGAAATCACAGCGTGGGCGTACGTACAGAATACCGTCTCTATGCCGTGGTGTCATCTGTTTTCCACCAAAACGTTATTTGGATGGGTATAATGTTGTAAATAATTTATATATATGATTATTATAACATTATACAAATTTTTAGACATTCCATATTTTACTCCAATACCATTCAATAGTTATGGGAATGATATCATCGCTCGTGCGTACGTACGGCCTACCGTCTCCATGATGTGATGCGACTTGTTCTACATGATCCTTATTGAATAATGATTATATAAATTAATTGAATGAATAAATATGATATACATTAGTCTAATAAAATTCTGTAAATAAGGTATCTATAACCTAAAAAGATGAATAAGAATTTATTCGACAAGA
The DNA here is from genome assembly GCA_963277665.1 of Viscum album. Classification (NCBI taxonomy): domain Eukaryota; kingdom Viridiplantae; phylum Streptophyta; class Magnoliopsida; order Santalales; family Viscaceae; genus Viscum; species Viscum album. Next base: position 610,715,974 of record OY728127.1, read on the forward strand.
CATGCATAAGAACATAAAGCAATGAAAACCCGAATAACAAGTAGCAATGAAATATTATTAATAAGAATATAAGAATATGACCATATATTATATCATAAAAATAATTATTATTCTATAATAATTCAATGAAATTATTTAAATCATTATACATGAGGTTCAGATACGTACGAAGAAAAACGGACCTAAGGTAAGGGAAAATCTTGCAATCTCATTTTTTATCCGAGATTGTTTTTAATTCCGAAATTATGGGGGAATATTTATTATCCACATCCATGTTTCCTCAATATGTAATATTATTTCTATCCTCCTATAATTTTTTAAATCTAATTTTACCCATTGGTAAGTTTTTAGTAAAATATATGAAAGGAATATTTTGTCGTTTTTAGAACGAGGTACTTTTTGACTTTTCCGGCCAAAGTATGAGAAGAATGTATTTTTAACCTATACTTCATGAATGGATTTTTATGATTTCATAGAAACTTATTTCCATGAATCTTCCTCTTCATGTTTTAATATTTATTTTTAATCAACTTCTTTTAGTTTAAAATTGCATGAAATGTTAAGAAAGGAAAATGTTTTTGAAGTATAAAGGATATTTTCATCAAGAATAGAGTTCAAGCGTTTTATAAAAATTATTTTCCATATACGATTCTATTTCTATCCCAGTTTTTACATAGTTTTGATTATGTTATGAAGGAATTATTTTTATGATGTCCTTTTATCTTATATAGATTATGTTATGATGGCACGATGATTAAGAATCCCATTTTTCTTACATGGGTTATGCAATGATATATGATTTATGATCTTGTGGAACACATAAGAATGGTATCAATATGAGATGTGTGGGACCTATATCTCCCTCCAATGCATTGGGTAAAGATTTATATCTCATGAGATAGACATGGATGGAACGACAGGTTAATCTAGTTCAATGATACAGGACTGAAATGAGGAGTGAACTCGGTTCAGAAATGGACTTTGTCTTCTTGGATAGACATGGCAATGAGTCTTGACTACTAAGAAATTATTCTATATTATTATGCGTGTATGCCAAAAAGTTTCATGTTTTATGTTATGATTATTGGGATTACATTTCACTACCATGATTTATCCCATGTTATGATATTATGATCTCTTTTGCAGGTTATGATTTTCAAAATGTTATGTTCTTATGAATATGATATGATTGATATTTACTTTGTTTACCCTTACTGAGAATTTGAGCTCACCCATTTGTATGTTTTCTTTTCCCTAGGTTAGGAAGATGGGTATTAAGTAAGATATGCCAAAAGGGACTCTAGATATGACAAAAGAAAATGGAGACTTTGTAGATGATTTATGAACTAGTTGTTTATGTTTCCCAGTTTCTAAAGACACTATATATAAAGGGTCCTTTCATGGTTTTGTTATATGTTGTAATAAATGTGCATAAATTTTGAAGTGATAGTAATGTATGTAATGTATGGGTATTTATAGTTGGTATCTGAGGAAAGTTTACAGTCATCCTTTGGAAACTAGGATGTGAAAGCCTTAGTAAGAACTCTAAGGATATGTATAAACATAGTACACAATATTAGTGTTTTAGAAATGGCCATGAAAAACCTATTATAAGACCTAATGTGTGAAATTTTATTCTTGATTATGTGGTTTTCCTACTATGTTTAGTGTTTCTCACACCATGCTTATTTAATTTTTTCAATGGCTGGAAACTGAAGGAACCGTGTTAATGATGAATGTGATGGGAAATGCAATGATTTCCCCCCTGAGCAACCAAGCGTTATGGGAGCTGGAATGAAAAATCTTGTAGCTATGCTCACACAAATTTCTCAAGCTATGAATCTTGCAGGACTTCCAAACGATCAATGGAAAGAGAAAAATTCTATTGAATCATTCATGAGGAATCATCTACCTTCATTCAGCAGGTATTCTAATCCTTTAGGGGATGACCAATGGATTAGTACCACTGAAAAGATATTTTCAATTCTACAATGTTCTAAACATGATCATGTCATCTTAGCAGAATATCATTTGGAAGGTGAAGCTGATCAATGGTGGAATATTATTAAGAATACGAGGCAAAGTGATGAAATTGAGTCCATGGAATGGGATGAGTTCAAGAACATATTTTTCAATAAGTACTTCCCTCGTATTCTTCGAAAAAATATGGAGAAGGATTTTCTTGAACTGAAGAAGAAGGATGATGAATAGGATGGTACCTATGAAGAAAATTTTACAAGACATGCAATGTACACTTCTGGAATTATTATCCAACCTGAGAGTAAGATCGATCGATTCATTAGTTGCATAAAACCAAGTCTCTGAAGGGCATTATCCATAAGGGACTTCAATAGCTACGAGGAAATTGTTCGATGTGCTCTCATGGTATATATGTAGATTAGAGTAACCCATCAGTCCTATGGGTTTGATAAGAAGAGAAAAATGGAATTTAAATGGAAATAAAAAGACCACGCTGAAAAGAAGACAAGTTTTCCCTTATTCTCAAAGTGTAGAATGAAACAAGGAGGGAATTTTCTTAAAGGGACAAGTAAATGTTTTAAGTGTGGAAAATAAGGTCATCGGGCAGTTGAATGTTGAAATAATGGGAAGAATATGTCTAATGATGCGAACAAAGAAATGGATACATAGAATGCACATCCTACACTTCAATGTTTCAGGTGAAAGGAAATGGGACATTCTGCCAATCAATTCCCTAATCCAAGGGTTTTTTATGATGATCGACATCAAAAAACTATTAAGGAAAAAAGGAAAGTCACATGAAATTTCTATCAGCAATGTGGAGTATGATAACGAAGTGGTGAAAGGTACACATACTATACACTCTAAAGTAGAAAATATTTTATTTGATTCTGGATCCACCCACTATTTTATTTCTAAATAATTTTCTATGGGTACAGTCATATTACCTCAAAAATTAGATTTTGAGTTAGCTGTGACAAACCCTAATGGTACAATGGTTGCATCAAAAGTTTATAATTCTTCTCCGATTGAAGTTTGTGGGAACGTGCTTCCTGAAAATCTTGTGATCCTTCCTATAGTGGAATTTTATGTGATTCTTGGCATTGATTGGCTTTCTTTATATTGATCTCATATCAATTTCATAATATGGGATGTCACATTTCATATTCCAGGTCAATCTATGATCGCCTATCAATGCAAGGATGAACATAACCTTCCAGTGGAAGTTTCTTTCATCTTATGGGTCATGATTCCACTAAATGAAGGTTATTTATCTCAAATGCTTGGAGATAAAATCATGATTAAGAATTTGCCCATTGTACGAGAGTTTTGGTGCTGTCTTTCCAAAGGAATTTCCAGTTCTTCCACCAAATCGTGAAGTTGAGTTTTTAATAGAACTCATACCGGGTGCTATACCCATTTTAAAGACACCTTATAGAATGACCCTAATTGAGTTGTAGGAACTGAAGAAGAAACTTCAAGATAATATTGATAAGGGATTCATACGCCCTAGTGAATCACCTTGGGGAGCACCTGCTCTGTTTGTTAAGAAGAAAGATGGATCAATGATACTCTTCATTGATTATCGAGAACTTAACAAGATCACTATCAAGAACAAATATCCTCTCCCATGTATTGATGACTTATTTGACCAACTCTGCAGAGCTCAATCCTTTTCATGATTGTGTTTCATTCAGGGTATCATCAATTAAGGGTCAAAAAGGAGAATATACCAATGACAGATTACCGTACAAGGTATAGACACTATAAATTTATAGTGATGCCATTTTTTATTACTAATTCCCCTGCTATCTTCATGGATCTAATGAATAGAGTCTATAGAGACTTTCTTGATCTATTTGTGGTAGTCATTATAGGCGATATTCTTGTCTATTTGAAGAGAAAGGAAGAACATTAAGATCACTTGAGAATTGAATTGAAGACCCTGAGAAAGGAGAAGCTCTATGCCAAATTTACCATGTGTGAATTTTGGCTTCAAAAAGACTCATTTTTGGGTCACATAATCTCAAAAGAGGGGATATCTGTGGATCCAGCAAAAAAAGGATATCGAAAGATGGTAGAGACCAACAAAAGTAATGGAGATTCGAAGATTTCTTGGTTTGGATGGATATTATAGATGCTTTGTGAAATAATTTCATGATTATCTAATCCACTCAGCAGGTTGACTCGAAAAAGAGTTAAGTTTGTTTGGGCGAAGGAGTGTGAAGAGAATTTCAAGGAGTTAAAAAGAAGGTTATCTAGTGAACCTATGCTCACACTGCCTTATAGTAGAGAAAGTTTTGTGATCTACAGTGATGCATCCAAGAAGGGATTGGGGTGTATTCTCATGCAAAACAATATGGTGATAACTTATGCCTCACGACAGTTGAAAATCCATGAGCAAAATTACCCAACTCATGATTTGGATTTAGTTGTGGTAATCTTTTCATTAAATATTTGGAGGAATTATCTTTACGGTGAAATGTGTGATATTTATACTGATCATAAAATTTTAAATTATATTTTCACACAAAAGGAGCTGAATATGCGCCAAATAAGATGGTTGAAGTTGATTAAGGACTACGACTGCTCAATTCATTATCACCCTGGGAAATTAAACAAGGTGCCAGATGCATTAAGTTGACAAGAATATGCTAGCTTATCCATGTTGAGGATCACAAAAGATCCAATATTTATGGATTTACAAAGGATGGATCTTGGAATTATAATGGAAGGGGAAACATCTTATCTTTCTCAAATGAATGTTCAACCATATATACATGTGAAGATTAAAGAGGCACAAAAATAATATGTAGAGTTAAAAAACAAGGTGACAAATGTTCTGGAATTCAACCTTGATTGTGATGGGATAATAAGGTTCATTTATCGGGTTTGTGTTCCTCCCATCCCAGAATTAAAAAAGGAGATACTGGACGAGGATCATAGTTCTTCATTCTCTATTCATCCTAGAAGCACGAAGATGTATAAGGACATGAAAGAGTAATTTTGGTTGGATGGCATGAAAAGAAGTGTTGCTGGATATGTCTCTAGATTATTAGTTCATCAGCAAGTTAATGCTGAGAGACAGAAGTCTAAGGGGATGTTTCAACCAATACCCATACCAGAATGGAAATGGGAAAACATCACTATGGACATTGTCACTGGACTTCCTAAAACATGCAGAGGAAATAATGCTATCTGGGTTATAGTTGATCATCTTATGAAGTCATCACACATCATTGCTATTAGAGAAGATTCCAATCTTGATCAGCTTTCCAGAATATATGTAAAGTAAGTGGTAAGATTGCATGGAGTACCACTTTCCATTATATCTGATCAGGATCTGAGGTTTACCTCAAAGTACTGGAGATGTTTTCATCAAACATCAGATACAGGGTTGAGTTTCATCACTGCTTATCATCCTCAGACATATGGTCAGTCTGAGAGAATAATTTAAACTCTCTATGATATTTTAAGATCTTTCTCTATAGATTTCAAAGGTGTTTCGGATCAACACCTACCATTGGTGAAATTTCTGATAATAATAGCTTTCACTCTAGTATTTAGATGGGTCCTTTTGAAGCTCTATATGGAAAAAAATGCCAAACTCAAACTTGCTGGGATGAATCTGGGGAAAGAAAGTTATTATGAATTGATCTTGTTGATGAGATGGAAGAAAAGGTCCGATCTATCGAACAACACATAAGAGCATCTCAGATTCGACAAAAAAGTTATGTCGATAACCGAAGAAAAGACCTAGAGTTTGAAGTGGGTGATAAAGTGTTCTTATGAATATCTACTAGGAAGAGAGTAATGAGATTTGGAAAGAAGGTCAAGTTCATCCCTAGGTATATTGGTCCTTTTTTGAAATACTGGGTCGTGTTGGGAATGTAGCTTACCGATTGGCGCTTCCATTGAATCTCTCTCAAGTTCATGATATAAGGCCCCAGCCTTAAAGCATAGTTAATATTGAATTAAATGAATAATTCACATTGAGGATCTTTTCAGGTTTAGAGTTTTAGAGAATTAGGACATAACTATTACATCCCAAAAGATTACAAAGTAGAAACTTTTACTAAGTTTCCATAAAATAAAAACTCTTAAAAAGAAACATGTCCAGTTCCATGTTTTAGGTTGCATGACTTTACCTTGAGCCCATCCATGACCCTATTCCACGTTAAGTCCTGTGAAAAACATTTCAAAAACTTGGGATGAGCATAAAAAGCTCAGTAAGGGATACACAAAGAATGAGAACTGTTAGTTTTTCAAAACAACAAGTAAACCATGTATACTTTTTCAAATTAATACTTTTCATCTTTTCGAAGTAGTAAAAACTATTCACTGAATAAAAGTTCATTACTTACCCTTCTATTACAAAAAGATTACCATAAAACCCATATAAAGATCACATAACATATACAGGTAACTTGGGACATAAACATACTTAAGTGGAATAACCATAAGATCGACTTCCACACATATCACTTAATGGAATAGCCATTCGGCCAACTTCCATACATACTTAATGAAATAGCCATACGGCCGAATTCCATACCCAATGCATTGGAGGTTATAACGTAACCACCCGTTCTGGTATTCACGGCACCACCCGTCATAATGTCCAAGTACCATTATAAAATCATAAGACATTAAACAAATATAATGGAAAAAAAACATTTCCAGATTTCGATCACAATATATCACTTAAATATATCGACATAACAAATCCTTTATAAAAACTATTTTCAATACCAACATTCATAAAAGAGTATATGGTATTTATTTCATTTTAAAAAAACATTACGGATTGATGAGGAAGCCAAAGACCAAATAATACTCGCGGCGGCAGAAAAGGTCATTGTCACCGCGTACGTTAATACAAACATTCCTTTTTTTTGTTTAGTAAAAAACTTCGTATAAAAAGATTCTGTTTGAATAAAATTAAAATTTAATGGGGTTTATACACCGTATAAAAGAATGTTGTGTGTAAAACTAAATATGCCTCAATGAAAGGAGATTGAGACGAAGTCCCTTACAAAGTTGGTATCCTTAGATTAAGGATAAATCAATTATATGATTATGTGCGACAAATACGAATACACAAAATATAAGTGGATATTAAGTGTAAAATAATCAGAGGTCATTCACACATAATCATGGAAAAACAAAACCAATGACATAGATATTTAACTCAATGAAAAGAGATTGAGTTATGCTTTCCGATAGAAGTCTGTATAAATGACATAAGAATTTATCAATGAGATGATTATGTGTAGAAATAGTATATCCACAAAAAGGTTTGTGGAAACTACAGCATATAGTTTCCACACATAATCTTGGAATAATTAAATAAAGAATTAGAGGTTTAACCTAAAGAATTTAAAGTGGGTTAGGAAGTTCCTTTACAGAAATTTGACAGCCTAACGACGTCACTTAAAAACTTATAAAATGAGTTGATGAGAGATAAAAATGGTATCTCATCACTTGGACATAAAATTTACATTAATAAGGATATAGAATAACATATCCCAACATAATATTATGTGAATTAAAAGACATAACAAAATAAGTCTTTTAAAAAGAGGAGCGTGAAAGGTTCCCTTACCGACATGGGTAACTTTCGAAACGTACACCCCATTGAAGAAGGGTCATACAATGAATATGTAAGTACCTATAAATGAAATTGTATTACACAGAGTATAATAATGGGAATTTTATACACCACTCATAGGAAATGTTAGAAAATGTAGCATAAATATCAAGAGAATAAAAGTGGGATGAAAAATTCCTTACGAGAACTCGGCAGCCTAACGGCGCCACTTAAAACATCCAAATAACGGATTGATGAGATCAAATAGAGTATCTCATCATATTACAATAAAATGTACAGAAAGAGGAATATAAAAGAACATCCCCCATCATAACAAAGATTAGCTTAAAAGAAGTGACATAAATGAGAGTACTTAAAAAAAAGAGAGCGGTTAGATCTCTTACGAAAATTCGGCAGCCTAACGACGCCACTCAAAACTTCCAAAATGGATTGATGAGAGAAAATAGGGTCATTAAACATATGAACATAAAACTTACATTATGAGTAATATAAAATAACATCCTAATCATAATAAATATGATCTTAAAAGGAATGACATAAAAGAGTGTACTTAAAAAGAAAGAGAGGAGTAGGATCCCTTACCTCGGGTCCGACTTGACTCGATCGTTCTTTAATCTACTGAATAATAAACTTGAGTTAATTTGTACTTCCTTAAGAACGTTTTTCTAGTTCATTATTCCTTTTATATCACTTATTACCATGTCATGAACATTATGTAATCATTTAAGTTAATAACGGTTGTTTTGTCGTTATTTGGTACTTAAGTCAAAAGTGAACTTCTTATATTTACAAGTTGTTCACGTAGCCAAATATCCATTATCTCAATAATGATATTCATGATTTGGATATCATATATATCATATATATACATCATATTCATGTATTTATAATATTACATAATCATTTAAGGGTAAGAAATGAAATGCACCGTTCATGGAGACGGTAAGTCGTACGTATGCATGAATGCTAGTTTCATTTCTATGTCATATTAATGGAATTAAAACTAAATGAGAGATATGTAAATTTTTAATTCCAGAATTATTTTCATCCTTTATATGTATCATACATCATATATATCCATTATATGTACTTATAATAGTACATTACATTTGAGGATAATAAATGAAATGCACCGTTCATGGAGACGGTAAGCCGTACGTAAGCATAAACGCTACTTTCATTTCTATCTCATACTTTAATGGAAATAAAACAATAATTATGTAATGATATATTATTATTACAGTATAACATCATATATACTAACTTTAAATCCATCCTTTATACGTCCCACATATGGCATTAACGAATCAAATCACTTTGAGGGGGCGGTAGTCCGCACTTCCTAAAATGAAAATATCGCGTATACCCATAATGGAAGCCATAAAGGTATGCCACAAATGAAAAATACATAAGCTTAAGTAAAACATAAAAATATTATATATAATATATAAACATAGTTACATCTTAATGTCCACCTTTTAAGGTGTTATATGTGTGTTGAACAATCATCGTTTCGTGAGGCAGAAATTCGCCATCCACAGAAACTGTATGTTCTTTAACCATTAGATGAAGGTGTGTGTAAGTGTAGATCGAATCCTTATTATAAAAACATCCTAGTATATTTAATATACTTTAGTTGTAACAAAAGAAATGAATAAAAAGAGTTTAGGGGGTTGGAGAAGCAAAATAAAAAAAAGAGCACAAGTGAAGACGTTACCTTAAAATAGGGTAACTCCCTTTGGTTTGAACCAAAAGGGTTTCTTGAAGAGCTTCCTTCCTATGTTAAGGCATCTAGGATGAGGAGAGGGATGTGGAGAGACAAAATGATCAGAGCTTGGCCGAACAAAAGGTGTGAGATGTGTGGGTAAGGTGGTAGAGGTGGGAGCCTTTTATAAGAGGAGAGGAGGGGCACTCTTGGAAAAGTATAAAATGTTAATTTATTTTGAAATGGTTTCGGATTTTAATGGTCCCACATTGATTTGTTTCGAGGATAATGTGATAAGGGTTCGAAATCCACCCATAAAATAGGTTTTGGACATGTTTAGGTCCTATATTTTGCATTATCATTCCATTTTATTTAAATCATTAAATAATGAGTTCATCGCTGCCTCATCATGATGTCATAAAGAATTTAATTTATTTAATGTCTAAAAATTATAAAAAAATACTATGATGTAGGAAATATTTTTATATTTATAATAATTACTTATAGTCAAAATTATGACTTGTATAACCACATTTAAAAATTGTTTTAGTAAAACAAATCATGTTTGTGACATTTTTATTTTAACTTTAAATAAAAGGCATAAATGTCATTATCAAACCCAAGTGGCTCCATGGGGTTCCAAAAATCGACCCATGGGTTGTCTTGGTCGGAAAAAACTCATAAAATAGTGTTAGTACAAGTTTCAAGATATTTTAATTTTATTATAATGTCATTTTTACCTTAAAGCACACTAATTACCTTTAATTGCGATTAATAAAACTTAAAAGTTATTTTTCATCAAAAATTATTTTCATCCCATTGAACCAAATTTTACTTAACAATTAAAATAATTTAAATGGGATTCTTGAAATTCAAATCACAGAAGTGGTAAAGTCCCATTTAAACGAAAAATCAAATTTTGTAACCACCACTTTGTGGTTTCACTATTCATAAAAAATTGATTTTTTTTTTCAGAAAAATACCAAAAATTCACCCTAAGCTATATTTGGTATTCTGAATTCAAAAATGATGTCTATTTTACCAAATTCATAACATATAAGTTTCATTAATTAATTTTATTATTAAATCTCGTTGTTAAAACAAATAGCGTGTTTTTAGGAAACAATATCTTTCAAAAGATTGACACTCGTTTATGTCCAATCTTAAAGTGATATTAATTAAAATTACCACCATTAGATTAAATGGTAAAAATATATTCTATTTACACCTTAAAACCAATTAAAAAGATAATCTAATCATATAAATAAATTAAATTAAAAAGAGGTTTTGAGTTAAAATACAACATTTTCACTATTCATTAAAATTGAACTTTTTTGAAAAAATTCCAAAAATTTACACAAAGTAAATTTTGATGTCCCGATTATAAAGAAGAATTTTATTTTGTGAAATATAACACATAAAATTGTCAAAAAGTGTATTTAAAAGAGGTTCTCCATCAAAAGGCGGTTAATCGACCTTTTAAAGAATATTAGACTGTCTACGCTTAAAATTGGATTCATTCGCATTTTTAATCCTCTATCATTTATTGTAAAGATTAAAAATATTTGAAAAACATATATAATAATTTTGTAGTTATTTATATTCATTCCTTCCATTACAATGGCTAGGAATTAACTACCATGTAAAATAATATTATTTTATTATTAGAGTGCAACATAAGATTTCCAAGAAACTTGTTGTTGCGTATTGGGTACGCCATCGAGCATAGCATCCCATTTAAATTAATATTAATATTTTATTCACAAATATGGATAAATATAAAAATGTCATATTCTTTATTTACCTGGGGTGTTACACATGATGTGTTTTGTTTATCTCTCCTGAGAAAGTACATATCTGATCCTTCACATGTACAAAGCTCAAAAGTTGTACCGCTAGAGCAAGATCATTCTTATGGAGAACAACCGATAGAGATATTGGATCATAGTGAAAAAGTTCTACGAAACAAGACCACTCTTTTGGTTAAAGTTCTATGGAGGAACCACCAATTTGAAGAAGCTACATGGGAGCTTGAGGATATGATGAGGGAGAGGTATCCACATCTTTTTGTTACAAAGTAACGAATTTCGAGGGAAAAATTCATTTTAAGGGGGGTAGAATGTAACACCAGAGATTTTATGAGAAATATTTTGTTTTTATGTTATATGTATCACCAAAGGAAAATTTCACTACACACAACACTTTCTTGGCTTGCATTACACACAAGAGCAACCTTCCTCGATAGCTTGTGTTGTACGCAACACCGAGTTTCACTAAACAACGATATGTTATTAAAATATTATATAAACTAGCCGTTATGAATAGTAATACCAACTTTTTGAAATTTTATAAATTTTATCTTTCAAAATGGACTTCATTTTTGGATTCGGAATATCAAAATTAGCCTAGGGTGAATTTTTGGAATTTTTCTGAAAACATTCAATTTTTGATGAATAGTGAAAACACTGGGTTACTATTTAAAAACTAACTTTTTATTTAAATAATTATTTATTATTTTTAAATTTATTTTAGTTCAAGATAGATACATAATACTTATATAAGTTTAATGTAATTCATTGGAGTCATTTTATAATAATTTTAGATATATAAAATTTTTATTGAACTTTTAACCATCTTTTACACACCTCCTAGGAGAATTTGAAAATTTACATAAAACTTAATTTTACCACTTCTGTGAGTGGAATTTTGAAAATCTGAGAGAAACGGGTAATAACAAGTAGTAAAATATGGTTCAATAAGATAAACATAGTTTTTGGTAAATAGTAACTTTTTTACTTTTTTCACCACGATTAAATGTAAATAGGATAATTAAGGGTAAAAAAGATATTATTATTACCCTAACACATGTCTTAATTCTACTGGATAAGTGTAATTAGACCAAAAACAACCTTAGAAATAAAATATTACCCTTTAGGTCCACTTGGATTAAATTAGGAAACTTTTTATTATTTTATTTAAAAAAGAGTTAAAAGAGTTAAAATCAAGGGTAAATAACTAAAACATTTTTAATATAGGGTTATACATAAACTAAATTCATCTATAAATATTCATTAGAAGTTAAAATTATTTCCTATATAATGGTATTTTATTTATAATATTTAGACATTAACTAATTTAATTTATTTATGACACAATGTTGATAGAGTAATTACTTTATTAATAAAATATTAACATAATTTAAGTTATAAATACCCAAATAAATGTAATTTGAGACTTTTTATGAATTAAGCTAATTTTCAATGTTCATATGACGTGTTAGTATTGATCTAATTAACTTTGTTCTAACTAATCATGTCGTTATGATTTTCACAAAAAATCAATTACAAAATAGTATCAAAATTGACATAAAATAGATTTTAAAATAAATATTATATTATTAATTGTTATTCTATTCATAAAAATATAAGGAACGTCCAAATGACATAGATAAGGTTATATATATTAATAATGAACAACTTGGGCATCGTTTTTCTTGTTATAGTAAGTTTATTAACCATATAGTGTAAGAAAACAAGAAGACACGGTAAAAGTAAAATTATTTAACTTAGAGTTAAATCAAATTTATAATGTTAAAATTGTAACCTAAACTTGTCTAAAATCGTCTGGTTGGGATTATTGCGTCCAATCCCCACCTTAGCATCAAAATAAATCAATTCAGAGCTATTAAAAACGAATATGACTTTACTATAAAATAATATTTTTTGTTTTTCCTAAGGTGCCCCTCTCCTCCTATAAAAAAGGGCACCTCTTCCATCTCCTCCTCACACCACATGGAGCCTTTAATCTCTGCAAACTCTTGCCCATTACTCTTCTCCACTTCCCTAGAAACATTCTAGAGTTCCCGGTTTTCTTTAAAGACCATCTTTAGTGCCCTAAGAGGATGTTAAGAAGAGGCGCTTCAAAGAAGAGGTAATGTCAATTACCGATCCTTTCCAATTTATTTCTTTTTCTACTTCATCTTATTTTTTTGTTTTGATCATAAATTAAAAACATCAGTATCAATAATATACTGATATGTTATTATAAATTTTAAACAAACCTCTTTCACCTTCTATCCGTCCTATGGAAAATGAAATCACCGAGCGAACGCACATACGGAATACCGCCTCCACGCTGTGGGGTAATCTGTTTTCCACCACCACTTTACATGGATGGGTATAATGGTGTAAATAATAACTATATATGATTATTATAACATGATACTAATTCTGAGACATTCCATCTTCCACTCCAATACCATTCAATAGTTATGGGAATGATATCATCACTTGTGCGTACGTACGACCTACCGTCTCCACGATGTGATGCGAATCATTCTACATGATCTTCATTGAATAATGATTATTTAAATGAATTGAATGAATAAATATGATATATATTACACTAATACCATTCTTTAAATAAGGTATCTATAACCTAAAAATAGGAATAAGAATTTATTCGACAAAACATGCATAAGAACATAAAGTAATGAACACCCGAATAACAAGTAGCAATGAAATATTACTAACAAGAAAATAATAATATGACCATATATGATATCATAACAATGAATATGATTCTGTAATAACTCAATGACATTATTTAGATCATTATACAGGAGGTTTGGATACGTATGAAGAAAATCAGACCTAAGGGAAGGTAAAATCTCGCAATCTCATTTTTTTTCGAAATTGTTTATAGTTTAGAATTTACTGGGGAATATTTATCTTCCACATCCATGTTTCCTCAATATGTAATATTATTTCTATCCTCTTACAATTTTTTAAATTCAAATTTACCCATTGGTGAGTTTTTAGTAAAAGATATGAAAGGAATCTTTTTTTTGTTTTTAGTACGAGGTACTTTTTGACTTTTCCGACCAAAGTACGAGAAAAATGTTTTTTTAACTTATACATCATGAATGGATTTTTTTGATTTCATAGATCATTATTTCAATTAATATTCATTTACAAGTTTTCAAGTCTATTTTTAATCAAATTCTTTTAGTTTAAAATTGTATGAAATGTTATAAAAGGAAAAAAAATTGAAGTAGAAAAGATATTTTCCTCATGAATGGAGTTCAAGAATTTTATCAAAATTATGTTTCCATCTAATATTCTATTTCTATCCCGATTTTTAAATTGATTTGATTATGTTATGATGGAATTATTTTTATGATGTCCTTTTATCTTATATGGATTATGTTATGATGGAATGATGTTTAAGAATCCCATTTTTATTACATGGGTTATGCTATGATATATGATTTATGATCTTGTGGAACACATAAGAATGATATCATTATGAGATGGGTGGGAACTATATTTACCTCTAATGAATTGGGTAATGATTTATATCTCATGAGATAGACATGGCTAGAACGACTGGTTAATCCGGTTTAGTGATACATGATTGAAACAAGGAGTGAACTCGGTTCTGAAACGGAGTTTGTCCGCTAGGATAGTCTTAACAATGAGTATTGACTATGAAGAAATGATTCTTTATGATTACGTGTGTATTCCACAAAGTTTCTTGTTTTATGATATGATTATTGGGATTACATTTCACTACCATGATTTATCCCATGAAATGATATTATGATCTCTTTTCCAGGTTAGGATTTTCAAAATGTTATGTTCTTATGAATATGATATGATTGATATTTACTTTTTTTACCCTTACTAAGCATTTGATCTCACCATTTTGTATGTTTTTTTCCCCAGTTCAGGAAGAAGGGTATTAAGTAAGATATGCCAAAAGGGACTCTAGATATGATAAAATAAATGGGGGACAATGTAGATGATTTATCAACCAGTTGTTTATGATTCCCTGTTTCTAAAGACACTATACCTATACGGCCCTTTCACGGTTTTGTTATATGTTGTAATAAGTGTGCTTAAATTTTGAAGTTATAACAATGTATGTAATGTATGGGTCGTTATATAAACCATAGGGGTGATCATTTTCTATCTGAATAAGAATTATTTCTACTATGAGAAATTAACACACACATCTAAATTAGAAGGACCTCCTCTAAAGTATCTTACATGAGACTCTGTCCCAATTGATTCAACTCAAATGTATCAATCCAATGTATATGTGATATACATGGCCTAATATAAAGATAATCATATGGTGCCTTATTAATAGTGACCTGATTTCAATTCTTATTTGTTAACTCCACCCATTCGAGTCATTTCTACCGATACCTACCAAATTTAAGGACACAAGCCTGAAATATATCCCCATGTACTTGTATAGTATGCTGCAACTCTCCATCTATCTGTGGGTGGAATTCTAAACATAGTAAAACAAGATTACTAATTTCCTTATACAAGTGCATCCATAAGCGCAAAGTAAAACATGAGTGATGATCTAAAAAAACTACGTGGCACCCTTTGTTGTTGGAATATATCATAAAATGTAAATCTCCCAACTGATTAACTAAAAAAGTATCCTATATAAAAAATAAATGTTCTATAATTATCAAAATGTTTATAATCATCTAAATAGTTTCATTCTTATGTGTTTCTCATGTGAGAGTAACCAGAAAATCTATATTAACATCATCAAATTTCCATTCTAGAGTTTCCAACATATGTAGTAATACTCTTGGTAATTGATACTCATAATTGATATTGTGATTGGTATAGCATCGTCTCAAAAATGGTTCTATTTCGTTTTTCATCCCATCCAACAAAACATTCATTATAGGTCATGGTACATTTTGGTCACACATGGATTCACCTCCCATTTTTAAGAATGAAATTCCACACATCAGCTCCTCCAACACACTCATTGAAATGACACCCTGATTCCTATCATAGATGATCTCGTCATCTTCTATGGTTCAATTGGAATGTGACACCAAAAATTCGTGGATTTATATCAAAGAAAATCATATAATATCCTAATAATTTTATTTCTTTGATCTGATTGAAAATGCTATACTTTACTAAATCGGATTTGTGATGGATGGTGGAGCACGGTGGTACAATAAACAAAAACCCTAATACGAGTGATGATAACTCTAAAGGTGACAATTCAAGGAAGAAAACAGATCATGGGTCAATGGTTGAAGATGGAATTGGTCATAAGTATTTATTCAGTCTTTGCCCAATGAAGAATTCTGGTGCTTCTCAGGAATCTGATGGATTCAAGAAGTGTTTTGCTGAATCTATCAAGAGTGCAGGAATCATCTCTTTTCTTGATTGTGAGTTTGCATCCTTGGGAAGGATCGTTAGGAAAGGGCACATATCTCATGTCTTGTGAATACAAATTTGGTTTAAGAGATGACAAAGATGTGTAGATTTTTTATCATTTCTTGGTTTGTGGGGACAAAGGGGGTGAAGCCATGGAAATTCCATGTTCTCACTTCCAGGTTTTGTGAAATTTGAAGATTTTAGGATTTTAAAATGACTGCAATGAGATAAGGTTACTTTCATATCATCTTCTGTTCTAATTAAATCCAGGGATGATTGTAGAGTTTGTCTCAGTCCCTCTACAACCTTTATTTTTTTTAATTCATTAGTGGGATCATAATTCTAACCCCAATACTTTCCAAAATACATTTGCAGAAATCATGATATGGGTATGTAATCTGAATTGGTTATATTGGAAACCTAATATTCTCTATGACATTTGTTCATCCATGGTAAATCCTATTAGGCTTGACCAATAGACTAACAATACTTCCTTTGGCCATTATGAAAAAATTCTTGTTGAGGTTGATATGAAAGCCATTTTGGTAGAGGAGTTGGTATTAACTACTCAAGATGATAGAATCACTTAGGGAATCCTATTTGAAAAAAAAAATCCCAAATGTTGTCTCAACTGTCACTTCATTAGAAATGTGGCTTAATATTGTAAAAAAAATAAAATGTGTCAATTTTTTTTAACATTTTAGTTCATGACGAGGAAAGATGTAGGGGATAGATGGGAAAAGTTTTACATCCCAATGGTTCTAGTCCTGATAAAATTAAGGAATATTGAGATAATCCTAGTACTGATCCTGATCTTGCTATTGATTTTTGTGATGAAGTTCATGCTCATGGAGTAGAA
The DNA here is from genome assembly GCA_963277665.1 of Viscum album. Lineage (NCBI taxonomy): Eukaryota > Viridiplantae > Streptophyta > Magnoliopsida > Santalales > Viscaceae > Viscum > Viscum album. The sequence goes on from OY728127.1 coordinate 610,733,334, forward strand.
TCTGTTGTCCCAGATGAAGGATCTAAGGTTAGAATTGTGCAGCAATATGAATTCTCAAGCCTTGCTAAAGATGTTTCCCCCTCTGATGATTCAATGCATAATGGTGATAAATGTGATGCTAGACAATGCCTCAATCAAAGTGAGCCTGATTGTCCCTCTGTATCATAAGAATTTATTAGGTCATTCTCATGCCTCTACAAAATAATACAAACCATTAGAGAAAATTATAATCTCTAATCCTAGAGTTTCTCTGGATTTTTGTAAAGGGATAAATAGAAAATCTTCTGTTCATGACCCTATGTATGATCATGCCTCGGTCACTGATGATTCTGATCCTACTGAAGATGTTGGTGTATAGATCCTGCTCATGGTTCAACACTTTCTGATCCCATAGGGGGCTTCTCGTAGGTTCAAATAACAATTTCTACAAAAAGGATAATGCATGCCAGCCTTTTTTCTGCTCAGGTTGATTCAGCCTACAGATTGTACCTGGTTGCTAATGTGGAATCTGTTGGTGATGATAGTGCTCCCTATTTTGTTTAAAATGTCTCTAATAATCTTTTTACCTTAACTATACTATATTTGATAATGATATGATTCAAATAAATGATGTACCTAACACTAGGCTGAGATCAAAAAAATGAAAACCCTCTTTTTGAACTCTCAAGGTATTGGGAACACTGTCATGGTAAGATCCCTTAAACACCTTATTATGACAAATAGTCCTCTATTATTTTTAATTGCATAACAAAGAGTGATATTTGAGAAGTTTAACTCCTTTAATTAGGACTCTATGTGTTATTCCATTTTTTAAAACAATTAGTTTGAAAAGTGCACTAAATCCTTGTGTGTTCTAAAGCACGACTGTTTAAGTATTAATTCTGTTTTGGATGATTTCCAGCCATTCAATATTTCATGTAGTCATGGTAATGCTTCTCTATCTGTGAATTTTTTATGCTTTCAACCAATACATAATAATAAGAGCATTATAGAAGAATTTAGTAGATATTTATGAGAATATGGATACCAGTTATGTTCTACATGGTGAATTTAACACTGTCTTGAGGCCTGAGGAAAAAACTGGTGAGCATTACTATCATGATTCAGCTTTTAACCTTTCATCTTGCATTGATAAATTTGGTCTTACTGAGGTACCTATTTCAATATATGATTTCACATGGCGTAGATACTCTATTAATGGGAAGCAATCAAGTAAATTGGACTGATGTTTTGTACAAGTGGATGATTGGAATGGGGCGATTGATTTGTCTAGGAGAACTCCTATGAGATTGAATTATGATCATAATCCCATAATCATGGATGTATACTTCAATAGATTAAGGAAATAAACACTCCCATTTATGATTAATAATTCTTGGCTTGTTATACCGGGATGTAGAGAAATTATGTTGGATGCATGGAACACAGATTACTTGGGGAGTCCCTCTTAGGTATAATGTTGTATGCTAATGTTAGTTAAAGAATGATTGAAGTAATGGAGTAAGAAATATTTTTCCTATATGGATAATGTCATCATATAGGCTGAATTTTTATTGTCAAAGTTTCCACAAGAAAATATACAGTAAGAATTGCCTCCTCATGAAGAAATAAAGGCGGCTTCAAATATGGGCAGAATTTTGACCCTTAATGAAAAAATAGTTCTGAATCAATTTAACCTTAGATGGCTAAAGGAAGGAGATATGAATTCAAAAAAAATTCATTCATTGAATAGGGAGAAAATAGACAAGAGAATTATGAATTCAATTAATATTGATGGAAACCTATTCCACTATGACAATGACATCTCAAATGCTATGACAATTTATTTTGAGAAGCGACACTCAAACACTATAAATGATAACCTGTATAAAATTATTAGGTGTTTTGATCCATCTATTGGGGAGGATCAAAATAAAATACTTGTGGACATCCCTAGTTCATGGGAAATACATAATTCTTTATTCTCATTAAATATAGATAGTCTGGTTGGTCTTGATGGCTTCACCAATATGTTCTTCATGTTTTATTGCAATATCATTAACCATGATGTTAAAAATGATGTGAATTATTTGTTATATAATCTTATATGTATTTTGGAATGAATGCTAATTTTGTTGTCTTAATCCCTAAGAAGGATAATTCTATTGATATTAAGGAAATCCGACCTGTTGCTATTGGGGATACCATTCCAGAGATGATTAGTAAGATCATGACTAAGAGATTGGTGAGATTTCCATGGTTCATATCTCATGTAATAAATTTGGTTTTGTTCCATGGAGGAATATAAAAAACTGTCTATTTATAACCTCTGAATTCGTTAATTCTATGAAAAGAAATGTAAAAGATGGAAACATGGAATTGTTGATTGATATTTCAAAAGCCTTTGACACCATTAGGTGGTGTTTTCTATTTACTATTCTCAAAATGTATGGGTTTTCCCAGAAGTTCAATGGGCTTATTGGTTCCATTATAATGATTGATAGGCTCTCAATTCTCATGAATTGTTCCCCTAGGGGTTATTTTAGTGCTTTAGAAGAGTAAGTCATGGTGATCCTCTTTCTGGTATGCTCTTTACTACTGCAAAAGATTATTTGAGTTAGTGAAAAACCGATCTGGCTAATTTTGGGTGGTTTTAGAGGATGAGAATATTAAGGAATTTTTGTGCTCCATCAAACTTATTCTTTTTTGATGACATATTACCCTTTGGGAGAGAAGAATAAGGCATCATCTCTTGTATTGAGGGTATAATCTCACATTTTGAAGAGGTTGTATGTTTGGTTATTAGCCATGGAAATTCATCTGTCATCCATGCTGAAGGAATAGTAATATCAAGGCCAAACATAATAGCTCTTAATAATGGTGTAAAAAGATGATCTCATCCATTTTTATACCTTCATGTGCCACTTTTATAGGGTAGAGTTAAGAGATGTCACCTCAAAAACATTACATTGATGATCACAAATTAGCTTGCAAGAAGGAAATAGAATAGTCTATCCCAAGCAGGGAGAATCTTCCAGGTCAATTCAATGATATATTCAATGTTTGTGTAATAATTTTATTTACATAGACCTCCCAAAGCACTTATCATGAAACGAAATGGTAAAATAAAAAATTTATATGGATTGGGTTTATTGATGAAAGGAATCTTGTTACAATAGCTTGGAAAGATTGCTTCAAACCCATTCATATTGGTGGATTTGGAATCAGATACATCAGGATTTTCAATGATACATTGATTAAAAAAATCATATGGAAACTCATTTCTAATTATTATCATTTGATTTAATTTATTAAAAACATATTTTTCGTGAAAATCTAAACAGGGTATGTCAATTATATCAGTTCATCAGTTTGGCCTTCTCTAAAAAAGGCTTCTGCTGACCTCATGGATTTCTTAAAATGTGTGGTGTGTAAACAACCCCATTTGAATTGTTAGACTACCCCTTAGCTATCATGGAAGATTAATGATTATATTTCCATTCCACTTTCACTAAAAAAATGTCACCATTTTTGAATTGCATGAATATCCAAATCTCAATGGGATACTACCTAGTAGTATCAAGTTGGAAATATAAATATAATGCTTCAATGAATATGATACTTTGGTCTGCATTCCCAATCTACATAGCAATTTCACCACAAATGAGTGCTATAAAAATATTTTTGGCGTCTCACTGAACCCTCCACATTTGGTCATTGACATTTACAATGCCTTTATCCCTCCTGATCACACTATATTAATCTAGAAAATTTGGAAGCAGAGTCTTTCACTACAGGTCAATCTGCATCGTACTATAATGCGTTTGGCTTCGGCCTGTATGATTTGTTTGGAGGTAGATGGAACTCTTTAACATGTATTTTTCTCTTGAAAATTTTCACGCAGGTTATGGTAATATATGAAGGAGGTATTATGCTACTACCTCAACACTCAATCTATTGATGGACTATTATAGTCCATCTATAGGAATGACTACAGTAAGCATGTTCATTCTTTCCTACATTCTGCTTCTTCAAGTGTCATTTACTACATATAGAAGTTGTGAAATGTATTGATTTTATACAATTCTGAACCTCCATGTCCTACTAGAGTATTGTTATTACATCGTGCAATTCAAACTTCTTCTAACATTCAAACTGAGGCCATGAAAAATAATGATTCTTATTTTTTCCCTTATGGTCACATGGTTTAAATGGATGTATGATGAATCCAATGATGATGAAATATGTCAAATGAATACCATCCATATCATGGTGGCTGAAGGTCGATGGTGAAAGAGTAGCTTTTAGAGCACTAGGTCCTTCTGGATAATGTGGAGTTTTCCGCACTCATCGGGGCTTAGTGAAATGATTATTCTTTCATTTCATTAAAAATGGATATAAAATCGAAGTGGAGTTGTGACAATTGATAAAATAAATTAGGTATGTTATTCAGTAGGGTTGGCATGACATATGGATAGGGTCAGATTCATCTGTTTTAGTCCAGAATCTCAATGATCAATCAAGAAATGTTCTACGAAAGTTGTTATTGGCATGGAGTTATTTTCTTTCGGATTACAAACTTTTTATCTCTTGATGATACACATGTCTACCAGGAGGCCAATCATGTTGCTGATGCACTTTCGATGAGGGAAATTTTTTGATGGTAGTTCTAGTTAGTCCTTTGTGCTACTAGAGTTTTATATTTTATTTTCTTAAGCTGATTATAATGGTGCGATGTATACACACCCTTGTAGAGTATCTCTATGATGCCTGGTTTTGTACTTTATGATTTTTATTATATTTTAATAGAAGCAGGCTAGCATAAATCTAGATTCTAAAGGTTAAAAATGATTTGAGAATCATTTTTTCTGGGATCTCATGAAAAATAACATTATTTTCAGCAAATGAAGTCATCATCATCCACAAAGAACTAGAATATTGAAAATCATTTGACTGTGTTTTTCTTATTAAAGTATCAAGAAAACTGTTTATCATCCTAATAATATATTCTAGATCAAAATAAAATATCTTTATATATTAAAGAAAACCTATTATACATAATATCCAAATATCACTATGAAAATATATACTTTATTAAATTATGATATGTATATATTGTAAAAATTTCACCCAACAAATAATGCAGATGCCACTTCGAAGAAAAACCATTGTAGCTAACTCAAGGACATGTATCTGGTAATTTTGATCATGTGTAATTAACTTCCATGACCCATATAATAAAACTAAATCACCATGATTGACAACTTTTCTAGGACATACTCGATAATAATAACAAAAAACCAAATACTATTCAACTGGTTCGGGTTGGATAAAGACTTGTGCTAATGTAAAGCACATATTCAACTCTTGTAAGGAATTATTATTTGATCTAGTCCATTGCATCTTTAATCCCTAATTTGACATGACCAAAATTGTTTCTTCAAATTAGGGGAATTATGGATTGAACCATCAATAATAACTCACCAATAAAAAATTGTAGATATTGAAAACATTCATGGAATGATCTAAATATAAAACTAAATTAACCTTATCTAGGTTTACTAACACACCTTCCTATGATATTATGTGACCCATTAAGTGTACCTGATTAATACATAATAGAATCATAGATAGGTTGGTGTATAGTCGATGCTCTATCAGTGTACTCAGGATGATGTCAAGATGTTAGGCATGATAGTCATGAGTGATGGAGTACACCATGATGTCATCCACAAACCGGACCACATATATATCCAAGGGAATCATAATTGGTTTATCATGACCATACACACTACATGATATGTCATCAACCCAAATGTCATAATGAAAAATAAAAAAAGGATACACCTGCTTTAAATTTCAATCCACAATATGTTAGAAAGATGAAATCTCATGTGATGATATCCTGATCTCAATTATATATTTGAAAAGACAAAAGATCCCCTATAATTTTCAAATTCGTCATCAATATGTGGAAGAGGATACATATTCATTAAATTTACATTGCTCAACTTTTTGTAATAAACACGTACTCAGAAATTCTAGTCATCTATATTTCAAAAAAACAATGGAGAAACTCAAGGCAATGTACTCAAATTGATGAAATCATTATCTATAAACTATTTTATTTTAATTTTATTCTCTTTATTCATTGATGGTTATATTTCATAAGGTGGAATTGAAATCAACTCCGCTACATGAATGAGCTCAAAAGTAATTTACACATATTTCTTAGGTGGAAATCATGATAATTTTTCAACAAATAGATACTAAAACTGGTTCAGTATATGTTAAAAAAATTCTGATTTCACAAACTCATCATCCTGAATTATATTATAATCCTAGGTGGTGAACTCTTCGGATAGGTGATGAACTGGCCCTATATGCCCTTCTTAGAGATCCCATTATCTAAGGTGAATGTAATGGTCTCCCTTAAGAAAAGTAAAATTCAGTCTCCATTGGTTTCTTTATTTTTGGAATTGGTATGAAACTAAATATTACATAACCATGATTAGTTCAAAGACTAACATGGAAAGGATATAAAGATCCCAACTAAATTATACCCCTAAACCTCAAGAGAACACCCCTTTCATAAATAGTTGTCTCTTGACCATACTCCCAATGATGTATCTATTGTCATTACCCAACTCATGAATTCCACTATTAAGCTTAAACCATTTACATGTCACATAGATATAAAATAATTAGACACACTCGTATCAAATAATACACTAGATATCATATAAACTACATGAATAGTTACTCTAAGGGTTGATGGTCAAGCCTCATTATCCACTTGTGTTGGATGTAATGAATGAAAATTCCCTTCCATTAATACCTATTTGGTAGTGTATGTACTTTTATATGGACCACCCTATTGATGTGGGTTCTATTTCTGTGTATTATTGTATTCACTTCCTCTACAATAATGGCCAGTATATCTCTAGCTTCCAGACTGATAGGGTGTTGAAGATACCCTACCTACACACTTATTTTTCCTAACTACTCTATCATTTCCCATATTCATGCATTCCTTCATAACATATATAGATGATTTGTACTTCCCCAAGATCGTAACTCTACCAGTGGTCATTGAAAATACCTAATATGGTGAACCGACCTAAAACTTTGGTGACAGGTCAATCGCTTAAGGTCCAATGTAAATGAACACTTTTTCCACTCTACCTTCCACAACTTCTGAATAAAATATTAAAATGATACATCATTCTCTTAGATTTATTACTTTAGAACATCCAAAATAAACTACCATTCTCCAATTAGAATCCACTTTCAAGTTCCCCTCATAAATTTGATTCTAATTCACAATATATAAAAACATCTTTTGTCCGAAGATATTCACATGGGAACTAATTTCAAATTTAATCCCATCTTGAAACTAATTTTCTATAGTAGTCTCATCCCATCCACTAATTCTGGAACAAAGCACTACAAATATGTAATGTTTACAAAATATTCCAACATAGACGTATTCACCTAAATCAAACTCATAAAATAAAATGTTATCTCATTTATGAGAATCTTTGGGTAAAATTTTCCAAGAAAACCTCTTAAAATTCCCTCCAATCCCTAATATCCCTCCATCTATCTAATGTATGGATGTCCCACCAATGCTTTTCTCGACCATGTAACACGTATGTTTCCAATTTGACTCTCCTCTCTATATAAGTCTCTATGTGGTCATGTATACTATTGATAGACTGAATCTATAACTCATTTTCCCCAGGTATATCCTCTTCAGTAAATTATGTTGGGTTATTTAAGTGAAACATCTATGTCTGGTCAGACATAATCTTCACAACCCACCCTAGGATTTCGTTCAATAAATATCAGGAACTGAGAAATGTTCCTTTAGATCTTCACATTGACATCCTCACCCAAAAGTATTGGTTCCTCAGGATCAACTATTAGGTGATTATTTCCATCAATAAACTCATGTCATACCTTAAAGACGAATCATCGTAGATTTATATCTCAACAATGACTAATTCATCTCTATGTAATCATAAAAAAACTCACTCATTCACTAAGAGGACTTCACAAAATCCATAACATGTCAATTCCCCCAAACCTCTCCACATGTTCAAAACTGTGGTGCTATCACTACCCTTAACTATCCCACATCTAGGTCATGGTTATAAAGGGTAAATATATTCTAATTACTCAATTATCCCTTTAGAAACACATTTTTCACATTTATCATCATTATAAGATTCTTAATTAAATATTATGCACCATTTTCAAAAAAAAAATTAGAAGAATTGAAAAAAAAATTAAATGTATACAACTTACCCAAATCCAAATTATTTTTACAATCCTAATGTGATTAATGTCACAGTAATTCTTTATAGTCTATAATGATTCATGAATAATTTACTCCTATTACATAGTTATCCAGTGATCAAATCTCATAAAAAACAAAATCCATAATGACATCACATAATTACATTAGTCAAGGTGAAATAATATTCAATTTTGACAAAACACATCAATAATAACAATACCACCCATGTTACTTGGTTTTATCATCATACATGGGTTAGATACTCTCATAAAAGAGCTCTTAACAAAGGCCCAACTCATTCTATTCTCTTGTCTAACTTTTCCAAATAGAAAGACAAAGGAATATAAAACATAAATTCCTTTGATAACACTTTGTAGTATCCCAAACAGGTATGAGACATTACAAATATCATGGAAATATTCATTAATGACTCAAATGATCTTAAAATGAGGTGTTTTCAATAAATATATAATTTGGTGAGATATTGATATTGGATTTTTTTGAATATTTTAATATTATTAATATACATGTTAAATATTTCCATTATGCTGATGATAATATATGATTATAAAATTCACATATTATAATTCTAAATAGGCTTTTGGGGATGGATTTAGGGTTTCATCAAGGTAATGTATTAACAAAACTCATGTTTTGTGTATCAAGAATTGATTTCTAATGAAATTTGAATTGAAATAAAATAATTATTTTTCATCAAATTTATAGTCCTTCATTAAATGTAGTTTAAAATTAAGATTCCCAATTTATACATTCCCAATATGAAAGAAATAAGGGGTAAGGGGATGATATTCACTAGGAGATCAATCATAGCTGGATCAAGTAAAAAAACAGAAAGGGTTATTCTGATTTCTATCCATCGATGATTCTACATGAAGTTACAAGATTATTATTTTCAAAGATTTCCCATACGATATCATTTTTTCAATTTTTTTACGATTCAAATTGTTTCAATTAGTTTGTGATCCATTCTTATTGAAATGAGTTTTTAAAGATGTTTAATTTTATATTTTTCTAATTCATTGAAGAAATATTATTATTTTGATGATGTTTTCTAGGTGTTCTGTGAAGAATTGGTGGAATTCATAACCCACTATATATTTATATATACATATAAAGATGTAGAATTTATGTATGGTTTAATCAGTTCACCCTTACCCATTAGGTATCGAATTTATCAAGGTTATCCAATTTACTTTTTCTCAATGTAACAGTTGCATATGTGTAATGTGGGCTACCCATATGTAGTGATTGAGATATATATGGGTATCACACATTAACGTTGCAAAATATAAGGGATGAATAAGTGAAACCCACATAATTGTTACATAGTAGTGGGGTATATATAAGGATAACAGAGTTTACCTTTATTCATGACTCCCTCCTTGCATAAGGTTAGTGGATTTTCAAAAATATATCTAAAAAAAATGTTATCCCCTGAATTCTTAGAGGATTAATTCATGTAATGAATGGGTATTTTTATGATGGATCATTAATTTATTCTTCAATGAATATTAATTGTTAAATGAATTATAAAAAATTAATAAAAAATAATCAATATAATAATTAATGATTTATAAATGTGATTAGTGTCTGTATTGATGTATGACGACTATTCATACATGGAAGAGCATATATGGGAATTGTATGGCATCAATTAAATGAACATAAATTTTGAAATGAGATATGTGGTACTTGAGTATAACCTTTGGTACTTATTTTTTTATATATGTGGAATGTGATATGTGTGGTATGTATAATATATTTGATCAAAAGATTGATAAAATAATTATTAAATAAAAATTCATCGAATGAACAGAATGAAAAGATCCATAATGGACCCTTGTGCACTGGCTTGAGGTTTCAACTTCTGATGGAAAGTTCTAGGTTTATAAATAATTTCCAAAATATTTATGGACCATGAGATTTGAATATAAAATGTATTAAATAGAATATATTGTGGGACATATAGACTTAATTGTGATAGGTTCCCTTAGTAACCTCTAGGTGGAGGTGACTGATGGATTCAAATGGTTGACTTCATGATTATCCATCTGGGAATGATTAGAATCCCTAAGTCTATTGGGCTAGTTTAGCTAATTTTGGGGTGATAATTCCTCCCTCACAGATATATGATAATCTATTATGGTAGAAGCTATAGTTATTGGGTGATTTTTTGGGTTTATGGATAAATAAAAGGTTTATTATGTAATTATATGGTCATTGTGACCTCTCTTTGGAGTTGTGTAATTGTAAATTTTCATAGGACTCTAATGAGGCATCGATATTTTAATGCCTTTGTCGAGGGACATTATTCCATCTAAGTTTCATGATTATACATATGGATGATATTGATATTTATTATCATCATTTGGGTGTTTTTAATAAAAATTTGACCTTTTTAAACTTAATGATACAACAAATATATAAGTAGCCCAAAGATGGTGGAAAGGTGAATGAATAGTAATTATTGTGGGTTTTACATTTTAACCAAATTGGAAGATGTTCTTGATATAGATCTTGTAGCCAATTTTTCGTAATTAACTTGTGTGGTTGACCTCTGATTGTGAAATGATTTTTTATAAAATATTTACACCATTGTGATTCATTCAATGAGTTGATTTCAATGGGAAGAACTTCTCATGAAGATATATGTCGATAAATGTTATTCTATGGATGTTATCCATGTATTTATCTTTCATGACTATTAGAATTGTAATTTATTCTAATATTGGGGTAAAATAAACCACTACATTTTCAAATGTCATTATATCTAGATATAGAGTATATATACCCAATAATCTTTCTATTAATTTCTTCCCCTAGCTATAGATACAACCCCGTGATTATAAAAAATTCACATCCCTAATGTGGGTTGGATAAAACCGATGAGTTCATAGGTGATATTTTTTCCTGGGTGGTGATCATCATACCCAAGGTTGTAGATGATGCTACGTGATAATAGAAATTATACCATTGAATAAATTTGGTATGGTTTATCCAAATTTTCAAGGTGGAAGTTGAGGATCATCGATGGTCATTTATATATTATTTTGATGATATTTATTTATTCAGATGAATAGGTATCATGTGTATAAAATAATTTATTTTCTATGTATGGGACCCCATTTTTGGTTACCCAATGAGTTATTCCCACAACCTTCCTTGAAGGCCATGGAACTAAGGTACATGTGAAATCCCAAGGGATTGCAGAATCAGATTTTGAAGTTGCTTGGGGTTGTATAATTACACTGTATAGGTCCAAATTAGTGGGAAATGTGGATTGAGTTATGATGTATGGTTGTAATTAGAGCCAATGTATATTTAATTTTTTTATAAAATTTAATCTATTAGGAATTACATAGTTGGTGAACAATCATTGCATACCAGATTATAATTGAATATGTATACATTAATACTTTATCATGATAATTATGTATAGTTTGTTATGTTTTGTTACATATATGCATTATGATTATTATGTTTTGGTGAAATTTTACTTGATACTATTGGTTTTATGATAAAATGAAATATTTTTCCTATGAAAACAACATTGACCCCCATAATTAGTCAAAATCCCCTTCTATATGTTAAATAATTCCCAAGGACACATAGTGACTCAGTCAATGTACTATTCATAGTGAACCGGTAACAAAATGTTACAAAGTATTATCATAAACTATGTGTCCAATATCAAAGGGGGAGTCATATTTTTTATTTTTTATTTCAATTTTTGGTATGGATTACTAGTGAAATATAAATTTGTTATTACTTTTTATGGGCCCTAGGATGGTGTGTCACAAACTCATTTCTAAAGGAGAATTATATGTTTTCAAGTAATGTGATTGTATTCTTGGATATTACTATTATAATTTATTTGGTTCTTTCTAATAATTATCCTAAATTTAGTTATTAGATATCTACAATTTCAAGGGGATTATGATCTTGACTAGATGGAAATATACCATTTTCATGCATTATATTTTCCACCTAGGATTTACATTTTATCCTTGTGATTTGTGTGATGAATATCATAAATGGAATGATATAGTTATCTATATAGTAAAAAAACATATAGGTTCTATTCCTATATAAATACTGGGCTTCATTCTACTGAACTCAAACATAATATCTTTTTCAAGATGACTGTTCATCTAGATATTTCATCAAGATACTCTTCAATGATGGATATACAATCCCCTTTATAGAGGATTTATAGTTATCCCGATTTGATGGAATGATAGTCATCTCAACTATGGTTTTATAGGACACATTACTTGAATCATTATCGAATGATGATTTCGTTGTTGTTGTTTGTGTATGTTTGTATATAATCAGTGGATTATAAATTGATTCAAGGGGGTGGGGGTAATATTAATATTCATGGTTTTAATAAATTCGAATAGTAGGATAATACTTTGAAATTTGATGATATATGTTTTAATACATGAAACCCCATGTTTCAAATGTTTTGAACATGAGTAGATGTGTGAATTTTTATCTCGGAACTCAGAGATGTTTTAATTGAGATGTGAGCATGTAAAATTTTATATTTCATCTTGGTTGGATATATTTGTTAAATAAGATAATGCTCATAATTTTATGATCCAATTGACCATTTATTTATGATGTTTGAGTGTAAAATAGTGGAGTTTTACATTGGTCTTATGATTACAACAAAGATAAAAGAATTGGTAGATTATTTAGGTTATGAGGTTAGTTCATATGATATTATAATGAGTTTGTGGTATAAACAAAATGTTTATTTGGATTTTCAGGAGAATAGACATTATTTTAAATTGATTTTAGTATGAAGGTCTTGGTTTGGATGAATATACCAATATGTTTTCTATACATAAAAACTACTTTTTAATTCTGGTTAAGGTATTATATTTTGATCATATAGGATTCGATTTACATGAAAGGGAATGGGTCATTTTTTTAGTTATGATTCATGGGTTGGTGAGTGATTGTGTGATAGACTATTTCATTGATGAAATGATTGATTTTAAGAGGATCAATGTGGGTGACCCCATATGATAAGACTATGATGAATTATGGGGATGGTCAATGGCTTAATCCTATATGTCCTAGACTAATGGGAATGTTGCATAATCATATGAGTCGAAGGTAAGGCATGATGGTATAAGGTACATGTGGATAGTTTTATATGTTTGATTCACCTGAAATGGAACTAAGAGATATTGGTTTTATGATAGTTTTGGGATGTATTGGTTTCACATTATTTTATGAATCATTTGATATCTCTCAGTTGTAAGAGGTGACATTATAGATTGATCAGGGTGCCATGATATGATGAATGAGTGTGATCCTTAACATGTAGAATTAGAGATGTTTAATGATGGATCCAATTGTGGTAACAATTGTGGAGTGGTTTAAAGTAATTAATATAGTATGCAATTAACCGTTGGCTATTTGGGGAAATGAATCTTGATTTATATGGATATTATGTCTTTGAAAAGGAAGATATACATGTGATTTGGGTTATGCATCTATTGATGTTTTCCACCAGTGCTTGATTGTGACTTGGAAGATCACATCCAATAATTACTTTGGATAATTAATGGAGGGATTCCTATGGTGTAATGTCCCCATGGGGGTATTTTGGTTGATTAATGATACAATTAATTTCATGCCTGAGATGAATTTTGGATGTATATAATAAAATTAATTTAATTAGTATATAATTCATGGTTTATGTATGATTATAGATTTGGATGAGGATGTTTATGGGGTCTATGATATTGTATTTGGTATGAGATAAATTACATATGAACTAAGCATGTTTCATATCAGTGATGGGTCAGTTCCCAATGTCATTCCATGAAAACATCTATTGATGATACCTGAATTCCATTCATTTTAGGGTACACATATGGAGTTATGTGATATCACATCACTAGTTGTCACAGAATAATTTGGACAATTGTAGTTTAAAGGATGAACGATTAGTGTTTTAATGTATAAATGTATTTGGTGTGATTTAAATTTCAATAATGGATAATAAAATTGTTATTAATATCTTTCTATAGGTGATTACATGGGTTGGAATTATTGTGAGTTGAAATAAAAAAAATTTATTTGAGAAATGTAGTTGTGTTTTGAATAATCCAAGAGATAAAATTATTTTTGAATGCATGGTTTCCCTAGATAAATGTATGTGTATAAACATTGTTTCTAGGATTCAATATTAGGGGTGAGATGTGGCTCAAAATATTTATGAATGTATACCATGGTTTTTGGAGTTTCAAAATGCATTGTAATTGTAAATTTGGGATTAGAACATTGGTTATTGGGCATAAATTTCACATTAGGATTAGTATAAAATTATAATTGGATGACAAATATCGATTTTTTTTGTTGGAAAGTTCTATGTTGGTGAGATTTTATAGACCATTATGTGTATTGAGTATTGAAAATGAGAGAAACAATGTCATTATTATAGGTTTGGATGTGTGTAATAGTTTATTTAGAAGTTACCCATTTGAAATGAAAGTGGAAATATTATGTGATAATTTTATTTAACAATGAATGGGCTGGTAACACTTTTTCATTAATTTGTTGACATTCTAACTCAGTCATATTTTTTGAAACATTTATATATTAACTAAATTAGTGTTAAATATTTTTACTACATAAATGAGGATAAATTCGATGGAATATTATATTTCTATTTTGAATCTAAATTTAGTTCTATAATAGGTTGTTTCACAAATTGGATTATTAAATATTGATCTTGTTCTTGGTCTAGAGATGAGATTTCAAATTTTCTTAAATAAAATTATTTATATTCCCTATGTTTTACTCTGCCTATTTTAATTCAATGGGGAAGGAAGGATTCCACAAAAATCCATACACAATCTTAGAGAACAAAAGAAGGTGAATTTTGAGGATCATCATTGGTATTTAAATCAGATCTCGACCATTAGAAAATATCCACAAGGGGTGAATTTGAGATAAAATTTTAGTGATCCACCATGTGAAAGTCTGGATATCGTGTTTTTCTCCATTTTCCATTTTGAAATCGTTGAACATGTTTTTTATTTGATAAATAAGGTTTCTTAGACTTTTTCATGTGCCATTATGGGTGAAGTGGGAGTTTGGAGTTGATAAATTGTAGTTGTTATCAATTATTTTGATGAAATATTTTGAGAACGAGATATATTTCACATTATATCCCTTGAATATGAGGAGGAATTTATATATATACATATATATATATATATAAAGTGGGACCTGCTTTATGAGGGTAATATAGGTTATTCTTACATAGTTAAAAGCTACTAAAAATGGGTAACTAGTGTTACCCACACATAGTAACATGAGACCATATGGGTAATAATGTACACCCTTACAGATGCATAAATTTTGTGTAAAATTAATGACTTTTCCAAAAAATTTGAAAAATTTTAGAATTTTTTTTCTTGGGGGACTATTTTAAGGATTAAAAGTTTATTTTGGAGTAAATAAAAAAATAATTATTCAATATAAAATAATTATAAAATAATAATGAAATAATATAAAAAAATTTAGCATAGAGATAATTATTATTAATAGATTGTGATTAGGGGATAATATTGTTGAATGAATGTTCTTCATAATTGCAAGTGATTAGACACACATGTTTAATAATTAATTAAATGGTTGTAAGAAGATAAATGATAGATGATTTCAGTATTCATAACCTTTTGTTACATTCAGTAATTTATATATGTGCAATGCGATAAGTATAGTATAACTTCTTTAGGTGATTCACAATTTGATTAAATAAATTTTATTGAATGATTTTTTTGGAATAAATAATGTTCTAAGGGACATAATAGGAAGTTGTGAACTAGAATGATTCCTTGGCATCTGGTGGATGGGTCTATGTTTATAATAACATTTGTTTATATATATATATATATATATACCATTAAAGGTGAAAATAAAAGGAATTAAATAAAAGGACATGAGAGATATATTACAGAACCTGAGATTGGATACCTTATTAGCCTCCAAATATAGTTGAGAGATGAAATGTGATAGATAACCTAAGGAATGGCGATGAAGTAAACCTAATAAAACCTAGCATTTTTTGTATAATTTTGTTGATCATGGTACACATAGTCATACCCCAAAAGAGATTTTATTATCTAGTTTCATATACCACATATAAAATAATGGATAGTTCTGGTGGGATTACCCAATAAGGGTTTTATGGGATTTGGGAGGGCCTTTATTTCACCTCTCATGAGTGGTCCCCTTGTGGAATTAAATAGGATGATAATGAAGAATAAATATGTTTTTTTCTATGTCGATAGAAATGATGACATGGAAATGTCGAGATCAACATAAGGTATGAGTTCACGATTGATACACCGTAGTACGATTCAGATTATGATGTGACCTGGGGGACCTCAAAGGATAGCCTGGTGATATAAAGTCATCAGTGATTGTGAAAATGGGAATTAGAAATTATGATTTTCGATGTAACCATAGAACCATAATTTATTATGAGAAGGATATGGTTCTAATGGAAGAATATATGCCCTAAAGATGAGTGGATGAGCTAAAATATTTACATGGATTATGTATGAAGTTCTGCCTCCTTATGATGTGTTCATTGAGTTGATTTGACTGGTACTTGCTACCCAAAATTTTTTATGCAGATATAAGGGATACATAAGATGTTCACCCTTGATTTGAGATTAATATATGTTATAATGTTACATGATTCTCTAGAAAGGTAAAGATACACCCATGTGTTTCTAGATAACTCACTTTCCCAATCGTCTATAGATACACCCTATATAGTTTGGATGAATTTTTTCCCCCATAGGGTGTGGACATACCCCTAAAATTTTAGATTATATGTTTTATTGGGTAGATATACAATGTCTAGAGATTCTATAATAGTGTATGTTCTCAAAAACACTATATAATTGGATGAAGTCGGAATTGTAAATCTTAGGTAACATGATAGAAAATGGGGGTCGATATTGGTTACTTATTTATTCTTTCACACTTATTTATGTAATCAAATAATCATCTCACATGTTAATACATTAATTTCATTCATTTTTATGCGACCTAATTGGCAGTGCTATAAAAAATTAAAAAAATCCTAATTAGATGTCCATGGAATATAGGTGCACGAGAAATCCTCATTGATTGTTGGATCGACTTGGGTTAACTATTAGGATTTTAGGAATGATCAGGATAGCTCAGATAGAGTAGGGAACTATGGTTATGGTATGCAATGATGATTATATAGGGAAACAAGTAAAATTAACTCATTATTTAGTTTAGTATATTTCTATTATTCTAGTATGTAATCAATTGTTGTATTATAAAATGACCATGAGTCTCTATGACTATATAATTATGTATGTTAATTCTATATGTTATGTTATGTTATATTTATTATTCCTATTCATTTCTACTATTTATATTTGATTTTTGGTTCATTCCATCCCTATTTATTCTTTGATAAGGGGTAAAATCACCAAATAATAAAAAAATATACCTGCTATTTAAAAGCCTCTAGAATATGTGGAGGCATACCCAGGGTCACATTCCAAACTTAATCAAGTAAATGTTTAGATAGAACCATGAAAATAATGTTATAAAAGGTATACTTTTATATTGCATAATTTTTCATATTTATTATGTGTCATCATGAATGTAAATTTTTAATATCTACCTTATATTTATATCAAATATGGTTCTCGGGATTGTAATCATCAACACATTAGGTCATTTATCTATTTATAAAACATGGAATTTTCCTTCAAACAACACACTATGTGATATCTTACACTATATTATTACCCCTAACATAACAAATGATATTTATATCATTTTTTCCAAGATAAAATATAATATAATATAGAATGAAAATAAATATTCCTATTATACTAGGTTAATCCAGTCATTTATATGAGAATCATTACATCACTAATCAATATTCTCTCAATAGTGACTAAAAATAAAACTGATCAGAAGTGACCTAAAATGATGAATAAATAAATCAAAATAATAATGACCTACCTTGTGGTAATTCTATAGACATCTATGTTCTCTTACTTATGATCTATGATTTATAACCATCACTCATATATTTATAGCTCTGACATCCTCTAATGATGATATCACTCACCATACTCACGGTTTTCATCATTCCATGAAATTTCACATCTCATTGTGTGTTTATGGAAGGATATTATATCACCTACAAAAAACAAAAACATTCACCCTAAAATGGAATTGGTCGGGGCTCAAAATCCATGTAAAAATAGATTTCTAGGGAAAAACAACATTGTACCCAATTGTATTGATATAATTTCTATCGTGGATTCAATTTTTTTATTTTGATGTTCATATATGTGTGTAAATAATTATGAATTATATATTCACATAAAAATCATTTCCCTTGAAATCACGTAAAAAATCATTCCCAGCATAATAACCTTGCCCCAAGACCAATAAAAACATTAATAAATATTTCAATTGTATATGGTAATGTTTGTTTACTTTGATAATAATTTTAATGATTTAGGGAACCATAAATTTTAAATAAGTTTCATCAAGTATGTTAAAAACAATGGTCATAACACCTAAGTTATTATTATTAGTTTTGAAAACACATCCATTAAAGATAAATTTTATTTATTGAAAATTAATTATAGATATATTTTACTTTAAATTTATTTATTTATGAAAAAATGAGTAAATTATTTAATAATCCTTTATTAATGATATATGGATTCAATGAGGTGTAAATTTTTTAGTTATTCCATTTTCAATTTAATATCATATTATTGACTATTTTTATTTTTCATTTTTTTCACGAGAAAAAAAATATTTTTCAGAATAGTTTTTTATTTATGACTGACTAAATATTCATGAGGGATATATTAAATAATGAAAGGAAACAACCATTGAGGTTATACAATAGACTCTATAAGTATATTTTAAATAGGTATAGATATAACATATATATATAGTAGTGTTTATAAATATTCTAGTATCATAATAAAATTAATATTATCTTTATATATTGATAAATATGTTTAGGTTTTATTTCATATTGAATTAAAATACAATTAAATAATAATATAGGGAAATGAAAATTAATTGAGTGGAATGTTTCCTTTCACATGAATAACACTTCTTTCATAATAGAAAAATTCAATGATGGATTAGATTTTGGTGCGACTAGAATAACTCAATGACTCTTAACACAATTTCAAAACGAGATATACATAGATATAATGAAATGGGATACAATATTTACATGATTTTATATAAATATTTTAAGGGGAATTTATGTTTTGATAGGAAGGGTATCTTGGATAATATATTGAATTTCGAATATATTCGTAATAATGACTCAAAATATTTGTCTTCATTGATACTGTTAATAGTTTCTTTTATAAAATAAATGTTTTCAAGACCATTAATCATATACACAAGAAATATTGACAATTTTGATGAATTATTAAAAATAAAGATATAAGATAATGAAAATTTACTATTTTGGAAATATTTGTGCCTGTATATTTCAAAGAAAATATTATTTTTTAAAATGGAATTTTAGTTTATTGGGAATAAAATTTAATTGTAATAACCAAATTATTGGTGTTTAATTAAATTTTATATTTCATCAGTTCATTTTCTTATAAAAATTCTTTCATAGAACATATATTATTTGACTTTTTATAATATTATTGTCATAAAATATTGGTTTTGGAAAAAACCATGAAATCATTAAATTGAAATTGTGACATGGAAATTACCATAACATATTTTTTTTTCAAAATAATTATTTTATTTTGTAAAATAAATATGTAAATGTTTATATAAAAATTTATAATATTTTAAAAAATCATAATGTTCATGTTTTTAAAAATATTAATTTATAAATTCAATGATTTATCTATTTCATACGTGTATTTATGGTATTTAAGTAATTATATTAGCTAATATTATTCTTAGTAATTTTTAATAGTTAATAGCTATAAGATTCCCATTTCTATATTACTATTATAATGGGCATGTGTATATTATAACAATTATGTTAATATTTAACATTATCATATTATCCCAATGGAAATATAATCATTGTACATTGATATATACCACTTATTTCATTAATTAACAATGAAATTATTTTTCTCTCACATCTCACTATAAATTATTTATAACATTCCAATATTATATTTAATTATTTTCATTCTCATTACAATTTTTTTTATCTATGTAAATTATGTTACATGAAAACAATATATATATATATATATATAAATTTTAGTCATTTTTATTTATTTTTTATCACATTAAATTTTATTACATTTTTTGAAATATATTTATAAATCATACGTAATATCCAATATAAGAGAAATGAAATGATAATTATGTCTCTATATTGTTCATTTGATTATTTAATATTTATATTTATATCATTACATGATAGATAAAAATATTATATATGATTATTCCATATTACAGGTTTTAGTCAATATAGTTTTTCTACCATAAAAAATTTCCCAAAAAAAAACTAGTTTATAATTATAGTTTAACATGTATGGGAGTAAATCTATATAATTATTTCATATGGTTATATTTTTATTATTCATACTTCATATTTCAAAATGTACAGTGACAAGGTATGATCCTACAATTCATAAACAATTTCCACCATAATCCAAGATCTTTATTAGTTTATTCTCATATAGGGGTAAATTATCCAGTAATACCTCTTTGAAATGATACACATGTGAGAGGTTAGGTATGAACTTCATCTATAGAGAAATATAGAGAATATTTTTCACATATTAATGCAATATAAAAACTATTATCAAATCATCAAGAGCTCTTATATGATCCAGAATCATGAAGGGGGTAACTAAACATTGGGATAATCATTACATTTTTTCATAATTTCATGACACTCTTTTAATATGATATTTTTATGAAATAATTTGATTTGTGAAATTAAAAATCCATATAAATTATTTAATTTTATCATTTCTCTTTGGTGTACATTTTATTACACAAAAATGTTAAAAAATGGATTAAAACATCATTTTCCTTAGATGAAAACATTCAAGTCACAACAAATTTCATTAAGAAAATATATTATGGAATTTTTTTATTTTTATATCAATTAATATATAATCATTTTCCTAAGGTCATTTATAGTAAAAATTATTTTTGTAATGGGAGTTAACCAGTGGATGATATTGATCCAAAACTGCACCAATGTTAAATGAGAAATAGATCAACTAGTTTTTCCTGGGATGTAAGGTCCTTTGAATCAATTGTCATTATTGGTATGATAAATTTTTTATTACCAACTTCTTATTCCTTTTTTGATAATGAAAACACCAAAATCCCAATGTGAAACTTTGATCTCAATCAGATATTGTTCAAAAGGATTTTATGATTGGCCTCACAATATCCTAGACATATATCTTGGAAACATAGTCATATAAAAATCATCTTTAATTGAAATTATTTGATTTGTCATTGTATGTTGATCCACAGAACACTTATGGTGTTGTTTTCATCCAGAATCAATCTATACACACATGAATAAAATATTTGGATTTGTTTTCCCAATTACTTTTTAATATGGGAATATCTTTGTATTATCCATTTTGAATTCTTATTCACATCTTAATCCAATGTTTTAATTATTCTACTAATTCCATAGTTTCTGGCAATAAAATTTTGAGACACATTAACCAATACATCATTCACTATATTGGTATTGGTGAAAAACATTGAATGGATTAAATATAAAATTACGCCATCATTTTTTACAATAAATTAATAAATCTTCCATTAATTATACTAATTCAAAATCTTTGTAATCATATAATCATTTCATTTTTTCACCCTGAATTCCTATTGGATGGATTGTGAGGAAATCATTATGAAAATTGGGGATTACTTCCACATATGTTTTATTTATATATCCATTATTTTCATTTCCATGTTGATAGGAAAATTTCTTAATTTTTATAATATATAAGGTTAGAGGTTGAATTTTTATAAGAACATTATCTGCCTTATTTTCCTTTCCTAAATAGTAGTATATTAAACCTTTATAGATTTTCATTAACTCCATCCATTGACATTAACTCATCTTAAACATGATATATGTGAATATATATATTTAACTCTTATAATTTATTAAAATTATGTATTTTATAATGTTTCTCACATGTCATCATTTATCATAAGTCATAAGATATTACAATCTTATGTTACATATATATATAGTCCACTTCCATCTTTGGTGGACTATTATTTATAAAAAACCCATATTAACATAACATTAGTATCTATAGAGGGGTTTTGAAGAAACTCATCTTGGGATCAATAAATTACTATTTATTTTATTCAATCTATACATACTTTAGACACATTCATTATAGCAATACATTCCCTTGAGAAATTTCACAAATTGGGTTTATAGTAGCCATGTAATTTATTAAAATAATTGATTAATAGAAATATTAATGTTTTGACATATATTTTTGGCTCTATATCATATATCTTTTGAACCATCAATAAGAATATCCACCATCAATTATGTATATCTATATCCATTAGAAATTATTGCCATGACCATCTCTATATTAATTGTATATCAAATTTTTTTTCATTTGTCTGGATATAATTAATATCTATGTATATTTATAGTTAATATATTACCATTTAATATTCAATAATTTTTTTATCTTGGTTTATTTCAATATTGGATTCCCACTTTAAAATTCATGTTCAAATTACTGAATTGTTTACTATATGGTATTTCTTTTTTTAGTTGAGTGATAAAAACTCGCTATCCAATTTTCTATAAATAATTCCAGGAATGTAATTTTTATGTAATATTTTAATGAGTAGTTTCCCCTAACATATTCAAACATCATCCTTTAATGTCATAATCATTATTAATTTTCATCATTGATTGGATTATCAATAAAAAATTAAAATTTTTTGTAACCTTTTCTTCCTTAAAATGAATAAAAAAATCATTTTCAATCCATATATGAAATTATACATAAAAAGTGTATCTAAAAATATATAATACAACACAACAAATAGTATTTAAGTCCAATAGTGTCCTAAAATTTAACAACCCTAGAACATGAAAATTTTCATATTACCCAAAGTGTGTAATATAATACCTTGGTTTCCCTCCTATCATGAAATTAGATATGACCCATGGGGATAACTTATCTGTCTAATGAATATCCCCATTGGTGAACACATGTCATTTCATCATTCTTTCCCCCCCTCAAAAACTCTTTGTAAAACATAAAAGGAGATCACAAATCTGGACATTACACCATGCTATCTATTCTTATATATGGAATTTTATTTCATTGTGATCCCTAAAATAAAGGTTCACATTATTGACATGGGTAGAAACATCTATCCTTTTTATGTCATAGTTTTTTAGGGGTGTTAAACTATATACCAATTTTGTGGATAACACCCTCATTATAGACAATTCCACCAAAACCTACGAAAGGAACCCACACATATGGATGAGTATTCTATCTGATACCATTTTTACGAAACCTAACCTTCCTAAGGCTATAATACTTGTCATTTAACCCCATGGTTTTCTAGTAATACCTTAGATTACCTCTCACCGTAGAATAGGATATTAACCACCATAATCACTTAATTGAATAATTAATATCCCCACATGACAACACATTTTCATTCTGTTTTCTTTTTCCACACACACACACACACATGATAAATATCACAGGTGCTCAACCATTCTAAATTTACTAAAGACAAATTATATATATTTATGGAGATCTAATCAAGTTGGATCCTAAAAGGAATGGTGTAGCTTATTGAAATGGGAAATACCATTTAGTATTTTTATCTATAATTTATGTAGGGGTGTTGTAACTTTTTAAACAATCTAACCTGTGTCGATCCAACCCATCACCCATGCCAGTTCACTACAGTGCCTGATGCACATTCCTGATCACCATGGTATGGTTACAATCTATAGAAATAGAACAAAATCCCATTCTTGGATCATCAACCATGGTAATATATTATGACCCAGTCATAATGTAAAGACCCATGATTTTGAATAAGATGAAAATCCAAAGGAAATTGAATTTTTCATTTACTGAATGGGACATTTTTATATCCAATCTTTGGAACATAATTTAGAGATTTAGAACCCTTTAAATTGATGTTTTTGGACTTGGGTGAATGTATTTTAAGTCTATCAGGTGTCTTAATGGGTTTTTTGAGTGCCAGAACTAGAAACATATTGTTATGGAGGGTATGATTTAGAAGCATTGTTGGTCTAAAATCATTCGGACCGTATTCAAGGAGTAGAATTCCCCACATTGGCTAACACCTATTTATCCAAACTATGGGCCAAGGCAACAAGGTTTGTGTCACATTTGTAGTGTTCTTGCACTATTAATCACCTCATTGGTGCATAATTTGGATAAAGGTGTGACTGAAAATTTGCGATGCATTTTTATTAAATATATTATGTTTATTAAAAAATATGAAAATATAAAAATAAATGGGATTATGTGAAAAATAAAAATTTAATAATTTTTTTAATAATACTTATAATGTTATTATTATTTTTATGATGATGATGATGATTAATATAATTAATATTGTATTTTGGTTTTTAATAAAAACATAGAGGGATTTTCCCCTCTTCATATGGGTATCCCATGACTAACCCCTCCCCTTTCTATCTAGCATGCAATTATACCCCCTCTATAGCTCTACTTTTTTCACTGATCACCAAAATTTTCATTGAATTTTCTCTTTGATCCTTCAAGGTAAAATCTTTTTTTCTTTACCATATTTAATTATGACTGAGTTTTTTTCACCCCTTCACCCCAATTGTTTGGACGAAACCCTAAAGTTAGGTTTTACATAGGTTTATGTGTTTTAGTCGGTTCTAGTGCATGAAAATGTATTATTGAGGCCTCTTTATTTGTGTTATGACATCCTCCACAAAAGGCAATGAAAATTTGATTAATTTTCATTTTCATTATCACTTCAGGTAAGGGTTTACTTTTAAATCAATTTATATAATAATTATAATTTGGATCTTTTAGTGGGTTTTTGTATCTAATTAATTTTATCGTCTGTTTTTGAAATCCTTCGGGCGAGTTGGAGTTTCCAAAGATAAGTGTGAATTTCATTCATATGCACAGGTAGGTATATAAATATGTAGGTTCACCCTTTATATGTATATTGATACATTGCGGTGAATTTATATGTATGGGGATATGTGTGTTTATGTATATATATATATATATATGAAAAATGTATACATAGGTAAGTATTAACTGGTATATTCATACCTAAACATGTATGTATGGACCCTCTTTCATAGATTCAGGGCCATGTGAATATGTGAATGAGGGGTACCATATATTTTTTATATGTGAAGGTGAATATGCTTAGTGGTGGGTTGGAAATTCATTGTGTAGTCGCCAAGGAAAACATCTAGTTCTGAGTTTTCAGCATTGTTTATTTATTGAGGTAGGATCCCTTTACATCATACATTAAATTAATTAATGAATTTATTTAATACATTATGAACCTATATTCAAATTAATTATTGAACAATTTAAAATTTATATTAAATTTTTAAATATTATAAATGAATTTTTTCAGATAAATGATACATTTTTATAATAAAACCCCTAAAATGGTGGTTGGATGTCTTCAAACCCAAAAATTAGTGACAGTTGTTAATATCATTCTTAGTTACAGTTTGACTTTCAATAATTCTTTTTTGATGCTTCTTGTTTTTTGGAAAGTTAGTAATTTCCCCCTTTTGAATAATTCAATTTGGTGTCTCAGGCTTGATTAGATTAAAAGACATCTTTGGAAAATGAACTTCTAGATATTCATAAATAGTGATTCTCTACATAATATAAAATATTAATGAACCAAACTCTTACTAAAGGATTGGGGTGATTTAGTAAATGGAATTTCACAAGTAGAAAATTGATAATTTTTTATCAAACCGAATCACTACCTCATTAATGGCTTGGACCATCGTATATAGAGACATAAACATACTGGAAATTGACTCCATTGACCATGGATCCATTTTAAATGACCCTTGAGACTATTAGGCTGTATTTACTTTCTAAATGAGATTTATTTAATTGAATCATGGGGATGGTCTTATACATGATGGATTGTATTTCCTTGAATGTTATATAAGGGTTTAAATACCACACATATATCATATTCTATTTAAATATTATGATTTATATCATGATTTATCTAAATATAGATGATGGAATGCGATTAAATATATATGTGTAATTCCATGTTTTGATATGTGCCCTGGTTGACTTGGCTCCCTTGATATAGTCTAGAAGATAACATGGGTTTCGTATTAAGTATCCATGGATGGATTCAACATGCTCTGGTGGTTATAGAATGATGAACCATTGCCATTGGATAGAAACCATGGATGGACCCACTAGCTAGATTGATATGGCATGCCATGGGTATTACTCAACCCCCTATGTGAGATACCTTGTACGGGCTCAGAGTTACCAAGCTTCAAGGGATACTTGATATTTTTTATAGATATCCTTGGATGGACTTGGTGTTATTGGATTATGTATGATGTTCTATTAGTAATTCTTGGGTTTCTTTAAAGATCTCCTTGGATAGGATCAGGAATCCAAAACAAGATTAGACATATGTGTTGTATAGTTTCACTTGTGGTCTATTAATATTACACATGGGGTTATGAATATCCTATTAGATTTTATAATGAGATGTTTGTTTAATGACATGAGAATAATTAAATGCATGTCTTGGTATATTACTTAAATTTGATGCTCTTTTCCTACTTGTCTCTTATGAAATGGGATGGGAGAGTACATGGGATCCATATTAAGGATATATGGATGGACTCATCATGCGTAGGTTATTATTACATGATATTCTAGGAGCTATGATTTGGTTTTCAAGTGAGGGAGACCTGAGTGATTTATTATGCCCATGAGCGATATCGGTTTCCTCGGGGAGAAACTGTGGATGGACCCATTGTCTAGATGGTGACCCCATTCAATGGATGATACTATTTCCCCTATGTGAGATACTTTGGATGTGCTCAGATTTACCATGTCTCGAGTGATACTTGGGATTCCATATGGATCAACATGGATGAAATCATTTGCAATGGATTATGCATGATGGTCACATTATGGTATATGTGATTCTCTTTATATTTTTGAGGATGGGGAAGATAGTCCCCCTACATATTTTATGGATTTTTGACTAATTTTTGAATCATATAAGATACATCATTTTCTATTATTGTATTCTCATTAACACGTGATGTTTCATTCATAATTTTTTGCATTATTGTAAAATTGAATTATTGGGTGAATTCCATGATAAAGCACAAGATCAGGGCCTTATAATTCTTCATAATCGGTTGATTCATTTAAATTTTCCATTTATACATATAATTATTTTCATATGTACCCTATTCGGACTTACAGCACAAAACAAATAAGGTTATATGGGATGGGTGCCCGTTTTGGAACTTGTACCAAGGTGTTTTCGTTTAATTCATTTTTTTCATTTTATATTATATATGTTACACATAATAAATATAATTTGATGAGATGGATTGGGATTGACACTGTGGGTGCCAAAATACTAAGATTTTTATTGTTCTCCCTTTTCGAGCACTGTTTGGTACCAGAGTATATCTTCTTCCACACAGGTCGTCAGATTCATTGCTTCTGTTGTGATGTTGGCATGGGATCATGGGAGAAATAGATTTGTATCTAGCTCAAGATTCTCATGGAGTTGAAAATTGGGTTTTTATTTTCATTTGTTATATTTTTATTCATATACATTGTAGTAACACCTGACATTAATTGCATCAATATATAGAATTGGTGGTGGCCACTTATATTTAGTTGTTACATTCAATTTTATATTGTTGTTATCTTTTATTACTAAGTCATATTTTTTATAATTTATTACCAATTATTATACTATTTTGTAATGATTTACAGTAGTTTTATTACTATTCATTCATTGATTTTAGGGGTTATAGTCTCCCCACAAACACACCCTTGGCCTACACTGTTATTCGATAAACATTGGAATTCATGGAGGCGCGCTTGAGTTCATATGGTGATTGATCCAACTTCATGTATAGTGTTTAGTCTGGTCATGACTTTACAATGTGATATTAGAGAATATTTATCTATTGTCTAACTATTTTGGGTTTTATGATATAAGACTAAGAATGTGTTAGTTATTTGAAAATAACCACAACTTGGACCAATCACCCTACTTATGGGAAAATGAAAGAGTATCCAAGGAATAATTTTTTTTCATGTAGTTTGGTATTACGTTGGACATGATATCACCTTGAGTGATTGTAGCATAATCTACTACTGAATGGTTTATGAGATTACATTATTTCACCCTTTTACCTATAAGTTAATGAAGTATCATTCCATTCATCAATATAGAAACATAGAAATTCAAATGCCCTATTTATTCCTAGCCATGTAGTTGCATTAGTAGTTTTCCTACTTATTTATATCATGTTACCTGAGCTTGATGCCATGTTTTTTATTTTTGTTAGTATTCCTTTCTTTTTATCTTGTCATGTGATACCATTCTTATGTGACAATGTGCTAAGGAGCCTATAAATTAGCATGTATTATGTGGTTTTTTCTTGTGATATCATGCCTGTACTATTTTGAAATATATAAATGGTTTCACTGGATAAATATGTGTTGTGATTAAGTGAGAGCCATTTATAAATTATAACTTGTTATGGAACATTATAATTGGAAAACTGTAACACATATACTGGTACCATCTCTATAACATAAAAAAATTATATAACCCCTTGTTAATTTGTAGAGTATAGTAATGAATAAATATAAAGGGATTTTTTCATATAAATGGGAACTAAATGCTAACCTGTTAACTAAATTTTTGCATTATAAGTTGTTAAATGGCCACCTATATCAATAAATTATTATATATGACCATGTTTAGATTTGAAATGGTTATAATAGTGAAACTTATTTATTCTAGAACTTAAATGTAATATGAAAATTCAAAAATGAAAAAGTGGACCCATGTAGATTAGTTGTGGAATCATTCTTATATGATAACCCTTTGTGGGTGTTTGAAACATTAATAATTAAAAAATTGCTATGGGGTTACATTTTTATGAACCTAGGATGATTTTTGAGGCCCTTAAAGGCCTCTTTTTTTGGTGAAAATGAATGGTTATGGGGTCTCTGATAAATGTTAAATTTTTTATTCATAAAAATATGTTTAATGAAACATCATTTTTTTATTGAGTTGATGGTTAAATTAATCTACCTTGTGCATTTTTTTTAAATGTTACTTCATTTTTGAATTAAATGATTTATATGATTACAGATTTTCATTTAAATCATGGTAAAGACTTAAAAATAGAACCCTAGGGGGTGTCCTTTGTTTATACTCATTTGTAAGGGTGGATTAGATATTCCATTGATTTGACCTGCAATGGAACAATATGCAGTTTATGTAGGATTCTTATCATTTTAGCAATGTATTTTATGGTGGGATCATTAGCTAGTGACTTCTGTTAGGCATGACCTAGTGATAGGGTAAATGTTTGATCCACATAAGGGGAACCTCGTGGTAGTTATAACCTTTAGAACAAAAATTACATTCAAATGCCGTGTGTTTCCAGATAAATGCTTCCATTTAGGAGTTATTATGCCTTATAGGACTCTTAATTTTATATGAAACTCTTGTTTGGATGGGTGGTAATGTATTTCTTGGACCCTGATATGGGAATTCGCATCAAGTAAAGATCATTTTTAGCTGTTTAGACATTCCCCAGGCATGGTTGGATACTTCATAGGAATTATGACCATTTCATAATACTCATTTATGGATGATTTGGTATGTTGATATCCATGTTAATGGTCATACAGAGTAGTGTGACCTTGGAGTAGATCTATTGTTTGGGCCACATGTTTCTTTAATTCATATGGTATGTATGACAATGGGAATTATCTGAGGTAGGTCATTTGTTCATGTAAAATCAATGTATCACGTTTTGATATAAATAGTATTCTCTAGTGCTAAAGTGTATAACGAATCTAATGAGTTTAGTTGAATCATTGAGCCTTCAGCTATTGAGTGAGGTCTTAGGAAATCTTCCAATAGTCTAACCTAGGTAGGATGAAATCATGTTCATCGAAATTCTTAGGAAAAATATTCAAGAGACTTGAGTGGATTGACATGTTGGTTAGTCTAGTTCTATTCATTATTTAAATTCATTGATGTTGTGATCGTGGCTGGATGAAGCATCACATGTTCCATTTAGGTGTTTTTAGTTTATCACACTTGTACGATGCAAGTTTATTTTCACTATCATAAACTATGAAACTCCTAAGGTGGGGAGCATTATGTTGGTTCTAAATAATTTTTCCTTCCATGCTAAAGGAGAACAACCAAAGAGGACCATTTCAAAATGGTTTTCCTTTCTTAAATCCCTTTTTGGGCTGGTGCGTTTTATAAATTTCGGTGATCACTCTGCATCAAGATACTAATATGGTTGATTATGAGTAAAAACATTGAGAAATGTTATTGGTTTTGGTATATTTTTTTGGTAATGTGTCACTGATCACTTAATCCCTCCAGTTCAATAATTCAATGTGATTTTTTTAGTTATGTGTTGGAAAGTGAAGCTAAATTTTTTTTGGATGTTAAACAGTTGTGGTTCAACTTTTCTTCTATCCAGTAATTGCGTATGATTGACTGCAATCCATTTCAATCCTCTAGTTGTACTCTGAATTTGTGTTTTTCATTTCCCCCATCTTGACATCTTCCATGATGCACTAAAATGGTGTCTTTCATACACCATGTTAATTCTTTAAAAGTTGTTGGGATTTTTTGGGTGATCCTTCTAAGTGATACATAATGGATGCATGGTTCTTATCAAGGCTTGGTTGTCATTAGTGATCCTTGGATTCCAATATAGGAACACCTTTAAAAAACTACTGGATGTTGGTCTTCTTCTCCTTACATGACCACTAGGTAGATGCCGCTCTTGTCTCATTCAGTGTTATGATGTGGGATATTTCAGTTTGTACCAATGTATCACATTCAATATTAGAGAGTGGACAACATTTGATGGTTCCTCAAACTCCATCATGTTGATATCAATTTTATCCTATATTTCTAGTAGGGCACATAGGTGGAGCTGAAAATGTGGTGGAGATATTTGGGGTATGGATTTATATTTCCCTTATACTCACGATAATGCATGAAAATATAAAACTATTCAGGTGATATTTTAAACAAGGACCATCATTAGATGTCATGTATAGAATTCAATGGATGTGCTCGTGGTAGAAGAAATATTTCTTGATTTAAGGAATCATAGTTGTTTTTTTAAAATGTTGTCCGTCTAAGTCAATTGTATTCTTGAATGGCTAGAAAAAGTGTCTTGACTTGTTTTTTATCTTCTTCAAGGAAGCGGTTAGTGAAGGATTTTTCCCACACGTCATTAGGTGGAGATGAGTGTGTTTTATTCCTAGTAGGATTTTTTTTTGAAAATATGAATCGACTAGGATAAATTAGGTCGGTGGGGAAATGAAATATTGATTTTCTGGGTATCATGCTAGAAACATTTCTAAGAAGCCTAAGGGAGTGCTTTGAATGATAATTCATACATCGAATGTGTCAAAGATTGGGATTATCACCATCCTAAATTAGAATACCTTGGGTGGGAAGATCCACTAGTTATAGGTTTATAGAGATTCTGAAGTGATCGTCTATCTTGCTTTCCAGGCATGGTATGCATAGTCTTAGTGTTTTGGTTGGAAATTGATCATTGGCTTGGGGTTAGACAAATTAACTACTGATTGCAGAAGTAAATTCTTAAATGTGGTATGGTAATTTGAAAAAGCATCATGACTATTTGAATGATATTTCATGACCCAAATATGTGGTTGATGTTTTAATTATTACATAATGATTATTAAGGATGATAGGTTCTATGGTGGGGAGGTTTTAATGAATCAAACATTTAATCTAGATTAAAATTCAAAAGAATTATAATTTTTAATTTAAAAAACGTGCTATTTTTAAAACTGAGATATAGAACAAAATTCTGACAGTCATATCCACTTAAGTAGATGTATTTGGGTCATGGGAGAAGGTCCTTTATGTTTCTTGGGGGTCATAAGGAGTTTCAGAAGAACCATACCTATAAAAATCATGTTTTAGAGGGTATTACAAAGGAACATGATTTGTCTAAAACCATGAGACCCTTAGTAGAAAACCATATGGATTATTAGTGGATCATAATTCTCTATAATGGAAATGCATGGCTTATCCAAACCATGTGCCTAGACTACATATATTGGCTAACCAGGAGACCCAAACCCTGTTACATGTTTTTCATAATGAAATTAAATTAATTTAATTAAAATAATAGTAAAATTAAATTAAATCAGATTAAGTGGAAAAAAATACAAATTTTTTAATAATAAAAATATTATTATTGGTGTTCTGATTATTATCATTGTTGTTGTTGTTTTGGTTTTTTTTATATTTATGTTTTTTAAAAAACCATTAAGGGATTTCCCCCTCTCCCCATGGGCATCACATGACTAGACCATCCCCTTTATCTTTAGCGCACGATGCAACCCCCCTCTCAGAATCCCCCTTCTTTAACTGATATCCTAATTATTTTCATCTTTTCTCTTTTATCCTTAGAAGTAAGTCTTCTGTTCCTTATCATTTTTCTTTTTAGGTTAATTTTCATCTCCTTTTAAACCTTCTTTTTTAGCTAAAACCCCAGGGTTAGCATTAAGCTAGTTTTCTCTATTTCATATGGTTTTGGGGTATGATAAAGGTTTTTTCATACCTCTTCATGCATATTTCAACATCCACTATTGAAGGAGAAATGGAATTTTTCGATTCATCAACCCATCAAAAAATGAGGTAGGGGTTTACTTCGGCTTCCTTATCTAGGATGATTACATTTTGGATATTTTAGTGGGTTTAACTCCCTAATTATTTGTATTGTGTGTTTTGGTCATCCGTAGGGTGGGTTTGAGTAGCCAGTGTTAATGGAGTGTTAATTTTTTTTCATAGGGAGGTATATATATATGTATTCATGTTCCACTGTTATATGTATATTCACCCATGGATGTGAATATATATGTTTCAGGATAGGTGTTCATATTATTATATATGAATCAATGATACATATGTATGTATTAATGGGCATATTAATATACGTTAATGTATTAAAGGATCCCCTCAAACATTTTCGTGGACATGATAATATGTAGGTAGGGTCTAGGAGTCCTTAACTACATGAAAATATCAAAATTATTGGTGGTGTGTATGAGAAGCTTCGTGTGGTCGCTGCTAAAAATGTAACGAGTTGAGTGTCCAAATGGGTCTACTTATTGATGTTGGTTCTCTTTCCTTACACCATAAAATTAAAGAATGAATTTATTTAATGATTTATTCCCGTGAATTTAATTTAGTTAGTGCTGAATTACAATTCTAGAATAAATGTTTAAATACAATAAATAAATTGTATCAAGAATAATGTCATGATTTTATAATAATATCCCTCAATGGAGGTGCACTGTCTTCCAAACCAAAATGTATTGATATTAACGAATAGTATTTTTTATGATGGTTTGAGTTTTCCATACTCCTTCATGTTGGTTCCTTTATTATTCAATGTTAGTAATTCCGCCATTTGAATAATATGAATTGATGTTTCATGATCAATTAGTTTAAATTCCATGTTTGGGATTTGAACATCAAGATACTCTTAAATTGTGTGGCATTCCATAAAATAAAATCTTAATAAACCAAGATCCTCCTAAATTATTCTCTTACATTATAAAATGAAATTTCCAATTACGAAATTCATTTATGTTTATTAAACTAAATCACCCCCTCATTAATGGATTGACCCATCTTATGTAGGGATTTAAAAACATAATAAATTGCCTCATTTGACCAAGGTACATTTGCATGTAACCCCTTGAGATAACAAAATTTTATTTCCACAATAAAATAGATTAATTGGATTGAATCATGTGAAATGGATTATACACAATATACTTCCTTTCATTGAATGTAGTATATGGTTTATCAGTTGTTCAAGTCCACACCTATGGCTTGTTCTCTCTGAATATAATGCGAGACAGGTCGATATATATTAATGTCCAAAATGGAATGCAATTATATATGTATATATATATATATATTAATGTTATGAAATGTGGTGATATTGGCCTTTCATGACAAGGATTTATTGATACAGGCCTTGAGAGATCATATGATACATATTAAGGATCCATGGATGGACTCATCATGCATTAGTGGTTATACCATGATGCGCCGAGAGAAATGATTTGGATTTTCATGCAAGGGATGCCCAATCAGTTTATTATAATACTGAGTAAAAGTAGTTACCTATTTGAGTAACCATAGGCGGACCCATTGGATAGATGGATACACAATGGCATGGGTGATACTTGGTCCCCTATGTGAGATACCATGGATGGGGTCAATGTTACCATGCCTTGACTGATTCTTGGGATTTCGTATGATGGCCATGGATAGAATCAGTGGTATGGGATTATATTTTAGGTTCCCATAGAGATTCACGGGAATCATTATAGATTTATTTGGATATGATCGGGACACTAAGACAATATATGATGGGTTCTTTGTATAGTTCCACTTATGGATCTTTATTATTATTCGTACAATTTTGAGTAGATTGTTAGTTTTTGGAATTAGATGTTTACATAATTAAATGATATTATATACATGCATGACTTGATATATGAATTTATTGTTATGTGAATGGGATACTTTCCTCTCTTGATATGTTATATTAAAGAAAATGGGTTCATTATTAAAGATCCATGGATAGAATTTATGTGCAAAGGTTTTTGTACCACGACCTATCGGGTGGGATGCTTTGGCATGCTAGTAGAGAACTACCCTGGAATTTTAATATACTCTGATGTGATATCAGTTTCCTAGGGGAGAAATCATGGATAGAACCATTAGCTAGATAGATAACCCATACCATGGGTGATACTCAGTCCACTATGTGAGATACCTATGAGGGGATCAGATTTACCATGCCTCGAGTGATACTTGTGATTATGTATGGATCACCTTGGATGGACTCAGTTGTATAGAATTATATTGGATGTTTTTGTTGTGATACATGGGGTTACCTTTAGATCTCCTTTTATAGGCATGGGAATCCACCTATGTATTTAATGGACTTGTTATTAATTTTATGAGTAATAAGATATGCTTCCATTATTATTATGGTTTTCTTATGCACATGTGATGTTTCTCTCTTTATTTTTAGTATACATGTAAAAAGTAATTGAAGAGTTACTCAAAAGATAAAGAATTGGGCTACGGTATTCTACTGATTCATATTTGGAGGATTCATTTATTTTGTCCTTATATACAAACTATCCCATGCAGAAGTACCATATTCAAACTTTCGTCACAATCTGAAGTAAGTGATTTGAGAAGGGTGTCCATTTAGTAATTAAGAACAAGGTGTTGTCATTTAATGCTTTGTTTTGATATATTTTTATATATATGTCATACCTAAAAAATTTTATTGCATGTGATTCACTAGGAATTACACTATGGGTGTCAGCCTACTGATATTTTTATCTCACACTATACTTAGGAACTTCTTGGTACCCGAGTAGATATTCTTGATCAAAGGTTGTTGGATTTGTTACATGTGTTATGTTGTGTAAACGAGATTTATGGAGCACATGAATAGGCTCATGCTGAATATTCTCGAAATGTTTTCAATTGGTATTTTCATTAATTTTATTATATTATACAAATTTTACCATGTAGTAACACCTAACATTACATGAATCATTTTATGGAATTATTTTTGGACACTTGTATAGAGTTATTACATTTATTCTTCCATTGTTGTTATCTTTTATTCTTACATTCCTATTTTTATCATTTATTAACTATGCTTCTTCTACTACCTACTGATTTACACTGGAATGTTCATAGTTCATTCTCTATTCAATGAGGGTATAGTCTCCCCACAGAGAAACCCTGGGCCCTCTCTACAAGTTAATATACTATAGTGTTTAGTGAGATGTGAATGAGGTCATGTGGTGATCGGTCCAACTATTGTTATAGCGGTCAGTAGGTCCAAAAAATTACACATAAAACATGATTTCCACAAAAATATAATTCAATTACACCAATAATAATAGTAGATACCATAAGAAATAATATACCATAGGAAAACCATTCCATAATAGAATATACATACATTGTATTTTATTTAAAATCCCAAAAAATATATGGAAGGAAAGTAATGAAAGCCAGGTCCTATACATACATTCAAACGAAAAAATTCCATAAATGACTCCATAGGATCCAACTCCATTATATTGTGTCTCTTCCTCTAAACATCTGAAGATGGTTACAAAGAAGTTCTTACCAGGTAAATAGTGAAATTTTGTTTACCTAGGTCTACAAAACAATGCCTCCATACTCTCAAATAAATATGTATCTTGTGAGGGAGAAATCCTTATAGTATACAACCATGAATCTATTTATGGATTTTATCCCTGAAAAAAGTATACAGTTTTCATAATCTATTCAAAACTATACAATATAAAAAATTTTATTATACATTTTTTCCATTATATTCACATTGTTTTTAAATTCCTTATAATTCTTGTTTTAAAAAACCATTCACAACATTGATAAAATGAATTAAAAATGATCAAAATTATAAAAATACCCAACACAATACGGGAAATCATAAAATCATCATCATATAAAAAATAAAGGAAATTGGGCATGATATATATCATCACAGACACATGAAAAAAAATAAAATTAATAAACCATATAAACCATTATAGCTGTGTAAGTGAACCTAGGAATATAAAAAATAGTTCTTCAATGTGAGTGAGACCACAAGTATGGTAGGCGGAAAAGAAAAACTAATGCTCTCACGGTCATCCCTAAGACCAACTCCAAGAGCACTCATGGTGTCTTGGTGACCAAATATAATATCTCAAAGACTACTTTACCAAAATCTCACATTGTACATTAAAAACCAAAGTGAAATCTCTCGCTATATTTATACCCCAAATTCTATCAAGGTCCCTCATATAACATATCAAAGACTCCCATTTTTAGTCATATGCTACTACATTCCAAAATAACTAGACATAAGATCAAAGTAAACCAAATGCAATATCATTTTTAAATTTCATAATTATTCATTCCATTTTAATAAATAATCATCCCAACTTGTATACACATTTATAGAACCGTTTTATAAATTAATTAAAAACCATAAACTTACCTTTTATCCATTTTATTATAAAGTTGCAGTACTTAGATGACACCACCAATTTGAAACTTTTTTTAAACATCAATTTTCTAAATGATATCATTGATCCCATTAACCATTGGATACATATAAACAATATTTCATTTATTTTGAAATTATAAATCACAAACCAAAGGTGATTCAGAATTTAATAGTATTCTATATAAAATAGCATAAAAAGAGTCACCTATGTTGAATTCCCTTCCATACTCATTATATTCAACATCAACATCCCAATATAGGATACTCCTATACTGAAAAACACAGTCCATGACAAAAAAAACTCAAATACCTCTTTACACACCACCAATTTAAACCACATCCCATGTATGAATACAAAAAAAAAGAGGAACCTGAAAGAGAAAGGGTAAATGAAGGTGAATGGAATATATAAGGGGATTAATATATTAAAACCAACCTTCAATACAAGATTAATCCACCATAAAAATTGAGGGGAATATCCACCACTAAGGAGATGGGGCTGTGGATGATGGGAGAATGAAATGAGGTCCAAATATGGTTTAGAAATCACCTAAATGAAAAAGTAAACTTCAATTTTTTATGTGACATGGAAAGGACACAGAGTTTGGATACATGGATTAAGAAAACATTTCACAAATATTTTGGGCTACATCCTACCAAAAATATAAACAAAACGGTTACCCCTTCATGCCACATAAGTTTATAATATATTATTAATCCATGAAACCCTACTCTCACCCTAAACATCCCACTTGAATTGTATGATACATGGATAAAAATAGTGATTAACTATGTTCCTTATATTGTCATCCTAAAAATCCCTTGTTTTTACCCACAACATCATAATCATACATTGTATAACTAAAAGGTATAGAAAACATAGATTTAGATGTACCAGTTACCCGACACGTGTCATAAACTCCCCACAATTCCACATAATTCCATCATAATGTTATCTGGAATCTAAGAAGGAAAATAGGTGAATTCACTTCCCCCTCACCCAATCATTCAACTACTATATCTCATTGATATATTTTACCCACTCATATATCACATACACAAAAAAATCTTCATTCCACTATGAAAAATGTTTTGATAGCCTATTATATGAACAAGATGGTCCATAACGACGGTATTAGGTATAATAACTAAATACCCCAACATTAACACAAGATATGTGTCTTGATAGTATCTCTTAATTTGGGAGACATGGAAGATATCAAGGATTTCAATTGTGGAAACTCTAACCACTAGGAAACCTTTCCAAGAAAATACACAACATAATATGGTCTGACATAATGTCATGAAATAATTTCAGGATTACCAAATAAATAAAGTCCTAGAACAACTTATACCTAATGAAACACTCGATCACCAATATGAAACCCAGATAGATGAGGAATATGTTGAAAATATGAATTATGGTTAGTATGATATATCAATAAAATTTCTTAATCATCCATAATTTATCATTTGTTTTCAAGATGAGGACTTGTACAACAAACAAATTTTCAACCACGTTTCCCCAAAAATAAGGGGAATGGAACAACCATCCATACAATAGCTCACACAAGGCCATCCTTCTTGAGGCATAATATATGTTTCTATAACAAAAATCGACCAATGGTGGGCTCCTTTACGATAAACACCAAATGTTAAGAACACATCATTGAGAAAAATACTCAATAGTATGGATGGTCCACATCAACTGACCATCCTTCTATGGGCGATACACAGTGCTCAACCTTTAATAGGTTCCCAAATCCTCTAGGAATCCCTTATTGAATCGATCTGTTAAATGAGTTTCTGTGTAAGAAACCCTCACAATGTGAAATATATGAAGCCTAACAGCCTCTCAGAAATATTGGAATTAATGGTATTCAATATACATTGACATTTTTTGTGAATAATATAGAATCATTTCATCATTAAATCATAAAAAACCATTATGGAATATTTTCCATTCTGAGTATGAGGTAACCAGATCATGAAATCCATAGAGATCTCATCCCACACACACACTGTAATGAGTATATGATACACCACCATTTCTAGTCTCTAATTCTTAATGTTTATTCTATGGTAGGTCAAACATATGGAAATAAAGTCCAACACTATATGTTTTATCCCAGTCCACCATTTACAACCCCTCAAGGTATATAAAATCTCAATTTCCATGGGATGAAATACTAAAAAAAAATGTTGTTGCTCCCACATCAACTTCATCCTCAAACAAAAAAATAAAAACCAACATCTTCTCAAAGAGGAGGGATCCATGGATAGACCAAGACCCATTACCTGAGGTATCCCCCATATTATGACCTTTTAATCTTCATGAAATCATGGTTGGATACCATCTTTATAAATAACCCAACTCTTGTAGCCTAGAGATGGTGGGTACATTATTACATTCTCATAAGATACAAGAAATCACCTCCCAATGTACAAAAAAGATTATTGGTCATGTGAAGCGATATACAAACCTGAAATTCACATTAAATTTTAAAAACTAAAATAAAAATTGAATTTTCATTGATAATTATGATGTTCCCCATAGTTATTCCTATATTCCAATAAAATAACATTTAGTCCATTACTTTAGAAAATAAAATATACCAAATTTGTGATCTCAGATGATCAATAAGGGTAAGAGTACAATGAAATCAATGAAAAAATAAGAAATAAAAAATATTAGAAGGTAATTATATAATAAACACTACTGAAAATTTTATCTTTACCAATAGTTTAATACTATTGGTAATGGTTGGACAACCGTTGGTTTAAACTATACCAACAGTAGTCCAAACAGTTGGGTCTTGAGCCGTAGGGACTGACATATCCAAATGGTTCTATGAGAATCATTGGGATATGTCTGAAAAATTGAGAATATACCAATGGTTTATATAAACCATTTATAATAGAAAAAATCATTTCTACACCAACATTTTACAAAACCATTTGTATAGAATTTTACCAATAGTTTCCAAAAACCCATTGGTAAATATCTATTAAAAATATATATTCCAATGGTTTACAAACCATTGGAATATACTTAAACAAACGGTTTACATAAAACCATTGGTATAAGTTATTCTTTTACACATATTCAAATGGTTGTAAACCATTGGGATAATCATTTTGTACCTGAAGCATCAAGCCGACTTACTGGCCTCCCCCTGTGCACCTACAAAAATTCCACCAATAGGCCTACATAATTTATACACAATAGAATACATACAGTGGGATGGGGGTTATCCATTCTAAATAAATTTACAATACCTGCAAGATTTTCAATACTTGCATAATACATACATAATTATGTATGAATTAATATAGAAGTCATACAACACATAATTCACACAGTATTTTGAATACCTCCAATTTTTTATTTAATTACCCTATACACACATAAAATATTAACACCTAATTCATAAAGTAATTACATAATGTATACACATACAACGGTTATACCCATACATAAGTATACATAGACACCATTAACACATAATTCATAAGTTAATTATATACACAAAGAATTAAATTCCGAATTCAAGGGGATGGGGCTATTTAGGGGTTTGGGGTGGCTGTCCAAGGGGGGTTGGTGGTGTCCAGGGGGTGGGGTGTTCGGGGGGGGGGGGGGGTGTCTAGGGGGTCTCTAGGGTGGTGGTGGTGGGGGGGGGGGGTAGTCCATGGGGGTGTCTAGGGGGTAGGGTTGGTGTCCAGGGGGGCTTTCCAGGTGGTGGGGGTGTCAATGGGGTGGGGGTGTTCAGGGGTTTGTGTGGTGTCCAGTGGTTGGGGGGTGTCCAAGGGGGGTGGGGTGGTGTCCAAGGGGAGGAGGTGGATGTCCGTGGGGGTGGGGTGTCTAGGGGGTGTGAGGGTGTCAAGGTGGTGGGGTGGTGTCTAGGAGGGGCTGGTGGTCATCCATGGGGTTGGGGGGGGTGTCCAGGTGAGTGGGGGGGGGCGTGCTGTCTATGGGGGTGTCCAGGGGGGAGGGCTGCTGTCTTGGCGGTTCATGGGCTTTCTATGGGGTGGGGTGGTGTCCAAGGGGGTCTGGGGTGGGTGTCCAAGGGGGGTAGGGTGGTGTCTAGGGGGTGGGGTGGCTGTCCATTGGGGTGGGGGAGTCAAGGGGGTGGGGTGGTGTCTAGGTGGTGGGGTGGTTTCTAGGAGGGTTGGGGTGTCCAGGGGGTTGGGGGACTATCTAGGGGGCAGGTTTTGTTCATCAGGGTGGGGGTGGTCTAGGGGGTTGGGGGGATTTCCATGGGGTGTCCCGGGGTGGGGGCTAGCCAGGGGTGGGGGATGTCCATTTGTGTGGGGGTGTCTAGGGGTGGGGTTGTCCAGGTGGTGGGGTTGTGTCTAGGAGTGGTGGGGAGTGTAATGGTTTTATTGAAATTAATTACATGGATTTTAATATCATTGATATTTTTAAACTTGTTTTTGACTCATGTTTATTTCAATAGAATGTGTTTCATTAGGAAAAAATTAATACTTTTGGTGTGTATGGAAGGAAGGGGTATTTGGTTATTAGGAAATGGATTAAATTTTTATTGTGGGACAAAAATACTAAATGATTTTATAAATGGAACCTTAAAGGGATTTTTATAAACCATTGGGGGGTATTATGTAGAAAAAAGTCTCTATTATGTTATTTTGAAATTGTTTTATGAAGAATTATTTATGATGTAACATTTCGGGATTTGGGATTTTGTGTCCCTTGTTTTAGAACATCAGATTATTTTACTGATGGTTTTGTTTTGTATAATTATATAGATTGTTACCACTATAAATGAATAAAAAATTCCATAAGGGGATATCTTAGGTAGTCATTATTTTGATCCAACTTTTGTCTTCATAGTCTTGGTCTCTACTTAAGCTCTTGTGGAAGTGGAGTAGCAATGTTCTTCTCATTTATTTTGAAATGCATGGGAGTTTCTTAAATACCATCCACTATTTTTTATAGGTGATCAAGGATCCCTAGTGGAAATGAAGTGGGTATCTATGATAAATGGGATCTTCAAGTAGTTAGAACCCCCATAATCCATAGGGATTGGGGGCTGTCCAGGGTGTTGGGGGGTGTCCACAGGGGTGGTTGGGGGAGGGGGGGTAGGGGTGTCCTAGGGGTGGGCGGGCTGTCAGTGGGGGGTATGGGTGTCCCGGGGGGTGTCAACGTGGGAGGGTGGGATGCACACGCTATTTGTGGGGCTGTCATGGTGGGTAGGGGGTGTCCAGGGGGATGTGAGGGCTGTCCACGAGGGTGGGAGTGCTGTCCACATGGGTGGGGTGGCTATCTAGGGGTGTATGTGGTGTCTAGTGGTGTGGATGGGCGGTTCACGAGGTTGGAGGGGATGTCTAGGGGGTACAAGGTCTCCAAGAGGGTAAGCAACCTGTCCACGAGGGTGGGTGGAATGTTCATAGGGGTGGGGGCTCTCTAGGGGGTACAGGGTGTCCAGTTGGTCAGGTGGGATTTCAATGAGGGTGGAGGGACTGGCGAGGGGGTACAGGGTTTTTAAGAGGGGGGGGGGTGTTCAAGGGGGTGGTCGAGCTGTCCACGGGGGTGGGTGGGCTGTCCACGAGGGTAGGGGTTGTTTGGGGGGGGGATTCCACTAGGGTGGGGGATGTCCATGAGGGCGGTGCTGTCCAGGGGGTGGGCTATCCATGGAGATGGTGGGGCTATCCAGTTGTGTTTAGTTTATCTAAGGGGTCAGCGGGCTATCCACAGGGGTGGGGGCTGTTTAGGGGAGGGGTGAATTAGTCACAAAAATCCTCAAGTCATGTTTTATTTTTTTATAGATAAAAAATAAATATAATTTGACCTACCTAATGAGACATATTCTGAAAATATTGAATGCTTTTGTTGTGTACGGTTGGAAGGCAGATTGGGTTTTTAAGAATTGGATTACATTTTTAACATGGGACAAAAATACAATATGATTTTTGAAATCGAACCTTAAAATGTATTTTTATAAACCCTTGGGGATTTTTAAAGAGAAATCAGTCTCTCTTATGTCATTTTGAAATGGTTTTATGAATAACTATTTATGATGTATCTTTAATGGATTTTCAATTTTGTGCCACTAGTTTTAGAACATAATATTATTTTACTAAAGGATTTGTTATTGATAATTCATTACAATGTTACCATTATAAATGAATCAAAAATTAAATAAGGGGATATCTCAGGTAGTCATTCATGTGATCCAACTATTGGCTTCCAAGTCTTGGTCTCTACTCAAAATCATGTGGAAGTGGAATATTCATGTTCTTCTCGGATCATGGATTATGCATGGGAGTTTCTAAAATAGCATCCACTTTTTTTATTGGTAATCAATGATCCAATGAGGAAAAGAAGTGGGTAACTATGATTAATGTGATCATAGAGTTTTTAGAAACCCTATAATCCAATGGGGGGATATCCATGGGGGTGGTGAGGCTGTCCAAGGGGTAGGGGGTGTCTAGGGGGTGGGAGGGG
The DNA here is from genome assembly GCA_963277665.1 of Viscum album. Classification (NCBI taxonomy): domain Eukaryota; kingdom Viridiplantae; phylum Streptophyta; class Magnoliopsida; order Santalales; family Viscaceae; genus Viscum; species Viscum album. The sequence goes on from OY728127.1 coordinate 610,777,581, forward strand.
CGATCCAAGTGGGGGGGGGGGGCTGTCCAGGCGGGGTATGGGGTGTCTATGGGGTGGGAGATGATATCTAGGGGATAGGGGGTGTCCACAGGGGTGTAGAGGGTGTTCAGGGGTGGGAGGGATGTCCACGAGGGTAGGGGTGGGGGCTGTCCACATGGGGAGGAGTGTCTAGGGGGTGGGCAGGCTGTCCACAGGGGTGGCGGGGATATTGAGGGTGGTAGGGGGTGGGTTGGAAATCTATTGGGGTTGTAGGGTTGTCCACGAGGGGGGGGGGGGTATCATGGGGGTTTAGGGGTGTCCAGGGGGTGGGTGGGCTATCCCTGAGGGTGTCAAGGATGTCTAGGGGGTATAGGGTTTCCACGGTAGTGGGATGACTATCCACGAGGGTAGGCAGGCTGTCCATGATGGTGCGGTGCTGTCCACAGGGGGGTGGCTGTTCAGGGGGACACTGGGTGTCCTGGGTGTGGGTGTGCTTTTCATGGGGGTGGTAGGGCTGTCAAGGGGGTGGGCGGGTTGTCCATGGGGGTGGGGTGGGGGGTTGTCTAGAGGGGACAGTGTGTCCAGGGGGGTGGGTCGGGCTGTCCAGGGGGTATGGGATGTACAGGGGGTGGGCGGGTTGTCCACGGGGGTGGCGTGGGTGGATATGATTTAGGGGTGTCCATGGGGTGGGCGGGCTATCCCCAGGGGGGGCTGTCTATGGGGGATGGGTTATCCAAGAGGGTGGGTGGGAGGTCCATGGGGGTGGCAGGGTTGTCCAGGGATTCGGGGGTCCATGGGATCGGGGTGTCCAAGGGGTGGGCGGGCCATCATTAGGGGGGCTTTCCACAGGGGGGGCTATCCAGGGGTTGGGCGGGCTGTTAAGGGGGGTGGGCTAGGCTATCCACGGGGTGGGTAGAGGTTTTCAGGGGGTGGGTGGGGCTGTCCAGGGGTGTAAGTGGTGTCCAGGGGGCATGAGGGATGTCCATGAGAGTGTCTGTGTGTGTGTGTGGGGGGGGGGGGGGGTTGTCCATAGGGGAGGTAGGGTTGTCCATGAGGTTGGGGAGGGTTTTTCCATTGTGGGAACGACTGTCCATGGGGGTGGGTGGGCTGTCCACGGGGGTGGCAGGGCTGTCCTGGTGGGTACAAGGTGTCCAGGGGGTGGTCAGGCTGTCTATGGGGGTGGGGATGTCTAGGGAAGGGGTGAATCAGTGACATCAAATCATCAAGTCATGTTTTATTATTTATAGATAAAAAATAAAGTTAACATGACCTACCTAATCAGACATACATTCCGGCACAACAAATCAACAAACCTTCATGGTCAGTAATATTAGTAAAAAATGTAACAGATCAATCTGTCCCTCATCACCATAACTATCATCACTGTCATCATCAACCTCACCCTCATCCTCGTCGTCATCCCCATTATCATATCCACCCTCCTCAACTCCCTCCTCCTCGCCCTTATACTCAGCCTCTGCATCCTTATCGCCCGCCTCCTCTACCTCGCCCTCCTACTCCGCCTCCGCCTCGGCCTCCTCCTCACCCTCCTCCTCCTCTGTCTCAGCCTCCCCCTCACCATCGTCTTGAACACCACTAGAGATTTCACCTGGTGAACCATACATAGATTGAATAGAAAACATTTAGTCATCACAAGCTGTGTTGGCCTCTGGTGGATGTGTTGGACATAAAACTTTCAACAGTTTCCAAAAAGAAGTGCTTTCCCTAGAAGATTGTTCTACCATCTCTATGGACCTTTTTTCATCCTGTTATGCATGTTCCTTAACCTGCTAAACCTTGGTGGCACTTAAACTCATACCTGAGGAGGGACAATACCTCGTCCGAACTATACTCTTCCCAGGATGGCAGCGTACTCTACCAGGATGATCATCTCTGAACTCCTAATGTAAGTGATCGTTTGGCTCAAAAATATCAGGTTCATGGGCATCAGGGGCCTCTAAATAATCCTGTTACAAATCTGAATATATTATTATGTTACAAAATAGAGATTAAAAGTTTAAATATTCAATGTAAAATTTACAATCTGCAGCTGAGTCAGTTCATTAACGACACTTCCATCTTTCTTCCTTCTACTCGAGTAAAGCAGTTTTTCTCGAGGAAAATATCCTTCTATATTCAATTTATGAATCTAAAATGACATTGAATGTGGGAAAACATAATTAAAAATAGGATACTAATAAGTAATCACATAACAGAAATTATATAACAACATTAGAAATCAAATAAATTATGTTGGAAGAAATAAAAAGTGGAAGTCTTAAAGAAAAATTATAAACTGGAATAACTACTGCCACTCATGATCTGGCATTGTAGTGCATCCTAATGTGTTGAGGTATTTTTTAACACCAATGTTTTTTTAACTTCTTTTGGACAAATCCAAAATAAAATTAAATAATTAGTATTAATTAAAAAAATCATTTAAATACCTATAATGTGATTAATACCTTAAATTGGCTAGTAATTCAATAAGTAATCATCTGTCGATAATTTTCAAACCAAAAATAATCCATAATAGGGACCGCCTCTAAATCTGTGCCCATTCTAGTATGTCAAGCAATGCACAACTCATGCTTATAAGCTCTCTAATGCTTTCTTAAATCTTTTAGACATGCTAGTCGTGCACCCTCACCACCGGGGAAATTAAACTGAAGCTGACACTTAAATATAAATTCATACAAATAAAAAAATTAATATATTGTATTAAATATAAGAATTTTTGTACCCATATCTCTACCTAATATTTATCCTTGACTTCATTAGGCAACTATATCTATAAGAGCGGGCTGATAAGAATGATGTTAGAGTATTTGGCACGCATCGCCAAAAAACTCCGACTTTGATGCCTTGATTTTTCAATCATTTGATTATCTTCATTGTAGAGCCCCATCAACTGTGTGTGACAGTTCCACACTGCACACATGCATGTACCCGCCTCCATCGCCTATTATCAGTTGATGTATCTGTTAGGAAATAAAAATAAATATTTTATCAATTCATGTTATAATGAAAATAAATGATGGTGTAAAAATTAGTTAGGGTGGTATAAGTATACGGGTAGTAGTCTGATCAATGATCACCGCTGATCCGTAGAAACTGAAGGAACACCCTGCACAGATGGAGTGGGTCCCAACTTATGCTCCGCAGGGATAGACTCTGATAGAGCAGGAGTTGAAGAAGTTGGAATATAAAAGCTAGAAGAGAAAGGAGAAGAAGTAAAAGAAGATGATAGTGATAGTTGGCCGAATGCTTGATGGGGATTGGGAATCATCATCAGATATGGTATAGATAGGTGAGGAGAATCAAATTTAAAGGGTGGTGAAAACATGAGATGCCTAAATATATTGTGTGTCCCTAAAAACACACTGAGATCATAAGGTGGGATTGAATGTATGTCATTAGGAGGGGTAGGATCTAATTGGGTACGCCGACCTGATTATCTAGCTCTTATACAAACCCCCTCGTACGAATACCTAGAGTATGGGGACTACTACTAGGCTACTCATAAAATAACATTCACATAATAGTTGGATCCGGAAAAAATTATTAAAACAAAAATAATCACATGAAATTATATATTATATAAATATATATATTTGAAATAAAATACTCACTACAGACACTAGTAGTGGAATCTCCATCTCAGTCATGCGACGATTTTCGTCCATGATCTGTTTTTATCACTTCTCGTCAATTGGCTGCATTTCCTGCATTTGAAACCAAATATAGAAGTGATTAGAAAGGGATAACTAATGTGTAACCCAAAAAACAAAATAAATGAGCTTGAACAGATATATAATGAAGTCAATAAATCATACAAGATGTTATAAAGAAATTTTATTTTTAGTTGGATTATTATTTAATCAGTGTAATTAGTCTATTAAAATCACGTAAAATTGATTCTACCAGATTTATAAGGGGTAAAGATGTTATCTAAATTATAGAAAAATTAAATTTGTTTAGCTCAGGTAGATGATGTAGGTTTCTATACATGTTTTATAGAAGAATATAAAGTATAATGTTCATTACTACGTAAAATGTTAAAGAGATGTCATAGAGATATACTAATTTTATAAAATCACTATTGAAGAATTGAAATGTTCACCAAGATAGAAATGTAGGTTTCGTAGGTTTGAATACAGTTCAATTCCAAATTAGAAAATGAAATAAAATTAAAAATGCGTCCAATAAACATTGAAAGTTCACATAATAGTCAAGTTAGATATAACATATTTGTAATCAATATTAAATCAATTTGAATAGTACCAACCTTAACAACCCAATTCAGAGTAAACCAAATGAATTGAAAACATGAATGTATGATTTTTTATATTTCCCACCACAACATCAGGTACATAGTGAACTCTTACAGTTGAGCTATTAGAGTGATCAAAAGTAAAAAATGGATCATTTCCAATGGTAGTAGGGATGGTGTCCATTCCATCATCACCATTATCAAAAATATGTCTTAAAATTACATCAATAATGACACCAAATTCTGGTCGAAGATGGCCTTTCACATGAAAAACATGTTTCACCATTGATTCCAATACACATGGTTCATCGGTAGAAAGAGTGCAAGTCATATCAATTACTCAAAATCCACAATCATCAATAAGTGTGACCTACCTTGTCATCGAATCAAACCACTGGAATTTCAACATCATGACTCATCCATGAGAATAATAATGCAATATTATTATTTTTTCAAAAACTCCATAATAATCTCCATTTTAAAATCGCAGTCTACTATCTAATGCCCTAGAATAACAGCCTTTTGTGTAAGTAACCATAACACAATCATTTATTGTTCTCATGTTCTTTTTTCATTTAGCAATAATAAATCTATACCCATTGATAACAATTGATTTGCAGTCATGAACCATAGTATTAGTACCAGAAGCCAAAACTCTTATTTCCTAAAAGATAGAGTTAGTATCCATACTCAATACCTGAAATATAAATGAATATTAAACTTAATTAAATATTTTGTTAATTATTTTAAATATTAATATTATTACCTTTATGCTTATTAAATATAAAACCTCAATGCTTTGAAAAGTCTCCCTCCTTCTCAAAGATAAAGAACGATGCTTTCTATTTATCATCACTTTATGATCCCTACAAATAAAAATAGTAATAGTTTAATATATATATATATATACATATTGAATTTACTTACAATATGTAGTCATCGAAAAAATCATAGTTGAACAAAACTATGTGATATACCATCTATTGCTTTTCAAGGATTAATGTAATCAATGTATATGATCCAAGAATTACTCCTATATGAGAAAGTGATGGGAAATTGGGTTCAATTTTCTCATGCTATTCATGTTCATTTCTTATTTTATTTTTCATCCTTGTAATAAGATTAGATAAATACATAGAGAATAAATCCATACATTCTTGAACCAAGTAACCGTTCACGATATAACCTTCAGGATGATTCCTATTACGGACATAAGACATTAATGTGTACATATTTCTTTAAGAATGATACATCCAATGAAAAGAAATAGGTCTTTTGAGAACTATTTCATTTGGAATATTGACAGTTAGATGAAGCATGCATGTGAAAAATAATAGAAGGAATATTTTCTCTAACTCACACAAAATTAATGGGGGTATCTGCAAACATTTTTTGTAAGAATGACTTGGAAAACTTCTTAGCACAAATATCTCTAATCAAATGAAAAAACTGAATACAAACCACCCTTACATTATTGGAAGAAAGATGACGAATTTCAATTTGAATCAACTCATGTATAAGGAGGTGATAATCATGAGTCTTCACGGACTTTAGCTTCAAATCTCTTATATTGACCCATTTAGATATGTTTCTCGAATAGCTATTAGAAATTTTAATTATCTCTAGTACTTCCATAAATTTTGTTTTTTCTGCAGGTGTTATCAAATAAGAAGCACATGGAACTAGCCATTTATTTTCACTGATATGCCTAGGACCCAATTCCTATCTGATGCCCCAATCCACCAAGTCACACCGAGACCATATATCATCTTTTCACCATCCCATAACATTTAAAAGAATCTAATGCAACATTTCACATTATTTTCCAATTTGAGTTTTGTCTAACCAATGATGTAACAAATTGGTTGACCGATAAGGCAAATCAAAGATGATAATTCTCTTCTTCCAACTATAACAGGTTTTAGTGAAAACATTAATTATTTTTCCAGATTTCATTTGACCATTATTGAATGAAAAACTGAAATCTTTCAATTTATTAAGCACATCAGTTCTCTGCATACGCTATAGTGGATCGTCGTTAACCATGGTATTGTCAAATCTTCTACAATTATTTCAATATACATGGTCCATGGGAAAGAATGGTTGATGTCCCATAAAATTGAAACTATGATGAAGTTTCAGTCTTATGGATCATGTATTCCTCATACAAATAGTACATGATATTTTTTTCTTCGTACTCCATCTAGAAATCATTTCATAATCAGGAAAATCATTGAGCATCCCCATAGGCACAAAAAACATATGAAATATTTCTTTCAAACATGCATTTTAGGTGCACACACCAACATCCCAAAGAAGTTTTTACTATTTTATTAAACTTTTCATGTATACATCTATATCATTGCTGGGATCAGAAGGGCCAGATATGAGTATACTCATGAAAGTAAAAGGTTTTTTTCATAAAAAACCATTTGGGAAGATGATAAATGTGTATAAAAACCGACCATGTGTGGTGTGATGTCAGAATATTCTGAACGGATTAAATCTATCACATGAAAGACCAAAATCACATTATGCACGTCAGCTACAAAATCAGGATATGGAGCATCAAATCTCTGCCATGAAAATCCATCTATAGGGAAAACCAACTCATCATTAGTATTCATTATATATCTGTATAATTTCATCCTATTTTTCTTCATATTTAATTAGATATAAATAGATTCTAGAGTCTGAAGATCACTAGAAAGTGCCACATTACTTTTTGTGGAACATGGGATAGTGTTCCATCAGCTTTTGGCTTCTAGCGGGATGTGCCACATTCTATACAATCATTTCGTTCAGCAGTTTCCTCCTAGAATAAACTACAATCTTTTGAGGAAGCATGAATTTTGTTTCTTGAAAATCCATGTTCATCTAATAACATTCATGACATATAGTGGTTTGAAGGAATATTTTCAACATCTATAAGTCAAAGTCCTCCAAGAAGGTAATAAAGTAATCGATGGTATTATTAGAAATCCCAATAATAGTTTTCACTTGGAAACATCATCATTTTCATAAGACATATCATGTGTGCACATATAAAAATATTCTTGTGCTGGAATCTTTTCTTTTTTATGATGACGAATAAATGGAAACCGGTCATATAAAAAATTCTCTAATCTAGTCCTCCCATTTGAATAATAAAAAATTTAAGATTTCATTTTCTCTCCATTGTGATACCACACAGAGTAGTTTGCTTGAAAACCATATTTTTTTATGTGGTAGCTGCCTTTTTCATGGCTTGACCATGGTCTCCCAACACAATTTTAATAGGGACAGTGTATGTGACCACTATCTCAATCTTAGTGAAATAAAAAAATCATAAAAGATCTCCAAATTGTTTTGAAAATCGCTTGATATCCGATTAGTTTCATACATCCAACTTCTATCCATTCATTAAAAAATTATTATAAGTCATTTTTTCTAAATAAATTCAATAAGATGGACATTTCATTGAAAATATATTTAAGTAAATGAGAACTATTCACCATTTATGAAATCATAACTGACATAATACTCTATATGAGAATCATAATATAAAAAATAGGGGAACTAATATATTTATAACAAAATATCATTGAAAAACTATAAAAGAGTGTACAAGATCATATACACTTGGGGAGAAGAATTACTCAGGAGTTGGAGTAAATTTTAGATCAAAAAAATTTATTATCTCAGCAGATTATTTGAGTAATCACTTACACTACCCAAGGGGGTGGGGGAGTTCAAGGGGTGAGGGGGGTTTCCAGTGGGTGGGGGGCTGTCCCAAAGGGGTAGAGGGATGTCCACTGGGGTTGGGGTGACTAGGGTGGTGGGTGGGATGTCCACTAGGGTGGAAGGGCTATCCACAGGGGTGTTAGTGTTGTCCATGGGTAAGGGGTGTCCAGGGGGGTGGCACGGCTTTCCAAATGGAGTGGAGAGGATGTCCAGGGGTACGTGGTGTTAAAAGGGTGGCAGTGTCTAAGGGGATCGGGGTGTCTGGGTGGTGGGGGTGACTAGGGGGTGGGCGGGCTATCCATAGGGTTGGTGGGCTGTCTAGGGGGTAGTGGTCTTCTGAGTGGTGGGAGGGCTATCCACAGTGGTGGGGGGGGGGGCGTCTAGGGGGGTACAAGGTGTCTAGGGGTTGGGCGGGCAGTCCACATGGGTGGCAGGACTGTATAGGTGGTAGGGGTTGTCCAAGGGATGGGTGGGCTGTCCACTGGGGGGGGGGGGGGTTATCCAAGAGGATAGGGGTGTCTAGGGGTGTGGGTGGCTATCCATAGTGGTGGGGGTCTGTCCATAGGGTCGAGGGTCTAAGGGGTGGGGGCTGTCCCGGGGGTTGGGGGCTGTCTAAGGGGGTCGAGGGTGTCTAGGGGGTGGGGTGTCTAAGGGGATGTGGATGTCTTTATGGGGGGAGGGTGGCTTGTCCAGAGGTGGGCGGCATGTCCACGGAGGTGGGGGAAGTCTAGGGGGTATGGCCTGTCCAAGGGGGTGGGGGGTTGTCCATGGGTTTGTGACTGAGATCTATGAGATTTAATTGGGTAGTAATTCATGTTATGAAAAACAAACAATAGGTGTTATAAATTATATCAATATTTATTTAGTGAAATTCCAATTTGGTAATATTTGTTACTTGATAATATTATGGTATCAGGTTTACAATTGGGAAAATATTGAGGCATTAGATTTAGATGGAAGGAATACATGTTATTGAATATCTATAGGTAGTTATTATGAATGATATGTTGTTTGGTAATGAATTTTTAATTATTTTCATCATCAGGGCATGATGATTAAGGGTGTTTTCCTATAGGAAGTTTTATGGATTCCTCGATAATTTTTTAATCGTAACATGAATTAAATTTAGGATGTCATTAGATGCTGAATTCTAGATAGAATCATTATTCATTTAATACATGGAGAGTTAGGTTTCTGATTATGGGATGTGCATATGGTAGTAGGTCCATGGTCTTGGTGGATATATATAGGGATTTTCCTTACCTTGTGTCTATATGAAAGGATTCTAAAATGCTCCCATCACCTTCCAATGATATATTATTTCTTGAAAAATGTGTTGTGGGAGAAGGAATTCATCATACATGGTTGATATCACTTTTAGATCATGTTATGCCTTACTCATCAACATCACTAGACCAGAACAAAAACCAACGAGGCCTCAAACCTATCCAAATATCTTGAAGTGATGAATTCCCAGTGCTTATCGGCGAACTATGAAACTCATGACATCCCACCTGCACAACACACCCCCACCAATTCACCCCAATAGACTCCCTCTGCACTGCCCCCTTTTCCCAATACACCCCTCCCCACTCGCACACTGCACATCCTCCCACCTGCACACCCCCACATGTACACCCCCTCCCATCCTCTCACTACACCCCCCCGACCCACCTGTACCCCCACTTGCACAACCCTCTCCCCCACCCCAACCTGCACCCCCACCCCCACCAATACACCCCCACCTCACCCCCAATAGACTCCCCCATACACAACCCCTCTACCCGACCTACACATCCCCATCTGCACAGCCCTCCCTCACATGCACACCACCTCCCCACCTGCACACTACACATCCCTCCCAACAACCTATACCCCCTCCCCCCCACCCACTGCACACTGCCACCCCTCCCCCAACCTCCCCCTCCCCCACCCCACCTACACAGCCCACCCCCACTACACACCCACCCACCCCACCTACACACTGAACATCCCCCACCTTTAAACCCCCCTCCCGCACCCCTCCCCCACCCACTGTGCATCACCCCACCCGCACACCCCCCCTCCCCCAACAACTGCACCCCCCAGTTTCACAGCCCCACTCCCCCGCCCCCACCTACACCACCCACCCCATCCTGCACACTCCCCCACCCACTTTCAAAGCGCCCACCCCCATTTACACCCCCACTTTCACAACCCCCTCCCCCACCCCCACCTGCACAGCCCACCCCCACCCCCACCTGTACAACCCCTACCCCACCTCATTCCCAATAGACTTCCCCACTAAACATCCCCACCTACACATCCCCCTTCACCCACTACACAACCCCCCTCCCCCCCCCCAACATGTATACCCTCCCCCCACCCCCTGCACCCCCACCACCTGTACCCTGTACTTGCACTACCCCCTCCCCCACCCAAATTAGCACAACCCATCCCCACCCCCACCTGCATAGCCCCCCCACCTCACACCAGCAGACTCTACCTACACAGACACCCTCCCCCTAACCTGCACACCCCCACATGCATAGCCCACCCCCCTGCACAACCCCCACCTCACCTCCACCTGCACAACCCCCCCCTCCATAGGTGGGAGAAAATATAGTACCCCTAAAACAATAATATTGCTTAAAACTCATAGATAAATTAGGTTTGTTAGTGGTTTCAGAAGGGAAATTCATTGTCTATGTATATGATGAGGTATTGGGAACATGCCAATTTTTCATTCAAGAACAACATAAAACCCTAAATGATTAGAGATTACGTCAGATGAGGAAATAAACTAAACCTGGTTTATAAAAATCTAAAATAAATGTAGGAATAAGATGTAACTCCAACTCACAAATTTGAAGTGTAAACAACTAGGATGGATCTTTAGAAGAGGAGGGGTCATCGACAGGGAAGAGAGCACCGTTCTGGTAGGGAAAAAATTAATCTATCGAATCTGGAAAGGGAAGTGGTGGATCATGCTTATTTGGGGGACAAAGTTCCCATATATTTTAAAAAACCATTGGGAAACATCACTATAACCCAATGGAATTAAAAACCTATTGGGAAACCTCACTATACCCAAATATATCCCAATGGTTTAGATAAACCATTGGTAATTTTTTTTATCACCCAGCAGTTTGCACAAACCATTGTGAAGGACTACAATAAATCTATATATTCCAACGGTTTTCAAAAACCATTTGATAAAACTCTATATCCCAATGGATTAAAAACCATTGGGAAAATGGAATTGGTATAACTATGTTTTCCAATAGTGAAATATTCCATTTATTCAATAACATGATCATAATATGGTTGGAATAAATGATAATTAAATAATTCCATATAAAGACTCAAATGATCTTGAAATATAGACATGAATATTATAAATAATAAAAAAAATTATATTTAATATAAATAACTGAATTCAGATTTATGGAATAAATATTATTGGACATATAAAACATGTCATCGATGATTTGTTCAAATTCATATAATACTATCAAGGACTTGTACCAAGACATCTATATAAATGGGTAAGTCATTGACTAAAACAAATTCTAGTTTGTCCCATTAGACGTACCGATGCATTGAGGGGATATTAATAGACCTAACCACCACATACTAGGTCTAATAAATTCCAATAAAAACAATAAATAATACAAATAAATTGATATTATATAAAAAAAATCAATAATATTCCATATTTGATGACCTAGTCATATAAAATTTCAATAATTTACCTATGAAAAAAACTGATTATAACCATAAAAATAAATATGATGAATGATATCATTTGATTAAATCATCATCATACAATTAATTAAAGTAACGTTTACAAATATGTAAATACATTCAATATATTACCAGAATATTTCTATAAAAAATGAACATTTTTACATATTTTTTTTAATATCTAAAAATAATTAACATAATAAAGAAAACATTTTATTTGAAAAGAAACATTTAAAAGTGTCGATTAATCATCAAAAAATTTAGGTTTCCTAATGGTGGTAAAATCTACCCATAAAGAAAAAACATTCATTTTATACTTTTGTATGAAAAATCCTAACGTGCCTTGTTCAAAAATTGTCCGGAAGTTTCATTTTATTTATTATTTTTGTAAAAACTGAAACATGGTTAAAAAGAATTGAGAAAATATTTTATAATAGTAAAAAATGCTTTGAAACCATTTTAGGAACATGAATATAGAAGGGACATATTCTATAGGGGAAAATTAAGCATAAAAACTCTCCAATAATGATGAGATTATGAAATAAACCTTTTCTAAACTGAAATCATTTATATAAAAACACCTATTAATGTGTAACATTTAAGGGAAAATTAAAGTTGAGGAATATATGGAATTTCATTATATATCATGTAAAAAGACATTATATGAACTACATAACAAATGAGTGGTTAATATGTATTATTTCTAGAAAACGTATTAGTGAGATGGGAAATCATAACCTCATTATTCCCTCTATTTGAATGGGATTTAAGCTCCTATATAAATGGTTTTAAACATTATATTAATTTACACAGTAAAAACATTTATTTATATAATATCATATATGATCCACTTATATCATCTTATCAATCGATTATTAATAAAATTTTCTCAATACCATTTTATGGGGTGTCTTGTACTTCATTTTCCTATGGATATATTGTCAAGAAAGTTCATGTTATTTTGAATAAGAAATAGTTCCATAATATATAGAATACTATTTTGTGTTTAAATATCATATATATTAAACATATATATTTTTAATTTTATCCTTAATGATATAGATATCAAAATGTAATGAGACTATTCCTGAAGAGATTAGACTTTTCAAACACTTGAATTGTATTTTCTTTTTTTGAAGGATGGAAAGAAAGAAAGGTAAAAAATAAATAACCATTATAAAATAATTACTATATCAAATTCATCCTACATATTCATATATCTATATTTATAACCATCCAGGTAATGTGGTGATGTAAAATGAATTACTCCAATATGTGGAGATGGTAAGGTGTACACTTGCATAAGAAATGATTTCTCTTTTCATGGGATTGATATGATATTTAATTTTTTTTCCAATAATAATAATGATATATTATTAAATTTATAATACATTATTTATAAATTTATGATTTAACAACCCCTGAAGAGGATGTAGAAGAATAAACAAACATTAATGTTTTGGGAAAGATGATTTCATCTTCGAGAGAGACTTCATGTAGATCTCTTCATAATGGATCATGGTTTAGAATTTTGGAAATACTTAAACCTATAGAAAATGGATAAATATGTATATAATAATAATGGTTATTAAATTTTCTTTCTAAAATGATTAATTTTGTTTGAATAAGTGATGTTTTAGGTTTTTTTAACAATTGATGTGGGGATAAAATTCAGAATTTCTCAAACGATTAAAATGTAACAAGACTCTTCTAAAGTAAAATGCCTACAAAATGGTTTATCATTTCATATAGGATGTAATATTTAACAAAATAATGTAACATTTTTTATTATATTTTATTCTTAACATTTATAAATTATTTAATAATATATTAATACCATGAAATGTCATTATTCAAAATTATAATAATATTCATTAGTTTGACATAAAAAAAATTAAGTCAACAATTAAATTTAGAACCAACTCTTTTATAATATCGAACCATGTCTTGGAAATCAATAAAATTCATGGGTCCACATTAATATCTAAAATTATATTACTTTAAGATTTTTTATTATCATTTATAAAATAAATACATTAATAGTGTTGGAGGAGCATATAAGGTAATTATATAATTTATAAAAATGATAACAAATTTATGTCATAGAAAAAGTTTATAATGAAAAGTTATCAATTCATATTAGTAAAATATTTATTTTAAACCCCATTTATATCACGACAGAAAAATTAATGTATTATTTTGAATTTTATAGAAATGTACAAGAATTATAAAAGAATTTGGATATTCCACTTTCCATATAACTGTTAAATTTGATTCCAAACATAAAATTCATCATAAATTATTATTTTTTAATATCAATGTTGATAATGCATAAATATATTTCTAATTTATAATTTTAGGATACCAAATTTGACTTCTCCAATTCATTACATGCTCTATGTCAGTGTAGATGAATATTTTTATATTTTTATGGAATAAATTAAATTATCTATGTATTAAATTATATGTGAATTATAATTATATTATTATAAAATACAAGAGTAATTCTATATGATCCATTATTTTTAGTTTATTTATATGTATACATGATATCATAAAATATATAGTATTTCATAAAAATATGATTTTTATTACTATTAAGTATAAATATAATTCCATCCTAAATTTTTTTAGAAATTATTTTCAAATCAAAAAATAAATTCCAAATATTTAAATTAATTTCTTATAATTGAAAGAAAATATTTTTAAAATAATCAGTCAATACATGATAGAAACCGTTTTTTAGAAAAAAAATATAGTTTTTCTTAAATATGTCTATATCTATATAAAAATTATTTTATAGTAAATAAAAATATTAAATTTATTACAATAAACCCAAGTAATATATTATTTATATAATAGAACACATTTTTCATTTAACCCAATTTAAATCTAAAATTTTTATCACAAATTATAGAATTAAATAATAATATTTTCCATAAAATCGGTGTTTTTCAATACTCACAGGGAAATAATGTTTTTCATAAATACATGAAAATTTCACTATAAGATTATTTTGATATTATGATTTAGAAAATTATGTTATTTTTATAAATTATATTTTCGAAAAGAGAAAAAAATTCATTATATTAATTATAATCAAAAGTGATAAGAATATTTGGTTGTTTACCTTCCATGAATTAATCAATAAATTAGTATTGATTAAGAACATTATATATATTTAATAATGTGTTTATTCATATTCACACCTCATAATTTAATGTATTGGTTATAATGGTTATTTTTAAATAATATTATTTTGGGGTACATTTATGCTTAATGTTGTGTAATGTATACTGTATCAAAAATAGAATAATTTTAAAAATATCTAGGAGTTACACTATCCACTATATCAATATATAGTTCCATAACAATTTTAACTAATGAAAATTAATCAATGGTTTGAAATTTGAAAATATATTTTTGAAATATCCAATTTATTATAAGGATTAACAAAACATACCTTTGATAAGAGATAAAAGGACGTAAGATGGTCCTCTTGAATAATAACACAACCTGATTTCTATGAAGGAGAATATAGGTGGGATGTGAAGATATAAAAAAGCGAAGAAAGATGTCATTTCAAAATAATAATATAGTGTTAAATATGTTATTGATCAAAAGAATTTGAATTATCATGATCCTGTTAAAAACTAGAAAACTGTAATTTTTTTGTTCAGTTAAGAGAAAGTTTTTTCATCAAATTTAAATGTAATAAGATATATTTTTTATTTCATGATTCATTTATTGTGTTCTATAATTAATTTACCATTTAGAAAAATATCAGAATATTGTAACTTGATATATTTTAATTTTTATGCATAATGTTTTCTTTTGGATGTTCCTCTATCAATTCGTAATTTATCTCTTACTCCATGAAATTAATATCAAATTGGAATTATTAATCATAACACACTAACATTAATATTTAACAAAAAAATATCTCAATAATAGTATTATATTTAATTCATCCTATATGTAGATATTTACCATGAATATAATGGTAAAAATAGTTATTGTGGAATACCCAATGTTGAAATTAATCCAATCCATAAATAGGTATCCGTAATACTCATCCAAAACATTACTATAAAAATTTAATGCCCAAAAATTTAGAATTAATTTCAGTAATATTCAAAAATAATAATATAATCAAATTCTATTCGCTCTGTAATTTAATAAATAATATTAAAAAAATTAATTTATACCTTGATCACCTTATAAAAAAATGAAAAAAAATTCATTCTCTCTATGATTAACTCTATCCTTATCCTTAAATTAAATATAACATTATCAAAAATATATTATAAATCCGAATAATAATGTGAAGTACAACATGAATTAATTTCTCATAAAAACACTATCCATTTTCAAGGTCAACAATATTGTCCCATAAACATCTCCTTATCATTAATATCTCAAATTTAGGTAAATATTTAGGGATACCTTCCACAAATAATATGTTTTTCAAAAGATCAACATGAAAAAATCACATGTCTTGGTTAGAGATACTATTCATCACATGATCTTAAATCAATAGATAATAAGATCATTAGTAAAATACTTATATATATCATGATTGTAATAACCATAATATCATTGATAACATACTATTATAACATAATTCTTGAATCCAAATTCACGAGAACATTAATCTTTTAACATCATTATTAATCCACTAACTATGATTCATTATATTATTACATAATAACTCCATCCTTTTATATGGAATTTGTTTACTCTTTATCACATGAATTATAATCATTAATCGTATAACTGTTTATATATTTTTCATGAGTTTTCCCCTTAAGAATTAAAATTTTTATAATTGCCGAACATTTAACATTTATGACATTCAAATGTTAGGGAGGCCATTATATTTGTCCATTTGGTTAACCCAACATTTCATTTTACATCAATTATTACTTTATGGTGTCCTTCTATTCCACACCAAAACATCTTATCATTATTACAGGACACTCACTTTTTTGTTTCATCCCACATTCTTAACATATAAGAAACTAAATATTCAATTCTCTATGGTGTCCACTACCCATGATATCATGTAAATAATTTATTTAGTTCATTTGTGTGTCCAAGATTTTGTCAATGTTTAAGTCCTTAATCATATATTTTGAAAAATAATTTGGATTTATCATAATATAATTTTCCCTAGTTATTATCCAATTTTATTTTCAACAACAAAATCCTATCACAGTCACTATTAATCTAGTTACTCTTATTTAACACCATTAACATATACCAAAAAGAAATGTGTTAGAATCAAACTTGTAACTCCCAGACCCCAGCTACCCAGAGTCGGTGCATTACTTCTTAACATTGGCATGATCACAAAAGATCAAGTCTCGAAAGACCGATTAGTTCAGTAGCCTTGGAAACACTAGATACATTGGTAAACATTACATTACATCATAAAGTGAAAAACTACAATAACACAGTCTCCCTAGTCCACACTCATATCCTCACTGATTATTCTTGCAAGTCAGTCATAATACACTTCTTCACATCCTGGGAAAAATAAAACATTGAAAGGGGTGAGCTCAAATGCTCCGTAAGGATAAATATATAGCGGAAACATTCATAAGAAAACATAAGCATTTAAGGCAATGTATAACAAAAACAAATCCTTATTGAACTTGAACTTCAGCATAATATGGAAAAAGTAAAATAAAATAATGCCATTACTTACTCACATGGATATTCTACTAGATGAATAATCAAGTGAAATATCAATAACCACTTTCATAATGAGGGAATGTATAATGCCAGACATTCTGAAACACTTTGTCAAGGCCTTGGCCAAGACGTCTAAAATGAATAAGGCCTCGGCCAAAACCATAAATCAAATTGGGAAAGGGCCTGGGCCAATTCCACGTCTAGTTGAATCATGAGACCTACCGATGCATCGAGGAGCTATAGCGGGCTCCACCCGTCACATACTAAGTCCAATACATTCCTCATATGAATAGGTTTAAACATAACATAAATATTCGTATTAAAACTAGCATACGAAATGTCAAAAATTTCTCCATAAACTATGGATGGTATAAAAATATCACATCCACGGTCAAATATTTCACAAAATGTTCAATGGATGTTTTGTATCATAAATCAATTTCAATTAAACTTAAAACCCATCAAAGGATGTTGACATGGATGAAATCAAAGCTATTTGAGAGTAATATCTCTCTATTTTGAAATCATTTAAATGCCCCATAATTATAAAATAATACATTTACTTTGAAGATATTCTTATAAGCTTGTTAGGGAAGCTTCGACAAAGTTATAATGGCGGAAAATAGCCGCACCCGCCGTATAAGTTAAAAAACATTCTTACCTTAAATTTGTCAAAGAGGTCAAAAAGTACATTGTTTGGAAAACGACGGTAAGATTCCATTCAAAAATGTATAAGGGTATAAATGACTTTAACACATTTTCCATTTAATATTATATTTTTTTTGAAAGGCATTTTTAAGAAGCATGGATGTGGATGATAACGAGGTCCCAGTAGATAATTATGTATAAACAACCTTGGATAATGAAGAGGTTGTGAAGTAAACCCTTACCTTGTACTTTTCCTTGGTTGGGGTAGGTTAACCTCCTGTATAATGGTGAAATAATTGTTATTAAATTATACAAGAATCATATACATTCATATGATATCTTATATGATCTTTTAACATTGCTTTGTTAACAATATCTTAGATTTATCGTTGTTTCGGGTGTTAACTTACTCGTTTTATTTTATATGTTTTGTTATGTAAGTCCTGTTTATCATGGATAGGTTGTATATTATTCATATATAGAATGATATCATGTCCTTAAACATTATTTTTAAATCATAAAATGATAATTATACTTGAATGGATACGACGGAGAATGAATCTCATCGCGTTCGTGGAGACAGTAGTCCGTATGTACGAACGAGCGACAATATCATTATTTTGATATTAAAATAATATATAATTGGATAGTATATAATATATACAGAATCATTATCATGTTATATTTATTATTTACATTAATTACATATCATTATTATACCCATCTAAATAATAATATATTGAATAACAATTACACCACGACGTGGAGATGGTAAGCTGTACGTACGCACGTATGGTGACATGTCTTTCAAATGATGGGTACAATACTGAATATGGTTGTTCCATATTTATAATAACATCACAGTATATAGAATATACTGGAGTTATAATTTTAGAATTGAAATAATAAACAAAGAGGGAGTGGAAGAAGAAAGAAACTTGAAAGAGGGTGATGAAAATGTTACCTCTTCTTCGGGTTCTTCCTTTTGATTTGATCAAAATGACTCCTTAAGATGGCTTTCTGACTAAAGTAAATCTTCTAGGATGAAGGGAGAGAAGTTGAGAGAGTATTTGGGGATAGGTTGGCCGAACCAAAAGGCTTGAAAGTGTGAATAAGGTGGTAGAGGTGGGGGCCTTTTATAAGAGGAGAGGAGGGGCTCTTTTGGAAAGATTGAAATGCTACATTATTATACAATGATTTTCGGATTCTAAAGGTCCCACACTTATAAAATTCGTGGATAAGGTGATAAGGGTTCGAAATATCCTCATCCAAGAGGCTTTGGACAAGTGTAAGCCTTGGATTTTTCATTATCTTCTCATTTTATTTAAATCGTTAAATAATGAGGTCATCGGTGCATCATCATGATGTCATAAATAATTTAATATTTTTAATGTCTAAAAATTCTAAATAAAATACTATGATGTAGGAAATCTTTTTATCTTTCCAATGACTATTTATAGTCAAAAATATGACTTGTATTACCCCATATAAAAATTGTTTTAGTAAAACATTTCATGTTTGTGTCATTTTTTATTTTAACATTAAATAAATGGTATTTATGTCATTTTCCAACTAAAGTGGCTCCATGGGTTCTCCAAGTTGACCCCTGGATTGTCTTTGTCGGCCATGGCACATCCAATGAGGGTAGGACATGTGTCAAGCTCATCTCATATTATTAAAACATAATTTTTACCTTAAACTACACTAATTAACTCTAATCACGATTAAGAACTTAAAAGTTACTATTCACCAAAATTTATATTAATCTCATTCAACCACATTTTACTTCTTAATGACAACCATGTATGTCGGATTTTTGAAAATCAAATCACAGAAGTGGTAATATTTCATTTAAACGAAAAATCAGTTATTTAACTACCACTTAGTGGTTTCACTATTCATCAAAAATTGAAGTTTTTCAGAACAATGCCAAAATTTCACCCTAAGCTATAATTGATATTCTGAATTCAAAAATGATTTCTATTTTACAAAATTCCAAACATATAAGTTGCATTAATTAATTTTATAATTAATTCCCGATGTCACAACAAATAGCGTGTTTTTAAGAAACAATTTATATCAAAAGATTGGCAATTGTTTATGTCCATTTTCAATGTTAAATAAATTCTAATGACCACCATTGGATAAAATGGTAAAAACCACTAAATATTATAATTTATCACTATAAATTATTTTGATTAAAAAAAAAAATTTTTTTTTTTCACTATTCATAAAAAATTAGAAGTTCTCAGAAAAATACCAAAAATTCAACATAGGCTAATTTCGATATTCCGAATCCAAAAATGAAGTCCATTTTGATAAATAAAATTTATAAAATTTCAAAAATTAGGTATTACTATTCACAACGGCTAGTTTAATTAGTTGTAGTGTGTGTTAGAGCTCGATGTTGCGTACAACACACGCTATTTCATTATTCGAAGGGAAACGTACCGTGGAAGCTTGGGGTGTTACATTCTCCACTACTTCAAATAATTGCGTCCTCACAATTTGTAGGGTATTACTGCATAAAAAGACTCGGGAGGTTCTTCATCATAAGTTCCTCAGGTTCCCACGTTGCCTCTTCCATTTTATGATTTCTCCACAAAACCTTTACCAGACGAGTCGTCCGGTTTCTTAGCACCTGCTCCCTCACATCAAGAATTCTGATGGGCTCTTCGCAATAAGATAGATCGGGTTCCAGTTCTAATTCCTCATAGGTAAGTACATGTGTTGGGTCGGGCATGTATTTTCTCAATAGCGATATGTGGAAAACATCGTGAACTTTGGAGAGATTTGGCGGCATCGCCAAACGATATGCTACAGCCCCAATACGATCTAGAATTTCAAAAGGTCCGATGTACCAGGGACTCAACTTACACTTCTTACCAAAACGTATTACTCCCTTCCATGGAGATACCTTTAGGAAAACATGATCTCCCACCTGAAATTCCAAAACCTTTCTTCTGTTATTGGCATAGCTCTTCTGCCTACTTTGAGCTGATTTGATGTGGTTTTGGATTACCTTCACCTTTTCCATTGTTTCTTCCACCAGTTCTGGTCCCACAAGTTTTCTTTCACCAATTTCATCCCAACAGGTTGGTGTACGACATCTCTTTCCATATAACGCTTCATAAGGTGCCATCTGAATGCTTGAATGGAAGCTATTGTTATAGGAAAATTCTACCAGTGGTAAGAATTGATCCCACATACCCTGAAAGTCAAGAAAGCATGATCTCAACATGTCTTCTAGGGTTTGAATAGTCAGTTCTGATTGTCCATCTATTTGAGGGTGATTGGCAGTGCTCAAACAAAGTTCAGTATCCAAGGCCTTTTGAAGACTTTTCCAGAATCGTGAAGTAAAACAAGGATCATGATCATAAACAATAGATAGGGGTACTCCATGAAGTCTTACAAGTTCATTAATATATAATCTTGCTAGACGTTCAAGTGGTAGATCCTCCCGTATAGCCAGAAAATGTGCTGACTTAGTAAGACGATCAACAATGACCCATATTGCATCATTCCTTCTAGGAGTCTTTGGTAGTCCCATGACAAAGTCCATCGTAATATTATCCCATTTCCACTCAGGTATGGGAAAAGGTTGCAATACTCCACCAGGATGTTGCCTTCTAGCTTTCACTTGTTGACAAACCATACACCTCGACACAAAATCAGCAATCTCCCTCTTCATATTGTCCCACCAAAAACATTCCTTCTCTCTACAATTATAGCATTCCACGTTGACAGCCGCTTTCTTTCCCTTGCATTCATGAGTTTGGTGGCCTTTTTCACCACACTTGTAAAATACTTCTTTTCCTTTTAGACAGGTACCAGGGTGCTTCCTACTGCAATTATCACAGGGTGGAAATTCATTTCTACCCTTCTTCCCTGTTTCCTTATTTCCTTTCCCAGAGTTTTCAGCAAATCTCTTCTTATCTTGCTTTGATTTAAAGTCATAAGACTTAGAGAATTCCTTTTCCGTCTTGATAGAGCACGAGACAATACCTTCGTGTGAAGAGAAGGTTTGTGATACTAAACCTCTACGGAGAAATGGTTTCAACCCATCAAATAAACGATCAGTCTTACTCCTTGGGTTATGTATATAATCGGCAGCATGCCTCGCTAACCTTGTAAAGTTAGCCTCATACTTTGCGATATTCTCATCCTCCTTCTGCCTCAGACTCATAAATTGCCTTTCCATATCTGCTCGATGGTCACGAGGAAAGTATTTTTCTAATAAAAGATCTTTGAACACCCTCTATTCCATATTCGATACGTCATCATCTTCCTTTGTGTTTTGAATCAGTGACCACCACTGATCGGCATCTCCAGTGAGGCGGTAAACTGCCATGACAACCTTCTCCCTTTCACTACTCCCCAAGGCATGGAATATTTTCTCTAAGGAATTTATCCATTGCTCAGCTACTATAGGATTTGTACTCCCATTGAAGGATGGTGGTTGTTTCCTCATGAAACGGTCTAGCATTGATCCTCCATGTTGCGGATCAGGGTTCTTCATACGAGTAAGGTTGTTATTCATAACCTGCGTGAGTTTTCCCAGTACGGTGAGAAGCTGATCAGCACCAGTTGTATCACTAGCTCCACCATAATTATCTTGAGCAGGAGGGAAATACCTACACGGAGTGCGTGCATTGATACAGTTTCCATTCCATCCACTAGGCGCCATTTCTAAATAATGGCATAAACTAGATTAGTTCATGAATCAAAATACATAATTCCATACTTGTAAATCACTTAACATAAATTGAACTAATTATGGATATAATCCATAATTATAAAAATGTTTTCTTTGAGGAAGTATATACTCGTAACCCTTCATAGTGGTTTGTAATGAAAATGGGAATTATCCAAAGCATATCCCCCGGGAGTGTCGTAACCAAGAGTGCAGCAAGGCCCGTTGTCGTGCACCAGTTCCCGTTCGAGTCTAGCTCAAAGCGGTGTTTTCGGGTTTTACCCCTAGGAACATCTGTGCCAGAGCCAGCTCTACCTCCTCGTATCCAGACAGGGATGTATTGCTCGGGAAACTCAGAACATCTCTACAATATCAAAATTCTAGGAAGTTCTTCTATACTAATCCTCAAAGTCTATCTTCGGGATATGTTCTCTAATCAGAGTTTATCTAAATCTAGCTTCCAAGGTTAGTAGTAAAATGCCTCTGATACCAACTGTAACGCCCCGACCCCAGCTACCCAGAGTCGGTTCATTACTTCTTAACATTGGCATGGTCACAGAAGATCAAGTCTCGGAAGACCGATTAGTTTAGTAGCTTTGGAAACACTAGATACATTCGTAAACATTACATTACATCATAAAGTGAAAAACTACAATAACACAGTCTCCCTAGTCCACACTCATATCTTCATGACTATTCTTGCAAGTCAGTCATAATACACTTCTTCACATCCTGGGAAAAATAAAACATTGAAAGGGGTGATCTCAAATACTCCGTAAGGATAACAATATAGCGGAAACTTTCATAAGAAAACATAAGCATTTAAGGCAATGTATAACTAAAACAAAAGCCTTATTGAACTTGAACTTCAGCATAATATGGAAAAAGTAAAATAAAATAATTGCATTACTTACTCACATGGATATTCTACTAGACGAATAATCACGTGAAATATCAATAACCACTTTCATAATGAGGGAATGTATAATGCCAGACATTCTGAAACACTTTGTCAAGGCCTCAGCCAAGACGTCTAAAATGATTAAGGCCTCGGCCAAAACCATAAATCAAATTGGGAAAGGGCCTCGGCCAATTCCACGTCTAGTTGTCTCATGAGACCTACCGATGCATCGAGGAGCTATAGCGGGCTCCACCCGTCACATACTAAGTCCAATACATTCCTCATATGAATATGTTTAAACATAACATAAATATTCGTATTAAAACTAGCATACGAAATGTCAACAATTTCTCCATAAACTATGGATGGTATAAAAATAACACATCCACAGTCAAATATTTCAAAAAATGTTCAATGGACGTTTTGTATCATAAATCAATTTCAATTAAACTTAAAACCCATCAATGGATGTTGACATGGATGAAATAAAAGCTATTTGAGAGTAATATCTCTCCTTTTTGAAATCATATAAAAGTCCCATAATTATAAAATAATACATTTACTTTGAAGATATTCTTATAAGCTTGTTAGGGAAGCTTCGACGAAGTTATAATGGCGGAAAATAGCCGCACCCGCCGTATAAGTTAAAAAAACATTCTTACCTTAAATTTGTCAAAGAGGTCAAAAAGTACATTGTTTGGAAAACGATGGTAAGATTCCATTCAAAAATGTATAAGGGTATAAATGACTTTAACACATTTTCCATTTAATAGTAAAAATGTTTTGAAAGACATTTTTAAGAAACATGGATGGGGATGATAACGAGGTCCCAGTAGATAATTATGTATAAACAACCTTGGATAATGAAGAGGTTGTGAAGTAAACACTTACCTTGTACTTTTCCTTGGCTGGGGTAGGTTAACCTCCTGTATAATGGTGAAATAATTGTTATTAAATTATACAAGAATCATATACATTAATATGATATCATATATGATCTTTTAACATTTCTTTGTTAACAATATCTTAGATTTATCGTTGTTTCAGGTGTTAACTTACTCGTTTTCTTTTATATGTTTTGTTACGTAAGTCGTGTTTTTCATGGATAGGTTGTATATTATTCATATACAGAATGATATCATGTCCTTAAACATTATTTTTAAATCATCAAATGATAATTATACTTGAATGGATACGACGGAGAATGAATCTCATCACGTTCGTGGAGACGGTAGTCCGTACGTACGCACGACGACAATATCATTATTTTGATATTAAAATAATATATAATTGGATAGTATATCATATATACAGAATCATTATCATGTTATATTTATTATTTACATGAATTAAATATCATTATTATACCCATCTAAATAATAATATATTGAATAACAATTACACCACGACGTGGAGACGGTAAGCCGTACGTACGCACGTATGGTGACATGTAATTCAAATGATGGGTAGAATACTGAATATGGTTGTTCCATATTTATAATAACATCACAGTATATAGAAGATACTGTAGTTATAATTTTATAATTGAAATAATAAACAAAGAGGGAGTGGAAGAAGAAAGAAATTTGAAAGAGGGTGATGAAAATGTTACCTCTTATTCGGGTTCTTCCTGTTGATTTGATCAAAGGGACTCCTTAGGATGGCTTTCTGACTAAAGTAAAGCTTCTAGGATGAAGGGAGAGAAGTTGGGAGAGTATTTGGGCAGAGTTTGGCCGAACCAAAAGGCTTGAATGTGTGAATAAGGTGGTAGAGGTGGGGTCCTTTTATAAGAGGAGAGGAGGGGCTCTTTTGGAAAGATTGAAATGTTACATTATTATACAATGTTTTTTGGATTATAAATGTCCCAAAGTTATAAAATTCGTGTATAAGGTGATAAGGGTTCGAAATATCCTCATCAAATAGGCTTTGGAGAAGTGTACGCCTTGGATTTTTCATTATCTTCTCATTTTATTTAAATCATTAAATAATGAGGTCATCGCTGCATCATCATGATGTCATATATAATTTAATTTATTTAATGTCTAAAAATTCTAAACAAAATACTATGATGTAGTAAATCTTTTTAGCTTTCCAATTACTATTTATAGTCAAAAATATGACTTGTATAACCCCATATAAAAATTGTTTTAGTAAAACATTTCATGTTTGTGTCATTTTTTACTTTAACATTAAATAAAAGGTATTTATGTCATTTTCCAACTAAAGTGGCACCATGGGGTCCCCAAGATGACCCATGGATTGTATTGGTCGGCCATGGCACATAAAATGAGGGTAGGACATGTGTCAAGCTCATCTCATATTATTAAAACATTATTTTTACCTTAAACTACACTAATTAACTCTAATCGCGATTAAGAACTTAAAAGTTACTATTCACCAAAAATTATTTTAATCTCATTCAACCACATTTTACTTCTTAATGAAAACCATGTATGTAGGATTTTTGAAAATCAAATCACAAAAGAGGTAATATTTCATTTAAATGAAAAATCAGTTATTTAACTACCACTTAGTGGTTTCACTATTCATCAAAAATTGAAGTTTTTCAGAACAATGCCAAAATTTCACCCTAAGCTATAATTGATATTCTGATTTCAAAAATGATGTATATTTTACAAAATTCCATACATATATGTTGCATTAATTAATTTTATAATTAATTTCCGCCGTCACAACAAATAGCGTGTTTTTAAGAAACAATTTATATCAAAAGATTGGCAATTGTTTATGTCCATTTTCAATGTTAAAATAATTCTAATGACCACCATTGGATAAAATGGTAAAAACCACTAAATAGTATAATTTATCACTATATATTATTTTGATTAAAAAAGTTGTTTTTATGTATTTTTCACTATTCATAAATAATTAGAAGTTCTCAGAAAAATACCAAAAAATCAATATAGGCTAATTTCGATATTCCGAATCCAAAAATGAAGTCCATTTTGATAAATAAAATTTATAAAATTTCAAAAATTAAGTATTACTATTCACAACGGCTAGTTTAATTAGTTGTGGTGTTTGTTAGAGCTCGAGGTTGCGTACAACACAAGCTATTGCATTATTCGAAGGGAAACGTACCGTGGAATCTTGGGGTGTTACAAAACTACAATTAATTACATTGACATATCAAATAATAATGATTTATTATTCAATGTATTTATAAATGGTGACACATTTTTCTAAATCAAATATTCTTTACTTTTAACCTATGTTATCAATGGTTATTACCAAATATATATGATGTTATCATATATTATGAATTATCATCAAAGTCAGTCAGATGGTTATATTATATAATCAATTTGTTATTAAATTATGTTCACAATGTTTATACAAAACACCCACTAATAACAATTGTATGGACCACAACCAGTGTATCCCAGAGCATGTGGTAACATTATTACATTATCAAAAGAGAGAAATAATTGCATCCTAAAATAATAAATAGTTTAGAACTGTTTGTAAAATAGACACATAATAGAAATTCACATTACATTTTAAAGAATAAAATACACAAATAATTTTATTTGATAATTCTCTTAAACCCGGTATTGTATCCCAGATACCAATCACAAAACAATTCCTCATATATAGGGGAAAATAATTTATAAGAAATGGGTTCGATTAGATTCTCATTATAGGTAATATTACATTAGAATATATGAATAAATAAGTATTAGTAGATATGTAAATTTAAATAATAGATAAAATTAATATTCAATCACGGACATGAGAATAATGTGGAATAAATAATTGGCGGTCAAATAATTCCATATAAATAATCACATTAACATTGAACTTACTCATTTATATTCTAAATAATATAAAAATCACAAGGAAAAAAATAAATGAATTAATAATATTGGAATGTGTAATGATGTATATCTAAAACATAACATAGTGGATTTTTTACATGACATCAAATACCATCAAGGCCATGTGAAAATATATCTATATAAATTCATAAGGCCTTACAAAATTCACATTCTATTTATTCACATTTGATACACTAATACAAATAGGGGATATGATATTGTTCTTATGTCACAAACTAAATCAAATTCATCCATCATACAAATAAATAATATAACTAGATAAACAACCCTTAACATATTCAATAATTTTCCATAGTGAAAGAACCAATCATACAATTTATCAACAATTTAACTAGACCAATTTTTTATAACTATAAAATGAAATATTATTAATGGAATTATTTTATTAAATCATTAACAAAATATTATATAATATATGTGGTAATATAAAAAATAAAGTAAAAATAATATAGGTATATTTCTTAAAGAAGATATCCTTTTATACTGAATAAATTTTTTTTTGAATCCAAAAAAATCACACATAATAATGAAATCATTTTCAACAAAAATATCTTTATAGGCACTGAATAAAATAAATAAAATATTTAATAATGTTGTTTTTGATAAAAAAAATCATTACATTATTTTTAGTGGAAATATTCCTCTCACAATCTTGTTTGAAATATAAAAAAGTACATTTTTCGGAAAATGGAATTATGATTCATTAGAAAAAAGTTGTAAAAAGTTCTAAAAAGGGTAAAAATGAAATTAAAATTTCATTGGATAATGTCAAAACAAATTGAAAAAAAATTTGAAGTCATTTACATGGATGAAAAATATTCCCCAATGGGGACTTATTTATAACCAGTCATGAATAATGAAGAGACTGAGAAAAACTATTACTAGTTTGGTTATATTCATATCTAAATAACTATGAATGAATAGTAAAAATTATTTTTAAATATTATTAATATTATTATACTCATGATATATCTTTTCAATGGGATTTATATACACCCAAAAAACAAATGATCTATGAATATGGAATATTCCTCATAGAATTACTTGTAAGATGATTAATAAATTCTTAACACTACCCATTAGATGAATGTATTATAACCTATTATATTATTTTTTTCAAAGAGTTATTAATTTATCAAATAATTATATTAAAATTTATTAAATCATATATGATCATATTATATCATCTTCTCACCCATTTTTGAATAATATTTCATTATTACCCTTATTTTAGGTGTTAATAGCTTCATTTTCCCGTGAATATTTTTTCATGAAAGATCTGGTTCTTCTTAATAGTATGTAGATACTTAATAATAAAAATATTATATATGGATTAAATATATTATATATTTACTATTTAATTATTTAGAGTCTTCCATAAATACAGAGATAGAAAGATGAATTACACTATTCATGGAGATATTATGCCATATTTACAAATGAACACTATAATTATTTTTTGATACATGGGAAAAGGGAAATGTAAATGGCATTTAACCATTACAGATTCATTATTAGAAAATATATATCATATATATTTATTATATTCATATTTATATCCATATATGTAATGTGGGGATAAAAAGTATTTACATTGCTCAATGGAGATTCTAAGCAGTACATACACACGAGAAATGTTTTCTCTTTTGTTAGGATGTACCCAATATGGAATACCATTTTATGATATAAATAATTACAAATTTTTATATTAATTTTAATTTTTATATTTAGGATTGAAAAAACACATAATTAAGTTGTAGAATAAGAAATTAACTTGAAAGAGTTGGTCAAGATTACAAATCTTTTTCGATGGAAATACATTAGATAACTACTTGATGGATATATGGTTTTTCATTTGGAAGGATTAGAACCGCTAATATATTGATAAATATTTTTAGAGGTGGAATGGAAGAAGAAATGTTCAGTCAAGACATCTTAATATGGTGTGAGGATGTGAGGTATAAGGTTCCCTTTTATAAATGAGTTGAGGGTAACTTTTTGGATATTCAAAAACAATTAAAATATAAGAAGACTATTTTAGTGCCAAATGATTTGAAATAGAAAATAATTTCATATGAGATGATATTTTTTTATATGTTATCCCCTTTATTATTAATTAATAATTTTTTTATTTTATATAATTTAATAAAATATTATTTGATTAAATATCATTCCCTTAAATATGGATTTTATTCATTATATTGTGTTTAACAACATTATTAAATCATTTAAATAATAAAAAAACTATTTTATTATATCCTAACCATGAAATTTTATTCTATAGTATTTTTGGATCATCTTAAATTTCTCAAATTATAATACCTTTAATATTTTTAAGATCATTTATTTGATTATTTTTTTAATTAAATCAATACATTATTAGTTTTTAATACTAATATAATGAAGTTAAATAATCTCTAAAAATTATAAATAAATTTATGTCATGAAAATAATTTTATTATGATTAAAAATCTAATTATATTCGTTAAAAATTTATTCTTACCCATCAACTCAAAAAATCATCTTTTTTTTGTCAAACAAAATAAATGAGAATCTATCATAGAAAATTCTTAAATGATGTTTCTTTAATGATTAGTGAATCCTAGGAATAAATAGATGTTGAATAAAATCTATGGATGCCCTAAAATACATGACTACTAAAGTATTATACGAATCCACTAAATCTCCACCATAGAAATCACATGGCCCAATAATATCACTTCTTGAATCCAAAACCAGATATGAACATATTGGAATATTGATGATTCCCCCTTAATCCACCCAAAACAAACCCTATATGGTCATCATGATCCTCCTTCATCTTGGGATACACAAATATGTCATCTAGAAACACAACCATCAAGGTGTCTAAAACGAGGTTGAATATTTTATTCATCATTTCAATAATGACTCTAAGAGAATTGGTAATCCCAGAGAGAATAACGAAATACACCAAATGTTCATACAAATATTCAAATTTAGTAATTGGATCATCCTCATGCAGAGCCTTAAAATATTTAGTTCCTAGATCTTATGTCACCTTTAAGAATAACCAGGAACCTGTTTGTGGATCTATAACATAATATATATTGGGAAACATGTATATATTCTTCAAAATCAATGTTTTAGGAAACCGATAGTCTAGAGAAATTAAAACATTCCATCCAACTTTTTTTGAAATAAGTTTTTTAATTCTTTTAATTCATGCTAAGATGAATAAATCCATTAACATCAATGTCCTATATTTATTTGTTCATGTCTTTCAACTCGATCATAGATATTATGTATGATTTTGAGGAAATCAGGCTCATCCATAGGAGTGGACTGATAGTAAACTTGAACTCTCCCTGGGTTGGATATCAGAAAAATTATTCTAAGAATATGTATGTGTACCTTTCAATGACCACTATTATTTCATCCACAATAACTTATCAATAGAATAGTGAAAAAACATGGAAATATTGAACCTGATTGACTATAATGCCAATGTAACTAGTCCTAACCTCCCAGGTCGTGGACCCTACACGCACAAAAATACCTTTGTCCAAACTTCTAGAGTAAGGTACATAACCCATTGAATATGAAATAGGAATAAAAAAATAAATATGATTAAACAAACCAAGTAAGAAATAAGGATCATGATTTATAGGTCCACGACAATGAGTCCCCATAAGACTACAACATCAATTATTAAAACATGGAACACAATAAACATGAAACCTTTCTACTTCATCACAACGAATGGGGATATAAAATCTAGAAGATATTTCATTAAATCAGCATACATATTAAATGAATAAATAAAAATTGTTGTAATGATGGTATGGGATGTTCCAGTGTCATAAAAAATAGATTCCATAGAATAAAAACAATACAATATACCTTTATCTATGGAAGGACAATAATATAATTCCTATTCAATATCATCTAATGCATGGAGAGGTGATGGATGAAGTCCCCCCAGAGTCATCCCCCCCTAATGGCAATCTCCCTTATAATGAGGGTGAGACCCTCCAATTATAGAAGAACATATCTACACCACTGATACCTATGATATATTGGCGACCACACTACTCCCCCCATAGGACAATATATAAAAGTACTAGAGATGACCCATATTTCCACATGGACTGAACGTCCACAAAGTTTCTATAAAATGAGGTCTAGTGTATCCAACTATCCCACAATTATACAAGAAAATGGGATTAATCAATAAATAATCCACAATATATGAACCCAACAACTACTAGACACTATTTCCCTTTACCCTATAAGACTCACCCCACATCCACTTCTGTCTGAAATTTTTTTGGATTCCTCCAAATGAAATAACACCACTAATAAATTCATTAACAATAAATCCTCTACTTATAAAGCCTCCTTACCGACCATATCTGAATGAGTCAATATAAAATAGAGAATAATAAACGACCCAATCTATAGCATCAATCATATCTCAAAACAATAACCATTAATGAAATAATTTATGATGATATCAAGAGAAACATGAACATAATGAAAAAATTGGTAATATACTCCACCATTGAACAATCCAATTACCTGATCCTTAAAAATAATTTTCCTTCAGCACCATAAAAGACTTAGAGTGTAACTATAAACTGACAGCCACATTTAATGTTTTCTATGTCATATCCATGGGCCTCCTCAAAAGATCCATCAACTGTAACAACATCCTACCTATTCTTTATATCACACATGTGGTGAAGCACAAAATTGTGGTCTCATGCTTCTTTGAAAACTCAATGATCTAATCAGTATAATCCTACCAATCCTTGGTATCATTGGTTCCCTTTCATCCAAGAATCACCAATATGTTTTGCTTATAAACTCTTTAGAATGATCCAATTTCCTTGTACTCTCCCAACCACCTACTTTATTCAAGTATTGGATTATAAAAATAATAGACACTACATAATCAAGAATAAGTGGAGGGTCTCCCTATAGGGTATTCATTGCATCAGCCTCTCTATGACTGAACATGGCTCTTCATGGATTTAATTTTATATGATAAAAGGAAAAAAATAATGATGCACAATTTAACCTCAAAACATATCAAAAGATCATAAATTATCCTATATAAAGATTATCAACAAGTAACATAATCATCAAGATAAATACCAAATTAATAAGTACAAAAGTCATAAAAATCCACAGTATTTCCTATTATGCATGGTTTGGCCAAACTATTTTGGCTAGAAATTAACCAACTATACTACTGACACTAGGTACATTGTAGACAAGGCCACATAATTTTCACATGATAACTACTTACAATATAAAATAACCATGCGGCTGGTATAGTGTAAGATACTAATATTTTGTGAATTATTTTTTCACATTAATTTAATATTTATGATATTTTTCACTTCACATAACATTGAATATAATTTAATTTTTTTATTAAATCACTATATATAGATTATTTTATACACAAACCCATGTTAATCGTGCACTACATGAAATTGAAATTTCACCATTCTCTACACATATCATCTAGGCTAGCTTACATTGAATTTAATACTAGAATTCTTTGATGGCATGTGTAATACACAATATCTTGTGTTACAATATAATAATATACTGTTAAAATTTTAAAATTTAAGGATATATAACATATCCATGAAATTGATTTTTGTAGGATTAACAAACTCATGAAAATATATTGTTCAATTCATTTGTTTTATAATTATTAGAAACTAATATAAAAACAATACCGACCAAATCATGATGTACATGAACATTACATTACTTTTGTAAAATACAAAAAACATTACAGAAAAATACTCCCAAACTCTATATTGGTTAGGTACCTTTTGAAACGTTGAAAAAATTATTCTAATTTGTGAATGATCTTAAACATCACTAAAAAATATCTCCCCATTTTCTTTTTATACATAAAACCTTTCCTTTTATACTGGGGAATTTTTTTTAAAAGGGTGAGTTGAGATTCTTAATAAGTGTAAAAAATAAAAATATTATACAAAACATGAACCTATGAATGAAAAAATTGGAAATTACCTTTTTAAAATCAAACCAATTATAATATATATCAAAATAATGAGTCCAAAAATAAATATTTTCAGTTCATAAGGCATAATTCATAATTCATCATGATCCATGTCAAAATAACATTGGAATAAAACGTGGAATTGTAGCCAACACATAAGCATAGAATTTTTTTTCTATATTACCCAAGGACTATTTCCAAGACTATATTAGTGTAAAAATTCATTTTATATACTGATTTACATCCTCATTCTATCCCTTTATTACTGACTAGGTTTATATACCATTCCAGCCCTATATTAATGAACAGAGATCATTTTTCATTCCAACCCTATATTACAGAACTGATATCATTTAATGTTCTAGTATTATCTATATCATTAGTTATAGATCATTACCAAATTAATTGGAGGGAGATATGGTACTGAACAATATCACAATGAAATAATATTTATATATTCCACGAAATCATAAAATATTCATCATAGAATAACTGATGGAATAAAATGGGTTTATTAAACATCATTCCATCATATCATAATCCTTGAATAAAAATTTATTTCATAAATATAATTCCATCATGAACATAATAAACACATTGGAATAATAGTGATATTATATTTTTAAAATAAACATTTTAAATAAATACATCATATATGGAAAATAATTTTTTTATAATTCTTGAAATTAATTTATGAAAAATATATCCTTTCTTATTGAAAAACAATTTATTTTTTCAGAATGACAGACAAATTTAAATGAAAATAATTTCTCTAAAAAAATGTAACATTTTAAAAGAAGAATAATGGAAATAATAAATATGAAAATTTAAAAATTATTTCATGACACATTTGTTAATAGGAAACATTATTCTTGTACATTTTTTAAATAAGTTAAAAAGTACTTCATATAAAAAATGACAATAGATTATTTTCACACAATTTAAGAATAAATTAAAAAATGGTTAAAATTGGCATTAAATAATAGTATACGAATAAAAAGAATATTTTATAATACTTATTTAGGAAACATGGATATGGATGATAAATATAACCCATGAAATACATACCTATAATCAATCTCAGATAATAATGAGATTATGATGATATCCCTTTACATAGGTTTGCACTCCTTTATATGTGTCCAAACCTACTCTATAGTGGTTTAAATAATTTTATTATATTAATCACGAACCATATTAAATTATATAATATAATCAGTGATCATATTATTAGCCAATTGTAAATGAAATTATTACTCATCCATTAGGTATTAACATCATTATTTTCTTAAGCGTGTTTGTCGGATAAGTTATTATTCGACATCATAGGTTATAGTTATATAATTTTAATAATGATATTATTATAATATATATCATATTTATATATTATATTAATTTATATAATCATTATTTAATTAATATCATGAAAAATGAACTGCATTACATTATGGATACGGTCGGACATACGTACATACGAGAAACAATAGAATTCTAATAAATGTGGAATGATATTGATGTGGAGTGTCTATAATATATTTATAAATAGATATCATATTAAAATAATCACATATATTTATTATTTCAATAATTACACACATCAATTTAATGTGGTGATGAAAAAAAATTACACCATAGTGTGGAGACGTTAAGTCACACGTACACAAGCATGGTGATTTCATTTTTCGTTGGATGGATAGAATGTGGAATATGGTTGTTTCATAACCATAATAAAATCTCAAAATATAATAGATTCTATATTTATTAAATTACTATGGAAAATAATCATTAATATAAACTATAATAAGAAAAAAGTTAGAATGAATAGGTAGAAAATATTACCTCTTTTTCAACGAGATCCCTCTAGATATTCTATTATAGGAACTAGAATTTGTCTTCTGAGATAACCAGAACCTCTAAAATGTAAATAGTGATGTTGAGAGGGTAAATGGGAATGATATTTATATTCTTTAAAGCTCAATGATAATTAATGTTTTGAGGGTGGATGTTCCCTTTTATAATTTAGATGAGGGGACCATTTGGAATCTTAAAAAATATTAATTTTTAAAAAAATATAAAACTACATAAA
Organism: Viscum album; assembly: GCA_963277665.1. NCBI lineage: Eukaryota > Viridiplantae > Streptophyta > Magnoliopsida > Santalales > Viscaceae > Viscum > Viscum album. Next base: position 610,813,195 of record OY728127.1, read on the forward strand.
AAAACATCCAAAATTTCATATTTTCCATGATGATAGGAGATAATGATGTAATATAATAATCCAATAAATGTTGGACACGTTTATTTTTAACATTAAACTTATCCTTTTAATTAACACTTAGTTAGTCTATTTAATTTTTATGAAAGGGAAAAAATATTTAAATATTAAAATAGTGCATTTTTTATTTATTTAATATCAACTAGACAATTAAAAAACAATTAATAACAATATAGATCTTATAATAATTATTTTATATTTTAAAATTTTTAATATTAATTTTAATCAATTTAATAATATAATATTATGACAAAATAATGATAGTGTAAATTTTGATACTATTAATTTAATGGATTTTAAAAAATATGAAGATAATATGTTCTCTTTAAAAATATATTTTATTATCCTTATGGGTTAAAGGTAATCTATAAAATTAATTGTATATATTAATTATTCCAAATTATATTTATTTTAATATTCCCAATATCACTAATTTGATATTTCATTTATAAAATAAATACTACATCAATTTTGTGTTATTATTTAGAATACATAAATGTTTAATAAAAAATATAAATAAAATAATATGACAAAGAAAAATCCACTTGATTACATAATAATATTATAGTTGAATATATCTTATGGAAAATCCTACATAAAAATTGCTATATTTATTAAAACATGAATATGAAAACTTTAGCATTACTTTACATAAATATTATAATTGTCATTATCTATAACATGTGGCTCAAAATGGGAAAAAATTAGACCATTTGAGTATTATTGTAGATATATACTCGAAAAATAATTGGGCCATGTGTTTTTCTCTTTAGAAATTTATTATCATTTTAATAAAAATTATTTTAATGATTTTTCATTGATTAAATAATTTCTAAATCATATATGTATAATAATTTAAAGTAATAATTTAAAAACTAAAAAATTAAAACTAAACCATAATGATAAAGAAAAAAATTATATTTGAAATGGGTATTTATTGTCAAACTTTTTTTCTATATAACCATATATTAAAAATTATATATTTAATAAAATTTGAGTAATTCCTGTTTATCTTTTCTTTGAATAAAATATATAAAATATATTAATATCATCTAAGTGGATTCCAAAATATACCATTTCTATACAATTTTGATTTAGGTTGAAACACACTCATATAATGATATTAGTACAAGTGTTAGGGCAATTTTATAATATTGTTTTTACAATTATTTTAAAGATTTTCATTTTTATCGTATTAAAAGAATATTACTAAAGATACTATTCCTAATTAACAAATATAAAATAAATATATTTATACAAATTAGACACACTAATTCCTATAATGGATTACATTTTTCAAAATTATAAAACAATATTGTAGTAGATAATATAAAATTTATCATGTTTTTGGAATGAGAAAACATGCTTTAAAAGTTAAAACATGCAAAATATTGAAATGTTTTTCATTTAAATTCAAGGTCAAATTAAATATAATTACCATTTTTTACTCATAAAAATAAAATCCATTAATAATTTCAAACCATTCAAATATATAATTTAATGCTATAAAAAATTTGACAAAAACATATTTTTCGATTAAAATACCTTACTTTTTTACTGTTAATCAAAAAATGATACTTATTCGAAAAATACAAAAAATTAATCCAAACAATATTTTGATGATCCAATTTCAAATATAGAGTTTACTTTTCCAAATGTTATATAAAAAATATTAAAAACAAGATTTAAAATGTGTGATCCATCAAAAGGATGAGAAAATGCATTCTTTTGAAAAAAATGCTTATTTTATCCCATAATTTAAATTTGTTTTTTTAAAATGTCTAGAAAAAAATAATTTGAATTTAATAAATTATATTGAATAAATTAAATATATATTTCATTAAGAAATAAAATCAATACTGGTTTTTATATTTTTTAAACTCACTTATTTTCATTTAAATAGTTTTTGAGAATATTGTTATTACTATTCATCCCTGCCATTATAATGACAAGGTTATAAGGTATAACTATATTATTTATTTTTTCACTTAAACATTATCTTATGTGAAATTAATTATTTCAAAATAAAAACAAATTTTGTGTAAGAGTATCCCAGCATAGTGTGGTGCATATTGCAAGCTATGTCAGTGTTGCTTGTAGTGTAAGTTTATATTGGAGTAGCATACAACACAAGACATAAAAGAAATAAAAAATTTATCATTAAAATATAACAGTGTCACATTATACCCCATTAAGGTGAAAATACCCATATAAATTTATCTGATTTTTAAAATTATAAATACTTGAGATTTTCATTCTTCGAAACCCACACTGTAAAAATAGAGTCTAAAACCTCCTTTTAAAAATGAAAATTTTGAAAATGAAAATTTCTAAAAATAAATCATGATGAGGTCTCTATGTAAGAGTACATAAGTGAATATTTGACCCTGATGTAAAATAATAAATATTCATAGATATTTATAATTATAACTAATCGCAAGAAATTGGTTGATCTAGAGAAAGATAACAATTACAAAACCATAAACTAATGTAGAATGAAATAGGTCCTTGATATCATAAAAAAGATGATAATGGGACTCCCATTTACATATAAATACGTTTTACTAGTGTTTAATAATTTTCATGAGAAGATATACTTACTTTATTTCAAAAAAATCTCTCTCTCGTTGTTCCTTGAACACATTCCACTTCATCTCTTATTCACAAAAATGTTGTTGAATTTTTAATTCTTTAAGCATTAGTAGATCTTACGATCCATAAATAGAATTATAGGTCACTCCATATATTACAAAAAAGGTAATCACAATTTATAAAATATTCATCCATTTATTGTGAGATAATACTTTAATCTAACAAACATGATTTGATGTATAATATTAAAATTCCATAAATGCGAAAACATAAAATCTTTATAAAAATAGAAAAAAAAACAATAGAAATAGGTGAACTAAATATTTTTAACATATATCTCCCATATATCATTAAGTATATGTCCTTGGTCACATTCTGAACCTGATAATTCCATCATCATTTATATTTTTAATCATGTTAACAACTTGAACTACCGTTTAAACTTACTAAAAGCATGCATGATTTCAAAAGATATGACCTTCCACATACCATAAATCCATAAAATTAATTATAAATATTCCAAAAATTCCTAAATCAATTTTTCATCAAATTTTTCATGGGGTCATTAAGACTACCAAACATCTCTTTATTTTATTATCCCAACATTATGCACATATTATGTGTTATCCTTACCTAATTTTTTTTCTAAAAATATTTGAATCACTTCTCATGGTTACTAGTACTAGTCAGCATATACATTAAAATACATGTGGAAAATCCACATTGTACCATGCCATAGATATATAATAATTCTATAACACCATAAATGTTATTTTAAAACATTCTTATAGAGTCACATTACATAAAAACTCAATCATTACACAACTTATTTTTTGTACTCTACATCTCCAATAGTGATAACATGTGACTTTCCTTCATATTTGGCCTTAAATTGTTTCTAAAGTTGATCATAATCGATAAACCATGGATTAGGGAATTGGTTATCCTAATTCTTTATTTCATTGCACTTGTAACATTAAAGTGTCAGAGGTTTATTATGTGTATCCTTTTCTCTATTTTCACCATTGCCTATCATTTTCCCATAACTTCGGCACTCAACTACATGATATCCTTATTTTGCAAACATAAAAATTTTCTAGTCCCTTTAAATAAATCTTCCCCATGATTCATTCTACACATTCATCATAAAGAAATGTTCATCTTCCTTTCACCATTGTATTGATACTTCCATTAAACTCCATCTTTGATTTATTTTAAAAACAATGAGATGTATATGTAACCCCAAAATCCATTTCTACCATGATAGAAAAGAAGAAAATATCTTCATAAATATTAATTTTTCTTATATCCAATGTCCTTATAAGACGTTTTTAAGACATTGAAGAATAAATCAATCATAAATTTTGTTTGGATGATAATTCTAGAAGCATACCTTTAAATTCATATAAAATTTGCCTCATATGTACCAACAGATTCCTCAATATTTTTTATAATCTATAGGAACTCTTTTTCTATATTCATATGAAGAATATGAGGAATTTACTTATTGAAAAATATGTTTTTGATCTCGACCCATCTGTAGATTCAATTTCATCTTGATACCTCATATTCATGATTATACTCCACCATATAATTATTCTCCTTTCAAATGATAAATATCCAAAATAACTATTCCATGTTTCGAATGGTGAATGGCCGGAAATATATTTTTATTGTAATTGATAAATTTTTCAGAAAGAGGTGGATCAGAAGACCCAGTAGAAGAAGGGGGAAATTTCCTCATAAAGGACTCAATGGAATGTTGTTCCCTTCTATGTTCATTTGTAAGTCTAGAATTATTCATAGATTGTGTAAGTATAAGGATAATATTTTTCATTCCATCTCCCATAATGATTGGTTTTTTAGGATGACAATCATTTCATTTCCCATTGCATTAGTCAGAAACACAGTTCCTTTAAGTTCTATCCATTGTCCAGAACCCAAAAATTATACTCTGAGAGAAAAAATCGTACAAGTAAAACAACATAATTAAGGTTAATTAGATTAAATCTATAACATATTAGGGTTATTCATTGGAAAACCAAGATCATTACAAAAATTCAAGGTTGTATCATATACTTTTACTTATCCTTAGGTAAATCCCTAGACATAACCGTATAAATATTTAGAGGGATCTCATATATGATTAATTAGACTATTTTCCACATGTTTAATAAACCAACTTTTTGATACAATCTATAACAACCCATCATTGGAATACATGATCATTGTAATACTTTTGCAGAATATTTAATACAACACACAAAAAGATGCCCAAATACTATATTAGATTATTTCCTTTGAAAACATGAAACACATTATTCTAATTTGTGAAATATCATAAAAATACCACATAAATATATTCCCCATTGGATTTCCTACCAAAAACCATTCTTTATATCCTAGGGAAATGAGAAAAATTGAAAATGGTGAGCACTAATGCTCAATAATGGTAATCAAGGAAAAAATCGACCAACAAATGAACATAAAAACGTAAAAACAAGAAAATAACTTTGGAAAATCATACCAGATATATGATATAACAAAATCACGAGTCATTATATAAATTATGGTAGTCTATAAGTCATATACCATAAAGAATCACAAGCCATGAGAAAATAACAATGGAAATAAAACATGGAATCGTAGCAAGCACAGAAGAATATTTTTTTCCATATTATCAATTAGAAATTTCCAATGCAATCATTATATTAAACTTACAATACTGAACTGAGTTCTATCATCATTGGATCCCTATATTAATGAACTAGGATTAAATACCATTTCAACCTAGTATTACTAAACTAAGATCATTTATTATTCCAGCTCGTTATTACTGAACTGGTATCATTTCCCATTTTTTTAATGTCTATGTCATGAGATATAAATCATTACCTAGGGTATTGGAGGGATATATCCATATTGTACGAAAATCATTTGAATGTGTACCACAATAATAGAAACATTCAAAATAAAATATCCCATGGAATAAAATGAGTTTCTTAAACATAATTACATCATAACATAATCTATGTAAAACAAATATATTTCATAAATACAATTCCATCATAAAAACAATAAAACCATATGACTTATAGGGATAATATACATTAAACATACCCCTATTAAATAATTCCATCTAAGATGGAAAATAATCTTTATAGAACACTTGAAATTAATTGTTGACAAAAAATCCTTTCAATGAAAAAATTGATTTCTTTTCTCAATATAGCACAAATTTTTAAAAGAAATGAAATTATATGAAAATAACCTTCAATTATTGTAAATTAATGTTAATATAAATAAGCTATAAATAAAACATAAAAATTATTTCATTTTATATAAATTAAAAGAAAACATTCTTCTCATACATGTGTCAAATAATTCAAAACGTTCCCCTTATCAAAATAATCTTACCTTTGTACAGTTTAAAAAAAATTAAAAATGGTTTAAATTTACATTAAATGATTGTCTAAATATAGAAATAATATTTTGAAATACCTATATATGAAAGGATGATAAATATACCATAGTAAATACGTAGGTATAAACAATCTCAAATAATAATGAGATTACGAAGTTTTCCCTTACCTTAATTTTGGGTTTCTATGTACATTTCTGAGCCTCCTATATATGGATTTAAATAGTTTAATTAATTTATTATACTACCATATTAATATTTATAATATCATAAGTGATCATATTATTACCTGGTTATTAATAAAATCATTACTAACCCATCAGGTATTAACTACTTTATTTTCTTACGCTTATTTTTATGGATAAATTATTTTTACTATTCTTAAGATATCGTAATATCATTTCAACAATTATATTATAATAATATATATCATAAATATTTATTATATTCATTTATATTATCATTCATTGATGAAGAACGTGTATAATGAATCACAAAATATCATAGAGATAGTAGGTTGTATGTACATATTAGCAATAATATCCTTCCCAAAACTATGGAATGATATTGAAGTGGATGGTGTATATAATACGTCCGAATAAATATAATATTACAATAATCTTATATAGTTACTATTTCAATCATTAAAATAATCCATGTAATGTTCTTATGAAAAACAGATTACACCAAATAGTGGAGAGAGTAAGACATATGTACACACATATGGCAACTTAAATTTTGTTGGATGTAGATAAGGTGGAATATGGTTGTTTAAAAACCATAATAAATTCTTAGATTATAATTGATACTGGGATTATTAATTTATGATAGAAACAACTCATGATAAGGGAGTTGAAAAATAAATATGTATGAAATAATTGGTAAAGGATATTACATCTTCTTCGACGAGCTCCCTCCAGATCACCTCTTAAAAGAACTAGAGTTGGTATTGAAAGAAGAAAAGAGCATACATAATGTCAGTAGGAATATGGTTAGGAAAATAGTTAGGTAATGTACAATCTTGAAGGCTTAATGTGATTTGATGTTTCAAGGGAGGAAGTTCCCTTTTATAATTGACTTGAGGGGATCATTTGAAATATCTGATAAATGATAATTTATTAAATGTATAAAACCACATAAAAACATAAAAATATCATATTTGAGAATATGAGATGATATAATTTTGTAATATAATCAACCAATACATTTAATACATTTTTTGTCATTTTAATTTGTATCATTTTTATTAACATTTAGTCACTGTATTTTATTTTAATCTAAGGTAAAAAATACTTCAATATTAAAATATTGTTATTTTTATTTATTTTATGTAAATTATACTGTAAATGAACAATTCTGAATATTTTAGACCATATAATAATTTTTTATATTTTTAACAAATGTCTTATGATTTCAAAATAATTTAATAACACATTATTTTCAAAAAAAAATTATAGTGTCAATTTATACACTATAGAATTATTAGATTTTCAATAATATTTAGATAAGAATTTATCCTTGAAAAAAATATTTTATTATATCCCTATGGGTCCAATGTCATCTATAAATTTTATTGGTTATGTTTCTTATCCCAAATTATAATTATTTTAATATTTTTTATTACATTAAATTGATATTTCCATTAATAAAATAAATAGTACATCAGTTTTGTGAAATTATTTAATATACATATAAGTTTAATATGTACCAATAAAACAATATGATAAAGATAAACCCTCTATGTTTCATATTAATTATTATAGTTTAATATATATTCTTTAAAACCAATAATTAAAAAACAGTATATTTATTAACACATTAATATGTCAAATTTACCACTACATTAGATAAAATATCATAAGTTTCATAATATATTACATGTGAAAAAAATGGGACCTAATTATACCAATTGTTGATTATGGTCTATATTTACTTGAACAATACGTTTGGGTCAATTGTTTTTGTCTTTTTATAATTATTATCATTTCAATAAAAATTATTCTTTGTTTATAAATTAAATTATTTCTTCACAATGAAGTTATAATTGAATAATGAAATTATTTGTTTCTTAAAAATTACAAATAAATTACATTAATAAGTAAAAACTTTTTAGATTTAAAATTAGTATTTGTAGAGGAACTTATATTCTGTATATCCATATATTAAAAATGATGCCTTTATTAAAATTTATGTAAGACATTTTTAACTTTTGTTTAAATGAAATATATTAAATTTCCTAAACCCATCCACATGTTTTATAAAAGATAAGATTCATACATAATGATAATTTAGGTTGAAAAAAAATCATCCGATGAAATTAATACAAGTGTTAAAATAATTTTAAACTGTATTTTACCATTAATTATCTGATTGACCATTTTACCATATTAATAAAAATTTACTGAAGCTAGTATTCATAATTAAAAATAATAAAATAAATATATTCACATAATTTGGAAGAATTAATTACAAATATTGTATCCATTTTTCAAAATTTAAAACAAATAAATTACAGTAATTAATTTAATATTAATCCTATTGTTAGAATGAGAAAACAAATTGTAAATGTTAAAATATAAAAATGAAGGAAAAGATTTTAAATCTAAATTTAATATAAAATTAATGACAATTACCTACAATATATTAAATGATAAAAATATATTCTATATATACTTCAATCAAAATCAAATATATATCTTATCAATATATAAAAATTTGAATAAAAGGTATATTTAAATTTAAATGCATTATTTTTTATTATTCAGAAAAAATTGAAAATTATTGGAAATATACCAAACAATTATCCAATGTGAATTATGATACTCATATTTCAAATATTATGTGTATTTTGTAATATATAATATAAAAAATTGTGGAAAACTAGATTTAAAATCGGGGTTTCATCAAATGGTGTCAAAACATCAATTTTTTGAAAACATTTCTTTTATCTACAATATTTAATTTATTTATATATAATGTCTTGAAAACAAATAATAATAATTTTAACCATTCTATTAAATATATATATATATATATATATATATATTTCATTAATAAAATCCATTATGAGTGATTTTAATATTTCTAAAATCACTTATTTTCATTTAAATATTAATTTAGAAGAAAGATAATATTGTTTATACCCACCATTATAATCACTTGGTTATAAGGTGACATAATAGTTTTTTTATTTACATTAACTTAGTCTTGCGTGAATAAATTCTTTTAAAAGAACTTGAAATTTTGTGTAACACAAGCCAAGGATAGTGTTGCATATTCTGCAAGTTAAGTAGGAATTGCTTTTAGAACAAGATTATATTGGTGTAGTGTATAAAACAAGACATAAATGAAATTAAAAATAATCTATCTCCTAAAAATCTCAGGTTTTTAAAGAAACCAAATGAATTTAAAGGGATTGATTTTAAAAAAGTGAATTTTTATATGTAAAAGGAGATTTATCATTATAAGTTTAATTGGTTACTATTAGTGAATGATATTAATTAATTTTATATGTTTTATATTTAGGAAAATGTTTTTTATATTATTCCATATCATTTTATTCATATAATATGAGGATATACCCCAAATAAAACAGAATAACCAATATTTTCAAAAAAACATTTTTAATGACTTTGAAAAGAAAACCTATTACATATATAATTTTTAGATCTTTTGTAAATTTAATTTTTCAACATAAAATTATTCATTTAAATCGAAACATAGAAATTTTGGTTAGAGAAAGTTTTTGTAATTTTTCAATGATCTTTCAGTTTTAAATGAATAGTGAAAATAATGAATTTTTATTCAAAACTGATTTTTCATATAATTTATTTATAGTGTGAAATTATATTTAATTTCCCTATGTCAAATTATTTCAATTAGTTGAAAATTAATCCAATTTTGGTGTTGGTAATCAATTCCACATTGAAACTTAATATAAAAACTTATTAATCTTTTGAACATTTTTTCTTTAAAAACCTCCATTTTCATACTATTTGTGGGATTAAATTTAAAATAATTTCTTCCCCTTATGTGATTATAATTTTGACCAATTTATTCCATATTTGGAATCATAATATTTTATAATATATAATAAAGTAAAATTTATTTTTGACCAAAATTATTTGTGAATGTAATTAAAATTAAATACAATGATTAAAGATAAATTATGAAAAACAAGGGAATAAACCATCATCTTAATGGACCAAATGACCTATACTCTAGTCCAAAAACCTATTTTATAGACATATTTTGGAAATTAGCCTTTCATTTTTGAGTTATTTTCGTTTTTTAGTTTTATTATTAATTTTTTTGGTAAAAATGTGGGTACAATAAAATTGTGGTAAAAAATTAAGTGTTTTGTCACTTATTTTTCCAATGTAAGGCCACAACTTATCCCCCTTCTTCACACCACCCAAATAGTTTACTTTTTGATATGATCTTCCCAATAAACTTCCCAAAATCCTTACCTTCCTCCTTAAAGCCTCACAATGGTATTAAATCTAATAATGGAATCCCACTGGTGCAAACCAAAAGGAGTCACCCAAAGAAAAAGTAACGCCCTTCCTCAAGCACCTTTATTTTATTTTATTTCTCCAACCATAAAATTTCATTATAAAATTATCATATAATTAAAATTGAATCATCAATATACTGAGATTTTATTATAAATATTTTTTACCTAAACTAACAGACACTTCCATCTAATGGTTAACTGACATATTGTTTATGTGTATGATGAACTACTACTTCATGAAACGATGAATGATAATTTTCCCTTAACCCCTTTAATGATTGGGAATTATGATAGAAACAATATTTATATATGATAAATATTATATTTTTTATGTGTATATTCTAATTTTATACTTTTATAAAACATTTTTTATACTTCTTATCTAGCCTAATTATGATAAAATAGTTTATCGATGTGTGGACTACAAAATCCTCAAAGAGATGAGATATTAGCACACATTACATGGAAAACATTAAAGACGGTTCCAGTAAACATATATGATATATATAACTTAATATTTGTATTTTTATTATATTATAAATATATACATAGATGTAATTTACTAACGTTATTTAAATATGATAATAATACATAAACAATATTCAGGAATACATATGACCTACTATATCCAGTAATGGTGTATTCCATTTCATACATAAATGTTATAATTACTATTATAATAAAAATATATTTTTTATATAAAAGATATTTATATCATGTATTTAATTCTTTAAATAGTGATACACATATAAAGACCAATGATATAACAAATTGAAACAATGAAAAAAATGGGAATGTTACATGAAACAAAACCTTAACATTGAATTTTTAACAAGTGGGTAGCATAAATTCATAATCAAGTCATATATGGTATAAGATATAATAATAAGGTTTTGTAAAATATGTATAATAAAAACAAATTTATTATATAGGATTCATGTATGATAATGATAACATTCAAGTCATAAGGTAAGGAAATTTCATCTTACTCTTTATTTCCATGATATACTTCTCTTATTCAGCAATAATTTTTTTTGTGTTGTTTTTATAATTCCATTGTATTTTTTATATAATTATTATAGATAAATATTTGGGAATTTACATATCCATTTTAGGATCTTCCTTTCTTGTGGTTTATGTATAAAAAGTTACCAAATTGGAAAAGTAATTTTGTCCAAATTTTCATTTTTTGAGTCACATTTCATGTTATGCTCCTATAATTTTTCATGTTCTGTATATAATTACATTAAAATTATATATAATGAATCAACATAAACTCTTGATATGAAAATATTATGGTAATTTAATTCTTTTCATTGTGTTTTGAATCAAAGTTACAAAATGATTAACAGTTTATAGTTACAATCTCAACGTTTATAGAGTTTTTTTATGATTATGCTCTCATTGATGAAATATTTAGATTTATCTATCAATAACTACAATATGATTTCTAAATCATGGTTATTAATTTTTATTCCATTTTTTGGTTCAATATTCCCACTCTTTGGTAAATAATATGATCAAGAAATTGTTTTTACAAATTTATTACTTTACCTCTCTCTTTAGGTGAAAATATGTGTTCCTTAGAAATAATGTTTTATAAATTTTTCCCAAGAATATTCAAAAATTATACAATGATTTTTAAAGTAATTTTTCACATTTATTTACATTTTTATCAAAGGTGTTTTTTAAAATGGAGTATTTTTTTTCCTACTGAGTTGTTAGTGTCTCAGTACTCTTTGAGGTTAATAGACCTCTATCGCTACATTAAATACATGGTGTGAGACACTTTCTTTAGTGTCTGATCCTTTGATACGAGACTTAAATGGGTGATTGGGGAATCCATGGTGTCTCTCAGTATCCCCACTCAGGATGAAGTGATGGAGAAGGCCATTTTTGTGTATATCTTCCTAGAATAGAAGGAACTGACATCCAGAGCCACCAAAAGACATCAGGGTGTTGATTCATTAGTGGTGACCAACATGAAAGAGAATTAGTGGACCCAAGTGGTCAAGAGCTTTCAGAGGATTACCCCATGAATCATGGTCGGTAGTGTGGGTCTCTAAGAGAAGAGGGAGTTAGAAGTGATACAGGATGTGCTTCACATGTGGCGGGCATGGACACATGGCATGTGTCTACGCGAAACTCTGCACAGATGATCAAAAAATTATTCAAGAACTACCTATGTAGAGTCATAGGATCGAGTGAGGAGGCCTGCAAGGCGGAAGATGTGGTAGGGGAGAAGGTCGAGGAGAAGAAGGTAGACGACGGTTTGATGTGCTACCAACACCACCCACAGGTGTTCCCCCATAGGATCTGGGAGATGGAAGACAAGGGCGTGGCCATCTTTAGAAGATAGAGGGCTATGACCAAAATACTCTAAAGATGATTAGATGTATGACCGGTGTCTTTTTCACTATAGCTGCGGTTCATATAGACACAGTTTCTAGTCACTCTCTCCATTCCACTACACTTGTTCGGAGCTCGAAGATTTTAGTGGAGCCTTTGGCTCAATCCTTATGATTAGAGACTCCTATAGGAGGATATTCGATGATTACAAACTGGTGTTAGTAGTGTGATATTACTCTAGGAGATGAGAGACTTGGGTGGGATCTCCTAGTAGCGTCATCGAGGCCTTACAATATCATCTTGTGAATGGACTTGTTATCTACATTCGATGAAAATATCGACAGTATTATGCACAATGTGTGATGCTTCCCTAAGGATGGGACCATTTTTTCATTCACCAATGAAATGGGAAATTGTTCATCATAAGGCAAACTTTCTCAGAGGATGCTGCAACCGATCACTCACAAGTTGGAGAGCCACACCCTCAGTGGATTGGACCAGAGGAATCTAAGCATTTTATAGTTTTGGATGATTATGAGGATGTATTTCCTAAGGATGTTCTTGGTATACACCCTAATAGGTAGGTAGACTTTGGAAACATCATGTACCCTGAAACAACATCAATTTCTACACCAACATATCAGATGGATCATGTGGAGATTGGTGAATTGAGGGTACAGTTAGAAGACTTGTAGGAGAAGGGCTTTTATAGGCCCAATGATTAACCATGGGTAGCCATTGTATTGTTTTAAAAAAAGGATGGTATATGGTGGAGGCTATTAATAGACTTCCGGCACCTGAACCAGGTGGCTGTGAAGAACTAGTATCCATTTCCAAGAATTGATGACCTCTATGACCAGATGAAAGGACTGAGGTTGTTATCGATGATCAACCTCAGATCAGTCTGTCATTAGCTTTGGGTACAAGATTATAAAATACTAATGATAGCCTTTTGATGTTGGTATGGACACTATGTGTTCTTGGGGATGCCTTTCGACCTAGAAAATTCCATAGGAGTTTTCATGGGACTCCTGAACATGTTCATCAAGCCATACCTCGATCATTTCATGGTGGTCTTCATTGAATAAATCTTGGGGTACTCGACGTCAGAGGAGAAGCATGATACACACGTGCAGATAGACATAGATACACTCCGAGAGCACCTTCATTATAGTAATCTCATGAAGTGATGGTTTTGGATTTGGGAAGTCCACATTCAGGGACACCTCATCTTAGAGGTTGGAGTTTCATTGGAAATGACAAAGATAGAGGAAACGCTTGCTTGGGAGCCACCGAGGATCGTGAATGATGTGGCCTGTTTTGGGGTTGACTGGATACTATGGGGTTTTCATTCCTAACATTTATAGGGTAGAAGAACTTTTTTGATCCATGACATGGAAGGGACAACCCTTCGTGAGGAAGGAGATGTGCCCTCCGAGTTTAAAGGAGAAGACGCGGAGACTAAAGAGTTCCCATATCTTGAGACTATAAGAAGAGGGTGTTGGGTATGTAGTCATATATTATGAATCAGAGACTAGACTGGGTTGCTTCCTGATGTAGGGATGAGCTGTGATTGCATAAAGCTCATAGAAGTTGAGGCTGCATAAGAAGAACTACACAACCAATGACCCGGAGTTCATAGCAATGGCCATTTACATAAAGATGTGGCAGCACTATTTGATGGGTGAACAGTTTACCGTCTACCCCAAAAAGTTTATCATGTACTACAACCACAATATTACTCAGTTTATCATCTCATAGAAGGACCTAAACATGTGAAAAACCCTATGTTTGGAGTTCGTATAGGACTATGACATTCAGATAGTTCATACTCTTATGAAGGGGAACATGGTGGCAGACGTGATCAACAAGAGTTTTGATATACAGCTACTGAGTGAGGCGATGGAGAAGCTATCCGTAATGAGGATATCCTTTGTGGATGATGATGGACCAACTTACCTTTAGTCAATGGCTGTTAGTCCTCCACTCTTATATCTTGTTAGGGAGGCACATCTTGTGGATGTTGTCTGCAAGCCCTAATGTACTCAGTTATCCTTAGGAATAGCTCCTTATGAATTATTGATTGGTGGGGAGAACATCATAAATTCCATAGGACACAACATTGTACCAATGGCTTACAAGAGGAGGTGTTGAGGGAGTTCCATACATCACCTTTGTCAGTATATCCTAGTGCAGAAAAGATAAACTGAAACCTTCGATGTCAGTACTGGAGGCCAAGGATGGAGAAAAAATTGGACAAGTTTGTTCCACAATGGTGCATTTGTGCAAAATTGAAGTCCAATAATTAGGTCCAAGAAGTCTTGGCATAGCCACTTGAGTTAGCATAGTGAAAATGGGTTGGTGTCACAATAGACATAGTGATGGGGATGCCACACACAGCAGGGGCCACAATTAAATTTGGGTGATTTTTCAGCGACTAACCAAGTCAAGTAACATCCAAACCATATAAAAGCATGGATCTATAGAGGGAATGGTATGACTCTACATCAAGGAGATCATGAAACTTCATGGGTTTCATTCAACGATCATCTTAGACGGTGTTTCACAATTTACAACCCCATTTTAGAATGGATTGTAGGAGTTGTTTAGTACTTTTCTACACATGTAGAAAACATTTCACCATCGTAAAGTTGTTCATATGTAGTGTACCATATAGATCATGGAGGGTTTGTTTTGTGCTTGCGTCATTGATTCTGGTCGTAGTTGGGATGACAACATAACACTGATACAGTTTTCATACAACAACACCTATCACTCCACCATTGGAATGGCACCGTTTGAGGCCTTGTATGGGAGGCCATGTAGATAACCTCTACACTAGAAAAAATAAGGGGAGTCAGTACTCATGGGTCCATAGTTGGTATGTTATACCACTAAGAAGGTGTAGATAATATTGGAGTGGATACGGACCACACAGAGGAGAAATAAATCATATGTTGATAAGAGATGTAGATTGTTGGAGTACGAGGTGGGAGACCATGTGTTCCTTTGAGTCTTACCCTGACAAGGTTTGCACAGATTTGGCCAGGGTGGCAAGTTATCTTCCTGGTTCATCGAACCTTTTCAGATTCCAATTAGAGCTGGAGAGTTGGCATACCACCTTGCTCTATCCCCACTCATGCATCGAGGGAAAAATGTTTTTCACTTGTCACAGCTCTGGAGGTACATGCATGATCCATAGAACGTCATCAACTATGGATGGCTGGACATTGATGGTGGGGTGATGTTTTAAGAGTTCACAATATAAATTGTCACGACCCGTCCTCGGGGCCCGTGCTGTGACTACCCCAAGCCCGCCTTCCATAGTCCAGGGGCTGGCGACTAGCACCAAGGCGTAAATCCAGGAAAAAGGGAAGGCATTACCATTGTAAAGTAAACAAGCACCACAGAGTAAACAAGCGGAAATGTAAGCACTAAGTAAAAACTGTAACAAGCTGTGCTGAAAGTAAAAAGGGGCCGGAAATACAAGCCCAACTATAAAGTAAAACTGAAGGGAAAAACAGCAACTGAAAGGAAAAAGCCGCAGCGTCGAGCCATCCTCTGGAAGTACCACCTAAAGGGTGAGCACAGATAGCCTCCACAGCTCCTCGGTCCAGTCGTCCGCCCTGAGTACGTCCCACCCAGTGGCCCACCTTCAGGTACTGTCCTGCTCCGCAAGCCTCCACCACGATCAGCGCTGTCCGTCGTCTGCAACCAACACAATGAAGTGCGGGCATAGCCCGTGCAGGGGTGAGTATAAGCTACTCAGTAGGGACCCCGAGACCCCAGAAGGTCTCCCGAAATCCACAAAGTATAAACCACAATGGAAAGATACAATCACGAATTAACAACCGACACTACTTAGGTATATGCCCATACATATACCTAAGTCATCAATTCCCATTCATCTCCAACATCCGAGCCCAAGCACAACTCAGTCCAAATAGGAAAGCAAAATGTAAAATCCACACAGGATCGCTCAACACAATACACAAATGAAAATAAAACGTAAATCCACACAGGATAGCTCAACACAATCCACAAAGGAAAGCAAAACAGAGTTCATCTCACACAGGTATACTTCTTCAAATGACGATAGAGATGATCACGGATCCATCTAAGTCACCAGACCCACGAAGGGTCGATAGGTACTAACCCCGCAATGACCCACAAAGGATCTGACCCACAAAGGATCGATAGGTAACTAACCCCCGCAAAGACCCACACAAGATCGGGCCCACACAGGACCTTTAGGCGCTGGCTCACACAGAACCGCTGAGTGCTGACCCACACAAGATCAGACCCACACAAGATCGGTAGCACTGACCCACAAAGGATCGATGAGTGCTGTAGTCGTCTCCGTCGAATCCACCGAGGATCTCTGTACAGTCGTCATCGTCACAGTAGCAGTCGCAGCTAGCTCTAGGGTTCCCGCACACAGCAAGCTCGTTCGGGAGGGTCCGCTCCACGAGCCGAGAGGCTGACACATCAACTGACACATAGTCCAGAGTTGATGTATCAAAATGTTTCGTATCATCAACAGGAACTCAACGTCGCAGACGGCGCGTCAATCGGATACCCGGTCTGAGAGATATTGGCTTTTTC
Organism: Viscum album; assembly: GCA_963277665.1. Lineage (NCBI taxonomy): Eukaryota > Viridiplantae > Streptophyta > Magnoliopsida > Santalales > Viscaceae > Viscum > Viscum album. Next base: position 610,830,735 of record OY728127.1, read on the forward strand.
GTCCCAGGGGCCCAGTTGGTTTTTAAAGCAAAACCAACTCAACCGTACTCCACCTGCATCCAAACCTCCGACGGAGTATTCCAAAAGATGCGTCTCACTTAGAGGAAATCAACGAAGTCGACGGCACGTCAATCAGACGTCCGTAGCTCAAGATATGAGCGTTTCCGCTCCGAGGGCCCGGTTGGTTTCGTTAACGAACCAACCCGGTTGAACCCAATGTTTTCCGAAACCTTTAGTGCAATATACCGAAACGACCATCTCGATCCAAGGATCGCATCGCCGCTGACGGCGCGTCGTTCGGAGGCCCGCAGCTCAAGTTACAGGTAAAAGACCGAAAACGGTCCGAAGACGGGGGGTCTGGGCCCAGACCGACCCGACCCAACCCCCCTGGGGCGGCCCGAACCGGATCGACCCGACACGGGTCCGGGTCGGACCTGGTTCGGCACGGCCCGGTCCGGCCAGGGCGCGACCCGGCCGGTCAGGCCGGCCCGGCTTAGCTCGGCCGAGCGGCCGAGCGAGGCAGCCGCGGGGCGCTGCACCCACTGTATGGAAGTGCCGCGGCCCCGCGTGGGGCCACGATAGAGTCAACGGACTGGCTATTCCGCGTCCCATGCGTGAGAGATGGACCCGCGCGGCCGCGGGTCTGCTGGCCGCCGCCACCGCCGGAGGCTTCCGCGGGCCACCGGAGTTGCTATGGTGGTCTGTTTTCCTTCCCGTCTGCGCCGCTATTCCTTCCGGGTTCCGTTCTTCACTGAGGGATCATTTAATCACCTCTGTGGCACGTTTCATCATTGCCCGCCAAATCTGCACAACAAGGAAGAATGGCGGAGGGTTGTCGGGCCGTGTTTGTTTGCCCCCCCCCCCTCCGTATTAGATGATAACAGTCGAGAGAAATAATCAACACATAGAAATCATAACACATATCAATTTTAATATATTAAAATTGTTCTTATGAAACCAGTTCTTTGATTTGAACGGAAACAGCCACGGAGTAAATAAAGATTGCCCTCAAACAAAAAACCCTACCTCATCAAGTTGTCGCACACGTGTTCTTCACAGAAATGATCGTCGCGGGAGGAGGGGATCGTCGCGTCGTCGCGGTATCTGGCATTGCGTCGACGAACTCCGAGGACAAAGAAACAACAGATTTAATTAATAATAATTAAATCCATATTGTTGTTTTAATCCACAAAGGAAAAATTAAAAAAAAAAGAGCGCAACCCCCTACCTTGTCGCTGCCGATCGAAGGTTGTCACAGGGTTGGATTGTCGCGGAAGAACGTCGCGGAAGAAGAATCGCCGGCGTCGCGGAACGTGGCGTCGCGTCGTCGATTTCAGAGGGCTCGGCGTTCTTTGCGTTCTTCGAATTCTTCGCGTTCGTCGCGTTCTTCACGAGGGAGGATGAAGAACTCTTGGTTTCTGTCAAATCCTCTCAACGAACATTTTCCCAGAAGTCGTGCGTTGGTCTTATTTTATTATTACGCCAACGGATTTCAAACAGGTTAAGAAACGAATAAATTAATTCATAGAATTAATTAAATGAAGAAAACCACTCAATTAATTCAACGAATGAAACCGTCCAATTAATTGGTGCGTAAACGTGTCAGTTGACTTTCATAATGACAGGTTTTTGCAGGTGCGTTAGTTAGCGGAAAAGAAACGGTGGGGCTCGTGCGGGCCCCACCTCACAAATATACTACCAAGAGGGTAGGATATTTTTGGATAGCACCCTATCTGCAACAACTCAACTTAAGTAGCTTTAAGTGGCTTCAACTGGCTTATGTGAAATAAAATAAAGTTTGTCGTACAATTTATTTTATTTCTTAACTTTAAGCCCATAAATTAAAAACCACACCCGAGAAAACGCAACTCTGGAAGATGCATTTCTAAGCGAATACTGGCGCTGTGATTCCATCGGTGCCCTCAGAATTTGATTCCGAGCATCGGTTCAAAAGTTATAAAAAACGCGCTCGTCCGTTCCCTGAATGTACCCGAGCCAAACATCAGAAAATTATTCCAAGCACACCGGGCCTCAGAATCAGGTGCCGTCAAAAACTGTGTTCTTGTAAAAATCCAATTAAAATTTAAAAGAAATTCCTTGAATTTTTCGGGTCTTTACATCACTCCCACCTCAGGGCTTTACGTCCCCGTAAATATACATCATAAACTAGGGAAACAAATGTGGGTACTAATCACGTATCTGAGCCTCCCTCTCCCAAGTGCTCTCCTGGAGGTTCCTGTGCTGTCATCTGATGCGCATAAGAGGAATCGATCGTCCACGTAGGACCCACTCCTGTCGATCCTCGATCTCCACCGGGACCTCCGCAAAAGTCTCCCCATCATCCACTTCTAGCTCCCCATAGTCAATGATGTGTGTCGGGTCATGCACGTATCTCCTCAGCTGGGATACGTGGAAGGCGTCGTGCACCCGGTGCAACTGAGGTGGTAGAGCCAGGCGATAAGCCACCTTGCCAATCCTGCTGATGACCTGGAAAGTCCGATGAAGCGTGGAGACAACATGCCGCCTCGGCCAAATCTCTGTAATCCATGTCAAGTTGAGACACACAAGAAGATGTGGTCACCATCCTCGAACTCTAGTGGCCTCCGCCTCCTGTCAGCATAAGACTTCTGCCGGCTCTGAGTTGTCCTCATCTGCTCCTGGATGATCTGGACCGTCTCTGTCGTGGCCTGGACCATCTCTGGTCCCACAAGTGCTGACTCCCTAGGGTCTGTCCATCACAAGGGAGATCTGCAAGGTCTGTTGTACAACGCCTCGTATGGTGCCATCCCGATGGTGGAGTGGTGGCTGTTGTTTTACGCGAACTCCGCCAAAGGTAGGTGGTCCTCCTAGCTGTGAACAAAGTCGAGGACACATGCACGGATCATGTCCTTGAGAGTCTGAATGGTCCTCTCAATCTGACCATCCGTCTGAGGGTGAAAGGCGGTGCTCAGACGTAGCCGTGTCCCAAACGGCTCCTGCAACCCCTTCTAAAGTTGCGAAGTAAAGCGAGCGTCTCGATAGGAGATGATAGAAGATGGAACTCCGTGAAGCCGTACAATCTCCTGAATGTAGAGATGCCCCAAGCTCTCCACTAAGCTCTGCTCTCTGATGGGTAAGAAGTGTGACGACTTGGTGAGTCGGTCAACAATCACCCAAATGGAGTCGTGACCTCTGGAAGTGCATGGAAGTCCAGTCACGAAGTCCATAGATATGCAGTCCCACTTACACTCCGGGACCTCCAAGGGTTGTACCAAGCCTGCTGGTACCTGATTCTCTGCCTTCACCTGCTGGCAGGTGAGGCATCGAGAAACGAACTCTGCCACAGCCTTCTTCATGCCCAGCCACCAGTGCTGTCGTCTGAGGTCCTGGTACATTTTCGCCACCCCAGGATGTACCACCAAAGGAGAAGTGTGAAACTCTCTCAGCACCTCCTCTCGTAAAGTGACTGGTACCAAGGTACTTCCTCTGAAAAGGATGTCGTGCTCTGCTCCAAAAGAGAATCCATCAGGTGCCTCTCCTGAGGATAACTGCGCACGCCACGTCTCATAGTCAGCGTCCCCATGCTGTGCCTCACTGACCCGCTGTAGTAGTGGAGGAGAGACTATGAGAGACTGAAGGAAGGCTGCTCCGTCCCTATCCACGAAGGATATCTGCAAAGCGGCTAGCTTCTCTGTCGCCTCCTAAAGTAGTTGAATGCTCGTCCTCCTGCTGAGATCATCGGCTACCACGTTCCCCTTCCCAGGAGTATAGACTATCTCAAAGTCATAGTACTAGAGGAACTCGAGCCATCGCCGCTGTCTCAGGTTCAGGTCCTTCTGCGAGAAGATGTACCTGGGAATCTGGTGGTCAGAAAAGACTGTAAAGTGCTCTCCTATTAGATAGTGCCGCCATGTCTTCAGAGCGAAGACCACTGTTGCTAACTCCAGGTCATGGGTAGCGTAGTTCTGCTCATGAGGCCTCAAATGACGTGATCCAAGGCGATCACTGCCCTCTCATGCATCAGGACACATCCGAGTCTGGCCTCTGATGCATCGCAGTAGACTACATACCCTACTCCCTCCTCAAGAAACCTCAAGATAGGTGCGCTGGTCAATCTCTGTCTCAGCTTCTGGAAGCTCTGCGGACATCTGTCTGACCACACAAAGGGTTTCCCCTTCTTCTTCAAAGATGAGAGTGGTGTCGAAACTCTGTAGAAGTCTGGAACAAACCTCCGATAGTATCCAGCTAGTTCCAAGAATCTCCGCACCTCTATCACGCTCTTGGGTGGCTCCCAATCTAGCACTGCCTCGATCTTCGCAGGATCCACTACAACTCTCGCCTCAGAAATGATGTGTCCCAAGAAGTTGACCTCACGTATCCAGAACTGACACTTCGAGAGCTTTCCATAAAGATGGTGCTCTCGGAGTGTGTCTAGTACAACCCGCAAGTGATAGAGGTGCTCCTCCTCAGTCGTCGAGTATATAAAAATGTCGTCGATGAAGACCACGACAAATCAATCGAGATATGGATGAAGGATCCTGTTCATGAGGCCCATGAACACTGCTGGATCATTGGTTACGCCAAAGGGCATAACCATGAACTCATAGCGGCCATACCGACATCTGAAGGTCGTCTTCTGCACGTCCTCATCTCGAACTCTGAGCTGATGATAGCCTGACCTGAGGTCTATCTTCGAGAACCACCATTCTCCCTTGATCTGATCAAAGAGGAAATCAATCCTCGGTAGCGGATACTTGTTCCTCACTGTCACCTGGTTCAGGCGATGATAATCGACACAAATTCACAAGCACCCGTCCGCCTTGTTGGAAAACAATATTGGCGAAGCCTAGGGTAAAACACTGGGTCGGATGAAACCCTTGACCTGCATGTCCTCCAACTATACCTGTAGCTCTTGAAGCTCAGCGGGGGCCATCCGATACGCTGGAGTCGATATCGGGGTTGTCCCGGGGCACAAGTCAATATAAAAGTCTACCTCTCTGCGAGGAGGTAGACCTGGAACGTCATCGGGAATGACGTCCGCGTACTGATCCACCACTGCAGGAAAACTAGGACTCCACACGTGAACTGCTCCTAGGATGAGGCTAGCCAACTGATGAGTGATGGGTTGTCCTCTCCTCTGCGTGATTCCATCCTGTGCTGCTAAGGCTCCCTTCTTGCCGGTGAAGGTGAACCTGCTCCCGTCGGTGCGTACACATCGCACCTTGCGCTTAATACAGTCAATCTGAGCATGGATTGTGGATAACCAATTCATGCCCAAGATGACGTCGTAAGGCCTCGACACTACTACAAGAAGATCCCAGTCGAAGATCTCACCTCTTAGAGTAAGCTCACACTGCCGGCACCAGTGCGTAATCGTCGAGTCTGCTCCCGTAGGAGTCTCTAGCCGTAAGGATCGAGCCAACGGCTCTTTCAGAATCTCTGAGCTCCGAACAAGGGTAGCGTCTATGAAAGAGTGACTCGCTCCTATGTCTGTAAGAACTGCAGCAAGGGTGTAATAGACACAGATCATACCTCAAATCATCTCGGGCGTACCGTGGTCGTAGGCCTCCGCTGCCTGGAGCTGTGCCTGTCTCTGCCCGCCAGCTCCCTGTGGTCGGGGCGGGCCTCCTGGTGGTGGTGGTGGTAGAGCCTCAAAGCGTCGCCCACCACCTGCTACTCGGCCAGCTCCTCTGCCTCATCCGCCTCCTCCTTGCGGACCGCCATGGTCGACCCTCTGCCTCTGCCTGAGTGGCCTCTCAACTGTCTGCTGCTCCTCGGCACCGTGGGTCGGGCAGTCACGAGCCATGTGACCCTGCCCGCCGCAAGTGTATCACTACCTACCTCTCAAAAGACTAGCTCCGTGCTGTGTGCCCCACACTGCTGAGCCAGTGTCCTGAGGCCGTATGCGTGAGGGTCTGGTCTGCCTGGACCCCTAAGTCATCCGATGACTGCCTGCTGTGGAAGACTCTGCTATGTGCCGTCTCACGGTAGGTCTCGCTGCTGAAGTAGACTCAGCACGAAATCTCCCGATCAGAAGGGCTCGCTCCAGCACTCCTGCTTGAGTCAGAATGCTGAGGGAGATCAGCGATGCCCTGATCTCATGTCTCAAACCCTTCTCAAAGGTCCGGGCCCAGAAGAATGCGTCTCGTACCTTATCTGTCGAGTAGCGAAAAAGATCGGTAAACCTCGCCGCGTACTGGGCAACCGTCAAGCTGCCCTGCCACAGTTGAAGAGGCTCTTGGATGCGCACCGCACGGATGGTGGCCAGGACAAACTCTGAGCGGAAGAGGCCCTCAAAGTTTGTCTAGATGAGGGAGGCCTCATCGTGCACTTGGAGCATCAAGCTCCACCATCGTCCCGCTGCTACGTGTAGTAGGCTCACCGCGAGGATCACCATGAGGTTTGCTGGTGTCCTCACTAGCCTGAAAACTCATACGACAGCCTCCAGCCAGTCCTCGGCTGCCTAGGGGTCCGTCTCCCCATGTAACCTGGGTGGTCGCTGGTGCTGGAACTCGTGCAGAGCTCCGAGGTGACGTGCATCGTCAGCGGTCGTGGCGGGGAGCATCTGTAGCTCGGCGGGTAGAGGTACCACTGGTGCCTCCGCCGTCAGAGGGCCTTGTACCGAGGCCTCGTCGCTCGGCGGGATGTCGTCACGTACCACTCTCGGACCCCTGTCTAGCTGCAGTCGTGGGGCCATCCTGAAAAGGAAACATGTGCACCATGGTCAGAATAGTATACCTGTTGAGCTGATATAAAGTAATCACAAAGAAAACTTGAAACACACATGCAATCAATGTTTGCGCGCATTAAGTCGGAAATCAGAAGTCAGGGTCCTGGTGTACGGATATGTCGGCCGCTGCACCAACACTTGACTCCCTGAACTGATAACCACACCCAATACGCTGAACACTATTGCTTCACATAGAAGAAAGATTAGAGTCTGTGGTAGAACCGACCACCTTTGATACCAATTTGTCATGACCTGTCCTCGGGGCCCATGCCGAGACTACCCCAAGCCCGCCTTCCATAGGCCAGAGGCTGGCGACTAGCACCAAGGCATAAATCCCGGAAAAAGGGAAGGCATTTCCTTTGGAAAGTAAACAAGAACCACAGAGTAAACAAACAGAAAATTAAGCACTAAGTAAAAACTGTAACAGGCTGTGATGAAAGTAAAAAGGGGTCTGAAATACAAGCCAAACTGTAAAGTACACCTGAAGGGAAAAACAGCAACTGAAAGGAAAAAGCCGCAGCGTCGAGCCGCCCTCTGGAAGTCCCACCTGAAGGGTGAGCACAGATAGCCTCCACAGTTCCTCGGTCCAGCCGTCCGCCCCGAGTACGTCCCACCTAGTGGTCCACCTCCAGGTACCGTCCTGCTCCGCAAGCCTCCACCACGATCAGCGATGTTCGTCTTCTGCAACCAACACAACGAAGTGCTGGCATAGCCCGTGCAGGGGTGAGTATAAGCTACTCAGTAGGGACCCCAAGACCCCCGAAAGTCTCCCTAAATCCACAAAGGATAAACCACAATGGAAAGATACAATCATGAAGTAACAACCGACGCTCCTTAGGTATATTCCCATACATATACCTAAGTCATCCATTCCCATTCGGCTCCAACATCCGAGCCCTAGCAAATCTCAGTCCACACAAGAAATCAAAACGTAAAATCCACACAGGATAGCTCAACACAATCCACAAAGGAAAGTAAAACGTAAATCCACACAGGATAGCTCAACACAATCCACAAAGGAAAGTAAAACAGAGTTCAGCTCACACAAGTATACTTATTGAAATGACGATAGAGATGATCACTGATCCATCTAAGTCGTCGGACCCACGAAGGGTCGATAGGTACTATCCCCGCAATGACCCACAAAGGATCTGACCCACAAAGGATCGATAGGTAACTAACCCCAGGAAATACCCACAAAGGATCGGGCCCACACATGACCTGTAGGCGCTGGCTCACATAGAACCGCTGAGTGCTGACCCACACAGGATCAAACCCACACAGGATAGGTAGCACTGACCCACAAAGGATCGCTGAGTGTTGTAGTCATCGCCATCAAATCCACTGAGGATCTCTGTACAGTCATCGTCATCACAGTAGCAGTCGCAGCCAGCTCTAGGGTTCCCGCACACAGCAAGCTCGTTCGGGAGGGTCCACTCCACGAGCCAAGAGGCTGATACATCAACTAACACATAGTCCAGAGTTGATGTATCAAAAAGTTCCGTATCGTCAACAGGAACTCAACGCCGCAGACGGCGCGTCAATCGAACGCCCAGTCTGAGAGATATTGGCCTTTTCATCCCAAGGGCCCGGTTGGGTTTTAAAGAAAAACCAACCTGACCGTACTCCACCTGCATCCAAACCTCGGGCAGAGTATGCCAAAAGATTCGTCTCACTTAGAGGAAATCAATGAAGTCGACATCACATCAATAGGACGTCTGTAACTCAAGATATGAGCGTTTCCGCTCCGAGGGCCCGGTTGGTTTCGTGAATGAACCAACCCGGCCGAACCCAAAGCATTCCAAAACCTTGAGTGCGATATACCGAAACGACCATCTCGATCCAAGGATCGCATCACCACTGACGGCGCGTTGTTCGGAGGCCCGTAGCTCATGTTATGGGCAAAAGACCAAAAATGGTCTGAAGACGGGGGGTCTGGGCCCGGAACGACCCGGCTCAACCCCCCTGGGTCGGCCTGGCACGACTCGGCTGAGCGGCTGAGCGAGGCAACTGTGGGGCGCTGCCCCGGCAGGATGAAAGTGTCGCCGCCCCACGTGGGGCCGCGCTAGAATCAACGGACGCGGCTATGCCACGTCCCGTGTGTGAGAGCCGGACCCTCACGGCCGCGGCATCAGCCGCGGCGGCCCTGTCCGGCGGTGCGCCGGGGCGCCGCCGCCTCTGGCCGCCGGTGACGCCGTGCCGGCGACCCGCGTCACTGGAGGCTTCCGCGTGCCACTGGAGTTGCTCTGGTGGTCCGTTTTCCTTCCTGTCTGCGCCGCTGTTCCTTCCGGGTTCCGTTCTTCACCGCGGGATCATTTAATTGCCTCTGCGGCACGTTTCGTCGTTTCCCGCCAAATCTGCACAACAAGGAAGAACTGCGGAGGGTTGTCGGGCCGTGTTTTTTACCCCCCCCCCTCCACGTTAGATGATAACAGCTGGGAGAAATAATCAACACATAGAAATCATAACACATAACAATTTTAATAAATTAAAATTGTTCTTATGAAAATGGTTCTTTGTTTTGAACGGAAACATCCACGGAGTAAATAAAGATTGTCCTCAAACAAAAACCCCTACCTCTTCAAGTCGTCGCACGCGTGTTCTTCGTGTAAAAGATCGTCGCGGTAGGAGGGGATCGTCGCGTCGTCGCGGTATCCGGCGTTGCGTCGACGAACTCCGAGGACCAAGAAACAACAGATTTAATTAATAATAATTAAATCCATATTATTGTTTTAATCCACAAAGGAAAATTTTAAAAAAAATAGCGCAACCCCCTACCTTATCGCTGCCGATTGAAGGTTGTCGCGGGGTTGGATTGTCGCAGAAGAACGTCGCGGAAGAAGAATCGCCGGCGTCGCGGAAGTTGGCATCGCGTCGTCGATTTTCGAGGGCTCGGCGTTCTTCGCGTTCTTCGCGAGGGAGGATGAAGAACTCTTGGTTTCTGTCAAATCCTCTCAACGAACATTTTTCCAGAAGTCGCGCATTGGTCTTATTTTATTATTACGCCAACGGATTTCAAAAATGTTAAGAAAAGAATAAATTAATTAATAGAATTAATTCAACGAAGAAAACCGCCCAATTAATTCAATGAATAAAATCGCCCAATTAATTGGTACGTTAATAAATTAAGAAAACGCGTTAGTTGACTTTCATAATGACGGGTTTTCACGGGTGCCTTACTTAGCGGAAAAGAAACGGTGGGGATCGTGCGGGCCCCATCTCACAAATATCCTACCAAGAGGGTAGGATATTTTTGGATAGCACCCTATCCGCAACAACTCAGGTTAAGTAGCTTTAAGTGGCTTCAATTGGCTTATGTGAAATAAAATAAAGTTTTTCATCCAATTTATTTTATTTCTTAACTTTAAGCCTAGAAATTAAAAAACACACCCGAGAAAACGCAACTCCGGAAGAGTCGTTTCTAAGTGAATACCGGCACTGCGATTCCATCGGTTCCCTCAGAATTTGATTCCGAGCACCGGTTCAAAAGTTAGAAAAAAACCCGCTCGTCCGTTCACTGAACATACCCGAGCCAAACTTCGGAAAATGATTCCGGGATCACCGGGCCTCGGAATCAGGTTCCGTCAGAAACTGCGTTCTTGTAAAAATCCAAAGAAAACTAAAAAAAGTTTCCTTGAATTTTTGGGGTCTTTACATAAATATATGATCAATATGAGCGAGTCTTTTGTGTATGGTGGATTCCTCTAGTTTGTGTTCGGTGGTAGTACATGAACCTCCATAGGAGAACATGGGAGCGAGAGGATTACATTAATTCTTAGTACCCACATTTGTTTTATTAGCCTTTTTTGGATTTAAGACACATAAATCTCTATGGTTGAAAGAATGTAGGATCCCAAAATTTACGTGTATTTTTTTAAAAAATATGGAATTATTTTCAAGACCACGTGCTCGAACAGAACCTGATTCTAAGGCCCGATGAGCGTAGAATAGAATTTTAATCTTTTTGTATGTTCATTTAAGTAAAAATATTAGTGGATTTTTATAATATTCAAAACATTTCTCAGATTGGAAATCATACAGAACCATAGAACTCAGAATGCCATGATTCTCATAAGAAGGACTTAACTTCAAATGGTGAGGGTCAACCAGAAAATATTGTTTTCAGACATTTTAGAAACTAATAAAATAACATAAAAAGTTATTTTATATTCCTCCATCACCATTGGGTCGTGGATGATGGTGATATAATGTAGCAAAGAGGTACATTAAATGAGGATAATTAGTGGCTCATTTTTGTGCCGTGAAACGATGCATTAATTGATGTGTAACATACATGTTGTTTCATAAATAAAATATCATAATGATGTGATGGCGCAGCGTAACAAAACCATTGTTACATGTTTTTTTAAATGGGTTAATGCGTTTGAGATTTGATGTAACTCCCCGACCCTAGTCACCCACATTTGGTTCATTATTACATAACATTATCATGATACAAGGAATTATATCCCGAAAGACTGATCAATTTACTAGCTTTGGAAGTTCTAGATACATTCATAAGTTTTACATTACAGTAGGAAATAAAAACATCCACAACATTTTGTCACCTTTTAAACACATTTATATCCTTTTCCTATACATACTGGTCAACCATTAAATACATTTTCACATCCTGGGAAAAAAAATTCAATGTGGTGAGCTAAGATGCTAAGTAAGGATTAAAATATAGCATAAACATTCATAGATAAGCAAAAAAATTTAAGGCAATGTATAAGACTAAAAAAAATCCTTTTTAACTTAAACATAATCATAATATGGAAATGTTAATGTAAAAATAATTCCATTTAAATATTCACATGGATATTCTATTGGTCAAATAATCACATGAAAAATCAGTATCCACTTTCATAATGATGGAATTCATAATGCGAAACTTCATAACCACATAGTCAAGGCCTTCTTCCAAGACACAATTATGATTTTGTCAAGAACATGTGCCAAGGAACTATTTTTTCTCATGAGACCTACCGATGAATCGAGGATCAATAGAGGGATCCATCCATCACTTACTAAGTCCAATAAATTCCTCATATGAAAAGGATTAAACATATAATAAACATTTGTATTGAAACTAGAATACGAAATGTCAATAAATTATCCATAAACCAGGAATGGTTTAAAAATAACACAACCACAGTCAAACATATAAAAACTCCTTAAATAAAATATGGATGTTTGTATCATAATAAATCTACTTGAACATGTTTAAAATCAATCATATGATGTTGACTTAGATTAAATCAAAACCTTTTGAGGGAAATACCTCTTTCTATATTAAAATCATTCAGATGACATGTAATTATAATAGAAAAAAAATTTTATTGAAAATATTATTATAATCATGTAAGGGAATCTTAGAAGGTGTTATAATGTCTTAAAAGAGTTTCACCCACCGAATATGTTAAAAAACATTCTTTCCTTAATTTTGATGAAAAGGTCATCAAAGATGTTTTTTTGTAAAACGATGGAAATATTCCTTTATAAATATTTTATAATAAGTAAAAAAGGTTATAAATAAATTTATCCTATAGTCTAGGAAATAGTAAATTTTTTGAAATATATTTTTATTAAACACAGATGTGTATGAAAATGAGGTCCTGGTAGATACATACGTATTAAAAACCTCCAATAAGTAAAGAGATTATAGAATTAACTCTTACCTTGTCCTTTTTATTGGTAGAGGGTACATTAAACTCATTTATAAAAGTTAAATAATTGTTATGAAATTATACATGAACTATATATATATATGATATCATATATGACCCTATAATATTTCTATTTTAGTAATATTTCAGTAGTATCATCGATTCAGCTGTTAACTGATTCATTTTCTATTATATTCTTGGATACATAAGCCATGTTTGTTATGGATTTGATGTATTTGATTCATATATAGAATGATATTATGTACATAAACATTATTTTTAATCATAAAATGAAAATTATTCTTGTCTTATTACAATGAGGAATGAATCCTATCGCGTTCATGGAGACGGTAATCCCTACTTACGCACGAGCGACAATATCATTATGTTGTTGGTAAAATCGTAAGTAATTGGATGTTATATCATATATACAGAATCATAAAATGTTATATTTATTATTTAAATCATTTATACTCATTATTATACCAATCCATATAATGAAGTGTTTGAATATAAACTACACCACGACGTGGAGACAGTAAGCCATACGTACGTACGTATGGTGACTTTTTCATTCATATGAAGAATAGAATAATGAATATGGTTGTACCATTTTAATAATAACATCAAAGAATATAGAAGATACTGGATTTATTATTTTATAATGGAAACATCAAATAAATATTATGTGGAAGACGAAATGAACTTGAAATAGGTGATAAAACATCCACCCTTCTTCAGCTACTTCCTTTTGATTTGATGAAAAATGATTTTTAGGTTAGCTTTATAACCAAAATAAGGCCACGTGGATGAATTAAGGAAATTTGGGAGGATATGTTGGCCATGTTTATCTGAGCGAAATGGATTTGGTGGTGTGAAATTAAAAGATGGGGAAATAACCTCTTATAAGAGAGGTGGGGTCACTTTAGGAAATGTTTGAAATATTATTTTATAATAAAATCATTTTCGGTTTCAATTGGCTTAAAAATTATTTATTTCAAGGAGTAGGTGGGGATGGGTCGAAAAATTCTCAACTAATAAGTTTTAGACATGTTTAAGTCACAATATTAACCTTATCTTTTAGATCTAACACTTAGTTAAATAGTTTTACATTTACAATGTCTCTTTGTATTTTTATATAATATGGTTCATAAACATACTAAAAGAATCCAAGAGAACCCCAAGTGGTTCCTTATTAACATTACAACCTTATATAAGTATTTTGGCCAATCCTTATATTTTTAGAAATATTATATCAATTAATAATATAGTTTTTGTTTTAAAAACTCAATTATGTCAATTTTGACACTAATTTGTATTTGGTTTTTTTGAGAATCATAATAGCATGATTACTTCGAAAAAAAATTATTGAATAAATCATAACATGTTATATTGACCTAGAAAATTAGTTTAATACATCAAAAGTCTCAAAATACATTTATTTGCATATTTATAATTTTGATTATTTTAATTAGTCATTAATAAGGTTATTACTGCATCATCATTGTGCCATAAATAAATTAATGTATTTAATATCTAAAAATTATATGTAAATTAAAATTATGTAGGAAATAAATTTATATTTCTATCAAATATTTAGAGTATAATTTGTATAATGTATACCCATATATTAAAAATGTTATATTTAGTAAACATTGAAATTAACTATTTTAACTCTTCTTTAAATAAAATAATATTTACTATCTTAATATAATCCATGTAGACCAAAAGGGGTCATATTTTATTCCTAATAATGTTTATGGTCGAATTACACTTATCCAATAGAATTTGGACATGTTTTAGGAAAATTATAATATCATTTTTACCCTTAATTACCCTATTTACTTTTAATTGTGGTAAATAAAAGTCAAAAGTAAATATTCACCAAAAATTATTTATATCTTATTGAACTGAATTTTACTTATACATATCAACCGTGTCCCTTGGATTTTTGAAATTAAACTCATAGAAGTGGTAAAATTAGGTTTTCTGCAAATTTGCAAATGCACCTAGGAGGTGGGTAAAAGACGGTAAAAAGTTCAATTAATTAAATATATATATATATATAATTTTATTAAAATGACTTCAATGAATAAAATTGAACTTATATTGGTATTATTTTTCTATTTTTTCTTAAAAAATTAAATAAAAAAATTTATTTTTTAAATTAATATTCGGTTTTAAACAATAACTCGGTGTTTTTCACTATTTCTCAAAAATTGAATGTTTTCAGATAAATAAATAAAATTCACCCTAAGCAAATTTTTATATTCAAAATCCAAAAATGAAGTCCATTTTGAAATATAAAATTTATAAAATTTCATAAAGTGGGTATTACTATTCATAACAGATAGTTTTATTTGTTGTGGTATGGTTGAAATTGACGTTGGTTACAACACAAGATATTGTATTATTCAATGGGAAATGTACAGTAGAAGCTTGGGGTGTAAAATTTTACCCACCTTAAAATAATTTCTTCCTCAAAATTTCTAGAATATTACATCATAAAAAGATAAGGGTGTTTCTTCATCATAAGTTCCCTGAGTTCCAACATTGCCTCTTCCATATTATAGTTTCTCCATATAACTTTTACCAGATGTGTCATCCTGTTTCGTAGTACATCTTCTCTTGTATCAAGAATATTGATAGGATCTACACAATAATAAAGATCAGGTTCCATTTCTATTTCTCCAATGATCAGTACATGCGTTGGGTCAGGCATGTATATTCTCAACCGTGATATGTGGAAGACATCGTGAACTTTGGATAGACTTGGGTAAGCTACAGCCCCAATACGTTCTAGAATTTGTAATTGTCCGATGTACCTAGGACTTAATTTACCATTCTTACCAAATCATATTACTCCCTTCCAGGGAGATACCTTCAAGAAAAATTATCTCCTACCTAAAATTCCAAATCCTTCCTTCGGTTATCGGCATAGCACTTCTTCCTACCTTGAGCTGCGTTAATGTGGGTTTGGATAACCTTAACCTTTTCCATCATTTCCACAACATTTTTTGGGCCTATGAGTTTTCATTCACCAACATCATCCTGGGAAGTTGGTGTTTGACATCTCTTTCCGTATAATGCTTCATATGGTGCCATCTAAATGCTTGAAGGGAAGCTATTATTGTTGGAAAATTCTACGAGAGGTAAATATTGATCCCACATACCATGAAAGTCATGTGAGAAAGATCTAAATTTGTCTTCAATGTTTTGAATATACTATTCTGATTTTCCATCAGTTTGAGGGTGGTAGGCAGTGCTCAATCTAAGTTCAGTATCCAGGGACTTCTGAAGACTTGTCCTGAATCTTGATGTAAAATGGCGATCACGATCAGAAACAATCGATAGTGTTAATCCATGAAAACCCTACAAATTCATTAATATTTAGTCTTTCCAAACATTCAAGTGGAAAATCATCATTTATAGAATAAAAATGTGCTGACATGGTAAGATGATCAACAATGACCCCTATTTCATCATTTATTATAGGAGTATTTGGTAGCCTCATGACAAATCCATCCTAATATTATCCCATATCCACTCTCGTATGGGAAGAGGTTGCATGACTCCTCCAGGTTGTTGCCTTCCGGCTTTCACATGTTAAAAAACCAAACATCTTGGCACAAAATCAGCAATCTCTCTCTTCATGTTGTCCCACAAAAAATGATTATTCAAATCCTTATACATCTTGGTTCTCCTTGAATGTATAGTGAAATTAGAGCTATGAGCATCATCTAACAATTCCATTTTTAGATTAGGTATGACAAGAACACAATGTATTTTACCAAATTCCAAAATTCCATCTTCATATATGATTTCACTTAATATCCTATCATTCACAGCTTTAATCATATTTTGAATCTCCTCATCATCATATTGCGAACTCTGTATCCTTTCTAGTAAATACAATTTGGCTACCATTTCAAATTGTATTGATGTTTCACCTTCCATTTTTATTCCTATATCTATCTTTACTAGATCCATGGATATTGGATCCCTTTCAACTCTCATCTTGTTCAAAACTCCATGATCCTTTATACTCAATGCATCTTCCACCTTATTTTACTTCCTAGAGTGGTAGTGTATAGTGAAATCATAATACTTGAGTAGTTCAAACCATTGTCTTTGCCTCATGTTGAGTTCTTTCAGTGAAAAAATATACTTCAAACTCTTGAGATCAGTTTAAATCTCAAATTTTTCACCCAAGAGATAGTGTATCCATATTTTTAGAGCAATGATTATAGTTGATATCTTAAGATCATATGTAGGATACATCTGCTCATGAATTTTTAGCTGTCGTGATGCATAAGAAATAACTCTATCATTCTGCATAAGGAAACAACCAAGTACTTTTTTGACGTATCACTATAAATAAAAAACCCATCATTTCCTAATAGTAGAGTAAAGATTGGATCATTGAATAATATTCTCTTTAGGTATTCAAATAATTCTTCACACTCATTTTTCCAAAAAAAATTATCCCCTTTACACGTTAGCTTGGTTAACGGGTTATCCAACTGGGCAAAATTCTAGATGAAACATCGATAATAACCTACTAAACCAATAAAACTGCATTCCTCGGTTGTACTCATTGGTGCTGGACTATCTTGGATCACCTTGGTCTTTGAATTATCAATATAGATTCCATCCTTAGAGACAATATATCCAAGGATAGAAATCAACTGAAGCCAGAAATCACACTTGTGAAACATCCCATATAGTTCATTTCTTCTATGAGTCTTTTGAATAATGCACAACTAAATTTCCTAATCTTCATAGATTTTAATGTATACCAAGAGATCATAAATAAATACTACTACAAAGCCATCAAGATATTCCTTTAAAACTCTATTAATTAGATCCATGAAGATAGAGGGTTCATTATTCGATATAAAAGGAAAAACTGTCAACTTGTAATGCCTATACCTAGTTCGAAATGCTTTTTTCAGAATGTATTCCTTCTTCACACACAACTGATGTTATCCAGAGAAAATGTCAATATTTGAAAAATATTTAGCTCCCTGATGTTGGTCGAATAGATCATCAATGCGTGGTAAGGGATACTTGTACATTGTTGTAATAGTATTGATATACCTGTAGAAAATGAACAATCTCATAGATCCATAATTCTTCTTAACAAAAAGAACATGGGCTCCCCATAGAGAAAAAATAGTTATAATAAATCCCTTATAAATCAATTCCTATAGTTGTTTCTTTAGTTCCACTAATTCCATATTGTCCTTTCTATAAGGGGTATTCGATATGGGTCTTGAACTAGGAATTAAATCAATGGAAAACATAATTTCTCATTCTGGAGGATGTCCAGGTAAATCCTCTAGAAACACCTCAACATATTATTACGCAATAGGTACCACTTATATTCCAACATTCTTTTCCTCACCCACAGTTATTTCCTTCTCTTCCTCCCCAATAATTGAATTTAGTTGAGCTACTGGGTGTGGATCTAGATAAGAATCAGGTGGTGATGTTTCTACACTAATGATAAGGTACTCCTTATCATCATCGATAATTGTAACCTCCTTCTTACAATAAATTTTTGCATCATGGTCAGAAAGCCAATCCATACCAAGGATTATATCAAATTCAATCATGGGTATGATGATTATATCAGTAAAAAATGCACATTTATATGCCCTAATGGGATATGATTCACAAAACCTATTGCAATGATACATCCATTAAGATTATTGACTGAAAACTCCCTTGTATAATCATATTTGTAATATATAATTTTCTTAGAAAACAGGGATGATATGAAACAATTTGATGATCCAGAATCAAATAAAGAATTTTATAAACATGAGGAATTCATTAAATTATCTTCCAACACGTATTTAGAGGCTTCAACCTCACCAATAGTGATCCCATAAGATTATCCTTTCTCCCTTGGCCTTTTCTAGGGTACGTTTCCTTGGCTTTTAGGACATTTGTTTTCATAATGCCCCTTTTCACTATAATTGTAGCATTCAATATTAACAGTCGCTTTCTTCCTCTTGCAATCACAAGCTTGGTAGCCTTTTTCACCACAGGTGTAATAGACTCACATTCCCATAAGGCAAGTACTAGGGTGTTTCTTCCCACATTTACCATTGGATAGATATTCAACATTTACCTTCTTCCCCTTATTTCCATTTCCAATGTGTTCAACAAATCTCTTTTTCTCTTACATTTCTTTAAAGTCTTAAGACATAGAGAATTCCTTTTCTGTCTTGATAGCACATGAAACAATATCTTCGTTTGATGAGAAGGATTTTGTGACTAATAATAAACGTAGAAATGGTTTTAACCCATAAAATAATCGATCAATCTTATTCCATGGGTTATGTATACAATCTGTTGCATGCCGTGATATCCTTGTAAAGTTATCCTCATACATTGCAACATTATCATCTTACTTTTTCCTCAGACTCAAAAATTTTCTTTAGATATCCGCTCTATGGTCACAAGGAATGTATTTTTCTAAGAAAATATATTTAAAATATCTTTATTCCATGTTCGATAATTTTTCATATTATTTTATGTTTTGGATTAATGTCCACCATTGATCGACATCTCTCGTGAGGCGATAAACTGCCATGAAAACATTTTCCCTTTTGTTACTACCCAAAGCAGAAAAAAATTCTATATGAACTTATCTATTCCACAAATACCAATGTATTTGTACTACCATTCAATGTTGGTGGTTGTTTCCTCATTTAGAAGTCTAACATTGATCTTCCACATTGTGGATCAGGGTGATCCATATGGGTATGTTTATTATTCATAACCAGAGTGAGTTGTTCTAGTATGGTGATTAGCTGATCAGCACCAGTTGCTTCACCAGATCCACTATAATTATCTTGAGTATGAGGGAAATCCCTACATGTATTACGTGCATTGATACAGTTTCCATTCCTTCCACTAGAATCCATTTCTATGCAATGACATACACTATATTAATTTATAAATTGCAATAAATAATTCCAAAATTGTAAAACACTTAACATAAATTGGATAGTTTATTGATATAGTTCATAATCATAGAAATGTATTCTTTTAGGATGTATATACTCATAAATCCTTCATTGTGTTTTGTAAAGAAAATGTTAATTTTCTTATTCATATCCCCCAAGAGTGTCATAACCAAGAGTGAAGTAAGGCCTATTGTCGTGCACTAGTTCCTGTTTGAGTCTAGTTAAAAGAATTGTCTTTAGGTTTTACCCCTAGGTACATCTGGTTCAGATCTTCCTCTACCTGATCATATCAAAAAATGGGTGTTTTCTTGGTAAAATAAAAAAATCTCTACAGTACCAGAATTCTTGGAAATTCCACTATACTAATCCCCAAAGTCTATCTTAGGGTAGTGTTCTCAAATCATAGTTTTTTTTAAATCTAGTTTCCATGGTTTTTACTAAACAAACTGTGAAACCAACTATAATGACCCAAACACAGTTACCCGAAGTGAGTGCATTATTAAATAACATTGGAATGATTTGAGGAATCATGTCCTGAATGACTGATCAGTTTATTAGCCTTCGAGGTACTAGATACATTATTAAGTTTTAGAGTACATCATGAAATGAGAACATAAACAACATTTTTCCCCTTTTGAATACACTTATATCATAGTCTTATCCTTGAGGTCAACCATGAAATACATCATCACATCCATGGAAATATAAAAAACAAAAAGGGGTGAGCTCAGATGCTCAGTAAGGATAAGAATATATCAGAAACATTCATAAATAATCATAAAATTTAAGGAAATGTATAAGACTAAAACAAAATCCTTTTGAACATAAACATCAGAATAATATGGAAAAGATAAAATCAAATAATTCCATTTACTTATTCACATGTATATTCTACTAGTCGAATAATCACATGCAATATCAATAGCCACTTTCATAATGATGGAATGGATATTTACAGACATCATAACCGCATAGTCAAGGCCTTATCCCAAGAATAAAAATAAGATTTTGTAAAGGCCTTGATCCAAGACACTAGTTTGTCCCAGGACACCTATTGATGCATCGAGGATCTGTAGCGGTATCCACCACTCACTTACTAAGTCCACTTCATTTTTTATATGAAAAGGTTAAACATAACATAAGCATTTATAGTAAAACTAGCATACGAAATGTCAATACATTATCCATAAACCATTAATGGTGTAAAAATAACACATCCATAGTCAAACATATCAGAAAACCTTCAATATAATGTGGATGATTTTTTTCATAATAAGCCAACTTCAATCAATTTTAAAATCCATCAAAGGATGTTGACATAGATGAAATCAAAACTTTTTTAGAGAAATATATCTTTCTATTTTAAAATCATTTAGAAGTCATGTAATTTTAAAGGAAACCATATACTTTAAAAATATTCTTATAATATTTCAAGGAACTTTTATAAGGTGTTATAATGGTAGAAAATAGCCTCACCCATTTTATAAGATAAAAAAATTATTTCCTTAATTTTGTCGAAAAAGGACGTAAAGGACAATGTTTGGAAAATGACAGAATGATTCCTTTATAAAAAATTTAAAAAAATTCAGACAAGTGTATAAATGAATTTAACCTATAGTCTAGGAAATAGTAAAAAATATTCTAAAATACATTTTTAGGAAACACTAATGTAGATGATAAAGAGGTCCTAGTAGATACTTATGTATTAACAACCTCAGATAAGTAATGAGATTGTAGAATGATCCCTTAACTTGTACATTAACTTGTTCGAGGGTATGTTAACCACTTATATAATAGTTAAATCATTGTTATTGAATTATACATGATCTATATGCATATATATGATATCATATATGACCCTATAATACTGCTTGGTTAATAATATTTTAGTAGTATCAATGTTTTGGGAGTTAACCGATTCATTTTCCTTTATATGATTTGTTACGTAAGACATTTTTGTTATGGATAGGATGTGTTTTATTCATATAGAGAATTCTATTATGTTCCTAAAATTATTTTTAATCATAAAAGGGAAATTATTCTTTAATGATTATGACGGGGAATGAATCTCATCACGTTTGTGGAGACGGTAATCTGTACGTACGCATGAGCGACAATATCATAATATGGATGGTGTAATCATATATAACTGGATGGTATATCATATATATAGAATCATTAAAATGTTATATTTATTATTTTAATCAGTTTTACTCATTATTATACACATCAAAATAATGAAGTGTTTAAATAATAGACTACACCATGACGTGGAGACGGTAAGCCGTACATACGCACGTGTGGGGAATTTGTCATTAATCTGATTAATAGAATAATGAATATGGTTATACCATTTTTATAAAAAAATAATAGTATATAGAATATACAAGAGTTATTAATTTATAAGGGAAAGAACAAATAAATATGAAGTGGGAGAAGAAAAGAACTTCAAAGAGGTGATGAAGTGTTTACCTCTTCTTCAGGTTCTTTCTTTTGATTTGATCAAAAGGGATCATTAGGTTGGATTTCTAAACAAATTAAGGCCTCTGGAATTGAGGTAGGAAATTTGGGAGTATATTTGGTTTGGTTTTGGCTGAGTCAAATGGCTTTGGAGGTGTGAAATGAAGAGAAGGGGGTGTAACCCTTCATAAGAGAGGTGAGGGTCACTTTAAGAAAATATTGAAATATTATATTATAATAAATTCATTTTCTGTTTCTAATGGATCCAAAATTTTATTGAGTATAAGGTGGGTATGGGTCTAAAACATCTCATCCAATATGTTTTATACAGGTTTAGATTACCATATTAACCTTATCGTTTAGATTTAACTCTTATATAATAGTTTGACATTCACCATGTCTCTTTGTATTTTTATATTATATGGTTAATGATACAACTATAACAAACCAAGAGAACACCAAGTGGTTCATTATTAATATATATAACCTTATCTACGTCTTTTTTCCTATCCCTACATTTTTAGGAATATTTTCTGAATTAATAATATAGTATTTGTTTTAAAAACTCAATTACGTCTATTTTGACACTATTTAGTATTTGGATTTTGTAAAAATCATAACAACATGATTACATCGAACAAAAAATATTTTCTTTCAACATTAACATGTCATTATTACCTAAAAAATTTGCTGAATTCATCAAATGTCACAAATTACATTTATTTGGATACTTAGAATATCAATTATTTTAATCATTCCTTAACAAGGTAATTACTGCATCACCATTGTGTAATTAATAAATTAAATTATTTAATGTCTTCAATTATAAATAATATACCATTATGTATGAAATTTGATCATCATTCTATTGAATATTTATAGTTTAATTTATCTTCTGTATATACTTAAAATAAAAATGGTTTATTTAGTAAACATTGAATTTAATCTTTTTAACTATTCTTTAAATAAAATAATAATAAATATCCTAATCTAATCCAAGTGGACAAAAGGGGATCATATTTTTTTGCCTATGTATTTTTGGTCGAATTAAACTTATCCAATAGAATTAGTACATGTGTTAGGGTATTTATAATATCATTTTTAGCCTCAATTTTAAAATTTACTTTTAACCTTGGTAAAAAAGTCAAAAGTTAATATTCAACAAAAATTATTTCCATATTATTAAAGATAATTTTACATACTATTATCAATTTTATGTCTCATATTTTTGAAATTCAACTCATAGAAGCGGTAACAATATGTTTTTTTTGAAAATTTTTAAATTCTCCTAGGAGGTGGGTAAAAGATGGTAAAAAGTTCAACAAAATTTTTATATATCTAAACTTATTATAAAATGACTCCAATGAATTAAATTGATCTTATATAGGTATTAGTTATATATTTTGACCTAAAATAAATATAAATAAAAGAAATATTTATATAAATAAAAAGTTGGTTTTAAACAATAACTCAGTGTTTTATACTACTCATCAAAAATTGAATGTTTCCAGAAAAACACCAAAAATTAACCCTAAGCTAATTTTGATATTCCGAATCAAAAAATGACGTCAATTTTCAAAGAAAATATTTATAAAATTTCAAAAATTGGATATTACTATTCTTAATGACGTGTTTGATTGGTTGTGGTGTGTTTGAAATAGAAGTTTCATACAAAAAATGCTATTGTATTATTTAAATGGAAACATACCATGGAAGCATTGGGTGTTATAGTTGAGAATCAAAGGATTGATTTTTCTCTATCAAACTGATGGTGAGAACTCATTCCAATGACGAATAATGAACAATGTTAGATAATTAATGACTTTGATGCATCTCGGAGAATGAAACAGTTGAGTGATGGACGCCTCCGGCCTCGTTAATTAATGTGGGAGGACCATTTAATCATCGAACAACTTCAAGGTAGATGTATAATTGTTTATGTTTTCACCATTCTTGTTCTATAAAAAGGAATGATGATAATACCATGAACATGTTAATCTGCATATCGTGTGTTCTTGTGGGAGGGTGTTTTCATGGGGTTTATTCACAAGGATTGTTAATTATTCAATAGAACTACAATCCCAACCTCCTTTCATTTTCACAACACTAACATGGAGGGAGAATTCTAAAATGAACAAGTCCTGATCCCCTCCACTTGTGTGTTCTTTGTGGCTAATCATTCAAATAGGCGGCAAGGAAAATTCTAGGATTTCATAGGGACGGGGACCCCCCACAGAGGCCAGAGTTGTAAGTGGCATGATGAAAAGGACCCTAGTGAAGACTCAGTGGTCTACATAAAATCCCTCTGGTGTGTTGACTATGGTGGCCCATGATGGTGGTAATTTCCGGTAGTGGCCGCAGGCTGGAGGGTGTGTGGTATAATAGTGCATAGAGAGTAGCATTATAGCCATCATGTGCTGTTGTGGTGCAGTAGAAGACACTGACCAGGATTACATCTGGTGGAATTAAGTGGTCCCTCGACCACGTTGGTAGAGTATCCCACAACTGTGTGACGTGGCTCCAGGTGGCATGCGGTCTCCATCTGCTTGCGTGGAGAGATAGATGGATACATTTTCTAGCCGTGAGGTGACACACCCAGACGCACCATGTTTTCGGGCAGGGTGTGGTCTAGACCTAGGTGAAACTGGGTATGGTTCAGGTCATTGGACTTGGGTTGGGTCGGTGGACCTTGGGTCGGGTCGGGTCCGGTTGGTCTGACCAAGCTAGACTAGACCAAAACCCAATCGTTCCCTTTTGGGAATACCAAAAATATCATTCAAACTGGGCATCCGATTGACGATCTGCTTGGGGCATTGGAACCCTCAGAAAAAAGTGGATCTTTCAGAATATTCTATAAAGGATTTAAGGGAAGTTTAAATTCAAGTAATGGATTGAGGACATGTTCTCTTATAATCATGTGAACTAAGTACAAAAACCCTACGGTTGTATGAAAGCTAATGACTGCTGACAAGTGACCATGTGTGGATCAGATACTATAGCCTAATGGAATGCGGCTTCTGGGTGAACAGGTATGCCCATGGTGCGGAGTGGCTTTTGTGTGACCTGAAAACCTCATGGTACTCGACTGGAGGATTACTTTAGTATGGAAATACTGGGAATCGTCTTCAGTGTGACCCGATATGCCCATTGTTGGGAGCGGCTTCCGTGTGACCCAACATACCCAAGACACATATCAGGATGAGAACCACAACTATCCCAAGGATAGTGGAAAGCTGTTTTTGTGTGACCTATTTGTCTTTGTGTAATCATTGAGGATGAGTTATCCAATATCTCATGGTGTTCGATGATATGAAGGATGGTCTTACTTTTCTACTCTAGAATATAACTGGTGTGAGCTATCTTATGTCTTTGTAATGCTTTATGATCATGCTTCGTGGTCTGATCTGCGTATTGCTTTGTGATATTTACTTTGTGTTTTGGTGTCCCACCTGAATATATTGTTACTTACCCCTGCACAAGCTTCAGCTGTACATGTTGTGTCTGGTGAATATTACTACCACCTTAATGGTGGACTTGGTGTCCAGGGACCTGGTGGTTTCTAGTGAGACCAGACATGGAGAGAGTACATCTACGAATTCCAGGAGCTACTATTTACTTACCCATCCAGTGGAGTTTCCAACAGAAAACTTTCTAAGATTCATTGTATATTCCTATTTTCTATTTATCTTTTCATGGGTTTGTATTCTGTCTCATTTGACCTATTGTTTTTTACATTTACTCAGTGGTCGATTAGTGGCATGCATGTTTACTTTTCTAGATTTGGGATGTGGTTGGGTGTGTATGCATATAGGTACATTTGAAAATACATCCCTCTTGTAGGTTGATGCCTTCAGCGCTAGTCGCCAATCCTTAACCTTCGTTAGGAGGGTTTGGGTTATGTCATGGCACCTTCCATGGGAAATGGGTCATGACAGGTGGGCCCTAAATAGATCAGTGACTCTATTTGGGGTTCTTGATTAGACCCTAAAAGTGATATGATGAGAGGAAAAAGTTAAATGATGGGGAATTATTTCATAGTGTGTCTAATTATGGTGGAATTAATATTTTTAGTCACATGAACTAAGAGGTATTATAGAAGATGGGGAATTATAGAATTATGTGGCTAGACTAGTGGCCATGGTTCTAGAGAAGGGGCATGATTTATCATTATGGCTTAACCTATGGCCATGGGAGAATTGATGGTGCAATATATCATTATGTGTCTAGTGTTATGTGCTTGGGTGAAGACCTTTGTAAATAAACCTTACATCTATCCTCACAACATATTAGTTCCCCATGAATATTAATATATTTTTCTTGTATGGAGAAAATAGAGTAAGGATAGGGTTTATAGAATCATAGTAAGAGCATCGATTCTCTGCATGGTGTTGTTTTTTGTTTGTTCTTTTAGTATATTATCAAGGAAAACACCTCTCTATCCATATGAAATCATTTAAAGGGTGAATTTGTGGTTACATACAAGATTGTACACACACCCAAAATGGAAATATTAATGTGATTCATGGATATATAATCTAAGATACCTGATTGGGAATGGCCATACTATTACGGGGCTTGGAGGAAAATGAAGGTTTTTAGAGGTGGAACCTATATAGAATCTAGAGTAATCTGATGTTTCTTAATTTAATTATATTAATTTCATATACTATTATCCGACATTCCACATTAGGGCTCCTTAATTTATTCTTTTTTATAACTTGAGAAAATTTCCACAAATTTTTTAATAACAAATATTATTTATTTATAAATATATATATTAATCAATTTTATTATTTATACAAATATATATATATATGTTTTGTGTTTTTACTCCCCTATGATGGGGGTTACAACATCACAACTAGTTGAAAACCTCTTTTATATGGGGAGGTTCACATGAGTAAATGTGGAACTCTATTTGTTATTGTGGTAATTCAAAATGGTTGAAATGGATTTGATGTGAATTATTTTTTTTCAATTGTGGTTCTTTTAGAATATAGACAACTTTAATGAAAAAATAGTATGGTAGATTCCATGTTCCTGGCTTAATTATTACTAAAAAGCCAGTGAGTTTCTGGGGATGGAATATAATTATAGTTTATTAGGATTTTGGTTCATTCAATCACAATGCTTAGGTGTGTATAATCACATTTCACATATATTTATATATACCTATTTTATGTTTTAGAATAATTTTTTTATTTATTGTGTTGATATGTGATAATTATTCAATTATTCCTTAGTATTCTCAACTATTAATATATATATATATATTGGTTTTAGTTATTTTATCTTTACATTATATATATATATATATATATATATATATATATATTTGAAATTCAGGTATAGAGTACTTTGCTTCATCGATAGAAAAAGAATAGGGTTATAAAATATGGTCAGGTATCTCCTATGATAGTTTTTATAAATTGAGCCCTGATAGTAATTATTTATGTGTGCCTTATTGATACAAAATATTTTCTCTTAATCACCATGTTTTTCAATCTCTGAATGTTAAGAATTTCACAAAAAACATCCATGAATACATCTTTTGAGACCACCAAAAATATTTTACCTGAATCTTTCTTCAATGGATAATTACCTTGTAGAATCACCAAATGCTCCAAATAGTGAAACTGTGAATTATTTTATATCAGATCAAGTGATTCACGTGGTTGATGTAATTACATAAAATATTATAAATTAATTTCCAATTATGATGTCGATAAATAACTTATTATGTATTATGGAAATAGAAATCATATGACTTTTATTATTATATCACATTGAATTTAAAGGAACATTAAGAATCCCTCTCATTGATATTGAAGTCTTTTAACAGTGATCTTATGAAAATTATACCTATTAGGTTCTGATAAATCCAATCGATGGAGACAAAGTAATTTCTTAAACCTGTAGGATCATACAGTATGAATCCCATTTATAAGAGATTCTGGGGGAGATAGAATCACAAGTATTTTCCCTTTATTAGACCCAATATTAGATCTAATAACTTAATCCCATTCCAATCTTTTTATTGGAAGAGTTAAATCTCATCTAGAAGATGACCCAAACTGTGTACATTGCACCTCACATTGAATGTATCACCATCAAAGACATTAATAAAATGGAATTTTTCCTGTGTATTAAAGGGATATATATCACGACCCTAATAATTTTATAATATATATTTAATTGAATAATGAATTTATTCTTATCTTATTATTGATACTTATGAAATCCTTTTTATTTTGATATAATAAAATGAGAAAATGTATTTATATGTAATATTCAAAATCAATTTTTAAATTTATCTTTAGGAATTTATCTTTATAAATTAATGGAATATTTGAAAAAATAATATTTAAATGAAATATTATTATTAAATAATTTTTACTAAATATAAAGGATCCTATAATTTTTATAATTTCAAGATTAATTTTTATAAGGGTTCAAAAAAATTTATTGTCTTGAAAACCAAATGATTTCAACAAATGAAAATTTTTATTTTAAAAGTGAAAATTTAAATTTTAGATAATTATTTATATCAAGTGAATATTATTTTTAGAATCAAAACATTGAAATTAACTTAAGGTGAGTTTTCATAATTTTCTAATACAATAAAATTTTTAGGTAATAATTAAATATGGTATAATTATATAGTTTGTATTATTACATTATAATGACACAATAACGATGTAATAAATAAAATAATGGGTATTCTCTTCCATATCTATGACTTGGCTTTAATATAATATAATTTTATGAATCTTTTATTAATTTTATAAATTTTTATGAAACCTCCAAAACCTATGATAAATTTTAATTGTTTTAAATCATTTATTTATAAAAATAAAATACTTCCATGTTAGAAAGGATTTTATTTTAATAATTTCAACCTTTTTCAGTATAAAATAATGAAAACCACCTCTCTTTTGATGAAACCATGGGGAAACCCAAGGGAAGGTTTGTGTATTGGGTTATTTAATTATATAAAGTCCAAAATCAATGTTTGAATAATGATGACTAATTCCGCACTCATTTATATATAAACTCACACATGATCCTATTTATCATAACTAAAAATACATTTAACGCATAATCAATTTTTCATACCCTATCTAGATTCCCCTAACGATTCCCCCAATCTCTCAAGAATCTCCTCCAAAGAATTTTTAATCACCAAGTCCTGTTTTTGGATCCTCTCCCTCTCATCTTTATTTAAGTAGCTTATTTATCGAATGTATTATATCTTAATTTCCAAATAATGGGATATATCCTCCCATATTTCCCACAAAAACAACATTATGTCTAAATGATGAGATAACCCTTCCACTCTTATCAATCCATTCTATAAACATTTATACACCCCTATTATGCTGCTAAATTGTTACCATGATTTTCCATGCCAAACAATTTTGTAGTGAATATCTGTACACCTTTAAAATCTAGGGTGTTTACCATTGTCAAAATATACATATTTTATTATGTACATAAATGTATTTATTCAAAACTTCTAGACCATTTAATTGAATGTGATGAAAAATGGTTCCATGTTTTATGATCTATTTGGAAGAGATAAGCCTTAGAATGAAATGATGTAATGTGTGTGCTTGGAATTATATAGCACTCCAATGCATTGGGTAATGTATAAGTCTCATGATATATCATACAATGTATTATAGAGTGATACTAATACTTGTTGAGACTTTTACCAACATTTTTTCTGGTTTGTTATCATTGACCTATGTTTATGGAGAAAGGTTTTTTGTTGTTTCCAAATTTCAAATGTTCCCCTCATGATTATCATGGTATATCAGGTCTCATTTTTCATGTTAATGATTCTCAATCATTTTATGCCTCATTTATATAACTGTTGTCTAAAATGTATTATTTTTTTCTTAATATAACAAGTTCACTCTCATATTGGTATTTATAGCTCACCAATTTCTAATGTATATCCCCATGTTATCCCATGAAATTTTATGTTGGATGTAATATTATGATCATGTTAATGATATTTTCATTAGTGATGATGTATTGTATATTTTATGTTTTTATATAATGAAACTAATTCCCAAATACACGAGAGTTATTTATAATGCAGTTTATATTATATGTAATCCTATGTTCTAAATCATGAATTAATATATAAAAAATAGAATTATTTTCATAGTTGTTATCAAAGGAAATGATTAGTTATATTTACATTAATATTAGAAAACTTTAGAAAAACACTTAGGGATAAAACAAATTATATCAAAGAATCCATAAATTTTGGTAATGTATAGAGTATGTGGTTTTCAAAAAAAATTATCCCTATAAGGATAATATATGTGGTTGTGGCTCAGACATATATTTACGTAGTGTTTAAACCGAAAAACAACATGTTGAGCTGGAATTTACTGGGAATTGGTTCACGGAAGCTCTACTTTCTAAAAACCTAGTTTGAAACTCCTAGGGGATATGCTTTGCTAAATTATCTATATCAATAAAAACCATTGTTATCATACAAAATAACAATAGGAATATTTTTTTGATATAGATAATAGATTAC
The DNA here is from genome assembly GCA_963277665.1 of Viscum album. NCBI lineage: Eukaryota > Viridiplantae > Streptophyta > Magnoliopsida > Santalales > Viscaceae > Viscum > Viscum album. The sequence goes on from OY728127.1 coordinate 610,861,110, forward strand.
ATAGATTGAATCCTTGAATTTCAAATGAAATGTATTAAAAATCATTTATAAATTATCCCATTATAGACATTTGTTGGACTCCTCATGTATTAATCATGTTTTAATGATCACAAATATAGTTACTGTTAAAAAATCGTATTATTATTTACAAATCCCTTTACTCTTTTAAAATATTTTTACTAATCACAAATCTCACTTAAATTATCAATCCTCTATATTTATGTTTCAAGTTATCTCTTATACTTTATACTGGTTATGTTCCAATCATCTTATGTATATTAATGTATAAGTCTGAATACAGATATTTGTCTAAGTATAAAGACACAGTGAAGCTTGACACAGTAAGACAGACTATGTGCAAGACACTGTCACAGTGAAGCAGACACCGTGAAGTCTAAGTCTCAGACACCGTGACCAATGAGACATCGTGACACCATAAGTCAGACACTCTGATTGTCTAAGTGCTAAAACACAGTTAGTGTGACACAATCATCAAGGCACTGTGAATCCAGACACTATGAGCAAGGCACCAGAAGCCAGAAAGCATGTGTCAGACACCATATCTCAGACACAGTGAAGGACACACCATGAGACGGAGACACCGTGAATGTCATATCGTGAAGGTCATACCGTGAAGGACACACCGTGAAGGAGACACCGTTTGTATAACTACTATTCCATTGTTTCGTAAAATTTTGTCAATATTATTTAAATATCTCTAACGGTCATATTTGATGTGTTTAATGAAATTAATGATATTTAATGATAGTTGTTGGCATGTCAGGAAACTGTACCTCGTACCTATGAAATGGTAATCATTACTATTGTCGGAGCACAAGGAATATAAGGAAGTTTGATCTGCTATAGAGGAAATACACACAAAAATACACATACTAGAACATACAGGAAGCTATAGACAATACACAGAATCTCTATACTGAACAGAAGAACAATCCTTAGCATGAAGAAGAGATTTCAGGATCTTTCAAGAACTTAAATGCCTGAAATCTGACACGACTGGAGCTACTGAAATCAAGAGAACATTCTCACTCGTAAAGAACACAAGCTGAACCACAACACTATGTTTTTACACACAAAACTGGAGAAGGACTCAGAAGAATTTCTGGTGAATCCAAGGAGTCTATAGTTGCACTGCCAATCACTAGATCTTTATAAACATTCATATACTCTCTCTAAGTGATTCATTATTTACTTCATTGAGAAGTGTGTGTACTCTGTATATTGTACACACACACTGAATCATGTGCTGAACTGGAGGATGTCACAATCCTCAAACCAAAAATCCTTACTTTTTTTCACCCACAACAACGGTGGAAGAGGTCCCTGTGTGGCCTGGTCTTTATTTTTGTTTCCCATGAAAAACTATGGGAGATGTCCCTGCATGGCCTGGACAATCATGTACTGTTGTTAACCCCAATCCAAAGTGTCGATCACTTTTATATAAATTATTTATGGTGAATATGTCTCGGCTTGAGACTGAACCACTTGGTTATATATTCTATTCTTTTTAGTTTATGTTTAAATTATATTGTATATATCTTTTATATTCCTCTACTATTACTTTGAAATAAAAACTATTTAAAAGTTACTTTTATAGTTAATCTAGAAAGTGTTTTTAAATATTCTAAATCAGTAGGTTAGTTTCAAAAGATAATTTAATATTCTGATTAGATTAACTGAGACCTAATAAGTCTTTTGAGAATATAATTGAACCATTACATTTTTACAAATTCACTACAGTTTAACTTGTTTTATAAATTTGGGATTTTAATAGAAATAATTTTTAACAAAAAATTTAATTGGAACTCAATTCACCCTCATCTTGAGTATCCACTCCGACCAACAACATTAATGTTACAATTATTTTTTAGTAGTTTTAAAATATTCATCCATAATTTTCCCTTTATTCCATCAAATTTAAAAAATATATCAGGAATCAGGTAAAGAACCATTTTGAAGGTAGTGGTGATGACTGCCTAGAAAAGTTTCCCAACATGATGGGGGTAGAAAAAAAATATGATGATAATATATCTATTGACACAGGTTGTGAATAGGAATCCAATTATATAGATGCATCCAAACCCCACTATAAACTAATAATCTACAATCAAGGACTTTATGAGATAATGGCCTCCGACTATCAATGGATCATCTAATATATTAATCATGGAATAATGAATCAAATCCATTGTGAATATATTATCCATCCATTATTGATCATGGTAAGAGATTTTTCCACTGGATATTTATCATATGTAGGAAGAATCTAATAATAGTGGACATTGATCCAGAATATGATGCTTCAAGAAGAAAATTATGATATGTGGTGGATGGAATTCCATAATTATTTTCAATAAATAATTTCCTCACACTCTCTAACATAAAAATATAAGGTATTTCCTTATCCTTAAGAAATAAAATGATGAATAAATAAGGTTATATAAGGAACAATTCACAATACATGCATGATATGCCTTCAGATATGAGTGACCAATAGTGAAAGTTTGACTTCATTTTGTGGGAAAAATAGTCCATGAATTTTCTATCACTAATTTAGACTTTCCTATCCATGAGGAATCAATATGACATTCCATCAATGTTGAAATGGACATCAACAAATCTCAAGGGTATATTGAGGTTAATAAGAAATAAGTGGAGTTAAATTTTATTTTTTTGACAAATAAGTATATGTATTCAATGAAATTTCAACATCTTATTTGTATAAATTGTGTAATGAAGCATCTGGTAATAAACCTAAGGTGAATGAGGAAATTCATTGGGGATGGGAAGGATGGTCTACTAGCTATCAATTATTGAAGAGAAAAAATGACCAATGTTATGGAGGAAGGGAATTCTCCATTAAACCCTTGGTTCATCTTTCATTATTTCAACTTGAAGGAACACAGGATCACTGAAAACCAATGTTATTGGGAAAGGGTTTTCCGATATAACCAACAAACTCTAATAAATAAAGGGAAATATAATGGCATCAAAACTACTGTGGTGGATCTTGATGACTATTTTGTGATATGTATGATAGTAATTCATTTAGTAATTAAAAATGTAATTTTTTATTCTAGTTCAACAGAATCTTTTATATCATGCATGTTTAGTAGAAAAATTCAGATACCACCGTGAATCATTTAAATCGAGTTGTTGGTTAGAATTAAAAATGGGGATATTATTGGATCCCATCTATATAACTCCCCCACATTCAAAATTTTTGTGCATAATTTCATAGAGAAACTTCTCAAAATTACATTAAGATGAATTTGAGGAAATTATTTGTAGGGTTTGATATTCCTTATATGGAGACAACATCAGTTGTCCTAAGAATATAATCAATCTCAGAATCATGAATTGTACTCTAATTTTTTATAAGTGAAAGTAGATGGATGAATATTATTTACCATCCTAATCTCATGCATGGATATTATTTCCCTCTGATAAAAAATATCTAGATCAAATAATGGAGTCTATGGAAAAGTCCATCCTTGATTACAAGCCAATTGTGATGGAATACACTGATTTATTTCCTGAACATTTTCCTAGTCTCCATCCTAGTGGTGATATTTATTTTTAAATTGAGATTATACTTTTGGAGATTCTATTATCCAAGAAAAAATATATAATAAGTTTTGTGAACATGAGAAGCTGATGAAATAACTATAGTAGAATCTGGATAAAGGGTCCACACTCCCATGTGCTTCAACATGGGGTTCAACAGTCCTCTATATCAAGATGAAGGATGGGTCTATGCAACTTTTCATTGATTATCATGTGCTAAAAAATATCATGCTAAAGAATTACTATTCTTATCCATAGATTGAGGACTTGTTTGATCTACTACATGGAGACCAATTTATAACCAACATGGATCTTTTGTTAGGGTATTATCATGTACAGGTGAAGAAGATGGATATCCGCAAGACCTCTTTCCGTACAAGGAATGTGATCTATGAGTTCATATTAATACAATTTAAACACAAAAAATATCCATATATCATCATTGATTTTAGGAATAACATCTTTAGGTATTACCAAGATTTTTTTTCAATCATTATAGTTGATATTCTAATACACTCCAAATTCAACTAGGATCATGAGAATAATCTGAAAACTATTTGAAAGACCATATGAAAGGTGAGGATTTAGGAATAGTGTAAAAAATGTGAGTTTTGGTTGAAGGAAGTCTCATTATAGGGGAATGCTATCTTAATAAATGGGATATCCTTGTACCCATCAATTGTAGAATAATTATATAGATGTTGAAGGACAATATCTGTGATAGATATACATAGTTTACATGGATTAGATGGGTATTATCATCAATTTTTGAAATATTTCTCAAAATTTTCAAACCCTTTAACAATGATAAAATGGAATTTAGTCACTTTTTCATTGAAAAGTGAATGTGAATATTACATAATGTTGTTCAAAAAGAGGAATATCACATCACCTATACTCACACTACACACATGTGGAGAAATTTTTGTGGTATTTAGTGACTCTTTAAGGAAGGTATTGGGTTGTTTTTTAATTTAGAACAAAAAAGTGATAGCCATTACCTCAAAGAAAATGAAATTTATTGAATAGAACATCATAACACTGAATCTAGAGTTGGATGTAGTGAAAATACAAATGAAAATATGGTGTTATTATCTCATTTGAGACAAGTGATAAATATATATAGATCAAAACATCTTCAATTAAACATTCACATAGAAATAGATGAATATCCACCAACAAAGATGGTTAGATCTGATCATGGACTATGACTAGTAAATACACTAATATCATATAAATGAGAATAATGGGAAAGATGTTATATGTAGAATGGACCCATAAATTTTAATAATATTGATAATTAAAAATAATCCTATCTTATTCAACTTAAAAAGTACAGAAATTGGAATAATAAAAGGTGGAACATTATCATTCTTTTCATCAATTATTTCTAAACCATCCTTTTGGAGTAGATATAGGATGATCAATTTGATGATGTTGGATTTTATAAAAAAAAGAGTCTATAATAATGGGAAATCCACAATGATCAATGTTAATGTTGAAGGAGTTGTGATATATTGGTCACGACCTTATGTACCATCAAATCTCAAGATAAAGAATGAGATATTCAAAAACAGACATTGTTTGACATTCTCTTTCCATCTAGGAATCAGGAAGATGTATTGAGATGTCTGAGTGAGCTATTTTTTGGAAATTATAAAGAATAATATTTCATAATATACATCAATATGCTTTCTTTGTCTTGAAGTGATGACTGAATGGAAGAAATTCAATTTGATGATAAAACCATTACCCATACCTTCATGGAAATTGGAAAACATCATTATTCAAATTCTCATAGATCATCCATAAAAATTTATTAAAAAAAATTCAATATGAGTGGTGGTGTATCTTCATAAAATTATTCTCACTTTGTTGAAATTCTAATGCACTTCCCACTAGAAAAAAATGCATGGATATACATTTGAGAAGTGGTGAGGATATATGGACCACCACAATCAATTATATTTGATTGAGATAGATAATTTACCTCCATGAACTGCATGTGCATCCAGAAAATGTAAAATTATATGTTTAACATCATTATATATTATCACCCAAAAAATAATGGAATATCTAAGAGGACAATCCAAACACTCCATGATATTTAGATTTCATGGTCAAATGAAATTTAAGAGGTATGGGATCAAAATATTCCTCAAGGCAAGTTATCAAACTGTAATAGTATAAAATATATCATCAAAATGTATAACTATGAAGGCCTTTATAGGAATCATATTAGAACACCTACATGCTAGTATATAATTGGGGTACATAAAGTGTAATGTTTTGAAATGGTTAAGGAAATGGTGGAATAGTTCTGAACCGTTTATTAGAAAATCAATTCTTATATGTTGAAAAATATTATATGATGATATTTATCGATGAGATATAGAGATTATGGATAGAGACATGATATTAATCTTTATGTATATATGTATAAAATTCATGAGATTTGGGGAGAACAAAAGCTTACTCCAAGATATATCAGTCTCTTGTGATCCTTGGTCACATCAGACCTGGCCTATTGACTAACACTCCCACCTAACATATCAAAGGTACATTAGGAATTCCAATATCCCTCTTAGGGAATAACATACTAGACCCCTCTCGTGTACTCAATCTAGAGGGGGTACCACCAGCTAATGACAATTCATATTAGGTTCATCTGAAAAAGATCATTGATCATAGTGACATAGTTATACAAAATAAGTCAATGCACCATGTCAAAGTGCTTTGGAGAAAACACAAGTTCAGAAAAATAGTGTTGTAAATATAGGAGGTGATGAAATAGAATTAACCTAATATATTTTAGTGTTTGAAATGGATATTTGGATGGGGAAATTTCTAAAGGAGGGATTATTGTAATCACAAAAACATTTACAAATAAAATTATCCTTATCCACCAATTAAATTTACTATTTTATATTATGGCTATAAAAAACCCATTGAAATCATCGTTATTATTATATCCCACCGAATTTAAAAGACGATTAATAATACTTTACCATTGATAATATTTTTTTTGAATAGAAAGTTTATGTTTTGTATAAATATATGGTTTTAATAAATCAAATTGACATTAAAAAAGATGTTAGGGCATCAACCTTTAGGATCATACCCAATGAATCCCATTTATTGGAGCATACAAGGGAGATAACATCAGTAGTATTCCCCCATGAACAATTATAATATGTGATCCAAAAAATATGCATGATATATTATGTTTGTGGGATGAGATCAAGATCATCGATATTATGAACAAAATCATTTATAGTGAACCACCCCATGAATGTCTCATTATTGCACACATTACTCATAGGGAATTTTCTGATGTGTTAAAGGGAAATGTATCAATACCAAATTAATTTGAATATCTATATTTTATAGAATACTGAATAAATTTTCTTATTATTGTTGTCACTTCATAAATGTTTATGATTTTGATACATTATAACAAAAATCATATTTTTCTGTAATTTTCTTGTTCAATTAAATAATCGATATTGAGAAATTAATGGAATTTTGAAATATATAATATTTTATTAATATATTATTATTAAATATTTTTTAAATATAAATGATCTTATAATTTTTATGTTTTCAACAATAATTTATATAGCGGTTCGAAATTTGTTATTTTTAAAAACCCAATATTTGTCAATAAATGTGGATTCTTATTTTAAAAGGGAAAATTCACATATTTTGAAAATTATTTTATGAAAATTAGTATTAGTTCTAGAATTGTAACATTGGATTTATTCAATAGTGAGTGTTTCTAAAATTTTCACAGACAATAGAATTTTTCTGTTAATATTTAACATGGTATAAATATACAATATTTATTATGACATCATAATGATCAAAAAATAAGCTAATAAATAGTACATTGGGTATCAGAACCAAATATATATTTCACCATTAAAATAATTATTTTTTTCAATTAATATATTATTTTTATAAATCCTTTACGAATCCTCAAAATCCTATAATATAATTAAATATTTTAAAATCATTTGTTTATAAACATGAATTAGTTCAACATCATCAACTGTATTATATTTTTATGTTCGGATATTGGGATTATAATATAACTAAACCCTTAAATAGTTGGTAGAAAAAAATGTGAAAACCATAGGATGGTTTTTATTTTTTTAATTTTATTATATAGAGTCCAAAACCTATGATTGGAAAATGATAATGAATTCCCACTCATTACATATAAAAACCCACATAAGATTCCATTTCTATTCAATAATAAACCATGTAGTGAATCTTTCATACACCCTAACCTCTGTAGAGTCCTCCAAAGGTTCCTCTAAGATCTCGAAAACTCCTCCCAATCTTATCTAGTCACCCCCTCAATGTAATAGATCATCCCCCCTCCTCTCTTCATTGAAGTATATTCTTTATCATAAGATTTTTTATAGTAATTTCAATAGGTGGGTATAAGTTCTTCCATACACCTTACATTATAATTAAATTTTAAATTATTAGATACCCCATTCAATCATATCAATCCCTCCTATGAAAAATTCTACACCATTGTATTTCGGTCAAACTTTTACAGAGATTATCCATGACAATCAATTGTTTAGTGAATACTCATTCCCATATCCCGTAAAGGGTGTTCAACATTATGCACTTATAATATTATTATTGGGGAAATACATATATTTATTAAAAACTCTTAGATAATGGAGTATATTGCGATGAAATATTATTCCATGATTCATTATCTCTATGTAAAACGTAAGTATTAGAATGAAATGAATGTGATAGATCCACCCAGAATTATATATCTATCCAATGATATGGTTAATGTTTTAATCCCATGAGACATCATGAAAGGGATTATGGAGTGAATTTAATCCAACAAAATACTCTTTTCATTAATATTTCTTTGAATATATCATTGAACAATGTTTGTGATTTTGTATTTTATGTTCTTGCCACATTTCCCAAGATTCCTATTCTATTATAATTCTATATCATGTATCATTTTTCGTTTTTATGATTTTGACATATTTTATGTCACATTGATATACCTATTCTCTAAAATGAATTATTTTTTTCATGTTATATCATGTTCACTCCTTTATATGTCATTATATCTCATCCCTTTATTATGTATGTCCCCAGGTTATCCCATGAAGTTTTAAGATTGATGAAATATTACGGTCCTATGAATGATCTTTTCAATAAATATCAATTTATTCTATATTGTATGTTTTTTTAATATACAAAATTAACCAAGACACTAGAGTTTTAAATCATGTTTTATTTATTATATGTAATATTATCTCATTAATAATTAATTAATATATAATAAATAGAAGGGTTGTCATAATAGAGATTATCATAACATGGGTTTATTTTTGACTTTTCCTGTTGATGTTTTGTGAAAAAAATAACCATTGTTGATTTGGTCAAGGTTTCCCATCTCAATAAAACCCACATATTAAAATTTTCTATTTTTCCACATCATGTTGATGAAATTATTAATCTCATTGTGGGAATATTTAAATTTATAAAGTCTACATGTAACAATCTGGTTATATTGTTAACCATTTGGTAATATATTTCCATAAAGATACGGTGGATTTATATTAACTATATCAAAAGGAATGGGTGTAAAACAGTGGTTTACATTATGGGTTTAGTCTTAGAAGACTTCTATCCCTTCTCAATGATGAGAGAACAAGTGAAAGAGATCATGGAGCTTGGTCACATGATGATGTCTGTATCTTCCAATTTTGAACATCTCATAGAATATGTTAGTTTCAATCATCTATTTTCATGGAATTAATCACAAAATGTCCATATTTATTATATTGGTCTACATATGGAGCTTATATTATTGTATGCGATGTTTTACCTAACATGTTACCATAAGGTGTTGGGAATGCAAGTCACCATCATGTAGGAGTTATAAAGAAGACTCTTATGAGGGTATTCATCTAATTTCTATTGGATTGATATGTAGACTACCATATTGTATTGTGAGTACATTTTCAAGTAGTAATTAAAGGAACAATAATGAGATACATATGAACAGTGATATAATGATTGTTTTTGTATAGTCATATTAGGTTCCATCTGGTGTGGATAGTGTTGTCCAATGATACAATTGGGGGGAAGAGTGGGCATTACAATAAGGATTTTCTAGATCCCCAATGATGTCACACCGATGAGTGAATATATTGAATCTAAATGCATTATTACAATCAGAATTTTAGATGAGGCATCTCAAGAGTTATATTAATATATATGAATCAGCCCATGGGATTGGATCAAGTCCTTAGTAGCTGATTTAATCCCATAAAATGATAGTGTAGCAAATATTCACGAACATCTAGAACATAGTCATGGAGCTATAGAATCCTATCTTATATAATGGAAATGTTTTTGGATGATAGTGGAGAATGTTTATTATCCAATTTTTTTATATTATCTCTCAACTATACTCATTATACAACACTATTTGATATAGGTTATTCCTATTCATTTATATCTACCCACATTATTAAATTTAATGTTTTAATAATTAATTTCTGTTATGATTTTCATTATATAAACACTCCCTCGGGAAACAATGTTTATTATCTCCTACGGATGCAAGAGGGTTCATTAGTTCATTCTACCTATAAAAATCTATGATATTTCATAACCTATAAGGTGACCAAATTTTATATTATCATTAGAATAGACTGGATGACATGATATCATCTCCACATCCACTATTATTGGAGATAGATATTCTTATTTTTTATATAAGGGAGAGAATATAATTTTTATTGGTGAGTGGGATCTTATTTTAGGAAAGATAATACCATTATTGAGTCAGATAAATGTGATTTTAGCATATTTAGTAGGTCAATATCTCACCACAGACTCATTTGAAACCCTCTCTACCTTCTTTCTAGTGGAGGTACATTTTCAGAAATACATCCAATATGACTTGTCATATATTACACATGATTTGTTTGTTTATATAGAGACATAATTCATTTTGGTATTGCATTATATTTAAATTTCTCTTTAAAATTTTGTACCAACTGAGTTGTGAGAGATTATTATTCAACATAAGGACCTATAGATGAAGGGATCCAACATGTAGATTATGTATCCAGGGGGTTCTCCCATGAGGTTTTTCATGAATCTAGAAAATAGTCATTGTATATGTGTAGACTATATTATACTAAAATAGTTTACAGTTAATAACATGAATCCTTAAATCAATATAGTTGTTTTATTATAATTTATGGGGACCATAAGGGTAAACAAAGTTTGTTATTAATTTGGCCTACCATCTGTGGAAATCCTGAGAGTATGATATCTCTAAGGGGCATTGGGGGATAAGATATAGAATATATGGGTACCAAATCATGTCTTTAAGATTGATGAATTCCTCATTATTGTTCATACATATTGTCAAAAAGATCATCTATCCATATTTTCACACGTTAATCTTGATATTTATTGATGATATCCATATTTATTCACTAGAATATGATTTACAATCTACACACATACAGTCCTTTTTTATTACACTCTAAAACAATTACAGTATTCAAACAAATTTATGTTTGTTTTCTGGATCAATGTGTTAAATTTTATTATTCATGTGATCTTTGAGATGAAAATTTATATTATACTAAATTAGGTTTATATAGTTATTTCTTGGTCTATTCTTTTATGTGATTTTATTATAGGATTTCCCAAATGTGGGATTGAAAATATAGAATATTCATTTCGAAATTCACCCACAAAGTATCCCCAATGGTGGGGCTTAACAAAATGGTACAAAGATGAGTGGTATGATTAGTGCAAAGAGGTACCCTAGAGGTGTAGTGGATTTTGATGAAAAACCTTATTTTTCTTGTGATAATAATGGTATGAAATAAAAAATGTATTTTTATTCTTTAATAATTCACTGGGGGGATTTTTTCATGAATGAGGATCAGTTAGTCACATACGAGTTGTGTCAACCACGAACTGAAGTGCGTAACTACCAAAAACATGAAATCAAAAATGATAATATGTTCTATACACGGACTCATTAGATGAAAAATCTCATAGTTTATTGGTTATTCATCTAGAGAGACTGGTAGAGATTGTGATATATCAACTCATAGAAACAAGTCAATATATGTCAATGGAATCAGTTTGAGTATAAAAAAATATTCAAATTTGTGGTATAATATGGTCCATGAAAATTAAATGTGTTTTTGTACTCACTTAAAAGGAAAATGAAAGAGACATATGATGTAAGAGGGAGAAACTCATAAGAAGAATTTTATCAGATGAGTTTGATAGTTGATTGGCTGGTGAAAACATAGTAGGATCATAGATTGTTGGCCATGTGAAAGTGATCCAAGTGTCAGATCCTCACTGTGTGGTACTGTGGGAGCACATAGAGAGGAATGATTCAATCCGAGGGTGGTATATAGATTTTGACTACATGGTTTACCGTTAAAAGAGGGTATTGGTTCTAATTTCCATGGTTCAGGACCTCATGAGAGACTATCATGCATCAAAATTGAAAAAATTTCCATGGTCGATAATTATGTACTGTGATATATGTTGTTCTTTTTGTCACCATGTATAAAGAGTGGTGTATCTAATTTTTACATGTGATTCTGTACCTTCAAGAGGAAAGAGGACAAGAATTAGTGTCCTTTTGGATTGCTTCAGCCACATCTAGTTTTATATGGATTTGAGATGATGTGATTATAGATGTTGTGATGTGCTTTCCTAGGATCCAGAAGATTCATGATTCCATTTTTAAGGTAGATGATTTTTTTGGGAAGAATTGATCATTTCTTACTGATTCGAGATACCCATTAATAAATGAGCTATGAAAAAAATTTAAAAGGTATATTTTACAACTATATGGAGTTACTTAAAATATATTATCCAATTGTGATATGTGTCTATCATCACTTTTTTAGAAAGTATTAGAAATGGTTTTGGGGTATCAATTGAAACTGAGTATAGAATTTCATCCTCATATTCTAGTAAATTTAATGAATATGATAATGATAATCATGTATATTCATTAATAATTCATCCTAAATTTCTTTTTTTAATTTTTTAATCATTTTTACATTATTTATTATTTCATTCAATAATACTTTGTAAGCTTTTATTTAGATGAAACCAATTGAGGAACATTATCGATAGTCGTTCTTCTTGAAAATTTTTAGGCATAATGTGGGTGAGTTATCTAATTTTTGGATGATTATGATATATGATACCTCTAAGAGTGGGTTTTAATGAAAATTTCTGTTAAAACTCATATCAGGAAGAGATTATATGCTAATCGGAGTAGATAATCGTTGGAATTCACTATTTGTGAATTGGTTTTCTTTTTGGTGTCACCTAATTTTGGGGAATCATCATTTATGGATGGATGAGATGCTATTTAATGTCTCAGAATTTTTTTTAAAAATATTATTTGGAATAAATTTGAGACCGGGTGCGAAGACGACACATCATTCCGAGGTCTAGTGAGCCTGGAATGGGGGTTTTAACTTTTTTAATTTATGTGAGTCAGTGCATGTGCGTGGTTGTGGATGTTTCCAAACGGATGCCTAGATTAAAATTACGAGGGCACCATTACGTCTGGGATGACGAATTTACCTATGAACGAGTCTAACCTCGACAGGCACGGGTTGAGGGAAAAAGCTAATTTTTGGACATTTTAAAGTAAAATGAAATAAAATAAATTCACAAATTTATTTTATTTCTTTTAAGGAAACATCCGTTGTAGCCCAATAATTGGCGCAACTGTTTCCTTAATTAATGACGCATCATAATTACACAAAAATGGAATGTTGGGATCATTAATACTGTCGTGAAATTAAATTCCAATCATGTTTCCCTTTTTTGGGGATAATCAAATGTTGCTCGTTGGTGACGTTTGAGAAGAACCTCTGCAGAATCCGCGGGGCGTTGGAGCAAAACTCTCAGCGACGAACGACGGCAGATCAATGTTTAGAATCACACCACCAACGAAATTCAAAGATCACGATGAAAAAGTCAGGGTGACGCCTTCGTCAATGATCAATCCATTCTAAAGGAAGGGGTTTGTTATTTGAATTCTATTCCGCGTTTTTTATTTTAAATGATGAACGTGGATCAACCACGAACTAGTTGATCCACAGATTCATTCGTTTTTGCGGGAGGGTTTTATTGGGATGATTCAGGGATTTGATCATTTTTTTTGTTATTGTTGAATCTTTCTCTGTTTAAGCCTGCAAATGTGATCGGATCAAATCCGTGATGAACGACGGCCGGGGTTTGTTCCTCAAATTGTTTATTGGATTTCTCCCCGTTTTTCTTTTCTCGTGCGTTCTTCGTATTCTTCACGGGGTGACAGACAACGGATCAATGCACATCCGTTCAATGACACAACGATACCAAATCGAAGGTTTGACATAGCAATGACCTTGAAGAGGTGTGGTGATGATGGAGGATGCCAAATTGGACCGGATGAGAAAAGGGAATTCTTCAAGCGTTCTTCACGTGGGAAGATCAAATCATGTTTTCGGAGTAGACCTGATGTCCAAAAACATCGGTAGCAGCTTCGTGGTAGCAGTGCGACCAAAACCTAGAAGTTTCATGGCGATCGGATGACCGGATCAATGAACGTGTCATCACCGGAGGCACATCGTTGGAATTTCGTGTTTCTGGAAATTTTTAGAATACAGGGAGTGTACTACCGAAGAACTCACTGTGTAGTACTAGCGGCGGCTTGGGTTTCAGGGGTTATAGAGGAATCACATGGCGTGTGACCCTGGTCATAGGGCGTGTTGGACTTTCCCCGAAGCTCTGCGTGTATTTTGGGAAGTACACGGATACAGAGTGATCTACACTGCTTCAGAACACAGTGTGTACAACATGACAGGAGCAGATACGTGGGAGTCGGCATGTATCTCGGGGATACATAGACACGAGTTAGAGTATACGGGTTGATAACCTTGTACAGCCACAAGGCAAGTGACACGAGGCCAACCCCAGTCACTCAGACAGGGTGTGTACATCGTACTACATGCCGTGTACTCAGTTTTTCTACACGACCAGCCGATGACACGAGCCGTTGTACACAGGCAGTACCAGGGGTTAGACAACACATCGTCTATCTTTTCTACACACCATTTACTTTTTGGAAAATGGAATTGTCCTCTTGTTCACCGTATCTTAGACATCTTTCATTTGGGTTAGTGCCCCTTCTTCTTGTTCCCCTGAAGGTCAGGCATGATTTCCTCACATTGGAGTATGATCGCTTCAGCAGGACATTCTGTGATAGAGTCAGGCATCTATCTGAGAGGCCCAGATCGAGATCCTCTATCCATTCCTGACCCTAGGTAGGGCCAGGAATCGATGTGAGCAACTCTACCGGGCATTGATCCTCTACATAGCTGGTGTATCAACTTACTGGTGAATCCAGATGAGTCGCGGTATCTGCCATGGTCCTGGAAGTGATCCTCATCTGTGTATCCTGATCTTTCCCAATCCTGAGTGTGGCACCCATAATAAGTGCTTCTATCTATCAAAAATCATCCCACACAGGAGTGTGTCTCTGATAATGAGTGTGACTACCTCCCGTGACGGTTCCCAACGAACAACACTTCTCAGACGGACGTCATCAGAGCTATAATACTCATGGGGTGTGAACTCCTAGAATGAGTGCACCACGAAATCTTCGAACAGAATCCCAAACGGGGGTATGTGGTTGTGGGACTTGTCTCTAGACCACAGTTCTATGTTTTGAGTATGTCTAGTTTGTTCTATATGTTCTGTAGACATATACTGTGCTTAGCTGATTGTACCTCTACATTGTGAATGGGTTTGTGGTATTTGGGGTCCTCTACTGAGTATTGTTATACTCACACCTGCAAAGGCATTTCCCACACGTCTGGTGTCTTGTGCAGATTAGTAGCCTTTTGATAGAGTCTGGGGCGGACCAGGACATGACCGAGCTTTCGGAGTTCCCTATAGGCCGAGTCATTCCTACGACTACGAGCAGCTGTCCCAGTACCTTTTGTGTAAACAGGTTGGACTTTACAGTTTTCAGACTCTTGTTTTTGGTGGGCTTGTATTCCATCCCAGTTTACTTTTTAGTACTCTAACTTCTGTCGTACTCTGTTGGTTGGGTTTAGTTGTATGCATGCATTTTTGTTCCTTTGTTTTTTTTATTTCAGCATTGTGGGATTGGAGATGTGTGCATGTGTACAGGTACATAGGCAATGCCTCCCGTGTTAGTAATATTCCTATTCGATGCTAGCCACCATCCCCTGGCCTGTTGGAGGCAGGCTTGGGGAGTCACAATGCGGGCCCCACTGGGATAGGTCATGACAGAGTGGTATCACAGGTGGTCGGTTTTTCCTTAGGACCAAGAGTGTGTGGGGTGGGTTTGGGGAACCCGTTTTGAGTGTTTAATGTTCGTCTTTCAGGCTAGAGACCCTAGTGTTGGTGTGGTAGCCGATGTATCCATAAAACAGGACTCTGATAAACTTCATTTCGACTCAGTACATGAAAACACAGGTTGCAGGGAAATAAAAAAAGTACATGCATCATAGAGGAATGAGTTGTGTTTTCCATGTCCATTGTTTCAGCTATCCATATATACTCATTGACCATGGTACATAATATTTCCTTATAGGATGCCTCTGTGATGAATACCCACAAGGATTTAGTAGCTCGATCACGAGGATGACCCCCTCAGTGATGAGGCTTCGATACAGGGACAAATTCCCCAAGCTTTTCCAGCATGTGGCACACCTGCTATACCGCCAGTGGAGTAGCCAGTGCTACCTGTAATACTGACCAGCGAGGAGTGTAGGCTGATCGTGCTCCATGAGTTCCAGAGACAGACACCCCTCAGGTTCCAAGGTGAGCCCAACCCTCAGGCGGCTGAGGACTGGCTTGAGGCGGTGACCAGAGTTTTCCGTCCAGTGAGGACACCCGCAGACTAGATGGGGATCTTAGGAGCGAGCCTTCTTTAGGGTTCAGCGGGACGATGGTGGAGTCTGACCAGATAGGCTCATGACAAGGTTACTCTTTCATGGATGGAGATTTATTGACTCTTAAGGGAGGAGTTCTATCCAATTATGATGAGAGATGTACGCATCCAAGAGATTCTTTAGCTTTAGTAGGGCAGTATGACAGTATCTGACTATTCAACGAGGTTCACCAACCATGCCGGGTACTCGATGGATATGGTCAGGGGTCAGTACTTTAGAGCTCGGTCCTTCAAGCTCGGTCTATGACATGACATCTGATCTTGTGTCATGCCTCTATGAAAATTGACTTACGCGGGAGTGCATGAGAGGGCCTTAGTGATCTAGGGTTTCATGGAGGAGCAGAGACAGCCGCCGACAGTCTGCAGCAGGCAGACAGACAGGTGCAGAGACATCGGCGGTAGGGAGACGGTGTTAGAAGCATGGATCAACTCATGAGAAATGTCGGAGTAGGATCCAGGATAGGCGATAGATAGTCCAGGGCTCTCAGGCTGGATCGAGTCATCCTAGGGATAAACGATTCTATGCATGCGACTGTAGGGGACATCTTGCTAGAGATTACCCGACCCATCATGCTGCTGATAGGGAAGCAGTGGATGGACCACTGAGGAAGAGGCAGAGAATGGAACAGGTAGACCCACCAGGAGGCGGACGTGGTAGATGATCAAGGAGAGCTAGAGGTGGTGGGAGATGCTTCGACTTACTTCCACAACCACCCCCAGGAGGTCCACACCAGGCTCATGGAGTTGGGGGACATGGGCGGGGACAGCTGCATGCAGTCGAGGCATACGAACCATGGGCTCTAGAGATGATTTGAGGTACGATATGTGTCTTTTCGATCTTAGATTCCATACTCATTGTCACAGGTGCTAGTATTTCCCGTATAACCACATGTCTGGTACAAAACCTCGAGATTCTGGTAGAACCATTGACTCGATCGTTACGCTTTGAGACACCTACGGGAGGAGACTCGATGATCACACACCTTTGCAGACAGTGTGATCTTACCCAGGGAGGTGAGAGTTTCGGTTGGAACATCTTGGTAGTAGCATCAAGGCCTTACGACATCATTCTCGGTATGGATTGGTTATCTTTGGTGCATGCCCAGATTGACTATTTTAGGCGAAGAGTGCGGTGTGTTGGCCATGATGGAACGGGGTTTTCCATTGTTGGAGAAAAGGAAACCCAGGCAGCAAAAAATGGGCTCATGTATAAAAGGGTGCATCAGATCACTCATGAGTTGGCCAGCCTTACCCTCGGAGCAGTAGATGTTTTGATCTCTCAGTTCCCAGCAGTGGTGGTGGAGTATGTGGACGTCTTTCCCGAAGATGTTCCAGGATTACCTCCCTACCGAGAAATTGACTTCTACATCTACATACACCCCGTGACGACACTGATTTCCCCATTGGCATACCGGATGGCTCCCACAGAGCATTGAGAGTTGAGGGTGCAGTTGGAGGATTTGCAGAGCAAGGGGTTCTAATGACCCAATGTCTCACCCTAGGCGGCCCAACTCTTGTTTCCAAGAAGGCAGACGAGAGTCTAATGTTGACCATGGATTACCAGTGCCTGAACCAGGTGAAGGTGAAGAACAAGTATCCACTGCCGAGAATCAATGACCTATTAAATTAGCTAAGAGGGGAACCGTGGTTCTCGAAGGTTGATCTTTGATCAGGCTATCACCAGCTATGAGTGCGGGACGAGGATATACCGAAGACGGATTTTTGATGCCGCTACGGTCACTATGCGTACATGGTGATTCCTTTTGGCCTGACGAACGCCCCCTCAGTGTTCATGGGGCTGAGGAACCGAATCTTCTAGCCGTACTTGGAACGGTTCGTGGTGGTCTTCATCGACGACAACCTCATGTACTCAGTATCACAGGAAGAGCATGTGAGACACCTGCGAATGGTTCTGGACATACTCCGGGAGCACCAGCTTTATGGGAAGCTCTCTAAGTGCCAATTCTAGATTCAGAAGGTCCAGTTTCTGGGACATGTCATCTTGGCAGATAGATTAGCTATAGATCCAGCCAAGGTGGAGGCTTTGGTAGCATGGGAGCCACCTCAGATCGTGATGGAGGTGCAGAGCGTCCTTGGGTTGGCAGAATATTACCGGAGATTCATTCCTAATTTCTCCCGGATATCAACACCGATGACATCCTTGACCAGGAAGAGGAAAACCTTCATGTGGATAGAGAACTGCCAACATGATTTTGAGCTGTTGATACAGAGTTTGACGAGTTCCCCAGTCTTGAGATTTCCAGGGGTGGGTGTCGAGTACGTAGTTTTCTACGACGCATCAGTGACTGGGCTCAGCTGTGTCCTGATGTAGTGGCATGCAGTGGTTGCCTATGTTTCGCGCCAGCTTAGTCCACATGAGCAGAACTATGCGACCCATGATCTCAAGTTGGAAGCGGTAGTATTTTCATTGAAAATGTGGCGACACTACGTTATGGGCGAGCGGTTTATTGTCTACTTTGACCACAAGTTCCTCAAGTACATCTTTTCGCAAAAAGTCCTGAATCTGTGGCAGAGATGATTGATATAGTTCCCCCAAGACAATGATTTCGAGATCATATATTCTCCCGGGAAGGGGAACTAGTTGGCGGATGCACTTAGCCGAAGGTCGAGCTCACAACTGTTGAGTGAGGAGACATAGAAGTTAGCCGAGTTACAGTTATCCTTCATTGATGGAGAGGATACAAATTACCAACAGTCGATGGTTGTCACCCCTCCACTCTTACAACAAGTTTGGGAGGCATATCTTGGGGATGTCGACTATGTGGATTTTCGTGCTTAGTTATCCAGAGGACATACTCTTGATGAATATTCACAAGGTGGGGATCACATACTTCTTTTCAGAGGATTCACTGTTGAACCAGTGGCTTTACGAGAGGAGGTCCTGAGAGAGTTTCATACATCCCCTTTGGTGGTACATCCTGGGGTGGAAAGATGTACCAGGATATACGATGAAATATCTGGTGGTCAGGTATGAAGAAGGCATTAGCAGATTTCATTTCTCGATGCCTCACAGGCCAGCAGGTGAAGGTTGAGAACCAGGTTCCAGCCGGATTAGCTCACACCTGGATGTTCCAGAGTGGATGTGGGATAGAATATTGATGGACTTTGTGAAATTCTTACCACGTACTTCCAAGGGGAATGATTCCATCTGGGTGATTTTTGACCAACTCACCATGTCATCCCACTTCCTACCTATTAAGGAGAAGAGTTATGTAGAGAGCTTGGGAAGCCTCTACGTGTAGGAGACAGTTCAGCTTCATGGAGTCCCCTCGACAATAGTCTCAGGTCGAGACGCCCGATTCACATCCCAATTGTGGAAGGGATTTCAGGAGGCTTTTGGGACTCAACTACGCTTGAGCATAGTGTTTCATCCCCAGACAGATGGTTAGATGGAGAGGACCATTCAGGTTTTGGAGGATATGTTGCGGGCCTGTATCTTGGAATTTGGTCACAGTTGGGTGGTCCACCTACCACAGGTGGAGTTTGCATACAACAACAGCTACCACTCCACCATTGGTACGACACAGTTCGAGGCCTTGTATGGGAGACCCTGCCGGTCATTGCTTTGCTGGACCGATCCCGAAGAGTCAGCACTCATGGGTCCAGAGTTGGTGCAAGCTACCACATAGAAGGTGCAGATCATCCGAGAGTAGATGAAGACTACACAAAGCTGCCAGAAGTCTTATGTTGATAGATGATGGTGACCTCTAGAGTTTAAAGAGGGAGACCACGTCTTTCTTCGAGTCTTACCTCGATGAGGGTTACATATATTTGGATGAGGAAAAATCTATCTCTGAGGATCATCAGACCCTTCCAGATACTATGAAGAGTTGGCGAGGTGGCGTACCGACTATATCTACCACCACAGTTGCATCGAGTACATGATGTTTTCCATGTATCGCAGATGAGGAGGTACGTGCATGACCTGTCACACGACATTGACTGGGGACAGCTGGACATTGAGGATGGTGTGACCTTTGCTGAGTACCCGGTGGAGATTGAGGATCAGTAGGAGAGGATCCTTCATGGGTGATTGATTCCCTTGGTGCGAGTCTGGTGGCAGCACGAGAATCATCAAAAGAGCACATTGGAACGGGAGGCCTGAATTCATGCCCAGTACCCACATCTTTTTGAGTAGCTGTTGTTTTGGCTTGTCAGGGATATAAAGCCCCATGGTGGGGAGAATGTAATGTATCAGATTTTTCCATTTATTATTATTTTTTAAATATTATATCGAATTATTTCGAGACAGGGCGCGAAGATGGAACATCATTCTGAGGTCCAGTGAGCCCAGAATGGGGGTTTGAACTTTTTTATGTTAAGTGAGTTGACACTTTTGCACAGTTGTAACAGTTTCCAAATGGATGCCTAGATTAAAAATTTGAGTGCACCGTTGAATTTGGGAGGATGACTTTACCTAAGAATGAGTTATCCTCGACCGGCGCTGGTCGAGGGAAAAAGTTAATTTTTAGACGTTTTAAGGTAAAATGAAATAAAATAAATTCACAAGTTTATTTTATTTATTTTAAGGAATCATCCGCTGCAGCGCAGTAAATGGCATTGCTATTTCCTAAATGAATAATGCATCATAATTACACAAAAATTGCAAGTTATACTCATTAATACTGCCAAACAATTAAATTCCAAACACTTTTTCCTTTTTATGGGGATATTCAAATGATTCTCGTTGGAAAAATTTGAGAAGAACCTCTGTAGAATCTGAGGGGCGTTGGATCAAAACTCTCGTTGATGAATGATGACTGATTTAAGTTGAGAATCACAGCACCAACGAAGTTCAAGGATCTCGACGATGACGGTAGCGAGACGCCTTCGTCAACGATCAATCCCTTCTAAAATTAGGGGTTTGTTATTTGAATTATTTTCCCTATTTTTGATTTTAAATGAAAAACGTACATCAACAACGTAAAAGTTTATCTGCGGATTCGTTCATTTTTGCATGAGGGTTTTATCAGGATGATTCAAGGATTTGATCAATGTTGTTTTGTTATTGTTGTTTTTTGCTCCATTTAAGCCTACTAACGGGATCAGATCAACTCCATGATGAACTATGGTGGGGGTTTTTTCCTCAATATTTTTATTGGATTTATCCCCCATTTTCTTTTCTCGTGCGTTCTTCATGTTCTTCAGGGGGTGATAAACAATGGATCATTGCACATCTGTTCCATGGAGAAAAGATCCCAAATAGAAGGATCGACGCCGTAACGACCTTGTAGATGTGCGGTGACGATGGTGGATGTTGAATCAGACCGGATCGGAAAAGGGAGTTCTTCGAGTGTTCTTTGTGCGAGAAGATCAAATCATGTTTTCGGAACCGGTCAGAGGTCAGAAAATATCAGGAGCAGCTTTGTGGTGATGGGGTGACCAAAACCTGGAAGTTTCACGACGATGAGATGGCCGGATCGATGAACGGGTCATCACTGGAGGCGTGGCGATGGATGTCTGTGTTTCAGGAAATTTATAGAATACACGGTGTGTACATCCGAAGAAGACGCCGTGTAATGCTGGTGGTCGCTAGGGTTTTGGGGGTTAGAGTGGAATCACACGACGTGTGACATTGGTCACACGACGTGTTGGAATTTCCCCGAAACTCGGTTTGTATTTTGGGAAGTACACGAATAGGAGATGATCTACACGGCTTCCGAACATGACGTGCAAGACATGATAGGAGCGGCTACGTGGGACTCGGCGTGTATCTCGGTGATACACAGACACAAGTTAGAGTACACGGGTAGATAACCATGTATAGCCACATGGCCAGTGACACGAGGCCAACCCCAGTCACTCGGACATGGTGTGTACATCGTACTACACACCATGTACTATGTTTTTCTACACGACCAGCCTATGACACATGCCATTGTACACAGGCATACTCGGGGTCAGACAAAACAACATGTATCTTTTCTAAACGTCGTGTACTTTTTGGAAAATGGCATGGTACTCTTGTTCATTGTATCTTGGAAATATTTAGTTTGGGTTAGTGCCCCTTCTTCTAGTTCCCCTGAAGGTCAGGCATTATTTCCTCACAAGGGATTATGATCCCTTCAGTACAACTTTCTACGATAGAGTCGGACATCCATCCGAGAGGACCAGATCGAGATCCTATATCCATTCCCGACACTAGGCAGAGTCAGGTATAGAGGTAGACATCACTATCAGGCATTGATCCTCTACATATCTAGTGTATCACCTTACTAGTGAATCCGGATGAGTCGTGGTATCTTCCATAGCCCTGGAAGTGATCCTCATCTGTGTATTGTGATATTTCCCACTCAAGAGTGTGTCTCCCATAATGATTGCTTCTATCTATTGTAAATATTCGCACTAAGGAGTGTGTCTCCCATAATGTGTGTGAATACCTCTCGTGAAGGTTCATGATGAAAATTACTTCTTGAAAAGACGCCATCAGATCTATAAGACTCGTAGAGTGTGTTCTCCCGGAACGAGTACATCACGGAATCTACAAACATAATCCCTAATGGGGGTATGCTGTTGTGTGACTTGTCTCTAGACCACGGGTCTGGGTTTTGATTATATCTGGTTCTTTCTACATGTTTTGTAGACATATACTATGAATAGCTTACTATACCTTAATTTGTGAACTGTTTTGTTGTTTTCGGGGTCCTCTACTGAGTATTTTTACACTCACCCATGCACGGGCTTTGCCCGCACGTCTGGTTTCTTGTGTAGACGAGCATCCCTTTGACAGAGTCCAGGGCGAAAAAGGACAGGACCGAGCTTTCTGAGTTCCCAACAGGCCAAGGCATTCCTAAGACTACGAGTAGCAGTCCCATTACCTTTTTTGTTTATAGGTTGGACTTTACAGTTTTCAGACTCTTATATTTGGTGGGATTGGATTTCGAACCAGTTTACTTTTTAGTACTCTACCTTTTTTCATACTCTGTTGGTTGGGTTTAGTTGTATGCATGCATTTTTGTTCCTTTTTTTTTTCATTTTAGCACTGTGGGCTTGGAGATGTGTGCGTGTGTACTGGTACATAGGCAATTCCTCCCATTTTAGTCATATGCCTACGCGGTGCTAGTCACCAGCCCCTAAACTATTGGAGGCGGTCTTGGGGAGTCACGGCAAGGTCCCCACTGGGACGGGTCATGACATGCTAGTACCATAGTTTGTGAGGGAAATTGAGATAATCCAATGTGTCAAAATAAAAGATTGTTGATTGGAAAAACCACTATCTTATCAATGCATGCACGATGTTTTCAAAATTTCTCAGCTATAGAGGTACACTGATGATCCTTTCTGTGAGATTCATTATGATTAAATTGATTTGGAAGTGGAATAACCTATTGCATAGTTCCAGTGTAGTTTTTATACCAGAATGATAATTTATTTCAGAGGAAGGGGAATCCAATTATTTGAATCTATTGGAATCTTAGACGGGTCTAGGAGGAAATGATCATGTGGTAGAATGATATTCAGGAACAATAAACATATTCTATTGAGATGGATATCCATATATGATTCTATATGATGAAAATAAATAGAGGTGTGATTTTAAAGCCTATATTATTTCAAAATATAATTATTTGAAATCATACGTATACGAATTCCCATAGCCCAAAGGTTTGTCTAAACCATTGGGATAAAGTGTTTTTTCAAATATTTTTTGAAAACCATTGGGATCTAGTACATTAGTGTAGTCTTTACAAATGATCTGTTTAAACCATTGAGGTATAAGTATTTTTTTACAATGTTTCTTGTAAACAGTTGGGATATAGTGATGTTTCCCGACACATTTTGTAAACTGTAGTTAAAGGTGATGATTCCAAGGGTTTTTTTACAATCGTTGGGATAGAATTTTCCCAAATACACTTGAGCCCCCATTTCCTATTCCAGATTAGATTGATTTTTCCCTACTAGAGTGGTGCCCTCTTCCTATCTTGAAACCAGCCCATTACCAATAATCCATCCTAGTTTTTTCAACATCAAATATGTGAGTTGGAGTTACATATTCTTCCTATATTTGATTTGGATTTTATTTTCTATGTTTTGTTTATATCCTCTTCCATTGCAATCTTTTATCATTTAAGGTATTTGGATTTTCTTGAATCTGAAATTGGCATGTTACAAATACATCATCCTACACATACACACTTAATTTTCCTTTTGAACCATGGAAACAACAACTAATTTTTCTAGGCCTATTAAAAAATATTTGTGTTGTATGGGTACTATATTTATTCTCATCTATCATGTGAAAATTCTAATATTGGGGAATTTTTCCTTCAAAACTTAATGATTAATTCGAAAAGGGAGTTTTGATATTTTCTTTTTGAAAATTTTATGGAATGGTTTGGTTTTTAAGATATTAATGGAAAACATATTATTTACTAATACAAATTTCTATATTCCTATATAATAAATAATTCATGAGATAAATATGTGTAAAATGTTCTTATACTGTATGCTTTAGAAAGGTGGTGATAGTCTATAAGAATCATGTGGATGTTATACTCTTTGTACCCTCCTAAATAATAATATATAAAAAACATAATCTGAATAAAACATTAGACTATGCATAAGAAATTACAACTATGATACAACCAATAAAAAAATATAACATCACCATGATATAACTAGGTAGGGTCTCACTAATTTTCCCCAATATATGTCATTATATAAGTTTTATACATGTATGGTAAAATAAAACAAGTACCAATATACAACATGAAAAAATTATGAATAGTAAGAATGTGCTACCCCTGGAGACCCATCACCTAACCTCACTTGATTTAAAGAATTTTAGAATAGATGTCATCTCAAAACACAACCACAAACTCATAATCATCCACTTAGGGAAGGTTAAATCATCTTAGTCTCAACCTACACCATCTCACTCATGTTAGAGCCTTACACCATGTCTTGATCTCACTCGGGAGGGTGGGGGAATGTGCAGGTGGTGGGGTGGGATGGGCATGTGGGGGTGGGGGTGGGGGAGTGCAGGTGGGACGAGGGTGTTTCAGGGAGGGAGGGTGGCTATGAATGAGGGGTATGTGAAGGTGAGGGAGTGGTAGGTGGGCTATGTAGGTGGGTGGAGGAATTCCCAGGTGGGGGTGGGGTAGGGGGCTGTGTAGGTTGGGGGGTTCATGTGGGGGATGGGATGTGTAGGTGGGGAACAAGGTGTCTAAGTGGGGTGGGGGTGTGCATGTGGGTGGATGGAGTTGGTGTGCAGGGGAGAGGGGGGATGTGTAGGGGGTGTCTGTTGGGGGTGTGCAGGTGGGGGTGGGGGGTGGGGGCTGTTCAGGTGGGGGGGTGTAGTTGGGGGGGGGGTGTAGGTGGGGAGGGTGTCTGAAGGTGGGGCATATGTGGGGGGAGGGGTATACTGGTGGGGATGGAGGTGAGCAAGTGGGGGGAGGGGGTGCAGGTTGTTGGGGGATGAGGGTGTGTGGGTGGGGGGGATGTGCAGTGTGTAGGCGAGGAGGGAGGTGGGTAGGGGGGATGTACAAGGGGATTCTGATGGTGGGGAGGTGGCATCGGGGTTTGTGCAAGTGGGGAGGGGGTCTAAATTAAATTAGTGTAGATGATAGAACCTCAATATTAATAAATACATGCTCAAATAATAACTCAATATTTGGCCCTCTGAAGACTATCATTGATTTACTATTAAAATGGGTACCATATGAAAATATTGCATTCCATTCCCATATTATCTTCTATAGTAGGAATAATATCCTCTTCCACCCAATATATTATCTGACTCACACTCTCTAATTCATACCTCACTAAATTACAGTTACTATTCTATATGATATGTCATCATTCCGTCCAAGAGAACACTTGGATCTCATCTAAAATATTAGGCACATTACTTGTTCCATGATCTATCTCATGATCACACACCACACATTTTCATTGCAAAATTATATGAATTTTTATATGGACTATGTTATTCGAATATCATCCACATGATTATCCACATACTAACCTCGCCCAAAATAAGAACATATTCCCACACTCTGACCATGGCCTTCTCGCACACAGGGCTATGCACTCAACTTTTATTTCCCTCTTCTTCCTTGGTAATCACTTAATAAAAACAACCCCAACACACTAAAATATATAAATCCTAAAAATATGTTGCATCCTGACCAAGAACATGTTAACCATTTGGATAGACCATTCAAATTATAGGGATGAGCTATATATCTCATAATCATTATAATTTACCCAATAAAATAATCTCCCATGAGTACATTGCTATGTCCATGATAGGATATGAATAATAAGGACCCATTCCATCTTTGGTGTACTATATATAAATGAGGTCAAATATTAACATCTCAAAAATTCATTAGATAATTGAATGACTGGATCCTTTTTTGTAACAGGATTACACAATGACATCATAATCCAAGACACCTCACAACCGTACCATATAATGATGTAGGAGCATGTGTGTAGTCTATTTGATTGATGTAATTTAAGTGCATCACATAAATAGAATAAGTTAACCCCATTGAATGGTTCGTAAGAAAAGAAAATCATAAGGGGTTTCACTTTCATATAATGAGATGAGATCATGTATTTTCACATAAGTGTAATGGAATTATGCTTTGGGTTTCTAACGCATGCTTGTCGTAGGGCGTGGCAAAACAATTATTTCCTAAGTTAAAATGTAGTAATGTGGTTGACCTAGGATGTCTCCCGAATAGGAGTGCACACAAAATGAGTTGTCACTTTAAAATGAGGGTAAAAAATGTTGTGAAAGGAAATTTGAAATTCAAATGATTGAAAAACTATGAAATTAAAAGGGTTATTAGGTCAGGGTCGGTTTCCTAATTATAATTCTATCCTTGTTAAATTTTATTCCAACCTCTTCTTCTTAGTTGATTAAAGTGAGTTTCCACAATCGTTTCCTCTCACTTCCTTGGTGAAATTGTTATTGTGAGAGAAAACCTTACCAAGATCTCGGTTTGGTCAACTCTTCTTCCATTTGTAAAATAGTTGTATTGAATATCCTTAATTGAAATGGGAAATACCCGATCGGGTTTTGTTTATCCCAAACAATAAAGAACATTCACTACACATTTTACACGTACTGACGATCGTCGAGTACTTCACCACTAAATCATGGTTTATTCCATCGTATATAAACCAGAAATTAGTGGAGGGAGATTATGATTATTTTACCATGGAAAAAATCAATAACAGAATTAATATTCAAGAATGATCACACTTGATTATAAAATCTGCTATAATAAATTGAAAAAAACTTTGAAGAAGAAAGAAATTTATTCAATTGCGTCCAAGAACTCAAGCATTATAATGTAGAAAACCAACCCTTCCCCAATCACTCCAAAAGTTTACCCCACCATTGTAAGAGTAATCGAGTTGAATGGGGAATATAAGGGAATAAAAAACTATGAAAAAGAAAATAAATAAATAAATAAAACCTAAAAGATCTTCTTCTTGGTGTTCCGGAAGGAATGGGATAGAGAATGGATGCTTTGAGATGGTGGAGCTCTCCTCCTTTTATAGCCAGAATGTTTCTCCCAAATGTAGACGCGTTTTAGCCCCATTAAATGACATCTTCACGCCTTGATCTCTTCTTGAATGTTGTTCATAATTACCTTGGACGTGTCCCCTCAACATCGTAGCGGATTTGGACATGTATTCCGATAGTTATGTCCGTTTTACTATGATCATTAATTCAGTCCAGTCAGACTCTCCAAAACGCAATCCTCCGGATTAGGGTGATTTAATGTCCCCATAAACGGGCAATTCAATCAATGCTTACTTTATAAAAGATGCTCCCAATCTCCTTGCGCGTCCACCCACCGAATTGTACAAGCATTGGGCCCACAGTGGATGTGTTATGGATCCCACATCAAAACTAGGCAGAACTGAAAACAGTTTTCTTGAGCCAACTTGTGAGCATCTTTTGGGCTTCCATATGGCCGATTCAGATTTTAGTCCAAAAATAGTAAATGAATACATGGATGTTTAGAATCTGGAAAAGGAAGAATTTTGAAATTTTTATTATTGTAGATAATGTTATGGCCAAACTACCGAAATATTTTAAAACTGTTAAAAATCAAAAAATGGCCAATTATTACTATTCAGGTCAAAATAACACCATTATCATAAAAATGAAACAATTCATCTTAGAGGAACAATTTTGTGGGTTTAAAACAATAATATTCAATATAAATTAATTGAAAATATTTTCTCTATCAATTCCCCCACACTTAGCACTCGGACTCCTGGACAAGTAAAAATCAAATCAAATCAAATCCAAAACACATATCAATGAGATCAATCAAATCAATTTCAAGAAACAAAAAGATATCATGCCTCATCAAAAACTGTTATTTCAAGTTCTCCATTTATGATTTTAATATATTTCCACTTCATTTCTTTTCCCATGCACACAAAACACCTATCTCACATGAATTTTCTCTCATCTCACAAATCTAAAGGCTGAACAAGGCTTTTCTCATCCAAACTCACACAAGAGTCACCATAGGTTTGATAAATTCCTACTTCTCCACCCGATGTGAGTCAAGGACATGTGTTTCTCATGAGGACTTTTCAGGGTTGTTTTGTGGCTTCCGTTTGGTAGGATTTAGATGTTAAAAGTTATGAGGCTGAAAAAGGAAGGCTTGGCTCTTATTGAAGCAAAATTACAAGATTCTAATTTTCACTCAAATATGGTCTCCTTCACTTCCCCTTTGTTGAAAATAGGCTCTATCATCATTCAATAATCTTAGCAACAATCATTTCAATCTTTTCAAACATGATTTTTTTAATGCTCCATATAGGCACAACTTTCTTTTTACATTGGAAGCTCCAGAAAGGCACAGCTTCTCTTGTCATAAAAGCTCCAGAAAAGGCACAGCTCTCAACAGAATAAATTTTCATCATCACACACATCTATTACACAATTTATTTTCCACCCAAAGTATAACCAAATGAGGTAGTACACCACAAGACATCATCCACCACACTTAAGATCAACTAGATCATGCAATTTTACTTCAAGAGCAGGTATGATAGGGAAAATTGGCTTGTAATGTGGCTAACCTAACTGGAAATTCATGGCTACTAGGGGCTATAATGAAGGATAAATGTAAAGGTGGGCCATAATGAAAAGGATTATTCTGAAAATGGGGATTCAATAAAAATAAATGCCTCAATCATTTAAAACACATGTACCCCAACCCTCATGTTTTGAAAGGAATAAATCAAATTCTGGTTAAAGCAAGTATGGTCTGGTTCTCTCAAGAAATGAGGCAAATGAAAAGAATATGACAAAAATGGTTCAGAAGCCTCACAGAAAAGTTATTTAAAAGATATAGATAGTGAAATATGGCATGAGATTCAAATATCATTGTACTTTTCATGAAATTCCAAAAAATTGAACTTGAAACAAATTCATTTCAGCATTCATTTAAGATCGGTTTCATGAAATAGATTGGTTCACTCATTGACATGGGTTTCAAAAATGGTATTGATAATCTTTTCAGCTCAAAAGTTTCAGAATCACACCAAAAATTGAAAAACAAACACACAAAAAATTGAAAACAGACAATTTTTTATTTTTTTTATTTTTTTGAAAACAAACATCAAATATAAATCCTATACTACAAAGGTTCCCTCCCCCACACTTAACTGATGCAGTGTCCTCGATGCATTCAAGTGGATTTAACATGTTAGTAGATTTCTGATTGAATCACAACAGAAAGAAAGTGTGAAATAGAGGTACAACCCTACTTATTAGCAATGAAACGTTGAGTTTGACTCCTAAGTTTTTCTCTTTGAAAACCTAAAAAAGTAAAAAAAAATAACATAAGAAATTTTTTAAAAGAAATGAAAACAGCAATTGAATAAAAAAAAGATAAATCTTGGTATAATCCCCCAAGTGGGCCCTGGGTTTTGAATTCCTCCAGAGGGGTAATTCTAATAAGTTATCCCCAATCTGATGGTGGGTGAGGTTTCTTGCTCATGAACCAACAAAAACTTTTCTTTCGGGGATGAACTTCTTCCATTTTCTTAAGGACTCCATCGATAAAATTCACCAATTCCACCCTCATTGTAATGAGATAAAACATGCTTGGTGGGGTTAGGACAATGAATGATTCCTCCTCTTTCATGGGTTCCACAGGAACAACATCTTCTTTATTATCCAGTGGTTGCTGAATATATGATAAATCTGGGGAAAAATCAAAGGGAATGTAAGAGTTTAATTCTATTTGAAAAAAATTAAAGCATGAAGAATCAATATCACATTCTTCCCTTTCAAAGTATGTAGCTTGTGTCTCATTTTCCTCCAGAAAATCTACTTTGATCTTCTCATATTCTCCCTCCATTATTTGTTCAACAGGTTTGGGGAGCTCTAGATTTTCCTCCATGGATGACTTTTCTTTTTCATCATCTTCCTCCAAGGAAATACATGTGTTGGCTGAATCTGAAAAATTAAAAGTAGGAGAGGTAATACTCAATTTAGTTTCAAAAAAATCAAAAGATAATGAGTTTATGAAAATATTGACTCCCTGATCTTGTTTGTCTTCAATTGGTTCTTCAATGGGAGGTTCTTCTTGAAGTTGAATTTCCCTAGATAGAGGTAGGCAGTCAGACTCCTCAATCTTCTCTTCAAAATTCACTAATTTGTTGTTTTCTTCCTTCAATGTTGTTTAATAATCTACATTATGAGGAATAGTTGGCTCAAGAAGTTCCTCACACTCATTCCAGAAGTTATCCAGATCTTTTTGATCTCCCATATATATTTCAATTTCTAAATCTTCTTCATCAATCTCATACAACATTGATTGAGATGGGTTCAATGGATCTTATTTTAATTTCATCAATGCTTCCATGGGTTCTTCAACTTGAAGGATTGGTGGGGATACTTCTTCCTTCAATTTTTCTGGTTCTGGTTCTTGTTTGGGCTCCATTTGTTGTTGGTCCTGGGATGCATGTACTTGTTCCGTAATCCACTGTATTGAGGTCTCTAGGTTTTGAACTTTTTGACTAATTCTTTCAAATTGGGATTCAATATCCTTGAGAAATTCTTCTTCTTGGTGTTGTACATTGATTATGTCTTGATAAAATTCCATAAAATACCCTTGAAGTTCAATTAATTCTCTGACCAATCCCTCCAACACTGGGTATTCGAGGTTCTCTTTAAGGTTTTCAATGAGATCCTTGAATTCATCCTCTTTGATGATTTGGATTCAAGCTCCCAAAATATGTTTATCCATGAAAGAAACTTTATAATCTATAGACCACAGTGATTTAATAGTTGGTTCTCTCATTGGTGGGTAATTATTCCATGAATTAATGAAATAATCATTTGAAAACAACATGGAAATAGATATTTTTTTAAAATGAAAAAGTCAAATATTTGCAATTAGTTTGTGGCACTAACTTCCTGGTAACGACGCCATGTTTGACGCACACCTATCTTAGGGAGTGAAAAAACAATTATTTCCTAAGTTAAAATGTAGTAATGTGGTTGACCTAGGATGTCTCCCGAAGATGAGTGAACACAAAACGAGTTTTTACATTAAATGAGGGTAAAAAATGTTGTGAAAGGAAATTTGAAATTCAAATGATTAAAAAACTATGAAACTAAATGGGTGATTAAGTCGGGGTCGGTTTCCTAATTATAATGCTATCCTTGATCAATTTAATTCAATCCTCTTCTTATTAGTTGATTAAAGTGAGTTTCCACAATCGTTTCCTCTCACTTCCTTGGTGAAATTGTTATTGTGAGAGAAAACTTTACCAAGATATCGGTTTGGTCAAATCTCCTTCCATGTGTAAAATAGTTTTATTGAATATCCTTAATTGAAATGAGCAATACCCGATCGGGTTTTGTTTATCCCAAACAATCAAGAACATTCACTACACCTTTTACACGTACTGACGATCGTCGAGTATCTCACCACTAATTCCATGTTTATTCTATCGTATATAAACCAGAAATTAGTGGAGGGAGATTATGATTATTTTAGCAATGAAAAAATCAATAACGGGATTAATATTCAAGAACGATCGCACTTGATTTTAAAATCCTCTATAATAAATTGAAAACAACTTTTTAGAAGAATGAAATTTATTCAATTGCGTCCAAAAACTCAAGCATTATAATGTAGAAAAGCAACCCTTCCCCAATCACTCCAAAAGTTTACCCCACCATGGTAAGGGTAATCGAGTTGAATGGGGAAGAAGAAGGAATTACAAAACTATGAAAAAGAAAATAAATAAAAAAATAAAACCGAAAAGATCTTCTTCTTGGTGTGCCGGAAGGAATTGGATGGAGAATGGATGCTTTGAGAGGGTTGAGCTCTCCTTCTTTTATAGCCAGAATGTTTCCCCCGAATGTCAACGCGTTTTAGCCCTATTAAATGACATCTTCACGTGTTGTGCCCTTCTTTAATGTTGTTCATAATTCCCTTGACCGTGTCCCCTCAAAATCGCAGTGGATTTGGACATGTATTCCGACAGTTATGGCCGTTTTACTATGATTATTCATTCTGTCCAGTCAGACTTCCAAAACGCAATCCTCCGTATTTGGGTGATTTAATGTCCCCATAAACGGACAATTCACTCAGTTCTTCCTTCATAAAATATGCTCCAAAACTCTTTTCTCGTACACCCACCGAATTTCACAAGCTTTGGGCCCACAGTGGATGAGTTATGATCCCACATCAAAACTAGGCAGAGCTGAAAAGAGTTTTCTTGAGCCAACTTGTGATATTCTTTTGAACTTTCATATGGCCGATTCAGATTTTAGTCCAAAAATAGTAAATGAAGCCATGGATGTGTAGAATCTGGAAAAAAAGAATTTTGAAATTTGGATTATTGTAGGTAATGTTATGGCCAAACTACCAAAATATTTTAAAACTGTTAAAAATCCAAAAATGGCCAATTTTTACTATTCAGCTCAAAATAACACCATTACCATAAAAATGAAACAATTAATCTTAGAGGAACACTTTTGTGGGTTTAAAACAATGACATTCAACATAAATTAATTGAAAATATTTTCTCTATCAGTTTCCTTTTGAAATAGCAGACTCAGTATACACATATTATATACATGAAAATGTTGTGACTACCTTCCTAATACTTCATTTCTCTTTATTTGAGATGTTTTGTACAAGGATTATATCAGTTTCCATAACAATATATATTTTTATTATATTGTAAATATTCTAATTACACATACAACATCATGTTTAGCTTTATATATATGGGACCACATACATAATCATTGAATTATAAGGATAATGGATGATGCACTATATAAGGGTTGGATTTCATTATACATAACATGTTTCCTAAGTAGATGGCATGAAAAGGACCCCCTTCAAAACAACCTCCTCATAGGCCCGTATACCTATTTATTTATAAGGAAATTATTTTCCTGGGGTTTTTTTTATTTTAATGTTTTCTATGGTTCTTCATCACTTTCATCCATTGATTGGTTATTGAAACTAGACACTAATGTTCCAAATTTCCCATCAAGATGATCAGATCATGATATTGGCATAGTGCACTATGACCCCAATGGTGACCAAAATTGAGGGAAGTATCCCTTGTGTACCAATTTCAACCCACAAAATCATCTGCAATTTTGTTTAACTAAATATGAAATTTTTTTCAGATCAAACAATGGAGGGAGGAGTGAGTAAATTCTTTTTGACATGACTAAAATTCCACCCAAACCGTCAGGGAATATACCTATCTTACATAACTTCTTCACCTATTCAGGTTACATGGAATCCCCCTGTTGGGATATAAAATAATCCTTACCTATGAGACTCTCATTCAAATTATTAGTATAATTGTAGTTGTGGTTTTGTATGGTGTATATACATAGAGGTTTAATTTTTACCTCTTTATCTTCATCCCCCTATAATTTAGGTAAATTTACCCAACCCGAGACATATTCTAAACATATGGTTTGAACAAGGCACTAAGAATAACCTAATATTGGATAAATTCATACCCATAAAAACAAGCCCCCATCTCACCTTATTTTATCTAGAACATTGTAACAATTCATAATAAATATTTCCATTTATAAAATTTCAATGTTACCGATATAATTCACCAACACTACCCATACTAAACTTATTCATTTATGAATTAATTGATTAACGTCCATCCTAAAGGCCTTTACCCATTGTTTGAGACATAAGACCCGTATAGGATAGATATATCTATTTAGGTACATATCTTAAAAGGCTACAAAATCAGTAGACCTTTCTGTATTAATGATAATAACCCAGCCCCAATCTTCAAATTTTCCTTCTCCGAGAGTTCTCCAATAAGCACTAGGAAATCATCACTTCTAGAGATTGGGATTGGACAGTGCCCTCATTAGTTTGGATTAATGTCAAGTCATCTTGATCAGTAAATAATCACATGATCTAAATGTGACATCAACCATAGGATTGATTCCTTCTCCTAAAACATTGTTTTCTAGGAAGATTAGATCCTTGGAATGTGGTGGGAGCCTTTCATAATCCATTCAAATGGAGACAATGGGAGGAAAATCTTAACATATATCCACCTAGACCAGGGACGTAATACTATATGCACATCCCATATTCATAAGACTACCTCCCAATGTTTTAAATGAATAGTGATTCTATTTAGACTTCTCCATATAATAACATCCTAAATTTAATTCTGGTTATGATGTAAAAAATATCGAGGAATCCATACATCTTCATATTGGAAAACACCCTTAGTCATCATTCCATGATGATGCAAATTATTAAAAACTCATTTCCATATAACTTATAATTCCTAATAATACATATATATATCCACTAACATTTATCCCTTCCACTGGTATCCAACGCCCCAACATTTTTCCAATTCCAAACATGATACCATCATGATATCAAGTCACCAATCCTACTAAATTAGATTTTCGCTAAAAAATAATTCACTAATAATAAAAACCCATATTTTTTTTCATAACATGAATTAAAACCCAATTAAAACTCACATCTCTTAGTCACACTTGAAATGTGTTAGTCAAAAAATCATTGACTCCCTAAAAACTTGCATATCCATCTCACTACAATGCTAGATTTATTATACAAGTCATGATGTATTACTATTAATGAAATTTCATAGTTAGTTAACCACATAAACTAGAATGACACATAACATTCATAAACATGATATATTATCTTTGATGATATTTCAAAAACACCCCGTCAACTACACTACATTTTAACATCCTCTTCTTTTTGAATCATGATAAAACCATACTAATTTATGTAATATAGGGGAGATACTACCACCAATATTACTGGAATATAAAAAACTCTTGACATTATAGGGGTTTTCATTATATTATGAACTATTTACATAAAATTATACATAATTTATTTTAAAGAATAACTTAGGAATCTTCGTATATGGTGAAAATTTGGAATCAAATATGACTCACTTGTTATCTTATCCTTCACCAATAATACAATCCCGAATTCTATCTAGTATGAATAATGAAACTAACTCAATATAAACTCCCCAATTCAATCATTTATATGATGAATGTAATATTAAAATTAATATTCCATGATTATCAATTTTTTAAATTCAACCTGAATAACCAACACACCTATCCCCAAAATAATTCATTAGGATCTTAATATACAAAACATCAGAACACCCTAATTCCAAAAATAGCATCTGTTATTCATTGGAATCCAAATATAATGAATAATGTATATCATATTGTAGTGTATTATTATGTGTTGTATTAGTTTTTTAAAATCTGTATATGGTATTGGAGAGTTTTCAGGTGATTTTTGTGGTATCTGCATAGTGGAGAAAAGAATATTCTGTATGAAATACTACAGATCAGATCCTAGTTTTCTACATCATTCATCCTGGGGGTTTTCAAAATACCAATGTTTTATATGGTACTGTTATAGTGTTGACACACATAATTACAAGAGACTAATGGTTTATAAACCATTTTAAAAAATGAATACCAATGGTTTACAAATCGTTTGTATAGTTTTTACAATATAGACATTCCAATAGTTATAGATAAACCATTGGTAATTCTTTATAGCAACGGTTCAAAAACTATTGGTATATATTATATATACCAAGAGACCAAAGGTTTACAAACCATTGGTAGAAATATATTCCAATGACTATTAATAAACTGTTGGTATATTGTAACTATCAGTAACCTACCACAACTATTTATGTATAATTATAGGCATTGGTCAATCCCCAAACTGTAAAACTCAAACAACTTGGAAAACCTATGGTAGATCTTATAAAACTGGGTTTCTATTTTATACTAAGTGTTTGAAACTATTGGTATAACCTATGTATATATTAGTGTATGTATTTCCTTTCTTCCAACCTCTCCATTAATATTTTGAATTGTAAAATTAATTGTTAGAAGAATGTGATAATTTTATTAGCTCTTGAGTGTTTTGTGTGTTTATGTTGGTCCAACATGGGCTACACCATCGTCATGGTTAAATTAAATTTGTTCTATTGGGATCACATGATCCAAAATTTCTATTTATATATTATTACATCATTATTATTTCTTATTTAATTATCATTATATCTTATTTATATTATCCTTAGCATTTAATTTTTGAAATTTTATTAAATTCTTGTTTGAATTAATTTGATGAATAAGGTGAGGGTAATAATATTTTAAATTAATTTCTTGTGAATATTGTGTTTGGAAATGAATAAAGGTGCCAAACAGTTTCCCCACACATGGTCATCGCTCAATAATGAGGGTTAAAGAACAAAGAAATCACAATAGGTAGCCATCAAAGACCACCCTTATATATTTCTTCCATACAGAGAAGCACCAATTTGGTTTTGTATTGGGGAACATACACATAACATGAAAAATATGATTGATAACTAACACACATGGAATATATATCTGATAGAGGGAGTATTGGCTCACTGTCATGGGTCGAATCATGGTGGATGTAGGAATAAGTTTATCATAGTCCTACTTCATTATTTTAAATCCTCTATGAAATATTATTTATTGTAAAGTATAAAGATGAACATATTTGTTGTGGGATGGCGTTCCACACAAACAATTCAATTTTAACAAAAACACTATTGTTTTTCCAGTGGACCCATTCACCTTCATCAAAATAGATTCCTCTGGACCTCCACTATCCTACTCGATGCTAGACCACCATAATAGTCCACCAATGCTTCCATGTCAACCAATGAAACACAACTAGAACCCACTATCACTGACTGTCTATGCCATTGAATTCATCGTGACACTATGAGGATGATTCAATTCCATGGTGATACTATGTTACACCTTAGGTGGATTCTCAACCAAACAATAAAGTCAGTAGACCGTGGTATGACTATTTTCACAATGAATAAGGAAGAGAAAAAAAAATTAATACAATGAGGTTGTTTCGCTGCAAGGAAGGTTGGTTCATGGACTGTTTTTCATAAATATAAGTTTTTAGGATTAAGGGATATCTTACACCATTTCCATATAGGATGATATGACGATACACTATTGCAATAAATCTTTGATATAGATTAATCCATTTTTATAGTGGATCATAAATATTTAGACATGTGTCTCTATATGGAACTACACAGTCATCAATTAGCTATGTTGAAACACTGCTGTTATTCGTAGTAGGTGGAAAATAACTATTCCAAGAGTTCTTCATAGATAATAATATTATAAGACCTGGGTTGAACCAATTGTGAGCCCAGTGAGCCCCTATGTTAGGGAAACCAGTTTGAGTGGGAAACCTGCCACCTTCTCTCTACCTCCTATATCTCATGCTATACTACCATTCCAATATTACATGCCCAAAATAGAAACCCTCATCTTTATTTGGTCATACATCCTTGCGTGTTTCATCTCAATAATAATATACCTCATTCATCTTGATCTTCCCCTAATTTTTCTTGTCTTTTGAAGATTATTTCTTGACTCACCTCACTTCGTCAACCATCACACTCATCATCTAAATTGGAAGCATTAGCTAGGAAGTGGATCTTCTCTGGTTGATATGGTAGTGGTTAATATCAGTAAAGAATCAGTTGGATTATTTACAACTAAGCATGTAGTGTTGCGTCCTCCATAAGAGGCATGTGGATCTGAGACGACTGTGTTTTTTTTGAATCAGATACTACTATCTCGATGGTAGTACAACTACGTAGTGTCTAATGTAAATGATCCAATTGGGGAGGGTTTTTGTCCTATTACATCATAAATAAAATTACATTAGAAATATTATATTTATTGTTGTTATCAGGTTCATAAAATCATGTTGTTTTATATTTTTTTGATTGGTTGATATAATATGATATTTTTTCTTTTAACTATGTCAATGGGAAATATATTTATTGACTATCTTAGTTAAGGATTTTTCCTTGGACAACAGTATGTATCATTCAATGGTTTTTTAAAATAAAACTAATTTTTCAATATGGATGTTTCACTGTAACCATGCATCTTGTGTTGCAATAAGGAATCGTGAAAAAGGAGAGTCCATCTTTATTATTAAGGGATATTTAAAACAAGGCATCATGGAGATTGATTGAGGGTGTTGGGGGTTTTTAATATAAATAATTTACCTCATAATACAAAATAAAAATAGTAAACCGAATATAGATACACCAATAAATAGATCAACATTTTTTGAGAGGGGGGTGCGATAGTGGATTTGGGACACCAAGATGATGCATAATTGAATTAAACTTCTTTCTAGTTTTTACTATGTAATTTATGAATAGATATTTTTATTGAGGATAAAAAATTGACTATGCATTTTCCTATTTCACAATAAATTTATTTAAGTTTAGTTAATTATATCCCTCATCAAAGATATTTAATTTATCCATGGATAATGAACCCTTTACCATGAATATCTAATGTCATAGAGGAGGATGGTTCAGTTCACGGGGAATGTTTATGAGATGATTTTATTTCCCCATCATTTATGAAATTTTCTTACAGAATTTCAATTTCATTATGAATAATATTATTTTATCCTTTTATTTCATTGTGAAATTTTTTATAACTAGGGGATGAATCCTAATGAAATTAAGGGATGTAGGAAGCAAAGGAAATCCTCACCTCATCATTCACCTAGTAACAAAAAATATTTCATATAGTAAACAAAAATACATTTACAAAGGCGTCGAATATACTAATATGTATAGTCTTCACTGATAGTTATGAATTGTCAATTCAAGGAGTCTCAAGACTATAATTTGTGTTAAATCATATGTGATTTTTAATGATTTAATATTTAGAAAAAACATCCACTAATACCAGTTCCCCACACTGAATCTGTTCCATTTTTATTTAAGATAATTTTGTAATTTAATTTTCAATATTTATATTAATTTTGTTTATGTAATTGAATAATTTAATTTATTGAATTTTTTTTAGAACTACCAATTAGTGATAAATACAATCATTGGGCTTCCAACTTCCTCATTGGATTATCCCTAAAACTTCATCTATTCAATATTTTATAAGATATTATAGTTGAGTAAAAATCATTTATATAATATTACAAACAAATTGAATAATTATGTCATCAAATTGCATCATGTTGTTTTGTATTTTTTTGATGAGGAGTAGAAAAAAACTAGTGATTTTATATGAATCGATTGATTAAGTCAATAATATTCATTCTATGTTTCTAATTTGTAATATTATTTTCCTTTTTATTATTTTCTTGTTTTCTTTGTTATGTGATTACTGTTCATAGTGTTGTGTATGGTAATGATCATGGATAATGAATATGATTCTACACTGCTATTTAATTAATATTCTAATCAAAATTTATCAACATAACTGGTCATATAAAATTAAATATAATGTAACAAAAATAAATTGTATAGAAAAATTCATCTTGGGTCGGGTTGGGAAATTTTGCTCAAATAGTGGACATCCACTTACTACTATTCACCTAGTGAAGGAGCTCATGAGACTCAAAATATCCCAACAAAAATATATTACTGAGAATAATTTTGAATTCCAAGGGTTTGAAAAAAAAATTATAGGTAATTATTTGATAGATAAACAATTGAAGTGAATTGAAACCAATTAAGTGAAACTATGGTGCTTGAAACCATGTTCCTGGTGCATGAAGATATGATTTATGTTGAAAAAACATATTCTAAACAAATTTGTTGTGATTTCGAAATCATATTTTAATGTCTTGGTGTAAGAAAATGTGCCTAGAAAGGGAAATAGAAACATGTGAAGAAAATGTACTCATGGTGTATGATATAATGGGGGAGTAAATGATCACTAAGAGGAGTGAAAAGTTTTAATATTAGACAGTAAACAAAAAATAAGCATCATCAAAATCATTAATTAATTCATAAGAGGATATTAAAGAATACAAATAATCGGCCCACATAAAAATTAGAGAGGTTGAAAAATATTTCATGATGGTCATTGTTTAAAATAATTGTTATTGAGATTGTATTAAAAAATCATTATTATATTATCCTATTGTATATGTAGGAAAAAAATTGATCATGATGATGTTATTAATGAAGATGGTGAAAAACAATCCATCATCATTGAACACCACATAGAATGTGATGTGGAACACTAATAATAAGTGTACATTTATTAAGTGGAATAAGAGTTTGATGATGGCCACATATGTTTTGACCTAACTACCTTTAAGGAAAATAAACCAATATTGGATTTATTCCTCCAGATATAAGAAATAGTGGAGAATACCATTTTGAGTATCACTGATGAAATGAATTCTGAAAAGAGATGATATTTTGGGTGAAACAAGTTTATATGTAGAATACCGTGGCATGTAGGTTGATAAAATTCCCAATTTCATTGCAGATTCAAGAAGAATATCAAAAATATAATAGAATTAGGGATGAAAACAATGATATTTCTATACATTTTCATGAATAGGGACCCTAGAACCTAGAGAAGATTAAAATTGTTATTCACCCAAATTATACAAGGACTAAGATGCACTAGAAACACATGTAAAATATGTCCAAATTTTTGAAATTTCTAACTCTATAATCTCACTTGAAGAAGAAATGAAAGAGTAATGGATGTAAGCGAGAATGATGATAATGGTGAAATTTTTGTTTAAGATGAACCTTTCTAACATAAAAATGCTGATATAGATGTTTGAATTACCGTGTACATCACTATTGTCATGGTTGAAGAAAATGAATGTTTTTTATTTAAGTATGATCATTTGTATCATGCTATAATTAATATTGTAGAGATATATGTGAATGATGTTGTTCCTGATCAAAATTTTATGGAAGATGATGAAATTTTTATTGAAGTGGGACCAAATCTGAAGAATATTTTATAAAAATAGAAAAAATTTAACCACCACAGAATTCAATTTAAACAGATGAATTAGTAGTTGTTAATGGTGGCTCATTTTCCATAATTTCAATTGGAAGAGATTTGGAAATGGGAGGATTGTTGTTAACATCATTGATTCATGGAAAAGGAAGTGCATAAAACACATGGGAAGGAGTTCGAGTTTACAAAAATCAATGAAAAATTATAATGTTACATTATAATAAGAATTATGAAGTGGTGGATGATAAATGTTAAAAATAATTTCAAGACATTATTTTCATCCATTATTATTTAAATATGTCCAATATTTTCAGAGTGGCCTAAAATAAGTTAAATATAAGAGGAAACAATTATTATTTTCTTTCTTATTAGGTTAAAAAATAATTTTATTTTCTATTTAATATTTAGGTTTCTGAATAGTTTTAGTAACTCTATTGGGGGATAGTAGTCACTATTAATTATTTTTGATCATCAATGAATGATATATTTATGATTTTACATAAATTTATATTTTCAGGTTTCAAAGATG
The DNA here is from genome assembly GCA_963277665.1 of Viscum album. Classification (NCBI taxonomy): domain Eukaryota; kingdom Viridiplantae; phylum Streptophyta; class Magnoliopsida; order Santalales; family Viscaceae; genus Viscum; species Viscum album. The sequence continues at coordinate 610,903,647 of OY728127.1, forward strand.
AAAATTCAATAAATATAGAACGAAATTATATGGAAAATAGTAGGTTCAAAACATGATATAACATCAATGTTCAATGAATTATTAGAGGAAACTTGTGAATATATCTATTTTACTGGGGATAATTTCAATTCTTTTATAATTTCATATATTTTTTCTACCATTCATTATGAATTACTTAACACTTAAAAAAATTACTTGAACCCTTTACTAAGATTGAAAATCAGGGATGATATCCATTTAATGTGTAGGAGTGGAATCCTTGGATTTCCCATATTTTTATTCTTTGTTCCCCTTAGAGCTGACCTAGAAAATAAGTCCAATTAGGCGATAATTTTTAACATGTTAATTTTTTTGACATTATCATCCCCACATGCGGAAAATATATATATGGAAATTTATTAAAGTCACATGAATTATGAAAATATGAGTTATTAAAAAATAATTTCAGATATGAATTAGATTCTTGGAATTAATTATTATATTTATGAATTTATTATTATAGTTATTATTTTTTATTCCATGAATTGACTATAAATTATTTTTAATTCCACTTATTGAGAGTATTATGAGTCATTTTATAAATATCATATCATATAACCCCTTTCATGGATAACGTTGTAAGTGCTCCAATACTGGAACATAAATGTTTTTCTAGTACAAAAATGATGATTATAATCTTCTTAAACATGATTGAGGAATCTTTAGATATTAGTTTATCCCATTTTACCATCATAAGAACCTTACATTTTTCCTTTAGGAATTCTATTGAAATAATTTAATAGATTGATATGAATCCAGATTAAAACAATTTATTATTTCTATTGTATTAGATTATGTAATAACATATTACCATTCATTATAGATTAAAAATGGGGATTAGTTATTTTCATGTAGATTAATTTTTTCTAAGGCCATGTGGGTTTTCTTGTCTCGGGATATTTGAAAATAGTTCCATTAATTTTTATTTTTCTATCCTCTAAAAAACAATAAAATTTATAGGATGAGTTATAGAGGGATAAAAATAACCATTACTTTATTGATGATTTATTTCATTTTCTGTTTGGTGAGGGATGTGGGACTTTTTTGAAATAAATTTTTGAATGAAATAAAATATAAAATGATACTAGGAGAAAAGGGGACAATTTGCCTCTCTTTTTTCATTATAGAATGTTAAAATTACCTGGGATTGGAAAAGGACATTTGGCATGATTTCTTACAAAGGGAGTTAAATTTAGAATCATTTTTCATTGATTTATACATAACCTTAATCAATTGTTTTTAAATAAATTAATCCATCCCTTTTTAGTACATAATTTTAACTATTACATCATTACATATCCACATTTTCCCCCAAACACATTAAATGTTATTAAAAAACCAATCTTGATTATTATAGATCATCTTCTATTTATAGTTCAAAAAAATATAAAATAATATGGTTATTAAATATCGGAAAGGAATTAATTTTAACTGTATTTTTAATGTTTGTAAATGATGATTGAAGGTCATTAGAGTGAGGTAAATCACTGTTGCCAAAAATATTTAATAAAAGGTATAATGATTTGAGTGAAAGAGAATGAAATGTTTTGAGTTTAATATTTTTAAGGAATCAGGAATTTTGACCCTATTTTTTATTTCATTACTTTTAAAAATACTCATTAATAAATTATATTTTATGATCATGATTTTTTGAAAATTTCGCATGTGGTGTTTGGACCCTTTGTGTTAGAGGTTGACTTATTCTAGGAAATGATAAAAGGATTAAGTGTAAGGTTTTTTGAAGTATTATATATATATATATTATTTCTTTATTTTTTTTCTTATTTAATTTTAATTTATGTTTAGATTTCATTATTTTTATCATTTAAAAATAATTTTTTACTATATTTTAATTTCTGTTTATTTTTTGAATTAATTGAGAGGAACATTATTTCAATGTCGATTTTGAGAGGGTTGTTTTATGTAATTAATGCAGGTGAAAAAAAGATGGCCTCTACTTAACTATCATTCAAACATGAGGGGTCTAGACACATTACCATCATATTAATTAACTATCTTGGAACACACCAAATAAGGTCATGCATTTTGGGGTGATCCTAACCAATAAGGTATAGGGGATTACATGCATACCATGCATAAGATGAGGAATCATCGGCACACTGGAAATATCCATTTGGGGGAGAAATGAGGGGCCCACCAAATTGGGTTGGTACACAATGGTGATATGTATTCAATGAACCTTGTCTAGCGTCATTTAAAAAATACACCAATAGATAATTTTTATGGTGGAGTACAACTGCCCACATATTTTATGTGGGATGCGATTCCATGGGATCAAGCAATTTTTATCAATAATTTTGATGTTCCACCATCTGGATCCATTACCGTCATCAAATATATACCTATTCAACCTCTACTCTCCATATACTCAACCAACCACCACAATATTATACTAGAACTACCATGGATCTATGTGAAACACCACCAAAACACCTAATACCTGAACTTATATTTTTCAAAAGACATCATTGTAGTATGGAGATAATGTTGTTATTTTGTGATTCCATATTGAGACATATAAGGAATATAAAACGAATAAATATTTTACTACATGTTGGTTTATTAGGTTATATCATAAGGAATGAATTGAAAATAATAATAATAATAGGTTTTGCCACTTCCAAAAAAGTGGTGTCATGGATCATGTTACCCAGTGATGAGTATCTGGGAAGAATGAGATCTTCTATTCCATTTTAGTGCATGATGACATGGAGTTTCACCGTGGATAGACACGAGCAACATGTGGCACCATATTGTATAAGTGGATCAGTAATCTCAATCTAGTGGTAGATACATGAAGCCACACCATTTTCCCTTAGGTACACCATAAGACTAATTAAAAGAATAGATTAAAATTCTAAAATGATCCCTTGATATATAGGATTTAAATAATATCTCTTGTATCAAGGTTTTTTAAAATGCTATTTTTTTTCCAATATGGTTGTTTTAAAACATCCAATCACATTTCTTTACAATAAATCGTTTTGGATAAGGAGGATCCAACTTCTATTTTCATTTGTTTTAAAACAACCTACATGGGAGTATAACTAAGTGTGGTTGGGGATTATTATTGGATATAACTTCCCCCGGAGTATAAAACAAATAGAATAAATAAAATAAATATATCCCAAAAAATAGATATGAATTGCTAGAGGAAAATAAGAGAGAGTGGATTCAAGACACATAGATACTATATAGTTAAATTTCATTACATTCTTCTTTTTATATTTTTATAGAGTAATTTATAAATGAATATTTTAATTCAAAAAATAATTTGAATAAGTATTTTTTTACTATTAATTATTATTTATTTTTATATTAATTAATTATATTCCCTCGTATATGATCATTATATTTACTATGAATGATAAACAATTGACTATGAATGGATAATCCCGTAGAATGTGGTGGCACTTTTTTAGGGGATTTACATGAAATAACTATATTTTCTCTCTATTTATGAATTTTATATAATTAAATTTTATTTTTCTATGAATAATATTATTTTATCGTCTCATTATCCTAAGAAAGAATTTATTATTAGTGGATGGAACCCAATGAAATTAATGGAAATGGGAACTAAAATCCATTATATCTTAACCATTCTCCTAGAGATCAATAGTATTTTATATTGGTTAGCATGGTCAGTTTGAGAGAAGGGTTTAATATTCTAGATGGTATAGAGCATTATGATATGACGATTTATTTAATTAATGGAATCTCAATAATATTATTCTATTTATATCAAATATGAAGATGAATTTTTCTTAATTATAAACCACCATAACTTAACATCAGTTCTCTTCTATAATTTTATTCATATTTAGATTAATATAATTTTTTTGTTCAGTTAATTTAATTTAATTTATTTTATTTCTATTATATATTATGTTAGAATACAATTATAAAAAACAATTAGTTTGAAATACAATCACATGTATTCCATCTTCCTCATGGAATTGGCCCGATGTAGCCCAAAATTCAATTCATTAGAAGTATTTGCAAGTATTGGTTAAAATATTTTCAAAATATTGATAGCCTCATAGAATAAAAAAATATTTAGAGAATTTTATCAACTGTGTAAAACATTAAAGGAAAAAATTCCATGAAATGGAATTCTACTGGGCATAAGGTGTTGTGCGTCATGATATAGATCATATTCAAATTGTAATTAGTAAACTTTGGTGATGGGATTAGTGAATAAAAAACATGATTGGATATATAAACCTTATAGGGTGGGTTACATTTTGGGATTTCTTTTTAGAATCCATTATAACTATGGAGGAGGTAGATGGTAAGGAAATGGTGATGGTCAGAATGGAGCATGAATAGATGAAACATATAGTACTATTTGTAAATCCTGAGTTGTTAATAGGGGAAAAACTTTTATATTAATAGAGTTATTTAATATGAATTTAACTATTTAGCCAATATATAAAATAGTTATTTATCCTCTGTTGATCATTTCTTTGACCCAGGTGATTTTGAGATTCTCGAGTGATCATTGGGTGAAATTTTTTTACCCTTATTGTGACAAGGCTCCTAACTTGGATTAACCATATTCTCCATATCCTTTCCTATTAATTTTATGATGTTCCTTATAATAAATTAAATAAGAAAAATCATTTAAAGATGATGTTTTTCTTCATGATCAAGAACAATGGGGGTCTCAGATGATTTTGTTATTTTTAGAAGTAGACAAGAGGGAGACCATTGATGGTAATCAAAATAGTGAACTAATGCTGTATAAGATTTTTAGACTTGGGGTGTGGATAAGTTTTGGGTGATAACACTCTGGATGTATCATGAAATTATCAATGACATTATTTTAGGAGGAATTCATTACCAAAATATATCATGATCATGAGATAATTTCCATGTTCTATTGAATGAGAATTAATAGTGATAAGATCATTATGTGACATGTCATGATTGAGTATGTTATAAATAATATAGGGAACCATTATATGATAAGATATTCATGTGTCCGTGTGTAGAAATTGAAAACTATTATTTTTATGTTACTCTAGATATATGTGACCAGTATGAAAAAACTGATTCCATGTGTTTTATTGTGTGTATTCTGTATGGTTGTTGTATTATCGGTGGTACCAAAGATATGTGTAGAAATATCAGGGGTTTGTGGAATTTTATGGCCGAACATATTCAGATGATATATTTTCTATGATAAAAGTAATGATATATAAAATAGGGAATAATGAACTTATGTGTCCTGGAAAAGTTGAATTGTGATCATTAGTGACCTGAATCAAGTGGTAATAGTGAAGGCAAGGAAAGATAACATTACATGTCTTAACATATGGCCTCATGACTAGAGATGATGTATGATAACCTTATGTGGATATTCATGTTTACATAAATATTTATTGATACTGAGAATCATTGGGGTGTTAGGGTTCTTCACTTACGAAGTTCCCATTACTTTTTAGATATTACACCATCATGGAGTTGGAGCAGGTATGGTCAGGGTTCATGGTTTCTTCATTAGCACACAATCATATTGTATAGTACTGTTTATTATGTGTGAATTTAATAAATATTAATGAAATACATCTTTATATTCATAAAAACATATATTAAGGATTCATTGGTGGTGTCTTAGAGTGTTATACGCACACCCAACTTATAAATCATGATTTTCATGTAAAATTCATGATATGGGATATAAAAAATTGAAAGGTACGACGAGAACAGATCTAAGAGATGGGTAATATTGTATTGATATGATACCAAGATATAAAGTGGTGTTATACTTCAATGTTTTATTTAAATTACAATATTCTAATAACATTTCATTACATGACACTTTGGGGGTCCTTGGTTATTTATTTTTTATGATTGGAGAAACTATTAATGAATTTTTTTAAAGAATATATTATTTAATTCAAATAATTATTATATGTTATTGTTTATAATTTTCATTATTTACATTATTATAATAGTTTCACCATATATAGTGTTTAGATTGTCACTTCTAGTTGTAAAATCATATGTATAGGGAGGCGTGCATGAGTTAATGTGGCAGTCTATCCTGGAGCATGTGATTCCAGATATGAAATTATAATTTTTACTATCTTAAATGTATTATTATTTTCATTTTTTCAAAATATTTAATTTTTTAATTTTTAAAAATTGTGTAAAAAATATCATTCTTTAACGTTTAACCTAATAAATAATTTCCTCATCCTTATGATTGTTTGGTCTATTGATGATTCTTGAATATATCTTCATGCATACATTCGATAAGAATATTTTGAGATATATTCTTAATTGTTTTTATTATTTATTATTTAAATGAAATAAGATACACTCCCATGGTTTGAATGAAATTATCAAATGAGCTTTTAAATGAATTTCTTATTATTGTAAATATCCTATGATGTTTTGTATGTATCAATGGGTAAATGATCTAATGGAACCATCCATGTCATTTCACTATATGGATTATTATTACAATATTATCAGATTATTATGAAATAGATTTATATTCATGGTCTATGAAATGATGAATTGTTGATTGTTTTTATGATCTTATGAAACACAAATACACACATATATATACATATATATATATATATTGTGTTCATTATGTTAACCATATTTTTTCTAAATCCCTATAAGTAATTTAGTAATGATTGATATCTAATGAGATTATTTAGACTATAATGGTATGTAATCATATTTTTATATGGGAATCTATCAACTATAATAGTAATTGTAGTGAAACATTAATAAGGATAAAATTTAATGGGGGCTTATCTTGTTCCACTATTGGACCTTCCCTACCTTGATATTCATAATTGTCCCATCACTAATGAAATTATTTTCAATGATTATGATTTTCCTTGAAAAAAACCCCATGAAATGTTATTAATCATATAATATTCTCTCATGGATCATGATTGAATAATTTTTATTCCTTAATATTATGATTCATGAGTTTTGAACATTTAAATTGTTATGACATTCGTCATGATTTATGAATAATTATTTGTTTAATATTAACATTAAAGTTATAATATTTATTTTACACCATTATGGGTGTTTTTTTATTATGTATATTTAGATATCCAGCTATTGATATCCCCAATTTTTTTCCTTAATGATTTTCTTAGATCTCCCATGATTAACATTCTATAATCCTTAGGCTATATATAATGGGTTAAATTAAAAAAGTATTTATAATGTTACAATATTTGAAGAACATATTGGATTGGTAAAATTTATTTAATGAAAAAATTTTATTAATTTGGTAGTCGGTAAATATACTACTCTTTTATTTTCCTTGAGATCATAATAGTATGAAAGGAATTTTATATTTATATTAAATGATGTAATATTTATTTATTGTATAATAATGTTTCCCTGGTTTTGATTAAAGGAAATATTATTTATTTTTGGATACTAATTTAAATATAATATAAGAAAGAAAATAAGACAACATATGATGAATTAAAATAGATATAAGTATAATACATATGATTTATAGGTTGATAAGAAGGTATCATACTTTATGTTATCTCACTAATTATTTTCATTAATATATGATTTATCAAATATTTTATTACAACCTGATAGTAAAGCTATGATTTTTTTGAGTCCATGGTTGGTATCTAGAGGAATCGTGTTAATAATAAATCTGGTTGAAAATATTTTGATTGTTCTCTAAATAGAAAATACTTCATGGGATGTGTAATGGAAATAAGTTATGTTATTCTCACAATACACTTTCAATCCATGAATCATAATGAGATTTAAAATTATAAAAATATATACCAACACACCATTAGATCTTTAATGAGGAAACATCCACTTTTTTAATTTTGTTCCAATAAATGGAATGTTTTTAAGAAATGGATATATACTACATAAATGTTATTTTTCAAACCCAATTGGTAATAGAATGAATTTTATTCAAGGTACTGTATCGTTTGGATTGTGATGAAATCCAATGTTGGAGTTTTTTTAATAAAATTAGATTAGAGGAATAAATATATTTTGTAGAATGGGATGAATTTAAAATTTTATTTATCATTATTTTCCATCCATAAAATATTGTCAATAAAATTTAATGTAAAGTCAATCATCTTTTTCAGAAGGATGATGAATCTATTGGCACATAAATGATATTTTTCAAGACATGTGAATTATTCTATTGGTTCTATCATTAGCACTAATGTAATAATTAATTGGTTTAGTAGTGGTGTAAAACCAAGTATCCAAAAATCACTATATATTAGTGTATTTAGTAGTAGTAAAAAAAATAATTCATTGTAATCTCAATGTTGAAATAAAAAGTGGAGATTAAAATCATTAATAGGTCATGGATAATAAAATAAATATGGCATTTTAAATAAATAATTATCATATTCTTCATGGAAGATATAATAGATATATTCTTTTATACTCAATGTGTAGAATTATGTATGGGTGAAATTTTCTCAAGGGGAATTGTAAATTTTTCATGTTTGTAAAGGAAGTCCATTAATAATATGAATTTTAAATTGATATAAATATTAAGGACAATGAAATTAATGGGGATAATTGACTATTTAATGATCCAAATAATTATACAACTGCACAGAGTAATAGTTTCCTTACAAAAGATACTTAAATAGAGGGGTTAAATAAGATAAAGAATACCCATGAAATTTTAAAATATCAGATAAATGGAATGAAAATATAATAATAAACATTGATGTGGTTCATAAGAATAATATTATAAAAGTTACACATAACATCCAAACTAGAAAAAATTTCATTATTTTATTTTAGTTCTACCCACACTTTTGTATCTAAAAAATCTTATAAGGGTATCATAGCACTACATCAATGATTATATTTTGAATTATCCATTAATACAAATAGTGGTATGATAATAACATGTCATGAATATAGATCCTAGTGGATAGATGTTTGTGGGAATTTTCATCCCATAAATATTATGATTCTCCCCATATATAAAATTGATGTTCTTTTTGTTATGATTTAACATTATATACATCCCCCATTATTTTTCAGGATATGGAATTAACATTTGATATTTGAAATCAATATTTTATTATATTTTGGTGGTTGGGAGAATATGAAGACTAAAAGGAAATTACCTTTATTTTATGGGTTCTATGAATTTTTCATAATGAAAATTTATTTCAAATTGTTTATGAGAAACATAACAATATTTGTGTTCATTTTTTTGGACTATGCTGATGTTTTTCCTAATGAAATATAATTTCGTAAAAAATTCATGAATTTGTGTTTTGAATTGAAATTACTCTAGGTGATACACATATTTTATAGAATGAATATATAATAGGACTTATTATGTTATAGGAATTGAAGGGCCAACTAAATGAAAATCCTGATAATAGATCCATATTCCACCATGTGTCACGATGGGGTAAGCCTATACATTTTGTTATGAAGAATGATGTGGTAAGGCCTCATTATATAGATTATCAAAAACATGAAAATATTAATATCAAGATAAATTATATTATAAACATATTTATGACTTATTAGAAATTTTTTTTTAATATCAATACCTATCCATGATTGAAATTAATTCTGGTTATCAAGAATTGAGCCTCAAGAAATGATGTATACCACACAAAACCTTCAATATGGTGTTTGATCATAATGAATTTATAGTGAATTCATTAGGACATACCCATGGGAATTCCATCCACAGGAACATACTAAAAATGGGTTTTAGAGATTCCTTCATTAGATTATGGATTTATTTATAGAATATATTCATAAATATTCCATGTAAGGAATAGAAAATGATGATCATTTTTGGCTCATGTTGGAAACATCATCTAAGATGAAGTTGTATTCCAAATATCGAATGATTTAATTTTGGAAACAAAAGATATTATTTTATTGGTCATGTAATCTATATTGATGGTATTTATGTTGATACATCGGTGAAAGTTATTTTTGGGAAAAGGCCAATAACAACAAATATTAATAAGATCCATAATTTTTATAGATTTCATGTATAATAACCATTGATGGTGATATATTCTAGAAATATGTAAATTAAAATAACTATATTAACATGAACAGGTTCTATGTTCCTCTGGAATGATTAATATGATGATAATTTCATGCCACTGAATATATGGTTTTATAGTTCAACTATTTTCATACCACCTTTCAATGAAGAAGAGTATTTAATATCTAGTGATACATTATATAGAGGACTAGGATAAATACATAGGGATAATGATATTCTGATTACTCATTCTTCAAAAAAATTGAAAATGGATGAGAGAAACTAACAACAAATCTTTATAGTTGGCATGGGTCATTTTTGTATAAAAAATATTGAGGTATTATCAATAGAGTGAAAAATGAGATTAATATAATGATGATATAATCATGATGTATATATTAAATAACAAAATGTTAAATATTTACTAATGGATATGGAATGAGTGTATTAAAAAATGGGAATTCTCAGTACATTAATGCCTTGTGAATGTGAACAAGGTGGTTGATTTCTTGAGTTAGAAGGACAAGGAATGTTTTTCCATGATGAGTATTAAATGATATACAATGGTTATATTTTTTCATATCAATTTCATTCAGATCATAATGAAGGAAGAAATATATTATCAATATTAAATGAATATTAAACCTTCTATTCATGAGATTACTATAGAGGTACATAAGGAAGATATGAAAATACAGATGTATATTAGAAATGTTCCTCATTTTAATCATAATTTTTATGGAGAGATAAGATTTTAGAAACGTGTTTGTGTCATTTTAAAATAACATTTGAATAAATATATATTGTATTAATAATAGGTTCAGTATTTATCAATTTATCGTCGATATAATTAGATGTATAGTTTGATCCTTACCATTATGGAGATATCTCAAGCACATTTTCAGTACACTTTTACATTTTTTGATTATGTATTTTATGATTTTGGTTTTAGAGTAATTTCAATTGAAATTGAATAATTTTGTAATGCATAAGGTATGCCAATGGTTGGTTCATGGTTTGGGAAAACTGTGTAGTATGTCCCATGAAATTGTGCACCCTATATTGGAGAGACATGTGGTGGCACATTGTTTTCCAATTGGTTTTCCCAAGCATGAATCCACTCTCCCCAAACTATAAAACCCCTAAAGGGAGAATTTTAATTCATAGAACATGGTGTGTCAAACCATACATCACTTAGGATAAATAATTTGAAATATAAGTAGAGGTGTATGGTTAAGGTGAACTGTTTGGAAAACCATATGCATCAGTATAGGAAACCATTATTGTGTTTTTAATCCCTTAAATTTTTAATCAATATTACTAAAACACTTATTTATTAACCCAAAACAACTTCATATATACTATCTTATTTTCCAACATTTTATTGGACCCAGAGAGTATTTCATGGCCCATCAAAACCTTTTCATAATGAATCAAATATCTTTTTGAAGGATTGACTCTTCAATTCTAGTTTATTACCTTTCTAACAATTCTCATTTATATCTAAAATATTTTTATCATACTTTGGATGGTTGATTTCCACCATTAGTAATGGGTTTATATATATGTTTTCAATGTGATTTTCTATTTGTTCTTTCACTTACATTTTGATCATAGATCTTATGTTAATTTATGATTTATATCATTTTTCCTCAATTGGGGTATTTTGGTTTAGTGAACATCTATCAATGAACTTGATTTAGGTTGAAACAACTTATATTCTCATAACCTTTATTTTAATTTCATGTATACAATTAATAAATTTTAATTTCCATTTTGGGATATTGCAACACAAAATTAAATTGTTCAATTTATTTAACTTATGATGGTGAAATTGGTAAATGATGTGATAATGAAACTATTTTGAATTTTCATTATGCTATTGTTGTATGATGGGATGATCAAATGTAGTTTATTAATGAAATTATGAAAATTTAATCCACCCTTAGTGTGCGATGATAAGAAAAATATGATGATTTTAAATATGATGTTTTTTTGTAAAAAATGTTTTGAAATGGGTGAATAATGGATTATTTCAATTGGTGATAAATGGTTAGAAATATGCAACCATGTGTTGTGATGTTTTCGAAAGAGTTATGTTATAGGTAATGATTCTATAAACACTCATTAGGAGCTATAGTAATCATTAAGGCCCCCAATATATTACTGAATAAATGTGATCGCTGAGTTGTTCAGTTTGGACTTTTACTCCAAATAACCATGGGATTCGATAATGATGGTCAAGGATATTATTATAGGAATGATATCTTTGAAATAGATTGTTTAATTGAAACCCAAATTGGAATAAAATTTGTTATCACCCTTTGGGATAGTTCATAATTCCACATGGGCTGGAGAATTTATTTTTGGTTAGGGTTTCATCCTAAACCTAAGACTAATGTGGTTAAATAAACAATAAATTAATGTGAAAAACTATTAACCATATTTATTATATTGTTTTGTTTTTACAACAATATACACTACAATAGACTGGATGTTATATTATATTCTATTGGTGGTGACTGACTATGTTTTCGTTACACACTAGTTAGGCTTTCGGATAAGTAACCAAATTTACTTAATGTTTTAATTAATAAATAAGGAAAATAGCCCTATGTTATATGGATGATATAGGGAATGATATTGGATGAGGTAACCGAAAATGATGTTAGGATCCTCTTGGGTATTTTAGTGTCATTATTATTATTTATTTAAATTTGACACATGACACTTATATGGAATTAATTATCTACGACTTTAACATGGATATGGTTTTTTGATTTTGGTTTATCCTGAGATACTATTATTTATTGGTTATAAAATTATTTAGGTATTTTTCCTCAGTTGGAATGAATTTTTTTATTTCCACTATTTTACTTCTTTGATAAAGAGAGTGCAGTCTCTCCATGATTTCTATATTATAACCTCGTTATAAGTCAGTATCTGCTGGTGTATGCAGTGTCACACATGAGGTGATGTGACCCACCGACTTAGGTAACTGGTATATGGAACCCAGTCCAGGATGCCACAATGTTCTATCAATAGAATTTTCATTCATTAATTTTGTCATAATATTTGGTAAATGTAGATAGGATTCTAGTTTTTGGCGTGCCTTTTCCATGAACTGATGAATGGGAGTATCTAACGAATTAATGATGAAAAACCCATGTACCCAATGTGGGACTATTATTACTAAAGTTTATTATTATCATTGGATGTTATTCCAAATTTACCGATTCACTTATTGAGAAATATTACAGTTTTTTGGATTTTCATTCAGGGCCACATATGGAATGAGAGTTTTCTATACATTCATCAATCAAGGAACTCAAGAATTATTTTGATATGCATCATTTTTAGAACGCATTGAATAACATGTTTATTGTGATTTTTCTAAAATATTGTTCTTTTAATTTCAAGTGTAATATAAAATTAAACGGTTCCTAATTATACAATTAAATTAATAATATTATTTTAATTATGGTAAATGAAACTGATAAAATGGATTTTTAATGAAAAACATGAATTATGCAATTTTCACCTTACATTACCCATGACCATGATGAGGGATGTTTGAGGTTAGTCAATGTTCATCTCTACTAAAATCATGGAGAGTTATATGGGATGAATTTTTATGGCCTTATGTGAATCAATATTATTTAAATGTGATTGTGGTGAGTTATGTTTCTTAAGAAATATATTTAGAATTGTTGAGATATGCCACCCTGACAACACTTTCTGAAATGATAACTTGAGGAAATTCCTAGAAATGATCCTCCAATAGTGGAACCTGAGGCACTAATAATTGTCGGAAAATGGATGGAAGATACGTTCCATGAGATATTTTATTGATTTATATAGTTTATGTAATGATACCCATCGAATGTAATTAAGAACATGTCTAAATGGAAAATGAGTTCTAGTTAAATCACTCTCTGACATTCCCTGGATATGGTTGACCTGAGGTAGCTAAGGTATGGATTGAATCTATCTGGATTTTCCTTTAACATTTAGACTCTGGTATTGAGGTAAGGGTAATGTTGGACTCTTATTTGTTATGTGGTAAAGTGAAACATTGGTGGTATATATAGACTCGATATGGGTAGGTACAGAATAAAAAGTGGATGGACATTAAAGAAATATTTTTAGATCACTTTTACCCCAAGATAATCAGGTAGGAGGGAGAACTGAGTTTAAGAGGTTAACCAAATGGATTTTGTGCATGATGGACTATTCTGCTCACTTCACTAATTTCCAATTATTTTTCCAACATTGGAAGACATGGGGTTACTATTGAGATGCTTTTTGAATATGGGATTAAATGTTAGATTATGCCCCCAGGTTATTTCCATTAAGACAAAAATGTTTTATAAGGTTTTTAACTAAGCTCCCATATTTTTGATTAACCTAAAAATACTTCTAGTGGAATGTTGGTGGTTCTTTCTGGATGAAAATGATTTCTGTCTTCTATAATTATGAATCATTACATTGAGAGTGTAAACCATGGAGATGTAAAATATAGTGTCCAAGGAAATTGATATGTTACTCCAATAATTAACTGCATATACTTACATCAATGTGTAAGGATGGAAAAATTTCACTACTATTATCCATAACCAGTACTATAGTGTCGAGCATGCGGCATGATGGGTCAGCTGTGGAGGTATTTCAGGAACCCTCGACCTATGGGTAGCGATGGAGAAGCCATATAGAGATAGAAAACATGGAGGAGTTATTCATGATAAAATTAGTATTGTAGTTGTAGTTCTACTAGTCATGAAATCTGAGTAAGTGGAAGAGATAATTCTAAGAATGAGTACATGTATCATCAATGTGGTGTGGCTTACAGAAATCAGACTTCAACACAGGGAGGAGGGGTTGAGCACTTACATATAGTTCATCATGAACTAAGGGATACCATGTATAGGCCCTCGATAGTTTGAGGTTATAATATTGTATCCTCCACGCATGGAAGTGACTTATTTGATATAGTATCCTCTTATTATATTATATATTCTCATCTTATGAGTGTATTCTTTCTGGCATTGGAGTTTTTGAGCGAGGTTATGTTGATTGATACACCTTTGGGAGTATGTTGAAGGGAAGTTTTTGTATGTAAATGGTTCTCTCTCAAAAGTGGGAAGGGTCATTTTCTAATGGATATTTATATCCGTGACATGTTATTCATTGAATTTATTCTAAAAATGGTCTATTTAGTACCATACTGATCCCACATATATTGTTACTACAAGAGAGTTACTTTTACATCTCTTCCAGAGGATGGTTATGTTCATCGTGGAGAAATGTATATCATGGAATTCAAGGATGGGTTTGTATGTATGCAACTTGGGGAGATGTCTACCCCTTTTGGATGAATTTTTTAGGATGATGGGGTTGTAGAGAATGATAAAATTACACCCATAGTGGTCATGATTCATGATGTGTTTCATAAGGACATCTCAAGGATTACACACAATAGGAATGTTTCGTCTACCATTGAGGTCATTTTTTTAGCCTTTTATATTTCCATTATACCTTACAGAAAGACACCAATAGAGAATCAAGTGGTCAAAACATAGTTATAAGAGTTGATGGAAAATTGATTTATCCATTCGAGTTTTTCTCCTTGGTGTTCTACAATTTTTTTATAATAAGGATTTTGAGATACTTCACATGTGTTTTTATTATCAATTTGTCAAACCAATGGAATTGATGAACCATTATACTTTTTCACATATTAATGACCTCTTTTACCAATAGAGAGGTTATTGTGTGTCCTACAAGATTGAAATGGGATTACGGTATCATCAGGTGAGAGTTATGCCTTCTAATTTCACATAGAAATCATTCAAATGATGATAGGGTTTTATGAGTTGTGATTTTGTTCATGATAAAGAACAGTTCACCTCTATGTATGGACATGATGAACCAAATATTCCACCCATAAATAAATCAATCAATTTTTGTGTGTAGATGGTATATTTATATACTCCAAGAATCATGAACATCATTCCCAAAATCAAGAAATCACCTAGAGTACACTAATAAAGAATTTTCTATATGATATTCTATGTAGGTGTCCATTATGGATTGATAAGGTATATTTCATGGTTCTTATCATCATAGAGGATGTTCTATAAGTGGATGTAGTGAATATTAATGAAGTTGTTTCATGTAATAATATTAAGAATGATTTTTATATCCAAATATTTTTGGGGTTAGAGAGTTAATATAAGTGGTTCATCTATGGAATTTCATGCTTGGAAGAACCATATTATGGATTTACAAAAAAAGGTGTTATGTTTCAATGGTCGGGATCATGTTATAATTACTTCCATGAGTAGTTGAAATTTTTGAATAAAAAACAGATAATGATCCTATCTATGCATGGTGAGAAGTATACCATGTTTTATGGTTCATCTAGGATAAGAAATGGAGCACTTTTGAAGCATATGGGATCGAGTTGTGGTATTTAGGTCATGGTAGTTGAGGCCACAAAAACAAAATTAACATATTCACATTATCGAGTTATCTATAGTTGATTATTCTTTAATGTGTGGGTTACATTATCTATGGGTTGAAAATACTATCACGTTTAATGACAAAAAAATATTGACGTATATATTTTGGTAGAAATATTTGAATCGTCTAATTAGTACATGGCATTAGTTTATTTAGTTTTTTGATTTTGATCAAGTATATACACCTCGAAAAATAAAGAATGTTTCAGATACATTGAGTAAGAAAACTCATACTCAGGAAGCTCGGGATTCTAGTTTTTTGTGGAAAATGATGACATTACTAGAAGACATTAAAATTGTGGTTTGCGAGTGCTCAGAGGAGATAACCCTCTTATTAGTGTTAGTAGAATCCTAAAATCTATACCAAATTTGGAAAATGAAATATGAATATTTAGTTTTTATGTCTTTTAGAAAAATCCTTAATAGTGGGGAGTCATCTACCTATTAGACAATATATTTGGTTGAGATCATCTAGGTCATGGGCCATGTATATTTTCGAACATGTATGTGGGAGAAGATAATATGTAAATTTCATGCCTAAAAGTGTGTTGTGAATCGATATTTTACAAATAATTTCTATGACTTACATTGAAATTATTAGTGGTCAGAAATTAAAAATAAGATTTCAAGGTTTGTTACATAATGATTAACCTATCAATAGGTTTCAGTGGAACCTTAATGGCCTGATGGTCCACTATATCAATTTCCCATTTTGGAATGGATCTTGGATGAATTCGCCATAGATTTTGTGGTAGTTCATATGAAGACTCCCTGATAGAATGATTTAATATTGTTAATAGTGGACCAAATGCTGAAGGTAGAACATGTCATGCATATAAATGAGATGTTCTCAATGGATTATTTGTCGGAAATGTACATTAAATAGATATTTTGTATGTGTGAGGTACCATAGGGTATAGTTTCATTTCATGACTCATGATTTTTATCACACTTCAAGAAGGTATTAAAGAATGTGTTAACTAACCATGTATTTCTATGTAAGTATTTTACCTTATAGATAGATGTAAAATCATAACATACTATTTTAGTTTTATAGGATATATTATTTTCATACATTCTCAATTTCAGTGCATGTTTGATGAATCAACAAGAAATCATATACTTTTCCTAAAAAATAGTTATACAAATACAATTTAGATGGAACACTATATTTATATTTATGGTAGGCCTTGAGTATCACCTCTTTTATGGATGGAGGTAGGAGGGTATTAGTTTTGTGGAATGATTCCCATGCCGGAGACCTCAAACATAGTTCAACAAATTTTGAAATGTATGGATATGGATCAGATTAGGATGAAGTCATATGATAATCAATGTTGATGAACCCTTGAGTTAAGAGTAGGTGATCATTTTTTCCTTTGAGTATAACCCAGATTAGGTCACTATAGTATTTTAAGTTAGGGAATATTTGTTCCCAGGTTTTTTGTCCCTTTTGAAATTGTGGAGAGAATTTGGACTGTGGAATACCTATTGGCTATTTCATAGAGGTATCGTGTTATGAACAATGTTTTCACATGTTAAATTTTCAATGGTCTCCTTAAACCATCACTTTTGATAAATTTTGACTATGTTGATCTTGAGGTCATTGTTTCCTCAAAGGAATATCTAATATATGTTACGGATCGTAGAGATAATGTGTTTCAGGTAAGGAATGCGTTGATAGATCGAGAACTATGGAAACATGGACATTTTCATGATGAAATATGGCAAACATAATACAATTTTCCAGCTCAGTGACATGAACTTTTTATCTTCGAATCATATCGCTTCATGGTATTACAACTTCAAGAAGATCTGTTATAAGGTGTGGAGATTGTAAGATACTACCCTTTCTAGAGATGTCCCAAGCTTATTTTTAGGTTCTCTTTTACCTTTAATTGATTATCACTTGTATGGGTATAGATTCAAGGACATTCTTGAAGAATTTAGAGTTTTTTTACCCAATGGGATTTTTCACAGTAGGGACATGGTAAGGGAAATCCATTTGATGTGGACTAGGAATTCGTCTTCCCATTTATGGAGTGAACGGATGTGGCCCATGTTTGGCGCATTGTTTTGGAAAACAATGTATCCAACTTCCCCAAACGATTCAACCCGAGGTTATGGGGATCTTAATGGTTGGCACACCGTTTGGGAAACTACAAACCACATAGGAGAAACCATGAAACACTTAAGGAGAGGCACATGGTTATGTCACATAGTTTGACAAACTGAGAACCTTGGGCTAGGAAACCATGGACACTTGTTTTTAATCCCTAAAAATGATATTCAAATCACCAAAACCCATATGTTTTTTACATTAATCATCCCTATTCGTCCTAACACATTTTCAACATTAATGGATGTTCTAGAGAGGATTTTAAGTCTACATGAACCATTCTCAATTTGAATTAATAATCCGATTGAAGGATCGGCTCCTTATTGTTTAATTATTACAATTCCAGTTTCCTTCCATTGTCTCTCATATTTTTATATATTATTTTAGAAGGATGATTTTTTCTATTTGTGATGAGTTTTTATCTATGTTTTATGGTTTTTTTATATTTTATCATTATCATATGATTTGGTACTAGATATTTTATTCCACTGTGATATGCGTTGTTATGCTTCAATTGGGGGATTTGTTTGGGTGAATAACCATCACAAAACTAATATAGGTAGTATAAAGGCCAATACCTATACTCTAGATTTTTATTATCTGAATATAATTAGGAAATAAAAATTTCCACATTGAAAAATTTCATTCAGAAGTGGAATTGATCAATTTATAGTACATGTGATTTGGAAATTGTTTAAATTATTTATAATGAAATTTGTTGGAATTGTGATTATTCAATTGATGAATAATAGATTGAAAAAATGTGGTTGATCAATGTAATTTTGAATGATCTAGTCACTCATGGGGTGTTCCATAAATATGAAAATGATGATTTATAATTTCATATTTATTGATAAATCATATTGTGAAATGGGAGAGGAATGGATTTTGATAATTGATGATAAATGTTTGAAAAAATGTAACCATTTGATTTGATAATTTTTAATTATTTTTTAGGCAGTGAATGATACTCCAAATATCCATGGGATACTAGAATGCCTCTATATTTCCCCTATATATTTAGGTATTCATGTGATCACAGAGTAGGGATAAAGGGACTACTACCCCAAATACCAATTCGGTGTAGACTTCTTCTCAATTAACCATTGTCTAAATGATAGAATTGAAATGACATTATTAATTGAAACCCATGGTGGAATAAAATTCCATATTACCATTTGCTGTGGTTCATACACTATAATGGTCCAAATAATATATTTTGGGATAGGGTGTCATCATGAACCCATTATTTCTATGTTCAAATAATGAATAAATAAATGATAGTTTTTTTCATTTTTTTGTATATTATATTTTATATAACTACACACACTATTGGGGACTCTATATTGTTTTTAAAACCATTGGTGGTGTCATTATAAGTTTCACTAACACCCAAATTGGGTTTTGTAATCATTACCATAATAGACTAAAAGTTGGAAGGATAAGATGGGGAAATAATCTTATATTAGATGGTTGAGATTGGGGTAGAGGATGGATGGATGAACATGAATGAACTCAAGTCCTTCTTTGGAGTATCTAGTGTCTATAATTTTATTGGTTTTTCATTTGACACATGAAACAAATAAGGAATGAATTATCTATTTCATTTGTCTAGATACTGTTTTCTTGTTTTGGTATATCAACGATACTAGAATTTATTAGTTATGATATTATTTTTTATTTTTTATCTTCATTTGACTAGTGTTTAATTATTTTTTCTATTGTTCTTATTTAATAAAGAGGTTATAGTCTCCCCATGATATATATATTATACAATCGTTACATATTAGTAGCCTCTATAGTATGTGGAGGCACTTCTGGGGTCATTTGACCCATTAGCTCAGGGAACCGATAAGGGGAACTTTATTCAAGACCTGACATGTATGGAGACAATGATTTTTTTTTTCTGGTTAGAAAATTTGAAAATGGATATTGAGTATTTTATATATCATTTCTTGTTATTTTGATATGTTATGGAAAAAAATTATGTATATATAGAATTTTCAACCATTGTCCAGACCAAAATGGAATTGGGAAAACAACGTCATCGATTTCTTCATTGATCTCCCCATAATATTTTATATAGAAAATTATTTAGGGTTATAGTCGATAACCATATGAATTCAAAAACTTTTATTTGAGTTAGGGAATATTTAACTCTTATTAATCGTATCCTAATATATATTAAATATGTTCTAATGTTTTACAGGGTATAGAATTTTATTTTAAAAAATTGGTTATGGAGGATTTGCACTATGTTATGGATAACGCATTGGCCTACAATGGTGATAAAGTTGATCTTTAGCACACTATATTACCCTTAGATAGATAGTCAGTATTATATGAACATGGTTGTCATAAAATAAATGCTGATATCATATTTTCGAGATTTCATATGTGATTGGTATCAACATCATTACTTGGTTGCAATTTTATAAAAAAATATATTTCACTGAATCATTCAGATGGATATTTATAAATCCAATAAATGATACATGTGAAGAAATCTGATGTGATTGGTTAAAGATTGAGAACAGAATAAATTATGTGAAAATATAGATTAGTAAATTGTATATAATGTTAGATCCATTTAACATCACATTAGTTTAGATCATAGTCGATTGGAATGATATTTTAAAAATCATCATTGGGATTTATAATTTTATGTTATTGAAATGGTATTACTATTAATATATCCATTTAATAAGGTTCTTAGAATTAGGAATGGGGGTATGTTATGAACTAGATAAAATAGTATAATAGAAATTGATAATCATATTTGGATGGATGGTTATCACATGGAACTTCCACTAAATTTCTCTAAAGTAAATGATTTGTTCCACATATCTCTCTTATTTAAGTGAATACTTAATCGATGATATGTAATTAAATAAGTGGTCATAATAAGGGGTAATGATCACTATGATGATGAGAAACTAGTGAAAACTAGATTTAAGAGAAAATTGTCTATGAAACCAGAGAATTCACTAAGTAAATTTTCTGTTTCAACACCATAAAATTGATGTGTATATTTGGGATCCTGGCGATGGGATGAGGTATATATATCCCTAATTTTTCTTATAAGTGTTTTGGATTTATAGGGTCAAATTATAATACGGTGGGAATAATGTGGCACCTTGATATTTTGGGAAATATTTTTCATTATATATGTTTTATTTCATTGATATCATTCATTACACCCAATATTGTCTTTATGTGAATCATGATATACTATTAAAATATTATTTTTTTAGTGATATGTATTGCATAGAAATTTGGATTAGGTGATGGGATTAAGACCAAATGAATAATAAAAAGATTTTATTGAAAATTTTTAAAAAATAATTCATTGTTCATTAATTGGTTATAAATTAATATAAAAGAATATGAAAGAAAAATATATTATTTATATATAAATTTTATTTATCTTAGAGAAAATTTGTTTTATCATAATATAATATATTAATAAGAAAAATTATTTTTCAAAATTATTTTTTTTAATAACATATACATTCATTATTTTCAAATTTATAAAATGTGTTTTACATTTAATTGAATTATAATAAATTAATTTTTATAATTAAAAATACATTTCTCCAAAAATGTTTTTAATTTTATTTTCCCTCTTATTTTTCAAATTATTAGAATTCAAATTCAAATAATGGTTAAAATATTTTCAGTCATTATTTCCAAGATTCATAATTTGTCAACATACATTTTTTTATTTGAGAATTAATTGTTGTTATGATTCATCAATACTATAAGGGTATAATGGGAAACAAGGGGATATAATTAATATATATGTGTATAAATGAAATAAAAATATTTCTATATTATTAGATGATTCTAAATTGATCTAATGTCATATTTTTTTCGAAAGAGAGATAGTATGTAGAAAAAATCCCATTATAGTGAATTTAATCTATTTTAATATTCTTTATAATTATATGTTTTCCACATCCATCAATTGTAAAATGGAAGCACATATCCTTCATTTTCCACACCACTTGAGCCTTATAACACAATAAATACTTATAAAATACTCTGTTAAATTCATTATCCATAACAATGATGTGTTAGTGTTCCTAAAAATCCCATACAAGAATCCACAGGGTGCTTCTCAATGGAGTGTACCTATAGAAGATGTATGTGTTCTTATCTATCATTTTTCATGTTTTGTTCTACATAATCCTTACCAAAAGCTATTTATATATCTAAACATTTTTAAATAGGTATTTTAATATTCTGAGATGTTTTTACTTTATTTTTATATCACTTGTCTATCATCTATCATGTTGTTAGAAATGATAACACAGCTTGTGCATACGTGTAGACTACGACGTCCATGAAGATATGTGATTAGTTTTTCATTTCGATTTAACTTGGATGGTCATACTGATTGATTTAATTAATATATATGTTATATATTATATAATGACCCAAAATTTTTTTAATGAAATTTTCTCTTGATCTAATTAAATTGTATTGTTATGTAAAATCGTTATATAAAATATGCAATTCCTTAGTTTTATTGATTTCAAAATTAGGTTATGAATTGTTACAATTTCTAATGTAGATGTTGAATATTGATCACTTGTTTAATATAATTATAGGTATTTAAAAAATACAATTTACAAATACAAAGGAGGTGATGACCTCATCGAGAATAATTCCTCCATACGAAACCCATTTTTCGGAGCTCGGAAAGGATGTGGCATCACTGGGCTTTGTTCGTGACCAAGCCAAATTCTATCTTCAACATGTTATTCTAGAGATAACCCTACTATGAAAGATGTGGATGTTAATAGAAATTACCACCTGAGCGATGTTGTCTGAACCTCCCCATGATTCTGTCACCATCGCACACCATACCCTTATGTCTAATGCAGGTGTTATAAGTGGTTATGTAACAAGATACTAGCACTATGATTATGTAAATTATTTTTTTATAGTGAATATAAATTCATTTTATTATTGTAACTTTGTAAATAGTTTTTAAAGAATAAATAGAATTTTTAGTTAATATAAAATTAAGAAAACTATTTTGACGAATTAATGGATTTATTAATTAAATAGTATTTAAATAAAATATTATTAATAAATTTAATTTTTTTAAATATAAATTATCGTATAATGTTTATGAATTTAATGGTGATATTTATTATGGTTTGAAATCCGTTTTTGTCAAAACCATTGAATTTTCGATAAATGCCAGTTTTTATTTTAAAATAAACAAATCACATACATAGAAAATTATTTAGATAAAATGATTGTTATTTTTGGAATCAGGTTGTCAAAATTATCCAATAGTGTGTTTTTCATAATTTTATAAGATATTTAAATTTCTATGTAAAAATTAAATATCGTTTAATTATATAATGTATTTTATGAAATCATAATGTCCCAATAGTGATGTAATAAAATATTAAAAAATTTATGTTCAGCCAATATATGTTTTACTATCTAAATAATTTGATTTTAGGTTTTTTTGTTTTATTATACAAATCATTAGTGATCCCACCAAGACATATAAAACAATTGAGCTTTTTAAAATGATTTTCTTGAGAGTGTGACTCACATCCGCATAAGGAAGCCAAATATTTTAATGATTTTATACTATTGGACTTATAAAATAATGTTTTCCACTCCCCTTTTCGAGAAACCATTGAAATAAAATATTGGTTGTTTTTTGGTTTTGATTATTTTAATGTGTGGATTCCAAAACCTAAATAATAATGAATTCATTGTCCTTTCCTAGATAAACCCAAACAAGTTCCTAATTCTCTTCACCCAAAACATATGGATCTAGAAAAAAATCTGACCTCATAACTTTAGAATCCCCCAAAGGCTCCCCAATCTCCCAATAAGCCTATCTCAAGACTCTCCCAAGCCTTTTTGATCATACTTCCAAGAAACTGATTTCATCCTTTCTCATTTTGTCCAAATTTATTAATATTGTTTTACCATTTTATTTTCAATTATAAATGTTGGGGTATGATTAATCACCTCCACCATAAATTCCTACTTATGTTATAATGATGAGGTACCACTTTATCTTTCATTAATTCCTCCCATGTACATCTGTTAGCATGATGATATTTTGTGATCAATTTCTCTCTTCTCATTTACATTCAAGCCAATATTTGGTATTATGAATATAAATTCCAATACATATATTGGGTCAGGTATATAAATTACCCCATTATATTCCATTTCATGTATATATTATGAAACACAACTTTATCTCTAATCAACTATTTATATGAATTTTAACATCATGACGTTATGCTGCCGAAATTGCACTATGATTTTTGATGCCAATGTCATTGTGAAGTAAATACCATGCCCATTTCTCAATCAATGGTATTAACATTTTTGAAAATTTACATATTGATTATATTGTTTCATGTATGAAATACACATTCCTTTACGGTGGAATAAATGATGATTTATAATGAATCAATGTTATATGATCCATGGGGCACACATATGCATGAAATGAAATGATTAAGAATGGTGTGCCCAGATAGTGCCCCAAGGCATTAGGTAAAGAATAACATCATGATATGTCATGTGTAATAAGAATTTACTCATTCTAATTCAAGTTCAATGAGGTTCACACATTCTCCTTGTACAATGGGCCTTGGCTCATTCTAACATTCTATTAAATGTTGTTACCAAATTTACAAGTTATGATAATAATGATATATCATGACATTATGTTCATGGTTCTCTTATGGTCCATTGATATTCCTATTACCTAAATGTATTTTATTCATCATGTTATGCCTTCATTACTCCCTTACTAGGATTTAAATCTCATCCTTTTATTATTAATGTCTTTAGGTTACCACATTTAACGATAAGTACGAAGGAATGTGTTTGGTCATGTAAAAGATATTTTTAATAAAGATGTGTATTCCATGTTTTTAGTGGTAATGTAATGTTTCTATTCCCCAAAGAATCTTGACATATCAATATATTATGTCTTATAAAGTGAATGTTTTATGTTATAAATTATGTTTAAGTGTGAAATAAAGTGAAGGGTTTTTATAGTTGGTATCAAAGGATATATTATGTTATTTTTGGGATTAGGATTAAAAAAAATAGTGAATGTATTTGGGATACGAATAGGAATAATAAATACATCGCTAAATTTTGGTGAGTATTGAGTAAGTGGGCTATCAAGAAAGTACATCTCTGTTGGGATACGAGTAGGTAGAGATGGTTGTTGAACAAACCTATCTACGGGTAAAACCGGAAAACAGAACTTTTATCTAGAATCGAACAAGTACTGGTGTAAGAACCCGGACCTTCTTTTCAGGTATGTTTTTAATTTTTCTGGAGTTTTGAGAATAGAGGAGTTTCTTGAAATTTTTAAAGTACACACCATGTACATTATGAGTACACACCATGTAATTCGTTGTCGCGTGAGGACGTGTGCTGGGCGTGTCATGGCCACACACACGACCATGTAGAGGTGACATGGAGGCCGCTTAAGGTGGAGTACGGAAAAGGCTAGTACACGCGGTGTACTCCAAAAGTACATGTCGTGTAATTTTTTTCATTAAACGGACCAGGCCCGCGTCTGATTTCCCTAAACATCTTCTTCTAGGTCTCGCTCGACCGAGAGAAGTCATACGACATCGAGACTTGTTTGATCCCCGAAACCTCCATATGTTCTCCGAATCGAATGCCATTGATTGCGTTGGAAACACAGTGGTAATATATTCCTTCTTCTATAGCATCGTTTTCTAATTCCTCCTCTTTCGAAAGTTGTTGTGGGTTGAACATTTTTTGTGTTTTCATAGATCTATGATGTTCTAAAGAGATTCAAGCCTCTTGGTTCCAGTATATTGATCACCTAGCATTAAGGTATGTGGTTTGTGCCTTTCTTTTAAATGTCTTTGAGTTTATGTGGGCATTCCACCAATACCCTTGAACGGGGTATTGAGTGTTTTCTATTTTACCCCTATTGTGTTCCTACCTTCCTTGTATGCTTGTCTATAGGTAATTTGGTTATGTATATGGTTTATGGCTTTGCTTGGATGCTTTTCCATGCTTGTTATGTTTACGAACTTTTTGTCTTGTTCAACCTCTTGGTCATTATACCTATTTTCCATGACGTGTGATCATAGGATGGAGTACTGTTTCCCTGACATGCTTGTTATGATGTAGACTAGTTAACCAAGTAGCTCTGTAGGTTTACATTGGCTATATAGAATTATTATGCACTGAATGTCACAGGGCTGTGATAACCTGGTGCTATAGACTATAACTGCATAGACAGAGTGAGCTTCCTCAGTGGGTCTTGGACATTATAGACTATAGGGGATTGATCGAGTGAGCTTACCAGAGAGTCTTGGATATTATAGACTACAGGAGGATAAACAGAGTGATATTTCTCAGAGAGTCTTGATATTTATAGACTATAAGTGGATAGACTGATTGTGCTTCCTTAGTGAGTCTGGTTTTGTTTGAATTTCCTTAAACCACTCCAAGATATAGGAGGAATTTACAGAGTGAGCTTCCTCAAAGAGTCTGTGATCGACCTGAGGCTATAAGAAAAATTGACCGAGTGAGATTTCTCAGAGAGAATTTAAACCTTGGGGCTATAAGGGGAATTGACCATGCGATCTTCCTCATAGAGTCCCAGACTACCTCAGACTATACTGGGAATTGACTGAGTGTTCTTCTTCAAAGGGTCTTCTCATTTCATATGACCAAACCATAGGGGTTAGGCTAAATGTACTGCCTAGAGGGATGTTGATACATATTAGATAGGACCAGAAGGGATGGATGTGAGTACTTCCCAGAGGGATTCCTATTTGTGGTAAGCTGTTTTCTTAACTGTTTCTTGTTTATTCCATTGGTTATTTCTGCTATGTATTATCTTGTTTACTGCATACTATTTTCTGCATACAGTTTACTACCTACTATACTTAACCTTCCATATACACATTGACTGTTAGGCATAGATCTTCGAGTGTTTTCCTTCTGGTATTTAGTCTCACACCCTGTTTTGGGAAATTCTTTTGGGCCAAAAAAGATTATATTACTATAGGTATTGATAAGGGAAAGAGCCCTTTGACTTCAGGTACTTGATTGCATTGGAGCTGGAGAGTATGGGACCAAGCCGAGGATTGTGATGGCGAGGAGTTTCTTATCTATTTTTCTTTTGTGCTTTGGTGTAGTATTGTATTCAGTATTGTGACTTTTTTTGGCTTCTTTCCAAGATATATGTATCATGCAGAATTTCATATATATATATATGTGTGTGTGTGTGTGTGTTTCCTCCAGTTGTTTATCTATTTTAGTCTTCTATTGTTTACTGTTGTTGGATATTTACTGCTTCTTTTATTGTGTGTGTTGTTTACTTCAACTATCTACTCTACCAATGAGGTCATAGTTTCCCCACTATCACACCCAAGGCCCTCGTTACGAGTTGGAAACCTTTGGTGTTCGGGGAAATGCGCTTGAGGACATGTGACCAACCAAGTACGGGCGGCACCCCGTACTCAAGACGTTACAAAGTTGTATTAGAGGGTTTGTTTTCTTGTGATTTACTGTTTGAATCCTATATCAAGGGATAAGAAGGAATAGGTACTTTGTAATAAGTTGTGCCCAGGAGTAGCTAACCCATGTACAGGGTAAATCCAATCTACCTCATTTATTGAAATTTCATCAGGTTTTACAATTTTTAGAGTTGATTTGATTTCACCTTGAGTGACTTAGATGATTTGTGATGTAACTGTTGATATTATTGAGTTTCTATTTCTGTTGCAACCTGATGAGATGAGGGTTTTACATCTAATACATTATATAAGAACTTGCTAGAAATCACATGTCATGCATTTTTTCCGTGCCATATAGGATGCATTAGTGATTGCATGTTGTTGTGATAGATGATGTGTAAAATACGCAAGGTATTGTGATAGATTCATTGATAGAAATATCTGCTATTTGGTAGGGTATTGTTTTGTAGAGATTTATTATAATGAATGCCAAATTTCAATTCTTGAGGTGTTATGGGCCCTCATGAATCGGAACATGGTGGCTAATTTACTTTTTTTCCTTGTTTATGATATGTATGAGATGATAAAATTTGATTCACAGGGAGTATGGGACCTCACTGATCGGAATTTGGCACCTTAACCCTTGTTTTCTGTGTTTTCTGGGCTTCAGAGCCTTTTTTAGGCTACTTCCCAAAAAAACCCAAAATACACGATGTGTATTTTAGGAATACATGCCATGTAGTTTTTAATCCGTGTCACTGACTGTGTGGGTAGGAACACGGGGTTGTGAAAATCTTCAGGAGCAAGCCTTATATGTTAAGCACACGCCGTGTTGTATTGACCGTGTGTCTACCTGTGTGACTAAAAACACAGATTAATGAGACTTCAACTTTACATGTTGTGCCCAGTTTTCAAACGTCGTGCCATGTAACCTAAGTACCTGACCGTGTCACGAACAACACAGGTCGGAGAAAGCCTTCAAGTACATGCCATGTTCACAGGGAGCATGCCATGTAGTGTGAACCTTGTTGACTGCCGTGTATCTAACAACACAGGTCGTTGAAACCATGCATAGTACACGTCGTGTGGTGGTCTACATGCCATGTAGTCTAGGATTAAGAGGACCATCTGGTTAAGCCATCTAAGGAGGCTCAGGTAAGGGAATAAGGTTTATGTACACACTGTGTGTGGGGATAACACGTCGTGTGGTTGAGGCATTACTCGACCAGTTGTGGAAGAAGTACACGCCCATGTGAATTTATTAAAAGAACACGCCGTGTAGTTTTTATACACATCGTGTAGTCATGTTTCGTAAAATATGAATGTTTCATTATCCTTTTCCCTTCTTGAAGACTTATGTTTTTAGTCCTTGATAATCCTGATCTAAGGTGTGCATTTGAACATTCAGAGTTATTCCACCGAGACTTCCTTTGATTGTACGTCATCTACTAGATGGTAACCAGACAATGGATATGGCTGATCAGGGACCTCCTTCAGACCCTCCTGTTGTCCCAGCCATAGCACCAGCAGTTATACCGGTTACCGACGCCGATGCATAGTTCAGGGAATGTTTCCTAAGGATGATGCATACCTTCCCAGTAGTGTCTCCACCGACCTCGTTGATGGTAGAGTTGACGTGGGTTTTCTATCAGTATCATCCTCCCACTTTCTTTGGGGATGGAGGACCCCAGGATCCAGTGTCATGGCTCAAGGCCATGCTGAAATATTTTTAGCATCTGAAGATACCACCAGAGAATAGGGTGAAGATCGCTACCTATAGGCTCCAAGACTCCGCCAAGAGGTGGTGGAAGGTGATCTCACAGTCAGGATGCCAGCAAAGTATGACTTGGGATGTGTTTTGGCACATCTTCTATGATTACTTCTACCCGGATTCCTTGAGGGAAGATTGTGCCCCAGAGATTATGAGTCTAGAGCAGGGTACTCTTTCTGTTATGGAGCATTCTTCTTGCTTTACTGAGCTACAACATTTCACGCCCATTCCGGGAGGTGAGGAGCTATTCCTTGTGCAGAAGTTTGAGGATGTTCTATGGCACGACATCTGGTCATAGGTGAAAATCATCATGTTGACTTTGATATCCTCTAGCATTAACCAGGCGAGGATCACTGAGTGCAATCTGAGGGATTCTGGAGGTGTGAGCCATGGAAGTTCGACATCCAGAGTCAGTGTTCCTACTATTTATAACAGAAAGCACCGTAGGGAGTCTGCTCGAGGAGATCAGAGTTGGCAGAATGTATCTTCGGGAAGCCAGGTAGTACGCTACCAATATGGGAGGAGTAGGTATACTAGTCCTCAGTGCCATAGATACTTGATGGTGTGCCGATCTTGGGGCACTATGGTCCATCTTCAACGTTTTTGTTAGATCATCTCACCTACAACTGGTGGTAGGTGTTCTTCAATGAAACCACATTCAGGAGATGCAACGCTAGTTTCTCACCAGTCTAGGAACTGGAGTTCTTCCGGCCGTTTGGGCCAAGGTGGAGGTCAATGTCGTGGTGGTCAGTCCCCAGGATACCAGCAAAAGAAGAGTTGATTAGCTTATAGTGGTTAGGCAGGCTCACATGGCCATGGTACAGGCCAAAATTTTGTAGTGTAGAAGACCAAGTAGGATCAGGATCCCGGCCCCTCTACAGTTTGAGGTAAAATCTTAGTAGCCTCAGTTTTATCTTCTTCTATTTTCGATATAGGTCTTACCATAGCTTTATATATGTCGTTTTTTATAGAGTCTCGGTCTCTTCATATTTTCTTATGCAGAAATATTGACTCTAGACACACCGTTGGGAACTAGGATAGGTAGTGTACGTCAGTGCAGATAGTGCCCTATTAAGGATACAGGGTCTCACTTATTTTGGGATCTCTATGTCCTGGAGATGACAGGCTATGATTTCCTTATCCGAATGGACTGGCTAGTTCCATTCTAGGAAGTTGTGGACTATTATCACCATAGGGTGAGTTTTGTTTCACCAGAGGGTGAATCTTTTCTTCATAGAGGCAAATGGGTTGTCCTGGCAAGCAGAGCATGTCCAGAGTATCATGGGTTTAGAGGAGTTACAACTCAATTCGCTAGTTATTATCTGGATGATCAAGGGACTTCATAGTTAGACTTTCCTCCATTGGTTGATTGTTTCAGAGAAGTCATTCTAGAGGACTTTTTAGGTTTGCCTCTGGATCGTGAGGTTGACTTCTTGATTGAGCTCATGCCAGGGGCAGCACCGGTTTCCATTCCTCCTTATACGACGGCTACACCTAAGATGCATGATCCCAAGAAGTAGTTGGAGGAGTTGCAGGAAAAGGGTTTCATCTGACCAAGCACTTCTCCTTTGGGTTCGCCTATTCTGTTTGTGAAGAAGGATGACTGTACCCTCAGGCTTTGTGTGGACAATCAGAAGTAGAACTAGTTGGCTGTCAAAAACTGATATCTCGTGCTAAGGATCGATGTTCTCATTGACCAGCTTTGAGGATCCCAGGTGTTCTCGAAGATTGAATAGAGATCCGGTTATCATCGGTTTTTTGTTATACCATTTTATATACCTGTTACAGCTTTACGAAGTATGTATGGTCTATATGAGTACTTGGTTATGCTGTTCGATCTCACGAATGCGCCTGCAGTTTTAATGGCACTGATGAACTGAGTGTTCCATCCATACGTGGATTCCTTCATGGTATTTATCATGGATGATATCTTGGTGTACTCTCACAATCGACACGATCATGTTACCCATATTTTTAATGTTTTGAGTACACTGGGGGAGCATCAGTTATATGCTACGCTCTCAAAATGCCACATTTGGATGGACTAGATTCACATCTTTTGTAATGTTATCTCAGAGGAAGGAGTATCTGTAAACCCATAGAATGTGAGTTTTGTAGTTTCCTGGGAGAAACCAAAGAACATCTTTGAGTGTTGGAGTTTTCTAGGGTTGGCTGTATATTACAGACGTTTCATACTAGACTTTTCATGTCTAACAACACCACTGACGGGTTTGACCAAGAAAAGGGTGATGTACTTATGGTCAGATTCTTGTGAGTCAGCTTTTCAAGAGAAGAAAGAGAGGTTGACTTTATCACCGAAACTTGTATTTACAGAGCTGGGAAAGAGCTATAGTGTTTACTGTGACGAATTAGGTATCAGGATGAAAGCTTTTCCTGTGTAGGGAGATGGAGTAGTTGCTTACGGGTTTCGGCAGTTAAGGCCACACGAGAGGAATTACCTGATGCATGATCTGGAGTTGGCACCTGTTGTTTATGTCTTACAATGTTGGAGAAATTATCTTCTGGGAGAGCACGTTGTGGTTTTCACGGACCACAAGAATATCAAGTACATCTTCACTCAGCATGATCTTAATTTGATACAGCAAAGGTGGGTTGAGTACCTTCAGTATTTTGACTTTGAGCTTTCCTACACACCTGGGAAAGGCAATGTTGTGGCTGATGCACTCAGTATGAGGACTCAGATACATTCAGTTCAGGAGGCCCGAAGTCAGTGACAACTTATGGCTATATTCTCTGAGATGCATTTGGAGGTGCACGACAGTCGGGGATAGAGGTTTAATTCTTCTGTGGTTGTTACCTCTACCCTTCTTGATCAGGTACGAATGAGGCAGCTCTCAGATTATGATGGCCTAGTCCTATGGGAAAATGTGTTAGGTGAGGAACCTATTTTTGGGTGTACCATAGGAGAGGATGAGATTAAGCCATTCTAGCGACGCGTATGGTTGCAAGAAGACATTCATGAGGATTTGAGGCAGCAATTTCATTCCTCAGTTTGGGAAGTTCATCCAGGCATCACCAAGATGTACCGAGATCTACACCACCAGTATTGGTGGTCAGGTATGAAGAGGGACGTCGATTTTTGTGTCATGATGTGTTCCACTTGTCAGCGGGTGAAGGCAGAGCATCAGCGACAAATAGGGCTATTACAGCAGTTACCCATTCCCAAGTGGAAGTGGAACGATGTCACGATAGATTTTGTGACAAGGTTAGAGAGATCTCCTCATGGGAACGTCGAAGTATGGGTTGTCTTTCACAGACTCAAGATGGTTTATCACTTCTTGCCAATCAAATTGACCTTCAGTGTTGATGAGATGGGGCGGCTTTACATCCAAGAGATTGTACGTTTTCATGGAGTTCCACACTCCGTTGTTTCAGAAAGGGATGCACGTTTTACTTTTTGGTTCTGGAAGGGACTTTAGAAAGCATTGGGTTCACATGTACATTTGAGTACAACATACCATCCCTAGATAGATGGCCAGTCTGACCGTATGATCCAGGTTCTTGAGGATATGCTCCGAGCATAAATTCTTGTTTTTGGAGGTTCTTTGGAGATGAATATACCTCTTGTGTAGTTTTCCTAAAACAATTGTTTTCATGCAACTATTCTAATGTCACCTTATGAGGCTTTGTACAGTAGGCCATGTTGATCACCCTTATTATGGCTAGAGGAAGGAGAGGTAGCTTTGCTGGGACCTAATCTTTTTTGGGAGACCTCAGAAAAGATAGAGTTGATTTGGTAGAGGATGGCTATGAAAGAGTCTCGTCATAAGTCATATGATGATCAGTGGAGACGACCTCTGGAGTTCGAGGTCGGGGATCCAGTTTTCCTACGTGTCGCACTAAGGTTGGGACACAAGGGGATTCAGAGACAAGGTAATATTTCACCGAGGTACATCGGGCCATTTGAGGTGTTGGAGAGATTTGGGACATTTTCCTATCGGTTGTAGTTACATCAGAGGTACCAGGCCATGCATGACGTCTCCCACGTTTCTCATCATCGACTTTACTTTTCAGACCCGGACCATGTCTTTCAACATGAAGAGGTTGATCTCGATGTGAATGCATCGTTTGAGGAGCGTCCTATCCAGAATGTTGACCACAGTACGAAGGTTCTCCATGTCCAGTCAATTCCTCTAGTAAGGGCGCTATAGCAGCACGAGCGGGTACCGGACGAGACTTTGGAGAGGGAGACTGATGTACGATAGCAATGGTTGGAGCAGTTCAGATTTTCTTCTTATACGCCTCACTAGGGAAATTAGGGGATGAATTTCCATAAGGGGTGATGTTTTTAATAACCTGAACCTTATTTTCATGTATTTTATTCTTTTTTCTATAGTTTTTGAGAAAAGATGAGTTTCTGGAATTATTTGAAGTACACGCCATGTGTTTCATTGCCACGTGAGGCCGTGTCAAGGCCACATAAATGGCCATGTAGAGGAGACAAGGAGGCTATATAAAGAGGAGTACAAAAAGGCTAGTACACGCAGTGTACTACAAAAGTACACATTGTGTACTTCTCTTAATTTTTTATTAAATGGTCCAGGCTCATGTCTAACTGCCGTAAACATCTTCTTCTAGGTCTCTCTCGACTGAGAGAAGTAATATGACACCGAGAATACATTGAGCCCCTGAACCTCCATCTGTTCTCCTAATCAACCACCATCGATTGCATTGGAACCACATCAGTAAGTTCTTCCTTCTTATAGAGCATCGTTTTCCAATTCCTTATATTTTTCATGTTATCTTGGGTTGATCATTTTGTGTTGTTTCATAGATCTATGATGTTCTAAGGAGATTCAAGCCTCGTGGTTCACGTATATTGATATCCTAGCATCATGGTAGGTGGTTTGTGCCTTTCGGTTAAAATTCATTTAGTTTTTGTGCACATTCCACCAATGCCCTTGAACGGATTATTTCATGTTTACTATCTTACCCCTATTGTGTTCCTGCCTTTCTTCTTTTCTTGCGAGAGTTAATTTGGTTATGTATAGGGATAATGGATATTATTGTATTTTTTTCCATGCTTGTTCTGATTATGAACTTGTGGAATTTTTTAGCCTCTCTTCCATTATACCTTTTTTCCATGCCTTGTGATCATAAGATGGAGTGTTGTTTCCCTGACATTCTTGTTATGCAATAGACTAGTAATCCAAGTAGATATGTAGGTTTACTTTGGCCATATAACTTTATTATGCACTAACTGGCACGAGGTCGTGTGAACCTGGTGCTATAGACTATAAGGGGATAAACCGGGTGAGCTTCCTCCGAGAGTCTTGAACATTATAGACTATTGGGGATAGATCAGGTGATCATTCCAGAGAGTCATGGATATTATAGATTATAGGAGGATAGACCGAGTAAGCTTCCTTAGAGAGTCTTGAGATTTATATACAATAAGTGGATGGACCAAGTGAGCTTCCTCAGAGAGTCTTGTTTTGTTTGAATTTCCATAAACCACTCCTGGCTATAGGAGGAATTGACCGAGTGAGCTTCCTTAGAGATCATGTGATCGACCTGAGGCTATAAGAGGAATAGAACTAGTGAGATTCCTCAAAGAGTCTCTAGATCATGGGACTACAAGGGTAATTGACCACACGATCTTCCTTTGAGAGTCCTTGACAACCTTAGAATATAAGGGTAATTGACTGAGTGTGACTCCTCAGAGAGTCTTATAATTTCGTATGAACAAACTAGTGGGGTTAGGCTGAGTGTACGTCATAGAGAGTTGTTGGTAATTCATTGATAGAACCATAGGGGATGGATATGAGTACTTACCAGAGGGATTCTTGTTTATGTTTATACGTTTGCTTCATTGTTGTATCCTTGTTCTGCGGGTTGTTACTGTTATGTATTATTGTGTTTACTGCTTACTGTTAACTACTTAAGGTTTACTACCTACTGTACTTTACCTTCCATATACTCAATGACTATTAGGCATAGATCTTCAGGTGGTTAACTAATGGGATTTAGACTCACACCCTATTTGGTCCATGCTTTCGTGCCTAAACAGATTATATTGCTGCTGGTATAGATAAGGGCATGAACCCTTCGACTTTAGGTACTTGATTACATTGTAGCTGGAGAGCATAGGTCCAAGCCAAGGCTTGCGATGCTGTGGAGTTGCTTATCTGTTTTTATTTTTTGATTTGGTGTAGTACTGTATTCAGTATTGTGAATGGTTTGGCTGCTTTCCTAGACATATGTATCATGAATCATTTCATATATATATATATATATATGTGCTCCAATAGTTTATCGGTTTTAGTCATCTGATATTTTTAGATTCTGGATATTTACTGCTTCCATAATTGTGTGTGTTGTTTACTTCCACTATGTACTCTACCAATTAGGGTATAGTTTCCCCACTATCACACCCAAGGGCCTCACTACTAGTAGGCGGCCTCTGGTGTTCTGGGAAATGGTCTTGAAATGATG
Organism: Viscum album; assembly: GCA_963277665.1. Classification (NCBI taxonomy): domain Eukaryota; kingdom Viridiplantae; phylum Streptophyta; class Magnoliopsida; order Santalales; family Viscaceae; genus Viscum; species Viscum album. Next base: position 610,940,110 of record OY728127.1, read on the forward strand.
TGACCAACCAGGTACGGGTAACGCCCCGTACCCGGGACTTTAAAACTGGTGCACGAGAATGGGCCTTGCTATACTCTTGGTTTACACACAATAAAGAGATATTATTTGGTAAATTCATGATCATAGTATGAAAAGTTATTAAGGGAAAATAGATCCCCCCTAAGAATATATGTTGTGATGTTGATTGTATATAACATAGATAAGTTATTGACATAAATGTAATTAATAAGTCTCACCTTTTTGTCATTGGATTCCCATTTTTGTGTGTTACCCCTAGCTTTCCTATTAATTCATCTAATGGATGGTAATAGGAGGGCTCATGCTTACAACCATTGTGATTATCAATGTGATGAAAATTCAAATGAGATGCACAATCTGATAGGAGTGGGATCACAAACATTGACATGATACTCTCTTAGATAACTCATGTTTTGAACAGAAACATGGGTCAAGAGGAACTTTTAACCCCCCATAAGAAGGAACAAGTTGCAATCGAGAGATTCATGAGACTATGGCCCCATACTTTTAATAGATCATCTGATCCCTCAATCATAGAACAATGGATAAACACTATTTAATTGATCTTATCCATCCTTAAATCTTTCAAACAAGAGAATGTTTTCTAGTTTCTTAACATATGGAGGGAGAAGGTGATAAATTTTGGACTTTGATTATAATATAAGAAGCTTGAGTAAGAGATCAAGGCATTGGAATTGAATGATTTCTAGAAAATGTATTTCAATAAATATTTTCAGCGCACCCTCCATGTTATGATGGAAGGGGTCTTCCTTTCCCTCATTCTAAAAGTTGGTGAATCTATCAGAGTGTATGAGGCAATATTCAGAAGGCGTACATGATACACCTCCAGCATTGTAATTACCCTCGAATGCAAGGATGACCTCTAATTTGGTGGGCTAAAACCTAGCCTATAGAAATACCTAGAAATCTGTGAATTCTAGATCTATGAGTAAATTTTATGATGTGCCCACAATGTTCAAATGGAGATCAGCAAGTCTTAAGGGTATCATGGGGATAAGAAGCATATGGTGGACTTTAATTTTGGTGGTTTAATGGATAGATCTAATGGTGATATGAAAATACCACACCCCACTAGATAATGGTGCATAAAAAAGAACCTCAAAAATTTCCTAAAGGGGGAGAGGAAATGATTTACGGGTCGAAGAGATGGGCACCTGTTCTTTAACTGTTGACAGAAAAACTGGAAACGATGACAGAGGAGGGGAAAGCTCTATTAAACCTCCAAATCATTGTTCATTGAATCAATTTCAATGAACTATGAAACTTTTCAAACCAGTTCCCTAAGTCAAGGGTTTTCGGAGGAAACCAAAAACCTCCTAGGAAACAAGGGTGACCTTTTTCCATCACTACAGTCGATGTGAACCCCAGAAACGAAGCTGTGATATGTATTCTAGCTATAAATTCAATAATATAAAAGGTAAATTTTTATTCTAGTTCTTTGAATTCTTTTATATCTCTAATGTTAATAGAACAATCCCACCACCACCATAAATCAGGGATGTAATGATATCGTTTAGAACAGAAAATGGTGATATCATTGCACCCAATGAATATGACTCCCCCAATGAAATTTTTAGGATTGAACATCCCGATAATCCTCATCATACTTCCTCTAGTTGAATTTTATGTAATTAATGGAATGGATTGACTTTCCCTATATAGATCCAACATAAATTTGTGTTAGAGGGAAATCACTCTCCTTGTGGGAAATTGACCCCCGATTCTATACAAGTGAAAAGAGGAGGATGAAGCTTCTGTAGAACCATCATCTCAAGCGTTGATATTACTAACCTATGAGAATACATATCATTCTTAGATGATTTAGTTAATGGATGAAACCATCCTTGGAGACATGCCTATTGTGAGGGAATTCACAGAAGTTTTTCTCAAGTAATTTCTGGGTCTTCCTCCTAAAAGAGATGTTGAATTATGAATTTATCTTATATCTAGTGAGTTTACAATATCAAAAAATCCATAGAGAATTTATATTGTGGGGCTTGAGTAGTTTAAGAAACAACTACAGAAGAATTTGGATAAATGGTTTATACGCACAAGTGCTTCACCATGTGGTGCACCAGTCCTCTTCGTCATGAAGAAATATGGGTCAATGCACCTTTTCATTGATTATCATGAGATCAAAAAAGGTGCGATAATGAACATGTATCCTATACAAAGAATTTATGACTTGTTCTATCAACAACGTGGATCACAATAACTCTCCAAGGAGGATCTGTGGTTGGGATATTATCAAGTAAGGGTGTAGAAGGAGGATATCCACAAGACTTTTTTTCATATAAGTTACTGGCACTATGAATTCATTGTATTTCCATTCGGACTCACTAATGCTCTTGGAATCATCATGGAATTGATGAATAGAGACTTTAGAGATTACCCCGACAAATATTTTGTAGCCTTTATAGACAATATTCTAATATACTCTAAAACCAAGGAGGAGCATGAGGAGAATTTTAGTATTGTACGAGAGACCAAGTGGATGGATAAGATATTTGAAAAGTACAACAAGTGTGAGTTTTGGTATAAGGAGGTCTCATTATTGGTTCATATTGTCACAATCAATAGGATATCAATGGATCCCTCAAAGACAGATGAAATTGATTGATGGATGATGCCACTATCGGTAATGTATATTCTTATCTTCTTGGGGTTAGCTGGATATTATCACTAATTTGTGAGAAATTTATCATTATTTTCCAACCGACTTACCATGACAAATAATAAGGGAGTCATGTTTTTTTGGAGTCCTGAATGGAAATAGAGCTTCATGCAGTTGAATCAAATGCATATCCTAGAACCTGTGCTCACATTACCAACTAGTGGAGAACATATATTTGTGAATTTAGTGATGTTTCGAAGAAGGGCATGGGTTGTGTGTTGATGCAAAATGACAATTTGCTCGCTTTTTATTAAAGTTAATTTAATGTTCATGAGAAAATCTATGAAAAACATGATCATGATTTGGCTCCAGTAATCTTCTCTTTGAAAATTCGATGGCATTACCTATTTGGGCAGAAGTGTGAAATTTATGATAATCACTAATGTCTCAAGTATATATTCACACAAAAAGTATTGAATATGCACTAACAAATATGGTTAGATCTAATAAAATACTATGACTGCTCAATCCATTAACCCCCTAGGAATGAGAAAAAGGTGGGAGATGCTCTATATAGAAAGGACCCAGTGATTCTATCATTGATTAGAATTGAAATGGATCCAACATTATAAAATTTGATGAAGATGGACATGGGAATCCTAAAAAAGGGAACATAATTAAGACTTTCATAAAATCATTTCTCAACCATCACTTTTGGAATGGATAAAGGCTACTCAAATGGATGATGTCACAATTTAGAATAAGTGGAAACTATCAAAAAGGAGAAATTCTCAGAGTTCAATGTTAATGAAGACGGAATTGACTAATTTGGGTCAAGACTATGTTCTCCATCTAATCCAGAGAAAAAGAAAGAACATTTGGATGATGCACATAGTTATAATTTCCTTATTCACTTAGGAAACAAAAAAAAATATTGATATATCCTAGAATATTATTGGTGGGATAACATGAAGAAGGAGATCGTTGAGAATACATCAAAGTGCCTGGTATGTCAGCAAGTGATGGCTAAGAGGAAAAAGTATAAGGGGGTGATGCAACCATTACCTATACGAGCATGGAAATGGGAGAACATACCATGGAATTTGACATCAGACATCTGCAGAAATCCAAAGGAAACAATACTTTATGTGTTTTTGTGGGTCGTCTTACAAAGACTGCACACTTCATTTCCATTTGGGAAGATTTCCCATTGGATCAACTGGAATGGATATATATTAGAGAAGTGGTAAGGATGTATAGATTTACACTATCTATTTTATCTAATCGAGATCCAAGAATCACATCTACCTTTTGGAAGAGTCTTTAACATGCTTTGAACACTGAGCTAAACATCAATATGGCTTGTCATCCCCAAACTGATGGCTAATCGGAGAAGACTATCCAAAAACATGAGGACATGTAGAGAGCATGCTAAATGAACTTAAAAGGAGTATGGGAGAAACATCTTCCTCTGGTTGATTTCCCTTACAACAACAGTTTCCACTCAAGCATCCTAATGGAACTTTATGATGCCCTTTATGGGAATAGGTTAAGAACACCAAATTGTTGGGATTATATTGGGGACTGAATCCTCTTAGGTCAAAAAATGGTCGAAGAAATGTTAGTGAAGTTTATGACTATACTGAAGCACATTAAAGATGTTCAGAGTAGAAAAAAGTTCTATGTTGATAATCTTCGATGAGCCATGTAGTTTTATGTCAAAGACATCGTATATCTCCACATATCACCTTGGAAGATATTTATGAGATTTTTGAAGAAAGGGATGCTTATTCCAATGTACATCAGCGCTTTTTGAGATCCTTGATCATATTGGATCGGCGGCCTATCGACTATAACTCCCAATGAACCTATGTCAGGTACATGATGTATTCCATGTATCACTATTGAGGATGTACATACCTGACCCATCACATGTACTCAATCTTGAGGTGGTAATAATGGAGAATGACCTCTACTATGATGAGAAGTCGATGATGATTTTTGATCGCAGGGAAAGAGTTCTACGAAATAAGACAATGACCCTTGTCAAGGTGTTGTGGCGAAATCCCATGTTCAAAGAAGCATTGTGGGGATCCGAGGAACTGATGAAGTATAGTTACCTACATCTGTTTTAATGTGGTGGAACGAAAATTTGAGGGTGAAATTTTTTAAGGGGGGACGATTGTAAAGACCAATACTTTTATTAATGAAAATTCTCTTTGATCTAATTAAATTTATTATTATGTAAAAGGGTTATATAAAATATGCAGATGGGTTTATGGATTTAATTATACCATTAAGAATTTTTACCATTGGTAATATAGCCATTGAATAGTGATCATATGATTAGTATAAATATAGGTTTTTAACAAATCCAATTTACTTAGATAAAGGAAGCGAGGGCCTTTTCTAGTAGAATAGCTCTGTTCGAAGCCAATTTTTCTGAGATCGGAAAGGAGGTGGTGTAAATGGGATTAACTAATGACCAATCATATGATAAGATTAAACACGTTAAGCTTGAGAGTAACTGCCTACAGGAGAAGTGGAAGTTAATAGAAATTTCCACCCGAGCGATGTAATCTGAGCCTCCCCATGAGTCTGTCACAATCACCCACCATACCCTTCAGTCTTATGCGAGTGTTATAAGGGGTTATGTAACAAGACCCCTACACTATGGTTATGTACATTATTTTTTATAGAGAATATACATTAATTTTATTGTTGTAACATTGTAAATTGTATTTAATGTAGAAATAATATTTTCAGTTTATAGTTAATTAAGAATTATATTTTGAGGAATTTATGGATTTTTTGAATTAAATATTATTTTAATAAAATATTTTTACTAAATAATTTTTATTAAATATAAATTATCATATAATTTTTATGAATACAATTGTGATTTTTATTAATGTTTGAAAGCTGTTTTTATCAAAACGCATGAATTTTTTTTATAAATGTCTATTTTTATTTTAAAAAAAAATTCACATATATTAGAAAATTATTATATAAAATGATTATTATTTTTGGAATTAGGACATCAAAATTATCTAATGGTATATTTTTCATAATTTTCTAAGACATTCGATTTTTTGGGTACAAAATAAGTATCGTTTAATTAAATAATGTGTTTTATAAATTCATAATGACCCAATAGTGATGTAATAAAATAATACAGATTCAATAATCAGAAAATATATGTTTTAACATTAAAATAATTTGATTTTATGTTTGTTTTTTTACTATTTTACAAGGCTTTATTGGACCCTCAAATATTTATAGAACTTTTTATCTTTTTAAAATGATTTCTATATGAGTATGACTCACCTCCTAATAACAAACCTAATATTTTATGAAGAGAAGACTTTGGCCATATAAAATAATTTTATTCACACCACATTGGATGAAACCATGGGAAAAACCATATATTGGTTTTTGGTTTGGATTAGTTTAATGTGTGGTGTCCAAATACAAAATAATAAAGAATTACTTCTCATTTCCTATATAAACCCACCCAAGCTCTAACTTATCATCACTCAAAACCATTGGATCTTGGAAAAACATAGACCTAATATCAATATAATCCTCCAATGGTTCCCCAAGATCCCATGAAACATCTCTCAGACCTCTCCCAGGCCTTTGGGATAACACTTCTCAGTAAGAGATTTCTTCCTTTCTCATTTTTAAAAAATTTAATTATATTGTAATACCATTTTATTTACAATTAAAAATGTTGGGTTATGACTTCAAACATTCCTCATTCCTCCCTCTATAAGTTTAATGTTGATATATCTCTTTCTCTCTCTATATTTCCTCCCACGTACACCCATTACCATGCCGAAATTCTGTGAAGAATTTCTCTCTTCTCATTTACATTCAAGCAATTGTTTAGTATTATGAATCTAAATTCAATTAAATATGTAGGTACATGTATCAATATGAAACCATTATTGTACATTCCATGTACATATAATGAGACCCTATTTTATCTCTCATAAACCACTTTTATGAATTCTTATTTCACACTATTATGCTGCCAAAATTGCACTGTGATTTTCTATGCCAAAGTCATTGTGTAGAGAATACCATTCCAATTTACCTATTAAGGGTATTCACCTTTATGAACATTTAAATAATGATTATATATTATCACGTATGAAAATAAAAATTGATTTATCATTGTATAAATGATGATTTTTAATGAATCCATGTTATATGATCTATGTGGCACACTTATGCATGAAATTAAATGATAAAGAAGGGTGTGCCCTAAAAGCGCTCCAAGGAATTGGGTAAAGCATAGTATCATGATACTATTAGTGAAATTATGGTTTAATAATGATAATTAATGTGCAATTAGGGTTACTAATTCTTCATGTTCAATAGGCCTTGGAACATTCTAATATCATGTTAAATGTGGTTTCCACATTTCCATGTCATGATAATAATGCAATAACATTTATAAAAACCCAAACATTAAATAATTAAAATTCTTCATGATATAATTAAATATCTTATTATGGTCATATGAAATGTGAAATTCATTAGACTTATGTTTCTTTATTTTAAAATACTATTATGAATTATGATCATTGCTAATATAGACTTTGATCAATGATCACATGATTACTATAAATAGAGGGCTTTACCAAATCCAATTACTCCGAAAAAGGAAGCAATGGCCACATTTAGCAGTCTTTACCCTCATGAAGCCCATTTTTCGAAGCTATAAATGGATGTGGAATCATAGAGATTCACTCTTGACGAATCCTGAGCTGAGCATGAACTCGTTAAGCTTGAGCAGAGAAGACAATTAGAGAAGTGGATGTTAATAGAGATTACCACCCGAGTGATGTTATCCGAGCCACCCAAAGATTCTATCACCATCGCACTCCTTACCCTTTGGTCTTATGTGGGATTTATAAGGTTTTATGTGACAATAACCTAGCACTATGACTATGTACATTATTTTTGTATAAAAAATGAGCAATCATTTTATTATTGGTACATTGTATATAGTTTTTAAAGCACAAATAGTGTTTTTAGTTAATATACAACTAAGAAATCTATTTTGATGAATTAATGGAATTTTTAATTAAATAATATTTTAATAATATATTATTATAATTAAATAATTTTTTATTAAATATAAATTATCATATAATTTTATGAATGAAATTGTAAATTTTATTAAGTTTGGAAAGCCGTTTTTGTCAAAACCCATGAATTATTGATAAATAACAGTTTATATTTTAAAGGTAAAAATTAAAATATTTATAAAATTATTTAGATAAAATTTTTATTATTATTGGAATCAGGAAGTCAAAATTATCTAATGGTGAATTTATCATAATTTTCCGACACAGTCGATTTTTTGGGTAAAAATTAAATACCGTTTAAATATATAATATGTTTTATGACATCATAATGACCAAATAGTGTTGTAATAAAATCATATAAACGTTATTTTTGGCCAACATATATTTTAGCATTAAAATAATGTGATTTTATATTTGTTTTATTTATTTTACAATTCTTTAGTGGACCCTCCAAAACTTATAAATAATTTTGACATTATAAATTTTTTTCCTCGAGAGTGTGACTCACCTCCACATAATAAACCCTATTATTTTAATATGTTCAGACATTAGAATTATAGGATATTGTTTTCCACTACCCTTTTAAAAAAACAGGGGAAAAAACCATGGGCTGGTATGTGGTTTTGATTAGTTTAATATGTGGTATCCCAAACCTTAATAATAAAGAATTTCCTTTCTTCGTACATTATCCCACCCAAGATCCAACTTCCTCTTAACTAAAAGCCATTGGAGTTCGACCTACCGCTGACCTCCTATCTCTAGAATCCTCCCAATTTTCCACAAGCTCCATAGAATCTGCTTTAAAGCCTCTCCCAAGCCCCCAAGATCACACTACCAAGTAAGGGATTTCTTCCATTCTCATTTTGTCCAATTTTGATTAAGTATTTATGCCCTTTTGTTTTCAATTAAAAATGTTGGGGTATGATTTTTAACCTCCCCCATGAATTCAGTTTTATGTTTTAATGATGGGAGACCCCTTTATCTTTCAGTAATGCCTCCCATGTACACCCTTTACCCTGCCGAAATTCCTTGAGGGATTTCTCTCTTGTCTTTGACACCCAAGTAATTCTTTTGTATTATGCATCTCAATTACATTATGTTTGTTGGGAAATGAATATATATAACCCCCATACATTCAATTTCATATATATATGATGTGACACCCTTTTCTCTCTCTTCAACCATTTTCATGAATCCTTATGTCACGCCGTTATGCGGTAGAAATTGCCCCTTGTTCTTCCAAGCCAAGATCATTGTGTTGTGAATACCATCCCCAAGCCTTTATCAAGGGTATTAACCTTTATAAGCATATACTTATTGAATGGTACATTCATGAATTTATTCCACATTACTTAATCTTGTAATAACTTATGATTTTGATTGATTCCATAATCCATGTGGCACACTTAGGTTTGAAATGAAATGATTAAGAAGGGTGTTCCCTGATAACGCTCCAATGCATTGGGTAAAGTATAGTATCATGATACGTCATGTGAAATGGGTGTTGTCTCAAGATAATTCTAGTGAATTGAGGTTTTACTCATGTTTCCTGTGAAATGATGTTTTACTCATGCTCTATGTGCAATGATCTTTGGATCATGCTAATTTCATGTTACGTGGTGTTGCCACATTTCCATGTTATGATTATCATGATTAATCATCACTTTTTGATCATGTTTCTCTTGTTCTCCCTTGACATGTATTTTTTCTAACATGTATTGTATTCCTCATATTCTTAAATTTTTACTATCTTACAGGGATTTAAGGCTCACCATTTTCTTATGGCTATCCTCAGGTTATCCCTTGAAATGCTAAGTACGAGGGAATGTAGTGTTCATGTAAAGGAAGTTTTCAATAAAGATGTTGTGTGTTTTATGTTCTATGCAGTTATGTATTGTTCCTATGACCCAAAGACACTAGACCTATCAATATTATTTGTTGTATCAAGTGAATATTTTATGTAATAAATAAGGTTTATGTGTGTAATAAAAAGAAAGGTTGTTATAGTTGGTATCAACGGATAGGTTTTATTATTTTTGGTATTATGAATAGAAAACATTAGTGAAGACGTAGAGACAAGAATTAGTATAATAAATACATCCCTAGGTATTTTTGAGTATTTAGTATGTGTTTTATAAAGAAAATACATCCTTTCCTGGATACGAGCAGGTAGAGGCTGCTCTGGTGTAGATGTATCCTAGGGATAATACCCGAAAAAATTGAATTGATCTAGACATGTACAAGAATTGGTTCTCAACAATAGGTCTTGCTACACTCGTGGTTTCGACACTCCCTGGGGATATGATTTGTTGAATTCACAACCTTAGTATATACCCTAATTAAGGGAATGAAATAATTCCCCTAAAAATATATGTTAGAAAGTAGATCAGGAATAAGATATATTGAAGCCTATGGATTCATAAGTTAGGGAAATAAAAGTTATTTATAAATCATCAGATTTTTCCTTGTATTACCCTTTATTTGTTACCCTAAAAATATCTTTTATTCCATACAATGGATATTAATGGGAGTACTCGAGCTAACAACTGATGTGAAGATCAACGTGATGACTATGCTAATGAGATGTCGATTCCGATGGGAGCGGGAATCAAGAACATTTTCATGCTTGTCTCTAAGTTAACTTTATCATTTAATAGAAACATGGGTCAAGATGAATGTTCAACCCCCTATGAGTGAACAATCCGCTATCAAGAGCTTCGAGATACAATGGCCTCCTACATTTATTGGATCATCTGATCCCTCAATCGTCGAACAATGGATCACCTCCATTGAAAAGATCTTATCCATCCTTCAATGTTCTGAACAAGAGAAGGTTATCCTGAAAACATTTCGTATGGAGGGTGAAGCTGGTCAATGGTGGACATTGATCAATAATATGAAGCCTAAGGAGAATATTGAGGTTATGGAATAGAATATTTTCTAGAAGAATTTTTTTGGTCAAAAATTTCCACGCACCTTCCGACTTATGATTGAAAGAGACATACTTTCCCTCAAGAAAAAAAGATGACAAATTTGTTAGATCATATGTGGAAAACATCACAAGGCTTGAAAAATACAATTTCATCTTGGTCATTACCTTATAATTCAAAGTTGACTGCTTCTTTGGTGGGATGAAACCAAGCCTATGGAAAGCATGGGCGATCTGTAACTTCGACAACTAGGAGGAAATTGTCCAATGTGCCCTGAAAGTCTAACAGGAGATCAGAGAATCTCAGGTGTATAATAGGGATTTGAAGCATAAGGTGGACTTCAATATTGGTGGTCCAATGGATAAATCTAAAGGTTCTAAGAAGATCCAGCACCGAACATGCCAATGATGTGGAAAGAAGCTACCTGGAAATTGCCTGAAGGGAATGAGGAAATACTTTAGGTGTGGAATAGAATGGAAACTAGCTATTAATAGCTAACATGAAAAACCCGCGGCTGCAACAGGGGAATGGAATGCTCTGTTAGAACTTCAACGTGTTGTTCATTGCAACAACTGAAAAGAAACATTGCATCTTGCAAAGCATTGCCCTAAGATAAGGGTTTTTGGAGGCAACCTACAACCTCCAAGGCAGCATGGGAGAGAATTTTCCATCACTACTGTCGAAGTGATCCTCGATAATGAAGTGGTGACAGGTACACTAGTTATCCATTCAATAATATTGAATGTGATATTTGATTTAGGATCTCCGAATTCATTTTTTTATCCCAAATTGTTTTAAAACAATCCCATCACCACCAAAAATCATGGAAGTAAAGATATTGGTGAGTATGACAAATGGGGAAATCATTTCATACCATGAATATAATTCCTCTACTGTCATAATATGTGGATTGAATTTCCTGGCGAACCTTGTCATACACTATCTGGTGGAATTGGATTCAATTCTTGGCATGGATTATCATTCCTTATATAGAGCCAATATAAATAATCGTGAGAGGGAAATCACTCTCCAGGGGGAGAATCAACTCCCGACTATATACATGTGCAAGGTGGAAGATGAATCTTCATTAGATCCATAATATCAAGAGTGGATATCACAACCCTATGAGCATGTGTATCTGGCTCTGATGATTGAGTCTAAAGAGGCAACCATCCATGATTCCTATTGGGAGGGAATTTGCTGACGTGTTTCCTGAGGAATTTCCAAGTCTTTCTCCAAGAAGATATGTTGAATTCTTAATTGATATTATACGTGGGGAATTTTCAATATCCAATACTCCATATATAATGGCTATTGTGGTGCTTGAGGAGATGAAGAAACAACTATAAGAGAATGTTGATAAAGGGTTTATACACCCATGTGCATCTCCTTGGGGTGCACCCGTCCTCTTCATCAAGAAGAAGGATGGATCAATTTGCTTTTGCATCGATTATCATGAGCTTAACAAAATCAAGATAAAAATAAGTATCATATTACACTAATTGATGACTTGTTTGATCAACTTAATAGAGAACAATACATATCCAAGGTGGATTTGCGGTTGGGATATAATCTAGAAAGGGTGAAGAAGGAAGATATCCCCAAGACTGATTTTCGAACAAGATACGAGCACTATGAATTAAAATTAATGCCTTCCGGACTCACTAATGTTCTCTCAATATTTATGGACATGAAGAATAGAGACTTTAGGGATTACCTTGAAAAATTTGTTGTAGTTTTTATAGATGATATTCTGATGTACTCCAAAACTCATGAGGATCATGTGGAGAATCTAAGAACTATACTAGGGACCTTTTAGAAGGATAATTTCTTTGAAAATTACTGAAAGTGTGAATTATGGATAAAGGAGGTCTCATTATAGGGCTATATCATCAAAAGAAATGGGATATTTGTGGATACATACAAAAAAACTGAAATTGAGGGATGGTCGTGGCCATCATCGGTAACGGATATTTGTAGCATCTTGGGGTTAACTGGATTTTATGGCTGATTTGTGATAAATTTCTCATGATGGTCCAACCCTCTTACAAAGATAACTAGTAAGGGGGTATTTTTTTTCTTGCAGTGATGAATGTGATGAAATCATCAAGGAGTTAAAAAGAACGTTTATCAATGCACCCATGCTCACTTTACACATATGTGGAGAACATTTTTTGGTATTCAGTAATGCTTCGAAGGACGACATGGGTTGTGTGTTGATGAAAAATGAAAAAGTACTTTCCTATGCTTCATGAAATTGATTGTTCATGAGAGGAATTATCCAACACATGATTTAGAGTTGGCTGTAGTGATTTTCACTTTAAAAAAATATTGGCATTATCTCTTTGGGGAGAATTGTGAAATATATATGGACCACAAAAGCCTCAAGTATATATTCAAACATAATGATTTGAACATGCACTAATTAATATGGTTAGAGCTAAATAAGTACTATGAATGCTCAATCCATTAACACCCTAGGAAAGAGAACAAGGTGGAAAATGCTCTTTGTAGAGAGGACCTGATGATTCAATCATTGATGAGAATTGAGAAGGATCCAATCTTCATAGAACTGATGAAGATGGACATGGGAATTAAAAAGAGGGGAACATCATAAATACATTCACAAATGATTTCTCGACCATCCCTTTTGGGAAGGATAAAGGATTCTTAAAAGGATGATGTTGGAATTCAGAAGAAAGTGGAAGCTATCAGAAAATAGAAATCCTTATAGGTCCATGTTAATGATGAAAGAATTGTGAAATTTGGGAAAATACTATGGGTTCCATCAAGTCTATAGCTGAAGAATGAACTTTTGGAGGAAACACATAGTCAAATTTCTCAATTCACCCAGGAAACACAAAGATGCATCGAGAACTCTTAGAGCATTTTTGGTGGGATAATATGAAGAAGGAGATCACTGAGTATACATAAATGTGCCTGGTGCGTTAGTAAGTGAAGGAAGAGAGGAAGAAGTCTGAGGGGATGATGAAACCAATGCCCATGCCATAATGGAAATGGGAGAATATCACCATGGACTTTGTCATTGGACATCCGAATACATCCAATGGAAACAATGAAATATGGGTTGTTGTGGATCGTCTTATTAAATCTTCACACTTAATTTAAATTTTAGAGGATTTTCCATTAGTTCAACTGGCTTGGATATATGTCAGGAAAGTGACAAGGCTGCATGGAGTACCACTATCGATTCTATCCAATCGAGATCCAAGATTCACCTCTAAATTTTGGAGGAGTCTTCAACATGCTTTGGATACTGAAAATAACTTCAATAAGACCTATCGTCCTCAAACTGATGGGCAATCTGAGCAAAATATGCCGACACTGGATGATATTTTAAAATCATGTTCTATGGACTTAAAAGGAGTTTGGGACCAATATATTTCACTGTTTTAATTCCCCTACAATAATAGTTTCCACTCAATCATTCGAATGGTACCTTATGAATCTCTATTTGGGGAGAGTTTCAAAACACCGGCATGATTAATTGAAGTCGGTGAACGTAAGTTTCAGAAACTAGAAATGGTCGAAGAAATGGTGGAATAAGTGAGAACCATTCAGAAGCATATCAAGGTAGATTAGATTCGACATAAGAGTTATGCAGATATCCTTAAACGGGATCCTGAGATTAGTGATGGAGAAATTTTATTTCTACCCATATCTTCATGTATGATGGTCATGGGGTTTGGAAAGAAAGGGAAGTTATGTTCTAGGTACATTAGCCCCTTTTAGATTCCTGATCTTGTTGGTGGTTGTGGCCTATTGACTATTACTTCTTCCTTTCATGGCCATAATACATGTTATCTTTCATGTATCCCTCTTTAGGAAGAACATACCAGGCCCTTCACATGCACTCTCTTCAGGGATAGTATAGCTAGAAGATGATATTTTCTACAAGGTGCAACTAGTGAAGATCATAGATAATAGAGAGGAAGTCCTTCAAAATAAGATAATTCCCCTCGTCAAGCTGTTGTGGTGAAACCAAATGTTTGATGAAGTGAAGTGGGAATCAGAGGAAGTGATAAAGTAGATTTACCCGAATCTGTTTTACTGTGGGAAAAGAAAATTTCGAGTGTGAAATTTCTGAAGTGGGGATGATTTTAACGACCCAAAAATTCATTAATGAAAATTCCTATTGATATAATAATATGTTGTATTATAGTTATATGAAATGTGAACATCTTTGGTTTTGTGTTTCTGGATTATAAACTACCATTACAGATTCTGATCATTGGTAATATATCCATTTAATAGTGATCACATGATTAATATAGATATAGGGATTTAACAAATCCAATTTTCAAAGACAAAGGTAGAAATGGCCTCATCCAGTAGACTTGCCCCATACGAAGCCCATTTGTGAAATCATAGAAAGGTTGTGGCATCATTGGGATTTCCTACTGACCAAGCCCAAGCTGAGCTTGACCACGTTAATCTTGAGAGGAACCAACTATAGGAGAAGGGGAAGTTAATAGAGGTTACCACCCGAGCGATGTTATCTGAGCCACCCCAAGGGTCTGTCACCATCACACACATTACCCTTTGGTCTTATGTAGTTTATATATGGGGTTATGTAGTAAGACCCTTGAACTATGAGTATGTACATTTTTTTTGTATAAAAAATGTGAAATCATTTAATTATTGTAACTTTGTAAATAGTTTTTAAAGAACTAATAATATTTTTAGTTAATATTCAACGAATAAATTTATTTTGATGAGTAAATGGATTTTTGAATTAAATAATACTTTAATAAAATATTATTATAATTATAATAATTTTTATTAAATATTAATGATCATATAATTTTATGAATGAAATTGTAATTTTTATTATGGTTTGAAAGCCGTTTTTTTCAAAACCCTGGAATTTTCGATAAATGATGGTTTGTATTTTAAAAGTAAAAATTAACACATTTATAAAACTATTTAGATAAAATGAATATTATTTTTTTAATTAGGATGTCAAAATTATCCAACGGGGAATTTTTCATAATTTTCCGAGACAGTCGAATTTCTGGGAAAAAATTAAACAATATTTAAATATAAAATGTGTTTAATGAAATCATAATGACCCAATTGTGATTTGATAAAAAATATAAACACTATGATATGCAAATATTTGTTTTAGAATTAAAATAATGTGATTTAATATTTGTTTTATTTATTTTACAATGCTTTAGTGGACCCTCCAAGACTTATAAAAAATATTGTTTTTTAAATTGATTTCCATGAGAGTGTGACTCACCTCCACATAAGAAACACTATTATTTAATGAAATTTGGACATTGGCCTTATAAAATATTATTTTCCACTCCCCTTTTTCCAAAAAAATGGGCAATAACCTTAGGCTAGTTTGTGGTTATGATTTTTTTAATGTGTGGTGTCCCAAACATAAATAATAAAAAATTGCATCTCCTTTTCTATATAAACCCACCCAAAATCCAAAATACTCTTCAATCAAAGCATTTTTAGTTTTACCAGCCCCTTCCCTACTCTTTCTATAATCCTTCCAAGGTACCCCAATCTCCTAAGATGCCTCTCTCAAGCCTCTCCCATGCCTTTGGGATCACAAATCAATTTAAGGGATTTCTTCTTTTCTCATTTTTTCCAATTTTATTTAATAATTAATTCCATTTTATTTTCAATTAAAAATGTTGGTGTATGATTTTGAACCACCCCAATGATGTCCTATTTATGTTTGGATCATGGGATAACCCTTTCTCTCTCATTTGTTTTTCCAATTTACACCTGTTACCATGCAGAAATTCCTTGAGGGATTTCTCTCTTCTCTTTTACATCCAAGTAATTTTTTTGTATTATGGATCTAAATAAGATTAAATTTTTTGGGAAATGTATATATATTACACACATACTTTACATTTTATTTATATGTTATTATACACCCTTTTATCTCTCATAAACCATTTTCAGGAATCCTTATGTCATGTCGTGATGCTGCAGAAATTTCACAGCGTTTTTCTAAGCCAAGATCATTGTGTAGTGAATACCATTCCCATGTGTTTATCAAGGGTATTAACCTTTATACCCATATATATATATATTTAATATTAATTTAATTTATATATTTCACATTAATTAATCATGGAATGAAATATGCGGTTGATTAATTCCATTATCCAAGTTGCACACTTATGCGTGAAATGAAATGTTTAAGAAGGGTGCTCCTTGATTGCACTCCAATGCATTGGGTAATGTATAGTATCATGACACATCATGTGCAATGGGTTTTTAATCATACTAATTCATGTGAAATTATCTTTTACTCATGATTCATGTACAATGATGGTTTACACATGATCAATGTGCAATGAGCCTTGGCTCATTCTAATTCCATGTTAAGTGTTGTTGCCACATTTCCATGTTATGAATATCATGCTTTATCATGCCTTTTTGTTAATGTTTCTATTATTATCCATTGATATGAATATAGTCTAACATTTATTTTATTCCTCATTTTATTCCATGTTTATTCACTTACTGTCTTTATGGCTCACCCTTTTCTTATTCATGTCCTATGGTTATCCAATTCAATGCTAAGTACGACAGATTGTAGTGGTCATGTTAAGGAGGTTTTCTATAATGATGTTGTGTGTTTTATGTTCTATTTTGTTATGTAATGTTCCTATTCCCAAAATACACTATAATTATTGATCATATATATTCTATAAAGTGATGATTTTTTGTATCAAATCAGGTTTAAGTGTGTAATAAAAAGCATGGTTGTTATATCATGCCTTTTTGTTCATGTTTCTTTTATCCTAGATTGATATTCCAATTGTCTAACATGCACTATATTCATCATTTTAGTCCTTTTCTACTCCCTTATTTGGTTTTATAACTCAAACATCTCTTATGCTTGTCCATAGGTTATCCCATGCAATGCTATGTATGATGGATTGTGTTTTGTAATGTAAAAGAAGCTTCCAAAAAAAATGTGTCATTTGTGTTGTAAGTTGTTATGTAATGTTCCTACGCCCCAAGTACTCATGACCTATCAATATTAAATGTTGTATCAAGTGAATATTTTATGTAATAAATTATTTTTATTTGTAAAATAGAGAGAAGGGTTGATATATATTATATAATTATTTATCTTTATTAGTGAATTATTATTTACATTTCTTTTTTTTAATCCATTGATATTTGAAAACTTCAGCCATGTGTACATATGGAATAGCATATCCACAAACTCATGCAATTTTTTCCATAATTACATAGTATGGATATTTATTCCAGTATATACTTCGAATAAATATTGAACATATTAAATCATACAGATTATATAGATAGAAAATCTATATCCATGGTGAAAGTAGTCGAATCACCTAACCGAAACATATATAAAAACCAAACTTGTGTTCAGTATAATTTTAATTTTAATGAGGATTTTATAATAAAAAGATGATTGGAAATTATAAATGAATAATATATGAAATTTTATGAATAAATATTTTTCTGAAATATATGTATAATAATTTGATATTTATTATAAATGACTGTTGAAATTGTATGAAACAATATAGGGATGATGTAATGGTCTATGATATGGTATAATTTATGTCCATTGTTGTATGTATTAAAACTCCAGTAAGGTATTATATATAATATTTATCATCTAATACCCATATATTTTGTTATTGTCCAGTTATGTCTATATTTTATAAGTTCTACTTTCATTTTCCTCCCATTTTATAATAAAATTTTTGATAAAATATTTTTTTAATGAAAATGTTCCTTATTTTCTCATTGATTGAAACTCTCTCCTACAATGTACATATTTAAGAAAATATATTTTTGAATGATAATTTTTATTATAAAATTATTATTTAATTACATTGTCAACCATATTTAACAAAATTTAATATATTTAAATGTATATTAATTCCCTTTTTAATGAGGTTATTTTTGGACCTTATACATAAATCATTAATGGAACATATTTTTTCACCATTACTACCGAAATTTATTTTCCTAATGTCATGAACACTAATGTGTTAGTGAATTGTTGAATTTTGTCCTTATATATTTTCAAATAAATTATTTTTTATTATTTTATATTTTTTCTGATTTAATGATACCAATGGGTAAAAATTCTACTATTTTCATACAATGGTATAATTTTATTTTAATGGTATATTTCAACCATACTGAATTTCTCAAAATTTTCATATTATTTACTTGTGATATGATATAATAATACCAATATGATCATTAAAAATATGTATTTTGATTACGTGATGTAGAAATTTCTTTTGAAACAGATTTTGAATTCATATTTTATACAATGAATAATTAATACATGTTTTTGTGATCTTTTGAAAATAAAATTTACAGTTTTATTTATCTAAAATTGGGGTTTTAAGTAAATCTATTGAATTTGGTAGAGGTAGATATCTAATGAGATAATTTTAACCATAATGGAGAGTGAAATAAATTTTTAATGGTACCCTAACAAACGTGATAGTCTTGGAACTGAATATGAACTATGAATATAATGAAATTGGTTGTGATCCCAATCCAGTATGATACTTTTTTCCATTATTGTAATCATTGAAGCGGACCAGAAAAAAATAAAATAAGATAATTGGAATATTATTTGGCGACAATTAATATTTATAGATCTTGTTCTTTGCACATCATATCATAGATCATGATTAATTAATGATGGTTCCTCACAATTACACCTCATGTCTATAAATAATGATGATTTATTCCATGATTCATAATTTTAGATTTATTAATTATTGGGTGTAAAAACTGAATCTAACAGTAATGATATAAAAAACGTATTGATATCTTTTTAATATATATGGTCAATGATTTATACCTCTTATGTTTACCCTTATATTAATATGATCACACCCTTTTATATTTTTAAATTTTCCCCATGTTTTGAAGATGGATTATATGTAAAAAATTTATAATATTGGTACCATGAGAGAGAAAAATTTGGAAATATAATGAAGATATTTTATGAAATAAGTTTATTCTAAATCTATTATGAAAACACATTTAACCGTTAAAGTTATCAATCATGTACTATGGTGAAATATAATGAATATTATTTTAATATGTTGTAATATTTATGTATGTCAGGCTTGCGCTTCCTTAATTTTGGAATAATATAACATTATTTTTTACTAGTATTCTTCACTGTGTAACCACCATCTTGATAGAGTGATCTTACACATATAACATTTAGGGAGATCATATAAAAATTATAACTTCACCAATGTTTTGTGATACATAGACCATGAAGTTACAAATAATAATCATTAAATAAATGATTAAAATCATAACGTCATACCTTCTTATGGTACGATGACATTCTTTAGTATTAATAAAAATATTACGAGAAATAAAATGAAGGAATACTATATTTTTATTTAGATATGATATGATGTTTTTCACCAATAACTTCTCCAAAATACTCATTCAATATTAATAACAGTTTAAAAAACATCCAGACATCGACATGATGTTCACCTGATATAAACTATATTAATCAAAATGATTTTTAATTTTAATAATAGTTTTATTAAAATGTACAAAAAAATGTAATACAAGTGGCATAATTATCACCCACCTCAGTTAATCCATAACTTAAATTATCATATATTCTACACAAAACATTCAATAGAACCTCAACTCTCTAACATTATAATTTTTTACAAAATATTCACTAAATTACAATTTTTGTTATTTCATTATGTTATAAAATGAACATCTCTCCTTTGGTGAACGTTTATTCTCAGTATGTTTTAAATCATTTTTCATATTCATTGACATGTTAAAAAGTACTATGATAAGTTTTTTTAACTCTATCACCCATTTAACTAGGAATCATATTTTTCAAATCATTTAAATTTTTATCACAAATCTTATTAGACTATATTTATGTAGTTTAAAAAAATTCAATCACATTAAGTATTATTAAAAACATCGGTCATCTAAACAATTATAAACCACTAAAAAATATAGTATTAAGAAAAATATTAATTACATGTAAAATCATTTAATCATAACAAGGAATTCGTTAACTATGAAACAAAACAATTGAATTGAATTTTACTTTATTTAAAACTATATACATAATCTATACATAACCTATATATGTTTTACACCACTACTAGAAATAATATTAATAATATTACTTGTGTAAAAAAAAATCAGTTTAGTTGCATTGAAAAATATATCCATTCATCACTAATATATAAAATAAAAAACAATTTCTAAAGCCTTCATATTTGTAATAATATATTCCTTCAAATAAGGATAACAAATCTTATCACTCAGGGACACATAATAGGTTGTTGTGGATATAGTATCCTATTTTGGGGAAGTGTGTTATATTAAAAGGGAGTATTGAATCATATAAGTATATTAGTATTCATAATTTTCATTATAATATCCAGAGAATTTGGTAAAAAGTATAATTTTTATGAAATGAAATAAAAAAGAACAATAATGGTCAATATTAATAAAAATGAAACAATAAAAATATAATCCCTATCATATTCCCAATACTTCATATAATTGATGATAAATGTAATAGTATAATTTTCATACATAAGTCATTCATGATTTATAAATACATAAAAAACTTATTGGAGGGTTGACTAAATTTCATGCCACCCATAAATTTATAAGAAATTAAAAATCATTTAATAAAGTTATAGAATATGTGATCCGTTAGTCTTGTAAAAATACATATGTAATTAACAGATAATATTAGATGAAAAAGAAATGTAGTTAATAATATATTAATACCTCATAGATATCAAGATATATGATGGAAAATGTTTAATCTTAATTAATTTTTAAGGAATATGAATATATTGTTATTAAAATATATTCAATAAATATACTTACACATTTAGAATCATATAGAATAGAGACATTAATTATTAGTTAGAGAAACCAGAAACTAGAATCGAGGAGTCTAAAGTAGAACCAAAAATTAATTTTCAATAAAACATTACATATGTTAACGGAAAATGTGTAAAATGATGAAATTGATAAAATAAATTTAAATATATATAAAATGTAACTATTTATTTTCATTATATTTTTTATAGAAAATATCATAAAATTATTCTAAAGTAATACATGTAAAATATAAACCAGTATATAGAGGACACGGATAAGAAACTAGTGCAATGTAGTAGTCTCTAAAAATAGAATAATTAAAATTATGTAATATCACAATGGAAGCTAAATTTGTGTCAAAAAAATTACTATATGGAATACAGGTCATAAAATATGAATTATTATGAATTAAAATTTAATTTTATTACATATAAAGTCCTTTAAAATATAATATTTTTCATTATCTGCATGTTCTATTTATAAAAAAATATAAAAAAATACTAAAATTACTTATTATTATTCATATTATTATGTTTAATTTCTATGTTATAACTATCTCCTTCAAAAAATAATAAAATAATAAGACATTTCCTAGAAACATGGTGTTGCATGTAACATACACTAATTCAGTGTTGTGTGTAGATCAAGACAATTTGGTTCCATATGAAATGAATATTTGAATTGGTTAAATTATAGCCATTAACGAAAATTATTCCATAAAAAATGTTCCATAAAATATTGGGATATTATAGTTATGCCACCCCTCAAACTATATATTATATCCAGAAAGGGATAATGAATCATGAATATAGCTTTCCACCCAAATAAAAACATTGTAATCCACATTGAGATGAATCCTATAGGAACACATGGACACCTTCTAAAATCTAAAATTTCACTATAGTAAGTAACCATATGAATTATGAAAGCTTTGTGAAGCCATCATCCACTCTAGGGTGATCTTCATCTTCTAAACAATGGTTTATATCAAATCTCAGCATATTAGTGATAACTCTCATTGGTCGGTCCAACAAAGAGGGGACCTGTGGGGTCACTAAAAAATGGCTCACAGTGGTGCCACACTGATGGGGTAATGGTATCTATTTATTAAATCCAACTCCACTATGTGTATGTGATCCACTTAACTCTGGCTAATGTCAAACATGAATGATCTAAACATTTCATATTGAAACTAAATGTTCTATTTAGGTAGGCCATCATTTTAGGGTTGAAAATTCATGCTCAAATGTAGATAATTATAAAAATCCACCTATAATACATTTCATAACAATGATGTTAACATAGAATAATGTTCAAAAAAATTCATCGAGGGAAATCCATGGAGTCATAATATCACTTTCATTTTGAGGAATTCCCAGATCACTGTGAAAAACTACTCTCATATTTCTAGAAAGTGCGACAACATAGTGACTCAGTCTACGATCACCCTGATGGTATCATTTTACCTATACATAAATAGTAAAATGTCATGAATTCATTTTATATCCCATCCCAATTTTATTCTATAACCTCAAGGGTTTGAGATAAACTCATTGGAATATAATTCTCATCATTCATTTACTAACAATTAATGCATCTAGAGTCAAACATTGCAACTCCCTTCATCAACCCGATATACCCTAAATGACTATGAAGGTCTTCAGAAATATTTTTCACACATGGATATACCACAAAATATGATTTACAAAATTCTCGTAGAGCATCCTCCCTTTAGGTCACTGGTACTATCATGCTACAACTGAAAATAACAACATGCTCCCCACCTTTATAAAATCCATATAGAGAATATGTAGTGGATAAATTAATATCTACGGTATCATTTTCAGCATCCCCAAGTTGTGCCTCTCGAAATCAATATAAAATGGTAGGGGTAACATCTATAAACTAGATGTATGCTACTCCATCCCTATCCAAAATTGATAATTACAATGTGGCCAACTGCTCTGAATACTCATTCGTTAACTGCAATCATGTGCTTATTTATAGGGAATTAACTACCACATTTCCCATCTATAGTGTATATAAAATCTAAAATTCCTAATACATGCGGATTTATAGCCACCCACTCTATATGAAGTTGATATTATTATAATAGAAGATACATTTGAGACTCATTTGGTTAGAATATATAAAAAACTTCTCCCCCATACACTTAATGTCTACACATGTTTAGTATGATGTATATCACTTCTAACTCAAGCTTGTGGGTAATACAGTTTTGTTCATGTGGTCTGAACTAATGTTAACAATATGCAATAACCGCCATCCAATGAAACTAAAAAGAACCATTCATGATTCTTGATATATGTCATAACAGAACATACTCAACACCATATTTTGGTAATATCATGATATGAGTGCTCATCTATCTATTTACCATCTCTTGGGAAGCCTACTAGAATATGTACTTCAACATAAATGGTTTCCCCTTTCAGTTCAAAGAGGTCATGGGGACGATATTCTAGATAATGTAGTTATTAATCTCCAATGATAGCCTCCCTACCTAAGGTATATCCATTGATTAATCAAAAACTTGGGTGGCTCCCAAGATGACAGTACCTCAGCCTCCATCTGGCCTACCACCACATCATCTTCTAAGATAGCATGTCCCAAAAATTGGTCCTCATTAATCTAGAACTGGAACTTTGAGTTATTACAATATATTTTGTTCTCTCATTTTATGTACAAAACAATCCTTAAGTGCCTCTCACGATACTCCTGGAACACTGAGTACATAATGAAATCTTTAATATAGACTAACATGAACTGATATATGTAGTGGTGAAACATTCAGTTCATGATTCACAAAAAAACTGTTGATATTTTTATCCATACAAAGAGAATCACCACATGCTAAAAGGGAACGTAGTGAGAATTGAATTTAATATTTGGTATATCCCCATTTCGTACTCACTATTGGAAACAACAACACATGATACCAACCTTGGAGAACAATAATACACCTCTAAAAAATTAGAGAGGTCATTGTTCCTCATTAGTATTTATAAGTTCTTTATGATCACTTGATTTATGTTATGGTAGGACACACATAACCTCAATAAAACATACAAATTTTTATTGAAAAATACTAGGTCTCACCAGAGTGAAACCCTTGGTCAAACAATTCCACTCATCTGTAAATCCTCCAACTACATCCTATTCTCACCAATATCTATGATAACCATCATTTAAAATGATGTGGATATCATTTCCCACCATGGATGTTGATAAATTAGTTAGTTGATATCTCGGGGGGAGGTATTACGACAACTTTGTCTTGAATGATGTACTCATACTCCACCATCACCAAAGGGAAATGGAAACCAATTAAATCTTAATATTCAAGGTATACTCTATCCAACTAATGTGTAATAAGCTACACCCTCTTATGCACGAATCTACCCAATGCTTCATGGGTTTCATTTTCACCAACGATTGAAAATGTATTCCCATTATTTTAGACAGACCGACTAATCCACACGAAATAGTAATTCTTGGAATAAATAGTAAATAAGATTCCCTACATAATTTGAATTGATAAGTACTCAACACTTATATAATGAGATCAAAATAGAAACTATCTCCACCAGTAGTCATTTCACATTGTCAGAATTTTTGTATGATCCCTAATTCATCACCAATAGGAGTCTCTAAGAGTACTGGTCATGCCAATAGACCAACCAGAATATCTATGTCTCAAAATAGATATGTGGAAATAATGGAATTACTAGAACCTATGTCAATATGTTCTTAATATATGGAAGAAATGTGATATATCATACTATGTATCATTCCTTAATCCTCTTTTTCTTAAGGCTCCTTCAACTACAACTACCCCTGCCACTACCCTCTTACTCATTAAGCCTGACATCGATAACTTGGGGTTGGTGTTAGTAAAAATTAGATGTTTCTACCACCTTTAGATTTTCTACCAAACAATCTTCTTAGGACACCACCTTGTGGACCAGCCATCTCCTATGGATGTATAGGCCTATGCGGTCCACTGACTATTTTTCTATTAGCTGTAATGCTGGTCAGAAAGTCTCATGCAATATTTCCCCTACAATAAAACTAGAAACAAAACCTCTACATGATATAGTTGGTTCCATCATGTGATACCAAAAACATTGAACCTCTATATTGGGACCTCCTCCTAAAATTCCTCTTATATAAAGGTCAGGATGACTAAAATTGGATGGATTTTACAGAACTATTTACATATGTATACCCACTATCAGCAACCACAGTCTAAATTTTATCATCCAAGAAAATCTCAAATGATCAATACCTCTTTATAACCACATAATAGTTTGGAATGAGCATAAGAGAATTGATATATTGGATTTCTCTATACAGTCCACATTTGATGTTCTGACCCAGAATGAATCAATCATGAACAATATCCATCGATTAAATGGATATGATTTTGGATACATACATCCATAAACATACCTAGAGAGAATTCCCCCATAAACCATTTCTCAAAGTATGTCCTTTTGAGAGTCACCTAACAAAAACATTATTTGACTAATCTGCACCATCATCCTACAGATCCATGGTGATGGATTACTGCTAGGGACACCATCAAATCTAATAGTGTCTTGAACAGAGGGAAAACTCATGTCACCAACCCAATCAATTCCTCTATAGCCTATGGTTAGGGAATACATTTGAACCTAATAGGTCATTATTACAAGAACATGTGAACTGTGAACATCTTTCAAACATCGTGCTCCAAAACTGTCGGTACAATCTACTTCACAACTGGTGGTTGTACAACTAGTGCACTACATATATGTATCATATATTTAACTAGTCCACATATCGATGCCTCATCATGAAGGGGGTTATCCTTAGGATCCAGATGAAGAATAATTGATTTAATATGTCATTGAGGTAACTTAAAAAAGAATATTTACTATAATTAATGATTACATTTGGAGAGATGTATCAATCAGTAAATGGAAGCCACAATCGTTTCCTATATGATGCATAAATCATTGATATACCTACAACCATTTTCCTCATATACGGATTTAATGGCAGGTAAATAGAGTCCTAGTGTATGGATACATCGATCGTCACCCCAACAATGGAGTTCCTTGCCTGAAATCCAATCTATAAATAGTTAAGAAAGATTCCATGAAACAATATCACACACTCCTATCTTATTGATGAATTAGTTTCTCTGATACAACTTTATCGTGATCTATCATTTAGGGGCCCATTCAAAGACACCATATTCCCTCCTCTAATAGGACATGGGCTTACAACAAGTTCCGAGTAGGAATATCTCTAACCAGGGAGCCCTAAGACTAATGTACCTATACACATGAACCCATATCCAAACCCATACAATGATTAATTGTAAAAAATGGTAAAATAGTCATGAATATATCTAAATCCCACCACAATAGTTATACAATAAGTAATGGGAAGTAAAAAGACTAAATGTAATCCCACAACAGTAGTGTAAATAAATTCAAACATTAAATTAAAGATATGGACTAATGTCTGGATAACCATAGGAACACTCCTTAGTCTATCTATCTCATTAAGATCCTCCCAATCCTTATCCATTTGGGGATTTTTGATGAGGTGTACTACCTTCATAAGATAGAAGAGGTGCAGGAAAACCCTGTGAAAGGTTTATTATAAAAATACCTCGTTAGAAACCTCAAAACAACAAAACACACCATAATGAGATTAACAGACATCCCTAAACATCTATATTTACAAAAAACATATAAAAATAATAAAATGATTTAGTCAACAAAGACACATATCCTAAATGTAACGTCACAATCATAATACCAACCAAGGAATAGATTTCAAAAGATCCACAAATCAATTTTCTATAAGAACACATTCCACAATTCTGATAGCACTGATGATGTATATCCTGGAGGTAGTTTTGGCCAGGTCTAATCATATAATGGATATTCTAAATGTATGAAGATATATGATACAAATATTAAAATACCACCCCTGAAAATGGTGTATTCCATAAACACAATATAGAATAACCCACATAGTATGGGATCAGTGTCGATGTAGTGTTGGTGAAGATGATGCCGAGAATTCAACCTATAGAAATATGAAGATATAGGATCTTACTTTGTGAATAAATGAAGGAAGATAACAACTATATCAAAGAATTATAGCTGAAGGGATCATTATGCTATGTGTAGGATGAAATTCTATACTATCCCTCAGGGAGTTTATATAAGGAAAACACCCAAACCTAAATTTTCATCGAGGAAGTTGAAATTAGAAACAACAAACATTGATAGTGTAAATGATGTGTACTAGTATTACATGATATGTCCCTGTAGGAACGAATTCTGTAATTGTAAACAGCCCTTGCCAGCTTCCATGAGAAGGTACATGGAGTTCCCTTTCCCATGAATTTATGATCATTTCTAGGTACCTAGATATGCCTGTGTACACATTGAATTACCATTTCAATGTGGGAGTACATTATGTGACCATTTTTATGTACTCATATTAATGTCTGTGTACCCATTAAGGTCCATGATGTTCCAAATAGAAATGGTTCACAAGCCATATGACATTTGGAACACACCGTCGGATCCATAACACCATCTTTAATATTTTTATGCCGCATCAAGGGTCCCACAGGATATATATATCCACAACACATGTTGTGTGTATCATGATTTTTAGATAAACAATGTTCTTAGACCCCAAAATGCATATTCATATGTTTAATTAGATTCTGGAATTAGTCTCACTAGGATGTATAGATTTACTGTTTTTGATCCTTTCTGTAAAAAAAGTGGAATCCATCCTTTAAATCCATTCTGAAAATAGTCTAACACATAAAACTATCGTTGTGTGTCCAAGAACACTAATACTGTATATGAAATCCTTGTGATATATTATCACTTCCATCATCCCATGATCCCATCATCTCATTGAGTATGGATCTACAATATCAAATCATTGTGAAACATTTAATTCCTTGTATATATGTTGAGCCCTAGGATAAGCGGTTTTCCTAAGATAAAAAAATAAATACGGAATAAATGCACAATCACAACAATTAGTGTTGAAATTCATCCAATTTTCTTGTGGGGCTTGATCCACTTAAATTAAAATAAGAAGCGAAGGGAGAAAAAACATAATGCAATTCCACTAATAACATCCCTATAGACTGCTCGTCGTAAAATACGAATGATCTACACATCAAATTTGATTGTTTATTGATTCAGATTCTTCATAAAAATATATAACATTGAACAAATACAATAAAAGAACATCCTACCATAATTCAAACCCATTAGTTATGTTAAAAAAATCATTTTCATCATCTTTAGTGAGATCACCAAATTTCATTGCGCATTGATCATCGATCCTTAATCCAGTTGATGTTCACATAAGAGAGATCATCAAATGCTCTCTTCAATAGTTATCTAAGGTCTCTAGGGTTGTGCCACTAACCTTGTATTTTCATCGTAGTAGTTTACTAATAGATCAGGTTTTTCACTGTATAAATAGACCAATAAAATAAAATATATTATTTATTTTCTTCCTTTTTATTCCCATGATGACTTTTTCACAAATGCCCCGAGATGAAAAGTGTAATATCACGTCTACAGTAAAATTAAAATTATCATGTCAAGGGTTCCCTCATATTTATGATCTAAGCCCATATTTCTAGGTTATTTGAATTTTAATGTAATACTATGAATAATGATATTCAGTATATTTAATATATTTCAATAAATTATTCTTAGAACATGGGGCCTAAAACCAGACAACGTATCCGTGTTTGCTATAAAAAATAATCCATATAATACCATAAATAATAATTTAAAAATAATATTCATTGCGAATATAGTGTCTTATATAGTACCCAAACCAATATGAGTTTCAATAATGCTATAGTACCATTTTTATATTCCCCATGGATTTGAAATAGGGATTCATAGAATATTATATGCTGAATTTACCACTCTAGAATGTCTCAAAATATAGAATGGTTGATGTCACTTTGGGGGATTATTTTTAACATTATTATAGAATATATATTTGTTCAAATAAGTCATTATTTTTCTCAAGAGGTGATGCACATCCATGGATAAATAGACATCATTGGGAACTCAGTTGTGGGGCACTGGGACCACATTAAAAAGTTGTTTGAATCCCAATATTTTTAACCCAAATGTTGTTGTTATCATAGTAGATTATCACTGGGATATTATATACCAAATTTTATTTCATCTGGATTCCATTTTCTTTTATTATAGGTTTCATGGTACAATTAGTGGAGTTTATAAAAACCTAATAACTCCCCATGGGGTTCTTCCCTATAATCAGGATAAATCTATAGGATGTATATTCTCTTCACCAAAATATCATTCTCATTTTCCCTATATGATCCATGATATATAAAACTTGTTTCATTTAAAAAATAGTTTGGTGCTTCCTCTTATTCTTTATTTGTTCTTTTTCTTATAGGTTTCATGAAAACATGTGATGATTTTTGTTATATAATTCACGATATATATCCTAAAATCATTGTAAAACCATACCAAATCACAATGAATCAGAGTGACATTAATCGAGGGTGTCGAAATTGTATGAACATAGGAGTTCACTATATTTATCAATGGGATAAAATATCAAAGTGATCTTTTCTTTTCCTTTTTTTAATTTTGTTCTATATTGAAGATAAAATATGTATTATTATATATGTATATATTTTCTATTATGGGTATCAAATACTTGAAATAGAAAATACTGATTCCTTTTACTCACTTTTTGTGTTTATATGGTTACCTATGAATATTCATATAATATCTGTACCAATATATCCTAGTTAGCCGATATTGTTTTTGGGAACAACAAGGGATAATAAATTCCACCCTCTTTGTAACTTGTTTTTGAATAATTACTATGGAATTCTACATACTTTTGTTACAATACTTATTCTTTATCAAGTAATACAAACATAAAAATAGCTTATTAAGAAAAAAAATATTTTAAAAATTTTAATTGTATCAAATCTATATAGAAAAGATAAATTCAATCAAATGCAATTAAAAAAACACTTGTCTCCCCCACATATGAATTCAAATAGGTGATCCACTTAGGAGGTATATCAATAGAAGTAATAAAAAAAGAATAAATTATTCTTATATATTGAAAATAATATATGTTCAAGAATTTCATTCATCTATATCTATCTCTATCTAATAAAATTATTGATCAAGGTGCCATTCCATTACTAATATCCCAAATTAGAATACCATGATACACACCTATCTACACATGAAGAAATCGAATATATTTTATGGTAGGTCCCCACCAATTAATCCTTAGAATATTTTAAAGAAATATTTTTTTGAAATAATTTATCTAAAAGAGAAATAATAAACCAAAATCAAGAAAACCCTATTTTTGGGTTATTATGTTCTCTCTATATCATATGGTATTTTGGTTATACTAGTGGTAGTAAAAACATGAAAAATAGTTTTTCACATATTGAGAACCCTTAACTAATATAAGAAAAGTGTTTTAAAGAGGGTGTAACATAGAAAGCCTATAAAAGTTTTCATTAAATCTCATAATAATAGATATGGTCCCAATATATTCTTTCATAGGGAATAGTCAATTTAATACTTTATATAAAGATGTTATTATATAAAAAACCTCCAAATAGAGTCGAACTAACACTAATTTGCATGTCGTGTACTTATGGAAATATTAGATGGATAACATAGATGAAGTTGAACTGAGGATGATGGGAACTCTCATATGATATAATCCCAAAAATCAATATCTATATTGTACAAAAAATAATCAAAAAATAAAATAAATATAAGACTATAAGGTGATATCCCAAGACCATCACCCATAATGATTATTGTGATCTATTATTGAAAAAATCATTATAATCCTAATCCATAAGGGGTTGAACCAATGGTATCTCCTTTTATTATAATAAATCTTTACATATCATATAATCCATTCACACCTAACCCCATATAAATTAAATATAGTTGTAATACTTTTCCATGAGAAAATCCACTGAATTTTCATTAAAATTAACAGGTCAAGAAAACACCCTTTAATCCCATTTAAGAAATGAAAATAACCCTAAAAAATGTTACTCACAATGGATTTGCATATAACAATTTTAAAGGGACCATATATTCTCTTATTATGATGAATAAAACTAATTCATACAAACTAAATCAAATTAACCATAGTTTTTTGTTAACATTAAACTCATTCACCTACAAAGATGGAAACATGAGTAATTTGATAAAACACCATAATAGGGTAATAGAATCATACTATATTACTCATAGAGAAATCTCACTGGTATAGGTCACTTGATTAAATCATAGTCCACCAAAATTAAATAATAGATAAAATACCATATAATTTGGAATTGAGATAAAAAATGAAAAAACAAGGGACACTATATAAATAGTGTTCAAAATCGACTAGACATACCAAAAGTGGAAAAATTAATTTATAACACTTTGAAACAATATGAAAACATTATTATTGAATAATTGAATAATAATAGGGAGCCACAAATGGAGGATAATATGTTTTGGGTAGGTAATCTTAGAAAAAAGTGCATAGAGTTTAAATTCTTGTGGAATTACATAAATCCCCTAAAAATAACTAAACAGATAATAGAGTATATTCTCTACTATTATTGGGTACTTCAGGCTCTATCATCCCCTTACTATACCCCCACCAGCTGGGTGGTAAGGATACTGGTCTTAAAAGGCACTAAATGAAGCTAAAATGTATCTTATACACAAGAAATATTTACCAAGTTCAGTCCTACATGAATTTTAAATAGACAAACCTAGGTAAACCTCACTATAATATCATTATGTCACTTCCCCACATTTGTTCAATACAGATCAATTATCATAAACTAATTTAAATCTACATGGAAGAGATATATTTTTCTTCCATATTAAGGGGTAATTACATTATACATTAAATATTAATTGATATATTAAATTTATAATTGTCAATTTTTTAAAATAACTAATTAATGGTGTTATATGGTTGAACGTGGTGGTATAAGCGATAAAGGATTCTTGTAACATTTTTTGATAGTGACAATGGAAAGTGAAACTAATTAAATGTGTAATAAATTAGAAGTTTATCAATGGAATTTTAATTTTTTATAATAATTTTATATAGGTAAAAACACATACATCACATATATATCCCTATAGATACATGATTCTAAAAAATGGTGAATTAAATAAGTTGTATTTATACATATTAATGAAAATTAACCAGTTGATTGTAACATGACTATTGGGGTAGTTATATGACATTTAAGAATAGTAATACTGATAATAGAATAGTAAACTAATATATAAATGTAGAATTAAATTATGGAAAATATATAAATTAAAATATGATATATTTATATCATGTCATAAGAAAATAAATTTTTTATAAATGAAAAATTAAATTTTGGTATTTTTGTGAAGTGAAATTTTTTATTTAAAAAAAATATAATGGTTTTAAATAATATTTATTTTCATGAAAATTATATTTATGAAAATATTATATTAGTTTTATATTATAAGCTAATTTTATGGGTCCTTAATTAATTTTTCAAAGTGTTAGAAAATTAAATATAATATTAAAAACATTTTTTTCGAGTGAATAATGAATATATTTTAAAAAAATCTAAAATATTGAAAATTATTTATCTAATATAGAGGTAATTTTTTAAATTTCATCATTTAGAAAATGTTTAGTGTTAATTTTTGTGTTTTTTCAAAAATACTTAACATTTTGGTGAATAATGAAATATGAAAATGTATAGTATAAGTTAAATACTATTATGTTTTATTAATAGTTGATTTATGAATGATGTATGAACCATTATATCTAACTCACCTTAATTATTTATTATATATAGTGATAAGTATCAACACTATTGATACTCATGATGTAAAATAATTAATTAATTAATATAATAATAAATAAAACCCCTCTCCTCCTCTATAAATACCACCCCTTACCAAATATTCTCATCACACATTTTAATTCATGTATATTGCGTAAATTATTTAAATTACCTTCCCAATAATCTTCCCCTAGTCTAAGAGCTACCAGTATCAATGAAAAAACAAAACCCAAGTTCCTTAAGTTGGTTCTCAAGGAGACATTTTTCAAGAGGTCAAATCCTCTTTATTTCCATTTTAATTTTTTTTCATATACACTACCCACATTCTAGATACAAAGTGACATGATAAATCTAGTATAATATATATATATATATAATTAAATATTCATAATCAAATATTTTCTCTTCACCTTTTATAGTAACACATTAAACATCATCTTTGTTGTATAGGTTCACCAACTTCATGGATGATGAGTTTTGGTTATCTATTACCTTATTAAGGGAGGTTCATAATTTCATTATAAAGTATAAATCAAATATTAATATGTATATTATATCTTTTTTCATTTATTAAAACTAATATTTTTACATAATATTAAATAATAATAAAATATTACTTCGTGATTATCAAAAAACTACTAAAATATTCTACACTTTTATCATTAATTTTTTATCAAATGAATCATCCTCATAAAATAGAAAATATGATATATATAATTATTTATAATTACTTATGTTCATTTTTACTATATATTTCATCTTATGTGGTTTTTCATTAATTTTTTAGGAACACCCATAATTATACTAAATGAAACTGAGCATAAAACAATCAAACAAATGCTCATGGAACAACGAATTTGAAAATTATAACTCATTAAAATGGATACAAATTATCACATCCTGGGTAAATAAAGAAATAATACTTTCTATTTTTTATTAATATTTTGTGACTTAAATATTACTTTTACTTTAATAGGGTTGTTATGTTCGATGGCGTACCCGATACGCAAGAATGATTTTCTTTGAAATATTACATTGCGCACTAATAATATAAAATAAATATATTAAATTCTAGTTAACTCCTAGCCATTGTATTGGAGGGAATGAACAAAACTAACTAAAATTTGATTGTACAAGTAAGTTAAATAAATGTTAGAGGCTTAAAATGTAAATGAATCAAATTTTAAGCATAATATACTTTAAAAGGTTGAATTACCACCTTTTAATGGAGAACCCTCTTTAAAACTAGTTTTGGTCACTTTTATATGTTCTATTTGAAAAAAAAAATTCTTCTTTAGATCTGGGACATTGAAATCAACCTTGGGTAAATTTTTCGTATTTTCGATGCAAAGTTCAATTTTTATGAATAGTGAAAAATATTGTATATTTATTCAATGATTCCTTTTAATATAATTTATTTATATGGATTTATATTATTTTTGGTTGGTTTTAAAGTGTAATTATATTATATTTTTACCAATTAATCCATTGTTCGTCATTGAAATTAAATTAACTTTGAAATTGGACAAAAACAAGTGTCGATCTATTGATAGTTCCTCTTTCTTAAAATCACTCTTTTTATTTTGACAACAGGAATTAGTTTTAATTTAATTAACTCAAATTATATTTTTTAAATTTGGTTCAATTTAAATCATTTGTCAATTCTGAATATAAATCATATCATAGGCTGAATTTTGGTATTTTTCTGAAAAACATCAAATTTTGATCAATAGTGAAACCAAAATGTTTAAAAATTAACATTTTCATTTAAATGAAATTTTACCACTTCCGTGGATTAAAATTTTAAAATCCAATATACATTGTTATTATTAGTAAGTAAAATGTTTTTCAATATGATGAAAATAATTTTTGATGTATAATAACTTTTGTCTTTTATTTACCATAGTTATAGTTATATAGGGTAATTCAAGGTAAAAAGAAAATTATCATAATACAAAATTACCTTAACACATGTCCTAACATTATTGGTTGAGTCATTAATGACCATGGGCATATTTGGGTCGATTTTGGGACCCCATTTATCCACTTGGTATTGATAATGACACTTTAGATTAATTAACTTAATGTAATGATAAAAATAACACAGACAAATATCTTTTAATAAATAAATATTTACATGGTGTTATAAAAGATATTTTTTTTGAATATAAATATTCATTGGAAATAAAGAATTATTTCTGAGATAATAGTATTTATTATTATTATTTTTATACATCAAATAAATTCAATTATCTATGACACAATAATGATGCATAATCTAACTCATTAATAAAAGATTTAAATTAATAACATTATAAATTTTAAAAAAATATCTAAAACCTATCCAATTCTTATGGGATAATTTTATTTCAACAATTAGAAAACTTATATTAGACATTAATTAGTTTTTTACTTTTATAAACTATATATCATTATATAATAAAATAATATTTTCACACTTTCCTAAAGAGCCCCTCCCCCCTTTTAAAAATCAATAACTTCTAACTCATTTGAAATACCTCTCAAGCCCTATGGATCATCCAAACCCTCACCAAATCATCTCTAAAGATTACTATCCTCCACCTAGAAGCCTTACCTTAGGCATAAAGAACATGAAAAAGTCCTTTGGTTTCAAACCAAAGGGAGTTTCCCAAATTAAAAGTAACGATTCCTCTTAACTTTTTTTCTATAATTTTACTTCTCTAACAACTAAAATCATTTTATTCATTTATTTCATAACAAAACCGGTATCCTAAATATACATGGATTTTGTTATGAGAAATATTTTATCTACACTTACACACACCTCCATCTCATGGGTTAAAAAAAATATTGTTTCTGTATATGGAAAACTTACGCCTCATGAAACGATGATTGTTCGATTATCTCCTACCGCCACTCATGGTGGCCATTAAAATGACACTATATTTAAATATTGAATATATTATGTTTATGTTTTCTTTATTCCTCTGTATTTTTCTTTTATATCATAAAATTATGGTTTCAATTAGGGGTACATGAGATAATTTAATTTAAGGAAATACGGAAAACCACCCCCTCAATGTGATATGAATCATTGATACCATATGTGGTATAAAGAAAGGTTGGAGTTAATGATATTATATATGATATTATACTGGAATTATAATATACCTATGTATCATTATGTTTTATTTCTTTTAAATATGAAATATAATTGAATGTTGCCTTTATGCGTACGTACAAATTATCGTCCCCAAGAACGGTGCAATTCATTTCATACCTCCAAATTTTTTGTACTATTATCAATACATGTATATAATGGATATATATGATAGATATGATATGAAAATCATGAATATAATTCTGGATATAATGAACTTTTGACCATGTGAACAACTTGTAATTATAGGAAGTCCATTTTTGACCCAAGTACCAAATACCAACAAAACAACCATTATTTACATAAATGATTAAAAATTGTTAATATCATGGTAATAAGTGATATAAAAGGAATAATAATCTTTCAAATGGTTCTTAAGAAAGATGAAATTAACATTAGTTGATTATTTAGGAGATTAAAGAACGAATGAGTCATGTCGGACACAACGTAAGGGACTCCGTCTCCATATCATTTCATTGAGTCATATTTCGATAATATATACCTTCTTCTTTTACATGGTGTATAATAAAACCCTTTTAATTTTACTTTCATTCAAAGGGAATCCTTTTTCTACGAAGTGTTTTACTGAACAAAAAATATTATGTTTTTAATGTTTGCAGTGACAATGACATCTCTGCCACTGTAATCGTTATTTGGATTCCTATATAAGCCTCAATGTTTTATAAAATGAAAAGGAAATCCCTTATTCTATTTTTAGGTGCTTTGGTATGGAAAATGGTTTTTGAAATGGATTGATTATTTCAATATCATGATAATATTTCTTGTGATTTCAAATTAAATGTTATTAGTGTAATGATTAATTTTCAATATTTTATGTGTTATAATTTTATAATGGTACATGGTCATTTGATGGGTGGTTATGTGATATAACAAATGACAGGTGGTGCTGTGATAAAATAGGATCGGTGGTTACGTTGTAACCTCCAATGAATTTGTTTTGGAAGTCGGCCGTATGGATATTCCATTTAGTGATATGTGTGGGACTCGTCCATAGGGTTATTCCACTTAAACATTTTAATGTCCCATGTTACCTTTTTTATATTATGATTTCTTTTTATGGGTTTTATGGTAATATTTTTGTTACAAAAGGGTAAGAAATGATCTTTTATTCTGTGAATTATGTTTACTACTTTATAAAGGTTAAATGTATTAAATATGATAAAGTATTCATTGTTTACTTGTTGTTTTGAAAAACTAACAGTTTTCCTTATTTGTGTATCCTTTACTAAGATTTTTATGCTCATCCCATGTTTTTGAAATGTTTTTCACATGACATAAAGTGGAATAGAGTCAAGGATGGGATCAAGGAAGTATCATGATTTCTAAACCATGGAACTAAACCTGAGTCTTTTTTTCATGATTTATTATTTAGTGAAAATATTGAAAATGAGTAGATGTGTCTACATGTATTATTCAAGTCGTAATGTATATGTTATGGCCTAATAAATCTATACATGAAAAGATCCTCAATGTAAATTATTAATTTAATTCAATATTATGGAAATGTTTATGGTCGGGTACTTATAGATGGTATTAGAGGTCTGTTTAGTCAACATTAGGAGTTAGAATATAGTAAAATTAATATTCATAATTTATTTATTTTATGTTATGATTGAAATTATATAGCATTTATATATTACCATGTTGCTTCTCCTAATATATTTCAGTGTTCAGAATGGTTTTCCACAAAGGAAACAGATATGTTTGGATGACATTTAGAGGAAGACAACCATCCAAATCAGCAAGCTGAGATGGTCAGAATCATAACTGAACAGTTTGTTGCAGTGATGTAAAAGTTGAATCATGTTGTAAATGGTGGTGGTATCCCTGCACGAGATTATCCAGATCAACCACAAAGGAACATGTCAGTAGTGGAGCATTTCATGAGGAAACATCCCCCATCATTCCGAGGATCATCTGACCATGTGCTAGTAGAAGGGTGGATTAATGAACTGGAGAAAATTTTCGATGTCATGGGTTGTTCATAACATAAAAAGATTAGTCTCATTGTTTTCCATTTTAAAGGTGAAGGTGATCCGTGGTGGTAGATGGTGAAAAATATCAGGGATAGTAAGGATATTGATGCTCTTTTTTGGGATGAATTCCAAGGTATGTTCCATGAGAAATATTTTCATAAATGGTTCGACGTATGTTGGAAAAACATTTCATGGAAAGGAGGTTAGAGGATGACTCAATGGATCTGTAAAAAGGAATGTTCACTAGACTGGAAAGGTATTCTCCAAATTTCATTAGAGATCATGATAGTAAGATAAATCGATTTTACATAGGATAGAAGCCACAATATCGAAGAGCATTATCCTCTCGTGAGTTCAAAAGTTATGAAAAAATTGTTTGATGTGCAGAGAAGGTGGAAATGGAATTTCTAGATGATCAGGTGTTCTTTGACAAACAACAGAATAAGAGGTCTGGTTGGCTGGAAAAGGGAACAAATTCATCAAAGAGGCATGGAGGTAAGAAAACTAAATATCCATCTTGTGATAAGTGAGGTAAAAATCATCCTAAAGAATATTTATCAATGTCTAGGATGTTCTTCCAGTTTGGTAATTCTGGTCATATTTCTCATAACTGTAAGGAAAATGATTAATCAGGAAATGAAAAGCCAACAATAAGATGTTCTATGTGCAATGAAATGGGTCATTATGAAAATGAGTGTCAGGTGAAAAACTCAATTGAGGGAATGAAAACAGACTACAAGAAGAATGGGGTGGTGAAATCCTTTGCAAATACTTCAAGAGATGTTTGGCCATCAAATGAAGTAGTATATTTTACACTGGTTGTTTGTTCAGATTATGCCAATATTTTTTTTGATTCAGGGTCTACACATTCATTCATTTCTAAGAAGTTTTCTAGTAAATTGGGAATACCATCTCGTGATATGAATCCTGAAATTATGGTTAAAACACCTAGAGGAAATGTTGAGACATAAATAAATTATAAGAACATTCAAGTCCTTGTGTATGAAAAAAACCTAACTAAAAACATTATTATTGTGCCTCCAGTAGAGTTTGATGTTATTTTGGGCATGGATTGGCTGTCTATTTATCATGCTAAGATTGACTATAGAGCTAAAGGGGTTTATTTTTAGAATGATTTTCAGTTTGTATATAAGAATGAACCCTTATGTTTGATAACATATTAGGAAGCTGAGAAACTAGTAAAAGAGGGAAATGAATGTTACCTAGCACAAATTGTTGGAAACAAAGGAACTGTTCAGAGAAATGATGTGCTAGAGGTAAATGAGTATCTTGATGTTTTCCGAATGAGTTGCCTGGTATTATACCTGATCAAGAAGTTGAATTTACTATTGACTCATTTCTTAATGCTATTCCAATGTCAAAACCCCCGTATTGAATGGCTCAAGATGAACTTTTAGAGTCAAAGAAGCAATAAAATGAGTTATTAGATAATGGTTTCACTCAAACTAGAACATCACCATGGGTTGAACCTATCTTTTTTGTTAAAATGAAAGTTGGTTCAATGATATATTTCATTTATTATAAATCATTAAATATCATCACCATTACGAACAAGTATCCTTTTCCTCATATGGATTATTTGATTGATTAGCTCTCGGGAGATTAATATTTTTCGAAG
This sequence comes from Viscum album, assembly GCA_963277665.1. NCBI lineage: Eukaryota > Viridiplantae > Streptophyta > Magnoliopsida > Santalales > Viscaceae > Viscum > Viscum album. The sequence continues at coordinate 610,980,428 of OY728127.1, forward strand.
TTTTATTGGATGTTGGGGTACCATCATTTGAATGTAAAGGAAGCAGATATTCTGATTACTGCAATTTGTACTAGATATGGTCATTATGAATTTTTAGATGTTCCTTTTGGGTTAACCAATGAACCTGTTGTATTCATGGATCTTATTAATTGAATTTTCCATGAGTTCTTGGATATGTTTGTTGTTGTGTTCATTGATGATATTTTGGTTTATTCAAAAATTATATAGGAACATGAAATACATTTAATGGTTGTCTTGCAAAGCTTATATGAAAAGAAACTATTTGGTAAATTTAGCAGGTGTGATCTTTGGTTACAAGAAATTTATTTCCTTGGTCACAATGATTCAAAATATGGCATAACAAGGGATCCTACTAAAACAATGGTTATTGAATAATGGCCCAGACCAACAAATATAACTGAGATCTGTAGTTTTCTTGGTTTAGAAGGTTATTACTAGATTATTGTTGAGAAAGTTTCAAGGTTTTATATCCCACTAACTATGTTAAATCGAAAAGGTGTTAAGTTCATTTGGACAAAATAATGTGATGTTTTTTCCATGAATTGAAATGGAGACTGGTGAATGCTCTAATTTTGGCACTACCTTCAGGAAATGGTTAGTTTATTATTTACAATAATGCTTCGTTGAAAGGACATGGATGTGTCCTTATGCAGAATGATCATGTAATTGATTACGCTTCACATCAGTTGAAACATCATGAGTTAAGTTACCCTACACATGATTTGGAATTAGCTACTGTTGTTTTTTTTCTTTAAAAATTTGGAGGAATCATTTGTATGGAGTAAAATGTGAAATATATACTCACCACAAAAGTATAATGTATATATTCATTTGAAAAGAATTCAATATGAGACAAAGGAGATGGTTGTAATTAATCAATGATTATGATAACATGATTCATTACCATCTAGGAAAGGAAAATAATGTGGCTGATGCTTTGAATGAAAAAAGTAATGCTTCATTAACCAAAATAGGTTTGGAACAAGATCCTTTGGTTTTTAATTTGATGAACATTGGCATAGAAGTTGTTGGTGCAGGAAATTCTTCTATTTTTTTTGAGGTGTTAGGGAAATAATCTCTATCAGACATAATAAAGCAAGTACAGAAAAAATAATGTGAGTTGCAGAAAAAGGTAGAGTTGGTTCAAAAGGCTATGTTGGCTGATTTTAACATTGATTATGATTATGTTTTGAGGTTTGGAAAAATATTTTTCATGCGTTGTGATTCAAAGCTGAAGAATGAGTTGTTATGTGAAGCTCATAGTTCCCAGTTTTCTGTTCATCCTGGTAGTACAATGATGTAAAATAATCTTCAAGAGTATTACTGGTGGGATGGAATGAAAAGAGATATTGATGATTTTACTATGAAGTGTTTGAATTGTCATTAGGTTAAACCAGAGTGATAGTAACCAAAAGGGATAGTTATATCTTTACTAGTGCGAGAGTGGAAATGGGAAAATATATCAATGGACTTCGTTGTGGGATTACCAAAGACATCTCGAGGTAATAATGCAATCTGGGGTATTTTTGATCGGTTGACTAAATCTTCTCATTTACTACCTATCCGAGATACTTTTTCTCTAGATTAAAATTCTTGGTTGTATGCTAAAGAGATAGTCAAGTTGCATGGAGTTCTCCTCTCCATTTATTCTGATCGTGATACCAGGTTTACTTCTAACTTTTGCAATGGCCTCTAGAAGTCATTAGGTACTGAATTACATTTTTATACAGCTTATCATCATCTATCAAATGGGTAGTCAGAACAAACTATTCAGACCCTAGATGATATTTTATATGCATTTCTATTGGATTACCAGGGATGTTATGACCAACATCTTTCTTTGGTTTAATTTTCTTATAATAACAGTTTTCATTATAGTATACAGATGGCTCCATTTGAGTAATTATATGAAAAGTGCTGTAGAACTCCATAATTTTAGGATGATGTAGGTGAAAGGAGGCTGATGGGACTAGAATTGGTAGAAGAGATGGCAAAAAAAAGTTCATTTTATTCAGAAGAACATGAGAACATCTCAAAGCTGACAGAAATGTAAGGCAGATAACAAGAGGAATGATTATTCTTTTGAGGTAGGTGATCATGTATTTCTCATGGTTTCTCTATGGAAAAGTGTGAATCATTTTGGTAAGAAGGGAATGTTGAGTTCAAGGTTCATTAGACCTTATGAAATCCTAGAGAAACACAGATCAGTTGCATACAATGTTGATTTAGCTTCATGATTAGCCTAGGTACACAATGTTTTTCATGTTTCAATGTTTAGAAAGTATATGCCAAATTCATATCATGTTTTTCATCTAGAGGTAGTTCAATTGGAAGAGAATCTCTCCTATAATGATCTACCATTCCAGATTAAAAACCTTAGAGGGCATGTATTGTAGAATAAGGTAATTTACCAAGTAATGGTTTTGTGGGAAAACCACATGGTTGAAGAGGTAATGTGGAAATCAGGAAATGCTATGAGGGATAAATACCTCCACTTATTTGATATGTGAACAAAATTGTGAGGACACATTTTCAAATGGGGGGAAGGATGCAACATCCAAGGTAAATAAAGAAATAATATATTTTATTTTTTATTAATATTTTGTGAATTAAATAATAATTTTACTTTAATGGGGTCGCTATGTTCGATGGCTTACCCGATACACACCAATGGGTTTCTTTGAAATCTTACGTTGAACATTAATAATATATTATTATTATTTTAAATGGTAGTTAATTACTAGATTTTTTATTGGTGGGAATGAACAAAACTAACTTCAATATGATTATACATGTTTGTTAAATAAATATTAGATTCTTAAAATGTGAATGAATCTAATTTTAAGAATAATTTACATTAAAAGGATGATTTACTGCCTTTTAATGGAGAACCCTATTTAAATCTAGTTTTTGTCACTTTTATGTGTTCTATTTGACAAAATAAAATTATTATTTAGATTTGGGATATCAAAATTTACCATGGCTTAATTTTTTCTATTTTTCTGGTAAAGTTCATTTTTTATGAATAGTGAAAAATACAGTATTTTTATTCAAAAGTTCCTTATAATCTAACATATTTATATGGTTATTTTATCTTTTTAATTATTTTTAAAGTGTAATTAAATTTTATTTTTATAATTAATCCAATGTTGGTCATTGTAATTAATTTCACTTTGAAATTGGACATCAATAAGTGTCGATATTTTGATAGTTACTATTTCTTAAAAACACAATTTTTGTTTTTAAAACGATAGTTATTTTGAAATTAATTACTGAAAATTCTATGTTTTGAATATGGTAAAATATAAATCATTTTTGACTTTGTAATATCAAATATTTCCTTTGCTGAATTTATCATAGTTTTCTGAAAAACATACATTTTTTATGAATAGTGAAACCACTAAGTAGTAGTTAAAAACTAACATTTTCATTTAAATAAAATTTTACCGCTTATATGGATTAAATTTAAAAAATCCGAAAAAACTGGTTGTTATTAGTATGTAAAATGTTGTTTAATAAGATTAGAATAATTTTCGGTGAATAATAACAACTGACTTTTATTTACTGTGGTTAAAGGTAAATATGGTAAATCAAGGAAAAAATTATTAGAATAATAAAAAATAACATTACACATGCCCTAACCTTATTGGTTGAGTCATTTGCGACCATGGGCCTCTTTGAGTCTATTTTGGGACCCTAGGGAGCCACTTGGGAGAGATAATGACACGTTAGATTAATTAACATAATGTAATGATAAAAATGAAACAAACAAATATATTTTCGTAAATAAATTTTTAAATATGGTTATATAAGTTATCATTTCGACTATAAGTTTTCATTGGAAAGATAACATGTTTTCCTACATCATGCTATTTTTTTAGAATTTTTAGACATCATATAAATTAAATTATTTATGACACAATAATGATGTATAATTTACCTCATTAATAAATGATTTAAATAAATAAGATTATAAAAATTATGTCAACATCGAAAACCAGTCCAATTATTATTGGATGATTTTATATCTACAATTAGTCATATTATATTAATCTTTAATTAATTTTGGGCCTTTAGAAAACGAATATAACTATATAAGAAAATAATATTTTCACACTATCCTAAAGAGCCCATCCCCCTTATAAAAAGACCCCAATTCATACTTATTCCAGACACCTATCAAGCCTCTTGGCCCATCCAAAACCTGACCAAATAAGCTCTCATGATCCCTCTACTCCTCCTAGAAGCCATTCCTTCGGCAGATGGCACTTCAATAAGTCCATTCGGTTCAAACCAAAGAAAGTTAGCCAAATTAAAGGTAATGATTCCTCTTAACTTATTTTCTTTAATTTTACTTCTCCAACCACTATACTCTTTTTATTAATTTATTTTATAACAACATCAGTATACTCAAAATACTATGATCTTTTTATGAGAATTATTTGAACAAAACATACACAAGCCTCCATCAAATGGGTGAAGAACATACTCTTTCATTGAACAACAAACTAACTCCTCACGAAACGATGATTGTTCGATTATCTCATAATGCCTCTCATGGGGGCCATGAAGATGACACTATATTTATATATTATATATATTATGTTTATGTTTTCATTATGCTTATGTATTTTTCTATTATAGAATACATTTATGGTTTCCAATATTGGAAAATACGATAATTTAATTTGAGGAAATGCGGACTACCACCCCCTCAATGTGATATGACTCATTCATACCATATGTGGTATGTATAAAGGATGGAGTTAATGATATTATATATGATATTATACTATAATAATAATATACATATTAATCATTATGTTTTAATTCCATTAAATAATAAATATAAATGAAAGTAGCGTTCATGCGTACGTACGTCTTACTGTCTCCATGAACAGCGCATTTCATTTCTTACCTCCAAATGTTATGTAATATTATAAATACTTGTATATACTTGATATATATGATATTTATGATATCTAAATCTTGAATATAATTCTGGATATAATAAAATTTTGACCATGTGAACAACTTGTAATTATAAGAATTCCATTTTTTGACTCAATTACCAAATATCGACAAAACATCCATTTTTAACATAAATGAGTACATAATGTTTATAACATGGTTAGAAGTTATATAAAAGGAATAAAAAACTTTTAAAAGGTTCTTAAGGAAGAATAAATTCACATTATTTTATTATTCAAGAGATTAAAGAACGAATGGGTCATGTCAAACATGAGGTAAGGGACTTTGTCTCGATCTCCTTTCATCGATCCATATTTTGATAATATATTCCTTCTTCTATTACACAGTGTATAATAAAAACCCTTTGAAATTTACTTTCCTTCAAATGGAATGTTTTTTCTATGAATCATTTTACTAAATGAAAAACAGATTGTTTTTAATGTTTTTTGTGACAACGACATCTCTGTTGCCGTAATAATTATTTGGCATCCTCTATAAGCATTAATGTTTTCTAAAATGAAAAAGAAATCCCTTATTCTATTTTTTGGTGTTTAGGATTTGAAAATGGTTTTTGAAATGGATTGATTATTTCAATAACATGAAATTATTTCTTGTGATGTAAAATTAAATGTTATTAATGAAATGATTATATTTTCAATATTTTATGTGTTATGATTTTATAATGGTACTTGGATATTTGACGGGTGGTAACATGATAATCCAAATGACGGGTGGTTTCGTGACAAACCGGGATGGGTTGTTACGTTATAACCTCCAATGAATTGGGTGTGGAATTTGGTTGTATGGCTATTCCATTTCGTGATATGTGTGGAACTCAACCATATGGTTATTCCACATAATAATTTTTATGTTCCAAGTTACCATTATATGATATGTGTTCTTAATATGGGATTTATGGTAATAATTTTGTTACAAAAGGGTAAGAAATGATCTTTTATTCAGTGAAGAGTATTTAATACTTCATATAGGTGAAATGTATTACTAATGATAAATTATTCATGGTTTACTTGTTGTTTTGAAAAACTAAAAGTTTTCTTTCTTTGTGTATCCCTTACTGAGATTTTTATGATCATCCATAGTTTTTGAAATGTTTATCAAATGAAATAATGTGGAATAGGGTCAAGGAAGGGATTAGGGAAATTTCATGCTTTCTAAAACATGGTTCAATACATGACTATTGTTTTCAATAGTTTTTATTTTGTTAGAAAAATGGAAAATGAGTAGATGTGTCTACATGTATTATTCAAGTCATCATGTATATGTTATGACCTAATTCTCCAAATCTCTATACCTGAAAAGATTCTCAATGTGAATAATTCATTTAATTCAATATTATATAAATGTTTAAGGCTGGGTCCCTATACAAATGATGATGATAAAATTATATTAAATAAATTATATTTTAAATAGGTTAAGAATAAATTTAATAATGAGTCTAATTTGATAATCGAGGACATTATGTGAACGTGGATAACACATTAAGACATAATATAAGGGATCTCTCTAATCCTCCAAATTACCTTTGAGTAATGATTTATCATTCATTAAACTGATATATATCATCATTCTTATTTTTTATTTTTCTAAATTATCGGTATATGGAAAAAAATACTCGAATAAAATCATCCTTATTTGATGGGAAATATCTTATTTGAAATGATGTCATTCTTAATTCTCCTTGATAATAAATCCCATTTAACGGGAACCACCAAATTTCTAACATATTTTCACATAGAATCAGAAATATATTTTAGTCCACCAATAATTTTTAAAATATACTAATTTCATCCTAAAAATATCTTAGTAAATATTAGAATAAAAAAACAATAATTCGTTTGTACTCTTTAAAGACTCTTTAAAACATTCCCCAAAACAACACTTAACTGGTTCATTTCTAAAGATTCTTAACCACATTGTATACATGTTTTCACTTCAATTGTAAATAATTTTTCACAATATATGTATATTTTCCATTTTTAATGTCCATTAATGTTTTAAATCCATTTTTTAGGGACACAATTATTATATTCTATTTGGTCATTCTATATTACTTGATTATGATACCCATTTCTTTCCATGGGTACCCCTTATGATCATCCTTTATTAGTGATTATTTATATGGGAAACTTATCCATGAACATTTTTTATGGTTTCTCTAAGATATATCTCAAATTAATTATCGATTTTTTCGTCTCTTGAGACATCATTTATGGGATTAGAGAGAAAACTAAATTCATTACATGAATTTGTCCACCATGTGATATATTCTTTGACATTATCTATAACTAATGATTATGTCATGTTGTCTTTTGCTGCTACATTTCTTAGCTTCCATGATCATATGATTCAATGTTATCAATTCTATTCTTCCATATTATTATTCATGTTTTATGCCTTTTATGTTATAAATTTTTGAGTTCAAACTTCTATTTTATGCTTTATCCCCAGTTTTATACGCTTACTAGAATTTTTATTTCCACCATTTATTCTATGTATATATATATGGTCGTACTATTAAGAAATATGAGATAAAAAAATTTAGGAGATCATTATCCTAGACTAAAAAAATATATTTTATTTTACATATATGTTTTATGTTTTCTATACCTAACATTCCAATGATGCTTAACATGGTGTTCCTTGGTTTGTATTAGATGGATAGTTTTTCTTAAATTCATGTTGTAATATATATAAAAGGATAGGTTATATATATTTTGTTTCATAATATGATGTAGATATATTTTTTGGATATTATGAATAGAAAAATTTATTAAAACCCCAAGGATAATTATTTTACCATGGATAACATAGACAAAATATTTTGGAATCAAAATTTAAGATGAAAATTTTATTTTCATTTTTTCCATCTATTTTCATTGGTACCATTTTATATTCCCCTAATTGTATGTTAATGTTTTTAGTTAATTTATTGAACTATGAAAAAATATTCCAAAAATCAATGTTATAGGTAATGCCACAGTTTTTTTAAAAAAATTACAAATATGACGGTAACAGGAGGTCAAAACATCACGATTGTACTACAACAGATGAATCAATAGTTGAATAATAAATTGAATCATATCAAACACCCTCCTTCTCCTAGTAATTATATTTTATTGGTTCAATTCATATTTTTAAAAACACCTCATATATTTAGTGTATATTCCGATCACCATATCTAGGAAAAACTGATTAATTTCATTGATAATGTATTCTCTATAGTCCAATAATCATAAGAATACAAAGTCATGTATGAGGTTTTTTGTTTTTATGGTGATTATGATCAGTAGAGAATATTCATAGGGAGTAAAAATTATAAATATGAAATAGATTCTATGGAATCCGATGAAATCGAGAAAAAATATTTTAATAAAGATTTTTCCCAAACACTTCATATTAAGTAGAAGAGAGTGTTTATTTGTCTAATTGAAAAGGAATAAGAGTATATCTGATCATATGAGGTAAAAATACAAATCCTTTCACAACATGGTTCTTTAATTCTCATTACCCCTAAAATTAATGTATACTAATTATATAAAATATTGGAAATATGTATATGAAAAGCCATATAATTTTAATAAATTGATAGTTATAATGATATTGGACATTGTTCCTGTAATGGAAAGATAGAGATCTGTGATTATATGTGGTATTATGTGAATATATAGAATAACTGTAATAAGGTATTATCTTCAGGATTTCTAATATAAAAAACTATGGAAGAGAGAAAAATTTGCATCCCACTTTTCAAATGTGTGGAATGATGCATCCAAGGATATGTTTAACGGATACCAATAGATGTGTAAAATGTGGATGCGAGTGAAAAAAGGTAGTCATTGGTAAAATGAAATTAATAATCCCACTAGTGAGAATGTGTAAAATAATATTCATATGAACACTATTCCCATTATGTAGTGTATTAATTTGAAAGTCCAGATGCACTATATGTGAAAATTCTTTAATATAAGGGTTGTTGAGGAAAATATATGAATGAAATATCCAAGAAGGTGAAGAAGGGAATATTTAATCACTACAATTAAGGTGGGGAATAAAAATGATGTGGTGATAGGCACACTAGTTATTCAACCAAGAACAATGAATATAACTATTGGAATTGTTTCCTTTTCATTCTTTTACATCATGTATGTTTCGTAAATATATTCAAGCATTAATTCAAAATATAAAGGTTGAGTTATCTATGAGAGAAAATAATGGTGAAATTATTGAAAATAATTTATATTAGTCATCCATAGTCAATGCTTTTTGATTGAACATCCCAGAAAATATTCTCTTACTTTCTATAGTCGAGTTTAATGCTATAGTGTCCATAGATTGGATATATCTATATAATGAAATCCACAACTATCAGAAATGTGAGATTACACTTCACATTCTTAGGTATCCTAAAATTATATACAAGTGAAAGGAGGATGAAGAATTATATTTCTAAACACCATCTTAGTTTTTAATTTTATTTCCTTTTGATTAAGCATATCTTGCTCAATTTGTTGAGAAACTGGAGAGGATGATGATCAATGACATTCCATAGGTGAGAGATGAAACATATATGTTCCCTTATGAATTTTATGATCTTCCTCTCGAATGTGAGGATGATATCTCAATTGATATAATTCCTAGATATCAACTGATATAAAATACTCATTATAGAATAACCACCATTTAGTTTTATGAAAAATGAAAAAATTATATGAGATTCTGTACAAGGCATTTATATGACCATTTGTTTCACCATGGGTTGTTATGGTAATCCTTTTCAATAAGAACGTATGATCACCATGTTTCTACATCATTTATCATGATTTTAGAGAAAATGAAAAAGGAAAACAATCACACTCTATTGATATATGTCGTGTTTGACAAAAAACATTGAGCCATGTTTTTCTCTAATGTGGACCTTTAGTAGGGATATCCTAAATTAATGGTAAGGATAGAACATACTCCCAAGTATACCATTGGAATGAGGTGTGTAAAATAAGTGTTCACAATTATTTCTTTTAGAATCACTAATTCCCCAAAATTTTTCATGGATTTAATTAATAGCGTCTTTTGTGATTACAATGAAAAATTAGTGGTAGTCTTGAGAGATTATATTTTGAAAAACTCATAGATAATTGAAGGGAATGAGTAGTTTTTGAATAATGTTCTAAATAATAATTGTAAGGAGAAAATACATGTAATGTATAGTATATATGTGTTCTGGATTAAGGATATTTCAATCATTGTGCACGTTATGAGCAGTAAATTAATATATGTGGACCCTTCTAAAATAAAGGTAATTATGGAGTCTCTCTAGACCATATATGTAATTGAGATCCTTATATTTCATGTCCTAAGTATGTACTACCGATGTTTTGTGAAGAAATTATCATTTTTTTATAACCCCTAAAGTATGTTAAAATGGGATGAGTTAAAATATAACTTTATAAAATATTGTGCGGAATGACTATAGAATCGCAAGAAGAGGCTAATCAATACACTAGTAATGACACTACAAATAAGTGGTGAAGGATTTATTATATATTGTGATTCTTAAAAGAAAGGATTAGTTTGTGTAATCATGTAGACTGATAAAGTTATAGTAAAAAAGTCATGAATGATGATGATCAATGATATTTACTACCCAAAAAATTATCTAGATCTAAGAGATATGATTTTTTCCTGGAAACTTTGGAAGCACTACCTCTATGGTGAGAAGTGTGACATATATATTGATCATATGAGCCTAATGTATATATTCACACAAATGGAGACCAACATGAATAAACGAATGTGGTTAGAGCTAATCAAGATCTATAAATTATCATTTCATTATCGTCAATGGATAAAAAAATGTAGTTGATGCTCATAGTAGAAAAAAAACTGTTACTCTATACGTGATGTTGATTGCGAAAGAACTTATCTTAAGTGAATTGTAAAGGATGGATATGGAAATCATAATGGAATGGAATAAATCAAACCTTTCCAAAATTAATTCCCAAATATATATCTATGTGTTGATAAAGGAGTCAAAAAGGTATGATATGAAGCTCAAAAATAATATGAATGCATTAATGTAATAGAAGATACATGACCTCTACTTCTAGGATGGCATGACTCAGTTTAGATCTAGGATTTTTGAGCCTTCTTGTGTTGAGATATATATGTTGGTAATGGATAATGAACATATCTTTGATATCTCTATTCATCATAGTTGTTCCATGATCTATCATGATCATCGACAAAAATTTAGGTGAAAAAAAATTAAGAATGATATTTCAGAGTTTATCATAAAGTATTTGGTATGTCAGGAAGTTAAAGATGAGTGACAGAAGTCCAAATGGGTGATTAGATCATTTTATTATACCCACAATGAAATTGTTTGATTTAACTATGGATATTCTCACAATTCCGGTTAAACCATATGAAGGAAACAATGTGATATCAGTTGTAGAGGATTAACACACCAAGACATCCCATTTTATAACTACACGATAATATTTATCTCTTAAAAAATATTCCATGTTAGATGTGAATAAATTGGTAAGTGTTCATGGAGTTATTCTTTTGAGCATTTCTGATCAATATCCAATGTTCACCTCTCAATTATGGAGAATTCGACCCCATTATTGACTAATAAAATGAATTTCCACAAGGCTAATCACCTCCAAAAGGATGAACAATCTGAAATGATGCTTTCTGATGCACAGGGGCATGATAAGAGACTTCATGATGGAATTAAATGTTGTATGGGATCAATATCTCCCATTAGTTTAATTATCATATAATAATATCTTTTAGTCAAGTATTCAAATGGATACATATGAATATCTATATACAATGGTATATATAAGTACAACATGCTGGGATAAATTAGGATAATGATAGTTAAATAGACCAAATCATGTAAAATAGATTATAGAGAAGGTCCAATCTATCCAACAATATATAAATGCTACTCTGATTCAGAAAAAGTGCAATGATGAAAACCATTGAAGGGGTCTGGAATTTGACACGGAATACAATTTCTTCCATTCAATATCAAATTTTTAAAATATAATTTTATTTGGAAATAGATGGATGGTTAGTCCAAGTTACATTGGCCCCTTTGAGATTATTGATATCGTATGAGATGTCAGTTATCCGGTTAATCATCCACTATATATGTCCCAAGTTATTGATGTATTCCATGTATCACCCATAAGAATGTACATAAATATCCCCTCACATGGATGAAATCTAGAGGTTGTGGGACTATAGAATGCCCCCTCATATGAAGGGAATCCAACAAAGATATTAGAACATAGAGAACAATTTCTACCCCAAAAGACAACTCATGTGTCAATATATTGTTTAGGAATCATAATTTTGAAGACCCATCAGGGGTATTAGAGTATGTGATGAACGGTAAATACCATTACATGTTTTTTCCAGAGTTTGTAAAACAAAATGTTGTGGGTGAAATTTCAAAATTGATCAAGAATATGATGACCAAGAATTTTATCAAAGGAATTGTTCTTCTTTATTTTTTATTATATTATATAAAGCCTAAAATCCACATTAGAAACCCAATAAAAACCTTATTCTCATAAATGAATAATTAAATAAGGATAATTTATTAAATTTAAGGATCCTATACCAATGGAATTGTAACATGACCATTGGAATAGTAATACAACCATTTGGAAAAGTAATATGTCCAATATAATAGTAACGTCAACTATAAATCTACAAAATAAATTTAGGCATCCTATAAAGAAAAATATGATATATTTATGTCCTTACCTATGTTAATAAATGTTTTAAATCTGTGAAATTAAGTGTTGGTATTTTGGTCAATCATAAATCATTATTTAAAATTTATAATTAATATAATGATTTAAAATATTTTTTTCTAGATATGTAATCCTAAATCAACATTATGTAGAGTTATTATTATAGGATTAATTTATATGATGTTAATTTATGATTCAATGGGTTGTAAAATTGAATATAATAATAAAACTAGTATCTTATGAATAAATAATGATTTTATTTAGAAATTGATATTTTAATATATATTAATATATAATATAGATCAATTTTGAAGAATAAAAATAGAAAAATGGTTTGGGTGAATTTTTTAGATACCTGTATATATCTTAATTTTTTTGTGAATAGGGAAATTCTATAATTTACAGTATGTGATATATACAAGGACTCATAAGTCATGGATGATGTATGAGTGATGTATGTACTATTAACATGAACCCTCCCTCATCATTTGTTTTATTTATATATACCGATAAACACTATTATTTTATTGAACCAAAATAATAAACTAATGATTAATATAATCAAAACACCTCTCTCTAGTCCAATAAATACCACCCTACACATCCTCTTCTCCTTAAGCCTTTTAAGAATTATCTCTTGTCATTATTCCTCTCAATTCCATTATCATGATTCTTAAAAAAATACATGAGCTTTTGGTATCAAAAAAATATAAAACCCATGTATCATATGTATTTTATCAAGGATATGATTTTCAAGAGGAAATATAAATATTATTTCTCATTCAATTTTTTTTATTTTTTACCTTTTCGTCACCTCCCCTATCCAAAGTGACATAATAACTCCAGTATTATATATATATATATATGTTAAATTTATTATTTTAAATAGATATTTTTCCTCAAATCTGGTATATCCACCTTTTATTCAAAAAAATGAATACATCTTATGCGATGTGTCGATTCACCACCTTTAGGGATGATGAATTTTGGTTTTCTATTACTACCATCAAGGATGGTCATAATCCATTATAATGGATAAACCTGAATACTAAATGTAGATTATAATATCTTCCAAATTTTGTAAAAAATAGTTTTACATATTATTAAACTTCATGTATTTAAATACAATTTTAAAACAACTCCCATAATTACTCAAATGTAACTGACCATAAAATAATGAAACGAATGCTCCGAGATCAACGAAAATAAACATTATAATTCATCTAAATGGACATAAACCAACATAATAAAATGTCATCAATTAAATATATTTATTATAGTGGATTAATTAAATTATTAATTCATATAATTTTAATAAATATTACAATAATTTAATGTGAATAAGACATTCAGAATAAAGGTAAGGGAAATCTCTGAATCATCAAATTGCATTAGAGTTATAGTTTTTGTTTCAGTATATCAATTTATATATTGTTTCTTATTATGTACACCCTATAAATTATTTTTATATAATAATCTCTTATATATAGATATTAAGTCATTGATCATTAATAGGGAATTACATGTTTAAAAATCTTTCATTCTTAATTCCTCTTGACATAGTAGGCCTGATTAAAAAGAAAATTCCTTTTTCAAACCCATTTTCAGGTATACCCCATTATAAATTTTATGCCACCATTATTTTTCAAAATACACACATTTCATCATGAGAATACACCCTAGTTAATGTTTTGTTTAATATGAACAATTATTATTTTTTCATATTTAAAGAATGTATAATATTTTCTCCTAAGCTATACATTGGTGGCTTACTATTAAAGATACATAACCTCACTTTTCTAAATGTTTTAATTTAAATTGTAAATAATTTAACAACATCAATTCATATTTTACATAATTAATGACTAATTCTTGTTTAAATATATTCATCCATGGACAAAATTGTGAAATTTCATTTCGTCATGCTTTATGACATGATTAATGTATCCATTTGTTCATTGGTAACCCATATTTTCATACCATATGTTTCATTCTTCATGTGGCACACATATGAATGAACATGCTATTATGCATGCACCCAGATATCAGTCTGATTCATTGGGTAATAAATAGTATCATGAGAGACGATTTGTGGGATTATGTGGTAAAATGAATCCATAATTGAAATTTTTTCAACCATATGATATAGTATGATTAGTTAACTTTTACTCATGTTTTTTGTCGGTAATATCTTTCAACAACATTCCTATGTTTCCATTATCATATTATTCCATTTTCTATATTAAATACTGACAAATAATTATTCATTTTCCATTCCTGTAAGGATATCATATTATAACATCAAACTCTAGGGTTATTCATTAGTTTAATGTTGATTCCTTTATTGATCCTTATATTGAATGTCTATGTATTATTTATGTTATACATTAAAGATATAGGAGATCAAAGGAAAATACTAGATCATAATGGAATATTATTAACTCTACTTTTTATTTTAGTTAAATATTTTTTGTTTTATATTCTTCGTATTCCAAATAAACTAGAATTTATGATCCTTGGATTTTATATTAAGGATAATTATCCTTAAAATCATATAGTAATATGTGTAAAAGTCAAGGGTGTTTATAGATGGAAATTATAATAAAATGGGTTTCCATACCTTCAATATTATGTTATACATCTCATATGTTTGTGTATAATGGCAGGTCATTCATCTGTGATTAATATTGAGAATACCAAAATAGGTGACATGTGGTATAGAATTCTGAGTTATATAGTTTATAACCTTCTATGAAGGGAAAATGTTTTCATTTCTAGAATTTTTATTTTTTTACAATTATTTAAAACTACGATATGAATTTTTTATACATAGTACCTATTTTAGTTGGATTGTGAGAGGTTATTTATGTTTATGATATATTATTAATGTGTTATGTTAAACCTTATGTTGGTACAGATTTTATCTTCTCATGTGTGTGTTTTTTAATAATGATTTAGTTAGCCAATAGCCTAGTTAAATGTATGGTTTTTTACGGTATTTTTTCAATGGACAATGAATATCAAATAAAATCGGTATTTTCTTTCTTTTTACAGGTTTTAAATATAATGTATAAAATATAATATAGGATTATATTTATTTTAGGTTTCTTATAGTTGTATGATTGGGAAAACACTTTTCATGGTTAGATCAATTGGCTCTATATAGGGGAAAATAATTTATATGAATTCCCCTGAGTACTATGCCATATTTAAGAATTATTTCATGATATAATAATGTTGTGGAATAAATTTTCATCACTTTTTGGAAATTTCATTAAGTGTATTTGTAACACC
Organism: Viscum album; assembly: GCA_963277665.1. Lineage (NCBI taxonomy): Eukaryota > Viridiplantae > Streptophyta > Magnoliopsida > Santalales > Viscaceae > Viscum > Viscum album. Next base: position 610,996,507 of record OY728127.1, read on the forward strand.
ATTATAGGTTGATGTATTAGTATCTCTCTAGGTTATTTTACATTCATAGTTATTGAGATACATTTTTAGAGTCTGAATCAATGTGTGGTGATATTATTTGGGTTAGAAAGACAATCAATTTTATGGGGTTATTATTTTGAAATATGAGATGGTTAATATTCAATGATTTTTTTTTAATTTTTTTGGTTTAAATGTTTTGACTATTGAGTTGAGATTGGTAGTTGGTTCATGACCATAGCGATCAAGTGCTTAGATGGTAGATGAAAATATCAGTTGAATTTCACTAAGAAGGGAATCTATCACGAGTTCTATATTTTTAGATTAATTTTTAGAGTTTCCTACTACCAATGATGTTGGTAACGAGTAATATTTACATGATTATATTAGTATATGTAAATGGGTTTTCTATAGGATAAAAATTGGACAGAATTTTCTTGTTACAGAGAAGTGATGTTTTTAGAATAGTATCACTGGGTTATTATATATATTTTTGACAACCATCTATAGATAAAGGGTTATAACTATTCTATGATAAATAATCCAAGTAATTTTATACATATTTTTTCCAGTTATTCCATTCAAATTCATATTACAAGTATAATTAATAAGTTATATTAAACCATTCCTAGAAGCGGTTCTTAAAAATTGGGATGGACATGATACAAAATTCAATTATTCTGTTCATTTATCAATGTTATTATATGTTATAAATTTCCTTTATAGGATTATAAAATATTAATCATTTATGATTTTTAAACATTAAAATCCAATGATTCTTAGAAGTTCTATTTATGAAATAGATGATTCACTGGCATTGAGTGATGTAGATGAATTTTGATGTTGTGGTGTTCTAGTTGTCATACAATAATCATAAATGATATCTCTCATGTGGAATAATATATCACTATTTATTTTCAAGTACACATATACACTATGATATTATTATATATATTAGATGAAATGTTGGTGGGAATCTAATGAGTGTTTTGTAAATAGCTTAAATGTGAACTTCTATGGAACTATATGAATCTTGTATATTCTATTTTTCTATAACATTATTTCATGGAAAATCATGACTACTGTATTGATAGGATTATGAGACAAAAAGGAACAATTATTCATGATAATATCAACTATAGTATTTTTTCCTAATTTTACATACTTTCAAGGTCAGTTTAGTGTGAGTTATCTCTATTGTATGTATATATGTAAGTTATAAACTGGTTGATCTAGATATAACTTGTGTTTATAATATATTTAATAATATAATTTATTTAAAATTTATGTTAAAAAAATAGTAAATTGTCGTTGTAATATGAATATGTTAAATTTTGTTATATTGTGATACCAAAAGTATACTCTCCGCAATTATTTTTCATAGAATCTCAAAAAATTTTGAAAGACATTGGAATACATGTCTGTGTTATAGAGGTTATTTATTTAAACTGTGATTATTGTGGATTTTGAAATCTTGGTTGAGGTGTTTCAATTGGAATCAAATATTTTTTTTTGTTTTTTTATTTTTTTCAATGTCAAAAATTGTGATGGGATTGATAAAAAAATATTTAAACATCAATCATGTGTTTTTGGACACCTATATAGCTGGGGTATATAAATTTGGTTATTTATTATCCTAGTTAAAATTTATATTGTAATTCATGTATTGTTTGATAGTATTTGTTTATTTTTTATTATACTATTGAAAAAAGTTCGCAATAGAGAATTTTTTCCTTTATCATATAGGGAAATATTTCTTCCTACCATGTTTATGTATTTATATCATTGTTAAATTGAATAATAATTGGAAAATTTGTTTATATGAATTAAATTCTTAGGAAAATGGTTTCAATTAACTAAATAAATCCTAATATTTAATTTTATATTTATTTGGAATTTTATATTTTTGTAATAATTATTATTGAAATCAAAATGGTGTTCATGCATGTAATTAAGTTTATATAATTACATTCTTATTATTAATGTGTTATATATGATAAAAATATTGTTTAAAATTTTTGGAATTAGAATTCGTAACTATGGAATGTTATATGACATGTGTGACTCAGATATAGATTGTTATTTTTTGGAAGGTATTAGTTTGTTAAAATATATAGGTTTGGTCGAGTTTTTAGGTGAAATTCCATTATATAGTAAGATATAGACGTTTTTTAATAGGGTTCACTTGGTAATTGTATAGGTTTAGTATTATTCTATTGGTGGATGTTCCAAGAGTGAATTTATAAGCGAGTTTAGTTCTAGTTTTCCATACAGGAAAATGAGATTTCGTAACATGACAAGAATTTTATATTGGATAGTTCTACTAGTGTTAAGTGGAAGATGTTTTGATTCATTAGGAGGTTGAATGTCAGTTGAGTAATATGGGATATGGTGTCTGGTTTTCCTATTAATAAACATATATAAATTTAAAACCAATTCACATTAGGTAGATTATGGGAAATGTTTTTAAATATGAAGATTAGGATTGGTTTGTGGACATAGATAGTGCTTCCATCATAATAAATAATATTGTATCCTATAATTTTTTATGATTTTTAGCATTGATCAAGATTATACAATCATTTGGTCCATTTTGGGTAGGTTATGAATGATTAAGACACATATAGGGGTGGAACGTGAAATATTATATGCCTATTGATTAATTTTTTTAGATAATTTAATGTGGATTATTTAAATTGAATAAGATATGGAAGTATCTTGGATACATTTTTTTTGATAAAGTATCTATAAATTAATGGTAAATTTCATATTAGGAAAGATCATGTGACATTATTTTCTTAATATAGTGTCATTGATTGCCAGTAACAAGTTTAAAATACCCATAGAGTCTCATGGTCTGTATTTTTTACAACTATTAATAATTTCACAACATGGTAGCTTGAAATGTCAAATATTCTTTTCTATACATTCTATAAGTAAATAAAATATACACAATGGATAAATCATGAGAGGTTATAGTTCTAGTCTTTATATCAAATTTTCATACTAATAGCTCGATGGGAAATATATGAAATTTCTATATAGACTTGGGCCAGAAGATAGTTAGAGGAGAATTTTATTTGACAAATTGGACATGTTGTAGATTTATTGGACTCATATATATTATATGTCCTTGGATATGGGTTTATGGCTTGGATTTATAATTATTTAATTATTGGAGATTGAGTGATAGTATCCATTTATTATTTGATAAATGTGTATAAGAAATATAATTGGGATAATATTCTAGTTGATCCTATGATGGTGATTACCAAAATATATGTTTATCGAAATACCCTCAAGGAATAATTTTTAAAACATTCCACTAATTTGAGACCAAGTTACTTGATTCATTTGGGTTGTGAGTGTAATGAAAATGAGGGGTGGTGTATTGAGGTATCAAGGCATAGAGATGAAGAATCACCATTATTGATGATTTATTAGGATTCTCATCAATGTCTGTTCATATAAGTTGAAGGGAAATATTATTTAATACATAATATTATTATGATTAAAGATTGTTTATTTTTTAACATGAAGGGAGACTATGATGAACAATTTATGTAATTAGTTATTTTCTCCTGGTATAACAAACATTATAATGATATATTTGGATGGTTATAGATGACTAGTGAGAATAAATTTTATTTATTCAATTAGATATAGGATTTATATAGGTTAACTACAGTGAATAAATTTTTTTATCATTGGTGATAGTGTGTTTTTAATAATTTCTCCATTATAGAGAATCCACCGAATAAGCTATTGGATGGTATTATTAGAATATTTTAGAGTAGATTCGTGTACTAGATTTCTGAAAGGGGGTTTTCATAGAACATCAATTTTAGAAAGTTGGTATAGTTTTATTGTATATAATTGGGTGAATAATCTATGAGAATAAAATATCGTAGTTATGAAATTTTTTGGAATCATTAGATTAGCTGGATAAAGTGTATTGGATATAAGGTGTAATACACTTCATAATTAGGAACAAGAAATGTAGTTCAACCCCGATACATGAATAAAATGATTATTGATGATCCTATATTTTTCTTTGTAATGAGACCCAATATGGTGGGGAGTGATTTAATTATGTTTTTCTTTAGGAATATTATATTTATGTAGTAGGTATGGTGAAGATATGAGTCACATGTTATCCCATTGTAAGATGTGTAACCTTTCACCATCATGGTGATGATGATGAAAAATTTGTTCATAATGGGAAGATAAGACGCCAGATAATCATTGAAGGGATAAAAGTTAATTAGTTTTGAAATCCCATAGAGATTTTTAGAATTTTATGGACTCTAATTCCTAAAGACAACCTTGTAGAAATCGCTCAATTACAATAGTTTCTCCCTTATTAGTGTAAAGAACATTCATCTGTAATGGAATATACTATTGGATGCTTTGGGAATGATTGGTGAAATTTTCATGATTCATTTATGATAATGAGGTAATTTTATTTTCTTCATATAAGGAATATGATGGACCATATTGATTAATTCATGGAAAAAATGATATTGTATATTACTACATCTTAGCATGGGGAATATTAATATTTTATTAGATGAAAAATTTGTCATCATATGATAATTTGAAATGGATGGATGTGTCTATTTATGTTATTCCTTGGGGAAATACATTTTTTTCCAATGTTATGTTTTGTATCAACCGAATATAAAATTACATGCCCATAACATTATGTATCTACAAATCATAAAATTAGGGATCCAAATCTCATAAAAATGTGGAATCCAATCCTTATCACATAAGTAAAGATATTATCATCACATAATACAATATATGGTAATCCTATATTGAATTATTATTTTTAGATGAACTATAATGTAGGGAGATCATATTTTGATCACATAATGAATATTATGCTCATCAGGTAATAAATCATCCAATTATACTCCTCATGTATATGTGGATGTCCATATTATTCTTACAGATTTTTGTAGTTATTGTATAATTGAATGTCAGAATTCTAACATTTTAATGTAAATTAGTTACACATAATATTTAATGTCTCATAGGGACACCCTAGAAGGAATAATGTTTTACAGGATTGTGATTGGGTTTGGGAATTATAACCACTTTAGGGGGAGGTGGGATAGTGACAATATTATTAGTTTTGGATTATAACTTATGTAAAAATACAACATATCCAATTGGAAAATGAATCAAAACACACATAGTTCTAATTCTATTGTTTAGGGTCATATGGAAAAACAGGTCAATGTATGTTATGATCTTGAAATATGGATACAAGTTTCTTGAATCTAGATTCAACAAGGGATTTAATCTTATTATAAATTAGGATACTCAAAATTTACTCTGAATCTATAAATATATTTATGGGGATTACATATTTTATATCCTTTTCATGGACACATCATAGATTCATGTAGGGAAGATTACAATATCATCTATCCCTTGGCATTTTCAATGTTTCTAAATTTCAAATGAATCAATTTAATTTTCATTTATATTGATTTTATGAATGAATATAGATATTTAAATTGGTTATCCCATGTATCATTAAATCATTTTAGAACTATACATATAGAGAATATATTAAATGTGTTATCATAACACTATTTTTCACAAGATTGGTGTTTCATGAATCATTGAGTTTCACATATAAAATTTCCATTTAAGAAAAATTTTATTCATTGGAAAAAGTTCTGATAAGTAGTCTCAAGTACTTGATAATTCAGATGAGGAGTTTTATAAGGAAATTCAGAAGTTTCTTCTCAATTTAATGTGTTTGTGGTAGTATCATAGATAATTTTATATGAGCCATATAAGAAGATTTCAGTAACCCGAGATGCTATTAATTTCTATAGAGATATAAAAACCTTTGGGAAAAAGTAACACCATATAGTTGTGATATATGGGGGGATAATTTTAGTCATATGGATCATATAACTTATCGAGACATTAAATAATTGTGTGTTTCATCATTGGAGATTTAAAAGAACTTTTGTTATGAACAAACATAGTGATGTACAAGTGCGGATATTTTCAGATGCATGTTAATAGAACATAAGGACTCATATAAATGTTTCCTCAAAATGTCACTAGAATAGTCTAATTTTTAATTTTTAGGCTGATAATCCTTCTCGTATCGTTATGGATATTTTTAGGGGGATCATCAAATAACTCGCCCAAATTAATTGTGAGTTATTTCGGGGGAGTAAGATCAAATTATGAGGAAAGAAATAAAAAAATTACAGCTAGATAGTTAAACATGGGATAATGGGGTTATCAAAAATCCCCTCTAAAATATGAATAATTTTATACTAGTGTTTAAGGAGTTGTGCATGCCAGAAATTTGAAATTTTGATAAATCTAAATCAATGTTATGTGTTGTGAATTATTTAAAAATAATTCATTACCAGATTACCTAGAGGGAATAAGAATATCATCATCTATATGTGTATTTTACGGAAGTGGATGATGTGATTAACTATTATAGGCCTTATGTACCAATCTATTAAGAAAATATAATCCAATAAATGTCTCATTTTAGGGAGTATATGTGTTAGTAATATACACTCTTAATGTGGGAATCCTAGGTCCACTCACATTAAGGGGATGAAAATGATGGTTTTTACTATTTATTGTAGGATATTTAATACTTTATGAAGAGGATAACTAAGCTCAATGACATAAATTTTTTTTGTATAGGCATATTTAAACCATGTATAGTGGGATAAATGTATCATATTTATGACACAAATTATTTTTTCCATATTGTATATATTACTACATTTTTAAATTATTGGTTTCAAATTTTTTTAATTATGCTCAAATAAGTGAAATAATAAACTACGATAAAAAATAAAAAATGAGTACTGATTAACATGAGAAAAAGATATAATATAAATTCCCTATTGTCATATGTGAATAATTAAAATGGGTGAATTGACTAGGGTTATAATTTCGTATTGAATTCTAGGAGGAAGATGGTGGAGAATAATGAATTAGGTTGGTGTTATTCAAAAAAATTATTCACCATAATAATTAATAAAAATGAATGTGAATTTAACATTAATGGATTTCAAATTGTACATGAGAGAATAATAGCTGGAAAGAGATAATTTTTAACACATAATATTCTAATTGAATATGAATTGGTATATGGGTTCAGAGTGACTATTGGATGAATTTTACAAAGGAAATATCTATTTTCACACTATTATAAATGGTGGTAAACAAAGATAACAGAGGGTAGTACCATATTTTAATCATCGAGTCCACTATAGTAGTACAATTGATGATTTCTCTAGAATGTATTCCATTGAAAGGTGGTCTTCCACGAATCATGCATTGTTTTATTGTTGTAGACCTAGGGAATCCAACTATTAAATGAAAGGATGAAGACATTTAATATCATGACATACATAGTGAACTAGGGAAAGAGTATAGATTCATGGAAGATGATTATATATATTTGTATTTAATGTTGTAGATGAAATACTATATATATAATTATAATTTACATAGGACCATAATCAACTCAGTTTGATGTAAGGCATCATGTAAATGATTGTGGAATTATAGTTTGATATCCTAATACTATGATAAAAGGAGGATATGATTATTAGGGAAATACAACTAATACCATTAGGTGATGTTCAATTTAATATCATGCAGCTATGACAAAGATCAAGAATTTTAAAAACATATGGAATTGTAGTATAAACTGCATATTTTTTTCATGATTTAGATTAGTCCCACTAAAATTCTATCATCCAAAACATCTATTTTCAGGTAGGTCATGCTTTATGATAGAAACATGTGTACATATAGTATTTTCAATTTCACACAAGAGTTTTAATTTTCTATTAATTGGTTGGGGTTGCAATATAACATTAAAAACATCAAGAAATCACAAGAAGATTGGGAAATAATCAGTTATGAATCCATTTTATATAAAAAACTATCCAATATGAAAAGTGAAATTATGTTTTGTAACAATAAATATATTTAATCATCCCATGGACATAACATAATGTAGTAAATATTACATTGTGTCCTAGAGAGTTCTAATTAGGATGCGATGTGACAATTATGTTGAGGATGACTAGTGGGAGGCTATCCAAAATGAAGATTATAAATAGTCATACTATTATTGTTGGGTTGGAAACAATTTTCTGTATGATCATTGATAATATTCAAAACAAAAGTTGTAATTCATTATATCATTCGATGTAATATTTGATATGGGATCCCAAGATGGGATTTGGGAAATGGCTCATGTGGATGTTTGTTATTAATTTTTTAAGGAGAGTACTTTTATAGATAAAATATTATTGGATTGATTTAAACAATAAAGGCACAAATTATATATGTGAATAAGGATGATATGATCAATGGTATATTAAGTAGTTTATATATACACCATCTTGAGATAGGCTTGTTCATAGAGAATAAAAATATATATGTAGTATTGAACCTAAAAATGACTTGGGAGAGAAATTTGATAATGAATTGGGTGGAAATGGTGTAGATCCCTAACACATTTTATTTTATGGTCATATAGAACTGTATATATGGTTGTTCTCATAATATTATCATGGAGTTATAATAATATGGGGGTTATAGAGGATTTATGGTTTGATAGCGTAGAATGTAGGGGTGATAGAATTTTTTTAGAAACAGACATGTTGACTAAGGAATGAATTGAGATAAGAATAATAATATATATATACTCAAGAAAATATGATCAATTTCATGTTTCAAATGTATGGGCTATGTGAGAGATAAATTTAAAATCTCATAATTTATTTAATCACCTTTGCGAATAATATAATCATCATGAAATGTAGAAAATGGAATCATGATAAATAATAAATTATCATCAATATTAGGTGGGGGAATTTGGAAAATTGTTGTTGGTCCTAGTATAAGGGGTTTAAATTTCACTATATAACCAATTTTACAAGAATAGTGAAGGATGAAATTCACGGAAAGTACAATAGTTAATTAAAAGGCTCATAAATAAACGAGGATCGTTCAAATATAAGGAATCGAATATAGTTCTATAGTATATGTAGAATACATAATGAATAAATAAAAGAAATTTTAGTTTATATATATAGGACCATGGGAAATCGAGAAAAATATCATGAAATTGAAATAAAAGACCACTGGAAATGTGAGACAAAAAATGAAAAATTTTAATACCCATGTAAATAAAATGAAACCTGGTTTTCAAGATCCTAACTGATTATAACTCCACAATTATACATACTTTCCCTTGAGTAGTGATTATGATGAGATACCTTCTAGGATTTTTCCCAAGGTGTGTCTGTGTCTGTATAAAATACAATAAAAAAAATTACTTGGAATGTGTGGATAGTCATTAGTCTGATAAAAGAGCCTGATGGATAATAAACAGTTGTGTACACGAATGGAAACAAATTATTACAGGAGACCCATAATGTTAGATTATCATGTTCATTTCCATTGGAATGTTTGGCTATTATAAAATTTATTAGAGACAATACATAGCTATAATTGTAGATTTAATTTCTTTTGTTTGATGCTTTCAGTCCACAATGATTTTGTTCTGTATTAAATCGGTAGAGAGTGTTACACACATGTAAATGTTACACTTAAAAATCTATATGTGACTAACCATGTAAACATGGAACAAATATTTTTTGGTGAAAACTTGGTTATAAATAAACTGTTAATAATGTATGGAATGGAGTAGTAATCATGATGGGGACCTTCTGGGATATTTATAAAGTGTGTGTGTGAGAGTGATGAAAAAACACACTAAATGAGCGTTCATTGGATTGTAGATCCAATCATTAGTATGAAAATTTACCCTTATGGATAATAAATTGTGGTGTTATTTTACGGTTATTATAGTGTAAAAATTAATCATAGGGAGATTGATCATGTTCATCACCTGGGGGAAGCCATTTTTGTAATAGAAAATTTGGGTTGTTACATTTAACATAATATAAAAATGAATAATATAATGCACTATTTATGGAAATACTTCTAATATTTTATGTTCTTTTCTATTAAAATTAATGAAGATAGGAATTTTACTACGAAATTTATATGAAATTTGAAAATAAGATGACTTGGGTGTTTGATATCATATGGTGGGATGATTTATATAATATTAACCCTAAGTTATATGAGCATGAAAGTAATTCATGACCTAAAAATTTTACATCCTTAAAAGAATTTCTTCATTAGGATGTGTTAATTTCTCGACATCTATATTGTTAAATATATGAAAACAATTAGGGTAAATGATGTAGTAAATTAATGGAAAATATAACTTGATTTATACCATCAGTTAATTTCATTAGTGTATCGTTTATCTCCTCAACAATAGTATAAAACCTCGCAGAAAAAATAAAAAAAATTTAAAAAATCATGTTGAACAATTAGGACAATCAATTTTTTAGACAGTAAGATTATTTAGTTCCAATATATATTTTAATTTAATCCATATAACATTAATAAATGGAATTTTTTCCTCTCTTCCTACATCATATTGTCATAGATTGTTTTCTAGAGTGAGTGTAACAGAACATCGCTGGGCAGACATCTTATGAATAATACACTATGATGTAAGGCGTCAATTGGGTGGATGCCTAAATTGTGAAATTTTATTCCCATAGTACATTGGTGATTTTTTATATAGATCTTAGTTTTTTTATCCTCGATATTCAATATTATTTTACAATTGAATTTATTGAATATAGGGATTTTCCATTACCATGATCATGATAGTCATTATTATAGTCAGACCAGAAAATATACATGCAATTTACCTTCTTTATCATGGAGGCTCATAAATTAGTTCCCTTATCCATGAAAAAATTATAGGGTAGATAAAATTGATGATTTAGGAGATCATTCAAAAATCCCATCATACAAATCTTCTTGACCTACTTTATATTAAAAATCGCCCAATTTTGATAATAAATTTGTGGAAGAAGATGGAAAATGAATGGTAAAATATTAACTAGTTATTAGAGACATGTGATGCTTATTCACCACATATAAAAGGTCCCTTAGTTCGTACTGTTGTTGATAAGCATTGGGTAAAAAAAATTTATGGTAGTGTAGACTGAGTATTTTTGAATCATATTTGTGAATTCAATAAATTCATGAACCAATGTTGGTAAGAAGTGTCCAAATACTTAAATATTGTTTGATGACATTAATTATTTCTGATGATATTGAATAATCCTAAGGGATTAATGGATATATAAATTTTATTTCTTAATTTTGTTTTAAGAAGGAATTTTAGTGTTTGTTGGAGATAGGGTGATGTGGAGGATCCTATAAAATAGATATAAATCCTACACACATACATGAAAAATGATGTTATGTTATATCATGAATTATTTTTATAATCATATTCAATGGAGAAACTTTTTAAACTTCATCATTATAGAATAGATTTGAAATTGATAAATTTATCATAATGATAGAATAAATAATAATTGGCTAAAATAGTTAACATGTGAGTTTTTCGAACGTTTGGTTCTAATATAGAATTCTAGTTGTTATTAAATTAATAGACACATGGATAGGGATTTGGATAATACGTCAATGGATCATTTAGCTGCAAAAAGACTATATTAAGTAAATTATAAAAATTTTATGATATTTTGGTTTTATTTGAAGGTTATTATTAAATTGTTTTCTTAATAAATGGCAGTCATAATTTATCCACTAGATTTTGAAAAATTGATATGTCCTAGAGTTTCTTAAGAAATTATTTTTTCATCAAACATAGGGAATTTTAGAAGAATATTTTTATCATTTCTTTTCACATTAATTTTTTTATAAATCTTCATTTCATATTAAAAATTATCTAAAATCATAGAATTATGCTATTCATTATATGTGTTTATCATATATTTCACATAAAAATATCCAAAGCTCAGATGACTTTGACATAGATCTTATAAGAATGTAAAATAATATAAGACATTTTTTGAATTTTTTAAACAATTCATCAATGATTTATTAAGACTCACTATGTCTAATGAAATATCATTTAATGTCTAATAATGATATGGTATAATGTAATAATAGATATTTTTTACGAAATTCCATACCTAATGAAAAAGAAGTTGATGAATATAAAATTTTAAAACTAAAATTTTCTCACTATACATAACAATACGCATACTATAAAATTTAATGGATATATTTAAAATAAAATTTATTATTCCTTTAGAGAATGAATTATAGAGGAATTCCTAAATGATTTATTTGAAAATTAAAGTAATTTCTAAAATTGAAAATATTATTTTTCATGGAAATATACGTCACAATGGGCTAGTGATTGATTCAATCTAATAAAAAAGTTATCTAATGTAAATCATCTGAAAAGAGATGAAGATGCACTATAGGGCGTCAATTTTGTTATGGTTATAGATTTAGAATTATTTATGAATAAAGATTCATTAAAAAAATTATTCTTATAATAATTCATTCCTCTATAGAATAAAATATTTTTAGATTCAATGGGGATTTTAAAAAAGGAAATATCACAAGGACATATGTTATTTAAATGTAGATATTGAATAGGATTTTGAATCCAATTAAATGAGATAAAATTTGAGGATCATATTGACTAGTTCAAAATTGGGAAAATATCACTGCTGAAATAATAGGCAGGGATGATTAATAATATAATTTGGGAAATATATTTTACATTATAGTGTATATAAAATTTTAAAAAACAATACTACAAGATGGATAGGGTGTGTGATTGATTGAGATGAAATTATACTACTACTACATATAGAGAACATTTTTAATGAAGAATGAATCTGATAACTATTATTGATATTTACATGTGCATATCTGATGAAATATGTGTAGTAATATGATATATATACCATTATAGTATATTTTTAATAGATAAATCATGATACCTATACTAATTCATTGACGAACTTGTATAATTTAAAAGATTGAGATTCCACACTGTACTATTTTGTAATATCATCAGATTCAAGTGATCAATCTATTATTGAATAATTAGGTATAGAGGATATTTACAATATATAATATGGTAGGATTAGTAAAATACATATTCATTATTTCATTAAAAGGATATCTTTATGAAATGGTGGGATTCAGTATAAACCACCCATCCGAAGATGATCAAAGCTATTTGGTAGATATATCAGGCATATAAGAGGTTGTATAAAGAACATATTAGGTTTGATAATTTTATTTTTAAGAGATATAACATATTTCTATTCACATTTATTCATGATTTATATGAGATATCATGTATTTGTACACACTAAATTTTATTAGTGGAACATTGTGTCAAAAAATTCATGTGGAATCAATAATGAGTAGTTACCTTCATTGATATTGAACATTGTAAATTCACATTTAATTTTATATTAATTCATATGGTTGTATATAATAAAGAGATACATGTTAAAAAATAATATCAAGTCATTAATCATAAACATATGTTGGTTATTAAAAATAAATCGTAATAATAATATCACATGTAAAAACCTCCACACTCAGTTTTTTAAAAACTCTAATTGGAACTTAATTTTGTTTCCAATATAACAATGATTCTCATGAAATATGAATCTGTAGATAATGTTAATGATGGGTAACCTGAATACAAAACATAGTGGATAATTCATTATCACTGATAGAATTATTTTCTTGTCCATATGAATTAGATGCTTTTGTATCTCTTATATTGAAGACTTAATGTAATATATTTGGTTACCATAGGGTTTAAATTCTTTTTGAGAAATTAACCAATGACTTTTTTTGAAGATATAATTTTCAAATAAAAATAAAAAATCATAGAATGTAATTAATTTATCATTGTATTATAAATTAGAAACCATGTTAAAGTGACTGATGATTTTGAAGGACATGTGTGATCCACTTAATAATGTTTATAATGGTAATGTGACAATTAAAAATACAAATTTTCGATCTGGGGATCTTATATTTTAGATATTTTAATGGATGTATTGGAAATTATAGATTTTTATTTTATCAAATTAATTGGGATTTCTATTCTAATTAAATTATTATCAGATATATTGGATGACTAAAGACCTATCAAGAAACTGATAAAAATATTCCATGAAAGGTATGACTGGATAATATAACACTAGTAGAAATATATTTCATTTCTCTTATATAGTTTCATATCAAAATCCGTAATTATTAAATGAATTATGATCTTATTTTGAATATTAATTTAAATGAGGAAATTAAATTTATATCTATTAGATACCACACGCTCAAAGAAAAATTGATGAAATAGTTTATCATTATCAATGTGTTGAAGAATGGGTTGAGGATTAGAAATAATTGTGAATTTTATTTCAAATACTAATATAATAGGTTATAAGAGTATTGAATTTTATTATTCAACTATAATTCATTAATTAATGTGCTACTAGTAATTTTTCAATTTATTTACAAAATAATATATATGAGGAAACTGAGGGTATTGTTGACGAAGATATCTCCCCTAAAAATGATTTTGAATAACTAAATGGGTTAAATTGAATATAATAATAAGTATTAAATAATAATTTGATGAAATATGAGTATATATAAAAAGATATAGAATCATTATCATTTTTATATAAGTATATGAAGGTACCAATAAAAAACATTTTTTAGAGAATAGGCTAAAAAATGAAATCACTTCTTCTATTGTTGGGGAGTAAAACTTTATCTACATAAAATATATCAATAAATATAATCTTATAAAATGTATTGATGAAAATAATAAAACTAAATAAATGATTAAAGCCTATTTAGAAAATGATTATATTTGAAAAGGAGAATGAGAATGATCGTTTATATATAATCATATAAAAACGGATGATTATACTACACAATATGACACTAAAATACTATTAATAAAAATTCATTGAAAAGGAAGAGGTATTCAAGGAGATGTAGTCTCGTTGTACTATTGTTGAAAAGAACATGAAAATAATAATGTGTTTTTGTGAGAATGTTTTGGATGATAAGGGAAAATCCACTATTCCTATTATGAATACCATCTGAAAGGGGAATATATATGTTATTTATTACTGGTCCAATGATTGTAAATTGATATTATCATATATAATATATAATAAAAATTAATAATAGTTTTTATCCATAAAATATTTTAAAAATTCTACATAATATCCATTATACATGGATATGAGTGGAAAAGAGAATGTTCCTTAAGAAAAATAATTCTTTTTGGAGTGTATCTAAATTATTGGTAGATTTTCACTTGTAGAAAAACCAAAATTGTGAATGAAAAGAAATCATGGGTAGTTTTTTTAAAAACATTTGAACATAGTCATAAAATTTTAGTATAAAATGTCACTTATATAGAATTTTTATAAATCAATGTGGAGAATATATAGATAAAAAATATGTATAATTTCTATATTAATAATAATAAAAAGATATAAAATATTATTATTTAGTGATAAAATTATATTATTATTTATAAATATGGTTTTATAGAAGAAATATATGGTTGATTTGATAAATAAGTTCAATATGAAGAGGATTTCATGATAAATCTTCTTGGACAGGTACTACTAGTTACATGAATAAAAAATAATCAAAGAGGTGATTGTATATCAGCACATTTTTTTCAATGTAGTTCTTGTATAAAAGAAAATATATAGAAATAAATTATTTGTTATTGAGGTATGTATAGAAAATACAGATCACCAAAATTATTTAATAATTCAACAAAGGATATCAACAAAAAACTAGAAAGGATATCATTGTATATATTATGGGAGGTGTAATTCATATAATCATTAATAAGAAAATTTTATAAAAATATATATTGATCAATATATAAATATAATGAAAAAAAACTCATAATGATATATGTGTTTATAAAAATAAAATTATAATGGAATATTTACATAAAAAAATACAAGAAAATTTGAAAAAACTATGCAAACAATGAATATTTATTTAAATAAATAATTAAATGGAAGAATAAATATTTCTCCAAATAAATTAGCTTAATGTAATAGATGATATTTTTTGAGAGGAAAATATTAATCATATTTTAATCACTATTTTATTAGAAGACACACTTTATTCCCATATCAATTAGTTTAATCAATGGTGTATTGAATTGATGGAAATGAATTATGGGGTAAATATGTAAATGTTGCAGTATTTGAATAGAAAGATGTATAATCTTTTTTAGAATACATTAACATATATGTGAGGGAGATTTTGAGTATATACCTAGTGGGTAAGTTGAGTAGATAAAAAAATATTCATTATCTATACAATACAAGAATTTTGGATAGTAATTTATGGTTGGTGAAAAAAATAATTGTTTCAGATTCATTTCTTATTCAAATATAAATACAAAGGGGAGTGTTTTTTGGATATAATAAATGTGGAGTTATAAACCATTCAACTATTATTTTTTATTTTGTTTATTAATATTAGTGTAGGTGATATAATATCTTAATAATTTTATTTAAATATATCTTGATACAAAATACAGAGTTCACATCACATTTTGTATAGTAATAGAAAACATTAATGGAAGAGTTAATCATAGTTCTATGATACATGAGAAACATATTATGAATACATTGACGTGAATAATTTTTATACATTTTCTATGATATTTTTTATGTAGTACATCTATCATGATAAAAATCCAATATGTTTTTTTTAAAAAGAGAGAATATTTTATATCAATTAATGGAAGAGGCATGAATAATAGATGATAAAATATTACATTAAACTATCACGTTCTCCTTATTTATCATTTAGGGGTGATATAATTTTACCTATAATTTAATTATTTATTTAGAAAATATTAAACAGTTTAGATTGAAGAAACAAATGTATTAATATATATAGAGTAATTTTTTTTTTGTCAAAATGGTTTTGTAAAGAAAATTCATTTGGTGTTAAATAATGGATGATGTTTTTTACCGTAATAAATTGGGATGCTTCTAGTACACATATGTGATAGGGATGTTGTATTTCATAATTCGATACGTGGATACCACGATTCATAAGAGAACATTTTAATATTTGATGATTATATATAAATATGAAATCGATAAATGTCTAATATTAGTGGAAGAAGAATTAGATGACAATATATATTTTCTTATAAGCGTGGAAAAAGTTTAATTTTACATAAAATAATATATGTTTATAATGGATGAAAATGATGGAATATATTATTTTTTAAAATAACAATAGACAAATTTCCTTTAAAGATAATATATCAATTGATGGATATTATTTTGATGATTTTTTAGTTAATATTAATGTTTCTGGTGGATGATTTTATCTTGGAAGAATATGCCAGTAAATTATATAATAGTGTTGGTAATGAGTATAATTCATAGTTTTTTCAAAATAAATTTTCTTTAAAATACTTATAGAATTTTATATTAAAATTTGATTCATTTTGTAATACATAGATTATTTTTCATGAATTACATTTGTTTTTATGTATTTATTATAGAACACATATGATATTGAGATCATGTAAAAAATTATCTATGATTTGTTTGAATTACATATGTATTTTTTCATATATATTAAGACTATCTGATCAAAGAATTCAATTTTTTAAATTTTCAAATATTTTAAAATATTAAATATTAGTTATAGAATTAATTATTTACAATTTCATGGAACTAATATTATTTTATAAAACATATCATGCCTTATTAAATGTATATATCATATATAAAAATTTCATAGAAAAAGGGAATCATGATAAAAATGTTAAATATGTTGAAAAATGTATGATTCGAATAGATAGTGAAATTTTTGAAATTTAGAAAATTTTAAATATGATATAATTATTAAATTACACATTATAAATGGAAAATAATTCATGTGATTGAAGATTTTTCTTATTTAAAAACATAAAAATTTTGGAATATGTTATTCATGAAGAGGATTATAAATATAAAATTTTTTCCCATATGAAATTTAATCATGTCATACAACTATTACAAGAAATTGTCATAGTGATGTATTAAAAAAAACTTTTGAATAGGCTATCAATCCAAAATTTAGGTTTTCACATGGTGAAATTATATTTACATGAACTAGAATGAAACAATACAATAGATTATATGTGGATTTTGTGGATTGTTTATAAAAAGATATATATATATATATATATATTATCTTGAAATAATCCTGACCAAATTGACAAGTGAGTGGTGGAATTATGTTTTTATATAAGTAAAAATAATTTTAAGAGTTACGTGAAGTTAGTATCATAAAAATTAATATAGAAGAGATTTTTTTAAATAAAGATAGAATAAAAGTGATCCAATAGATGATATGTACACTCTTAATATGAGATTATGGGAGAAACTAAAAAGTGATCATTCATTTTAACAAATTTACATCCTTTTATACTCACTTTTAAATCACTGATGGAAAAAAATAATTCCTAACACTTTCATAAGCTGTGTTATAACATAGAACCATGATGTTGATGTCATGTATGAAATAAAATTTCATTAATCCAGAACGAGGCTCAACATAATCACATATCACTTAATAATAAATTCACAACCAATTATCATCATTTGTCAACATGGTGGATTAGCCTAACATACCGTTCATATAGGGTATTGTAACCCTTACACTACGATCAAACTTTTATATATAATATAATAATCAAGCAGTAAATTATATATAATATATCCAAATAATTAATTAATATATAATCATTTTTAACAATAGAACTTTATTTTCGAGGTACTATTTAATCTCTTCGGTTGTAAGTGATCAAAACAATGTAGACCAGCCGAGAAATTTATGGATATGATAAAAATAGATTTCATCATAGTACAATTCATAATATAATCAACAACCACTATCCAAAATATTTTATCACTACTTATATAAAAAAATAACATTCATTTAATAACAATATCATTAAATATATAATTATTTCATTTATAGTCATTGTGTTTTCATTATTCCCTATATATCCACACATTCTGCTCTCAACATTAATGAAGAACGTCAAAAAAAAGGATAGGTAAGTTGTAAAATATAAAATATTATTAAATTAAAAACTCAGTAGAATTATTAATACTATAGAAAGTATTTCATTATAATAAATTTTTTTTGTTAACCTAATATTACAATGATTCATGTGAGGTATACTATTTGTATTTTAAATAATTGAACATTGAACCATTAAAAAATCAACAACAACATTGTGATTATTTATCCCTTGTTCTTATCATTTAATCATTCATATTATATTTATGAATTACTTTTTATATGTTTAGGAAAATAAATATATTATTATGAAATATTTAAAACAATTAATTCAATAAATATATATTCAGTGATTAAAAATATGTACACATAAATATGACAGAGAATATTTTGATCATTTATAAAATAATGTGTTTATAAAACATTTGAATTGTATGTATGAATGGTTTTTTTTAAAATTTAGTCTCACAACGTGTAATCATGAACATTATAAAACATGAGTTCTATAATCATAAAAATGCTTTAAAATATCATTTTTACAGTAAGGATGAATCCATGAGAATCAATTTTTAAGAAATATTATTTTTAATCATTAATAATACATTAGGAGGAAAAATATGTAATCATCAAAATATTATAGGTAAAAACTCAACCATTTGTATAAATTATATATGAATTATATTTAAATAAACATCAATTAATGTTAAATTGTAAAAATATTAAGAATCATCTCATATATAAGAATTAATACTTCCATTAGTGTCATTTCCACAATAAGAATTGTTTTAACCAAAATGATAAATAATGGAATTGATAATATTTATTTACTAAACCATTAAGAATTTTATATATAGATTAATCAATAAACAATAATGAATTTTATTAATTCCATGACATATTATAACAATTAAATTATTGAATAATAATTGTGTTGGTAATAACACAATGCATACAAAAGTATATTTTTTGATGAAATAAATTCATAATAAACTAAATAATCAGGAATAATAATTAGATAAAAACATGAATAATAATATTTTATACTTTAACTAGTGAAATCCTCAAACACATATATTCCATCATTTTAAGGAACACAAAATGGTGATATTTTATTAACAAAATAATAATTAAATTAATTGTAATGGAACTAGTAAAAAATAACCTAACAAACTTGGTGAATTAAATGAATTTATGATTGGTGTTTTTAAGGAGGTGATATCACATGAAATATATTTTAATTTTTAAAATATTAAAAATTAGGAAATATTTGTGCTATAAATAAAAATACATATTATAAATTATATAATTTGAGAAAACTTACCCTTGATTTTATATAATGAATGGAATAATAAATTATAAAGTAGAAATTGAGATAGAACCTGATATTGCAGATATGTTGAGAATAGTTGAGTATTATATATTTATAAAAATAATTTTTTTTATGTTGTTCATGTGATTGAATGATTTAGAATTATGACTCATATATTACATTTAAATATTATGAGAAAATTTTCAGGGGAAGACACATGATATAGCAACTGTTATATC
The DNA here is from genome assembly GCA_963277665.1 of Viscum album. Taxonomy (NCBI): domain Eukaryota; kingdom Viridiplantae; phylum Streptophyta; class Magnoliopsida; order Santalales; family Viscaceae; genus Viscum; species Viscum album. The sequence continues at coordinate 611,017,102 of OY728127.1, forward strand.
AAATCTCAATGTGAATTAGAAATATAGATTAGACCAACCAAATGATCTAAATATATCATATAATTGAATAGGGATTTCAATTAGAGTATATAAAGGTGTGGAACATGCCCAATTTTCACACCATACTAAATGTATGTATTATTTTATTTCATATTTTTTGGTTTTTCTAATAATACATTGATGAACTAGTGGTATCTAGTATAAATAACTCATAAATAGATGTTGAATGTATTTTCAAAGCTATGTAAAACTATTGGGAGATATTATAAATAAACCATAAATTTGATTATATTGTTTTTTCTAATTCCCAAAAATTTTATTGTCCCATTTTCCTGTATTTATATAAATATTAATAGGGTAACTGACTCATAATTTCTTGTAGAAATATACATCCCATAACCCTACTTAAAAAAAATAATTATTATGAAACCACATATGAAAAAAAACAAATTTAAATCCTTATATTTTATTATCTTTTTCAAACTAGACCTATTTTGGAAAAGAGGGGATTTACAATAGAAATGATTGTGAAATTAATGATTCATGGAGGTTAGTTTAAATTAAGTAATCAAGGATATAATTTTTTTATTCACTGCTTCCTCACATAGTTACACAACAATACCTGGTAATATCATAGTTCTTACTTCCCCATCATGAACAAAAAAAATACCAAACAAAATCTCATATCACTAAATTAAAAAAATTAATCTAAAAATGTTCTAATTTAGGATGAATTTCATTTTATTTAGATTTTTAGAAATTATGATATTTTATGCTTTCATATATTACAATTATAACTAATCGCAATATGTTTAAGGTGTTGAATGTTAGTGGTATATAAAAAAGTGGATCATCGAATTTGAATCATCCTCTTATGTAGGGGGATTCTATGTACACACCATTTAAGAATTAGTTTAATTGTGATTTAACTATTATCACTTTTCTAAAGTACATATGGACGATATTATTCTCTAATATAAATCAAAAAGGTTATTATGATATCATTAGTTTCCATTGTTATTTTATTTAGTGATGTGGGAGTTGGTGTATCTATCATGGGATATCAAGTAGATGGTCAATTTCCCTCCCTTAATGGTGGAAACATAATTAATGATCATTGAAAGTACTATAAGTTGTTGTTAAATTCACCTTGGTTATATTAACTCGATTATTAAGAATCTCCTATATTCCTCAGTACCATGATGTACAAAAAAATAGGTTAGAGATAAAATTCGAGATTCATGTGAAATTCACCATTACTCCACTTAAATATAACAAATTATTGTATGGGGAATCATACCAATGGACACTATCTCCAAGAGATTTGTTCCAATTCCACTTTATCTAATATAGATACCAAAAAATTTTCTAAAGGTGGACCCAAAATCAAATATCAAGAGTTTCACTATTAGATTGCTTGTCTAGTAATTGGATAACACTAACTTCTGATCATTGAGATTGTTTTGGAATTTCTGACATTTGACCAAAAAATGACCAAAAAGATCTCCAATATTATTCCTATTATGGTCATGATTCTTTGGTGCATGTCTACATGGTTTTATTTCGTTAGTGTTGTTAGATAACATGAATCACCTGGTAATAGTATATCTCATTTGATTCCCTCATTAAATTTGAATCACAAAATTTGAAATCCTATTAACCTTATCCTCGATAATGAACAACACAAATCACTGAGTTTATTTGCACTATAATATCATTATTAGAGGCATGACTTCATCATTTTAATCCTTATGTGTGTATTTATAGAAAATAATTAGAGTAATGGAATTTTTCTTGTGTCATGTTAGTATTATTTCAATAGCATGATTTTTTATTCAACTCCAGATTCCTTGCATCATGATGAGTAATCTGCCGAATATTTTGGTTATTATCAATTTGAATAAAATTGAGTAATGGGTTGTAAATTGACCCTTGGGATGATATTTATGGTAGTGTACATCAATATATTAGGGAGCATCACTATGACAGATTATTCTAGTATATGTTGTCACGAGAGTCAACCAAATATGGTTAGTAGATATCGGAGGACTGAATACCAATCTAGTAGTGGATTTTAACATCCTGATATTGGGAACATTGATAATTTTGATGGTATCTATGGTAGATATATATTTTATGAATAAGTAAAGACTATAGTAGTATATTTTTTGGCGTCTCATGGAATCATTATTGTGGGTCCCAAACATATGATTCCAAAAAAAGGGTATCCTAATCCAAATTGGATATCAATTTGGTATTTAGTCCTTATAGTTTCACTAGAAAATTTGTGTCCTCTTTGATGAATCTCATATAGAATATTAGGATTCATGCTATACATGGATACCCCTACATATTATATTAAGGATATGGAAGTGTTACAATATTTTATAGATAGGATCCTAAAGCATTTGGTATCTAAGATAGTTGGAGATTTCTCTATTATTAGTCTCTACTATTAGTGTTGATGACATGGTTCCCTTACTTACAAATCAACTTATGTAATTATCAGGGTAGGGATGATTCCATTATGTTCATATTGGTGGATTATAATATTGATGACCTTTCACTAGAAAATCACTAATGTGGAATGTTCATTAGGGTAATCCATATCCCTAGTATTTGTGGTGGTCACCTCATATGCGAGAGGGGTCCTAGTAGCCAATTACGATGCTTAATTACAACATGGGAATATGTGTATTAAAATAATATATGTGGGTGTTTTTGGGTGTTAGAGGAATCATATGCACCACTCATTCCCTAATTGTTTTAGGTAATAAGAGGACCCATACATTCTCCTTCCAATGGTTAACATTATGTAAGCATTTAGTGTGAACCATAGGTAGATTCTTGATGATATTGATTAGGATTATATCCATCATTACACATCTTCTCACTATCAGTAATGAGTGATTCATTTATACTTTACTAGTAATGATTGTGATATCAGATAAATATTATATGATAATTCACAGTGTTACTAATACACTCACTATTATTTGAGACAGAATTCATGATTACTTTAGTTATTTTATTTACAACACATATTGTAGTATAACCCTTCTTCATGTATATTATGGATAAAAATTATATAGGTCTAGTGTTCTCACATTCTTATAATGGGTTTACATTCACTATCAAGGTAATTATTATGAAAACTTTGCTCAAAATGAGAGGATAATAAGTTATGTCATATTAATTAAGAGTTTTTTTCATTTTACTAGACTCCTTGTTTAATATTAATGGTGGTCATGAATATTAGTAATGTTTTAATCCTAGTGAATAATGGTTAATTAAACATATTACTCACCTAGAAGGTTTAATAAATTGATATAGTAGATTAATGTTTTTTGGGTAAATTGATAATATGGTGAAATTTTTATAAAAAAATTTCTTTCACATATGGGATCATGAGTGAATTTAATACTCATCACATCCATGAAAATAATGGGTTTGTGCGTTCATATCTAATAATGATGAAAATTATCTCTACCATAGATTTGGCGATGAGGGATTATTATAATCATTCCACCGGAAAAAAAATTATCTTATGCTCATCACATTGGGAAGGATACATCTTATCATGTAAAGACATGAGGGAATACCATTCTCTGTACATGATCTATTATATTCTCATCACATAATGTATCCCATTATTGTCATGTGTGTAATAATTTTCTTAGAGTATCATAAATCCCATGCTCGTAACATGAGGCATAACATTCACACCACACATGGAATATTTTCTTCCTCACTTAAGGAATTGTGTTCTTGTCACAGAAGGAAGGATTTTATTCGGATGTACTAGGAAAATGGGTCTTCCAATAGTCAATTTATAGGGAATTTTATATTTATCATATAATGAAATAATGTACAGATATATTTCTGTAAATGAAATATTGGTGGTTCCCCATATTTTAAACACATAAAGATGCTCACCATTTAACTTCAATTAGGAAGACATGCAATTTAATTACCATTGGGGATAGTCATGGTTTATATTTAAGTGGAGATACCATTAAATGGGTGGTGTTTTTTACGATGGTGACTGTGTATGGAAGATTTTACCTCTTAAGAGGTAGAATAGATGGTGATCATATTTTTGATGTTCAAAACATCATGGTTATAACAAAAATACACTTATTTAATAGGTATCTATACCCTCATAATTGTATTTTCACATTCTATAATACTATGTTTGGATGGATAAATTATATTAAACCCCATTTGGCTAGGATTCTTATTTTGTGAGTGTGGAATTAATAAGGGGATGAGTGGGGATTATGACTTATTCAGAAAAGTATCTTCCATGAATTAATAAGGATATGTTATATTAAATTGGAATGTTCTCCTTGACACATTCTAAAAAATAAAAAGATATATTTGAGTCATACTCGACCATCACATGTTCGTTTGAATTTATAGATCTCCTAGATATAAATGGACACGATTCTTTTTTTTTTGTATAGATTATCTAGAATAAATTAGAATCATATGGATTTGTTTCTCAATTTCCATAGAATTTTGTGGATGTTTTTCTCCTAGTGGAGGAACATAATGGGATACAATAACACTAATTATAAAATCAGTGTGGAGCTAATCACGAAATGCATATGATATTCATAAATAGTGGAGGGACTTTTCTCCTAAAACTGGGAGTTACAAAGAAGTATTTTTTAATTAATTAAATGAAATGAATTAATAATATAAGATAATTAAAAAATATATATTTATTCAAATAGACTTTAGTAATGTCATATATTAGCATGAATGATGTGGGAATGATTATTTTTTTGAGTTGAGATGCTTTTACTTACCACATTGAATGAAAATCCTAATGAAAAATGTATCCCGTTAATGTGGAAATTAGGGGGTGGATGAGGTTATTTAGAGGAATCTAGAACACCAACATCACTGGATGATGGATGAATTTAACATTTCAAACACAATAAATACACAAATTCTTATGTTATAAGATTTTATAGATTTTCACATGTGTAGAACATTGGATTTGTGTAATTCCACAACATATATAATTTCTCTATTGTTTTTACATTATTTAGAAAATATACAAATTTTATTAATTTTTATTCCATTCTTCATTGTTCCTTTTTCAATTTATCTTTTTTGATCCAAAAAGAGATCATAGTAGCCAACATCATAATGAATTTTTGTGCTAGATTAGATCGTCACAATATTTTTATTATATCCAGTAATGTTATTAAATTTATAATGCATATTAAATCCATGTAAAAAAGTAAATTTAGGCATGATTTTATAAAATTTTGATGAATTTATATATTATTAGTTTAATATATTAGTGTTTTTGAATAGCGGTCCTACTGAAAAGTAACATCATATTCCAAAAAATACATGTGATGATACATTAATTACCCAGTGCCATTATTTGAGTTATAGAATTATTAATCTACTAGATATGGATAAAATGGTTGATGAGTCCTAATAGTATGTGAGATAATATATCAAGTAACTATTGTATTTTATTCAGGTACTTCATAGCTTTGAGGAGTTGTTTTATCTGCAATTTATGGGATTTCCAAAAAGTATACAAAATCCCCTTCATGGTCATCTCCTCTGGATAAGTAAAACTAGAGGAGGGATTTCATTTACACAAATATTTTATTATAATAATACCATATAATAAATTGTTAACAGTTCTTGTATAAAATTTCAATGATAAGGGATATTTGTTCGTTTTATCCTCATTTATTCTACTTTAGGTTTTAACATTGTGTTTTGGTTATTTGGTTTGGTACATTATGATTGATTTAAATAGTGAGGGAAATATTTATTCAAAATATATGGTGTTCTATTTATGATAGGCATTTTTTTTTCAAAATTGGAAGAACTCAATCAATCACTAATGAATTTAATATGATACATTTGACAGATGTGTTTTTTATCGATATTTTGTCAATTGTTTTGAAAAAAATACATTAGTTTTAATCTTTAAGATCATTTCTTGTGGTTATGATAAATAAATGACATGACACCTTCCAATTTTATAGTTTTTTGTTTTAGTTTAACTGTGCTATGTGGTATATTTATATATATTATACCAAATTAATTTTATTAAAATTTTACATTATTTCTTATTCATAAATGTTTATAATTAATTAATTTTGGTTATTTTAAAAATATTTTGGATTAAAAGCATAAGGATTCTCACTATAAGAATATATTTACACTAGACAGAGTGAAATTAAATGATTCTAACATTGTTATAGTTTTCGCTAATCCCTTTCATAATAATTAATATTTTATATATATATCTTAATAATTTGTTATAATTCATTGGTGTTTAGGTTATGGTAAAAAAATAATAGAAAATATAATGGTATGTAAAATTGATATCTATTTCATATGACCTCTTTTGATATATTGAGGGTAACTTTTAAAAATATATAATTTTAAAAAAATATGATGTTATCTTTTCGATACAGATGATTGTAAAATTTATTTGGTATAGATACTGATTTGGTATGAAAAACCTATAAATTATTGTTGGCCTATGTACAACCTCTGGGGTATTAAGGGATGAAACTAGAGAGAGAAATACCTTTGATATTTATTTTTATAGTACATATAATTAAGTATTTTAATAAAATATTCATTAAAAGTAATTAAATATTTAGGGGAAACAAGAATTTTTAATTGCTGGTGTGGATATTGAGGTCGGATTTTGGAAAATAATTTAGGGAGATGGAAATATTAAATAGGAAATTTTAAACATAGAATAAATACAAAATTATTGAAAAATGATTGATGGGAGATAAAAATTGGCTCAAGGATAGAGTTGGGACTACATCATAATATTTTAGTCTCACAGACAAGCTAGTGGAAAATCAAATTACCATGATAGGTTACATAGAACACCATTTATTGTGCGAAATATGAACTACTATTAGGTGAGTTGTTGTGTGGTTTTTTATATATGGGAGAAAGATCCTTCATGAATAACCATTTAATAAGGATCCCACTAATTTTTTATCCCTATTTAAACCAGTATCTATAACCATGCTACCCACCTTCCCTCCCCCATATCCTTAATTGATCTCTATTAAATGATGTTTGAATAAAATTTCACCATATGTTTTAGTGTTGTAGAGGATTTTATAAAACATTCATTCCAGTTTCTTCACATTACTCTAATTTTCATATTATATTGTTCCTAATTTATCAAATATTCCAAATATTCAGGGTGTCTTTCTAGTTTCGTCTTTTCATTTAGATCATTCAATATTGGTATTTGATTCTCAATATTTGGGACTTTTTATTAACAATTCAGTTTTTCCTATGAAATACCCTATGCTCTTGAATAATTTTCCATGAAGATCATTTGTTTATTATTATACATTTATTAGGAACTGACCAAATAGAAATAAATCCATTTAATTTTCTCTTATCATAGAAATATTTTATAGTTTAAGAAATTCATACAAAACATGAAGGCAATTTAATGTGAAATTCCATAGACTTGGATTTTATTATATGTTTTCAAAATTGAATGTACAAGATTAATAATAGTAAAATGTTGGGGTAATCAATGTATCATATATAAGGACCCAATCTTAAAACATTACAGAATATTGAATTAAATGAATAATTCACATTGAGGATCTTTTAAGGTTTAGAGTTTAAGATAATTATGCCATAACTATTACATTTCATTTAAAAAAATACAAAGTAGACAGTTCTACTCAGTATCCATTTTTTTCAGAAAATAAAAACTCTTGAAAAAAAGAGTCATACCTAGTTCAATGTTTATGACTGAATGAGTTTTCTTTGATCTAATCCTTGACCCTATTACACATTATGTCATGTGAAAAACATTTCAAAAACTTGGGATGAGCATAAAAAGCTCATTAAGGGATATATAAGGAAGGAAAACTATTAGTTTTTCAAAACAACAAGTAAACCATGAATACATTAACATAAGTAATACTTTTCACCTTTATAAAGTATTACATAATCTTCAATGAATAAAAGATAAATACTTACCCTTTTGTAACCAAAATATTACCATAAAACCCATATAAAGAACACATAACATATAAAGGTAACTTGGGATATAAAAATACATAAATAGAATAACCATATGGTCGACATCCACACATATCGCAAAATGGAATAGCTAGACCACCGACATCCATACCCAATACATTGGAGGTTATAATTTCACCAACCATCCTAGTTTATCATGACACAACCCGTCATTTTGTTTATCATGTAACCACCCATCAAATGTATAAGTACCATTATAAAATCATAACACATAAAATATGGAAAATATAAACATTTCACTAATAACTTTTAATTTGAAATCCGAAGAAATAATTTCACGATATTGAAATAATAAATCCATTTGAAAACCCTTTTTCAATACCAAAACACCCAAAAACAGAATATGGGATTTCCTTTTTATTTTATAAATCATTAAGGATTATAGAGGAAGCCAAATAACGATTACGACTGTGGAGAGGTCTTTTTCACCACAAAAGTTTAAAACATTATATGAGCCATTTATTAAAATGCTTCGTAGAAATAGATTACCTTTTAAAAATCAAGGGTTTTTATACTGTGTATAAAAGAATTTCGTGTATTAAAACAAAATATTCCTCAATGAAAGGAGATTGAGACGATGTCTGTTACCTTGTGTCCAACTAGAATCGACTGTTCTTTAATCTCTTGAATAATAAACTAAATTAAATTTCTACTTTCTTAAAAACCTTTTTATATTTTATTATTCCTTTTATATCACTTATTACCATTTTATAAACATTATGTAATCATTCAAGTTAATAATGGTCATTTTTTCGATATTTGGTACTTGAGTCAAAAATGAACACCTTATATTTACAAGTTGTCCATGTAGTAAATATTCCATTATATTCAGAATGATATCAATGATTTAGATATCATATGTATCATATATAACCAGTATATAAATGTATTTATAATAGTACATAACATTTGGAGGTAAGAAATGAAATGCACCGTTCATGGAGACGGTAAGCCCTATATACGCATGAACGCTACATTCATTTATATTTCGTATTTTAATGGAATTAAAACATAATGATACATAAGTACATTATAATTAATGTATAATATCATATATAATATCATTAACACTATCCATTATACATCCCACATATGGAATTAATGAGTCCTATCACTTTTAGGGGGCGGTAATCTGCACCTCCTCAAATGAAATTATCATGTTTACCCATAATGGAAACCATAATGGTATGATATAAATGGAAAATACAAAAGCATAATGAAAACAAAAAAAATAATATATATTAAATATAAATATAGTTCCATTATAATGTCCCCCATGAGAGGCGGTAGGAGGTAATTGAACAATCATCGTTTCATGAGGTGTTAGTTTGCCATCTGGAGAAACATTATGTTCTTCATCCATTATATTGACGTGTGTGTAAGTGATATTCGGATACATCTCAGAAAAAAATCATAGTATATTGAGTATACTGGTGTCTCTATAAATTAATGGAATAAAAAGAGTTTAGGTGTTCGAGATGTAAAATAAAACTAAATAATGTAAAATAATTTAAGAGAAACTATTAACTTTAATTTGGGTAACATCCTTTGGTTTGAACAAAAATGGTATGTTGAAGTTCCTTATGCCTATGGTAAGGCTTATAAGAGGAGGAGAGGGATGTATGGAGATTAATTTTTGGCAGAGGATGGATGAGACTAATGTCTTGAGAGGTTTGAGGAATTTGTTATAAATGGTCCCCTTTTATAAGGGGGAGGAGTGTATCTTTAAGAAAATATGAAAATAGTATTTTATTATATAATGATATTTGGGTTCTAAAGGTCCAAAAATCATTACAGTTTAAGATAAGATGACTCATGTTCAAAAAAAATCATCCAATAGGAATTGGAAAGGTTTTGAAATATATTTTAATCATTATAATCTTATTTATTTAAATCATTTATTAATGAAGTAAATACTGCATCACTATTGTGTCATAAGTAATTTAATTCATTTGATGTCTAAAAATTTTGAAACAAATACCATGATGTAAGAAATCTATTTATATTTACAATGAATATTTATAGTCAAAAATATTACATATATAACACCATATAAAAATTAATATACTAAAAGCTTTTTTTATTTGTCATTTTTGCCTTTACTTTAAATTAATTATTCTAAAGTGACATTATCATTCTTAAGTGGCTTCATGGGGTCCCAAAATCGACCCAAAGATTCCCATGGTCGGCTATTACTCAACCAATAAAGTTAGGACAAGTGTTAAAGTAATTTTGAATTATTACAATATTCTTTTTACCTGGAATTATCCTATTTACCTTTAACCGCGGTATATAAAAGTAAAAAAGCTACTTTTCACAAAAAATTATATTCAACTTATTGAACAAAATTTTACTCAATAATAACAACCATGTATGTCGAAATTTAAAAATTCAATTCACCAAAGATGTAAAATTTTATTTAAATGAAAAAGTCGGTTTTTTTCTACTTCTAAGTGGTTTCACTATTCATAAAAAATTGATGTTTTTTAGAAAAATATAAAAAATTCAGAAGAAGATTTATTTGATATTCAAAACTCAAAAATGATGTTTATTTTTCCAAATTCAAAACTTAAAATTGGAATTAATTAATGTTAAAATTATTTAACATTGTTAAAAAAATTGCATGTTTTAAGAAACAATAATTATTAAATGATTGACCCTGGTTTATATCCACTTTTAATGTGAAATCAATTCCAATGACCAACATTAGATTAAATGGAAAAAATATATCCTAAGTACACTTTAAAACCAATTAAAAATTTAATACAACCATATAAATAATTTATATTAAAACACGGTTTTGAATTAAAATACAATATTTTTCACTATTCAGTAAAAATGAACTTTATCAGAAAAATTAAAAAAAATTACACAAATAAAATTTTGATGTCCCCATTCTAAATAAGGATTTTATTTGGTCAAAAGTCAATTTATTAAAGTGAAAAAAACTATATTTAAATAGTTTTCACCATTAAATGGTGGTAAATCAACATTTTAATATAAATAATGCTTAAAATTAGATTCATTCACATTTTAAGCCTCTAAATTTTATTGGATAAATGTAAATATATTTAACAATCAATTATAATCAAATTGTAGTTATTTTTTTCATTCCCTCCAATACAATGACTAGGATTTAACTACCATTAAAAATAATAATATTATATTATTTTTGTGCAACGTTAGATTTCAAAGAAACCCATTGTTGCATATCAGATACGCTATCGAACATATATAACCTTTTATAGTAAAATTAATATTTGATTCAGAAATATTAATAAATATGAAAGTCTCTTATTCATCATTTACCTGTGATATTACATCATTCCCCCCTTTTAAAAATTGTGTTTCACAATTTATATTCTTTTATCAAAATAAGTGGGGGTATTTATCCATCATAGCATTTTTAGATTCCCACGTTGCCACTTTAATCATATGGTTTTCCCACAATACCTTTACCTGGTGAATTACATTATTCCACAACATTTTCTATATTTAGTCAAAAATCCGGACTGGTTGTTCCTCATAAAAAAGATTCTCTTCCAAAGAAATGCCTATAGGCTCAAAACATGAGATAGATCTTGCATATACTTTCTCAATATCAAAACATGAAAAAAATTGTGTACCTAGGATAAACATGGGGATAAAGGCACTCTGTACGCAACTGACCCAAAATTCTCCAGAATTTCATATGGACTAATGAATCTCGGACTCAACTTTCCCTTCATACGAAGACGCATCACAATTTTCCATGGAGAAATCTTAAGTAAGACATTATCACCAACCTCAAAAAAAATATCATTCCTCCAGTTATCTGCATATATTTTCAGTCTGCTCTGAGCTGTTCTCATTTCTTCTGAATCAACTGAACCTTCACTAACATATATTTTACCAATTTTGGTCTCATCTGCTTCATTTCACCTACTTGATCCCAAAAATATGGAGTTCGACAACGCTTTCCATATAATTCCTCAAATGGATCTATCTATATACTGGAATGGAAACATTTATTATAAGAAAATTCAATCAATGAAATAGGTTTGTCCTAACTTCCCTGGTAATCTAGTGAACATGGACGTAGCATATCATCCAAGGTCTGAATTGTTCGTTCTAACTGTCTATCTGATTGATGATGAAATGTTGTAATAAAATTTAATTCAGTACACAATGACTTTTGAAGGCTTTTTAAAAAGTTGAAAGTAAACCTGGGATCACGATCAGATACAATGGAGAGGGGAACACCATGCAATATGACTATCTCATTAACACACAACTGATCAAGTTAATCTTGAGACAAAGTGTCTTCGACAAGAAAGAAATGACTACATTTATTCAATCGATCAACTATATCCCAGATTGAATTATTATCTTGAGATGTCTTCAGTAATCCCACAACAAAGTCGTTGGATAAATTTTACAATTTCCACTCTAGTACCTATAATGACTGATGAATCTCTTTCATTAACTACTGCTCTGCTTTAACATGCTGACAAGTCAAACCCTTCACAGTAAAATCAACAATATCTCTTTTCATTGAATCCCACCAGTAATACTCCCAAAGATCATTGAACATTTTAGTACTACCAGGATGTACTGAAAATGGAGAACTATGAGCTTCACTTAACAAATCATTCTTCAAATATGAATCCCAAGGAACACATAATCTCTTCCCAAACCACAATACACGATCCATATCAACATTAAAATTAGGAAACATTCCTTTTTGAACCAACTCTACCTTTTTCTACAACTCACTGTCTTCTTTCTGCATTTGCTTTATTCAGTCTGATAGAGATGATATAACTGACACTTTTTTGACTCAAAGCATCATCCACTTTATTTGATTTTCCCGTATGGTAATGGAACATGAAATCATAATCGTTGATTAATTAGATCCATATCCTCTATCTCATGTTCCTTTCTTTCAGATTGAATATATACATTTGACTTTTGTGGTTAGTATATAATTCATATTTTACTACATACAAATGATTCCTTGAAATTTTTAAAGAAAAAACAATAACAGCTAATTCCAAATAATGTGTATGAAATTTAACTCAAGAGGTTTCAAATGACATGAAGCATAATCAGTTACATAATCATTATACATAAGGACACATCCATGTCCTTTCAACAAAGCATCACTGTAAATAATGAACTCACCACTTCTGGATGGCAGTGCCAAAACTGGAGTATTCACCAATCTTCATTTCAATTTATGAAAACAATCACCACATTCTTCTTCCCAAATGAACTCAACACCTTTTCGAGTTAATTTAGTCATTTTACAAGATAACTGTGATAAATTATCAACCAACCTCTGGTAATAACCTTCCAAAACATGAAAAATATGGATCTCAGTTATATTTGTGGGTCTTGGACATTCTTCAACAAAATTTGTTTTAGCAAGATCAATCGTTAAGACATTGTTTTGAAACAATGTTACCATGGAAATAAATATGTTGTAGACAAAACTCTCACTTTCCAAATTTCCAAAACAGTTTCTTTTCCATTAAGGTTTGAATGAAAACCCTTAAATGACTTTCGTGTTCCTCTTTACATTAAGAATAAACCAAAATATCATCAATAAACACAACCACCATTTATCACCAGATTCAACTGAGCTATCACTGCAGTAAACTACTCAATTCTGATTCCGACCTTCTCTGGTTGCTGATTTGTTAGGTCATTCTCCTATGTCTGCCTTCCCAGAAAAGCTACTCTATTTCCATTACGAAAAACCATTCTTAACACAGACATATCTTAGACGAAGCAACATTATAATCGGTAAATGCTAAATGATTTCAATATTAACATAAATTACTTTGTGGATATTAATTTAACAATACCCTAACTTCTACTGTTTTCTAAACCAACCTCTGATACCAACTATAAGGACACAACCTTAAAAAATTATAGAATATTGAATTAAATGAATATTTCACATTGATGATATTTTCAGGTTTAGAGTTTTATTGAATTATGCCATAACTATTACATTTCATTTCATAAAATAAAATACAAAGTTGAAACTTCTACTCAAGATCCATTTTTTTCATTAAAAAAACTCATGAAAAAAGCCATGTCTCTTTCATTGTTTAAGACAACATGACTTTTCTTTGATCCCATCCTTGAACCTATTCCACATTATGTCCTACAAAAAACATTTCAAAAACATGGGATGATCATAAAAATCACAGTAAGGGATACACAAGGAAGGAAAACTGTTAGTTTTTAAAAACAACAATTAAACCATAAATACTTTAACATAAGTAATACTTTTCACCTTTATGAAGTAGTAAATACATATTACTAAATAAAGGATCACCACGTTCCCTTTTCTAACAATAATATTACCATAAAACCAATATAATGTACGCATAACATATAAATGTAACTTGTGCCATAAACATAAAAAAATGGAATAATCATATGGTCGACTTCCACACATATCACTAAATGGAATAGCCATATGGATGACTTCCATTCCCAATGAATTGGATTTTATAATGTTACCACCTATCCTGGATTATCGCGGCACCATCCTTCATTTGGTTTATCATGTAACCACCCATCAAATGTCCATTTACCATTATAAAATCGTAACATATAAAATATTGCAAATATAAAAATTTCACTAATAAATTTTAATTTGAAATAAAAAGAAATAAATTCAAGATATTGAAATAATAAATCCATTTGAAAAACTATTTTCAATACCAAAACACCCAAAAATAAAATAATGGATTTCCTTTTCATTTTAGAAAACATTTAGGCTTATAGAGAAAGCCAAATAACTATTACGGTGGAAGAGAGGTCATTGTCACTGCAAACGTTAATAACATTCCATTTTTCATTTATTAAAACGCTTTATAGAAAAAAAATTCCATTTTAAAAGTCAAGGGTGTGCATACAACGTATAAATGAAGGTCGTGTATTAAAACAAAATATGCCTCAATGAAAGGAGATTGAGACAAAGTCACTTACCTCGTGTCTGACTTGACTCCATCGTTCTTTAATCTCCTAAAAAATAAACTAATGTTAATTTAATATTTATTAAGAACCATTTTCAATTTTATTATTCCTTTTATATAACTTATTACCATGTTATAAACATTATGTAATCATTCAAGTTAATAATGGTCGTTTTGTCGATATTTGGTACTTGAGTAAAAAATGAACACCTTATATTTACAAGTTGTCCATGTGGTCAATAGTAAATTATATCCAAAATAATATTCATGATTTATATATCATATATATCATATATATTTTGTATATAATGCATTTATAATAGTAAATTACATTTGGAGGTAAGAAATGAAATGCACTATTAATGGAGACGGTAAGTCGTACATACGCATGTACGCTATTTTCATTTCTAATTTGTAATTTAATGGATTTAAAACATAATGACACATAGATATATTATAATTATAGTATAACATCATATATAATATCATTAACTCATTCCTTTATATGTCCCACATATGGAATTAACGAGTCATATCACTTTTAGGGGGTGGTAGTCTGCACTTCCTCAAATTAAATTATCGCGTTTACCAATAATGGAAACCATAATGTTTTGATATAAATGGAAAATACATAAGCATAAAGAAAACATAAACATAATATATATCATATATAAATATAGTTCAATTATAGTGGCCATAATGATAGGATGTATGATGTAATTGAACAATCATCATTTCGTGAGGAGTTAGTTTCTCATCCAGAGAATCATTATGTTCTTCACCCATTAGATGGAGGTGTGAGTAAGTGTATTTATAATCCTTCTCATTAAAAATCATAGTATATTTTGGATACTGGTGTTGCTATAAATGAATGTAATAAAAATATTTTAGGTATTTGAGAATTAAAATAAAAAATTATAATTTACGAGAAATTGTTACCTTTATTTTGGGAAACTTCTTTTCGTTTGAACCAAAATGGTTTTTTGAAGTTCCTTTTGCCTATGTTAAGGCTTATATGAGGAGAAGAGGGATGTAGGGAGCTTAATTTTGGAATAGTTTGGATGAGAATAATGGCCAGAGAGGTGTGATGAATTTGTTATAAATGGTCTCCTTTTATAAGGGGGAGGAGGGGCTCTTTAGGAATGTCTGAAAATATTATTTTTTTATATAATGATATTCAGTTTCTAAAGGTCCCAAATTTTTGAGAGTATAATATAAGATGACTCATGGTAGAAATGAAATCATCCAATAAAATTTGGACTGGATTTGGAAAATATTTTAATCATTATATTCTTATTTATTTAAATCATTTATTAATGAGGTAAATACTACATCATTATTGTGTCATAAATAATTTTATTCATTTGAAGTCTAAAAATTATAAAAAAGTAAAATGATGTATGAAATATTTTTAACATTATAATAAATATTTAAAGTCAAACTTATTACTTATATAACACCATATAAAAATAATTTTTCTAAAACATTTTTGTTTTTGTCATTTTTTCCTTTAATTTAAATTAATTATTCTAAAGTGTCATTATCATTCAGAAGTGGCTTTATGGGGTCCCAAAATCTACCCAGGGATGACCATGGTCAGACATTACTCAACCAATAAGGTTAGGAAAAGTGTTAAAGTAATTTTTAATTATTATAATATTATTTTTATCTTTAATTTCCCTATTTACCTTTAACCGCGGTAAATAAAAGTAAAATATTACTATTCACCCAAAAAAATTCATCTTATTGAACCAAATTATACTTATTAATAACACCCATTTATGTAGTATTTTTTAAATTTAATTCCTATAAGTGGTAATATTTCATTTAAAAGAAAAGTCAATTTTTTTATCTACAACTAAGTGGTTTCACTATTCATCAATCATTGATGTTTTTCAGAAAAATATAAAAAATTCAGCCTATGCATTATTTGATATTCCAAATACAAAAATGATGATTATTTTTCAAAATTAAAAACATAAAAGTGGCATTAATTAATTTTAAAATTAATTGATTTTGTTAAAACAAATAGCATTTTTTTAAGAAATAATAACCATCAAAATATTGAAACTTGTTTATGTCCACTTTCAATGTGAAATCAATTCCAATGAACAAAATTGGATTAAATGGTAAAAATATATTCTAATTACACATTAAAACAAATTAAAAAGTTAATCTAATCATATAAATAAACGATATTAAAACACAATTTTGAATTAAAATACAATATTTTTTACTATTCATTTAAAAAATGAACTTAATCCGAAAGATTCCAAAAATTTACACAAAGTAAATTTTGATGTCCCTGTTATAAAGAAGTATTTTATTTAATCAAAATATATTGTATTAAAGTGAAGAAAACTATATTTAAAAAGGGTTCCCCATTAAAAGGCAGTAAATCGACCTTTTAATGTAAATTATGCCTAAAATTAGATTCATTCCCATTTTAAGCCTCTAACTTTTACCAGATAAATGTAATTATAATTATCAAACATGTATAATCATATTGTAGTCAGTTTTTTTATCCCTGCCAATATAATGACTATGATTTATCTACCATTTAAAATGATAATATTATATTATTAGTGTGCAACGTATGATTTCAAAGAAGCCTGTTGTTGTGTATCAGATACGCTATTGAATATTGCATCCCTTTTAAGTAAAATTAATATTTAATGAAAAAATATTTATAAATATAGAAATATATTATTCATCATTTACCTAGGAAGTTACATCATACACTTATAACCATAATTTAACAACATGTTCTTAATAATATTATTTTGTAATAGAATTCCCTAATAATTGATGATTATGAAATAGAAAATAAAAATTTGATATTGTTTCTTATGAAGAAATGTGATTAGTATATAGACACTGGTAGCATTCCATTGATAATTATTTTTAATGTTTTATAATTAGAATGTAAATTTAGTAAATTACATGGTTAATGGGAATTGGTGCCCAATTATTTTTAAATATTAAAATAATTTATAGTCAAAATCAATGTTTAATGAAATGGACTTGTTCATCACAATATTGAATTATGGGATGAAATTGGATGTGTTTATCATGTTTTTTTGTAGTGATTATGAATCTTGAAGTATTTTCTAGTTTTAATCTAATGAATAATTATATGTGATTTAAATTTATTCCATGAAAATTATGTTGATGACACAAATTATATTCTTAAAAATGGAAAACATTTTGACATGAATTTGAAGAGAAGGGAATGTATTTAATAGTGATTAGATTTAACATGACATATTCCAACATGGAATGAGAAGACGAGTTCTTGAATTCAATATGGTACTATATGTGGGGAAATTATAGATGAGAATCCGTATTCAATGGAATTAATAATTACATGGAATTGATAGGAAAAAGAATATACCGTATTTAACATTTAAGGATTTAGAATACTTGGATGTGTGCTTGGATTCTATGTCAATGATTGGATGAAAACATGGTTTCAATGGGAAGATTGGTAGTCTGAAATATAGGAATGTGTTCTCTAATTTTATGAGAATTATTGTACGACGGAATACATTCCATGTGAAAAAAAATTATTATGGAAGTCATGGTTGATACCAGTGATTCCATGGGAATTCCACGATGAGAATGCCAATTCCATGTGACACTTTATAATACTATGAATTCTACGATGAAATATTTATTTCATTAATTATCTTGTAGATCTGTGATCATTGGGATGTTCTAGGATGAATCATGATTTTGGATGAAGAAGTTATTGTAAATTAGGAAAAAGGAACAAACTATTTACATTATATTGAAAAATAAATAGGTTATTCATGGTTCATATACATTGGTGGTAATTTTAAACTATTATTTAAATTGATAAAAACTAATAAAATTTGGTAATTTTATGTTTAGAGAACCTATCATGAACTTCTTGATGATATGTTTTTTTTTTCATATGCAATCGATGGTTTCTTGTTTGTTTTACTCACACACTAGTCAATCCCCCATAGAACAAGGGTACCTAAGAATATATCACAATTTTATTTTGGGTTGTATGTTTAGTAGAAGGACCTATTTCATATAATATTTTCATGTAATACAATAGTAGAGTATCGACGATGAGACCAAGATAAGCAATGGGCCATCATAAGATAGGGTTGTGTCGTTTTTTTTGCCACTATTATAACAATATATGTTACACATATGGGGGTCTATTGTGAAATGTATGGTATACCCAACTGTTATGGTATTATGATTATTTATTTATTTTTATCACATGTGAAAACATTTATTTATTTTTTTTCCTTGGTATATATGTCTATAATAATACTTGACATTATAACTAATAAAATAATAAGGGAATTGTCTGTCCATTATAACCTCACAAGACATAACTACTATTTTAGAGCCTCAGGTGTGTGAGATGGATCTCATGACTCCGTATTGTCTACTATAAAAGGGGACTAGTTCTATAGAATCCTAGTGTGGGAAGAAAAATGTTGTATCTGAGGGATTTTTCATTTATCTTGTTTCTCAATGAAGGTAAAAAGGCTACTAGGGAAGTGTCTATACATTGATTTTTCTTATATTAGGATGTGATAGACCAACAGACATGGGGGAACCCATGCATCCATTTATGAGACATATTTTTCTTGGAATTAATAAGCAATAGTTGTATATTATTTTCACACTGAGTCTGACCCATGAATTATTATGTACTAATTCCATTTATTTTTTTCGTTTCCGATTATGGAAAGAGAACCTGAGTGATTCATATATCACTTTAGGAAAAAATGGATTCATGTGTAATTCATCATGAAAAAGAAATAACATTCATATGTCGACTTCATGTTGGTTGTTCATTATATTATAATATGATTATATATGTCTTTTATATATATTTCTATGTCTCGTAACTAACTTATGTTAAAGGGGGGGGGGGGTTTAGTTAATTTTCATTCATTATCTCCGATAATTTTTTTAACAAATATGTGTACGTTAGAAGAATACAAGGATAAATCCATGAATGATATCACGATTTAAAGGAAGATATGAATGAATTATTAAATGATGGAACTATTAAAATAAAATAAAAGAATAAAAAATATAATGATTTTTTAAATATATCCTATGAAATATTCCATATTTAAAAAAGGCTTCAGAACATGGAAAAATTGATAAATATTTTATTTATTAAATTTAGTTCATTGAACAAAAAATATAAATTCATGGAATAAATTTTAAATTAAATTCTCGAATATAAATGAATGATATTAGAATTAAAGTGTGTAGTCTATTTTAAAAATATAGTGATGAAAACCATAAAACATGATAGAATAAAATAAGTATAGGGACAACCTGAACCCTTGTTTTTGTATATGGATTAGATTTATTTTGGTATGTTGGCACTATTTGGAGCACCCATGTTATAATATTCTTTTGGTGAGGTGTGTTAATATATTAACCTAGTTTTTTTCGGACCAGAGACTAGAAATATTAGATTATATTCATGCTTATTTATAATAGCCCTATGATATGTGTTTGTAAATTCTAGATGTTGTGTATATATGGTAGAAATACGGGCTTGTTGTCTTGTGGGTGGGGACCCATGTGAGGACCAGTTTAGGGTCTTGCGCGTATGACTAACAGGAATTTCAAATGTGACTCGATATTTTAATTGAATCCTTATAAAGGGATATCTTAGGGTAATATGTCATAGTTTTAGACTATTATCTTGGTTTTCTTTGTACTTACAAGGCATGTGTGTATATATTATATTATATGATTAATCCATGTATGATGATCCCTTGTTTATGTAGTCATTATTAACCACCCACAGAGATAAATCATTGTATCTAGGGCGGTCTTAAAGAGCTACATAACTTAGATGACTAACCAACACCATTATGTAATGTAATTTCCTGCATGTTTTCATCATATCTATGAACATCAGATACATGGAACAGAACATGAAGTGATGGGTCGTCATACAATTTTCAATGAATCTAGAAACATGTAATTCTTATTTTACGAAGGCATATTAGATCACATTGGTTAATACATTTTTATTACAAAATCATGGTTCATTTAATGATTGGGTTTACAAGAGTTGGATCATTTATGATTGAGTCATGTGATGTTGAGTTAGGTTTTTATATTAGTTTAAAATGAGCATGTGACCCCTGGGAGTTGATCCAAATAAGATGATTGAGTGTGAGCACGTTATGTATTATAATGGACTCGAGCCAGTACACAGGGATCCAATATATATAATTGAACAATGAAATAGTTCATGTGTGGTTTTGGTGAGGAAATTTTATTTATTAAAAAACATGATAAAATAAATTGTATTCTTATAATGATGGGAAATAGTTCAAGTCTTCTTGATTAAGAGTCTTGAGATCATGCAATGTTTTTTTTCTATTCCTCTTTGATTAGGGTGATTGAACATTATAATATTCATTTTTGATATTTGTCCTAGCAATATTGGTTGGATTTTTGAGGTCCTTTTTGTTATCTAATAACATATTTTCAGATAATAGTTTTCTTAGATTTTTGATCCATTTGACCATATCCTAGTTAGTCATTAACATGATGGTCAGTGAGTCTTGATAAGAGATAGGTGTGTGTAATGATGGAAGGAAAAATTTGGGTAGTAACATGAAGATTAATGTAATTTAAGATATATATTAGGGCTCCTACTATAATCCATTTATGGTAATTACCATCTATTCATATTAATTTCAGTGAGAATGGTTGCCTAATTTATTTTTGTTGGGAAATGGGAAACATTGGATGTCCAGATAGGAACTCAAGTTTAATTTAGTTATCTTTGTTAAACTTTTATAATTTTTGATTAATAAGATATCAGTCATGATATCTCTATTTTTACATAGTTGATTGTTGAATATTATACTCCTTTGGTGGGGAGAGTCACTTACATCATGGGTGTTAGACCAAAGTGATAGAATGTTTGTGTTTGAATGGGACTAGTCTAAAGGTGGTTATGAAGAAAATAACATATATATTATAAGGTATATCTAATAAAATGAATATACCATATATATTTATTGGTTTGTATTCCTATGTGATTATTATGATATTTTAAGTGGTCATTTTGGGCTCAACATGAAATGGTGTGATCGAGAATGGTTCGGTGTAGGGAGAATAATGATCATGTGTAAATGTAGTAAATTTGGGATTGTCCATTCAATGTACCATAAAGTAACTTAAATGATTAAGGATAAAAAATATTATGTGTATTTGTTATCATGAGATTAATTTTGTGATCACATCATCATGTTCATACACTTTAATAGTGCATTGGTTTGGATGTCGAGCATCTTTTGGAACGGTTATCCAATCGAGGGCTAACCATTTATGTTTTGCATTATTGGATGTAGTGAGTTTCCTTCGACATCTAATATATCATATTGTATATTATTGGGGAATTTATTGTGTTGGATAGAAAATTTACGTAAGGATTCAATATAATATGGTTATTCATTGATAGTGGATGAAGGCCCATTTTGATTTTGAACATTAAAGTGATGATGAGATCTATTGGATGAATGGAATTCTCATGCATGATCATGTTTAGTGTATTATAATCCACACCATGTGTATTTATCAATATGTATTATTTTTGGATGGAATCATATTTGATATGTATAATAATGTATCAAAATTCACCTCTAATTGGTATGATTTAGGGAGGGAAGCATCATGGCTTGAAAATGCCCATCTTGTGATAAGATATATGGTGGGGAGATCTGTGCATTAGGATTTTCCCATCTCGGTTAACACTTATTGCGGGTAACATTGTAGATTATAATTATCCATAATGGGATAAGACATATTTTCAAGATTTAGGTTTCATAAAATTAGCCTTCATTGTCTATGTCTATGAGTGGGGATACCCATATACATGTGGGTCAATTGGATTAAAAAATTATTGTGTTTCGATGTATAATGTTTTAGGTATGTGTCTTCTCATTTTCTAAATACTAAATTGTGGATGTGGATTATATTTTAATAATTATAATTACTGGTTTTTAATATATTTATTTAGAATTGTTTTATTTATTAATGGAACATGGTCGTTCTTCATAAAATAGTAAATTCACATAGGTCGGATGATGTAATTTGATGTCCACTATTACTTGATGGGGTAAAAAAGTATTGTGGTGGGGTTTTTGTAATGACCATGTATATATAGACATTATTATTTTTATACATAACATGAATATTGAATTGGGGGTGGGTTCGACTTTATTATAGGATTCTAGAAAAACATTCTTGATGTTAGACACCTCAAATAGATAAATTTAAACATATATTTAAATTTAAAGGGTGGATGGAGTAGTCACATGGGATAATTAGGTGGAACATACAAGACATATGAATACACCATACTTCTTTAGTCCCATATGATAGCTAATATATGACTATAATCTAGTTAGTTAACAAACCATTAGCCATGTTGGGGTACTCCTTTCACAAGATGCATGGTGTAGGAAAACCTAATTGGCAGTCCGGTATTAGTAAATTCTTTTAAATGCGGTCCAAAATGGTCTTTTCCCCATTTTACCTTACATCCTTACAAAATTTGTGTGATTTATCATATTAGTTTCGTCACTCATTCTCTCACCTACTCCAATATAATGGATATATATCCTTTATTCTATAACGTATTTGACCACTATTAGAAGAGTTGGTGAGCTAGAGGTATGACTATATCTATTCTTCCCACTTTTATCCAATTATAATAATGTTAAGTGGTATTTCACTTTATTCATCTTGTATTTAATATTTTTTATAATTTTTTCTTTATTTTTGATTTTACTCAATTTAGGAATAATTAGTAGCCGACAACCAACATGTGGGGATATCAAATCCCATGGTTGGTGGTCCACCGACTTATCCAATATTAATCGGTTGTTTGTATGTGATTCAATATTTCATCATGTCTAACATTCCATAATTTTAAATAATTAAAATAAATACATTGAATTGTGCATATTCTTTGTTAAATTACACATTTTATTTTCTTTTTACCCAAGAGTGTGATGATTACATCTTGAATACAATGGTAATATGTTTTATTGTTTGTTATACAAATAAAATTTAAGGAATTCTTAAGAGTAAATTGGTGGATAATTTAGTACCTTGTTTTGGAATATATAATTGTTTAAAAATTTATTAATACAATGACTGAAAAATAAAATTTCACAATCACATATGATCATGAGAAAGAACAAAAAAACCTGTGTTAATTTCCTATGAAATAAAATGATGGTCATTTTGATATGGGGTAAGGATCTTATGAAATTAATTTTCTTTTTGATAATTAAATAGTTTTTTACTATAAAACATAGTCTATTGAAATTGTTATAATATATATTTATGTATTAATGTAATTTATAGTTTGAAATCATGTTTTATAAAAGAAATTAGGTTCAAATAAAGTGTATGAATTTTTATAAATGGTAATGATAATAAAAATGGGACATAGTGATTTTGACTGATTATGGATTCAGTGAATCTGACTAATTAATAGTGATGTGTATTTAAAGTTATTCATTGTAATTTAAATTGATGATTAATATTATACATGTAAAACTGGAATTTTGGTTGGAATTAATAAGGGGAATAGGGAATTCTAGGATGGAAATTCAAATTCTTATTGTCATATTCCACTTTTTAATGCCAATAAGAGCACCCAAGAATCAATATGAAACAATCTGAAAAGTAATGTTACTTTTAGAAACCATATTAAATGTAATTAATAATGAATTTTTAAGGAATTAAGGAGACATAGACCCCATATGATACATGATCATGGGGAATTTGTGGACGAGTTCAAATATTCCAAAAGATTTTACTGATTATCACATAAATATTGTGTGATGACAAGGAGGTTGGGAATGATAAGATGATTTATCAAATTTTATTAGAATTATAATATGATCTCTTGGATTCTAGGTGAGGACTAATATCATGGGAATAAAATTATTTTGATAATTCATTATATGGTAATTAAGATAAGATAACTCATATTCCATTTGATGCATCAAGATACTAAGAATTCTATAATGATACTAAGATTCCATGTATTTACCTATTCAAGAGGGGAAATTGAGACCCAAGAAAAGACACAACATGATTAGATAAAGATGATAAGGTTGACCTGTATTATATAACTTTGGATCAACATTCTATTGGTTGATCTCAGGTGTTATAACTGATCCTTGATATCGATGGAAATTTAATGATTTTGTTAAATTATGTAAAATTATTATTTTTAGTAAATGTTTTTACACAACCCCACATTATTTGTTTTATAAGAATATTTTTCCTTGTATGTCATTAATGGGTTCCACCAAAGTATTTTTCATTCACTTATAAGCACACAATGGATCATTTATTCACTAGAATATATTAATATTTTTACATTTGATTAATATTTTCGGAAGGGTCTCTCTGCATGTATGTTTTTATCGTATTTGAGAGTCCAGTGTGGATTTTGAGACTATGATGGAATCTAAACCAACATGGGATAATTTTGTGATTATTTTTATTTACTTCATTTTTTATTCCAATATATGATCAACACAGAGGTTATTTTTTCTAAAATTTATAGAATACCAATTTTTATAAAATTATAATGATTGATTTGTTTTTTGGTACTTACCTAGAATTATATGAGTTGTTCATTTAGTATAGTTAATATATGTGTGATTATTTATATCACAAGAGATACTTTGATAATTTTTGAATATTCTCCACATAGT
Organism: Viscum album; assembly: GCA_963277665.1. Taxonomy (NCBI): domain Eukaryota; kingdom Viridiplantae; phylum Streptophyta; class Magnoliopsida; order Santalales; family Viscaceae; genus Viscum; species Viscum album. The sequence continues at coordinate 611,042,933 of OY728127.1, forward strand.
ACACACATAGGCCTCCATGAAATTTCGGAATCCTCTAGTAGACATTGTCGTATACCTAAGTCCATGTGGTGAACCATATCGAGGCACCGATTCAATGAAATTTAAATTAGGGAATGAAAAATATTTATGATATATTTAGAGGTTATAGTATATAGATAATTATGTTCCCTTGGAAATAGTTTTTTGGCAGTGGTATACATATTATACTGCAACCTGTACGTAATGATTAATGTGTTCAGATGACTTGGTTACATCAAGTTTTTTTATAGAGTAATTAATTTTCATGGGTGGGTTATGTTCCTTTATATAAAAATATTGGGGAATATATATTCTACTACGTATTAATACATATTTTTTATTTTGTTAATAATATTTTACTCTTGGGTCGATAGTTGAAATATATGTGTGAATTTATTAATATAATTATTTTATAGGTTTTTTAGGGTTGTTCGGGGGAATTCGTTATCTATTATAAGAAAAATATCTAATCAAACCATTAAATAGTTGAAATAGTGTCTATATTTCTTTTTTTAGATCAATTAGAACTTATTAATTTATTGAATATAATGATATAAACCTATTACTAGGAACCATATAACCATGTTATACATGTTTTAATATTGACTCATTGAAAAATAAAATGAAACATATTTATCCACTATGGGATTCACCAATGAGTATTAACCAATGATATGTTAATGTATTTGGGATATCACTATTTCACTATATGTGATAAAATGTTTTGGGAATAACTTAATATTGATACTTCAAAGACTGCGAATATATTATAATTCAATTACAACATCAATGAGTTGTTGAGACAAAATATTGGACATAATGATCTCTCAAAATTGACAACATGGGAAACGTTTTTTTTTGAAATCTCATCATGGAAAACGTTATCACTAAGAGGATACATTGTTTTAGTTGTTCTCTTATTTCTACTAATAAACACGAATCATAAAATAAATTTCCCCCACAATATCTATTTATATAATAATTCATTACATTTCAATTCATTCCATAATTGTTTATATTTCATGTATCATGTTTCAATTAACCTAAATCTCAACATCATCACATTTATATTTTAAACATGTCACATGGATTTTGTCCCATTAATGCATCTTCAATATTTTAATTAAATATATGAAGGATAAAGTCAATTACATAATTAAAAAATTATTTAATTTCTAATATATATTAGAAATGAACTAATAATACCAACACCCATGTATTATTGAATTAAGTGCCTCACTATTACTAGATTTCACTATGATATCACTTTTTTAGATGAGATTATTTCTGAAATTAAAATCCATATAATTTAGATTCAATATAATTTAAAATTATGTTATAATAATTATGATATCCTATATAATCTCCTAAAATCATGTACTTATTTATAATTTTATTCTATTGAAATGGGAAGACGGTCCTCTATAAAAAGTAGTGGAGAAATAATATTCCATGGTCTCTTACTATGGGATAAAACATATCGAGAAATCATACTTCACTAATGTGTTTCTTAAGAATCAACAGTACTCTTTAATGATGAATTATAGTGATATCTTGAATATGATTATTAGATGATATTGTATAATACATATTTAGTTGCTCTCTCCATTAGGTTGTTATGAAATTTAATATAATGGATATATAGAAATGTATTTTAGTTGACAATCACATTTATTAACATATTCTTATGATGCACCATATGTGTTTTTATTATTTTAATTATTATTTTAATAGTTATTTTTTAAAAATATATACTTGAAAAAAATAATTATATATTTTTTGGACATTATCTGAATAATAAAACCATTAATAAGAACTTTATAAAAAACAAAACTTCCTATTGGATGATGTCATGTACACTGGCGATTATAGAATTCTTCTATATTCTTATTCATGTTTTTGAGGATCCAAAATTATTAACCATTGGGTTATTTCATCAAACAAGATATCACAATGGACATTCAACATAGAAAAAACTAGAATCATAATTGAAGAAATCAACTATCACAGTCAGCCTATACGAGTGGAGATCAGTTTTGAGAACATTTGTTCAAGAGATAATTCTATACTAAATACCTACCAATTATCTACTTTTTACTAAATGCTATTAAAAATCAAATAAAATCTACATCAGACTTCCACATTCACTAGAAGTATAGAAATATATTATAATCATCCAAATGGAACCAATATCAACATGAAGGTCATATTTCTTCTCCTTAAAGTCATAATTTATTCCCAAAAAATAGTCTAAATTTTACTAATAGTAATTTCATCTCCTATAATTGGATACCACATGTGATAAATTTTATAAAAACATATAGAAAAGTATTCACTAAATACATAAAAATGAAGATGCATTATAAAAAATTATCATACTGGGAGGGGTTTTTGACCACTCTAATTCAAGTGATTCTTGTTAAATTCTACATTCCAAAAATTTGTTTTGATAATTTATAACTCATATTGATTTCTTCCAACATGATCCATCAGGATTTGTCGATGTACCACGTCACAGTGAGAAATTATCCATTCTCTCAATATGTTTCATATGTAAATGATGTTATAAATTCTTCATCAATCCAATTTCACCCTAGTTATAATAAATGTTAACAAATTAATCTCTAGAAATTCACTTACATCTCCAAATTGTTTAATTATCAACAAAAATAGGCAAAAAAATTGTGGAATTAATAGTTACTACTCCCATTATAAAATAAGACATACACTCTTACATCTTTCTAATCCATCTGATACATTTCCTCAAAATAATGAATTTACCTACACCTATATATTTTTTAATAGAAATGTATCTATAACGTCCCATACATTGCATACATTGTTATTACATAAAAATTGAAGCACACTTATTAAAACATATAACAAAACCATGAAAGGACAGTATAGGTACAGTGTCTTTAGAAACTGGGATACATAAAAAACTGGTTCATAAATCATCTATGTAGTCTCCCATTTATTTCATCATATATGGACTCCCTTATTTGCATATCCTACTTAATAACCTTCTTCCAAACCTAGGGAAAACAAAAAATACAAAAAGATGATCTCAAATACTCAGTAAGGGTAAAAAAAGAAATATCAATCATTTCATATTCATAAGAACATAACATTTTGAATATCTTAACCTGCAAAATAGATCATAATATCATAACATGTGATAAATCATAGTGGTGAAATGTAATACCAATAATCATAACATAAAACATGAAACTTTGTGGAATACAAAAATAATCATAGAAAATCATTTCATTTTAGTCAGGACTCATTGCCAAGACTATCATAGCGGACAAAGTCAATTTTTGAACCGAGTTCACTCCTCGTTTCAATCCTGTTTCACTAAACCGGATTAACCTGCCATTCTAGCCATGTATATCTCATGAGATATAAATATTTACCCAATTCATTGTAGGGAGATATTGGTCCCACCCATCTCATAATGATACTATTATTATTTGTGCCACAAAATCATAAATCATACATCATAGCATAACCCATGTAATAAAAATGGGATTCTTAATCATCGTGCCATCATAACATAATCCATATAAGATAAAGGACTTAATAAAAATAATTCAATCATATCATAATCAAATAAATGTAAAAATAGGGATAGAAACAGAACCCTATATTATCTTATATGGAAAATAATTTTGATAAAACACTTGAACTTCATTCGTGAGGAAAATATCCTTTCTAATTCAATTTTTTTTCCTTTCTTAAAATGTCATACAATTTTAAACAAAAATAAGTTGATTAAAAATAAACATGAAAACTTTTAAAGGAAGCTTCATGAAAATAATGTTCTAAAAATCCATTCATGCAGTATATGTTAAAAAAACATTCATCTTGTACATTGGCAGGAATGTGTCAAAAAAGTACCTCGTACTAAAAACAACAAAAGATTCTTTTCATATCATTTACTAAAAACATACCAATGGGTAATATTGTATTTAGACTATTGTGGGAGGATTGAAATAATATTACATATTGAGGAAACATGGATGTGGATGATAAATATTCCCAAGTAAATTCTTAATTATAAACAATCTCGGATAAAAATTGAGATTGCAATATTATCCATTACCTTAGGTCGGATATGCTTTATACATGTCCGAAACTCTTTTATAAAGATTTAAATAATGTCATTGACTTACTAAAGAATCATACTCACTGTTATGATATCATATATGGTCATATTTTTAGCTTCTTATTTGTAATATTTCATTGCTAAATGTTATTCGGGTGTTCATTGCTTTATGTTCTTATGCATGTTTTGTCGAATAAATTATTATTATTATATTTAGGTTATAGATACCTCATTTATAGAATGTTATTATTTTAATATATATCATATTTATTCATTAAATTCATTTATATAATCATTATGCAATGAAGATCATGTAGAACGAGTCGCATCACATTGTGGAGACGGTAGGCCATACGTACGCACGAGCAATGATATCGCTCCCATGATCATGGAATTGTATTTAAGTATATGTATACTATTTCAGAATCATTACCATTTTACATTAATAATATATAGTTATTCTATAAACCATTATACCCATCCAAGTAAGGTGGTGGTGGAAAACAGATTAAACCACAGCGTGGAGACGGTATTCCGTACGTACGCACGCGCGGTGATTTCATTTTTCGTAGGATGTATATAAGGTGAAATAGGGTTGTTTCATATTTATAATAACATATGAGTATATTAGTGATACTAATATTATTACTTCATAATGAAACAACTAAAGAAGAAGAAGTATAAGATGAAATAAATTTGAAATAATTGGTAACGAATATTACCTCTTATTCGACACGCCTCTTTGAAATCTCATCTTAGGGCACTAAAATTGGTCTTTGAAGAAGACCAGGACCTCTAGGATGTTTCTGGGAAGTGGAGAAGATAAATTGGTAGGGCCTGTCCGATCATGAAGGCTCAAAGTGGTGTGAGGAGGAGAGGGAGGAGGTTCCCTTTTATAAGGGAGGAGAGGGGAACCTTTGGAATTATAATAAATATTAATTTATAATAAATTACAACCCCACATAAAAACCTCCAAAAATGACTCAAATCTGAATATTAGATGAGATAGGGTCGTAATCGCATCATAAAATAAAATTTGGACATGTTGGGAATTTATTTTAAACATTATCAACATGACTTATCCTTATATAATCTACTTAATTTTATTTGTCGTAATAATATTCTAAATTTTAAATCATTATAAATAATTACTTATATGTTGAGAAAAGTCCATAATTGTATACTTTATTACATTTTTGACCGTATATATTTTAATTTAGAATTTTTAAATATTTTTTTTTGATTTTTAAACAATTTTATAATATGTAATTTCTATAAATTAACAATAGTGTCAATTTTGAAACTATTCATTTATTTTAATTTAAATAAAATATATATAGAATATATGTTCATAATAAAATATTTAATAGATTAATAACATGTCATTTTTATCTAGAAAATTTCTAGAGAACATTATATAGTTCATATAATATTTATTTTAATACTTTTAGAATCATTTATTTGATATTTCAATCAATAAAATAATTTCAACATCACTATTGTGTCATAATTAATGATAATTATTTAATCCCTAAAATTTAAAAATAAATTCATATGATGTAGATAATTTTATTATATTTTTGGAGACTATTCATTTTCCATGTTTCATGAAGTTTATAAATATATTAAAATTATTATTCTAATATGATTTAAGAGAGTGACATGTTGTCACTTTCTTTTGTTTTAATAATAATTATATTATTTCTTGGTCAAAATTCCATAAAATGAATCTAGTACGAACCTTAAGAGATCTTGGTATACTTTTATCCATCCAATAGGATTTTGTCAACTGTTAGGGTAATTTTATAATCTTATATTTACTCTTAATTACCTGATTTACCTTTAAATGCAGTAAATAAAAATTACTGTAGATACTATTCATAATCTCAAAAAAATAAAAGTAACCTATTAACATAATTTAGACCCACCGAATCCAAATATGGAATCCATTTTTCAAAATTCAAAACATAGAAGTTGCAGTAATTAATTTAAAATTAATACTGTTGTTATGAAAAAGGGTTTTTAAAAGTTAAAACATTGCCAAAGATTGAAATGTTTTTACTTATGAATTCAATGTAAAATTAGTGCTAATGAAAAACATTTTATTAATTGGTAAAAATATATTCTATTTATAATTTCAAACCATTCAATATTATAATTTAACCATATAAATTATTGCGATGAAAAAAGATGTTTTTAATTAAAATATAGCGTGTTTTTACTATTCATTAAAATATGAATGTTATTAGAATAATAAGAACAATTTATCCAATGTAAATTTTTTATATCCCGATTCCAAATAAGAATTTTATTTTGTCAAATTGAACTTATAAACATGTTAACAACTAGATTTAATGTGGGTTCCCTATCAAAAGTGGACAAAACTACATTTTTTTAAAAATACTTATTTTACCCGAAAAAATTATTTTGTTCTCATAACATGTTCTAGAAAATATGTAAGATGAATAATAATGTTATAAAATTTAAATTTCTATTATTACTATTCATAATAGCTAGTTTATAATATTATAATAATATATCGTTGTTTAGTGGAACTCGGTATTGCATACTACACACGCTATCGAGGAAGGTTGCGATTCTGTGTAATGCAATCCATGCTAGTGTTGTGTGCCTTGAAAGATTTCTTTGATGTTGCGTACAACATAAGACATAATAAAATATACTTATCATAAAATATCAGGGTGTTACATTCTAATAGCCTTAAAAAGAATTTCACCCTCAAAATTCGCCACTTCGTAACAAACAGATAAGGATACCTCTCCCTCATCATATCTTCAAGCTCCCATGTAGCCCCTTCTAATTGGTGGTTCCTCCATAAAACATTCACCAAGCGAGTGTTCATGTTCCGTAGAACTTATTTTCTATGATCCAGAATCTCTATCGGATGTTCTTCATAATAAATATATTGCTCCAACAGTACAACTTCTGAGCTGAGTAGATGTGAAGGATCAGGTTTGTACTTTCTCAAGAGAGATACATAGAACACATCGTGAACTTGAGAGAGATTTGGTGGAAGCACCAATCGGTAAGACACCATCCAAACACGATCTGGAATTTCGAAAGGACCGATATACCTAGAGCTCAACCTACCCTTTTTTCCAAATCTCATTACTCTCTTCCAAGGAGATATTCATAAGAACACTTTATCAACGACTTAAAACTCTAGGTCTTTTCTTCAGTTGTCGGCACAACTTTCTTGTCGACTCTTAGATACTATTATGTGTTTCTGAATAGATCTGACCATTTCTGACATCTCATCAACAAGATCAGGTCCTAATAGCTTTCTTTCCCCAACTTCATCCCAGCAAGTTGGAGTTCAGAATTTCTTTTTATAGAGATCTTCATAAGGAGCCATCTGAATGTTGGAGTAAATGCTATTATTATAATAAAATTACACCAAAGTTAGGTGTTGATCCCAACAACCTTTGAAATCAATAGAGCAAGCTCTCAACATGTCTTCTAGAGTTTGAATTGTTATCTCAGACTGACCGTCTCTCTGAGGATGATAAGCAGTGCTAAAACTAAACTATGTATCTAGAGTATGATGAAGAATTCTCTAGAACATCGAAGTAAACCTCAGATCCCGATCAGATATAATGGAATGTGGTACTCCATGAAATCTTACCACTTACTTTACATATATCCTAGCAAGCTGATCCTGAGAGAAATATTCTCTAATATCCATGAAGTGTGCCGACATCATAAGACGATCAAATATGACCCAAATAGAATTATTGCCTTTGGATATTTTAGGAAGTCCAATGACGAAGTCCATAGTGATGTTTTCCCATTTCCATTCAGGTATGGGTAATGGTTTTAACATCCCCATAGAGTTCTGTCTCTGAGCATTAACTTGCTGACAAACCAAGCATCGAGAGACAAATTCAGAAAAATCTCTTTTCATGTCATCCCACCAGGAGTACTCTTTCAGGTCCCTATACATCTACGTGCTTCCAGGATGAATAGATAATGAAGAACTATTAGCCTCATCTGGTTGCTCCTTCTTTAATTCTGGGATGGGAGGAACACAATCCTGATTCCGGAACCTTATTATCCCATCACAATCAAGGTTGAATTCATGAAAATTTCTCACCTTCATTTGTAACTCTACATCTTCTTTTTGTGCCTCTATATTCTTCACATGCATATATGGTTGAACATTCATTTGAGAAAGATAAGATTTTTCCCCTTCCATTATAATTCTAAGATCCAACCTTTGTAAATCCATAAATATTTGATCTTTTGTGATCCTCATCATGGATAAGCTAGCATGGTCTTGTCGACTTAATGCATCTGCCACCTTGTTTGCTTTCCCAGGGTGATAATGAATTGAGCAGTCATAATCCTTAATCAGCTCCAACCAACTTCTTTGGTTCATATTCAACTGCTTTTGTGTGAAAATATACTTTAAAATTTTATGATCAGTATAAATATCACACCTTTCACCATATAGAAAATGCCTCCAAATCATTAATGCAAAGATTACCGCAGCTAACTCAAAATCATGAGTTGGGTAATTTTGCTCATGGATTTTCAACTGTTGTGAGGCATAATCAATCACCCTATCGTTTCTCATGAGAACACACCCCAATATCTTATTGGATGAATCACTATAGATCACAAACCTTTCTCCACTATAAGGCAGTGTGAGCACAGGTGCACTGGATAACCTTCTTTTCAACTCCTTGAAATTCTCTTCACACCCTCTGTCCACATGAACTTAACTCCTTTTCAAGTCCACCGGTTGAGTGGATTAGATAATCATGAAAAATCATTCACAAAACGTCGATAATATCCAGCCAAACAAAGAAAACTTCGGATCTCAGTTATTGTTGTTGGTCTCGACCATCTTTCAATAACCTCTATTTTTTATGGATCCACATATATCCCTTCTTTTGAAATAATATGACCCAAAAATGAAAATTTTTTAATCCAAAATTCACACTTGGTAAATTTGGCATAATGCTTTTCATTTCTCAGGGTCTTCAATAAAATTCCCAAATGATCTTCATGTTTTTCCTTGCTCTTTGAATAGACAAGAATATCGTCTATAAAGACTACCAAAAACTGATCGAGATAGTCTCTAAAGACTCTATTCATTAGATCCATGAAGATATCATGGGCATTAGTAATACCAAATGGCATCACTATAAATTTATAGTGTCCATACCTTGTATGGAAAGCCGGCTTTGGTATATCCTCTTTTTTACCCTTAATTGATGATACACTGAATGAAGATCAATCGTAGAAAAGTATTGAGCTCCATGTAGTTGGTCAAATAAGTCATCAATCTGTGGGAGATGATATTTGATCTTGATAGTGATCTTGTTAAGTTCTCAATAATAAATGAAGAGTCTCATTGATCCATATTTCTTCATAAGAAATAGAACATGTGCTCCCCAAGGTGATGCACTAGGGAGTATGAATCCTTTATCAAGATTCTCTTGTAGTTGCTTCTTCAATTTCTACAACTGAAATGGCGCCATTCTATAAGGTGGATTTGAAATGAGAATATCACCCGGTATGAGTTCTATTGAAAACTCAACTTCACGATTTGGTGGATGACTTGGCAGTTCCTCTGGAAAGACATAATCAAACTCCCATACAATGGGTGTATTCTTAATCGTGAGTTTCTCTACAACCATTTGAGATAAGTAACCTTCATTTATTGGAATCGAGACCCATAAGATGGAAGAAATTTCCACTTGAAGGTTATATTCATCCTTGCATCGATAGATGATTATAGATTGATCGGAAATATTAAATGTGATTTCACTTCTTTGGCAATGATATATGCTCCATATAAAGAAAGCCAATCCATACCAAGAATCACATCAAATTCCACTATAGGAAGGATCACAAGATTTGCAGGAAGCACATTCCCACAAACATCAATCGGGGAAGAAATATAAACTTTTTAGGCCACCGTTGTGCCATTAGGAGTTGTCACAGCTAACTCAACATTTAATTGTTGAGGTAATACGGTGATGCCCTTAGAAAATTATTCAGAAATAAATTAGTGGGTGGATCCAGAATCAATAAAACATTTTCTACTTTAGAGTGGATGGTAAGTGTACCTTTCACCACTTCGTTATCATAATCTTCATCGCCGATAGTAATTACATGTGACATTACTTTGTCTTTGGCCTTAAGAGTTTGTTGACATCGATCATCATAAAAAAACCTTGGATTTGGGCATTGATTGGCATAATTCCCCATCTCCTTGCACATAAAACATTGATGTGTAGGAGGTGCATTCTGTGTATTCGTTTCTTTGTTCACATAATTAGACATATTCTTCCCATTATTTCGACATTCAACTACCCTATGACCTTCTTTTCGACACTTAAAACATTTTCTTGTCCCTTTAAGACAATTCCCTCCGTGTTTCTTTCCACAATTTGAGCATAAAGGAAAACTCATCTTCTTTTTTTCAGTGTGGTCTTTAGATTTTCCTTTGAATTCCATTTTATTCTTCATATCAAACCAATATGAATGATGGGTTACTCCAATATCAATCTCAACCTTGAGATAACATTGAACAATTTCCTCATAGTTATTGATGTCCCTTATGGCTAACTCCCTTCGACGACATGGTTTTATGCCACTGAAGAATCGATCGATTTTAATCTCAGGTTGGATAATAATTTCGAAAGCATACCTTGCAAGTCCTGTAAAATTTTCTTCTTAGGTACCAACAGATTCATCATCCTTTTTCTTCAGTTCAAGAAAATGCTTCTCCATATTTGTTTGAACAATACGAGGGAAGTACTTCTTGAAAATTAAGTTCTTGAACTCGTCCCATTCCATGGACTCAATTTCATCTCTTTGCCTCGTATTATTGATATGATTCCACCATTGATGAGCATCACCTTCCAAACGATACACTGCTAAGATGAAATTTTCATCTTCATAACATTGTAGAACTATAAATATATTTTCAGTGGTAGTAATCCATTGTTCAGCCACTAATGAATCGGAAGACCCGCCGAAAGAAGGTGGACGCTTCCTCATGAAGGATTCAACAGAATGTTGCTCCTTCCATTGTTTGTATAGAAGTCCCGCATGGTTTACAGATTGAGAATGTTGTGTGAGCAAGGCTACAAGTTTTTGAATTCTAGCTCCCATAATGTTTGGTTACTCAGGGGGACAATCATTGCATTTCCCATCGCATTCAGCATTAACACGGTTCCTTCAGGTTCCAGCCATTGACTAAAACCAATAAGCATAGTGTGAGAAACAATAACAATAATAGGAAAACCACATAACAAAGAATAAAATTTTACACATAAGGTCTTATCATAGGTTATTAATGGCCGTTTCTAAAAAACTACTATTATGTTCTATGCTTAGACATATCCTTAGGGTTCTTACTAGGGCTTTCATATCCTAGTTTCCATAGGTTGACTATACCTTTCCTCTGATACCAACTATAGCGGTCTGGAATTAATTCCAGTGGACTATAATTGATACCTATCAGGGCACTCCATGGGCAGCTACACCCCCTGGGTAGGAAACACCACCATCTCAAGTGGAATCCATCTCCTCATGAAGCCCTTTGGCGGAGAGCCATGCTTCGTCCAATGCTCACATGTGAGAGTTCCCAAGGATCGGATTCATTCTTACCTCCTTTGACTCTGATACCAACTATAACGACCCATACTTTACATAAATTGTTATTACATCAAAATTTAAGCACACTTATGACAACATATAAAAAACCATGAAAGGACAGTATAGGTATAGTGACTTTATAAACCGGGAAACATAAACAGCTGGTTCATAAATCATCTACATTGTCTCCCATTTATTTCATCATATCTAGACTCCCTAGTTGGAATATCCTACTTAATACACTTCTTCCTGACCTGGGGAAATGAAAACATACAAATGGGTGAGGTCAAATACTTAGTAAGGGTAAACAAAATAAATATCAATCATATCATAATCATAAGAACATAACATTTTGAATATCTTAACCAGCAAAAGAGATCAAAATATCATAACATGGGATAAGTCATAGTGGTGAAATGTAATCCCAATAATCATAACATTAAAGATGAATCTTTTTTTCATACACACATAATAATAGAAAATCATTTTATTTTAGTGAAGACTCATTGCCAAGACTATCATAGCAGAAAAAGTCCATTTCTAAATTGAGTTCAATCCTCGTTTCAGTCATATTTCACTGAACCATATTAACCTTCCGTTACAGCCCTGTCTATCTCATGAGATATAAATCTTTACCCAATTAATTGGAGGGAGATATAGGTCCCACACATCTCATAAATACACCATTCTAATGTGTGCCATAATATCATAAGTCACACATCATAGCATAACCCATGTAATAAAAATGGGATTCTTCAACATCGTGCCATCATAACATAATCAATATAAGACAAAAGGACTTCATAAAATTAATTACATCATTAAATAATCAAATCAATTTAAAAAAAGGGATACAAACAGAACCCTATATTATCTTAGATGGATAATAATTTTGATAAAACACTTGAACTTCATTCTTGAGGAAAATTTTCATTTCTACTTCAAAAACATTTTTCCATTCTTAAAATGTCATAAAAATATAAACAAAAAGATGTTGATTAAAAATTAACATGAAAACTTGTAATGGAATCTCCATGGAAATAATGTTCTAAAAATCCATTCAGGCCGTATAAGTTAAAAAACATTTTTCTTGTAAAATGGCCAAAAAATCAAAAAAGTACATCGTACTAAAAATGACAAAAGATTCCTTTCTTATCATTTACTAAAAACATACCAATGGGTAAAATTGGATTTAGACTATTGTATGAGGATAGAAATAATATTACATATTGAGGAAACATGGATGTGTATGACAAATATTCCCCAGTAAATTCTGAAGTATAAACAATCTTAGATAAAAATTGAGATTGCAAGATTTTCCCTTACCTTAGGTCTGATATGCTTTATACATGTCCAAAACTCCTGTATAATGACTTAAATAATGTCATTGACTTTTTCCATAATCATACTAATTATTATTATATCATATATGGTCATATTATTAGCTTCTTATTTGTAATATTTCATTGCTACAATTTATTCAGGTGTTTATTTATTTATGTTCTTATGAATGTTTTGTCGAATAAATTATTATTCTTCTTTTTAGGTTATAGATACCTCATATATAGAGTGGTATTAGTGTAATATATATTATATTTATTCATTCAATTCATTTAAATAATCATTATGCAATGAAGATCATGTAGAACGAGTCACATCACATTGTGGGGACAGTAGGTCTTATGTACGCACGAGCGATGATATCATTCCCATGATCGTGGAATTATATTTAAGTGTATGTATACTATTTCAGAATCATTATAATTTTACAATAATTATATATAGTTATTATTTAAACCATTATACCCATCCAAGTAAGGTGGTGGTGGAAAATAGATTACACCACGGCGTGGAGACTGTATTCCATACGTATGCACGCTCGGTGATTTCATTTTCTGTAGGATGGATAGAAGGTGATATAAGGTTGTTTCATATTTATAATAACATATAAGTATATTAGTGATACTGATGTTATTAATTCATAATGAAACAACTAATGAAGAAGAAGTAGAAGAAGAAATACATTTGAAATAATTGGTAATGGATATTACCTCTTCTTCGACACGTCTCTTTGAAATCTCCTCTTAGGGCATTATGATTGGTCGTTGAAGAAGACCATAACCTATAGGATGTTTCTAGGGAAGTGTAGAAGAGAAATTTGTAGGGGTTTGACGAACTTGAAGGCTCAATGTGGTGTGAGGGGGAGAGAGAGGATGTGCCCTTTTATAATGGAGGAGAGGTGCACCTTTGGAATTATAAGAAATATAAATTTATAATAAATTCCATCCCCACATAAAAACCTCAAAAAATTACTCACATACGAATCATAGATGATATAGGGTTATAATATAATCAGCCAATAAAATTTAGACATGTTGGGAATTTATTTTAAACATTATCAACATGACTTATCCTTATATAATCTATTTAATTTTATTTGAGGTCAAAATATTCTAATTTTTAAATCATTATAAATAATTACTTTTATGTTGTGAATTGTCCATAATTGTACACTATATTACATTTTAGACCATATATATTTTAATTTAAAATTTTAAATATTTTTGTGATTTTTAAACAATTTTATAATATGTAATTTCTATAAATTAACAATAGTGTCAATTTTGTCACTATTCCATTATTTGAGATTAAATAAAATATATATAGAATATATATTAGAAATAAAATATCTAATAGATTCATAACATGTTATATTTATCTATAAAATTATTTTATCACATTAAATAGTTCATATAGTATTTATTTTAATACTTTTAAAATCATTTATTTGTTATTTCAATCAATAGAATAATTTCAACATCACTATTGTGTCATAATTAATGATAATTATATAATACCTAAAAATTATAAATAAATTCATATTATGTAGATAATTTTATTATATTTTTAGAGACTATAAATTTTAGACATTTCATTAAGTTAATCCCTAATTTAAAATTTTTATAATTATAAGATTTAAGAGAGTGACATGTTGTCACTTTCTTTGGTTTCAATAATAATTATATTATTTAATGGTAAAAAGTCCATGAAATGAATATTTTCCAACACTTAGGAGATATGGGTCTAATTTTATTCATCCAATAGGATTTTGAAAAGTGTTAGGGTTATTTTATAATCTTATAGTTACCCTTAATTACCCTAATTACCTTTAACTGTAGTAAATACAAATTACGGTAGTTAATATTCATAATCACAAAAAAATAAAAGTAACCAATTAACATAATTTGGATCCACTTAATAAATATATGGAATCCATTTTTTAAATTTCAAAACATATAAGTTTCAGTAATTAATTTAAAATTAATCTCGTTGTTAAGCAAAAAGGTTTTTAAAAGTTAAAACATTTCCAAAGATTGAAATGTTTTTACCTATGAATTCAATGTAATATTAATGATAATAACATACATTATATTAAATGGTAAAAATTTATTCTATTTATACATTCAAGACATTAAATATTATAATTAAACCATATAAATTATTGCGATGATGAAAGTTGTTTTTAATTAAAATATAGCGTGTTTTTACTATTCATTAAAATATTAAATTTATCAGAATAATACGAAAAATTTATCAAAAGTAAATTATTATATACTGATTCCAAAGAAGAATTCTATTTTGTCAAATTGAACTTATAAACATGTTAGAAACTTGATTTAATGTTGGTGCGCCATCAAAAGGTGACAAAACTGCATTTTTTTGAAAAATACTTATTATACACGAAAACATTATTTTGTTCTCATAACATGTTCTAGAAAATATGTAAGATTATTAATAATGTTATAATTTTTAAAATTCAGTTAATACTATTCATAATGGCTAGTTTATAATATTATAATAATATATCTTTGTTTAGTGGAACTCAGTATTGCGTACTATAGACGCTATCGAGGAAGGTCGTGATTGCGTGTAATGCAAGCCAATCTAGTGTTGTGTTCCGTGAAATATTCTATTGATTTTGTGTAAAACATAAGACATAAAAAAAATATACTTCTCATAAAATATTAGGGTGTTACAGTATCCCTCACAATCTAAATCCCAAAATTCGTATAAATTGTGATCATTCATTGTATAATACACCAATCTAAAATCAAATCTTCCCTAAATTTACCACATAACTCATTTTATATTAGTGTTTTTATCATTATTCTAAATTCCCATAAATTGTGTTTCCATTAATTCATCATAAATGATATATATTCTAATTTATACAAGATATAAGAAACACCCCACCATTCTATAGTGTTAGAACATGTATGTTTTTTATCATCATGAACTTGTTTTGGATCCCATTTAAATTTTTTATCTCATGAAAATATGTAATATATCTAAATTGGACTAGATATATTCATAAAAATGTATATAATTTCTCCAATAAAAAATTTTCTAATATATAATTACAATTATTATTTTATAATGATCAAATAATATTGTCTTCAATCAAACAAATATAATTTCATAACTATAATCATGCACCATGAATATCTCTTTCATGTTTATTTTAACAAAGACAATATGATGAAAAATATATATCCTAAATTCAAAATAATTTTTTTTGTATCAAAAAGAGCATACCAATCTCTAGAGACCTGTTTAATGTTATATTTTCCTTATTCAAAATGAAAAACTTTTGATTAGAATCTTGAATTATAAATCCCACCATTTATTAACATCAATGTTTTATTTTTGTTAATAAATTCATGAATTATACCATTATATCTGTTGATAGACCTTGTAAAATCTTTAAAATTTCATATTTAGAATTTCCCATATTGAATCCATCATTTGTACCATCTGAGTCATCATTTACACATATTTTACATCAATATATGTGAAATATCTTTACATTATACCTATTATATTTCAGATCTCCTTCTAGAATAATTATATTAACTCATGAAAACCAATTTGTTTTTTGATGATGTAATTATTCATCCGACTCAATAATATATACCATGTTTGTTTAATATCAATTTTATCTTACTCAACTTTCAATGCTCCAACCCATGATTAATCGTTAATAAATTATATTTTATTTCACCACTTGGGAAAATAGAGTAGTGTGGTTTAAATACATTATCATTTGGGTTTCTAATGAATTATAATTTTTACCATGTATAATTTAATAATAAATATCAATTATAAGAAACCGCATTTGATTTAATGGTAAATGAACTCTAGTATCTAGTTACTACATTAACTCATACATTAAATACTATTAATTATTTATAAAATTATAATATCAATAATTTGAATACAAATCACCTAACAATAATTTTAAAATTTTATTAAATCATGTTGAATGATTTATTTATGGAATCCCCCTGAGAAAATCTCACATTATATATATATATATCCCTATGTTGATTAATTTATAATCCAAATTGTTTATTCAGTAGCCTATGTTTATACCTTTATTCACCAAAATGACATTTTCTCTATGATTTACTTATTTGTTTTTTATTTATCACATTCCCTCAAAAACCCAATTTGTTTATGTGTAGTAATCCTTCAAGTCCACATATATTACAATTCCATCTTCTCTCATAGAAATAAAAAAACATAGTTGTCTTTATAAACAAAAAAAATGAAATGTATTCTTTACAATAATACCATGAGATAATACTATCAATGAGTAGTTTAGTATACATATTGTTTTCAATGTGTTAAAAAAATATAATATCAATTTTATTGGTTTTAATCATAGATGAAATATCATTCATGATTTAATATTTTTCTATGTAATTTTATTACTCATCTAAGGTGCCCTCTATTCCATTATCTGACTGTAAAATTAGGACTGATCTGATGAATTATTTTTGGGTACACAGTATGAATTATTGATGAATTCCATGAGGTAATTTATGGTATATACGGACAAGATTTATCTTATAAAATAATATTAATGAATTTTAATAAATAAATACATGTCATCTTCTTTTCATTTTGGATTCATTAGACCATAAATGTTTTACCAAGTAAAATAATGAAAAATTGATTCCATTTTATACATTAAAATTTAAGGAATTATCTCTATATTACCTATCATGATACCATGATTGTTATTATTTCTATCTCAATAATTCTTAGAAATTCCAATCATAGATTTTAGCTTGGATAATTTTTCCAATATTGTTTAAATATATTATCAAATTTTTTATATAAATGTATTTCATCGCATATTATATGGATACAAGTGTTCTATTTATTACCAACATGGAAAAAATTTATATATATTCACCAAAAAATATTTACTAAATTTATTTACAGTAATTTTTTTAGTCATCCCTTCTTGTGTATTATGATTTTATACCCTAACTAGATACACAATACTGAACCAAATTTTTGGTCTTGTTTAGTGATCATCATGATGGTTTTGGACGTGTAATTGCTAACTATAAATTTATTATTTCTGAGTTTGGGGGAGGATCCTATTTGGATTCAACATTTCTATCCCCATTAATGTATTGAAATAATGGAATTTTAGAGGTTCATTGTATTATGTTTCCTCTTGATATATTCTATTATTCTCCATTTTAGTATGATGTAGTGTATTTAATGGGGGTTTCTGGATGTATTGTTTGGGCACTTAGCTATGTCACAAGAGTCAAGAACATTATTTGTTTGGCATCTTCCATAAGGTTTCATTTTTCTTCTTGGTTGGGAAATATTTATTTTATAGTGGTGTTTATATACTGGTGGTTTAGTTCCTATTATGTAGTGGTTGTCTGGTATTCACACAACGTTAATGATGATAATTGGTTATTTTTTCTATTTATTAGTTTTTTGTTATAGAGGAATTATTTTATATGGGGTCATACAAAGGTTCGTGGATCACTGGATGAACAAGCCATTTAAAATACAATCTTTCATCCTCGGCAATTTCTCTATTTATAGGTTTGTTTTGTGCAATGCATGTAATGGAGGAATTCAGATGTGGACTTGTGGTTGTTAGTGTTCAAATAATTTCATCCTAATAAATGGTGTTCATACAATTATAAAATTTATGGATTTGATTCATTGACAATGAAATTAAAATTAGATTTTTGTTAATGTACTATTGGTGGTGATACTTGATGCCTAGTGAGCAGTGTTTTCATTTTACCATCTAATTTGGAGATAGTAATTAGAGGTGGAAATTTATTAGGTGTGCTTTTGAGTTTTCTAGTTTGTGTGGTTTTGTACAGTGATGTTGATGGGGTTGTAGTGTATCCTCATCAGCACATTGTGTATAGAGGTTGATGATAAAGGCCTTCACATCGGGGTTTAATTATAAAAATTATAATAGATCAAGGTGAATCTTTATCCATTTTTTGAATATTAAATTTCTAGTATTGGGATTAGTTATGTAGGGATTTGTATATGTTATAATTTTTTATTAATGACCATTTTTAGTGGTTGTACATTTTGGTTCATATCATCAAGGTTTTTCCAGTTATTTATTTTCAAAATATCAATTTTGAATTGGATAGAAATTTATTATTTTTACATAAGGAAATATTAACTAGAATAACCTTATCTATATTATTCGATTACATTTATAATATTCCCAATTAATTTTACATCAATTCTAGTTTCTCCTCACTATCATTAATAATATAAATATATTCTTATTCAAATTACTCTAATGGAGAGAATATGATTTCTAATAGAATCATTATTGGATGTCATTCATTGAATATTATTTTAATTATATAGATATTATTTTAAATTATTGTTTTTAAGAAATCATAATCATTGGAACAAATATTTTATCAGTAAAAAACGTACCCTTAAAAATAATTACATATTTTAATTTTGTGATAATTGTCTGCCCTTCTTCATTGACTATATGGTTTATATAAATTAATTTTTCAATCATCCTCATTGTATTATGCCATTATAGAATCCCCAATTTTGATTGCCTAAACAACATTGTGGTGTATGTTATATGTGGTGCTAGAAGTTCCTCCCTATATTCAGGAGGGTATACACTAGTAGTGAGGTTTTAAGAGAATCTATGTGAGACTATACTATCTTTCACTATAATTTCAAAATATTGTATTCAACACTATAAATTTTTACCCAACACTATCCAATTATAACTAAACAAATTTTACCATACTGAATGAAATATTGTTTACTCATGTAATTGTTATACCTAAAAAGATAACAAAATTTCTATAAATTAGATATGTAAAATAAAAGCACTATATTAGAGAACATATTTATCATCCATTAAGGATACCCCAAGATACAATATACAATATACAATATATCCTTCCATACTACCCTTCCAAACATCAAGTATCAGTATACAATATATCCTTCTATTCGAGAAAAATTCCACAAAACTCAATTATGAACCCCAAGATACAATACACAATTTCATATTCCATACCACCCTTCCAAAAATCAAGTATCAATATTCCAAGATATCCTTCTATTCGAGAAAAAATCTACAAAACTCAATTATTAACCCCAATAAATTTCATTTACGCGAATGTAGTCATATAGTGTGTGAGCATAAACTATGTGGGCCAGTGGAAACATTCCCACAAATAGATTCATCTTTGTATATGTGCATTGAATAATATCGATTGAAATTCATATAATAATCTGTATATATAGACTGATATTTGGGGTACAATACCATTAGTCTCATGAATGGTCCTGAACTATTTGGGTTTTTAATATATGGAACAATAATTCCATTGTGAGTACCCATGTGGAGGGAAATTCTACTCAACAACATCTATGTATTCAACCATTTCCTAAGCGTCATTACCATGTCCACACCAATAGTCATTTCAATCTCTACAAAATAACCCCATGACCCTAGGAGAACCATTTATCAAAATTAAAATATCAATACATGAAAAAGTTCTACAAAACATCCCTCTATAATTAGGATTATCAATATCACTAACATACAAAAATTAACATCCACTCTATAAAATCATGTATGAACAATAACCACAATTGTGAGTATAACCCATCAACCACTACCATAATATTTGGTGGAATGAGTACCATTACCAATAAAAATGTATATATTGAATATTTATCACCATTAATATTGTGAAAATCATCCCCATGAGTCTCCACAATGAATTCAAAACACCCTATATTTATGGAATTATTATCTCTATATATATGGTTTCACAAGAAATATAGTTTTATATATTCAAATTACTTCTTATGATATGTCCAAACCACTTATATAAAATTAAATTTGTTCACTTAGGAAATCCACTAGTAACCTCAGCCAACTTTTCATGATAGTGCACATCATTTGTACCCACAATTACTATAAATATATTTTTCATAAACCATATGCATTCGACAAAGCACCGAAATAATACTTAGTGACCATTGAATCCATTATTTATCCCCATTATAGTATTTCTTCCATTACCGCCTACCCATTTAATATCATTCAAATTATAACAAACATATATTATTTAAATGATTTATAGACCACATAACTTATGTATGTTGTTATACCATTCTTAAATATTTCCGACAATAATCTACCAATCCCTATAAACTCATTATCACATCAACAAACCCTAAGTGATAGTTCCATTACCAAACCCCAATTAACGAGATAAGGTATTCACCTAGAACACCCTTGATCTCACATACCATAATATCTGCAACATCTAATACAAATGATCCCATATTTTCTAGTTACATCCCTATGACACCCAATGATTTTATAATATGACACTATTTAAATTTATATTCAATGATAGATTATGTTCATAAAAAATATTAAATATTATTATATAATTAATAGTTTTCACCTTGATATTGGTAATCGAGAAAAGGAATTCCATTAATTATATTAAGATAAAATATATTACTCATGTTTTTTAAAATAATTCATTGTTTAACAATTAATTTTAAATAATGATCAATTGAACATAAAAGATGCATTTTTTTAAAAACTATATTTTTTACAAAAATGAAATTATCAATTAATAAATTAAATTAAAAAACATTTTATAATGATATTAATGAAATTTATATGTTATATATTTAATAAAATATATTTTACATTAAACAGAATTTTTTAAAGGCTTAAGATATGAATAAATTCAATTTTATACATAAAAAGTTTATATTTTCCTAAAAGTTTTTTATCACCTTTGAATGAAGAATTTTATATTAAATATATAAATTTACAATTTTAGAAAATATTTTTCAAAAACAAAAAATAATTTTTTAAATCATAAATTATAAAATTACTTTGGTTAATTTTTTTGGTATTTTCTGATATGTTTTATTTTTGATGAATAACAATGTGAGCATTAAAATAATAATGTGACCTTTGGGAATAGATATTTGTCTTTTAAAACAATAACATCACCTATAAATGTATTTCAAATATTCAGGAATATCATAAATTAAATTATAATATATTTATATCATTAAATTAGTAAATAAATGTTTTAATAATGAGAAGTTAAGAGTTGGTATATCTGTGAAACGTAAATATTATTTACCATTTTATAATTAATATAAATATTTAAAATAAATTTTAATTTTATAATATATATTACTCGGTTAATATTTTATCTATTACGATTACAAGATAATTTTATAAGTTCTTAATTAATTACTCAGAGTGTTATAAAATAAGTTAGAAAATTTAAATTGGTATTTTTGAATAAATGATTAATTTGTTTTCAAAAAAGTATTTCTATTAATGATATTTTTTTAATCAAGTTGAATATATTTTTTATTATACACTTCTACCAATAGTTATGATAAATTTTATAGATTTTTATAAAATATTTTAATTTCTGGTGAATATTGAAATATGGTAATTTATGATATTAAATGAATACGTGATTTATTGAGTCATAAATGATGTATGGCTGACATAATCCAATAATTTCTATCTCTAGAACATTAATTTAAAATATCTATTTATAATTATTTAAAAATTTATATTCTTTTCCAAAATAATAATATAATGAATATAATATTCAAAAAACACATCTCTCCTCCACTATAAACTCCACTCATCACCACCTATTCTCCTTCCACTTTCAATGTTGTGAAGCTTTTCAAATATCTTCCAAATCCTCCCAAAAACCACTTTCCAAACTACCATGAGCCTTTTCTCTCAATGAAATACTATTCCCCTTTCCCTACGGAGGTTCTCAAGCAAATGAACTTCAATAGGTAAAACACTCATTTGTTTTCTTTTAATTTCATTTCATGTTATTTTCTTTTCTAATCCTCAACTAAAATAATATATTGAAAAATTCATGATAACTCTAGTATTATATATATGTACTATAATTTATTTAGTTTTTAAAAAAATCAACCATCATGTTTCTTATCCTCTTTTTTTTTATTTTAAAAATAAAAACATTATCCATGTGGTGTCGAATTAACCTCTTCATGCACTATGTGATTTTTTTCAATTACATCTTCATGGATGGACATAAAACCATTTTTATGGTCAAACTGTTGGATTTGGTTCCCTATAACCAAATTAATTTTTACATTATGATAAACATTTATTAATGGGATGGATATTTAAAAAATATTTATCACAACATGATTGTTATTTTGTATGTCATTATATGTGATAATTCCATAAGAGGGGATATCACACTAAAAGGCAATAGTGGATCCCCATTATGATGAGAACCTATAAGTTCCCTAACACTATTATTGAATATAATTTTTGTAGATATATGATATAATTTTATGGGAAACTAATGAAATAGGATATCAGGGATGGATAGTCATAGGACATTTTGGCACCTTCTTATGGTCTACGCCGATAGTAATTTCCAGGAGGATATCATAAGAAGGAGATCCGCCAGTAGGAAGTCCACATTTATACATGTCATTGGATGTTCCTATTTTCAAAAATTTGTAATTTTCCATATACAATAGGATTATTATTAAGAGTTATTATGATTGATACACTTAGATGTATTTATGAAAACCATGATGACACATTTTCGCGCTGAAGTAGGATATGTTGGTTACATCATGAGTACTTTAGTATTAATGAAGAATGGGAGAATAGATATGTCAATTATCTTCCATAATAGAAGATGATATTTCATTCCCTATGATGGAAATGATATTTCCTAAATAAATCTATATCCAGGGTGTTCTATATGAAAGTTAAATTTTTAGGAAGTCAAAGAGTGAGAAATCAAGAACATGGGTTGATGGAACATGCATGCAACCTTTATGACATGAGATATTAAGACAAAGGTATTATATTACACAATAATCATTTGAATGGGTTGAAATGTCATTGTGGAATTAGCTTCATTCTATATGGGTCCCTTGACATGTTTTAAGATGTTAACATTGGAATTTAGGAAAGATCGCCTAATTCCAATGAGAAAGAGGCCTAGAGAGTCACACACTAAGTGTATCTGGAATCATAGTTTAAAAATTTATTATTTAAAAAGATGAATAAATATTAATTTATGTTGTGGTTTAGTAATTATTTCATTTATTCCTGATCACATTTATTTAATCACTAGTTATTTTAGAGATTATATTGTGGACATAATATTTATTTGTTGGTGAATTATACAGCTATATTTATTTAGTAAAAAAATAGTCATTATTCAAGGCCCAATAAATATTAAAGAGGATGGGTGAACCGATTTTAAGGGTTTAATAGGTAAATAATATTAAATATTATTTGATTAAATAAAAAGTAAATATATTTTTCACGTTTTGAAAATGTCATGTAAATAATAGTATTTTGATTATAATTTGACATGGGGGTTTTATATGGAAAAATAAAATAATTAACGAATCTTGATATAATTATTTATTATTAATTAGTGAATTAAATTCTAGGTTATGTTTTTATTCTCTCATTTAGTGAAGGAAAAGATAATTCTAGCCCCATGGTTGTGAATAATATTTTGGTGAAATCTGTCAAGCTTCGAGGACTATCTTTTCCCTATGAACCTTCTCAAGAAATAGAGATTCCATCCCCTAACGTATCAGAGAATACTTTGGAATAATATATTAAGGAGATCAAAGGCTGACAACAAAATCAAAATTTTCATCTGTGATAGCACCTGGAGACTCCTTCGATGATGTCTAGATTTATGGATCATGTGTGGATCATTTCTAGAAGTGATATACAATTGATCTCTACAATGTAACGAATGGTCACCTCAAATATATGGTCAAGAACATCAATGAAGAATGAAATCCTTGGTGGTATTACTTCAATTTAATTAAATAAATTATAATCAAAATATTCCTATCATCTTTTCGAGTTCCAAGGTGAATTATTCACAGTCTAAATCGTTATTTAATATTATAGATATTAAAATTTATCATTGTATTAATCCCAGAATGATCATTGAATATGTCCCAATAAATTTCGGGCACTGTCCCAATGTCACTTATGTTGCACATGGAACCTACAAGTTGTATCATTGTGGGGAATTTTATCATTTATAATTTTTTAAATAAATTTTTTATGTTCTACTCTATAATAATTCAGTTCGTAAAATTATTTTTAATTGATCATGTATTCTGAATTTAGAGATCTTTTCATGCTTTATCATTTCTCACTAATCTAATTAAAAGGAATAACTTTACTGCTTGAATTAAATAATGGAACTCATTTGGAGGCTCTGATGATTCTATCATAGTAACACGATAGTACATGAAAATTATTCGATGTTAAACACTGTATAGTCTACCAAACACGACATGTAATTTGGATCACACACAATGTAGGTTTATTCATCACATCGAGAGTAATTCAGAAATTACTCAATTTGTGTGAATTAGTGAAATGCGGTGAAGATAGTTATTAAACTATGTGTTGACTATGACAGACTGGCACATGGTCAGCCAGACTACACTCCATCTGACCATCTGGAAAAAGCATGTAGTCACTTCAGGTCAGTGTCATGTTGTGTATCTAATATATTTCTGGCTCGGTTGGTGACCATGTAACGTAGAGTCTACATGTTGTGTGGCCCACTGGACATGCCATATACTCTAAAGATTTATAAATTACACCACACATGCCATTTACCTCGGCAAGTAATTTAGATGGATGGTGAGGAGGGTACACACAGTGTTGTTGGATCTACATTCCATGTACTTTTTCCATAATATGTAGATTTATAATCTATTTCTATTTATTCACTAGGTTTCCTCCAAGGTACATGTATTTTACACTATTAATTTTAAAGGAATTTATTAATTTGTTTAAAATTATAATGAATGATGTTCTCATGGAAAATCAGAAAAGTGATTAAGATAAAAGGATTGATTAATTAAAGATAATAATTAATCTATTAGAGCACTATTTATGTAAATAGGAATGATTAAATAATTGACTTCTAGTTTTGTTGAAGGAGAAATTTTTTCATTGTTTTTTGATTATCATGAGCTAGACCATGCCTTTATATGTGATTAATTTCCTTTAAAATTTATTTGTTAAATTTAAATTATTGGAATTCATGCATTCTCCTCCATAAAATGTATTGGTATCATTTATAGGATTTCTTTTATGTAAAAACCCTTTTACCACTCCCCTTCATGTGAGTTAAAAGAATTTGTAATTGATGGAGCTCACATGCATGTGGAGGTTGATCATGTTAGGAGTTGTGGTGAAACCAAACAAGGAGATACAAAGGAGGACATGTGGAAATATATAAACATGAACCTTACAAGGATCATGGTGATTATACTATAGTTCAGCATTAGTGTATCAACTACAATACAAACTAACCTTTAAAAGAGATCTGGATTATACCCTTTATTTTATTTCTATCAGTTTCATGTTTATTCGTTGTGGGTTTATTGTCATGATCACCGAATTAATGAATTAAAAATAATGAAATATGGAACTAAAATAAAATGTCTTATGAATAAACATTATCTAGAAACGTTTAATCACTTAACTATATCCCACATAATATTAACAAGAATATAAAATGATAATTAGAGTTAATTTACGTATAATTTATTGAATCAATCAATAAAATATTGAGTCTGTATATCCTCTCATTACATTGGTTAGAATAGTTGAAATTGTTCAAAGTGCTTGATCAACCATTTTATGGTGTTCTTTTAATTATCAGGGAGTTAAAATTTCTTGTTTTGGGTTGACTGAATATGGTTTTCAATAGGTGTTGACAACAAAAGTAGCACATGGTGTAACTGATAGGCAATTGTTGAGAAAATCTAAAATAATGATTTCAATATCAGGTAGTCCATTCAATGGATCACGGAGATATGATTAAATATATTTGGAATTTATAATTCCAAACTTAAACCATTCAAGTTTCATGAACAACCAAATATGGGGTGGTGAGAATTGAATATGGATCTATGCCTCCATAATATCAAAGAAATACGACATACTGAAGAAAATGGTGATGGCTATTAGGATTCGACAAAATAGTCGGAGACTAATATATGTGTTTCTATTTAACTATATTAATTTTATTAGATAACATTCTAAAAATATCTTCAACTTATTTGTAAAATTGGAATTAAAAATGACATCAAACACATCATTGAGATCCATACTAGAGAATGAATACATACTAACTGACACTAATTTCTTGGAGTAGAAAAGGAACCTTCGATTTATAAATATACATGACAGGAAACTATATATTCTAGAATAACATTTACTAGATTCATGTGGAATGGAGGTGAGTGGTGATGATCTCTCAGTGTATGAGAAACATTTGACTGATACTACAGATGGTCAATGCCTCATTCAATCATCCATTACCAATGAGCTCTTTATGAGACATGGGGAAATGGATGCTTATAGAATGTTGTATCACCTTATATATCCCTACCAAATGAAGTATTGAAAAGAGAGTTATGAGATATATCCCAATTTTTTCACCACAATTCTTGAAGAGTATAAGCTAGATGGGCCTCATATAGTGATTCTTATCAGCTACATTGATTGTCTGGACAACATAGGGATTAAATTCTAGGTTGAGTTGTGTTTATATATCATATTGTCCACACTGCCAAAGGACTTCTCTAGTTTTATTGTGAATTATAATGTGGGTAATAATGAGGAAACCTTTTAAAACGTATGACCCTGATTTACCAAGTTGTTAAGGACTCATGGAATTACAATCCCGCAATCCTTAAGGAGAATAAGAAGAGGAATTAAAATGACAAGTGAAATGTGATTTATAAACAATATAAAGCCCCCAAGAAACATCTGACCAAAAATTATAAGATCCATATGCATGGAAAGGGAAATGAGATAGTATGTTTTAAATGTGGAAATTCATGCCACTGGAAGTGGAACTGAACCAACAGGCACAAAGAATCCATAGGTGTGTTAATTATCAAGTGAAATCATTCTATTAATACACATTGGGTAATAGATACAGATTTTGGTGCTTGCATGTGCCTTGAAAATCATAAACCAAGTAGATTTCATAAAATTTCTAGAGGAGAGGTGAATTTGTAGTATGCCAACATTTAAAGATAGGATTCTATTACCCCAGGTTTCTACCTCCTTTCATTGATGACTGGGATTATTTTGGTTTTACGTGATTCTTATTACGTACTATGTGTTCCCAAGAAAATAATTTCAGTATCATGTTTAGATAAATATGGGTTTATTTTAATATTCAAATATAATAGTTTCTTTTTTTTATGAAAACATATTTTATGTAATGGATGATTTATTTAATAGTATTTATGTATGTATTAATGTATGAAAACCTAGTGTTTTCAATCGATAAAAATCAGGTTCACACGACTCGTTTAACACCCAGTTGTTACATGACTGCCTTGGTCATGTAAACGTGAAGTGCCTGACAATACTCTATTAGGATTGTTATTTAGACTCTTCCAAACTAAAACCACTTGACAGAGGTCATGTTTTTTACATAGTAAAATGATGAAACCACTCTTTGGTGGACTCAGTGAAGGGTCCAAAGAGTTTCTAAGATCAGTACACAATGAAGTGTGTGGACCATTTCTAGTATAGGCAATAGTTAGATATTCACACTTCATAAAATTTAATTAAGACTTGGGTGGATATTAATATATTTACATGATGAGGTTTAAGTCTATGACCTTTGATAAATTCATAGAATTTAATAATAAAGTAGATAAATTTTTTGGGAAGAGGATAAGGAATCATTGGTCGAATCCAATTGGAGAATAACATAACCAAGAGTTCATAAACATTGTTTAGGGGTTTGAGATTCTATCTCAACTCACTCCACAATATAACCCATAATGTAATGGTTTTAGTGAAAGGATGAACGATACCATGTAGGACATAGTATGGTCGATGATGAGTTTTTCAGATCTTCCATTATCCACTTGTGGTTATTCATTATAAACTACGACACACACATTAAACTAAGTACTAATTAATGTGAAAAATGAAACCCCTTTAAGCTATATAGTGGAAAGAAACCAGTTTTGTCTTACACTCATGTATGATTTTGGGAGGCATTTGTTAAGGATTCCTCAGGAAACTAACTAGCACCCTGATACATGAAGTATATCATTATAAGATATACCAAGGGATAAAGGGATACAACCTATATAACTCCTCTCAGAAGAAATTTGTTATTTCTAGACATGCTGTATTTATTGAGAGGGAAAACATCCTCAAAAGGATAGTGGGATCATGTTTGACTTAAATGAAGTTGATGATCAAGATACATATTTTTTGGTACATGAAAAAGTTCTACAGGTCCAAATAGAAGAAGTCAATCCTGAAACAAAATTAATACATATGAGTAAAAGGGTGGTAATGGAACTAGAGTGATATAGTTTCCTTTTCATAAAGGATGGGGACTCATTATTATTGGAAAATAATGAAACTATCAAATACAAGGAGGAAGTAATGATATTAGAAGCTACCAGATGGATTAAAGATATTAATTCTGAGATTGATTCCATGTATCTAAACATAGTAAAGGCTCTGGTCGAAGCTCCAATTGATATAAATCATGTTTGATGTAAAATTGTATTACAGAAGAAACTAGACATGGAAGGTAATAATTGTCCCTATAATTAATGGATATTTGCTAAATGTTTTAAATTACATCAAGGAATTGACTATGGTGAATCCTTTTCACAATTTTCAATGTTTAAATCTTTTATAAGCATGTATTCAATAGAATCTTACAATGTCTAAGAGATTTTTTAGATGGTTTTCAAAATCGCGTTCCTCAACAAGAATGATATGGAAGATTCCTATATGACACAAACATTAGGGTTTGTGACACAAGGTGATCCAAAAAAGTTTTTCAGGTTATAGATATACATTTATTTATTGAATCATGCATCTATGTCAAAGAACATTCAATTCGATAAAGCCATAAGAGAATATAATTTATTTAAATGAATGAAATACGTGTCCTTACAAAAGATTTAATGGGAATACTATAAGGACCTGGCCTTAAACATTTACATAATATTGAATTAGACTAATTATTCACATTGAGGATCTTTTTGGGTTTAGAGTTTTAGAGAATTATGATTTATCTATTACATCTGAATAGATTAGAAGGTAGACACTTCTAGACAGTTTCCATTTTTTTCATAAAATATAAACTCTTTAAAAAAAGAGTCATGTCTAGTTCTATGTTTTAGACAACAATGAATTTTCCTTGATCCCATCCTTGACCCTATTCATCTTTAAGTCCTGTGAAAACATTTCAAAACATGGGATGAGCATAAAAGGAACAGTAGGAGTTATAGAACAAAAAATGAAAACATTTGTTCATAAATACATACAAAACATGAACTCTTTTACTTACCTCATGAAATCATATGATTTATCAAATAATAATAGAAATCATAAATCATAAAGATAAATTGTGGCATCCATATCATACTTACATTGTAGCTATCACAACTACATATGGAGTTACATTAGAATACCCATCCCAGTATATTCCCTAAAATATCTTATGAGAAACAATCACATTTACCTCCATCACATTATGAAATTCATTGGAGATCTATCTCAGGCTCACCCACCATAGTTTTATCATAGAACCACCTATATACATAAATAATTTCCAAGAACCATAACATGATCATAAGACATAACATAAGCATAATGGAAAGATAAACATTCCATATTGCAATAATAAAATATCATTTCGAGATATTGAAATAATAAATACATTATCCAAATCATTTTTAATACCAAAATACATAAAAAGAGTATATGGTATTTATTTTTTTCCTTTTAAAAACATTTCGGCTTGTTAAGGAAGCCAAAGATCAAATAATACTCACGATAAAAGAAAGGTCATTGTCACTCCATACGAAAACAAACATTCCTTTTCTATAGTTTAGTATAATGATTCATATAAAAAGATTCCCATTGAAGAAAATGAAAATTCAATGGTTTTTATACACCGAATAAAATAATGTCGTTTATAAAACTAAAAAATGCCTCAATGAAGGGAGATTGAGATGAAGTCCCTTACCTCGTGTCCGACATGAATCGATCATTATTTAATCTACTGAATAATAAACTAAAGGTAATTTATAATTTCATAAGAACTTTTTTCATGTTTATTATTCATTTTATATCAATTATTACCATGTTTTAAACATTATGTAATCATTTATGTTAATAACATCCATTTTTCGTTATTTGGTATTTGAGTCAAAAATGAACACCTTATATTTATAAGTTGTCCATGTGGTAAATAGTCCATTATATCCAGAATGATATTCATAATTTAGATATCATATATATCATATATATCAAGTATATACATGTATTCATAATAGTACATAACATTTGGAAGTCTGAAATGAAATGCACAGTTCATGGAGACGATAAGTCGTACGTACACAAGAACACTACTTTCATTTCTATTTATTATTTTAATGGAAATATAACATAATGATACATAGGTATATTATAATTACCATATATAATCTTATATAATATCATTAACTCAATCCTTTATACATCCCACATAAGGCATTAACGAGTCATCTCACTTTGAGGGGGCGGTTGTCTGCACTTTCACAAATGAGATTATCGTATTTACCCACTATAGAAACCATAAATTCATGATATAATTGGTAATTACATAAGCATAAGGAAATCATAAACATAATATATATCATATATAAATACATTTTCCATCATAATGGCCACCATGAGAGGCAGTAAGATGTAATTGAACAATTATCGTTTCATGAGGCGTTAGTTTTCCATCTACAGAATCAGTGTGTTCTTCATCCCTTAGATAGAGGTGTGTGTAAGTGTAGATAGACAACTTCTCATAAAAAAATCATATTATATTTAGTATACTGGTGTTGTAACAAAATAAAGGAATAAAAAGAGTTTAGGGTTGGAGATGTAAAATAAAAGAAAACAATTTAAGAGAAATCGTTACCTTTAATTTGGGTAACTCCCTTTGGTTTGAACCAAATGAATTCTTGAAGTGCCTTCTGACTAAGGTAAGGCTTCTATGAGGAGGATAGGGATGTAGGGATATTATTTGGGCAGTTTTTGGACGATCCAAATGGCTTGAGAGGTTTGAGTAATTGGTTATAAGTGGTCTCCTTTTATAAGGGAGATGAGGGGCTCTTTAGGAAAGTGTGAAAACATTATTTTATTATATAATGATATTCGATTTCTAACTGTCCAAAAATAATTATATCCAAATATAAGAAGACTCATATTCGAAATAAAATCTACCAATCATAATTGGACATGTTTTAGATAATATTTTATTCATTATAATCTTATTAATTTAAATCACTTATTCATGAGGTATACTCCATCATTATTGTGTCATAAATAATTTAATTTATTTGATGTCTAAAAATTATAAAAAAAATTCCATGATATAGGAACTAATTTTATCTTTCCAATTAATATTTATATTCTAAAAGATAATTTATATAGCCCTATATAAAAATTAATTACTAAAATATTTTGGTTAATGTCAATTTTCTCTTTGCATTAAATTAATTTATCTAAAGTTTCATTATATTTCATAAGTGGCTCCATGGGGTCCCCAAATCAACCCAAGGATTTCCATTGTCAGTCACTACTCATCAAATAATGTTTGGATAAGTTTTAAGGTAATTTAAATTATTATAATATTCTTTTAACCTTGAATTACCTTAATTACCTTTAACTGCAGTAAATAAAAGTCAAAATTTATTATTCATCAGAAATTATTTTCATCATGATGAGCCAAATATTACTTCTTGATAACAACCATGTATGTCATATTTTTGAAATTCAATCCACAGATGTGGAAAATTTTCATTTAAATGAAAAATTCATTTTTTTAACTGCAACTAAGTGGTTTCACTATACATCAAAAAATGATGTTTTTTAGAAAACTACCAAAAAATCAGCCTAAGCTATATTTGATATTCTGAATTAAAAAATGATGTCTATTTTTAGAAATTCAAAATATATAAGTGGAATTAATTAATTTTAAAATTAATTCCCATTTTCAAATCAAATATAGTGTTTTTAAGAAACAATAACTATCAAAAGATTGATACTTTTTTTATGTCCAATTTCAATGTGAAATTAATTTCCATGACCAACATTAGATTAAATGGTAAAAATATATATTAATTTCACTTTAATACCAATTATAAACATAATATAACCATATAAATAAATTAGATTAAAAGGGACTATTGAATTAAAATACAATATTTTTCACTATTCATTAAAAATGATCTTTATTAGAAAATTCCAAAAATTTACACAAAGTAAATTTTGATGTCCCCATTGTAAAGAGGGATTTTATTTGGTCATATAAAATTTATTATGGTAAAAAAACTATATTTAAAGAGGTTCCTCCATTAAAAGCCGATAAATCGGCCATTTAATATAAACTATGCATAAAATTAGTTTCATTCACATTTTAAGCCTCTTACTTTTTATTGGATAAATGTAAATACATTTTACAAACATGTATAATCATATTATAGTTAGTTTCATTCATTCCCGCCAATAAAACAACTATTAGATAACTACCATTTAAAATAAATATATAATATTATTAGTGTGCAATGTAAGATTCCAAAGAAACTCGTTGTTGCGTATTGGGTATGCTATCAATCATAGCAACCCTTTTAAAGTAAAATTAATATTTAATTAAAAAATATTAATAAGTATAAATATATTTTATTCCTCATTTACATGGGATGTTACATCCTTCCCCCCTTTTGGAAATTGCGTCCTCAAAATTTTTATTCACTTATCAAAATAATAGGGGGTATTTATCACTCATTGCATTTTCAAGTTCCCACGTCGCCTCTTCAACCATATGGTTTTTTTCACAAAACCTTTACCTGGTGAATTACCGTATTCTGCAACACCTAATCTCTACGGTCAAGAATCTGGACTAATTGTTCTTCATAGGAGATATTCTCTTCCAACTGAACTACCTCTGGGCTCAAAATATGAGAAGGATCTGGAAAATACTCTCTCAACATCAAAACATGAAAAACATTGTGTACCTGGGACAAACATGGAGGTAAAGACACTTTGTATGAAACTGATATAACATTCTCCATAATTTCATAAGGTCCAATGAACCCCGGACTCAACTTTCCCTTCTTACCAAAATGCATCACACTTTTCAATGGACAAACATTGAGAAAAACATGATCACCCACCTCAAAATAAAGACCCTTCCTCAGGTTATCTGCATAACTTTTCTGTCTGTTCTAATTTGTTCTCACGTGATTCTGAATCAACTGAACTTTCTCTTCCATCTCTTCTACCATTTATGGTCCAATAAGCTTCATTTCACATACTTCATCCCAAAAATATGGTTTTAGAGAACACATTCCATATAATGCCTCAAATGGAGCCATCTATATACTAGAATGAAAACTGTTATTATATGAAAATTCAACAGAAGAAATATGTTGGCCCCAACTTCCCTGATAATCTATCGAGAAAGAACATAACATATCATCCAATGTCTGAATTGTTCATTGTGATTTCACATCTGATTGAGGGTGAAAGGCTATACTAAAATTTAATTCATTACCAAATGTCTTCTGAAGGCCTTTCCAAAAGTTAGATTTAAAACGGGGATCATGATCAGATACTATAGATAAGGGAACTCCATGAAACCTGACTACCACTTTAACATACAACCGAGAAAGTTGATCTAATAAAAAAGTATCTCGAATAGGATGGAAATGAGCAGATTTAGTCAATCGATCAATAATAACCCAGATTTGCATTATTAGCTCGAGATGTCTTTGGTAATCCCACAAATAAGTCCATGGATTTATTTTCGGATTTCCACTATGGCACTGCTAAAGGCTGAAGCATCCCTTTCGGTAACTATCTCTCAGCTTTAGCCTACTGAAATGTCAAACACTTCACAGTAAAATTAGCAATATATCTTTTCATTCCATCCCACCAGTAATACTCACGGAGATCTCTGTATATCATAGTACTACCAAGATGAACTGAAAACGGAGAACTATGAGCTTCACATAACAACTCATTCATCAACTGTGAATATCAAGGTACACATATTCTCTTCCCAAGAATCAATACAGCATCATTATCAATATTAAAATGAGGCAACATACCCTTCTGAACCAACTCTACATTTTCTGCAACTCACTTCCTTCTTTCTGTGCTTTCATTATTCGGTTTGATAGAGATGATCGCACTAAAACATAATAAAAAATAGAATAATTTCATACACCAAAAAATTCTATACCAATGTTCATTAAATTAAAAACCAAAGGATCTCGTTCCAAACGTAGTATGGATAATGAAGCATTACATTTTCGACTCAAAGCATCAACCACTTTATTTGATTTTCCCGGATGTTAATAGATCGTGAAATCATAATCCTTGATTAATTCCAATCATCTCCGATGTCTCATGTTCAATTATTTCTGAGTGAATTTATACTTCAAGCTTTTTTGATTAGTATATATTTCACACTTCACTCCATACAAATGATGCCTCCAAATTCTTAAAGAAAAAACAACAGCAGCTAATTCCAAATAATGTGTAGGGTATTTTAACTCGTGAGGTTTCAACTAATTTGAAGCATAAGCAATTACCTGATCATTATGCATTAGGACACAACCTAGCCATTTCAATTAAACATCATTATAGATAACAGACTCACCATTTCTGGGTGGCAGTGCCAAAACTGGATCATTCACCAATCTTCTTTTCAATTCCTAAAAACAATCATCACATTCTTTTGTCCATATGAACTTAACACCTTATCGAGTTAACTTAGTCGTTGTACAATTTAACCATTGAAAATTTTCAACAAACCTCTGATAATAATTTGCCAAGCCATGAAATCTAAGAATCTTGGTTATAATTTCCGGTCTGGGCCATTCTTCAACAACTTTTGTTTTAGCAGGATCGAAAGATATGCTAATTTTTAAAACATTGTGACCAAGGAATGAAATTTTTTGTAACCAAAACTCACACCTACTGAATTTTTCATTTTTTTTATTTTCTTTTAAGGATCATAGGAAAACCCTTAAATGAATTTCATGTTCCTCCTTAGTTTTGGAATAATCCAAAATATCATCAATGAACACAACCACAGTCTTATCCAAGAACTCACGGAAAATTATATTCAAAAGATCAATGAATAAAACAGGTCCATCGGTTAAACCAAAAGGCATAACTATAAATTCATAATGGACATATCTATTACGAAACATAGTCTTTAGAATTTATGCTTCCTTTACATTCAACTGATGGTACCTCGACCTCAAATCAATCTTTGAAAAATACTGAGCTCCCCAGAACTGATCAAACAAATCCTCTATATGAGGAAAATGGTACTTATTATTAACCATGATTTTATTAAATCCTCTATAATCAATGAAAAATATCATTGAACCATATTTTTTTAACAAACAAGACAGGAGCACCCCATGGTGATGTGCTAGGTCGAATAAATCCTTTTTCTAATAACTTCTGCAATTGCTTCATTAACTCTAAAAGTTAAATTTGAGCCATACAATATGGGGGTTTTGAAATTTCCTTAGAATAAATAAATATGTCAACAATAAATTCAACTTCCTATTCAAGTATAATACTAAGAAACTCATCAGGAAAAACATCAACATACTCATTTACCACTAGCACATCATTATTCTGAACAGTTCCATTGTTTTCATGAATATGTTCAAGGTATCATTCATTTCCATTTTTTACTAGTTTCTCAGCTTCCTAACATGTTATCAGAAGCAAGGGTTCATTTTTGTATAAAAGCTGAAAAAATTTCTGAAAAGAAACTTCTTTATCTTTGCTGTCAATCTTATCATGACAAACAGAAATCCAATCCGTGCCCAAAATAACATCCAACTCTACTAGAGGAAAAACAATAATGTTTTATGTAGATTCTTTCTACACACAAAGAAATGAATGTTCTTATGTTTTATTTTTTCCTCTACATTTCCTCCAGGTGTTTTTACCGTAATTTCTATATTCAAATCTTAAGATGGAATTCTAAATTTACTAGAAAACTTCTCAGAAATGAAAGAGTGTGTAGACCCTGAATCAAACAACACATTGGCATAATCTGAACAAATAAACAGTGTACCTGATACTACTTCATTTGATGGCCCAATATCTACTGAAGTAGTTGCAAAGGATTTCGCCACATTTTTCTGCCTGTAGTCTGGCTTCTTTCCATCGGTTGAGTTCTTTGTTGGAAACACATTTGCATAATGAACCATTTTATTGCACTTAAACCATTTTACTATTTGTAAATCAGACATTTTCCTACCATTTCCATGATCTTTTTCAGTTCAATTATGATCCTTATGTACCATTTCCATGATCTTTTTCCTCTTCAGAAAACCGTTCTGAACACATAAATATCTTAGGTGAAGAAACATGGTAATATGTAAATTCTATATGATTTCAATATTAACATAAATTACTATATGGATATTAATTTAACAATACCCTAACTCCAAAAGTTATCTAATCCAACCTGTGATACCAACTATAAGGACACGACTTTAATCATTTATATAATATTGAATTAAAAGAATTTCACATTGAGGAAATTTTCAGTTTTAGAGTTTTAGAGAATTAGGACATAACTTTTACATCTCAAAATATTACAAGGTAGAAACTTCTACACAGCTTCCATTTTTTCATAAAATATAAACTCTTGAAAAAAAGTTTCATGTCTAGTTCCATGTTTTAGACAACATGACTTTTCCTTGATCCCATCCATGACCCTATTCATCATTAAGTCTTGTGAAAACATTTCAAAACATGGGATGAACATAAAACGCTCAGTAAGGGTTATAAAACAAAGAATGAAAACATTTTTTCATAAATACATACAAAACATGAACTCTTTTACTTACCTCATGAAATCATAATATTTATGAATGACACATAAAAATCATAAATCATAAAGGTTACTTGTGGCATCCATATCATACTTACATTGTAGCTATCACAGCTACATAAGAAGTTATATTGGAATACCCATCACAGTATATTCCCAAAAATCTCTTAGGAGAAACATTCACATTTACCTCCATCACATTACCCAATGCATTAGAGAGCTATCTCAGAATCTCCCACCCTAGGTTTATCACGGAACCACTTGAATAGATAAATAATGCCCAAGAACCATAACATGATCTTAACACATAACATAAGCATAAAAGAAAGATAACATTTCCACATTGCAATAATAAAATATCATTTTGAGATATTGAAATAATAAATCCATTCTAAAAATCATTTTCAATACCAAAATACATAAAAATATTATATGGTATTTAGTTTTTTCCTTTTAAAAACATTCTGACTTTTTAAGGAAGCCAAAGATCAAATAATACTTGCGGCGGTGGAAAGGTCTTTGTCAGCACTTACGTAAAAAAACATTACTTTTTGTAGTTTATTAAAACACGTCATATAAAAAGATTCCCTTTGAATAAAATGATTATTCAAGGGGGTTTATACACTGTATAAAA
The DNA here is from genome assembly GCA_963277665.1 of Viscum album. Lineage (NCBI taxonomy): Eukaryota > Viridiplantae > Streptophyta > Magnoliopsida > Santalales > Viscaceae > Viscum > Viscum album. Next base: position 611,081,688 of record OY728127.1, read on the forward strand.
TAAATTCGTGTACAAAACTAAAAAATGCCTCAATGAAAGGAGATTGAGACAAAGTCCCTTACCTCTTGTTCGACTTGACTCGATCATTCTTTAATCTTTTTAATAATAAAATAAAGTTAATTTATACTTACTAAGAACATTTTTCATGTTTACTATTCCTTTTATATAAACTATTACCATGTTATAAATATTATGTAATCATTTATGTTAATAATGTCCATTTTGTCGATATTTGGTACTTGAGTAAAAAATGAGCACCTTATATTTATAATTTGTCCATGTGGTCAATAGTACATTATATAAAGAATGATATTCAGGATTTAGATTTCATATATATAATATATATCTATTATATATTGGTATTTATAATAGTACATAACATTTGGAGGTAAGAAATGAAATGCACCATTCATGGAGACGATAACCCGTATGTACGCATGAACGCTACATTCATTTCTATTTCTTATTTTAAATGAATAAGAACATAATGATAAATAGGTATATTATAATTCCAGTATAATATCATATATAATATCATTAACTCTATACTTTATACATCCCACAGAAGGCATTAACGAGTCATATCACTTTGAGGGGGCGGTAGTCCGCACTTCCTCAAATGAGATTATAGTATTTACACACTATGGAAACCATAAAGGAATGATTTAATTGGGAAGTATAGAAGCATAAGGAAATTATAAACATAATATATATCATATATAAATATAGTTCCATCATAATGGCCACTATGAGAGGCGGTAAGATATAATTGAACAATCATCGTTTCGTGAGGTGTTAGTTTTCCATCCACAGAAACATTATGTTATTCATCCATTAGATGGAGGTGTGTGTAAGTGTAGATCAAATCCTTATCATAACAACATCCTAGTATATTTAGGATACTATTTTTGTCACAATAGAAAGCAATAAAAAGAGTTTAGGGGTTTGATAAGTAAAATAATAGAAAACAATTTAAGAGAAATCATTACCTTTAATTTGGGTAACTCCCTTTTGTTTGAACCAAAGGACTTCTTGAAGTGCCATATTCCTAAGTTAAGGCTTCTAGGAAGAGTTGCAGGATGTATGGAGCTTAATTGCTCACAGTTTGGACGAGCCAAATGGCTTGAGAGGTGTGAGTAATTGGATAGAGGTGGACTCCTTTTATAAGGGAGATGAGGGGCTCTTTAGGAAAGTGTGAAAATATTATTTTATTATATAATGATTTGTGGTTTATAATGGTCCAAAAATAATTATAGCCAAAGATAATATGACTCGTATTCAAAATAAAATAATCCCATCAAAATTGGACTTGTTTTGGATAATATTTTAATCATTATAATCTTATTTATTTAAATCATTATTAATGAGGAAAATACTCCACCAATATTGTCTCATAAATAATTTAATTTATTTGATTTATAAAAATGATAAAAAAAATATATGATGATATTGGAAATCCTTTTATATTTCCAAATAATATTTATAGTCGAAATGATAATTTATATAACACCATATAAAAATTAATTACTAAAATATTTTTGTTAATGTCAATTTTGTCTTTACATTAAATTAATGAATCTAAAGTGTCATTATCTTTCATAAGTGGCTCCATGGGGTCCCAAAATCAACACAAGAATACCCACTGTTATCCACTACTCATACAATATGTTTTTGACAAGTGTAATGGTAATTTAAAATTATTATAATATTCATTTAAACATGAATTACCTTATTTACCTTTAACCGTGGTAAATAAAAGTCAAAAGTTACTATTCACCCAAAATTATTTTCATCTTAATGAACCACATTTTACTTCTTGATAACAACCATGTTTGTCGGATTTTTGAAATTCAATTCCCAAAAGTGGTAAAATTTCATTTAAATGAAAAATTCAGTTTTTTTAACTCCTACTAAGTGGTTTCACTATTCATCAATAATTGAAGTTTTTTAGAAAAATCAGAAAAATTCAGCCTAAGTAATATTTGATATACCGAATTCAAAAATGATGTTGAATTTTCCAAATTCAAAAATTAGAAGTGGAATTAATTAATTTTAAAATTAATTCCCATTATCTAAACTAATACCGTGGTTTTAAGAAAACAATAACTGTCAAAAGATTTATACTTGTTTATATCCAATTACAAAGTGAAATTAATTTCAATGACCAACGTTGTATTAAATGGTAAAAATATATATTAATTTCACTTTAAAACCAATTAAAAAGATAATATAAAAATATAAATAAATTAGATTAAAAGGCACTTTTGAATTAAAATACAATATTTTTCACTATTCATTAAAAAAATTAACTTTCTCGAAAAAATTCCATAAATTTACACAAAGTAAATTTTGATCTCCCCATTATAAAGAACGATATTATTTGGTCATAAAGAATGTATTAAAGTAAAAAATACTATATTTATAGATGGTTCTCCATTAAAAGGCGACAAATCAGCCTTTTAATATAAATTATGCTTAAAATTAGTTTCATTCACATCTTATGCGTCTAGATTTTTATTGGATAAATGTAAATTCATTTAACAAACATGTATAATCATATTTTAGTTAGTTTTGTTCATTCTCGGAAATACATTGGCTAGGAGTTAACTACCATTTAAAATAATAATATAATATTATTAGTGTGCAACGTAAGATTCCAAAGATACTCATTGTTACGTATCTGGTATGCTATCGAACATAACAACCCTTTTAAAGTAAAATTAATATTTAATTCAAAGGTATTAATAAGTATTAAAATATCTTATTCTTAATTTACATGGGATGTTACAAATACAATCGTTATCCTAGTAGTATATGATGATTCCATATTATATATTGGAAATTAAATAACAATGTTACTGTCTGTTATGGACAGGTTCAACATGTGCTTCTCTGTGAAGGACAGAGGTAAGGAATCCATCATTTCTGGGATCAAGATCATTCATGGTACATCCAAGAGGCTGGATGGTCTAATACAAAGTAGATATATTGACCAGATACTAAAAAGATTTATTATCGATAAACCCATGTGGTGACTGGTTCCAGTGTCACATGGTATACATATATCTAGAAAATAAGTGCTCAGACAGAACCGTAGAGTGATTTATTGGGAATTATCTCATATGATTCATTGATGGGATCATTCATGTATGACATGTTATGCACTATACATGGTGTTTCTTATGAACTATTCATGGTGGGCAGTTATCAAGATGATCAAGGAGAAAAACAATGGACTGCCGTTAGGATTAACCTTACGTATATGAGAATAACTGAGGATTTGTTCCTAGTACATGGAGATACATGGATATTGTCATAAAAGGGTATACATATGTTAGTTTTTAGACAGATTAGAATGATCTAATGTCACAATTGAGATATGTTTTATATCTCAACGGAGATGCTATGAGTTGAAAGAGTTCAAAGAAGCTAGTTGTTGCTGATTCTATAGTGGAGTATGAATTTATAGAACAATATCATATACATAATGAATCCTTCTTGATATAGAACATTATCAAGTAACTTGATGTGGTACATAGTATTAATGACCATATAACATTGAATTGTGATAATACATCAATGGGGGAACATGAAAAAGATCCAAGGTCACATCAATGGATAAAGAACATACTCTGGAAGTATCACCTCATCATTGATTTTAATCAATTGGTTGAAGTTAAAGTAAGAAGAGTATATAGAGAATAGAACATGATAGACCCTTTGACTAAAGGCCTATCTCGACAGTAGCATGTGTATCGTGTGAGAGCTACCAGACTGACAGTAGATAGAAGTTGGCTCTAGTTCAAGTGGGAGTTTGTTGGAGTTGGTTCCCTATAACCAAATTATTTTTTACTTTAAGATAAACATATATTCATTGGATTTATGTTAATAATATACTTATCACATAATAATTGTTCATCTACATTACATTTTATGTGATAATGTTCTAAGAGTAGCCATCACACAAAAATGTCATAACTGATCCCCTTATGATGAGAAACCCAATGTTCAGTGACATTATTCATGAATAAATATTCTTTAGATGTATGATATCATTTTGAGTGAAAAATACTATACAGGACATTAGGGGTGGAGAGTCATAGGACTTTGAGGAACCATTTAATGATTTACACCTTCAGTAATGTTCCAGAAAATATTCTAAGATCAAGACCCAGCAATAGGAAATACAAATTTATACATGTCATTGGATATTTTTATCTACGGGTGTGTGTATTGTTTATTAGACATTAATATTATTATTAATGGGTATTATGACTCACACACTATGATGAATTGGAAGAATCCATCGTGACACTTGTTCATTCTAAGGTAGGATATGTTGGGTGTGTCATTATTATTAACGCATTAATGAACAACGCGAGAATGTTTTTTTTTCACATCAGTTCAATAATCAAAGTTGATATCTCAGGAAAATGTAATGAAATGTTATAGCCTATATAAATCAATTCCCATGGTGTTCTATATGAATTTTCAATTTCCTAGTAGTCAAAGGATAAGAAATCTATCTCACTTTTTGATGGAACATGCACGAAACCCAATTGATTAGAGATATTGAGACAAATGTATTATATTACATGCTAATCATTTATATGAGATTACATGTGATTGAAACATTAATGTATTTATCTATGGATTACCTTGAAATTTTCTAGATTCTATCCTTTTAATTTTGGCCGGTTCACCAAATGACCCTGAGAAGGAGGCCTATAGGGTCATACACTACGTATAACTGGAACCTCAATTAAATAATTTATTATTTAACAAGATGAATAAATATTAATCTTTTTTTTTGGTTTAATAAATATTTTATCTATTCATGATCAGATTTATTTCATTTTATGTTATTCTTGAGAATATATTATGTATTAAATATTTATTTATCAATGATTAATGTAGTTATATTTATTTAATAAAGAAATTGTTATTATTCCAGACCTAATAAATATCAAGGTGGATGGGCGAACCGATTTTAAGGGTCCAGTGAGAAATAATATTAAATATTATTTCATTAAAAAAGATTTAAATATAGCACTAATGTTAAAAACATATCATAAAAACAATGTTATTTATGTTTTATTTGAAATTGGGGTTTCACATTGAGTAATAAAATAAGTTGAAACAGTTGTGACAATTATTTACTATTAACTAGTGAATTAAATTACCATTAATGTTATTATTTAATCATTTATCATATTGAATGAGAATGGTATACAGAAACATGTGCACATAATTTTGGTGAAATATGTTTTTAATTGAGATTTATCATTTATCCAAGAATGTTCTCAAGAATGAGAGAAACCATCCACCATCAGATTAGAGAATGCTTCGGAAGCAGTTTTGAAGGGAATCAAGGATAGAACATAAAAGGCCCAGGTTCGTCTATTCTAGAACCCATAGACTCCTTCAGTGACATATATAGATTCATGTCACATGTGTGGATCACCTCTAGAGTATATCTACTCAGGTTCTATACAATGCTACAAGAGCGCATAATAGAAATGTGGTCAGACACATCAATGAAGAAAGAAACCCATATAGGTGTTTCATTAATATAATTAAATTATATATAAACAATATAATTTTATCCTCTATCTGTTTTCTGGGAGAAATAATTCATTATCTAAATCATTAATTTCATTATATGGATACTAGAATTTATTATCATATTGATCTTATAATGATAATTGATTATGATAAAAACAATATTGGCCACCAGCCCAACCATGCTTCCACGGTTCCTAGAACCTATCTAAAACCGATTATTATATATTTTTTTAAACTTATTTAATATTTTCTAACCATTATATATACAAAAAATTAACTAGTAAATCAAATTTAGTTTTTAATGATTGAGAAACTCCAAAATTATCAAAATGATTGTCACTAATGTTTTATCTAATGATTAATCACCCATAAATATAATAAAATGTAATATATTACCATTTTAAATTCAATAAGTTCATTGATATCATATAATTTCGATTCTAGAAAACTATTCTATTTATACATGATTTTCCAAACATGTATTCATGTAAACCAAGCATGAAAACCTTGGAAATGAGTACTCTGAAAAGATAAATGTTTATATTAAAACTCATAATAATGGCCATAAATGAACATAATAAAATTAAAATATATAAAATACAAGTTGAAATGGTTATGAATTAATTAATTAATGGATTTAACTAGATTATTCTTGATGTTAAATATAATTTTAAAAAACTTCCAGACATAAGGTTAATTTTTTCTCATCTCACTTTAATTAATGTGAGATATGAACTTTTCGATAGAAAACCTTACGTATGGTGTAGGTTTACTACTGTTTGATTTATCATATCATGAGAATAATTTTCTTCATGATATTCAATGTTTAATTTTATTATTATTAACTTTATGGGTTATATGACTCGATTGATTACAAAGTTGTAATGGATTGTCCCAGAACATCCATTTTTTATTTAGGTGAAGCTTTCTCTCACATTACCACAATGTTATTCATCGTTATTTTTATATTATTCGTATAAATTTTTTTATATGATCCATAAAAATTTATTCATATTTTTTCATCTTTCTTTTATGGTTAAATATATGTTTTATAATGTTTGTATTAAAATTATTCCTGACAAAGAAGCCGAATTAAAGGGTACTTCCCAATTTCTAACACATTATCATGTACCATCCATAATCTATTTTACAAAACCATTATTGTTTCCCCAAAATGTAAATTTTATGATTAGAAAATGTCATTATACATTTTGGTTTTATAAAAACAATTATGAATTCTAACCCATAGGTGGATCTTTTATAGTTTCCCTGAAACCTCACTAAAGTGGCCCATTCCCAAAGATTCATAAAATCTAGGATTACATGTTTCAATTTAGTTGAAAATAATTTTTTGACATAAATAATTTTACAATCATTATCTTTTAATTTTTGACATATACATGTTTATAATCAAGATTTATGATAAATACAAAAATATTCTCCATAAAAATTCTTCCTTTAAGAAGTAAAAATTTGTTATTTCTCTCTAGAACTTTTGAAATTATTTTATTAATGTATATTCATCTATTTACACACCATATATTGAATATAATGTTTCATTTAAATTTATCACAAATGTTACCATTTACCATATTTTATTGAAGGGTCTATTTATATTTAAGATGATTTATTATATTGATTCGATTCACCATACTACATTGAATTTCTTATGTTTATGTATATTTTTTTAAAAAAATTTATTGATATTTCATATTCTTTATTAATTATAAAAGTATATATAAATTGTGTTCCACCCCTTCTATATGATTAATTCATTATACATAGAGAGAGATATGTAGGTCCCTCTGTAGCTCCTCGATGCATCAGTGGGACTAATGTGATGAAATCGGTTCGAGACAATCCCTTTGTGTTAGGTTCCATGATGTTTTAAATTATTAAGAGGATAAATCTTGAAAAAAATGATTTAGGTTTATACCCACATATATAAAAATTCTTGAGGATATATCATGAATGTAATTATCTTAAGGATATTTCATGGAATTGAAGATATGCAATATTATGCTATAAGTCATTAATATTATTCCATGTAATTTTTTGATTAGTTAGAACATCCATGGTTATGTTAAAGTATCATGTGATTGTATATATTTCAATATTTTTCTCAGTTTCTATTCATTACATAATATAATGAATACTATGTTTAAATTTCATGTTTTTTTGTTATTGACATAACCTTTTTTTCATGATAATGATAGATTTTGTTGTATTAAATATGCTAACATAGCATTTGATATCAACAATTTATTTTGTTTTATTTATCCCCAAGATGAAAAGATGTATATTTTGAATTAAATTAATGGATATTCATGGATTTCATTAGAGCTTCCATTAGAGATTACATTTTTTTCATTCCATTTCTTAATGTGAAAATATTATTTGTGCCAATTTTTCCAAACCTTCTAAACAATTAAATTCTTTGGTATACTATACCTATTAATAGAACCAATGTAATAATGTACGGAATCAGATCTGGGATAGAAGGGATGTGTTATTTGTTGTTGGTAATGAAGTAGTTTTAGTAGAAACCTTGAAAACTAGATTCAGAGACCAAAGATTATGGAACATAACCCAAAGATAAATTTTTAGGCAAGAATAGTGGAACAATCAAGAATTTTGTTAAGGTAATGACTATGTGAAACTTTATAACAATGCATCCCTTCTCAATAATACATGTAGATGTTGTTCTGTAACATTTATACTTAGGTGTAACAACTGTTAAAAGGTGCATCTGGACTTAGTGGGCATAAACTGGTACATGAAAGCAATGCTTACTATCCAACTTGTTTGAAACTCCATATGGATGTTCTTAGGATAATTCACATTTTCATTAAAAAACATTATAATATATTTAAAATTATAAATTTACTAAAACATACCATTTTTATGATTATGAGATTAGCTATGCATAATATTTTAAATTTATATTATTTATTTTACTATTATTGGGATTATTCATTATGTTTCCTAATTTAATGTTATAATAATGTGTTTAAAAGTATTTAGAAATAGTTATAATCAGAAGGAATATGAACTACATCATTGCACCTAATCCAAAGAGTATGAATGATCATTTCTTCAATAGTTTTAAGCTGGTATTTTGAACAGAAGAAGTATCTCAAATGTTCTCATCATATGAAGAGATATTACAATATTATAACATGAATTAGAATTTTTTTTCTAAATATAATGGATTTGGAATGAATCAATATAAGAAGTGGACAATTGGGGAAAGGATAAAAAAAGGGATGTATAGAAAGATGTATTTTCCCACATGTGATAATTGTTAATGGAAACTTCTTGGTATATTCTTAAGAGGTAAAAGGGTTTGTTTCATGTGTGGAGAAAAAGTCTAGCGTTATCACGATTGAATGATAAGGAAATAATATTTATATATTCAACTCTTTAACTATAATGATACATGGATCAACAAAAATGAATATCCCATGCAATGTGGGAATCTATCGTAGAAGAAGCAGAGGGATCGTGGTTCAACTTATGCTACAACCAGAGATGATGAAAAGATGATTAATATACATAAGTTGGTATTCTGGAATTTTTTTATTTGAGTATTTTATCAAGAATTATCTGTTTATTAGATTCATGAAATATATAAGGATTTAACTATATAACCTATTCATTTTTAAATTGGTAGCATCACATGAATAGAATCTGTAATTAAGGGAAGTGATTCTATTGTAGGATGAAATTTTTTAAAAGACATGACATGGAACATACATACCCAAATATGTTCATTATAATATATATTATAACAAATAGATGTTGAAGGAAATTTTTTAGTGGATGTGATGATTATATGAATTTTATTTGTTATGTTGGAATTATTAGATTCTATGATTTAAACAGAACCTAGGATTTTACACATGGAAGTATTCATGATTTCTTTAAAATTTTATGGTGATAATGGTATTAATATATTTTTAATATGGTTTTAAAAACCACATAATTTTGGGAATCTTATGTTATTTTTATTTTTTATATTTAGTTACCCTGCTTATACTTTTTGTAGGTCAATCAATGTGGATATAAATTTTTTAGATGATTCATAGGAATATCTACATGGGAAATGGATCAATTTATACATTGGAAATTATTGGTCATTAATAACATTTTCTAACCTTCTTGGTTTAATTAAATATTTTATGGCCATATGATTCATTAAATATTCTTCAAGTCAGGATAATTCATCTTGAACAATCATTACAATGTATAAGGGGTGATGTTAACAAAAACATCGAAAAAAATGATGACATTATTCTTAAGAAATATAATGTAATAAATTATGTTTATCAAAATATTCAAATAATTCCTAAACACGATGAAAATTGTTTTCAAACAGAAAATTTATATCTTTACATTTTCTCAAAGAAATCAATGAACTTTTAAGGAATCATAATATGTATGGGTTTGTGATGGTTAACATTCAAGTTACCATGTTCAAAATCACTATCCATCTGAATATGATTTTATATTATTCATTGATGTACATATTTTTACAGCCCGATAATGTTATCATATTCGAATACCATGTTTTGAGTTAACCTCAACATTTCTCTATCCTTCTAATTAAGTGGATATTTTATTAACCCTAATTCCGACATGGATTTCCAAAAAACAAATTTTCATGTTTCAACATTTTATTTTGGGATTACAATTTCAAATTTCGAGGATAAGTTTTTTTAATAAGTGGGGAATGGTTCACCCCATGATTTTACAATAAGTCTCTTTTTAAAATTTTCCTCCTTGGATAACTTACAAGCATAAAAAATGAATTACTATTAGAATATAATTAATAGTTATCTCTAGGATATTGGGAATGGATTGAATAAATGCGATTATATAAATTATGAAAATTTTGATTAGACATGTTTATAAAATTAAATAATTAATTACCAATTAATTATAAATTAAAACCAATTGAACATAAAGGTTGGGTTTTTAAAAAACTAATTTTATGACCAAAATGACTATTTATTTGAATTAATTTAACTATAAAATATTAGTGAATTATATTAATGATTTTTAAGTATTATATATTGAATTAAATATATTTATATTCATCCTAAATAATTTTAGAGTCGTAAGACAAGTATAAAATCAATTTTACATGAAGAAGTATATTATTTTATAAAAACGGTTATTATTCTTATTAATAGCATAAATTTTTCAAATATAAATTATGATAGTCTTCTAAATTATATTTGATAAAATAAAAATTCTTTTTGAATGCTTGAAAAGAAAAATTACTGTGGTTATTTTTTTCCTTTTTATGATAATATTAATTTTAAATGAATAATAATGTGACTGTTGGAATAATAATGTGACAGTTACAGATAGTAATGTTAAAATTATTAAAATAAAATCACCTAAATATGTATACATAAAATATATCCATATCATAAATTAAAATATTTTATATTTAAATCATGGAATTATAAAATAAATGTTTTAAAAACAATAAATTATGTGTTGATATTTTTGTAAGACATAAATGTTATTAACAATTTTATAATTAATAAAATCATATAAAAGGAAGTTTCTTTTGAAAAACATTATTCAGAAAGTAAAATATTTTTTTCTTATGATTATAATTTAATTTTATGAGACCTTGCATAATTTTTCAATGTGTCATAAAATCAGTTATAATTTTAAAAGAAGTATTTTTTTAATAAATGATGACTTTAAAAAAACTAAAATTATCATATTTCATAAATTATTTTTAGAAGATTAAGATAATTTTTGAATTATACACATCAAATATATTTGAGGTTTACTTTATTATATTTCTATTAAATAGTTTATTTTTTGTTGAATATGGAGATATAATAATTTATACCACTTAAAAAACACATCATTTATCGAGTCATAGACGATGTATGGAGGATGTATTCCCATAACATTGAACTATACATCATTATTATATTATATTTGTTAATATATTCTAAAATATTCAGGGTCATTAGAAAAAATAATATTCAAATGAATAAAATATTCAAACAACTCCTCTCTCCTCTACTATAAACACCCCCTTCAACACCACTTATCCTAAAACATCCAAATCCATGAACCTTGCCAAATTTTTATGAAATTATCTTAATCTGATCCCCACACATCCTGGGGCCTTCCTTTATTATATCACTAAATACATTTTCATAAGGATTTTCTCAAGGATAAGAAGTTCCAAAGGTAAAACCCTCTTCCATTTTTATTTAATTTCTTTTCAACATATTTTATTTTATTATATTATCCTAACCTATTATATCCAAAAACTAATGATAGATACACTATATTATAAAAATAATAATTTTATTATGTCAATGAGAAATAAAAATTCATGTTTATTATCATATTCCTTTATACCAATAAATAAAAACATCGTTCTTGTGGTGCCAATTAAAAAAACATTGTGGAAAAAATGATTTTATTTTTCAATTCCACATTCAAAGATGTCCATGAATCCATTTTTATTTTTAAACAAGATAGTAATATTTTTATTACTTCGTATCTAATTTTCAAGAACTTGTATATATGCCTAATATAATCTAATGAATTTAGACAAGTTTATGATGATTCAAAACACTAAAAAAATCTAAAAGATTATTTAAAATGTTTTATCTAAACGTTCCTCCAAATTTAGTATAAAAGAATTAAATATATAACCATTTAATATTCTTAATGTTCAATAATAAAATATAATTTCATTTCTAGTCAAATATTCTAATTTTACATGATTTTTCATACATGTATACAAGTAAACCGATCATGAAAACCAAGGAGTCAAATGATCATAAATGATCAAATATTATCTTATAACTCATCAAAAATCCCATAATGGAATGTAATAAAAAATCTAAATAAAATAAATGTTTAAATGGTTATAAATTAACTTATTAATAGATTTATTCTAATTATCATGTATGTTATGTATAGGTGAAAAAATCATTTGTACATAGGGTAATGGTTTTCTAATATCACATTACTTTCGGTGAGAACTGCATAATGTTATAAAATATGCACATCATGTAAGTGTTTTATAAAAATTATTATTATGTGTAAATGAAACATGCAACTAAGAATAATGTGTAAAAATGTATAATACAGTTTGGGTATTTTTGGATGGGTATTCATCAGGTTTCATCCAAGGTAATATTTTTGTACATAGATGATTTTAAATGAATTTATTAATTTTTTTATGATAAAAATGGTTGAGAATATCAATGAAATCCAAAAAAGGGATTTATAAAAAGATTGATTGTTTATGGATAATAAGTAATCTATTTGATTGTGGTTTATTTTAATAAGAATTATTATTTAATGAAATTATAGTTTTATTAAATGCATAATTTGTTGCATGTTTTTGAATGATCATGAGCTAGAAAAGAAATTTATATATTATTGGGTTCCTTTTAAAATTGTTTTTTGAATTAAAATTGTTGGTATGTGTGCCTTCTCTTCATTAATATGTCTAGGCTAGCATCCCATGGTTCCATTTATGTAAAACCCATTTTTCATCTCACCTATGTGTGACATAAAAACATATGTAATGGATGGATCTCTCAATCTAGTGGAGGCGTGTCTAGTTAATAGATGAGGTGAAACCAATCCAAGGAGTTACAAAATAGGACATGTGGAAATATGTAAACCTGAACCTTAAAAGATTCAAGGTGTTTCCCCCTAGGCCAGGGATAGTTTATCAACCGCTAGATAAACTAACAATTAGAAAAGCTAATGATAATTTCCTTTATTTTATATCAGTCAGTTTCATGTCTGTTCATTATGGATGTATTTCGCGATCAAAAAATTTGTAAATTAAAAGTCATGAAATATAGAACTAAAATAAAATTTCTTACCTGTAAATATTATCAAGTTAGTGTTACTTACTGCTGTACATTCCATTTAATATTACCATGATTTTCAATTGATAAAGAGAGTAAATTTATGCATAAAGGATAAAATCCATGCATAAAAATTTAAGTTGGTATATCCTTCCATTACATAGGCTAGAATTTAACCAATATTTTAATGGTAATGACCATCAAATGTTGGGGTGCTTACAATTATTAGGGGATTATAATTTTATTTTTTAGGTTCAATTATCTTGGATTATATCATGGATTGACTACCCATGAATGAATTCGTGTAACTGAGAGGCAAGGGTTGAGGAAAAATAAAATAATTTTTTTTATTATAGAGTCCACTAATCAGATCAATGAGTTATGATTTAATGTATTTGGAATTAATAATTCCAACCATAAGCCATGAAAAATTCTTAACCATCATATTTTGGGGATATTATTATTGAATATGGATCCATGAAACAGTAAAATCTATGAAATAAGATATTCTGAGCCAATGGTGGGGCAATTGGGTTTTGAAAAAATAGTGTGAGACTAATGAATATTTATTTATTTATCTATATTAATTCTCTTAGATTGCGTAGTGAAACATTTTCTATCCTAATTGTAGAATTGACATTAAAAATGATATAAAACACATCATTGTTATCCATACTCGAGAAGGAAAATCTTCTCACTAGAAATAATTTATTGGAGTGGAAAAAAAATAAAGGTTTTACTTTACCATGAGATGAAACTATATGTGCTGGAAAATCATTTTCCAGTTGTGCCTAGAAATCAGGTGATTGATAAGGAGATATCTATGTATGAGAAACATCTAAATGATGTTACAAATGTTCAGTTCCCCAAGATATAATCCATGACCAATGATCTCTTCAGGAAATAAGTTGAAATGTCTTCTTATAGCATGTTATCTCACCTTTGGGATCTATATCCAGAGAAGTTGATACAAGAGAGTAATGAGATCTCCAATGATTTTTTTACCACTATGTTTAGAGAGTATATGATAGTTGGGCCTCATGTAATAATTTTTTTAGGATTTATTGAGTGTCTGGAAATGATAGGGGTTAAAATCACGGATGAGTTGTGTATAGATCACATTATACCATCACTAACAAATTTCATCTCTATAATTATTGTGAATTATAAAATTATAAATAATGAGAAGATCCTATCAGAAAAACTGGCACTGATTCGCCATATGGACAAGGACATGTGCGGTGACTAAACCACAGTCCATATGGTGAATAGAAAGTTGAACGACAAGGTAAAAGGTTTTAGGATTATTAATAGTCTAATGCCCCGAGCACCATTAGACCATGCATAAGAACATCCGTAGTATTAGTTAGGAAAAATAGGTTATGTGTTTTTCATGTGGCAAGTCTATCTGCTGGAAGAAAAACTCCACCTCGATCTATGGGGAAGCCAAAGGTGTGTTCATTATCATGAAAAATCATTCAATTTCTACACATTGGGAAAAATATATAGATTTTAGTGCTCACAATTGTATTTCAATTCATGAACCAGGTTTATTTTGGAAAAAATTTAGAGGAGAGATGAATATAGAAGATGCCAATGGTTCGACGCTGGTTTCTCTTGGTATTGGAAACAACCACCTTTCACTTACAACCTAGATGATTTTGGTTTTACATGACTATTATTACCTACCTAGTGTTAAAAAAAACATAATTTGTATATAATGTTTAGAAACAGTTGGGGTTAATTTAAAATTCCAAAATAAAATTTGTTTCTATTATAAGTAAAACATATGTTATGATATGGATCATATAAATAATGGACTATTTGTATTGAATTATGGAATCCAAGGGTTTTAAATCAATAAAAAATCATCTTCACATGACTCATATAACAACTAATGGTGGCATCACCAACTTGTTCATGTAAACGAGAAGCTCCTGACAAAGTAATATCAAGATGATTATTTCGACTCTTCAATATAAAACCACTCAATAGATGTGAAACATTTTTACAAGATAACATGACCAGTACCCCATTTTAGGGATATGGTAAAAGGTCTACAGTGATTCTAGGATTAGTACACACTGATGTCTGTGTACCATTTCTAGTAGAATCTAGAGGTGGATATTCTATCTTCATAAATTTTACTGATGAAATGAGAAGATATGGATATATATTTCATGATAATGTATATTTATGAGTCCATTAATTAATTCAAGGAATTCAAGAATGAAGTATAGAATCATTTTTTTAAGAAGATAAAGAATCATTGATCAGATCTAGGTGGAGAATATCTTAAACAAGATTTCATCAACTTTATATGGGTGTTTGAGATTCTATCTGGACTCATTTGACCTTATACCCAATAGTGGATATATTTTTGTAAATTTACAAACCATACCTTGATGTAAATGGTATGGTCGATGGTGATTCATGTACATCATCAATTATCCCATTGGGAATATGCATTAAAAACTGTAGAAAACACATTATCCTGAGTCATATTTAAAGTAGAAAATGAAATCCCTTCGAGCTATGGAGTAGAAAGAAACTTCTTTTGTTTCACAGTTGTGTATAAGGTTGTTATGTGTATGTTGATGATTATATAGGAAAAAATATAGATCCCTAGGGATGGAAGTGTATCATCATAGGATATACTAAGGAAATAAATGGATACTACCTAAATAATACCTCACAAAAGAAGGTTGTTTATTCTAGACTTTTTGTATCTCTGGAGAGGGATCACATCATCAAATTTATAGTGGGAGAATATTTGACTTCGATGAAGTTTATGCTCAAGATACATAAGAGTAGGTATAAGAAAAATTTACTGAGATTCATGTGGAAGATGTACTTCCTGAACCATAAGTACTTCAAATTTTTACAAGTGATGTAAGGGAACAAGAGCCATATGGTTTCCTTGTCTCTGGTGATGGTGATTCATTATTGTAGAAAAATGATGACCCATTCGCATACATGGAGGCTGTAGAGAGATTAGATGCTTCCAAATGGATAGAAGCAATTAATTCTAAAATAGATTCCATGTATCATAACAATTTTTTTGGTTTTGGTCAATGCATCAGTTGATGTAAAGCCTATTGGATGTAAATGGATACTATAGAAGAAACTAGAAATAGAAGGAAAATATAGTTCCTATAAGGAATGGATAGTGGAGAACTGTTTTAAATAATGTCATAGAATTGAATATGATATAATCCTTTCTTCTGTTTCAATTTGTAAATCCACCAGAATCATATTTTCTATAGCAGTTTAACCTGACTATAATATTTGGAAGGTGGATGTAAAAATTATGTTCCATAATAGGAACCATCTAGGAGATACCTATATGACACATCCAGAAGGGTTTTTGACAACATGAGATGCCAAAAATGTTTTCAAGTGGTGGATATCCATTTATGGTTAGATGCAAGCATCCAGGTCATTGAAAATTCTATTTGATGAATCCATAAGAAAATTTGGTTTCACTAAAAAAATATGATCCATGTTTTTACCAATTATTTATTTGGAATACAATCATTTTCCTAGTATTATATTTTTACAACATATGACTTATTGGAAATGAAAAACCTGTGTAATAGTCTATTAAGGAGTGGTTGAAAAAAATACTTCTCCATGAATGACATAATAGAAGTATCCTATATTCTATGGATAAATATCATTCATGAAAGATCAAAGAGTCTTTTTGTACTATGCCAATGTAAATATATTGGCTAGATACCAAATAAGTATTTTATTGAACAATCCAATAGGGTATTGGTTTTAGTGCACATGGTATATATATTTCTATGAAAATGTGTCCCTAGATACAATAGAAGAATGATTGAAATAGAATGATCACAAAAACATCAGCAACCAAATCAATCATGTATGCCATGTTATGTTATAGACATGATGTTTCAAGTACATTGATCATGGTAGGAAGATATCATTAAGAACAAATAGAAAAACACTGGACTAATGTTAAGGCAATATATAACTATCAGACAATTAAAATGGATGTGTTCCTAGTATATGGATGAGTCATGGAATATTTCATTAGAGGTTATGTTACTACTATTTTTAGATAGATCGTAATGATCTGATGTCACAATAGAGATATGTTTTCTGCCTAAATGGAGGTCTTGTGGGGAGGAAGTGTTCAAAGCACCTAGTTTTCGTAGATTCTACAAATGATTCTGAATATATATAGACTTATAATGCATCTAAGGAAGGTATCCGGATTCAAAGCATTGTCAAGGAACATAATGTGGTTGGTATCAGTTAAGACCCTATCACAATATATTGTTATAATATTTTAGTGGTGGTTGTTGCAAATGCGCAATGGAAATATCAACAGAGAAAGCACATAATTCATAGGTATCACCTCTTGAGGAATTTTTATCAAATTGGATAAGTTGCATTGAGAAGAATATCCATGGAAGAGAATATGTTGGACCCCTTGAATAAATACATTTCTTAGCAGAATCATGATTATCATATGAGAGCTAACAGATTAAAGGTTTTCAGTAGTTGGGACTAGTGAAAGTTGGAGTCTGTTGGAGTTGGTTTCTCTAGTACCAATATATTTTATACATTATGATAAACCTATATTCAATGGATTTATTTTTAATAAATTATGTATCACATAATGATTTTTATTCTTGATGACATTGTATGTGATAATGTCTTATGAGAATCTATCACACTAAAAGGTCATAGCTGGTCCCTACATTGAGGAGAACCTGGAAGTGTCATGACACTATTCTTTATAATATGTTCTATATATGGATGATGTCATTACAAGGGACACAAATGGAAAAGTCTATTAGGGGTGGTGATTCATAGGATTTTGAGGCACCTTTTCATGGTTTACGAATTTTGTAATTACATGGAGGATATTATGCGAATGAGACCCCCCAATACATAATTCTCATTTTTTTGTCATTAGATGTTCATATCTATGGATGTGTGTATTTTTTCATATAATTTAAATTTATTATTAATGGGTATTATGGCTCATGTACTCATATGTATTGGTCAATATAGAGATGTCACATGTTCACGGTGAGGTAGGATATGTTGGGTGCGTCTTGAGTAATACTACGTTAATTAATAATGAGAGAAAATATGTTTCCCTTCTGTTACATAATGAAGGTTTATATATATGTCCCATTGGTGGAAATTATATAGCGAAAATAAATCCATGGCCAAGCTGTTCTATAGGAATTTTCAATTTTAATGATTTCAAAGAATGAGAAATCGAGCACATGGGTTAATGGAACTTGCATGCATCCCGCTTTATAGGAGATATCAAGACAAAGGGATTATATTACATTGTAAGCATTTGAATGAGGAGACTTGTCATTATAAAATTAATATAGTTCTCTAAAGATTCCATAGAATGTTTCTAGATACTAACCTTGGAATTCTGACAGGTTCTCTTAATGACACAGAGAAAGAAGCCTAAAGGGCCACACCATAAGAGTATCCAGAATATCAGTTTAATAATTTATTATTTAACAAGATGAATTAAAATTATTATCGATTGTGGTTTAATAATTATTTCATTTATTATTGAGAAAATTTATTTCTTACATAGTTATTGAAGAGAATATATTGTGAAAAAATATTTATTTATTGGTGAATAAATTAGTTATATTTATTTAATAAATAAATAAGCATTATTCAAGGACTAATTAATATTAAAAAGGATGGGAATACCGAGTTTAAGGGTCAAGTGAGAAATAATGTTAAATATTATTTCATTAAATAATATTTAAATATAAATTACATGTTAAGAACACATCATGGAAGTAATTATATTTCTATTATTATTAAACATGGGGGGATTAACATGGAATAATAAAATAAGTAAGCACACTTGTGCCAGTTATTTTTTATTACCTACTGAATTAAATAACCAGTTATGTTATTATGTTATCAATTATCATGGGGAAAGTGAATTATAGCCCAATGTTTGTTCAGAACATGTTTGAGAAATATCTAAAGCCTCAAGATCTCTCTTTTCACCCAAAATTTTCTCAAGAATGAGAGAATCCATCCTCCAATGGATATGATTATTGTTTGGAAGAAACTATTGAGGATATCAAATACAGATGAAGAGAGTGCGAGGATCATCTTTGATGAAACTCAGAGACTCCTTAAATGATGTCCAGAGATTATAGAAGAGCATGTGGGTCAAAACTATAGGTGATATGCTATTGATCTCTACAACATAATTACGGTTCCCTAATGATCTGTGGGTAGACACATCAATGAAGAAAGAAAATTTTGGAGGTATTTATTAACATAAAATAAAAAAATTATAGAAAAGATATCATCATCCTATCTCTATGTTCTAGGGGAAATTATTCTTTTTCTAAATCATTAATTGAATTCCATGGAAACTGTTAGTTACCATCATGTTTATCCCAGAATGATCACTGATTAAGGAAAAATCAAGGTTGGGCATCGACCCAACCGTACTTCTGATTCACATAGAACATAGATAAACTAGAGTATTATATTTTTTATAACATATTAAATGTCATATTTATAGTATATATATATATACCTATATTATTTATTAAAAAAATCTATATTTTGGTGATAAAAACACCAAAATAATCGAAAAGATTATCACTAATGTTTTATGTAATGATTCGTCCACATTCCATATAAAATAATGAAATATATAACCATTTAATATTATATAATTTCATTGATAACATTTCATTTCAATCTTTTAAAACTATTCTCTTTCTAAATTACATTCCACATATGTATACAGGTAAACCGATCATGAAAACCAAAGAATAAAATACACCAAAATTATAATGTTTTATCTTATAACTCAAAAAAACTTCCATAAATGATATAAAAAAAATTACACTAAGTAATGTTCATGTAGAAAGGGTTATGAATTAATTATTTAAAATATTTAATATGATTATTCATAATGGAAAATAAAACTGGATAATTCTTTTAGAAATAAAGTAATATTTTTCTCATCTCACTTTCATTTTATTGAAATATGACGTTTTCAACAGTATAACATCGGTATGGTGAAAGGTTTACTATCAT
Source organism: Viscum album (assembly GCA_963277665.1). NCBI lineage: Eukaryota > Viridiplantae > Streptophyta > Magnoliopsida > Santalales > Viscaceae > Viscum > Viscum album. Next base: position 611,102,210 of record OY728127.1, read on the forward strand.
TTTATGTATCATTTAAAGAGAATATTTTTTTCATGATATTCATTGTTTTATTTTATGATTGGTAACAATATGAGGAATGAGATTCTATTGAGTACAAAATTTGTAAGGGATTCTCCCATTACATACATTTTTAATATGGTTTACACTTTCTCCCATATTACCCAAACGTTATTTATACATATTTTTATATAATTATTAAAAATTATTTTTATATGATCCATAAAAATATATTTATTTCTATTAATATTTTTTTAATGGAAATAATATGTTTTATAATTATCCCTTTTCAATTACCCCTGACACGGAATCCCAATTAAAGGGTACTTACAAATTTCATAACTATTTTCATGTACCACCAAAAATCATTTTAAGAAAACATTATTTTTTCCAAAATCTCTATTAACTCATAAAAAAATATCCTTGGTAATTTTTGTGTTATAAGAAAATTTTTGACTTCTTCCATATTAAATAATTTTTATGTTTTCCCAAAAACCTCACCAAAATGTCCCATTCTTAAAGATTCATAAAATGTATTTTTATATGTTTCACTTCAGTTAGACATAATTTTTTCACAAAAATAATTTAAATTTTATTATATTGTCATTTCAGATATATACATGATTATAATCATATTTTATGGAAAATATAATATGATTCACCAAATGAACTCTTCCATTATAATGTAAAAAAGGATATTTCTATCAAGAATTTCCCAAATTATTTTATTACATTATATGCATCTATTTCAACATTATCTATTGAATATTATGATTTATTAAAATTTATCTATTATGTGACCATTTATTATATTTCCTTGAAGGGTTTATTTTTATTTATGGTGATATACTATCTTGATACCATTTACTATATTACCCTATATGGATTATGATTATGTATATTGTGTTGGGAAAGAGATTAATATTTCATATGATATTTTAAATATGACTATATATGTTAATTATATTACACCCCATTCATATGATTTATTTGTTGTACTTAGTGAGAGATTGGTAGGTCCCTCTATAGCCCCTCAATGCATTAGTAGGTATCATGGCGTGAAATGAGTTGGCCAAAAACCCTTAATGTTTTTTCCAAAAATTGTTAAATTTTCAAGAGGGTAGATGGAAAAAAAATTGAATTCGGTTTATACCCACATATATAACCATTCATGAGGATAGATCTTGAATGTAACTGTCTTGAAGAAAGATATTGGAAGTGAAGACATTAAAATTATGCATTCTCTAATTATTATTATTCCATGTGATTATTTAATTAGTTAGAACATCCATGGTTATGTTTAATTCTCATGTGATTATTTATATTTCATTCCCTTTTCAGGTTTCTATTCATTCAATATAATGATGAATATTATGTTTTAAATGAATGTTTTTTAGATATTCATCTTGCCTTATTTTCTATGTTTATAACAGATTATGACTTATTACATACACTTAATGAGCAATTTATCTCTCCCATTTCATTGGTTTTATTTATCCATAGGATGTAATGTAATATATTATGAATGTAATTCAGTGTTAGTATTATATTTTTAAGAGATTCTTTTAGAGTTTACATATTTTTTATTCAATGTTTTTAATGTTATAATTATGTTTTTATATACTTTTCCAATTAAACTAAACTATTCATTACATTTGGATAATATAATTATTCATTGAACTAATTTAATTATTTTAGGAGCCTGATCTAGGATACTAGGTTCAGCTTCAATGTTTTTTGTATCAAATCTTTTTTAGTAGAAAAATTGAATCTATATTATGAAAATAATTATTAAGGAACATACCACTAAGATGAATTTAAGTGAAAAATATACAGGAGATTCCTTGAATTTTTTATGGTAATGAATCTATGGGACGTCAAAAAATACTTTCAAATATGTATACTAAATGTGAATGTGGTTCTGTTATAGATGTACCTACGAGCAATAACACTGAGAAGGTGCATTAGGACTGAGTGGGCATAAACGAGTACACCAAAATGGTAATTACTAACAAGCTGGTTTAACACTCCCTAGGGTTATTCAAAGGATAATTCACAATTTTTATAATCCTTTTTGAATGATTAAAAATTAAACATGTCCCAAAAGAAACCATGTTTATTATTACGAGATTAGATATTCATAAACATTACAATTTATGTTATATATTATACTATTATTGGGATTATAAATTTTTTTTCCTAATTTTATGAAATAATATAGTGTATTTTTTTTATAAATGGTACCTAATAGAAGTAATAAGAACTATATCATTTTCGCATAATCTAATGAGTAGAAAAGATCATTTATTTAATGGGTTTAAGTAATTATTTTTAAGGGAACTATTATTACAAATTTTCTCATCATATGAAGAGATAATATCATGTACTATTAGTAATGATAAATATATTTATATGTATTATGTATTTTTAATGAATGATGATAAGAATATGGAATCATGGAAAATATAGATAAATGGAAGAATTGAAAGATTTTTTTCCAAACTGATAATTATGGAAGGAAATAGATTTTAATATGCTTAAGAGGTAAACGGGCTTGCTTAAAATGTGGAGAAAATTCCACTATTATCTTGATTTAATGATAATGAAATAATATTACAATATCCAATGCTTCTAATATATAGATATGTGAAACTACGTAAATGAATATCCCAAGAGTTAATGGAATCTAGCTAAGAAGAATGAAATGGATTAGGGTCATGCATACACAACCACCATGGATGAAGAAGGATAATTAATCTAAAGATGTTTTTATTCAAGAATTATTTTGTTTGTGTATTCTATAATTAATTATATGTATATAAGATTCATGATTTATTCAAGGATTTTATTACACTACATAATCTTTAAAGAATTTGATGCATGACGAAATGGAATCTGATATCATGAGAAGTGATTTTATTGTTGGATCATCTTTTTGAAAATACATGACATGGGAAATAAAACACAATATATTTTCTTTATGATTATTATAATCATAAATAAATGTTGAAGGAAATTTATTAGTTACCATGTTGTTTATATGATGTTTTATATTATGTTGTAATTTTTAGATGTTTGGATTTAAGGAAAACCTAGGATTTTACAAATGGAAGAATTCATGTATTCATTATTTTTTACCCAATAATGGTATTAATATATTTTTTATATGGGTTTACAATCCACATTATTTGGTTAATTTATTGTTAATTTTATATTCAAATAATTTAGTGACCATCCTTCTATTTTTTTGGTAATTCAATATGGATATACATGTTTTATCTATGTCATACGATTAAATAATTGTGGAATGGATGAATTTATATATTAGAAAATATTTTTTATTAAGGAAGCATTCAAAAATTCTTTTTTATTGAACATTTTATTTTCAATTGAATGTCTTATGGACCATATGATTAATTATTAGTTCTTCATGTGTGAAAAACTCATCCTAAATAATCATTTCAAAGTGTAACAAAAGAAGTTAAAATATATCATATAAAAATAAAAGGATGACATTAATCTTATGATATTTAATGTAATCATGAATTCTTATCAAAATATTAAAATAATTCTTAAAATCTATGAAATATTTTTTGGAAGAAAAACATTATCTGTTTACTTTACTTTGATAAATTAATGTTATTTTAACTGATCATACGATTTATGTTTTTTATTGTTAACATTCTAATTACCATGTCCACTATCACACTCCATCAAAATAGGGTTGTTATATTATTCAAACATTTCAATAATTTTACATTGTGCTAATATTTTTATATTCGAATGCCTAGTTTTGTGGTAACCTCAACATTTCTGTTTCTCTCTTATAAAGAAGATATTTTATTTTCCCAATTTCTAATGTAAAATTCCAAAAAAGGAATTTTGAAGTTTGAATCTTTTATTTCTGAATTAAATGTTTAAATTTTGAGGATGAAATTTATTGATGAAGTGGGGAATATAACACCCCATGACTTTGAATTAGGCCCCTTTTGGCATTTATTTTCTTTGATATCTTAAAAGCATAGAAATTATTAAATGATATAATGAAATTAATATTTAGCTCCAAGAAAATTGGAACTGGTTAAAATAATGATATTATGTAAATTAAAAAAATATAGATTACACATGTTTATAAAATTAATTCATTACATAACAATTAATTATAAATGAAAAAAAATTGATCACACATGATGAATTTTTATAAAAAATATATTTATAACCCAATTGAATTTTTATGTGAATTAATAAATGTAAACAATATTTTTGATAGATATTGCTGAATTTTATATATTATATATTAAATAAAATACTTTTATATTCATTCAAAATAATTTCAGAGTAATAAGATAACAATAAATTCAGTTTTTCAAAAATAAGTATATTTTTATTAAAAATAGTTTCTACCACCTTTTAATGTAGAAAATATTTTATATATACATATATAATGTTTTATTAATTATATTTTAAAAAATAAATATTATTTTTTAATGGGTGAAATCATAATTCAATATACTTAATTTTTTATTTTTCACATTAGTTTAAATTTTTATGAATAATATTGCGATCGTTGGAAAAATACTGTGACCATTAGGATTAGTAATGTAAACATTATAAAAATATAATCACCTAAAAATATATAAATAAAATATATCCATATAATATATTAAATTATGTTGTATTTATATCATGGAAGAAATAAAATTATATTTTAAAAAAGAGAAATTAAGAGTTGGTATTTTTGTCAAAGAGAAATGTTATAATCAATTTTATAATTAATATATTATTTAAATTTTTTTTTCATCAAATATATTAAATAATTAAATTTTTTTATTATAATTATATTTTACTTTTATAAGGCCTTAATAAATTTTTTAAAGTGTTATGAAATTAGTAATAATTTTAAAATTTGTATTTTTCTAATAAATGATGATTATAATTAAAAACATAATTTATCATATTTATAATTTTTTTTCATTAAATGGATTTCATTTTGGAATTATACATATAAAAAAATGGTGATGGTAAATTTTTTATATTTCCATTAAATAGTTGTATATTTGGAGAATAATGAAATACAAAAAAAAATTCTACATAAAAAAATACAAGATTTACTAAGTCTTAGATGAGGTACGCATAATGTATGCCCATAATATCAAATTATAATTAATTATTATATCATATTTAGATATTAATCTTAAGGTATTTATATTCATTTTCCAAAAAATGAATAAAATAATCAAAGACAACCCTCTCCTTCAATATTGATACCACCCATCACATCCTCCTCTCCTCAAGCATCCAAATCCATAAATTTTGACAATTTTTTGTGAAATACTCTACCAAACATCTCCCACATATCCATGGGATTGTTTCTTAGTAAATTAACAATTCCATTCACATAAGCAGGTTCTCAAGGTTAATATGTTCCATAGGTAATACCCTCCTCCATTTTCATTTTAGTTCTTTTCAATATATTTTCTTTCCTTTTCTTATCTGAACCTCCTATATTGAACCATTAATGATAGATACATTATATATATATATATATTATTATTTCAATGAGAAATATATCATCAATTATTTAATCTTATACTTTTAAATCTATATATAAAAACATCATTTGTGAGGTTCCAATATACAACCTTCATGGAAGACTTGTTTTCATTTTCCAATTCCTCAGTCAAGGATGATCATGTAATAATTTTTATTGTTAAACCTGATTATAATATTTTTATTACATCTTATTTAATGTTATAGAACCAATAAATATATATAATATAAACTAATGAAACGAAACTAATTCATGATGATTAAAAAACACTAAAAATAATTTAAATGATTATCACTAATGTTTTATCCAATCATTCATCATTATTAACTTTAAAATTATGAAATAATTAACCATTTAATATTATATCTGTTCACTAGTAACATATAATTTTATTTCAAGACAACTATTCTTATTTTACATGACATTCCACACATGTATACAAGTAAACCGACCATGAAAACAAAGGAAACAAATGCTCCCAACTGATAAAATTGTATCATATAACTCATCAAAAATCATATAGTGTAACATACAAAAATCTATTCTACATAAAATAAATGTTTAAAAGGTTATCAATCAATGAATTTATGGATTTATTATAACTATTCATGATGTTATGTACAAGTTAATAATATTTTAGGACATAGAGTAAGGTTTTTCTTATCTTAGTATCATTTCTATGAGATGTTCCCTTTTCACCAATATTTCTAGTGTATAGTGTTTTTATACTACAAATTGATGTATATTATAAATAATATATTTTTATTCATCATATAAAATTTTTAATTTTATGATTAGTAACTAATATTTCATACGGTTTGATTAATTACAAAGTGTTAAGGGAATCTCCCCGAACCTCTATTCTTCATTCGAGTTATATGTTCTCTATCATTGACACAATGTAATTATTCCTTATTTTTATATAATTAAAAACATTATTTTTATATGATCTAAATTGATATATTGATATATTTAATCATTCATTTTTGGGGAAATATGTGTTTTATATGGTTATCTTCCATATTTATCTCGATTAAAAAACCTAATTAAAGGGTACTTCCAAATTTATTACCCATTATCAGGTACCATACATAATCTATTATAAGAAACCATTATATTGAAAAAAAATATATATTTTTAAATGAATTTTTTTTTTCAATTTTGGTCTTGTAGAAACAATTATGACGTTTTCTTCTTTAAAGAATATTTTACGTTTTCCCATAAACTTCCAAAAGTGAACCATTTCTATACATTCTTAAAAACAATTTATACTTGATTGAATTGAGTTAGAAATAATATATTCCTAAAACCTAGTTTACTTTTTTGTATCCATTATTTCCTAGTATATACATGTTTAAAATCTAATTTTATGTGAATAAAAAATTAATTTCCAAAAGAACTCATCCTTCCAAAAGAAAAAAATTGGATTTTCTCTCATGAATTTATTCAACAGATTTATTAAACTATTTTAATCTTTTCATAACCTAAATTGAATATTAATCATTATTGAAATTTATATATGAATTTTTGATATAAAATAATTTATTGAATAATTTAGGATTATTTTTTAGTATATACTTTCTTGATATCATTTGACATATTTCTCCAGATGGTATATAGTTATATTTATTTTTTGGGGAATGTTATTAATATTTCAAATGCTAGTTACAATATGAATGTATATCTTTCTTATGTTCCTCCAAATTCATATTAGGAATGAAAAATACTTTTTAAATTAAGGGTGGGGTAGGCTATAGACCCTCGGTGCATCATTAGGTCTCATGAGGTGAAATAAATTTGTGAAAACCCCTTCATGATTGATTCCATGGTGTTTTAAATTGCTTGGAGGATAGATCATGACACAAATCAGATGGGTCTCAAACCACTAAAATAAACATTCATGAATATAGATCATGATTGTGATTATCTTGAGTATTGACCTTGAATGTTCAGACATGTAGCATTATGCATTCTTTTATTATTTATATTCCATATTATTATATGATTAGTTAGAATAAACATGGTTATGTTTAATTATAATATGATTATTAATATGTAATTATTTATTCATCTTTTATTAATACCATATTATTCTCATGATTATATATTAGCGGAATGTGTTTTTATTTGTTAACATTATCTTATTATTATTTTTTATGATAGATGTTGTTATATTACATACCCTTACTGAGTTTCTAAGAACACACATTTCTTGTGATTTTTGTCCATTATGATTGGAAGATTTATATTATGAAATATATATGGGAATAATCATGTATTTCAAGAGAGATTACATTTTGAGTTTCTATGTGTTTCTATAAAATCTACATTTTGGGAACCATCACATGGTAAAACTACTACATGAAGTGAATGGATCTTTTAGAAGATGTCGTGAGATAGAATAAAAAATGAATATTTTACAGACCATGAAATTGTTTTAAATCCTGAAGAGGTCAATCAGTGTTACTATAACCATTCGCAAGACATTTTTTGTGCATCTTATATATATTGAAAATCTTATCCTAAAAGGGGTTCACATATTGAATATATCATGACTATATGTTTTAAACCACACTTCCCAGAGGATTTAATTTTCATTCATTATTTAGACTACACTCTTGAACCATATGGAGGATCCATGTTATATTGGGGTGATTTTGTCATGACCCATCCCCATGGGGCCTATGCCGTGACTACCAAAAGCCCTCCTTCCATAGGCTACGGGTTGGCGACTAGAACCAAATGTGTATTGCTTAAAATTAGGATGGCATTACCTTTATAACCTGTAAGAACATGCAACCAAGAACACAACAATATATGAACTCAAGTAAACAAAACAGTAAAAAGACTGAGTGCAGTAAGTAAAAGGGGCCAAAATTAAAGACCAACTGGTAAGTACATGTAAACCTAAAATACAATACATCTAAAGAAAGAGAAAGATAGCTACTGGGTCGTCCTCCGAGGATCTTACCTGAAGGGTTGGTACCTATCGCCTCCTCAACACTCCACGTCCACCCATCTCCTCTGTGTACCGACATGCCATATGGTCCACCTCTATGAACCATCCGGTCCTAGTACTATTAGCCTCAATCAGCGTTGTCCATCGTCTGCACCAAAAAAACTTAGGTACGGGCATAACCTGTGTAAGGGTGAGTATAACAATACTTAGTAGGGACCCTAAGACCCTCAAGGTGTCACAAAATCCACAAAAGATAAACCTCAAAGCCTGAAGTCAACGGTCATCCATACATAGGTATATGTCCATACATACAATGAAGTTATCATGTATACCCATCTCAAGCATGTGATACATCGGGTACAACCCAATAGCCCAAAGCTCAACTATTCCACAATGGATGGGAAACCACAAAGGAAAGTAACACACAAGCACACCACATAGAATAATACCACCAATGTATTACAACAAAGGAAAGTACCACACAGGTACGAACTCAGCTCATGCCAGGTATAACCTAGGTACAGTAGTAGAGATGATTAGATGCAACTACTGAAGCATCTTACTCTGTTAAGATTTGGATCCGCAAAAGATCCCTCAGTGCTGATAGGCATATGATCGTTCGGTGCTTGCCCACATAGCATCACTAGGTGGTGGCCCACATAGGATCGCTCGTTGCTAACCCACAAATAATTTCTCTTCATTCTTCACGTCACAGCCAGCAACTAGGTTGTCGCACTATGCTCACTTCTCTCTGGGAGTGTTCTCTCCACAAACACTGGTTGATACTACAATTTCCCTAATTTCCAACGAATAAGTATCCCAAAGGACTGTCACATAATATGTGTCTCAACACAAAAAACGGTGCATTAATCGGACGCCCAGTCTATTATTTATTAGCCATTTTATCATGGGCCCCGGTTGGAATCGAGATCAATCCAAACCAACTCTAAAACATATTAATCCAAACCTCTTGTGGGGTATAATCAAAGGGACCATCTCACTCCAAGGATTCTATCACCGCTGAAGGTTCATCAAAAGATCTTACAGTGGTAGATTTATGGCCAATAGAGCATCAATGGGTCAAAGTGGGTCCTGGTCCGGTCGGATATAGTCGTACTGACCCGGCCCGACCTGTTGGGTTCGGCCCGGCCTGCTGGCTATTCCGGTAGGCCATGAGCAATGAGAGGGGCCACAGGGGGCTGCAGGGGTGGTGTGAGGCCATGGGGGCCATGCAGTGGTGGCACAGAGGCTTTCGGGTTTTGAGGGTGGAACGTTACTACGGGGGTCGTGAGTCCGTGGGGAGGTTTGGCCGCAGACGGCGTGAGGCCACTAGGCAGCATGGATCTGGGGAGACCCATCCATGGGGGTGACGCGAGGGCATGGGGAGGCTCAGTCGTGGGGGTGATGTGAGGGTGCAGGGTGGATCGACTATAGGGGTACCGCTAGGGTGCGGGGATGCTCGACTACAGGGGTGCTGTGAGGGCTCGGGGTGGCTCATCCGCGGGGCGACACGGTGAGGCCGCAGGTGGCACGGTGATGCCCCGAGAAGTAGAGAGCAATGGGGCGTGGAGGCCACGGGCGGCAGATCCATGGGAGGCTGGGCCATGGGGCGGCACTGTTACCTTCGTCACCTTCGTCCCCTTCATTGCGGTTGATAGCCATCCTCTTTCATCGCGAAGGACACAAGAAATATCTCTAGAAATTCAGAGAGGATTGGCCATGTTTGTTTTGGCCGCACTCTCTGCCATAGAGTGGTACCAAGTTCTTATAATACATGAATTACAAGAATATCAATAAAAATAAAGAGAAATAATTCAAACACCCTCCCTACCTCGTTTGATTCTTCGATGGAGGTTGCGAGGAAGGAGACAACGTTTTTGAGGATAGAAAAACATCAGTGTTGTTGGTGTTCCCTCGATCGTTGGTTTGTTGACTCTGAAGATGTTCCTCATCAATGATATTCTAGAGGAAAAATTTGAAGTCAAAGTTAGCATTCTTCATTGGAATTCTTCATTGGAGATCATTCTCCCAATTCTCCATGTTTCTCCCTTTTGCCAAAATTTTTCCCAAATTCCTCTAAAAATGAATTAGCACACATTATTGAATATGTTGGTAAAAATAAAATATCAATAATTAATTAATTGATTTGGTGTATTAATTAATGTTGTGGGGTAGGTATAATTAATCAAGGTGAAGTTCAAGAGACTTACCCACATTTTTGTGGGAGGTTCAAAGGGGTTTAATCTCATTTGGTCCCCACCACCATAACCTCTCATGGGAGATTTTAGGTTTGGTGGTCCCTACCTACATAACCTTAAGGGGGGTTTAATTCTGGTGGCCCCACCGCTCAACATGCACATGGATTTACAAAATAAAATAAAATAAAATTTACACCATTTTATTTTATTTTTTTCTCTCAAGAAAAAGTGAAAAAATAACTTACAACCTCGAACTACTGTGGTCAAGGTGAATGTCTCCTTAAGTAAATACTGGCATTACGACTTTATTGGTGTCTTCATATTTCAATTCCGAGCATTGGTTTAAATGTTAAGAAAACTCACTTTCACTTTTACTGAAATTACCCGATTTTTTTTAGAAATTCATTCCAGGCACTGCAGGACTCAGAGTCATGCACTTTCATTTTTCACAGATTCGTAAAATTCCCACTTAAGAAGATATTTCATGGAAAATATAGGTCATTATATTCACCCCACCTCATAGATTTACGTCCCTGTAAGCCACAACTCCAACTAAGGAAACAATTGGGGGTACTGAGAACTCATCATAGCCTCTTGCACCCATGTTCACTTATTTAGGTTCCTATGCTGCCAACCAACGCTAACCAGAGGTATCGACTATCCATGAAGGACCCGCTCATGTCGACCCTCAATCTCTATAGGAACCTTCATAAATGTCACCACATAGTCAACATCCAGCTCACCATGGTTGATGATGTGAGAAGGTTCATGAAGGTATCTCCTCTGCTAGGATACGTGGAAGACGTCATGTATCTGGTGAAACTGAGGTGGAAGAGCTAAGCGTTAATCCACCTCTCCAACTCTTCTGATGACCTCAAAGGCCCGATGAACCTTGAAGATAAGTTGTCGCCTCGACAAAATCTCTGCAAACCTCGCCGAGTTGAGAACCGTAGAAAGACGTGGTCACCATCCTCAAACTCAAGAGGTCACTATCTATTATTGGCATAAGACATTTCCTACTCTATGTAGTATTCACCCACTCTACGATGATCTACACTTTCTCTGTGGAAGCTCATACCATCTCTGGTCCCACTAGTGCTGACTCCCCTAGGTCAGTCCTACACAAAGGTGATCTGCAAGGTTTCACATACAATGCCTCTAAAGGGGCCATCCCAATGGTAGAGTGATTGATATTGTTGTATAAAAACTCCAACAAAGGCATGTGATCCTCCTAGTTGTGACTGATGTCAAGGAATCAAGCACACATCATGTCCTTGAGGGTCTGAATGGTCCGCCCAGTTTGGCCATACGTCTGAGGATGGAATGTGCTACTCAAAAGAAGCTGCATCCCAATAGTCTCTTGAAACCCCTTATATAGACCGGAAGTAAAACATGAGTCACAATCAGAGACAATCGCTGAGGGTACTCATTGTAGACGCACAATATCCTACTCATTGATACATCCCACGCTCTCTACTGACCTCTGCTCTCTGATCAGTAGGAAGTGGGCCAACATGGTTAGTCGGTCGACGATCAGCCAAACCGAGTCAAGTACCCTCAATGTATGTGGAAGTCATGTCAAAAAGTCCCTGGACATACTATCCCACTTCCAATTTGTGACCTCTAATGGCTGAACCATGCCAGCTGGTGCTTGATGCTCTACCTTCACTTGCTGATAAGTGAGGCACTGTGAGACAAACTCTGCAACTACTTTGCTCATTCCTGGACAACAGTGATGTCGTCAGAGATCATGATACATCTTCTCCACTCATGGATGTACAGCTAGAGGGGATGTGTGGAAATACCTCAACACTTCCTCCTGATGTGACACTGGTACAATTGTAGGTCCTCTGAAGAGGATGAGGTGATCCCCACCTTCATAAAATTCACCAGGTGCATGTCCAATGGATATCTGAGCACGTCGCGTCTTGCAGTCAGAGTCCCAATGATGCACCTCCCAGACACGCTAAAGAAGTGGGGGAGTGACTATAAGATACTGAATAAAAGCTCCTCCATCTCTATCTATAAAGGATATCTACAATAAGGCTAGATGCACCATCGCCTCTCCTAACAGTTGTTTACCAGATCTACTTCTGAGTGCATCTGCTACAATGTTACCCTACCAAGGAGTATAGACTATCTCGAAGTCATTGTCATGGAGGATATCAAGCCAATTTCTTTGTCTTAGGTTCAGGTCTTTCTATGATAAGATATACCTTAGACTCTTGTGATCTGAGTAGACTATAAAACGTGCGTCCATCAAAAAGTGAAACGACATCTTCAAGGCGAAGACTACTACTGCTAACTAAAGGTCACAAGTAGTATAGTTCTACTCATGTTGTCTCAACTATCGAGAACCATATGCAATCACAGCTCACTCTTGCATAAGGACACATCCGAGCCCGGCCCCTGATGCATCGTAGTAGACTACGTACCCTATTCCCTCCTCTGGAAGCCTCAAGATGGGGGCACTAGTCAGCCTCTACCTCAGGTCCTGAAAACTCTGATGGAATCTCTCCTACCACATGATGGGTTTCTACATATTCATCATGGAATATTGCGGTGTTTTATCTTTGGTGAAATCAGGAACAGACCTCAGGTTGTACCCTACCAATCAGAGGAAACTCCATACCACTGTCACACTCCTGGGTGGATCCCATGCATGTAGCACCTCAATCTTTGCTGGATCCACTACAACTCCAGCCTCCTATATGACATGTCCCAGAAAGTGAACCTCTCAGATCCAAAACTAGAACTTCTAGAACATACAATAAATCTTGTGCTCCCATAGTGTGTTTAGTACTACCTGCAAATGATAGAAATGTTCCTCCTCAGTAACCGAGTAGATCAGAATGTCGTCGATGAAGACTACAACCATGCGATCATGGTATGGATGAAAGATCATGTTCATCGGTCCCATGAACACTGCTAGTGCATTAGTTACTCTGAATGGAATAACCTTAAATTCCTAATGGCCATACCAACATATGAAGGTTGTTTTCTACACATCCTTCTCTCGCACACTGAGCTAGTGATGACCTGATCTGAGGTCTATCTTCAAGAAACATCGGGCTCCCCTTTTCCGATCAAAGAGGTCGCCAATCCTCGGATGTGGGTACTTGTTCTTCACAGTCACCTGGTTCAAGCACTGATAGTCAACACAATGTCTCATGCTCCCATCATCCTTCTTGTCAAACAAAATTGGGGCTTCCCAAGGAAAAAAATGGGTTGAATAATCCCTTTCTCCTATATGTCCTCATACTATACCCGTAGCTCAAGATGCTCCGCATGAGTCATCATATATGCTAGTTTAGATATCAGTGACATTCTAAGGTACAATTCAATGTAAAATTCCTCCTCTCTGTGAGGAGGAGGACACGAAACATCATCTGGAAAGACATTTTTGTACTGGTCCACCACTAATGGATAATTTGTACTCTCCATATCAACCACACCGAGGGTAAGACTAGCCAAATAATTAGTGATCAGCTACACTCTCCTCCAGCTATGTCCATCCTGTGCTGTAAAGGATCCCTCTTCGACGGTGAAGTTATGATGGTCCCATCTGTGTGGACACACAGCACATTGCGCCTAAAATAGTCAATTTGAGCATAGACTGTAGATAACTAGTCCATACCCATGATGACGTCGTAAGGCCTCAACGTCGCTACTTAGAGATCCCATCTGAAGCTCTCACCTCCTAGAGTAAGATCACACTTCTGGAGCCTGTGCGAAATCATCAAATGGGATCTTATAGGGGTATTTAGCCGTAAGGATTGAGCCAATGGATATGTCGGAGTCTCCAAGGTCCGAAAAAGGGTAGTGGAAATAAAAGAATGAATGGAACTTGTGTCTATAAGTACTCCAGCTAAGGTGGAGTAGACATAGAGAGTACCTCGTATCATCTCTAGAGCACTATGATTGTAGGCCGAAACTTCCTGGAGCAGAGCTCTCCCCTGTCCACCTGCTCCCTACGGTCAGGGTGGACCTCCTGGTGTGGGTGGCAGTAAAAACTAGAATTGTCGGCCACCTCCAGCTGCATGGTCAGCTCCTCTATCACCTCTGCCTGGCCCCTACGGACCTCCTCGGTTGAACCAATGTCTTTTCCTAGGTGGTCCTTTGACCGTATTCTGATCATCCAGATGACAGGATGGACAGTCACAAGCCATGTATCCCTGCCCACCACAAGCGTAACACTGCCTGATCATGACATGACTGGCTTGGCCTCGTGTGCCCTGCACAACCGATCATGAACCCTGTGGTTGTCGACCAGTAGGTCATGTACTCTTAGACCACTATGTCATCTGTCAGATTCTAGTTGCAGAAGACTCTTCTAAATTATGAGTGGTGGTGGTTCACACTGCAGCTGACTGCATTGAAAGAATTCTATTAAATAAATGGGCTCTCTTTAACAACCCCGCCTATGTCAGGATGCTGAGTGAGATCATCAAAGCCTCGATCTCCTGCCTGAGCCCCTACTCGATGGTATGGGCACTAAAGAATGGGTCCCGCACCATATTAGTGGAGTACCATTAGTGTTTATTGAATCTCACCGAGTACTGAGCCACAATCAAGCTTCCCTGCTGTAGAAGAAGTAGGTCTTGTATACACACTATGTGAAGAGTCAATGGGACAATCTCTTAACGAAACATGATCTCTATGTCTGCTTAGATAAGCGTCACTTCGTCGGGAAAATGGATAATCAAGCTCCACCTTCTGTATGATGCTTCCTATATAAGGCTATTGGAAAGGATCACCATAAGTTCAGCTGGTGTCCATACCAGTCAAAAAACTCTCACTATGTTCTCCAGCCAATCCTCACCAGCCTAGGGGTCCGTCTCTCCCCTTAACCTAGGAGGCCTATGGCACTGAAACTCATGAAACATGCTTAATATGAATGCACCGTATGCTTCTTGGGATAGTGTAATCGGTGGCCCAATGGGTAATATTAATGCTGGTACCTCTACTGGTGCCTCTTCTGGTAGAGGGCCTTGCACCAAGGCATCACCGCTCGGTGGGCTATCAGTGCGTACAACTCTCAGAACCCTAGATGGTTGTCTTTGTGGAGGCATCCTGAAACGAAATAGGTATACCATGGTCAATAAATTATACCTGGTGATATGACTCAATAGATCACAAAGAAATCTCTTGGAAACACACACACACCCAATGTTTTCATGTACTGAGTCAGAAATCCGATGTCAGGGTCCTCGAGCTTGGATACGTTGGCCGCCACACCAACATTGGATTCCCCAAACTGATAACCACACCCACTACACATAACACTATTTCCGTCAAAAAGATCAGATTCCAATGTTCTACAGTAGAACAGAATCATTTGATACCAATTTTTCATCACCCGTCCCCTGGGGCCTGTGTCGTGACTACCCTAAGACCGCCTTTCATAGGATAGGGCTAGTGACTAGCACCAAAGGTGTATTCCATGAAGCTGGGAAGGCATTGCCTTTATAACCTGTAATCACACACAACCATGAAAACAACAAGATATGAACTAAACTAAACTAAACATCAAACAGAGTGATTGTTGAATGTAAAAGGGGTAAGAATATATTCCCAACTGGAAAGTACAAGTACAACTGAAATACAATACAACTGAAGAAAGAGAAAGAAAACAATTGAGCCATCCTCCGAGGTTCCTACCTGATTGGTAATTACATATTGCCTTCATATCACTCCACGCCCACCTGTATCCATTGCGTACCAACACACTGTATGGTCCTTCTTTGAGCAACATCCATTCCTGGTACTCTTAACCTTGATCAGTGATGTTCATCGTCTACAAAAAACACAATGAGGTGTATGCATAGCCCATACAGGCCTGAGTAAAATTATACTCAGTAGGGACCCTGAGACCCTAAAGGTCTCACAAAATCGACAAAGGATAAACCTCAAATCATGAAGTCAATTATCAACCCTACTTAGTTATATGCCCATACATATACATAAGTAATCAAGTATTCCCATCTCAATCATGATGAAACAAAGGGTCCAACCCAAAATCCCAAAGCCCAACTGTTCCAAAATGGAATGGGAACCATAAAGGCAAGTACCACACATGTACACCACACTGGAGAATATCACCCAGGTATTATCATGGTGGAATGTGACACACATGGGAAAAATAATCTCACACTAGGTATAAATTGTGTACAGCAGTAGAGATGGTTAGATGCATCTACTAAATAATCTAACTCTGTTAATAGGCATACCCACAATGGATCGCTTGTAGATGACCCACAGAGGATCACTCGTTGCTGACACTCACAGGATCTCTATGTGCTGACCCACACAGGATCGCTCCATGCTGACCCACAGAGGATCTATAGGTACTATCCCACATAGGATCGCTTGGTACTAAACCACACATGATCACTATTCATTTTTCACATCACAGCCAGCTAATGGGTTCCCACGCTATGCTCATTTGTCTCCGAGAGGGTCCACTCCACAATCCACTTTTATTACTCCAAATAACACGAAGTCCCACGAATAAGTATCCCAATATACTGACACATCATAGGGGTCTCAATGCAACAGATGGTCCATCAATCGGACACCCAGTCTGTGGGTTATTATCCTTTTAGTCCCGAGGGCTTTGATGGATTCGTGCACGATCCTACCCGACTGTACCCCATCTTATTCCAAATTTTTATTAGGGTATACTAAAAGGGATCGTCTCACTCCCATGTTTCAAGAGCCGATGACATTTCATCAAATGGTTTCCCTGTGCCAGAGTTATGGCCAAAACAACGTAAATGGGTCAAAGTGGGTCTGGGTCTGGTCTGACCTGGTCAGACCGACGCAGCCCAACCCAGTCTGCATTGACCCAGCCTAAACCGCTGGGTCCAGCCTGGCCTAGTAGGTGGCTTAGCCAATTGGGTTCGGCCCGACCCACATGGTGGTCCGGCAGGCCATGAGGGTCAGGAGGGGCCGCGAAGGGCAGCAGGGGCAATGCAAGGCCTTGGGGGCCATTGCACAGTGGCACGGTGGCTGTGGGGCAACTGGTGCAGCATGTTTCCTTGTGGACCATGAGGTCGTGGGGTGGTTAGGCCACAGATGGCGGGAGGACGCGGGGCGGCTTGGCCGCATGGGTGACATAAGGGCACGGGGCGACTCGACCATAGACCGTGCGAGGCCGGGAGCGGCTCAGCCGCGGGGGAGCCATGATGCCACGGGGTGGCTTGGCCATGGGGTGCTGCAAGGATGCGGGGTGGCTCAGCTGTGGGGGTGCCACAACCGAACGGGATGACTCGACCACGGGGCAGCGCAGCGAGGTCACGGGGTGGTGTGGCTGGCCAAGGGCGGCATAGTGGCGCAGGGTGCGGAAGCCGCGGGCGATGGAGCAGCAGGTGGCGGAGCCGCAAGCGATGGTGGCCGCAGGGCGGCGTCGTTGCCTTCGACGCCTTCATCTTGGTTGATAGTTTTCCTCCTCCATTTCGAAGTACAAAAGAGTTTTCCCAAGAAATTCGGAGAGGACGAGCCATGTTTGTTTGGCCCGCACTCTCCGCATTAGAGTGGTCGCAAGCAGTTATAATACATGACTCACAGGAATATCAAGAATGGGTAAGAAAAATAATTAAAACACCCTCCCTAACTCATGTGATTCATCGATATAGGTTGTAAGGATGGAGACGACGGTTTTGGGGATAGACAGATGCCGGTGACATCGGCGTTCACTCGATTGTCAGTTCGTTGAAGTTGATAATGTTCCACGTCAATGATTGTCCTCAGGAAGAAGTTGAATTCAAAGTTGGTGTTCATCATTGGCATTCTTCATTGGAGTGTATTCTCCCAATTCTGCATTTTTCTCCCTTTTCCAAAAGTTTCCACAATTACACCAAAAATGAATTAGTCAACATTATAATATATTTTGGAATAATTTAAAAATAGAATAATTAGTTTATTGAGATGGTGTATTAATTTAATGTGTTGTGGTGGCATAATTAATCAAGGGGAAGTTCCATATACTTCCCCCCATTTATGTTGGTGGTTCAAACGGGTTTAATCTTGGGTTTTCCCCACCACCATAACATCTCAGGGGAGGTTTTCAGTTCGGTGGTCCCTACCTCTATAACATTAAGGGTATGATTAATTCAGGTGGTCCCCAACTCTCAACATCCATGAAGATTTTCAAAATATTAGAAAAATAAAATGTTACACCATTTTATTTAATTTTATTATCTCACAAAAGAATAAAAAACTAACTTCCACCCTAGACCTACTGTGGTCGAGGTGATCGTCTCCTTAAATGAATACTGGTGTTGCGTGTTTAGTGGTGTCCTCAGATTTAAATTCAGTGCACTAGCTCAAAAGTTACAAAAACCTAGTCCGACGTTTACTAAACATACCCGAAAAAATGTTCAGAATGTTCATTCCGGCACTCCGATCCTCAGAATCCCGCACCTTCAGTTTTCGCAGACTTGTAAAATTTCAATTTAATTGAAAAAAATTACATAAAAATTATGGTACATTATAGATTCCATCCTTTATTATTGTCTCGGTCCATCATTTAACCTCTAGAGTGTTCTTACTCTTTTGTGTCCCCTTTTTATATTCTCCTTCATTATAGAGGTATATTATCATGACCATCAATAAATTAGGTTTTTATACAGATTATTTTGTGATCTAGATAATACATTTTTTATCAAATTTTACTTCAATCATCGCTGGTGTTCCTAGTTGCAGGGTTTTCTTCAATACACAGATAATGTATTTTGGTCTAGAACAAATACCAACAGCCTGTTTCTGTTTATTTATGTGGTAAAATTATAACGAGATCATTATGGAACAACAGATGTGATAACTAACCAAATAATTAGTGATTGTTGTCATTCATTTCTAATAATATTTTGATTCATTAAGCTCCAATAGTTATGAGGCTTGGCCATTGGATAAACATATGGTGATTCTACCATTGACTGATAATTTACTGGATATTGTCTTGAAAAATGAATTAGCAAGACATGAGACATTAGGTGAGTGATTTTTATACAATCAAGTTAGAAAATGGCCTATATGTTTTTTGAAATGACCAGTGATACATTCATTTATATATGGTTACGTAAACTAATGTGATATTGGATTTATATTTATCTGGATGAATGAAAAAGAAATTAAAATAAATTTTGTAATTTATTAAATTCACCATTTCAACTTTTGATATTATGTTTTGATGTAATTTCGTACAAGAATTTTGTAGTTGGTTATGATGAGAAGCTTATATATAGGGCTTTGATAAGATATAATGAAATTACTTTATAAAGGGATTCGATAATTTATGATACAATTCATTTATTTTGGGTGTGGAATGGATCTTCTAAAATAATTATTTATAGGGAATGAAATGGTTATTCAAAAATGATTATATAGAGGTATAGACATGATTTTGTAGAAGTGAGTTTATATATGTATTATCTGGGTTATGTTGAAATGATTAAAATGTGGGGATCGGGTAGGCTGAATTGATTATATAAATGAAATGTCTCCATTATGATGAGATGCTAAAATAGAGGGAATTACTCTGTTATGTAATTAAACAATAAACATGAGGTTATTATTGGATTTTTTATGATACACACATAGAGTAATTCCATCATGATTCCATAGTAGATTAATTTTTATAGAGTATTAATTGATTATATATTGCCATTATATATTCATTTTCATCATTTAATTTCAATGAGACTTGTTTTTTAGACATGGTGGTGTCAACCTAATGTGTTTTACTCCCACCATTTTCATGAAACCATTTGGTACCCGAGAAGATTACATGGCTCCTGGATAGGAATATGGAAAGGGACATTTTCTTATTAATGATTAAAAAATTGTTTGGATCTTTTAGACGGTACAAATGTAGGTATCGGGACATGGGTCTTTATTGTATTTTATGTGTTGTCTTTTCATTAATCTATTTTACATTCTTTTTGAAATAGGGGTAAATTCTAGTATATCCCTAAATTATATTTCTTATTATATGTTTGACTAGTTTCCTTAACTCTTTCATATATATTATTATTATGATGTTTCTTCTCATGACATTAATCTAATATTTACAAGAATTATTTCAAAACACAATTGTAGGGGTATAGTTTCCCCACTATGTTGTTTTCACCATCACATCTAGTTGGAATCCTTGGTATATAAGGAGGTGTGATTGAGTTCTAGTGACCAAACTAGTTTGGCCACATGAGAGAGTTCCAGAAAAGGGGATATTGCAATGTTGTTTGAGGGAATTAAGTTTAATTTTATTCCTAACATATTGGGATAGGTAGAAAGGATATTGGTATTGTTTTTTGGACCAGGAATTGATTTTGTTTATAGGATTAGATATCCCTTGTATGGGGGGTAATAGAGTACCCATGTATATGATTGGTGTTCATATTGATTACTTATTATAGTTTATATTATTTTAAATTGGGTGTTTCAAATATTGTGTGTTCTTTAATTCTTGATATTTGTAATCATTGCCTGGAATGGAATGATATTATTATCATTGAATAATTATAGGCATATGAAGATATTTATTGACACTAATTGTTCTTGATAGGGAAATATTTATTTCATGAGATATGTTTTCATCTGTGAACTGTGAAATTGGATCCCTGTCATATATGATGAAAAGGGGGACACATGAATAGTTATTTAATGCCAAATCATATGTAAATACATTTTTGGAGAGACCCTAACCCATTGGTTCTCTATTTTTTTCATATTTCTAGGATAAACATGGTGTTTTAAAATATTTGAAGGAGTATGTTTTTCAAAATGTTAAAATGAATCCATTTATCATTGTTTTGATCATCAGGAGAGTTGAAACCAACATGATCCTAAATTAGCTGAACTAGATTTTCCTATAGCTCCTTAAAATTAAGTGGATGTTCACACTGAGAAATATTTTTATAGTTCATGTGATCCATGAAAAATAACATTTTTCACACTTATCCTTCAATTTCTAATCTAATTAGTGTGTTTTGGGAATATCATCCACCAATGACTGCTAGGGAGGGATGCCTCCTTACATCCAAGTTATCGATCGTCTCATTTTAGTTGATCATAATGAACAATGATAATCCTATAGAAATGAGTGTGAATCTTACTACAAACATGTTTCTTGGACCAGCAAATCATCTATGGGATAATTTATAGAAATATGGGAATACATAAGAGTTTACCTAGAAAAAAATCATGAATTTTTTCATTAGACACTTTTATATTCATAAATTGAGAGATGATAAATCTTGCCTATTCATACAACAAATGCAAGAGGGAATACCAGTGATGGAAAATTCATCATATATCACTATTTTTCATCATTTACACCATCCATAGTAGATGATGACATTTTGAAGGAGATCTGTTTCTAGGTTGGTATTCACAATGTTATCAATTTATATGTGAATGTTTATAACTTGAGAAGAATTTGGGATGTAATGAATCATGGTCTCATCACTAAAGTGAATATTACAGATTATTTATATAGGGTTATGGATTTTATGTTAGGGGGAACCATAATATGTTATTCTAGTGAAAATATGAGTTTCTATAACAGTTATAGGAATGGAAATAGTGGGTAGAGTATCTCGGGTAGAGATAATCAATCTCATGATCGTGTTTCATTATTTTGTTATTACTGTGGAATGATATTTCCCTAGATACCTCAGCTTTAGTATCCTTGTTTGGAGTTTCATGTTTTAAGATGGATTTTCCACCTTCAATGATTCTATAGGGGAATTCAGTGTCAATGTAGTGGTAGGGGATCATGAAAGGTAATATTGTCTAGGAAGGACTAACCTACCATTCCACAGAATGGTAAGGAGAGTTACACATGATATTCTGGTTCAGGTATGGGATATAGAACCATAGTATAGGAGAAGCAGTACAATACATAGGAACTAGAACATGGGAGTCATATTAGACCCCATGGTAGAGGTGATAGTTTGTTTTATGCTATGTAGTCTATATTGGATATTTTGGATGAAATTAATTATACCATCATAGGTTTGCTTCCTGTTTCACATAGAATTTCATGTGTTTCTTATATAGTATCATTACATTCCATTACATAATAAATATTGGAAAATTGATTTTAAATGGTTAGGGAATTGTTGGATGGTTTATTTACCATCGAAACACTCATGAGATTGCATTCATGGAATATAAACAACTGCAAGCCATCTTATCTACATATTGGTTGATACAATTTCATACATGATCATTATGTGAAGAAAAACATATATGTTTTAGTATTATTCTGATCATGAATTGGTATGATATAATTAATTATTACATATACTATTAATGAATGTTAGTAACCATTTTATCTCTAGAAGGATGCAATAATTTTCACTAGGGTGAGTGGGACCATCAGGCTAATCATGCATGAATTAAACATTATATATCTTATTTCCTCAGGGATCATATATATGGTCATCAACTGGATGATGTTTGATTGTATAAGGAAACTTTTCCCCTAGATGTATATCATTTTTGGATATTCTTAATGAATTATCTCTGGGTAAACATCCAAGTGGTAGATTTTTTGTATAATTTGGTTGTGTCTAGTGTAGAGACAATTTATATATTTCAAAGAGGATGGATCCACAAATGATTTTTGAATTTAAATTTAATATAGAATTGTAGTAATATAAGGGTTTCATATTTCCTAGTATATCAACTTTGGATTCTCCCATTATTTTCTGAAATAATACTTATTGTACTTTTTACATGTGTGTGGACTACTATAGATTGAATTAGAGAAGTCTCGAATTTAGTATCACATCTAGTCTATTCCCTATATGTGCCTCTTGGAGTTTTGGTTAAACCTATATTTTGTGGGGGTTTTCATTTAAACCATGGTGGGTAAAAGTTTTCTTTGCCTATCGAGATCCATTTCTGGGGAAAATTTATTAATTTTTTGGGAAGTATGACTGTTTTAATTAATAGACATTTTTAATAAATTTGAAAAAATCATAAGAGGGATTTTATTTTTCCATAGGTTTTTTTATTAGTGTAACATCTTAATTTTCATACTTTTAACATTCACAAAATAAACCTCTTAGAAGATGTCCATCCTTCCTCCAAAAAGATTCTTTGAACAAATACAATGAATGAAAATTTTACATTCCATGAAAATGGTTAATATTGTGAAAAGGTCTGTCAGTGTTAATTTACCCCTAGACAAATTTTTTGACGAATCCTGTAAACAATGAAATTCACATCCTTAATGGGGTTCAAGTTAGTAAAATTTTAGGAGAAATATATTTAAAAGAAACTAAATATTTTATTAGGTTTCATTTGTTATGATTCATCCTCTATTTAAACCATAGATTATTATATGTGGTTTTGCGGCCATTCATTCTATTTTAGATGTATACATTATTTTCTTATCCATGTATATTTCCTTCAGTTTGATTTCCCCCATTGTTCTACTATAAAACATTATAGTTGTGTGAAATCATGACCACCATTGAATCTGGTTTGCATCTTGATTCTTGTGGGATATAGATTTTATTTTTTTGTTTACTCTTTACCTTCATTTTTGGTTATCAACCCATGTTGATGGAGTTTTTTTGATAAATGGATGATGTTATGTGGTCTAGAAAAATTACCTAGGGACAATCTCTATCTTTTGTGTGCACAATAATAAGATATTTTTCCAAAAAATCATGTGCATAAAAAAATGGAATAATGGGTGACAATAAGAATGCATATTTACTACTCAATGAATCTATTTAGATCTAAAAATGTTGAGAAATTTCCAGCACCTACCAGTATGGTTATGCTAATCATGAATGACAATGAACTAGCTATTTTCTTGAAACATTAAATTCCATTAAATGAGAACTTGGGTGATTTATTATGATATAATCTTGTTTAAAAATAGAATAGTTATTTATTGAAATTAGTTGAGATACATATATATACATATTTATATTTAGAGAATTCTGGTTATGAACACCATCATTAAATCATCAAATGATTTATATTGATGAATGAAAGAGAAATTGATAGATAAAGTGTATTTTGATGAATTGATTTTAGTGGAATATGGTGTTATGTTGTGTTGTTCTTGAAAGCATCAATTGTCTTCTTAGTTATTCTGAAATGCCTATATACATGTTTTTCCCTGGTTATGCTAAAAAGCTCTGATATATGGATTCTCTTTATTATTCTAAAATTTGTAAAAATATGCCTAGGGTAAGTTATTATGAAATGATTTTATATAGGGACTAACCCTAAAATGTTGAAATTTTTATATATAGGGCTTTTCCGAGTTAGGCATACATGATTATATATAAAGAATGGACCGGTTATGATGATATTCTTGTATAGAGGGCTTAGCCCAATTATTTTGAAATTATTATATAGGGATTCCTTCACAGTGATGTGACTACAATGTAGACTTATGGATATGGGTGTCATGGGGATTCTATATTATTTTATTTAGAATTAGTTTTAATTCATAAAATAGAGGGATTATCCAAATTATGATGAAATTATTATATAGAGGGAATTCCTGAGTGATGTGAATAAAATATAGACTTTTGGTTCTGGGTGTAATGTTGATTCTACATTCTTAGATTTAATATGGAGTGGTTCAAAAGGATGTAAATTACTATATTGTATTAATTTGATAATTAATACTAATTTTTATCTCTTTAATGCGTGAACTTATTATAAGACTAGTTTTTTATACATGGTGGTGTCAAGATTATGTGTTTCACTCACACCATCTTCTCACCACCATTTGGCACATGAGTGGATTATATAGATATTGGTTTCAACTAGGGAAACATACATCCTTATTGTTTTTTTCTTACATTATGGATTGGATCATTCAGATGTAAATTACACATGGATTAGAAATTGACTTTAGTGACTTATATCAGTTTTTTATTTATCAAATTTTCATTTTGTTGGACACTATGATACATTCTATAATATCATTAAATAATATTTTATTTACATGATTATTTAACATCACTATTTTTTTCATTTGGAATTACTAAACTAGTTCTCATATTTCTTAGACACATATATTTATATAACTATTATATAAATTCAATATTATTTTATATAGTCTCTCCACTATGTTATTTACACCCCTACTTCCAGTCAGATGTCCCCAACTCATGGTGAGGAGCTATTTAGGACTAGTAATAATCTTGGTATTCCAAATAATAGTTTTCTAGATTATGGGATATTAAACAACACCTATCAAAAACCAATTCCCGACCAATTTTTTAATAAATTATGGCACTGACTATCATTCAATGAATATATCACAAAATTCTAAAATCACCTCTCCTTAGCCAAACTATGATAGGTCACATAACATCTCTTCAAACATATATATATTTCATCAATATATTATGGAATCCACATGAAATCCAAGGAAAAATAAAAAATTATCATATGATGTGAGAGTTCATAATTAGAAATATGAAGAGAAAAAATTAATCAAAATTCATTGAATATTGAATCCTCTCTCCATACATAAATTACCAAGTTTAAAAGGGACATCAATGAAGGAATGATCATAAAATCAATCCCTTGCACATATTTTCGACAAATAAAAACACCTTTTCAGTTCCTTAATTTAATTATGAAATTTCTCATTTTACTACTTTGTTAAGAAAGTTTGTCTATGAATATCTACATACATAATATATATATATTTGATAATCAGTACACCACTAGTTCCCCTATTTAATGCATTGATGACCGAGTTACCCTAAATCACGGGGATGTACTACTAAACCTCCCATAGTTTACTTAGTGTGTCATTACTATACAATTGGTGTATCTCCTTAAAAACAATGCATAATTATTAAAACTCTTCAACTCACAAATTTAAAAGTGGCCCTCCTTTATATGTTCCACCTCCTTGGAAAATAATCACTACCATTCCAACTATTTTTACAAATTTACGTTATCAATATAAATCTTATTATTCAAAATCAACATTTTTTTAATCAATAGAACTCTTAAATCCTATAGAGAAGTATTCAAAAACTTATATGGGTCATTATATTCATCATATCTTATATGATTCCACTAAATTGGTTCTTAATCATATGGAATAATTTGTAATCACAATATGTCCATGGGTTTCAATCTCCAAAAAAACTCCCAAGTTATTGATAAATCCTCAATAGTTGAGTTTTATCTCTATACTTTGCCATGAGGATATCCATTTCACTAAATATCATGATACTTCATATTTCAACATTGATTATAATTCAAATTTTAATCATTTAATTTTCATTTAAATAGTGAACACTATTTAGATGTAGTTTTTTCACATAGTAACATTTCATATAGTTTCTTATACATGAACATTTAAAAAATAATAAAATTTTTAAACTAAAATATATAATTGAAAATTTTTCTTTTTTTCTACATGAAGTCATTTATCCTTCAAGAAAATCAACTTCCTCTTTCATTTCATTGATATAATAATTTGGTTCATCAATCACTATAGATTATTATTTAATTTTATGTTTGATCTCTAATAATTATTTTGATGATAAACGACTTTCCAAATGATCTTCCACAACATTATTAATGATATTTATCTTAGATTTTAGTTAGTCAACATACTTTGGGGACTCTTTTAACAATGACACTATATTCTTACCATCATTTCATTATAGATTAATCTCTCTAAGGTAACATTCTTACTGAACCATTAGGTAAAAAACTACTTGTTGATTTTATAAATTTGGGAATATTTTACATTCCCTATCACATTTAACATTTTATCAACTATATGGGAAATAATTTTAGTATTTTCTTCTTCAAATATCATACTCCCACTCGTCAGTCACTATTATATTCATTTAAGAATATATTATATATGAGTTCCAATATTATATATTTCTTCATGTGGTAATTTATTTAATTTATTTCTGTGAACATAAATTTAATATCTACATCATCATTATGAAATAATTTTATTACAGTGCTCCAAACCCTTAGATTATTTTTTGTATAAAAATGCTTTGTTTACATTAAAATGTTATATACATTCATTTTTTAATATTTCACAATGATTTTTTATATTATCAACTATGTTTTCATTCTCTCCTTCATCCTCATTGAAGTCCAATTTGTCCACATCATTAAATGTTATATTATTTTTTAAATAGTTTCTCGTCACTTCTAGATTTACATGTATACCATTTAAGTTATCCTTGCATGTTGAATTGAAAGATAAAATTGTACAAGGATTATTAATTCATGTGATAAAAATTATTAATTTTATAATTATTGTTGATGCAACATAATGACAACACACAAACATATTATAATTGTTTACATGAATATTCATTACATCACATAATAAATAAATAACCAAATCCAAAAGGGTTATTTTCATTATGGATTAGTTTCATAACATAAATAAATTAATAAAGTCTCAAAATCAAGCAACAATAGTTTTTGGACATGATCAAATTTTATGTATGTTATAAATAGTAATCCATATCACCTCATGTGGTATAAAAACATAGAAAAGGACGATATCAGATGAACTGAAAGGGTAAAGATAAGATATTTCAATCAAAAATTGATATGTCAAAATATGATAGTGATGTTTGTATTAGAGTATAATAAATTTAAATTGTTAAAAAATAAGGTAACCACACCAAAATAAACATTACTCTAAAATGACAAGTCTTCAAATATTGAATTCAAAATTACGTTATAAATGAGATATATTGATGTTGAAAATTAGACTATAATATTGATCATGGATAAATAATATATGCACAATACTATGGAAAAAAAATAATGAAATGAAATATTAACCAATATTTTGGATCAGTACCTTGACCATCAACACATTGGCGATGTAGTCACATAGAGAATTGGGCACACATCCAATTTCAATAAACATAGTGGATAGGGTTCGTTTGTTGAATGAGTTAACTCTCAAGTAATATATATGTTATATCTAGTGATATAAATTTAAACCAAATGTATTAGATAGATGTATAATATTGGTCACACCCATCACATAATTGTAATAATAAATATTTGGGCCAACTAAATAAGAAAATATTAATATTTCCATTATAGCATGATTATCACATTTAAATAAACAATATTCATTAAAACATCAAAAAATAAATGATATCCAATTTTACATAAAATGAAATTTGATAGTATCATTATACAATACTAATTAAGAATATGAACCATTAATATATTTTTGAATATATTTAAAAAAAATTGATAAAATTATGAAATTAAATTGAAATATGGGATGAGATATTATTTTACAATATTAATCACAGTTTTTAATGTGAGAATTTTAAAAAATGGAAATTAAATTTAAATTCCTTGAAAATATAGAGTATAATATTGGTGAAGAAAAATTATTAAGTTAGCCAAAAAATAAGTTTATATGATGAATTTTAAGAAGGAATATTACTTTCACTCTCTCATACTGAGGGTCAGTGTAGGAAGGAAAAAATGTTCCAAATCATTTTGAAGATGATATATTTTGTAATGAATCTAAAAAAATTAAAAGGGACCTAATAAATCATATATACTGATATATGTATATACATATACAATATAGATAATAAACTCATGGATGATTAATATTTTTTATCAAAAATAAGAGATTCGGCCAACTGTTGTTAAAAATATCCTTTATGTGGAATTAGAATCTAAGGGGGAAATGATAAAATGAATAAATTTAATCACAATTAATAACATTATGGTAAAAAAATAAATATTTGGGGGAGATAGATATTTTTTACCATGATGAAAGTTAAAAATTATAAATATTTTGTTTCAAAATGTGATTATTATTGAATATTTTATCAATTTCGTAAAATCTAAATAAAAAACTATTAACTGATATATCCATATATATATATATATATATTTAAATTTAAAAAAAATTATTTGTATCTTGATTAAATAACTACATTGGAAATATATATACTGATAAAATATTATAGGAGGTGAATAAATAACATTTCCCAACAATATGAATCTTTAGATTAGAGAACTTTTCCTTTACTCTTGAGTTCCATTAAAGCAAAATAATGATTTATATAATAATCATAACTATATTATTCAGTTCTCTAATAATGTCAATCATCTCTAATACATTTTATAATATTCAAATATAATAATCAATTATATATATATATATTATTTATAGGTTATATTTATTATTGCTTTTCAGTAATATTTATTATTTCATTCAAGTTTTAAAATTGAAATTTAGATCCAGATTCTTTAATAAGAAGTTTTTCATTCCTATATAAGTCTAGATACATGAAAATATTTGTTCCAATTATTTATATAATCATCAATTCATTTATGAGATGTTATGGCTATCGATCAGGATAATGAAATCAATTATTTTTTTAATTTTACTAATTATATTTTATTACATAAAATTGATCATTTATTATTCTATTTCACCCTTCAAAATCATATTCATGAAATTTATTACCTTTTAGTATGACATATCATATTAATTATTTTTTATACTTATTCATACAGGAAATTTTTAATATATTATACCATCATTCAATTTCGTAGCTAAAAGAAAACAAAAAATAATATTATAAGAAATCAAATAACTATGAGTATAGAGTTATATGATACTAAGATCATTTCATAAATAACAAAAATGATGTTAGTAAAATATAATTATCATATATCATGAAATTAAAAAATAAATGAGATTTAATGTTAAGTAAAAAATTTACTGTGAAGTATAGGATGAAACATTGATGAATTATTCCCTTCTCAATACATATGACTTTAAAATAAATTATTTATGATACCTTATTTATCTTTTAATATAGAAAATTTCAAATGAATTATTTTGAGATGTTATATAAAATGAAATTAAATAATGAACCCAATGTTTCTATTTCATTGGGGGTAGTTTATGGGGGTCATTTCATATGTGAGTTTAGTGTGGAATTTATGAAAATACCAATTTCATAATGTATAATATTATCATTTAAAGGGGAACGTGAACAATATGTAAACAATATTATAGTTATTTTTTGAAAAATATAATCCTCATAATATATATGTGTGGGTTTTTATGATATTTTTTCTATTTAATGAATAGCTCACCAATTTTATCTTATTTTACCTTTACTAGAGTAACAACATTTTAACTTCAAGAAATTTTATTTTATTCCACAACATATAATTCACCCTTTTATGAGATTTTAATGTTCTTATTACAAATTTTAAAATAATTTAAAATATTAATTTTTCTATATATGATAATTTTATCTTTTAGATTGATATAAAATAAATACAGAATAAATGAAAATGAATTATTAAGAATATTTAATATCAAATGATAAATTATATGAAAATTACTATATTTTTTTGTTAATTGATAATTTATAGTATATTAATCATTTAAATTTTATAAATATAGTTTATTAATATAAACTTAAATTGCACATAACATATTTGTTCATTGGAAAATGTTATAATTTAATAAAAAATAGTTCATTCAAAATCATTTTAAAATTATTTATTCATCATCAAATAATTTCATTTCATCATTCAACAATCATTGAAATAATTATTTGTTTATTATTAATACATACAATCATCCTTAATAATAATAATATATAATTAATTAAAAATTTATTTTAAAATTAAAATATTTTAGTTAAATATTTTATTTTTATTTCATTCTATAATCAAGAATTATATTATCTTCCATTTGTTACTAAACTTTTCACAACAAAATTATTACTATTTAAGACATCAATACTATATAACCATATATCATGGGACTATATATATAATACTCAAATTTCATTCCATTATTAATTAATATATGCATTCATTGAATCATTCTTACTATTCATTTACTTATCTCAAAAACTATTTATTTTATATATATTTCTCTAAAATATTTAAAGAGTCATTATCAGAGTAATCAGAATTTTATAAATACATATTAATAGAGATTACTTTTTTGTGGTAATTTTATATAAATGGTAATTTATTACCCATTCTCTTCACTTAATGATGGGTTTGAATTGAATTATTAAAATGTATCAATATTTATCATGAATTATAATTTTTTAATTTATTTTCATGTAAAAATGAAATTCAACATATAATTTATTTAATGAAAAATTGCTTAGAAACAATGTCGCGTGTTACATTATACCCCTAAAAAATAATAATAATTTTTTACAATTGTGATTAAAAATTAGGATCATCTACCACATTAATTATGTTTTTCTCATATTTATTAATAAAAAATAAAGCTTCACAATATATATTTAACAAGGTGAGTGGTTTTATTTTATCACATTGTCCCATCAATCCCGCAGTTCTAATGGATATTCCTTGTAATTTTGATAATACTCTAAAAAAACTATTATATTAAATACATGAGATATTTTATGTTTTAAGCTTGAAGAAATTTAAAAAAGGAACAAATCATTCAAATATTATATGTTTATTGGAATTATACCATGATAATATACCATGACCACATAGTTAATGAATTCAATAGAGCTAATTTATTTTGTTCTCAACATTCCCATCCTCCCAAATCCTATAACTGTATTCATAGGTTATATTTGATGGAATATGTTATCTCTTACTTCAGAAACTCATCCAAAAATAATTATTATATTTGTAACACGTATATATATATATATATTACACAATTTTAAAGTGACATTAAATTTTTGGTATCATATATATCATTTCATGGCAATGATCTACAAACATTAGTTTATGGGATATAACTTCATCCCAATGATATTATGTTTTTTAACTGTACCCATATAGAGACTTCTTTTTTACAAAATCATTTTTAGAAACGAAAATGTTGTTATATGGGAACATTACTAGTTGAAGGTGTTAATCCCAACCACCATTTAAATGTATTCAATAATATATCATCATAACACGAAGAGATTGACTCGTAATTTTAGAATTTCTATTAGTTAAAAAATGGCATTCAGTGTTGATGATATTTTCATTATCAAATTCTTCTTTAATACTTATCCATAACATCAATGAAATGTCTATTTCAGAATCGAATATAATTTAGAGTGGTACAACAATAATCATTACTAATTCATTTATATATATTCTAGAAGGATGATCCAATGATTAATTATGTAAAACTTTAATGTAATGTGTAATCTAATTAAATATATCACATCCAACCCCAAAAAATATGAAATATATAATTATTCTATTACAAATTAAGATATCATTAAAATATTATTGTAAATTTTCTTGAAGAAAATACCCATTTATTTTAAATAAAATAACTCAAAACATAATAATTCCAAAAATATAAGGGACATTATTTTTTAAATTTTTAATATTAAACTATTAATGGAACACTAAATGAAAATTAAATCCATGATTATGGTAAAATACATTCTTTCATTTTATTTTAAAAATGATTCTTTTGACAATGCCATTAAAAATAAAAAATTAAATCATTCGGAATATGGGAAAAAAATTAACTTTTTTTTAAAATATAAAAATTAAATCCCTTTAAAATAATATTAATAAAATAATAGATGAATTTATAAATAAATTCATCAAGAGAATTAAATAAAATGTTAATGTTGAATTAAATCACTATCGACCAAAGATTGAAAAAAGTCATTATCTATAAAAAAATCATTTTGTATCATAATTACATAATTAGTGCAAATAAAAGATAAAAAAAGTTAATATATTGAAATAAATAGAGTAGAATAAAAAATATAGAATTACAAATATATATATCATATAGCTTCATCATCAGTTATTAAATCATAAACAACCCAAATAAAAAGTGAATTACAATGTTAAACCCTAACCCATGTGTTAACATTTGAATCAAAATATCGTAAAATTAATAACATAAATTGAAAAATTAAATACAATAAATATGATGATATTAGAATAATAAAATATAAAATGGAATGTCCAAACACCTAAAAAAAATTAAAAATGTGTATAAGATATCATATAAACCCAATGAAAATAAATTGAGTTAATAAACTATTAGCATCTGGTAACAATAAAATCCAAACAATGTGGGAGGAAATAATTTGAATTTGAAATTAAAATACCTTTAATTAAGAGGATAAATGTTATAAAATTTTAAAGGGTTCTTATACAAACAACATAAATATAGAGGGGATGATAACATAATACTTTTCTAATTAAATCAATATCGACATGAAGAACAGTTACTCATGTTTGACATGATTCCTAAACTCTATAACAAAGTGAATATAATGATAATATTTATTAAAAATATTTACTAGAAAAATAAAAAAATTATAATATCATATAGCACCAATAATAACATTTCAAAACCAATTTACTAATAATAATTTATTAAAATATATATTTCTTTGTGTTATGTGTATCATCTTTTAGTTATTTTTTGGATAGATAGTTATGATCCATTACCAGTGATCAGGTTTCCATAACATATACAATAATAATAAAGATATAAATCCACTATATATTAATTATGTGTATTTACTACAACTCATATAATGAAGTTATGAAACATTATTTCAAATGAAAAGTGGATGATTATAATTTATACATATTATTTGAGAGTCCATATTTTGTTAAAAAAATAAATGATTTATTTGATATAGGGGAATAAAAAGGGAAAAAGTCTTAAGGGATGGATACTAAGAACTTTTTTGGTTATTAATTTTATGAAATATAAGTCTCATATTATATAAATAACAGAGGAGAGTAGGTTCCCAAATATAAGTGAGGGGAGGTATATAAATTGAATTAAATAAAAGATTTTAACAATAAAAGATCACTATCAAAAGATAGTGGAAGCATATAGACATGAATTTTTCTGTATTATAGATTTATGTTGATTAAAATTCATCCAATAGTAATTGTACAAGTTTAGATGGGATTAAAATAGTTAAAACTTTGTTCAACCTCACCCCGGAAACTTGTTATAACCATATTAGTTTATTTTCATTAAGTGGTTTCACTATTCATTATGACAAAAAAATCAGTGGATTATTATAAATGTTTAACTATGAATATTATATATATATAATCCATTTTTCTAAATTCAATTATTATATATGACAGAAATTAATTATAAATAAGTTTAAAAAATATACAAATCTTATTTTTAGACATAATAAATATAAGAATATAAATAATTTTTCTTCCATTTCATGCTATGAATAGATAATA
Organism: Viscum album; assembly: GCA_963277665.1. Taxonomy (NCBI): domain Eukaryota; kingdom Viridiplantae; phylum Streptophyta; class Magnoliopsida; order Santalales; family Viscaceae; genus Viscum; species Viscum album. The sequence goes on from OY728127.1 coordinate 611,137,152, forward strand.
AGAAGATTTTTGAAATATTTTTATGAATATATAATTTATAAATTCTGATAATACTATAAATAAATAAATATTTTTTTTAGATTATTAATATCAAAATCATTATGAATGTAATAATTTTTGCATCGAAAATGTGTATTTAAGACCCAAAAAGAACTTTAAAAAAATTAAATTGAGTAATGATATGTAATTAACTAAAATATTTATAATTATTGGATTAATATGAATCATTAATATAAAGCTAAAAACAAAATGGGAGATTTATATTACATTGTTTAAGGAAAGGAACTAATATTTTTATAAAAAATGTATTTTTTTCTCATCACCATATAAATTTTTTTTTCTGAAATATCCAAACAATTAACTCTGTTGTAAAAATAATATAATGGATAAAAACTAATCTCAATTCACTGAATTTGTTTTTTAAAAAAATTTAAAATTATTGATAATTTCTAGGTAAAAAATTCATCAAAAATCATGTTCGATGGTTTTTTGAAGCATTAAATAAATTTATAGAAAATTGATTATTATTATTTATGAATAATAAATAAATATTAATTATTTAAGACAAATATAAGAAATTAAAATAATTTTTTACTACTACTAATACCTTCCAATTTAATGACTATGTTAAAATGGCCACTTTGAAATAATAATTGTTCAATAATTTATCTTAATTCGCATAATGCCTAATGTTTTGTGTCAAGAATTCTATAATGAATAGTATTAGGACAAAACTATTTTTACTAGGAATAAAAATTAAAAAATTTAAATGTATAATTTATAATTATACATAACACAAAATTATGTTTCCATGATTTTTCCCTTCATAGTTTGGTATTGTATCTAACAGTCAATGCCCGTGATCAATTAGAACATTCTCCTTTGGGGAATGTTCAACACATTTAGTTTGAATATATACATTAAATTGTGTTGATTGGTATATATTTCACTCTATTCACTAATTAGATACTTTCTCTACATCTTCAGTGAATAAATTTCCACAGGTATCTATAAATCAGTTGTGATGTAATATTTTCAGTGAACTTTTAATTAACATTTTCCATAATCTACATTTTTGTCATTTTTTATAAGGACACATCCTAAAAAATTATTCTATGAATCCATATATATTACAAACACTTATACATTTTATTATAGTTTGATTAAATGTGAAGTGACATACCTTATACATAGATCCGTGCAATTTTCATCACATTAATATGTCCATAGAAACATGACCCCCTTCCATGTTAAACTGGTTACTGTATTTACAATCATGATAAATTCATCAAAATATTTTGATAGTATACACATAATAAATGAATTCTATAGATATTTATTACAAATATTTTATGGGAAATTAAACTAAATCATTGAAAAATCATCTTATATAATATTTCATGTAATTTCATTGCATAATAATTATATGTTCTATAGTTAGTGAACACACATAGAAAATTTAGAATATAATTTCACTATTATATAATACTATTTTAAATACATAAATATTCTTCATAACTATCCTTATTTTTTAATATAAAGAAAATTACATTAATAAAAACTATTAAAAATTTGAATAAATAAATCTCTACAGCCTATATTTATAAGATCCATAATGATTTAAGGGGAATTTGATAACCCTAATAAAATCACTATCAGTTCCTACATCCCAAATATTTTACAAAATCAATTATCATTACATGATATAATTTCTCCCTTAATATATTATATTTATATCAAATGTCATTAATTTGAAGAAATGAGCCCTCTATAGATGATTGATTATGAAATTAATATGGGCCAGAAGATACATAATTTGATCTTTATTTTTATAAGATCAAAAAAATTAATGTGAATATAATTTGACCACTAATTCTTCTAAAAAGTATAATTGAGGCTATAAAACTGTGAAATTTTCATACTAATGATCTCTCTAAAATATATATTTTTCCAATATTTTATTTCCCATAATATTCCAATCCAAAAATGATCCATTTCACATTTAATTAAAAAAATCATAATGTAAAAATGGAATTTTTTGGTATATAAAGTGGTAATTTTCTTTGAAACATATGTAGAAATAAAATTAAGGGTATTTTTCAAATTTAATTATTAACTAATAAGATCATTTTAGGACTAAAAATTAATTTTTCATTACTATGTTTTTTAAGATCCATGATTTTATTAAATAAATAAAATAATTATTATTTACTAATTTTTTTGAATAATAGACTAAATATAATATAATAAAAAAATTATAAGGACTGAGAATAAGATTAATAAATATCTAAAAAACTAGTTTCCATTTAAAAAATTATATATATATTTTATTCTCAAAATTAATTTTAAATTAATTAATTTTAAAATACTAATATTAGAAAAACAATATCATTATTGTATTTGGAAAGGAAATATTTTTTTAAGATGTTATGTTTTTATTTTTCATAAAATATTTTGTTTAAATGTTCATCGTAAAAATGATATGAATTAATAATATATCATTGATAACAATAATATAGAATAAAAATCATATTAAATATTTTAAAACAATTTCCACAACAAAAAATTTATTAATGATTAAAATTTTATTTTTAAATAAATAATTTTTTTAATTTATAAAAACTTATGGTCAAATTTTTCAAAAGGAACTAATATTATCGTTAATAAAAAATAATTTGGTTAATTTTAAATTAATAAATTTTTTAAGGGAAAATTAAGTATTATACACAATTTAAATCTAAATATATTTTATTTCAATGATAAAAATGAAAATAAATTCATTTTAATCAATATCAATGATAAAATAAACTAAAAAATATTTTTACTGTAAAATATACACATTTCATAAAAATGAATTGTATATATTAGATGCTCTCAAATTGAAATAATTTCTATCTCCCTTTAAAATATTATCTAATAAAATTTTTTTCATATATTTTTATAATTATATATAAATTATAAAATAATGGAATATTTATATTGTTTACTAAAAGTAAATAATTTTAGTAAAAATTAGTAAACACAGTAAAAACAAAAAATAGTAAAAGTGAAAAATCAATGAGTGAAAGAACATGTAACATGTCAATTTTTTAAAATTAATGGATGAGGTTTATATTTTATTACATATTCCATTACACTATTATTTTATATACATGTATTTTTAATATTTACATTACAATTTATCTGATTACAAAAATTCTACTCTCTGCATTTATAAAAGGATACTTCAACCACCCATTGAAAATCACTCTTATATTGAATTCCAATTCTACCTCTACCCATTTAGATTAATCTTGATTTGTTACATCATATTAATATTTTTTATGTATTACAAAACACTATTTTTTTTGTCTCATTTTGGTTTGGTTTCTTATAGCATTGATTCGGGTGAAATTTTATTGTATTCGGATTTTTTTAGGATAGTGAATGGTTGGTGTAATGTTTTCCAAAAATATACACCCTCTCAAGACAAAAAGTGGAAATTTAGATAATGGGTTCCATACAACATTCACATGGATTTAAAGTCCCACGACCCTATTTAAGAAAAAAATTCATCACATTTAACAAAGGAATAGAGATTCCTCATGATTTGTCTAAACAATGCGACTTTTCCCAAGAAACCATGCATACAGGTTTTTTTGCATAATTAAAATTTTAATTTAAAATTCTTCAACCTACCATTTATGTCATAGGAAAATCTTCATTAGTGAAAATTTTTTTCTATCTACCTTGTATCACCTATAACGAATTCATATACCCTTGGATTCTTCTTGGAAGTGATTCTAAGGTAGAGGAATTCCATTTCATCTTCTAATGGTTACATTCATCGACTTGAAATCTATCTCCAATGATATATAATTTTCTCACTAGGGTTCCAAGAATCTATATATTGATTTTTTGATATAATACATATTATATTGGATCAATAAATAGAGTTAATTCATAGTCCCTCAGTGTCATTGTCCTCTGTTAGTTTTTTTATTCACTACTTTGTGATTTTAGATCAGTTGATCCGAGGTTGGTGGTTCTATTATGATTCTTTATTTTCAATAACCCTAAATGTTTTTACATAATTTAATTTTTTTAATTAATTTTTTTGTTTATTTTCATTAAATTGTTTTTAGTTGTTTTATTGGATGACAATTCCCTTAAATTGGGGTTTCTAAAAAAATGTGATTTTGGAACGGACATTGAAAAAACCGAATTCCATAAAATTGAGGGATGTTTAATGAAATGGAAGATATTTTAGTTGACTAAATTTAAATTTTTGAATTGTTTCATTTAAACTTTGTAATTTAATATTGGAACTATTTGGATAGAAAATTGTGAATAACCCCAAATCTAGAGAATTCGGGATTTTTTATGACATTAGTGGAATTTGATTCCAATTTAAATTATTGAATTTAATTTTAAAATTTTGATTGCAAAATTTCATGAACTAGTTTCAAAACAATATCATAGAAAAATTAACTGAAATTGGTTTTTATAAATACATTAGTGTTTTATATTTACGACTATGCATGTTTTTTTTATTAAAAAGCCATTATAGTTTTTAAAGATAATATTGGCATATTTGAAATGGATAATGGGATTTGTTTTATTTTAAGGATTATTAAAATAAATTTTCCATCACTATTTTGTACTAGAGAAAATTAAATCCTTATGTAGTTGGTGCATTTTTTTGTGTGGGACAATATTACATACAATTTTTTGATACATTATATATTCACATCACATTCCTTAGAAGATGGGGATGAGTCCTCGTTGGCCTTACACCCCAAGTGGTTTATATAGATATTTTCTATTTCACAGGTATCAAGACCCCACAGCCTAGAACAATCATACCTAATTAGGCATATGACAATGCTTCTTTCTTATTTATATTTAAATTAATATATTCTATTGTTATAAATTATTTTACATTTCATGAGAATTTATGTAAACTATTTTATATACAATAGATTATTTCATCCATTTTTGAAAAGTTCCATTTGTGTAAATAACCATTTATTTATAATTAATTACATCCTTTGTAAAGTATTACCATCATATGATATGTGAAGCATGAGTTTCAAATGTATCATTTTCATTTGAATTGTAAATAAAGAATTTTTTAAATATGATTTTATTAAAATGCCAATCGATTTTATTTAAAAATGAAATCAATTACTTTTTTAATTTGATATTGGAAGCTTGTAATGGATAGTTTGGATGAAATAATACTGGAATTTCACTCAAACCCTAGATGTGACATTGGATATTTATATATTATCTCCATATAAGTTAGAACTTTGGAAAATAGCTTTTGTATGTGGTCATATATGTTAACATTGTTCATGGTGAGTTGTATCCTTTTGGAGTTTAGGTAGTTGTCTACATGATTTTATAGTTCTATACTACATAGATTTCACACATTTGGATATTTTGACTATCTTAAATTTTTTATAGTTCACATAGTTTTGATTCTTTTTCATTATTGGTAGAATTGTGTATTTTAAATTAACATTGTTAGTGGGAATATAATTCAAAAACTAATTTTCTATGATTCCAGGATCTAGTGACAATCCCATGGGGATTAAAAACACCCTTTAGACTATGTTAGAAATGGATCGATTGTTGGGTTATTAGGGTACTTGGGATTGTTCATAACAAAGTGGTATCAAACCTCCATTATATGCATTTTTCATGAAGTTAGTAATGCACTTGTGAAATCGTGTCATCAAAACAGATGTAGTGGTGACTAAGTAACATGAAATCTCCCACCATAGTGAACATTATATCGCTAGGGTTTGTTATGTAATGAATTATTGTAGATTAGTTCTTGTCATTTCCCAATTTTGATTTTGATAGATTTAATTTCAAATAATTTTTCTATTGGTTGTGAACTATTTCCCCTTGTTTCTATGTTTGAGTGTAAATATGACGTATTTATTTTTTTCGACTAATATTTTGTTGCATAACAGATCCTAGAAGTCGTGTGAATCATATATAGGATGATGTTTCTATTTAACCCTAGTGAGAAAATCCTCTTGTGCGTCCATCCTGGTAGTGGTGATCATGCACACTGTCCATGATCTGGGACATGCACCACCTGTATTTTCTATTCAGGCACTATTTTTGGATCCTCATTGGGATGTTATAAATATTTATTCTTTTGATTTACCTCTTTATAATTCAAAAACATTATAAGGATGAAATTATAAACAATTGGATGAGGAATGGTAGAGTAGAATGGAGCTATGGTTTGATTTCATGGACACAACTAGGGAAATCAATGAAAAGTGTTCCACCTTTTTACCATAATGAACAAGTAAGATATTAATGGACATGAGGGATTAGAGTATAATGGCTTCAATGTGATTTTCACATACTAATTTTTCCTAGAATCGATGTTGTTATCCATGTCTACTATGTTATTAAAACATGAATAGGATGATAGGGTCATGCCTTAGTATGCAAACCATTTTTATAAGATCATGGATTTTTCACCCAAGATAGTGTTGAATGAGTAGATAAAGGCTCAAAAGTTCAAGATGGGACGTAATCTATAAATTTATTTTTAAGGATTAATAGTGAAATAGTTTTCTTATACTAATTTATTAGACAGTGCACTAATAGTAGAGATGTTAAGGGATGGAAAGACAAGGTTATCAAAAGTTTCAGTCACGCCTAGTGGCACTGTACATTCCAATAAATTAAATTGGATGTGTGATGTATTTACTGGTGGAAATCAAATGAAGCATTTTAATAAACGTCATCTTGTTCTTGGAAGAGGTAAATGTTTTTGTTACCTATGTGGGTATCCTAGAAATTAAAAAAACATTTACCCTAAGGAACCCAAGAACTGTGGATCCTAATGAGGCTCTAGTCACCTTTAATATTTCATCCACGTTTTTATCACTTTGTTTAGTATAAATAGATCATGATGACCATATAAAAATAACATTACATCAAATTAATAAAATGAAATAGGTTTATTGTCACTAGAATATGGAATGATGCTTTTTGACATAGTGGATGAGTAACTTGACGAAGTGGATACATGTCCAAAAAAATTTAGAGCTACAATTACTGTAGATTATTCATTATGGATAAATCTATAGGATACAATTTCCTATAATTTATTTATTTCAAACCATGTTTATAATATGATAAATCATTATAATAATCTTTTATCTTGTTCAATGGATATTAATGCACCCCTTAGTAGAAGGAGAGGATGTTGTAACCCAAGTCCAAAGTGTTTATCCACTAAATAATATTTTCGGTGTGCCTTCCATTTTCAAGTTCTCGACATGAAATCACTTAATTTCACATTTGGTCTAGATTGGATCATTGTTAATAAATCCTATTTTAATTTTTATCTTAAATGGATCTTATTCACAACACCCAATGATCTGTAATATATAATTCATGGACAATGGGACCCATGGTTGAGCATAGACAATCATTATTATCCAAATATAAGGGAAGTGATTTTTCAATCTTCAATCGATCTAGAGTGAGAATCATTTGATGGTCATCTCCATCCAATTTTAGTCGACCTTTTCAATGGGTTTCCTTCAGACTTCTCATTTTTCCCTCAGTAATGGAGGTTGAGGTTTCCATCAAATTAATTACTGTTAGTCAACTAGTTTTTACTCATTCATGTTATATACAACCAAAAAAATGAATGATATGAGGTATCAATTGGAGGACCATCATGAGAAAGGTTTTATATAACTGAGCGAGTCACTATGGGTGTCACCCGTTCTCTTTAAAAAAAGATGATAATAATACACATCGACTATTTGTTGATTATAAAAAAATAATGTTCTAGTAATTAACTATTATCTATTATCTCAGATTTATGATCTATCTGATTAGTTGAAAGGATAATGGTAATTATCGAATATTGACCTTGGATCTGGTTACCACCAGTTCTTGATAAATAATTTAACATTTCGAAAACAACCTCTTGGAGGAGGTACATCCAATATGAGTAACTTTTCATGCCCATTTTTATGACCTGCAAACATTTAGTTTCCATTGATTATATTAATATCATTTAACACGAGTATCTATATACCTTCGTGGAATTATTTTTGGATAAAATACACGTTTACTCTGAGCTTAAAGAGGATCATGTGAATCATCTTATAATGGATTTGAGTTTGTTGAGAGATCACCAACTCTATAGAAATCATTTTCGAGATTTGAGTACTGAAATTATTTGGACACATGATGTCTAGACATGGTATATTATTTTATCATGAGAAGGTGATGGATATTATGACATGATAATGAAAACTAGATATTTTTTAGATTCAGATCATCTTGGGAATAGTTGGATACTTCACTCTTTCATTAAAGACTTATTGTAGTTGGATTATCTGATGTATTATCTGTCATAGAAGGGAGTTATGTTATATTTGGATGAGTAATGTCCTATATTTTTTAGTTTAGACATATTTTGATGACTTCTCTAGTATTGAATTTTCCTGAGGCTGAGAAGGGAAATGTTGAATTATGTGATGCATCTGGTTTAGATATGGGTTGTATTTTTATTCAATGTTATCACATTGATTCATATGGATCTTTTTATCTTAGGCCACATGAGAAGAATTATCTAAGACATGATCTTGAACTTTTACTTGTGATTCTCGTGTTAAAGAGTTGGAATCATTTTCTGTCTGGAGAGGGTTTTACTATGTTTTTAGACCAAAGAAGATTTATTTATATCAACTATCAAAAATATTTTAATCACTTCTAGAGGAATTAGGTGGAATACTTGTAGAATTTTGATTTCGACCTCACCTATTCCATGATGAAAGGGAATGTTGTTGTAGAATAATTGAGTATGAAACTTCCATCCATGTAGTGAAGTAATCATCGAATGTGTGGAACTATATGGATCTCATTTTACAATATCATATTGAAGTCCATGAACCATAGAATGTATTTCCTTATAATGTAATCACTTGACATAAAAAATTATCAAATATATTCTTCAGTAATAGAAAATTGGTGATATGTTCCCGAGAATTAGAGAGACTACTAATTGTGGGGACACCATTCCTAATTGGACACTCTCCAAATTGGAGTTATATTCTTTCAGATCTATTTTGTGGTACCATCTATGAAAATGAATTCTTTGTTGAGGGATTTATATAGTTCCAAGTTTTTAGTTCACCCACAAACCATGAAAATTTTATATGAAAAGCATCGAATATCTTGGTGGCTAGGATAATGGTTGTGAATTTCTAAGATTGTTTCTAACTGTTATAAATTTTAATAGGTTAATGTCAAGAAATATAATCCTTCAGGTTCTCTTAAGACACATCCATTACTTAAATGTTTGTGGGATGAGATCTCTATGGAATGTTTGGTTGATTTTACACATACCCAAAGAACAAATAATGTGATATTGGTTTTTATGTATAGGATAATGAATTTGAAACACTTTATTTCGATTTGATACAACCAGTGATGTGGATTTGGTAAATATCTATGTGTAAGAGTTTGTTTGTTTTCATATAGTTCCTTCTTCTACAGTGTTTGACAGGGATCCTTGATTTACATACCTTTTTTTATAGGCCTTCATGAGGCATTGGGATCTCACATCTGTTTGAGTATGGAATACCATCTCTAGTTAGATAGCCAGATAGATAGAGATATACATATTATTGAGGATAATATTCATTCATGTTTTTTAAAACAATGGTGGGGATTTGGGTAATCACATTAGAATGGTTTTGTTTTCCTATAACAATAGTTACCAGGCAATGATCTGAATGTCTCATTTTGAGGACAAGTATGGTTGGGCATATTGATCTCTGTGGTGTTTTTCATAGGTGGGTTAATGTTCATTGTTTGGAGAAAGTATGGAAAAATAATGATAGTAAGGATTCAGTTGATTTTGCATAGTATATTGATAGAATCTCATTTATAATTCTAATGATGATCATCATTATAGACCATTGGAATTCTCATCTTGTGACGAGGTATAGTTGAATGTTTCACCCAGTTTATATCATCAACATTTTGATTGGAAATGGAATCTTGTTTGTTCATTTTGGGAACATTTTTATCTTGTTGATTAGATGGGGAAGTTTGTATAAATTTTTGGGAAACCACATTATCAATCATTAAGGAATAACATATTCCATGTATCACATTTTAGAAAGTATTTACCTTATATACTTCATGATCTATGTTGAATTGATCATGGATTCTAACTTGATTTATTCATAACTGAACGAAAAGATATGAATGTTAATTCTGAAACCAAGGTACATAATTAAAGGACGATTCATTTGGTTCATGTGTTATGGAAGCTTGTTTCTGATTCTCATGATACATTATATATGGGGCACTGATTTTAGAGTAGTTGCCTCATATTTTTTTATCATGGAGGCTTCTTCATAATATTTCTAGGGATATGATGGTTCTATAGTGAGGGGATTGTAATATCTGGTAACTATTTTCAGGTATTCCAAAACACAACATTTTAGTCTGGTTTTGGTTTTTTTTATTTTGGGGATGATACATGTGAAATTATAATTCTTTTGGAAGGTATTAGTTTATTGATGTTTTATTACATGATTGTCACAATGTTTTCCCAATCTGTGTGGCCTTTGAAGAAAAAATGTGGAACATTGTATAGTTGGACCCCTAAGGCTTTCACACAGTTTGAAAACCCATGTTCCAACGTTTGGAAAAAAATTATCCCATTAAATAGAGACATAAATATGTCACACAATTTTTATAAACCTTGAGTCTCTACCCAGGAAACCATTTGTTTGGGTTTTTACTTAATCAAAATATAAAATAAAAATCCTAGAACCACTCATTTAGGTCCCTGATGGACCTCCTTCATCCCAAAATGTTTTCTCCCATCCCTGGAGCCCCCAAGAAGGATAATTGGACCCTTAGATACCTCTTTGAAGTAATTCAAATCTAGAAGAACTCCCATTAATTTCAATGGAGTTAGTTTACTCACCCTGATCTCTATCTCCCATGATCTATGATTTCCTCCCTATGGTTACATGAATATATTTATTGATTTTTATATCTAACCCCTTCTTTGTGGGTCAAAATATATTGTCGATTCATAGGTCGTGATCACCATTATTCTCTATTGGATTTTTTTGTTCACAACATTGTTATTCAAGATCCGTTATCTTGAGATGTGTGGTTTTGTTACGATGCCCGAATTACATTAACCCTAAATTGATTTATGTAATTTCAACTATTTTTAATTAAATGAAATTGTTATATTTTCAATAAATGGATTTCAATTGTTTTCTCAAATAAAAACATAATTCCATTGATTTGGGGATCCTAATAAAAATTGGGTTTTTCCATGAAATGTGAGAAACCCAAATTATATTGAATTGGAGGGTGTTTTGGAAATTGGTGAAATTGAAATTTTTAAAATTTAAATTGTGGAATTGTTTTAATTAAATTGATGACTTTAATTGTGGCCTGGTATTTATGTGTCATTTTGAAGATCCATAATTCCATACAATTGAGGGCTTATTGTGATATTTTTAATTTTTATGAAAACTAAATTCATGAATTTAATTTTTAAATATGTATATTTAAATATAATTAATTGGATTCAATTCATTTTTTTTCGAAAAATAGCATAAAATGGGTTTTTTATAAGGATCCATAGTGTTTTATCAATGGGAAATTTCATTTCATTTAATGAACCCCATTATGGGGATTAAAGGGAAAATTGGCATATTAAAAATAGAGAATATGATGAAATTTATTTTAAGATGTCTTTATATAAATTTTCAGTATTTGTTTAGTATATGAGCACATGAAAGCCTTAGGTTGTTGGTGAGTTATTTTGAGTAGAACTATATGAATTACAATATTCCAAAACATCATATTAGCACCTCACATTCATTATGTGATGATGCTGAGTTCTCTTTATCCTTAGGAACAAATTTGAATATGTATATATTGCCCATTTCATAGTTTTGGGTCCCCATATCCTATATCTGTAATACGTAATTACACATTTGACCGTGTTTCTCACTTATTTGTATTTCAATTAATATAATCTGTTGTTATAAACTATTTTACATTCCTTGAGAATTTATATAATCTGTTCTATTTATGTGTTATTATTTAATAAATTCTTGAAACATTCTACTTGTGTAATGTGCCATTTTTTTATATATAATCCCTTATTTTGAAATTTATTTCAGTCATATTAAATGTGAAGAATGAGTTTTTAATGTATCCCCATATTTTTAATTGTCACACATTATTAGATTAAATATTCATTTATTGAAATTCCAAACATGTTTATTTATAATTTCATAGAATTTACATATTTAATTAGATATTGGTATCCTATTATAGAATATTTGGGTGAAAAAAATTTAGGATTTGGAACACACCCTGCATTTTTATTTTATTTTTTTGAAGAAAATCTTATTCTAGTTTTGAGCATGGGAGTAGCATCTCTTGGAGGTGGTTCTATGTATTGAATTCATCATGGTGAGTTGCTTCCATCATGATTAGGGAAGGTGTCTTATAATTTTAATTGTTCTCTAGTACATTTTTGTGGAACATTGGGTTGTTATGCCTATTTGAATTATCCTATATTTCTCCCAATGGAGTATATTTGGAATTCATTATTGACGTGTATATTTTACTTCTGAATTGTTAGTATAAAAATTATTCCCACTATCATTATACATGATTTCAGGTGATAGGTTTCAACGCTTAGTGATCACGAACACCCTTCTCGCTATGTCAGTACTTGATCATTTATCAGGTTACTGGATTAACCCAGTATGGTTCCTGATAAGATCTATATCTATCTTTTGGAAGTCCATATATCCTTATAACATCGATATGACCTATATTTCCATGAATTCTGATTTATGAATAATATTGTTCTCAAAGTGAGTATTATTGTTTATCTAATATTATATATCCTCTATAACTCTCATAAAAATACAAATTTATCATTATTATATAATGAAATGTGCTTTTCATGTATTTTTAATTTTATTATATTGTGGGATGAAACGTCACTTGTTTTTCTACAAGTCGAAAAAACCAATAGTATTTGAACTTTTCATTTTGTGGATTGGCTAATTATTAAAATCTTCCTCAGATTGTAAATTTGATCCATATAATGGGTAAATATTATATTTTTAGATGTGATTTACGTCCCTTGATGTGAATTAGGTTTTGGGTTGAGTTTATCGGTCATTTTCATTCAAATTTCTATATTATAGAATGTAAAAGTACATGCAAGGTTTTCACATATATTGTGAAAATCATGAAACCAAACAATATAGACTTATGTGGATGTCACATGGTTTTTAATTCCATATACCGTGGTGTTCATGGTCATGTGTGTTGTCTGAGAAAATATTAGAGAATAACCATATGATTTTCTCATGGTTATTCTATCATTATACTTGTCATGCAATGACTTACCCAAATTGGAAGTAGCACTACATAGTTGATGAATAGTTTTCATAACTATGTAGATCATTAAAAAGGATGAAATGAATATTTTCCCATGTCTCCTTTAATATTTATTCCTCTACCCCATCTCACATTTCCCATTCCCAATATCTTCTTCATCTCTCCCTTGGATCTCATCCAAGGCTTAGATGGTTTCCCCTCAGTTGACCTATGAATAATGTGTCTTAAGATGCTTTTCAAGTTTAACAAGTAGTCGTTGATTGTTAATATATTATTTGATAATTTACCATTCATTAATTCATTCTATTTTAAGGTGAGATAATATGGCATATTTTTGGGGTATTTCACTATCATAATGATTTATCTCATTCTGTCTCAAATCAATGACTGTGAATTAATGATTAAAATATCATGAACAACACATATGTGTTCCATATATATTACATTATGTAATATGAGTTATTTGAAATAAAACATTTTTCCATGTGATTTCAATTCTAACCCTCTCCCTTAAATCATGATATTAATTATGTAAATAATTATTCATTAAATTAGTTGTTCCTTATTCATTAATTTACATAGTTTTAGGATGTCTATCTCAACTCAAATCACCTATTTTAGTGTGTATCTTATAATTAGTATCTCTTATTCTTTAGGTTCAGAATTAAAATAACCCATTGAGACATGCTAAGTAACATTTCATTGAATCAAATGGTTATATTAATTTAATGACTATATTTTTTTAGATTAATCGCATAGCTTAGGATAAGTATTTATATTATTATAGAACCACCCTTCATAAATTAAATGGCCAATTTTAATAGTGTAATATTTTTTAGGAAAGGATTTTCCCTCGGACATGATTAATTTTCCTAATATAATTCATGAATCATCACACATGATAGATAAATTTTGTTTACTTTTCTTATGGAATTTATACTACCAAAAAAATAATTATCCAGCATAGTTAAGTTAATAAAGGAAATGATCCTAATGATTATAAATTTAAATGTATAATGCCCATGGATGCAGTTAAATTCCAACATGTAAACCGATTATAACATAAATTATTAGGACATGAAATATCCATTGATTACCAAGGAGGAATTACATGGATGGGATCATTGGTTATATTAATTTAATTATGCATTGGGTAAACCATGGATTACCACATTGGAATAATATGTACAGGATCATTAGTCAGATTGGAATACATTGTTCCTTGAGTGGTGTTGGGTTCCTCATTATTAAGAACCATGGTTACAATATCATATGGAATGTTTGATCAAAACATATATTATTTTAAATCACGGGCCCTAGTTGGGGGTTTTGTAAATGATGTTTGATACCACCATTGTCTTTCATGCTATGCATGGTGTTTCGTATAATTTTGGTTTATAAAGAATGAAATTTGACACCTCATGATTTTGATGATGGAAATAAATTTTTACATATATGATTAGTATTTTTGAGAGTGGAAATATTTATCCTATATTAAAATACATGGGAATATATCCATAAAAAATATGATATCCTCATTGTTTTCCCATTCCTCGGAATCTGATGGTAATGATCATCTTTTTTAATTTATACGGATCTTGTAACCATTAATATGATATATGTATTACTTTTTACTAATCCTTAGGTCTCACTATTCAATGTATATATATAAAAATATATCATTACATTTATAAATTTATATATATATTTATAAATGATGGAATGTTTAGAGTCATTCTACATTAGCTCGGTGTAAGTATGGCTAGTCCTGTGTCTTTAATGGAATATGATTCTGACTTGATTACATTTCATTATGATTTACATTTTACTACACTAGAATAATTATTTATTTCATATTCATGGAAGAGACAACATTATGAATCTATAAGTGGTGTTCCACTTGATTTATCTCACACCTTGTTCGGTCCACCGTTTGGTACCTCTAAAGATTTCATGGTTATAGTTTGGGACATTGTTATGTGGTATTACTCACTATGGACTAAGACTAGATAAGAGACTTTTAATGTAGTGAATGAGCAAGTACTTATGATACTCTCTGAATATGGATATTTTATTTATTTATTTCTTGAGCATAATAATGTTCTACAAGATTCTATTTCGTATATATGAATTCTTGTATTATGGCTCAACATCTTTATACATAACTATTATTTCACTATTTATATTGATTTTCAATTATATTTTACTTTTATTTTACTTTATTTATATATTATTCTACAATATAATAATACTAATCTATAAGGAATTGTCTCCCCAAATTTCCTGCATTAGAGCATCACTCCTAGCTGGAAGCTTTTATCATATCTAGAGGTTCTCTTGAGGCTATGTGAGAAACTAGTTTAAGTATTATCTGTAGAGTGATCTGGGATAGTATTTTAAAAATAATATCAACTTGTTAGTTTTTAAATGTGTTGGTGTGATACACAAGAGATGATTAATTTTCTTATACATATTATATAGGTTGTGCTTGGGTCCAGCAAGCACATGCATGAGGGAACGATTGAGTTACTTTTGATGGGATTGATGTCCATGTTGTTGTTGTTATTATTTTGTACTATTAAAATTTGAGTGATTATTACACATTTATACTACTTAATAATTTATCATGAAAATAAGGATTTACCCTTATCCTAGTATGTCATGGAAATTTTGTTTACGAATCATTATAGGCATGCGATGTTTTGAATTTCATATATATTTCGTAAAAACATTTTTTAGTTCATGTAATTGTTATTATGTATAATTTCTACATGGTATTATATTTGAAAACTATTATAATTTTTATTTAATGTGTAATTAGAAAAAAAATAATTAGTTATTAATGTTTTGACATAAACTAAATTGTGTTTTCCTGTATTTATTGATGGTGTATCTGTAACTAACATGTTATGATTGGTTTGAGACAAGGAAATGTAGTTTCCTTGGTTGAAATGTATGGTGATTTGAATTTCATGGATTTTATGTGAATATTTATAAATCATATTGTTCTACAAATTGGAAATGGAGATCAGAAAAATCAAATCATTGTATTTTACCTATTTCATTTTGTTATAATATATAATGCTTTGGTGAAGGATTCAAGAATTATTAATTATAAATTAAAATGGATTGCACCATTATAATTTGGTAAGGGTAAGTTATGTTAATAGAACATTTAATAAATATGAATTTAGTTATTTTATAATTCATAAAATGATTCAATTTTTAATAGAACATATACTAGAATAAACTCATGTTTTTCAGTAATGGTGTTTTTGGGTTATAAGGTAAATTGGATTCAATATGAGTAGGTCAGTATTGACATGATATGGTTGTATGACAAACTAGTTATGGTTATAATGAATCATTTATAAAAAATATATACTATTGGGTATCAATTGAATTGATCTATTTTGGAATTCCCAAAACCGCTTTGGCTACATTTGACATTACATTCCCTACCTTATAAACTCCCAAGGGTATATTCGGGATAAAAAATGATGGATATATAATGTCCAAGGATCTATATAAAAGGTGTTACATATAAATGTATGATGAAATATTACATGAAATATCCCACTAAAATATGTGATAACATTATCTAATTTTTTAATTTATTGATATATGGATTTAGTTAATTAAAATTTCAGTTGAAACATTAATAGTGTCTTCCAATATAGCTTATGAGTGACATTTTGATCAACTATGCCTGACTTTGGGAAATTAGGGATAATTAAATGGTTTAAAAATAATTTAGTTGACAATTATTCTATTACTATTTGGAATCATCTAAATAAAAATCAATTAAAGTTCTCACTAATTCCTAGAACATCATCAGCCTTTTATATGATATGATTTAAATTTTGTGAAAAAATATATAATTCGATTCCTAAAACATGAAACCATAATTTGGTGTTCAAAGTTTCAATCCATTATTGAAGGAATTTTAAATATTGTTACTTTGAAAGGTATTGTGGACATTGCATGCAGGTCTTATTTTACCTAATTCTTTTAAAACATGAATGGCTTATTGAATGGAAGGTGTAGTGATATTCTGGGAATAACATAGTTATATGTTCAATTCCTTATTCCTTTTAAAGGGTTCATCCCATGCGATATTGTGCCCATATAGGTAAATTATCATCAAAAAATTATTATAAAGTGTTCCATCTAAGATGTAATATTTGGGTTATTTTTCTTCTTCATGGAATCTCAATTTATTGAATCAAATTGTGGTTGATGATTTCTATTATATTTAGTTGATCATTATTATGGAATTTAACATCACATAATTCTTTATTTTGACAGTTTAAATGTCTTGGGAATTGTATTTGACCATGATGATCATGTGATCCATCCACTTATTTGAAAAAGGACAGAGTGGGTCATCAACTAGGTGAATAGTGATATGTGATAATATAACTATTGTATAGGTAATACTGATGAGTCTGCAATTAAAAAGTTGTGGTATGTCCTACTGTTCTTTTTTTCTATAGTATTAGAACATGTTTTCAAAATATGATCCTCTTGAGTTTAGAAGTAACACATTAAATTTTATTCAATTTGGGGGTGAACATGACATAATAAATTAATCCATTGTGACTCAAGATTTATTGTAAAGAGATATTGGTACATGAATTATATATTCATGGGTCATATAAGATGTTAGCTGCCATAAATATTTGAAATATTTTGTTTTTTACTATAAGTGGATGAAATTGGATAAAAGATAGGTTTTTGTAATATCAATAATAAAAATTGTTCTTGGATCTTATATTTGATCTGATATTTTCTTGTTATTTTGTCTCCTATATTCATATTGAAATTTTTAAAATCATGTTGGAAACATTTTTATCCAATGTTTGGGGGTGGATGTAGTATTCTTTCATAGAGGGGATCCCATTATATGAAATTGCTGACTAGAAATCTATTATGTTACAGAGAAATATGTTGACCTTTTAAAAAGATTTCCTTGTTTATAGAGGGATAATGACCACAAATGAATAGTTTGAAATGGTTAGAATGGATTTTCGAAGCCCATGGGGCTACTGCGTTTTAGTTTTCTAGTCATACAAGTGATGCTCTATATAAAAAATATTATTGGTTTGTACTAAGTTAGAACACTTGATTTAGACTCAAAATGAAGAGGTGATACCTGATTTTATATGTTTATAATACATCTATGTTTGCAAGGAATCACGATGGCTATATAGTCGGTTTATTACCTAGACTTTGAGTAATGTTTATAGTGATGATAATACTTTATTATTTCTTTAAAATGATCATAGTGAACTATTTATTAAAGTTGAAGGGAATCAGCCTGGAAATCTAGTAAATTTAGTTATGATAAGCATATTTTAATAGGTTAGTTTATATGGGATAGACTGATTCCATGATACATAAATCCAGATGGAGTGCTATGGTAATCAAATAAGTGTCACATTTTCTACAACATTAACATTTGAGAAATGATCCATACAACTATACAGAAGAAGAAAGATCTTATTTTTTATGATCCATGATGTGGATGTCCCATATTTGGACCTTGGAACATTTCAATTTCATACTGGTGTTAGGGGTCCCATCATTTTATGTTTAGCCTATATTGATGTAATTTGTCTTGGAAGAGATATGAAAAATTAGTGAAGGTGAAAATTGATAATGTATCAATGTACTGTTGGATCAAATATGATAATATATTATATATTTACATAAATCGAAGTATGTGGCGGATAATTATAGTTTTATGTCAAAACTATCAAATCACATTTTTGATTGAAATATCAACATTAATGTTAGAGGATTCTATCATGATGCTGGTATTTGGATTTACATTCATTAGCACTGGGGATTCATTTTGATAAATGGAATAGAGTAATCCTGGATTCCATGGTGAATTATAATTACATGTTCATATATGATCTTATGTGGGCATACCAAACAGGATCTCAGTGTACCATGGATTAAGGAGTTGGAATTTGATGTTGATTATTCCCTAACTCCTAAATCTAGGTATTTAAAATTTAGTTTAAGGAAGTTGATCAGAATGTGTTCTCCTATTTAGATTAATTCTATCAGATAAGTAAAAACATTGATCATGTCATAGGAGGAGGTGAGTGTATTTCATGATTTGGTTGTGGGTTTTAAAGGAAATTATACCATGACTAGTTAAACATCATCAATTGAAAATTTATTTTAATGAAAAACAAGGTCGAATATGAAAATCCTCATGTACAATTGTGAGTGTGGAGTGCCACAGGCTAGATGATCATAGAGATAATGATACGATTGTCACATGATTTATTGTCACGACCCCCTCCCACCAAAGATGCCCCTCCTGAGCTGGCAATGGGGATAGGGAGATAATGACCCCCGAGTCCCACCTCCAGTAGGCCCCGAGTTGGTGACTAGCACCAATGGTATGATTTTTCACAAATATGGGAGGCATTACCCTTTTTATTATTTAGGATCGGGAAATAGGAAAAGTCAACCACAAAAAAAAAAGAAAAGAACAAGTGTATATAAACAAACCCAAACCAAGCCCACAATCATTTTTAAACAATTTTATGACAAGGTATAAGTACAAGGAAGCTCAAAATTACAATACCAAAAGAAAACAAGAGAACAACAACTGCAACAACTACAACTACCCGACTAGTAGGATCCCGCACAGCCCTGGTAGTCCTCCTGGAAACTTGAAAGTAAACTTAGGGTGAGCATACAAGTATACTCAGTAGAGAAACCTAAAGCTATCATGCACAAGTGAGGAGACATCCTAATGTCCCGTGAGAACAACAGAAGAAACCTAACAAGGAAATCTATCCACCCAACCTCACCAGCCACACTCACTAAAACACACACACAACAGGTAGTAGTAGTATAAGAACAAGAGCATTGGGTACCCCGCACCATTTCCCATTAGTTAGCTGAACATCCTGACTCTGTCACACTCTCCCCACCCGCACACTCCTGGGCCTCACAACCACGTATCCCGCCGGCACACACCAGGGCCACACCACCACGTATCCCGCTAGCACACACCTGGGCCTCAATACCACTACCACATCCCCTCCCGAAGACACCTGGGCCTCATCCCGAAGAATCATGGGAACAGTAATAGTAACAGAACTCTCGCCCGAAGACACCTGGGCCTGAAATCAAAACTTACCTGAAGAGTCTTATGTGTAAGGATGCCTCAAGCCATTATAGCCTATAAGCCTGCCCAAAGAGTCTTGGGCCTAATCACCACAATCGAATCCTACCCGAATAGTCTTGGGTGTAAGGTCACCTCAAGCCATCACAGCCTAGGGGAGAAGGAGCAGAAATGAGCTAGTAACTATGGGAAAACACCATCTCCCATGAAACAGGAGTGTTCGGCACTAAGTGCTCAACATGGGTGTGGTGCGATAAAACACAAAAGATACAGATATATATATATAGCAACCACTCAGCCCAACCTATTGATTCTAAAAAGTGAAACTGAGCACGTGCCTCAGCACTGATACCACGAAACATGCATACAATAGACAACCCCAACCCCATTAAGGTTTTCACGTTTCAGAAGAATTAGTTTATTTAGTTCCTTAACTACTGGGCAACTATCCACAACCAACCACAACGATCGTTCATAAGCACATCCCTACCATCCACAAAGCAAGTTAGGAAAACACAGCATCACGGAAAGTCCCTTATTATTAACCAACAAACCCATTGATTATTATTTCCGTTTCATTACCATGCCCCACCATTCATTAACTCTTCCAATTTTATTTATTATTCACAACCCATAGTTCGTTCACATTTAAACCCATCCCTGCATGATGCACAAATTTTAGAGACGAAGGTAGGATCCCTACCTCAACAGGTTCTTGATTGTAACGCTCCCCGGATCAACTTTAGAAGACGTTCGTATGTGTCCTAGAAAAACCACCTTGGGTGGAAAGGAAGAGCCAAAATAAAGACAACAGATCCAAGCTCGGATGTTCTGCCTCGTCGTTATGATCCCGTGGCCGCTGACGGATCATAAATCGGAGCTCGGACGAAAAAGTTATGGAAGAAAGATCCTTCGAGACTCTTGAGAGAACTCTGCTCAGAGGAGAGGGGAGGAGGGGTGTGAGTTAAAAGGAGTAGGGGACCCCTCCATTTATAGGCGTGAAAAGAAAAAGAACATGGTGTGTACTTATGTTACACGGCGTGTACTCGCCCGTTTTAACACGGTCTCCACGAGGACTCCAACGCGGCTCCGCGGCCGTTGACTAGTCAACACACGGTTTGAAGGAAACACATACGCAGGGAAGGACTACACGGCGTGTAGTTTAGACACACGATGTGTACTCATTTATTTCACACGGCAAGGACACTGCCTTCACACGGCACACGGCTGACGACTGGTCAACACACGGTAACGCGTATGCGGGGAGGGACTACACGGCATGTAGTACTGGACAGATGGTGTATACCCATTTTCTTCACATGGCAACAAAACGACCATCCACACGGGGTATACCCGGAAAGAGGGTACACGGCGTGTACTCAGACTACACGGCGTGTAGTTTCAAAATTCTGGAAAGTGTGGAAAAACTCCATTTTACCCTCTAGAACACTTCTTGACCTTTTTTTTACAAAGGAATGGGCCAGAAAGGTCCGGGCAATTACATCAGATACCTCTTAAAACATTCTTGTCCCCGAGAATTAAAAATCCATCCCAGAGGAACCCAACAAGATACCTCTTAGGGTTCTCATTATAACAGGAAGCCAACCAACAACCCTAATCATATGTGTTAGGAATTCCTTCTCCTATGTCGAGATATTATCCGCTTTAGGCGGAACTGACTCGCCTGTACGGGTATAATAGCATCCTCATTAATGTGTCTCGATTAAGGATTGGGTCTTCCCACTTCCATACATTAGGATTTCCAACTCGAACTGCCCCCCAACACCACAGAACTAACGCACTGCCCGAACACGTGGGTTTTGGAAAACTCCTTCACCTATGTCGTGATATTATCTGCTATAGGCGGAACTGACTCGCCCACATGGGTTCAATCGCATCCGCATTAATGTGTCTCAAATAAGGGTCAGTTTTTCCCCTTCCCACACATCCGGGCATGTTACACATTACTAGGGAACAAGGAAACAAAATGTCTCACAACTGCCAAGCCAAGAATTCCATATATCAAAGGTACAGAGTACACCATCAACATAAAGCTCAGAAGTACAAGGGAAAAAACAAGTCAAAACAACTCCGGGTACTGAGCGTGCATCTGGGTCTCCCGCTCCCAAGTGCTATCCTCGAGGCCTCCATGCCTCCACAACACACGAACCAAGGGAATGGTTCATCCATGGAGCACATTCTCTTTACGATCCTCGATCCTGACTGGTTGTTCCTCGAAGGTCGCGTCATCTCCCATATCCAACTCTCCCCTGTTGATAACCTGGGAGTTGTCGTGTAAGTACCAACGAAGTTGGGAGACGTGGAAGACATCATGAACTTTCTCCAACTGAGGTGGCAGGGCCAGCTGATATGCCACCTCGCCAACTCACCTCAGCACCTCAAAAGGTCCGATGAACCTAGGTGAGAGCTTGCTCCCCATCCCAAACCTCTTCTTCCCCTATCGAGGGGAAACCATCAAGAACACATGGTCTCCCACCTCGAACTCCAAGGGCCTCCTCTGACGATCAGCATAAGACTTCTGTTGGTCCTGAGCCGCCTTCATCCTCTCATGTACAAGCTGGACATTCTCCGTGGTGCTCTGCACTAACTCTGGTCCAAGATCACCTGTCTCACCAACCTCTGGCCAGCAAATGGTTGAACGACATTGCCTTCCATAAAAAGCCTCAAACGGTGCCATGCCAATAGTAGAGTGGAAGCTGTTGTTATAGGAAAACTCTATTAAAGGCAAGTGTCGTACCCATGATCCTCCGAAATCCAGAACGCATGTTCGCAGCATGTCCTCCAACGTCTGGATAGTCCTCTCCATCTTCCCACCGGTCTGGGGGTGGAAAGTAGTGCTAAGGAATATTTAGGTGACAAAATCATGCTGCAACCCCCTCCAGACTAGTGAGGTAAACTGATTATCCCGATCCAAGACGATAGTCCACAAATCTCCATGAAAATGCAACACCTCGTCTACGTTCCTCTGTGCTAAGGTACTCACCAAGAACAACTCCTTGATTGCTAATAAGTGAGCTGATTTCGTCAGACGATCCACCACTACCCAGATAGCATCATAACCACCCTGAGCTCTAGGTAGTCCTATGACGAAGTCTATTGAGATGTATTCCCACTTCCACTCGGGGACATCTAAAGGATGCAACAAACCACTGGGAACAGGGTGTTAAGCCATCACTTGCTGACACACTAGGAACTTAGCCACAAACTCTGCCACTGCCCGTTTAACCCCGGGCCACCAAAACTGATCGCTCAGGCCTCAATACATTTTTTTAAACTCATGGATGTACCGCCAAGGCTGAGCTATGGAACTCACGGAGAACTCCCTCACGCATTGCCTCCGGAACAAACAACCTTCCCTGGAAAAGCATCTGATGTCGGTTGTCCTCTGACCATCCCCCTGGAGCATTCCCCTGATCGACACAATCCCACATCACCTCTTCCTCGGGTCCCCCCCACTGAGACTCTTCCACCTGCTGCGATAAGGAGGATTTCACCATCATCTGGAACAAATGGCATGTAACACCTTCGTCCCTTGCATCTAAGTGCAGGGCATCCAATTCTCCCATCGCCATCCAAGCATCAGCGGATTCCCGAACCACATCCTTATGTGACTTCCTACTCAGGGAATCAGCCACAACGTTGCCCTTACCTTTAGTGTAAGAGATCTCGAAGTCATAGTCTTGGAGAAACTCAACCCATCTCTCATGCCGTAAGTTCAGGTCACACTGAGAGAAGATATAACGAAGTCTCTTGTGATCTGAGAAGACCACAATGCGCTCCACAAAGAGGTAATGTCGCCACAACCTCATTCCAAACACTACTGATGCAAGCTCCAAGTCATGGGTGGCATAGTTACGCTCATGAGGGCGCAACTGACTAGACCCATAAAAAATCACACCCTTCTTTTGCATCAGTACGCACCCCAGACCAAGGCCAGAAGCATCGCAAAACACTTCATTCAACAACCCTTCCTCTGGTAACCTGAGCACAGGAGCACTAAAAAACTTATCCATCAGGTATTCGAAAGCTTTCTGGCACTGATCGCTCTATATGATGACCTGATTCTTACTAGTCAGAGTTGTCAATGGAGTATCAACTCGAGAGAAGTCTGAAACAAACCTCCGATAGTAACCTTCTAACCCCAGGAAACTACGAACTTTTGGCACACTCTTGGGTGGTTCCCAAGAATCAAATGCCTCCACCTTTGATGGGTCCACTGACACTCCATGCTGAGACACCACGTGCCTAAGGAAGTGTACTTCTTGTGTCAAGAACATGCACTTTGATAATTTCTCGTAAATCTGGTGGTGTCGACGGACATCCAATACTGCCATGAGATGCTCAACGTGCTCCTTCTCTGATCTTGAGTAGATTAGGATGTCATCGATAAACACAGCGATGAACCGGTCCAGAAACTCTCGGAATACAATGTTCATAAGTCCCATGAACACAGCTGGTGCATTCGTAACTGCAAACAGCATCACTACAAACTCAAAGTGCCCATACCTGCACCTGAAAGCTGTATTCGAGATGACACTATCTTTCACCCTCAGCTGATGATATCCCGATCATAGATCAATCTTAGAAAACCCACCTTCTCCCCTCAGTTGGTCGAAGAGATCATAAATCCTTGTAAGGGGGTAACGGTTCTTGACCGTTACCTGGTTCAGCCTTCGGTAGTCTATGAATAGCATGAGACCACCATCTGCCTTCTTCACAAACAAAACTAGAGCACCCCATGGCGACACGATGGGTTGAACAAAACCCTTCTCCATTAGATCGTCAATCTGAATCCGCAACTCCCGCAACTCCAAAGGTGCCATCCGATAAGGGGACATCGAAATCGGACAGGCACCAGGCTGTAAGTCTATCCCGAACTTGTCACGACCCGTCCTCGGTGCCCGTGCCGTGACAACCCCATGCCCGCCTTCCATAGGCCAGGGGCTGGCGACTAGCACCAAGGCGTAAATCCCGAAAAAGGGAAGGAATTTCCTTTGTAAAGTAAACCACAAACACCGCAGAGCAAGAAGGTAGAAGTAAACACTAAGTAAAAACTGGTACAACAGTAAGTGCGGAAAAGTATGTGGGCCAGTATACAAACCCAAACTGAAAGTAAAGTACAACTGGAAAGGGAAAAGAACAACTGAAAAGTAAAGCCGCAACGTCAAGCTGTCCACTGGAAATCCCACCTGATGGGTGGGTACAGAAAGCCTCCACTGCTCCACGGGTCCAGCTGACCGCTCCGAGTATGTCCTGCCTAGTGGTCCACCTCCAAGTACCGTCCTGCTCTGCAGGCCTCCACCACGATCAGCGATGTCCGTCGTCTGCAACCAACACAACGTAGTGCGGGAATAGCCTGTGCAGGGGTGAGTATTAGCTACTTAGTAGGGACCCCGAGACCCCCAATGGTCTCCTAGATTCCACATAGGATAATCCACAAAGGAAAGATACAATCACGAAGTATCATCCGACACTACTTAGGTATATGTCCATACATATACCTGAGTCATCAATTCTCGCTCGGCTCTGACATCCGAGCTCAAGTACAACCCAATCCACACAAGAAAGAAAAACGTAAATCCAAACAGGATAGCACAACACAATCCACAAAGGAAAGCAAAACATGATTCATCCCACACAGGTATACATCTTTATATGACGATGAAGATGACCAGATATTGCCACTGATTCATCTAAGCTGTCGGTCCCACAAAAGATCGATAGGTACTAACCCACGTAATGACCCACAAAGGATCTGACCCACACAAGATCGATAGGTAACTAACCCCCGCAATGACCCATAAAGGATCTGACTCACACATGATCGATAGGTAACTAACCCCCGCAAAGACCCACACAGGATCAGACCCACACAGGATCTATAGGCGCTGGCCCACATAGGACCGCTGAGCGCTGACCCACACAGGATCAGACCCACACAAGATCAGTAGCACTGACCCAGAAATTATCGCTGAGTGATGTAGTCGTCGCCATCGAATCCACTGAGGTTCTCTGTACAGTCGTCGCCGTCACAGTAGCAGTCGCAGCCAGCTCTAGGGTTCCCGCACACAGCAAGCTCATTTTGGAGGGTCCGCTCCACGAGCCGAGAGGCTGATACATCAGCAAAAACATAGTCCAGAGTTGATGTATCCCAAAAGTTCTGTATTGTCAACAGGAACTCAACGTCACAGACGGCGCGTCAATCGGACGCCCGGTCTGAGTGTTATTGGATTTTTCGTCCCAGGGGCCCTGTTGGTTTTTAAGGAAAAACCAACCCGACCATACTCCACCTGCATCCAAAGCTCAGGTGGAGTAAGCCAAAAGATCCGTCTCACTAATAGGAACAAACAAAATTGATGGCACGTCAATCAGACGTCTATAGCTCATTATATGAGTGTTTCCGCTCCGAGGGCCCGGTTGGTTTCATGTATGAACCAACCCGGCCGAACCCAATGTATTCCAAAACCTTGAGTGTAATACACCGAAATGACTGTCTCGATCCAAGGATTGGATCACCACTGACGGTGTGTCGATCGGTGGCATGTAGCTCAGGTTATGAGCAAAAGACAGAAAAGGTCCGAAAATGGGGGGTCTGGGCCCGGACCGACCCCGCCCAACCCCTTTGGGTCGGCCCGAACCGGGGCGACCCGACTCGGTTCCGGGTCCTACCCGACCGGTGCGGCCCGGCTGGCGCTGGCCAGGCACCGCTCAAGGCAGCCGCGGCCCCCCCACGCGGGGGCCGCTCCATGACACCCGGACGCGGCTCAAGCCGCGTCCCTCCTCCGCGGTCCGGCGTGGCCATGGGCCAGGCCAGCGCCGCCGCGGCTTCAGCCTCGGCGGGTCTTCCTGGCGGCGCTGCCGCATCCTGGAGGCAGGCGGGGGCTTCTACGGTCCACCGGACGTGCTCCGGTGGTCCGATTTGCGCGTGGTCTTCGCCATTGCTCGTCCCAGGACTCGTTCAACACTACAAACCTTTCAAAATTAACTTGCGGCCCCGTTTGTCGTCGCCCCGCCAAACCGCGCATAACAAACAAAAAGGGCGGTGGGTTCGGACTTGTTCGTTGGTCCGCACCCACCACGTTAGTAGTTTTTAATGTCTCACAATATTCATATTCAACAACCAGGGATATAAATCACAAAGATTTAAAAAGGAACAACCCCTACCTCATCGTAGTCGTCGGATGGGTTCTTCATGGAATTGACCGTCGCGGAAGAAGAGGATCGTCGTGTCGCGGAAGGGTGTCACGTCATCGTGGTATACGGCGTCGCGTCGACGATCTACGAGGGTTAAAGAAAAACACACAGATTTAATTTCACGAATTGAATCCGTGGTGAGGATAAAATCCACAAAAGAAAAATTAAAAGATCCGCAATCTCCTACCTCAAACAGTTTATCGAAGATTTGTCGCGGGGAAAGAATCTTCGCGGAAGAAGCGTCACGGATGGAGAATCATCGGCATTCTTCTTCGCCTTTCGTCGAAGTCCGGCGTTCTTCGCATTATTCACATTATTCGCGTTCTTTGCGAAAAAAGATGAAGATCTTCTAGCTTCCGAGATTTCTACAAATCCTCAAAACATGACACCCCTCAAAAGACAAGTGTTGGTATTATTTTTTATTCTCATGCCAACAATTGATTTCAATGATAAGTAACGAACAAATTAATTCATAGAATTAATTGTAATGAAATAACCGCCCAACAAAAAGGGGCATTAAGAATTTAGAAAACGCATCAGTTGACTTTCATTTAAAAGGGGTTTTCGTGGGTGCGTTACTTAGAGGAAAAGAAACGGTGGGGTTCGTGTGGGCCCCACCTCACAAATATCCTACCAAGAGGGTAGGATATTTTGGGTTCCACCCTATTCGCTCCAACTCAGCATAAGTGGCTTTTAAGTGGATTTAATTGGCTTTAAGTGAAATAAAATAAATTTGTCGCACCACTTTATTTTATTTTCTTCACTTAAGCCCAAAAATTAAAAACCACACCTGAGAAAACGCAACTCCGGAAGAGGCGTTTAAAAGAAAGTACTGGAGCTGTGATTCCATCGGTGCCCTCAGAATTTGATTCCGAGCACCGGTTCAAAAGTTAGAAGAACACACTCATTCGTTCACTGAACGTACCCGAGCCAATCTTCGGAAAAAGATTACGGGCACACCGAGCCTCAGAATCACGTGATGTCAAAAACATCGTTCTTGTAAAATTCCAAAGAAAAATAAGAAAAAAAAATTCCATGAAATTTACTGGTCTTTACATCACTCCCACCTCATGGCTTTACATACCCGTAAAGATACATCATAAGCTAGGGAAACAAATGTGGGTACTGAGCACGCATCTGAGCTTCCCGCTCCCAAGTGCTCTCTTGGAGGTTTCCATGCTGCCATCAGATGTGCACTAGAGGAATCGATCGTCCACGTTGGAACCGCTCCTGTTGATCCTCGATATCCATTGGGACCTCCTCAAAAGTCTCCACATCATCAAAGTCCAGCTCCCCATGGTCAATGATATGAATCGGGTCGTGCACGTATCTCCTCAACTGAGATACATAGATGATGTCGTGCACCCGATGCAACTGAGGTGGTAGAGCCAGGCGATATGCCACCTCGCCGATCCTAATAAGGACCTGGAATGGTCCGATGAAGCATGGAGACAACTTGCCACCTTGTCCAAATCTCCATAATCCACGTCGAGGTGAGACACGCAAGAAGACGTGGTCTCCATACTAGAACTCTAGTGGCCTACGCCTCCTATCAGCATATGAATTCTGCCAGCTCTGAGCTTTCTTCATCCGCTCCTGGATGACCTGGACCTTCTCTGTCGTGGCCTGGACCATCTCTGGTCCCAAAAGTGTTGACTCCCCAATGTCTGTCCAGCTCAATGGAGATCAGCAAGGTCTTCCGTACAACGCCTCGTATGGTGCCATCCTGATTGTGGAGTGGTAGCTGTTGTTGAATGCAATATCCACCAAGGGTAGGTGGTCCTCCCAACTGCGACCAAAGTCGAGGACACATGCACGGAGCATGTCCTTGAGAGTCTGAATGGTCCTCTCCGTATGACCATCCGTCCGAGGGTGAAAGGCGGTGCTCAGACGTAGCTGCATCCCGAACTCCTCCTGAAACCCCTTCCAAAGCCGGGAAGTAAAGAAAGCATCTCGATCGGAGATGATAGATTATGGCACACCGTGAAGCCCTAAAATCTCCTGAACGTAGAGACGCCCCAAGCTCTCCACTGAGCCCTGCTCTCTGATGAGTAAGAAGTGAGCCGACTTGGTGTGTCGGTCGATAATCACACAAATGGAGTCGTGACCTCTGGAAGTGTGTGGATGTCCAGTCACGAAGTCCATAGATATCCCGTCCCACTTCCACTACGGGACCTCCAAGGGTTGTACCATGCCTACTGATACCTGATGCTCTGCCTTCACCTGCTGGTAGGTGAGGCATCGAGAAACGAACTCTACCACAACCTTCTTCATGCCCGACCACCAGTGCTGTCGTCTGAGGTCCTGGTACATCTTCACCACTCCAGGATGTACCGCCAAAGGAGAAGTGTGAAACTCTCTCATCACCTCCTCTCGTAAAGCGACTGGTACTAAGGTACGTCCTCTGAAAAGGATGTTGTGCTCTGCTCCAAAGGAGAAACCATCTGTGCCTGTCTTGAGGATATCTATGCACGCCGCGTCTCATAGTCAGTGTCCCCACACTGTGCCTCTCTGACCCGCTGTATTAGTGGAGGAGAGACTGTGAGAGACTGAAGGAAGGCTGCGCCATCTCTTTCCACGAAGGATATCCGCAAAGCGGCTAGCTGCTATGTCGCCTCCTTGAGTAGATGAATGCCCGTCCTCCTGCTGAGAGCATCGACTACCACGTTACCCTTCCTAGGATTATACATTATCTCAAAGTCATAGTCCTAGAGGAAATCGAGCCATCGCTGCTATCTCAGGTTCAGGTCCTTCTGAGAGAAGATGTACCTAAGACTCTGATGGTCAGAAAAGACTGTAATGTGCTCGCCCATCAGATAGTTTCGCCATGTCTTCAGAGCGAAGACCAATACTGCTAACTCCAGGTCATGGGTAGCGTAGTTGTGGTAATGCGGCCTCAACTGACATGATCCATTGGCGATCACTGCCCGCTCCTGCATCAGGACACATCTGAGTCAGGACCTTAATGCATCGCAGTAGACTACGTACCCTACTCCCTCCTCAGCAAACTCAAGATAGGGGCGGTGGTCAATCTCTGTCTCAGTTCCTGGAAGCTCTGTTGACATATGTATGACCACACATAGGTTTTTGCCTTCTTCGATAAAGCTGAGAGTGGTGCCGAAACTCTGGAAAAGTCTGGAAGAAATCTCTGATAGTATCCAGCTAGTCCCAAGAAACTCCGTACCTCCGTCACGCTCTTGGGTGGCTCCCAAGCTTGCACTACCTCAATCTTCGCAGGATCCATTGCGACTCCTGCCTTAGAGATTACGTGCCCCAACATGTGGACCTCGCATATCCAAAACTGACACTTCAAGAGCTTTCCATAAAGCTGGTGCTCTCGGAGTGTGTCCAGTACAACTCACAAGTGGTAGGCGTGCTCTTCCTCAGTCATCGAGTATATCAAAATGTCGTCGATGAAGACCACGACAAATCGATCGAGGTATGGCTGAAAGTTCCTATTCATGAGGCCCATGAACACCACTGGAGCATTGGTTACGCCGAATGGCACATCAAAGAAATCATTATGGCCATACCGACATCTAAAGGTCATCTTCTGCACGTCCTCGTCCCAAACTCTGAGCTGATGATAGCCTGACCTGAGGTCTATCTTCGAGAAACACCATGCTCCATTGAGATGATCGAAGAGGTCATCAATCCTCGGTAGTGGATACTTGTTCCTCACCGTCACCTGGTTCAGGCGATGATAGTCGACACAATGTCGCATGCTCCCGTCCGCCTTCTTGGCGAACAATATCAGTGAAGCCCAGGGTGAAACACTAGGTCAGATGAATCCCTTGCCCTGGAAGTCCTCCAACTGTACCTGTAGCTCTCGAAGCTCAGCGGGGGCCATCCGATATGCTGGGGTGGATATCGGGGCTGTCCCAGGGTATATATCAATATAAAATTCTACCACTCTGTGATGAGGTCGTCCTGGAACATCGTCGGGAAAGACGTCCTCATATTGATCCACCACTATAGGAAAACTAGGACTCTGCACGTCAACTGCTCCTAGGATGAGGATATCCAACTGATGAGTGATGGGTTGTCCTCTCCTCTGCGAGAGTCCATCCTGTGCTGCGAAGGCTCCCTTCTCACCGGTGAAGGTGAACCTGCTCTCGTCGGTGCGTACACATCGCACCTTGAGCCTAATACAGTCGATCTGAGCATGGACGGTAGATAACCAATCCATGCCCATGATGAAGTCGTAAGGCTTCGACGCCACTACAAGAAGATCCCAGCCGAAGCTCTCGCCTCCTAGAGTAAGCTCACACTACCGGCACCAGTGTGTAATTGTCGAGTATGCTCCCGTAAGAGTCTCTAGCCGTAAGGATCGAGCCAACGGCTCCGTCATAATCTCCGAGCTCCGAACAAGGGCAGCAGCTATGAAAGAGTGACTCACTCCTGTGTCTATAAGAACTGCAGCAAGGGTGTAATGGACACAGATAATACCTCAAATCATCTCGGGCGTGCCGTGGTCATAGGCCTTCGCTGCCTGGAGTTGTGCATGTCTCTGCCCGCCAGCTCCCTGTGGTCGGTGTGGACCTCATAGTGTGGTGGTGGTAGAGCCTCAAAGCGTCTCCCACCACCTGGTGCTCAGCCAGCTCCTCTGACTCGTCCGCATCCTCCCTGCGGACCGCCACGGTCGACCCTCTACCTCTGCCTGGGTGGCCCCTCAACCGTCTGCTGCTCCCCAGCTCGGTGGGTCGGCCAGTCACGAGCCATGTGGCCCTGCCCGCCACATGTGTAGCACTGCCTACCTCTCGAAAGACTGGCTCCACACTGTGTGCCCCGCACTGCTGAGCCAGTGTCCTGAGGTCGTCTGCATGAGGGTCTGGTCTGCCTAGACCCCTGAGTCATCTGTCGACTGCCTGCTGTAGAAGACTCTACTATGTGCCGCCCCGCTGTAGGTCTCGCTGCTGATGAAGGCTCAACAAGGAAGCTCTCGATCAAAAGGGCTCGCTCCAGTACTCCAGCCTGAGTAGAAATGCTGAGGGAGATCAGTGATGCCCTGATCTCATGTCTCAAACCCTTATCAAAGGTTTGGTGCCGGAAGAATGGGTCTCGTACCATGTTTGTCGAGTAATGCGAGAGATCGGTAAATCTCTCCACATATTGGGCGACCGTAAAGCTGCCCTGCCGCAGCTGAAGAATCTCCTAGATGCGCACCGCACGACAGGTGGCCCTGACGAACTCTGAGTGGAAGAGGCCCTCAAAGTCTATCCAGAGGAGAGATGCCTCATCGTGCACCTGGAGCATCAAGCTCCACCATTGGCCCGCTGCTTTGTGCAGTAGGCTCGCTGTGAGGATCACCATGAGGTCTGCTGGTGTCCTCACTAGCCTGAAAACTAATACAACTGCCTCGAGCCAGTACTCGGCTTCCTGGGGGTCTGTCTCCCCACGGAACCTAGGTGGTCACTGGCACTGAAACTCGTTCAGAGCTCCAATGGGGCGTGCATCATCAGCAGCTGGGGATGGAAGAATTGGTGGCTCGGAGGGTAGAGGTACCATCGGTGCCTTAGTTGTCAAAGGGCCCTGTACCGAGGCCTCGTCGCTCGGTGGGCTGTCGTCACGCTCAACTCTATAAACCTTAGCTGGCTACTGTCGTGGGGCCATCTTGAAAAGAAACAGCTGTGCCACGGTCAGAACAGTATACCTGGTTAGATGACATAATGTAATCACAAAGAAATCTTGAAACACACATGCAATCAATGTTTTCGTGCATTAAGTCGGAAATCAGAATTCAGGGTCCTGGTGTACGGATGCGTCGGCCACCGCACCAACACTGGGCTCCCTGGACTGATAAACACACCCAATATGCTTATCATTATTGCTTCACATAGAAAAAGATCAGAGTCCAAAGTTTTGTGGTAGAACCGAACTCCTTTGATACCAATTTGTAACGACCCGTCCTCAGGGCCCGTGCCGTGACTACCCCAAACCCGCCTTCCATAGGCCAGGGGTTGGCGACTAGCACCAAGGATTAAATCCTTGAAAAAGGGAAGGTATTTCCTTTGTAAAGTAAACCAAAAACACCACAGAGCAAGCAGAAATAAGTAAACACTAAGTAAAAACGGGTACACCAGTATGTGAGGAAAAGTAAGTGGTCCAGTATACAAACCCAAACTGAAAGTAAAGTACAACTGGAAAGGGAAAACATCAACTGAAAAGTAAGGCCACAATGTCGAGCTGTCCACTGGAAATCCCACCTGAAGGGTGGGTACAGAAATCCTCCACTGCTCCTCAGGTCCAGCCGACCGCTCCAAGTACGTCCCGCCCAGTGGTCCACCTCTAGGTACCGTCCTACTCCGCAAGCCTCCACCACGATCAGCGTTGTCCATCGTCTGCAACCAACACAATGTAGTGCGGGCATAGCCCATGCAGGGGTGAGCATAATCTACTATGTAGGGACCCCGAGACCCCCTATGGTCTCCCAGAATCCACAAAGGATAAACCACGAAGGAAAGATACAATCACGAAGTAACATTCGACACTTATTAGGTATATGCCCATACATATACTTAAGTCATCAATTCTCGCTCGGCTTCGACATCCGAGCTCAAGTACAACCCAGTCCACACAGGAAAGAAAAACGTAAATCCACACAGGATAGCACAACACAATCCACAAAGGAATGAAAAATAGGATACAGCTCACACAGGTATACTTCTTCATATGGTGATGAAGATGACCAGATATTGCCACTGATTTATCTAAGAGACTGGACCCACAATGGATCGATATGTACTAACCCCTGGAATGAATCACAAAGGATCTGACCCACACATGATCGATAGGTAACTAACCACCGCAATGACCCACAAAGGATATGACCCACACATGATCGATAGGTAACTAACCCCCGCAAAGACCCATAGAGGATCAGACCCACACAGGATCTGTAGGCGCTGGCCCACACAGGACCGCTGAGTGCTGACCCACACAGG
Source organism: Viscum album (assembly GCA_963277665.1). NCBI lineage: Eukaryota > Viridiplantae > Streptophyta > Magnoliopsida > Santalales > Viscaceae > Viscum > Viscum album. The sequence goes on from OY728127.1 coordinate 611,171,907, forward strand.
ATCGGACCCACAGAAGATTGGTAGCACTGACCCAAAAAGGATCACTGAGTGTTGTAGTCGTCGCCGTCGAATCCACTGAGGATCTCTGTACAGTTGTCGCCGTCACAGTAGCAGTCACAGCCAGCTCTAGGGTTCCCGCACACAGCAAGCACGTTTTGGAGGGTCCAATCCACGAGCCGAGAGGCTGATACATCAACTGACACATAGTCTAGAGTTTATTTATCCCAAAAGATCCATATCGTCAACATGAACTCAACGTTGCAGACGGCGCGTCAATCGGACGCCCGGTCTGAGATTTATTGGCTTTTTCGTCCTAGGGGCTCAGTTGGTTTTTATAGAAAAACCAACCCGACCGTACTCCACCTGCGTCCAAACTTCGGGCGGAGTAAGCCAACAGATCTATCTCACTAATAGGAATCCATCAATGTTGATGACACATCAATTGGACGTCCGTAGCTCAAGATATGAGTGTTTCCGCTCCGAGGGCCCGGTTGGTTTCGTGTACGAACCAACCCGGCCGAACCCAAAGTATTACAAAACCTTGAGTGTAATATACTAAAATGACCATCTTGATCCAAGGATCGCATCACCACTGATGGTGCATCGATTAGAGGCCCGCAGCTCAGGTTATGAGAAAAAGACCGAAAAGTTCCGAAAACGGGGGGTCTGGGCTCGGACCGACCCGACCCAACCCCCCTTGATCAGCCCGAACCAAGTCGACCCGACTCGGGTCCGAGTCTGACCCAACCGGCGCGGCACGGCCCGGTGGTCCGGCCGGGCGGCTCGGATGGCGCGCCGGTGCCGGCCAGGCGCAGCGCAAGGCAGCCGCGGCACCCCCGCGTGGGGGCCGCTCCGTGACACCCGAACGCGGCTCAAGCCGCGTACCTCCTACGCGGTCCCGCGCGGCTGCGGGACTGGAAGCTCCACCGTAGCTTCATCCGCGGTGGGTCTTCCCGGCGGCATGCCGGGCGCCGACACATCCTGGCGGCCGGCCGCTGCCGGCCGCCGCCTCCTGCTGCCTGCGCCGTCGTGCCTGTGTGGGGTGCCGGCGGGGGCTTCTGCGGACCACCGGACGCGCTCTGGTGGTCCGATCTGCGCACAGTCTTCGCCAATGCTCGTCTCAGAACTCTTTCTTCAGTACAAAGCCTTCAAAATTAACTTGCGGCCCCATTTGTCATCGCCCGCCAATCCACGCAAAATAAACAAAATGGGCGGTGGGTTCGGACTTGTTCGTTGGTCCGCACCCACCGCGTTAGCGGTTTTTAAAGTCTCACAACATTCATATTTAACAATCGGGGATATAAATCACAAAGATTTAAAAAGGAACAACTCCTACCTCATCGTAGTCATCGGACGAGTTCTTCGCGGAATTGACCGTCGCGGAAGAAAGGATCGTCGCGTCGTGGAAGGGCGTCACGTCGTCGCGGTATACGGCGTTGCGTCGACGATCTACGTGGGATAAAGAAAAACAAAAAGATTTAATTTCACGAATTAAATCCGTGTTGAGGATAAAATCCACAAAGGAAAAATTAATAGATCTGCAATCTCCTACCTCAAGCAGTTGATCAAAGATTTGTCGCGGGGAAAGAATCGTCGCGGAAGAAGCGTCACGGAAGGAGAATCATCGGTGTTCTTCGATGCCTTTCGTCGAAGTCCGGCGTTCTTCACATTCTTCGCGTTCTTCGCGTTCTTCGCGTTATTCACGTTCTTCGCGAAAAAAGATGAAGATCTTCTAGCTTCAGAGATTTCTCTAAATCCTCAAAACAAGATACCCCTCAAAAGACAAGTGTTGGTCTTATTTTTTAATCTCATGCCAACAACAGATTTAAACGATAAGTAACGAACAAATTAATTCATAGAATTAATTGAAACGAAATAACAGCCCAATTAATAGGGGTGTTATGAATTTAGAAAACGCGTCAGTTGACTTTCATTTAAAATGGGTTTTCGCGGGTGCGTTGCTTAGAGGAAATGAAACGGTGGGGATCGTGCGGGACCCACCTCCCAAATATCCTACCAAGAGGGTAGGATATTTTGGGTTCCACCCTATCTGCTTCAACTCAACTTAAGTTGCTTTGAAGTGGGTTTAAGTGGATTTAAGTGAAATAAAATAAAGTTGTCACACCACTTTATTTTTTTTTCTTCACTTAAACCCAAAAATTAAAAACCACACCCGAGAAAACACAACTCCAAAAGAGGCGTTTCTAAGAAAGTAAATGCACTGTGATTCCATCGGTGCCCTCGGAATTCGATTCCAAGCATTAGTTCAAAAGTTAGAAAAACCTGCTCGTTCGTTCACTAAATGTACCCGAGCCAAACTTCGGAAAAAGATTCTGGGCACACCGAGGCTCGGAATCACGTGCCGTCCGAAACAGCGTTCTTGTAAAATTCCACAGAAAATTATGAAAAACAATTTCCTTGAAATTTACGAGTCTTTACAAAACTCAACGTCACGTCGGGGGGGGGGGGGGGGGGTAGAGTTACAACCTCTTCAGGAAAAACATATAGGAACTCCCCAACAACCTCTGGGACATCCATCATCTCTGTATCAGATGGAATCACTGATAATACACCCAACAAGGAAAGGAGAGGCTCCACACGCCGGCTTCCCGCCTGATAGCACCTCTCGCCAACAAAAGATATGTGATTCCCATCCACGTCAGAGAACACGACTCTTCTTCGGAAGAAGTAGATAAAGGCACTAACAGAAAACAACCAGTCGATGCCTAGAATGACATCATATGGCTGCATCTGAAATAGAAGAAAGTCCCCACTAGATCGATGTGGTCCCAACGTCAACCCACATCCCCGGAAAACAAAAGATACGCTGGTTTGGCCTCTAACTGGTGTACTCTGCACCAGTGGTATGGAATGTCTCTCTATGTCAATTCCAACGACATGGGCTAGACCAGGTGATAAAAAGGAGTGCGAAACTCCAGAATCGAACAAAGCAGAAAAAAGAGTGCTGAACAAACAAATTGTACCTCGCACCACCTCTGGTCCTGCTGGAGCTGCCAACTCTGCTGCATGCAACTGTCCACGCCCAACTCCTCTGCCTCTCTTATGTCATCCACTTCCACGACCATGCCCTGGTCGTGGTCCCTGAGGAGCATCCTGAGGTCGGCCTCCTCCTGCAAAGTCTGCCGTCGGAGGAGCATGGTCCGGCAGCTGCTGGAAGGGCCTCGCCGGCAACTGGTGCTGCTGTGGTGGGCGCTGAATCTTCCAACCTCCACTGTACGGAGATCGGGTCGGGCATCGACTCTAAATGTGCCCGAAACCACCACATGAAAAACACCTTGGTCCCGGGCTCGTTGAAAAGGGACGAAGACCCAAAGATCTGAACTAGAACTACTGGGGCCTTCTCCCAATTGGCCTGAACCTGGAAGGTCCTATTGCAGGAGACCTGCAGCTGACTGCCTTCCCATTTGATGGTCCTAGCTGAAACACATCACACGGTGCACCACCCAGCCAGTGCATCCTCTCTACGACCTCTAACTTCTTCTGCACTGCCAAGTACGTCAGAAGGGTGAAGGGGGTGACAACATACTTGAGAAAAGGATGGAGCGCCTCCTCCAAATGTCTTTCCCGAGACTCCTCATCTGGAAAGAGATCCGGAGCAACGAACATGAGATATTTGAACATGATCCCCAACTCTCGTATTGACATACTCCCCTACTGAAGGTAGAGTAACTCATGCCGCTTCTCTGCCTTGATCAGGGAAGTAAGGAATTCTTCTCAGAATTCCTTCTCAAAGTCAGCCCACGGAAACTCTGCCTCTATCCTCTCTCCGAGGTAGTGTGTCCACCACTGTCGCGCCACACCTCTCAGCTGACTGACTGCTAGGGGAAACCAGTAATCCCTCGGAGCAAGGATCAAGGTAAAATCAATCCCTAGCTCCTCAAGCCACCCCTCCGTCTCCATATCTGATGTACTACCCTCGTACTTCTTGAGGGTCTGCCACTGGAAGGAACAGAGAGTCTTCTGCCACTGGATATCTTCCTCCTCTCAGTCAATCCTAAACAGATCGGCCGCCTGGATCTACTGGGCCTCGGTCGTCTGAGCCACCCAGGGACGATGTCCAGGTGCCATAGTTGTACTGTAAACAAGGATCGCCTAAGCCCAAGTAGTAAGGAATTTTCTCAAAGTTCTAATTATCATTTTATTTCAATTTCTTTCCCAGAACACCCAAATCAATTAAAACACAATCACGATGATGCATGTACCTTCCCTAGGGTCTCTACCCTACAATCAATGTAGTCTCACTTAGTCGTTCGGTAGGCTCAGAGTCATTGCATCGGATCATGGGGGGGGGGCTAAAATCTCGTGTCCTAGCCGGTATTCCCTTTCCTATGTCACGCACCAAGGTTAACTAACACTGTTGCCCTACCATCCCATGAAATCCTCACCGTGCCTAACTCCAGAATTCATCCTATCTCTCAACCATCAGCTGCTGATACCATTCTGTCATGACCCCCTCCCACCAAAGATGCCTCTCCTGAGCTGTCAATGACGAAAGGGAGATAATTACCCCCGAGTCCAGCCTCCAATAGGCCCCGGGTTGGCGACTAGCACCAAGGGTATGAGTTTTCACAAATATGGGAGGCATTACAGTTTTTATTATTTAGGATCGGGAAATAGGACAATTCAACCACAAAAAAAAAAGAACAAGTGTATATAAACAAACCCAAACCAAGCCCACATGCATGTTTAAACAATTTTATAACAAGGTACAAGTACAAGGAATCTCAAAAGTACAATAAAAAAAGAAAACAATAGAACAACAACTACAACTACTCCAACTGCCCGACTAGTAGGGTCTCGCATGACCCTAGTAGTCCTCCTAGAAACCTGAAAGTAAACGTAGGGTGAGCATACAAGTATACTCAGTAGGGAAACCTAAAGCTCTCGTGAACAAGTGAGGAGACATCTTAATGTCCCGTGAGAACAACAGAAGAAACCTAACAAGGAAATCTATCCACCCAAACTCACCAGCCACACTCACCAAAACAAAAGCACAACAGGTATTAGTATTATAAGAACATGAGCATTGGGTACCCCGCACCATTTCCCATTAGTTAGTTGAACGTTCTGACGTTGTCACACTCTCCCCACCCGCACACACCTGGGCCTCACAACCACGTATCCCGCCTCCACACACCTGGGCCTCACCACCACGTATCCCACCCTCACACACCTGGGCCTCACTACCACAACCACATCCCCACCCAAAGACACCGGCGCCTCATCCCGAAGATTCTTGGGACATGAATAGTAACAGAACTCTCGCCTGAAGACACCTGGGCCTGAAATTGAATCCTACCTGAAGAGTCTTAGGTGTAAGGTCACCTCAAGCCATTATAGCCTATAAGCCTGCCTGAAGAGTCTTGGGCCTAATCACCCCAATCGAAACCTACCAAAAGAGTCTTCAGTGTATGGTCGCCTCAAGCCATCACAACCTAGGGGAGAAGGAGCAGGAATGAGCTAGTAACAATGGGAAAACACCCTCTCCCATGAAATGGGAGTGTTCGACACTAAGTGCTCAACATGGGTGCGGTGCGATAAAACAAAAAAGATATAGATATATATATATATATAGAAACCACTCAGCCCAACCTATGGCTTCAAAAAAGAGAAACTGAGCACGTGCCTCGACACTTCTACCACGAAGCATGCATAAAACAGAGAACCCCAACCCCATTAAGGTCTTCACGTTTCAACAGAATTAGTTTATTTAGTTCTTTAACTACCGGGAAACTATCCACAACCAACCACAACGATCATTCGTAAGCACATCCCTGCCATCCTCAAATCAAGTTAGGAATACACAGCAACACGACAAGTCCCTTCTTATTAACTAACCAACCCATTGATTAATATTTCGGTTTCATTACCAAGACCCACCATTCATTAACTCTTCAACTTTTATTTATTATTCACAACCCATAGTTCGTTGACATTTAAACCCATCCCTAGATGATGCACAAATTTGAGAGATGAAGGTAAGATCCCTACCTCAACAGGTTCTTTATTGCGACGCTCCCTGGATCAACTTTAGAAGACGTTCGTCTATGTCCCGAAAAATTCTCCTTGGGTGGAAAGGATGATCCGAAGGAAATACAACATATCCAACTCGGAAGTTCCGCCTCGTTGTTTGGATCCCGTGGCCGCCGACGGATCATAAATCGGAGCTCAGACGATAAAGTTATGGAAGAAAGATCCTTCGAGTCTCTTGAGAGAGCTCTGCTCAAAGGATAAGGGAGGAGAGGTGTGAGTTGAAAGGAGGAGGGTACCCCTCCTTTTATAGACATGAAAAGAAAAAGTACACGGCGTGTACGTATGGTACACGACATGTACTCGGCCATTTTCACACGGTCTCCACTCGGCCTCCAACGTGGCTTCGCGGCCGTTGACTGGTCAACACACAGTTTGAAGGTAACGTATACGCGGGGAAGGACTACATGGCGTGTAGTTTAGACACATGGTGTGTACTAATTTATTGCACACGGCAAGGACACGGCCTTCACACGGCACACGGCTGACAACTGGTCAACACACGGTAACACGTACGCGGGGAGGGACTACACGACATGTAGTACTGGACACATGGTGTGTACCCATTTTCTTCATGTGGAAAAGACACGACCATCCACACGGGGTATACACGGAAAGAGGTTAAACGACGTGTACTCAGACTACACGGCGTGTAGTTTCAAAATTCTGGAAAGTGTGGAAAAAGTCCATTTTACCCTCCAGAACACGTTTTGACATTCTTTGTGACAAAGGAATGGGCTGGAGAGGTCCGGGCCATTATATTTATATGTTACTAATTAAATGATATTTCTATATTTCATTATGGAATATTAGTGTTCTATTGAGTTTTATAGCATTGATAATTTTGTTTTAGATGTGATGTTTTTTGAATCATTGGTAGTTCAAATTTGAATCAGAAAATTTTAATAGAAATTTCATGAACCATGTAGGATAGGTGATGTTTTCATTATTCCCCAGGGATTATTTGGGATATGATGTTCTATGGTTGGTTGATAATAACATCTTAATTTTTTTATATCTGGTTTATAATTATAATATAATTTGGACATTTTGTTTGGTGTAAGAATATAATAAAAAAATGATCATCAAAATTAGAATCCATGAATTGTAACTTTTAAATGTGATGTTTTTTATTAGGATTAAGAATCGACACGTTTCTCATGTTTTCAATTATTTTTTGGAGGTATATGTATTTTGAATATATTTGATTTATTTAAAATGGGACTACATACTTCAAAAATGGTAAATAAAAACTGTTAACCCAAACCATGCATCTCTATTGTGGAGTAATATGGGTTTTCAACCCATGTACTTGAGGTAATATGAATATGTATAGTGTATAAAAAATGTCATTATAGAACCACATGTTCATAAGTGAACATGGGATATATCTTAGTAGTGAAATGAAAATCCAATAATCATAACATAAAACATGAAACTTTGTGGCATACACACATAATCATAGAGAATAATTTCTTGTTAGTCAAGACTCATTTCCAAGACTATCTTAGTGGACAAAGTCCCTTTCTGAACCGAGTCACCCTCGTTTCAGTCCTGTTTCACTGAACCGGTATAACCTACCATTCCAGCCATGTATATCTCATGAGATATAAAATCTTTACCCAATGAATTGGAGGGAGATATAGGTCCAACCCATCTCATAATGATACCATTCTTATGTGTTCCAAAAAATCATAAATCATACATCATTACATAACCCATGTAATACAAATGGGAATCTTAAACATCATGACATCATAATACAATTCATATAAGATAAAGGAATTCATAAAAATAATTCCATCACAACATAATCAAATCAATGTAATAATAGGGATAAAAAATAACCCTTTATTATCTTAGATGGAAAATAATTTTGATAAAACACTTAAACTCCATTCTTGAGGAAAATATCCTTTCTTCTTCAAAAACATTTATCCTTTCATAACATGTCGTAAAATTTTAAACTAAAAGAAGTTGATTAAAAATAAACTTGAAAACTTGTAAAGGAAGCTTCTTGGAAATAAGGTTTTAAAAATCCATTCATGCCATATAGGTTAAAAAAACATCCTTCGCACTTTTGTCGGAAAAGTCAAAAAGTACCTCATACAAAAAAACGACAAAAGATTCCTTTAATATCTTTTACTAAAAACTAACCAATGGGTAAAATTAGATTTATACAATTGTAGGTGGATGGAAATAATATTAAATATTGAGGAAACATGCATGTGGATGATAAAATCCACCCCAGTAAATACCAAAGTATAAACAATCTCGGATAAAAATGAGATTGTGATATTTTCCCTTACCTTAGGTCTGATTTGCTTCGTAAGTGTCCGATCCTTCTGTATAATGATTTAAATAATGTCATTTACTTATTACAGAATCATATTCATTGTTATTATATCATATATGGTTCACTTATGACTTTATATTACCCGTTATTTTGTAAATTCATGTTAAAGTAGCGCTTTGGGTAAAATCGATTCATTTATCATAGGTGTTTGGACTTGTTGTTATTGACATTGTTATTACTTATATCATGATTTACTTACTTCCAGAATATAAAAAATGATTTATATATCATATATATTCAGTATATATATATATATTTAATAAATATATAAATGAAATGAAACACACCGTTCATGGAGACGGTAGTCCGTACGTACGCATGAAGGTTGTTTTCCTTTTCTCATTGTCTTGAATGGAAGTATGTAGATGACATACATATATACATAAATCCAGTAGCCTTATAATTTCATATATTTCATTATTATTTCTTATATATACTTTATAATTATTCTTAAATGGTTAACATGGAGAATGAATCTCATCGCGTCGTGGTGACGGTAGTCCGTACGTACGCACGAGCGATGATATCATTCCCATGGTCGTGGAATTGTGTTGAAGTGTATGTACACTATTTAAGTATCAATATAACTCTATAATAATCATATATAGTTACTCCTGACACCATTATACCCATCCAATTAAGGAGGTTGCGGAAAATAGATTACACCACAGTGTGGAGACGGTATTCCGTACGTACGCACGCGCGGTGATTTCTTTTTTCTGTAGGATGGATATAAGGTTAATTAAAGTTGTTTCATATTTATAATAACATATAAGTATGTATGTAATAATGTTGTTATTACTTTATCATGAAACAACTAAAGAAGAAGAATTTGAAGAAGAAATAAATTGAAAAGATCGGTAATGGATATTACCTCTTCTTTGAAACGCCTCTTTGAATCCTCCACTTAGGGAACTAATATTGGCCTTTGAAGAAGACCAGAACCTCTAGGAATATTCTAGGGAAGTGGAGAAGAGAATTTTGTAGGGTTAGGCCGAGCTTTAAGGCTCAAAGTTGTGTGAGGAAGAGAGGGAGGATGTGCCCTTTTATAAGGGAGGAGAGGGGCACCTTTGGAATAAGTAAAAATATTATTTTATTATAAAGTCAAGTTCGGTTATAAATAGATCCAAATTGATTTATTTCGAGGCTAAGGTGGGGATGGGTCGAAATCCTCTCATCCAATAGAATTTAGACAAGCTTAGGTTCCTATTTTAACCTTATCAATTAGATTTAACTCTAAGTTAAATAATTTAAATTTTACCGTGACTTTTAGTTTTCTTACACTATATGGTTAATAAACTTACTATAACATGCCAAAATAACCCCAAGTTGTTTATTATTAATATATATATCCTTATCTAAGTAATTTTGCCGAACCTTATATTTTTAGGAATAATATAACAATTAATAATATAGTATTTGATTTAAAAACTATTTTGTGTCAATTTTGACACTATTTGATATATTATTTTTGAGAAAGTCATAACAGAATTATATGTTCGAAAAAAGTTGATTAAATCAACACTAATATATCATAATAACCTAGAAAATTAGTGGAATTCATAAAAAGTCTCAAATTACATTTATTTAAGCATTTATAACATCAATTATGTTAACATTTCCTTAAAAGGGTAATTACTACATCATAGTTGTGTCATAAATAAATTAATTTATTTAATGTCTAAAAATTATAAATAAACTATAATTATGTAGTAAATATCTTTATCTTTCTAATGAATATTTATAGTCTAATTTATCTTATGCATAACCCCATATTAAAATTTTTTAGTTATTAATCTTTGATATTAACTATTTTAACTATTCATTAAATAAAATAATATTAAATGTCATAATCTAATCCAAGTGGACCTAAATGGTCATATTATATTCATAAGGTTGTTTTTGGTCGAGATAAACTTGTCCAATAGGATTATGAAATGTGTTAGGGTAATATTAATATCATTTTTACCCTTAATTACCATATTTACTTTTAACCGTGGTAAATAAAAGTAAAAAGTTACAATTCACCAAAAATTATTTTCATATCATTGAACCACATTTTACTTTCTAACATCAACCGTGTCTCTCGGATTTTTGAAATTCCATTCACAGAAGTGGTAAAATTAAGATTTATGAAAAACATTAATTTTTTTAACTACCACTTAGTAGTTTCACTATTCATCAAAAATTGAAGTTTTTCAGAAAAATGCCAAAATTTCACCCTAAGCTATAATTGATATTCCGAATTCAAAAATTATTTCCATTTTACAAAATTCCCAACATATAAGTTGCATTAATTAATTTTATAATTAATTTCTGCTGTCACAACAAATATCGTGTTTTTAATAGATAATAACTATCAAAAGATTAACACTTGTTTATATCTGGTGTAAATGTGAAATTACATCCAATGACCAACATTGTATTGAATTGTAAAAATATATTCTAAATGTACTTTAAAACCACTCAAATTAATAATTTATCACTATTAATTATTTCGATTAAAAAAAGTTGTTTTTAATTAAAATTTAGTAATTTTCACTATTCATCAGAAAATAAAAGTTATCCGAAAAGTACCAAAATTTCACCCTAAGTTAATTTCGATATTACGAATCCAAAAATAAGGCCCATTTTGGAAAAATTTACAAAATTTCAAAAAGTAGTTATTACTATTCATAATGGCTAGTTTTAATAATATTTTAATAGCATATTGCTGTTTAGTGAAAATCGTTATTGCGTACTACACACGCTATCGTGGAAAGTCGCGATTGCGTGTAATGGAAGGAAAGTCAAGGATGCATGTTGTGAAAGCTTCTTTTGGTGTAGCGTACAACACAAGACATTAATGAAATTAAAAATAATATTTTTCATAAAAATTCGGGGTGTTACATTCTACCCCCCTTAAAATGAATTTCGCCCTCGAAATTCGTCGGGGTTATAAATGGTTTACTATTCGAAAGTTTCTTTAATAGAAACCCACATCGTAAAAAGGAATACCAAAACCAATATTTAAAAACAAAAGTATGAAACGTAATGGTTACCCAAATAAACTAATCGCTGGGTTTCCACATAGGTGAAAATATGGATATGGAAGAAAAATCTAACCATCATGTTCTGAAGGAGAGTGGTAGAGAACATGGCTATGGAAAAGCCAACAATCACAAATCCATAAATTTGTGACGATCTAAGGTACCATCTCATTAATCATATATAAGAGCACTAGGTCAACATTTTTGGTTTTCAAGATCGTTTCCCTAAAGTTGAAGAATTTGAATTAGAATAAATACTTACTTTATTTTGCTACAATATCACTGTTGTTCGTGCCTTGAACAATTTCCACTTCATCTCTTCAACAAATGAAGTTGAATTTGTTATTCGTGAAGTGTTAGCAGATCATGTGATAGAATGATGGGTCATTCCATCTGTCTCAAACAAAAGGTTAGTAAAAGTTATTAAATATACACAAGTCATTCTATAGTGAGATTAATCATATATGGTTCCTAAAATGGACTTATACTTCATATATCATACTGCTTAATATAATAAAACTAGTTTCTACTAACAATGGACTTCCTGTAGGCCAGTGGTAGGCGATAAAGGATAATCGCACTTCGGTTGTGGGTTCGATTCCCACAGCCTTGTACGACGCGATGGGTTGTCGCTCATCCTACAGGTTGTCCTTTTTCTAAAACTACAATACTATAACATCCTATCAATAATATCAAAAAAATTCTATCCTTAAACAATACTATCTTATGTCCAACATTATCCATTCCAATCTTTAGGCTTATCCATAATACTGCAGTCCACTCTCATAACATAGTGAAAATGATTACCAGAGATTTAATACCATCGTTGATCCCTATATATCATAAGATATGTTTTGTTTGTCACATTACAAACATTCAAAGTCCTTAATCATGTATTCTCTTGAATACCCATTGAACCTTAGTGAAAACATGAATGCAGTTAAAAGTTAACACTTTCAACATACCAGAATCCTCAAAATTCTATATACTCAAACCATGATATCACTTAGTCCTTATATCAATCATGAGCTCATGAATACTGTTAAACATTTCATTTTCTCGTTTTCCCTTCATTATGCGCATATCACCTTATTTCCAAAAATATCTAAATCACTTTGAATACCACATTAGACCAATACATAAATATTCCAATACTCCACGATACTATATACAATATTATTTTGGAATCCCATTACACAAAAACTTAATCATTCCACCACATCATTTTCATATTCAACATCGCCAATGGTGATCACATGTGACTTCCCTTTGTCCTTTTCCTTAAGTGGTTGCTCATGTCGATCATCACTAACCCTTGGATTAGGGAATTTATTAGCATAATGCCCCATTTCCTTGCACTTGAAGCATTGAAGTGTTGGTGGTGCGTTCTCTAAAGTGTTTTCTTTATTCATATCATTAGAAACCCTTTTTCCATTAATTCGACACTCAGCTAGTCGATGACCTTCTTTTCCACACTTAAAACATTTTCTAGTCCCTTGAAGACAATATCCACCATGATTCTTTCCACACTTTGTGCATAAGGAATCATTCATCTTCTTTTCACCATTGTTCTGATATTTCTCCTTGACCTCCATCTATCGTTTCTTGTCAAAACCATGAGATGGATATGTAACACCAAATTCCATTTCTACCTTGATAGCACAACGCACAATTTCTTCATAGCTACTGAAGTCTCTTATAGATAATTCCCTTCGAAGACTTGGTTTTAAGACACTGAAAAATCCATCAACTTTACTTTCAGGTTGGATGATAATGTCAGATGCATACCTTGCAAGTCTTGTAAAATTCGCTTCGTATATACCAACAGATTCATCATCCTTCTGCTTCAGCTCAAGAACCTCCTTCTCAATCTTTGTTCGAAGAATACGAGGGAAGTACTTACTGAAAAACAAGTTCTTGAACCCGTCCCCTTCCATGGACTCAATTTCATCTCTTGGCCTCGTATTCTTGATAAGATTCCACCATTGATCAGCTACACCTTCCAAACGATATACTGCTAAGATGACATAATCATGTTCAGAACATTGAAGAACTGAAAATATCTTTTCAGTGGTACTGATCCATTGTTCAGTAACAAGTGGATCGGAAGTCCCACTGTAAGAAGGTGGGCGTTTCCTCATGAAGGACTCAATAGAATATTGTTCCCTTATCTTCTCATTTGGAAGTCCATAATGATTCATAGCTTGTGTAGGTATAGAAATAAGATTTTGCACTCCATATCCCATAACATTTGTTTGTTCATGAGGACAATCATTACATTGTCCATTGCATTGATCAACACGGTTCCTTCGGGTTCCAGCCATCGTCTAAAAACCAAAAAGAATAGTGTGAGAAGCAAAAATCATAATAAAGGGGGAGTAACTTCAATATCTAACATCTTTGGTTTAATCTAATATCGTTACCATTGTTCTAGGACTATATCCTATATGTATACTTATCCTTAGGGGCATCCCTAGACATACCTTAGAAATATCTCTAGGGATCTCACTAACGTTTTCACATCCTAGTTTCCATAGGTTGACTAAACATTTCCTCTGATACCAACTGTAGAGACCCGAAGACTGACGTACATGTACATTACATTACTTTTTCATAATACTTAGTAAATTACAAAAACACACACACAAGGACCGTAATAGTTTAGTGTCTTTGGAAACTCGGAATATAATCTTCTAATCGTGGTGAAAGATCTTCAACATCTCCCATAAAGATCTTCTTTTTTTTTCCTAAAACCTTTCTTTATATCCTGGGGAAAAGAAAACATAAAAGGGTGAGCTCAAATGCTCAGTAAGGGTAAACAAAATAAATATCAATCACATCATATTCATAAGAACATAACATTTTGGAAATCATAACCTGAAAAAGAGAGCATAATTTCATAACATGGGATAAATCTTAGTAGTGAAATGAAAATCCAATAATCATAACTTAAAACATGAAACTGTGTGTCATACACACATAATCATAGAGAATCATTTCTTGTTAGTCAAGAATCATTTCCAAGACTATCTTAGTGGACAAAGTCCCTTTCTGAACCGAGTCACCCTCGTTTCAGTCCTGTTTCACTGAACCGGTATAACCTACCATTCCAGCCATGTCTATCTCATGAGATATAAAATCTTTATCCAATGAATTGGAGGGAGATATAGGTCCAACCCATCTCATAATGATTCCATTCTTATGTGTTCCACAAAATCATAAATCATACATCATTACATAACCCATGTAATACAAATGGGAATCATAAACATCATGACATCATAATAAAATTCATATAAGATAAAGGAATTCATAAAAATAATTCCATCATAACATAATCAAATCAATGTAATAATAGGGATTAAAACAGAACCCTTTATTATCTTAGATGGAAAATAATTCTGATAAAACACTTGAACTCCATTCTTGAGGAAAATATCCTTTCTTCCTCAAAAACATTTATCCTTTCATAACATGTCATACAATTTTAAACTAAAATAAGTTGATTAAAAATAAACTTGAAAACTTGTAAAGGAAGCTTCTTGGAAATATGGTTTTAAAAATCCATTCATGCCGTATAAGTTAAAAAAACATTCATCGCACTTTTGTCGGAAAAGTCAAAAAGTACCTCATACAAAAAAACGACAGAAGATTCCTTTAATATCTTTTACTAAAAACTCACCAATGGGTAAAATTGGATTTAAAAAATTGTAGGTGGATGGAAATAATATTACATATTAAGGAAACATGGATGTGGATGATAAAATTCACCCCAGTAAATACCAAAGTATAAACAATCTCGGATAAAAATGAGATTGTGATATTTTCCCTTACCTTAGGTCCAATTTGCTTCGTAAGTGTCCGAACCTCCTGTATAATGATTTAAATAATGTCATTAACTTATTACAGAATCCTATTCATTGTTATTATATCATATATGGTTCACTTATGACTTTATATTACCCGTTCTTTTGTAAATTCATGTTAAAGTAGCGTTTTGGGTAAAATCGTTTCATTTATCGTAAGTGTTTGGACTTGTTGTTCTTGACATTGTTATTACTTATATCATGATTTACTTACATCCATAATATAAAACATGATTTATATATCATATATATTTAGTATATATATATATATTTAATAAATATATAAATGAAATGAAACACACCGTTCATGGAGACGATAGTCTGTACGTACGCATGAACGCTGTTTTCCTTTCCTCATTGTCTTGAATGGAAGTAAGTAGATGAAATACATATATACATAAATCCAGTAGCCTTATAATGTCATATATTTCATTATTATTGCTTATATATACTTTATAATTATTCTTAAATGGTTAACATGTAGAATGAATCTCATCGCGTCGTGGAGACGGTAGTCCGTACGTACGCACAAGCGATGATATCATTCCCATGGTTGTGGAATTGTGTTGAAGTGTATGTATACTATTTCAGTATCAATATCACTATATAATAATCATATATAGTTACTCCTTACACCATTATACCAATCCAATTAAGGAGGTGGCGGAAAATAGATTACACCACGGCGTGGAGACGGTATTTCGTACGTACGCACGAGCTGTGATTTCCATTTTCCGTAGGATGGATAGAAGGTTAATTAGATTTGTTTCATATTTATAACAACATATCAGTATGTAAGTAATACTGATGTTATTACTTTATCATGAAACAACTAAAGAAGAAGAAGTTGAAGAAGAAAGAAATTGAAAAGATCGGTAATGGATATTACCTCTTCTTTGAAACGGCTCTTTGAATCCTCCACTTAGGGAACTAAGATTGGTCTTTGAAGAAGCCCAGGACCTCTAGGATTATTATAGGGAAGTGGAGAAGAGAATTTTTCAGGGGTTGGCCGAGCTTGAAGGCTCAAAGTTGTGTGAGGAAGAGAGGGAGGAGGTGCCCTTTTATAAGGGAGGAGAGGGGCACCTTTGGAATAAGTAAAAATATTATTTTATTATAAAGTCAAGTTCGGTTTTAAATAGATCCAAATTGATTTATTTAGAGTCTAAGGTGGGGATCGGTTTAATACCTCTCATGCAATAGAATTTAGACAAGTTTAGGTTCCTATTTTAAACTTATCAATTAGATTTAACTCTAAGTTAAATAATTTAACTTTTACCGTGAATTTTTGTTTTCTTACACTATATGGTTAATAAACTTACTATAACATGCCAAACTAACCCCAAGGTGTTTATTATTAATATATATATCCTTATCTAAGTCATTTTGCAGAACCTTATATTTTTAGGAATAAAATAACAATTAATAATATAATATTTGATTTAAAAACTATTTTGTGTCAATTTTGACACTATTTGATATATGATTTTTGTGAAAGTCATAACAGATTTATATGTTCGAACCAAGTTGATTAAATCAACAATAATATATCATAATAACCTATAAAATTAGTGGGATTCATAAAAATTCTCAAATTACATTTATTTGAGCATTTATAACATCAAATATGTTAACATTTCCTTAAAAGGGTAATTACTGCATCATCGTTGTATCATAAATAAATTTATGTATTTAATGTCTAAAAATTATTAATAAAATATAATTATGTATGAAATATTGTTATATTTCTAATGAATATTTATAGTCGAATTTATCTTATGTATAACCCCATATTATAAATGTTTTAGTTATTAAACTTTGATTTTAACTATTTAAACTATTCATTAAATAAAATAATATTAAATGTCATAATCTATTCCAAGTGGACCTAAATGGTCATATTATATTCATAAGGTTGTTTTTGGTCGAGATAAACTTTTCCAATAGGATTAGGACTTGTGTTAGGGTAATATTAATATCATTTTTACCCTTAATTACCCTATTTACTTTTAACCGTGATAAATAAAAGTAAAAAGTTACTATTGACCAAAAATTATTTTCATCTCATTGAACCACGTTTTACTTACTGAAATCAACCGTGTCTCTCGGATTTTTGAAATTCCATTCACATAAGCAGTAAAATTATGATTTAAGAAAAAAATTAATTTTTTAACTACCACTTAGTAGTTTCACTATTCAACAAAAATTGAAGGTTTTCAGAAAAATGCCAAAATTTCACCCTATGATATAATTGATATTCTGAATTCAAAAATGATTTCTATTTTAGAAAATTCTAAACATATAAGTTGCATTAATTAATTTTATAATTAATTTCCGCTGTCACAACAAATAGCGTGTTTTTAAGAGATAATAACTATCAAAAGATTAACACTTGTTTATGTCTGGTGTAAATGTGAAATTACATCCAATGACCAACATTGTATTGAATTGTAATAATATATTCTAAATATACTTTAAAACCATCATATTAATAATTTATCACTATTAATTATTTCGATTAAAAAAATTTGTTTTTAATTAAAATTTAGTAATTTTCACTATTCATCAAAAAATAAAATTTATCCGAAAAGTACCAAAATTTCACCCTAAGCTAATTTCGATATTACGAATCCAAAAATAAGGTCCATTTTGATAAAATTTACAAAATTTCAAAAAGTTGTTATTACTATTCATAACAGCTAGTTTTAATAATATTTTAATAGCATATTGCTGTTTAGTGAAACTCGTTATTGCGTACTACACACGCTATCGAGGAAGTTCGCAATTGCGTGTAATGGAAGGCAAGTCAAGGATGCATGTTGTGAAATCTTATTTTGGTGTAGCGTACAACACAAGACATTAATGAAATTAAAAATAGTATTTTTCATAAAATATTGGGGTCTTACAATGTTAGTACACATTAATGAGAAAATATATTTTTTGATTATGGATCTGCAATTTTTTTAATAATAATTGCCGTTGTATTACTTTTCTACCCTTTTTACTCGGAGAATTACTGAAATAAGATCATAATGATCATCATCATCACAAATCATCAGTAAAATACATTTAAAATTAAAATAGAAATTTATAAAACAATATAAATAAACTATTACAAGATGTATAATTATCGTAAAATATAAACATTGATTCTATTAATATAAAATGACACCATAATTTTTGAACTGGTATAAACAAAAAATCAAAACTAAATACATATAATAATTAAAATAAATTATAAATAACTTATATATTTTTTATAAATGATAAAAAATGAAGTGTATAATAGATTATAGTTGTCAATATGGCTATTAAACATGTGATTAATAAATTTTTTCTTGTCATATTGAATGTCATATAATTTGTGGCAAGAGAAATTTTGGGTACGGGATTTTTTAATTCAACATCTTTTACCATGTCATAAAAATTATATTTTGTCTATATTTTTACAGGATAGTCAATCCTTATTGTATAATGATAGTATAATTTATATAATACTTATTTCCAAGGAAATTATATTTCATTAACTCATTCTTCATAAAATTTTATGATTTTATGAATAATTCACATTACCTCTAGATAACCACATTTCCTTCCATTTCAATATTTAATCATCCCCCAATGTTCCAATTTTTAATTTTGACATCAGACATTATAATTTTGTATAACCATATTATATATATATTTTATTTAAAAAAATGATTCATCACTTTCTTTATGATTTGGGTTTTAAAAAATATATTTCTAAAATAATAAATTGGATTCCCCATTCATGATTATGTTTTTATCTTTGATAAAAATTTCATCTCGAAAATCAGTAGTTATTTTTCCAGTGATGAATATTTAGATTTTTCTTAAAATGTGGTTGTAAAAATTATGTAATATTTCCTTGTTAAATAGGAATCTTGTAAGTGATTTTTTATTTATTCTCTATTCAATAATGTTAAGATGTTATTTTATAAATTTATTTATCTGTGAGTTCATTTAAAATTTACACATTAAAATATATGAAACTTATATTGTTGTTTATTAAGAGTCTCCCTATACATGTCTCTTAGAAATAATAATTTATGGAGAAATTATAATTGAATAAATTAATATATTTTTTGATTCTATTGTGTGTTATATAATTGGGAAAATATATGATACCCATTTTTTCTATATGATTGTTATGTCATGTAAAAAGATTAAAGGATGAAAATAATATGAAATGAAACAATATTAAAGGGTTATTCTTCTATGATAAGTCTACAAAAAATACTCGGTCATCATGGATATTCTTATAATATGATTATTCAATGTGCTTTTTTTTATTCTAATAATCATTATTATTCTCTTTTTAAAGGACATACTAAATTTTTTTACATGTTCAATTGATTATACTCAGTGGATCATGTTTTTTGTCTCAGGGTATATCATTTTTCATTTGAGATTACTTGTCAAGCAATCATGAATTATAGAAAAATCTTATATTGTAATGTAATTATAGAAAGAGCATATATTGTAATTTAATTTATAATATGGTATATCTCCCATACAATTATTTTTTAATATTTCTATGATTTAATCCTTGATTAAATATTGAAAATATTTCCCTTAATGACCATTTCATCTCACACCACTATTATGATTCAATTCCAACTGATGACAATATGAGTATAATTTATGACAAAACTAAAAGAGAGTCTAGTGTGGCACAATTATGTAATATTTGTTCACAACAATTGAAAAAAAAATCATTATGTAGTATGATTTCATTGACACAAGACTTTTGTTTTGAGGATTGATTTTTTTATAATTTATGTTTTTTATCATATATAATTGATGTAAGGAAAATGCATATTTATATTGGTACATATCACTTTTCAATAAATCGGTTGTTTAATGTATGGGGTTTTTTACCTGACTAAAAAGTATATTTGGGACAACATATTTCTAATGAGAGAAAGGAGTAGTTATTTTTGTGTACATTTTAGTGACCATTACAGTTTATTTTGAGATAGAATTAATAGAAACCCAATTTATGAATCTATGTATAATATGTCAACATGGAATTTTGTTATTGTTTTGAGTATGTGGTTTTCAATAAAATTACATCCTTATTATAAAAATTGAACGTGGATATAGTTGAGTCATGGATAAACCTAATTTAAATATATATAAATAATAATTATTTAGTATCAATATAATCTTCACTGATTTCTGGATGAGTGGTATTATGAAAAAACATATATCTTGAAACTCATAGAAAATGTCATTTTTGTGATCATATTTTCTATATGTTGATTTATAATTGATTTTAGACAATATTTATGGTCTGGTTAGAGAACCTAATTGTGGATTGACATTGAATAACATAGATGAAATCTAAAAATTTAATATTATAGTATATATTTCTTATAAGATTTGTATCATCTAATATTATTATTTTCATTTTTATTACATTATTGAATTAATTATTCCTATCATTATTTTTTTATTAATACATGTAGTAGATAGAGAAAGGATAAATCGTGTTAACAGTGGTTGTGATGGTAAATGCGATGGTTTTACTAATGAGAAACAAAATAGGATGAGAGAATGAGTGATAAATTTATTAATATACCATATAAAATCCCTAAAGACATATATAAAAAAGAAACCATAGTTATCCCCCAAACACACAATTGATGGAGTGTCATTTAATCTAGTCATTCATTCAACAAAATCCACCATCCATCAATGGAAAATTTAATCCCATCATTAAGATTAAAAAGAAAAATGTGATGGAAATGATATTTTCCATTATCGATTGCTGAGAAATGGATATGGTGAGATTGTCCTGATATCATTTATAAGGCTTAGTTGACAAATGGTGGAATATAATTAGAATGGGATTTCAGAAATTAATATCCACCATGTATTATCCTCAATCTATCTCCATAGATATGGAAGGTGAATTATTTGATTTAGAAAATAGGAGGTTGAATCCACTGGAACTAATGTTGCAATCCTCATTAGGCTCATAAGGTATAAACAATATTGAGTTTAAAATTGACCATTAATTTAATGGATTAATGAAAATTCTTTTAATGGAATTATATGTAATTGATATTCTATTATATAAAGATATTTCCACATGTGTGATTAAGAAAAAAATATAAACACGAGAATATTATTATTCTAGAGGGAGAAAAAGGAAGCTTCTGTATCATAGATGAATTGATGATATGTCACCCTAGGGAATGAATTTCCATATTACTACAAAATAAATATTTATGAGGAATCCCTAGTATAATTTTCCCCATGGAACATGCATGTTTTTCAAGCGTGGTAATAATGGCCATAAATATAGTTATTTTCATTATGTATGAAGAGCTCATTCCTATGATAGAGGAAATTAATGTTAAAACAAATGTCCACACAAAATTAAATGATTAACATGTATATTTTTTTTAATTACCATCATAATTACCATAACCCTATGATAATAAATAGAATATGTCCTAATAACACCCTATAACTAGGCGTTAATGGATATTTTATTTTATATCTAACATTTTTGTGATTACTCAAGATTCTGAAATATATTTTATTTTTCGAACATGATAATTTATATAATTATAAATATCTTTTTTATATGATTTTATTTCATATTAATTTATAATTTAACATAAAATTTATGTCAATATATTTATATAATATGAGGAATAAAAATAATTTATTATATTATATATATTATTATAATTAACATATAAATATCATATTTAATATGAGGTAAAAATCCTATGAAATAATGGATATATATTTTATAAAAAATTTCAATAATTATTGGTATAATGTAATAGTAGAATTATATACGTGACATAGAATATAGATAGTATGATAGAAAACTAGATATCTTATATTATTTTGTTTAGGAAGGTGATATATATATTATGCTATATGAAAATAATAATTTATTTTACCATATATAATGTATAAAAAAGAATTTGATATATATATATATATTAATCCAGATACATTTATTTACATTCTTATAGAAATATATATATATATATATATATATATATTTGTGTGCGTATATATATAAGATATTCAAAATGTCATAACGAATATATTAATATATAGAAGAAGAAAAAAAATTATGTACATATATGTACATAAATGTTTCAGTACATACATATAATACTGAAAATGCAATTAAATATTCTTTCAATAAAAAATTTATTAAAGGATTTGTATTATATATAACTATATATATGATAAATATATATAAATATATACATATAACCGATATATATTTGTTATAAATAACTCATTTTACATAAAATGAAATGAATATAATGAAATGTAGAGTGTGTAGAATATATATATATATATATGTGTGTGTGTGTGTGTGTCTGTATTTTATAGTTAATATTTTATATATATAAATATAATATTGGGTGCCATGAAATGAAATAGAATAGAATAATATATAAATATATATTGTCTATTTTTATATTATGTCACAATAAAGATAAAATATATATTTATAACAAATATATATATTTTCATAATAGTTAATGAAGAAAAAAATATTAAATAATAGGAAATAAAAAATAAAAATAATTATTGTAAGAATTGGTGGTGCTGTTTTTAGAACACAAAAAAATCAAAATTTGAGGCTTCCCCAAAATAATTTCCAAAAAAGGTTATGATAATAATAATAATAGTTTTTAATACCGAATAAATGGTTTTCATGGGGTGTCTAGATATAAATATTCATCACTTAAAATCTAAAAATCTTTTTAATAATCAAGTGTTATATATATTCTATGTTATATAGTAGTTATGAAGTGTGGGAGATTAGTCTTTGGGGAAGGAAGCTTCGAATGGTTTCAAGTAGTTGAATTATATAATAGTTCAGTTAGATAAATAATGAAATAGTAAGTCATGTTATTACCCCAACCCTAGTATCTTGTAGTCACTTTCGGAATTTACTACAATGGAATAAGATACAAGGAATCACATCATGAATGATATAATATTTATATAGTCTGGGTAAAATAGATACACAGAAGAGTGCGGAATTACAATTCAATAACCAATGTAGAAAATATTTTTCTTTCAGAATAATACTAAACTATATAAAATATCCTTTCATATCTAACATCGTAATCTTTATGGTATCCTTTGGAATGGACACATAATGAGGCTAATATTAATTTTCTCTGTAAGGGTTAATTACAACATCAGACATCATGAACCAATTCACATAATCCCCAAGAAATGGTAAATAACATTAAAAAAATTCAAAATAAATAACATGAATATATGTATATGATAATGAAAAATTGATATTACAAGGTAAATAAATTGAAACATCTTCTATTTAGTCATCAATTTTAGAATAAAATTCATCCATATATATTCTCAAAGAAAAAATATCATAGACAATGATAAGTGAATCTGAATGAATTGAACTCTTTATTAACAGATATCATGTTTCATAGGTATATGATAACATTATTGTCATGAAATTTTAGAAGAATGTTTAAAAAAATCATTCAATTGTTTTCACATGTTCTTTTATAAAATACTGGTTACAAATGCATAGGTTCTGTCCATATAATTTTATGTCACCAGACTACCAATGCATCATGGTGATTATATAAACGAGTCACCAACTCAACTTCTACCTATCCAAATTATTCAACACATAAAATATTTTTATTAATTTATAGAAAATGTGACTGATCATCAGGTTTCCTTACTTATTGAATGTCACGAACCAGCCCGGGTCGACCCTGAACCGGTCCCCCGAGCCGGTCCGCGGCAAGTCCTGAGGAGTGTTCCCGATCCCCCCGGGATGGCAACAAGTGCCGGGAATTGAAACTTTAATCGTTGGGAATGATTTCATCCCAAACTAAAAACAGGATCGAAAGAATGAATGTAAACTAAACAAACGGACAAACACTAAAGACATAAACAAAACTAAACCACGACATACCTCCACGTGACCTCATGGGTCACCACCCAACCACAACCAACGTCGCTCCCACACTGAGCGACTCAAGCAGGAAAACCTGAACACAAGGAACCTACAACTGAAAAGGTAAAAGATAGGTGTTAGCACAAAAGTACTCAGTAGATGAGCCCCACAACAAATCCCAATGCACCGCCAGTAAATAAAGAATCAACATAATCCAGGTTTGAACTATAATGTATAAAAATAAGTTTTCATAATGCTTTACTTGAAAATCAAACACGAGACATTTCCCTTATTCCTTTTCAAAAGTTAGTTCCATTCCATTAGTTTTAAACTCATTCTGATAAGCAAAGTGTTACATTTTCAAATCTAACCCAAAGAGAATAAAGTATTTTCATTTGAAAACCATTTTTCCCAAAGTCTAACAGTATATGCTGTGAAATATGACTGAAGGAAAACAAGCAGGGAAAACAAGTGCAAGTAAAGGTAAACAGGCAAGGAAAACCAAGTGCAAGTAAAAATAAAGCAGAAGTTAACAGCAATAACCATGGGCGATCCTGAACATCCCTAGAAAACCCCTGGACGTACTCGGGTTCAGACTACCTGCCGGCATGGTACTCCACAGTCAATAACCAACTGGTCGCCCTAATACCCAACCAGTGGCACATCCCACCTGGCCTGTCCCCAACTCCAGGGGGTACCAACCCGTCTAATCAGGGTTAGC
Source organism: Viscum album (assembly GCA_963277665.1). Lineage (NCBI taxonomy): Eukaryota > Viridiplantae > Streptophyta > Magnoliopsida > Santalales > Viscaceae > Viscum > Viscum album. The sequence goes on from OY728127.1 coordinate 611,196,883, forward strand.
AAGCAACCGTCACTCGATAATCTACAAGACGCCCAGGAACCCATAGTGTTTTTTTTGTAACACTGTGTAAGTGGGAGACCCTCGCACGCGTGACTCATCTCACCGCACTTGCCAACCCCTTACACGGACATCGCTACATGACAACCCTCGAAGGGAAGTCCCCCTGTAGAAATTCCCTCACAAGTATGCATATATATATATATGTAATCACTTCACATTTGATAAAGTGCCAACCAGGCCGTCATGTCACTTACATTTTGATCATTTAAGACTAAAGCATTTTTAAAGAGAGATTACACACACCATTTCATTGAAAACCATAAACGCACTTAGAAATTTATTTAAGAAACTCAAATTAGCATCTTAAACCTGGAACACATTTGTTTCACAAGTAGAGTCACTTTCCAACCACCAAACGCACCCCACTTTTATCAAGAGCCAAACGGGCCTTTAATCATTTTTTTGAAGGAACGCCCTTTCCCAAATGAAATCCAAACTTTTGTTCGCGCAACAAAGGAAAACATTTTTCATCAACCAAGAGGCACACATAATGTTTCCAAAACAAGTTCAAAGGTCACACGACGTTTTCTCTAAGCAAGGGTCTTAGAAAACACCATTTTCCATGAACAATACATCTACTAATTTACACACGCCAAAACATTTCAAAACCCAATTCAACATGTCTTTCATTATTCAGGAAGAACCATCTAGCAACACTACCATGGAAGCACCAATTAAATCCAAGAAAATGCTTTCAATGAAACGCTAGAATTAAAACAACTTTTATCATCAGAACATCACCAAACTATAGATAACTACTTAATAATACTTTTGAATTTACTGAAACTTAATAAAAAGTCAAGGAATAAATAAATTCTAAATTTAATGGCGAGTGCAAAGGGAGACCTACCTCAAGATTCAAGCGCGACCGTAAAACGACCTTGGAACCAAGGCGCGATGACACGACGTGTGTCTGAAGCCACGTGATAAAGTCCAATGCTCTGAATAATTGATATGAAGGACTCAGACACATACAAAAACTCACTAGAGCATGCGAAACCAAGCGTCGGGGACAAACGCTCACCTCGCAACTGAGGCGCGGAGACGGCGGAACCTCGAAAACAAGGCGCAGTGATGGCGCTCTCTCGGAAATGCCCTGCGCGGGTCCTAAAATCCTAAACCTACCAAAAACAAATATATTAACAATCATAATATGACACGATTATAATATAATAATACAATAATAATAACAATAATATTTTAGCACAATTATAATATAATAATAATATAATAATAATAATAATATAGTAATACAATAATAATATTAATAGAATAATATTAACATAATAATAATATAATAATAATATAATCACAATAATAATAATATAATGATAATAATAATAATAACATAACCATAATATAATAATAATAAAAATAATAATATAATAAGCATAATTATAATATTAACATAATCATAACAACAATAATAATATAATAATATTATTAATATTAATAACATAATCATAATGATAATAGTATATTAATAATAATAATAAGAATAATGTAATATTATTAACATAATAATAATAATTAACATAATATAATAATAATAATAATAATAACAAATAAAATAATAACACAATATAATAATACCAATAATAATAATAATAGAAAAAATATTAACATAATAATAATAATAATACAATAATAGTAATGACATAATAATAATAATAAAGTAATTATAATATTTTCAATATGATAAAAATAATTAATGTTATAAAAATAAGATTAATATAAAAATAAAAATAAAAATAAAAAAATAAAAAAAAATGAAAACTCATACCGGAGGGGAGGGGGTGCGCCGGACAGGGGGAAAGGGGGTCGGGACGGCGGCGAGAGGGGCACGACGGTCGGGGTCGGCGCAAGGCAGTGGGATGTTGGTGGAGCTGGGGCGGTGGTGCGGCGAGGCGGCCGAGAGAACCGGGGAGCCGGGAGGCCGGGTTCAAGACCGCCAGAGGGAGGGGAGGCCGACGGCTAGGTGTGGCGATGCCGCGCGAGGGAGACGGCGACGGGGAGAGGCTGGGTGCGGGCTCCGGACAGGGAGAGGGAGCAGGGAGGGCGATGCCGGAGGGGGTGTGTGCGGGTCGGCCGAACCAGGAGAACGCCGGTGGTGTGGAGCAAGGCAGGGGGGGTCAGCCCGGTGGGTTGGTGAGGAGCCGGCGACAGGGAGCGCACAAAGGGGGCGTTGGAAGGCCGGAAGAGGCAGCGGTGAGGGTGACGCATGGGGCGCGCGGAGGAGGCCGGGACAGCGGAGGGACGCCGGCAGCAGTTGGGGTCGCCGGAGATGGAGCGGGGGGTGCGGGAGGATGGAGAGCTGGCGCGGCAGGGCTGGGGACGCTGAAGGAGGTCGGCAGGTCGGGAGGTCGAGGCCGGGGCGCTGGGGTGAGCGGGAGTCGGCGAGGCGGAGGGTGGACGGAGGGAGCCGCAGGTCGGCCAAACCAGAGAAAAAGAAGAGAAAAGAAAAGGAGGATGAAAAGCGGGGGAGAGAGAAGGGAGATGGGAGAGGGTGGCGGCTGGTTAGGTTAAGGGAAAAAAAGGGTTTCGGTTCTTATATATATATATATGATAATAATAATAATATTAATAATTATAATAATAATAATAATAATAACATTATAATAATAATGTTAATAATTATAATAATAATAATAATAAAACATTATAACAACAATAATAAAATGTATAATCATAATAAAACCTTTTAATAATAATAAAATTTATCATAATAATAATAATAGAACTTATAATAATAATAATAGTAAAACTCATAATATTAATAATAATAAAACATAGATAATAATAATAAAACTTATAATAATAATAAATATTAAATTAGTTAATTCAAATAATAATTATTTTGATCAAATATTTAAAGTAATAATTATAATATAATTTAAAGATGTTACACATATATATATATTTATACATATATAGATCCATACATATCCATAAATTGTTACGCATATATATATATAAACGTATATAAACATATATACAATAACAACAACACATATACAAAGGTATTAATAATAAAATACCAACATAAAAATTATAATATTTAAAACACCGGGTGAACACACTGTCACCCAGGCTGAACGCACGGTCACCGCTAACGATGCGGTGACCGCGCACCGGCGCAAAACCGCCAATGCAATTAATCTCCGAAAAATTTAAATCGGGGCCATGAAAGGAGAACAATTACTGACATCCGCGGTCGGGGTGTGACAATTCTCCCCACCACAGACACTTTCTGGCCCCAGAAAATCACCAGGCCAAAAGTTGGTCAAGATTTAAGTCCATGCCCCAACGGAACTAAAGGAACCAGAGAGAACTGGGAATCTCGGAGATGACCTTACTCTGCACAGGTCACACTCGACCGATTCAAGAGAAAACTAGGGTCCGAGATTGAGGGGAGAACACGAAGGGGTTCTCCCCACCACAAGAACTTAACTAGTGCAGAAAAGATGACCATTTAAATAGAAAACCCCGGGAAGGGGGGTCGACGCGGGAACTCCCAACCAATTCAAACCAACTCTTATAGCACGATTAAAACAACACTTCCGTCAAGACATTAAATCCTTGACCAGAGTCAACAACCTTCAACACTAGGGAAAATCCATAGAAAAACATTTAACCATTATCAAATTGGATACATGATCCACCGAAGTCCACAAAGCATAACCCCATCAACAACATAACTAAAACGAGGTCAACCCACATGAGAGTCAAACACACTTTTAAGAAGGAAACACGATTTAGGATATTACATTCACACGACAAGTCCACCTAGATTTATCATAGAATAAGTCCATTGTCACTTTTTAGAAAAACAACACATTTACATAATCCAGACTACTTGGATTATAATAGAACAAGTCCATGATAACCCCATGGTAAAACAATGAACATACAACAACGTCAAAACTTAACAGCAGAAAAAACAAGTACTAAAAGATCTTGATTGTTCCACTGCTAACACGGAACACAAAACCTGGACCAAGGCTTCACACCCCTGGGGACTCCTGACTGTGCGCGAGCTTCACCCCGAGACTTGAGGCTGGGGCTCTGATGGATGAAGCATCTTCTGCCTCACAGTCAGGTACTGACATTCTCCCATCACAGCGTCCTCTTCATGCGACGCTTCCTGCAAAACTTCTCCAGATGACCCAGACAACCGCATCGATGACACGTCTTCGGAGGGTTGCAACAAGATGGCTTTAAATGCCCAAAACGACCACACTGAAAGCATACCATCGAACGATCTAATGAACTGGAAGCTGGGACCAAAGGGGATAACTCATTGGGGACAGGTATCTCTGGAATATTTTCCACACCAGAGGAGGAACTCTTACGAACAACTGGGGATGCTGAAGTATTAACCACCCGCACACCAGAAACTAACTCAGCCATGAAAGCTTCCTCCACCAGCTTCTCGAAACAAAGGTCTTTAGAAGGGAGGACTCGCTCCTTGATCTCTGGACGAAGACCCCCAGTGAAAAGAGAGACCTTCATGAGCTCATGCGACGCTACCTCTGGAGAAAAGGGAATCAGTTCCTTGAAATGGTCAACATATGCCTTCACCGTCCGTTGACCTTGTTGAATATGCACAAGCTCTCTCTTTTTCTCCATCTTCACTTCTTCAGGTACCAACCATTGGATGAAAACGGTTTTAAAGAAATCCCACGACATTTCAACTTGCGTTGTTGATGGGGTAACCCTCTTCCACTGGTCCAGAGCTGGACCCTCAAACAACTCCATAATTGAACGAACCTTAACATTATCGGGAGTTCCCAACATTCTAAAGACACGCTCCACTTCCTCGAGCCATTTCACTGCCTCTAACGGACCCTGATCACCATGGAGAATAGGCAAAGTCTGAGGAGGACCAAAAATTGGGCATGACCTATCAGAATCCTTAGAGGCCTTTCTGGGAGGCATTTCCTGAGCGATATATAAAACACAAAGCCAAAACCAACATCAAATCGAAGCAACATCAATAAAAGCGCATTCATCAAAAACAGTCAGTGCAAGGACAAAACAAATACAACACAACCCAAAACAAAATCTCCTCTTTAAAATTTCCTTTTCATTTTTGATTTCAAAACCACCCTTTCTCAAGATCACTTTCCAAAAACCAATACACTTTCAAACCAAAAACATTCCAAAACCATTTCCCCTTTAAAAACAATTTAGAAAACAAAGCCAAGCGTTAAATTTCAAGTACACATCCAGGTACTCCCATGACCCTTTGCACATGTCTTTATCCACTGTCCATTAATACTCGCACCAACACGCATTTTGAATGCATTCTCACACATGTGCAAACTTTCATGAACAGGAACCGAGGTTTCACCCCAAATCATTCTTAACCAATTCCAAGAAAACAATAGATTTTCAAATCAAGAGATTTCAGTTTCAAAACCCATTTTACACATTTAAAGTCCTTTAAAAGAAACCAGTCAAATTTTCAAAAACCCTTTTTCATTTCCAACTACGCACTCACACAGACCAAAATGGAAACAACATCCAAATTTGCATCAATCACTGAAATGAGGGACTAGTAGTCACACTCAACCTGGCGACATGGTACTGGGTCATGTCCCAAGTCATCGTCGACCACTAGGAGGAATCCAAACCGTGTACTCAGACTCCACATGGGTCACTACTCCAGGTGAAGTCACAAAGTAACGTCGGCTTGCCTCCGTTGTCATCTCTCAATCCAAGACAAACCAGAAAAGACAAGGACACAATTCCCGAACTACCCCTAGTAACTCGAAGATCAGTGCGAGCAAGAGTTCGCGACGCTCTTCCCATACCTACCCCTCGAGTTCCGACAGTCCTAATCTCCTTCTACCAGACAACCCAAATAACAAGAACCACCTTTGATACCATTTTGTCACGAACCATCCCGGGTCGACCCTGAACCGGTCCCCCTAGCCGGTCTGCGGCAAGTCCCGAGGAGCGTTCCAGATCCCCCCGGGATGGCAACAAGTGCCGGGAATTGAAACTTTAATCGTTGGGAACGATTTCAGCCCAAACTAAAAACAGTATCGAAAGAATGAATGTAAACTAAACAAACGGACAAACACTAAAGACATAAACAAAACTAAACCACGACATACCTCCACGTGACCTCATGGGTCACCACCCAACCACAACCAATGTCGCTCCCACACTGAGCGACTCAAGCAGGAAAACCTGAACACAAAGAACCTGAAACTGAAAAGGTAAAAGATAGGCGTGAGCACAAAAGTACTCAGTAGGTGAGCCCCAAAACAAATCCCAATGCACCGCCAGTAAATAAAGAATCTACATAATCCAGGTTTGAACTATAATGTATAAAAGTAAGTTTTCATAATGCTTTACTTGAAAATCAAACACGAGACATTTCCCTTATTCCTTTTCGAAAGTTAGTTCCATTCCATTAGTTTTAAACTCATTATGATAAGCAAAGTGTTACATTTTCAAATATAACCCAAAGAGAATAAAGTATTTTCATTTGAAAACCATTTTTCTCAAAGTCTAACAGTATAGGCTGTGAAATATGACTGAAGGCAAACAAGCAGGGAAAACAAGTGCACGTAAAGGTAAACAGGCAAGGAAAACAAAGTGCAAGTAAAAATAAACCAGAATTTATCAGCAATAACCATGGGCGATCCTGAACATCCCTAGAAAACCCCTGGACGTACTCGGGTTCAGACTACCTGCCGGCATGGTACTCCACAGTCAAAAACCAACTGGCCACCCTAATAGCCAACCAGTGGCACATCCCACCTGGCCTGTCCACAACTCCAGGGGGTACCAACCCGTCTAATCAGGGTTAGCAAGCAACCGTCACTCGATAATCTACAAGACGCCCAGGAACCCATAGTGTATTTTTTGTAACAATGTGTAAGTGGGAGACCCTCGCACGCGTGACTCATCTCACCGCACTTGCCAACCCCTTACACGGAGATCGCTACACGACAAACCTCAAAGGGAAGTCCCCCTGTGGAAATGCCCTCACAAGTATGCATATATATATATATATATAATCACTTCACATTTGATAAAGTGCCAACCGGGCCATCATGTCACTTACATTTTGATCATTTAAGACTAAAGCATTTTTAAAGAGAGATGACACATGCCATTTCATTGAAAACCATAAACGCACTTAGAAATTTATTTAAGAAACTCAAATCAGCATCTTAAACCTGGAACACATTTGTTTCACAAGTAGAGTCACTTTCCAACCACCAAACGCACCCCACATTTATCAAGAGTCAAACGGGCCTTTAATCATTTTTTTGAAGGAACGCCATTTCCCAAATGAAATCCAAACTTTTGTTCGCGCAACAAAGGAAAACATTTTTCATCAACCAAGAGGCACACATAAAGTTTCCAAAACATGTTCAAAGGTCACACGACGTTTTCTCTAAGCAAGGGTCTAAGAAAACACCATTTTCCATAAACAATACATCTACTAATTTACACACGCCAAAACATTTCAAAACCCAATTCAACATGTCTTTCATTATTCAGGAAGAACCATCTAGCAACACTACCATGGAAGCACCAATTAAATCCAAGAAAACGCTTTTAATGAAACGCTAGAATTAAAACAACTTTTATCATCAGCAGATCACCAAACTATAGATAACTACTTAATAATACTTTTGAATTTCCTGAAACTTAATAAAAAGTCAAGGAATAAATAAATTCTAAATTTAAAGGCGAGTGCAAAGGGAGACCTACCTCAAGATTCAAGCGCGACCGTAAAACGACCTTGGAACCAAGGCGCGATGACACGACGTGTGTCCGAAGCCACGTGATAAAGTCCAACGCTCTGCATAATAAATATGAAGGACTCAGACACATACAAAAACTCACTAGAGCATGCGAAACCAAGCGTCGGGGACAAACGCTCACCTCACAACTGAGGCGCGGAGACGGTGGAACCTCGAAAACAAGGAGCAGCGATGGCGCTCTCTCGGAAATGCCCTGCGCGGGTCCTAAAATCCTAAACCTACCAAAAACAAATATATTAACAATCATAATATGGCACGATTATAATATAATAATACAATAATAATAACAATAATATTTTAGCACAATTATAATATAATAATAAAATAATAATAATAATAATATAGTAATACAATAATAATATTAATAGAATAATATTAACATAATAATAATATAATAATAATATAATCACAATAATAATAATATAATCATAATAATAATAATAACATAACCATAATATAATAAAAATAAAAATAATAATATAATAAGCATAATTATAATATTAACATAATCATAACAACAATAATAATATAATAATAATATTAATATTAATAACATAATCATAATGATAATAGTATATTAATAATAATAATAAGAATAATGTAATATTATTAACATAATAATAATAATTAACATAATATAATAATAATAATAATAATAATAATAATAATAACAAATAAAATAATAACACAATATAATAATACCAATAATAATAATAATAGAAAAAATATTAACATAATAATAATAATAATACAATAATAGTAATGACATAATAATAATAATAATGTAATTATAATATTATCAATATGATAAAAATAATTAATGTTATAAAAATAAGATTTATATAAAAATAAAAATAAAAATAAAAAAATAAAAATAAAAATGAAAACTCATACCGGAGGGGAGGGGGTGCGCCGGACAGGGGGAAAGGGGGTCGGGACGGCGGCGAGAGGGGCGCGGCGGTCGGGGTCGGCGCAAGGCGGTGGGATGTTGGTGGAGCTGGGGCAGTGGTGCGGCGAGGCGGCCGAGAGAACCAGGGAGACGGGAGGCCGGGTTCAAGACCGCCAGAGGGAGGGGAGGCCGACGGCTGGGTGTGGCGATGCCGCGCGAGGGAGACGGCGATGGGGAGGGGCTGGGTGCGGGCTCGGGACAGGGAGAGGGAGCAGGGAGGGCGACGCCAGAGGGGGTGTGTGCGGGTCGGCCGAACCAGGAGAACGCCGGTGGTGCGGAGCAAGGCAGGGGGGGTCAGCCCGGTGGGTTGGCGAGGCACCGGCGACAGGGAGCGCACAAAGGGGGCGTTGGAAGGCCGGAAGAGGCAGCGGCGAGGGTGACGCAGGGGTGCGCGGAGGAGGCCGGGACAGCGGAGGGACGCCGGCAGCAGTTGGGGTCGCCAGAGATTGAGCGGGGGGTGCGGGAGGATGGAGAGCTGGCGCGGCAGGGCTGGGGACGCTGAAGGAGGTCGGCAGGCCGGGAGGTCGAGGCCGGGGCGCTGGGGTGAGCGGGAGTCGGCGAGGCGGAGGGTGGCCGGAGGGAGCCGCAGGTCGGCCAAACCAGAGAAAAAGAAGAGAAAAGAAAAGGAGGAAGAAAAGCGGGGGAGAGAGAAGGTATATGGGAGAGGGTGGCGGCTAGGTAGGTTAGGGGAAAAAAGGGTTTCGGTTCTTATATATATATATATAATAATAATAATAATAATAATAATTATAATAATAATAATAATAATAATAACATTATAATAATTATGTTAATAATTATAATAATAATAATAATAAAACATTATAACAACAATAATAAAATGTATAATCATAATAAAACCTTTTAATAATAATAAAATTTATCATAATAATAATAATAGAACTTATAATAATAATAACAATAAAACTCATAATATTAATAATAATAAAACTTAGATAATAATAATAAAACTTATAATAATAATAAATAATAAATTAGTTAATTCAAATAATAATTATTTTGATCAAATATTTAAAGTAATAATTATAAAATAATTTAAATATGTTACACATATATATATATTTATACATATATAGATCCATACATATCCATACATTGTTACGCATATATATATATAAACGTATATAAACATATATACAATAACAATAACACATATAAAAAGGTATTAATAATAAAATACCAACATAAAAATTATAATATTTAAATCACCGGGTGAACACACTGTCACCCGGGCTGAACGCACGGTCACCGCTAACGATGCGGTGACCGCGCACCGGCGCGAAACCGCCAATGCAATTAATCTCCGAAAAATTTAAATCGGGGCCAAGAAAGGAGAACAATTACTGACATCCGCGGTCGGGGTGTGACATTGAATGTTATATATATTTTTAAAATATTCCCATGTAAATCCAATAACATTAAATTTAAACCCAATTTTATAAAATATGGTAGACTTTTTAAGATATAAAAACATGAATCAAATAATATTATAGATATTTATTGTCTAATGATAATATTAGAGTTAATATATAAATGGAATATTAATGACTAAATAATGAAATCATGAATATTTTTGGGCATGTGTTGTCTCACCAAAACTCTATGAGTCATTCGGGTTTTTGATGATAAAAAATAACCTTGTGTATTTAACTAATGAAATTACATTACGTGTTTTTGAAGAATATATTTCATTGAAAGTTTTTCTTATTTATAGGTTCATGTATTCAATTATGTATTGTAGATATGTTTCAATTTAGTCGATAAACAATATTTATACCTTTCATTTCAAAGTGGAATGTATGGTTCGAGAACCAAACATTTAGAGTAAAATGTAGTTATCATGAACCATATGAGATTTAATAATATGGATAAAAAACCTATGTTTTAGGTAAATAGTATAGTTCATTAACAATTATTTGTAAACAACTATGCATTTTTGAAAATTCTTTTGCAGTTTATTGCTACTTAAAGTAACACAATTGTTGACTTTCTCAGTGAAGCAGTTCTAAATACCAAATATTTTTTTCATCTGAATAAATGGATTCACGGAATGTGAATATCTCATTAAAGATGATTTAAAAATGATTAATTTATTGGTATTAAATTTATTATATCATTCCACTCTCTATAGAAATTTAAAACATTTTTTGGCCATTTTAAATTCAAATGATCATGATTCATTAGGTGATATTTATCGATCTATTCAATCCAAATGAAATTTTTGTTTATATTGTTAAATACCAGTAGTGATTTCATTTTATAGGTGTGTAACTATTTTAATATATAATATATTCTAAATGTAATAGATCAAGAAGCTATGTTTTTATTAATTAGTTCCATTTTGTTGACTTTCATGTTTCAATAATGTGTTTTGTAATATACTGATTAAATTTACTACTTGTATTTTTCTTTTACTTTTTCTATTGAAGATTATTTCCAATCATGATCTCATATAAATCATTATTTTTAGATATTTTAATATTATATTAAAAAGAACTATTTTTGGTAGTATTTTACACCGTATAGGTACTAGAATATATTTTCTATATAAAATCAATAAACATTTATTTATTAATTTATTTTATTCCTGGACTCAGTCATGGTGGATTGCTACCTTATTCTACAGTGTTTTGTATTTTCTGTTCCATGGTAAATATCGCATAGGTCGTATAAAATCCTTACCAAAATTATGGTCAATACAAGTACTCATTTGTTAAGGTATTTTCATAAGAGTACTTTTGTTAGGGAAATTACCAAACTCATGGGGAACTATTTTTCGGAGTGGATAAGGGAAAAATTGTTCCATGAACCACTATGATAATTTCTGTGATATTAGTTTATATTTTTCATCTTCATAAATATATTAATAGAATAAAATATTTTAAATATGTCTAAATCATAATGAGGCATAATAGATTTCATATGTCTAGATTATTGGAATGACACAATACAACAACCTCTAGTGTATCACATTATAATTAATCCCTAAAAATTGGTATAAAATGAGTGACTTCTACTGAAGGTAGATAAGCTCTCGAAAACTCATAGAAATTTCATTATACATAAAGAGATGTCAATAAGTGAAATATGATTAAGTATGTCAATGATCAATGCTCCTAACGTTGGTAGTGATAATTTTAGATACTGTAATGTTTTCATGATTTTCTATTTGAAAAATATTTGATTCAAATAATACATGATGTTTTTCACACCACATGAAATCTATAAAAAACAAGAAATATGGGATTCCAATATTGTAGTATAGTATGATGTTAGTTAAAATGAAATTATGGAAATTATATATTTACTTGTTCCAAATTAATTCAATCATGAATCTGAATTTTATACTACCTATGAGATTTGGAAACTAATAAATTTTCTTATGAATGAATTGAAAATTCTATATAACATTGGTAGAGATCTACAATGACGGAATTTGATACTTTGAGAATTTATAATTGTTAAACAATCACTCTGATGAATAGAAGAATGAATGAAATTTTCAAAGGGGTTAAACAATTATGATCATTGATTTCATTATTAGATCACTTGTTAAAAGTGCATGGGCTTTTAATTTATTAGTTGAATTGAATATCTATTATTATATAACAGTCCAAATTAGTAAAAATTATGAAAATGAAATAAGTTTTCAGAACCTTGATGGTGTATGCGGAATAAGTGAATGGAAACGAAAAAGATAGAAAGATGATGGAATGAGAAAATACCTCCCTTAATGTTATTTTTCAAAAACATTAATATAAACCAAAATAAAATTCTATATTCTCAAAATATTCAAAATTTCAAAATTGTAAAATCAAACTTTCTTAATTATTCCAAATATTCCACAATTTATTGATGAAGAGAGGGTTCATAAAGAAAATCCTAAAAGATGAATAAAAATCATAAGAAGTATGATTCTTGAATTTAATAAAATGGGTCATATCAGACATGATTGCCCAGAGATAAAGAATAAAAGAGAAATATAGACATCAAATGAAAGGAATAATCCTATGATAACTAATTATAAGATTCAATGAATGAATTTTATGAAGGCTATATGCAGTGAATTTTTAGAAACCATCAATTATTCTAAATTCAAAATTAAAAAAGATCAAAAAAATTAATAAATATGTGTGCTTCATAGATAAGGAAGAATTTGAGGTACTATCCAATTATTCTTCTACATCTAATTCTAGTAACAAAACTAATAAAAAATTATATATTTATTTCAACATTAGTTGAGTAATATATGAAGCATAAATAAAAAGACTAGAATGAATAAAAATAATTTTTAATTTTGTTTTATATGATAAATATTTGATGGTAAAAAATTAATGAATTGAACAAAAAATTTCAAAAATATTCCCCAGACTATTTGGTTTTTAATAATAAATTATAAAAAAATTGTTCATTAATAACCTAAATTTATTATACCTTGGATCATAATTCCCTATGTAAAAAAAGTTTATTTTTTAACTACTAATAAAAATGAATATGTTATTTGGAGAAGGATAATTTTATGTTTTTATGTATTTAATATATTTAGTCTAGGTTGTATGTATTGTTTGATGCCTATGGGAAATTAATTCCTATAAGGCCTATGGGCCATGTAATACTTAGGCCTACGGGCCTTGTAAGGGTTCTACCTCACCCCTTGAATGGTGGATTATAAAAAATCAGTTAAAATGAAGTCCTTCGGGCCATTGGAGTATTTACTATATTAAAATATTCCATATGATGAATTGTATTTGGTTGTATTTGTCTATAATTTATTAAGAGATATTCTTTGCATTATGGAAAATTAGAAAGAAATTCAAGTAATCCATCAAATCTAATAACAAAGTTCTAATATCTAAACCCATAGATTTTATCAACAAGGTCATTTTTGGACCATAAAAATTATAATTATTAGACAGATAATCATATATTTATGTTTTCGTTGATAAATTTTGAAAATTTAAATCCATTAATTTCTAAAATCATAGAAACAATTTTTCACTGATTTGAATTGTTTTATATAATTGCTCAATGAAAATTGAAAATAATTTCATTAAGAATTTATCATTCTAAATAATTCATTAATTAAGAGTTTAATTATATTTTCTCAGACTTTGGTGTCAAAAACAACCTTCTCTGCACCTGGAACATCTCATGAAAATTGATTTGTATAATTAAGAAATAGTATTATTAATATAATGGAAAAAACTATGAATTTTTTTTAAATTCATCCAACATACATTTGGGAAAAATAATTGAACACAACTTTTCTTGTCATGAATAGAGTTTTTTATATGACCCCTTCTTAAAAATACACTATATAAACTACGAAATAACAAAAAACCTATGTTTGGATACTCTAAAGTGTATAGATTAGAGTTTTATATCTTGAATACAATGGAAAACCATGGTAAATTCGTTTCAAATTATGATGAAGGAATGTTTTTAGGATACTCTTGTACCACCAAAAATTATAACGTATATAATAAAAAAATAAAGGATTGTTGAATATTCAATTCATGTAAATTTTCTTGAAATAGATTTTTGTATCACAAGTAAACTCAAAGAGATTATTTTGTTGATTATAATGATAACAGGATAATAAAATCCCCTATAAATGATTGTGAAAATAAAAAAATGATATTCAATCCAGTTCATAAGAAAATTAAACTGTTGAACATGAAAATTTCAATCATAGAAAACCAAAAACATTAAAAATTATTTTTAAAAATATAAAATAGAATATCTTTATATAAGATTAATATCTAGGTGTAGTGTATGAATAATGGATAAATTTTATAAATTCATATCTCAATTAGAACCTAATTATAGAGGAATAATTAGAAGATGAATGTTTTCTAATATCTCTATAAAAAGATCAAAATAAATTTATTTGAAAATAATTTTTTGTATTAGTTGAAAAACCATCTAATCATCTATTAATGGAATCAGAATAGGTTTATTGAAATTATCTTGATGACCTATGAACAGTTACTAGAAATAAAGTTAGATTAGTATCTAATGTATTTATTCCTAAAGAAGGAATAGTTTATGATTAGTAATTTTCACATATTACTAGATTACATGATATTATAATCCTTCTAGATTATGTATCTTATATTTATTTTTAATTATATATTAAGGTTATTTTTAATAAATTGAAATTTAATGGGGAGGATGATTATATTTGGACATCCACAAGGATATGAAAATTAGTATCCCCATAATTCAGTTTTCATACATACTAATGATCTTTATGGAATAAAACATGAACCTAGAGCTTATTAAGAAAGAATAGATTCTTTTCTATTGGAAACAATATTTTCACCATTGTTATAAGATCTTACACTCATTATGAAAACAATTTATTCTAATAAATTTTCACTTCATATTTATGTTGATGATGTCTTTTTTGGTTTAACAAAAGAAATATTTGTTATGATTTTTAAAATCATATGAAAATTGATTTTGAAATGAGTATGGTGGGAGAATTATATATCTTTCTATGTGTTCAAATATATAGTTAATTTTTTTAAATTTTTTTAAAAAAAATTAAATATATCATTGATTTATTAAAAAAAAATTAAGACTAGGAAAATGTATGGCATAAGAAACTGTTATGTGTACCAATATAAAACAATATTTTGATGAATCTTGAAAAATGGTTGACAACTTGTTATATAAAGTTAATATTGGATGTTTTCATATTCATAATACTAAAAGACCATCCATTTTGTTTTTTGTTTTAATTTTTTCATTATTTAAAAAAAAATCCAAAAAATTTCAATCATAATATTGTCAGACGAATTTGTTGATATTTAAAAGGGTATATTATTCAATATTTAAATAAAACATAAATAACTCAATTTTATTTAATATCATGTTTAGATTCTGATTTTGGATGTTTTATATTTGGAGAAAATTTTACATAAAAAACATGTCACATTTTAAAGAAGTCCTTACTTTTATGGTCTAGTGAGAAACAAAATTTAGTTTCATTTTAAATAGTCGAGTTAGAATATATAGATGTTGGTGGTTGATGTGTGCACGTATTGTGGGTGAAAAAACCACTACTATAATTTAGAATCAATTAATATAATATTCAAATTTTACTTCACAATTCAAGTGAAATTAGTATTTATAAAAAATAGTATCTCACTCTATAACGAATCATGTTGATATAATGATTTATTTCAAAAGATATCACATTATTAAAAATTATATGTATATATATTTTTAATATAATAAAGTTCTACATGATGATATTTTTAGTAAACATATTTACATTTTTAGTTTATAATTTATTAATTGAAAAAAGGTATATTTAATTTCAAATATGTTTTAACATTTTTTTATAATAATTTATTAAATTAATTTTTTATTAGATTTGATTATATATATTACTAATTTCTCATTATGGGTTTAATATTATATTAGAAAACACATCTTTTAAAAATAATTGTGACAATTATTACACTGATTATATGGATCATGAAAACAATCCAATATATAAAAAATCTACCTGAAACTGTCTATCTCTTTCAATTTATCTTACACATTGTTTCAATACCTTTTGAGTTATTGTTATATCATTTCATCATTTGAAAAACATGAATATGTACCTCAAAAAATAATATTTTTAGTAATGAAAAACACATAGTGAAATAAAATAGGTAGACTAATAAAATCGAAGGGCCAAAGAACTATAAGAAGTGATAGATGAGTTCTCTAACCGAATTTTTTATTTATAATTTATATTTCAAAGGAATCACGTATTGAAGAAAGTTATAGACATCCAAGGGTTCAAAGTAAATTTTAGTAAGTGGAAAATACAATGTATGTGTAAAAACCCACATAATGTTATTGTCTTGATAATGCAATGAATAAATATTATTCCTTATGTGACAACACCAATACACCAATGGATGGAAATAAATTACAAAGGGTTTCAAATGAATGTAGGGGAAGATTTACACTTTATGAACTAAACTGATTAGCCCAGTAAATCATAACAAAACAACTCTTTATATGTGGCATAAATTAATTAATGAAAACTCAACCAATTCATTTATATCAAAAAAACATTAAAGTGTACTATAGGGGAAGATAAGGAATCTGTCAATGTAAATTGAGGAATCAAAACTAATCAATCAAAAGAAGAAAACAAGATTCAATGCTCCACAAGCTCCCTAATACAATCACCTAACTACCCAAGTATCACAAGGTGGTGAAAAATATGTGTGATACAATACATTTTCCAGGGCCTGGAAGAAAACATATGCCCAATAACCAATGTTCCAAATCAAGGTTTAATATAAATATTTGTAGGATTTCCCTAATGAATAATATAATTACTCTATTAGGTTATAAAAGGTAGCAACATTTATATAAAATAATTATGAAAACTGTTTATAACTAAGTATAAAAAAGTTCCAAAAACCATTTATAACCATTAGTAAACATGTTATATTTAAAAAAATTTCCCAGAAATTCATATTTCAATTAAATCAATAAAACATATATCTATACCCATTTTCACTTTAATTTTGGCATTACCAGCACATTAGTCACAACACACCCAAGCATGTATGCTTTGTTTGACAGCTCCATACCCATGAGTGGTCTCTTGTCCAATCACCATGTGTTCAACAAACACATTACCCCAATCCATAGCCACATACCATGTACCAAACAAATAGATGTCCCATATTTAGGTCTTTCCAATTATAAACCCAATCAAATCCAACTGTATGGCAAAACCATTACAGATAACCATTTTGAACCATTTCAATATAAACTATTTTATTAAAAACCCTTAAACAAATCAAATCCCAAAACCATCACATCTATATTTTTTTTCCAGTCAGAAGCAAAGATTCTGGCCATTTATTAAAAAGAAGGAAAAGAGTACATAAGAGTGGCAGATAGGATCAAACAAACAGAAATTCCAATAACCACTAATAAATAGGTCTAGAGATCATAATACGACAAATCATTTACATAATCAGAGTCACCAGCTGTCTCCCACTCTGATTGAGACTTATCCCAATTTAAGATTTGAAAAATATTTGTATCCACCTTCCTTGACACCTTAGATGACGATCTGGTAGACACGTTTCTAGGGACATTAGAATAATCCTTTCGTGGTCTCCGCTTTATGGGAACAGAGGTGAAACACTCACCGGAAGCACCCTTTGTATTGCCACTTAAAATAATTTATTTTATTGAAAATCATTCATCAAATCCATTTACCATAATCTACAAAAATAAAATTTTAAAAAATTCATTTTAAATTATTATTCATGGACTTTAATTAAGAACACCAATTTTCTATATTTCCAAAAAAATAATTGAAGAGGGTTTCTAAAAAAATAATATTCATAATAAAATCAACAAAATGAAATCAATTTAAAATCATGTAAATCAATTCTACGTAGAGTAGTATAGAGTGAAGTAACCAACATTAACCTTTTTGTTTGATAATGAAAATTAATGAAGAACGTTCACAATACTATGTAAAAATTCCACAAAACTTCCTTAGATCAATTATACTATAAACAAGGAGAAAAAATCAGCATATTTGGTGTCCCAAATCCTAGATCTACCCATAACAAGAACAAAACTGGGAAACCATGGGGATATGGAAATTAGATCTATGTAGATCTAAGAAAACATGTGAAGATTTGTGATGAATGATGAAATACCTTAAGAAATCTTCTTCTAATCACCAAGAGAAAGATCCAAATGAATTCCAATTCACATGGTCGTGGTTCTGTAACAATTAAGAGAGAATAATCATGAGTTCTGGACATTTTAGAGAAAAAATAGACTATAGAGTCAATAATGTGTGAGATCGAGTTTATTAGGATCTCAATAGAACACTACACATGATATATTCAAACTATTAGACAAATAGTGCATTAATAATGAATCATATTCTACAAGGGAAAATGATCACAAGGCTCCTCACATAGATTATATAACCGTGCCTAAGCTACTGTCCATCATCTACAACATTTCACCGATTCTATTAGGATTCTATATAGTTTAGACAGGTAATACACCACCAGTTTTCTTCCCCTTTAGCCACAAAACTCCCTGAATGATCCACAGAATATCACAACCATCACCATTACTCATAATAAACATGAAAATAACAAATAAAGGGTTGCATACTCGAAACCGAGGGTACTAAATTCTCCCCACCAATGGTCTTTCTATCCCCAGAATGTAAAAAAAGTTCTTTCCTTGAAAGATTTTTAGGTATTACTCTTTAATTTCCATCTAGAATTCAAATGCCTCCCATTAAATCTGACCATTTTCCTTGAAAACCTTCAAAAGACGAGTTATTTTTTCACAAAATACTTTATCCTTCCTATCCACAGTCTATAGTGGGATATGTACTAATGAACCATCCATATCTATGTCAATGTGATACCATCTGATCACATGGTTAGGGTCAGACTGATACTTTTTGATCCAAGATACCCAAAACACATTATGAATTGAACATAATAATGGTAAAAACATCAACTAATTTTCCAAATATCTAACCAATACTAGTATCTCTAACGGGAAAATGTATCAGGGGGATAACATTCATTGCTTCCCACAACAATGATGTACATGCCAAGGAGTGATCCTTAAGAACATGTGATCACTCACTACGAAGGGCCACAATCTTGGATGATGATATGTATAGGATTTTTGATTACTCCTTGTCATCTCAATCTGTTCATAATAAAATGTATCTTCCCCATAGTTTATTGGATAATTCTCAGCTTAATCAGTAATGTCCCACCTATTTCCATCCCCCAATGTGGAGAACAAAAAGGATGCTCATTCAACACTTCAAACATAGCCATATGTATTGTGTCCTAATAGTTTTTATTGTATGTGAACTCCAATAAAGGTATACGATCATCTAATAAGCCACTAAAATCTATTAAACAAGCCTGGAACAAGTCTTAGAACATCTATATCACTCATTCATACATTCTATATGTCTAAGGATGATATGTTGTACACATTGTCAACTGAGTCCCAAGGGATTTATATAAGGATTTTCAGAAATGAGACTTCATCCTCTAATCTCTATAGGATAAGATCAAAATTGGTATTCCAAGTCTCTTAACAACTTCTTGGATATATATTTTGGATTTTTCATCTACTTTAAGAGTTTTACGAATATTAATTAAATGGGCTGAATTTTTCAGCTGACTAAATTTCACCAATTGGTAGTGTTTTTGAATAGTTCATTGAGGACCTATAACAAAATACATGGATATCTTCTCCCCTTTCCATAGCAAGATAGGTATATAATAAAAAATACCTTCTGGTCATTGATGTTAATACTTATCTTCCAGAAATGTTAAGAACCTTGAAAAAAACTCAGTCACTTTCCATTTCGTTCCAGTACACAAAAACTAATACTTCCACAAAAAATAAACCTTTTGTGTTCTTGAATGTACAAACCATTTGGAATAGTGGTAAGCATGAATACGTTTTTCCTGACATGCCATGTGTACAACCATCTTATCTCTCAACCAAAAAACTGATTTCCCAACACATTTCCAACACTTAATTTTCTCCCTATAGTTGAGTTTTGAACACCTAACCAGGCATTCAACATTGGATGTCTTATCTTATTTGAATAACTCTACCAAAAATGAATCTTGTAATACAAAAATATAATGGTAGAATCACCTTGGACTTCACATTCCACATGCATGTCATCTAGGACCGACATCAATATTCACTCACCTAAAGCTTCTTATTCAAACTGAGGATAATACTTTCTACTTAATGTATCCGTCATGGAATACACTTTTCTCAGTGTATACATCAAGTAAAATTCAAACATATGGAGATAATCTATCCATATCTATCACATCAGATTAAAATAATGATGTGAGAAAATATATTTGATGATCTTGTTATCTGGGAAGAGATTAAATTTCACCTGAAATAGACAGTGGAGCCAATTCTTCAAGGTATCGACAACCGCAACTACAACAAAATTATGTGTTGGTTAATTATTCTTATAAACTCTCAAATACTGTTAAACATAAAAAAATGTACTCCTTTCATGAGAACACATCCCAACCCAAATCATAAAGCATTATAACACATAATATTCCCCTTTCCAGATTCAGGAAAAATAAGGATAGTTTCCTTTTTCCTGAAAACATTTTTCTCTTGAAAAGACATATGTGATTCCTCAGTCCATAAGAATGAAACATTCTTCTTTATTAAAGATGAAAAAGGTGTTTATAGTAATGATAATACATCAACAAAACATCAATAATAACCAGCGATACCAAGAAAATATTATATCTCAAAGATATTTTTATGTGCTTTCCAAGAGATAATAACTTCTATCTTCTGTGTATCTACAAAAAAACCTTTTTAGAATTAAATCTCCTTGAATATGTAATTATTGTATAAAGAAAATACACATTTATTGTTTGTAATACAATCAGTGAACTCTCAAAATTCCCGACACTGTCTCTACGGGTTGCTCAAGCTCATCCCTTAACATTGTCTACACCAATATATCATCCAAAAAACACCAAAAATAAAGAATCCAATGATTTATGAAATATTTAATTCATCAATGAAATAAATACTACTGGTGAATTCAGAAGACCAAAAGGACTAACAATTTATTCATAGTGGCTATATATGATTTTGAATGTTGTTTTCGGAATATACTTCTTTTGTGATCATAATTGGTGATATTCTGATAGAAATTCAGTATTATTGAATTGCTAATCTCACTCAATTGATAATACAGTTCATAAATGTGTTTTAGTGGATAGAAGTTAATTATAATAACATTGTAATGCTTGTGATTATCCAAATACATACTTAGAGATCGATATTCATTCTTCATGAACATTATTGTTTTGGCCCAGAATGACATTCCTGTCCAAATGAAACCTTGGTTTTATAGCTCTTCCAACTACACATTCAATTTCCATAACTCTAATGGTTCCATACTATAATATGGAATGTAAATATGGCTGGTACTCATGAGGAGATCAATAATAAAATCAGCATCCCTTATAGTTGGTAACCCTACAACATTCTTTGGAAAGACATTAGGAAATCTATCCACAACTATAGGAAAACTGCTATCCTCGACCACTTCTTTAGATTCCAAATTCAATGCATTAAAATGGTAAGTGATTGTTCCCAATGATGGTGCTAGTAAGCCTTTTTCACATATCATTAAAAATATTTTTCCTCTAAAGAGATGTTTAACATCGTCATTAGCTGTGAAACTTATTGTTCTAATATAACAATCAATGTTAGCCTTGAACATTCTAAATAAATTCATACTAATTATTACATCATATAAATCCATTTATAACAATGATAAGTCCCATTTCTACATAGCTCTATCAACAGTTATAGAACATGCTCTGCATAGAATGGCTTGACATTCTCTTTCACCAATAGATGTTTGATGATTTATCATAAAAGGAATGATATCATGGTTTAAACATGAAAAATAAATATCTCATGATGTAATGAAGGAATGAGATGAATTAGTATAAAAACATAACTTTTATGAGGGTAGAATCTAATGTAATCATACTACTCACCATTGATGGGCCAACCTGATCATCCAAAATTATTTTCTCAGCTCCATACATTTCCTTATCTAGTGCACTCATCTCATTTTTTACATGATAAAATTTACCTTTTGAAGATTTATGGTGTTCCTAGAATCTCCATGGACAGACCTACTCTAAATAAGTGGATTATTCTATTTTCCATGCCCTCTCAAACCATATTATGAATGTGACACACTAGTAGTGTCTCGAGCACAACACCTTAGAGCACTATGACACTAATGCTAAAGAAGCCCAATATATTGGTACTTATGACAATCATTAGATTGTTTTGTACACTATATATTTATTAGGACAATTTAACCACATTGGAAATATCTAATATTACTATTGGGTCATGGATAAAGGCTCACTGATCAAACCATCTGATTTTGAGTCATGCTCTGACTATGGAAATATGTGTCCCCCATCCTCTTGCTCCCAATAATTGAGTTTAAACTATTCCCCATAGATATAATCCTATTTTTTCCACAAATATATCATAAGATATCCCTTTTAACCATTGCTACTCTTTCTACCATCTTTTTATAATCCATTATACGTGGCACTAAAATCATTTATCAAATCTCCCACCTTATCCTAGATTTGAAGATGTGTGTCTCTAAGGCCACACAGACCACATCATCTACAAAAAAATATCATAAATTCATGAATTTATCTATATATTCAATGATATAGTTATTTTTATTTATTAATATGAATATTTCAATAATTTTCTAGATCTTGAACTTGTGAGTATATAATTTTTTGTTGAAAAATTATTCAAAATCAACCTATCTAAGGCCATGATTATGTTTATCATGCACCACTAGTTCCCACCACTAGCATGAATGATCATTAAGAATAAATTTGGCAAGATTGAAATTCAATTAGACTCGTGTGATCATTAAATCATAGATATGATTCATATTATTATACCACACCTCTAAAATTTATGATTCCGAATCACTGGTGATGACGAGTGGATTCTACATTATGAATTAGATGGAATTATCGACATGAATTGAAAAATAACATCAGTTACCCTTCCCAGCAAATTGAAATTATTTGACAACACTCTAACCCAACTCTTATTTGACATGTGGCTCAGGTGTAACCACATTCTCAATAGCTTCTTCCAACTAGTTTCCATGACACCTATTAGGTTCCACTTTATAAACAAACAAAAAAATATCAATAGATCCATATATATAAAATAAATTATATGCTTTTAAATTTTTTCACATCGTCTATTACAACATTTATTACGAAAATCAACTGTTTCTAAGATTTAAATTTTTTATAAAATATACATTGCTTTTAATTTTGAAAATCAACCAATTTTTTATATTTACCACCATAACATTTTCAAAATAATTCATTTGAAAAAAAAATCAATGTTTTTAAAAAATCAAGACTGTTCATGGAATCATATTTCTTTCCGAAAATAATATGTACACTAATAGTGGGAATTCATTTTTCTGATGCATGTTATGCTTGTCTCATTGGATAAACACATGATAATGAGATTCCAAAATCCTATAAGTGTCTCAATAACACTTGTGCACCCAACACCCTGCTATCATTATGTTCAACATAAAAATGTTAGCTATAACATTTTATTCTCTAAATATCATGTCC
This sequence comes from Viscum album, assembly GCA_963277665.1. Taxonomy (NCBI): domain Eukaryota; kingdom Viridiplantae; phylum Streptophyta; class Magnoliopsida; order Santalales; family Viscaceae; genus Viscum; species Viscum album. Next base: position 611,220,960 of record OY728127.1, read on the forward strand.
TCACAATCCTAACCCTTTATAAGATCATACCCCTATGAGATGACACATGATAATTTCAAATCCAAGAATCAGAAACTGAAGAGAAATTTTTAGGTAAGGAATAAACAAGTTGATACCATTTGTAATGAACCAATTATTCCCATTTTATTTAGAATATAATGAATCTTTATTAGGAATTAAGTGACAGACCAATGTTTCCAAAGGCTGATTATAAATACCGAAGGGACTGAAAAAAAATTGGGTGACAATTCACCCTATATGAAAATAAACGATTAACCCACCAAACCATAACAAAACAACTCACTATATGATTCTTGAATAAATGAATGAAAAATAAACCACTTCAATTTATCCAAAACACAGCAAAGTGTATTATAATGGAAGACAAAATAACAATAAATTTAAATAGTGGATAGAAAAATAATCAACTCAAAGACATAATCAAGACTCTGTGCTCCAAAACCACCATGCATTAATCACCAAATATCCCAAGTATCATGAGGTGGGGCTAAATATTTGTGATACATTAACTTATCTAATGTCTTAAAAGATATCATCTGAAAAACCACTAACGTTTCAACATATGGGTGATTATAAAACTTAGTATTCTTCCCCAAACAAATTCCCTACTAATCTCAATTGGATAAAAAATATAGAAAAATTTATATAAGATATTTATAGAAAATAGTTTATAACTAAATATAAACATGTTTAAAAAACAATTTATGACAATGATTAAAAAAGTTCAATTTAAAACAATTTTCTAAGATGTCATATTTCTAGGAAAAGACATGGGTTTAAACCCATTTCTGAATATCATTTTTTCCATAACCAATCTATTATTCAAAACTCACCCACACTTGAATGGTTCAATCGATAGTTCCATACTCACAAGTAGTGTCTTGTATAATCAACCTATGTCCAAAAAACACATTTCCCCAATCCAGGGTCACATACCTTGTACCCCACGGTACATGTCCCTTATTCATGTCCCATCAACTATGAAATCACACAAAACACATTATATTCCAAAACAATTTCAAATAACCATTTCAATTAATTTCAAAATAACCATTGTTTTAATGTAATATATTAATCAAGTAATTACCAACCCCAATTAAATTTTCCTAAAATAAATATTTTTATTGAAAATCCTTTCATCAAATTCTTTTAAAATAATCAAGTAAAATAAGAGTTTAAAAACATAATTTTAAAATCATGAATCAAACACATTATTCAAGAACAAATTTTTTTTATATTTCCACAAACCATACCCAAAGAGGGTTTCTATCAATCATAAAGCATAATATTTACAAAAAAATACACACAAATAAATTAATATAAAAGCATTACAATCAGTTCTACTAATAGGAGTCAAGAGTCAAGCCACCTACCTCAACTATTTTAATGAAATCGATAAAGTGATGAAGAAAATTTACAAAATCATGTATGGAATCCAAAAAATATATTTCAGATTTCTTCTACTATATACAACGAGACCAAAAAACATCAAATTTGGAATCCAAAATCATAGATCTACCCATAATAGGCATATATATGAAACACCATAAGGTGAGGAGAAATATATCTATGAATACAAAAAAAAATAATGGTGAATAATGAGGACATACCTAAATAAATCACCTTCTAATACCCATGTGAATGGTCCAAATTGATTCCAACTCACATAAGAGAGGTTCTTTATCCATCCTGAGAGTTGAATTCCGAGTTAATCCATTTTTATTGGGAAACAAATCCTATATAGTAAAAAATGTGTGATATGAAATTTTTTAGGCTATCACAGTAACCCTTCTCATGGTTTAGTCCCATAGTTAGACAAACCATGTGTTAATCGTGTGTTAGCTACAGTAGGGTTGAACCAATGCATGGAATTATTTCACAAACTCACTAGCTATATACCCATTATTCTTAATCTGCTGCCCAACATATAAAACTATTCATGGGTTCTACTAGGATACCACATGGTTTAGAAAAACTATTCACCCCATGTTTGCTTCCCATTATCTCTGAAGACTCCTTAAAAGATCCCCGAACTCTTCCAACCATCACATTTATAATTAATAAACATGAAAAAATTGATGAAAGGGTAATATACACAAATCTCAGGGTACTAATGAATAATATTGATAGAAAAATTTTGTTCTATGTAAATGACCAGTTTAGTTTTGGCATTTGAGAGGACGTCATCATTTCCAAGTTTAATCGTATTTAATTACCTATTTGTTTAGTAGAGATATAAAGGATTTTTTACTATCATAATGAAGGGATATTTAAAGTTTATAATTATTCCATTTCAGATAAAGTCCATAAATATATATACATTGTGCATATTTATTTTGGATCAAATATGCATAAAAAATTCATATAAATGATCTTGATGCTGACCCAATGGTGCTACTCAAGTTCATTCAATCATCAATACTACCCGAAAGATTTTAGTCGGAGATTAATATTAATCTTGATATATATATATATTCATGATATGTGGCATCAATTTAATTTTTAGTAGATATTTGCTATAATACATTCTCCATTTCTTACAAATAAAGGAATTGATATTTTTTGTCTGTCTGGATGGCTTGAATCTATGATTTATTAACTAAATGATATTATTTTGAATATCAATATGGTCATTAGGTGAAATAATAATAATATTTTAAATTTTTGAACATTATGAAATGTGGGATTATTTTAATGAAAAATAAACATAAAGATGATTATTTTTGGTGTCAATGATCAGAAAAAATCTGATGATAATGGTTAGGGGGATCAATAAAATATGAAATTTAGTGGATCAATACATTTCTAGGGTGAAGTAGTAAGAGAATCAAGAATAAAGATATTATTCGTGTTATGAAGAATATAGATTATGGTTTATATCTCTCACCCTGATCTTAAAACAAAATTCTACAATTTTTTTCGAGGGAACCATAAGATGATTCTAAAAATATGGACCTTTTGCACAACATTTAATTATATTAGAACCTAATAGTCTTTCCTTATAAGATGAATTTGTCAAATTTGAGAAATTTGAATAATCTTTTTTTGGGATATTCAACTACTCCTCTATAAAATAATGATGATAATAGATATGAGGAAAATTCTATTAAAGAATAAAAAATTTAGGAGAATGATCCTGGTTGGTATCCAGATCAACCTTCCATTGTTGATACATATTAATTAATAGAAAATTAATCAATCTATGCTAAAATTAAATACATATAAACAAATTCTTCTGAATCTAATGATAAGACAAATGTTATTGATACTATTTCATAGTCTACTAGTTAGAATGATAATTTTCAATCCTTAGCTATATTTAAGATAAGTCAATAATCCAGAGATAAAAAGAATAATCTTTTCATTTTCAGAATGAAAAAATTTATAGTTTAGTTATTATGATTAAAAGGATGATAAAAATAATTTTTTTATTTAAAATGAGTTGGAGGATTCTAAAAATCAACGGTGTTTTTGAAGAGCATAACATTTCCTAGATGAGAATCAGAACTAGTTTAAATTCATATGAAAACATCATTAGAAATATTTATTTTGCGATAGTATTTTAATTTAATTCTAATTTAAATTCATGATGGGATTGGGAAATAGAAATTATAGTTACATTTAAAAATAGATTTTGAATATTTAATGTAATACTTGAAGTTATTTTGAATAGATAAAGTGTAGGTCGAGTCATTCTAGTGTATCAACATACATTAACAAAATTCTCCATATTTAATAAATATAATTGAATATATTACTATATTCTTGTCATTATTAAATTATAATATTATTAATTTTCACTGTGATTGTGATCCTCTTAAAAAAAATCTGAACAATCGGAGAGACCATGTTGCGAAATTAATATCATTTAATATTTGTATATGAAATCATCTAAATCTATCAAGATATATGCTGTAAATTATCGTTGAGTATGAGGAATCATTTCATGTGTTTTTAATGTAATTTTGTTTGAATTTTTTCATGTTTTTCAGACTAGAATTCATTTATGAAGTAGTAATATTATATATTTAAAAAAAATTTCCTTGAATAATCGGAGAGTTAAAAGATACTCATCTACCTATTTTAAATTATACTACTTCTTACACCTCAGAGGAAAACAAATCATTTTCCTCATCCAATAATACCTCTTATAATTTCATATCCAAATGATGATTGTAACATAAAAAACTTTTAGTGATATTTTTATATATACTACAATAGAATCAACTAAATTTTTTATTATTTAAATTAAAATCTACAACATCATCAAATTTATCCTTAATATTAAAATTTTATAACATTTGTTAATATTTGTGTTCAATATTTAATGTTTGGATATTCATTTATTTCATTTTTTATATCACAAAAGGGGGAGAAAATATGGTAAAAAAAACATTCTGTATAAAATATTATCCTAGGAGACTGGGAATATAAATATTTAATCTAGAAATAAAATTTAAACGATAAACTTAATTTCTATTATATTTGTTTTATGATGTTATTTCATTTGTGTTTACATTTCTAATATTTTCTTGATGTTATGATAAATGGGTTTTGTGATAATAAAAATGGGGATATAATTGTGAATGTATTATCTCATCAATAATATATGAATTTTTTATATCTTTATTCCAAAAAATACCCTTATTTTAATATTAATGAAATTAAATTAAATATTTTTTGGGAATATAATACATGGGAAAAATATATTATTGACATTTTAAAATATTTGATAATGGAATTTGGATGTGTATTAATGTAATTTGGAATGACTATTCATATCATACATTTATAAGAGGAACGTGTGGTTTGTAAACCCTATGTTTTGAAGAAAAACAATTGTTAATGAACACTATATTATTAAAAAATTGCTGATTTGAATCCCTATATTTGTAAATAACTATACATTTTCAATGATACTTTTGGAGTTTACATCTATGCATTGAAACTCTACATTTGACTTGTCCAATGATGGTGTTTTAAATTTATGAAATTTTTTGAGTCATCAAAAATGGTATCTTGAATATTAAAAATATATTTATATATATTTTACGATAGATTCAAATAATAACATCCGGTGGATTAAATATGTTCTACATATCTTAAATGTAAGGAGTTTGTTTTTGACATTTAAAATTATAACGATCCTGATTAATGAAATGATATTCGTGGATGTGTTCAAACTGAATGAAATACATGTTTCCATTTACAAATACCAAGAATGATTTACTTATTAGTGTAAAAATATTTGAATATAGAATGACTATAAACTATAATAGTTTGAAAATATTTTTTATTATGAATGATGTATACTATGGAGAAAAACTTGTATCAATCTTGTGGTCTGTAAACTATTGATTAAATATCACTACAACTATTTTTCTGTTTCTATATTTTTCAATGATCATTTGAAATCATGATCTCATTGAAGTAATTATTTAATGAATAATTTTATCATTTTAGGAGAATATCAATTTTTTTAACGTCTACAACAACCTTAAAAAAGTTATTTTTTCAATTAAATCAATATGTGTTAATTAATTATAGTAAATAGTAATTACTCTAAGTCACGGTGGATTTTTAGCTTCTAGAACTAATATGTGTATTTCATGTTCACTGTAAATCAACCACAAGGCCCTATAAATGTCTTACTATGATGGTTTCAACAGGATGTACTTAGATATTAATGTCCCGTCATAAGAGTACATTTATAGTAAAAATCAAAAAACACTATGAGATATTTTTATGGGGGTGGTCAAGGGGATCATTGTGGCCCAAAAATAAATATTGATGTATTATTCATATATTTTGTCATATCTCAACATTCTTACATTATTGTAATTATATATATCTATATAAATTATAAATATGGAAAACCCATAAAATCATTCTAGATCATTGAAAAAAGACAATTCATCTACATGTAGAGTGTCTTTGTTTAAATCAGAACTCAAAAAATGATTATCAATACAATCCTAGGTGTAAATAATCTTAAAGATTATAGAGGAAGAAGAATTATTGTTTTAACATATACCAATTAGATTAAGAATATTTGTTTTTCATTTATAAATATAATTACAATAAAAAGATAACTAAAAAAATTATTGATGAAAATTTCATTTTTATTTAAAAATAAATTTATAAAATTTATCAATGAAAAACATTTTGAAACATATTTTTTTCATAACTACATTAAATTAATATATAATTTAACTATTATAAGGTATTATTTAAAATAATTTGAGGTAAACACAGTGGAAAATTGCATATATGAAAACACATTAAAAAAATATTCCTTTAACATATTCAATAAAAGGAAAATGTGAATTATTATTAAAACTAAATAAGATTCCACTGAAAAAATATTTTAGTGAGAAGAAATAGTTTATATTTATTTTGATAAATAATATATAAATTGCTTAAAATATTTTTTGGAAACATTTTTTTAAATCAATGTTTCAAAAAAAATTCTGGAAAAAGACCGAAATGTAGTCAGATACTCTTAAAACCAATTTCAAAAACAATTTAAATGAAAAAGAGTTGAAACATGATAGTATTACTCTAAATGGAATATTACTAAAAAGTGATATGAAAAATAAATTTAATAAATAATTAACAAGTAATTTCCTTCAATTAAAATTCAATAATGAATAATATCGATTAAAATGTTACTATAATATAAACCCATGGAAAGATCATAATGATATACTTTGAATTAACAAATTAAACATATTTTTGAATAAAAATTATATCCCCATAATAATGTTTAAATTTTAAATAAGTTAATCAAAATTAATTATACATATAATATTTGAATGATAATATAATAGAAGTAGAAGATTGACCAAATGAATATTAATTTAGTTAAGAAACAGCTTACATTAGGTTTACTTTTGATTATATGTTCCTTAACATAATGTATAATGGTTTTATTAATGTTATTATATAATTAATATAAGTTTATCATGTATTGATTAGAAAAAAATTTTTATTTCCATTATTTAGAGCATTATTTACCTATATTTATCATACATGATTCATCCTAAAAGATCTAGGTCAGGAATAAATTATATATTAATATTTCCTAAATAATAATAATCATGATATAATAACCATATTTTAATATATATTATAAACCATTAATTTAAGATGTTTATGAAAATTTCTTTACAATATGATCATATTTACGTATGTTCATACGTACGAATTGGTGACATTTTCATTTTCCACCAAAAAAATATGGAAAGAATATAAGAAATATATTACATTTCCAGAATTATTATTATATCATACAAAACACATCATATATTTTTATATGTCATCCATGTGGTGCGGTGTTGAAAATATTCTCACATTCCTTTGTGAAGTTAGTAGTCCTAACATAAATAGAACGATGTTATCAAATTTAATTGAGTGAAAAGGAATGAAATAAAATGAAATCTAACATCATCCCTAAATGATAATAATTTCATGAATATAATAATTTTGTCATTTATATCAGGTTTAATAATCAACATTATCTGTATCATCTTCCATGTAATGAGTTTGGGGAAGACAAATCTCATCACTTCACGATGGGGTAGTACGCCAAAAACACGAGCAATGTTATTAAATGTCAAACAAAAGGGAAAAAATAGATATATATGATATATGTAATATTTAGGTGTCAATATGTTATTAATATTATATTTATAATTTAGAATCTTCATCCAACCGAACCTTATGTGGTTGATATTTATAAATGAACTACATTGGTTCATGAGGCGGTAGTATCCAGTACACGCAAATGATTATATGATATACCATTTGATGGAAGTGAAGATGGATATAGTTGAATAAAATATTGTAAAAATATTTTATTATTTTAATGATAGTAAGGATACTATACCGGAATGGTTAAAATAAATTAAGGAGGTGGATAACGAAGTAAAATAAAGACCCTCTTTAAAGAACATTAACTCTTTGTCAGGTATCCTCTATAGGTTCCCTCTAAAGAATTATTAGGATGTATTTATTTCAAAAATAAAGAATCTATATTGATTTTATGGTTTTTGGAATGTTATTTTGTTTTTTTAGAAAAAAGGCATGATATGTGTGGATATTTTAGTGGATTGAGTTATCTATTATAGTTGAAGAGGAGTGGAAGTTTGGTAAATACTAAATTATATTTACTATTGGGAGATAAATCAAACGTAAAGAGAAATAATAATTCATAATTGAGGCTATAAATGAATTATATGGAAGATTAAAAACTCCTTGTAACATTTAAATAGACATTTGAAGCTTTTTTCCCTTAAAATTTGTGTTTTATTATTTTTAACCATTTTGGATTTCACTATAGAAACTAGTTTTCAATCCTTGGTAAATTTTCCATTCAAAAAATTAATGTGGCAATTATTTGATAATTTTGAAAATTATATTGTTTGTATTTATTCTAATTTAACAATTTAAAATCTATTTTCTTTATAATAAATTATAACAAAAGAACTTGTAACACTCAAAAACAACGTTTTAACTTTGAATATGCTAACGTTATTTTTACTGTTTATGGGTTAATATAAATGGTACAGAAGAAAAATTATTCCATGAAAGTAAAATAGTAGATATTTATTAATATTTACATATCACTTGATAATTATTTAGTTTCCTATTAACTTTAAGTCAATTAATAAAATATAATGTATCATAATATAACATTAATTTCAACTTTTACATTATTTATTAAAATTGAATTCAAAAAATATCATGAAAATGAATGAATTAGAATTTATTATGTTCACACATGTTAAAAATGATATATTAATACCCAAAAAAATATTACACAATATTTCAATCAATTTAATTAATTTTTTTTATTTTTAGTATCAATGATTTCTTATAAATTAAATAATAACTACAATGGAATTTCTTTTTCATTTTATGTATCAAATTATTCTATAGAAATTATAGATAATTTATTTTCAAAAATATATATTTAAAAATATTATATATAACCAATCCAATATTATTATTGAACTTATCCCAAAGTATTATAGATATTAAAAGGAACAAATTTTTTTTTTATTTTTCATTACAAAAATTATAATATCTGGAATATTCGAAGTAATGTGGAAGTTATGTTCTATATGTATTATAATATGATAGAAAATATGGAAATAAACTCATTAAATAATTTTTTTTAAAAATTATGTAATTTCAACTTATATCATCTATGATTAACACCCGATAAATCTATTTTTACCTTAATAGTGGTAAATAATTGTTACTGCATTCACAATTCATTTTGGTCAAAAATAATGATAAACTTGTTAGATATTATTAAGTAATGTGATTTAAAATATTGAATCCTTGATTTCAAATTCAATTCACATATGTGTAAAAATTAAATTTAAAATTAATCCAACAAACATGATGAGAATTATGGTTTTTAGAGTAAAAATATTCAACAGTCTATAATGTCTATGGTTCAAATAAACTCATTCAGTAAAATTTAGATATTATTTTATTCCATTTTAACTATTATTATCATTGTTTAAACATCAGAAAAATATATTTTTACCAAAACCATGATAATTATTTTTATTCCCTTAACTATTTATTTTGGTAAACAGTTATTCTAATCCTATTTTAAATTATAAATTATTCAAATTCAAAATATTAAATATTTTTTCCCAAATTCTATTTAGAGAAGCTGAAAAACTAATCATCAAATAAATTATTCAAGACTAGTGAGAAAGTGATTTTTTTTGTAGTAAAAATGATAATATGTTTAAAATTATATTATTTATAAATTAATATTAAAATGATATTAATGATTCATATTTTATTAATTGATTTATTATTGATCTATTGTGACTTTAAAAATAATTATAAATTTAATTTATTATTATGAAATACAGATATGAAAACGAAAATTTTAAATTAAAACATTGTAAATTTTACTATCCATTTACAAGTGAAATACTTCAGATGAATCCAAAAATAAATCCCAATATAAAATTTTTATATTAAGAATTAAAAAAATAAAGCTTAATTAGTAAAAAATATTATAATTGTATGTAATTTAATTTCAAATTATGTTTGTATAGAAAGACTAAACTATGTTTTATTTAAGACCGTTGTTGCATGAAATATATTATGTTGTTAATATTAAATTTAATCTAATAATATATATATTTTAATTTCCTAACTTTTTACAAACCAAATTAAATTTTACTATTTCATATGATTTTTTGATTATTTTTTTGAATAAAATTCCTTCATAAGGTGTTTTTATTTTGAAAATATTCTTTTTTTGAAAGATGTTTTAAGGATATTTTTAAATTTTAGTAAATTTATTTTTATAGAAATTTATACCTCAAATATTTTCTATTACCTTTTAAAACTTTTAAAAAAATTATATCAGGAATTTTTCAAAATAATTATTTTAAACAAAAATTCCCTCATTAGTGATTTGGAATTGAAAAATATTCTAGGCACAAACCATTTTAAAAAATTTAGTGTTATTATTTTGTTATGACCTATTTCCCCAATAAATATCAAGATATTTTGTTTTGAGTGATTTTGAATAGTAATTGAATTTATAATTTATATTTATTTTTGAAATAATTTTATTCTTATAAAAAAATTTATTTTAATATGATATTGAAATGTGAATACATTATGGAAGTTTATTGTTTTATTATAAACCACATTCCATGTATATTTTGAAAAATAATGTCTCCATCTAAAGTATTCCATAACATGAATGTTCATTACATCCAATTACATAATGATAAATCAAAAAAATATAAAGACACATTTATATATATAATAGAGTGTATATATGATAATATATATATATTTTGTGACCTATTACACTATGTGTTGAAAAACTAGGGAAAATTTTTGTTTTCACGTTTTTGATGTCTTGGTTGTATAGATGATGTATTATGTTGTAAAAGCATGTTTTAAAGTTTTTTTGAATCTTTTTTAAAGGGTAACAGTTGGATAATTGTTAGAAAAAATAATGATAATTCTCCAGGAATCCATTTAAAAAATGTTATATACTCATGGGGTGGCATATGGTGATGGTGCACAATATAAAAAATCATCTGAACTCAATTTTTTTTATAAAACTCGTACTTGTTAAGAAATAACATTTCGGAAGATGGATGAAAAAATAGATTGACAAAACCATTTTGGTTTTCTTGAAGTGTTAGTGTCCTCATTCGATTATTTCACAATTTTGCAAAAAATGCATCCAATGTATGTGTATGATTTTAATGATATGAGAATCATTTAATTTTCCATTAACACTCATAATAAAATATTGTGTCTCTCAATGCACTATAATTATTATAATTATATACTCCAAAGGTTTCCTAAGCGAATTTTTCCACATTCCTAGTATATTATTGGAAAACACAGTGAGAACATATAGTTGAAATTCACTTTATATTCCCCATTACCTTCCGTTTTTTACATTATTAGGATATAATATCTATTTCTGTAAAAAATCGCATGAATTGATATTTGACTGTAATATCTAGAGTATTGGTTTGGATTTGATGAGTTATTATCAATATAGTACTATATTGGACTGGTTTTTTATTTTTTAGGTTTATCTATTCATCAAATTCATGATCTATCACTAATGACAAATCTTGTTTGGATTACATCATACCCAAGGGCTCAATCAAGGTTACATGCAGATGGGATTGTTATTTTTAATTCATGGAAAACAAATTTGTAGGATCTTTGATCATGGATTCCATCATTGTGTTATGTGGCCATTTGATAATAAATATTCTACGTGTTCAAGAGATTTTCCCCATTTTTCATGTATTCCACTATATTCAGAGATTTTTTCATATATATTATTTTAATATATTTTTATAATGTGAATTTTATGATGGAATGTGTGAGAGTATTATGAGGTTTGACCAAGGGATCCTTAGGCTAATAATTGTGTTTATCATGGGTCTCATGGACCATGAAGTGTGAACTATTGTTTATATGGTGTTCTAGTATCATTTTTTCAAGAAGGATCCAATTTGGTTCCCTTACAAAATTATTTATTGATAGGCCATAGTAGGTTCTTGAGTGTGTTTTTGTACAAATATATACAAGAGTGTTTTCATTTATAAGAATTATTCATTTTGGACTTGGTACATAGGTTGAATTGGATTAATACCTTATGTAATTTAGTGGTCTCCCTTTGGAGATTTTAAAGATAACCAAACAATGTATGAGGTTTATAGATTTTCTAGAGACAAATCCAAGAGATTTTATGTTATCATGATGATGTTCTAGTGGAGTATTGATAAATTTTTCATATAAATGAGTAATAAAACTTTAGAATTAGTTTTGAATATTTAGGTAGAACATGACATTGGAAACCCTAAGGGACATAGATGAGAGTTTACTATTCCTATTGTGGTACATGGTTTGGGAAGAGGATTCCTATTATATCATCACCATGGGGTAGTTTTATGTTTTAGTACATGAATATATAGACTATGGTTGATTATATATCCATGGTTGTTTCCCATTAATTGATATGTTTGATGAAATGAATTAACTTATTAGTAGTGGGATATACCATGTTATATGTAATCAAGGCTATTGATTTAGGTAATGAACATGTTTGATGATATCATTCTAATGACCTTTGATTTATGACATTGTGGTAGGATGACATTTACTTATAGGTTAGAGGATATTCCATGAAGTAATATTCAGAAGTTTCCCTTAGTCCTTGTGGTTGTGATGTGACTTGTTTTTATGTGTTTCGCTTGACACCTTAGGGTGGATATGGCATGAATTTTTTATCTATGATTCCCCTGAGACCTATGATTTTTGTGTGAATAATATGGGTTAATGATTATCCAAATAGAATACTTTTTGATATGTGATTAAATTATTTATATGTATCCCCTTGAGAAATACTCGTGATATGAATTTATCCCTGATATAATACATATTGTTTGTGGTTTTTCTTGCCCTGTGTACCCTTTCATCTGGTATCAAGATATTCAAAATGAACATTTTTTGGTAGATGTGCCCCTAAGAGTGGAAGAATTTTGGTATAGATATTTATAGGGTATATGGAATTGTCCATATATTGAATATATATATTGATGTGGGACTAGACCACACATAATAATCAGAAATATTTCACCTATAGGATGAAGAGGTATAATTCCATAAATGGGAAATTTGAAAAAATAATAATGTAAAAAATTTATAGTCATACTAGAAATAATATATGGATAATGACTACCATCAGAGTGGGATGTAAGGGGTTATAAATAAAAACCAACAACATAGTGGGGAATAATGTACTCTAGATAAAAACCACTATATGGGCGGGGCATTGAGTTTCTTGATAAACACCAAAATTATGTTGGGTGTGTGGTGTTTTTGATAATGACCACCATCGGGGTATGGAGTTTAGTGATTCTATCAAAAACCACATATAGTGTAGGAGATGTGGAATTGATTTTTATAGGGAAATGAAGATAAAATTTATAGGAGTGAGGCTCCAAAAAATTCATGTTCTTGTGGAATGCCAATATTTTTTGGTGGAATACATTTTTATCCATCATGTATAGAGCCAATTCTTGTATAACTGATGTTTGTGGTTTCTTTTTTGTGTGTACATACACTAGTTAAGGTATGATTTTTTGTTTCTAATTATACCTTAAATTCATAAACTCTAATGTAACTCGGTATATTAAGGATTCTCAGTGAGTCCATACATAGTAATATCATAAAACCATACATGGGTACTTCAGTTCATGTGAAGACATTAAATATAATTTTTTGGTTTAGTACATGGACATGTTATGGTTTGAGTTGATTTAATTTAATTTCTATAGGTATATCAGAACATTTATCAAAACCATATTTTTATTTATCCCTTAAATATATTCCCTTTGGTAATGTCATATATATATGTAAACTGATTTGTAAAAACATTGTTTATCTTATCAAAATCCCAAAGGATTAGAGATTTATTTGTTGTAAAAATAATATTTGGCATGTTTTTTGATAATTAGTTTCTAAATAGAGAAATATATAAATAATATCATATGGTTGTGTCAATATCAGTGCATACTATGTCCTATTTTTGGGTAATAGGTAATTCTCTGGTCAAACATGACATCACCATTCAAAATTATTACACCTATATGCCTATATTACATAACAAATTCCACTTATAGTATCAATAATGTTTACTATTTATAGTAAATGTACATAGTCTTAATGTCACCAAAACCATATAATTATTCTCGAATTATATCTATGGTATTTCATCTCTATTCAATGTTTTCTAATATCTAGTACACAAGTTTAATACTAATCCTCTCACTGATACCAACTGGGATGACCACAACCATAATATCCCATAGTTGGTGTTGTATATTATTACATTTTACAAAGATACGTGGAATAACATCTTAAATGGATGAATAATTTATTTGTCTTGATAAACATGATACCTACATGAGTCATGAATTAAAAATTGATATGAAAACTACAAAATAATTTTTTTCGAGATTAACATTAGTTCCCAAATTATATAAATTCAAATAATTTATAGTACTACACATGGAGTCTAGGGATGGGAAACAAAATAAGGGTGATATCAAATGATTAGTATTGGTTAAGTATATTATTTGTTTTTTGGAATTAAAAAAAATAAAAAAATGGAATGGTAATTTACTAATAATTCATTAAATTTATTTAAATTCACTATCATGATAAGATTTGTAAAAGCAGTATGAAAGGTAAAAAACATATAATACCATTAATTTAATCAATAATCTACAAATTAAATGAATCCGGAGATATTTTTATAGTAAAATAATCACGAATAACGACAACTTAATCTATATGAAGTCAATTATTATTTATCTGACACCATAATTTTCATGTACATGATACATTTACTATCACATATTTTCACAAGATAGTATAAAACATAGTACTATCTAGATTATTCAAAATGTAATTTTAAACTTACTGGATGTAAACATTTTGGGATTTTCAGACTACTTTTGATTCATGATACTACCAATGTATTGAGGGGTTATCATAAACCGATCCTTGAAGAATTCCATACATAACTGAATAATTAATATATCAAATAATCTATTTAATTCAAATGAAATATTCCCTATCATAAGGTAGATATATTGGGTAAAAGATATAGAATTAACAATATTATCCTATTAATGAAATAAAATTCAACATAATGACTATCTGTAAAGATGTTATATGGTTTGGGAAATAATCCATCACACAAGAATGTAAATATTTAATTTCTAATAATCAAGAAAAATAGACTATATCAAGGAAAATTTATTGATATAAACATGAATCTATGTACTAAATTTCATATCTAAATGTCATCCAATTAATCATAAACCATCAAGAGGAAGAATAAGGATGGTGTTAATATATAGCAATTAGAGTAAGAAAATATATTCTTTAATTGGTTAATATAAATAAAGCATAAATATTTCAAATTAAAACAATGAGGAATATATACTCTTCATTTTAAAAAACATTTTAAATATATTTTCAATGAAAACTGCTTTTAAAATAATAAAACATTTTTAAAATAATTTTTTTTTTCAAAAATATACATTAAAATATATAATGTAATCTTTAACAAAATTTTTTTCTTGATGTGGAAAATTGTATATATTCCACACACATTAAAACAAATATTTATTCAAATTTTCTTAAAAATTAATGAATACATTTTTTGATAACATATTTTTTTGATGGAATTAGATTTCTGAAAACAAAAATTAAATGTAGCTAGAGATTAATCAAAAAATTCACAAAAAATGTTATGTAACATTGAGTGGTAAACATTTATTGATAAATAAAACAGGTAATTAATAATCTTGGAGAATAAGATAAAAAGGTTTAGTGAAGAATGATCTATTAATTTTTTTCAATTAAAATTCAGGACTGAATGATCTTAATTAAATTGAGATATTAAAGTAAACCCATGATAATATCATAAAATTGATGTGATAATCAACTAATGAGTCATATATGTGTATAAATTTAAAATGATCAAAAAAAGATCAAATAAACCTATGGTAATAAATATTCTTTATACAAACAATCATGGAATAAATAATAAATGAAGTATAAGATTAACTCTACCAATAGATTATGAGTTAAAAATTTACCATAACATATCCATAATTTCGATTGAACATGACTTATAATAAATTATAGTGGTTTTAAAAATGTTATTAACTTAAAATATAACCATATTAATAATTATGATATCATATATGATCATTTTATATCATATTATCAATCATTCATTAAAAAAATTTCATTATTTCAATGGTTTTTTGTTGTTAATTGCTTTGTTTTCTCATTCATGATTCATCCTGAATGATTTTATTCATTCAAATATTATATAATCATATCATATAAAAAATAATAATCACAACATAATTAAAATACTTTTACATAAATTTTACTTTTAAAACTAATCATAAATGGGGGCTATGAAAAATTATATATCTCATGATATGGAGATAATATTCCATTCAAACGCATAAATAACATATCCATTATTAAATAATCATTAATAAATAAAGTTTTGTAACATATTAACATTATATAATTTTCATTAAATATTATATACCACATTATATAATTATATATTTCATCCATGTTTATTTGTGATTAATAGAGTGTCACATCGCTTCGTGAAGGTGGTATCCAACACAAACATAGATGATGTTATCATCATTAAAGGAGTGAAACTAAAAAGAAATAAAATGAGATTTATTATATTTCAAGAATGATAAATAATTGATTAATATAATAATTATTTCACTTAAATAATATATACTTATTAAAATTATATTTTTCACTATTTATGTGAAGTGCTAGTGAAGGATGAATCACATCACTTAGTGATGCAGTATTCCAATGTAGACACAGTCAAAATTATTGTTTCTCATACGGAATGAATTGTTAAAATATATATATATATATAATAGTGACTGAATAGGTATAAATAAAATATGAATATTATATATATATATATATATTATATTCATCTTCATATGTATTTGAGAGGGGTGGAAATTTATAATCCAACGACATCGATTCTCAAGTAAGTAGACCAATGTACACACAAATGATGATTTCATGACCCATTTGGCGGAATTGGAGATTTTCATTATCATTTTTAAACAAAATCATAGTATATGGATTATTATAATGTGGTTATATCATTATAGTTTAATAAAATTGAATTATGTAGATAAATAACTAAAATAATGATTTTTGTTGTAGAACATTACCTCTTCATTAGGTATCCTCCAGAGGTTTTCTCTAATGTGTTCTTAGGATGGATTTCCTTCCATTAAATGGCATCATGGACGTGGGTATGAATGCGTGGAAATAATTTTGGCATGTCATGGATGATAGAAATGGCTTGAGATGTGTGGATAAGTTAGTAGAGGGAGTTCCCATTTATTGTTTAGGTGATTGATACTTTTATAAATATAGAACAATATTCACTATTAGGAGGTCAATATTAAATAAGTACACTCAAAAAATTATTCATTTATATGTATCAAAAATATATTTTTCTATCAAATCCCCTACGACATATTTTTTTATAAATTCAATCCTTTACATCAATGATTCCTTATATTTTCATAATTTTGTTTTTTCATTATCGTAACAAGTAATAAACCATAGATAATTAATACATTATGACTAAATTAATGTGATATATATTAGATAAATTTTTAAAAACTAATTATATGACTTCAATCCAATTTTTCAAATAAAAATCATATGTGTGTGGGATATTTATTTTGACACATACGCAAGTAACAAGAAAAATAACTCATTTAACCCAAACTATGATAACCTTGTATTATAATATTTAGGGGTTTATATATTAATTATAAAATAATTATTTTTTTCATTAATAGAAAATGGTATATAATTTTTATCAATTTTAAATCACATGGTATATTATAGAATTTTTAGTAAATTTAAATCATTTCATAAAATATAATTTATCAACAAATAAAATTATTGTCATTTTTGACATTATTCATTTAAAATAAATTCGTAAAAAATTAAATTATAAAATTTAAACCTATTTTGGTCTCACCTATGGAATATTATATATTCCTCAAAAAATAATAGAACCATAAAATTAATTCTATTTACACTATTTGTATTATTTTTATTATCAATCATTTATTTTTATTTAACAAAGACTTACGACATTGGAATTACGAACATTAATTTACTAATTCATCTCTAGAAATCAAAGATAATTTTTTGTGAACCCAAAAACACCTTTTTATTTTAATATAAGATGAATTAAATTTCCAATTAAATTTCTATTTATCATAATGCATTATATAAATTATAAAGAGAAATATATATATATATATATATTTGTTTTTTCTTTTTAAAATATATTATTTGAGTCATAATCCAAGTAAAGAGGTAAAAAATTTATATATTTAACATAATTTAATGACTATGGTTCAAATAAACTCATTCAGTAAAATTTAGATATTATTTTATTCCATTTTAACTATTATTATCATTGTTTAAACATCAGAAAAATATATTTTTACCTAAACCATGATAATTATTTTTATTCCCTTAACTATTTATTTTGATAAACAGTTATTCTCATCCTATTATAAATTATAAATTATTCAAATTCAAAATATTAAATATTTTTTCCCAAATTCTATTTAGAGAAGCTGAAAAACTAATCATTAAATAAATTATTCAGGACTAGTGAGAAAGTGAATTTTTTTGTAGTAAAAATGATAATATGTTTAAAATTATATTATTTATAAATTAATATTAAAATGATATTAATGATTCATATTTTATTAATTGATTTATTATTGATCTATTGTGACTTTAAAAGTAATTATAAATTTAATTTATTATTATGAAATACAGATATGAAAACGAAATTTTTAAATTAAAACATTGTAAATTTTACTATCCATTTACAAGTGAAATACTTCAGATGAATCCAAAAATAAATCCCAATATAAAATTTATATATTAAGAATTAAAAAAATGAAGCTTAATTAGTAAAAAATATTATAATTGTATGTAATTTAATTTCAAATTATGTTTGTATAGAAAGACTAAACTATGTTTTATTTAAGACCGTTGTTGCATGAAATATATTATGTTGTTAATATTAAATTTAATCTAATAATATATATATTTTAATGTCCTAATTTTTTACAAACCAAATTAAATTTTACTATTTCATATGATTTTTTGATTATTTTTTTGAATAAAATTCCTTCATAAGGTGTTTTTATTTTGAAAATATTCTTTTTTTGAAAGATGTTTTAAGGATATTTTTAAATTTTAGTAAATTTAATTTTATAGAAATTTATACCTCAAATATTTTCTATTACCTTTTAAAACTTTTAAAAAAATCATATCAGGAATTTTTCAAAATAATTATTTTAAACAAAAATTCCCTCATTAGTGATTTGGAATTGAAAAATATTCTAGGCACAAACCATTTTAAAAAATTTAGTGTTATTATTTTGTTATGACCTATTTCCCCAATAAATATCAAGATATTTTGTTTTGAGTGATTTGGAATAGTAATTGAATTTATAATTTATATTTATTTTTGAAATAATTTTATTCTTATAAAAAAATTTATTTTAATATGATATTGAAATGTGAATACATTATGGAAGTTTATTGTTTTATTATAAACCACATTCCATGTATATTTTGAAAAATAATGTCTCCATCTAAAGGATTCCATAACATGAATTTTCATTACATCCAATTACATAATGATAAATCAAAAAAATGTAAAGACACATTTTTATATATAATAGAGTGTATATATGATAATATATATATATTTTGTGACCTATTACACTATGTGTTGAAAATCTAGGGAAAATTTTTGTTTTCCCCTTTTTGATGTCTTGGTTGTATAGATGATGTATTATGTTGTAAAAGCATGTTTTAAAGTGTTTAAGAATCTTTTTTAAAGGGTAACAGTTGGATAATTGTTAGAAAAAATAATGATAATTCTCCAGGAATCCATTTAAAAAATGTTATACACTCATGGGGTGGAATATGGTGATGGTGCACAATATAAAAAATCATCTGAACTCAAGTTTTTTTTATAAAACTCGTACTTGTTAAGAAATAACATTTTGGAAGATGGATGAAAAAATAGCTTGACAAAACCATTTTGGTTTTCTTGAAGTGTTAGTGTCCTCATTCGATTATTTCACAATTTTGCAAACAATGCATCCAATGTATGTGTATGATTTTAATGATATGAGAATCATTTAATTTTCCATTAACACTCATAATAAAATATTGTGTCTCTCAATGCACTATAATTATTATACATATATACTCCAAAGGTTTCCTAAGAGAATTTTTCCACATTCCTAGTATATTATTGGAAAATACAGTGAGAACATATAGTTGAAATTCACTTTATATTCCCCATTACCTTCCGTTTTTTACATTATTAGGATATAATATTTATTTCTGTAAAAAATCGCATGAATTGATATTTGACTGTAATATCTGGAGTATTAGTTTGGATTTGATGAGTTATTATCAATATAGTACTATATTGGACTGGTTTTTTATTTTTTAGGTTTATCTATTCATCAAATTCATGATCTATCACTAATGACAAATCTTGTTTGGATTACTTCATACCCAAGGGCTCAATCAAGGTTACATGCAGCTGGGATTTTTATTTTTAATTCATGGAAAACAAATTTGTAGGATCCTTGATCATGGATTCCATCATTGTGTTATGTGGCCATTTGATAATAAATATTCTACGTGTTCAAGATATTTCCCCATTTTTAATGTATTCCACTATATTCAGAGATTTTTTCATATATATTATTTTAATATATTTTTATAATGTGAATTTTATGATGGAATGTGTGAGAGTATTATGAGGTTTGACCAAGGGATCCTTAGGCTAATAATTGTGTTTATCATGGGTCTCATGGACCATGAAGTGTAAACTATTGTTTATATGGTGTTCTAGTATCATTTTGTCAAGAAGGATCCAATTTGGTTCCCTTACAAAATTATTTATTGATAGGCCATAGTAGGTTCTTAAGTGTGTTTTTGTACAAATATATACAAGTGTGTTTTCATTTATAAGAATTAGTCATTTTGGACTTGGTACATAGGTTGAATTGGATTAATACCTTATGTAATTTAGTGGTCTCCCTTTGGAGATTTTAAAGATAACCAAACAAGGTATGATGTTTATAGATTTTCTAGAGACAAATCCAAGAGATTTTATGTTATCATGATGATGTTTTAGTGGATTATTGATAAATTTTTCATATAAATGAGTAATAAAACTATAGAATTAGTTTTGAAAATTTAGGTAGAACATGACATTGGCAACCCTAAGGGACATAGATGAGAGTTTACTATTCCTATTATGGTACATGGTTTGGGAAGAGGATTCCTATTATATCATCACCATGGGGTAGTTTTATGTTTTAGTACATGAATACATAGACTATGGTTGATTATATATCCATGGTTGTTTCCCATTGATTGATATGTTTGATGAAATGAATTAACTTATTAGTAGTGGGATATACCATGTTATATGTAATCAAGGATATTGATTTAGGTTATGAACATGTTTGATGATATCATTCTAATGACCTTTGATTTATGACATTGTGGTAGGATGACATTTACTTAGAGGTTAGAGGATATTCCATGAAGTAATATTCAGAAGTTTCCCTTAGACCTTGTGGTTGTGATGTGACTTGTTTTTATGTGTTTCCCTTGACACCTTAGGGTGGATATGGCATGAATTTTTTATCTATGATTCCCATGAGACCTATGATTTTTGTGTTAATAATATGGGTTAATGATTATCCAAATAGAATACTTTTTGATACGTGATTAAATTATTTCTGTGTATCCCCTTGAGAAATACTCGTGATATGAATTTATCCCTGATATAATACATATTGTTTGTGGTTTTTCTTGCCCTGTGTACCCTTTCATCTGGTATCAAGATATTCAAAATGAACATTTTTTTGTAGATTTCCCCTAAGAGTGGAAGAATTTTGGTATAGATATTTATAGGGTATATGGTTTTTTAATGGAATTGTCCATATATTGAATATATATATTGATGTGGGACTAGACCACACATAATAATCAGAAATATTTCACCTATAGGATGAAGAGGTATAATTCCATAAATGGGAAATTTGAAAAAATAATAATGTAAAAAATTTATAGTCGTACTAGAAATAATATATGGATAATGATTACCATCAGAGTGGGATGTAAGGGGTTATAAATAAAAACCAACAACATAGTGGGGAATAATGTACTCTAGATAAAAACCACTATATGGGCGGGGCATTGAGTTTCTTGATAAACACCAAAATTATGTTGGGTGTGTGGTGTTTTTGATAATGACCACCATCGGGGTATGGAGTTTAGTGATTCTATCAGAAACCACATATAGTGTAGGTAATGTGGAATTTATTTTTATAGGGACATGAAGATAAAATTTATTGGAGTGAGGCTCCAAAAAATTCATGTTCTTGTGGAATGCCAATATTTTTTGGTGGAATACATTTTTAACCATCATGTATAGAGCCAATTCTTGTATTACTGATGTTTGTGGTTTCTTTTTTGTGTGTACATACACTAGTTAAGGTATGATTTTTTGTTTCTAATTATACCTTAAATTCATAAACTCTAATGTAACTCGGTATATTAAGGATTCTCAGTGTGTCCATACATAGTAATATCATAAAACCATACATGGGTACTTCAGTTCATGTGAAGACATTAAATATAATTTTTTGGTTTAGTACATGGACATGTAATGGTTTGAGTTTATTTAATTTAATTTCTATAGGTATATCAGAACATTTATCAAAACTATATTTTTATTTACCCCTTAAATATTTTCCCTTTGGTAATGTCATATATATATGTCAACTGATTTGTAAAAACATTGTTTATCTTATCAAAATCCCAAAGGATTAGAGATTTATTTGTTGTAAAAATAATATTTGGCATGTTTTTTGACAACATAATGGTAATTTTTTATTGAAAAAAATAATGATGAAGAGGAAAATGAATAATATTTGTGTAGTTATCTTATTGAAGAATGTTGTTTTTTGAAAATTGAATTTTGGAAAATACATGATAATGATGGGACAAGTATTGACGTTTTTGTTTTATTATTATTTTTTCTAAGTTGTTATCCAATTTACATTGTTGACATCCGGATTTATGTGAGTTTCAACAAAGTGATGATTCAACAAGTTGAGATGTCATAATTCATTCCTGACATGATGTTCACTGAGTCTATTATAAAAGGGTTTATGTGGGCCCAAAAAAGCAAGGCCATCCCATAGTACTAGTCCTAACATTGATTCTATTTCGAATAGATCTTGGTCAACTCCATAATGGAGATTATAGAACATGGATTATTCCATAGTTATCCAGTTACAAAGAAAAGTAAACATTAGTGGATTAATCCATTTTATTTTAACTCTGTAGTAAGCATGACTATACCAATGTGTTGATGGTTTCTTCACAATGATAGATGAGGATGGAAATAGATGGAAAATTTCCACTCCCAAGATATTTCTTCTCATCCCATCACATGTGGGATCAATATAGACATTTTAAGGGAACTACAAAGGCCAAATAAAAATAGGGAAACAAATAGGTTTAGGAAAATACAAGGAGGTATGATTGAGAAAATGGAAGAATTGGCCTTTTGTAGGGCGGTAGCACAGAGGATGCGGTCCAAATCATCGGATGATAGTAAATAGGACATAAATAGTGGACCATGTTACTCGAAAACTGAATGTTAATAGAATAGAGAGGCTTATATTTTATGGTTATTATATAAGAATATTTGAAATGATATTATCTATTTCATTCCATACCTCATTAATAAAGAAAATGGTGTTGATGATTTTTCATACATATAGAAATATTGAGGTTTTGATTGATTCTAAATATGACCATTAAATATAGCATTCATCAGTAGATTTCATAGAATTGGATTCTTAGAACATTCCATTGAAGATAAATTTTATCTCCTCCAAGTTCCATTAAAGTTAAAGGATTCTACACTGTATCTATGCCTTGTGATGTGGAGTGTTATAATGACTTGGGGGAAATAATATAGAATATTGAACTATAAACGACGAAATAATGTAATTATGTGTGAAAATAGTTTTCAGTTTGTTGTGGGATGTTTTTTTAGGAAATAATTCCTTAAATGATATTGGTGTTGTGAAGGATCTAATGATATTTATTTGTGGAACTAGTCAAAAACATGTGTCCAAGCCCCATTATGAATTTCAACACAATAGTATTCATAAATATTCCAGCATGGGCATCCCCAAAAGAGGTATTTATTGATAAATTCATGATTACACCATGTATATATTAACTACATAGTATTATATGTTTAAAAGAGGAGACTAAGATAGAGAATTATATTGCATCTCACAACCTTTCATGTTTCTCTCTATGATAATTCTATCCATGGAGAGTAAATACAAGGACTATAAGGTTTCCAACATAGATTGAAGGTCTCATAATGATTGTATTAATTTTTATTGACACATGGATTTATCCTAGGATAGTGTATTTTCAATCCCAACAATTAAAATGGATGGTGAAAGATTAGTTCTCTATATACATTTTTATAGCAATTATAGAGAATAGAATAGAAAAAAGAGAACATATTAATGATATGAATTTTAAATTACAATAACACGTGTTTCCAGATAAGGGTAATTTTTTATCGTTGAATAGGAATCAACTGAGGACATAACCAAATAATAATATTATATGTTACACCTATTAAGAAATGTATTTTCTCTACGAAATCAAAAAAAAGGTGTTCTATCACATTTTGTTTTGAATAGGTGAAGCTGAATAATGCATGAACATAAATAGAGAATCTATTCAAACATGAAAATGAAATTAATGATAATTCTGTAGTAATATATACTTGTATATCTATAAAATTTTTGAGGGTCCTTTCAGGATTAATTTACAATGGATAATCAAGGAGGTTATACTTTCCACTAATAGTGAGATTTTATGAAACCGGTTTTTCTATGGGGTATGGATACATTAAATTTATGTATTATTCTACAGTTTTGAACATATATAGAAGCCTAGATAATATTTGGGGGAAATATGGATATTTAGGGATTGTTCATAGATTAGAATCTCGAACGGTTGATGAAATCACTTTGCTTCATGATTAGTTGTATCTATACCAGCAATCCAACATGGTTTCTCTTAACATTGTGAGTCATTTCAATATAATGTGCAGGGTGCACAGTTTTCACTTCCCCATAACCAAATTCCACATGCTCATATAGAATGTATGATATTTTAATAGAAGTTTATTTTTAATTTTTCGCACTTTATGTCAAACTATGCACATTAACTGCACATGTATCATTTTGGGATTGTAAACATCACATATTTTTCACAAAATTTGGATAATCATGAATCCAAAATGTGTGAACCATTTATTTTTTGAATAAAATTCCAAATACCCAATAATTATTAAATGATTATTCCTATCATTAATTCCATTGTTCTAGGATTGAAGAAACATTTCACTCCCATTTGAGTTCTTTCAGTCCCCAACCTAGGTTCAAGGGTAAAATTTTGATCATGACTCTAATTTGATCTTTATTAATTGAATTGGATGCATGCTGGTAAATTATTAATTTTTATTTTTCCTCTATACCTATATCTCTATTTCTAAGATGTTATTTAGATTGAGTATCACATTGTCTATTTTGAATTTATTTGACAGTTTTATCATTTTCTCCTGATCTGAACAAAACTAAAGCCCAATATGGGATGAGTGATCTTCTAAAGACATAGAAATGTGGTCCAGTGTTTCTCCCTTAATGTAATAATGATTTATAATATTAGTCATGTCTTACATTCCAATTTCATAGTGGGTTCCCAATGATTTTAATCTACCGTAATATGGATTCCCAGATTTTGATGATAATGGCCTTATTTGATCAAATGAAATTTATGATGTCATCAGCCTCAATGTATTCCACCCCTAAACGTGTTCCATTTAATATCTTAATTTTCATTCTGGGTCTCCTAGATGGTACACCTGTTGTTGTGTTTGGATTTACTTCTAAATGGTGATATGTTAATTTGTAATAGATGAATGTATCATTACAACATAGCCAATGCACTTGACATTTGAATCGAAATTGAATGTAGCTGAGTAGTACGACCAAATCATCTAATTAAATGGAATAATTGTTATATCAATCTTATAAATAAATGTAAATGAGTTATTTATCACCTATTTTCTAAGATTAAATACCTTGAATATTTATAATTTATAGACCTGGGAATGAATAAAATCATATAATAATGTTTCCACACAAGCCCAAATGATTTATTGTTATGTAATGGCATGGTGTTCCTTCTGTTAATGAGATATATAGAAATGAAGAAGCTTATTATTTTTTTTCCAGGTCATGGTTTCCCTCTAGTTATGATATGGGCATGGTGAACCCATCAATATGTTCCAGGCATGTAATCCAATATAACTATGACATGTTCATTGAAACCTTATAAAAATGATAATCCCATGAAGATACTATTTGTATGATATGTGAGTTTGTTGACCCCAATTTTTATATACTAAATGAATAAAATTTTGATATGAAAATGTGAATGGAGACCTTATTATTTGGATACTAGGTATTGTTCCCCTTATTCATGTGATACCGAGTATGGGCATCCCTTTATTGTTGTGAGAATAATGTTACATCACATGGAGGCCCAATTTATGCCTTAGGTACATATTAGTTATAGTATCAATATATTTTATTTTATATGTCACTACATGTACAACCCAAATATATGTATACCACTAGTTACATATTCTGATACTATCCCTTTTAGGTTTATGTAGGAAATGTCATCCATTTGTCCATATAGAATTAGATCCAACCCCCTTTATAATTTTACTCAGTACTTATCATTTTTACCAAAGTATTTCAAAATTATATGCACTGATTGGATATTTAGAGATATATTTGGTGGTGTCCTACTATGTTTATCTCACACCATATCTGGATCATTGATGGTACCCATAATGATATTGTGGATGTAGTTGGTGGAAGGGAAATCTCTCATTGGTTGATACTATAGTTTCTTATAACATTGTAGTGGGGAAGCATATGATCGAGCTATAGATGTGATACTAGTGGAGATAGGTATTATGATTATTTTTTCTTTTCTGTACAAGTATTTTAAAAATTTATTTCTTATACATTTTTTCTAGACAAATTGGAGATTATCATTTAATATATTATACATATTATTGTGGTTATTCGTATTTTATATCATCTTTCTGTTTTGTTTTTTTACTGAATTGAAATTATGATACCACTTTTTAAATCATTATTTCACCGCTATACTACTATGATCATGAGGGTATAATATCCTCACAATACCACTTTAGAACCTGTCTACAATTTGGAATACATTAACATACTTGGAGAGTTTTTTAATGCTATATACACAACCAGGATGTTGTTTCGTTCAGTGGAATACAAGTTGATACGTCACAATGTGTTATCCAAGGATATTTTTTTGACATATCATTTGGGAAAAGTAAATTGGTGAATTAAAATGTATTAGAATTTTGTATTTTTATATTCATGGTAGTAGATAACCCACATATATGGAAATGATAAATTACCTGGGATGGGACATGTTGCTATGTATTTTTCTTGTTACTGTTAATTTTATTCCACCGCTGTGTGGGACCCATTAAATGAGATAATTATTATTATGATTGGGGGATATATTTTATCCATGCCCCCATATTTCGAAGAGAAAATTATTCATGGATTATTTTTGAACTCTAAAAAATTTATAGGTCCATCATTTCGAAATTCCACATTGATATTACTACTTTCATTTCTTGTATCATGTTTTGGTGCTTCTTTATTGGCCCATTTATTTTCACAATAGATATTGGAAGACAAGACAAATGAATATTTTTGTTTAAATGGATTCCAAAAATTAGTTTATGATGTCTATTGGACCATGATAATTAGAATTGGAGATCCATATAGTTCAATGTTTTTAAAGAATATATTTATATAAATGAGAATAAAATTAATTGAATTTGATTTGTTAAATGACATAGGACACATTTAAGGGGATGATAATTTCAATTTGAAGAGTTTTTTTCTCTTTAAATTGATATTGACACTCTGTATTCCAGAAAGAATACATGGAAACATAATTATTGACCTGTACCCTACCTAAGTTGTGGGAAGTAGGTAGAATAACCTCGGTTCTATATAGATGATTTTATCACCTACACCTAGATTTTTGAGAAGAAAAATGGTTGTGACTATTACATGGGAAGGTGTATACCTATCTGACTCTTTTATTTAAGATTTTACCACTATTAAATCCTTTATAGAAATTCATTTTTTATTTTTACATCTATTCTACAATTACTGTTTAATGTCGTGCACATGGTGTGTGGTGACAACTATGCTCTAGAGGCGGCAATCACTAAACCACCCAGGATACCTCATGTAGTTCCATATGTGGCACCTCATTTTACCTCGTATTTAAGATATGATTTCAAGATTCAAGGAGAGTTTATGGATCTATATAGACTATATAGTTAGCTTCATGTCATGCACTTTCTATTGGAGTGATTATGTAGGTGTTCCAGCAGAAATATCAACATACTTTTTTATAGATGGTGGCCCCCAGATGTAGAGTGATTGTTTGAAACAGTCTTATAAATATTTTAGGAACATATGGATCCTCATGATTTGAGATAATAAAAATCCATATATATTCTTCATGGATCCACCAAACATTGATGGGATTTTCTAATGTAGTATGATCTATAATTGGAATTGACTTTGAGGTAATTACAGTCAAGATTATATAACAATTTCATTGCTAAGACCATGATGGATGATTATTTTAGTTAGTAAGTTATCCTATAGTGGTGTTATATTATAATTATGTAATAAAGAACTCCTTTTATAGAACATTAAATATGTGTACCTATATATACTGCTTAGGAGATAGTGAAAGTGATATGATTTAATAAGGGACTTAAGCACATTATTTTTCATAGGTAATTGTTTTCAAGTATGAATATAATATTTGTTATAGTGAACCAGACACTTATCACTATGAAAAATTGGATGGGTGAAGACCATGTGATCCATGGTGGTTCATAGATGATAAATATTAGTATTTCATGTAGTAGTTACAGGAAACACATTGATAGTGTATGTGTGAGTAGAGGTAGTAAGGTGACTCACATTGATAGTTACATAATTTTTCACTTGTTTGTGAATCAATGATAGTAGAATACATAGTTTCCCAGAGTCCCCTTCGATTATCAAATATTTGAATGATATAGGAATCATAATTACTTTTTTCATACCAACCCTTTTGTGATTAGTGGGAGAGGACCATATCAACTCCCCCTTCTGGAGAAGGATCAGTAGGACCTTTCCAAGAAGATAGTTGACGTACTATTAGAAATACAGTAATAGGAGAAGGTCATTTCCTAGGTATCCATACATCCTATTAATATTTATTACAGTGAAATCCCACAATGAGTAATTAAATTTCCTCATAGGGCCATTGATCATGCCAGATTTATTTTGTGTTGTCTATACCATAGGAATAAGGTGAAGGTCCATATACTATTCAAGGTATTATTATTATAGCATATATTATAGTGTATGACATATTTTATATATATATGTCTTATTACTGTATATATATGACAGTTGTGGAATGACTTTGAGTCTATGATTAGTACACATGTGGCATTGTAAAACTAGATACACCTTTTAGACAATTATCAGAGAGTGTACGCTAGTGTATGGACTATCCTTAGGGGGTAGAAATCAATTATTTATTTTAAAACCTCTTCATCATTGATATGGAGGTCCTTAATCTTAGTCTTATAATTGATCGGTTGGTTCCTTATAAAGACTATGTAGATAAATATATCTGGATGTTTTCATTTACATCACCATTCAGAGGTACTTATATTTACAAGTGAGAGTAATATGTCCAAGTTGGTGGTGTTGGAATATATCATCTTTGTATAGGTGGAGTTAACAACCAGATTTATAGCCTCAATTCGATCAATTTTGTGGTGTCTTCCCCAATGATTTTTTTTGAATAACTCTTAAGAGAGAGGTACATTTTATTATTGATCTCATGGATGGAGTTGCAATGGTATCCATCCATCCATAAATTATGGATACTACTAACATGAAGGATCTCATGAGGTTACGAGGGAATTTAATGTTTAGGGTTTTTATACAGAATGATACTTTTTCCGTGGGTTCAAAGAACATTTTCAATAATATAGCGATTAGAACCCTCATGATTTGTCTTGATAAATTGATGTTTAATGAGCTTACAATGAAAAGGTTATTTCATACCTCATATAGTGTTCATTTTTACCAGATCAACGGGAATAATGTATTCGAAATGATCAAATTATGATCAGGTTATATTTAGTATTGAGTCAGGCCTTTAGATATTGCATGTATGAATTTTCATAGTGTTTACAGATTATTTTTGTTCATAGTTATTCTATTTGGTTATGAGAATGTATGAGTTATCATTATGGATTCGATTAATGGGGATTTCAATACATCTTCCAAATCCATCTAGGAGTTATTAGTAGATTAATTCACGGTTTATTCTCATATATATATATATATAATTCATATCATCATGAGATCATTTTAATACACTATGTGAGTTGTAAATATTTGATATGATATTTCTATTTCAATTTTGGTTCACCAAGATCCATTTCTTGGGTCATATTGTCTCCAAGAAAGGAGTATCATTTGTCCCACAGAAACTGAGAGCTGTGGTTACATGGGAAAATCCCAATTTAATTTTTTCCACAAATATTTTTTGGAGAATGAATATTATTACATGAAATTCATACATGACTTCTCAAGAATTGAATCATATCTTACAGGATTCAATTAGAAGGGTGTGATGTTTATACGGTCAAAATCCAAATCTAAATCTATTTACGTGTTCAATAGAATATTGATTTCAGTGGAAATATAGATTATTCTTTGTCCGAAAAGAATTTTTACAGTGTATTGTGATGCATCAGGTTCATATTTGCAGTGGTATCTATGAAGGATTTTCAAGACATTTCATATAATTATCAGGGACTAAGGCCTCATCTAAGAAACTACCAGATACATAATTTTGATTTTACATCTATTGTTCAAACTTTTCATTGTTATAGGTATTACCATCTTAGAGAGAAAATTGTTGTGTTTATGGACCAAAAAATCCTCAGGTATATTTTCATGCATTGTGACATGAATCTTAAGAAAAAAAACGTTTTAAATATCATGGATACATTTACATTGATCTATCCAATATGCTCAGGATGGGAAATACTGCAGTTGATTCTATAAGATAGTGTACTGAGATTCTTGATGATCAAGGGGCATGAAGTGAGTGGAGGACTGTGGCTCTATTATTTTTTATTCAAATTTAGGGGAATAACTATAATGGGAATTCTATAATTTCACTGTTATTACTGACCTATTAACTTATAGATAATGTTATGTTGATGAAGTCATTATATCCACAAGGATTGGTCCTAAGGGAATGTTTTTCTTTTCTGGGCCTACATCTAGAATGATCTATCTATAAAGACAAAATTCAACATATACATTGGCATATATGTGTCACTAGAGACATGATATATGATCTGATATGATAATCACATGATTCTTACTGGTATGTTAACCCATGTATCTTCCAAATATGTCCTAATACGTGTTGAATCTATTTTTCACCGGATATGAAATGTTAGATAAATTTTTTTATCACCAGGTTTTACATATGGAAGAAAGTGAATAAAGAGAATGACCAGTTTTATAGATTGTATCAACCATTATCAACTCTATAATGTAAATTCGAAGATTTTGTGACAAGATTATAAGTCAGCCTAATGAGGTTTCCTTATGGTAGAGATATAGTTTGAATATTCGTCGGTTGGTTGACAGAGGTATAATACTTCTGTCACATCTGGGAAACTTTCTCTGTTAATAGAATATGAAGAATGAATATTCTTGAGATTATATAGATACATTTGGGACTTTTAATGTCATTTATGATATGGACACTCATTTTACAGTAATTTTATGACATGTGTTACATTGAAATATGGGTACTCACGTGAATTTGGGCATAGATATTAAACCCCATACTAATAGCTAGTTAGAATATATGATAACTATGATAGAGGAAATGCTTTCAGTGTGTGTCCTTGATTTCAATGATTCAGGGGAGAATCATATCCCTCCCATCATGTTCACATATAATAACAACTTTTAACAGGCTATTTAGATGCCTCACTATGAGTCCTTATAAAGGAGATTGTTCTATTCACCCATGTTATGGTTAGAGGCATGAGATAAAGCACTACTAGGTCCTCCTCACATTGAATAGTGATTAGAGTAATTTTTTCTTATTGGGAGAATAATTTATACGATTCATCCTAGATAGAAATATTTTTGCAATCAATAATGATATCCTCTAGATTTGGAGGTTGGGGATAATGTTTTCTCATAGGAATCACTCATAATTTGGCATAGATAGAATTAGAGGTAAGGGAATATATTATTTCATTATTTTGGGATTTGGAGAACATTGTGATAGTCTGGATGGAAGCCTATTTTTTTTATTATATTAGAATTTACATTCCATTAATGAGGTCTTCCAAATTTATCATCTCTTTGATTATCATGCCAAAATATCTCATAATTATGATCCCCAATGAGATTCAGTTTGAGGATGATACATCTTTTGAGTGGTATTATGTTTACATTGTTCATCAAATCAAAAATACATTCAAAATCTAGTCTCTCACATTACTACTTGTACTATAGAAGCATATGGGGGTATAGGATTAGATAAGGGAGTTTTAGAATGATTTAAATTTTATGTGTTTGGAGTTGTTCATAAGCAATGTTTCCCAGACCCAGGATGGGTAACTCTTGAATGAGTTCCCTTAAAAGGGGAATATTGTATGAACATGATTTTTTATAGGGTGAAAATACATTAAATTTATTACTTTTTTTTATTTTCACTTAATATGGATTAATAATGAAGATATGGAGGAAATTGGGGTGTTTATGTATTGTTCATATAATAGATCCTCGGCTTGAGGATGAAATAACTGGGACAAACAGTTAAAATAAAATGTTTCCCCCCACACTCATAATTTCTCCAAACTGTGCATGGCATTCCATAGGGAAGATTATGGTCATGGTTATCTCAACTCGTGTTATCATGGAGACACTCACATACATAATGTCTAAAATTCATAACTGAGTCATAAGGCCTAGTTTTGGCATGGTTAGACAAACCGTGCACATGGAACATGTTAGAATCTTTTTGGGATAATGTCATTTACATAATTGGCACATTCATTAGAATAAATATTTGACAAATAAAGAAACCAAATAACATTTCGTAAGATTACCAAATTTCAATTAATAACATATATATTTATACTATTTCATTATTTCATCCTTCTATTTGTTAGAGACCCTTCACATCCCCATTTGACATCATAAATTCCTCATCCTAGGTTCTGGGATAAAAATCCCATCAATATTCTTATATAATCATAGTTATTTTCATTTGTTGCATTCTAGTAAGATCTTAACTAATTTTTCCCAATTAATTTTTTCTTCCTCTCATTAGTGTTATCTAGGTGAAATCTCATATTCCATATTTTTTTCATAATCTATCTTCCAATTTCTATTGATCTAGAACAAACTAATATTGATATTGTGAGACTGATCCTCCACAGAAATAAGTATGGTGGTCTAGTATTCATCAATAAAAATTTTAATGTTTTAAAATATGACTTATTTGTTTGACACTAATTTCACAATGAATTTCGCCTAATTTAAATCGTTAGTAAATTCACTTCCTGGAATGGGAACCTAATAACCATATTAGATCCCATGAAACATGGGTGGTCATCAACCCATAAGTATGTCACCATATGTGTGTGATATTATGTAATCCTAATATGATTACACGATCACATTACCGAAATACTTGTTCATGTGTTTGGATTTACATGAAAATAGTGATATAATAATTTTTAATGGATGAATAGTGTACTATCACATCTAATGTACTTATCAATTAAATACATACTGAATTGAGGTGAGTGGTATAACCACATCCAATAATTCAATGGAAAAATGCTTAATCTGTTGTTACAAATGAATTTAATTTACTTATGTATTATCATTTTTATCTATTTAAAGTCCATGAATGTTTTTAATTTAATTAATTTGGAATGTATACCATTACGTAATAATTTGTTCCTGACAAGCAATATGGTTTATTTTTATTTACGAGCATGGTTTCTTTTCTCTTAATGTTTTATTTAGGCAGAATGATAATTATTAATTATTATGCAAGGGAATGGTGACACTATAATTATGAAAAAGGCATAGAGACCCTGATGATATGATTTGGGCCTGATGTCCCCCGTAATTAGGATATAGCAATGGAGTCCCTATTGTCAGGATTCAGGAATGGATACAATATTTATATGATGTATGGAAATGACAGTCCATATTAATATTTAAATCTATGTTGGCCCTTCTAGATATGAAACATATAATGTAGACAATATAAATGTGATACTAGGGAGGGAATTCCATTTTCCTATGATATCAAGAATGGAATCACATGATACTTGGGAAAATCATGTTACAGTGTATAGACACATGAGTAACATGTCAAGCCCTGGAAAGTATCATTACCCATTTATTTGGATATATACATCACTACATATACCTTCCAAATATGTGTTTATGCTTGGTTAGGTATTTTGAGACTATTCATTTTAGGAAGAAGTAGGTAATAGCGCCTTTTTTTCCTTACAGAACTAGGGTTGGCCACCATTTTGAGATTAATCACTACATACCATTTTTATCTATACACTACAATATTGTATTCTTTGATTGTATATTTATAGACACCATTGGTGGAGTTCTACCATGTTTATCCACTTCCATATCCAGCCCACCAAGGGTACTTGGGATAATTAGGTGGATATAGTTTGGGATAAGGGAAAGTGCCTAATGGTTGATACATGAAATTATTATATCAATCAGGTGGATAAGCATAATACAATTCTATATCTTGTGACGCTAGGGGTGATAGACCATGTGAGGTTTTTAACTTTTTGATATATTTATTGTATATCATTCTTGTCTATTTATTAATACTTTAGAAATGAAATATCATCATTCTGAATATGATTATTTTTTTTGTTGATATTGGTTACTTGTGTCATTTTCATTTTAACTCTCCACTCCAAGTTATCATTTTAATTCATATATTTAACTATATTTTCCACAATGGAGATACTTTGATAATGGTGGAATAGTATCCCCGCTATACCACCTTAGACCTATGATGTTATTCTTCTTCCTCTAGCATACAAGAATGTGGGTTGAGGACTCTTGTACCAATGGATTAGGGAACCATTAAACAACATCCAATTCGGTATGTCCCAAATCCAAAGAGAAAAATTCAATGGGGAGAACCTTAGGATGAGTGAAATTTGTTCTTAAATGATATAGTAATTGAGATTTGGCATATTAGTTCCATATCCTAGTCTAAGAATTAGTGATATTAGTATTTTTATTTCTCCAAGAAAACTGTTGTAGCATGTTATGTAGTGTATCCTTAGTGGTGACCTTAGTAAATATTCATTATCATATTTACAATATAAAAGTTAAAAAACAGAACATGAAACCATATGTATTTCTAGTTTAAGAGAATAATAAATTTATCATAAAGGATGTGACGTAAAACCCCAATATTTTATTGTATAATATTTTAAATTTAATTTATTCAATATCATAGGATTTTCACAACACCACGCTTAAATGAACATTTATATAAAATTAAATAAAATTATTTTATAACGATGGTTATAACATAGTAATTTATTTGTTCATAATGAATAAAATTATTCAAATTAAGAAATTCTTAAATATAATATATTTAATAAATTTTTTAACGTTCATCCAAATTATTTTATAGGCATTATATAAATATGAATCCATTTTTAGTCATGAAAATTCTATATTTTTTATAAAGGCAATTTTACAACCTTTTTACTACACACCTATTTTAAAACTAAGTTTTTTCACATATAAAAAATTTATTTTACAAAATAAAAAAGAAATTAATATTGTACTGTCAAAATAAGATTATGGTGATGTTTTTTTTGAAAAATATTTTATTTTTTAATGAGTAGTGCAAAATACTTTTATTTATTAAACACTAAATTCTATTATATTAAATGTCTATTTGTAATTTTAATTATATCTCCGTAGTAAAATTATAAATAAAATATAGTTATATTATTAATTAAAATATAATATATTTATGTCACTAAATAAGTAAATATTTTTTTTTATAAAAGATTAATTAACTATTTGCATTTTTTTGGAAAAAAAATGTATGGAAAAAATGTTATAAATAAAAAAATTATTAAAAATAAAATTTATTTTCCTGAAATAAATAAAGATACAATTTTTTTCTTATTATTGTAATATAATTTTCTCAAATGTTAATTAATTTTTGAAAGTGTCAAAAACCTTGTTTTAAATTAAAAATATGTATTTTTTGATTAAATTTTCATATATTTTTAATACTAAATTTAAAATATTTAGAAAATCATTTTCATAAAACGGATTCCACATTTTATGTATACATTTCATAAAATTATGAAGGTGATTTTTCTGAATTTTTCTAATTTTTTTTTAATTTTTCAGGATTAGTGAAATATCGTAATATACGGTATATAACATTACTAGAATAATTAAATTTTTCATGAGTCATTTTTAATATAAGCACCGTAATCTAAAAATATAATTCTAAGTTTACTGTATTTACTACTAGGAATAAACATTTTTCATTTGCTAGACCCAAAATAGAGAAAAATTATTTAAATAATAAAAACCCCATGTTATCCACTATAAATACCCTCCTCACCAC
Organism: Viscum album; assembly: GCA_963277665.1. NCBI lineage: Eukaryota > Viridiplantae > Streptophyta > Magnoliopsida > Santalales > Viscaceae > Viscum > Viscum album. Next base: position 611,258,199 of record OY728127.1, read on the forward strand.
CTCATATCTACACACCTTAAAATCCATGTAAATAATCAAATTTCTACTCAATATCTCTCCCAAACCATTTCTTTACATTATTTTATAGGTTTTTTCACCTGAAATACCATTTCAATGTTCATTAATGTTGTTCTCAAGGAAATGAATTCAATATGTAAAATCACCTTTAATTCTTCTAATTTTATATCATTTTGTTTTATTTTATTATCAATTCCTTACCTCCAGTCACGAGACTGTCTAGGTACCTTGGTAACCTAATAACTGGGACTACATGGGCATGGCCGGAATGGCAATCCAAATCCCCATGGGTTGGAAACTAGCACATGGAATCAAATAAAATGAATATGGGAATGAATATTGCACAAAAATGTGCCAGAATGATAAACAAGATGACATGAACACTAGAAAATACCATAGTGTAGGGTGTACCAATAGTCAAATAAGTAAATAATCGAATGAACTAAAGAAAAGTAACCAAAAAATTGGATAGATATCCCATGTCCCAATGAACCCATCACTCCATATCCACATATCAAAATCTAGAACCACTTACAATTGGATCAAGGCCACTACTCAAACATAGAAGGGAGGAATATACAAACACTTGAAAGAAAATTTAGTGTGATGGCTAAAGATACCAATCAAGTCTCACAAATTATTCCATAACAATATGACTACATTTAATTAAATATATAAATACTTTTCAATTTTAAATAAATTCGTATGGAATTTCGGGAAGAATATTTTAATATTTAAGATTTATATTTTAAATGAGGGAAATAAATAATACAAATTGAATAAATAAAAATTTTAAATAATAATGTTTATATAAATTCATTGGGAATTCAAAATATTTTAAAATAGTGTAATATATTCATTTTAAATACAAAAAAGTATGGAACATGTTAATATTCTAAAAAATTTATGATTGTTCCTAAATATAGGGCTCTACGCACTCAAGGTGACCTGATTATTTTTGTCTACACACTCTCCCTTAAAAACATATAATGAGGACTTCATCACCATCACATCAATGACGTGACATAATTAATGTGATATGATTTTATCAAACAATCGATCACAACCCATATCACTGTCTTTGTTTGATGGTTATATAGAAACATAACCACTATGTCAATAAAGATCTAATCTCACAATCTTGTTGGGAGAATATGTTTCTAAATCAAACCCCAAGGATTCTTATTCTCATCGTTGGCCTATCAGCACATATAAAAAGGATTGAATATTTTTGAAATACCTCGTATCATACCTAGAGACCATAATCTACATTGTATGTCATAGTACATCTTCATGGTTCCTAGGAGAAAAACCCAATAGAAATTATGTAAGTCAAACATCACAGAAGTTCTTATTGAATACAATAAAAAAGTGATTGTGATAATATTGAATTACCAATTTGGAAAAAGACCACACAACAACGGTCTCCCAACTATAATGTGATTCACTAGTACTTTAAAAATCTTCATAAAGGTTATTTTCTGAAAAAAAAAGTTTTATGAAGAAGGTAGGATAACTAATAACAAGTTAGAGAAACCTCTTACGAATATTCCTAGACAGTAATTTGAAACTATAAATAGATATACATAATTTTCCACTCATATGATATTATTTCGTGGACTATGTTGAATTTTCCTACATAAAAATCACTGATAGAATTCTCTTTTTATAGTTTATTTGAAATTTCAATGTCAAAATACTATAGGAATTTTATGGAACATCTCTGGATAAGATTGAAATATTTTTTTGATAAGATATGAATCAATCTCAAAATGTTTGAAAACATGTTAAACCTTTATTTGTAAATGTTATTCAATAAACACGTACGCGATTTCATCACAGTGGCATGTTAATGTTCTTGGGTCATATAAATCATATCATGTCGTGTAAGCTGAAGAGAGCCATACGTAACAACATGATCACCCTGAATATGATGCATTCACAAACCTGAACCCGATACATAATAGAAGATCACAAATCCTTTCCTGGCCTATAGAAGAGTGATCAGTAACATATTAGCCAAAATACATTGAATCTCACACAAATTTTTTTTTTCAATTTTCATCCCTCGAAATCATTACTCCTTTATGATTAAGAGAAGTCATCAGAGTAGCTGAAATAGAAATATACATTAAAGATGGAGATAATACCATCTAGATTAATGAAGCTCTAAATATAAAACACATTTTTCAGTTGTCACCATGTAAAGAAATTCATCACAATATCATGATCAACTGAAATTCCAGGTTTAATAACACATTTCTTAATAACATAAATTCCTCTATCTTGAAATCATATTTTAAAAACATGGAATAATGTTTGAGTTTTCTAAAAAAAATTGAAATATTCTCAGATTATGTTCATGGTCCTCCTTTGAAAGAGAGTAAATAAGGATGTCATGCTGAAAGACTAACACTATGAGTTCGAGATACTCATGGAAAATCCTATTCATCGAAGACATAAATACATTAGTCGCATTTTTTATACCAAAAGGCATTTGATGTAACTCAACATTTTCATAACATATCTAAATGGAATTTTTCCCCATATAATTTTATTTTCATTTCATAGTTAGCAGATCAAAGGCTAATCATCGAGATCCACTTCACCCCTTTCATCTAATACAACATATCAATAATCCGTAGAAACATATAATTTTTATTTAACAGAAATCAATTGGGATTATTTAATCAACAGAAAATAGTATTGAACAATCATATTTGTTATAAAAGATAAACGGTTCTACACACAGTGACAAAATAATATGTATAAATACCTTCCCAAGTAGATCATCTAATTGTTACTTCCACAATTTCATTTTAACTAGGGTTATACAGTATATGGGAATAGAAACTGGTTGATTACTAGACACTAAATTAATAAAAAAATCTCCATAACCACTATAAGAACATAAATATCATAAAGAAACACTTTGGGAAACTCGAAAAAAACTATAGGTTGATCAAAAAAAAATATCCACACTCTACTACAAAAGAAAACACAGATACCAATTTCCCAAAATCCAGAAAAAAAAGGTATGGATCTACATGAACTTGGGTCCCATTTTCCATAGAGGACATGGAACACACCATCTGGTGTATTGAATGATACCAGTAGAATTTAACTATAAATCATGTATTTATTAAAAATTATACAATCCACCTATAAAATTACATCAACAGACATCATGATGAGAACTAGAAAACTCTATGAAATATAAAAATCTATAATAGAGAAAACACATGTAAGACTATAGAGACCCTATTTTATCTTCATTATAAAGAGTATACTAAAATACATCACATAAGATAAAATATCCATTGAATTGTTTTGAATATTAACAATACATTTTTAAATAAACAAATGAGATGAAATAGTCTCAAATAGAGGAGTCCAATATAGTGAAGCTATATTAATGGTACCTCTTATAGTGGTCAGACCCATATACTCTTTTTCTAGATATTCTTTAACTATGTGGAGATGTTTTGGTCCAGATGCCATGGGCTATAACCCTTTTATAGAAGAAGAATCTTATTTTTGTTAATGTTTTAAAATATTTTTGATGACCCTATTTTACTATATTGATTGGAATAGTCATGGAAAATGTTTTACATGTTACATGAGAATCAAAATAAAGCACATAACAGTGGTAGATTAGTACAAACCTAATTTGAATGCCATATATTTCCACACTTGTAACAAATCAAAGGGCCCCTTCCAGGACATTTAAGAGGTATATAATGAATATTTTATAAATAACCACCCATAAATTCGTCACACATCAGTTTTCCTATAATTTATGATTCACCTCCATCAAGAGAGAATGAAACTCCCAATAACCATGACCTTCCCACCAAGTATATTTCAACTATCATTGATCTATAAAAAATATCATCATAAAAGGTATCTTCAGGAAAAAACATGAGAGCGAATATATGACCATGTCCTGACATGAAACATATTTCATTCATATTATAATGCAATAAATTCTCTGGTGTAAACTATAGAATATCATTATTGATGATTTCATATTATGTCATGAACCTTTCAGCCTACCCATGCTTGAAAACATTTATAGCCCTGTCCAATACCATCAACTCTAGATAGATCATTTTGGTTAAAATATCTATGAATATATTCGAATATATAGCATTATACATCTTCACCATCACCATAGTTTCTGAATGTATCCTTCTTGGCCCCTCCAACTCGATGGTGTCTCACTTCACCTTTATTTAATCAGGTGCCTCCAAGTAATTTAATAAACACTCAATCCTAAAAAGAAATTCCCCAGTTTATTGGGGATCATTGAATCCATTGAACTTTTATTCATTTTTGTGAAGGAATAACTAATAGAAATTCATGATATCATCTCACTAAGGTTTCATAGCAGGAGCCTGAATGGGAGATGGGGGTGGTTCTTCTTTTTGAGCTTAGACATTACAAACAATCAACTCAAGAAGATTTAGATATTTTTTTTATATTCTCCCTAAGGTACGACAATAAAATCCTCCTAGATCCAATTCACAATTATTCATGAAGACGTGTTGCTACACCACATTAGAAAACTACATATAAGACATCATATTAACACTCAAATAAAAAAACAATGTAATAATAATCAAAATAGATAGATTTTCTTATTTTATTCTATCCATATAAAATGTTGTCAAACAACTCAGACAAATACCCAAGACGTATTTCCCAAACCACCACTTGTGAAATAAGTTTCATTTCAGTGAGAGCTATCTAGGAACTCAATCATAACAACCTTCTATGTCGTTATAATGTTACAAAATACATACTAACTTATTTATATGATTATAAACTTAGATAACAGATACCACATTGTTTCAAAATAACCCAGGTACCCTTATACCCTGATAAATATTTTGAAACATACCTAGCACAAAGGATTTTCTCGATCTCCATGGGTCAGATAATATTACCTTGAATTATACAAAATGTATGTGGGAATGAATTTTCTATAAACATAGTAGAATAATGAAAAATAATATATTAGGCATACAAGAATACCCCTAGAGTAAGATGTGTACACGGAATCAAACCAGTAAATAACCTAATGTTCTACAACAAAGTAACAAGAAAATATTATTGGTTAGCAAATCCCTAATATACTCAACTCTCCATGTCCAATAATCAACAAATAGAGCCACCACTAAGTGGTGATTTACCCCAGATCAGTCCTAGATGGAGGAAATATACAATAACCAGAATGCATAGGTAGATAGTGAGGTAAAATTACTAGTAGGGTCTCACCAAGGCTTCCATAATGAGATGAAAAAAATTAAATAACCAAAAAAGATCATTCGATTTAAAAAAATCTTGTTTGGAATTTTCAGAATAATATTTAATCAAATCAAGAATTATATTTAGAATGATATTAATATGTTAAAAATGGATTAATTATTTTTATATAAAATAGTTCACATAAATCCATAAGGAATGTTAAATAGTTTACAAAAATGGAATATATTCACTTCAAACAAAAACAAGTGAGAAACCTGGTCATATTCCACAAAAGAATTGATAGATAAATGATATAGGACTCCAAAAACACATTATGAAATAGTAATATGTGTATAAATATGTCTCCTTCCAAAATATCGACAAGGACGTTATCACCATCCCTTCAGGATGTGTCCTGTTATATTTATGTTTAGGAATATTGTAAATATTATAGTGTTTTCCAAAAAAACAATCAAATGAACTATAACTTTCATGTGTTAGAATAACAAATCAATTATGAGATATTTATTATAAAACATATTAAAATGAATTTAATCCAATTATCCATATCAAAATTTTCAATTTCAATTTCAAAACTTCCAAAAAAATTTTAATATCGAAATAAGTTTTTCCAACATAAACCCCATGGGTTTCAATCAAAACCAATTTAATCCATTTTTCACAAACACCAATTTAAATCAATTTTTACCAAATAAATTTCACAATTAAAATTCCATAACTAAATTAAACTATTCAAATGAACTAAATTTTTTCGAATTTCCCAATTTAAATAAAAAAACATTCAAATTCACTATCTTCCATAAATTTAAAAAATACACCCTAATTTAACAGAATTGTGGTTTTTCCCAATTTCATGCCAAATTGCGTCATCCAAATCCGAATCACCCAATTCATTGGAATTGTGTGTTTATCTGATTCAATATCAGATGAATCAAAATAAATAACGTCAATCGAATGAAATATAATCAAACCAAGAAATTTAATTTGTATTAAATTGTCTAATCCAAATGGACCCACCTGATCTTGATTCCAAAATCTAGAATAAAAATATCTACTTGTGATTCAATAATTTAGAATGACAAAAACTAGGATCTAGGAAAAAATCATAGATCCATGGCTCTAAACAAGGGTATTAAACCCTCAAATCAATATGTTCATTAACCATAATTAATCCTCTATATTTTTGTACCTTTTATGAAAAATATTAACCCCTTATATTTTTGTTCCATTACCCTCAATAGATGTGAAAGTTAAAAAAATTCAGGTAATCGATACTATTTTTTCTTGGATAATTCCTATAGATTTTAATAACTCAATAGGATAATTTTTCACAGAGATGATCATTCATAAAATAATATGTTGGATGAGAACATAGAATAAGAGGTGAGTATTTCTTTGATACTTTCAATAAAAATAAAATTGATCTATGGTTGGAATTGACACTATAATTTGAATTCCATGCTTCAGGATGATTCTTCAAGTTTTATAATCACCATGTGGTGGTGTTGGATTTTAATATGGAGGGATATGGAACAAATATTACAATATATACCTATTAGTTTTCCATCACAGGGTGTGTTAGATGCCCGTACATGAGTGATCATTATAGGGATAAAAAGAATTATGTGAGTAGAATGTTAGTGTGTAAAAATCCTACAACATTGGGTAACATCAAGTACATGAATAATGTAATATTACTATTTGGTAAAAATATATTTCTTTAATCACTGGTGGATAGTCCGTGAACTAGTTTTTATAATATGAAATTACACTAAGTTGTTGGGAAGTGGATATGGTGAACATGTTTCTCTTGAGACCTTTGGGTGGATGTGACATGTGTCATTTGGCGTGTCACCCCCAATTTTCAAATTTTTTCAATTTCAAGATTATGGGAATGTTAGTTTCTATTTATTTCTTTGATTGATATATGAAAATAGGGTATATGTTTAGCCTCTTGAGAGCTGCACATAATTTTCATTTTTATGATGTTTATTTTTCCATATTTTGTATCATGTAGATATTTACATTAATAATATCGATGATTATGTTTCATAATTTTGGATAGGTGTAATCCTAGAGGAGAAGTGACATAGCATTACTATTTATATTAACATTGGATATTTTGATGGTATGGGACAGATCACAAATATGACTATTGATGTAGGTGTAGACCATACATGGGAATTGATAATTCATTGGATATCTATCAATGGGGGAGAATAACATGAAAGTGTGATGTGAATATATCAATAAATTATTTATTTTAGGTGGTCTAATACAAATTATGAGGATCATAACCACATTCAAAGTGAGTTGTGAAAATTTATAGATATCATTGACCATCTATGGGAGGGACAGTGTTGGTCCTCATATGGATGACCTTCAGGGTGGTTCAAATGCTGTTATTATTTCTAACCAATAATTTTTTTGGGAAAATGGGTTTCATAATAAAAACCATAATCATGGTAGTTCATGTGTTCTTCTTATAAATGACCACTGTCAGGGTGGGTCATATGAAACTTTTAACGGCAGATCATTCAAATTGGAATGATATAAGATGGGTTCCAATAGATTCTGATACATTTGGGATATCTTGTGTTGTGTGGTGAAATATGTAGATTATTTTCTATTATGATGGAAAAATAAGGTATCATTGAGGATGGTGATGGTTTTTTTGTCATGGGGAAGCTCAATATAAATATTTTTCTATCTATGTGTTTCCATCTATGCATACATATATACATATCAAGGTTAAATATGGTTTCTTGGTGAGAACATAATGAGTTTTATGATCACAACCAAAATGGGTACTAAGTGTGCGTGTATAATAAAATTTTATTTTTTTATTTCTAGAATAGGGTGTTGAAATTGATTAATATGTGGTAACTATGTACCTATCTAGATCTCATGACATTATTGGACTAAAAATTTTAATTAAGTTTCCTACAAGTTTCACCATATGTTATGTCTTGATTGTATATATATATGACAACACCATTTGAAAAATTACTACTATTTTATATTTGAATGTATCATTTGTTAATTTATTATTCTTATAGAAATTTTATATATCATTAGTGTCGAGAATTTTAATATTTATTGATTATTTCCATTGGGATTATTTTTCAGATTGGAGGGAATAGACTCCATAGTAATTATTATATTCCATCAATAATAGTTATAATCCTTGAGTGATTGATAATGCATGATTTAAATTTTATGGAACCCTATATTATAAATAGTGATTCAAATATGGGTGTTATTATATTTACATATAAATATTAATTATTTGTACAAGTTTTAAAGAGAAGTAGATTGTTGTCTTTTGTTGTTTAATGGGGATAAATCAGTTAAAATTTTAAAATAATTGAAAGACAAGATGAATCATTGTAGATTTTTATTTCACACATATCAATATTTTGGGGAACATTTGACGCGAGCATCATGAATGAAAGGGGTAGAAAATTTAATATCCATTATTTTCAGTTTCAATTGGAAGGAATGATGTTTCTAGAAGATATGGAAGTTGTAGTACATTCTATTTGAAAATATGACGATGATTATGGTGTTTGTTCAATGAAAATATATCAATGTATATACTGTACATGATGAAAGTAGTTTTTTGTTGTATAAGCTAGATGATAGTGATTCAACACTTTTCTTCTTGCTAAAGAATAGCGTCATTTTCTATTGTATGCCAAATTTTTGGGTCTGAAAATCATGAGATAAAGAAATGTGGATTTGGAAATTGATGTTCCATGCATTATTGATGATGGAATGGAATCTTATGCACATGGTATATTCTATGATCCAATCATTAAAATGAGGAAAAGGAAACAGTCCCCTAAAATAAAGGTTTTTGCGTCCACGATTGATGAAGGTTTGGAATGTTGAGTGCAAGCCATGATTCATGGTCAGAACATCAAAAACAGCATAGGAATTAAGTACATGTAAGATTCAGGAAGATCATGAAATATTATTCAGGTGGGTAAGAGACTTAAGAGCCCAATGAGATGTCAAATGCGGTTTTGTGTGATGTTTCAAGATCTTGCATAGTGCGTCAGGGTTTTTGTGTTCTTGGGTCAGTGATTCTTATAAGTAAGAGGTGACACCCTATCATTTTATAATATCTACTCTTAGATAAATCAATGTATATGATGTGAAAATTAATTTTATTTAAAGGGAGTTCCATGAAATAAACAGATTTGTCCATAATAAGGGGAATTTGTGTGCAAGAAGAGATTTGGGTTCATGATTTATGTTGTGTGCAAGAGGTGTTTCATGAAAAACGTCAAATCTTATGTACATATAATGAATGTTGTGATCAAGTCACCTAAAAGGATGGATGAGTGATTTAATTTCTGAAAAAATAGTATTTTTTGTTCAAGGTAGTTCTTACCAGCTTCTAGGTGAGAAATATGAGAAATTTTTTTAAAGATCAAACTGTGATATCGGATTGAGATGAATTGAATATTTTTTTCCTTTGTAGTGATAAGAGTTTGCACATGAGCGTGTAGATTGGTTCCAAGTGCTTAATGAGGCTAAGTGAATATCATACTCATTGTATTACTCATAAAAGGATTGTTTTCTAGTGGATTCGGTGGTACTGAATTATTTAGATTCCATACCAAGGAAATTGCTACCCTGGTTCAGTAGTGAACCTACTAAATATTTTGTTACTATGGATGTTTTTTTGGTTGGGATTTGTATGAAAAAAACTATTTAATATAAAGAATATTTTCTTTCCAAACTAAGGGAACATTAAAGGAAAAAATATCACTGATTCACCCCCTCCCCCTCTCTATGATACATGGATCCTGACAGGTAATATTCCTAAATATATTAAATGAAAATGCTAAAAAATATTGTTTCGGTTAAAAACACTTCTTGAAATGATTAATTACACAATGTTCATTTCGAAAATTTATTTTATGTACATTTGAAACATGATGAGTAGTAGTGAGTCAACCAAATATTCAGGGAACATTTTCTACCAAGCATGTGAAGTATTTTTTTAACAATGTAAATATATTAATTTTAAAATAAATATATTTTTTAATTCTAAAACATAATAATTTTTCGAATATAAAATATACCATGGTTTATTTAAAGACCTTGTTTTCTTAAAATAATTTGTTTTAGTATTATGATTTTTTATTAGAGAAATTTCTACGATTTTATTTTCCTATAAATATATTTTTATGAATATTTAGTTAATAGATCATTTTTTGTTCAGATAGTGTCTTAGTAAAAATAGGGTTTTTATTTTTTAAATTGATTTATTTCAAAAAATGTTTCTAGAATTTTGGAAAAAATTATAAATTAATTTTAAAACATGTTACTATGTAATTTGTTCACAATAGGTTGTAAATTGATTTCCAGACAACAATGAATGAGTTGAAATGATTTTTGAGTATACACACCATCATTTGTTTTGAATAGAAAAGTGCTAGGGACGTAGATGTATTAACATTCAAAACATATAACCACCAATGAGATAATATTTATTAATTATATTCCCAATATTCCAAAACACATTACCTAAATGATTTTAAATATTCTTAGGATATCAATATTTAAATAAATTATTTAGTTAATTTTTTTAAAAAAATATACTGTAATTTTATTAACATATTTCGGAGCAAGATACTATGGTGACTCAGTTGGAATCAATGTAATGTATTAATCAAATTTGGAGATTATGATTTCCTGGCTAATTTAGGAATTAGAATCCTAATATTTAGAATATAGCTAATTTGATTTTGGAAAATATTATTATTAAAGACCTTGAAAACAAATTGATAACCCATGGGGAATTTCTTGTGATAAAAATTGGTAAACATAATATTTTCCATATTTCAATATTGAAAATTAAATATCATAGTTAATATCCTATAATTTTTCAATGAAATTGTTTTTAATGTACACTACAGTCAAATATATATAATATATACTTCTTTTACACCTAATAAGAACATAATCTTGAACGTTGTTAATTAAAAAATTTAACGATTTAATTCATTTTAGGGATGGTGAACGTAATGACCCTAGTTTCAAATATATGTATATATATTATGTATATATGATTTTTTGTTATTTTAGAAATAATATAAAAATTTATAAAACAATATTTTATAAATTTGAATTATAAATTAATATTATAATTATTTATATAATTTATGTATCGATATATATATCATTTGGGATTTAATAATAACAAATTATGATATATAGAATATTAATATAAATATACAAATATCACATGCAATTTGAGAAATGTAAATCATATGAAAAAAAATAATTTATGTTTTATGAAAATAACTATTATTATTAATTTATAATAAATATAGGATTATATACATGACATGAAATATAGATAATATGATTTATATTTGGGTTTTAAAAATTAATTTAATTTTTAATTAGATTTACATAGTCTTTTATATAAAAAATAAGAATTTAATAAAATTTATAAAAAAAATTAAAACATGATTTGAGATACGTATATATATATATATATGATGTTTTATAAAAAATATCTATGTTCTTATATATATATATATATATATTAATATATCTTTTATATGGATTATGTTAACTAATATATATAGATTAAATTTAAATAATAAAAATATAAAAATATGTAAATATATGCATATGTGTATATATATATATATATTTGGAGTTGACAATAATGTATTAGATTATGTTTATAAAAAATGGGCTATAAAATGATATTTAACAATTATATATATATATATAAACACATATATAATGTATATTTTGAAATTCATATAATATATATTTTTATTTATTTAGGAACTTTCTTTTAATAAAAATTGAAATGAGAAATTAAAAATTTGAGAGGAAAATACAAATATATATTTATGAATATATAATTATTATAAATTAATTAAAAATAAAAAGTTATATAAATATTCCATAATATATATATATATATAGTAATAGGGATATATATACATACATATGAATGTTACTGTTAAATGGTTAAAAAATTATATAAATTTATGTTTAGCTGGAATTAAAAAAAATATAGAGAATAGAATAATATGTATGTATATATATATTTATTTATAATTGTTCATATGAGAAGGTACGAAAATTTGTATTATAATTACATATAATTTTTACTAAGATTTACAAAATAAAAAATTAAAATAATAAATAAATTGATTAAATGAAAAGATGTCAACCTTGGTAGAAAATTTTATAAATAGGAAATTTAAATATTATTTTAGGGTCTTCGAAAATAATTGGTAAATAAATTATATAATTATTATAAAAAATTAGTTTTTAATATGAAATACAAGGACTTATATGGTGTTTTGGATATATAAATTAATTCACTAAATACTGAAAAACATTCTAAATATTACATATTATCTAATATTCCTTGTTCTTAGTAGAGAGGAATGGATTGAGTATAGTATTCATCGATTGAATATCGACACAATTTATATTATGTGAATTCGAAAAAAAATCTGTTTTATTTTTATAGTAATGTAAAAATGTTTAAATTTACAATTTTACTAGAAATATTATATAAAATTATTGATTTATTAAATAAAAATCCCCCTAAAGGGGTTAATTTTTAAAAAATATTATTGATATCATAGATGGGTTTCAACAATCATTTTATGTGGTCGAGGATTTAAATTATATGTAAATATAGATTTCAACATTTTTTCAATATAAGATATTTCATTCAACAGTATCATATCATTTAAAAATTATTTAATTGATGTCTTGAAATAAAACAACCTCTTGAGAAATTTTATTTCTAAAACTATTCTTGGCGAAAAATTATTTTCTAAAAGTTAATATTTTTATTTTATTATATTAACCATTCCCTGAAATAATTTCATGAATTATTGATTTATGAGTTATAAAATCTGCATTTCAAAACTAAATTTTTATATTTTCGAAGTATTGTTTCCTCGCAAAGAAATATTATGTTAGACATTTTTGAATTTTAATTATTTTATAACAATGAAATATTTGACCCGAAACCATATTCCTTGTATATCTTAAAAAAAATTCTAAATCTAAAATATTTATTAAATTTAACTTTAGTTCCTTACTATTATGTAATTATACATTTAGAATTATAAACATTTATATATGTTATATTTTGTATATAAATACATTTATTCAATTACTATATTATTGTATTTAATTTTTTACGAACACATAAAATGGAAAAACGATATTGTATAAAATGTTTTATTATAATATCCAGAATTGAATTTGTAACCATGATGAAAAATGGAAATAAATCCAAATATAATTTTTTTTTCCAAAATTTAAGGTTTCCCTTATATAGTCTTCAATGTTTAATGGTGCCTCCCTGTTTTGTTTTATATTCATGTGATTTATTTTTTCACATAAAATATCTATAATCAATTTTATATGATTTTAATATTTTTATCCCTTTGACACGTTAATCGGGATTTCTTTTTAAAAATTACCTTCAATTCATTAATTTAATATTTTTGTGTATAGATTATGTTTTATATAAATTATTTTTTTCCTTTTCAAAATCAATATGGATTATATGAAAAAAGTTATTGTTATGTTCAAATAATGTTCAAATTAAAAAATTAGTTTTTTATGGGATAGTTTCAAATAATGTTTCAAGAAATTTTTAAAGAAATGAAATTTATTATAAAACAAAAATTAATTTCACTGAAAATAATTTTTAAAATGTTTTAAGTGAAAATTTTTATTAATATATGATATTTTTGATTTTATACAGGATTATTTTTTATATATGAGTGGTTAAGAAATTGTCTTATACGTATTTATAAGCAAAATAAATTATTAATGTGAAATATTTTTTCATAAATTTTTTCTAAACCATCATAATATCAACAACTAATCAATTCTGAGAAATATAAGGATAATAAGTTTTTCTGAAATGTTAAATATTTTATTTTGGGAAAAATATAGAATTTCATTAGAACAATATCAAAGAGTGTGGCTATGGGGCTTATCTAATGAGTCCTATCCTGATAATAAAGTTATGCAATTTACAATAAATCTCCCTTCTTATATATTAATGCATTATTCTATTTCATTTATTCGCATTCTTTTTCATTATATATGGTTATTATGAATATTGAATCACAGCCTTATGATTTTGATATTGAATGATATATGAAAACTCCATTTGGTATGATTATAAAATGAATTATTATTACACTTATATGATAATAATTTTATTGAAGATTTTTACTGGATATATAATTTTCCTTCAATTTGATTAATTATATAGAAAAATACGATGAATTAGATTTTTCTACAATGAGCGCAAAAAATTATTTGGAAAAGGAAATATAATTTTATATACTGATATATCGTTTTATCAACTATCAATTTAAATATGATCATAATTAAATTTTAAATTATTTTCATTAGTATTTGTTATGATATTCAAAATTAGGGACTTCTATCGAAAAAGACCTCAGTGGAAATCAATATTGTATTGATTTCTATTACAAAGGTGTATACTAATGTATTTATTGAAAAATATCATACACTATACATATTTATTGATTTTTAATTTTTGGATTAACTCAAAGATTGGTCCAATACTATCATAATGTGAAAAATAAAATTTAACTACTTGAATTATAGGAAATAATATTGAAACATTTTGAGAATATTGATATGTTCTTTGTATGACTGACTGGTTTTACAAGGGGGAATTAGTCCTATATGTAAAATATTAATATTCAATAGTATATATTTTATTTATAAACATAGGATAAATAAAATCACGATCATTAAATTTTATCTTTTCCCCTTTAATGATAATTTTATTCGATCAAGTTAGTAGCCCTCAGTACCTCCTGGGCAATAAAATTTTATATAGATATCAAATTTTAATTGACACAAAGTATCTCAAGACCTATAATCTAAGGTCTTATTCTATGATTATTTTATTTAATCATGGTATTTTTTATAAAGCGATATGTTACAAGATAAACAAAAAAATATTATAATAATTTAATCATAAAATATAAAAATAACTTTGAAATCCTATAAATCAAGTGTTTGGTGTATTTGTGGATCCAATACATTAGTGACTTGTTTATTGATCCTTATGAAAATTACTCTAGAATCCAACCACACTAAAATAACATCTAGACTGTTATTAGGTTGTTAACATCCATAATTCATGTGAAATGTAAACATAAGATATGTGTGACCTTTATCCCTTAGTAAGGGAAAACAAATCAACATGCCATAAATTGTAATATTATAAGGTCATGAGAAAAATGATAATAGATAATTTTTTTTTATTAAAATGAAAATAGGATAGAAAGAGTATTCCACATTTCATAATAGATGGATATATAATCCTAAATGAATAAACATGTACAGTGGGAAATTTGTGTGGAATCATGTTAGAAGAAAAATGTTCCATGAAGAATAATTAAAGCCATATATCTGTGAAATTATATATGACCATTAAATATAAAAATAAAATGAACATTTAAAAAATTAAATATTGTGGTCTCATCATATTTTTAGAATATAACATAATACCGACCCATTATATTCACATCCTAACCATCAAATATATCGCTTTATATTGTGAAAAAAACAATTAAGCATAACCATTTATTTTGACAGTATAATCTCAGAAGGCTAAACCATTATATTATTACTATAATCTAAAAAGGTTAATCATGTAATTTTATTTTAATAGTATATAATGTCTTGACCATTATATTATTACTCGAATATGAGAAGTATCAGCCATTATATTGTGATTCTAAGGTTATCCATTTATTCTGAAAGCATAATAAAATATGGGTCACCCGAATTGTTGTTTACGTAATACCTGAAGGCCAAAATTTAATGTTTTGAGTATAATAGAGGACGTCTAACCATTATTGTAGTCTAAAAATAAATGTATCTCCCATACATTTTAATATCATTATACACAAAACAACAACCAATTCCTTATAAGATAATATATGACCCCATTAATTAATTACCCATATATATGTGTGTCACATGAAATCAATAATTCATTTTTTAATAAACAATTATTTAACCACTTATAAAGAGAAGGTTTTCGTAAAGGCCATTGAAAATTATCTCCAAATACATTTAGAGAAAGAATGTGATTTTTATCGTTAGAATATAACCAAATTGTAATTAATAAAATTTCAATGTAAATGGACATATATATATATATATATATCACAAATTTAAAATTATTGTATATATAAATTTTTAAATAACCAATGATTAGAAACATCCCTTATTGAAATTCATTTTAACTTTTAAAAATTATCTTATTTAATATTAAATACATTGTAATTGTTAATTTTTTTAAATGTACACTTCAATTCATTTTTTTATTAAAATGCATATTTCATTATTAAAATAATGTTTTCAAAGAAGTCATTTAAAATACAGAAAAACTCTAGATATTTCATTCTTTAATGTATATGATATAAAAAAAAATTTAAAAACAAGAAATTACTTCAAAATAAAACCTTTTATTTGAAAAACACATAACAACATTTTCTATTAATTTAGAAATAAATAAAATTCAAAAGAATTTGGATAAAAAATTTATAACATTAAATATAATTTCTATAACCAATAATGGTCATTCCATTGAATGAATATCAAAAGGACACTCTAAATAATGTTTTTTCATTTTTCATTATAGAAGAAGTTATACATAATATTAAAATATATTTTTCAATATGATGATGGAATATTATTTTAAAATAATTATTTTTAAAATTAAATCAATAGTAAGTCATCCAAAAAATAAATATAAATGTTTTTTGATGTTATTTTTACTATAAGATAGAACATTAAAAAAGTAAAAAAATAAAAGATAAAAATAAATTTTATTGAAAATATATATAAAATGGTATTATAAAATGGCCTTTTAAAATTTGAAAATTGAAAAGTAAATTTATATTAAGAAATAGGTAATTGGGTTTCCCAATATTATTTTATAAAATTGGTGGAGAGGGAAAATATTCTCATTTAGGGGAGACATCCAATAGAGAATATACAAATTTTTATAAAAAATATTAAAATTATTGAAGAAAAATAAAATCAATTTAATTTATTTTAATTACAAATGTTTTCTTTAAATAGAGGAATATAATTCCAAATGAAGTGAAATATTTGGGAGGAAAAACCAAGTATTAGTGTAATTACGTTTGAAAATAGAATTTAAACAAAATGAAGGGAGTTGATTTAAAAACAGACCATACAACCAAGGAATTATATGAATTGAACTCCCATGAAAGAAATAATTTTCTCTATATTTTTATATCAATTATATTTCATGAGTACAATATGAAAATTATGTCCAGGGATTATATATAATCAGTAAAATGTATCAACTGGTTAAGGTGAATCATATCACAAATAAAAAAAATTTAGATGCAACAATCCATATCGTAAATCAAACATAGTGTTATGTTATCGAACATCATATATAAATAAACAATATCATGGTAAAACATTTAAAAACAATATCAAAAATAATATAATTTTATTAACATCCTTTATAATAAATAATTATAAATTGATTAGTTTTTATATTATATTTTCAGCATTATGTATTATTAGCATTGATGACTAGTTTTACAATGTTTATGCCAATTACAAATTATAGTTGAAAATTTGATCATTATACAATAATTATATTTAATGGAATAAATTTTTTATAATGATATATATTGTTTTAATTTCATTTCATAAGTAACATAGTAATGATTTATTATGAAAAATTCAATGATAAAATTTTTTGGGTAATTTTAAAAATGTGGATTTTTAACTTATTAACATTTTAGATATTAATATTAACAATCTAGAAAAAAATAACTATGAACATATTTCATTCCAACAACTCATGTATATTTGTTTCATTATTTTCCAACGATATAATTTTATATAACTTTTCATAAATGTGTTAAAGAATCCCAAACAAGAAAAATATACAATTGAAGGGTGATCATGGTTAAAATGATATTACATTGTATAAATATGATTATTTTATGAATCATAAAAATATTATTTAATTTTATTCTGAAATATAAATTAGGATATATTTATAAGGCCTCAGCCATAAACATTACTTAACCTTGGGTTATATCACAAATTCACATTGAGGATCTTTTCAGGTTTAGAGTTTTAGAGAATTAGATCATAAATGATACTCTACATTCAACATTGAAACAATGTGGTTACATCAAAGACAATATTCATTTTTCCACCAAAGGAAACATATTTAAAATAAAACATTGTATCTTTCATGACACTTACTCGACACTATCATCACATCGTGTACTTTTCCCTGGACTGGTGTTAAACATTTCAAAAACATGGGATGAACATAAAAATGTCAGTATGGGATATAAAAATATGGAATGAAAACATTACTTCATGTATACAATGAATAAATGAAGTCATACTTTACTCATAAAACATAAGAACTTTAACATACCTCATGAAATCCTATAATTTATGAATAACTCCTAGAAATCATAAGACATAAAGGTAACTTGAGGCATTCATAACATTTTTATGTAGGGAGTAACCCTAATGGTTACGTTTGGAATACCCATCACAGTATATTCCCTAAATCTCTTCAGAGAAACCTTAGAGTTTTACTCCTTCATGTTTCCCAATGAATTGGAGATCTATCTCGGGCTCACCAGTCCTTAGATTATCACGGAGCCACCCGTCTTCATAAATAATGCCCATGAACAATAACATAATCATATCATATAAATCATTCAGAAAGGAAACGTACCATTTCCACATTTCAATCACAAGATATCAATACAACACATTGATATAATCAAACATTATCAAAACCATTTTCAATACTAAAAATAAAGTAAAACATGGTATTTATTTTTCATTTTAAAAAAGGTTAAGGCTTGTAGGGGAAGCCAAAACTCAAATAATGGTCACAGTGGTTGAGAAGTCGTTGTCGCCGCATACATAAGACAAAGACATTATATTGTTTCATTTTGTAAAATGATTAATTTAAAAATATTCCTTTTTAATGAAATTAAAATTAAAAAGGGTATATTATACAACTAATAAAAGAAGGTCGTGTATAAATTTATGTATGCCTCAACGAAAGGAGATTGAGACGAAGTCCCTTACCTTAATTCTGACTTGTCATGTTCGTTTCATTATATTCCTTAATAATAAAAATTGGTCAATTTATAATTTCTTAAGGACATAATTGTATGTTTATTATTAAATTAATATCACATATTATCATGTTATAATAATTAGATAATTATGTGAGTTCATATCATACGTTTTGTTAATGTTTGGTAAATACGTCAAAAATATAATTGTTTGAAGAGAATTGTCCATGTATTTATAAGAACATCATATTCAGAATGGTTTTCATGATTTAAATATCATATATATACAGTATATATTTATTTAATAATATTCCATAATGTTTAGAGATAATAAATTAAATATACCGTTCATAGAGACGGTAGGCCGTACGTACGCTTGAACAGTACTTTCATTTTTTGTCATATTAATTGAATTTAAAACTAAATGAGACATAAATATATTATAATTATAGTAAAATATATATGTTATATAGGTAACATAAGTAAATTAATTACATTCTTTATAATTTCCATGTTTGGCATGAAACGAGTCACATCACTTGAGGGGGTGGTAGTCCACGCTTCCTCAGATGAAATAATCGCAGTTCCGCAACATGAAAAGCACAACGATGTGATTTAAAAATAAAATTCATAAGAATTTAGAAATAATAAATACCATATATACCATACATAAATATAGTGACATCATAATGTCCACCATGAAAGCTAGTAAATTAATATTGAACAATAATCTTTTCGTGAGACAGTAATTCACCACCCACAGAAACAGTATGTTCTTTAACCATTTGACGGAGGTGTGTGTAAGTGTAAGTAGAATCCTTATCATAAAAACACCCGAGTATATTAAGGAAATTTTTTTTATTATGTGATCAAATAATAAGAAGATAGTTGTGTTTGAAAAAGGAAAATAAAATAATGGAACTCGAGAGAAGACATTACCTCTAAATCGGGTAACTCTTTTTTGATATGAGGCAATGGCTTCCTATGAAAGACTTATGCCCAAGATGAGGCTTTTAAGAGTATGAGAGGGATGTGGAAAGATAATATGAGCATTGTTTTGATGATCTATGTGCTTGAGAGGTGTGGGTAAGGGGGCAGAATTGGGGACCTTTTATAAGTCGAAGGAGGGTCACTTTTGGAAATTCTTGAAATGTTACATTATTATAAAATCATTTTTGGATAATAAAGGTAGAAAAATGATATATTTTGAGGATAAGGTGATACAGGAGATAAATACATGCATCCAATAGGTTTTAGACATTTTTATGGTTTATATTTTACCTTATGTTTTCATTTTATTTAAATCGTTCAATAACGATGTAATCACTACATCATCATGGTGTCATAAATAAATTTATTTATTTAATGTCTAAAAATTATAAAAAATTAACCTGATGTAGGAAATATTTTTATATTTTCAATGAATATTTATATCCTAATATATAATTTATTTAAACAAATTAAAATTGTTTTACTTAGGATATACAAACCTTTGTTATATTTCTCTTCTTTTTAAAAATAATGTCGTAAATGTCACTATTACTCCCATGTGACTCCATGGGCCATCATGTTTGGTAAAATGATTACCATGGTTAGGCATTACTCAAAAAAGAGGATTTAGACACATTTTGGGGTCATTTTATATTATAATGATATTATTTTATCACCCTTAACTACCCGATTACTAATTAATCACGATAATTGATGATAATTACCGTCGTTACTATTTATAATGTCCAAAAAACAAAATATTCTTAATTAAATAATTTTTACCTTCTGAATATAAATATTGAATAAATTTTACCAAATTATAAATATAGAAATTGTAATAATTAATTTAAAAATAATTCTTGTTGTCAAAACAAATAGCGTGTTTTTAAGAAGCAATATCTATCAGAACATTGACAATTGTTTATGTCCAATTTCAAAGTGATATTAATTATAATGACCACCATTTAATTAAACGGTAAAAATATATTCTAATTACACTTTAAAACCAATTAAATATATTATATAACCATGTAATTAAATTACAATAAAAATCAATTCAGTAGTAAAATAAACTATTTTTTACTATTCATTAAAAAAATGAACATTGCCAGAAAAATACCAAAAATTTATCCAATGTAAATTTAAATGTACCAATTCTAAAGAATAAGTTTATTTTGACAAATTGTCTTATAAAATTGTCAAAATTTAGATTTAATATTTTTTCCATCAAAAGGCGGTAAAATAATCTTTTAAAAATATTAGAGTATTTTATTCTTAAAATTGGATTTATTCTGATTTTAAGCCTCTGATGCACTATCTAATTCATAAATAGATATAGATATGAAAATATATTATTCTTTTACTTACTTCGGATTTTACATCTTCCACCCCATTAGGAAATTGCGTCCCCATAATTTATTTACTTATCGAATAAGTGGGGGTATTTATCCCTCATTGCATTTTCTAATTACCATGTTGCCTCTTAAATCATGTTGTTTTTTCACAAAACCTTTACTTGATGAATCACCTTATTCCAGAAAACATTCTCCCTATGGTCAAGAATCCATACTGTTTGTTCCTCATAATATAGATTCTCTTCTTGTTGAACTACCGTTGGACTCAAAACATTAGATGGATCTGGCATGGACTTCCTTAACATTGAAACATGAAAATTTTTATGTACCTGAGATAAACTCGGAAGTAAAGAAACTTGGTATGCAACTAATCCAAATATCTCCAGAATTTCATAGGGTCAATTGAACCTTCTACTCAGATTTCCTTTCTTACCGAATCACATCCCAATTTTCCATAGTGAAACATTGAGGAAGACATGATCACCATCCTCAAAAGAGAGATCATTCCTCCTGTTGTCTGCATAACTTTTCTTCCAGCTCTGAGCTGTTATCATGTTTTTTTGTATCAGCTAAACTTTTTATGCCAACTCTTCTTACTATTCTTGTTCCAGCAACATCATTTCACTCACTTCATCCAAAAAACTGGAGTTCAACTCTGCTTCCAATATAATGCCTCAAATGGTGCAATCTGTATACTAAAATGTAAGCTTTTATTATAAGAAAACTCAACCAAGGAAAGATGTTTGTACCAACATCCCTGATAATACATCGAACACTCACATTGCATATACTCTATTTTATAAATTGTTCGTTCTGAATGCCCATCTGATTGAGGATGAAAAGTTTTAATAAATGTAATTCACTACCCAACGACTTCTGAAAGCCTTTCCAAAAGATAGAAGTGAACCTGGGATCTTGATCAGATACAATGGATAGGGGAACTCCATGTAACCTGACTATCTCATTAAGATACATATAATAATGTTGATCCCGGGAAAAAGTATCATGTATAGTAAGGAAATGGGCAGATTTAGTCAAACGATCAACAATAACCTAGATTGCATTATTACCTCGAGATGTCTTCTGTAATTCCACAACGAAGACCATGAATATATTCATCCATTTCCACTCTGGCATTGGTAAAGGCTGAAGCATCCTTTTCAGTAATTTTCTCTCTTCTTTAACCTGTTGACAAGTCAAACCCTTCATAGTAAAATCAGTGATATCTCTTTTCATTCCATCACACCTATAATACTCCCGAAGAACTCTGTACATCTTAGTATATCCTGGATGAACTGAAAATGGAGAACTATGAGCTTCACATAACAACTCTCTTTTCAATTGTGAATCACAAGGCACACACAATCTCTTCCCAAAACTCAAAACACAATCATTATCAATGTTGAATTCTGGTAACATTCCCGTCTGAACCATCTCTATCTTTTTCTGCAACTCACTATCTTGATTCTGTGCTTGCATAATTCTTTCTGAGAGAGAAGATTTCTCGGATACCTAAAACAAAACAAAATAATTTCCTGCACCAACAACTTCTAATAAAAAATTCATCAAATCCTTAACCAAAGGATCATGTTCCAAATGTAACAAGGTTAATGAAGCATTACTTTTTCTACTCAAATAATCTTCCACTTTATTTTATTTTCCTGGGTGGTAGTGAATCATGCAATCATAATCCTTGATTAAAAATAGCAATCTCATATGTCTCATGTTCAATTATTTCTGAGTGAATATATAATTTAAATTTTTGTGATCAGTATATATTTCACACTTTACAACATACTATTGATTCCTCCAAATTTTTAAAGTGAAAACAACAGAAGCTAATTCCAAATCATGTGTAGGGTAATTTATCTCATATGTTTTGAACTAACGTTATGCATAAGAAATTACCTGATCATTCTGCATTATGACGTAACCATGTCCGTTCAATGAAGCATCACTATAGATAACAGACTCACCATTCATGGAAGGTAGTGCCAATATTAGAGCATTCGCCAATATTCTTTTCAATTCCAGAAAACAATAATCACATTCTTTTTTCTAGATAATCATAACACCCTTCTGAGTTAGCTTAGTCAATGGGCTGGACAACTGTGTAAAATTATTACAAAACCTTTGGTAATAGCCTGTTAAAACCTGAAAACTATGAATCTTAGTTACATTTGTGGGTCTTATCTATTATTCAACAACCTCTATTTTTGTAGGATCAACAGTTATTCCATCTTTAGAAACAATGTGACCAAGGAAAGAAATTAGTTTCAACCAAAACTCACACTTGCTAAATTTCCCATACAATTTTGTTTCATTTATTGTTTACAAAATAACCCATAAATGACTTTCACAATCCTATTTACTTTTAGAAAACACCAAAATTTCATCAATGAAAACAACCACAACCTTATCCAGGAACTCAGGGAAAATTCTATTCATAAGGTCCAGGAATACAGAATTTTCATTGGATATCCCAGAAGGCATAACTACACATTCATAATGGCCATATCTTGTACAAAACGCGGTCTTCGGAATATATGCTTCCTTTACATTCAAATGATAGTACCCCGACCTCAAGCCAATATTTTAAAAATACTAAGCTCCCAGGAGCAGACCAAACAAATAATCGGTATGAGGCAAATGATATTTTTTCATAACAGTGATTTTATTAATGGCTCTATAATCAATGCAATGTATCATTGAACCATATTAATTTTTACAAAATAAGACAAGAGAACCCCATGGCAATGTGCTAGGTCGAATGAAAACATTCTCTAACAAATCTTGCAATTGCTCCTTCAACTCTAGAAGTTTGATTTGAGCCATTCGATAAGGGGGTTTTGAAATAGCCTTAGCATCAGGAACTAAGTCAAAAGTAATTTTAACTTCCCGATCTAGTATTATTCTTGGAAACTCATAAAAAACATCAAGATACTCATTAACCACTGACATATCATTAATCTGAATTGTTCCTTTGTTTTCAACAATATGTTTAAGGAAACATTCATTTACATCTTTTACAAGTTTCTCAGCCTCTTGTTATGTTATCAATTGTATGTGTTCATTCTTGTACACAAACTGAAAGTCTTTCTAGAAAGAAACTTCTTTAGCTCTACAGTTAATCATATCATGGTAAACAGAGAGCCAATCCATACCTAGGATATCATCAAACTCTAATAGAGGTAAAACAATAAGGTTTGCAAGTAGATTCTTTCCACTAATAAGTATAGGAAAAATCATATAAATTCTTATTGCCTCAACATTTTCCCTAGTTGTTTTTACCACAAGTTCAGGAGTCATTTCTTGAGATAGAATTACCAAATTACTAGAAAATATTTCTGAGATGAAATAATTAGTAGACCCTGAATCAAAAAACACATTGGTATAATCTGAAAAAACAAACAATGTACCTGATACCACTTCATTTGACGGACCAACATCTGCTAAAGTAGTTGCAAAGGATTTCACCACACCTTTCTACTTGTAGTCTGAATTCTTCCCAGCATTTGAACTCTTTGATGAACACTCATTTGTATAATGACACATCTCATTGCACTGGAATCATTTCACAAAATGTAAATCAAATTTGGTCTTACCATTATCCTGATCTTTTCCAGTGCAATCACGAGCCTTATGTCCCATCTTACCACATCAGAATCACTTTACAAGATTTAATAATTCATTCCCCAACATGATTTCTACCACATTTATCACAAACTAAAAACTTAGTTTTCTTAACATCAATACTTTTTTAAGGATTCTTCCCTTTCTACAGTCACCTCGGTCTCTTCTTTTGTTGGATTTCATAGAACACTAGATCATCAGAAAATTCCATTTCCACCTTCTCAGCACATCGAATAAGACTTTCCTAAATTTTGAACACATGATAAGATAATTCCCTTTGATATTTTTGATTTAATACTTTGTAAAAAAATTTGATTTTACTATAAGGGATTCTGTTAAAATTTGGAGCATACATTGTCAATCGAGTGAACCTTTCTTTATAAGAAGCCTCTTAGCCATCCCCTTGCCTCAATTCCAAGAATTGTTTTTCTATCCTAATTCAAACAACTGTAGGAAAATATTTCATAGGAAACATACCTTCGAATTCATCCCAGTCAAGAGAATAAATCTCATCAGCATCCCTGATATTTCTAACCATCAACCACAATTGATCTACTTCACCCTCCTAACAGTAAACATCAAGGATAAAATTTTGATTGTCTGAACACCCCATAACATCGAAAATCTTTTCCAGAGCTTTAATCCACCCTATAGCGAGCATGATGTCAAATGATCCTATGAATGATGAGAGATGTTGCCTCATGAAATGTTCCACCACTGACATGTTCCTCTGCGGTTGATCTGGCTAATCTCGTTCATGGATACCACCACCGTTTATCACTTGAGTAAACTCCACCATTACTGCAACAATCTATTTAGTTCCAATTCCGACCATCTCATGATGCTGATTTTGAATGTCATTTCCTTATTTATTCATTCCTTGCACTGCATCCCTATTTCCTTTGCGGAAAACCATTCTGAACAAACATGTCGTAGATGAAGTAACATGGTAATCTTCAAATGCTCTGTCATTTAAATTTCATCTTAATGTAAAAAAATATTTTTGGATAATCATTTAATAAAATTTTAACTCCTAAAGAAATCTAAACCGACATCTGATACCAACAATAAGGCCCCAACCTTATCCACTACTTAATTATGGGTTATTTCATGAATTAAAATTGATGATATTTTCAGGTTTAGAGGTTTAGAGAATTAGATCATAAATCATGCATTACATTCCACAATTAAACAAGATGGTTACATCAAAGACAATATTCATTTTTTTCCACCAAAGGAAACATATTTAAAATATATCATGGATTCTCTCTTGACACTTCCTCGATACTATCATCACATCATGTACTTTTCCCTTGACCTGTGAAAATCATTTCAAAAACATGGGATGAGCATAAAAAGATCAGTAAGGGATATAAAAATACGGAAAGATAACATTTGTCTATGTATACATAATAATCAATGAAATCGTAATTTATTCATAAAACATAAGAACTTAACATAACTCATTAAATCATAAGATTTATGAATAACCCAAAGAAATCATAAGACAAAAAGCTAACTTGAGGCATTCATAACAATCTTACGTAGGGAGTAACCCTCATGGTTACGTTTGGAATACACGTCACAGTATATTCCCTAAATCTCTTCAGAGAAACCATAGCATATAACTACATCACATTACCCAATGCATTGGAGAGCTATCTTAGGATCACCCGCACTTAGTTTATCACGGAACCACCCATCTTCATAAACAATGCCCATGAACCATAACATAATTGAATCACATAAATCATGCATAAACGAAACATAACATTTCCACATTTCAATCCCAAGATAACAATACAACACATTAATATAATCAAAAATTATCAAAACCATTTTCAATACCAAATTATGTAAAACATGGTATTTATTTTTCATTTAAAAAAAGGTTATGGATTTTAGAGGAAGCTGAAACTCAAATATTGGTCACACTGGTGGAGAAGTCATTGTCGGTGCATATGTGAGACAAGAAAAATTATCTTTTTTCGTTTAGTAAAACTCATCATGTAAAAAGATTCCGTTTAAATGAAATTAAAATATAAAAGGGTTTATTATACATGTAATAAAAGAAGGTCTTATATAAATTTGTGTATGCCTCAACAAAAGGAGATTGAGATGAAGTCCCTTACCTCATGTCTGGCTAGTCTTGTTTGTTGCTTTATATTTCTGAATAATAAACATCGGTCAATTAATAATTTCTTAAGGAATTATTTTAATTTTTTTATTAAATTCATATCACATATTATCATGTTATAATAATGAGTTAATTATGTGAGTTCATATCATACGTTTTGTAGATGTTAGGTATATGAGTCAAAAATTAACATGTCTGAAGAGATAGTCCATGTAGTTATAAGTACATCATCTCTGGAATGGTGTTCATTATTTAAATATCACATATATCCAGTATATATGTATTTAATAATATTCAATAATGTTTGGGGATAAGAAATGAATTGTACCATTCATGGAGACGGTCGGCCGTATGTACGCATGAACACTACTTTCAATTTTTGTCATATTATTGGACTTTAAAACTAAATGAGACATAGATATATTATAACATTAGTACAATATATAATTTTTATAGGTAAAATATTTCAATTAATAACATTCTTTATAATTTCCCTATTTATCATGAAAAGAGTCACATCACTTGAGGGGGCGGTAGTCCACACTTTCTAAGATGAAATTATCGCAGTTCCACAACATGAAAAGTATAACGATGTGATTTAAAAATAAAATTCATAACAATATAGAAAAAATAAATACCATATATATATCATATATAAATACAGTGACGTCATAATGGCTACCATGAATATTGTTAAAATAATATTGAACAATCATCGTTTCGTGAGGTACTAATTCTCCACCCACAGAAAAAGTATGTTATTTAAACATTTAACAGGGGTGTGTGTAAGTGTAGGTATAATCCTTATCATAAAAACATCCTAGTATATTGAGGATATTTTTGATATTATGGGATCAAATAATAAGAAGATAGTGGTGAGTGAAGATGGAAAATAAAATAACCAAACTCGAGAGAAGACATTACCTCTAAATAGGGTAAATCCTTTTTGATTTGATCCAAAAGATTCATTGGAATGAATTATACCCAATGTGAGGCTTCTAGGAGTATGAGAGGGATGCTGATAGAATATATGAACAGTGTTTAGGCAAGTAAAGGTATTGAGTGCTCTGGGTAAGGGGGTAGAGGTGGGGGCCTTTTATAAGAGGGAGGAGGGTCACTTTTTGAAAGTCTTGAAATGTTACTTTATTATAAAATGATTTTTGGATTTTAAGGACCAAAAATGAAATATTTTGAGGATAAGGTGATAAGGGTTATAAATACACTGATCAAATAGGTTTTTGACAATTTTATGTCTTAGATTTTACCATATCATTTCATTTTATTTAAATCATTCATTAATGAGGTAATCACTACATCATCATGGTGTCATAAATAAATTTATTTATTTAATGTCTAAAATTTATAAAAAAACCAAGATTTAGGAAATCTTTTTATATTTCCAATGAAAATTTATATTCTAATATATCTGTTATGTTAACCAAATTAAAATTGTTTTACTTAGGATATACAAACCTTTGTTATATTTCTCTTCTTTTTAAAAATAATGTCATAAATGTCACTATTACTCCCATGTGACTATATGGGCCCTCAAGTTCAGTAAAAAGATTCCCATGATAGGCCATGACTCAATCAAGAGGATTTGGACACATTTTGGGGTCATTTTATATTATTATGATATTATTTTGTTACCCTTATCTATCCGATTACTAATTAATCATGATAATTAAATATAATTACCGTCGTTACTATTCATAATGTCCAAAAACAAATGAGTCTTAATTACATAATTTGGACCTTCTGATTACAAATATTGAATAAATTTTACCAAATTCCAAATACAAAAATTGAAATAAATAATTTAAAAATAATTCCCTCTGTCAAAACAAATAGCATGTTTTTAAGAAACAATATCTATCAAAACATTGACAATTTTTTTGTCCAATTTCAAAGTAAAATTAATTCTAACAAACACCATTAGATTAAATCATAAAAATATATTCTAATTGAAATTTAAAACCAATTGAAATGATAATCTACCCATATAATTAAATTATATGAAAAATCATTTTAGAAGTAAAATGCAGTATTTTTCACTATTCATTAAAAATGAACATTGTTAGAAAAATACCAAATATTTATCCAATGTAAATTTCAATGTCCAAATTCTAAATAATATGTTTATTTTTTCAAATAGATATTATAAAATCATCAAAATTTATATATAAAAATGGTTTTCCATCAAAAGGCGGTAAAACAATCTTTTAAAAATATTTGAGTATTTTATGCTTAAAATTGGATTTATTCTCATTTTAAGCCTCTAATGAAAAATATAATTCAAAAATAGGTATAGATATGAAAATATATTATTCATTTACTTAGATGGGATATTAAATCCTTCCCCACTTTAAGAAATTTAATCCTCACAATTTATTTACTTATCGAATAAGTGGGTGTATTTATCCCCCATTGCATTTTCTGATTCCCATATTGCCTCTTCAATCATGTGGTTTTTCCACAAAATAATTACATGATGAATCACCTAATTCCGCAACACTTGATCCATGTGGTCAGAAATCTAGACTGGTTGTTCCTCATAAGATAGATTCTCTTCCATCTGAACTACAACTGGACTCAAATCATGAGATGAATCTGGCATGTAATTCCTTAACATTGAAACATGAAAAACATTATGTACCTGAGATAAACTCGGATGTAAAGACACTCAGTTTGCAACTGATCCAAATCTCTCCAGAATTTCATAGGGTCCAATGAACCTTGTACTCAGATTTCTTTTCTTACCGAATCACATCACAATTTTCCATGGCGGAACATTGAGGAAGACATGATCACCTACCTCAAAATAGAGATCCTTTCTCCTGTTGTCCGTATAAATTTTCTTCCAACTCTGAGTTGTTATCACAGGTTTCTTTATTAGCTGAACTTTTTCTCCCAACTCTTCTAACAATTCTGGTCCTATCAACATCCTTTCACCTACTTCATCGCAAAAATCTAGAGTTCGACATCGCTTCCCATATAATGTCTTAAATGGTGCCATCTGTATACTGGAATGAAAACTGTTATTATAAGAAAACTCAACCAATGAAAGATGTTGGTCCCAAATTTCCTGATAATACATCAAACATGCACATATAATATCCTATAATGTATTAATTGTTCGTTCTGACTTCCCATCTGATTGAAGATTAAAATTTATATTAAATGTAATTCATTACCCGACAACTTCTAAAGGCATTTCCAAAAGTTAGAAGTGAACCTAGGATCGCAATAAGATATAATGGAGTGGGGAAATCCGTGTAACATGAATATCTCTTTAAGATACTATTGAGAATGTTGATCTAGGGAAAAGGTATCTCGTATAGCAAGGAAATGAGCGGATTTAGTCAAACGATAAATAATAACCGATTTTGCATTATTTCCTTGAGGTGTCTTCAGTTATCCCACAAAAAAGTCCACGAATATATTCTTCCATTTCCACTGTGGCACTAGTAATGGATGAAGCATCCCTTTCGGTACATTCCCATATTCTTTAAACTGTTGACAAGTCAAACACTTCATAGTAAAATCAGCAATATCTCTTTTAGTTCCATCACACTAGTAATAAACCCAAAGATCTTTGTACATGTTAGTACTGCCTAGATGAACTGAAAATGTAGAACTATGAGCATCACATAACAACTATCCCTTCAACTATGAATCACAAGCCACACACAATCTCTTCCCAAAACTCAAAACATAATCATATCAATGTTTAATTCAGGTAACATACCCTTCTGAACCAGCTCATCCTTTTTCCAAAACTCATTGTCTTTCTTTTGTGCTTGGTTAATTCTTTCTGATAGAGAAAATTTCACTGATACATGAAACAAAATAGAATAATTTCCTTCACCAACAACTTCCAATACAAAATTCAACAAATCCTTATCTAAAGGATCACGTTCCAAATGTATCATGGTTAATGAAGAATTACTTTTTCAACTCAAAGCATCTGCCAGTTTATTTTCTTTTCCTGGGTGGTTATGAATCACATAATCACAATCATTGATTAACAATACACATATACTATGTATCATGTTCAATTATTTCTAAGTGAATATATAATTTAAATTTTTTTGATCAATATATATTTCACACTTTACACCATACAATTGATGACTCCAAATTGTTAAATTGAAAACAACAACAGCTAATTCCATATCATGTGTAGGGTAATTTATCTCATGAGTTTTCAAATGACGTGATGCATAAGCAATTACCGGATCATTATGCATTAGGACGCAACCAAGTCCTTTCAATGAAGCATCATTATAGATAACAGACTCACCATTCCTAGACGGTAGTGCCAATACTACAAAATTCACCAATCTTATTTTCAATTCATGAAAACAATCATCACATTCTTTTTTCTAGATAAACTTAACACCCTTCCGAGTTAGCTTAGTTAATGGGCTGGAAAACTGTGTAAAATGATTAACAAACCGTCGGTAATAGCCTACCAAACCAAGAAAACTACGAATCTTAGTTACATTTGTGGGTCTTGGACGTTCTTCAACAACAATTGTTTTTACAAGATCAATAGATATTCATTCTTTAGAAACAATGTGACCAAGGAATGAAATTAGTTGCAAACAAAACTCACACTATCTAAATTTCCCATAGAATTTATTTTCTTTTATGTTTTTCAAAATAACCCTTAAATGACATTCATGGTCCTCATTTTTAAAAAAAAAACAAAATGTCATCAATGAAAACAACAAAAAACTTATCCAAGAACTCATGGAAAATTATTTTCATAAGGTCCATGAATATAGTAGGTTCATTGGATAACCCAAAAGTCATAACTACACGTTCATAATGGCCATATCTTGTATGAAACATGGTATTCAGAATATATGCTTCATTTACCATCAACTAATGGTACCCCGAACTCAAGTCAATCTTTGAAAAATACTGACCTCTGTGGAGAAGATCAAACAAATTATCAATATGAGGAAAAGGATATTTGTTCTTAATGGTGATGTTATTAAAGGCTCTATAATCAATTTAAAGTATCATTGAACCATCTTTATTTTTATTAAAGAAGACAATAACACCCCATATTGATGTGCTAGATCTAATGAAACCATTCTCTAATAAATCTTGCAATTTCTCCTTCAACTCTAAATGTTTTATTTGAGCCATTCGATAAAGGGGTTTTGAAATTGGCTTACCATCAGGAACTAATTCAATTGTAAATTTAACTTCCCGATCTGGTATTATTCCAGGAAACTCATCAGGAAAAATATCAGTATACTGATTTACCACTAGCACATCATTAATCTGAACAGTTTCTTTGTTTCCAAAAATATGATTAAGGTAACATTCATTTACATATTTTACATGTTTCTCAGCCTCTTGATATGTTTTCAATAGTAAGGGTGCATTCTTGTACACAAAGTGAATGTATTTATAAAAAGAAACTTTTTAGCTCTACCTTCAATCTTATCAGGATAAACAGAGATCCAATCCATACCCAGGATATCATCAAACTCTACTAGAGGTAAAAAATAAGGTTTTCAAGTAGATTCTTTCCACAGATAAGTATATGGATACTATTTTAAATTATTTTTGCCTCAACATTTCCCCCAGTTGTTTTTACCAGAAGTTCAAGAGTCATTTCCTGAGAAGAAAATCCCAATTTACTAGAAAATATTTCTGAGATGAATGAATGTGTAGACCCTGAATCAAACAGCACTTTGGCATAATATGAAAAAACATAAAAAGTAATTAGTACCACTTAATTTGATGGACCAACATCTTCTAAAGTTGTTGCAATAGATTTCACTACACCATTCTGCTAGTAGTCTGACTGCTTCCCATCATTTGAGCTCTTTGTCGAACACTTGTTTGCATAATGACCCATGTCATTACACTTGATACATTTCAGTAACTATAAATCAAATTTGGTCTTACAATTACCCTGATCATTTC
This sequence comes from Viscum album, assembly GCA_963277665.1. Classification (NCBI taxonomy): domain Eukaryota; kingdom Viridiplantae; phylum Streptophyta; class Magnoliopsida; order Santalales; family Viscaceae; genus Viscum; species Viscum album. The sequence continues at coordinate 611,291,726 of OY728127.1, forward strand.
TAGTGCAATCACAAGCCTTATGTCCCATATTACCACATCATAAGCACTTTCCAAAATTCAATATTCATACGCCAACAAGATTTTTACCATATTTATCACAAACTGCAAACATAGTTTTGTTACCATCAATCCATTTTGAAGGATTATCCCCTTTCTCCTGTAACCTCGGTCTATTATTCTGTTGGTTGTCATGGAACACTTGATCATCAAAAAATTCCATTTCCACCTTCTCAGTACATCAAAAAAGATTTTCATAAATTTTTAACTCACGAGAAGCTAATGCCCTTTGAAATTTTGGCTTTAATCCTGAGTAAAAATGATTGATTTTACTATCAGGGTTTCTGATAAAATTTGGAGCATACCTTTCCATTCGAGTGAACTTTTCTTTATAAGAAACCTCTGAGTCATCCTCTTGACTCAATTCCAAGAATTGTTTTTCCCTCCTATGTCGAAAAACCTTAGGAAAATATTTCCCATGAAACATAACATTGAAATCATCCCAGTCAAAGAGAATAAATCTCATCAGCATCCCTGATACTATTAACCATCGACCACCACTGATTGGCTTCACCCTTCTAACGGTAAAAATCAAATCTAACGTTTAGATTTTTTGAACACCCCATTATATAAAAAATATTATCTAGTGCTTTAATGGACCCTATAGCGAGCACATGTTCAAATGTTCCTCTTAATGATGTGGGATGTTGCCTCATGGAATGTTCCACCACTGACATGTTCCTCTGCGATTGATCTGGCCGATCTCATGCATTGATACGACCACCATTTATTACATGATTCATCTGCTCCATTACTACAAAAAACTGTTCTGTTCCAATTTTGACCATCTTAGTATGCGGATTGGGAAGGTCATTTTATTCTGTATTCCTTCCCAGCACTTCTTCCCTATTTCCTCTATAGAAAATCATTCTGAAAAAACATCTCTTAGATGTAGAAACATGGTAATCTTCAAATGATATATAATTTCAATTTACCATAATGTAAAAAAATATGTTTGGATAATCATTTAATAGAATTATAACTCCTAATGTTATATAAACCGACCTCGAATACCAACAATAAGGCCCTAGCCATAAACATTACATAATCATGGGTTATTTGAAGAATTATCATTGGGGATCTTTTATGGTTTAGAGTTTTATAGAATTAGATCATAAATCACACATTACATTCAACATTTAAACAAGGTGGTTACATCAAAGAAAATATTCATTTTTTCCACCAAAGAAAACATATTTAAAATAAAACATGGTTTCTTTCATGAAATTTCTTCGACACTATCATCACATCATGTACATTTCCCTTAACCTGTGAAAAACATTTCAAAAACATGGAATGAGGAGAAAAATATTAATAAGGGATATAAAAATATGGAAAGAAAAAATTATTCTATGTATACATAAGAATCAATGAAATCATACATTACTAATAAAACATAAGCCCTTTTAAATACCTCATGAAATAATAAGATTTATGAATAAATAATATAAATCATAAGACATAAAGGTATCTTGATGCATTCATAACATTCTTACATAGGGGTAACCCTCATGGTTACGTTTGGAATACCCATTACCTTATATTCCCAAAATCTATTTGGAGAAACCTTAGCGTTTAAGTCATTCATGTTACCAAATTCATTAGAGAGATTTCTCGGGCTCACCCACACTTTGTTTATCCCAGAACCACCCATCTTCATAAAATATTCCCATGAACCATAACATAATTGTATCACAGAAATTATTAATAAAGGAAACATAACATTTCTATATTTCAATCACAAGATATTAGTACAACACATTGATATAATCAAACATTTTCAAAACCATTTTCAATACCAAAATAATGTAAAACATGGTATTTACTTTTCATTTAAAAAACATTTATGTCTTGTAGAGGAAGCCAAAACATAAATAATGGTCACGGCGGTGGATAAGTCGTCGTCGCCACATATGTAAGACAAAAACATTCTATTTTGTAATTTAATAAAATGCTTTGTGTAAATAGATTACTCCTGAATTAAATTAATATTAAAAAGGTTTTATTATACAACTAATAAAATAAGGTCTTATATAAATTTAAGTATGCCTCAATGAAAGGATATTGAGACGATGTCCCTAACCTCAAGTCCGACTTGTCCTGTTCCTTTCTTTATATTCCTGAATAATAAACTCTAGCCAATTTATAATTGAGCAAGGAATTATTTTAAAGTTTATTATTCAATTCATATCACATATTATCATGTTATAATAATGAGTTAATTATACGATTTCATATCATACATTTTTTCGATGTTCGGTACATGAGTCAAAAATAAACTTGTTTGAAGAGAATTATCCATGTAGTTAAATGTACATCAACTCCAGAGTGGTTTTCGTAATTTAAATATCATATATATCCTGTATATATGTATTTAATAATATTTCATAATTTATGGAGATAAGAAATGAAATGTACCATTCATGGAGACGGTAGGCCGTCATTACGCATGAACACTACATTAAATTTTTGTCATATTAATGGAAATTAAAACTAAATGAGACATAGATATATGTCTAGTGATTACTTACTTTGGATGTTACAATATTGTTCTTTTATTTCAGAACAAAAGAATATATGGGAAAATAAAATACTACACTTTAATTGATGCTGTATTCCACATATACACATGGGTAACACAATAATTTTATACATACTAAGTGGAAGAAGATAATGGTTTAATATTTCAGAATGATAATTATTTTATAAATAAATTATTAATCCATTAAGTGGACTCTTACTACCCACTAGGAATGGAGGTGATGAAAGATCAAACACACACTTCATAGAGGTCGCTGTCCATATTTAAAAATCCTAATGTCCTTATTTTTTATATTGTTTGAGTAGAGACCAAAAAATGATATTATATTATTATAATATAATTTCATAATAATAGTAATTTTTATGTTATAGTAATTCAATTGATATAATATTTTTTCTCAATACATAAAAGAAATGATTTTAGATATCTCTACAGAGAACATAACCTCTCCCTTTGGATGTTCAACCTTGGGTAACAATATAAGGCTCCTTATCCTAATATTTTTAAATGATAAAAAATTATATGGAACGGAATTTAATGTAATCTAAAAACTGTGTTAATTTTATTGGGTTTATATTAATTTTTATGGTATTGAAAATGTGGTGGTCTTTTAACCATTTATAAGTATCGAAATCATCATTTTTATAAATATATATTAATTTTACAGTGTTGGAATGACCCAATTAAACATTCAATGGAACCAAAATTTCGAAAACACTAATTATTTGATTATATAAGGTCACAAAATCCTCTACCATTGAGTTTTAATCAAGGTTTAAAAAATTGTCATGTCGTGTAACACAATTTTTGATATAGTTTACTATTTTTGTTTTTACCAAGGTAAATAGTTTTTACATTTAGAGTCAATATATTATTTAGAATATAAGATAACCTCTCATTAAATGTTTTTAATTTATGAACCAATTTTTATGATACATATACTTTATTTAAATCTTTATAAAACATCAATATGAAATTAAATCAACAGAATAAATAAATTGTAAAACTAATTTGTAGAAAGAAATTGTTTGTTACTATGTTTTATTATTCTTATATAACAGTAATTAAAAATTAAATGAGTAATAATAATGTTTTATATATATTTCAAAAATAATGTAAATGGAATTATAATAAATATAAAATTTTAGTTTTTTAGACTGAAATTAAACAACATTAATAAAAAAATATCTAAAATATAACACTTCTACCATTATCATTATCATGAAAATTAATCATAGTAATCAAATCATTTTTTTGGAAAAATAAGATTTACCATGTCACATGATCTAAGCATTCTGATCTAAAATATTAAATCCATTTTTTCATTTAATTTTTGAATGTATGAATAATTTATTTTTTATATAGAGGAATAAAATATTTTTTATAGAAAAATATTACTTATGATTCCAAGATATTTGACATGTGTGTTTAAAATTCCACATGGGTTATTGAAATGATTTATTTTAAAATTAAAAAAAATGTATTTTTATTTCGAAAATGGTTCCAAATATTTATATAATTAATGGATATGGATACTTTCATAAAAAATATTGTATTACTAAAAAAACTATTCTTAACTATTCACATAAAAAAATTAACTTGACAGGAATACAAAAAAGTTAACACTAAGATAATATTTACATGATGATTTAAAAAATCGGAGTCATTTTATAATTTATAATGTAATAAAGCAGTTTGGTGGGTGGGTTATATTTTTGTGGATATGACCATCCTTTAGAGTCTCTATGTTTGTGGGGTGTGTGAGTGATTGAATGAAAATGTACATACAAGCACCTAATATATTTTTATAAATTCTATCATTTACTAATAAACATTTAAGTTAAAATAACAGGTATGAAGAAACACATATTTTTTGAAAATTTTCCTTTTAAATCATAATTTATTATTTTTATTATCTTATATAAATTTATATTTTACTTCAATATTTAAATTTTATATATGTTTTTATTAGATTTTATTACTAAAATTATTCATTATATATGTTATAGATTTTTTTAGTTCAAAATTTCAGTTAAAATATATATTCAATCATATTATATTTATATAATTCAATGATATAAAATTAAATAATGTGTTTTTATTCACCCTATATTAATTGAATCCTCATAATTTGAATTTATATTCCCTAATTAATATGCTAAGGGTTCCATAAAGAACTAAATATATATTTTCTATTGAAAAATAATCCTCATAAACTTACATAATATGAGACCAATAATTTCCTATACAAGAGACATGAATTGATATTTTCCACTCTCTTAAAAATTTAAATGAAACATGCTTCCTTCTTATGATATAGTATTTTCCTAGTAAATTCCATAAATTGAAAAATTTTCATTATTTTATATATAACCAAATACTAAAAAATTGATTACGATAATATCTATAAAAATTAGAGGACATAATCATATGAATTTGAAAACTCAAAAATATATTATCTTCTCCATTGATAACAAATTCTCAAATTATCATGAATTCAGTTTACCTATGATAAAATTTTATCAAATTATATTTCTGTCTATTTAACTTTTCATTTTAATTGCTATAATCACACGTTGATTTCTAAAAACTAATAAGGATTTTATAAAATTCCTCAAAATGCATCATGAATATAATGTGATCAATAAAATAATCTACACCATTAGTTTTTTCCTAAGTATCTAGTTTTAGGATGAATCATCATGCACCGAGTTGAATCCCTTTAAGGGTTTTTATGGTGATTACACCTAGGTGGATCTATTCCACCCCAACATCGATAATCTAATATACATTGAATGATCTAATTAAAAGTATCACCTGAAACTATAATTAATTTTTTTTATGATTTTATCATGTATTATGGTTATCCATATGGATTTAACAAAATTAATCTCACATGTTACCCAAAAAGTATGCAAATTGATTCCATAAAAGAATTGATCCCCTTCTCTAAAACCAAGTAGGGTATTCTGGCCCACACACATAAACTTGATTTTACAAACACATTTTTTAATCCCATGATTTGATCCAATGTGACAGGGCCAATGAAAAATTCACATATAGTTCAAAAATTTTAACTCTAAATCATAGAAATTCTAAATATTCCTACGAATATAATATTTATGAAATTATGGATTTGTTGAATAAATATCTTATTTTATAATACATGTGACCATTTATCCAAAATGATCCCACACTACAATCCCTTATATACTCTACATATGCTATATAAATATTCATAACATCTGTAATGGTATAATAATAATGTTTTTATGTAAACTCTTAGTAAGGGAAAAATAATAAATATTTTATTAATGGTCAAAATAGAAGAATATGAGAAAGCATGATAATTTGGGAAATAAATTATCCATAATAATATAGAACAATAATTGTTTTCAATCAATTTTGATATATTTTCAAGTAATATCATATAAGAAACCATATATCCTATAAAAAGATAGGTGAATCATGAGATAATCAACATTTTCCATGGAACATAATCACTTGATTATAGAATGGAAATGTTATCTTTCCTGAAAACATAACATAACTTTGAACATTGGGATATACATAAGCACAAGGTATCAATATATTATGATAAAATCTATAAGGGATACACTTTAATGTTATCATCATATCTAAGAGGGAATACACTATATATTTTGAGATTAATCTAAATGATGTCGCCATAATTGTTGTTCCCATATTATAAGAATGATCATCATTTATTTTGAAATTTTAATCTAAGAAAGTTGACACTTTTATATTGGTAGAATTAATCAAAAAGGATATCCATTAGTATTATGATCGAATTTCAATAATTTTCACACTTCTGTTGCCTATGGTAATCATTGAAGGATCACCATTTATGTTTTGAGTGTAATCTATGTAGGTTTACACTTTATATTTTCTGTTTTAAACAAGAACCCCCGCAAAATATTATTTCAGTGAAATCCATGATAGATCCCACATTACTTCATGAAACAATATAGGTTTACCTTGAACCGGTCACCTGAGCCAATCCGTGACAAGGAATGAGAGGCATTAACATTCATCTTGGGCTAGGAATAGGTGCAAAGGTAGTCATTACAGTGAATAAAGAGAATAGATTTCCACAATAAAATAGAAAAAGTAGCCAAATACTGAGAAAAACTAATGTAAACATGGATTGAAACATTTTTACATCATACATATCCAAATGAAAAACATTTATATTGTCTAAATGGGAAAAACTACAAAAATAAACCAAAATAGAACCTGATGTCAACATCACATAAATTCTATATTGAAACATAATCTACAACCCGAACATAATTTATTAAAAAAGATTCGTGATTTATAAAATAATTATAACTGATGCATCAAGGGTTTTTGAACAATGAAATCTAATTTAAAAAATAATACCACATTAGAATAAAATACACATTTATTTTTATCATAAACAACATCCTCATTATATAAAGAAATCAATGAACATTCTATGTCAATCAAGAAAGCATTTTAATTTCCACCAAACTATTATTACCCATAAAACCAACTTATTCATAAAAAATATTATTCTAAACATGGAACATCAATATTTAATAACTAAGGGAGTTTCAAGAAAAATATCAAACAATGAAACTGAAACCATTAATTTAAAAGATAAGTGAAAAGGGATCCTACATCATATCAATAGGGAAATAAACAAATTGACAACTGAAATTTTTCCATGAGGGATTCAAACCCCTAATTCTATAAAGAATAACCCTTAATTAGTAAAAACCCTTACATAATTGGTTGAATAACTGAAAACCATGATATGGAAGAAATATAAACCAATGAGAGAAGGAAAATACTTGAGGGAGATTAGGAAGGCCTTCACTAGAGGGGGACGATCCAGGGAGGCCACATGCCAGAGATGGATGGGTGGCGGGGGGGGGCATGAAAAAGATCGAGGTGAGCTAATAAAAGGGGAATGTTGCCGAAATTTCTACCACTAGGGGGGTCGCTACGCACTGTGAATAAGACAGAAAGGGGTGTGGGGTAGAGTTCAGCCATGATGTAGAGGAGGAGGGAACCAGAAGAGGTCGTTAGAGAAGGGAGGGGTTCTGAAAAAAGGGTTGCACCTAGGGGGAATTTTGGACAACATTGTTGTGGGATGAGGGGGTCTTGCTCAATAGGTTGAAATGGAATAGGGATATGGTCTAACAATCCCTTAAAAATCATCAAAAGGGAAATAAAAAAACTATTAATTATATAAATTCATAATAATTATAATACTAATGATATTATAACAATAATAATAATTAGTTACACTTTTAATAATAATATGAAAATTATAAAAATAATAATAACCTAGAATAACAATATTAATTAAATTTTAATTAAGAATAATAATAATAACATTGAAATGAAAATAATAATTTTTTAATAGTAATAATTTTAATAATAATAATAATAGAAATAGAAAAAATTCAATAATAATATTATTATCCACATTATCATAATTTTATATCATTTTCTTTATTTTATTTTATTTCTTTGAATAATGAAACTGCACATCATGTGAAAAACTCTAGAGCTCATGTACGGAACATGCAGTGGTTTCTATCTTATCCGTATGTGGCTTCGAGAGTACCGAGGCTGACCACACAGCTTTTGTTAACAGTGTGGTGCCAACACACAGAACTAAATAATAATAATAATAGTAATAATAAAAACATGATAATATTATTAACAATAACGATAATAATATTTTCATGATTTTTATTATTGAAACAAATCTATTGATCATATTATAATTTTTTAAAATTTTATTTTTAACATTTCATTTAAAATCAATTTTTCATTCATTTAAAATTTTAATTCGTTCTGTATAGCATGGAGGCTACACTGTGACCAGGGTGTAGCCGTACAATATCCCCAACAAGTATCACATGTGCGCCTAACACCACCAAAACAAAGACATTAAATTTTCTTTTTAAAACTAAAAAATTTATACCGGGACTCACCTGAATCTAGACCAGATTCAGAATCATGGAAAAAATAAAACCCATGTCAAGAAATTCCCCCCAATATATTTCCTTTCACCCCCAAAAAGTTGACCCAATGGTTAATCCATAAACAAAACCAATAATCCATCATAGTATAACGAGATTCCCATATATAAATAAATTATGTGGTCACAAAAAACACTAACATGAGATATACTAACATGTAGATATAGGGAGACCGAAATAAACTCCCTTATAAGGGCCACCTACCCCTAGAAGTTTAAACACCCACAATTGATTGGTAAAAAGAAAATAGAACATCCATGACACCCAATACAACCATAAAACATGAATACACAAACTATCCACAAATGTAATTCATACCATATCCCAAAAAAACAAAACAAAAACAATATGGTGGAACCCTTTTTAACATTTATAATCTTACTCCTACAAAACTATTGGGAATACACACATTACAACCATTACTCAATGAAGTAAAATTATTTAGGTGGTTAAATAGGAGAACAACCTCTAATAGACTAATACCATGTGATAAACTATGATAAATATATGGGAGTCCAAAACTGACTCCCCACCGTAAGAAACAAACAAAAACATGAGATGAAATCAGACTACCAACACCGGGAGGCCCAAACAGGCTACCTACAATAAGGATTTGGCTAACACTGGATAATAATGGGGTTATCTCTATGATACCCATTGTGGTTCTCCCCACCATAAAAAATAATAATGTCAAACAATCATAGAGTCTTTTTAATTTCACCAAAACCCCTACAAAAAGTGGGGGAAACTAACATAGCATCAACCACAACCAACACACCTGGACAAAAAAACACCCTCATAAGAATTAAAATCAATCCATAATCTATTTACACAAATCGAACACATTGGGAAACATTAATAAAAAAATACAGTGAGGTATTAACTATATCCATCTACCATACCAAGAATAAGATTATTACAATTGTCTTATAACAATATTTAGGTTCTCCATACTTCGTTCCGACTTTACTCTAGGTCATGTGGTCATAGAACTGGTGGTTGAAGAATCTTCCACCTCATAGTAAGGATTTAGAAACCCCAGAATGAAAAATATCCTTCTCGTGTGATAATAAACCACACAACATTCCTATATAATCCAAAGGTCCCAAACACACCCCAATTCGCACATTGCCTCATTATGACACTTTACCCTAATAGGGACTCAAAATACACACATGAATTATCAATTTCAAATAAAATTTGGAAATAAGATAGAAATGATACATGGAGGAACACATTCATCCAGAACCGTGAAGATCTTAATTCCTAAAATAAAGATACACTTTTTTCAAATTAGAAGTCCAAAATGGGATCCAAAACATCGTCCATTGCATTTAAAATAGAATGAAACCTTTTGATATACATCCGAAGATGACCCCCACAACTGATGGAAACATTATATGGCAAGGGATCTTACCCCATGTAACATCCAACACATGATTCATGAAAACATGCATACTAACCTCTTACAACTAAAATCACCATCATTCTTCTACTGCGAGAAGATCCTCCTAACCAAAAAATGAATGTGGTAGAATCAACATCCAAATTCCATTATAGAAATCCATTCATTGATCAGCAAGAGGGATCACCACTAGGTAGATCACCCATTACTACATTCCAATCATACATTAATTCTTCACAGGGAACTCTCTAGACAATAAGAGAAACTAAGGACCCAAGTCAATTAGTCCGTTTGCCAAAAAAACATCACAAATATTTTAAATTCATCTTTTCAACACTCCAAAATAGATATTTTCATGTCAACATTTAGAATTTAATAAGACTAAACTATTATCAAGTGAAAACTATTGTTGAATAGTGACTTGGCATATGGTTGGCCACTAATTACCACTCACAACATCATCACAAAATGTATTCTTTGCAATTTTCTCTTTCTCAAAATGGCTTGCTAGGCCCTACGAGCTCAAAAATCCCACTTCCCAACTCACTTTTTATTTACCAATAACAAAAATACAATTATTACCAAACGACACTGAAAAATCATACATCCCCTTGTATCCCAATGTTTGGAATGAGCAAGGTTTCATGATATCCACTTAGTTCTTACATATTGATCCTAGAAAATCCTACACCTAACTTAACACCCCATATTATGATTGGTGTATAAAATAAAGGTCATCCAATGATTCAACCTTCTCTAGTAACATTTTTTCATGAAGTAACATGGTTTGACCCTAAATATGTCACTCGGTCCAACCCCCTACATGGACCAAGAGGTGTTCTCGATACATTCGGGAAGGTGAAAGGCGCCAAGGGCAACATTATTGTGAAAAAGGGAATAGTTTCACCTAATGAGATGAATAGAATAAGAAACATAAAATAAGAACAAAAAAGTAAACATGGATTCCAACATTATTACTTCATACATATCTAATAGAATAGGAAATACATCAAATGAAAAAAAAACTACACAATGAAACCTAAACAGAACCTGAAAATCATTATTCCTCCATGTGAACCTGAGGGTCACACTCCAATATGATACCAACCTCACCTGAGGTGATCGAACCAAAGAAGAACATGGAAAAGAAACTGAAAACAAGAAAACACTATAGGAATGAGTATTAAAACTAAGTAGGCATGTCAGACTAATTCTGTTCCCAGTGAACATGCATTAATCAACGAGACATTGATTTACTAGATTGAAAAACAATATAAAAAATAGGTTTTCCACACTATTAATTTTAATTAAAACAAATCACAAATTAGAAATATTTCCCTCATGATTTTAAAATTTGAAAAAAGGGGAGAAGTGTAAGAGGAAACATGTAAGGGGTCCTAATTTATCATAAAGGTGAAAAAAAGAAAATTTATCTTTCATCAAAATATTTTTCATAGAAAACTCTTCAGTAAAACCACACACAAACTAGTTCACAAGGTAATACTAAAATCCATGTACTAGTAATATTATCCTACATGATGAGGGAAATGGATGTATATATTCTAGTATTAGAGGAACTCCTGAAATCCTATTAACATAGAGAAGATACAATATGTAAAAATACATAGGACCCCATCATCAGTATCATGCCACACATGATTAAATAAAAACTCTAAAACACCTATCCATACTAATTTAGGATAGGCTAAGGGTCCTAATCCAATAGTAATAAACCTAAATATATCCAAATACTATGGAATTCTAGTTAGTACGTCATCTACCACTTATGTAATTATTACATAAGTGAGGTCCCATTTTGTATACCATCACATCTCATGATCAACCAATAATAAAATCTACCATCTAATGAGGGGATTTTCATATATGCATTCTGAAATGCCTAATTGTATTAAAAAATTCTCACATATCAATCCTTTGTATACACAACCATGCACAAATACTTTCTAAAACCCAAAAATTTTGAAACCCATTTGTGAAACACCAAAAAAAATTAATATCACAAATATAACTGAAAAATCAAAAAAACTATTAATTATCATAAAATAGTAGAAAATGACATCCATGCAACTCAACCAACACTTGTTGTGCAAACTCCAACAAAAACACACAACAAATTATACATTTATTTTAAAATCATGATCACCCAATAACATTCCATAAACACAGTTTCAGACCTTTTATAATTAAATACTTGTTAAAACACTTTTATAAAAAAAATTCATAAACACCCAAAGGCTTTACATCAAATAAAAACACCTAACACACTCTTTAAAACAGAAGGAACGCTGAAACCATTTAAATGAATAATTCAATCTATATATAAAATTCAATAAATAATTTATTCCATTTTTAAAATCATTTCAAGAAGCACCATGAGTTTTTACACCCCAAATAACCCTAAAATACCCTTGCAATGTTCAACCGCACATCAATTCTATATGAAGACAAAATTTATAGCCTGAATATAATTAACTGATCTAATCGCATGATTTGTAAAATAATTAAAGGTAATGAATAATGGGATAATACATAAAAACACTGAATTTAACATAAAGATTCATCTTTTGAATCAAACACACATTTAATTTTATCATAATCCATTTCAGTACCATATACAAAAATCAACAAACATGCTATGTAAATCAAGAAAGAATTTTAATTTCTTCAAAAAAATATTTACCCATAAACCACATTATTTCTCATAAAAACATTTATCTAAACCTAGAACATCAATATTTAAAAACTAATGGAGTTTCAAAATACAAAAATATAATGAAATCATTAATTTTAAGGAGAGGTGCAATGGGATCCAACATCCCCTCCATGGTCAAACTAAAAGATAACAAATGAAATTTCCCTTTGAGGATTTCAAAACCCTAAATTTATGAAGAAGAATACTTAATGATTTAAACCCCCAATATAATTGAAGGAAAAAACTGAAACCCTATACATGGAATAATTATAAACCATGGGGAGAAATAAGATATTGGAGGGGATAAAGTTGGCCATCACTGGAGAGGGATGAGCCAACGAGGCTGCGCACCAGAGTTGGATGGCCATAATTGGGGTCGCCAGAGAGATGGCAGAGATCCAGCTAATGGGGAAGGTCACCAGATGTCTAGCTAGTAGAGGTGTCGTGAATCGTTCTGAATAAGACATCCAGGGTGGGTGGTCGAGTCATGTTGCATTGTAAGGGATAGGAGGGGAGCACCAGTGGAGGTTTCCCGAGATAGGAGGTGTGCTAGAATAATGAGTTGTACCTAGGGGGAATCACGCCCTACATTGGTGAGGTAGGACGGAGCTATGTTCATGATGAATAATGGGGGAGGGAGAGGGTCCCAGAAATCATAAAAATTAAATTAAAATTAATCCTAAACTATTAATAATAATAAATTATCAATACTTATAATATTAATGATAATATAACAATAATAAAAATTAAGAACATCTATAATAATAATAGAAAAATTGTAAAAAAATATCCTATAATAAAAAATAGAAATAAATTTTATTAATAAGAATTATAATAATAATAACATAAAAATGAGAATAATTATACTTTTGATAATATTAATTTTAATAACAATAATGATAGTAATAGTAAAATTCAACAAAAATATCATTCTCCTATTTATTTCAGCATTACTCATTTTTAATTATTTATTTTAATTAGTTGGAATACCACAATTGAGCTGCATGAACACCCCTCAAGAGTTTATGCGTGGACCGTGTAGTTGCTTATGTCTCATACAGAAGCAGAAGCATGCGTAACTGGGAAAACAGTATGGGTTTTTTTAATAGTGTTGTGCCCGAACAACAGCCTAAATTATAATAATAATAATTATATTATTATTATTATTATAATAACATGATCATATTATTCATAAAAATTATAATAATATTATCATAATTATTATTCTTCAAATAATATTTTTTTATTTTTTTTAATTTATCTTATTTTATTTTTAACTTTCCATTTAACATCATTTTATTAATCATTTAACTTTTTTAATAATCTTGTATGTCAAGAAGTCAACGTGATGACCATGGTGTAGCTTTACGGTCTTCCAACCATGCTCTTCATGTGCTCTAGACACTGCCAAACCCAATACATTGATTTCACAAAATAAAACTCAGAAAAATTCATACAGACTCTCTGAAACCCCATCCCTAGCCAAAAAAATTGGAAAAAATTAAATCCTGGGTGTGAAAAATTATGATTTTAAATAATATATGTTTGAAAATTATTTATTATCTTATTATAATTAAGACATTAACAATTTCATTATATTTATTTATAGATACCAACCATCAAGGATCTATACATATGGTTTCCACTAGAAATCATTTATTCATATATCAGACATAACATAATTGAAAAATCGATGAAGATGTTTATCCTGATTAAATTCATTTAAATTTTAATAATCCATTATTGGAAACATGGTGGATGGTATAACAAGAACATATAAAATTATTAATATATAAAATTAAATTGTATATAGACAAGATGTAAAAAAACCTATTTAAATAATTTTACAAACAAAATAGAAAAAATAAAGATGAAAGAACATTTTTTTAAATTGTTGAAACCCTCTTATAAATAATATATTTAAAACTTATATAATTGATCATGTAGAATCATTATAACCATTATCTTCTAAAATAAATTTTTTTTTTCTAAAAATAAAATAAATATCGCAAATATGTACTTTGAAAAAGAAATAAAAACACTGATGAATGTTATCTTTAAAAAAAATTATATAAAATATTTTTAAAAATATTTATTTCAATTTATAATGAGACATTAATTTATAAAAAATATAAAAACATTTCATTTGAACATAAAAAAGTATAGGAATTAAAATATATTTGTCATCTAATTTAATATATGGAAGTTAATCTTCATAATGAATAATTACAAAAGATGTGATTGAAACACGAAAATATTATTTCATAGATTTATATACTATTTAAAAAAATGATGATACATGTCAATTTGATTTGAAATTTTCTACATGAAAATGTTAAATCATTTTAATAAAGTTACTTTTTATATAATCATTAATAATGGTTCCATGAGAATTATATAAATTTTATTAGATGAATTTTTTACTACAATATAAAACATAAGGTCATGAAAGAAAAAAAAAATACACTATCTTTTTTACTGAAATTCCACATAATAAAAATGATATGAAAATAAACTTTTGAAAAGTGTAAAATAGAAATTCAATGGACACATGATATTAAAAATAATTGCTTCTATAAATATTAAATTACTTCACCGGTAGAAAAAGAGAATATTTTTAAGGGGAAACTATTATTAAAGAGTTTACCAACTATTCACATTAGTGAAATAATTATTTATGAATAAATTCTTAAGGGTAAAATATTTTAATTAAAAATTTATTCTCCCAGGAGAGGAATAGAAAAATCCATGAAATAAAACATAGGGGTGTTAGAAAGTAAGTACAGAATATATTTTAATAAGAAGAATAGTTATAAATCAATAAAGGGGGTTGAGCTTACAATTCACATTAAAACATCATCACCATTTAAATTTAATAACAGAACATATAAAATCTAATTTGGTTTTTTAAATAAAGTAAATTGAATGACAAATTTGATGAAACTAAACCAATAGATGACATAAACACCATAAAAGGAAATTAGGGGTGAATTTAAATGATATCTAATTGAAGAAAAATTGATATGCCAAAAACCCAAATATAAAATTTCACATATCGGTTTAATATATAATCTCCACTATAAAAAATTAATAATAATTTTAATTAATTACTTGAGAACCTTATATATAACTATAACAATTTATAAAATATATATTTATTCATATATTACAAATATATTTATTATTTATATTTATTTTTCCTCTTCAACAATAATTAGAAGTGATTACCAGTTTTTTAATGTGTGTGTCATTTATATTTTATCATTTAAAATTTAATAATTAATATATTTTTAAGGTATTGTAATATATATTTTATATTGATTTTTTTTTATAATTTCATTTCATATGTATCTTTGTTGTTATTCATTTATATTGATTTTGTGATGATATTTTATTAATAATTTTCCAGAACTATGGGTGGTTTATTATTAAAAAGTTAGATATTTCTGTTAAAAATACAAATACATTAAATAAAAATTTCATAATTTTTTAATAATATTACATATATTTATGGTTACTTATTTACCTGTTATATTTTTTTTATACATTTCTTCATGGAACATGTTGAATTGATCTAAATAAGAATATGCGATAATTTTTGTGTGACTATAGTTAAAGAATTCTTCCATTTTGAAAAAATAACATTATTTCATATTCAAATTGTTTTTGTTTAGATGTTTTATGGTTTTGTATTAGGTTATAATAGATTTTAAATCATATGTGAAGAATATATAGATAGATAAATATGTTAATTTTGTAGAAGAGGTAGTTTGTACTTACGGACGTATGACACATTCGTTTCCTTTATAATAGAATAGAATATGGAGAATGCTTTAGCATTTAAGAATGATAATAACCAATTAAATTAAATTTTAATGAGTTGTGTATTCATATAAAACCAAATAGTATTGTTAGTGGTGAAAAATAATGTATGTCATTCCGGGATGTTCTATCTAATATGTACACTAGATGACATATTTATTTTTAAAATCAGTTAGAATGATGTTAAGAATGTGATATTCAATTATAAAAAAATTAATGTATATGTAATTGTAATTTTTTGATCAATTAATGCAGAGAATATATTTTTGGCGAAACGAGGAGATGTGAATTATCATAGATCATTTGAGAACATTGCATCTCCTTTTGGATATTATACCCATTTTATATCATATATGGCTCTATATCATTCTCTTTTGTTATGTTTGAGGAATCATGAACATGTAGAGATATAAGAGTAGATAATAGTTAAGTTTTTTGTTATATATACGGCTTTGGAATTGGAGAATAAATGAGATGATGGGTTTATCCTTTTATATATGATGAAAATTAAATTTTTTAAAATAAACTTTCATGTTTCAATGCTGATGTTGCACTAATCAAGGGTAAATGATTCAAAAATAAGTGGAAACTGTATTTGGGGTGATCTATGTTCTATAAGACATATAATATTTATATTGAAATATGTTTTTAACATGGTTCTTTTCTTTTTCAATAAACATGTATACATTAGAATAAGGGTTTTCACCTTGGTAAATAGTTTTCACCCAAGTAATTTTATATTATTAAAAATATAACATGACCCTCATAAAATATATTTTAATTTATAATCCTAAATAAAATGTCCATATAATCTAATTCAATTTTAAATTTATTAGAAATTAAAAGATAAATTAAATAATTTTATTATAGATTTTATTTTTCAAGAATTGTTTCTTTCGCCATTAAGTGTTCGAAATCATATATAAAAATAAATAATAATTAAACGAGTCACAATATAGTTATATATATACACATAATTTAAATTTAAATATAATATAATATAATATATATAGTATAGTAAATAAAAATGAATCAAACATAATGAAACATTTCATAGATAATAACCTAATAATAACTGTCAATTTCATTAACATAAATCATATTAACAATAATTATATAACTAAAAATGGAATTTAAAAATAAATAATTTTTTCTTAAATGAATTATTTACATTTATAAATTTATACCTTTATAGAAACAATTTATGGAAAACATTTTTTTCTTATTTTTGATATGATAATGTTATAAAAATAAATTTACTGGCTGAATAATTAAATTTTCACAGATCCCATATAAATAAATTATTTAAGAGTAAGTATAATAATAAACCATAATATAATTTAGATATGATGAATCCGAAAATTATTATTTTTTAATTTAATTTCAAGAGTGTATTAATTTTTCCATTAATTGAAAATAAAATGATAAAATAAAAATAATCATGAAAATTTCCTTTTATGACATTATGTATTATTAATCATTACTTTTTTTGAATTTCTAAATGATTTAAAAAAAATTATATACTTGTTATCTTTTATAAAAAGTTTTCTTAATTAGTATTCATCCACTTTTTCACAACTCATCTTAGATAATTTTTTTGTTTGAAACAAGTTATAGAACACATGGAATTTATTTAATCAAAGGATATATTGTATACCCAATTTGAATTACATAAAACTAGATATTATTTTTAGGATCAAATTGGACTAAAATAAACCAAGAGTGGGGTGAAATTTTCAACCATATTTTAATTTTACCCTTTAGTATCATATTCTCTTATTGAATGAGTGGATATATCTTTTTCACTATCCTTTGGTCAATATGAAAATATAGAGGAAACGATTAACACCTGATGACAATAAGATCTATTTATGACATTTACCGCTATTGAATGTGTATATCCCCCATGAATCATGATTATTATACAATGTGTATGAATTATTTTTTATTAAAAAGTTAATATCAGTAAAGAATATGACCTTGAACATGTTATCATGGAAGTTACAAGGTACTGAGAAAATGTGGGATTATTTTCTCTTTATATATGATAATGAAATTTCACATCCAAAAATAATGATCACCATAGTTGGAACAATCCCCTCCTAGAATTTATGAACGATCATTTTTACCTTAAACACATACATCAAATAGATATGATAAAGATCAATAGACTTATACAATCATATTTTTTTGGATGGATCATTCTTGGGATTTTTTCATTGAATATGTAATGTACTCTATCACCCAAAAACATCCTTCATCAGACTTAAAAATTAGCTTTGAAGATTACTATTTCAAATAATTCGACTATGATGGGTTCAATATAATGTTGAGATAGGTCATTCCTTCTTATGTATTAATACATCAAAATAAAACTAGAGAAAACACACATTTTCATTAATAAACATGATCATTAAATGTTTTTGGTATATTATTCTCTCATACATTATTTATTTCAAATATTATATTTTACATTTCTTATCATCAACAACTTAATCTTTTTGGTTGTTCATATTTCTATGTATCAATAGTTTTTACTCATTCATTAAAATCATTAAAAAAATTCAATATAAAAGTTAATATATATATATATATATATGATATAGTTACATAAAAAATGACATATCTTATATTTATAAAGTCTTGAATATTAGCATTCAATTCATAGAATCCACAACTCACAGTAAATCAAATGAAAAACATTGTCAATTTAATGGAATGTTATTTTAATCACCATGATCATTCTATTTAATAACATTCTCCATGAAAAACCATCCTATATTTTTATTAGTATTTCCATCCTAATAGGATGTTGTGTTATCTCATTAATTAATTTAAAACTCTTATTTATATTTCATTATGATACATATTGTTTATCTCTTTCAATAAACTCTTGAATCATTGTCTACTGTCTGATCAAGATGTTTATTTAATGACGAAAATCATACATGACATCATTTCTTATCATTTTATAGAAATATAAATTCTGATATATTAAATTTTCACTCATAAGGATAATATAATATTCAACATGTGTTAAATACTAATGCACTTTACAAAGTCTTATGTTTAGTAGAAAGAATAAATCACTAATGTCATACACTCATCTCAAAAAATTTCATATACACTAATTGGGAAATATGATCTTATAAATATATTACGGTGAATGATAATGACTCAATTTGTATCCATAAATGAAGAATCATTAAAATTAATAACTTATGATTATCTCATATGTTTAATAAGAAGCATTAAAACCAGCAATTGATGAAAGAAAAAATCTCCCTTTTAAATTTTTTTCTTCCTCATAATAATTAATTTTGGTCAATATCTGAATAATATGATGCTTTATTCTTAAAGAGAAAAACATATTACAATTAACATTTACATGTAACCAATTTTAGCTACACATTTCCGACATTATTCAGATGACTTATGGTATTCATAAAAGTAACACCAACCCATCTCAACCACTTCATAACATATTCTAAGGAATCATCAAATTTTTGTTGTACAAAAAAATATTTATATAGATTATTCACTACTTCACCTCTTCTATTTTCCAATTATTATGTCTTTATCTATCATAAACAATAAATCATTATATGGAAGATAGTTCCTATAAATCATGATCATTATTCTATATTATTGATAATGCTTCCTCATTTTTCTAGACAAGTCATGTATCTATGAAAATCAACACATCAACAATCATGTAGAAATATATTGTACATAGAATCACTATAACAGTATTTTAAAGGATAATAGTCACTCTATCTTATTCCAAAATTGGATATAAATGTTTTGAGTATAATAAGATCACCATAATTATCTTTATTTCCAATTAAAATTAATATATATTAGATACACCGTGAAATGGAAAATGACACCCATAATGACTTCATTAATTAGTTTCTTGATGGTAGAAAATATAATAATTATTATTTCTATCATTAGTTTTCCATATGGTCATTAGAATCACTATGACCCGTCAAATTTCAAAAAAAATTTACATTAGCCAACTTCAATAATCTATTGTGTTATCTCATTTTCTATATAACTAGTGATTCTAAGGACAATTATAATTTATCTCCCACAATTATTATATTCAAAACATTCTTTCAATGTTTTCTTCCTCAACCACATATTGAAGTCTTGAATATTCCCACCTCTATCAATATGAAATATAACTCATACATAATTTGGTTCCATCATTCCCCACATTGAATTCATTAATTGTACTAATGCTCTAAAATGTATTCTAAATTTTTGAAAGAATTTCAACTATCCCTTTACCTCATCATTACATGATTCCATTTCCTCTCACTACACATTATCGATAGTAATATCAAATATTATAAGAGAGGGATGGGCAACATCAACATTAATCATGATTTCATCAATCATTCCACAATATATATATGTGATACAATATTTATGTATAAAACAAAAGTATTTGTTTTATTCATTTTTTTGGTCAATTATATATTTAATATGATACCAATGGTTATCTTATTTCAATTAACTTTCACAATGGATACCCACTTCTATCCATGATTATTTTTCTATTTGTTAGTACATGTCACAAATAATTTCATAAGTTTTTTAACAAAAAGTTCAATATCCAATGAAAATATCTTATGTACTATAAATGGATACAATATATGTTTAAATTGAATGCTCCTGAAATATTCTAAAGAATCTCCCAAATAAGTGATTCAATGTATCTTAACATCAGTAATAGTGATCTTCAAAATGAGTATATTTTATTATTATAGTTTTCAAGATAACAACATGATAAAAGATTTCATAGATTCAATATAACAGAAGATTATCTCCATAAATTACTATTAGGGATATCATGAACTAAATTCCCATAAAGATGGGAAAATTTATCATTTATATTTTATAGTTTAAGAATCAATATCATTATCATCATTGTTGGTTATTTTTCTAAATTTTACATATATTAACATTCAAAATTCATACTAATATTTTGTATTATTAATATATATAATTGTTATTCCATCTTACATATATCATTAGATCTTATTTATAGTAAAATATCAACTATAACATATTTTTTTCAGTGATATTCATTAAAAAAATCAAAGTATGGGAGAAACAAATTTTTCATCAATATTTGAAGGTGTATTGATAATTTTATCTCAACAATAAATTATTATAAATTTATTTCTATTTCATATTATAAAATGAATACTGCATAAAAAATTTTAAATGATGATTTTTCATTGAGAATATTTGGTTTCTTTATTGATCCAATCTATGAGATATTTCTTTTAATATTAACCATCACATTATAGGAATATAAAAAATATCTTTTCTTTTCATTATTTATTCATTTGATGATGAAATAAATGTTTCAAAATTATTTTTATTATGATAATCCTTCTTCAATATCTTATATTACTCCAAAATAAATTATAGATTATCCTATTTTATTAACCAATAATGAGATTGTATTTATTAAAAATGGGGAATATTTTATTCTATTTGGAATTTAAATATTCATGGGATTAAAATTTTGATTCAATTAATAAATTAGCTAGAATTATATCTAGAGAAAACTTATTAGTATAATTAGTACATTTTTATTTTCAACATTGTTCATTAGATTATCTATTCAATGAAAAACTCCCTTAAATTACCCCTTTTACTATCAGTTTATGTCTTTAATTCATGATTCCCTAAACAATAAAATGCCATAACAAGCACTTCTAGATGCAATCCTGACATTGTAAATATACTTTTCCAGCAATTATTTTCATAATGGTGACCCTATTTTCCTTCCAAAAAATACGTCATCAAATGGAAAATTTTAATCACATACATTATATAAGACATTTTGGTCCTCGAGAATTATAGAACTTGAAAATGACAAACAACAATAATTAATATATCCTTACATCAACATTATTCCCATTTAACCATGCTATTCTTATATCACCTTAGGTATTAAAAATTGTCATTGTATAATTATTTATTTAAATAACCCATTAAATCTAATTATATATAAAATGGGGAAAATGAATGAAAATTGGAGTGATATGAAATGCTCAATAATGGTAAGAAAACGCATTAAAAATTGAATTTAATTAATGAAAATAAAAGTGAAATGTGGAATGATAATATAATAAATGAGAATGAGTAAATCATAAATAAATAAAACCCTTAAATACATAGATCCTAAAATCTAAAAACATGGAAATGGAATGATTCATTATTATCAGTAATCATGAGCTATGTGGGGAAAAAATTGAGCATATGAAACATTATAATCCCCTAGAAATCAATTAAACCCATTTTTATAACATGGAGAATAACATTCATAAAACCCATTGAAAACACTTTTTAATTAGAATAAATATAAGAAAGAATTAAAATATAATCCTTACCAAATTCATTGAAGAAAATGTTAGTCCCTCCCAATGTATGTATATTACATGGATCACCTAGGAGTATTTCAGCCACCCCATCATATTAGATTTAATAGGGTAACCTAACACTATCCTGGCTACACCATTATATAAGCTATAATGGGCACACCAGATGCTATCTGGGACATCCCATCATATGAGATGTAATAGGATCACATATCTATATTTGCTAAATCCCATCGTATAATCTTCAAGATAACCACACAATTAATAATATGAAAATAGTTTTCATTATAAATTCCCAAAATTCATTTTCAACCTGTGTAAATGAAAAGGGTTTCGTATTAATGAAATCAAAAAAAATATGACATGTCGAAATAAAATTGGTTTACTAAAATTATATATGAAACATGATAAAAACATAGAAAATAAATTTTTTCCAAATAAATATTTTGGAAACATGTTTACCCCTGGAAAATAAATGAATTCCATAATAATCAAATTAAAAGAACATTATTCCACCTAGAGAAACAATGACCACAATATCAAACCAAATTATACATATTTTATAATTGTTAAAAATATTTTTTTTTGATGTTGATAAATATAAATACAAATATAATATCATAGAATACATATTTATTAAAATACATTTCATTTTAAAAACCAAATTTCAAAACATAAGTTAGTTTGAAAATCATTTTATATGAAAATAGCAAGTCAATATAAAAAAGATATTAAAAATTAGTTAACAACCTTTTTAAACAATAAATATTTTTTATAATAATTTCAATTTAAATTTATCATAATAATTCATTTAAAATCATTTTTTGAACATTTTTTAAATTTATTTTTTTGAAAGATCACAATTATATGACAGAAGTGTGAAATAAACTCAAATTTTCATAAAAAAACATTATCAACATTTTAAGTAGAAAATTGTGGGAAATGGAACAATTGCAAAAAAATATCAATAATAATCTTATTATAAGATATTTCAAGAAAATAATATGATTACCATATTGTAGATGTAATAATAAAAAATCTGAATAAATAATGTTATTGTAATTAATGACTATTACCACAGTTTTAACGTTGAATAAATATACACTTGAAATAATATCATTTATAATATCCTGAAATTAATGAAACTATATATATGAAATTTTAAAGTGGAATAATATACTCCTAATAAATGAAGGTGAGAGTATAACAATACTTAACCGTAATGAAAAGAAAATTTATACAGAAATCTTTTATTTCATTGTTACCATTGAAACCATAAAACCCATGAAATAGATATCCTAAAAAAGAAATTTATATCATTATAAATTTATGTATAATAACCAAAAAATATATTTATTGGAATTATATAAAATAATTAAAAAATTATATGTAGAATATGGCATGTATCTCACAAAAAAATATTATATAAGAAAACCTTTTACCTCATTCTTCTTTTTGGATTAACATTTTTTGATTTATTGTATTGTGAATTTAGATTTTATTAAATTGTTAAATAAAAATATTAATATTTTAAATACAAAATACGACATTATTTTGTCAATTTATTAAATTTTTAATAACAATTCCATGTTAATGTTTCATTTTGGGTAATAACCAGATTGTTTTCTATATGGGTTTTTATATGATGTTAATAGTATTCTTACTCTACTTATTGTTTCATAATTTGAAGAAATTAAAACATGAAATAAATATCAAATATATTCCTTATATATGTATTTATAATAGTACATAATTTTTTTTCAAGAAATGATATACAATATTCCTAGAGACTATAGGATGAAATTAAAAATGAAAGATGATTTGATGTTATTTTTTATTAATAGAAAGAATATTAAATTTTATTTATTTATATCATCCTTAAATTTTAATCATAATGGTTTTATATATCACATGTCATTATTAAACCCTTAGTTAATACATTCCATGTAATGCATTAATTGATTAAATCGCTTCGAAAAATTGTAATCTTCTATATACATGAATGATATTATCGTATTCTAAAAATTGGAAAACATGAAGTTATTATTTATACAATAACTACAGAATGAGAATTAAATAATATATATCATAAATATTATATATAATAAATATTTTCATCATTATTACCAACCATAATATGTTGTAATGGAATAAATAATGACAAATGATCATGTTGAGGCAATTTTTCCTAAAGAAAAACGATGATTTAATAACCCATTTTATTTTAAGGTATGTGTGTGTTGTTAGTAACTTTAATATAAAAAATATATATAATGATTATACTTATTTTATTATATATGAATTACATAAAAATAATTTAAGGAGGTGAGGAGGGAAATATACTAAAAATTATATTTGAAGAACACTACCTCTTATTTGGGTATCATCAGTAGGATTTCTCTAAAACAATGATATATTTAATATTTTCATAAAATAGATCTTCTAATATGAGTGTAGTGATGTTTTTATGTTATTTTTTAAGAGATAAAAGAATTTTAAAGTTTGAATTTTGTAGTTCATTGAGTGTCTTTCTATAGTGGAAGAGGTGTGGCATTTTGTAAATACTAGACATTATCTAATATTGGGTGTTCTCCTTTACCTCATTATCCAAAAAATGAACTAATAATTAATGTGAGAGACATTCGGTCCAGAAACACCTCCAAAACAAAAAATAGTTAATTTCTTTAACATTTTCTTCTTTAACTCCTAGGTTTCCTAATGTTTTTCATTTTGGGTTTTTATTAATGTAGCATGTTTTATAACTTATGTTATGTATGCATTGGTAATTAATTAATGCGATAATTATAATAAAAATTATACATAATCATATTTAATATTCAATCCAATTTATAAAATTAAAAATATTATGTGTGTTGATATTTAATTTTAATTGAGGAATATGTAATGGGTAGAAATACCTCTTTTAACCATAATTGTGCAAAAAATATATCTTTAATATTTAGGGTCAATATGATCACTATAAATGATGAACTAATCAATTGATAGACCACATTTTATAATAATTAAAATTTAGTAATAATTTACTAAATTTTTTATTATTATTAATTTTATACCACTTAATATAATATAATTAATTATAAAATAACAACAATTGTAATTATGAAATTATTTATTTAATATGATTTTAGAGAAAATAAATTCAGTAATTACTTAAAAATATATTATGTTAAATTTTATTTTTCATTAAATATTTATGTAAAAATAATGCAACACAATATATCATCATATTTCAATCATTGTTAATATTTTTAGTTTCATTTTATTTATTAAATAATTTACAAAATATTAACTATGTTGTCATTTCATAAAAATTTTATTTAATTATATCATATCTAAAAATTAAATTTAAAAATTTATGATGAAAAAAATACAATTTTCCCTAAAAATAATATTTATAACTGATCTTATGTAATTTTTCCCTATCCTAAAATCATTATATAAATAAAAATGAGGAATGGTACATTTGTATGTCCTTTTTAATTTAACATAATATATGGGACACATTTATGGATAGTTGTATTAAAAAAAGTAATTTTGATTCTAAGGTCATGTAGGTCTAAATATTTCCATAGAAAAAATTGTTTATAATAATTTTTTTTATTATTAGAACATAAATTCCATGATTAACAATTAAGTAAAATCGTTTTTAACGTAATCTCTCTAATTAATTTGAATTTTTTTATTAATAAAATTGTTCAAAAAATTTATTAATCATATTATAAATTATTAATTATTTCATTTCATTATGATATATCCACATTTCCTATTTAAAATCACATATGGGTAAAAATTTAATAATAAAATAGTCCCCCATAATTCAAAGTGTAATTTTGTTTTTAATGTGAAATTTATTCAAAATATTGAAATATTCTTATATCCAAATTCAATATAAAAATGATTTCTATGACCTAAATTCGATTAATATATTTATAATATATAAATATATTTTCATTAAAACCACATTGCATATAATTTACTATAAAATGTTACAAATATAAAAATTAAAATTTAAATGTAAATTTAGATCTTTTATCTATTCATCAAAAAATGAATCTTCTTAGAAAAATAAAATTTATTCACACTAAGATCATTTTAACATTCATATTTTGTATTGATAGTATAAATTGAAAAATAATGATTATAAAGTGTCTATTGTTATAAAACAAATTTACCATGAAAAGATGGATAAAATATTCATTGGAAATATACAACTTCTTATTCGAATAATTAGGCCTATTTTTATATCTAGTATATTAGACTCATATTACAAAATTTGAAAATTATATTGAATAATATATATATATATATACCATTAATATCATTCAACAATAGTAATTAATTTACCTTATTTTTATCAAATGTATTTGGGTGAGAAAATAGTTTTTATAAAAAACATTTTCATTATATTCAATGGGGGTTTTCATTTGTAATTAACTAGTTACTAATAAATTAATCATGTAAACATGTAAATGTAAAAATTTCCAAAAAATTACCTCATTAATTCCCAATATCCTAAGGTTTAGGTGATAACGACCTTTTCATATAATAATATTAATAATTTATTATTATATTTTAAGACTCATCATTGCATGTAGAAATGTTATAAACGAAAATTTATTTTATGTAAAAAATATGTTAAATATGGTGTTTGGTATAATTCATGATAAATAATGAATTTCATGTAAAATGAGATATCAAATAATTTATATTATTTTCAAAGTAGATATTTCTTAAAATATTTGGATGTTACATCCAACCCCCATTAAATTAATTTCTCCCTCAAAATTTGTCTTGGATGTCAAGGGATAAAAAATTTTACAATTCCATTATTTAAACAAACATAAAAAACTAAATAATGAAAAAATGAATTAAAAATGGAATTTTGGAAACATTATTATCACCCGATGTTACACTAAACAATGATTCTGTATAAAGAGAATATCAATGTGAAATTAAAAAACAGAATCAGATGGGATAACTAATTCCCAAGGACTAATATAGAGTGATAAGGAACTAGATCAAGAGGTTGTCAATGAAAGAAAATGCTAGACAATTTGCTGGAAAAAAGGACACTAATATCATCATAATATTTGGTAATAGAATAAACATATTTTTTAATAATATGTACATAATTTTGAAGTATTATTTACACATATATAATAAAAACATAATGAAATATTCTTACATGACATGTAAAATTTACACTTTCTCCCAATTCCACCCTAATCACATATTATTCTTCTGACGATGATTATTAAAGATGCTTTTTTCACTCCTGAAGCATTACAATAAAACATTAATGGACACAAATCCATTAAATGGACCAAAAAGTAATACTATTATCATTTAATATTTACAATAAACAATTTTTATTTCAAATGGTATGATAATTTGATAAATGAATAAACCCTCATATTATAGAATAATTTTACAAATTAAACATTAATACCCAAAGCTGAAACTAAGTCATTCTATACCCAATATCAAATATAAAATAAAAATTAATGATGCTTTAAACATAATAAGTTAATTTATACCTTTTATATTTCAAGCCTTAGAACATAATGATATTCTTTTGAAAAATATTATTTAATTAGTCACCAAATCACATTTCAAACATGATGTTATATATATGATAATACTTATATTCCCATAATTGCCTCAATATAAAAGGTAATATGATCCCTAATGATTATCAATCCTATGATACTTATTTCCTAAAAATGTAAATTAATACATCACATTAAAAATAACTTTCACAATTTCATTAACCAAATAAAATGTCTTTAAGAATTTCATTAATTTTATCAAAATGTTTAAAACATGAAAAATGAAACTTAAGTGTTGGGGACATTGTACTTATAACCAACTGTAATATCATATACCTATCACAGTAACGACAAATCATTATATAAACTTACATAAAAGCATCATATTATCCAACGTTATATTAACATCTCATTATTGATAACTATAATAGAGATGAACTTAATCTCCAAGATCCTATGTTTAAATCATCAACATTACATTTATGGATTCGATGCAGATAATGGTCAACCAATTTTTCTCCCTAAAAACACACAATATAAAAATGTAAAATGTATCCCATACATCATAGATGACCTTTTAGGTTAATATTTTTTGGGAAATAGAAAATCGTATTACCTATTAATTCCCATAACCTTAAATGATCATTAATCATATTTTAACTATATTTTCTTATTTCATAGTAGTCTAATAAAATTACCTTTATGAAAACATTTTCTAAAATAACTCATTCAATATAATTTTTTTAAGCTAATTAAATAGAAAAAATAAGAAAGTTGATATAACATGAATAGTAAGGTTAAACATAATTATTAAAAAAATCACTGTCATTATTAAGAATAAGTGTTAATAATAGGATGATTAATTAACAAAATTTCATGAATAAATCATAAAGTAACTCAAAACCATCAATACATGGACCATAAGATGTTGAAATTTAGAAAATGAAATTGTTATCTTAAGAAATAGTCACAAGAAATGTAATATCATTCTTTTATCATAAAAATCATAATATGCCCATAGAATGTAATATAAACCCTTTTATATATCTTGTATATTCACAAACATTAAGCAATTTTTAAAACAATTTAATTGGAATAAATCTATTGATGAATTCCAACATAATCAGTACCTACTGAATTGTAGTTCTATCAAATTGCAACAATCGTATACGCTATAAGTGTCACTCGACACTATATGGGTAACCCCCGTCATATAAGATATAATGGGATAACCCGACACTATCTGGGACACCCCATAATATAATATGTAATAATATCACCTAGTTCTATCTAGGACACCCCATCATAAAATATTTAATTGGATCACGTGGCACCATTTGAGACACCACATCATATAATATTTCCATGAAAATAGAATTATCAATATAACAATATATTCCATCATAAAACTAAAAAAATTATTAACCCATGACCTTGAAATATATTTCAAATAAATAATTTTAAAAAATAATTGATCCTTGTAAATTAAATGGGATTCATAAAGATATCTTTGAAATATTATTAACTTGTGGAAAATAAAATCGCTCCAAAAAATCTCTTTGAAAAAACGTTTATCTCGTGGAAAAGAATGAAGTTATACAAAAATATCATTAAAGAAATTTTAATCATCCTATATAATAAATGGAAATGGAATAAAAAATTACCTATTATAAAATTTTAAAAGATTGTTTATTGATATTCATAAATGTTAACACTATTAAATCATTGTTACATACATTTTGACTAAAATACACCATTCATTTTGAAATTACATTTAATTAAAAATAAAATTTAATGATTATGATATATTATTTTAAAAATAACTTAATGATTTAAAATAACATTTATAAATTTATTTACTAGAAAATTATCTAAAAATATCATTTAAAATCATTTTGAGATCAATTTTGAAAAAAAATGTTTTTAAAAAACGACTGGTTTCCCACAAATTATTTTTTGAGGAATTATTTTCTTAATACACTTTATCAAAATTTTATATAACAATGACTGTAAACGTGTTATAAATTATTGAAAATATCATTAATAATATCAATATAAGAAAATTGATGATAATTATAATATTTCAAAAAAAGATACTTAATCATAAACAATCTTGATTAACAATGACATTTTAATAATATACACTTTCCACTTTGGTAATATTGAATAATAATTCTCATCAAAGAATATCATTTATAATATATTGAAAATAATTATATTTATGACATAACATGTCAATGTTGTAGAATATACACCATATAAATGAAGGTAAGTGTATAACATAATGAATGTCTAACAGAATGAAAATGGAGGCCAAAATACATAACCGCTTTGGTAACTTTCAAAATATAAAACCATGGATGAAAGTTCATAAAATGGATATGTCCATACCCATAAATTTTATGGTAATAATAATATAAAACATTCATAGGATGTATGCACACTACACATAAAAAATATATGGTGAATATAGAATACATCTCACAAAAATAAAAGGCAAACGAGAAAAAACACTTACCACATTCTTCCTTTTAGTTGAACACGATTTAACCACATATACATATGTTTAAAAAAAGTTATTAACTTATTAAATAACTAAATTAATCTTTTAAATTTAATACATGATTTTATTATGACATGTTATTAACTTTTTATTCACAATTCACTGTAAAATTTATGCTTCGATTAATATCCACATTGTTTTCAATATGTGTTATGGAATTATATTTTTGGTCTGCATACATAAATCATCATTTCATAATATCCATAATTTAATTTGTTATATGAATATCATATATATTTATTATTTAGTTATTTATTGTAATCCATAACATTAGGTGATATGAAATTGAATACCCTCTTCATGGAGACAATTGGTTGTACCTATGTATAAACAATGTTTCCATTTTCGTTTCATATATAAATGCATGAATAGTAAATGATATATATTTATATGACCATAAATATATAAAATTTATCTTTTTTATATACCATTGTTTTATTAATCCCACCCATAATTCATTCCATTTATTGCATGTATAAATCACATCACTTCATTATGTGGTAGTCCAACAGACACACAAACTACGTTATCATATTCCCACCAAATGGAAATCATAATATAATTTTTATATAATAATTTATGAATAATATAAAAAACATAAACATCACAAATTATATATATAAATAATATTTCAATAATAAATCTCGACCATGATAGGTGGTTTTGAAAAAATGAATGACATTGGTTTGTGAGGAGATATTGCACCATACACATGAATAATAATTTTATAAAAATTGTTATAGTTCTGTGTGTGGATTAAGTCCATACTCATAATGTATGAAAATCTCGTTATATGGAATGTACAAGGGCTTTTCTATAAAAATGAAAAAAATAATTAGTAGATGTGGAGAAGGGAATAAATTAAAAATTCATATAGAAGAACATTTCCAAATTCTCAAGAATCCCCATTATTATTTAATTAAAACATTGAAAAGTTTATTGTATGAAAAATATATGGGTTATAGGCTGATTTTAGGTAATTTTCGAAGTGATTTGGGTAGGTTTTATATGATCCAAAATTCTTTTGTTGTGTGAATTAATGGAATGAGGGACTACATTTTATAGTTCAGGATCAATTTTATTCTTATAAATTCTCAAAATTATTAAATATTGGAATGTTTATCATAGCTACTTATCCTAAAAAATTAAATAATAATTTAGTAGAAGTATTATTTGGTCATAAAACACCTCCCCAAGCAATATAAATATTTTTTTAAAACATTTTCTTGATTCTCTCTTGTGTTTACCAATTTATAATATTTTTTGTTCCACTATGGTAAATTGTTATCCAACCTATGTAATACATCCATTAAAACTAATGTAACATGAAAAATATTATTCAATTTATTTCCACTAAATTTTTTATTAAATATAATATTTGAAATTAAAAATAACATGTCTGTTTTAAATTAATTTTAACATAATTTCATGTAATGTTCAAAAACATAGTTGTAACCTTAATTATAATATCATTTTTTTACAATTTAGGAGTCAATATGGTCATTATAAGTGTTCAATGAGTCCATTAATGAAGCATATTTGATAATTGTTAAAAATTAAAAATCACTTTACATATGATATAATTTTTTCCTTTTAAATTATTTAATCATATATCATTTGTTATAAAATAACATTAATGTCAATTTAGAAATTATTTATATATTAGGAATTTAAAATAAATAAACAAAATAATGGAATTAACATGTATTAATATAATATTTTTGTATAAATATATATTCATTTAAAAAATTATGGAACATAAAACTCTTTCTCATTACCTCACTTTTAATATTTATAATATTGTATATTTAATTTTATTGTTAAATAAATCTTCAATGTGTTGGAATTTCATTATAATTTAATGTAATTATATCATATGTAAAAATTAATGATAAATTATTATTAGAAAAAATTCATTTATCTATCAATATAATACTTATAATTGAACCTATGTTTCTTTCTACTCCCAAACAAGTATATAAATTAAATAAATGAAAGATTAATATTTGGTTTGTTTATTAATTTAACTTATTATATGTTTAAAATTTATAAAAATCTCCCAAAAATACTCATAAATACATTTCCTATGGTCATAATTGTCAAAATATGACAATAAAATAGTTTCTAGATTTTTTATGTCATTTATACTCAATATATTCTATGTTTAACAAATGGGTAAACTCATTTTTACCTCAATCGTTGTAATTTACTTTAAATATGATCACTAATAAATATGGTTGAAAATTAATTTTAACTTACTATATTTTTAATATTTTTCTTATTCCAAATATGTAATCCATTATTTCTAAGTTAAATAACATAGGTTGAAAATTATAATTTAAAATTAGTTGCACATACATTACGTTAAAGCATGTTTTTAATGTGAAAATGTTCAAAATATTGAAATCTTTCTATATCGAAATGAATTATAAAAATGAATCAAATTAAATAAAATAAATTTTTAGATTTATATTTTATGTAATTTTACTTTAAAACAAATTTAAAATATAAATTATCATTATAATTTATTCGGATGTATAGTTTTCTTTCAATAAAAATTCAGTATTTTCAGTATTAATAAAATAATGAATTATCACAAAAAAATAAACAAAATCAACCAAATATAATTTTGACATTATTATTTCGATAATTATTTTTAATTTTCATGTTATTTTTATTAATGTGTCAATATTTAGTTATAAATTTTTTTCTCCATTAAAAGATGGAAAAACATCTTTTAAAAAAACTTAGATTTTAAATATTCAATATTTTTATATCATGCATATAAAATAAATAGTGGGATGGTATAAGAATATTATATATATATATATATATATATTATTTTTATTATTAAATAATATTAATTAATTTAATTTAACAACATAAAAACCATTTGGGTGCATAAGAATGTTTTTTTTATAAAAAACATTCCATTTATATTTAATTGGTTGTTATTTTCACTTATAAATAATTGGTTACCAATGAGTTCTTTCTAAAAAACTAAATAAATCATATTTCATAATTTTTTAAATAATATTTATTCCTTTTATTCCAACATCCATGTGATAAATAATAAGATAAATAATACTATTAATAGTATATTGATGTCCACTAAGATTCGGTCATGCATGTAACACATGTTTTCTCCAAAGATTGTTATTATGTGAAATTCAAGATAAACATGTGGTTCCCTATAAATATAGATGAAATAATAATTTCATGAAACTCATTAATCAAATATTTTATATTAATTTTAATGAAGATATTTCACAAAATCCTAGGATTTTACATCGACCATATTTTCCATGTCATGTTTGAATGTTTCTATGAAGTGACCACTTTATGTAAGAAAGAAACAATTACTCACCTTTGCTAAATCATACATATTTTCAAATTTTATTTATTTTGAACATCACTAATTATTTATACAATATTCCTTTGTAAAATATTGCATCATTTTAAAATATTTCAAAGGAGATATATATTTTTTATCATTCTCATGATTCATTCCTCAGGTTAGATTTTCCCCAATCATAATATTATTTGGTATTTTATAAATATTATTTATAGTTTCATGCATGAATGATTTATAATTTTCAGCGTCTAGTTTTTGACCACTACCATTGAAATAACACAATGTTTTTCAATTGTTCAAAAAATTTCTATATATATATGTAACATTATAACATGTTGATATTTTATCATATCGGGTTTTCAATCACAAATTATAGGATAACATTTAAATTCATAGGTGACCATATTATACTATCAGTGAATATCCAAAAGACATAATAATTTTAAAAAAATAAATATCCAAAAAAATATTGTATCTTTTTCTAAATCACATGTTATCCAAATTTTTTATAAAAACTAATCCGTTTTTTATTGGATGAATTTAGATGAGATTCTTTCACGGAACCATCTATTATATATATGTATATACTACATTATTAGTTCCTTCCATGGTAAAGTGCTTCCCATTATATTTAATTCTCCACCTTTTAATTTATTTTGAATTTAATTCTCCACACCTTCAAGAATAATTATTAGTATATATTTGAATATATGTTTTGTATGGTAACATTAATTTGGTAGCTACATTAAAAAGATCAATGGGTTTTAATATAATATCTATTCAATCATATATGTCAATTCTTTCATAAAATAATTCATATTTTTTTATTTGGATGAATTACTTCACTAAATTTATGATCAGCCTCTTATTGTTTCAGATTCATCAATTTAATTAAATGGTCCACATGTTTTGTATTACGGTTAAATTATCATATTCTAATGATTTTAATATTTCATTACATTAGTTCCACATATTTTTATTAATCTAATTATTAATCATTCAATTAAATTTTACTATAGAGACCAAGGCATGACGTACATAGACATTACATTAATTTTGCGGAATACTTAATATATAACAAAAACAAACACAAAAGGACAGTAATATTATAGTGTCTTTGGAATCTCAGATCATAATCTTCCAATCGTGGTGAATGATCTTCAACATCTCCCATAAAGATCTTCCCCTTTTGTTTTCTTACCTAAGACCATTTTTTATATCCTGGGGAAAATAAAACATATAAAGGGTGAGATCAAATGCTCAGTAAGTGTAAATATAGAGAACATAAAACAATCCACTAACATTAGAATTCAAAAATGTGAACATAAAATCTAAACATCAAAATATTGAGCAAAGACATAAATCATGGAAGTACATGAGGCATATATCATAAAGGAACATCAATCATGATAAAATATAATGGGAACAAAACATTTAATTGTGGAAAACCATTAAGCACTTGATATGATTAACATAGTAACCAAGGTTTTGCTACCAAGGCCATCTTATTGGACAAAGTCCCATTCTGAATGGAGTTCACTCCTCATTCCAGTCCTGTATTACTGAACCAGATTAACATGCCATTCCAACCATGTATATCTAATGAGATAAAAATCTTTACCCAATGTATTCAAGGGGGGTATAGTTACCACCCATCTCCTAATGAAATCATTGTTAATTTTTCCATAACTAAACATAAACCATTCATCATAACCCAATGAATAAAAATGGGATTCATAAACATCATCCCATCATAATATAATCCATATAAAACAAATGGATATCATTTCATCATAAGAAAAGTGAAACCATGTAAATCATAGAGACAACATACGTGAAACATACACATATGAGATAATGTCATCTTAGATGGAAAATGGTTTTGATATAACACTTGAAATTAATTCTTGAGGAAAATATCCTTTCTTATTCAAAATAATTTTCCTTTAACAAAATTTAATGCAATTTTAAAGGAAAAATATTTTGTTGAAAATAGTTATTAAATTTTTTAGAGTAAGCTTCATGAAAATAAGGTGTTATGAAATCGTAAAAATCAGTTCCTGACCTATATGTAAAAAACATTCTCCTTGAACTTTTGTCGGAAAAGTAAAAAAGTACCACATATGGTAAACAAAAGAAATATTCCTTCCAAAAAAATGTAAAAGTCATATAGGGGTAAACATGAATTTAAAAATACATGGATGAAGATTAAAAACTTTATGAAAAACAATTTTATGGAAATGGATGTGAAATATAACCCTTGTAAATACTTACGAATAAACAATCTCAGATAAAAAAGAGATTGGAATAATTATCCCTTACCTTATGTCCAATTTCTTCTTTATGTGTTCGAGACTCCTGTATAGTGGGTTAAAACCTATTATTAACTTCTAACAGAACCATAATAATATTTATGATATCATATATTATTCAATGATGACTTTATATTAACCGTTCATTTGTCAATTCCATGTTAAAGCAACGTTTTGGGTAAAATCATTTCATTTATCATCCATGTTTTGAATAGTAATTATAAATATGATTACATAGATCTTGATTAATTAATTCCAGAATATAAAAAATGATTTATATATAATATATATTCAGAATAATAGATCGCTAAATGGAATTAAATACACCGTTCATGGGGATGGTAGGCCGTACGTAGGCATGAACGTTGTTTTCTTTTCCTTATTGACTTTAATGGAAGTAAGTAAATGAAATATATATATATATATATATGTATGTATGTATACATAAATCCAGTAGCATCATTATGTCATATATTTGATTATTATCAATTATATATACTTTATAATCATTCTTTAATGGTTAATCATGGAAAATGAATCTCATCGCGTTCTGGGAGACGGTAGTCCGTACGTACGCACGAGCGATGATATCATTACCATTAACGTGGAATTGTATTGAAGTGTATGTATAATATTTCAGAATCTATATCACTTTACAATAACCATATATAGTTATTTATTTACACCATTATACCCATCCATGTAATGTGGTGGTGGAAAATAGATTACACCACAATGTGGAGACGGTATTTAGTATGTACGCACGCGTGGTGATTTCGTTTTCCGTAGGATGGATAGAAGATGAAATAGAGTTGTTTCATATTTATAATAAAATATCAGTATATGAGTGATACTTATATTATTACTTTATAATGAAACAACTAAATAAGAATAAGTGGAAGAAGAATGAAACATGAAAGAATCGGTAGAAGAGATTACCTCTTCTTCAACGCACCTCCTTTAAACTTCTTCTTAGGGCACTAGAGTTGGTATTTTGAGAAGGCAAAAACCTATATTATATAACTAGATATGTTTAGAAGAGTAATTTTCCAGGTATGGCCGAGCTTCAATGCTCAATATGGTGTTAAGAAAAGAGGGAAGGGGTGCCCTTTTTTCAAGGGAGGAGAGGAGCACCTTAGGAATACTTAAAATATTATTTTATAATAAAGTCATATTCGGTTTTTAATAGCTCAAAATCTATTTATTTATATTCTAAGGTGGGGGTGGGTCTAAATCCTCTCAGCCAATAGGTTTTAGACATGTTTAGGTTACTAATTTATCCTTATCATTTAGATTTAACTCTATGATTAATAATTTAACTTTTACCATGTCTTTTTTCTTACACTACATGGTCAATAAACATACTATAACAAGTCAAAAGAACCCTATGTGGTTCATTATTAATATAGATGTATATCCTTATCTATGTAATTTGGACTAACCATATATTTTCAGGAATAAAATAACAATTAATAATATAATATTTGTTTTAAAAACTATTTTCGGCCAATTTTCAAACTATATGGTACTATTTTTTTAAATTCATAAAAGCATGATTATATTGAAAGGGGCTTATTAAATCAATACTAACATGTCATATTAACCTAGAAAATTAGGTTAATTTAGAAAAAGTCTATAATTGCATTTATTTGGGTATTTATAACATCAATTATGTTAATATTTCATTAAGAAGGTAATTACTGCATCATCACTGTGTCATAAATAAATAAAATTATTTAATGTGTAACAATTATAAATAAAATACCATTATGTTGGAAATATTTTTATCATTATAATGGATATTTATAGTCTAATTTATTTTCTGTATAACCCTATATTAAAAATGTTTTAGTTATTAATCGTTGATTTTAACTATTTTAAATATTCTATAAATAAAATAATAATAAATGTCCTAATATAATAAAAGTGGACCTAAAGGGTAATATTTTATTCCTAGGTTTGTTTTTGGTCAAAATAAACGTATCCAATATAATTACGACATGTGTTTGAGTAATAATAATATCATTTTTACCCTTAGTTACCCTATTTACTTTTAACCATGGTAAATAAAAGTAAAATGTTACTATTCACCAAATATTATTTTTATCTTATTGAACCACATTTTATTCCTTGATAATAATCTTGTCTCTCATAGTTTTGAAATTCCACTCACAGAAGCGGTAAAATTAATTTATATGTAAATTTTCAAACTCTACTAGGAGGTGGGTAAAAGACGGTGAAAAGATCAATAAAATTTTTATATGTCTAAAATTATTATAAAATGAATCAAATGAATTAAATTGAACTAATATAGGTATTATGTATCAATTTTTCCCTAAAATAAATTTAAATAAAATAAATAATTATTTATATAAAATGTCGGTTTTTAAATAGTAACCCAGTGTTTTCACTATTCATCTAAAATTGAATGTTTTCAGAAAAATACCAAAAATTCACCCTAGGATAATTTCAAAAATCAAAATACAAAAATGAAGTCCACTTTGAAAAAAAATTCAAAAAGTGGGTATTACTACTCATAACGGCTAGTTTATATAACATATCATTGTTTAGTGAAACTCGGTATTGCGTACAACACACGCTGTCGGGGAAGGTCGTGATTGCGTGTAATGCAAGCCAAGTCAGGGTTGCGTGGAGTGAAAGTTCCATTTGGTGTTTCGTATGACAGAATCGAAACATATTTCATTTCTATATTAAACAAAATATATACTTAATGTTGCAAAATAATTTCCACAAAAGGAACTTGAAATTGTGTGTAACACGAGCCAAGAATAGTGTTGTGTATACTGTAAGCTAATACGGTGTTTCATATAATACAAGATAATTTTTTTGTAGAATACAACACAAGAAATCAATGAAATTAAAAAGAATAATTCTTATAAAGACTCAGGTTGTTACATTATACCCCCTTTAAAATGAATTTCTACCTCGAAATTCATTGGGGGTTATAAATGGTTTACTACTTGAAAGTTTCTTTCATAGAAATTCAAATCGTAAAAAAGAATACCAAAAGTTTCTTTTAAAAAAGATCGTTAGAAACAAAATGGATACCCAAAGTAACTCATCACATGGGTTCCCACATAGAATATCATAGGTAAAAATATGGATATCGAAGAGAAATCTAACCATCATGTTCTTATGGAGAGTGGTAGAGAACATGGATATGAAAAATCAAATAGTCACAAAGCCATAAAATTGTGATGATCCACGGTACCATCTGATTCATTAGATATGAGAGTAGTAGGACAACATTTTTGGTTTTCAATATCATTTCCCTAAAGTTGAATAATTTTTTAATTATAACAAATACTGACTTGATTTTGGTACAATCTCAATGTTGCTCGTGCCTCAAACAATTTCCACTTCATCTCTTAAAGAAAAGAAGTTGAAGTTGTCTTTCGCGAAGTGTTAGAAGATCATGCTATAGAATGATAGGTCATTCCATCTGTCTCAAACATAGTTTTAGAAAAAGTTATATACATAAGTCCATATATGGTGAGATTAATCGGATATGGTTCCAAAATGGACTTATACATCATATATCATCCTGCGTAAAAAAATAAAACTAGTTTCTACTAACCAGTGACTTCTTGTATGCTAGTGGTTGGCGATAAAATCTTGTCTCACTTTGGATGTGGGTTCGATTCCCACAGCCATGTCCGACACAATGGGTTGTCACCTATCCTGCAGGTTGTCCCTTTTTCTAAAACAACATTATAAAAAATCCCTGCAATAAAATAGAAAAAAATTCTTTCCATAAACAATACTATCTTATGTCTAACTTAATTCATACCAATCTTTAGGCTTATCCAAAATACTTCTGTCCAAGGTCATAGTATAAATATAACAATTACTAGAAATTTCATCTACCATTCATGTGAATACCATCATTTATCCCCCATATATCATACAATATATCTTGTTGGTCACAATCCAAAAATTTGAATACCTTAATCATGTATTCTCTTGAACCATAATGAAAATATGAATGTTGTCACAAGGTAACTCTTTCCTTATACCAAAATCCCAAAAAATTATATATACTCAAACCATGATATAACTTTTTCCTTATATTATTCATGATCTCATTAATACTATCAAACATTTAATTATCTCATTATCCCTACTCTGTGCGCATATTAGGTGCCTTCCAAAAATATCTGAATAACCTTTCATGGTTAATGGTACCATTCAACATATACTTTCAAAACTCAAGAAAAGGAAACAGTGTATCAGTCCTTATATTTTTTATTATTCCATAGTACCATACATTATTCTTGATAAACATAAAATCATTACACTACCTTCTTAAATCACTGACTAAGCTTCATCATTTCTTCCATCTCATATATCATTTGCAGTCTCTTCATCATCATCCACATAAATACTACCCATATGACCATGCTAATTCTCTTTATGATATTTTCCCGTAGGGAATTGGTTTGCATAATTCCTGTACATTCCACATTTAAAACACTTAACCGTTGTTGATGTCTTAGCAATACCATTATCCTTGTCCATGGTGTTAACTGCACATTTTCCTTTACAATTACAAGCTTTGTGTCCTTTTTTTCCACACCCAAAGTATCTTCCAGTTCCTTTGAAACATTCTCCCTAATGCATCTTCCAACATGATTTACATGAGGGAAATTGAACATTCTTTCCTCTGTGATCATCATGAAACTCCATATTTTTCTTATTAGCTGAGACAAGAAACATACCGAAGTTGAGATTATTGATCATATTATGAGATTTCTGATTAGTCATAATAACGATGTTTGGACTTCCAAATCCCATTTCATTTGGATGCTCATGAAGAATATCATTCAATTTTCCATCATATCCTCCATTATCTTGAATCTTCATGTTTCCAGCCATTTTCTAAAACCCAAATAGAATAGTGTGAGAGGTAAAAATCATGCTAGGGAAAACAAAATAATAAAGGGGGATTACCATCAATATATAAAATCTTAGGTTAAATTCTACTATCATTACCATATTTCCAGGACTATAACCTATACATATACATATCCCTATACATACCTAAGAAATATCTCTAGGGATTTCACTAAAGTTTTCGCATCCTATTTTCCAAAGGTTAACTAAACCTTTCCTCTGATACCAACTGTAGAGACCTAAATCTTGACATACATAGACATTAAGTTACTTTTACGGAATACTTAATACATAACAAAAACAAACAAAAAAGAAACATAACAGTTTAGTGTCTTTGGAAACTCGGATCATAATCTTGTAATCGTGGTGAAAGATCATCAAAAACTCCCATAAAGATCCTCCCCTTTTTTTCTTACCTAAAACCTTTCTTTATATCTTGGTGAAAAGAAAAAAGATAAAGGGTGACCTCAAAGGCTCAGTAAGGGTAAATATAGATAACATAAAACAATCCATTAACATTTGAATGCAAAAACATGAACATAAAATCTAAACATCAAAATCTTGAGGAAACACATAAATATTGGAATTACGTGAGGAATATATCATAAAGGAACATCAATCCTGAAAAAATATCATGGTAACAAAACATATAATTGTGTAAAACCATTAAGAATAGGATATTATTTCCATAGTATCCAAGAAATTTCTTCCAAGACCATCTTAGTGTAAAATGTCCCGTTCTGAATTAAGTTCACTCCTCGTTCCAGTCCTGTATTACTGAACCGGATTAACTTTCCATTCCAGCCATGTCTATCTCATGAGATTTAAATCATTACCCAATGCATTGGAGGGAGATATAGGTCCCACCCATCTCATAATGAAACCACTCTTACTTGTGCCACAACATTAACATAAACCATTCATCATAACCCAAAGAATAAAAAGGGTTTCATAAACATCATCCCAACATAACATAATCCATATAAAACAAATGGATTTAATTTCATCATAAGAAAATTTAAACCATGTAAATCATAGATACATCATACTTGAAATATACACATATGGGATAATGTCATCTTAGATGGAAAATGGGTTTGATAAAACCCTTGAAATGAATTCTTGAGGAAAATATTCTTTCTCTTTCAAAATCATTTTCTTTTCACAAAATGACATGTAATTTTAAAAGAAAATTATTTTTTTCAAAATAGTTATTAAATATTTTAGAGTAAGATTCATGAAAATAAGGCGTTATGAAACCGTAAAAATCTGTTCATTCCGTATAAGTAAGAAAATCATTCTCCTTGTACTTTTGTCGGGAACGTCAAAAAAAACCACATATGGTAAACAAAAGAAATATTCCTTCCATAACAAAAAGTAAAAGTCAAATAGGGGTAAGAATGACTTTAAAAATACATGGAAGAATATTAAACACTTTATGAAAAACATTTTTATGGACATGGATGAAAAATATAACCCCAGTAAAAACTTATGAATAAATAATCTCAGATAAGAATGAGATTGGAATAATTATCCCTTACCATATGTCAAATTTCTTCCTTATGTGTCTGAGACTCTTGTATACTGGGTTTAAACATATTATAAACTTGTAACATAACCATAATAATATTTTTGATATCATATATGATTCACTTATGACTTTAGATTATCC
Organism: Viscum album; assembly: GCA_963277665.1. NCBI lineage: Eukaryota > Viridiplantae > Streptophyta > Magnoliopsida > Santalales > Viscaceae > Viscum > Viscum album. The sequence continues at coordinate 611,335,096 of OY728127.1, forward strand.
GTTCATCTGTCAATTCCATGTTAATGCTGCATTTTGGTTAAAATCATTTCATTTATCATCCGTGATTTGACTTGTAATTAATAATATGATTACTTATATCATGATTAATTAATTACAGAATATAAAACATGATTTATATATAATATATATTTAGAATAATAGATCGATAAATGGGATGAAATACACCGTTCAGGGAGATGGTAGGCCGTAAGTACGCATGAACATTGTTTTCTTTTCCTTATTAACTTTAATGGAAGTATGTAGATGATATATATATATATATATATATATACAGTAACTTCATTATGTCATATATTTCATTATTATTCATTATATATACTTTATAATCATTTTTGAATGGTTAATCCTGGAAAATGAATCTCATCGTGTTCGTGGAGACGGTAGTCCGTACGTACGCACGAGCGATGATATCTCTACCATGATCTTGGAATTGTATTTAAGTGCATGTATATTATTTCACAATCAACATAACTTTACAATAACCGTATATAGTTATTTATTTACACCATTATACCCATCCAGGTAAGGTGGTGGTGGAAACAGATTACACCGCGGCGTGGAGACGGTATTCTGTACGTACGCACGCTCGGTGATTTCATTTTCCGTAGGATGGATAGAATATCAAATAGGTTTGTTTAATATTTATAATAACATATCATTATATTAGTGATACTTATTTTATTACTTTATAATGAAACAACTAAAGAAGAATAAGTTGAAGAAGAAAGAATCATGAAAGAATCAGTAGAAGAGATTACCTCTTCTTCGACACACCCCCTTTAAACTTATTACTAGGGAACTAGAGTTGGACTTTTGAGAAGACCAGAACATATATGATATAACTAGGTAGTATTAGAAGAGTAATTTTCAGGTTTTTGGACGAAATTAATTGGTCATAAGGGTGTGATTAAAATGGGGAAGGGATTCCCTTTTTATAAGGGAGGATAGGGGCACCTTATGAAAACTTAAGATATTATTTGATAATAAAGTAATATTCGGTTTTTAATAGCTCCAAATTGATTTATTTAAAAGATAAGGTGTGAATGGGTCTAAATCCTCTCAAACAATTGGTTTTAGACAAGTTTATGTTACTATTTTATCCTTATCATTTAGATTTAACTCTAAGTTAAATAATTTAACTTTTATCGTGTCTTTTTGTTTTCTTAAAAAATATGGTTAATAATCATACTAATACAATCCAAACGAACCCCAAGTGGTTCATTATTAATATATATCCTTATATAAGTCGTTTGGATGAACCATATATTTTTAAGAATAAAATAACAACTAATATTATAATATTTGTTTTAAAAACTATTTTATGTCAATTTTGACACTAATTGGTACATGATTTTATTGAAACTCATAACAGCATTATTAGTTCAATAATAGTTAGTTTAATCAATACTAACATGTCATATTAACCTATAAAATTAGTATAATTCATAAAAAGTCTAAAATTACATTTATTTGGGTGTTTATAACATCAATTATGTTAATATTTCATTAATAAGTTAATTATCGAATCATCATTGTGTCATAAATAAATTATATTATACAATGTCTAAAAATTATAAATAAAATACCATTATGTAAAAAAACTTTTTATCTTTCTAATGAATATTTATTGTCTAATTTATCTTATGTATAACCCTATATTAAAAATGAATTAGTTATTAATCATTGATTTTAACTATTTAAATTCTTCTTTAAATAAAATAATAATAATTGTCCTAATCTAATCCCAATGGACCTAATGGGTAATATATTTTTCCTAAGGTTTTTTTGGTCGAATTACAGATATCCAATAGAATTAGGACATGTTTTATGGTAATAATAATATCATTTTTACCTTTAATTACCCTATTTACTTTTAACCTTGGTAAGTAAAAGTAAAAAGTAATTATTCCCCAAAAATTATTTTTATCTTAGTGAACCATATATTACTCCTTGATATTAACCGTGTCTCTCGTATTTTCGAATTTCCACTCACAGAAGTGGTAAAATTAATTTTTATATAAATTTTCAAACTCTCCTAGGAGGTGGGTAAAAAATGGTGAAAAATTCAATATAATTTTTATATGTCTAAAATTATTATAAATTTCCTCCAATGAATTACATTGAACGTATATAGGTATTATGTATCAATTTTTCCCTAAAATAAATGTAAATAAAATAAATAATTATTTATATTAAAATTCGGTTTTTAAATAGTAACCCAGTTTCTTCACTATTCATCATAAATTGAAAGTTTTCAAAAAAATACCAAAAATTCACCTGAGGCTAATTTCGATATTCTGAATCAAAAAATAAAGTCCATTTTGAAAAATAAAATTTCAAAAAGTGCGTACTACTATTAATAATGGCTAGTTTATATAACATATCATTGTTTAGTGATACTCAGTATTGTGTACAACACACGCTATCGATGAAGGTCGTGATTGCGTGTAATGCAAGCCAAGTCAGGGTTATGTGTAGTGAAAGCTTCATTTGGTGTTGCGTATAACATAATCAAAACATATTTCATTTATTAATTAAACAAAATCTACAATTAATGTTGCGTAGAATAATTTCCAGAAAACGAATTTTATATTGTGTGTATCACGAACCAAGAATAGTGTTGCGTATACTACAAGCTAATATGGTGTTGTGTATAGTACAAGCCAATTTTGGTGTATCATACAACACAAGACATCAATGAAATTAAAAACAATAATTCTCATAAAATCATGGGTTGTTACATTTACAATATGGTCAATACATTTAATCCAATTGGATTTAATCTCTTATTGATAATATTTAACAATGACAACATATTTTAAGTATTAAATCATCACCAAAATCCATTTTATGGATTCTTCCCTCCCATGAATTATTTCAAGCTAAACATTTATATTTTTTATGCATCAATAATTGATGTTTACATTCATTTAACATATGGATCCTTCATTTTTATAGTGTTTAACATGTATTTTTTCGTTATTTAAATTAATTGTCTACTGTTTATTCCTATAATCATAAGGGGTGATCCATTCCTTTATTCATATAAGAATATGAAAACAATATTACATAATTTCTTCATGGTATATATATTGGAAATACTTTATAACACTAATTAAATTATTTTGTGAATCCCTGTAATTTTTATCATCCACACAGATACATATATCATCAATATGATAAATTTGGACAGATATTTTCAGTACCCGTCACTTCTTGTACCAATAACAAAATACCAAAAACCATAATATCTTCCAATTCCTTATTGGGTAATTTTAATATGAGATCATAATATTTCATGCCCAATCATCCTTAATTGGTATTTCTGCAAAGGTAAATTTATTTTTACTCTAGCTTATGTAACAATTTTATCTTATTTTCACCATAATTTTCATATGATAACTTATCAATAATTATAACCAGAATAATAAAAAATTGATTTCGAATATATGTTGAGATTTTAATTTATTTAATTATTCTTTTGTTAACATATTTTATTGAGTTTTATTCTTGTTATAAAATTGGGACATATGATCTAGGAATTCATTGATAGAGAAATTACATGATAATTATTATTTTATGTTTAAATCGCCATCAGAAAGAGATATTGAATCCCATATAATTTAAAAAATTGAATGTAAATTTTTGAACACCTTGATACTCTATTACCAGTATGTAAGATCACATTTGGTTACTCACACACTAATATGTAGGTTTTATTAATGTGGGGATATGGTTTCAATAAAATTATACATTTATTTCTTATTAAACACATGAATTATAAATAGAGTATATATCACACTATTTATATGTCATTTAGTTGATATTAAGATATAGAAAAAGAATGAAACAAATGAAAACAATAGTGTATATTGAGATATTTCACATAATTTTGGACGTCTATGAACCTAATTCATCGTTGTTATTATCACACACATATTATTCCCATTTTGATATAAAAATGGGGTTGGGTATGTTTATGTCCTTGAAAATATTATTCAATAAACAACTAGGTACGGAGCATGTGATTGATTATTTTCCATTTGAATAATACAATACACATGAAACTCGTTATGGAAATATCATCATTCAAGGATCATGATCCTTATGGATTCTATTAATGATATTATTCTATTATAAAAAGTAGTAAAATGTATTCTTAAGTGATCATAATAATTCTATAGAAGGATGAACCATGATTGATATATCAGAAAAATTCTATTTTAAATATTATTTGTATTCTATCATCTCATATCTTCCTTTATCAAATTTCTATGAATGTGAATGATATAAGATGAAATTCTCAAATACTTCTATCTTATTGTGAGTACTAGCAGGTTAAGTAGGATTATTTCTTATTCCTCTTATATATATCAAAATAATAATGGGAATCCTTATTCTTTTGGTAAATTCACAATATCTAAAATTTGTTTTTCTATCAGTTCATTATTTATTTTTTTTCTTATGACTTATAGATAAAAAAAGTATCAATAATATATCAACTTTTAATCATTCAACATGCAAAAAAATAAATATTAATTTTTTACTTAGTCATGAAAATTATAACTATATTTGACTTGAATATATATATATATATATGTTTTAGTTGCAAATAATATTTCACCTTTTCAAATACTCTCGCATATCAAAATTCAATTCAATGAAAAATGAAGTCAAAAAATATCTAGGTAAATACATTGTTCTTTCTAGGGCGTAATATTTTAATTATCACAACCCATCCCAAAAATATAATTCTCTATGAAAACAGAATCATTTAACTAAATTGATCTTTTCATATATAAATAGACATGTGATATCTAGTTATGTGATGTGTAACTAATTTTAGAAATAAATTATATTATATACAGTTTATCCAATTGGAAAAATTATTTAACCATACTCTTTTATTATATCATGATCTTTGATTCATGAATGGCATCACATAGGGAATATTTTGATTTATCACATCATTCATTTATTTTTAATATGAATTCTAGAATTCTTAATTTTCAATTGACATTATCGTTAAAATATTTCCAATTTTTTTTCTTTAGAGTCAGTACAAAGGCTCATTTTTTGTTAAAATTATTATACTAAAAACTAATATACTTATGTCCAAATATATATGATAATATATTTTTATTCTTTTCAACACATTTTCAAATTCTTCTGAACAAATCAATTACTTTTGGAGGAAAAAATGTAATATTATAATGTTTATCAATGATAATGATTTATATTAGTCTCGATGGTTTACAATGATGCATTGAAATCCACAAATATTTTCTTATGATCATGAATCTATCCTATTACATACCATATCCCTATGACTTATAATCAATTATTGATTTATAAAAAATATTTACCCTCTTTATTAATGTGTTAATGTCCTGGAAATATCTATTTTTAAATTGTCATCTTCAATTTACATAAAATCATCTAATGACTTATGGGATTATTCAATGATACTCCAGAAATTTTCAATCATAATAAATCATCATCCATTGAATATTCATGATTTCCATTATGATTTATACTCCTTAAATGGATTCTTCATTTACTAATCTCTTTAGTATTTAATTTTTATCAAGATATTATATTATTAACCCATTCTTTTATAAGATATACATTGAATATTCACATTGAGATATTTTGGAAATATTATGGATAGTGAGTCTATATCCCTAAAACATATCATATTTTAGGGAATATCAGTACATCAAACATCAAAAATAATATTATTCTTAAAATATGTTGTATGGATAAATTAATATATAAGATGTTGTATAATTTATCCACAATGTGATTGCAACCTTAGTAGTACCATAGTTCAACCATCAATATCATTATTTCAAATAGAACTATACCTAGATATGAAACAATGAGAAATAAAAAATTTAACTCAAGAAGAATACTTTAATTGATTTCTATGTAATAAATACTTGAATTTTAATTATTCATATCATTCATTTTCCATATTGATATTAGATTAAATTATAGTAATTCAAAAAAATTCAGAAAAATATTACATAATAAAACATATAGAAATAAAAAATTTATATACTTTTCTATATAACTATTTGATGTATTGAAACTTCCATGTTACTGTTAATCATGATAGGGTTATACAGTTTATTTCATAATTGTTCTCCTATATCACTTTTTCACATAATTAATATTTACACCTTCATTTATAGAGGATACATGTCAAAGTAAATGAGGTTTCATGAAATATTTCTTAGACAACATTCTTTATGAGGTATGGACAATATGAATTTTTAGTGATGTAAGAGGGGAATATAAATTATCCCACTATCTCCATGAATATTATAATATATTTCTTTCAAGACTGCATAGATAAAATTTCATTTGAATTCATATATTATATTGTTATATACATTATGTATATGGATAGACATTAGGATCATTTTATTATTTTGATTGAATACATTAAAAGTTATGAAATTTTATTCTATATTTAGAAGAAATAAAATTATAGATGTATAATTTATTACCCATATGCCATGTAATCATAATAATGGAAATATATATGGATCTTACAACTATTGAAGTTATTAAATAATGTCCCAGACTAGTTATGGTAAATATATTCATAGTATTCTATTGTCACCTAAAAATTATCAATATAATGAGAAATAAATATATACATAACAAATATAGAAACTATGTTAACATGAAATGGGGTTATGTTACAATAGATAAAGGAATAGAAATAATGATTAATGGATGTAAAAAATATGGTGTTTAATTCACTTATAATTACATTACCCTTTAGTGGGAAAAGGATTTTAACATATAGTGATTATTTATTAAAGGTATTGGGTTTCATTCTCATGTATAATGATATAGTAATTTTGTATGCCTTAATTAAATGAAATACACCTGATAAAATTTACATGATACCTGATATATATTGATCACCATTTATCTTTACATTAAATAATTTTTTTGTTACCTCTATAGTGAAATTGATAAAAATATATTCCTACCATATGAGATCAAACAATATTTTAACATATAATGGGTTAATCATTACCCAACAAATATGTTTGAAATTTATCAAAGACTATATCTACTGAAAAAATTACCATCCAAGGTAAGGAAATGAATGTGGAAAATACTCTATGTTTAAAAATAATGATACCTTATCAATGATGAGTTGTGAAAAAGACCATATTCATTAGGATTTTAAATGGATAATTCAGGATGTCATAAGGGAATGTGGGAAATTTAATTTTACCCAAAATACTTTTGAACAATCTATCACCCTAAATTTCAAGAAAGACTATAATAATGAACTAGAGCTATATAAAATTTATATTAATATCCTACAATAGAGCATTGAAAAATATGTCTTTATAAGTATTTTTACGTGGATATATGTTCCCACAAAACTAACGTAAATTGTGAAAATTTGGATTAATCTCAATGCTCATCCTTCTCAATACTTTTATAATGAATTGAGCTGTATAGAGACGTGTGGGAAATACATCTAGCCAGATATTAGTAATAAATGGATTTTGGAATATTTATCTTGATACATGGTATGCCAAAAAGTCAGTTTTAAATGAAAAAGGTCTACGAGAATGATGTAACCAATACCAATTCTATCATGAAAATTTGAAAATCTTACCATGTATTTTAATATCGGACTCCCCATGAAATATAAAGGAAATAATCCCATTTGGGTTATTGTATATTTCAAATAATTTCAGTAAATTTTATTATGATCAAAGAGGACATCCAACATGAAATATTCATCATGATATCAATAAGGGAGGCAATAAGGTAAGGTTACATTGTGTAACTATATTTATTGTAACTGATTTTGATTTGAGGATTACGTGTACTTTCAAAATAGTCTTATATGTGAAATGGGGATAGATATCATCTTCATAAATTATTATACATCATATATATTTTTTTAAAAAAATATCCACTCAATCTCTAAATGATATTCGATGATCATGATTTATAGATATCCTTGAATTTTGAATCAAGACATTCCCCCAATTGAGATATCTTATAACAATAATTTCCATTCTAACATTCACATGGCACAAAATGTGGCTCTATATGTGGAGATAAACAGTAATCTATTACCCATGTATAAAGTTAGCGAGAGGAATATAATTTTACATGAACACCTCCATGAAATGATGGTGATGTTTTAATCCATTCAGTGCCATATAAAATTTACATAGAGTAAATAAAGTATTTATTATCATAGTTATCCATGTGATTAAAAAGTTATTATTGGGGATAAGTTGTTCCTAAAAATATTTCCATAGAATCGTGTTTATATATTTTGGATGAAATTTAAAATAATAACTTATTATATATGTCCTTCTAGACCGTTGATCTTTTTGGGTTTATAGCATATAAGTTAGCACTCCTTCTAGATCTCCCACATAAATAAAATGTGTTTCTGGTATCACTCACGGAGAACAATATACCAGACACATGACATGTAAAATATAGGGACAATATAATATTTGAACAAGACCAATCATGTTTGGAATAAATAGTATGGATTCTAAGTGAAAGACATCAAGGTCAACAAAATAATACGAATATGATGGCCAATTTTGTGCAGGGAAATAATAAGAATGAGTAAAACATTTGAGAACAAGATGATGTAATTAGAAAAATGTATAAATCCTCCATTTAAACCATGTAATAAAAAAATGAGTAGTAAATTTGTTGAATGGGGGTAGAATGTAACACACCAACATTTTAAGTGTTTATTTATTCTATATAATAAACATTATGTTAAATATGTTGATTGGAAAGCAACAATGAACCATGAAATGACATGTGACACACATTATGGATAATAATTTCCATTGTAATTATTGATTTTGATGGTTTCTATATAATTGATTAGTTTATGAAATATATTTAAAAATATCATTTATTTTAAAAATTCAATTAGTAACTAATGATATCAATTTATGATTAAACATTTTTCTTCATAAATATGTAAATTTTATATCCAACGAATATTTTTTCTAATAAAATAATTATATTATGGAATTATATATATTTATATGACTGAAATATTGGTACTATTTTATTTTGAAATAAATATGAGAGAAAATATTAATAAATGTAAATGCATAAAAATATTTTTTCCTATCAAAAACACTTTTTCCTAATATTTAATATTTACATTTAAAAATAACTATGATAAATTTTGGAATATGAATTTGAATAAATTAAAATAAATAATCAATTTATATATTAAATATTTATTTAATATTAATTTTTCAGATTTTTTATAATAATTTCATTATATGTCAAACCTATAAAACACCATCCTATTAAAAATATCATAGATTTTTTGATATTACCATTAACTAAAAATGAATTTAAAACTTATAAAAAATTTATAAAAAAATATATATATAATTATTATTTTGATTAAATTATCTAAATACTATATTGAATTTATAAAACCAATGAATAACATTTTGAAACATTTCAAATAATTTTAATTAAAATCATTTTTTTAGTATCATTTTTTTTCATTTTCTAAATGAGAAATTGAATTTTTTGCATGACTAGAATGACACATAACTATTACTATCATAATAATAAACTGTTTTAGGTCATTTATATATAGATAACTAATATTTTTATCCTAATTTTATTACATCTAAATATACACAATTCCTAAAAATGGTTTTTATGCAATATATGCTCCTATATTAATGTTTTTTGTTAATGCCTATATAAATACTATTTCATGTCCTATAGGGATCGTTGAATTTTGTGGATACTATAGTAGTTGGGTTACTACTCAATGAGTGGACATTGTGCCAAAAAATTTGGGCATATGGGCCATGTATTGGGCTTCATGACCACTTGACCTTTGGGCCAAAATATATTATGCACTAATGAGGCTTGATGGGTGGGTTATCCCTTTGGGGGCTATGACCTTACTTTCAATCCCTTGTGTGTGTGGTGTGAGTGTGTTCAACGTAATTGTACCCCCATGATACTAATATATATCACTTATAAAAAAATTTATCACTAAAGTGTGGAGGCTTCCACCACCACCAATATAAATCTTCAATTAAGTGTTTTATTTTATAAAATACTTTTCACATATTCTAGTCACCCCCACATTTGGAATCCACATGATATATGGATGAGATAATTATCCTGCATTTCTAAGAAGACCTCTAATGGAAATCTCATATTCTAAACATGAGTACTAATCATCACTTAAAAAATTATAATATTGTATATTGATTTTAATAATAAAATTTTACAATTAGTTTTCAAGGAATTTAGTTTTTCCCAATGAATTGTAATATGTTAAGGGAATCATAATTTATTACCTTTTTGCATTTTCATTACAAAATGAAAATTACATTGTGCTTATGTGATGACTAATTACTCTATTAAATTGAATTAAATAATTTTACATATACTATTTTATTATGTATATAACTTTTTTAAAATTTTATACAACAGATCAAAGAGATATATATACTATGATTATGTTTCAATAACAATGATATTATGCCAACATATTTACATTTTTCACTATACTCATCCTTATATTATATATTATTCTTTTCTGTGTACGTATAACCACCTACAAAAGGATTTTTATGGATTTTAATTAGGGATGTCTATTAAAAATAGAAATACTCATTTTATTATAAATTGTTGTGAAATTTATTTTTGTTTTTTGGTTTTATAAATTCTATATTAATATTTATTTATTTAGTATGATACAACAAATAAATTTGTCAAAATTTACGGTAAGAAGATCATCACCAACATCATCATAAAAACTAATGAATAATGTGAACCTGAAATGACATTTTTATACTATAAATATTTATTAAAAATGAATTTCAAAAACAATAACTAATTTATAATGGTATAATGTTTAATCTAGAAAAAAGTAACACTAACAATACATAACATGTAACGAATAAATAATCGAATATAATGACATATGATGTTGAAAATAAAATATAAATAACTTATATGAAATTAATAAGTTATACTAATTTTATATATAAAAGGTTATACAATTTATTATATTTCAAAGATATGTTATTTATATATTTTTTCATTATTTATGATGACTGAAAATGATCATATAAACATTAGTAAATGTATGTGGTTTTCTTAACCACACAATTTTTAAAATTTTTTGATAACTATTTCTTAATTGTTTATTAAATGATGGTTCTTGTTTATTATTTTAGGATATTATAATTAAAATACACATTCCATTCTTTGAAATATTATCAATGGGTTTATTTCTACAAAAATTCAGATTACGATATGAATAATTATAAATATCTCATATTGAGATCCCTTTCTACCATAATTATATTATTCCTTCTTGATAATGATCTTAATTATGATTTAAATGTAAATATAATTTTTTATTGGTAATATTTAAAATTTTATTTTAAAATTTTCAAATCACTATTTATTTACCTAATTAAGATTTGTGTTTTAATTAAAGTATTTATAAAAATTTAATATTGATTATTCTTTTATGTTTTTATTTTTATATTCCACTATATATTTAACAAAAAAAATTCCATTTCTTGTACATAGTAATTTGATTTCATTATTAGTGTTAATATAAATTTCATTCCAGTTACATTCATAAAAATTATTTCTTAAAATTTATTGGTAATGTTGTCTCATTATGATAATGTTATAAAGGGTTTCCCAAGAAATAATTTTTATGGTTTCATTTCCATAATGACCTTTCAAATATAGATCTCATATAGTGATATGTTTTATATATTTCTATATAAATGTATACATGATATAAAAATTTGGATGATGGGATCATGCAATCAACCGAGAAAATATAATATTTTTATTTTTATGATACTAATGGGAAGTCATAGGAATCTGATTTTCTCTCTAAGGATTAATGATTCAACGAATGGTAAATTTCAGGTGGCAAAAAAATGTTTTTATTAATTTTGAGTGGGATACAATATCTATATTTGATTTAGTGGTTAGTGGTTTTTATCGCATGATATATTGTAGTGTTGGACACAATGGTTATGGTCACAGATTAAATAGTGATCTATTTCATATTTAATGCCTTATATTAATGTTTATATATCATGAGATAATTTAGTTTGTGTCATCTTGGATTTTTTATATAATATAATAATGATCCATTTCATTACACTCAACAACAAAATGTTTATACTTATTAGATGTTCTCAAATAATTATTATTCTTTATGATTATGTCAGGGGTAATATTTTGTCTAGTCTATGTTATAATGGAATTAAATATTTATTTTCAATATTCGTATGATTATTCTTAATGTATCATGTTTATTATCTAATTTTATGTATTTATTCATTCCTGAATACATGTCTTTCTATCATGAAATCTATTAAACCCTTTCTGGTAAATGTATTTTAGCAATATATTTTCAATATGGAATGTTCTCTAACATTCCAATATTTGAACTCTATATAACATGTGGAAATTTTTTATTTACTCATATTTTGAGGTTAATAATTTCTTATTATTACATTACCATGGATATGTCATCCATATTGACATATAAAAATCTTATAACATTGTATAGTGTTTCTCAATTATGGGGATATGTTAACATTTTTTGTAAAATATGGTTCCCATATTGATTTTTTTCAAATAAATTAGCCCATGTATTCCTAGTATTTTTTTTCAATATATGGAATATAATTTTTATCTTATATAAATGTTTAAAAATAAAAAAAGAAATAGATTTATAATTGTAACTTTTTATTGAATGGTTTTTGTATTTTTATTGAAATTCATGTTGGGTTAGTGTGTGTGGGTTATTGTCTCTTCATAATTACCCCATACGAATGGACATGGGAATATAATAACTGTATCTATATTCACATCTAGTTTCCTCTCATATTCATCCAATTTAATTATAGCCATTATATATGGAGTCTATAATAGATGCACCGAACCTCTTTTCATAAATATTGAAATTTTGACATCATGATCTCAGGGTGGGTCAAAGGACTCTTATAGAAAGGAATTTATTTATTCTTCTAATATATCTATAACCTCGCTATTGAGTTTATCCACAATCGTTTAAGCTATATTCACCTCATGTTGGGGTATTGAGGAATTTATAATTGATTAATTATCAATGGGATTTCACAAACATTCATTCGTAGATAGATGACCATAAGTTAAATTGGGATAGTAATAATGACTTACCTCTATAAAAAAATAATATGTGGTATATTTTGGGAGAGCCAATCCATTCATTAAATCACTTCACATTCTACTATTGGGTGAATATTAAAAATTTTATCATTATAATTACTAAATATATATATATATATGGATTCATAAATGTCACATAAAATTATTATAAAACATTGGATGATTTTCACATAATAAAAATAAGAGTAAACAAATATAATAAAAAAATATTCCATAAGATGTCCAAAATTAGGACTCTATTATTTCAATATATGTATTTTTTATGTTCATTTTATATATCATTTGGTTCTTCATAGGTTTTTTATCAATCCGCTAATTATTAATATTATTGTACCTAAAAATTTTCTAAACCCTGTTGTTACGAAATCTAAGGTGATGTGAACAAAAAAAACATACATATTATATCAATTTACATTAAGTTTCGTCATATCTCATAATAAATCTATCACGACCTGTACCATGAGGCCCGAGCCGTGACAACCCCAATCCTTCCTTCTATAGGCCAGGGGTTGGCAACCAGTACCAGAAATATGTATCCATAAAAATGGGAAGGCATTTCCTTTAAACCGTTAAAATCACATAGACCAAGAACTAGTCAAGATGTAACCACGAAGTAAAACTGCAGTAGTGAAGGTGCATACTAAAAGTAAAGGGGGGAAAATTCAGTACAAACTAAAAAGATTAAAGTACAACAAAAAATAGAAAACAACTCCTATGATTGTCCACCAAATATACTACTTGAAGGTTAGGTACATATCGTCTCCATAGCTCCCCACATCAACTGTCACCATAGTCCACCATCAGGTCCCAGCTCCTCGTGTCTCATTCAAGGTTGCCTGTCATCTGCACAAGAAACAGTATGGTGCGGGTGATGGACCTATATGGTTGAGTATAACAATACCTAGTAGGGAACGAGAGACCCTAAAAGGTCTCTTGAAATTCAACAAAGTAAAACCGCAAAAGCATGTTATCAACCACAAATCACAAAGCAAAAGACTCAACTCAAAAACACAGTATAATTAATGTATAAGAAGTACATATGATTAGTCTTGAATATTGTTCCTCTTATTCTGTCAAGATGCACTAATGATAACCATATAGAGTCTGACCCACCCAGGATTGATAGGTATTATCCCTCACTGATCAACAAAGGATCCGAACCGCCCAAGATCGATAGGCAATAACCCCCACTAACCCACATAGGATCTGACCCACCTAGGATCGATAGGTAAAAACCCCCACAAGACCCACACATGATCTGACCCACATAGTTTTGGTATGTCACTGATCTATGATGGGACACTCTATGGATGTTCATAATCAAGTTTTTCACTGAAGATCCACAAAGGGATGTTAAAATTCTAATCCACACAAGGTCACTAGAATGGTGATCCACAAAGGCTTTCTAGAATAATGATCCATACAGGGTCTCTAGGTGCAGATCCACAGAGGGTCTCTAGGTGTTTATCATCACAGGATTGGTTCGTGATGACCCATACAGGATGGCATGGTGATGACCCACACAGAATCACTATGTAATAAATTTGTATGATCTGTCTCCAAACTATATCTCTCATCCAGCCACTGATTTCCTACTCAAAGCATGCAAAAAAAATCTAGGAGAAACTGCACCTCAAGCCAGTGGTCATTTTTTAACTAGAAAAAAGTTCCACGAAGAATATATCCAAATTTTTTTCATGATATAACTGTTCCAACGCAATAATTAGTGCATCAACCGGATGCCCGATCTGTCTGTTATTAGCATTTTCATGCAGAAGGTCCAGTTGGATTGGGGGTCGATCCGACCCAGCCATTCTCCAATGTTCTCCGAAACACAAGTGGAGTATTTTAAGAGAAACACCTCACTACAAGGATTCCAGTGCCATAAATTTATTGCCATATGGATGTATATATTTTAAGATACAACTCTTTAAGTGAAACTGAGCTCGAATGGATCTGGGTGTGGGCCGAACTGGTCAGACCGACCCGACCTAGTGCATGTCTAACCTGACTCAGCTTGAACCTGGATGGGCTGGCCTGGGTGGGCTAGGCCACAACGGGCTCATCCTACCCCGGTAGGGCAGGGGTGCGGTGGCTCGTGCCACTGAATAGTTTGAATCATGCAGAGGTCATGCGATCCACCTTCCAAACAGCTCAAAGAAAAGGTCTGTCTCCATAATTTGCAGTGCCATGTCATGCGGCCTACCTGTCTGTCGGACCCACTAGGACTCAGTCACCTTCTGCCTCTACGATGACACAATGTCGTGGCCCCCTCAATCCCAAATTTCTCAAAGAGTTGTTAGTCTCAATTATTTTTTTGCACCACGTGGCACCACCTCATCATCAGTGGGACCAACATGGAGTCACTCCCTATCATCATCGTGAAATCGATCCATGACATGTCTCCCTACTACACATGATGGAACACTGCCTCTTTTCTATGTGGATAGCCATCTTCGGACACCTGTACGACCACCCATGGTACCGTGTAGCACCACCCTCTTCAGAGGATCTTCAGCGAGCCACCGGGTGAGCTCTGATGGTCTGTTCTTCCTTCCGGATGTTCCTATGGACCTTTCAGGATGCCTCCGTCATTTCGTAACCCCCGATTTCTTCATTCTGTTATGTTGAAAGCCATCCCATGAAGAACACATCAATAAACGATGTGGTGGATGGTCTGATCATTTTCATTTGGCCAGAGCCTTCTGTGTTATCATTATAACAAGAAATATATTACTCAATTCATCAAGGATAATCTTTAAAAAATAAACCCACTGCCTTGAAATTTATGGGGGTGTCGCAGTGGTGGATGAATAATCCATGTCTGTGGAAGCCATAGACATTCTTCATCGATACCTCCAAATATGTCAAAGCATATGTTCTAAATCAGTGGAATACTTCTTTTCACCTCGTTAGTGGTTCCTTTCTTGATAAAGCCATGTCAAACCTCCAACCCGAGCCTCACATAAAAATATAGAGGATGAGAGGTTAACGCAATGAAACATTAATGATGTTAATAAATAAGTTAATTAATGCACCTCTCATCTCTCAACGGAGTGGTTATGAAAACAAAGGGTTAATCCATTAATGGGTTGACAACTCAGTAACCCCGCCACCGCCGCTCAACCACTGGAGAAAAGTAAAATAACATCGATATGTAATTTTATAATTTTTTTTATAAAGTCCAAAATATATATCATTTTTTTTCAGACCTACTCTGGTCGAATTGAAGCCTCCCTTATTTAAATCCTGGCATTGCAGATACAATGGTGCTCTCTAATTTGAATTCCGAGAACTGGTTCAAAAGTTAGAAAACACAACCCGTACGATTACAGGACATAACATTAAAAATATCAAAATCTCATTATTGGCACACTAGCCCCCAAAATGACCAGCAGTCAATTTTCAAATACTCTTAATAACCCCAAATAATTTTAAAACAATTTACATAGTATTTTTGTGTCTATAAATTCTGAACACCTTAGGGAATTTCTTCCTTTGAAGCTACAACAAAACTAGGGAAACAAATGGGGGTACTCGGCATGTATTTTAGCCTCCCTCTCCCATGTTCCCTCATAGAAATTACTGTGCTGCCAAACAACTCACACCAAATGAATTGACCATCCATGAAGGACCCCCTCCTATAAATCCTCTATATCCCCCGAGAACTCTACAAATGTCACCCCATTCTCAATGTCCAGCTCGCCCCAGTCAATAACTTGCGATGGATCACGCATGTATCTCCAATGATATGACATGTGTAATACATTATGCACATGGTGCATCTGTGGGGTAAGTTCTAGATGGTAAGACACCTCACCTACTCTACTGAGGATTGGGAAAGGTCAGATAAACCTCAAAGATATCTTGTTGCCTCATCCAAACAGCCATAATCCTTGATGCGGTGAGACCCATAGGAAGACATGGTCTCCCTCATCAAACTCCATATGTCTCCATATCCTTTTGGTATAAGTCTTCTGCCATCATTATGCAGTCTTCATCGGCTTCTAGATGATTTGCACCTTCTATGTGGTTGCATGTACCAACTTTGGACCCATAAGTGCTGACTCTCCTGGGTTTTTCTAGTAAATATGTGATCTACATAGTCATCTATACAAGGCCTCAAACAGAGCCATGATAATGGTGGAGTGATAACGGTTGTCATATGTGAACTCCACCATGGGAAGGTGGTCCTCCCAACTACGACCAAAATCAAGGACACAATCACGAAGCATGACCTCAAGTGTTTGTATGGTCCGCTCCATCTAATAATCTATCTGAGAATGGAAGGTGGTGCTCAATCGTAATTGAGTTCCAAATGCCTCTTGAAAATCCTTCCACTAGTTTGATGTAAAATGTGAATAACGATCCGAGACGATCATCGATGGATCCCCATGGAGTCATATAATCTTTGGCATGTAGAGATATCCCAAGCTCTCTATTTATACCTACTTTGAGATGGGTAGGAAGTGTTCCGACTTGTTGATCCAGTCAATGATCACCCAGATAGAATCGTGGCCCCTAGAGGTACATGGTATCCCAATCATGATGTCCATGGATATACCATTCCTCTACCACTTTGGAACTTCATGTTGCTGATCTAATCCCGCTAGTACCTGATGATCAACCTTCAATTTATAATATGTGAGGAATCGAGATACAAACAATGCAACTTCATTCTTCATCCTCGGCTACCAATACTGATGTCAGAGGTCCTGGTACATCATCACCACTCCAAGATGTACCACTAAAGTGGATGTGCAGAATTCCCCCAAGACCTCCTCTCATTGAATCACTAGTACAATGGAGTATCCTTTGACGTGGATGAAATTCTCCCCACCTTCATATATTTTATTAAGAGCCTTTATTGAGGATTTCTGAGAACATTGGGCCTCATAGTCAACATCCCAAAGTTGTGCCTCTCATGCTCGTTGTAGAAGTGGGGGAGTGATAGACAAATACTGTAGGTAATCTACACCATCTCTATCAACAATGGATTTCTATAACGTGGCTAGATTCTCTATTACATCACTCAATAATTTTACACTAGACCTATTGTTGAGTGCATCTGCTACTACATTTCCTTTCCCATTAGTTTAGAAAATCAGAAAGTCATCGTCCTGGAGGAACACTAGTTATCGCCACTGTCTCGGGTTCATGTCCATCTGTGAGAATATATACCTGAGACTCTTGTTATCAGAGTAAACGGTAAACCATTTATCCATCAAGTAGTTATTCCACATCATCAGTTCAAAGACTATTGTTGTTAACTCGAGGCCATGGGTAGCATAGTTCTTCTCATGTTTTCTCAACGGTAGTTAGTAGTAGGCCATCACTGCTCACTCATACATTAGTACACACCCTAGTCCATTCCCTGATGTGTTGCTATAGACTATATACCCAATGCCCTATTCTGGTTGTCTCTTGATGGGGGAAATTGTTACCCTCTGACTCAGCTCCTAAGAAATCATCCAGCACATCTCCATCCACAAGAAAGGCTTCCCCTTCTTCATCAATGCTGATAAGAGATATTCTACCCTAGAGAATTCAGGAATAAATATTCAGTAGTACACATCCAATCCTAGAAAACTCCAATCCACCGTCACACTCTTGGGTGGCTCCAACGAAATAATTGTATCTATCATTGGTAGATCCACTACTACTCTAGCCTCCGAGATAACATGGTCCAGGAAGTGGAACTCCCATATACAGAACTGAAACTTCGAGAGCTTTATATAATGCTGGTGCTCCCAGAGTGTATCTATAACTATTTTTAAGTGTATGGAATGCTCCTCCTTTAACACTAATTATATCAAGATGACAACAATGAAGAACACCATGAAGCATTGAAGGTATGGATGGAAGATCTTGTTCATGATCCCCATGAACATAGATGGAGCATTGGGAACACTGAAAGGCATCACTAAAAACCCGTAATAGCCTTACGAACAACTGATGGACATATTCAATATGTCCTCATCCCATACCTTGACCTAGTGATTGCCTGATCTGAGGTCCATTTCTGAAACCCATTGATCTCCCTTCAGCTGGTCGAAGAGATCATCGATCCTCGACATGGGATACTTTTTCATCATGATCACCTAGTTCGGGCACCGATAGTCCACAGAAATCCTTAGACTCCAATCTTCTGTCTTGGTAAACAGAATTGGGGAATCCCATGGAGAAACACTGGACCATAAGAACCCATTTTTCTAAAAGTCCTCCAACTGTGCCCTTAGATCATGAAGCTCCATAGGAGATATGTGATATTTCGGTGTAGATTTTTGTTTCGTGACAGTGTAATGGTCGATGAGAATGTCAACCTCTCTATGAGAAGGTAGTCCTTGAATATCATCAGGGAAGACATCAACATATTGTTCCACCACTACAGGCTAACTCAGACTCCTCTTGTAAACTACTCGAAGGGTGAGGCTAGCCAACAGATGAGTAATAGGATATACCATCCTCTGAGATAGTCCATCATGATCTGAAATGGTTTCCCTCTCACTGGTGAAGGAAAACCAGATCCCATCATCGCATAAACAATGAACATTTCACCTAAAATAATCGATATGTGCATGGACTGTGGATAGTAAGTCCATACCCATGATGATATTGAAAGGCCTCAACGCTGCTACTAGGAGATCCTAGAAGACGCTCTAAACTACTACAGTGAGCTCACACTACCTTTACCAGTTTGTAATCTTCGAATCATCTCTAATATGAGTATCTAATCACATGGATCTATCCAATTGATCTATCGGAATCTCCGAGCTCCGAACGAGTGCTAATGAAACTAAATAGTGAATGTATCCTATGACTATAAGTACTGCATCGTTGGTGGAATAGACACAGATCATACCTCTATTCATCTCATGATCACTATGGTCATATGCCTATATGGCATGTAGTAGTGCTCTCCCTTATCCACCTACTCCTTGTGGTCGGGGTGCACCACCTGGTTGTCAGGGCAGTATAACCTCAAATCACCACCCAACGCTTACTGCACAGCCTGGTACTCTGCCACGACTGCCACCCTACTGACTTACTCGCTCGAATCTCTACCTCTGCCTCGGAGATCCCTCCATCAACTATTGATCAACGGTACAACTGGTCGGGCAGTCTCGAGCCATGTGGCCCTACTCACCGCACTTGAAGCACACAATGCCTCCCAACTGACATCCTCTACCTCACCATCTCAGCCCCTCTAACCCTGCATCCCAAGGTCATCTTCCGAAGGGTCGGACATGATTGGACCTCTATGTCATCAACATATTTCCTCTGCAACATCGCACAGCTACCTGTCATCTTCTAGTGGATCTCACCATATTTCCCATCATAGACAATAGACTCTCCACAAACAATGCTCTCAATATCACTCTTGCCTGCATCGATGTATTCAGTGAGATAATTGACGCTATGGTCTCTTTCAGGACACCCTGATAAAAGTTCTGGGCCCTCATGAATGAGTCTTGTACCATTTTCGTGGAGTAGCGCGAGAGGTCAGTTAATCTATTTGTAAATTACCATAAATTTCAAGGGAATTTTTTTTATTTTCTATGGGATTTTTACTGGTACGTAGTTTCTGATGGCACCTGATTCTGAGGCCCGGTGTGCCCGGAATCATTTTTGGAAGTTTAGCTTGGGTACGTTCAGTGAACAAACGAGTGGGTATTTCTACCTTTTGAACTATTGATCAGAATCAAAATCTGAGGGCCCAGATGAAACCGTAGAGCCGGTAATTCCTTAGGAACAACTTTTCTGGAGGTGCGTTTGCTCGGGAGGGTTGTTAAAAATTTCAAGAATAAAATTACAGTTTTTTACAATTATAATTTTATTATACCTCTAGTGGTTTAAGTGTTAAGGAAGGAAGTTGTGAGGATGTTGGGTTGGGGCCCACACGAGCCCCCACCTCCTTAAATTTACTAACCCCCCATTGAACACCCCCCTCTAACTTTAATGTGTAACTCATCCTCTCTCTCCTCTCTTTATGTGTGCCAACCCATTTAGTTAATGACTTGAATTAATTTGGGTGTTTATTATTCTTTTGAATTTTTTAAACCTTTCACCCTCCTCTCTCTATTAGATATGGCAACCCATATAATTAATACTTTTATTAATTATTTTGGAGTGTCAACAATTGTTTGAATTATTTCTTTCTGCATGGTAATGTATTAATTAAAGGGGTCTTGTAAAATATTTGGGGAGAAAATATTTTTGGTGGGGGGAAAACCTCTGGAGAAATTGGAGGAGAGCTCCCTCCTTCCAACTAAGAATGTTCTTGAAAAAATAACGCCTCTGGCAGAGGACGTGTAGTCACCAACGACGTGCCTTCTATTCTTCTTACTCTGCATCAAGGGAGGATATACCACTGCGGGGAACATCTCCATCGATGACGACTCTTCCTCCAACGTCAACGGAATCGGCACTGATCTACCGTGACATCCTATCATCGTGACGCTTTCCTCTTTATGTGGCTCAACTATGTGCGATGGCTTTACGAGGTAGGGGTTTGATTTTTTGTTTGTGAATATTTTGGTGTCCATCGTTAATATTTTAGTCACTTGCAATCGATTAACGGGAGGGGGGCGAACCACACAAACACGGCCGACCCACCTCCCTTTTTATTATTGTCCTTCCTCATGGATTAGAACGGAGGCGGCGCGGTGCTGTCACACCGTGCAGAAACGAGGAATATCACCGCGGCGAAGGAGCACGACACTGTCGCGATGTGCCGTTGAAGCCGAAAGAGGCCGCGGCCGGAGCGGGGCCGTGGTGGAGAGGCGTCGTGCCGACGCGCCACACCAGTCAAAGAAGGATCACAGCCTAAGGCCGAGGCAGTCACCAACAGGCGGCGGCCAGACTCCCCTAGAGCCGTAGCATCAAGTGTTGCGGACCTTTGGCCGCGGCCGAAGACCTAGAGGTGGCCTGATAAACCGGCCGCCGGCGCTTGGAGGGCGGGACCGCGGGGGCCAGCGGTGGTGGCACCGGCCAGCCATTCATAATTCTGGGGGTCGTAACCACTGGTGGTGGACAAGTGGTCCCCCCCCATGTGGGGCCACCGTTATAAGGCGAGGGGGTAGTGCCCCCCCTTCGCGTCGCTCGGTCACGGACCGAGCGCCCAGCCGAGCTGGGCCGCCCGCGCTGGGCCAGGGCGGCAGGCCGCTAGGGGAGGCCGACCGCGAGGTCGGGCCACGCCCGATAGGCCGGTCTACACCCATTTGGGCCAGACTAGGACCCGGGTCAGGTCAAACCAGTTTGGGTCATCCTAGGGGGTCTCGGGCCGGGTCAGTCCAGGCCCAAACCCCCTATAAACCGTGCAACTTCATTCAAACGCTCGTAACATGGGCTACAGACATCCGATTGACGCACCTTCAGTTGTGACACGATACGTGGATCTAGAAGGCCATTTAGGTAGATTAAACTCAAGGTTTCAGAGAACATTGCGTACGGGCGGGTTGGTTAAAACCCGAAACTAACCAGGTCCTCGGAGCAGAAATGTTTATAACTTGAGCTCCGGACGTCCGATTGACGTGACGTCAAGATTTTTGGATTCCTCATAGTAAGATGGTCCTTTTGGCTTACACCACTAGAGGTTTGGATGCGGTTTGTGTACAATCATCTTGGTTTGACATAAAAAAAACTAATCGGGCCCCTCGAACGAAAAAACCAATAAATCTCAGACCGGGCGTTCTATTGACACGTCGTCTGTCACATTGAGTTCCTATTGACGTGACTAAAGATTTCCATACATCATTTCTGGACGATGGTATAGTTGATGTATCAACCCCTTTTCTTGTGGAGCGGACCCTCCCGGAACGAGCGTGCTGTGTGTGGGAACCCTAGAGCTGGCTGCGACTGCGACGAAGAGGACTACTGTGTTGGGATCCTCCATGGGTTTCACGATGATGATTACTATACTTGGATCCTTTATCAGTTCGACGAGAATGACTACCATACTAGGATCCTCCATGGGTTCAACGAGGACGACTACCATACTGGGATCCTCCGTGGGTTTGACGAGGACGACTACCATATTGGGATCCTCCATGGGATCGACAAGGATAACTATTATACTGGGATCCTTCGTGGGATCGACGAGGATGACTATTGTACTGGGATCCTCCGTGGGGTTGACTACCATTATGGGATTCTCCATTTGTTTGAAAACTATTACTACTATACTTGGATCTTCCGTGGGCTCGGCAGCGATGACTACTAATCACGGACCCTACGTGGGTTCAGCATAAGAGATGATTCGGAGGATACATCTAATCATATCCACCCCACTTCGTGAGTAGTATACATGTGTGAGATGAGTCTTTAATTTCAATCATTATATTCTATGTGATTGAATTGATATCCTGTGTGGATTAGATTATGGATTCCTGTGTGGATTAAGTTTTACTTTCCTAAGTAAACTGGAATGTACTTGAGCTCCTGAGTTGGAGTTGAACTGGATTTTATGACTAAGGTATATGCATGGGAATATAACTAATTAGTTTTAGATGATACTTCTTGATTGTATCTTTCTTTGTGGTTTATCCTTTTTGGATTCAGAGAGTCCTTCGGGGGTCTCGGGGTCCTTACTGAGTATCGTATACTCACCCCTGCACAGTCTTCACCCGCACTACGTTGTGTTGGTTGCAGACGACATACATCACTAATCGTGGTTGAGGATTGTAGAGCTAGACGATACTCGGAGGTGGACGTGACGATTAGACGATACATGGAGGTGGACGTGACGACAAGATAATACCCGGAGGTGGACTTCATGACGAGATGGTACCCGGAGGTGACAGATGAACGTGGAGAGCTGAGGTGGCCATCTGTACCTACCCTTTAGGTAGGGACTCCAGAGGACGAACCAAGAGCATCTTAACACCTTCCTACTATTTTGTCTTTTTCATGTACTTTACATTTGGGCTTGTATTTCTGTCCCCCTTTGTACTTTCAGCACACTTATTATATTGCTTAGTTACTGTTTACTTCCTCTTGTACTATGGTAGTGTGTGTGTTTACGTTTCAAAAAGGCAATTCCTTCCCAGTTATAGGGATTTATTCCTTTGGTGCAAGTCGCCAGCCCCTGGCCTATGGAAGGCGGGCTTGGGGTAGTTACGACACGGGCCCCGGGGGATGGGTTGTGACAATTTGGTATTAGATGAGTTCTGTTATACCGCAGAACTCAGGACTCTGATCATTCTTCTATGTGAAACATTAGTGTTAAGGGTATTGAGTGTGGTTATCAGTCTAGGGAGTCCAATGTTGGTGCGGCGGCCGACGTATCCGTACACCAAGACCCTGACTTGTGATTTCTGATTCAGTTCATGAAATCACTGATTGCACTTGTGTTTCAAAAGTTTTCTTTGTGATTAATTTGTGTTATCTCACCCAGGTATACTGTATTTACCGTGGAGGACCTGTTTCTTTTTAGGATGGCCCCATGACAGTAGCCTTCTAGGGTTCCCAGCGTTGAACAAGACGAAATCCCCCCGAGCGATGGGGCCTCAGTGCAGGTATTACAGTGGAGGAACCAACGGTACTTGTACCCACCGAGCCATCGATGCCACCAGCCCCAGCCGTTGAGAGTGCATGTCACCTTAGTGCACATCATGAGTTTCATCGTTATAGACCGCCCAGGTTCCTCGGGGAGACATACCCTCAGGCATCCGAGGATTGGCTTGAGGCTGTAGTTCGAGTTTAAAGGTTGGTGGGGACACCAGCTGACCTCATGGTGATCCTTGCAACGAGTCTCCAGCATGCGTCTACAGGCAGATGATGGTGCCTGATGATCAAGGTGGACGACGAGGCATCTATACTTTGGACGGCCTTCGAGGGCATCTTCCATTCGGTGTTCGTTCCAGCCACCCTCCGTGTGGTGCGCATTTTGGAGTTACTACAGCTACGACAGGGCAGCATGACCATGGCCTAGTACTCGGCGAGGTTTACTGATCTCTCGCGCTACTCCACAAATATGGTACGGGACCCGTTCTTCATGGCTCGGAACTTCAAGCAGGGACTAAGGCATGAGATATTGGCTTTGATGATCTCCCTCAACATCCTGACGCAGGCGGGGGTGTTGGAGAGAGCCATTCTAGTGGAGAGTTTTCTTACTGAGCAGTTACCAGCGGTGAGACCCTTCTTAGGACGACCTGTAGCGGAGTCTTATGCAGCTGGCAGTAGACAGATGACGTACAGGTCTAAGTGGGCTAAACCAACAGATGAGAAATCTCAGGATGCATATTTGATTGTATGGGGCACACAAAGGAGAGCCAGCCACATGAGGAGCAGGCAATGATATGCATACGTCGGTTAGGGTTACATGGCTCGAGACTTCCCAACTCATCTTGCAGATGAGCAACAGGCAGTAGAGGTACCTCCCAGGTAGAGGTTTGACCATGGAAGTCCGAATGGAGTAGTCGGATGAGGCAGAGGAGCTGGCCGAGAAATGGGTGGTGGGAGACGCTTTGAGGCCCTACCACCACCACCACCAGGAAGACCACCCTGACCGCAGGGAACATGTGGACAGGGAAGATCTCAGCTTCAGGAAGCTGAGGCTTACGACCATGGTTCTCCGAGAGCTAATGGAAAGGAGCGGGACTATCTCTAGTCATGGAGACTTTTATTCATGTTGCTTCGGGCCTTGTTGATGTTGTGTTTGTGGATGTTTTGTGTCTTTGTACCTTGAGCTGCAGTAATAAAAGACAGTTTATCTTGTGACGTTTTCTTCCCTGTTCTTTTTATGTAGTTGATACTAAGAGGTTCTGGTTTAAAACTGTTGACCTGACCATCACTTTCTAGATTCCTACTGGAGGAGACCTAGTGACCACACACTGCTGCCGACAGTGTGACTTGACCTTTGGAGGCGAGAGTAACGGTTGGATCTCTTTGTAGTAGCGTGGAGGCCTTACGACGTCATCCGAGGTATGGATTAGTAGCATCCATGTCGGGATTGATTGTATTAGGAAAAGAATGTGGTTCAACCAGGTGATGAGACTGGATTTCTCTTATCAGAAAATAATAAATCATGCAGCTCTTGTAGGACCAAAGAAGGTTCAGGTCATCCAGGATCGGATGAGGATAGCTCAGTGCCGACAGAAGTCTTATGCCGACAAGAGGCGGAGACCACTGGAGTTCGAGGATGGTGACCACATTTTATTACGGCTCTCTTCTCGACGTGGATTACAGATATTTGGCCGAGGTGGAAAGTTATCTTCATGCTTCATCAGACCCTTCTAGGTCCTCAACATGGTAGGCGAGGTGGTTTACCGCTTCACCCATCCACCTCAGTTGCACCAGGAGCACGACGTCTTCCACGTATCTCAGCTGAGGAGATACGTGCACGAACCGACACATATCATCGACCATGGGATGCTGGAAATTGATAATGGAGCGACTTTTGCGGAGGTCTCGGTGGAGATCTAGGATCGACAGGAGCGGGTCCTACATGGGTGGTCGATTCCTCTAGTGCGCATCAGGTGGCATCTCGTGAACCTCCAAGGGAACACATGGGAGCGGAAGGCACGTAAGCATGCTCAGTACCACATTGTTTTCCATAGTGTGTGTTGAATCTTTACAGGGATGTAAATCCCTGAGGTGGGAGTAATGTAAAGACCCATAAATTTCAAGGGAATTTTTTTTAATTTTCTTTGTGATTTGTACGAGTACGCAGTTTCTGACGGAACCTGATTCCGAGGCCCGGTGTGCCCGGAATCATTTTCCAATGTTTATCTTGGGTACGTTCAGTGAATGAACAAGATGGTATTTCTAACATTTGAACCGGTGCTCAGAATCAAAATCGGAGGGCACCGATGAAACCGCAGTGTCGGTAATTGCTTGGGAACACCTTTTCCAGAGGTGCGTTTGCTCGAGAGGTTTGTTAAAAATTTTAAGAATAAAAGTATAGTTGTTTTTCAATTATAATTTTATTATACCTATAGTGTTTTAAGTGTTAAGGAAGGAAGTTGTGAGGAAATTGGGGTGGGGAACACACGATCCCCCACCTCTTTAAATTTCCTAACCCCCCTTTGAACACCCCCCTCTAGCTTTAATGTGTAACTCATCCACTCTCTCCTCTCTTAAGGTGTGCCAAACGATTTAGTTAATGGCTTGAATTAATTTGTGTGTTTATAATTCTTTTTAATTTTTTAAACCTTTCACCATCCTCTCTCTATTAAATATGCCAACCCATATAATTAATAATTTTATTAATTATTTTGGTGTGTCAACAATTTTTGAATTATTTCTTTCTGCATGGAAATTTTTTTATTAAAGGGGCCTTGTATAATATTTGAGGATAAAAAATTTTGGGTGGGTGGAAAACCTCTGGAGAAATTGGAGGAGAGATCCCTCCCTCCAATGAAGAACGTTCTTGATGAAGAACGCCTCCGACGGAGAACGCGTAGTCACCAACGACGTGCCTTCTCTTCTTCTTCCTCCACGTCAAGGGAGGAGATACCACCATGGGGATCATCGCCATAGACGATGACTCTTTCTCCGATGACAATGAAATCGGCACCGATCTAACATGACATCCGATCATCGTGACATTTGACTCTTTCCGAGGATCGACGTTGTGCGACTACTTTAGAAGGTAGGGGATTGATTTTATGTTCGTGAATATTTTGGAGTTCATCGTTAATATTTTAGCCACTTGATATCGATTAATGGGTGGGGGTCGTACCGCACAAACATGGCCTACCCTCCTCCCTTTTTATTGTTTTCCTTCATCGTGGATTGGAACGGAGGCGGCGCGGTATCGTCGCATCACGCGAAAACGAGAAATATTACCGCGACGAAGGAGCGCGGCGCCGTCGTGGCGCGCCGTTGAGGCCGAAAGAGGCCGCGGCGGCCACAAACAGAGGGCGGCCAGACTCCTAGGCCACCAGAGGATTAAGTGCCATGGCCCTTTGGCCCCTACGGAAGACCTGGAGGTGGCCGGATAAACTGGGTGCCGACACATGGAGGGCGGGACGGCGGGGTCCCGCGACAGTGGCACCGGCCGGCCAACCAGGCCGGTTGTTCCGAATTCCGGCGGTCGTAACCCCTGGCGGTGTACAAGAGTTAACCCCCCCCCCCACACACATGGTGCCACTGTTACTAGGCAAGGGGGCAGTGCACCCCTTCACGATGCTCGGTCATGGACTGAGTGCCCAGCCGAGCCGGGCCACTCACGCTGTGTCGGGCCGCCCGCTGGGCCGGGCCACGCCAACTGGGCCGGGCCGTGCCTGCTAGGCTGGGCCATGCCCATGTGGGCCAGACCCGGACCCGGGTCAGGTCTTCCAGGTTCGGGCCGACCCAGGGGGTCTTGGGCCGGGTCGGTCCGGGCCCAAAACCTCCTAAAAAGCAGTCAGTTTCGTTCAAACGCTCGTAAATGGGTTACAATCCTCTGATTGAAACATCGTTAGTTAGGACGTGATCCTTGGATCGAGACGGTCATTTCGGTATATTACACTCAAGGTTTCAGAGAACTTTGGTTACGTCTGGGCTGGATCGAACCCGAAACTAACCTGGACCTCGGAACAGAAATGATTATAACATGAGCTCCGGACATCCGATTGACGTGCAGTCAACCTTTTCGGATTCCTCATAGTGAGACGGTCCTTTTGGATTACTCCGATCGAGGTTTGGATGCAGTTGGAGTATGGTTGGGTTGGTTTGACATAAAAAAACCAACCAAGCCCCACGAACGAAAAAGCCAATAACACTCAGACCGGAAGTCCGATTGACGCGCCGTTTGTCGCATCGAGTTCCTATTGACTTGATAAAACATTGTGATACATCATTTATGGACTACATGACAGTTGATGTATCGACCCCTTGGCTCTTGGAGCAGACCCTCCTTGAACGAGCGTGCTGTGTGCGGGAACCCTAGAGCTGGCTGCGACTTCGACGAAGGGGACTACCGTGTTGGGATCCTCCATGGGTTATACAACGATGATTACTATTCATGGATCCTCCGTGGGTTCGACGAGGATGACTACCGTACTGATATTCTATGTGGGTTCGACAAGGACGACAACCGTACTGGGAGCCTCCGTGGGATCGATGAGGACAACTACCGTACTGGGATCCACTGTGGGTTCGACGAGGATGACTATTATACTGGGATCATCAGTGGGTTCGTCTACCATACGGGGATCCACTGTGGGTTCGACGATGACTACTACTATAGTTAGATCCTCCGTGGGTTCAGCAATGACGACTATTAAACTTGGACCCTGCGTGGGTTCAAAATAGGAGATGATTCAGAGGCTACCTCTAATCATCTCCACCCCTCTTCCGGGGTAGTATACCTTTGTTATCTGAGTCTTGAATTTCAGTCATTATCATCAATGTGATTGACTTGAAATCCTATTTGGATTGGATTATGATTTCCTGTGTGGATTATGTTTTACATTCCTAAGTGGACTGGATTGTACTTGATCTCGTGAGTTGGAGTTGAACTAGATTTGGTGACTTAGGTATATGTATGGGAATATACCTAAGTAGTTTTATATGATACTTTATGATTGTATCTTTCTTTTTTTATCCTTTGTGGATATAGAGAGACCGTTGGGGGTCTCAGGGTCCCCATTGAGTATCGTATACTCACCCCTACACGGGCTTCGCCCCCACTATGTTTTGTTGGTTGCAGACAATGGACATCACTAATCGTGGTTGATGCTTGTAGAGCTAGACGTTACCCAGAGGTGGACTTGATGATGATATGGTACCCAGAGGTGGACTTCACGACGAGATTTTACCCGAAGGTGGAATTCATGACAAGACGGTACCCGGAGGTGATAGACGGACATGGAGAGCTGAGGTGGCCATATGGACCTACCCTTCAGGTAGGGACTCCGGAGGATGAACCAGGAGCATCTTGACACCTTCCTGTTGTTTTGTATTTTTCTTGTACTTTACATTTGGGATTCTATTTCTGTCCCCCTTTATACTTTCAGAACACTTGTTATATTACTTACTTAGTGTTTTCATCCACTTGTACTCTGTTTGTGTGTGTGTTTATGTTTCATAAAGGAAATTCCTTCCCAGTTCTAGGGATTTACGCCATTGGTGCTAGTCACCAGCCCCTGGCCTCTGGAAGGCGGGCATGGGGTAGTTATGACATGGGCCCCGGGGGATGGGTCATGACACTATTCAGGTTCTGGGCTACTGATAATATTACCTACTGTAAATGCAGCAACTCTTGGTTATTAATAGAGCGTAGTGTTGTTGGGATAAACTCTACCCTCGAAAGACAATAAAAGTCCATCCAGATGAGGGTCTCCTCATCTTTCATCTAGAGCAGAAGAGTCTGCCATATTCCTAACATGCCTAAGAAACTCTAGCACCTAGGATAAACATCTACTCTACTGGTGTCCCAACATGGAATTAAACTTGTGCGACAACCTCTAGCCAGTCCTCACGTGCTTGGGGATATGTCTCGTCTCGAAACCTCGGAGACCTCTACCACTAGAACTCGCGCAACACGCTCTATCGGCATACACCATCCACCAGTGGGGCTGGTGTAAACTACATCCCAATGGGTTGTGGTGCTACTGGTGTACCACCAGAAGGTGCTATCATAGTAATTGGGCCCTGCACCGAAACCTCATAAATCGATGGGTCATCATCATGTACACTCACAGTAATCTTGGCTGGCGTTCAATGCAGTGGAATCCTGAAAATAAACAGGTGTGCCTCTGTCAATAAGTTATACCTGGTCAACTGAATCTGAAGAGATCAATAAATAAAACATTTGAAAAACTCATACATAATCGGTTCATCATGCCCCAAGTTAGAAATTAGAGTTTAGGGTCCTGGTGTATGGGTACGTCGACCGCTGCACAAACACCAGACTCCCTAAATTAAAAACCACACTCAAAAAAGATAACATTATTACTTCATTAGAGTATCATAGTCCTATTTATTCGATAGAACCGACACCTATAATACCAGTTTATCTTGTCCTGTCCCCCGATTCCCGAGCTGTGAGTACCCCATGCCTATCATCCACAGGCCAAGGGATGGTGACTAGCACTGGAAAGGCGTATCCGTAAAAATGGGAAGGCATTGCCTTTAAACCGATAAAACCCAAAGACCAAGAACACGATAAGATGTAACAATCAAGTAAAACTATAGTTCCGAAGGTTTGCACTGAATATAATGGGGCAGGAATAAATGCCAACTGAAAAGAGAAATATGCAACTGAAATTATAAAACAACGCTTGAGATCATCTACCTAGGATCCTACATGAAGTGTTTGTACAACTCATCTCCACAAATCACCACATAAACTATCTACCATGTACACCGTCAGGTCCCATCCCCCATGTCTTAGTCAAGTCTGACCATCATCTGTACAAGACATAACAAGGTGCGGGTGAAGATCATAAAGGTGTGAGTATAACAATATTCAGTAAGAACCTCGAGACCCATGGATGCCTGTTATAATTCCACAAAGTAAAACAAAAAATCATGATCTCAATCCAAAATACTAAATAAATCAACTTAGCTAAAAAACCAGCTATATTTAAGGTACAAAATTAAAGGTGAATAGTTATACAGCTTTATCATCTTACTCAGTCATGAGGCCCAACTACTGACCAAACAGAGCCTGACCCACACATGATCTCTAGGTACTAACCCTAAATGATCCACACAGGATCTGACCCACCCAAGATCGATAGGTACTAACCCCTGCTGACCCACACATGAACCAACTTTCCCTGAATAAATAAGCATTAACACACAAAAGACCCACATAGGATCTGACCCACATATGATTGGTATGTCACTGATCCATAATGGGCCACTCTATGGATAGTCCTCACGGGGTCACACACTTCTGATCCACATGGGGTCTCTAGAATGTGAATCCTCATAAGGTAGCTAAAATGATGATCTACATAGGGTCTCTAGAATGCTGATCCACACATGGTTGATAAGTGAAGATCCACTCATGATCATTGGGTGATGATCCACACCTTATCACTAGATTTTAACCCACAAATGATATCTAGGGGCTGAACCACAGAATATCACTTAGTACTAACATCATTATGACCTATCTCCAACCTTTATCTCTTAGTTATCCACTAGATTCCTACTCATAGCATGCATAATTTTAGGAGAAACCGCTCCTCAATCCATCCATCATTT
Organism: Viscum album; assembly: GCA_963277665.1. Taxonomy (NCBI): domain Eukaryota; kingdom Viridiplantae; phylum Streptophyta; class Magnoliopsida; order Santalales; family Viscaceae; genus Viscum; species Viscum album. Next base: position 611,367,520 of record OY728127.1, read on the forward strand.
TTTCAAACTGAACGATGTCCCATGAAGATGTTACAAAATGTTCTGTCTTGATATATGGGTTCCATTGCAATAGAAGGAACGTCAACCGAACGACCGGTCTGTATGTTATTGTAATTTTATTACCAAGGGCCTGATTGGATTTGGGGTCGATCAAACCCGACCGTACTCCAACATTCTTCAAAACACATATAAATTATCTCAAAAGTATCATCTCACTCCATGTATCATAGTGCTGCAGACGGTTTGTCAAATGGACGTCTGGATTGCAAGATACTGTAGTTTAAGCGAAACTGGTCCTGAATGGTCTACCTCTGGTCTGACCTGGGCTGGGCTAGTTCAGGTCGACCCGACCACATCCGGGTCCAACCCATCATGCTCGAACCAGCCTGGGCTGACACAGTTGGGTATGTCCTTGGACCGGCCCAACCCGCCCTAGCTGGGATGGGCCTTGGAAGCACGACCCGCAACATGCGCGACTCGTGCGAGGGTCATGCAGTCCGCCCACAGAACGACTAAAAGGAGCTTTTTGACTCCTTCATTGGGGGATCTAGGTGGCACCATCTGTCTACCCATGGGACTCGCTGGGATTTGGTCTCCTTCTTCCTCTTTCATGGATTAAAGCCTCAGTCCCCCTCAATCTAAAATATCTCAAAGAGCTGTTCATCCATTTTAATATTCGGAGCCATGTGGTGTCGCCACATCACTCGCGGGACTCACAGCATGTAGGTCCCTGACTTCCCCATGTCTTTGAGCTGTGGCCTGTCTCACCGTAGCATACAATAGTGTACCACCTCCCATCTCCATGGCCAGCCATTTTCGGTCATGAGTCCGACCACCCTTGTTGTCGAGAAGCGCCGCCTTGCTCTATGACCGGTCACGTCCTCTGCCATCATCACCGGTCACTGGTGTCGCGGTGCTGGAAGATCTTCAGTGGGCCACTGAGTGAGTTATGGTGGTCTGTTCATCCTTCTAGATGTGCCTACTGGTCTCCATGGATGTCATCCACATTGCATGACTCCTAGTTTCTCCTTTATGTTGGGTTTAAAATTATCCAATGAAAATCACATTAAGAAATGATGCAGAGGAGGGTCCGAACTAGTTTTTTTTTCATGAACCATCTTCATTATCAATATCAGAAGTAGGATATTATTCAAATGATCAATGGTAATCATTAATTAATAAAACCCATAACTCTAGATTCATTATCGACATAGCAGTAGTGGTTGAAGAATCCATATCTGTGGAAGCCATTAGTGTTCATCATCGATCCCTCCAATGACATCAAAAATTCCATTCTTCATAGGTGGAATATGTTGTGTCACGTCATCATAGGTCCTTCCCTTGATAAATCCATGTCATAAATCAATCCCCAGCCTCCCTTAAAAATATGAAGGATGAAAAATTAATGTAGTGATGCTTTAATGAGGTTCATTAATTTGTTAATTAATACACCAATAATCTCTCAAAGGAGCGGTTTTGAAAAAAATGGGTAACGAAATTAATGGATTGACAAATCAGCAGCCTTGCCACCACCACTGAACCACTAAGAAAAAGTAAAATATATTTGTTATGTTATTTTATTATTTTATTGTAAAGTCCAAAAAATAATATTTTTCCCCCAACCTACTACAGTCGAAGTGAACCCTCCTTTTAGAGATTCTTGGCACTACAGAATCAACAGTTCTTTCATATTTTAATTCTGAGCACAGGTTCAAAAGATAGAAAATGATGCTCATACGTTTACTAAACACACCATAAAAAAGGCTCAAAATTCCATTATGGGCACACCGGGCCTCATAATAACGTATTTTCAATTTTTACTAACTCATTATATTCCAAAATAATTTTAAAAAAATTTACATGTAATTTTTTGTATTTACAAAATCATACCTAAATCCTATATGATTTTTTAATTTAGATATTTGAAAAGAACAATATTATTTAATAAAATTTTTATCACCTCCTGCAAATAGTATTTCTACATGATATACTTCTATAGACACTATACAAAATACACATCCTTATAACCCTAGGAATTGAATAATAATAATTGGTGACATCATTTTACTAGTTTGGGTAAACATAAGATATTTCAATCAATGTTTACAAGTGAACGTATCATAAAAATGTGGTCATACAAACATAATCAATGTATGTGGTCATTACAATATAGAATAGTAACCAATAAAACATGGACAACAAATCATGAATCATTATATATGGGTTTTACAATAACATTAGAAATTGGGTATAGGTAAGATGAAAAAATATTAATTAATATTAATCCATAAATTATAAAATATGTATAATAATATTCCATTTAGATAAACATATAAAGCAACATATATTTTTGTTCACTCTAAATCCAACCATCTCATAGTGGATATAGTTCGACAGTGGATTAGGTTTTTACCTCATTCCTATAAACATCTTGGGAAAACTCACTGGTTTTAATGGGTTCAATCCGATGGAACATACATGTTTACAATGGAGATAAAAATATTTACCCAATACATTAGAGATTTATTTAATTTCAATACTCAAAAATTACATATAATGTTTTTAAATATTTTGGATTATTATGAGTATGAAAAAATTGACTGCGTGTGATTCCAAGGCATATTGTACCTGAAATGGAGTTGTGCACTTTTTTAGTGTTGTTCAGTAAACATAGAGGAATCATTTTCTAACATTTGAAACAGTGCTTAAAATTGAAATCCATGGACAGCGTTGAATCCACAGAACTAGGATTCACTTATGGTAGTCTTCACGTTGACCATAGTGGGTCAGTAGAAAAAGATAGATTATTGGACTTTCAAATGAATAATAAAATAACATGAAAATGTTATTTTATTTTCACTCTAGCGGTTGAGTGGTGTGGAGGGACCACTGAGTTGTCAATCCATTTTATGTCTTGACACGTGGTTTTTGTAACCATGATGTTTAATCAATAAATACAGTTTATAAATGAACAACATTAGTGTTGTGTAACTCTGTTGAATCTTCAGTCTATTTAATTGAAGCTCGGGCACGGGCATTTGGTGCAGCTCTGAGGAATCGATAGCGATGTACCACGATAGCGTCCACTGACAGAGAACGAAGGATTTGGAGTAAATGAACCGAGATCAACTAACTCCAATGGCTTTATCAGACGCGAAATATTATTCCACCCCCACGACGTCTCCATTGAATCTCGAGGTTGGTGGTTTGACTTGATTTAAATTATTTGTGGAAGATGATGAATTTATTGCTTCCCATTTCTTATGATGCTAATGTGGATGGAGTAAGGAAAATGAACAAGGCTGAGAAAGTCCATCGCATTGTTCTAGTCACGTTCATCGGGGGTCGAATTTCTCAACATGACAAAACCTTGAATCTGGGAGCTGCGCAGTGACGACGACATCCTAGGAGGCGCGTATGGGTGAGTGGTAGAAAAAACAGACAACCAGGGATCAACCAATGGCCTGTGGAAGATCCATTAGTATGGCATTGGCATGGTGGCACTAGAGACTGACACTGACACTTGTCGGTAGTAGAATTGGGCGGCACCGCTGGGCGCCATGGTAGACCTAAAGGGTGGTCAACACATGTTTGGCCATGTTGGCAAGACGGTGTAGTTGTGGGTTTGAATCTGCGGTAGAGGTGACATGGACCTACACCCTGTGGGTCTTATAAATATGGGGCAGAACCATATGGCGCTACTATTTTGGATGACCAAACAGACCAATGGTACATTTGGGAGGTAGACCATGCAACCCATCACACAGGTCACACCAGCCGGCGGGCTGGGTCAGACCCAGACCGGTTTGGGGAGGTGCAGACAGGGTTGAGCCGGGTCGCATCGGACCCAAACCCTTTTTTCAGCCATTTTATCCTAAAAATATATATCTTGTAAACCATAAATCCATTTGACGAACCATCGGAAGTGCATGGATGCTTTGAGTGAGACAATACATTCGAAATACTGCTCTTTGTTTTTAGTGAAAGTTAGAGTATGGCCGGGTTGGATCGTACATCAATCCAACGAGGCCCTCGGCACTAAATTCCCTATAAATTATAGACTGGGAATCTAGTTGATGTGTTATCTATTGGGTTGGAAACCTTACAACAAGGTTGTCCTTTGGATTACTTCTTTTTGAATATTCATTCTAGTTGAGACATGACCTATGTCTAGAGGAGTAGATACTAAAGATCCCAAGAACATTGGGTGTGGGGAATATTAGGGCCAGCTGTCAGCATCATAGCGATTCTATGTGGATCAACATCTAGTGAACCGTCATGGATAAGAATTATAGAGACCCTATGTGGACATACATTATAGAGACCTTATGTGGATCAACATTATAGAGTCCCTTTGTGTTTCATGATTATAGTGACCCTGTGTGGATCTACTTTATAGTGACCCTGTGTGGATCAGCATTATAAGGACCCTGTGTGGATCAACATTTTAGCGACCTGGTGGGGATCCACATTCTAGCGACCCTATGTGATTCCACAATAGAGAGGCCCTTTTGGGATTAGAATCATAGATACCCTATGAAGATATACATTCTAGAAACCCTATGGGATCAGAAGTGTAGGACCCAATGAAGACCAGCTTTAGAGAAACCCTTCATGGATCATTTAAATATGATCCTATGTGAGTCAGTAATAGAGCGTCTCGACAGAATACGATGATCTAGACTTATGATTAATCGTATGTATTTATGTACTTATGTTATATAACTGGTTTGTGCTAAGTCTTTTTCTTCATTCTCTCTGATTGACATCATGCTTTGTGGATTTCCATTTTTGAATTCTAAGAGACCTTTAGGCGTCTCAGGGTATCTAATGGGTATTGTTTTACTCACCACATCACGGGAATCTCCAGCACCATGTTGTGTCTAGTTTAGAAGTGGAGCAGCTCAGCTGAGACTCTGGGAGCTAGGACCTATTGGCAGTGAATGTTGATGTGGATAGCTGTGGAGACAAGCTGTACATACCCTTCAGGTAGCATTTTTTCTGGACAATCCCGAGAGCTATTTACTATTTTCTATTGTATTTTTATCATTTATTTTGGATGGTATTCTGGCACCATTACCTTTAGTACACACTTTTACTACAACAGTTTTGCTTCGGGTTTTTATATTTTTGTGTTCATGGACTATGTGTTTGTAGAGGTATAAAGGAAATGTATTCCGGTTAAAGGATATGCCTTTCTAGTGATAGATTCCAACATCTAGCCTATGGAAGGTGGGTTAGGGGTAGTCACAACATGGGACCCTGGGGATGGGTCGTGACAAAGTGGTATCAGAGGTGTCGGTTCTACTGAAGAACTAGGACTCTAATCTTTCGAATATAGAAATAGTGATAGTTGTTTTTTGTGTGGTTTTCAGTTTGGGGAGTTCATTTTTCGTGTGGTGGCCAACATATCTATACACCAGGACACAACATTCTGACTTTCGACTCAGTGCACAAAAACACTGATTTCGTATATTTTGGAAATGTTTTACCTTTGATAACTTTTGAGTTAACTCACTAAGTATAACTTTTTTCTCATGGAACACCGATTTCATTTAATGATTCCACCGCGTACATAGCATGCCAGGATTTCAGAGAGAGTAGACGATGATGGCCCACCGAGCGATGACGCTTCAGTGTAGGGCCCTATTACTGTGTTGGCACCTTCGGGTGGTGTTCTAGTAACACCACAACAAGGAGGGAAACAGTTTCCACCATCCCTTCTAGAATACCATGCATGCTGACTGAGTGTGTTGCATGAGATCCAATAGAATTGGCCTTCATGGTTTCTAGGTGAGACAGATCCCCATGTATTTTAGGACTGGATAGAGGTTGTCACGCATGTTTTTTGTTTGGTTGAGACACCATCAGAGCAGATGGTGATCCTAGAATCTAGCTTATTCCACGACACAGTTGGGAGATTGCGTAGTCTCACCCTCCATACACATGAGAAGGAGACACTCTCCAGGTTGGAATTTTTTACCCTTTTCAGGGAGGAGTTCGTACTAGTGAATTTATGTTCAGTGCTTATCCAGGAGATGCTACACTTAGAGTAGGACATCCTATCAGTGGCCGAGTACTTAGCATGATTCACTAACCTGTCAAGTTACTCGACTAATATGGTACATGAACTCTTCTTCAGGGCTCAAACAATTGGTCATGTCCATTATCATGAGATCAGAGTGTCATGGATTTCAATCAATATCCCAACGCAGGCTGGAGTGCCCGAGAGAGCATTATTGGTTGATTTCTTTTAGCTGAGTAGGTACACTATGTGTGGCCCAAAATTGGATGATATGTAGCCGTGTTGTATGAAGTAGGTAGTAGGAAGATGAATTAGTGGTCCAAGTGGTCTAAACCCTCTAGAGGGCAACCCAAGGATGTAGGGTCGTAGTTTCAAAACTCACGAGGTTGAGAAGGCCAACAGGGGAGTAGACAGTGCTTCATGTGTGGCGGGATGGGCAACGTGGCTCACAACTGCCTGGTCTGTTGTACCAATGATCAGAAGACGGTTGAGAGACCATCAAGGCAGTGACCGAGGATTGAGTGAGGAGGACCACACGGCTGTGGATGTGGCAGAGGAGCGGGTCGTGCAACAATTTGTGGACGATGGTTTGAGGTTCTACCCCAACCACCCCAAGGTGGTCCACCCTAACCTCAAGAAGAAGGTGGACATGGGCGAGGTCAGCTTCAGGTGGTAGAGGCCTACAACCATGTCGCTTGATATATGATTAGTAGTTAAATATATGTCTATTCCACCCTTTCTACAGTTCTTATAGACACAGGTTGACATCAATTTTTTATATACTTGACACTCATTCGATGCTCGGATATTCCGAGGGATCCATTGTCTGAATCCATCCAATTATAGACTCTTACATAAGAATATCCAATGATTAGACACCGGTACTGGTAGTGTGAGCTCAAAATATGTGGTTAGAGCTTCAGATGGGATCTCCTAGTAGCAGCGTCGAGGCCTTACAATTCCATTATGGGTGTGGACTGGTTATCCACACTCCACACTCAGACAGACAGTTTTAGCCGCAATGTTTGGGGTTCCCATGATGATGGCACCGGGTCTTCCTTCACCGATAAGAAGGGAACCATTACAAGACATGACAGACTTACTCAGAGGTGGGTGTAGAAAATCACTCATTAGTTGTCTAGCCATACCCATGGAGTTGTTTATGTGAGGATTACAAGTTATCCTATAGTGGTGGACAAGTACGTTGATGTCGTTCCTGATGATGTTATGGGACTACCTCCTCATAGAGTGGTAGACTTCCATATCGACATGTAACCCAGGATGACACCGATATGTACTCTAGAATATTTTATGGCTCCAATGGAGATTCATGAGTTTTGGGTACAATTAGTGGACTTGTAGGCGGAGGGTTTCATAAGACCCAATGTCACTCCATGGGAACCATCAATTTCGATCGCCAAAAAGGCTGATGGGAGTATATGTTTTTTTATGGACAATCGGTGCATGAACCATGTGTCCGTGAAGAAAAAGTATCCACTGTTACGGATTGATGATCTCTTCAACCATCTAATGGGAGCTCAATGATTTTCAAAGATAGAACTCAGATCATGATATCATCAGCATAGAGTACAGGACGAGGACGTACCGAAGATAACCTTCAAATGTCGGTATGACCATTATGAGTTCTTGGTGATGTCGTTAGGCATGACCAATGATCTGGAAGTGTTCATGGGGCTCTTGAACAGGAGCCTCTAGCCATACCTTGCTTTCTTCATCCTAGTATTCATTGATGTTATCTTGATATACACGCTGTCAGAAGAGGAGTACACCACACACCTATAAATTGTTCTGAATACACTACAAGAGAACCATCTTTATTGAAATCTCTCGAAGTGCCAGTTATGGATTCGAGAATTTCACTTCCTAGGGCATGTTTTCTCATGGGATTGAGTTTTAGTGGATCTGGAAAAGATTGAGGAAGTGCATTCATGGGATCCACTTAGGAATGTGACTGAGGTTCAAAGTTTCTTGCGATTGGTAGTGTACTACCAGAGATTCGTACACAAATTTTCCCAAGTTTTGGCACCCTTCTCGGCTATGAAAAATAAGGGACATACCATTGTGTGGATGTAGAGAGCCAACATTGTTTTTAGTAGCTGGGTTAGAGTTTGATGTGTGACCCCATATTGAGAAGAACTTAAGAGGGTGTTGGGTATGTAGTATATTGCGACACATCTGGGAGTAGACGAGGTTGTGTCCTAATGGAGGAGAGAGCAATGATCACCTATGGATTGTGGAAGTTGAGACAACATGAGGATAAATATGCTACCCATGACATGGATTTAGCAGTATAGGTATTTGCACTAATGATTCAGTGTCACTAGTTAATGGGAGAACGATTTTTTTATTATGATTACAATATTCTCAGGTATATATTCTCACATAAGGATGTGAACCTGAGAAAAAAGTGATGGGAAGAGTTCATCAAGGACTCTAAATTTGAGATAGTCTATAGTCCTGGGAAGGGGAACATAGTAGAAGACACCCAAAATAGGAGGTCTGGTCTACATGTGATGTGTGCGGCGACTGAAAAGCTCTCTTGGTTGCAAATATCATTTTTGGATAGAGATGGATCGGTTTATCATTAGTCTATGATAGTTACTCCACCACTCCTTCATAAATTCATGGAGGAACATCATGGGGGAATATACTGTGAGGCCTGATGTGCTCATATATACTCAGGACATGCTCTTGATGGATTTTCAGAAGGTGCGTAACAAGTCTTTCTATTTAGAGGACACACCATGGTACCCATGATTCTACGAGAAGAGGTGTTGATGGATTTCCATACATCCCATTTAGTTTGACATACAATTGTGTCAATGATGTTCGAGGACCTCTGGTGTTAGTACTGGTGGACTGGGATTAAGAAAGAAGCGGAAAACTTTTTTTCCTGATGTCTCACTTTTCAACATGTTATGTTAGAGCATCTGGTACCAGCTGGCATAGCATAGCCACATGAGGTGGAAAAGTGGATGTTGGATGGTGTCTCCATGGACTTCATGATATGGATTCCATGTACATCCAAGTCCCTGATTCCATCTAGGTGATCATTTACTAACTCACCATATTGTCCCACTTTCTACAAATCCAAGAGACGGGATCAGTAGAGAGATTGGGACACCTCTACATATAGTACATTGTACGACTTCCTGGGGATCCATCGATGATAGTCTCAGATCGTGATGCTCATTTTACATCCCATTCATAGAAGTGTTTAGGGAGGGCTTTCAGTACACAACTATACTTGATCACCGCCTACCATCCGCAAACAGATGGTATGATAGAGTATACTATATATACACTCGAGGAAATGCTTTGTACTTATATCTTTAATTTTGGTCATAGTTGGGAGGACCACCTGGCCCTAATAGAGTTTTCATTAAACAATAGTTAACATTCCACCATCATCATTTCTCTATTTGATGCCTTGTATGGGTGACCATGCAGATCACCCCTTTGTTGGATAGACCCAGGGGATCAACAATTATGTGTCTAGATTTTGTACATGTTTCCACAGAGAAGGTGCATATCCTCAAATAGTGGATGAAAACTTCATAGATTTTGAAAAATTCATACGTTGATAAGAGATAGAGACCCTTGGAGTTCGAGGAAGCAGACCATGTCTTCCTACCATTATCACCCTAACAATGATTATAGTGGTTGGGTTGAGGAGAGACACTATCTCTAAGGTTTATCGTACCTTTCCAGATACTCAACAGAGTATGTGAGGTGGCGTACCATCTAGCACTAATCCCACAGATGCACTGGGTGCATAATGTATTCCACACATCGAAGCCGAGGAGATAAATGCATTATTAATTGCACATTATCAACTTGGGTGAGATAGACATTGAGTATGGGGGGAATTTTGTGGGGTTCTCAGTGGAGATAGAGAGTTGATATGATTGGGTCCTTCATGGCCAGTTGATTTCTTTGGTGTGAGTTTGTTGGTAGCATAGTAATCTCCAAGAGGACACAAGGGAGCGGGAGGCTCAGATACATGCTCAGTACACACATTTTTCCCTAGTTTTGTTGTAACATTCAGGGATGAAAACCCCTAATGCGGAGAGAATGTAATGAAACAAAAATTACCTTAATTTTTTTAATTATTTGTGATTATTATAATTTTTCAAAAAAAATTACGGCGCGTGATTATGAGGCCTTGTGTTACCATAATGGAATTTTGAAGTTTTTTTAAGGTACATCCAGTAAACTTACTGGCGGTGTTTTCTAACATTAGAACTGGTTCTCAAAATTAAAAAATTAGTGTACCATTGAATCTAAAATGCATGTATTTTCTTAAGAGAGTATTCACTTTGAGCGCAGTAGGTCTAGAGAAAATATAGTTTTTTTGACATTATAAAAAATAATAAAATAACTTAACAATGTTATTTTATTTTCTTATAGGGGTTGAGCTGTGGTGGTGGGGCCACTGTGTTGTCAATCCATTAATGGGTTGACCCTTTGTTTTTGCTTCCACTCCATTGAGAGATGGGAGGATCATTAATTTACCTGTTAATTAACCCCATTACCACTTTGTTGCATTAAACTCAAATCCTCTGTCTTTTTATGTGAGGATCGGGTTAAAATTTCGACATGGCTTCATCATGCAAGGAACCTCTACCGAAGTGACACGATTCCTTCCACTGATGAGAAACTGATGCCAAGACGTTGTTGGAGGGATCAATGAAGTACACCAATGGTGCACACAGACTAGGATTCTCCATCAATCAATGCAATTCCCCCATCAATTCTTGAGTTTGGGGGTTTAATTATTAAAGACTATCCTTGAGGAATTGAATAATATACTGGTTTTTATAATGCTAACACTGAGGGTGTGGGCCAAATGCGAACGTTCAGCCTCTACACCACTTCTTTTCTTGATGCGTTTTTAATGAGATGATTTTCAACTTGATGGAAGGAATAAATCAGGAGGCACACAATGAGAGAGGCATTCCGAGAGGTCCGTTGGCACATATGGATGGATGTACGGACCCTAGAAGCTCAACCGGTGGCCCGGGAAAGATCATCTGAGGAGGGCGGCGCCGATCAAGGCCATGGGTGGTTGGATAGGTGGAAAACAATGGACAACCAAGGAGACAGGATGAGGCGCGTCATTGTGGGCGGCTGTGAGACATGTCACGACTCAATGACTCGATAACGGTTGGGACCTGCTCCTTGCTGGTCCCACTGGTGACGAGGCGGCTCCACATTGCACCGCCAATTAATTGATTCAAACAACTCTTTGAGACATTTGTGATCGAGGGGAGCCGTTACTTTATGTCATGGAATAAGCATAAGGGGACCTGCTCATAGTGGGTCCTGCGGCCAGGAAATCGACACCACATGGTTCCGCCAATCAAGGAGTCGAATGTCTCATTTGACCCATTCGGTAGGGGGACCGCACGACCCCCACGTGGGTCACGCTGGTCGGCGGACTGAGCTACAAAGGACCCACCAGGATTGGCCTATGCTGGTTCAGGTCAGGTTGGGTCGGACCTGAACTGGTTCGGGTCAAACTGTAACCAGGCCGGGTCGTACCCAAACTAGGTCGGGTCGATCGGACCGGGTCCGCCTGGACCCAGACCCATTCAGGCCCAATTTCTATTAATGACTTGTATCATCCAATCCATAAATTTGTTTGAAAAACCTTATATGGAGTTGGGATCGTTAGTGCTAGACGGTCCTATTGAGATAACCCACCTCTTTTTTGGAGAATGTTGGTGTATGGTCGAGTTTGATCGACCCCGAATCCAACTGGGCCCTCAACACTAAAATGCCAATTACTTACAGATCATGCATCTGGTTGATGCACGAACTATTGCGTCGAAACCATTATATCATGACAAAACATTGGCTATCTTCATCATGTTACTTAGTACTATTGAAAAAATGACAGATTGCTTGAGGAGCAGTTTCTCCTAGATTCAAGTGTGCTATGAGTGGGTATCCTATGGATTTATGAGAGATAGTGTTCAGATACAGATCATATGGAGGATTGTACTGAGCAACCCTATGTGGTTTAGCACTGAGAAATATTGTGTGGGTTAGCACATAGCGATCCTATGTGGGTCAAGACCTAGCGATCCAGTGTGGATCAGCATCTTGCGACCCTATGTGGATCAAAAATCTAGAAACCATGTGTGGATAAGAATTCTAGTGACACTATATGGATTAGCATTTTTGTGACCTTGTGTGGAGTAGTAGTGCATGACCCGAAAAGGACAAGCCTAAGAGCGGCCAATCATCAATCAGTGAAAAACTAATCCATTATGGGTTAGATCCTATGTGGTTATTGCGGGGGTTAGTACCTACTGATCCTAGGTGCATATCATAGAGAATGTGGATATCATCTAGTATTGGATAAAGACTCCATAGAGAAGGAAAAATCCATACCCTGATAGGAGATGGAGACCCTTGGAGTTCGACGAAGGAGTCCATGTCTTTCTACCAATATCACCCCTATATGGATTACAGAGGTCTCGCTGGGGTGGAAATCTATCTCTGAGGCTCATCAGACCTTTTCATAACCTCAATAGAGTAGGCGAGGAGTCATATCATCTAGCTTTTTCACATAGATGTACTGGGTGTATAATGTATTACATGTGTCGCAAATGGGGAGATACGTGCATGATAAATAACATGTTGTGAACTACGGCGGGCTGGATATCAATGATGGGGTGTAATTTGCTGAGTTTATTGTAAAGATAGATGATCTACATGAGTATGTCCTTCGTGGACGGTCTATTTTTTGGGTTCCAGTTCGTTGGTAGCACGTGAACCTCCATAAGAGCACATGGGAGCGAGAAGATCAGATGCATGTTGAGTACCTCCATTTGATCCCCTAGTTTTGCTGTAGATTTCGGAGATAAAAAGATATATGGTGGGGAAAATATAATGAGCTGAAAATTACATATATATTTTTAATTATTTCGGATTATTTTGAGTCTGTGAATATAGATGACATGTGATTCTGAGGCCCGATGTGGCCGAAATAGAATGTTTCCTTTTTTAGGTGCGTTCAGTAAACGTGCAGGTGGAATTTTTAACTTTGGAACCAGTACTTAGAATTGAAATATGAGGACACCATTGAATCTAGAGCACCCCAATTCACTTATAGGGGGATTCACATTGACCGCAGTGGCTTAGGAGAAATAGATTGTTTTTTGTACATTTAAAATAATAATAAAATAACATGAAATTGTTATTTTATTTTCACTCCAGTGGATGTGTGGTGTGGTCGGGACCACTTATTTTTCAATCCATTTAATGGATTGACTCTTGGTTTTTTTAATCACAAAATTTAATCCTTAAATTCAATTCAAAAATGAACTGCATTAATGTTGTGGAAATCATTTGATTCGTCCATCTATTTAAATATTACAAGGGAGTGGGATTTTGGTGTGGTTGTGAGGTACCTCTGCTGTAGTACTATGATACTTTCCATCGATGGAGGATAGATGCATGGTCAGAAACAAACAAGGATCAATGAATGTCGACAGCTTCATCGTACGTGGAATATTCTTCCACCATTGGGATGTCTCCATCAAACTTGAGGTAGGGGGATTGACATGATTTAATTCTATGTGGATGATGATGAATTTGTTGTTACCCATTTGTTATGATGCTAATGTGGAGGGAGAGATCCAAAAAAATAAGGCCCGGATACTCCGCCTCTTCATTCATGATGCGTTCATTGAGGGAAAAATTTTCCAACATTATAGAACCTTGAATCTGAGAACCACACAGTGACAATAACATCCAGGGAGGCCCATAGGCACGAGCGGAAGGGAAAATAGACCACTAGAGCTCACCCAATGGCCCTCACAAGATCCGTCAGCGCGACTCCGGTGACCAACACTGGTGAAGAATGTGGAAGTCAGCACTGCATGGTTACACGTTGGAACTGATGGGGCGTCTGACACTTGGGTGGCCACATTGGTGAGGCAGGACATCGTCATGCTCAGTGGTGAGTTTTCCACGGCTTCAAAGACACAATAGAGGCAAAGGGGACCTGCACCCCATGGGTCCCGCTAATAGAGGTGGCACCACGTGTTACCGCCATTTCGGAAGACCGAACATACCAATGGTCTTTTCGAAAGGTAGACCCTGTGACCCTTCTCGCGGGTCGCACTAGCCGGCTGGCCGAGTAGGTCCACCACCCAACGGGACGAGCCCGCTGCGGTCCCACCCAGCTAGGGTGGGCCGAGCCAGTCTATCGTCAAACAGGCCGAGGCCGCCGTAGAATAGACCAACCGGGCCGACCCAGGCTGGTTCGGGGCAGTCCAGGTTGGACCTAGACCATGTCAGGGTGACCCGAACGGAGTCAGGTTAGCCCAGGCTGGGTCAGCCCAGACTTGGAACCCCCTTTTGGCCTATTTTCACTCAAATAGTCATATCGTGTGAAGAAGATGTATGTTTGATGAACCATCTATGGAACTAGGATCCTTGGAGAGATATTTTCCTTTTGAGATACCTCACTTGGGTTTTAGAGAATTGGGAAATAAAGATAGGTTGGATAGTATTCGAATCCAACCGGGACCTCGACACTAAAATGCGTATAACTCACAGACTGGTGTCTGGTTGACCCGCCGAATATTGTGTTTGAACCCTTAAAATAAGAAGGTCTTTTTAGTTACTCTTCTATGGATCATCATAATAGTTGAGGCATGCTATATGTCCACATATTCCAATACAATTGAACTCAATCGCACTTGGTGCAGGGAATCCTATGGATGGTTATCAGCATCATAGATATGTTGTGTGGATCATTATCATGAAACCCTGTGAGGATCAGCATTATAAATTCCCTATGTGGATCCACATTATAGAATCCATGTGTGGATCTGCATTATAGAGACCCTTTGTGGATTAGTATTATAGGGACCGTTTGTAGATCAACATTATAGTGACTATGTGTGGATCAACATTATAGTTACCCTTTGTGGATCTACATTATAGCGACCCAGTGTGGATCAAAAACATAGCGACCCTATGTGGATCATAATTATAGAGATCCTGTTTGGATCAGATTCAAAGTGACACTATGTGGATCATCATTCTTGAAAACCTATGTGGATCAGTAGTGCAAGAACCGGTGAGGACCATCCATAAAGTGGCTTGTCGTTGATCAATGAAATATGATCATGTGTGGGTAAGAATCATAGCCCCTCGACAGAATAAGATGATCAAGCATTAATTCTATTCATTTTTTATTTCTATTATTAAGTTATATACCTGGTTTTAATTGAGTATTTTTCTTTGTGCTTGGTGAATAATATCATAAATTGTGGTTTTTATTTGTGGAATTCATAGAGTCCTTTGGGGGTCTCAAGGTCCCTACTAGGTATTGTGATGTTCACCCTTGCATGGGCATCTCCCTCACATTATTGTGTGTTGTGATGAAAAAGTGCAGCTCGGCTATGATTCGGGGTGCAAGGACATGTCAGAAGTGATTGTTGATGTGGAGAGTTGTGGAGACTAGTCGTACCTACCCTTTACGTAGGATCCATGGTGGATGATCTGAGGAGCTGTTTACTGTTTTCTGTTGTAGTTGTATCATTATTTTGTGATTCTATTCCAGCCACTTTAATTTCATTACGCACATTTAGTTCTACATTTTACTTCATGGTTTAATTTTGTTGTATTATTAGACTATGTTTTTTTAATGGTTTCAAAGAAATTCCTTCTCGTTTAGGGATATGCCTTTCCAGTTCAAGTCGCCAACCCCTGGCCTATAGAATGTGGGCTTGGGGTAGTCACGGAACGGGACCCAAGGGATGGGTCGAGACATATAATTCATTCCCCAACATTAAAAAAAGTAAAAACTATAAAAAAACCATTCCTTATCAATTAATATAAACCATCATTCCACATTAGTGTAATTAACCCATTGGAAGAAATAAAATTCATCAATCCTTCTATAAAACATTATCATAATCAATAAAATATATATATGGTATTAGTGGAAAATAATTTAGAAGTGAAACAAAAATTAATGTATACTAATATAGATTAAAAAAACTTTTTATGAACAATGTAATATTACTTAGGAAAATTAGGATAAATATACTTTTATATTTTGATGCATATTTATTTCAATGATAAAAATTCAAAAATTAATAAAACATTTTAGTTTAGAAAACCATTTAGATCATAAAAAGGATGGTAATTATAGGGAAATGTATAATATGACAGTAAATATAAATCATTTACAGATCGATAAAAAATATGATAACTTTCATACATTTTATTGATGGCCAAACATGTTGCAAAACAATCATACCATCAATTTAAAAATGTGATACATGGTTTTTACCCAATGAATATTTTAGAGAAACTATCTTCAGAAATCATAGAATAAAATAATGGTGTATCCATAAAATATTAAATAATAAGGATAAAATTAAAAAATATTTCCAAATAAAAATTAGAGTCATTGTTGGATCTAACTTCAAATGCCCTTCCATTCAAATTGTGAAACGATGGGAGGTTCAATGGTTTTAAAACAACTAAACCCCATTATAAACAAAATTATGGTAAAATTGATTAATTTTAAAAATTATATAATATACATTTCTCAAATTGATGAAAACCCATCGGAAATATCTCTTTTAGATGGGGATTGGTAAAAAACTATATATTTGAAATTAAAAAAATCTATCAAATACCATTCTGATAGATATAAATAAATGGGTTTGTAAATAAAATGAATAACAGGAAAATTATGGTAACATAAAACCATATATATTATAAATACCATGATATGGAATATATTTTGTAAATATAGAACATATATCACTGAAGGGAAAATTGAGGCGAGAAACACATACCACCACTCCCAACATAAAGTAAATTACATTAACCCCTATATATTAAAATAAATATTCTTAATATTTTTTGAAGAACCATTACATATATATTATATTTTATGAAATCAATTATATAATAGTTGTTAGTTATAGTTTACTTCTATCATCATATGTCAGTAATATTGATTAATTCCTTCGAGTATCATAATGGTGATGTCATTCCTTGTTTTTTGGTAGAATTTTCATGATTCCCATTTTATAATGGTTTGTGAATCATTATGATCCAATTATTTATTTAATCCATAATTATTTTTATGGAAATATGAGTATTTATTTTTATATTTTAATACCAAATGAAAATTTTTTTGGGAATTAACTAACAAAAATAATTAACTTTGTGTGATCTATAATTTTGTGTGATGTATTTTCTTGTTAATTTATGGGACTATCTCCATTAATGAATTTTTTAAAAAAATATCAATTGAATATGAAATATATTGGGGGTTACTATTGTGTTCAATCTATAAAATAGATGGAAAAAATTCCATCCAGTGTTGGTTTCATGATCTGTGCCTAGTGAGTGCTAACTCAACGCCAAAACAATGTGCCCTAGATATAGTTGTTGCACGTTTGGTCAAATTGTGCATTATAGGGATCCCGAAAATGTGGGAATAGAAATATCCCCACAGGATGAAAACTAATCATTTTTATTCCTTCCAACTTCCGAGGAGATAGTTCAACCTAGGAATCCTATTAAAAATATTCTATTGAATGTTTTCTACAGTATTTTTCCAACCATGTGGCCAAACCGTGAGCCTCATTATGCATGGGTAAATTTACCATTTTTTCCATGATTTCGGAAAAATTGCCTTAATATTTTTCATATTCCTCTAACAGTAACCATTTTAATAAAAAGATACCCTAAAAATATTTCAAGTAAATATATCACAAATTTTTTATATGTTTAGAGATTCATTAGGTACGGTATTAAGATTTAGATGAGTCCAACACAAAAAATTAATATACATTCTATAATAGGGATAATACAATCGTTAAAATCTTTCCAATTAAATTAATACCAAATTATTCATCATATAATTGGCTATAACTTTCATGGATTCTTGAGTTAGAATCAACACTCATGTTCAAATGAGCATTCATCTTCGGAGTCGATGTTGTTTGTATTCAAGTCACCTCACATTGTCATGAGGAAATATGTTATCTGTATGTGTGTGATTTGGTGCCTTTATGATTTCCAATAGGTTAAAATAGAAGGAAATTTTTAATTGTTTAATTAAATGATGAATTGAACCCTCATGATCATGTAGGGATATGTTGTGGATAATTAGAACGGGCTAATGAACACCCATAAAATTTTACACATCCCAAAATTGAAAATGTGTTATAAAATGGAATGAAAAATGGTTTATGAGATTGTACCACTGATTATTATTATTATAATTTTAACATGAATGTATTTTGAAATGATATCAATGATGAATATTTTTATTTTTTAAAATGGTAGAAGGGATGTTTGGGATTTTATAAAAGTACTGGAAGTGTTATGAAATATAGGCGTTGAATATCTTAAATGTTTAATGAAGAACAAGCTCATTGAAAGTTGAATGAGTGGAGTTTATGATAGATCATTCACCATATGGGTTAGGCCTAGATAATACCTTGGACCCATCCTAGATTTCATGGGTTTGGGTGTTAGACTCTAGCTTTATGCCCATAATGAATTCATGTGGTATAATTACATTGAGGAAGGATCCATGGTAATTTGACTCAACCGTTCTAAGGAACTAGTGTATGTTGAGGTGATTTATTATATTAAATTAATTCGAAAATTATATATAAATACTGATTCCCAATATACATAGCAATATTACTGGCATGGCTATGTGAATTTTATGAATACGGGTAAATTATTGAACTAATGATAAAAATGAATTACGTTATGCTGCTAGTGAATAGAAAATACTTTATTCCATTGATTATATAATTTTACTATACATATAATAATCTATTTATTTAGACTATATATTTTTTATACACCATTTCTGATGGCTATGTGAGTTGTAATCGTACCCTACTCGGACCATTATTGGGTACCTGAGTAGTCATTATGGTTGCAGGATAAGACAACAGATACGACCATATACTAGATGAATGATTTTTGGATTTGGGATTTTAATGGATGATGGAACCAAACATGCTGTCATGACACTATTTTATGATACATAATATTGTCTTCATTTTGGGTTTCTTTTGAATAGGGAACTATGATTCATGATAAGGAATATTCTCTATTGGTAGTGGGCATGTATTTTTATTTGGTAAATGGATTATGTTGAATGGTTATTTTTTAAATATTTCACTTACATAATATTTTATGTTCTATGGAATACATTTATTGATATCTTGTTGCCTCCAAATGTGTCACATTATACCCTCCTTGAATATCGGTCGCCTTGGGAACTTGTAGAGGTATTCGTGAGGTCTTGTAATGGACTAGCTCAGAGCATCCGTTATAGTGTTTTATTGGATGGGGAATTACAATATTATATCAACGGGATCTTATTTCTATATTTTGGTTAATTTGGGGAATTTATATTGGATACTAGGTGGTTTTTAGAAATGTAAATGTGCTCTAGTTAAAGATTAGATAACCCATATATGGGGGAAATAACAATAACGTAGGGAGGATTGTTGGTCTTGATATACATTGATATAGTTGAATGTTATTTCACCATATTGGTGGTTCCAATACTATGTGGTGTCATTGTATTATGATATTATTATTTTGTGTGGAAATGGAATGAAGTCATGCATGGATGAATCATTTTATCCATATAGGGATACATATGGAATGCATCATGTTAGGAATACATGAGATAACATATTGTGGTTAGGTATTTGTATCAAAAAATCATTTAAAATACTGATGAGTTTTATCTTAAAATTTTCAAATGTATTTGTTTTATGTGCATAAATAATTTAATGATGAATGTTAAGTTGTATTATCAGCACCTTATTGTGGAAAATATTTTTTTTACGAAAGAGAAACTATTCAATAAGCATATATAATTAAAGAATATTAGATGTGTATGTTTTTGTTTACATTTATGTTGATCATGGCCTAATATTGGGTTGATTTGGATAATTGTATGGATTTAATTATATCAATTAGGATAGTGTATGTGTAATGAGCAGTTTTTGGTTGGTAGTGACTATTTATTTTTAATAGTGGATAAATTATTTTATCTATTTGGAGAAGTATGTTTCGAATTGTTTCGAAATTAAACAAAAATGATGTGTAATTGTTCAATGATAAGAGGAAATCACTAAAAATTTTGCTTCAATAGTAGCGACGAAAACCCATGAGGTTCTAGGTAATAGAGCAGAATAGATGTTGTGTGACATTTTTTCTCATTTTATGATGATTAGAGAACATTACCTAGGGATATTCATGATGAGTATGTCTTACCAAAAAAGACAGATCCAGAAATAGTTCCCTCCATAATATATAAAATAGCATGGACATTATGTAATAATGTAATGGGTGTAAGCCATCCAGAAATTTTTGGATCACTTTGGTAGTCATCCTGAGAAGAGAGTCATGTTGGCTTCTTATATGTTTTGAGGACCGATGAAGCGCTGGGGGGATATCATGGATCACAATGATTTGGAAGTTGACATCCTATATATATTTTATAGGATATGTTTTTGGAACACTACATTCCCTTGATATTGAGATTGGTGAAATCTATGGAGTTTATAACATTTACTGGTGGAAATATTCCCATGATGGATTATATTGGTTGCCTAATTGAATAAAAGTTTATTATTATATCATTTTCAGGGGGTAAAATAGATACTATGATATTTTATCAGGAAAAAAATTCACATGAGATATTGTCCCATTTGAATATCATCATTTTGAATATCTTTTCTCAGGTGGTGGATATATCACATATTTAATAAGGTGTTTAAAGTAGGTTTTTGTAGTGGGAATGAAGTTTAAAATTAGTAGTGCATTGGTAATACATCCAATGGTAAAAATATCGACATAAAGGGTGTTTATAAAGGAACTTATTGGGAGAGTGTTCATGATTGTGGGGTGAATTCTATGTTTGGTTATTAGTTGATCTGCAATCAGTGTGGTGATCCTGATAAATGTGTGTCCAGTGTCCCATACCACTAGTGGAGTTACAAGCCTGTAAAATGATATGTCATGTATTGAGGTTCTATAACATACCATTATATGATGAAATTTATAGAGGATCTATATATATTAAGAGTGTAATAATATGTCATACTGATCCAGACTAGGTTGCCAGTTGGAGTACCATATGACCCACTAGTCAGGCAGGTGGACATGGGACATTAGGACAAGGGAGTCCTTACACATATGGTAGTACAATGATAGAGACTTGATCAGGAAAAAATAATAGAGAGAAATTTCATCAATATATAGTTCATCCTACACCTGGTGGGGGCTAGGCTACTCTATTTATTATAAAATGTATGATCATTTACGATTCCTCGCAATCTAGTTCTTTATTTGATATAGGGGATTCACATTATTTTATATATGCTCAATATATAAATGGGATCGGCCTAGTAGATGAAAATAGTTGTGGAATAATTTCGGTAGATGCACCATTAGGGGAATGAGAAAAATATATCTGTCAATGTAAGGAGTGTTCCCTTGAGGGTTTTGGGTACCCTTTCCTTTTGGGATTGTTTTTGAATGACATTACTTGATTTTAAATTATATAGAGGATGTAATGGATTGTCTTTTGTCAATATCAAATAGATTACTTTACCAAAGGGTAATATTTATGTCCCATGAAGGTTCTTCTAATGATAGACATGATAAATATGACATCCATGTTGGTTGATAAGGTCCATTTTATTAATAGTTGGGTAAAATCAAAAAACAAGTGGATTCTATTGTGAATGATGATGGTGGTGTACAAATGGATTTTTTCCTATTGTGGTGGATCAGTTAGAAGACGTTTTTCATGAGGAATTATCTTGGATTCCTCCAAATAGGGTTGTTGAATTTTTGATTTAAATGATGTTTCAATATTACATAATATGAATATTAAAACATAGAGTGACATAGAAAGTACATAAAGGTATTAAGACTTAACAGAACAAATTTGAGAAAAAAGCGACTCTTCTCCCAAATAAATCACATTAGTGATATAAATTTTTTTCCATGTAGGTTGATCAGATATTGTGATTCTGTTATAATTAATGGACGTTGAAATGAATGAATGTAAAATGTTGATATCTCGTTACGTATGTCAATGATAATTTTAACCTAACAGATTGTTCATTTAGTTTAAAAAAAATTGATCTCTAGTTAAGGTATCAATGACGAAGGGTGAGACGATTTATTATACTACTAATTTCTTTCAAGATTGGGTATGGATTGTATAAGATCATTTTGGTTTTGTTTGTTGGTAAATTTATCTTATTGTGTTTATGGCCATAATTAACCAAATAATATACTCATACATAGATTAGTTTTTTTATTATGAAAATGAAAACATTGTGGACTTCCAGAATAATGTTAGTCTACAAAAACACCATGAAATCATTCTGAGTAAACTAATAATGTGTATGGTCCACAACAAACTATATAACAATTAGTTTTGGATTGATAAGGTACATTTCCTGGCCACCTAATCTCTGAGGAAGGTGTGTCTATGGACCTAGAGATATTATGAGTAGTTGTATCTTGGAAGAAGTGAAAAAATGATTTTTATATCTATATAATTCTGGGATTGATGGTCTTTTATCAAATGTTTAACAATGAATTTTTTCACATGGATGCACTACTTTTGGAATTAACAGTGATGGGTGTCATGTTTGAGTGGTATAAATAATGTTAGAATGATTTCTAGGAGCTCATGAAATGATTGAACACTACAATGATTGTGTTCTTACATGAGTAACATATATACTGTACTTTACTTTTTGATGCATATAATATTTGTCTCAGGGTATTGGTGATGTAGGGAGATCATGTCGTGGAATACGGTTCAATTAAGTTGAGTCCACATGAATGAAATTAAACTATGCATGATCTCAAGTTGGCTATAATTGTTTATGAAATGATATTTTATTGGGGCTACCTTCTAGGAGAAAAATTTATATTTTATATTGTTCATAAAATCCTTATGTACATATTAACCCCATGTGATTTGAATATCAAGAATTGATGATGTGTTGAGTATATGATGTCATTAATGTTTTTTGGAATACACACGAGGGAATGGATATAGTTTTGATAATGCATTGAAATGGAAGACACGGTCCTTCATAGTTTAGGTGTCCAATTTACCGTGGAAAATGACAACCTTATCCAATGATATGCATGTGTATATTAAAGTGTTCTAGAGGTAGATTATGCTCATGTCATTGTAAGTTGAGTTTACACTTCTATATTTTTTGTAAGAGAGAAGAAAAAAAAGGCCTGATGTTTCTGGGATGGATGGATATCTATAAATATAAGGATCCACCGTCTGACTAGACTATCAATGATGTTGAGAAAATTTATGACTTATACAGTGTTCTTGTTCCCATTTGTATGTCGATGTAGCTGATGAGTGAGTTTCATGCCTCGAAATATATGGTGAATCATAGTTTATTCAAAATGAATCGCATTATTATAATGATATATTGAATGCTAGAGAAGAAGAATTTGGTGGATGGTTTTATGAAATGTTTCTACACCTATCACCACGTGAAGGTTGATCATCAGTGAATGGGTGGTTTTCTATTGTCATTACCAAATACATAAAGGATGTGGAATGATTTCACTATGTATTTTATCATGGTTCACCCCCATTTCCATATTAGTAGCACAAGTTCAATAACCATAAAATATTGGTTTTCATGGTTCACTCTCAGGTCCATCATAATAATCCAGGTTCATTCCAAAGACCATTTTAATCTATCACCTGTGATAAAAATCCTTACACAATGCATTTTAAGGAGATATAGGTCACCCTCACATATTATTGAAATAAAACATACATATGCCACAATATCATAATTAATCATATCCTATCCCATGAAATGAAATGGGTATTATAAACATGTAATCATATTATAACCTATGGAAAAATATAAGTTTCATTATCATTTCATCAGAAAAATAAATCGGGATAAGAAGATGGATTCAAAATTATATAACCTATGTACAAGAAATAAGATTTATTAGCATCATACCATCAAAACATATTCCATTAAAAGAAATAATATGAACGAAAAAATTGATTATTTTCCATAGAAAGGCATGAGTTACACTAACTGATGTTTTCGTAAATGGTAAATATTTTTGATAGATATTTAAAAAATTTATTTAGGAAAATATCCTTTCAACATTGAAAAAAAACTTGTTAAAACCTAAAGCCATATGAAAATAGCATTGATAAATTATAAAGTACGAATTGAAAACTAGAATATGTTTTTTTAAATAATTTTTCTTTGAAAGAAGAAAACATAATATTTTGAAAAAAAATTGAATACCTTTTTTTTAATGTGGGTTTTTAATACAATATATTTCCGACCAGAGATATGGATGGTCATATTTTACATAAAATGTTTTCTTAAGTAAATAATATTGGGAAAATTGAACTAATAAATAGATATATCATGAATAAATATTGGAGAAGGAAACTCATGATTGGTCTTTATGGATGGATCGTAATATTTCATCATTGGAATCCTAAACCTAAATAATCTTGAAAAGCGATGAAATTTTATCAATAAACTCTTATAACATGGTAATATGACATCATACTATCCATGTAAGAAATAAAAATTAAATGAAGCTTAAAATATCATGAAATAAATGAAATTCATGATATATAATATAAAATGTATGTATATCCATCTTGAAAGAGAATTTATGTGCTGAAAAAAACATCAGACTCAAATAAGGAACATTGAGACAAAGTAATTTACTCATTTGGTAACATTTAAACATTAAACCCAAGAAAGAAATTTCATTGAATGGATATTTGAATAAAAAATATTTAATTATAATATACATTTAATAAAATCATGGGCCTTAC